>JAWNMV010000134.1:0-2980000 GCA_035043635.1 Drosophila rellima | reverse complement strand
TTTCGCTATGGCTGAACAAAATAAAAAACTTCACTGTATAGTATTTAATAAATGTGAATATGAAAATTACGAATTGATTGTTTTGTATTACTTTTCTGAAAATATTTGCAGCTGAAGACAATGAAATCAGTTCAGTTTTGGAGTTGGGAAAGAAAATAATAACAAAGGTAGGAAAAACATTCCAAGCTTCGTTTTTATTTTTATTCGAAAACAATGAATCCAATTAAAATGAAAATGAACATTTCTTTTTTTAATAAAATAAAAAAATTATTTTCTGTAATCGATAATAAGAGATTTAAAGACCCATAAGATACTTACTGAAAAGATTCGAGAGAAAGTGTTTTCTTTAGCTCTAAAATCCCCTTGAAGTAGAGTTGCCAGGTTTTAATAAAAAGATCATATTTGTTAAGCTATTGTGAAAATATTTTTTATTTTTGTTAAAATTCTCTGGTATTTAAATATTTTTGAATTAGATGCATACATGATTTGAAATCCTATTGATAAATGATTAGAATTATAATAAATTCAATGCTGTTTCAATGTTTTCTAAAAGAGTTTTTCCTCGTCGTTATCTGCTTCTTGTTATAATTATTATTATTATTGTTATCATTATCATTATGCAAGTAATTTCAATAAGTTTTGAAAGGGTTTTATGTGTTTTTTTAGTTTTGACAAAATAAGTACAACTAATACAAGATTATATCGTTCGATTTAGACTATGCTTTTTTTTTTTTTTTTTTTTTTTGGTTTTCGTACAGAATAAGTAATAGGTAATGCCCATTGGATTAGCTTAATGGTTATCTCCAGATGCACTCTAGATCTTAGTGCTTATAAAAAATGATTATAGAGGTTTTTAGTGGCAAAAGCGTTAGACGGGCTTTGGATCATGAAAATAGATCGTATTATTGAAAACGTTTACCCAATATGTTGTGGGCCTATCTAAAAACTGATAAACTATAAAATACCGAATCGTATCATTTTAGAAATGAGCTTGACGTGACGTCCGCAAGGTAAATGTTGAAATTTTATTTAGTTTTAAATGATTTCTCTCACTTTATAATTGTCGTTACTTTTTTTATATATATTTCTTTTATTTAATATTATTATTATTAACTGTCAATTAAAGCCAATTTGCGTTTGTTATTAAGTCTATAAATTGAAATTTGTTTTTTTTTTTGGATTGTTCTTTTTTATTTTGTAGTATTTTTATTTAGAATTTTAAAGCGTTTTATGTTTGCATATTAGGTTTGGATTCTATTAAAATTTGTCAATTTGTCGTCTTAAAAATACATTTAATTTATGAGTTCTTATGAGTTGGTTTCTTTATGCATAAATATACTTTATACGTTTGCATATTGGTCAGATATTGTGGCATTCGAATTGTACATTCAGTTTAGATCATTGTTTATTGTTTTATTTTCCCCAATCGTAGCACTCTTGCAGACAATAGATTCTATATCTAGGCGATCTTATATTGATGACCCCTCATCTTTCTAAATTTCCGTTTAATATAGAAATAAGTATAGAATTAAAAGCATCTTTTAAATTTTTTTTGAGATTCGATTCGATTTCGTAATTTAAACAATTTGCGTTATGTTAAAATTTAGCTCAAAAATAAATAACACAAACTATTTAGTTTTTACAGAACTCATGAATAAATTTGATAAATTATTTGACGTTTACAATCTTTTTTCTTTTTGATCTTCTGCAAGAGCACAGCAAATTCGGAAGGCCGAATCTTTAAATAATTTTCTTTGATTCTTTGTTATTAAAATACTTTCGGTTACATTATAATCTAAAGAAAGCTTGTAACATTTAATTGTTTTATTAGGCTTGAGGCTCATTTTTCAAATATTGCATTTTTTGATGTATGTATATGCATATGTATATGTATATGGATGTATGTATATAGAAATTCACATAGATTAGATTGTAATAAATTATTTCGTATTTACAGTTGTGTTAAATCGTTTGAAGCAAACAATAAATTGTCACAGCCGTACTCCGTTATGTACACATCTATTTCCATTAGTTGTGGTATTTACTGTACGAGTATTTGGTGTCATTTCATTTTTGATAACATTTATTATAATTATTAAATTGATTGTAATCAATTGTTCATTCTTTGCGATTTTTGGGCTTATTGAATGTTTGATTTGCTGGTCCTGCAATATGCCTATTTATTAAATTTTTATTTATTATATATGTGAAATGGGTATATGTTTTTCTGGTATCTGGGCATATTGAAAAAGACTATTATAGCGGATTTAAGTACTTACTTATGTAAGTCTTAAGGTCTAGCTCTGCAGTTATTGATTAACTAATCAAGGATAACAAAACCAATAAGCATTAAAATTGTTAATTTGGATTTCATTTTAAACTTTTGATTGTGTTATCTTCTTCATTTCAAAATTCATCTTTAATTAAGGAGTTAACATTTTTATTGGCTGGCAAATAAAATGAAATTTTATTTAATTTTTTTTTAACGATTTTTTAGTATTAGTTTTACTATTGAACTTATGGGTATTACATGTACATATATTTACATGTCTATATATTTTAAACACTCTCTGTACTTCATTCGCCACTTGATATGGGCTTTGATTTGAAATCAAATGCTCTTGATTAGGGTGTGTCATATGTGTGTGTGTGTGTGTTTTGAAATGTATGTATGTGAGTGGATCGTATTTAGCCTACAATAAAATTAGCACCAATGCAAAATATATACGATTATATTTTGTATACATATACATATATGTATATATATATATATATATATATATATATATTTTTTTTTATTCAATCTCTACAGTGTATGTGTGTATATGAGTGCGTCTGTGTGTGTGATATGTGTAATTTACTACAGTGTTATTGCAATTAAAAATTCTTTTTTTTCTTTTTTTTTTTTTTGAGTTAAACTTAAGCGCCATTTCACGCAAATATTCAGTACATTTTGTGTTTCATTTATACCCTTGTCATGAAATATAGAAATACCATTATGACTCTTTAGTTTTAGTATTAATTCAATTGTTTAAATTTCTTTTCTTTTTGCCGTCCGATTTTAGTCGTGCTACAATAAATAAATAATTAAATAATTAAATAAATAAATAAATAAATAAATAAATAAATAAATAAATAAATAAATAAATAAATAAATAAATAAATAAATAAATAAATAAATAAATAAATAAATAAATAAATAAATAAATAAATAAATAAATAAATAAAATAAATAAATAAATAAATAAATAAAAAAATAAATAAATAAGTAAATAAATAGATAAATAAATAAAAAATAAAATACTTTATTGTATGAAAATCTCTTTAGTTTATAAAGATATCGCGTTTTAACCTAGGATGTTTTATCAAAACAGGATTGAATCACTTTACGATTGAAATATGATTTGAAATATGTATAAGAACTTACATACATATGTACATGTATGCATGTGTACATAAGAAATTCTAATTACTGAGAAAGTTTCGTAAAAAATGATCCATTATAATTTAATAATTTACAATTGAAGTAGGAATAATCTGCAAGGGTATTTGAGCTTCGCCATACCTGATTATAAAATTCTACTGATTTCATATTTGCGTGCAATTTCGCCAAAATTGAGACTCGGAACTCGCCCGCATGAGTTCATTTTGCTATATCTAGTATATTTAAAGAAAAAAATAAATAAATAAATAAAATAAAACTGTTCACTATGTGAACTACCCAAAGTAATGAAATGTTATGGATAAGTACGAGTAATTTGTGATGTGTTTTAATGTCTGAGATACATACATATATTAAAAAAGATTTTTTAAGTGCAAACACCGAACTTCATCATAGCATATATGTACATGATCGATCTACCGATATGCCATATATCGTTTCATTTAGCTAAAGACTAATTAACAAGTATTCGACCCGATATATTACATACATACATATCTATATAGAGCGAGACAGCTACATACATATATGTACATATGTATGTACTTACATATGCGTATGTACAGATTGTCTATATACTATGTATTTAGACTTAGTTGCTAATTAAAGACTGTCATTTATGTTTGCATTATGAGTGTGATTTCGCTTGGCATGAACTTGAATTTTTTGATTGTTATATATATATCTTGTATTAATGTACCTACATAAGACTAGGGATATAGTACATACATAAGTATAAGTTGAAAACCTACGTATTGTTCTGTAGTACTCCAAATTATCATTTTTTTGTTTCTTTCATTTTGTTATAATTAGTATTAGTATATTTTAATGTTGTCTTCCATTTTTCTATGTCGTTTGAATGTATATAAATTTGTTAGCTGCAGTTTATTACATTGTAATAAGTATCGCTTAGGGTCCGGCTTTTGGGGACAGTTGACAAAAACGAACCTTCCCACTATCTACTTAAGATCTGGGCAATTTGCTATTTCACTTCAAGTTATAAATTGAGAAAACTGTTGCCCAGAAAACTGAGCATTATGGTGGAGACAGCGAGCGGCGCCACCTTCACATTGGAGGCGGTGCTATTTCCGGCCAGAATCTCGGCACGTTTACGCATTCGCTCCTAAATTATAACGCATTAGTTTTCATAAACTTGTTCATGTCAACTCAGATATCATCTTCACTCACCTGATAAAGCTTATCCTCACCGGGCGGATCCAGGCACTCGAATTCGCAGCAACGTTCGCCCACTCTGAAGTTTTTACAGAACTACAAAAGTGTTGAACAAATATCACAATAATTTTAGAGGTTGTGTCTTTCGAAAGATTGAATAGGTTTTGCCTTACGTAGGGCGGATCACAGTAGATGGCCTTACACCAAAGCGGCTCGGAATGATAGCAAACGCACAGACTACAAACTCCTGGTCCGGGCACATAGAGCATGCCGTGGTTCACCTTGTTGCCCTGAAAGTCCACGCAGTCTTCCTCCAGCGCAACTGCAAGAAGAAGGGAAACGAACGAGTTAAATATCGAGCAAGAGAGAGAGAGAGCGAGAAAGAGAGAGAGAGAGACAATAAAAGCATAACAAATACAGAGAGAGAATTAAAATGTCTGTAATTTAGTTTTATGGAAAATATAATTTTTCTTACACTTTTTATTGAAATAGACTCGCTACTATAGCGCCCCACTCGCTATGTGGACTCGCTATTGTTATGCTCTTGGTCTATATCTACACTTGGTAATGGTATAAATTCGCTATAGCTATAGACTGGCTATTAATAAAGACTCGCCATAGATCTAATATTGATTCTGTTATAGACTCGCTTTTGATTCATGTTCACTATCAATCTTCTCTTTATTGGTAAACTCGTTATTGCTTTACTTACGCTTTTTTATACCTATTAATTTAGACTGCTTTTTCAAGCATCAATCAAGATCGATAGACTACTAAATTTTCGATAGATTGACTTTACTCGTTATTGCACTACTCGCTCGTTTTACATCATATTTACTACTGCTCCTTAAGCATCAATCGCAGATTGATATTGATACATTTTCATTAGATTGACTTTATTTTTATTGGTATTGCACTAATCGTAGTTGTTCTAGTCGTTGTTGCTCTGCTTGTTATTGAATTAGTCGCTGGTTTCTCATATTATAGTGCTCTTCAAGCATCAACCAGAGATTAGTAGACTGTTTTATTTCCAATAGATTGAATTAATTAAACTCTTTATTGCACTACTCGTTGCTGTTAAAGTCGTTTTTGCTCTACTCGTTATTGATTTACTCGCTGGTTTCTCACATTATTTAATAGTGCTCCTTAAATTTCAATCACAGATTGATGGACTATTTGATTTCCAATATATTGAGTTTACATTACTCTTTATTGCACTACTTGTTGTTGTTGAAGACGTTGTTGCTCTACTCGTTATTGATTAACTCGCTGGTTTCTCACATTAATTAATAGTGCTCCTCAAATTTCAATCACCGATTAATGGACTATTTGATTTCCAATATATTGAGTTTACATAACTCTTTATTGCACTACTCGTTGTTGTTGAAGACGTTGTTGCTCTACTCGTTATTGATTAACTCGCTGGTTTTTTAAATTATTGAATAGTGCTCCTCAAATTTCAATCACAAGTTGATAGATTTTTAACAGGTTGACTTTACTCATTATTGTTCTACTCGTTATTGATGTACTCGTTACTCATATTAGTTAACTGCAAAATATTAATAGATTAGATGATGATTTTTTTTTAGGTTTTTCGGATCGTATTGGATGGGACTATAGTCGGTTCGATGGGCTTGTGTTGCATTGCAGCTGAGGACATGTTGGATGCTTGTCGTAGGTTCGTTGCAATGAGCTTTACGTCTCGCGAGCTTTTTTAAATGTCTCATGCAACATGGGGCAAGTATGATTCGCACTTGCAGCTGTGACCGCGTGACGTCGACAATGTGTGTGAACTATCGCGACCTACCGCTTGTGCAGTGCGAACTCACCCCTTTGTCACCCCTTTAACAAGCAGTCGAGAGCATTTCCAGTTATAGTTTCAGTTACAGTTACAGTTACCGTTACAGTTACAGTTACAGTTACAGTTATAGTTACAGTTACAGCAACGGTAACGGTAACAGTCGAAACACGGTTCGAAGTTGTAAGCAACTTCCGGGCGGCCGACCGAACCACTGACGCGTCAGTGAAAGTGCCGCACAACTTTCAGATGCTGCTTTCTCTCCTTATTTATTTTTTTGTTTTTGTTACTGCCAAAAGGGACAATTGGCGCAGAGTGTTCAAGGTGCGAAAGGGGTAGGAAGGAAAAAAGAAAGGACGAGGACGAGGACGACGGCGACATTTGGTCCACTGCTGCAGTTCGTTGCAGTTGTTTGTGCGTTTTTTTGTTTTTCTTTTCGTTTCGCTTCGCTTTTGTTTGTTTGTTTGCTTGCCTTCCTTTTTTGTGCTGTCTCTGCCAGCGTCACAGCCTCTGCCGCTGCCTCTGTCGACGTCACTGTCAGCGTCTGTGTTGTGGAGCCCTTTTGAGATCGCTAAATAATTAAAAACAAGAGCTCGACTTTTGCGCCAGCTGTCGAGCAAACAACTTAGCGAATCCTGGGTCAAAGTTGGGCCAACGTGTCGTATACGTCACGCTACATCTACCTTCCTTCTCACTCTCTCACTCAGTGCCTGGGTCTCTGTCTGGATTTCATGGCTGTTCTTCTGTTTTGATGGCGACATTTCACAATTATGCTTATTACCTTTTAATACCCGTTGGCTTGCGTGAGCCGCCGCTTGGCTGCCTTTACACCTGCCCCCTGACCACCGACCTTGCCTCCTGCCCCAACGGCACCATCAACTGCATCTGACCCTCTTGGATCAGCACTCGGATTTGAACTCGGACTCGGAGGCAGTCAGTGAAGGAGTGAAGGGAACTGCGAAATACGATACGTTTATGTGCAGCCATGCGGTTCACTTATAAATAGCTTTTGTTATGACATTTACCTGGTGACCTCCGCGAACCTAAGCAGCACCTGCTGAGCTATATCTAACCCCCAGCCCCACCCCACTCTCGGCCAAATTGCCTAGCGTAAATTTGATTAAGTATGGGGTCCAGTGTTCTATTTTCATAGAAAATCAATTTTGTCGCCCCATAAACATTTAAATGCTGCACATCATTTAAGTAATTTTCAATGCCTTAAAGTTGACCTTGTTTGGACTCTATAAGAGTTGAATTGATCGATTTTATTTACATATCTTTTGCCATTCATCCGGCTTTCTTGTGAATTGAAACTCTTAAGCTTCAATTTGTGTTTGTTATTTATTAATGGCCATGTCTAAAGTGCCTTCAATATTTGCAACTCTCTCTATCTAAATTAAACTAGATTGATTGATTTTTATAGCAAATTGTTGAATGCAATTAAATAAATCAATTTAAACATTATTTCAATTGATTTAAAATTTGTAGTATGGACTTTTATTTTCACAAATATAATGTACTTAAATTTTAATTATAATTTAAAAATGCTCTACACATTAAAACAAATTTAAAAAAACAAATTCACAGATTAATTTGTATAATTTGTAAAAAGGGAAACTATAAAATATTATTTGAAATCCTAAACATTTTTAATTTGAAAGTAATTCCATTAAAATATTCATTATAATTAATACGAATTGCGTTGCTTTAATTGCCGCTCTTGATTAGCTGAGCTTAATTAACTGTTTGCATATTGAACTACGAGTAATTTCAATGGCCGCAAGCTATGCAATTAAATTTCTCTTCGATTGAATTGAAATGAATATATTCATAATTTGATTTTAAAATAGTTGCAATCAAATTAGGTCCTAGCTTTCGTTAGTTCTAATTACTTGATTAAGCTACTTAATGTAAATCAGTTTAGGGTTGGGTGCGTGTCAATTTCAATTTTAATTTTAATTTAAATGTAGTTGCTGTTTCACTTTCAGTTTCCATTTCGGCAGTAATTTGCTCAATTGCCCAACAAAATAGTCGCCGAAAATGTTATATATACAATTGGAAAAAATAATAAGTGCATAGGCATCGGGTTAACTTGTTAAGAAATAACTTAAAACGTCAAATTGCAAATAAGGTTCGAAATGCCGAAAAATTGTGGAAATTTATACAAAAAACTTATTGTTAGTTTTTCAACAGGAATCGGCAAAGTCATAAAAAAAATAAAAGTGATATATTATCGGATTTTAGCATAAGCTTACTAAAAAAAAATAAACAGTATAATAAGTTTGATACGCTTTAAATTTTCGGCTGTGTAGAATTGCTTTACGTATTATTTTGATCCCACCTTGTTTATCTTTTTTAAATATAATCGATCACAAACTATTTATTCAAATTGAGAAATGCTTATGTTCAATATTTTTATAATTTAAAGTAGGGAAGAAAACTGAAAGAGAATTGAGTTTTCTCTTTGTGTTTATTAAACAATTTTTACGCGTGTACTTATTATTTTGGCCAGTAGTGTATGTATATTCCGAAATTGTTCATAAATGCCAACAATTCTGTTGCATATAAATAACAAAAACACAAAAGCACACAAGCACACAGGCACAAATACAATTACACACGCAATGGCAAGTGCAAAGTGCTGTGGGCGGGGAAGGAGAACGGGAAGGGGGCGTGTCAGGCAGTGTCATGGCGGCGACGTTGACTGAGTGCAGCCATCAACTTTTCAACTTGTGCCTGGCTCTCAGTCCCACTGTGCGTATGTGTTTGTGTCTGTGTTTGCTTGTGTATGTGTGTGCGTCTGTGTGTATGTGTTGGTAATCATCGGCCGTCACTAATGAGATTTTCTTTGTGCGGGTCTGTGTGCTGGAAAATAGTTGTGACAAACAGAAGGAAACCTTCACGATGCCATTGTTGTTGTTGTTGTTCTTGTGATTGTTGTTGTTGCTCTGTCGTCGTTGAATTGTTAACGGAAGCAAAGATTATAAAACCATTTTGAGTTTTGTGCGCAATGCAATTAGCGAAACCTGCGCCTTCTCCTATGCCATGCAAATTTCCTACACTTGTTCTTTCCCTTCCACTAATTCTCTTTCTCTGCCCTTGCCTCTGCCGCTCTCTCGCATTGTTGTCAACGCGTCGTATACGCAATATATGCAATAAGTGAAGAGCCTGTCAGGTCAGAGTGGACGGGATATGCGACCATATTTCGTGAGACAACCCGATAGTTTGCCAGCTTTAAAAGTGGCAGAAATAAAATCAATTTGCCAGTCAGTATTTCTTCCTACTCGTTTCTCTCTGTTCGGTACACGCTACTCGCTGTATGCTCTTTGCTCTACGCTACTCGCTATAAGCTACTTGATATATGCAGCTACGCTATGTCCTACTTGCTACATGCTACTCGCTATACGCTACTCGCTATAAGCTACTCGATATACGCTACTCGCTATACGCTACTCGCTATACGCTACTCGCTATAAGCTACTCGCTATACGCTACTCGCTATAAGCTACTCGCTATACGCTACTCGCTATAAGCTACTCGCTATACGCTACTCGCTATACGCTACTCGCTATACGCTACTCGCTATACGCTACTCGCTATACGCTACTCGCTATACGCTACTCGCTATACGCTACTCGCTATACGCTACTCGCTATACGCTACTCGCTATACGCTACTCGCTATACGCTACTCGCTATACGCTACTCGCTATACGCTACTCGCTATACGCTACTCGCTATACGCTACTCGCTATACGCTACTCGCTATACGCTACACGCTATAAGCTACACGCTATAAGCTACTCGCTATACGCTACTCGCTATACGCTACTCGCTATAAGCTACTCGCTATACGCTACTCGCTATACGCAACTCGCTATACGCAACTCGCTATACGCTAATCTCTCTACGCTACTCGCTATACGCTACTCTCTATACGCTTCTCGCTATATGCTACTCGCTATACGCTACTCTTTATACGCTACTCCCTATACGCTACTCCCAATACGCTACTCGCTATACGCTACTCTCTATACGCTTCTCGCTATATGCTACTCGCTATACACTACTCCCTATACGCTACTCCCAATACGCTACTCGCTATACGCTACTCGCTATACGCTACTCGCTATACGCTACTCGCTATACGCAACTCGCTATACGCTATTCGCTATGTCCTACTTGCTACATGCTACTCGATATACGCTACTCGCTATAAGCTAATCGCTATACGCTACTCGCTATACGCTACTCGCTATACGCTACTCGCTATACGCTACTCGCTATACGCTACTCGCTATACGCTACTCGCTATACGCTACTCGCTATACGCTACTCGCTATACGCTACTCTCTATACGCTTCTCGCTATATGCTACTCGCTTTACGTGTCTCGCTATACGCTACTCACTATACGCTACTCCCAATACGCTACTCGCTATACGCTACTCGCTATACGCTACTCGCTATACGCTACTCGCTATACGCTACTCGCTATACGCTACTCGCTATACGCTACTCGCTATACGCTACTCGCTATACGCTACTCTCTATACGCTTCTCGCGATACGCTACTCGCTATACGCTACTCGCTACTCGAAACTACGCTAATCGTATTATTCTGATATATACTCTTCTCTATTATGCTCACTTTCTCGCTACTTTTTGTTAGACATAAGAATGTCTCTTCGTATGCACTTCTCGCTAATTGCGATAAAATGTCTTGTGTGATGGCCTTTCGCTTTTTGTTTGCCTGTCTTGGCCACTCTGACGTCACACTTGAGCAATGTTCTAATAATGAGTAGCTGTGAATAGGCACAGTCGCCAATACACACACACACACTCGCAGCCACTTGCATTTTACGTAGGGAAATTCAAATGCAGTGAAAAGGATTTGATTGCCCGTCTATCAACGCAATTATCGTTGCCAATGGCCATTTAAAATTAGTGTGTGTGTATATGTGAGTATATATACATATGTATGGGTGTGGGTAGGTCATTTGGCACTTCGACTGTTTGCCTATACGAGTATAATTAGCTGTTGTTCTCGTTGCAGGCCCAACTATCGATCCATAATGATTCGACATTGTCTCGACGTGTTATTGTCTGCCTTCTGTCGCCAGGCTTGATGTAAAATGCATGCAAATGTTGGCTTGAATCCAACTAATTATGTATGTAGTAGTTGGCCATAAGCGGACATAAGCGAGCAGTTGAAATGCCTATAAGACAACTCGACCCCAATGCCTTGACATCGTTGCTGAGCAATCTTGTGGCCAATAACTCAATTGCATCTAACTGGGCAATAAAACTTGGCATTAAGCAGCTCAAGCTGCTGCGAATTGGCGGAAGTCAAGCATAAGAAAACGAAACGATTCGAATCGAATCGAAATAGGAAATGTGAAATGCGAAATGGAAAACAAAAAGAGAAAAATAAGAGCAGCCGTCACGTGGGAGCTGCGACTCGTTATGCCATCCTACAAAATAGTTTGCCAAAAAGTTTTGTGCGTCAATAACAACAGCATTTGCTGACCAAATTATTAGATATCATCTCGCATTTGGAATACTCTTTAAAGATACTAACAATTTCAAAATTTCCACGTCTTTAGACATTTGATTTTGCTTACAAATTTAAGTACATTGTTATTCTATTTCTTAGCCCTTTCATTTTCCTTATAAATTATTTTTATTTTACTGTGATTAAAATTAAAGAAGCATTCATATTTTCAATTATCTGGGGAAAAGTGTATTTAAATAAAAAATAAATGCTTTATAACTCTTATTCACAGCTGCGTCTAATGCGATGAATATATTTTCAAAACTTTTGAATACTTTTTTCATAAAAAGTTATTTTTTGCACATAGAAATAAATTTGCTGCTTATGCGTAAAATCTGAAAACATATTTGAAAATTAAACAACAACTATGTTCGTTATTGCATGTTTGATAGAATCTTATGTCAATTTCCCACTGATATTTTATATGTTTTTTTTTTTGGAAGAGTATCGTCAATCAGAAGTTTTCATCTATAAATGATATCTGCTCAAGTCTCTAATGAAAAGTTTTTATAGTTCTTTTTACGGTCCGTAAAATATTGCAATATTTGAATGAATGTTCTTGTTGTACGTTTGCCAGTTTGCCAGTTTTCAAGTTGATTGTTGTTGCCGTTGCAAAAGTGCAAAAATGTAAGTGTTGTGGTCTCTTTGTGGCACGCCTTCTGTTTGCAGTTGTAACTGCAATTGGAACTGCAACTGCAACTGGAACTGGAACTGGAAATGAAACTGCCACCAGGTGCACCAGGGGCATGGCGACATGGCAACCAAATAAGCACCAAAAACCCAAACCAAAACCTAACGAACCAATGTCGACTACTTTACATGCACAATGTCAAGGCCATTCTCTATTGTCGTCCTCTGGTACAAACCCCGATTTCCTTTTCCCTTTCCCTTTCCCTTTCGCTTCCCCTTTCCCAGTCCCACCCTCCCTTCTCGACAGCCTTTTAATGCCTTTTTCATATTTCTCGACCAATTGTTTTGGGCATTATTTATTATTTGACTTGAGGCCTCTGCATAAGTAGTATAATACATAAGTATGTGCCTAGTATTTACTGTAGTCCATGTTGTTGTTGTTGTTGTTGGTTAATCTCATATATTTGAATAAGTTTCTTTCAAAATCCAATTAAATCTATGAGATATTTTTGAATTTGCCAATAGCTTGCAGTAAGACTCTAACTAGACTTAACATATGATGATGAGATTCTTTAGGGATTTCCTTTTCCTAGTAAGTGGAAAGCGGACACGAAAATTTGGCACGGCATTATTTGTCGATTTTATTGCTGTTCGATAAGTTAATTTAGTACCTATATACTCTGATATCTCTTATATACACATGCTGCTTATATAACCACATTAAACATAGAAAAATGGAATTACTTTATCCAAAACTTCTTTTGCTCGATATACCTGGTTCAAAGAGAGAACTCATTTTATTCGATTTTAAACATATGATAAGTGAATAATGGTCGTCAAGTCATTAGATTATTCGCTAACTCTATTTGAGAGCTAGTTGATCGGCAAAGCCTGATAATTCGGTAATTTGCGCAGGAGTCATTCGATTATTCGATAAGTCATTTCGCAAAATTTAATAATAGAAAATTAAAAAGTGTTGTGAATAGATTGTCAATACTCAATAGATGTTTGCAATTCTATCGATATATGCATCGATAAGTCGATAAAACTAATCGATACATTTGGAATTATTAGTCGAGTGTATTAAATCAAGTCAAGTGTCATTAACTTTAGAATTTCTATGTACAAATGTAAGGGTAACATACGTAAATAGGGTGACCATACTCAAGGAATGCGGTCAAGATTGCGAACCGCATCGGTTTAAGAAAGCCATAATTTAATGTATTATCAGGTAAGCAGATAATCACAGAGTGGCAGCTGATCTATTAGCCATGATTTGCACTAGTATAACAACGAAGCAATGAGTGAGTACGAAAAGGGAGAGGGCGAGAAAAGTGGGGAGGGGTGGAGGGGTGGTGCGATGGCACACGTCATGGTAATCAAGTGTCAAGCGAGTGGCGTGTTGGTAATTACCTGTGTAACAGCACAGACAGCTGAGCAGGCACAGGACGAACAGCAGCCAGGACATGCCACATGCCGGCAACGAGGCATACAACGATGCTCGGCTCATCCGCATTGTTATGCAGCCTCGACGTTGGCAACGTCGCCATCTCGTGCTGTGCTCAGCGATTGTTGTTCTTGTTGCTGTTGGAATTGCTGGTGCTGGTGATGTTGTTGCTGTTGCTGTTGCTATTGCTGTTGTTGTTGTTGTTGTTTTGATTGGTGCTGCTGCTGCTGGCGGGCGCCACGTTGTTGCAGTTGGCCGCCCAGCGGAGCGCTTTGTCATTGTCAGGCGTTGATTTTGAACTTGGCGGCCGCTCTTGCTCCAACCGCTGCTCCTCCACGACCACCTCCGACACTGGCTGGCGTCGTTTTCGTCACACTGTGCGGGTAGCTGCAGAAAGTGAAACATGGTTAGGTTGATTGGCAGAAGGGCACGGCTCGCTCAGCTAGCTGTCACTTGGCCTTCAAATTGTTTACACTCAGCGAAAAAACCAATTGGAAAAAATAAATGACATCAATTTCAGTTCAAACAATATCAACAAAAATATCTACAATTCATTGAAAATCAAGTGAACTTTATTGTATAGAAGAAATCTTGTACAAGAGAAATTTTCATGATACATTTTATGATACAGCTTAATTCAATCATAAAGTAATGCATATAGATCTAGTTTACGACTAAATTGACCAACTAAAAAATGCCAGCGATCTTTTCTGGCACAACAAATTATACTGCTATATGTTATAAATACTTTTTATAGTATGTCTAAATAAAATTAAAATCGGATTATATATATTGATAATACAGCTTTATAGATATATGATATGCAAATAAATAAAAGCTCAAGTTAAATAGCAAACTTGAAAGTTCAATTCCAAAGTTACTTCGATTTTTGAGTAAGTTTTTGTCATGAGCCTGATTGGTTTTTTTCGCCGAGTGTAATAAGCAGCTCACAGTGACTGCACTAAGTATGCCAAAGACGTTTAGTTGTTGTGAATAGGTATAGAAATACCTATCTACAAACATACATTGCGTATACGTAATACGTAATAAAAATCCTAGAGAATATATTACAACGATTAAGCTTCGCGTGTCGTATTTATGAGAGTAGCTGAACCACTTCAGCACATATTAAGCTTTAATTTTCATGGTTAATTACCTAAATGGAAGACGGCCAAATATGTAAAGATAAAAGTATCTTTTTACAAACATATATTAACATGCGAACACTGCGTATACGCAATAAGAATCCTTGTAAAAATGAACGATTGAGTTTATCGTGCTTCAACTTTCATGGACGACTGTCAAATGCTTATACCCATTGAAATCAAAAAAATGTTTTCCTATAGACAACGAGTCGATCTGCATTAGAAATGCACTCGCCTCGAATGCATTTGATATTTATGAACTCGTTGCTTTAAGCCATTTCTGCTGCAGTGTGTTGACAGTTAGTTTATTTCCAATTTTCTAACTTGACCTTTCGCCCTCTCTCTCTCTCTCTCTTTCTATTAGACGCCCGCTTTCAGTATGTGTGAGAGCCTGTGTGTGTGTGTGTGTGTGTGTGTTACATGCATTTTATAGCATGTGCCAATGTGGCCCAGAGGCAGATCAGCTGTTCTGTGTTTCACTTCATGTTGCCGTCGGCATTGACGTCGGCGTCTCTGTCGGCATCGGCATCGGCCTCGCATGTTTACAACATTTTTGCATCGGCCCATAAGGGGCAAATGGCGGATGGAAAAGTGGGTGGGAGGGGGAAGGGGAAGAGAACGCGCGCGGTACAAAGCATTTTGGCATTTCGGGTGTCTCATGCATTTGGCGTTGTTGAGGCTGTTGCCAAGAAATAATTGTGTGCGCCGTTTTTCTATCTTCCCTTTGCTTTTTGCGGTTTCTTTCAAGGCATGCGACATACAAACACTCACACACACACACACACACACACATGTACGTGTGCACACTAAGGCTGACCCACACACACACAGATAGACCCGCATATAGAAAGCGTCTTTTGTGTCTTTAATTTCAAACTTATAAATTATTCGCATAGCTCGACTGCGACGAGTTTCACAGCGCGTTTTATGGATTTTCCTTGGCTCTCACATAAAGTCACATAAACACACATATACACACACACGCACACACACACACGCAAACTTGCAGACACACGCCGTTCGCTTTTTACGCGCATTGATTTTCTCATATTTCCGTCTATTTTCTTTTCTTTTTTTTGGTTTGTTGTTGTGTGTGTTTGGCCCGATTCAGGACATTTCAAGGCTCTTTCTTCTACTTACATTCAACGTAAATGTTTAACTTTGACACCGAATTTCGCACGCGAGCACTAAAAATACTTTAAGCAACAAAAAGAGTAAAAAAACAAAAACAAAATGGAGATTATACACAAACACACACACAGCTTTTCACTTATAAACAAAACAAAACAAACACACATACACACACGCAATTTCACGCACACGCACACGCATACGCATACAACAGAAATTTCGTCTCCATCATCCACAACCCACACGCGACCCACAACGCACGTTGCCGACAAAATGGCGTGCGTAATAAAGTGGAGCGAGAGACGAAAACAACAACAACAACGAGACCAACAACTGACACAACACTGTAACTACAACAACAACTGACACCGCGTCCTTTTCTGTTTATTTAAAGACTTTTGTTGCTTTTGTATTGCGAATTGCCCTTTGATTTTATTTGCTGTTGTTGTTGTTGTTGTTGTTGTTGCGACTGCTGCTGCTGCGAAATGTTAACTTAGCGCCCACAACGAACCGAGCTGAATCCGAGAGAGCTGAGAGCCGAGTCGAGCGTCGCCAGCGACTGCAGCGTCGCGTTTGCAAATGTCAACTGAAATGGCATTTGAAATCGCGGCGCCAACGGCGCTGCCAACTCGAACATTTGCTGAGCGTGTGTCGAGCACAACGCAACATGTTGCCAGCTCCGGCCATACATTTAGCGCAACAAAGCACCAGCGAACGTAAATGTTATACCTTCTTTTTCTTTTTTGTTTTTAATATTATTTTATATTTATGTTTTTTTTATATTTTTAATATTATTTCAATTGCTAATTGTCAAATGATTAAATTTACATTTTCATGTAAAAGTCATAATGTGGAATAGACGAGTATGTAATTTACAAATTTTATTAATAAAAAATATAATTATTATTTTTATTTTTAGTTTAAACACCTTGGATAAATGGCTTTATTATGTAACTTTTAATGTAAAAATGCAAAATTCCTTAACATTTATGGCTTCAAATTTTTCATTTGATATTAAGTACATCAAATGTCTACTTTTTCTAGTTTCTTCACATCAATGACAATTTGATGTTATAATTATTATTTTCGATCCCTGCAAATTTTATAATTGACTTGTTATTACTTTTTTTTAAAACAATTCAAAGTTTTTTATTGTTTCCTAATGTTTATTATATTTGGTTTATTTTAATTTCGCATCATTTATTTTTTTTCGCATCATCTTTGATTTCAGTTTGTCAGTGTCACTTGAATTCAAGTTAATAATTATTTTTTACAGCTGGCATTTTACAATTATTTATTTTATATCACATTTCAAGCATCTCTTTCAAGCCGTTTGAAACGCACTCAGCTCAAACTCCAACTTGTCTTGTTGTTATCTTATGCAACGTGTTGTGAGTACGATTTCAATTTAAACTTTGAAAGCTCTCCACTGCGTGCAGCTTTACAGACAGCTTTCTGGCCATGAAAATGCTAAAAGCTTATCAAGCACAGCTATGTGAACAAAGCTTGCGACATTGAAAGCTTCGTTGTTTGACAAACACCATTTGTTTGTCCTTCTTGTTGATCGAACAGGCGAAATCGAATAAGTAATTTAAGACAAACAAATTTAAGAAACAGCAAATATGCAATTTCCAAGGAAAACATTTAAATGCAACGCGCTTAATAATTAACATGTCTGCAAATTCAGAATGGCACTGCTAAAGCAGAAATGGGGCTGCCAACTCAGAATGGCACTTAACATAACGGAAATGATCGGTAAGTTGGCCATGGGGTTTTTTGTTCTCTTTTCAGCATCTTGCTGTGGAATGTTGAATAGAGTTTTCGAATTTTTATTGGTCCTATATAATTGTAGGTTTGACACTTAGTGCCAGCTTTAGATTATTAATTATTAACAGCCGATTAATTTAGAGGCAGCGAACATCCATAAAAATGAGGCCAATTAACTAATCGGGATCAACGTCGCCGAATGTGCCCAACCACAAATGAGCTGACGCCGCATAGTCCTCTTTGGAGAGAGAAAAAAAGGCTCTCTCACAATATCAAATTCGCTGCTCACACACTTGTACACATGTATGTATGTATTTGGGACCAATGAAGAGAGCATCAACTCGCTGCAATTCTGCTGAAATAGTTTCGATTCGCGCGCATTCATCAGAAACCTCAGCAAAATGAGGAGCGGCCAATTTACTTATCGGGATCAAAGTCTCCGAATGTGCCCAACCACAAATCAGCTGACGCCGCATAGTCCTCTTTGGAGAGAGGAAAAAAGCTCTCTCACAATATCAAATTCGCTGCTCACACACTTGTACACATGTACACATGTATGTATGTATTTGGAACCAATGAAGAGAGCATCAACTCGCTGCAATTCTGCAGAAATAGTTTCGATTCGCGCGCCTTCGTAGCATACGTCGAGTCGGGAAGCTGCGGAATTTTCAACCTGGAATATATGTATATGTATAGATATATACATACATACACATAATATACATATGTACATATGTATATGCACATTGATCGCAAGAAACCTGTGAGTCGGTTTAAGTGCAAATTATTTTTAAATTTGAGGCTATTTCTCAATTTGTCTGCAGTTCGTCAGCGTTTTAAAAACGCATGTTAAATTTTCAATCGTTCATTCCTTTTGATAACCTTTTTTATGGTCGCTCTGTTGCTTATTCCTTTGCGGCGTTCGCCGTTTTGGTGTGGAGAGCCAAATTTGAAGTGTGCATAAGGAAAAGAAAAATATGAGAGCATTAGAGTGAGAGTTGTTGTTGTTGTGGTTCTCTCATTGATAATTAAGTTGGCGAATTTGTGCAACCAATTTAAAAAAGGTAAAAAGAGTATTAAGAGCAAATTGAAACTCGGGCGATAGAATTCCATTCTATTGCTGAAACAATTCGATGACTTATTCAAAAATAAATACTACAATTGCTTGAAAGTTTAGTTTGGAAATTATTTTATTTCAATATATTTCATATTAATCAGTAGTTCATATTTTCTGCTCTTATTTGTTTTGTTTTAAACTTTTACACAAAAATACGTGTGTGATTGTGTGCTTGTATATTTGAGTGTACGAGTGTGTATGTGTGAGTGTAAGTGTGTGTGTGTGTGTGTGTGTGTGTGTGAGTGAGCGAATGTTGTGAGTGTAGCTCGTAATTGTCGAGCACTCGTTGGCAATTTACATAGGTATACAAACGAGTGTACTCACGGGTACTCGCACTCGTCGACTCGCCCCCCACATGCCCATTAGACATAACTTAAATTTTAAATACAATTTTCATTTGAATATTTCCATTTAAATGCATTTCAGAAAAGTTTTTTGGTATGTCATTTTTTTTGTCCTTTTTTGTGAGATTTTGTTTTCCCTTTAGCTATGTATCTGTTTTGTTTGTTGTTGTGTTTTCACTCTTTTGTTTTTTGTTTTTTTGTATTATTTTGCAGATTGGGATTTCAAGTAAATACTCGTACAAGTTGTATAATTAGTATTCTGTTGGTATACAGCTTTAGCGAATAGCTCTTCAATGTGGCCTTTAAGCTGGCCCACAGTGTAGTTGAAGTTAAGAATGTTTGAATGTATGAGTATCTCCATGTATTTGTGTGTATACGTACGTATGTATGTATGTATGTGTGAGAGTGTATCCTTAAGTTTTATTGTTGCTTGTTTTCGTTAATGCATTTAACTTGATTCATTGTACACTTAGATTTGTTTTTTTTTTTGCTTTTCTCGCTTTGGTATTTTTTCTGTATCATCTTGATCATCATTCATTATATATATACTATATATATATATATTTGTATTCATTTAAAATGTTTCTTTGGGTTCCATTATGACAAGTTTGACTTGATTTCTTATTTTGCTTCATAGTTGCATCTAATATGTTTTGTGGGTGCTGTACTTTATACCGCTTGTAAATAGTTTCCAACTGCTTTTCCTAGTAATTTCCCTTCATTGCAATTTACGGTATTTCTCTCCGACTTCGTCTATGTCTTCTTCGTTTTCTCTTATTTTGTGGGGTTTTGTTAGTCACTTTTTTGTGATTTATGGTAAACTGGGAGAAAAGATGCAAAGTACACATATGTATTTTATTATTTGGTATTTTTTCGGTATTTTATATAGTATTTTTCACTTAATCTTTGCGGCTGCTAATATACGTATTTGTATGTATTTGCCACTTATACAACACGATGTGCATGGAGATTTTGCAGTATTTTTAGTATCTTTTTGTTTGTAACTTGTGTATGATTCATTTAGTATTATATGTTGAATAGGCATATTCATTATGTTTGTATTTATAAATAGTAGTTCTCCTACCCCTTGCAAGCTAGTTTCTGCCACTTTTGTGTTCTCCACATAATTGATGTCATATCTATTTGTTTTCAACAATATCTTAAGTTCGCATCGTTTATATGAGTTTGCTTAAAAATAATAACTTTTTGCCTCTTTAGTGAACATATATAATATATGTACATATCTATATATGTAGAGATTTCTTGCATTGACTGACATTTTGAAAATAGAGCATAATATGTATAAAGAGAGTTCCTTTGTTTTTCACCCTTTCAAAAAGAACATTAGCCATTTCTAAATAGATATAGTAATCGGATGAAGTTCCCAACCCACTGAAGATGACAGTGTTTTGTAAATCTTCAACTTCAAAGATAAATCGACTTTCATACTTGTTGTATCTTTGTATCTTTGGATTCAAACTTCTTACATCTTATATGTGTTGCTATATGTATGTATGTGTGTGAGTGTGTGTATGTGTGTGGGCCTTCAAAGAGAGCATCTAAGCTTCGGCCTGCCGAAGAATGCATTAATAACATTTACTCGTTTACTCTATTTAAAATTGCATTTTAGTTTCTTGTTCATCTTGTCCCCATTTGTATAATAAAATGTAGTCTTTGTTTTTGTTTTTGAATTAAAGGCTTTTGGTTTTAAAGTTCAGGAGGGTCTCTAGTATATGTATGTATATAGTAAGTATGTATATAATTGGTATATATAGTCTATGCACTTAAACGTACTTCTCTAAGAGCTCTTTACTGTCGAGTGTGCAGAATTGCGTGTATGTGAGTGAGAGGAAGAGGGAGATATAAAGTTAGATATTGTGGAGAAAGAAAGGGAAAGGAATCAAACGCATACATAAAAATTGGGCATGTCCGATAACCGATAGTCTCAGGCAACAGTTACAATCGATATCTCGTATGTCTCGATAACAATGAATGATCTGTATGTTCTTGGAAAGCGAGATCTTGATGCACTACTGTGGTCCGTTATCGGTGGTTATTGAGACGCCTTGAGGTTGAATGTTAAATATTAGATACATACATGCGTCCTGTGTGTGAGTCTGTGTATATTCTATGTAATTTCTGATGTTCATTTCTCTGTGCTTGCTGACTATTAGGGATTTGTGTGTGTTTGTGGTTTGGAAACCGTTGTAGAAGTTCTTTTGCTGCCGCTCCATTTGTAAGATACGTAGAAAAGTAAAAAGTAGATGCCTATGCCTTCGATTCGATATCTCCACCGATCTCAACGATAGACTCGCATCAGCGTGTATCGTTTATCGCTTATCGGTCTCGTTATCGGCTCTCAGACTTCACCTAGCTGTGCTGTAGATAGACGACAGGTAGTTGTGGTTGAGAGATACGTGTTTTGCTTTTAGTTTAAGTTTTCTTCTTTTTTTTTCTTTTGTTCTTTTTTATTTTGTTATGTAGTTTGTAGTTTGTGGCTTGTTGTAAGATTACATTTAACTATCGCATTGAGATGCAAGTACAAGTATCAGAACAAGTAATATATATCTATGTATTCATATGCCATAGATATATTTATGTATGTATATGTAAGTATGTATGTATCTTTCACTGTTGACAGAGTTTAGTAAGTTGGTCCAAATTGCTCATAATATATTTTTTGTTTTTGTTTAACGTTTGCCTGCTTAGCCACATATCGTACACATTTGAATTTGATATTAACTAGTCGTACTACCGTTCTACAAAATATAAACAAACATTTGTCCATCCGATAACATTAACTCATCACCTGCATACCTATCTAACTCATTTTGTAATTGTTACATTTTGCTGTTCTCTAACAATGGTTTATTTTCTTTTATGTATTTTTCTGCATTTTGGAGGTTAGGGGGAAGCGTGTCTGTGTTTTACCAATTTTCTTGTTTTTTTTATATTTTTTATTTTATTTTAATTGACTGCCAAAATATGGACTAATATTTAAATTGTACATCGAAAAGCCATTTCATTTTAATTTTCTTGTTTTTCTTTTCCCTCTAAACTAATTAAATTATGCTTAAAATGGTTTTTTGTTTTTATATTTTTTTTTTGCTTTTGTAAGTTTTTTTTTGACATTTTTTTTCACACATTTGTAAAACACCTAGAGCTTTTTATTATTTGTTTTATTTAAACATACATAGTTTTAGTTGTTAGTTTTTTGTTTTGATTTGTTGGAAAGGTTGTAAATTCAAGTATTAGTCTTTATGTTTTTCATTAAATAAGGGAAGTTGTGGCATTTGCAATGTATTGTAGTATGTCGAGAGCTTTCACAAGTCCAATACACACGCAAGCCTCAATGTTTTAGTGTGTGTGTGTGTGTGTGTTGCAGTTAGGGCAACAACTGAAATAATTCATCGTGTTGGTAAAGCTAATGACAGCGATATTTGTAGAACATTCTTAAGCTAATACATAATACATTCATTCACCAAATTTATTGTATCCTTTTGACATACTAGTATTTGGTATATGTAGACAATAATTGGGTGTCAGCTATAACTATTTCCAATAAAAAAAAAAAAAAAAATAGACAACAATTTAGACATGGCGACATCGAGCAAACATTTTTCTTGCATTATCGTTTTCGCTTTTGGTTTTTGTTTGTGTTGTTGCTTAACAAACAAACTCATAGTTTGAGATTTAGTTAATAACAGTATACAGCTTTCATTTTAACACCAACAACAACAACAACAACAACAAGGACGATGACGTTGACGATTATAAACAGAAATAAAAGAGGATCGTCTCCAATAACAATATACATACACAAATATACATATATCTGATATATCATATCTTTCTTAGTTATTCGTATTTCATGATAATTTTGCATTTAGCTAGACATTTAAATGTACATTTAAATAAATTTCCACAGTTTTCCACCGTTTTTCCATTGATTTTTTTTTATTTTGTTTGTGACTTGTCTTAAATTTAAATTCATTTCGATTTCATTGTATGCTTAGTTCGCTTATTTTTTAGCAGCGAGGAACAAACTAAAAGTAAAAGAAAAATAGCTACATATGTATATGTATTTATGTAGTTGAACTTAAACAGTAAAAGTATTTCTACGTTGTGTGTGTGTGTGTGTGTGTTTTGGCCAAGTACCAGCTTGGTTGCCTGCTGCGCTTAACTTGTAATTGAAATTTGTTATATATACCATATATAATTTTCCTATTTTCCCGTTTATTCACTTCCCTTTCCCCTTTCGGTTGCCCGTCTTAAAACCAATTGCCACTGAGTGACGCTGGCGCTAAAAAGTGTGCTATGTATTTTCAACATGACATATGAATGCGTGTATGTGTGTGTGTGTGTGTGTGTGTGTGTGTGTGTGTGTATGTATGTGTGTGCGTGTGAAGATATCGTACATTAAACATAATTACATACAGAAATTTACATTGATATTTTAATAATACAATATATTCATATTTTCATTTTCATTTTTATTTATATTTTGTATTTTATTTTAGACACAATTTCGCTCAGTTTTAGTCATATTTGCATTTCAAATATTCATCAAGCTTGTCGTCATCTTTATCAAGTTTTTCTTTTGTCTTTCTTCGCAATACAAATGCTTTTCACTTCATTTTGTTAGCTGCCTTCAGCGCTGCAGTTTTGTGTTGTAAAACTTCTATATGTGAATTTGTTGGTTTTGTAATTGATTCTTTAATCGGGGGGTTTGTTTAACTCGCTCCTTCATTGCCATCTTACCGGAAATGCACTTTTTACAGCACCGAAGTGATGTGTCGTCTTCACTTGACATGCTTGTCTTTGCATGTGTGCGTGTGTGTGTGTGTAATGCACACTGTGTATGAAAGTGTGTGTGTATGATTAACATATAAAGCTGAGCATAAAATCTGTCCATCTATATTAAGTATGCTCAAAGCAAGTACTTAACCAACCCTTCGACTTGGCAAAGTTGGTTGAGTATTGCAATTGAATAAATAAATAATCAAATTAATTGGAAATTATAGAACGTAAATCTCTGAGAGAAAGTGATGCGATTCAATTATAATTGAATAAAATGCGGTTTAATTTCTTTTAAAATAATGTACCCATTTTAATTTCCTTTTAAATAAACTATCCATGGAGGTAATATGTGTGTCTGAATCGTCAAAGTATAATAATAAGAATAACACTGTTAATTTGAAATGGTTGGGCATCAAAATAATGTGACAATGGAGGTCAATAAATTATAAATATATAAATACACACAATTAGAATGTCCAAATGGTAATTTTTTAAATTGTGAAAGACTCTGGCAACGCCAGACAATTTGCAAATTGGCAGCTTCACTGATAAGTTGGCTAATTAAATGAAGAAGTTTGCAAAATTCTCAATTAACTGTCACTCACAAATTAGTTAGTAAGTATAATCATAGGTGTGGTGCTGCCACATGAGCATATTTGCAGGGTGGCAACGCTAAAACCGCAGCAACATTGAAGACTTGCTCAACTCAAATGAGAGCAAAAGAAAGTAAAATCGAGTTGAAACCAATTTCGAAATCAACGCAAAAGTTTCAACAAACATGAGCAATTGGATTGGGAAGCGGAATAGGGGCGGCGAAGCATGGGACAGGGGCGTGGCAAGTCGCAGTTGCTTGTTGCTTTGGGGCATGGCCAGTTGCAATTAGGTTGCCCTTCAAAAACGGATAAACAAATTTTGTGCCGCATTTGAATGGCAAAGGCT
Organism: Drosophila rellima; assembly: GCA_035043635.1. NCBI lineage: Eukaryota > Metazoa > Arthropoda > Insecta > Diptera > Drosophilidae > Drosophila > Drosophila rellima. Next base: position 2,954,715 of record JAWNMV010000134.1, on the reverse strand, counting down.
TCGGGGCGCCGAGAGACATTGGCTCGGTGTTTAATTGTATGTGTGCCACACCAGCAGCAGCTGCCAAATCGAATTCGGCCAAAACGATGACTTTCAATAACATGCCACGCGCGGTCCTCGAAAATGAGTCCTATACAACAGCAGCTGCAGCTGCAACACTGAGAAGCTGCCCCAAAAAAAAAAAAGATAGCACATACAAGCAAATGGAATTAGGCGAACATGGTCGAGGTTGTCTAACTCTGCACTATGATTACAATTGGGGATGAGAGGGGAATGTGTTGCATGGTTGCATGGGGACTTCGTTGTGCCATTGCGTATGCAAAATGCAAAAATTTGTTTGCGTAATTAAACGCGAACGCGTGCAACGATTCGTGGCCATGCGGCATATGAACGACTAGCAACTGGCAACTGGCAACTGGAAACCAGGGGCCATGTTGCATGCTACGCATAATGAGCGGCATGTCCATATCATGCCGCCGGCGACGACTGATGAGCATCAGGATGAGCACGGGAATGAATTGCTGGAGCGGGTCCTTCGGCTAATCAGTTTCCTAATGTCAAATTGCAGTTCGCACGATTGCATTCGGCATGTGGCATGTGGCATGTGGAATGAGGCATTAGACAAGCAGCTGCTGCAATTCCGACAATAGCTCTAAATGTTTTCAAATTTACCGATGCTCGTATCTGATTTCATCAAGTTCACCTGCCGTGTTTGCTTGGACCCCAAGACTGTTATCAATTATTCCACTTTTCGCGACATCAACTTGCCAATGATTTAAAATAATGAACGCTTCTATAATTTTTGAAACTCGAAGAAAAGTTCCCTGTACCAACTAACATGGAATGTAGTGGAATAAATGAAAAGACTTTTCAAATAAAATTAATAATTGTATAATATAATGTAATGTAATATAATATAACATATAATATTTATGTAAAATAATAATTAATTGTATTTCTCATAATGTCAAATAAATTGTTGGGTATGTGTATGTGTATGGGTGTGTGTGTGCGTGTGTGTGTGTATAATTGATTTAAAATATTTGCTAGGCATGAATGGATCATCAGAACAAGTGAGAGCACTGCAGTCGAGTGTGCTCGACTAGGAGATAGCCTGTACCCAGCTTAGAGCCTATTATAATTATATTATGCATACAAAAATATTCCATTCCATCTTAAATGTTTATCAATGGGCTGTGGTGAGAGATTTTAAGACTGACGGACAGAAGAACACAGAAGCATCCGTGGAGGTAAATGCTGATAACGATTAGTATTAGGAGTGTGAAATAATTGTAAAATTATTCTTTGGTGCATTTAATTTGAATAATATTTAACGAACTCGACAAGTATTTTTATTTTTTTTTTATATTGATATTGACGGCAATCTAAATAAAAAAACACTTTTTAAACCTTGAAATAGCTAAAAAAAAAAAGAAAAATCTTTTAAAATAATTCACGCTCCTAATAAAAATATTTGATTTGGAAATGTTGTAATATAGCCGGACTTTTACATGGATACAGGGTATGGAAAATTGGATTAAAAAAAAAAACAATAAACGATAGCAATGGCAATGGCAATGAATGATTGACTGTTTGATTGGCTGGTTTGATTGATTGATTGATTGATTGATTGATTGACTGATTGATTGATCGATCCTGTTATGCGTCACATTCGCCTTACACATTCTCCGGCTCGGGCAACTTCCGCTCACAGCAATGACAGACGAGCGCATTGAGTCGCTGACCAATTGCCGACCACACGGTCATCGACATGGACGATACCTCACAGCTGGAGTTATCCTGCTGCTGTAAAGCATCCACCTCGCTTGTCCCATCGACATCGCCATCGACATCGACATCGCCATCGACATCGCCATCGACATCATCACAATCATTGATAATGGCCTCGGCCTCATCGCGTGCGGTTAGAAATGCCGCCTGATGGCAGAGCGAATTGTTGGTGGTGTTCGTCGTATCGGAGCTCCCCTGTTGTCAAATCTTTGGCACCGCCTCCGATGAGGAGACACTGGTCATGCCCAGCTCACAGCTCAAGCTGGGCGGCATCAAAGCCGTTGCACCACCGCCAGCACCGACGCCAGCAACATTGCTGCTGCCATCGGCATTGGCAGCAACATTGCCGATGCGTATTCGAATTGCCGATAGTTCGCCGACCATGCCACTGCTGCTGTGCAGCGTGTTGTTGCTAATGTTGCTGTTGCTGTTGTTGCTAATGTTACTGTTGTTGCTCATGTTGCTCATGTTGCTGTTGTTGTGCTCGTCGTGACGCGACGATTTGCGACTGCTGCTGTCACCGGATGAGTAGCGTGTGGCAGCATGACGACTGCATGGCACATCCAAGCTGTACGCCCGATGCCTGGCCACGCCCCCCATGCTGGACACGCCCACTTGGCCAATGACCTGACCGGCTGGCGATGGCAGGCTATTCGAAATGGTGCAACATGTGCTCTGCGCCTGCTGCAACTTGCTGCTGTCCATGCTGGTGTCGCCACCGCCACCGCCATTGCCACCGCCAACAGCTGCTCCTGCACCATTGGCCGCGGAGTTGTTGTTGCCGCGTGTGGCACAGGGACTGCTGCGTGTGCTGCCAAAGCGCTTGTTGCCCTTGTCAAAGCTGAAGCTAAAATAGTCCGAGAATTGACGCAGTCGTGACTTCCACGAGCTGCTGCTGCTGCCGCTTGGCTGCTGTTGCTGTTGTTGCACGGCGGCAGCAATGCGACTGCTGCTCGTGCCACCGCTGCTGCTGCGTGCGCTGCCATTGCTCGCTTGCGGCAACGTTGGCGATATGTTGCCATTGGATGTGGCAGCGGCAGCTGCTGTTGCACTTGCAACACTGGCAACAACAACTGGCAACAGCTTGTCGACATCGACACTGGCATCACCAGCTGCCTGCTGCAATTGCAATTGCAACTGCAAATGTTGGCCCTGCAGCGTTGCCAGCTGACTGTGCGGCTGCTGGACAACAGGTGGCGCCTGCGCCAGACTGCTCATATTCATGTTCATATTCATGTTCATGTTCATCAGATCCTCGTTGTTGGCCCGCCCAGTGTTGGCCTGGTTGGCCTGGTTGGCCTGGTTGGCTTGATTGGCGGCCGTTTCGAGGCAGCAGCGATTGTGGCGACCATAGAAAACATTGCTGTCCGAAATGACCTGCGGCAAACCATCCGATAAACGGCGATTGTTGGTGCTATACTGATCGAGGCTAACCGCACGATTGCTGCCAAACTGACAGCGATTGCTGTGGTAGCCATGGATGTTGCCATACGAGTTGCGCATGCGCTGCCCGCCCCCGCTGCTGCACAGCTCCCCGATCATCGAGGGCCGCTTCTCCCGCGACGATTTGCGCGATGTCGAGTGCGAGGATTTGCTGCGATTGCTGCAGCCCTCCGTGTCCACCTTGAACTTGGATGTTTTCTCAGCCACCTGGAGTGTGGGATGAAAGGAGAGCGAGTGAGAGAGGTATGCAAATTGTTGCTTTTACGGATGGGTATCGATAGGCGGATATCGATATTGTATCGACACAGTAAAGCGATATTTAGGTTGAAAAACTACACAATGCGATTCGATTCGATTTTTAATACGTTATATCGGAAAATGCTCTGTGCGTATCAAAACTAAAACAAGAAAAAAAAACAAAAATTCTCTCAGAAAAGCAAGATAAGACCCCACCAACTTATTTTAAAGTTTTCCTTACTTCTCTTGAATTTTTATCTCAATTTGTATCTAAATTTCAGAATTGTAAAACTCTTTCTAAAAGTATACCACTTGCTTGTTTAGGGTACCATGCAAATTTTCCAAAATATTTTATACTATACAAGATCTGTGTATTATAGTATTCTCAAATAAAAAACAATAACTTATTAAAAAAAAAAAATTGTGAATAAATAAATAACAAAGTCAAAAACTAACAAAAAATTGGCGAGGAAATTTAGCAAATAAATCTGATATTAAACCTGTATATGTAGTGAAGCACAAAACTTATCGATAATTCGTCTAACAATCAATCGAGTTAATTAAATCGTTTTTATGAATAATCGATAACTCACTGGCGGTTGCTCATAGTAGTTCATTTGAAGAATTAAGTTCAGTAAATTATGACATAGGTTGATTTAAATGTTAAAACTTGAGAAATAAACTTTGAGCTATCGATATGTTGAGTATACAAATTATTTGGTCGAAATTATTGAGGCCAAGCCATGATTAAAAGTTTTGGTAAAGTTATGAAAATTTAAAATTGATCTGATTTTTGAACTCACAATTTTACAAGTCAAAAATTACGCGTTGCATAAACAAATTAATTGGAGAAAATTGATGTGTCAACAATTTTCGATATGAGATTCCTTGACAAATGTAAATGTAATGTCAATATCGATACTTTCTTGTCGATACCCATGCCAAGTTAGAGTTGCCACTTCAACTTACATCAACCTCGGTGGCCGTCTCGGAGTCGCCGCTCTCGCTGCCCTCGGGCAGATCGTGCAACTCGGCGGCCATGCCCCCGGGCTCATCCACGGAGGTGCGCGATGCGGATTTCTGCGATGGCATGCTGCGTCGCGATTTCACGCTGATGCCGGAGCCGGAGCGTGGCATTTGCGGTGAGCTGCTGCCGGTTGTTGCTGCCGTGCCGGCAACATTTCCCGATGTGTTGCCACCGGCACCAGTCGATGTGCCGCCAGCAGCAGCAGCAGCGTTTGCGCCACCTTGTGACTGGCCCTGTTTGTTGTCCGTCAGCAATTTGTCGCTACTGTTGCCCGGCGTGCTGACCATGGCCGCATTCGAGTCCATGTTGCCACTGTTGCTGTCCGAAGTGGCCGAGGTGTTGCTATCTGCCACAGATTTGCGCGTCTTTGTCTGTGCATCGTTGAGGCGCCTATAAGGTAAATCATTAAGTTCCATTTACTGCTCGAACCCATTTATTTTATAAATATTCATAATTATACAAATCAAAAAATGTTGAAAATAATATTTTAGAGCAAATATGTACAAATGTTTATAAAAAGATGTACAACATTTAAAAAAAAATTTAATAATAATTGTTTTAATAAATATCCGACACAAAAATGGAATGCAAATATCAATATACTTCAAATAGTTTTATTTGTATTTTGTCGTTTATTTGGTATTCACATTCAATTTTTAACTTAATTTTTCATTATTGTACATAATTTTGTTTTGAAACTTTTATTTTTCAAGTTCCAAATATAAGTGAAATTACGATTTGTGTTATAAATATAACAGTTTCATTATTATTTCATAATTTTTAATTTGATAAGAAAAAAAGTGCAAATAGATTTTTAATTTAAATATTGTTTCGGTGTAGAATACCCCATTTAGAATTAGTACAAAAATTCTCTGAGCGTGTGTAAGACTCCAAGTCAGTATACTAACAGCTTATTAGACCAAATACACTTTTGAATTATGTTTCAACTGCTCAATTCAATATTTTGCACAAGTTTAAACAAAAATAATTAAATCTGTTTCTTAATTTTATTAAAATCACCTTTCTATTAATAAAATTATGCATTAAAAATATTTTATGTGTAAGAGAAGTGTGTCAAATCTGTCTGGGAGTTTTTCACTCGTACAGATAACTTAGTTCCAGTTCCATATTATTTTTAAATAAAACTAAATAATAAAAAGGACAGAGTTGCACTCACCTGTAGTACTCGAGTGCAATGCGCACGGGGATGATGATGAGCTCGGTCAACTCGGGCACCAGTTCGCCCAGCGCCTCGAAAAGTGGCAGCAAGACGAGCCCAATGAATCGCACCTGTGAGCCTGGCTTGCTAACCTTGTCCGGGTCCATAAATGGCGTCACTGGCAGCCCCTCGGACTTCTCGGCCGCACTTTGGGCAAAGAACTCCTGCAGCAGACGATCCAGCCACGGCTCGGCCACGTCCATTGGTCGGGCCTCGTTCGAAATGTCCGCCACCTTGATGAGTATCATGCAGAGCTAAAAATCGAAATGTCATTTGTGAATGTTGCACCCTTGTTTGTTGTGGTTGCCCCTATCACTTACCAGATTGATGTGCGCTCGATTGTTGTAATCGAAGATGGGCGTTATCTCCATGAACTGCGTCAGGATCTCATTGTGGCGTGCCATGTCGGTGGCCAGGATGCAGCGGATGATGCCCTCCCGAATGGTGCTGCAAGTCAAGTGAACACAGAAGCATACCAGTTAATTAGCCATTTATAAATAAATATAAACCTAATCATGCATTTTCAAATTCTCAATCGGAAACTCTGGAAAAATTCAAAAATGTACAGAAATCAATATGATTTACTAAATTTTTGCTATCACCAATTTTATAGGTCAAATATAAAAGGGAAATTTCTAAAAATACTTTAAAAAAAAATAGTTTCAACTTAAATGTCAGTTTTAGTAACGGCTGCATTGATTGATAGACACAATTTAAAATGCAAATATCGAAAGCAATCAAGAATATATTCCCAGAGCATTTTTATTTTTATATATTTATAATTTCTTTTTACTCGTTTAACTTTAATCATTATTGTTATTAAAAATGTTATCTTATGTCTTATAAATTTGTAAACGCTCAATTGACCTTTTAGTTTTTCTATTCAACATATGAAAATCTTTCTTAAACTATAAGGGAAGTGCTTTGAACAAAACACTTAATATTTAGTCAATGCCAAATATTTCAAATATAACATAAACATATTGCTGCAAAAGAAGAGAAGGAAATGAAGCGCCAATCGCCGTTAAAGAGGCCATAACGCAGTGCATATTGCGCACATTGCGTATACGGCAAGTGTGCTGTATGTTGTTTACCGATGTTTTGGCTCACGTGCGACTTGAGACGGCTGCCAAACAGTAAAAGTGCAAATATATTTTCACAGAGCAAGTGAAAGAGGTGGCAAGAAAGAGAGGGAGCAGGGCGAAGACTAAGCAGCATGCGACGCGTAAATATTAAATTGCATTTCGTTTTATTTTTATTTCAAAGAAAATGAAAAATGTGAAAAAGTCGCGTCATATAGAAGCAGAAAATTGAATTTTTCGTGTCAAGTAGCATTGACGTTGCACAGACAGCGCCGTCAACAGCTGCAACACCAGCAGCGAGTCTCAGTTGGCCAAGGGAAAAGAAGTGGGAGCGGGACGAGGGGGGGGGAGGGGTAGATGGGGAGGATTTAGAATATGTTAGGAAAGGACTTGAGTCAGTGCATTGGAAACTCAACACCTGCCACGTTTATACAGCAAATAGAGCGAAGCATTTAATGCACTCGACTTGGCAACGAAATGAGTTTTTCATTTCGCGTGATTTTCTTCACGATAATTATGGTGGCATACGGAAAACCTACGCAAAACACTCGTAAGACAGGCAAGCGAAGACAAGACAAGGCCGTGATCGCAAGGGTCGGAGAAAGACGGGGGATACAACAACAAGAACAACAAGTAACAAGAGGAACAAGGTCAGTCGCTCGGTTTCTTTTTGTGTGTCGCTAATCGAATTTCGCACAAAAGAAAATTACAAATTTCAAATTGCACATTTTGTAATCCTCTTTGCGACTATTACAATTGCATGTCTCTGCATTTGTGTGTGTTTCCTTTGAAAAACTCTGTCTGTCTCTCGCTCTCTCTCTCTCTCTCTCTCTCTCTCTCTCTTTTGTACTCCAACCAACGTACCTTGCATGCATTTCAATGCACTGAAAATAAGTAGAAGTGCAAATTTGCGAACCGAAAGAGACAGACGAATTGATAGACGAATAGACAGAAGGACGAAAGAGCGAAGAATAGAAGGAGGAGGAGGTGGCATGTCCTTAGCTACATTTGGGCTGCTTAAGGGCTAAAGTTATTATATTTCCTATGGCCATGCTCCAACTATTCTGTTTCTCTCTGGTCATTGTCATCCTTTGGCCAAATAAGCAAACTTCAAATTAGGTTAGCAATTTGATTCTCGGAAAACAAGATACTCGCATTATTTGCATGAAACCAAAGGAATTTGCACATTGTGAATTAGCATTAAGTTTGTCTATTTCGACATTAAGAGTTGAGTTGACATGAATGGGGTCCGAGCCTTAGAAGTAATGAACAATTTATCAATTTTCATAGTCTTTTGCAATACAATCTAAGTGTATTTTAGTAAAATTGGTATTTTCTGAATTTTAAGTATATTTGTTAGTTTCTTTTATGTATTTATTTAAAGTGTTTTGGTATGTGCATTTAATTTTTATTTTAAAACCTAACTACATTTTACTACTACTAGTATAATAAATAAATAATAGATATTACAAATAACAGTTTCTTCTGTTTCGCGGATACTCCATAGTAATAAATTAGTATCTGTAACTTTCTCATTCCTCCAGAGAACTTTTTTCAAGCTTTAGATAATTTTTTTTGTAAATAAACGTTACTTTAATTATTCCATTTTGTAACATTTAAAAAGAATGTTAATTAATTAAAGTAATTGAAAAAATAAATTGTCAATTTAACGAATTATGCAAATAATAAAACGAGATTTGTAAATGTTTAAATTTATTGAAACTAAATGTGCAGTAAAACGAGTTGACAGTCGATTTGATTGAATTCAAAATTCCAAAACCTGTTCCAACTTTAATTGTTTTAAGATGTTCTTCCCTCTAAACTCTAGTCTATAAATTAGACTCGTATGATTTTGATAAAGCTCGTATACGAGAAATTATAAGCTGCATGGAATTTGCACTTCTACTTTGCATATTATTGACCTAAGAGACTGAGAAAAAGTGTGGTGAATGACGAAGGACGAAGGAGGTGCGGGGAAAAAGTCCAATGTCCAGATGTCGCAAATTTCTATGGAAAATAGAGTTTTGTCATTTGAATTGGGGCTTAATTACGAGTATTGTAGGTAATTCATGCCCGAGTACCTGAGGGGATTTGCAAGGGATTTGCATGCTATTTATTGTATCTCTGCATATGTGCGTGTGTGTGTACATGTGTGTGTATAGGTGTGTGTAGGAGTAAGCTCACAAAGGTATGCAATAGTTTTTATCCTTTATCATTGATCCCCTCAATTGAAGCGCAGCAAGTAACGAGCCAAAGTAATTGCCAACAAGTGCTGCATAAAGAGGGGAAACAGATGGAAAGGGGAAGGTATTAAGCATCAGCTGCAGCTGCAGCAAACTGTTGCAGGTCGCCATCTGCAATATGTGGCATCCGCTTATGTTGCCATAACAACAGCACGCCAAAGATGCACGTGTGTAAAGCTGCCTCCATTGCCGCATCCTTTAATGCCAAATGCCATTCGTTTTTTTTCTCTTTTTTTTCTTCTATTTTTAATACCTTGTGCCGAGGGTATAATAAGTTTGTGCAAAGTAATAAAAAGACAGAAGGAGGCGCGTCAGACCCCACCGAATATATACAAATATATTTATACTTATAGTATGTCAATGAGTAATTCTAAGAGCTAAAAGCACCAAATTTGCTATTTGACTTTCTACACAAAACAGGCAAATCAAGTTAATTTAAAATTGTGAAGATTTTAGATATTACTATACATATAAGAAAGTTCGGGTCTACCTTAAAAACTTCATAATGAACCCCATGCATATTAAAGATAATCTTGTATAAGGAACATATACTCAAAAGATATTCAAACAACATTTATACAAGAAAAGATGAGGAGATTGCAATGTTAGGGTAAGGGTATCTCGGCGTCGGATACTCTCGACTAATGCTTTCCTACTTCTTTCTCCTAACTATGTTGTATGCATCATTTGAACAGATATTGAACAAGGCAGCTCCCTACTCGCTTCGCTCGCCTGTCGAGTGTACTCGACAGTAAGGGTATCCTTAAACAATTTGCTTAAATAATATTCTCTAACATGAGGAGTTCCATTGCTCTAAGTTTCCTTTAAAAAAATCACTTTTAGCCCATTGTGATGAATGATGAATTGATAAATTGTTGTGCCTAATTATGAGCAAATAATTTGCCACAACATCAGAAATGACAGCTGATGTAATCCATCATCGGAAATCTGTGAATTTTTAATTTAAAGTTTGCATTTTAAAGTCAACTTATGGCACTCCCTTCTGGGCCCATTTGCCTGCTAATATTTCATTACTTTATAGACTGAATTTTGATTGAAATTAAGCGTCGTCTTCTGTGGGCTGAATTGCCCTCGATGCCAGGCATTTCATTCGTTTTTGATTATTATGAAATGCCAACATTTTTCAGCTTAATTATCGCATAATTTGCCGCCGCTCTTCCTCGCTCGCACTCTATCTCTATCGTTCGGTCTCTTTCATCCGCCCGCCCACTGACAGTTTCATTTGCATTTCGCATTCGGACAGCGCTTGGCCCCATTTGGGAGCTTCACTTTCGGGGTCACTTGAGAGTCGCGTTAATTGTTTGACACCTGTTCAACGGTTCAACGGTTTTCCATTTCAATGAGCTTCCACTGGCAGCTGCCATGAAAAGCTGCAGCTGCGATGACTTTGCTCTATTCAATTCAAGTTGCTGTGCTTTAAGACTTCTTCGACTCCAAACTGTCAAACTGTTCGACTAACTCGATCATAATTATACAATTTAATTTCATTGGCTCTCAATTAGTTCAAAAATAGTTCACAACTAGTTAAGCTGCATAGATTTAAAATATTCCAAGATGCAATGTCAATATTTTAGCATTCAAACCAAACCCAATCAATAAATCATGCATGAATTTCGCTCAGAGAATTGTTTGTTAAATCAAATATTTTGGGATTTTTTGATATTTTAACTCAATGTCTTTAGCATTTTAAATTAAGTCGTAATTTACACTTTATTTTGTATACAATTCTTGTTTATCACTACGAGTCAATTTAGTTGTGTACTATTTTTTATGTACCTATGAGAGCGATTATCTTAGAGATGCATATGTATAACAATATGTATATAGCAACATAACATAAAATAATAAAATAAAATAAATTGTTTTAAATGAATCAATATTTTTTCGAAGTTAATTAAGGTGCTCGATATGAGTACTCTACGAGTATAAAAAGTTATGGGACTCTGCTGGTTTTTCCTAATCTGAGCAATCATGAATAAGGGCTTTTCCCCTCGACATCTCATGGGTTTGATGTGTTGCAAATGTGTTGTTCTAATGTAAACTTTGGCTTTCAATTTGATTAAAAGTGCTTCCACTGTGGCGAGGGGAGGGGGTTGGGGAGATGTGTTTGAATGAATGGGGGAGAACTGAAGATGAAGATGTGTAGCTAATTTGGTTTAACATGGCGTATAAGTAATGATTAATTGATTACACGTGGGCTACACCGTGCGCCGCCCCTCCCTTTATCACTCTGTTACTACTCCACTCCGTCTCTCTCTTTATCTCTCTCTCTCTCACTTTCTCTCACTTTCTGGCTTTTACTTAATTGCAAATGACTTTTGTCTCTCTCTCTTTGTGCTTGCCGTACTGTTTTGTAGGCCTAATCACTTGTGTCAATGCCTAATTAAGAACACAAACTTCTACATGCTACACTGGAAAAAGACGATTGAAGATTTCGGGATAAAATTACTACCCATGCTGTTAAAAATTTGGTAATCTAGGAATTTCTTAAATCGAGGAGTATAGCTCTTGATTCAAGAGCTATATAAGAATTTGTCAAGGGGAATCAAATGTTAGGGGATTTTTTAAATATTTTTAAATAGTTTAATGCTAAGTAAAATTTAATAGTAATATCATAGTAATATTTAATAGTAATAATATATTTTTTTCACACAAATGTATGTATGTATTCTGCATACATATGCATACTTATGTATGCAATAAATATATGATAAAATCGAGAATTTGAAACTTGAATTTTCAAATGACTTATTGCCGTTTTTGTTTGTTTCAAGCAACCCTCGCCGCTGTGTTATCAGCGCATTGGCATTGCACAAACCTCAATGTCAGAGCTTATCAAAGTAGAAAACAAAAAGCGTTCAAGTCTCTGTTATCAATAGCTGGTCTTAGTTCGCTCTTAGTTCAGTAGAATATTTAACGCGACCAAAGACGCAAATGTCGAACAACGCCTACAGCCGCATGCCGTGTGGCATGCAACATGGGCAACATGTGAAGCTGTTGCTCTGCTCGTTGCTGTTACTTCTCCAGTTTGGCGGCATCTTTGGAGTTGCTTTGCAAGCGGAGTCCGAGGATGCCATGGATGTGAGCAAATCGCCGTGTGAGAATTTCCATGAGTACGCCTGCGGCAACTGGCATGTCCCCTACGGACTGCGCGCCCTCGGCGCCCATGACATGCGCTCCAAGATGCGGGCGCTGAATAAGCAACAGCTCGTCCGACACTTGGAGGCGCCTCAGCAGCAGCAGCGGCGGGAGGTTGAGGAGGACAGCGGCAGTGAGGAGCAACAGCTGTTCTCGTTCTACAGCAGTTGCATGAGCAGCCGCCAGTCGTTGCACGTTTACATGGATGCGGTGCGGCAATTGGTGCCCGACTGGCCGCTGCTCAACAATGCCACGCACTTCGACTGGCCACGCGCCAATGCGGCTGTGCGGCGCTTTGGCGCCCAGGGACTGTGGCGCCTCCTCGTCCAGTTCAACTGGCAGGCGGCCGAGCAGCGCATATTTTATCTGCTGTCGCCGAGCTTCGAGCTGCTCGGCGCGGAGGGGAACGCGGAGAGCGAGTTTCTCTATCAGCGCTATCTCAAGTATCTGCTGCTCGAGCTCGGACTACGCGTGCGTCGCGCTGGCGCGTTGTCTGCCCAGTTGGTCGCCTTTGAGCAGCAGTTGCGGCAGTTGAAGCCATCGACCCAGACGCTGGTGTTGCATGCCCCGCAGACGTTGCAACAGCTGGCCGCCCAATTGCCCCAGCTGCAGTTGCTCGACTATTTCCAACTGCTGCTCGGCGATGCGTACACGCCCCAGTTGCTGCTCGTGGCAGACACCGAGTACCTGGAACGCGCGCAACGCGTGCTCAGTGCCGCGGATCCGTTGATCCTGTCCAGCTGGCTATTGCTGCAACTGCCGGCGCACTTTGAGTTGCATCTGCACGAGAACACCTCGTTGTCCGCGCAGCGCGAGCATTGCTTGCAACAGCTGAACGAGTTGTTGCCACAGCCATTGGCGCGGCTGCAGCTGCGTCTGTTGCACGGCAGCGATGCGGCAGCCACCGAGTTTCTCAGCCGCACACAGATCGAGCTGCAGCAGCTGTTCGACTCGCTGAAGGCGCAGTTCGAGCGTCTGATAAATGCCACGCCCATTTTCGAGCTGGATGCGGCAACACAAACGTTGGCGCTGCAAAAGCTGCGCGCGATGCGTCTGTTGTTGCCACAACAGCAGCAGCAGCAGCTGTTGCAGCCACCATTGGAGTCAGAGCAACAGGAACTTCAGACTTCAGATAAGTACGATGCGCAATTGTTGCATCTGTCGCAAGCGCAGTCGACGTTGCAGTTCCGTGCGGCCTTGCAGTGCCCGCAACTGCCGTGCGACTCCGTGGCTGGAGGCGACACGGCGTGGCATACTTTGGGCCATTCGCTGGGTCCGCTGGATGTCAATGTCTACTACAGACTCAAGCAGAATGCTATTGAGCTGCCGCTGGGCCTGCTGCGTGCCCCGCTGCTGGCCACCAATTGTGGCAGCAGTGGCAACAATGACTGCCCTGCCACATTGCTCGGCGGCCTGGGCTATATGCTGGCCCACGAGATGCTGCACGGCTTCGACTACGACGGCATCAACTATGATGCCACGGGCCAGGCGGCTGGCGGCCAGTGGCCGGCGAGGGCCATCATCAGATACGGACTGCGTGCCGGCTGCTATTTGGGCTCGAGATACAGAAACGCGACCTTGACCATCAACGAGAACATTGCGGACAGCGAGGGATTGCGACTGGCCTTTGAGGCGTATCGGCAGCAGTTGCCACCACAATCGGATAATGCCGCCATGCAACGCTTCTTTGTGGCATTTGCCCAGAACTGGTGTGGAAATGCGACAGCGCCATCTAGCGGCTCGCAGCAGCAACAGCAGCAACACGCCTCGCATTGGGAGCGGGTCAACAATGTTCTGGGCAACTTTCCGGAATTCGCCGACACCTTTGACTGCAAAGCTGGCAGCTTGATGCATCCGCCCGAAAAGTGTCGCATCTGGTGAGGCAGCCAGGAACAGGAACAGCGAGAGGAAGAGGAAAAGGAAAAGGGAGAGAGACAGGTATAGAAAGAGCGACAGCGACAGCTGGAGCTTAAGTGATCAATGTACAAAGATTAAACTGTTTGCAAATCGAAAGGAAAACTGTATTCAATTCAGGGCGCATTTTCATTACAGCTGGACTTGCCAGCGCTTGCCACACATTGTGGCAAGTTTAGAGTGCAATTATTATACACAGAGATTGTTCTTCAGTGAATTGTGAAAATATGTCTGTATATCTAATATGGCAAATGAGCTTTTCGAAGTGTTCAAGTCTAAATTGCAAATCAATGGCTTAAAATAATAAGCTATCACTCAATCCGCAACCGTAATCATTTCGCTAAGAAAACGATTCAGTTCGAAAAAAACTTTACTGTATTTTTCATTTAAATATATATAAAGAAGATTATAGTCCCATTTTTATAAATTACTGAAAACTAATCATTATCAGTGATGAAAATTCTTAAAAATCATCATAATGTAATTTTTATAATATAGCTTATAATGATTACGTTCCCTGGAAAAATATTCAAATATAATTATATATACAAATATAATTCTATTTTTGCTTGAATTTGAAACAGCAACAAAATATGAAAATCATTCATTTTGTATAAAATAATTTTAAGGATTTGCACTAAAATCTTCTTCAATATTTTGTAAGCTTGCAGTTTTGCCTTAATTTCAAATTTATCATATGATTTAAATAAAATCGTCAAATTTATTTGTATTGACTAGGACCGTTAGTACAAATTGAAAAAAAACTCTTAAGCTGTCGCATAGATAAGAGTGAGACAGAACGTAATTTAGCAGGGACCGTAATTATTATAAGTTATATTATAAAAATACAATTTTAACAATTTTCTTCACTGATAATCATTATTTTTGAGTAATTTTATAAAACTTAAACCGTAATTATTATTTTTGATCAAAAAAGTAAAACTCAAACCAAAAAAAAATCCAAAAAGAGGTTGGACTTTCAACAAGTACAACTTTATTTGAGCTTATCCGATTTCCATTAGGAATATCTAAATTTTCTTAAAATTAACCCTATTTTGACATTGTATTTAAATTGTATGCTTCTGAGACAGAAACTTTGTTTTTCGAAAATTTGTCGATTTTTGCATAGTTACCCCTTTACATTTTTCGAAAATTTTCAACAATTTTAAATCTTAAATTTATTCTTTTTATCGACTCCTGGTGATAAAATTAGGGTAAAAAAGTTCTTTTGAACTTATTTCCACTTTATTTCTTTAAAATGTTAACGGTTAATTCGGTTGGAATAATTTCGGTTTTTGGGTTTCGGTGTAATAAAAAAGATTAGTTTCGTTTACGATTCCAGCTACCGTTATCAATTTCAATCGGGTAATACCGGTTATCGGTTATGGTTATTGGTACTGTCTTAACCGTTGGGTAATAAAACAAAAACAAAACAGCTATTCGGATTTCTTTTATTGTATGGAAGTCCTATTATGACTTGATTTCCATTACATATATTGTAGCTATCTTACTCCATAAACTTTTTATGCATATAATAAAGTGAGTTTCTGTTGCACTCTACCTTCTTTTTTAATTATATTGTCTGGATCACATGTGCATTTCCAAAATTGCATTGCCATAATATTTTTCAGAATTTCTTTACAAATAAAGTTAAAAATATGTTTTATCTGATTTGCTCTAAATAACACAAATAAATGTTGGCTTTTATTTTGCGCGAAAAAAAGAATCATAGGGTTTATTTATAAGAATATAAAATAATATTGGTTAAAAGTTTAACGCAGAAGCCGTAAATTATTGTTGAGTTTTATTTTGCGAGAAAAAATAAAATCATTAATAATTATTATTTTTGTGAGTTTTATTTTTTTTTTATTAAAGATAATGATTACGGTTTAAGTTTTATAAAATAACTCAAAAATAATTATTATCAGTGAAAAAAAGAAATTAAAAATCATTAAGATCATTAGTTTGAAAAAAAAATATTATTCACGGTCCTGAAACTTAGTAAAGAATCTATTAATAGGTTTAAGAACATTACATAACTCACATTTGAGACTCACATTTTAATCGATTGATTTCTATGGCTTAACCTAAAATCTTGTTTCCTTCTAGAGTTGTCAATTAAATCCACAAAAAAGTGGGCAGTGCTCAATTTAAGCGCTATATTTATAGCTGCACTGTCTTAGTAGCTCTCTGAAAGAGGGGAAAACTCAGTTGGAGTGTGAAGGCTCATCTGATAGAAGATGATGATAGAAGATACTTCTGTTCACTTGTGTTTTCAGCATTCCGCACAATGTTTACAAATTGCATTTTAATGTTTATGGATGACATGAGAAGCCTGAAAGATGCGACGCAATTTGACAAGTCGCTTGTGGTTGTCGTCTCTTGATTACTTAATGCATCATAGTAATAATGGCAATAACAATGACTTTGCCACACACACATGTGTGTTATTTGCATATACTATGATTAAACAAAAAGTATAGAGGCAAAGAGTATCGCTGGCAAGTTGTTGCCACTTTTGGTGGCAGTGACTGCTGCATAACATTTACGAGCATAGTATTGTGCATGTGGTGGCATTTCAGTCAAGTTTCGCCATCAAAAACTCCCAAAAGTATGCAGCAGTTTATGCACGCAAACTTGGCAGCAAAACGACGTGAAGGCGTCCAAAGTGCGGCCGTAGAATGGCAAGGAGAAGGAGAAGGAGATGAAGGAGGAGGTGGAGAGGGAGACGGAGAAGGGGCCATTGGGCAAAAGTGTGGCAAGTCTTTGGGGCATTGCCATGCCACCAACAGCTGCCCCTGTTGCTGTCACTGATGACGATGTTGCATAGTAGCATGATGATGATGATGATGATAATGATAATAATGATGATGGGTATCAAGTTGTAAATGATGATGATTTTTGCCTCGCTTTTCCATTTCCCCGTCTTGCCACATTTTCTTTATCGTCTACGTGAGCTGCGCAATTCAAAGTCAAAAACATTTTCCCCTTCTAATCCACTTAATTAATGTTTGCGGAATTTTGCCGTTGTCGTTGCTTTTGCAATGAAAATGGCTAACTGCGCTTTACAAATATAACAGGTAAAAGCATAAGAATAGGCCAGATTAATCGCAACAGATAAAAATGCGAGAAATAATCAAGGAAACTAAAAACAAGCAGCTGCACAGAATTATCTAAAGCCATAATTCCATTATATTGTTTATCATAAATAATGAGGCAATTCGAGTTTTCAAATTAGTTAGTTTGCTCTACAAAAAGCTGCTTTCCGTTTGCAACTTTCAGTTTTGAAATGAAGTGCTGTATTTATTTCATGAAGATAATAGTAAGGAATCAACTCAAGTTGTTATTTCATACTTTTGAGCTCTAATTGCAATAATATTTAACAAAGCATTGCAGCTGTTGCATTAATTCAATGCAGTACTTAAATTTATAATGCTAGTGAAAGAGTGAGAGAGAGACAGAGAAGAAGAGAGACGATAAGACAGTGAGGGAATGAATTAAGATTTTAAGTGAAATTTACTTGGGAGAAATATCATTTTTTTATTTTTTCTGGGATTAACTTTGAAATAACTCCAAAGGTCTCCAATTTATGTTGTAATTTATATAATTTTATTTAAAAAACGAGACAATTAGACATTGCAAGAATGAATTTAGATTTTCAGCGGAATTGATTACAATCAATTTTAGAATTTGCAAAAATATTTTCGCTAGCTTAAGTTATAGTTTAGTTGAAATTCTTATTATTAAGAAGATCAAACAATTAAGTAATAATTTTATTAAGTAAGAATAGAATAAAAAATAAATAGAATACAAATAGGAGTAGACAATCAATTTTGTTAAGATTTGGCGCACTTAAATAGAGAGTATTTTTGTAAATGCCAATTGATTTTATTAATTTAAAGTGAACATACTGATATGTATAAAATAATGTCTTTTATACATTGAGTATCAAGAGAACGATAATTGCAACTTTCAATTATTTTTAGTATGGCTACAAATTAACCTATTTATTTATTAGCATTAAATTGTAACGATTTTTGGAATGAGGTGCTTTGGTATTTTTTTTTTGACATGTGAATAAGAAAAGTTGAAATGCATTTAGTTATTTTCAGTTAGCCAAGAAAAAGTCGTTGAGTGCAATTTGTGAAAATTCATTTGGCTTGTTTTCCCCCTAGCTTGCACTTCTGTACGTTCTGTTTGTGATATGCTCTTAACTTGGCCCGGAGGGTGCTGTTTAAAATTGCATAGGAATAACAAGGACATCGCTGTGTTGCGAGTTTCGAGTTTGGCTTTTGTTGTGTCTTCGCCTTTTAAAGTTTGAAGACAACAAATCGATACACTTGAAGGAAGAAGGGAACATGGCATGCGGTCGTGTGGCATGCGGCATGCGGCATGTGGCACGGCTTGAATGGTTGCAGCTGTTGGCCTGTTGCCGGCTGCCGGTTGCCTGTTAATTAGACCCGGCAATGGCCCCGACGTTTAATGCAACATCATTTTGTACGTGCAGCGCATAAAATACGAGCAGAGTGAAGCAAAACTTGGCAATTAAATGCTACGACTCCAAAGGCTCCCCAACCTGTATCTTTCACCCCCTCTCCCTCTCCCTCTCCCTCTCCCTTACCCACTCTCTCTTTCCTTCCCACCTGACCCAAATAGGCCAGGCTTAAAGTGCAAAAGGTGTTTTGGTACTCACTTGAATGTGTCCCGGCTAAAGTTCTTGAATATATTGCACTCCGGATGCTCCAGCAAACGGAATGCAATTGAACAATGATGATTCTCCAACGGCGAGATGTCGTTATATCTGGATGAAGCAATATATATATATATAAGCATTCAAGATATATTTGAATATTTGGGATAGTCTCACCTGAGCGCCAGTTCAGTGCGTGCGTTAATCTGATAGATATTGTTGTAGCCAGGATGATCGAGGTCGTGGCAAATGCAGGACACGAGCAGGATGAGGCATTCCAGATCGCCCAGACGATTCAGTAAATTCGCTTGACGTGTAATCGCGTACATCTGTAAATTTACAAAGATATTTCCAAACATTAGGAGCGTGATTTTGATTTCTAGTTAAGATCTCTGCGTAAAATGAATAGAAGTTATTTTAAAATATAAAAATATCTCCTGAGTAACTTAGCTACTTTTTGACCCAAATAAATTCATAAAGCTTAAGTTATAAGTATCTTTGAGTATGGAAATTCATTTGCCCCAATATCTTAAATATCATATTTTTTTTTATGATATCTTATAATATTCATTTCATTATAATATTTATGTTATTTATCATTATAAATAACGCAGAGTTGTTCAAGGAGCTGTTCCACATTTGAAGTTAAAATAATAAAGATAAGGCTGTATAAGGTAGAGTTTATCAATGATTTGAAAAAATAAAGGTGCAAGGGATCACTCTGTATTCAGTTTTTTTTTCTTTAACTTTTTCTTCTTCTAAGTTAAAGTGAAGGTTGGATTTGCACTGTCATTTGACATTCATTTGGTTGTAACTACATATTTGTTGGCCATTTCACAACTCGTACCTTTATCGCGGTTTTTGTCATTGTTGGAAGTCTTTCTCAGATTGTCTCTCAATTTGGGTAATTAAATGAAGTGTTTGCTGCGATGCTCTAAATGTCTTAAAGAATGCCAATGTCGCTGCCAGAGGAGCACTTTTAATGTTGCTAACCATTAAGCCAAATCACTTTTGATGCTTAAACGTGGCCAAGAAGAGCAGCAGCAGCAGCAGCAGCAGTCGCGGCACCGAGGGGTGAAGGGAAAGAAAAGGCAAAGCTTAAGCCAATGGCAAAGGTAAAGTTGAAGGCAACTTAATTTGTCTGCTGCAAACTGCTGCGAAACCTTTGCAATTACCAAGCAGCCATATCTAGAGCCACCTTTCATCCACACTATCAGATTGCTCTAGACACCTTGTGATACGCCCTGTCCCCAACCACCCCCCCCCCCCTCCCCCCACCACCTTTCTCGTGGCAAATGAAAATGACTTGGCCGGTTGAAACCCTTAAGGAATTTCAACAGCGTTCAATTTAAGCTTTTTGAAATACAAAAGCAGCGTAAAGTTTGCTTTGCGCTTTGCTGCGCACCAAAGTTGCAACGTCAGAAGAGAGCGGAAGGAGCATGAGGAGAAACAGGAAGAGAAAGAGCAGAAGGAGAAGAAGGAGGTCATAAAAGTTGCAGTTGTGCAAAACTTTGGTCTTCGCTGCGTTTACTTCTGGTATTAAGCGGGGGCGTGGGCGGGGGGCGGTAAACGGGGAGACCGGCAAACGGGGGTGTGAATGCAAAATATTTTTTGGGGTAATGCCGGCGGGGTCTAGTCGTTAATGCGAAGCAGAGGGCGGGGCTAGAGGTAGTGGAAGAGTTTGGTATGATTGTGCGTTAGACGCTGTGGAAGTGCTATAAATTTATGCAAATGCAAATGCTGTTTGCATTTCGAATTTCGCAAGTTTATCTAAATTCATTGTCAACAAACAGCCATTGGGAAGGAGGAGGAAAACGAAAAGGAGAATGAGAATGAGAAGTTGGCGGCACCACCAGCAACACCAGCAACACCCACTGGCAACACTCAGGCAAAGCCTCAAGCGTTTCTAGCACAACTTTTGCAGCGTCAACACCCAAAGGAAATCAACTGCAACTTGTAACTGACAGAACTGCACTTTGGTAATGAAAAGCTCAGACGATGAGTCGCTCATTTGACTGCAAGAATTTGTCAAAGGATGTGTGCGTGTGTGTGTGTGGCATGTGTGTATGTGTGTTTGCGTTAACAATTCGACCATATTTTGTTCAAAGACCCTGTACTTAAAGAGCACAAATCGAAAATAATTAAAATAATAACACTAAAGATCCCGACATCGAAATACCCGTGCTACTCAATTAAATCTATCATTTTTTGTCTACATAAATTTAAAAATATCAAACTAAATTAAGTTGGCATTAAAGATAGCAGAAAACTAGCTAAAATAAAATATCAAATTAAAAAAAAAAAATATATAAATTTAGAATTCCGACGTCATAAAATTTATATAATATTGCAAAAATAAGTAAATACTTGGAAGTAATCTTAAAAGCTGTGAACGTAATTGAGTTTTTCCAATTTGCGCTTGAGGTGATGTATTTATAAATATCTGTGTGACAATATTGGTTGCTCTAGCTCTTTTGAAGTAAGTGCTCGCAATTTGTTATGAAAATGCGGAGCTTAAAAGGGGCATATCAAAAGTTTAAAATCAATCGGTAAAGTCTGCATGCAGAATTTGGTTGCTAGATCTACTAGACTGTTGATGAATATACATATATACTTAGTACAAATGTACATACAAAAACAATATACCCTTTAACTCGAGAAATGAGAAACGAGTGATAAAAAGAAGGATAACATGAGCAAATTTGAATAGAAGCATCTTTGTGTTTTAGCACAACTAAAAACTAAATTTCATCAGCGTCAGGTGACAAACTCTCTAAGTTTTTTAAAGAACTTAATTAAAATGAAAATGTGAGAGCTGCATTTTTAATTGTAGCCCTAATTCGATTATTTAAGCAAGCAGTACAGGGTCTCTCAGAGTCGGATTCGCTTAACTGCAGCCTATTCTGGTTGTATTTTTTATGGTTTTGTTGTGTTGTTATTGTCGTTGGCAGGAAGGCAAAAGAGAAAGCCGCTTAACGACTGTAGAGTCCCATCCGGAGAGAGACAGAGAGACGGATGGCTGGCGGAAGTGAGCGAGAGAGCGAGAGAGTGAGAGAGTGAAAGGGAGAGGGAGAGGCAAATACATGGGCTATACATACATGAGCGCCTATGCAAATGGCCTGCCATTGAATTGTAAAATACGCATCGCATATGCAGACGAGTCTGGCGGCCATTTTGCAGCTTAGAGGGCGACTAACAAAGCTATGAAGAGGGTTGCTCAAGCAGTTCGCCACACAAGTACAATTTGTGTACAACGCTATAAAAAGAGATATGTAAATTGTGTTGTGTTGCTTTAGGAACAACAATTCTGTATTAAAACATTTTTTTGAACTTTAATCACCAATCATAATTTCTGATTACTTTATTTTGCATTCCGCAGGAAATTTCTAACACTCAAAAACCTGTTGAATGTCACCAATGATTCCATGTTTTCTAGAGATTCGTTCAATGATACTATCTCGATGTTTTATTTAAAGCAACAAAATAGTAAACAATGACTTATTTATCGATAGGCGGTGTTATCGATATTGCCAGTCAATTGGAAGAATTAATAAATCAACCACCTGGCGTTGAAACCATAAAGGCAGCAATGGGATGAAAGCAACAACAATTCTCTCAATTGCTTGCATTCAATCGTTGTCATTGCTGCCGTTGATGTTGTTGTTGTTGCTGTTATGGGTGTTGCATAGCTGCATTGTGCATTGTCAACAGTGCGTATGCTTAATAAAGAAATCAGCCGAAAAGCGTGATATGAATGCTTGGCTGCACTGCGCGTAATTAGAAGTGACCTTTGTGCAGTTCAGTTGACAGGGACGCCTTCACCTCTTCATCTTCATTTTTGTCTCCATCTGTGCATCAAGTGCAACATTTGCATATGCCTATCACTAAAATTATATTGTTTCTTTTGCAACTCCCTCGTCCATCACTGTCAACAGTTAAAACGCCCTTCCATCAACTTTTGTTGCCAAAACTATGTGTATTTAAAGTATGAGTATTTTTAGCCAGAGTTGATGTCAGTGTTTATTTGCAAAGTTCCTTATCTCAGGGAACATAACAATAAGGTTAATCAAAATAGTAAGAAATAAAAGAGTAACCTTATACAATCGTATAATTTTTAAAATATTTGTTAAATTTTTAGCAAAAGTGTAATTAATATCTAAATAAATAAATGAGAGAATACTTATTTGCAACAAGAGGTTGATTTGATTTCCCGTAACAAAAATTAATGATTTGATTAAGAACCATAATTTTCGAAACTAAAACTAAATGTAAATTGCATTGCAAATAAATTGAAACTTGAAATGGATAAAATATATATACCGAGATGTGTTAAAAGTGCTATCAATAGTTTTTGATTAATCACATTTATTTAAATCCATTTTCATTGTCTTAAAGTCGGTGCTACAATTTGCCACAAGGAAGCTGCCACATTGGCCTACAACTCAAGATGTCAACTAACAGAGAATTAATATTTCATAATAAAAACGTTGAGCACACGAAGCACGGCAGGCAAAAACAACGAAAACAACAAGATATACATATATATAACGTATACGTATACTATATACAAATATACATATATGTATAATACTGTAGAAAAAAGCAAGTTTCATTTGCCAAAAATGTAGGTTAAAAACTCGGCTCGGAAAATGCTTCGCTGGCACTTGAGCATCTAAGTGGGTCGCTGTCAGTGGGTTGGGTGGTTCCGTCTTGCCTTTTCAGGGGGTGGTTTTCTGTGGTGTTTCACGTTCGTTCAGTCGTTGGGCGCCTTTACTTCCCCCCCGGGCGGTGTTCTCAACATTTTGGCTGCAATTTGCAGTCGCCAGTTGCCGTTTTTTTTCTTTTAATGTTTCTTATCGTCTCAGTTTGGATACCCTATTACTGTTGGATATGTTAGGTATATTGTGGAAAAAGAAAATCAACTTTGATCTGACTTCATTATTCTTAAATTATTTTGTCTTAGTTTATTGATAAATAATAAAATAAAATAAAATAGTAAAATCAAGTTGAATCTGTTTCTGTAATTCTATAATTTTTGTTTTGAATTTTGTTTAGTTATGCTTTAGTGAATTTAAAAAACAAATAAAATAAAAGAAGAGAAGTAAATCAAAATCAAGTTGATTCTGTTTCTATAATTCTATAATTTTTACTATGAATTTTGTTAACTTATTAATTTAAATAAAAAAAGAAATGAAATAAATGAAAACAATAAAGAAAAACAAGTTAAATCTATTTCTATAATTCTATAATTTTTACTATGATTTTCGTTTAGTTATACTTTAGTATTGTAAAACAATCGAGTTAATACCTCGATACTGATTTTGAGCAAGCAATATATTTTTATATATTACATATACAAATATATTTATATCAATATTTTTAGACGACATAGTAATGTAGGAACATCAATAAATCGATTATGCACAATATGTACACAAATATATACAATGATGCATCGAGTTTCTACTAAAGGATATAAAGTAGTCGGTCATTTTAGTATTTTATTTTATGTACTTTTTTTTTTTTTTTTGGCTTTTGCTGCAAATGCTTGACGAATATTTTTTTTGGTTAGTGGCCAGTCAGTCAGTTTTTTAGTTGTTCAGTTGTTGTAGTTCCAGCTTATGTTGTTGTTGTTATTGCTGTAGCTGTTGTTGTTTCTGTTGTTGCTATTACGAGTGCTGGGCAACATTTGGCGCGTTCATTTCTTGGGCTCTTCAGTTGTTGCTATTTTTAAATGCTGAAAAACTTTCTTTGGCTATTGTTTGTCCATGCCTGTGATTGTGTGTGTGTGTGTGTGTGTGTGCTTGTGTGTGTGTCTTGTCAGCTATAAATAGGCCTATTCATACTTATAGATACACATACATACATACATACAGAGCTTAACAGCATGTGTGTGCGATTGTCTTGCAGCTTTGCTTCTTTTCAGTCGCCCTTAGGCGTTTTATACATATATTTTTGTGTTGCATACAACTAGGCGCACATTTTTAGGCCGACAGAGCGAGAGATAGAAAGATAGATAGGAGGAATGACCGAGAGGGAGAGATACTGATAATATCGATTACATTGGGCCTACCCATGCTTTATTCCTTATAGCCTCATAATACATAAAATAGATAAAACTATCTACTCGCAAACTAGCATTTCCCACAGCTGCAAAGCATCTCTTAAGCAATTCAAATTGAACACGGGCCAAGCAAATCAAAAGGACGACACTGCACAGGGGCATTGCTTAAATAAATAAATAAACTATATGGTTCAATTTGATATTCTCAGATAATAATAAATTGCCAACTAATTATAAGCCCAGAAATAGGTAGAATGGAAAGAGTCTCTTTAAATAAAATACATTATGTAGCTACTTTGCATTTCAGAATACTGATATTTATTTGCACTTACTTTCAAGTCCTTAGACGTTTTATTGCAAATATATATCGTTTGTTTATATTGAACGCTTTGAAATTAAAAACAGGTGAAAAACGAGTCAACCAAATGAGGCAAGATTATAAACAAATACTTGGAAAGTTAATGTTGAAGTGCTCTCAATTATTGTAAAGAAATTTGAAGTCTATATTTGGAAATGCAAACTAAATGTATTGATCAAATTATATATTTATTTTTGCAGACTTTTTTATTTGAAACATTTGAAATACTTGCACTTACCTAAAAAGTACTTGGTATTTGTAAAAATATCTTTGAATTCTAAATTGATATTTGGAATTTAAATAAAGACGTATTTTGAAATATTTAATTTGCTCACTTTCGCATTTGAAAAACCTGCTTCCAATTAAGGTATACTTTGTATACATGTATAAAATCATTTGCATTTGTCTGCTTTCTCATTTCCAAGGCTTGCTTATACCATTGTTGTATTTAGTATTTGTTAATTTGTTAATAAATTATTTGGTACACAATTATCCACAAGCGACTTAGGGTTCTATAGTCAGATTAGATTCAGTTTTGTGTACTCACCATTTGGGCAACACAGAAGCAATGCCGAAAGTTATGAAATGGCACCTCGTTGTAGTGCTTGTAGACCTCGTAGAGCCACTCGCGCAGGGTATCGACGGGTATGCTGAACTTCTCGATGAAGCCCAGCTCGAGGAACATGGTCTGCATTAGGTGTATGACATCCGCATCGCCCCATTCATATGAATCGAATGCCGGCAGACGCAGAGCCGCCTTCACCTCGTCCGAAAAGTTGGTATCACAAATTTCCAGGAAGCGTCGCTTCACCTCCTGATGCTTTGGTAGACTGCTCTTGCGATGTGGCGGGCCTAATGGCCGATTGGAGAGACCTGCAACAAAGAACATGAAATTTGAATAAGTACAAGCAAAACCAAACACACAAAAAAACTAATGTATATGGCTTGAGATACAGATACAGAGACAGAGACAGATGCAGATGCAGATGCAGATACAGATACAGATACATGGGCTTTTGTGGGACTCTGAAATGCTGTGCAGACTTTGGCTACTGAACGGAAATCAGCCAAGTGGCAGTTGTTGTTGTAGCTTTAGTTGTTATTGTTGTTGTTGTCGACAGTGGCAATAAATAAATCAGCAAATTGAAACAGGAAATACAGCTGGGAAGTCGACTGGTAGCCATGGCAATTTGGATTATTGCAAATGAAGAGCCATAAACAAGGCACATTGAAAAACGACAGACAGACAGACAGACATCCTGACACAAAACAGAGCGACAGAGAAGGAGATATAGTCAGAGAGAGAGTGAGAGAGAGAGCGAGTGAGGGGATGAAACCAAATCAAAATCAACTGAAAAGTGAAACGGAACAGCAAACGTTGAAATGGCGGAAACACACTGGCCGAACAGAGGCAGATTGAGAAAGAAATAGAGAGAGGGAAGCGCAGAGAGAAAGAGAGGGAGCGATTAAAAAAGAAAGAAAGAGAGAGCTGGCTGCCATGGGCGGGAAATTAAGTTTTCAATCGGCCACACGCTTCGCTGACCAAATGAAACAACTACAAAAAAAAAATGAAAATATTTTTTGGGCTTTTTGTCAAGTGTGTGTGTGTGTGTCTTGTGGGTCACACAGGTGTGTCTGTGTGTTCGTCTGAGGTGCGACAGCTGAGCTGTCGATCTGTGGCCGCCGGGGCAAAACTTGACTGAGTTTCAAATTGTCAGCCGTGCGTATCGAATAGAATTTCTACAGCAATTTTCTAGAGGATATCACATGCAAGTCACACATACACAGCCCAGCAGCATAACACCTGGACATCACCTGGACATCTGTCCAATTGCTGGTACTTTTGTCCATGGTTTTGTTATCGATAGAGCACTTTCATTACCATTTTACAAATCTACATACAGACATATGTACGTCCATAGACTTTGGCCCACAGATACTTTAGTTTAATTGCTCAAATAGCTTGACATCCTCGTCAGTGTTACTTTTGGGTGCAGTAACTTTTCTATTCAGACAATATTTAACAGCTAAACTTTAAATAAAGATAATGAATGTACCTCTAGCGTCCTTCATTATCTCTTTAAGTTCAAAATGTATGGTCTTAAGTTAGTAAAAGTTGTGCTTGGTAATAAAAATTAAATTTAATATATTTAATGTCTTGTTTGTAATGGAACGATGTCCTCCATTGTCAGTTTGCTCAGTGCAGCCATCTTTCTTGTACTATATGTTATTTAATTAAATGTAGTAGAATGTAGTAACCTAAACTTAAATAGAATTTAAGTTGTCTTATGTCCTTGAGTTTGGTCAGGTGAATTATGGTCCTTCATGGTATCCCATTCATTACAAGGTTCTCCTCTAGTTGATTAACACTTGCATTTGGTAACATTTTAAACATGCTGTCACATGTCCTCCATGCTCACTTTATTTGCAGTAAAATTGCTAAACGCTTACATATTTTCAAATGCCCTGAGGAGGTAACTTTGTGTTTCCAAATTGTAATTCTCGACAGGATTTATGTGTGTGAATTTGGTTTTGTTTGGTTTTACCTCCAGTGTCACTTGCACAACATCTTTTGAAATGTTTAACTGTTAATTTTGTAATTTGATGTCAATTTGCCAGGGGCAGGTCGTTTACCAAAATGGTTGGGACTACTTTACAAACGAAACTAAAGTGACAACTGACAACAGAGAGTAATTGGAGAGAATCCTGCAGTTAAGTTACTCCCTTTTCAATTCCCTTATGTGTATCTTTATCGTATTTTCTTCACATCTAGCTCCCATTATGGATAAATAGATAAAAGCGCACACAAAATCAAGGATGGAAGTTTGATTAAAATTGCTGCTGCTTTCGATGCACAAAGAAAATCATATGCTGACAACTGCAAATATCAGGCGAAGCAGAGTGTGGGAGTGAGAGCGCAAAGAAAGAGAAAGAGGAGGGGGAGAGAGAGAGAGAGAGAGAGAGAGAGAGTTGGTTTGCACCTCCCACTATACGATACAACAGCATTAAACAGGGAAAACGACCTCATCATCAACCTGGCCTGCTCCATTGCGCACCGTCTATCTACACACACACACACACACAGACACAGCCACGCCCCCCTCTTGACTGGACGCCCACATGTGGAGCTGCTGCTGCTGATGCTACTGCTGCAAACCAAACACTTTGCGGGCCGCGGTTATAATTAATTTACTGCCACTTACAATTTTTAATTAAGCACAGTTCTCAGCGCATTTCTATTTAACCCCCAACCACTTGAACCACCCCAAACACCACCCCCACCACCACCACCACCAACAGCACCACCACCTGCCGGAGTTATTTTTTGCTTCAACAATTTTAAAGCCATTTGTTGGCTCCGTTAGCACCATTGGCCAAGTGAATTGAAATGCTGAAAATGGTTTATTCACGTTTCGTTTGTTAATCAACTGCAGATGGATTTGCATTGCGTATACGCCACGCGCAACGGTGCCACAAAATGAACTGAAAACTCGAAAAACCTATAAATCACTTATTAAATAATTGTACAGATTACATTTCTGATAATAACAAAGACTCGATAGGTTAGGATTCCAATAATATTGAAAAAACAAATATAATCAAATGGTTTAAAATGTTAAATGAATATTTCATTCAAAAGAAAAAAAATACTATTTATAAATAATCGTATATTTCAAAGAAAATGATTTTCAAAAGATTTGACAAGAATAGTCGTAATTTGATTATAATTGGCAATTGCTTTAAGCGCATCAAGGCAACTCGCTTCTCGGCCAGCTTATCTTGACTTATTACACACTCTTCATTCCAACAGTAAAAAAAAAAAAATAGAAATGGGGAAAAAATGTTAAATTGTCAGTGGATTATCGTGTGCGTCGCATGCAACAAAGTGAATGCTATCAAATGCATTCATGGCATTACCGAGTACTTTATTTGGTGACACAACTCTGAATGCTGTTCTTGCATCCATTTTCATTTTCATTTCAGTTTTTTTTTTTTTGCTACTTGGCAACTCTGGGCAACTTTTCTTTCGCACACTTCCTGTGTTTGTTTGGTTTAATGGAAAATTGAATTACACATTTTTACGTTGCCCCAAACTTTATAGCCATCTTTCCACTTGAAGCGTGACAATTTGATCGATGAATTTCGCTGCTACTTCCCACACACATACATACACACACACACACACACACACACACACACACACCGCGCGCGCACAATTCAATGCCGCAATTTTACTGCATTTCTTTATTTTCTTTGCGCTTCTTCTCCTTCTGCGCTTTCTTCGTGTTTGCGGCAGCTGCAAAATATTAAGTGTCAATTATGTTTCGGGTGGGGGGCACGTGATGCTGAGTGCAAGCGAAGGACGTGGTGGTATTGTGGTGGGTGTATTCATGCATTTACATATTGCATTCACATTTTATCAATGCATTCATGCATCAATTGTGTGTGCGCGTGTGTGTGCACTGTGCGGTGTGTGGGTGTGTGGGTGTGTGAGTGTGTCTTGAAGAATTGCAAATGACACCCGAAATGACAGCTGTCAAATTGCCAGCAACAGGCAGCAGTTGAAAGCAGCAGCAAGTGCAGTTTAAGGAGCTAAAGGAGAATGTTCTGTTTGGCCCTTTGACACCTGCAGCCTCAATTATATTGTATGAAATGCCTGGAATTCTTTTGGGGCACCACAAAATCACCCACACACACATACCCACACATACACACACACACACACACACTGACAGACACACAGCTCGTCATCTGATGCGCAATCAAAGTAATTGTGTCAAGCAGACGAAGGAGAATCGCAGTTCCATTTGCCAATTTGTCGCCAGGATACAAACACACACCTTCGCACACACACACACACACACACTAGCGATGGGCATCCAAATATTTATATTAGATCGATACAGAGAAACGTTAATTAAGTAACAAATTACATAATATGCAAAGCAATAGCTTTGATTTTCAAAACGACATTCATATTAATACATATTCTAATGTCTTCAATAATTTTACCTCATTGAAATAACTGCGTCTATTTGCACAATTTTAAACATGTACTGATATATGAATACAAATAAATATAATTTTTAATATTTTTACATTTTAAAAATGTGCCCAATTTTTCTTAAATATTGTTAGAAATTTATATTTTATGTGCTTGTTTTCTGTTTTCAAACAAAATGCTGTATTGGTGTATCGTTTACTATTTGATTATTATATTAATTGAAATACAACTAATATTATATTATATAATAATTTCGATAAGATTTTGTAAATGCTACTACTTTTGCCAATGTCAATATCGATACTTTTCAGACGGTGCCCATCACCAACAGACACACACATACACACTCACAGAGGACATTTGAGCTGCTTGATAGATTAACTCAATATTTTGTGGTTAAACGAAGCGGTTAACCGAGCTAACCAAACCAATTGCCAAAAATTTGCAATTGTTCTTGCAATGCGCATACGCCATGTTGTCAAGAGCATTTGTTCTTCCTCTGACCCAGTTCCATTTCCAGTTTCAGTTCCATTTTCATTTTCATTTTCATTTTCATTTCCTATTTTACTTTCTCTGCACTGTGTAGTACACCTCGCTGGCCATTAATCAGTACCCTTGCTGCCCGGTCAACAAGCAAGTTATTTGCCCGCCCTCAGCGAATAGACAAATTCTCTGTTCTCAGCATGCAGTTTGGTCAAGTGAAGGCACATTCTAATGGCCATTGTAATACTGTACCACCGTATTATCTACAGGCAGCTTTCCACTTGATTGGACTCTTCTTTACCACACATTTTCTTGGCTGTTTCGGCTTTCAAGTTGTTCAGTTTTCTACAGAACGATAATCGAATTTAGCTCAACGCATTTACCAACCCTCTTATATAAAGAATTTTTAAACTTCCGTTTTTTTAAGGGTAGGGTAATATATTCTTAAAATAATAAAAACGGTTTGATATAATTGCATAACTAAGATTTTATATCTGCTTATTATTATCTCGTTATTTTAACTGCGGAAATTTTGAAATTTCACATTCATTTATATGTAGTTCATTAGTGTTTTATGGGCATGAAAGTCAAAATTAAAGAATTCATTTGTCTAAAGTTAGTACCTACATAGATTCGTATATATAGATAAAGCATTTTAATCATACATTCTATTTATTGGCATACATTAATAGGATATTTTATAGTCGAGCAACGAAATTGCGCTTGTTGTCAACACGTTTCCTTGTGTTGCAGATTTGTCATTAGTTGTTGTCGTTGTCATTGTGGTAGCATGTTTCGCTTTGTCAAACATGTATATTGAATGTATCTAAGGCCTTAACACACACACACACACACACACATAAATGAAATGAAGCACACACACAAAGACAAAAAGAAAAGACTGTAAAAAGACGACGAATAACATTGCGTTAAATAATTAATTACAATCAATTAATTAATTAGAGAACGCAAAGGGAGGTCATTAGGGCTAAACAGCCAGGAGCAACAGGCTAAAAAGGGCGGCAACAACAGCAACAACAAACGATACAAGCAACTTGTATACATAATGCGGCTATAATCAACATCAACATCAGCGCACGTTTTGTTGGCCCTTTTTTTCGCCACGTTTTTCTGCAGTTGTTTTTCTTCATTTCTTTTTTTTTTTCGTTTGATGCTCATTCGTTGGCTTTCGCTTTAAATGTCTCACACACACACACACACATACAGAGAGAGAGAGAGAGAGAGAGAAAACTCATATTTTATTGCATATTGTTAGGCGTGAAATGATGGCTTATACACTCGCATAATTAATGGCTGCCCAAAAGTGACCCTTTCTCTTTCGCTGTCTCCCTCTCCATCTCTCGTTATAGCCCTTTTGGCTTCGGGACATGCATTGATTTATGAAGCTCTGACTACCTTTTCACTTCCTCTTTCACCCTCTCCCACTTCCACTTCATTCGTCTTTCACTTTACATTTTGCTATTGTTGCTTTTGACTTTATGAATCTTGTTCCGCTTTGGCCAAAAGCCAAAGGCTAATTGTTTAATTTATGGTATGGCATTCTAGGAACCAGTCTCCTCATAAGCAGCCACGCTGTCAAGACTCTGGAATTTCCCACTTGTTGCCAATTAGTTGGGCGAATGCTTTGGGAATATGATTTGACCGCAATGCTCGCTCGATTGGCCCAAACAATGAGGTAGAAAAACCGCAAAAGTCAATCGACTGCTGCTTAACAAGCAAACACTTTATGGGAAATTGAGTTCCGATTACTCCATCAGAGTTGAGACTTTGCCAAGGCCAGCTGCATCAGTTGTTTGACCATCTAGTTGTTTAAACGAATTGTTGCTTATGTTTTTATCAAGTAAATATTCCCCGAGGCCTTAGATAATTTATTAAATTTTCAGTTTTGGTTTCGGTTATAATCGCATTCAGGATTTCGGGTTACGTAACGGTTACCGGTTTTTTTGTATGTTTGGTTTTGGAATTACGGGATCTTGAGAAATGTTAAAGATATGTAAATTTAAAAAGGAATATTCAAAAATTTAATTAAGAACTCTTTATTGAGATTAATATATAAATTAAATTGGGACAAAAGTAAAAATTCAATTTAAACGTTAACAACGTAATTAAATTTTATGGATACGGATTTATCCCAGGTTTAAAGTTGTTGCTAAAAGAGATTTATCATAAAATGTTCATCCTTATGGAGAGGAGTTTTTCATCTTGTGTCAATTTGCTAGCAAATTCCGTTCAAATAGTTTTAGATTTCGAATCCCACACGTATTATTCGCAGTTATGCAGTAC
Organism: Drosophila rellima; assembly: GCA_035043635.1. Classification (NCBI taxonomy): domain Eukaryota; kingdom Metazoa; phylum Arthropoda; class Insecta; order Diptera; family Drosophilidae; genus Drosophila; species Drosophila rellima. Next base: position 2,921,696 of record JAWNMV010000134.1, on the reverse strand, counting down.
TAATGCTAAACTAAAGTTTGGTGCAAAATTTTGGTACTCGTATCTAAACAGTGGCATAATTGTGGTCCCTGGGGCGATACATTATTTTGGCTTGTGCACGCTATATTCTATATTTAACTACTGCATACTTTATTTATTAAATCGGGTGCGTGCGAGTGTCTGTGGGTTGTTTTGTTGTAATTACATTTATTGATGTGTGTAGTGTGTACATATTGTGATGACGCACTCAAAAGTAGGCAACGAATAATGAACTGCACACATTGCGTATACGCCGCGTGGCGAGTGCGAGCTACAATTCAATTATTGCATTGTGTTATTGTTGATGTTCTTTTTTTTTCATTTTTTTTGTATTTTTTGTTTTTTTTTTGGTACTTGCTGTTGCTTGTTGTGGTTGCTGCTTGTTTTGCGTTGTATTATTTGTCTGGCCAGCAAACTCATTTCAACTGCGGTTGTTGGTGACAAGGGAAGGATGAGGTGGGGGGGGGGGGGGGCGAGGGGGTGGTACAGTGCCACAAAAACGCTTGCGGTTAATGCAAATAAAGCAAAAGCAAAAATACTGCAGCCGCAGGTAAGGTTTCTAACACACACGCACACACACGCACACACCCAGACATACACATGTTGGCAGGTGGGTGAAAAATTTGCAAATTGATGGCCAACAGCTTGCAAACAACAACAACGCCACAGGGGCAAAAGAAACAGAATGAGCAGGAAAGAGGGAGAGATAGGAGGGAGACAGAGAGAGAGAGGGAGAGAGTGAAAAAATTGATAGGGAGAATGTAAAGGTAGCTGAGGTAAATGAAAACGTTTCAATTGGCAACACGATGCCAGCATAAGTGCGTGTATGTGCGTGTACGTGAGTGTGTATATGTGTGTGTGTGAGTGTAGGTATATTTGAATGTCTCTCTACACTTAATTGAAACTTGTCATTGGCATTTTGGACTTAAGCACCCAAAATCTTGACCATCTTCATTTCTGTGTCCATTGGTCAATTTCAATCCTCAATTTTCAAATGCAAAATACTCGTTAATTACTATTAAATTGCTCTAGTTTCTATCAACTTTCTTCATTTCGATGGAATCTTTAAAATAACAAACTATTTGTTGGACATTATTTATATTTAAGTGGTTCAAATATGACTCAGAACTTATTACCAAGAACTCGACCATCATTTTAGAAAAAGAAATGCTGTCACAAATACTAGCTAATCCAAAATCGTATTGACTCTTATTTAAAAAAGGATTCCAAATGGTTTTTCAATTTAAATTGTGATATTTTGAATGAAAAAGTTCCACATGACGAAAATGCTATGAAATAATTTCCCTTAAATTTGTTGAACTTTATCAATGAGGCTCATTAATTCGCTGATTTTTAAATTAATGAAAGTTTTACTTGCGGATTTTGCATTTTCATTTCGTTTATCTGTATTGGTATCTGTGTCTGTATCTGTGTCTGTATCTGTATCTTTATCTGTAATTTAATTTATTTATTTATTTTCTCGATATTGTTGTTTTTTTTTTGTCAATATATTCCGAATTGAACTTTCGTTGTTTGTTTGTTTCTCTTTTCGTTTCCATTTGGCCTAACGCATTTTAAATGCGAATCATTATTCACGAGTACTCAATACACACACTCAAATTCTGATTCAGATTCAGATTCAGGGCTGAGAACTGACAACTGAACCATAAACCGAGACCCGAGAGAGCGTTGGTCAGGCTTATAATAGAGTGTATTAAACCTGATTAAATTTGCACGGTGGCAGCACACTCACACAAACACACACACACACACACACACACACACACACACACACACCGATTAATATGCGCGTAATCACGTTCTATTCTCAATGCTGCCTTGTTGTGCCTGTGTATGCTCTATGTATTCGTGTGTATGTGTGTGAATTGTGTATGTGTGCATGTGTGCATGTGTGTGTGCCATACATTTTGCGAGATTAAACGCTTTGTGCTGATTAAATGAGTTTAGAGAGTTTGCAGCCGGCCAACTCGCTTTTCACCTTTCCCTTCTGACTGACATCACACACACACACATCTGTACATATATGGTTAGTTGACATTTTTGACACAGTGTCGCTCTCTCTCTGTCTCTCTCTGTCTTTTGCTTTCTCCCTCTATCCCCGTTTCTTGCCGTACCTTCAACAAATTAAAAGCTTTACACAAATGAAGTTTTCATGTGCGTCACTTCGTTCATTCCCTTGTCAAGGCACACACATACACATTCTGTGTATATATCTATATACACATATATGTACTTATGTACATATATACCAACACACACGCACACACTTCGAGTGGTGCTGCAGAAATTATGCAACTCAATTTTGACAATCAATAGACGAACTTAAATGTTAGTTAGTCAAGCATACGACAACTTCAATTGCACACATTTAAATATTAATATTAATCACAACGACATCTGACTAATACAAGTTTTAATAAGGATTATTAGGTATTATTAATATTTAACAAAACAATCTATCAACAAACATCATAACATTATGGCTTAGTATTACTCTTAAATTAGCTTATTGCATATTATCACTGCATGATTTCCTTCAATTTTTTATTAACTTTTAGCATTAATTCAAAATAAACTGATGTTTTCATAGCAACCATGTTTTTACATTATCTGTTATGGATTTGATTTAAAGATTTTAACTTGAGGTATTCGTAATGATTTTATTTTTTTTGGTTTCAAAATCAATAAAATTAAATCAGCATGAAGCTTATGTAATTATTATTGATGTCAAAATTTGTAAAAAAATGTGCTTTCATAAATTGTGAAGTATTTAAACGACATCATTCACTTCCGCATTCTTTGCTCTTAAGGCAGCTTAAGCCTAATTTTCAAGTTGAGCACGTGAAATGAAAACCCAAATTAGATTAAAAAGGCTCAGGCCACAAAATTGCAGGAAGGTTGCGTCCCTTTTCCACTATCCTTTTCTTTTTTTTCTTCCAAATTTAAAGCAAAATTAACGACAGCGGTGTTAGCGGCTGGATGCAGTAGGGCGGAGGTCGGTGGTCAGAGGGCGTGTGGGTGGAGAATAAGCAGAGGAAGGTGGCAGAAAAGGAGGAGGGGCACAATTTAATTGCTTCAACTGTCAATAAATGAATTATGTGCGGAGACCGCTGAGGGCTGCAGTCAAGTTTTGACAGCTGTCAAATTCGTAACGCCTATGGCAGTTATCGCCTCGGATAAGAAGATAGCATGCTAGAGACAGAGAGTCAGAGAGAGAGATAGAGAGGGAGAAAGAGACAGGGAGGGATAGGGATAGAGAGAAAAAGTGGGAGAGACAGAGAAACAGAGAAAGAAAGAGTCAGAGAGAGAGAGAGAGAAAGAGAAAGAGAAAGAGAAAGAGAAAGAGAAAGAGAAAGAGAAAGAGAAAGAGAAAGAGAAAGAGAAAGAGAAAGAGAAAGAGAAAGAGAAAGAGAAAGAGAAAGAGAAAGAGAAAGAGAAAGAGAAAGAGAGATAGAGAAAGAGAGACAAAGAGAGAGAGCCAGAGATAAAGAGAGACAGAGAGAGATAAGGAGAGAAAGCAAGAGATAGACAGAGAGAGAAAGAGAGAGATCGAGAGATAGAGAGCGAAAGAGAGAGAGAGAACGAAAGAGAGCGACAGAGAGATAGAAAGATAGAGAGCGACAGAAAGACAGAGAGAGAGAGAAGTGTGGAAAAAGAAGCAAAAAATACAAAAAGCCAAACAATTGTTCGCATCCTTGGAGGAGATTATGTATGCATGTACTTGTATTTGTGTGTGTGTGTGCCTCGTGTCGAATAATTTGCAGCCCGACGAAAAAAATTAGCACAAATAAATATCTCATCATATATGTAGGCGGGGGGCGTGAATGTGAAATGGGCGTGTCTAGGAATTTTGTGTGTGTGTGTGTATTTGCGCGCGTGTGTGTGTGTGTGTGTGCGTGTGTGCGTGTGTGCGTGTGTGTCTGCCGTTGTCGTCTCTCATCAAAGTCAATTTCCTTGTTGATTTTTGCTTATTTGCGCATCTAAATGGATTTTTATCGCAATGTTTTGCAATGTCCTTCCGGCAGGAGGCATCAATACAACGCATATGCCACAAAATGTGCCTGTTTGTAACACACCCACTCAAACATACACACACACACACACACACATACACACTAATATGAACCGAATTTCTTTCAATCTTTCCATTTTTCCCTCAGAAATTTGCAAATTTGCGGTAATTTGTGTTTTTATGCTGTCAGCCAGGGGGCAGAACAAAGGATATAGCTGAGCTGAACTGAACTGATTGGCAAATCCTGCATCAGCAGTTAACTTGAAGCCAAACAGTTAATGAAAACAAGCTAAGCAGCTAAACGGAGTGAAATCGACCAGGGTAGTTACTGGGCTATGCCAAACCCAGATGAACAAGGCGGGCAGGGGGCGTGTCGGGGTAGTAAGAAAGATTGGCATTAAAATGCCAGCATAACAGGATATAACCAGCTACACACAGGATAACTGACAGACAAAGCTCCACGAACTTCTGCAATGCAATTAGAAGATGTTCAGCAATCTAGTTCAATAAAGTAACGAACGTGGCAGCTGTCAAAGCCAATTGCTCGACTCGTAGATGCCCTGTAGTTAACTATAAGTGCTAAGTAAATAAATACTTTATATAAATAAAAATAAAGATATAACTATAAATATAAATTTATATTCAATTATAAAAGTAGTGAGGGTATATTTTAATAATATACAAAATACGAATAAAATAAATAAACAAAGTCTATTCATAGGTTTACAGGGTATCTGAATGATATTACGTTAGAATAATACATAGACAGTTATTTATAATAAAGAAAAAAAAGCGAAAATTATTAACACAGACTGCAATGATTTGCATATATAATACTCGTATTCCGCAGTGAAATTGATTGACAGCGCATTGCTCAAAGGTAAAGGGTAAAGTGACACCGCTTGGGGACTTGGGGGCGTGGCATATGAAGGAAATTAAAAAAAGCGTCGCACATTGAAATAGAGATTGCAAGTGAAAGCGAGAGTACCAGTTGTGTATGCAAAGTGAAATGAAAGCGAAATGCTTCTAACAGAAGCTAAAAAGCAAAAACACAATGTACACATACACCACAACAGACAACAACACACACATACACAACAGCATACCAATACACATACAGTGGGAAAACAGCTAAAGGCGAAAATGCAAATTTGATTTCTTGCTCCGTTGCTCGGGCAAACAGTTCAACTTGAATTTGAATTTAAAATTTCGAATTTTGAATTTTGAATTTAGAATTTGTACAAGAATTTGAGACTCGGGTCAAGGCTCCATCTCAAAGTGTGCTCTCTGTATTTAGCATGTATAATTATAGGCTAATAATAATGATACACTTCTGACCACAGACACAAAAAGCACCTTACAAAATTAAAGCAACAATATGTATGAAAGTAATAAAAAAAAGAACTACAGTTTTTACTCCGATCGCCTCCAGTTGCACCATAAAAAAATGGGCTGGCTCATGTGACAGAATATTTTGTATAGTATGAGACCAGGATGTATGTGTGTGTGTAGGTGTACAACAAATAAGGACAACACGTTTGGGAATTGCCGAATCCGAAACGTGCTTTGGAAAAGTGAAACTCACGATATATTTTTATTACATTAAAATTATGAATTTGAAATTCATATCGCAAAATGACTCGCAGATACATACATACACATCTATGGTATCTATGGAAACTTTTCAAACTTTTTGGGTGCGTGCTCATGAAATATTCAATGCAACATTTTTAGAATTGAATCGTACATCTAAGCAACTTGTTAAAGTTTCTACGTATTTTACTCAACTTGACAAAATCTTTAAATTAATTGTTTCATAAAACATATTTATTGTTTAAGACAAAATACAAAGAAAGAATGAGGGATTTTAAGTTAGATAAGTATTTGCAATAAACTAATTTTAATAAAATGTATCAAAATCTAATGAAATAACTTTTTGTTATTTTTAGCAATATAATTTGAAGATTATTACTAAGTAGCTTAATTTTGTTTAGAGTAAATTAATTAAATTTAACATGCTGAGTCTCGAAAACGATGTTTATCGAGTTGATGTTCTTATAAAGATGAACTTCACAACTAACTAAGCCGTCTGCTTGGCAACTATGCTGAAAAAGGACAATCAAGCTGCGGCCTTCAAAAAAGTCAGTCGAGACAAGGAGCCAACCAGGCAACGCAGCTGACATAAAAATCGCATGCGGTGGGCCAAAAAATGGCGTCGTCATTGCGTGAATTTATGTGTGTGTGTGTGTGGGTCATTCGCAATTAATGCAAATGGGGAAATCGGAGAAGCCAATGCTGTGGTGTCGATCGTGAAAGCATCGCTTGGGGAATTGGCTATTGAACTTTTTTCCTTGATAATTTGCTGGTTAACATGCTGACAGTAACGGTGCTTGAACACAGCTTAGCAGCGGTTTAGTTAGTTAACCCAAAGGTGGGATGGATATGGAGGAGAATAGTATTGATAGAAAAGTATCAAATGAAAAATAGAGATGGTCATGTTTTTTATTCGTTTTTTCGAAAATAACGAAAAGAACCAAGTGAACACCGTGAAACTATCGAAAAAATAGAGACGAAAGTAACTTGATTAAAAAAGCTGTCACATAATTAGATTGTGTGTTGTTCTGAAGGTCCTTAACGATTCAAAATATCCTCAAAAAACGGAAAAGTATTAAGCAGTTGAAAATTTTGCCGATATATCGTATTAAAAATCAATGCAACGTTAATATATTGATTAAAACATCATATACTTCTCTACTTCTTCTATATTTTCAATGGGTACTTAATAGGTTAAGAAATGTTTTGTATCATTCAAACGGAATTAAAATGACTTTTCCATTGATGCCAAAATTGAAATGAAGTAAGTTAAAATTAGGAGTATCTTTAACTTTGAGTGTTGCCAAAATATATATGCCGACCAGTGTATATTGTTTTTCTGTATCGATACAATTTTAATAGTAGTAATATTTTGATACTCATCCCAAGTACCAAGCAGCCTGGGGTCGCTGGCTGACAGTAGAGTGTATTTTTATTTTATTTTTTATTTTTTACCAACGCCACAGCAATCCAATTTGCTTTTGCAGCGTTCTCTCTCTCTCTCTCTCGCTGTCTCTCTTTGGGGTTCCTGGAAGCGACAGCTGGGACACAACCGAGGCCATGTACATGACCATGGTTTGGACTTTTTGCGAGCATATTAACCGAGTGCTTTTAATTAATATACTCAAATGATTTCATTGATGGCTTGATGGCAACAGAAAGGGACCGGGAAAGGGCAAAGGGCAAGGGGAACGTGACTGATGGGCAGCTGAAGGTGTCAACTTCGTGAGTGCAGCCGAAAAATGTAAATTTGAATGTAACTCGCGTAACCACAAGCAAATTGTTTGCGATCCATTCCTCGACTCTCTCGGGAGCCTTACTGTCACCTGCTGTCTTCTTTCTTCTACCTCTTGTCACCTGCTCATTTTGTGTTCCAGCTGGGAATGTCGTACATTGTCCACTTTGTGCTTAGTCTTGTCTCTCACATACCGTCTGCAGATTCATAATCCTTTCAAATGTCAAAGATGAAGCACACCTATATACATGAACAATAAACGCAGCAGGTGGGCGCAGAAAAAATATAGAAGTAGACGAAGATGATGTACACGAAGTAGAAGAACCACAGCAACATGAATTTTTCATTTTTAATTATTTACGTTTTGCTAGGCAACGGAAAAACGAAAAGCAACTTTTCCAGCGCTTTTTACTTTTTTCTTCTTTTTCTCTTTATTTTTTTATTTTTTGGGAATGCGTGTTGTTTTGCTTTATTGGATTTTTTTATTTTTCTTTTTCATTCACAATTTTCCATGTTCATTTTTATTTCCATGCTTCTTCTTAATTTCGTGCGAATTTTATTTGCAGCACAGAATTTTCGTAGGGGGCATAAGTCAATTTTTATGTGCCACGGGGCATGTGGCATGTGGCAAGTGGCATGTGGCATGTGGCATATGAATGCCAGACAACTCAAAATACAGTTGATTAAGCGCATCTAATGAATAGCAACGTCAATGGCAATGGCAATGGCAATGGCATTGGCAATGACAACGACACCAGCAACTCAGACAGTAAAATTCTTTTTGTTTTTATTTACCCAAATTTTAACTGAATGTCAAATTTAATGCTCATTTAACATACAAATCGTATAGAACATTTACCTGAGCTACAGATGAAACAAACAACATTTCACGTATTTGCAAGCAAATTATCAAATATAAAGGATAATAACATGGTATAAATAAATTTCATTTAAATCGCTTGAACAATAAAACTGTGTGCCAGCACAGGCCCGTGCCCATCTCTAATTTCTACCTAACATTTATTTGTGGCTGCTTAAAAAAAATGATAATTAAATTAAATAAATTAAGTTAACTACATGTTTAGGATAATTGCGTCTAATGTCTGAGCAAAGTACTCCTGGCAGCTAAGCAAATTATACCGTGTATGTAGGTCTGAAATATTTACGAGACTATGCTAAAAATTTTGTAAGTCTTCACAATTTGAGGGGTATTTGACAGTGATCATTTGTAAAGCTTTGTCTAAGATAATATGAATTCTTATGTTGCGGTGGCTCGATTGCTGCTTCTTGAGCTGCTTTGGCAGTAAGAATGGCACTTTAGTCTGAACGTGACAATATGTTAAATATTGTATGTAGCACACACACACACACACACACACGCACTTAAATATATATATATATATATATATATATATATACTCAGAATCGTCAGTCAAATCGCGGCTCGCTTGTTTTATTTTCCTTGTGGCTGTATATGAATGTGTGTGTGTGTGTGTGTGGGGTGTAGAAGTTACATTAAATTGGCATAAAATAAACAACACGTATAAATTACAGCAGCAACAACAATGAATAAAACCAAAACGTGTCATGGGGCAAGCGGCACGCGTCAGAAGAAATGTGGCAGGTGGAATGTGGCAGGTGGTAGGTGGCAGGTGGTAGGTGGCAGGTGGAGAGTGGTCAGGGGGCGTGGCCATCGTTGGCATCGAGATCGGCATCGCTATGGGCCTGGAACATGGTATCCAATATTCAATGCGCTCACACAAATACATATTCACTAAAATACTATTCAATGAGACCTGACAGTCTTGCCACGTGCCAACATAACATAAATAGAAAGTATGTACTCACTCTATAAGTACGAATCACTCAAAGCAAAAAAAAATTGAAATATAAATAGAAATAATTTACATATATTTATTCATTTGACAAGTTGAAGTTTGCTTGAATTTACTATGCAAAATATAAGACAATCTATGAGTTTCTCTAGAGCTTAAAAAGAACACTTTTTGGAACAAATGGAATATAAAGTATTTTTATCGTACATATTCTCCTGAGAATAGGTTAATAAATAAACATTTTTGGTAAACATTTTAAAATATTGTATTTATTTACAATACAATTAATTAAATTATTGATTTAGTTTAATTAAAACTTCACTTATATGTTATTTTAGAAAATTCCCTGACTTGGTTTTTTTTTGTAATAAAATCAAACTTGAAAAGAGAACCAATTTTTCTCTTAGGTCGTTCATTCAGCGGTGCGCATACTAAATATAGTTAATAAACAAAATTCTAAATGCTATTTTGTTTAATATTTTTTTTAAATCATTAAATTTGTGTTAGCTTTAAAGAAATTGCATGTATTCCAGATTTATATGCAGTCAGTTATCTAATCTTAAGCTTCACCTCAATTAGCCGTTAAAATTATATGTTGGCTCTTACTCGTATTATTTAATTAATATTATCAATTTTTTTGCAAAATGTAACCAAATACTGCTGTTCATTTTGGAACTGATTAAACAAGGCAAGAAACTAATTGGATTGATGGTATGCACACAAAGAGTTTATGAAGCAGTTATGGCTTGAAATTAAGTATACGCAATGTAGTGCGTCTCATATGGCACACAGCAGGGCCACTGGGTAGGAAGCAACCGACAGAGAGAGAGAGAGAGAGAGAGAGAGAAAGGTATAAGAAGAAAGGTGAGTCGAGAGATTGGATGAAATATTTTAATATTTAAAAAAAAAAGGAAAGTATTTCATATTGAAATAAAAATCACAGTCAAGTCTTGCTATCTTCCACTTCCACTCTCTCTTCCCCACAAACGTTAATTTTCTTTCTCTTTCTCTGCTATTTTTTTTGTTGTTCCTATGCATGCATGGAAATGTGGCAGGTCCAATGGACGGACACACACATACATACATACGTCCTTGTCCTGAGGACAAAGCAACGTTGAAGAGTCGTGAACGTAGGACTAACATATAACAGGCGCTGGGCAGGTGTAGACTTTCACTGCCACAGGACACCTTGCCACACACTCACACACACACACACACACACACACATAGACACATACACTCATATGCATAAAGCACTGGGAAACAGGCAGGCGTCTTAATTGAGTGGAATGCCTGCCCGAGAATTATTATAATTATTTTTGTAAGCATTGTGCCTCTCCTCGTTTCTGGTTGTTGCTGAAGTGCACGTTAATATAAAAGCATTTCAATTTGCTAGCCAAGGCAAGCACAACTGCCACAGTTAGTTACTCTCAAAAATGAGAGAAATTCTTTGTACTCTCCAGAAGTGAATTTTCTGCCAGCTTATTGTTAACTTTCTAATGGGGAATGCGAAGCAATGCAGGAAAAAAGTATTGCAAATTATTTGCCTGTGGTTTGTCTATTGGTTTAATTAAGCATCAGCTAAATGAATTCTTAGTTGAGAGCAACTCAAGTGAGTGGAAAGTAATCATGGGGAGCAAGGAAGAGTTAGGGAAAGCACGCACTTAAAAGTTAGCAAATTAAAAAAAAAATAAATAAATAAATACAGTCGCGGAAAGTAGAACAGGAACTGCAACACAAACAGTAATGGAAATGAGTCAGTAAGATAAGCAAATTGAAATAAGTAACACAACCAGCAACAATCGTAACAGTAACAGAATCAACGTGAGCATGAAAATTAACATTATTTGTAGTAAACAAAGTAAATTAAAAAAAGTGGCTGTAACAGTCAAATTAACAGTGTGAATGATAAGAACGTAACTGCAACAGAAATGATCATAAATCAGTAAATAATAGTGGAAATCAAGTTATGAAAATTAAGTGTTATGTTTTAAAATTTTAAATATAAAAAACTAAAAATAATTTTATATATATAAGTATAACTTTTTCAAAGATAACAATAAGAAGGACAAAAATTAAAATTTTGGAATAATCCATGTTACCATTTTCATCACACTAAATTATTTAGAGAGAATTTGATTACGTAAATGTAATTTTTGTTCCCTTATAGGCAGAGTACCAACAACATAACTAAGCTATCAATGACATACGTATGTACATACATATCTCTAATAAGTGTCAAATAAATAGATGGCCATTAAAGGACTTCGTGCTGCCTTCCTTTTTTTGGCCTTGACTCAATTCTAAGCACTTAAAGCGCCGCAAGACGGAAAAAGTTTGCTCATTTGTTGTAAAATAATTTAAGTTAAATGCGTGTTTACCAAGAGCCCAAACAATGAAATTTCCAAAAGGGTATTACATACACATAGACACTTAAATACACACACACACATATAAACATACATACTGGCGCATTGTTAAGGTGTTTGGCAGCTTTGCGTCTGTTGCAAGAAACGTTTCATTTTTTCTTTTTTATTTGCTGTTGCAAAACTTCTGAAAAGTGCCAGTAAAAGTCTAACGAAAAGGTGTCAAAGCGTGGAGCAAGTGTACACATACACGCACATACACACGGCATTCACATACATAATAGAGAAAGTTGGGCTCATAATTTATGGGCGTTGTTGGTTCTTGCGGTTGCGGTGCGCTCTTAAGTATGCAACATTTTATTGCTCATTAAAAATGTTGCTAACACTAATGTATTTACGAGTATTGAGCACGCCATCCGCCCCGCTGACTACTCTCTCACACATTTTCTGTCTCACTCACTTTTATACATATTTTGTACAAACGCAAGTCAATAACAAAATTATAATTAGCCAAAAAGTTGGACTTGAAATGCGCGCATAGAAAACAAAATCCTTTGGCGAGCGTCAGAAAGCAAAGCTCTGATTTTGAGAGGGAGTGAAAGAGCAAATGAGAGACAGAGACAGAGGGAAGAAGAAGAAAGACATAACAATTGTTGTAAGGCGTCAGTTGAACAACACTTTGATTATATTGTGTGTTATGCTTGCCGGAATAGCATTAAATTTACATACAAATATTATACAGTGCACGCGCTTGTGTGTGTGTATGTTTGCATGTGTGTATGTGCGCGTGTGTGTCTGTATGTGCATCACCATTTTTATTGATTGCTTAACTTTATTAGCGAACAAGCGAAGCAAGGTGTGTGTTTGCTGTGCGTGTGAGCCGCTCTGTGTGTGCGTGTGTGTGTGTGTGTTTGCGTATGTGCGACTAGGTGTGACTGTTAGCCAGATTAGAGACTCAAAGGAAGGCCAGTTTTCCTGTTTGTTTATTTTGTATTATTTTTCTTTTCGATATTGCGATGTGCGTAGCAATTTCTGTGAAGTGAACGAAAACTATAGTATACTTTTAAGCGCTGAAAACTCAAGTGTTTAACTAACTGTCACTGTTTTGATAATTCAATACAGAAATTGTCCAGATAAACCAGCTGTATACACTGACGTGACTGACGGCTTTTATATTCCTTTGTTGAATAATATAATGTTCAAGAAACTAAAATTCAGCATGTATGTATCGAAGTAGCGTGGAAAACGCAAAGCATCATATAGTTTTTATATGTATGTTTACTATTTATTTAACACTCAGCCATGTTAATATATTCGACGTATAGGCGTAGAGGCAACTCTAAACAACATTTGGGAAATACACTAATGCATTTTTTAAGAAAAGAACATTTCTAATTAATTAATTAAATATAACATACTTTTACGCAAATGATTTAATTTATTGAATTGCATTAATAACACTAAAATAAAACTAACTCGACACTGAATATAGAAATTATTGTCCTAACTATCGACTGGTAACAATATCCACATTTCGACCATCTCTAGTTCTTCCTAGCCTTCACGCTAATTAAGCTGTGAATATCTGCGGCGAAAATCGAAAGCTGTTTCCGACTTTAGTTGATATGTGCAGATATAACAATCAGCATCGAAAATGCTGTTATAATTCTTAACAACTTTATCGACTTTAGCTGTCATTTGTGTATGTGTGTGTATGTGCATGCGTGTGTGCTTGTGTGTGGGTGTCATTTATAGCGAAAAGCATTTCCTGTTGCCATGTTAATGCGTTCAGAAACGCAGCCAGGCAGTCGGTAGTGTCTGAAACGTCAATGAATCGCACAAGCTGTTGCATGACGACAACGGGCAACAACTTATGGACAGTTGCACCACCCACAGCACCACCAGCAACACCAGCAGTCATGAAAACAATGCAACAATCTTGCAGCTGTTGCCAAAAACAAACTTTGCCTTTTATTTGACGGGTTCATCGTAACTTTTGGTTGCACATGAACCCAAAAACTGAGTGCCAAATTAGTCAGTGCGAAACAAGCATAAACAAACCATAAAGAACTAGAATTACACTGCACACTGGGCCGCATGACCAAATTTGGCTACATTTAATTAAACTAAAGTTAATACAAAGAAATTTTGCCCCTTCTATAAATTTTTTATTGAAGCCCTCTAAATAATATATTTTTTTTTTGAAAAAAGCACATAATTCGGTTCGGTGTATCAGGTTCGTATGCTTAACTTTCAAATTATATTTAATCAAACTTTTAAAAAACCTTTGCAGTCTTCATTGCAGAGAATAATTTAATATTATTTCAAAATCAAAAATTACGCATTCGCAATGTGGGCGGCAAATCCACCGAGTTTTAATTCTGTAAATACACCAAATGAAATTTGAACTACAATTTTAATATTTACACTTTGGCATAGCTTGATTTAAAAGGCTTACATATAAATAGTTTACATTAAAATAATTGTTATCAATTAAATTGTAAACAAATTTGTTGGGCAACAAAAAAAGCATCCAGGAAACTGAATAAATTAATGTAAAACAAATGTAGAACTTTTAGCTTTTGAGATTAATTATAAATTTTAAGTTATATTCAAAGTAATTAAATTAAATTGCTACAGTATATTGCAATTTAAAACGTTTTATATTAAAAATTCAAAAGAACTGTATTTTATTCAAATATAAAATGCCTTTTATCTAATGTATATTTTTCCACTTTATGCCAAAAGTTTGTCTTTCAGGGCCAGTGTATGTTTTGAAATTGAGGGAAAAGAAAAGCATTCAAAGTAGAAAAAATTACTTTTAAGAGCATATCGTGAGCTGGTTTATCGTATCAATGATCAAATGGAGTAAGACATATTCACAAATGTGTTGCTGAGGGAAATATTTGAAAATCGAATGCGAAACTTTGATTCATTTATTTGGTCAAGCGTTCATAAGATGCCAGAAGTAAATTTGAATAAATCAAATATGAGTATTCGTATTTTGAGGGAAATCTCTCTCTCTGTGCTTACTCACTGAAAAAGGCTGAGATTGTTATTTTTTTTTTTATTATTTTTTATTTTGGCAACTTGTTGTACTGCATGTTTTGGCTGCTTGTTAGTTGGTTTTGGCTATGACAAACAAGATTGTAGGACGGTACACTGTGACAAATTAATATGCAACATGTTATAGATTGTTCCAGCAACTTGAAGTGGCAGTAAAAGTGCCTTCAACTCGTTGTGGCAACCTTGTTTGTCCGCGTTGTCATTGCAGCCTCTCTCACAAGCACGACGCCAGGGCAAATATTTATTTTACACAGACATAATAAAAGCGCAATATGCAGTGTCATTTTATTTTCTCATTGCATACTTTACAGCGTGCCATCAGACACAGAGGGAGAGAAAGACAGAGAAGAAGGAGAAGGAAAGAGATGTAGGGAGTAGACTTAGTGTTGGGATAGCGAGAAAGAAGCAAAGATAATAAAATGAATATGTTTGTGCTTTGTTAACAAATATTTTGCATACCAACTCTGCTGACAGCTTCCCTTCCTCTTTATGCCATGCACTCCCTGTGAGTCACTTAATACTCCCAACAAGTTGAGAGTTGAGGTATAAATAGTTGTTAATGTTGTTGCTGTTTTTGGTGTTGTTGCTCGTATTTTTGCTGCTCTTATGCGCCTTTTGTAGACGCATTAAATGCCACGCATGAACATATACGCCAGTTAAATAGAGATAAATATCGTATATTGTGCAAAATATGTGTATAACCTGAGAGATTGTAAGTGCTCAGAGCTATAAATAGCTATTGCTTTGGTAAAAAATATCCTTTCCATTTTTTTTTCGTGCTACTGAAGCCGTATTATAAAATGAAATGTATTCATTTTCCATTCATTATAAACTCGAGTTTCCACATATTTTTTTTTTTTTGGAATAAATGCAACATGCAAAATTCACAAGTTCGCAGGTCTGTGAAATGTCTGAAACTGAAACATAATACTTACGAAAAGTGAGCAGTTGATTAGCTCTTAAAGAGTTCATAAATATACATACATTTGAATGAAACAGATTTTTCATCCTGCATCTAGGCAAGTAAACAAGCCGCAGCAGCTTCGCTTTTCACCGAATTGGAAATTTATTCATGAGAAGCATTAACATTTTGCCAAAGCATGTTGAACAGCTAGTCGAAAAGACAAGTCGTTATTCAAATTTTGGTTGCTATGTTAAGCATTTCTAACATTCTTGAGGCATGTTAAATAGATGTTTGAAAGATGTAGGAAATAAGCTGTGAATAACATTTACATGCACGATTTGTAGCTATTACGCAATTTAAAAATAAAAAACTATAATTTACAACCATATGTTAATATTAAAATCAGTGAACGACCGGCTGTTACTAACATGTACATACTATGTTACGCAAATTAATTACACTAACATATGCTTACAATAAATAATTGTGGCCCCGTCTTTCGAAATTAAAAACACTTAATTTTAAGAAAAATTTAATCACAAATATCGCTTAAATAAATCGAAAAAATTTCGCTATCAAAGCGGTATTGTATAATTGAGTATATGTATATATTTTCAGTTGGAATCATTCTTTTCTGTGCTAAGCTTTTTTTAAAATTTAATTAGATTAAGTTCAACTATTAATAAAAATAAATATATCTTTCTGATAATTAATTGTTAAGCTTATTTTTGACAACCTGAATTATCTGTGAAGTTTTGTCAGCCACAACAAATAAATATTGTAACTTGTATTTTCCTATTCAAACAAACCACTGACCAAGTGAGTAGTGAGTGTTATTTTTAGTTCTCAGTGTACAGACACTTTTGTGTTATTGCTCAATACAAAATTTAATTTGTTGTTTGTTTTTAAAGTGAGCACAACGCATGGAAAGCATGTGTTGATGTGAATATGCAATGTTAAATGGCAAAATGCAAAAGTTAAATTATTTAATGCAGAATGAAATTCTTTAATGCCCATATAGTACACTCAATAGAGAGTTAATGCGATTACCTTCAAGTTATAGACTGTTTTGCCTTTCAGTGTTTTTGTTTGCTGTTTTCTGTTGGCCAGCTGCTTTCTCTCTGAGTAATCAAAAAGATGAAGAAATGAAATTAAATAAACTCGAGCACCTTTCACATTGAGAGAGATCCAAGTCAAGTATACTTGGTAAGGTTCTGGCCGGGGCTAAGCATCTGAAATGGTATTCAGAGAAATCGATTGTATCTCAAACTCAACTTCAAACTCTTATGGCTCGCATTGATGTTGAATCAACATTCACTTTGCTTGCTGGCATTCAAGGATATTTTTCTTTTAATGAATGAAATGGCCACTCGTTCTGCCTAACTCTACCTCACTCTCTCACACTCTCTGTCTATCTCTCTCTCTCTCTCTAACAACCACATGTCAGTAGTTGGTTGACCATCTTCTCATGCTATCTCCCTTGTTTGTGTTGCATGCATTCAAGACATTCGTTTTGATTTGCCAAACACTTTATCACTTAATGTTGTTTTGTGGCAATTTATTTTTTATTTCTCATTTCATTTGCGCATATTTTGTACTTTCTTTTATCTCTCCCTCTCTCTCTCTCTCTTGCTCCTTCTGTGCTAGCAAAGTCCTGTTAAGTGAAACAATTGAATTGTTAACCGAACAATAAAGTATTTTATTATTATTAGATTTTTGCTTGCTATTCAACATTTGGCCCTTGCTTTTGTCACAGGCCATCCCATTCCGTACCTCCGTCCCTTCGATCTCCTTTACATGCCCATTCTGCTGTTGGCCTTAAGTGCCTTTTGGCCCTGTGATATGACTGTTGGGATATGCCTGATGCTTGGCGGTTAGCGTTTGGCATTTGGAGGCTTGCGGCTGTCTCAAGTAGATTTCCGACATATTTCTTGCCTTGTTATTTGTCATTTGTATTATGTGGGTATGCTTTCTTTTCTCCCTCTCCATCTTCTCCTTCATCTGTTCTTCCCTTGTACCGCTTCTGCTCTTTTCATTCCTTGCGTTCTTTCTGTTTTTCTTTGTGTTGATGGCGGAGTGTTGAAATTTTCGTGGCCGCTTATTGTAAGTAGGTATTGCCAAGCCATTTAGACTTTTTGAATTTATGGCCATTTTGCGTTTAGTGGTTTTTTTTTTAATATTTCCCCCTATGCTTCCTTTTCCCCCGCGGCAATTAAGGTTTTGCGACCTTTGACACATAAATACTCGTACAATATGGCAGCGTACGTGTGTAACTGTGTTTTGATTTACGATCCTGAGTGCTGACTAGACCGCAAAGCTGCGTGCTTGACCCACTTAGAAACTGCTCCCTAATATTTCCTCGTACCTCGAAAAAGCTAGAGAAAGTACAATTTGACTTTATCTTTCGGTCATATCAAAATCGACATCGAAATCAACTTGAAGCTATGCTGAATGCAGATTTAAGGTCATCAAAATATAGCAGGTGACTTAAAATATACTTTAAAGAGGTGAACCAGAAGAATGGAGAGGGTTGGCAAAATATTTCATTACAGTCTTGTGAAAGATTTCTTTCGGCCTGGATTCTTTACATTATTTTATTTTTTTACGTAGAATGTATAAAAAAGGCATTTAAGGATTTTATATAAAAATAAATGTTGAAAAGGTTTAAAAGCATAATATTATATTCCATTTAAACAAAAAATACAAAATACATATAAATAATTAATATTTAAGGAAAATTCTCATGGACAAACTTTGGTTGTCAGTAAAAATCAGACAACAGAATTTAAATTGACAGTTGGTTCTGATTATTCTACAATACGTGATATTCGATAGACCACCTGAAATCTGCGACCTCTGAAGAACACTGAAGATAGAACATGCAACTAACTTTAGTCGGTAGAATTCAAATTGGCAAGAGCAAGCAGTCACTGCTTGCATTGCACTGCTTGCTCTGTCTGGGTGATTTACTTTGTAATGATCTATTTTCGATATTGTTTTAAATTAATTTTGGTACAATTTAATTGTGTGCAGAATTGTTAAATAATAAAAATAAACGTACCAGTGTTGTCAAACACCCACACCCCCACCTATACACACGCACAATCACGTCTGTGTGATAAAATTTAGAAAATTTATGACTCAACACAGTTCAATAAAAAGAGGAAAACAAAAAGTAAGCCGTCTTTAAATTGTGGCAGCTTTTCCAGCGATGAACGTCTTTTGGACTTAATTGTCAAATCCGAAAGCAGCTTTTGGTTTGTAAATGCTACCCAAGACGCGATTGCCGAACAAAGTGGAGAGAGGGTAGAAGAAAGGGGTGAATAACAGCTAAAAACGGGCTATAAAATTATGCAATGCCAATAGGAAGCGGAAAGAAGAAAATAGAAAATGAACTGACGATGTCGATGATTGCCAAAACAGCTTTCAGAGAATTGTGTGGCCACACACACGCACACGCACACACACACACACACACACACACACACACACATGTTACGCTTGAACGCGTAATCAACTTAAGAGATTAACAACAACAATAAAAATCAAAGCAGACAGGCAGAAAGAGAGGCAGAGAAAGCAAATGAGACAGACGGTGAGAGATAGAGAGAGGGAGAGAGAGCGAGAGCAGCGTTAAAATGTCATTTGGCAGGGCAAATATTGCCGAGCAATTGAATGGAAAGCAATCAACAGGCGCCAAAAAGTAGGCAACACAATTGCAATGCCCTCAATATTTCTGTTGCAAGCTTAAATCGAGGGCGACTAAAAACCAGGCAACGTGGCAAATTAATTGAAATGTTTAAAATGCGACAAAGTGGAAAAATGACAGCGCACACAGGTATACATGTCTCTATCTATATATAAATACATATGTACATCTGATATTTATATTTTATATATATGTAAGTTAGCCAAGTGCAAGGGCGAAAGGAAACAAAAAACGTGGCAAACGGCAAACGTCGCGTGTCGATACAAAGACAACTTTTAATGCCATTCAACAAAGTTGTTGTCGTTGTCCTTGGATGAACTCAAACACACACACACACACACACACACACACACAAACATACACAAAGAAGGAACACAGTACAGTGAACACATAAAAGGCGTAAGCTGTAAAAGCAAAATGTGCCAACCACAAGAAGAAGAGAGAAAACCAAGCCCTAGACACAGACATAGAGACTGGATTCACAGCCATAGACATAGACGTGGACACTGTACAATGGGGTATTCGTGCAATTTTTGTGAAATTAACTGACAACTCAAGAGCGAAACATGTTTGTTGTCAAGTTGAATTATGATCCAATTTGGACAACTAATCGATTAAAAAAAAAATCTTTTTAAAGATATGCGACGAAAATTCATTCAAGAGACGAGGAAAATTCGAACAAATAAGGGGAAATTTAATTCATGTACCGTTACTATTATAGATTTAAGAAAATTAATTGTAAATTATTTGTTGATTTTTAAATTGTTTTTAATAATTTAAACTATTTTTTTAAAATGCTAGGATTAATACCAACAAACTAATTTTAGTACATTAAAGTATGACGTCTTGCCATCTTTTAAACAAATTTTAAATCGAATTTATTTAAAAAGAAAAAAGTGTTTATTTATCCCATAGTACTTTGCAAGCAGTAACTGTCGAAGTCATAGTCATAGCTATGCAGAGCCGAAAGTAGCGTACATAACTTTTGATGAGCATCAGAAGTTACACAGCTGGATTGTCGTCTTGGCGTTGTGTCAGTCAGTCAATGTTGTTTCTGTTGTTGTCGATGCTGTTCTGTTTTTCTTTTCCTATTTTCCACAATTCTGTTGTCCTTGCCGCAGTTTTACCAGTTTACCAGGTACGAGTTGATACAACAATTCAGATTGTTTTGTGGTTTTGTGCATACTTTCCCAAAGCTTAAGTAAATATCGTTGTCCAGTTCGCCTTTTATTTGCAATTGAAACAATTGCCGGAAATACTATGGAAATCAAGTGTTTTTTTTTTCGTCTGACTTTCTTATCAACAAAAAATGAGACAAATAATGTTAGCTAACGTATTTATTTATAATGAGCTCCATAATCGGTCAGAAGTAATGACTCACGCTTGTAATTAAGTAGCTAGTGAAAAACCTCATTTAATTTTCTTTGAGCCTTGACACTTGAAGTATTAAATAACAGCTATAAAATTGTATCTACCTTATCAATTTCGTACTTAAGGTAGATGCACGTGTGTAATTATATAAGTAATTGAAAAAATGCCATTCAGAGCCGAGGCATATGTAAGTAACATATAATATTTATCAATTTATTTTGTGATTCAATCTAATAATCGTGTAATCGAAACGATTGTGTGTAGGTTCTAAATAGTTAACAAACAAGTTGGAAATATATAGAAAACAAGCTTTCTAGACTGTGAGATACACTTTACCCGTATCAGCAGTTAAATCAAATCACAAGAAACAAATTGACAGCAACTTTTAATTACTAAAAAATAAAATCAAGTATATTTTTTGATCATTAATCATTGAAGTTATGCACAAACCGAAATGAAAGAGATTTTTGTAAATATTTCTTCAAATCCGTATTGTTTTTAATTAAAATTTTTCGGTTTTTTAGCCAATTTTAATGCTGTTTTATTGCAATTCGATAGACATAATTCAACAATTTTAAACGTGAATATATATATTTTTTCAGTGTATATCGGGTACCAACTATAAAAAGAAACTCAAGTGAATGTCGCATCTCATCTAAAATGTTGTTGCTTGGATTAAGTTTTATTTGAGCATCGTTTTTGCATAATTCTATGCAGAGCCAACACTTGATCTAAATCACTTAATGCCTTCCTCCGACTCGGTGGGCGAAAAATGAGTATTAACGAGGTCAGCGAATGCAGCGAACCGAATAAATGCGAATGCGAACAAAATGGGCGACCTCTTTAGCAATTGTGAACAGAACAATTTGAAATGATTTTCACATTTCATTGTAGTTCCATTTAAAAAGTTTTGCATTTGCTTTTAGTGGGCTCCTTGTTGTTGTTGTTGTTGCTGACTTTGCTTACGGGTCATTTGAGGCATTTACGCATCAAACTAGACCGGTCAGAAATGTTCTTGACAAATGTGATTTTCTTTTCATATTTCCTTACATTTATTTTGTTGCATATTGTAGAATAATCTATGGATGCATTTTTAAGAATATGTCAAAGAACATTTCAATCTATGATTGCAAGTAAATACTAATACACAGAAACAAAATTTTTTAAATTTTCATGGCGTCTGAAATTGTGCCGATATAGCACATGCTCGTACATATTTAAAATTAATTGAGTTTCATCGATTTCAATTTTCAGAATTCACATATTTTATCCTTAAGAGCTTGACACGCCCATCTTTCGCCCGTTGGGTATTTCTAACATTTCTGAGATGCTTTTCGATTTGTATATTTCAAATATTTTTTAATATGAATTTGCAGTGAGTAATACAAAAAAAATATTTCCTTTGACAGGTTTCCGGGAATTTCGCGTCTAAAACCTGTCAAAGAAAAGTTAATTGGCTGTTCATGTGGGGCTTAAAGAATCTGTTTTATTTGACGCAAAAATTTAAGGTTTTTAACAATTAGAGTACGACTAAAGACTATAATATGTTTATAAAGCACAAGTTATGAAGAGCAGCTGTTATAAAAAATCTTTATTTAAAGTTTAGCAGCTTAATTGAAAATTGAGAAAGTATAAGAAAACGTATGTCTCGTTGTCAGGGGCTTTAAGGAATTAAGTTCCGATAATATTTACCCACTAGCCTAAGAAGAATTGATCAATATTTCGAATATCAAATGCAAAACGTTAGTGGAAAATGTAAGTGATACTTACATAGCCAATTCATGCGCTCCGTGTACTCAACCTTGCGCTTGAGATCCTTGACAAGGGCGCGAAAATCATCGTCATTGAAGTGACACTGGATGATCGTATTGTTCAATTGAAGAATGCTAAACTCATTGTTGCCATTATTGGCAGCAGCGGCCGCATTCGCAATGGTTGTCATCGCATCCCTGGCACCATTCAAATTGGCATTCGAATTGCTTTCAATGTCGGTGGCGCTGGCCCGCAATTTGTTGTTGGTACTGACAACATTTGGAGTTGTCAAACTGGCAGCGGCCGCATCGCCGTCGACATTGCCGCATGATTTACTTAAAATGATGGTGGCCCGATTGGCAATCGAATTGGCGGCCAATAGATGCTCACCGGCAGCACCGCAGCTGCCGCGATGAAATGGCAACTTACCAGTTGCCGCTGTTGCTGCCGTGCAGTTGTTGTTCTTCAATGTGATGCAATGCAGTTGATTTGATATTGCGGCAGCTGCCTGAACCGCTGAACAATCGCTGGCACGACGACGTCGTGGATTATCCGCATCTGTTGATGGCTGCAAATACAAACGTTGCTGAAGCTGATGCTGATTGCTGCTGCCGCTGGGCGACTCCCCAGCAACTGTTGCTGCTGCGGCGGCGGCGGCGGCGGCGGCTGCTGCTGCGGCGGCGGCAGCTGTTGTTGCTGCTGTTGCTGCTTCGACCATGTTGGACATGGATGTGGACATGGTCAGACTTTGGCCGTTGCTAATGATGCTGTTGTTGCTGCTACTTCTGTTGCTGCTGCTGTTGTTGTTGTTGTTGTTGCTGCTGCTATTGTTGTTTAGATTGTTGTTTAGGTTGTCGCTGCAGGCGAGTCGTCGTCTGATGACTGTCAGCTTGTGACTGCACTGATCCTGATCCTCGTAAAACTGTATCAGCAACTCCTCCAGCAGCGCAATGGGCGTGGCTGCGTTTAAAAGCGATGCGGATGCGGACGCGGACGCGCTAACTGATGCGGATGCGGATGCGGATGTTGCAGCGGATGCGGTTGCGCTTGCTGAGCTGCTTGAAGATTTCCGTCGCACTGTTGCAGTGGCTGTAGTTGTTGTAGTTGTTGTTGTTGCTGTTGTTGCTGCTGTTGTTGTTGTTGTTGCAACAATGGCCAACTCTTCCTCTTCCTGCTGCTCCTCGAACTCCGCTTCCAGTTCAAACAGCTGCTGTTCGTGCTCCTCAAAGCAACTGCTGCAGCTTTGACTGCTTGTTGTTGCTGCTGTCGCCGCTGTTATTGCTGCTGCTGCGGAGGCTGCACCAACGGCCACCGCTGCCGCCGCCAACAGCAGCGCCCGTTCACCCTCACGTCCCGGACCAAAGATCGAGTGCTTCAACAATATCTCCTGCAGCTGGCGGCGCTGCCGCTGCGCACTGTACGGATTAACCAACCGAAAATCGCCGTAATATTTGGCCAAGCAACGTACTCGGGATGCAATGTAACCAATTTTTCGCAGTAATCGAACATCGGCGTTTAATGTTGCGGCGGCCCGTTGCAGCTGCTTATGTTGTTGCTGTGATTGTGGCTGTGATTGCTGCTGCTGCTGGTGCTGCAACGTTGCATGTCCGCAGCTGCCGCTGCTGTTCGACGATGGCAAACGCGAGCCGTGCGCTGTTGTGCACTCAATATCGACGTCAGCGTCAACGTCGACGTCGACGTCAACGTAAGCGTCTGCGTCGGCGTAAACGTCGTCGTCGTCGCTGTTGTTGCTGTTGCTGCTGTTGCTGCTGCTGCTGCTGCTGCTACTGTTGCTGTTGCTGTTGTTGCTACTGTTGTCGGCGTTTTCAATAGTTGCACTCGTTGTTGTTGTTGCTGCTGTGGGGTTTGTTGTCGTTGCTGTTGCTGCTGCTGCTGCTCCAGTTGCTGCTGCGATTAACGTGGTTGTTGTTGTGGTTGTTGTTGCTGTCGCATCGGCAGCGCCAAGTTTAGCATCAGCTGTCGTTGTAATCGTTGTTGTTGTGATTATTGTCAGCGCCTCGAACGTCTCCTCATCGCTCGTTGCTGGTGTTGCTGTTGTTGTTGCTGCTGCTCTTGTTGCTGCCGCTGTTGTTGTTGCTGTTGCTGTTGCTGCGCTGCCACGTCGACTACTGCTGCTGCAGCTGCTGTCCTGGTACATTTATAGGCAACCCTTGCGTCCGTTTTTTGTCACGTAAATCTAGCGTTTCACTCGCGTTTTGCTCGCGTTTAGTTCGCGATTCACGCGCGCGTTTTTCTCGCGGTTTTCGTTGGGACTAGTAGAATTTTGTTTGTTCTTTTCTGTTCTATTTGTTGCTGTTGTTGTTGTTGTTGCTGTTTTTGTGTGACAAGTGCAAAAGGCATCTTCTTTCGAACATTGTCTTGTATTTACTTTTAATTCTTTTGTCTTCTCTCTTTATTATTTAATTTGTAATCTTTTTGTTTAATTTTTTATGCGTTTTGCGTTTGTTTTCGGCGCCTTTTTATGGTTGCGTTGCTTTTGTTATTTGCAGTTTGTTGCTAATGCTCTAAAAATTATGCAAATTGTTGGCGCTATCTATACCGTATCCGATTGCTCAAATCAATTCAGTGGAAAAGTTGCCGCCACTTCGTGTCTCATTTCCATTTCGCATGTCTCCATCTGCAATTCACTTTCTCTCTCCCTATCTCTCTCTCTCTCTCTCTTTGCTGCTCCAGCTGCTGCTGCTGCTGCTGCCCGTTGTTGCTGCTGTTGTCGTTGTCAGTATTGTGTTTTACATTTTATTGTATTTTAATTTGCATTTTTCAACTGTCTGACAAGTTTGTCCCTTTTTGACGCGTCGCGTCACTTCCGTTTCCGTTTTGGAAGCAATCGTAATGACTAGCTGCTGGTTTTTCCTCTTTTTATTATTTTGTTCTGTTTGACTTTTGTATCTGCAAAGATAAAAAATTGCATGCAAAATTAATTAGAAATGCCAGTCACAAATATTGAATTTATAATTAATGCATAGTTTAAGTATTTCTTTCATTCTTAGTACAGTCACCGACCAAAAACCTAGTTACTTTTAAAATAATTCTATTCAACATTCCGCGGAGTTTATGTCATAGGATTAAAACAATTAAATTGTTTCGATCACTTTTTTAAACTTTAAATCAAGTAAATTAAATCTATTTCAGAATCAATTCAGTTAATTTTGACATGATGAGTTGATAAAATATTGAAACTGTTGATAATGACAAGGGCGGACCCTTTGCATTAAAAAATAGATCTTAAAGAATTTATTAAAATCTAAATCCAGACTGAATTTAGAGGCCGAAGCATGTTCAAAACGACATTCCGCTTGGACCAGTTTTGGCCAAGTTATGAAAGTTTGAAGTTGGTCAAATTCAAAT
This sequence comes from Drosophila rellima, assembly GCA_035043635.1. NCBI lineage: Eukaryota > Metazoa > Arthropoda > Insecta > Diptera > Drosophilidae > Drosophila > Drosophila rellima. The sequence goes on along the minus strand of JAWNMV010000134.1, from coordinate 2,895,945 downwards.
TACAGAAAATCAAGACAATTAAAACTTTTAAAGAAATTTATCAACATGGGGTGTACTGTTATACATTTGTACATACTATTTGTATGGACATGCATATAAGGCCTCCAGCGCGTGTTTTTGTTGCTGCTGTTTTGTAGTTGTTGGGGTATCGATTGAAAAGTGCAGAGCCTAAGGAGAAATAAAGACACAAGAGGAGGTTAAAATTCCATATATACCTCATACATACATATGTACGTATGTATGAGGTACAAGCAAAGGCCACAGACACAAAAGCAGTGCTAGCCAAAGGTTCTGGATAAACAACGGCAATTGCACAAGGCGGTCACAATAACACCAGCAGCAGCAACAACAGCAACAGCAACAACAACAGCAACAACAATAACAATTGTCGAGGACGTTGACAAAGACAGCAAATGTCAAACAGTTACTTCCCCGTGGCTCCAGTCGGTTAAGTGACACACACACACACACTGTATGTAAGTGTGTTTGTGTGTGTGTGGTCAGCTGGTCTTACAGCCAAAGCTGAAGGCAGCCGTCCGTTCAACTGTCATTCAGTCTGTCATCTTTGTCAGCAACTCATGTGTGGCAAGACAAAGAACCAACTGAATGCAACATGGCAAGGAGAATGGTGGACAGACGAATTCTTTTTCAATACAACAGCAATAATATGTCAGCCCTATGCTCAACTAGAAGATACACTGCATTCAAGAAACTTGAATTTCAATACAAAACAAAAGTAATTATTAGCATTTTTTAAATATATTTGTTTAGTTTGCAAAACAAAATCATTGTTTTTTAAATATCGCCATTAGTTGAGAATGTGCTTTCGAAGCGCGAATTACAGTGGCTAATCACAAAACTAGTGAGATTGGAGAAAGAAGAAATAGAAGCGAATTTTAGATCATAAATGAACACATTGTCTTAGAATTCATTTTCTTTCAAGTTATGTCCATTTTGTGCATGGATGTTAAAAATAAGTTCTAAAATTTGATTTCAAGATAATAAAGCATTAAATACAGTTTTAGATCCATAAGGTTATGAATCTTGGCAAGCGAATCCAATCAAACTGTTTTAATTATGTTGAAAAAAAAGCAGCAAAAAAAAACTTTTTGGAAATCTTATGTGAAAGAATTTATTTCAATATTTCCTCAGATTCTGCTATTCATGTTCAACTATTAATCTTTAATTAAATCTAAAAACTATTAATCCTCAGAATAATTGTGACAACATTTGATGCTTTTAGTAATATTATTAAGCTAATAGGATTTAATAGGTGAAAACATATGACCACTTATTTTGAGAATTCTCGCTTATGGTTGTCCTTTAAAAGTACACTCGGTGAAAGTATTTTGTTAAAGTTTACCTTACAATATTTTGACTGAAATCAATACTCATTCTATAGCCACTTAGCAAGCTTGTTAGTTCAATTGCCTGGACACACCCAACTTGGGCTACACAGAGAAAAAAGCCGTACTAACATTTAGTTCGAATGAACTCGATTATTATATTTTCACTACTTTAAATGTACACTCACTTTCACACTAACTAAACGCTTTTTAATACCCATGCTGATGATTTAGATTATTTTATTAGGTAATGTGAGGTGTGCTGCTTGATAATCATACCTATTTAATTATTTCTAGAACATTTTATACAGTGAAATCAAGTTTACAAGATTTAAAATTAAATTAAATAGACTTTAATCAAGTGTGAAGTGAACTTAAATCAAGTGCGTTTTGAAGTAGTTTGAAGTTTAAAAATCGGGTTCGTAATGCTTTAAGTTTTGAGTACAAAATAGTTGACTTTTCCCTCTGTGTACGAGTACTTAGATAAACTAAACGGTTGAAATTTCGATTGGCTCATGTTGTAGACTTATGCCCTGCAATCCTAGGGTGGAATTCCAAAGGCATTGCGAGCAGTTAACGTGGCATGTCCTGATGTCCTGGGTGAGGGTTAAACAAGGCTCTTTGGCATGCTGACAATTTTGACACGAGCCCTGGCTGCCAACTGGCCCAGACAAAAAATGTTACCTTATCGAGTAGAATGTGAAGTCGGCAGAAAAATCAGACAGAGACAGACTAAGTAAGGAAAACCAAAATTGCAACGAGGTAAGACATAAACGAAGTGGAACTTTCAAAATTTACATTATAATTTAATCTGTTTCAATTATGGAATAGGTTAATCCAATGCGTTTGTTTATTTAATAAATATTTTAATCTTAAAGTGTTTCAAAAATTGGTAAGAATCGATCGGTAATTCTAAATTAAATATGAAAAATATTTGAGAAAAATATGCTCATCAAATATTATATTTAATTCAACTAAACCAGTTTTAAGATATTAACCAATGTTTTTTTGTATAAAATAAATTATATTTTAATTTAAAATTGAAAGCTTAAATGTTGCAATTTATTTTTCTATGCGTTTTTGCCCTGAGTGTAAATATTCTATTGAGAGAGGGAGAGTGAGAGAAATAGAGAGAGAGAGAGAGAGGAAAAAACCTGCCTAACTATTTGTTTTTGTTTATGTGCAGCTAAAAACTTGTAAAATTTAATTATGGGCTATTTGATTAAAGCTCTTAAACAAATACGATCAAAAGGACACACCCACAGACACACACACACACCTATACACACCTATATATATGTATATACAGAGAAGTGTCAATATGGAGCCGCAGGTGGCGATGTTGCCGCTGCTGTCACATGGCTGACAAAACGCAAACGCAAACAAAAACCGCCGAGGACACAAATGCGGCTTCGAATCCAAAACACGCCAGAAACTTCCCCACTTGAAGCTTCCCTCCCTTCCCCCCACCTCCTTACCCCTCCGCAGCCAGACGACCTCAACGAACGTGGCCAACTGTTGAATGGTAACAACAATTTTGGGTGCTTGCCAAGTTGCTGTTGTTGTTGTTGCTGTTGCCATTTTATTTATTTACACTATAAGAAAAGCAAAGCAACAACAAACAGGTAGAAAAATAGAGAGCGAGAAAAACGGCAGCAAATGAAACGAGAAGTTTTTTAATAAGCTTCGGTTTGGCATTTGTGACGCGTTAACAACAAGTAAAAGAAGAAAAAAAAACATAAAAAGAACAATAAATTTTCGGGGTGCCATATACTTATTCATAAATATAAAATGATACTTTTATATTTTCTAAAATTTTCCAAATAAAATTGTGAAATTTCTTAATTTTTCATTCTTATGTCCAACTCTTGTTAAGGAAAGGAAATCGATTTTTTTCATTCGATGCAGTGTCCATAATATATATATATATATATAATTAATATTAAGTATATAAAAGAAATACAATTATCAACTAGTTTTTATTCATGACTTGCTGACTGACTGACTGATTGATTGTCTGATTGACAAATTACAACCATATGCTGACTAAACTTTGGCTACTCAAAAAGGGGCGGGTCGGCCCTGACAACATGCAGGTACTTTAAATGCATCAATTGTTCAGTTTACTTTAATGCCAAAGTGCCCGCATAGCCCACGACAGTAAAAACATCTTAAAAACACGTTGACATGACGAATTTTAAATAATCTTTCCATACACACAAACAAATAATAATACGACAGTTATATTCTTGAGTCCGCTTTTGACACAATTTACAACCATATTATCTGCTCTACTTTCGCCATAACTTCACTGTTCAAATTCGGTTTCTACTTAGCTTCGACACAATTTACAATTTAAATGGAAAATCATGTTGAAATCTTGTTCTGAATATTAGTTTGCCATAGAATTGCGATAAACGCAAGCTTTGTCACATTATCGTTTTCTTTTAAACCACATTCCTTATTCCACAAAATTCACAAAATTATAAACTTTGCGTACAATATTGAGATACGTCCCATTCAGAAATATTTGAAGAAGAGTAACCGTGTTACATAGTTAGTTGTGAAATCATAATACCCGCTCAGTTAGAGTCTGAAAAAAAGAAATGAAACTTAAAATGCTGCTGCAGCGACGTCGACACACATTTTGCGGTTGATATGAATATCGATTCGGCCCGTTTAACTGTGCCAGCTCTGTAGGTGTGTGTGAGTGCTGGTGTAAGTGTGTGTGTGTGTGTGTGTGTGTGTGTTGGTATGTAAACTAGAACTTTGTATAAATTTATGTGCACAACAATGTTTATGTTGTTGAATAAACGAACAGTTTTGCATATGTGGCCAGCACGAGAATCGGAGAAGCCGTGAAGCCGGCAAGTGTGTGTGTTTGAGAGTGTGTGTGAGTGCTTGAGAGTATGTGTGAGTGTGTGTGAGTATGTGCGAGTGTGTGTGAGTGTAATGGCAGGATGCAACATGAAAATGGCGTGCGGTTGGCAACGTTTTATTTGTCATGTGTGTGTATTTTTGTTTGTTGTGTGTGTGTTTGTGTGTGTGTGTGCAAGGATTGAGCTTTTGGTTGCTTGTTTTCTTTTTGCATATTTTGCAGCTCGTATTGCGAGTGTGCGCGTGTGTGTGTGTGTGTGTATGTGTGCTGCATTGTGCATTTGCTTAAAATAGAAATATGCCAGACACTCACGCACCACAAACACATGTACACAAAGAGAGAGAGATAGAGAGAGATAAAGAGAGAGAGAGAGAGGGAGAGAGGGAGACAGACAGACAGAGACTTGGAGCGCCTGCAAAATATTCAATCCCACAACGGAAATCGCTTAACAGCCTTAAATAATGGCCAGTTTGGCCAACTGGCTGGTTGGCTAACTGCCTGGTTGCCTGGTTGTCCAGTTGGCCAGTTGGCCAGTGGCCAGTGGCATCCTGTGCCGCTTTAGGCAGCCGGCCGACTGTCTCCACACCAGCTCTCTTGGTCGCAGCTAATCTGCCAACCAATTAAATGTATTCAACGTGTTAGCATTTTGGGCACTTTTATGGCAGTTGTAAACACAGTTACGAGCATGTGAATATGTGAATATGTGAATATGTGAATAGGAGTATGTGCACTTTGTGAATCTCTAGTAAGTAGCATAACAGCCAAGTGGGCGGGCACTTGAATAAATCTGGCACAGCATCATCTCATCTCAGCTGGGCAATGGGAACTATGATTGCCCATGTTGATTCTAGATACATATAATTGAGAAGAGACTATTTGACTCCGAAAAGTTTATTGAAATGCCATTCACATAGAGGCTTCATTTATATTAGTTTTATTTAACTATTTCGAATACTACAATCAATAAAATATTAAAGATAAATGTAATTCAATTATATAGTGCATGAGACTCTTTCTTCAAGACATTTGCACGATTTATATGGTTTCTAACATTTTGTACTGATCATTTATAAAACCGTTGCTAGTATTATTATAATACTTGAATTATCAGACTTGAATAGAAGATTTACTTGCTTAGCTTCTGCTTTCTTTGCAAGCTCTCGCTATTTTAAATTATACTTCATTTAAAGACATTTCATAAAAAATCTATATTATATATTTATTTAACTTTAAGGTCCGTTTTTTAATGTCAAAATAACTAAAATTAACATACATATTTAATACATATTAAATTAGGTGAAGTTTAATTATCGCAGTTCTACAGGAAATGAGCTTCGAAAAAAGAAACTATATAATTATATTACAACTACTTTGGAAAATCATTTAAAAGAATTGGATTCAATTTACAAATTCGTCAAATTTTAATACTTATTTTTGAGAAGCATTATATTACAATTCAGCATCCATTAAATTAACGTAAAGATTAGGAAAACAAATGTGTAGTGTTGTAAGCTCTATATCTTTTTTATGGATAGAGATCCGCATAAAAGTTATGCAAATTGCGTTGAGAGTGAAAATCTGCGAGTTCTCTGAATAATATTTTGTCGGGCAGATTTAACATTTGGATATGGGAAAACAGACGAAAGTCCGAGCGTCTGTCTGAACAATCGCGTTGTCTGATGCTTTGACATTGTGTTCATGTCACACTCACATACACAAACACACACACACACACACACACACACACACACACACTGTCATTGGTGTTCAATCAAACTAAGCGCAAACAAGCCAAGACACTGAGAAAGTGATGGAGAGAGAGGGAAAGAGAGAGAGAGGGAGGGAGAAAGCGGTTAGAAGCAAAGCCAACGAACCGTATAAAATAAACAGGCAGCAGGATGTAAGGACCCAGGACACAGGACACGGAGATGGCAAACGGACGCCACTAAAGCGAACTTACTTAAGCAACTGATTTTCAGATTTTCCGCTCTGTGTGTGTGTGTGTGTGTGTGCGTGAGTGTCCCCGTGTGTGTATGTGTGTGTGTGTTGGGGGTTTTTAATTTCAATTTCATGTCAATAATGTGCTGCTGATGATGCCATTCAAATTGTGCGCAAAAGTGTCTTTATATATATAGATATATATATATATATATATATATATATATACATATATTATACATATATCCGTTGCCTTTGTTTACCTGTTAGTCTGTCTCACCTGTATGCTCCTTACATTATTGTGACAGGGGGACAAGGGGACTGGGCATCATTCATCATTCATGCTAGTTGTAAATAATGTTACCCACAGGATTCGTTGCGCTTATTAAGGTGATAAATCAAAAGTCCTCGCTGCTCGCTGCTCTCTCAACGCTCAGCTCACATTTCTTACACTTCTTACTGTCTTTTTCTATCCTTCTGTCTTCTTACTTTATCCCCCTACATCTGCAGTTTCGTCTCCTGTGTCAGTTTGTTTGTCCAAGGGCTCAGTTGGAGACATTGCGAATGATGTGATAGGAAGAGAGAGATAGAGAGAGAGAGAGAGAGAGAGAGAGACAGAGAGACTGAGACAGAGACAGAGAGAACACCCGTTTTAGCCATTTACTTGTTTGCAGTTGTCAGACACACATTTTCCATATTCCATTTTCCATTTTCCACCTATGCCAACGCATTAGTTGTAGTTTTTCTTCTTGTTCTTCTTGCTCTTCCTCTTCGCGCCTTTGTTCGCCACCTTTTTTGGTTAGTGTGACCCTCATGTGGGTTTAATATGGAAATTACGAGCTTCAATGCTCTAACCCACGCACTGACAGGACTCTGGGCACAATCCCTAGCAATCTATAAATAAGACCGGTAAACAAGCGTCGAGCGACGAGGACAACAACAAAAGCAACAACAACGATGATGATGATGCTGATGATGATGATAGTAAGGACGACTGTCAATTTATATACCCACGCACACTTACATCCGAGTACATCTATTAAAGTCAGTGTGCATGTGTGCATGTGTGTGTGTGTGTGTGTGTGTGTGTGTGTGCCTGTGTGTGGGATTGTCTCTTTTCTATCCAGTTCCAATTCACAGCTCACAAATCGCAACTCGTGTCTGTATCGCAGCAAAAAGACCTGAACACAGCTAATTAACACCAACAAAAGCGACATCAGCAAAAAGCAACAGCAACAGCAACAATTGCAATTAACAGCTACACATACGCATATATTCTTAAAACAACTGTCGCCGCTAGATGGCGCTTCTCGCAGAGTAAGCGAATTCCACTTAGTATCTCTCTTTCTCCAGAGAGCGAGCGAGTTTCAGTGCTATTCACAACTTTTTCTAATTTCATAAACTAATAAATTAGTATTGGGAAATGCACATATATAACATATGTATATTTATACATCTAACACAATTAAAACAAGGATTCAGGCAAGCATAAACGTTTAAATTAGAAATAAATTAAATATTAAAAAGTACTTTTCATCGACTAATTTTGGAGAGCACAGAAAAATTGAATTTGTTCTCCATATAAAATTACTAGATATAATTAGGTATCGCCATATTAAAAAAGTTCTTTAATTTGCTTTAAATTGTTGTAGTTTAAATAAAGTTCAATTATACGAGTACTATAGAAAAAATGCGGTTTATATTGACTTATTGCATTATTAAATTATCGTTAAAAAAATAAAAAGGGGCGAATAAATATTAACAAATAATGCACAAATCTAAACTGTAATTGCATATTATTGGCATCTGATTTCACTTGAATAATTAAAAATTAACATATTATATTCATAAAGCTCAAGAACCAAAATGTCCTCAGATCAAATTACAATGATTTTATTATTAATTTGAGCCCATTAAAATTCTCATTAAATTGCAGGCAAATGTTTATTTTTCAGATATCAATTTATTTTTGCACTAACAACTTTGACATTTCCAATTTACAATTACTTTTCCAGCGCATGCTATTAAAACTACTTCAGTTTTCTTGTTTACCAATACCTAATACTAAAGTATTTATATTTGCAAGACTCGAAAAACGCCCACCTATGCGATTCTCAGGGTGTCAAGCCACTTCAAGTTAAGCTCTCACTTAATTTGAAGGTATTTCAGGGTATTTAAAGGAATTTTCAGGGGCTTTTTGGGTTCTCGAAGCAAACCTTTTAATAAATTAAATGCATTTGCAGCTAATCCAAGTAAATCGCTAACTAAACTTTCAATTAAATAAAACGAGAATTAATCAAAATGACAAAAGAGCGGGTCCCAGGGGGAAACGTGGACACATTGACAGAGATGGCAGGTACGATGTGCACAAATAAACATTATACACACACACACACACCTCGTATACACTCTGTCCCTTGTATGTGTATGTGGCACGTGGTCAGCGTGTCAACGTGGCAAAACAAATGATGATAGCTGTGAGTCAAATGAAATGTCCGCAAGATAAACAACAATAACAACAATTCACAACTAGATAGAGACACAAGGAAAAAAGCACCAGACAAATAAAAATAACAGTTAACATTTTTGTGGGGACGGCGAAGAAATTGAGCCACTGCCGCCTACAAATAAGGACAATATTCGCAAGCAGATAAAAGTACACACTCACACACACACACACACAAAATGTTGGTCTTACACAAACACACACAGGCACACACACACACTTGGAAGAAATTCCAACAGTTACCTGAGTTGAATGTCTCCTTTATTCAGAATACAGACTTCACTTTGTACTTTCTTTTCCAAGAACTTCAAATATATATTCATTTTTATCAAATCTAGCCTAAAACTTTGATCTTCGTAGGCATGTAAAATATTTTTTTTTAGTTTTAAAAGAACATATTTGATTAGTTAAATTATTTATTATAATTGAACACAATGTGTAGCTTGAGTATTAAAACTTGTTGTAAGAACCATTAGCTATAATTGAGTAATAAATAATACAATACAGTAGAAAGAAAAAAACTAAATATATAGCATATACATATGTACATATGTATATGTATGTACTGTGTGCTAAAATATATGTGTGAAATAAAATATATGACATTTTCAAACTTGTGAAAACGGCAATAAAACAGTAACTCGTCTAGCCGTAAATTATAATAGACTACCAAGCACAGACTTAAATGTCGCTAATAGTGCTTAATTTATTGAGAGTCGACAACGAAAAAACACTCTATTATATCAGAAAAAAGTATCGATATAAGGACGATTTTAGAATATGAATTTGACTATAATCAACTTGTATGTAATATTTAATAACTAATTCCAAATTTCACTCTCCAACTCTTAATAATTTTTTGTTAACAAGAATAAATAAATACCGATCCCTATCTTTAAGACTCTCAAGACGTTATAACTGCCAAATGAAATGTTTGAGTGCAAACAAAATGTAACAATAAAGTTCTCGGTCATCAGCACGAGCATTTGGGCCACAAAGGCACCGCAATGCGCGCCTGAAAGTTGGCAACGGCAGCTGTTAAGTCGGTCAGGTCAAAATGTATTTGCCTAGGAAGCTGGCTCGGACATTTGGACCGCCATGCAAACATTCCGCCTAATCAAGAGTCCCAAACAATCACACACACACCCACACACACACCCACACACACACACACACCCGCAACCACACACAGATACTGAGGGAGGCTAAAGAGCAGCTTCTTGGCCAAAAAGCAAGCCAAGTAAACAAAACGCAAGCTATTTGTTTGACAGCCTTTAGAATCCCTTCTCTCACTATGTGTGAGTGTGTGTGTGAGTGTGTGTGTGTGTGTGTGTTTATGTGTGGGTGTTTTTCTGGTCCACAACCAACTTCTATTTTCCGGTTCATTCTCTGAGTGAGTTTGCTGTTTGCCTGCTCTATCAACCAATTTGACAGTTACCAGTTACAACATTGTTACAGCTACACACACACACACACACACACACACACAAACACACACACACACACTTGCATACACACTCACAACTTGTCGCATATGTAAATGTGAACAAATTGCGTGAATGTGTGTGTGTTGCACGAGTTATAGTTTAAATATATGTTTTCTTATCATACCAATTGCAATTGGCATGTAGCAAAAAGTGTGTTGTCTAACGACATTTCATGAGGTTACGTTTTCCAACACTTAACACATTTTAATGCGATCGAAACAGACAAATGTCGACAGCAATAGAAAACAAATTGCATATCAACTATTGTGAATGTCAAGCAAATGCGTCTAATACTGAAAACCTTTGTCACGAGTTGATAACATAAAACACGATTAACAACTAAAATTATTGTGTCAATTCTCAAAATGACTCAAAAACAAAACATTCTTACAAATATAGTAAATATATTGATAATAAGATCATTTATTTGTAAGTTTTTTCTTAAAATTACATTTCAGACGCATACATTTGATTAGAGACTTTTTAAAATGTACTGAAAAATAATCCTAAATGACAAAACAAAATACATGAGAAATTTTAAGCACTAAAAACAGTATTATATAAACTTCTGTGGCATAAGCTAGAGACAAATATAACTTAGATCATCCAAATTATTGTCATTGAATTCGCAACACGTCCGTTTCCCGTTTCTTCCGTTTCCATGACAGAAGCAACTGTTGTATCAAACAATTCAAAAATTGCTGAAGGTCAACCATAAATAATGTTTTCTGGCCAATTTGTTCGGACACAACAGAAAACATATCTCGAAAAAAAAATAAAATAAAAAAAGAGAAAGCAGCGGAAGTAAACAAAAGAGAAAGAGAAAGGTTAAGGGGAACGCAGAGTGTGAAAGAGACAGAGAGAGGGAGAGTGAGAGTCATGCCGCATGCTCCATGCAGTTGACAGTTAATGGTCTAATGAAATGTCGTTGAGTTATCGCAGCTGCTTACCTGCCTGGCCCAAGTCACTCACAATGCCTGTCCGGGCCACACAATTAATGGCTGCCCAAGTGTGTAGGTGTGACAGTGTGCGTGAGTGTGTGTGTGTGTGTGTGTGTGTACCGCACATGTCATGCAGATTGCAGAAGAAGCAGCAGACAAACTGACAGCAAGCCAGTTGCAGTGCCAGCCACAGGGAGACACAGTTACAGTTACAGTTACAGCTACAGCTACAGCTACAGCATACAGATACAGATACAGATACAGATACAGATACAGATATACAGCATAGATACATTTACAGAAACAGATACAGATACATTTTCACTACCGGAGCAGATAGTCAAGCAAGTTGTGACCCTGCCAGATGATATCACAATCGTTAAAGCCATTCGTCGCCCAAGTAACTTTTAGCGTGGGAATTGGCACAAGCGGCACCGGGAAAATTACAGAGATTCGAAAGGAAGATGAGAGACACAGGAGCACAGGAAAATGCTTGGCGGTGCTGATGGAAATGGAAATGGTAAGCAGTCAGTCAAGCGGAAACGCGTGGCGATTTAAATAACCTTTCAGCTCTCTTAAGTGATGGATAATATTGCCGAGGACTTAAGTTTAAGATTTACAAATCCCGCCCTAATGTCTGTACTTGACTTAGTTGCTGCTGTTAATGTTCTTTAAGTGGATAATAACTGAACACTGTTTATAACAAGCTTTTAACTTCTTTTAGTATTTTTAGCGTTAAATAAAGTTGAATGCAGCTAACTGATGCAACTTATAAGTAAGTAAATTAGATTGCATTTATAAGAAATGTTAAGAATTACACAGCCGGTGATAAGAAGATTAACAGCAAGCTAGGTAAATCCTTAAATCAACTGTTTCATCAACTTTCACACTTTTTGAATACCCCTTTTGATAAATTTCTGCTTTCGATTCTTTCTTTAACAGAGCAACATATGTATTTATTTAATTTTTTGTTGTGAACCACTTAACAGAATATTGTCAATGATTTATGCAAACATTTATTCTATTTGCCCGCAGCCAATGGAAATGAATACAAACTCAGTTGACATTTTCAATTAAAAATCGCATTTTAATAATAAAAAAGAAACATATATATAATGCCAATATTATTTGTCCTTTGACAAGTGTATACAAAAAACTGCAACGAAAATGAATCCATTGGGCTGCCATTTTGAAGGCATTCTGTGAATGTCAAGTGGAAGTAACTTATCATGTGCACCAGATATTTGTATAAATTCATAAGATAAAAGCCAATTAAATTTTTCGTTAGTGGCAAAAGCAACAGTAAAATGTAACTTTTGAAAGAGCCCCATCAAAAGTTTGGGGAAACAAATTTACATAACTGATTAAAAACTTTTACTTTCATTGCGTCAATTTACTATTTTAAGACGACGATGGATTCTGACCAAATACACACTCATAAATAGAAAGAGAAAGACGTAGAAGTGGAGGTAGAGGTAGACGCAGAGAATGAGAGTGAGTGAGACAGAGAGAAATTCATAGGTAGGCGACATAAAAAGAAAGAGTCAAAAGCAAGAACGAAAAACACAAAACTCAACTTTTTGGCTTAATTCATTTAACTCAACTCAGCTCAACTCAACTACTTTTGCCGGAACGCCTTTCATTTGGATGTGAAGCAGCCAGTTTTCAATTATTAATTCAACTTTTCCCATTGCATTTCGAGCTCATTCGTGTCTTTTATCGATTTCCAATCAGTGTTAACTATGTCCGGCCAATGGAAGATTAACTTTTGCCCTTAACACCTCGTCGAATTGTGCAGGTAAAAGCTCAACGACTTACTTATTTTCGGCAATCGATTGGAAGCTAAATAAACCAATCGAAAAGTTGAGCTGCTGCCTGAATTAGAAGTAACTTTTATATTATCCAGGAAAAAAACACACATTAAACAATGAGGCAAAAAGCAAAATAATTGCAAAAGCAGAAATCATTCGAATGTTGGGCCATTATAATATTAAGTTTAATAAAAGTGACAGGTTTTATTTATACAAGGAATAAAAGCAAATACGTATGTATGTTTAATAAGACAGTCTAAAATGCAATTGTTGTGAACATTCAGATTAACTTTTACAAGTAGATGAAGAAAATTTTTGCACAGTGAATAATCTAGAAGCAATTTAGCTCTTGAGATTCATTTTCAGCTTACAATTGAGAAATCAAATCAAAGGTTGGGAAAAAGCGTGGATGGGACATAAATGTGTAATATCTAAGCGAAATGATTTGCAATAAATCCAGCCATGAGCTTATTAAAAAGCAGATATTCAAATTAGATGAATAAAAGCATTCATGAATCAATGAACGAATGAATAAATGCCTCAGTGCCTGTTGCGCGCTGACGGGGGAGCTTAAAGAAAACGAAGGGAAATTAAAGGAAAGGAAAGAAAAGGAAAGAAGGAGAAAACGGAATGACATTCCGCATTACACGTTTTGGAATGCTGACAGATTTGTTCACTGCTTTCGCACGGAATGCAATCTATCTATCTTCTATTAAGCCATTCAATCTGTATTAATATTCTCAAGAATTGATTCAAATTTTGAGTATTATTCTAGGAATAGTAAATGAAACTGAACTGACAACAAACCTATGAAACGATTGAGTATAATCAACGACACTTTTCATGCGTTTACCGTCACTTTCTTTAAGCCCAAATCCAAAATTCCAAGCACAAATCCCTTGCGTTACAATTGCTCGGAGCAGAGCGTGCACAGCTTTATTAGTTGAAGTAAGCGCACCTGAAGGTCAAAGGTTCATCTGTGCTCCTTACCTCAAACTAAGAATGCTCAATTCGGCTCAGAGTTAATGCCAAAACGATTCTCACAAATGCTGTAGCATACTTTTCAAGGCTAAGAACTACTTATGACGCCAACTGGACACTGTAAAAACTGTAGTCTGCTTTTGGGCAGCCTAGTTTTTTAAATACTCTGTAAGTTCCAATAATTTGGACTTTATTGTTGTCAATAAGCAATATTTAAGTTTTGTCCTCCTATCGTCCTCAGTGTTTAAACTAAGAGATGCCTTGCAAACTTGACAAAAATAAATAGGCTTCTCATATTGATAAACAAACACACATCCCGTAAAATCGAATTCGAGCAAACCATTATGAAATAATTTATAAATGCAGGGTAAAATGATACCCATGATTAATTTTAATCGATTTCAATTTGTATAATTTTTCATTTCATTTTTTTAAAAATAAAGGACAAAATTGTTGATGAAATTGAAAAACATGGTTATATATTTTGTAAATTGAGAATGTTATCTAGCGCTGTGCTGAACTAATATACCCCATTAGCTAAGAGAAACCAGTCAGCTGAATCAGAATCCACTTAGACTCCGCTCCGACTTGGCCACACGCACAACATTCATTGGCAGCTTATGCCTCAGTTGGCTGATTGAGCAGATGCCGGAACGTGCTCCAAGAATGCATCTGAATCAATGGCTCAATTTTTGTTAGCTGGCGGTCGCTGCAGCAGTTAAAAGAGATGCAGCAAGGGAAAATGACAAAGAAAGCGACAAAACGGACAGCATAAATAAAAAGAAAAATGTTAAGAGAAAGAAAAGGAAAAGCGATAAAAAGACAGTCGTGTTGGTTGTAACAGTTGTAAGCTGATGACAGCGACAAGTCGAACTAGTAAAAAGGACAGCGAAAGGATACCGGAAGTGGGATGTGGGATGTAGGGATGTAGGGATGTGGAAAGAGGAAGCTTGGGGTTCTTTTTGCTGGACAGCGCACAAAGTGTAATTGAATTTCTGTTGACAGATTTTAACACACAATATCCTGCGGCGACATTGTTACTGCAAAAGGCCAACGGCAACAAAAAATGACAACAACAACAGCCAAAGTAGAACAATAAAAAGTTGTTAACACCGATAAACATTGAATAAGAGCACTGAAAAGAGCTCAAGAAATGTGTCTGATCATGCACAGTGCGTGGCCATCATATTTTTGGCAATTCAATTAATGGGTATCCAGACACACACACACACACATACGCAGCAGGTTTGGGTTGAAAAATTAAGCGACTTTTCGTGTAACCTCAAATGGGTTTTCCCATCAGTCGCTCCTATGATGTGCATATAACTCTTTATGATGGTGCAATAACTGATGCAAGATTTACTGACTGACAGACGCTCACACACTTGCACACAAACTCACACACACAAACTCACACACAGACTCACCTAGCCATAATGCGCTTACATGAAAAATCAATTCGCCATGCAGCAGCCACATAAAAACAAGAAATCAGTTAACACAGCCGACTACAATACTGAAGATGTACACCTCTCAAATACCCTGTATATAGACTCTCTCTCTCAGCAACGCTATCAAATTTTGCAGATAGTTCGGTTCGCTAATCTGAGTTCAATTTAATATTAAATTAATAAGCTGCAAATCAATAAGAATTCTTTATATAAAAGAATTATACTTTTTTAAGCATTCAACATCAATCAGACATGGAATAATAGATTGTAAATAGGAACAGATGTAATATATGAAATTTACGTATCTTTCAATATTTTCCATGCCCAGTTTTCTTTTTTTAGAAAAACGCCGAATTCGGGTTTGTGGAATAAATGATTTAGGTATCAATTTGTTGGTATCGATAGCTCTAGTCTGACCAGAATTGATTGGATACTTTCATTAAAAAGTTGAGTATTTCTGGCCCTAAACCTTCTAAGAATATTTTGTTTGCCTAATTCGTCATATTATTATATTAGTTATAAATAATTTTACTGCATATATTAGTTTGTCTTTATCTGGAGTCTATCTAAAAATTTAATTCATTAATAATTGACAACATTGACAGAAAATACAGCCAATTATGCAGTGATCACTTATACAATAAAAGCAAAATAAACTAAAATATAGGACTAAGTAGATTTTTAAAATTCTCTCTTAGCTTGATTCTATCAAATCACATCTTAAGAGATCCATTAAATTTACAGTTCCCGATCGGCATTCAAAACAGAGCAGTAGGGACAAAAAATGTCAGGAGCACTTGACATTGGTATGAGGAGCTCGTTTTTTTTTCGACTGAGCCAACGGTAGATGGAATAGCAGAGCAGCGAGAAGGCCAACAGCAGGCGGCAATTGGATGCCCAGTGGATGAGTATCCAATTGAGGAACCAACTGCAGTTATCCCAAACATAGCCAAGTGCCACATGTTGCAGCAACATCAGCGATAAGGACATCTTAAATGAATTTGGCCAAACGGATCGCCAAAAACTTTGGACATGCTGCCGACCCAATGGCTGCATCAACAGCATCAATACGCCACAGATAAACATTCCGGAGCTCAGGTCCGGAGTATGACTGGTCAACGGACTCCAAATGATGCCTCCAAAGTGCAGAACCCAAGCCGTCCCCAGTGTGGCCAAAAAATTCAGGCTATCCACTCTTAACAGTTGCAAGATCAACTTTATAAAATCCATTTCCAGTGAGTATCTATCGAAATATCAATATCAACTGAAGGTTTAGTAATAGAAAACTTACAAAAAAAAATTAAAAATAAACAAGAAAACAAACGAAATTTTGATTGTGAACTGAATAACATCTAGATTTTTCTATGAGTTGTCATCAGCAGAGACGGGCTCAATTCTTATTTTTTTTAACTATTAAATTTTGTAAGTAAAATTTTTTAAAAAATTTATTTATAATAATTATTTAATGTCAAGAGACTAGTTTTAATTACTTTCAATTTGCAATCATAATTAAAATTCAATTAAATTGCTTTACTTTTTTCAAAAAATAATGAATAGACATTTTCATTAGTATTACTTTTTGCAATGCTAATAAAAAGTAATGGCAAAAACTCTGATTGTCAATCATAGTCATAGATAACCGCAGCATTGATCACTTATTTAGAGGGTATGCTGACCATAATCGAAACTGCTCTGGTCGGACAAAAGTCGATGCTCAACGATGCAAGCAAACTAACTTCTAAAATCAAGTTGCACATAGCATATGCGTGTGTCTGTGTCTGTGTGTTTGCAGCAATTTCCCGTTTGCAAGATGGGGAAATGCGTCGTGAATTTCAGTGCAAAACCAGGCAACTCCGATGGCCCAAAATCCAAGGATAACGACAAAGATAAAACCCACCAATAAGCGAGGGGCGATTGAACGCAGCGGGCGAGCTTGTTCTCGCTCTTCCCACAAAATGGCGGATATATTGAGGGAGAAGAGTTGCGCCTCCCACTTGGCCTTAAATGAACCACAAAAAATTATGTTCAGCCAAAAGGCAGCGGGTTTTTACACCACTCCAGCTGTGCGGCTGCCACTCGACTAGAAAAACACAGCAGCAAATGTACATCACAAAATATATATATATATATATATATACTTATATAACATCCAGCCAAATAGGTTGAAAATCGTTGAAGAAATTTTCTCTCGAATCCAGCTTCATATGCTTTGTGAAAAACTTAACCACAAAATTCATGCTTTTTCCAAATTTTCCAAGTATTTAAATTATAATAATTTATGGTAAAAGATAATGCTAATGGAATAATGAAAGCTTCAATTCAAAGAAACAATTTTAAAGCGGCTAACAAATAAAACAAATTATATTATCTGACACAAAAAGCTACCTTAATTGTTAAGTTAATATAAACATTAAACAGGTATCAACAAAAAAAAAAAGCAATGTCAAACATCGTTCAGGATTCTATTATAATTTTCAACTGACTTGTTTTGACGAGGTTGTGAGAGCTGTGAGTCTAGGATATGTTTATGTTGATTAGTTTTATTTAAAAATGTCGCTGTTCTGTCAAATAGTTTAGCAGTAAAAATAAATTTCTAATATTTATTGGTATGACAGATAAATATAATATTTGTTATTGACTTTGAAATTGGTCACAATTTAAAGAACCATTTGATATTTATACATAATTTATGTGAAAACCACAGAGCGAAGGAGATCAAGATGGGAGAATGCGAGTCAGGGAGATAGAAAAAAGTTGTTCAGAGTTAATTGGCCAAGGCTAATGCTAAAATAACAACATGTCGAGTTTATAGATTTTTGTTGCTCCTCAGCTTTTTCTCTACTCTTCGCAGATGGTTTTTCTTTATATTTTCTGGCACACATACAGTTTTTGGACCTTTTCTCGTGTGTGTTTCCAGACTCGACTCACTGAAATATCAAGCCACTGAAAAATGGAACAAATTTTTTATAAAAAAAAAAATATAAAAGCCAATGCAAAAAAAGGTCAACGAATATCAAATACCCAGCGTTTATTTGCAGCAAACTAATCTAAATCCAAATCTAATAAATAAAACACTTTTCATAAGCTGATGGATGAGTTTTGCAATGTTAATGAAATTAAGTAGTTTTCTATGTTATTGCAATTGAATTGAATGCGATTATGATAAGATGTGTTGCATATTTAATGAGAATATCGCAATATCTTATTGTTAGAGTATACATAGTAGTATAAGAGCTGCCTTTTTGTTGCGGTCTTTAGTCCTGTGTGATGCCGTGTGTCTCCGTTTCTCTCGTGTCCCGTGTGCGTGTGGGACACTTGAGAAAGGTCAGTTTTAGTGCCATGGGAAATTGTTATCCTTATTACACACTTAAGCGATGTGCTTGTGTGGGTGTGTATGTGTGTGGATTGCGGTCAGCTATACACATACACATATTTAATACGTATTCGGAGAGTTCAAGAAACAAGGCAAATTATACCGCATGGCATTTCATTTCATTTTTATTGTAAGCAAAAAATATCATTTGCACATACTCAAGAACAACAATGCTCTCCAATGGGTCTTAAGTATTTAAGAGCAACTTTGAAGCATTTGCTTTTACGCATTCGCCATAATAAATGATCATAATAAAAGATGAACAACTGAACGGTGTAATAGCTCAAAAACGACCTTTATTTGATCATTTAATTATCATTGTCATAATCATAAGTTGAGCATTATTATACTCTTGACATGCAAACTTATGCCTACTTTAGACTTTGGCAGAGGGTATTAGTTAGTCAAGCACCTCAGTTTTGATTCAATTAGCTGATACTTTAGATACAAGCTCTTGAGGTTAACAAATTGTCAGAATTCGAAATTCCAGGAAATTTCACTACTAGAGAGCTCGTTAAAACTCATCCAGCTTAAACTAACCAAACCGTAGGTAACCGCATTTTGATCTGATTCAAGGAACCAGAAAATAAAAAAAAAAACCCAAACTGAATTGGTTGAGTAAGATTCAGATACCTGATCAACACACTACGTATTGATTGTGTTGTCAGTATTGAAAATATAGTCAAATGTTTTCTATTTGATACAAAAACTTGGTAGTCAAATTATTAGCGATGGAAGAAGATGATAGTGAATCTAACAAATCGAGTTATTCGTCGAGCAAAAGCTGTAATTCAATTATATGGATTGGAGATAAACCTAGTGGACGTGGATCGTCTGAATTAACTGATACAACGGAGACAACTGAGGCATCGGAAGCAGCTGATTCAAGTGAAACAACTCAGCCAACTGGAACACCTGAAATATCTCCAAATGCAGGAACAGATGATGCATTTGAAAAGAATGATAAGTGTGGGACAACTGAAGTTATATCGGAAAACTCGGAAACAAACGATGCATTTGAAACAAATGAGAAATGTGGGATGTGGACTGATGCATTTGGGACAATAGATGAGCTGACCAATAAATCTGGGACAACTGAAATGCCAGAAACAAGTGAATCATTGAGCATAGTCTCACGCACCGAATCAATAACATCTTCTGATGATTCAAATTTTACAGTTAACAAAGATTGTTCACATGTTACGAAACTTACAAAGATATCGTCGGACTCATCTTCCGCAGTGGCCATTGAGCCAGAGGACTTGTGGAAGACTTTTACAGATGACGAATACGAGTCAGGTGCAATACCAGATGTTGAAGTGCCAAAATTATCGATTAAAAAGTTTTTGGAAGTCAAAGAAAAATCCGTGAGTTTGTTCAATTTGCCAGGGAAGGTTCCATTAAAAGATATTGTAGATGATATGCTGAAAAACAACAAGGGGGCCTATTTGACCATTGAGATTGGATCCTACACCTTTCAATGCATTCACAATCTACTCAAGGTCTATTCGCCATGGTTCGTCAATCAGAAATGGGATGTGAGTAATATCAAATTTGATGAACGTGATGTACCCCCGAAAGGTTTTAAGGCCATTTACAAGTGGATGCGAAAGAAAACGCCTATCAAATTACGAAAAGTTGCCAGGGCGATGCAGGCAGCAATGTACCTCAAAGTGGATCTTGTTGTTGCTGAATGCAGGAAACTGTTGAGTAAACCAAATGTTCGCGAAAAGCTCGCATTTGAGCTATTCTTGGATGCCGGTGATCTAGCTGACTTAGATGGATTACGACATCTTACGTCGAGCCGCATTTGCAACTATTTCTTGACCATGGTCGCAAGTGATGCTTTCCTTAATTTGACGGCCGTTCAAATAATTTGTTTGCTTAAGACCGACACAATTGGAGTCAACAGTGAGGTTGAAGTATTCTTTTCGGCAATTCGATGGATAAGCTATAATTCATCTGATCGATTGCCTCATATGAAGTCAATCATTGAGTGCGTACGCTTCCCATTTATGTCAATGTCCACATTATTTGCCATTCGCGAAGAAACCGGTTCTGAAGACTTTAAGGATGTTAATTGTGTGGAATATGTGCTATTTCACCTTCGCAGGGATCCGGATATAAAAACTATGCTATGTAATTCCATGTCCCACATAAGTCATGCCTTGCAAAGCGATTCAGAAGATGACACAGAGGGAAAAATCCCGAAATTATTAATCCGACCCCGCCGTTGGGTATTTCATCCGAAGTGTCCATATCATTTGCCTCGTCTGATTTATCCCTATAAGCACAACACCACGTATTCTGACTTCATCAATTTTATCCAGAGAATACAACACGAAGAGTTGGGTGATAAACCGTCCGAGGACTCAATGCGCAGTGTTGATTTTGATGCCTTGTGGAAGAAAGTTCCTGGTTGGAATGATTCTGAATTTTTAGCGGATGAAGAATAGAAGACAAGGGATATTATAATTACAAATATTATATTTTTAGTTGTCGTATAGATTAGTTTTTAAAATACTTATCATCGAGTCGGTGTCTCTAACTGAATTAAACTTAGTTTCTAGTATCCTCTGTCTTCCACTTAAATAGGAAATGTTGCTTTAAATGCAGATATCATTGCATCAACAACATATTTAAATCTTAATGTGTTATTCGAACTCGTCACCTCGTTGTTATATTGCTAAATTAGCAATGTTGGCGTTGACTTTGATTATTAAACCAATTGAAGATCTAAAGCAAATGCTTTGCATATTCGATTCGTTCGTGTTATTATATAAAACGCATTTAAATTGGTTTTTCCTTTACTTTACACTCCACTCCCTCATTGTGTGTTCACTTTGCTTTATTAAGTATTCGCAGTGTCCACAACCATACTATTTGATCAGAGAAAAAGAGAGAAAGAAGAAAATACTGACTAAAAAAATACTATGTGCTCATACACAGGGAAACGCTATAAAAATATGTTGAATATGGATAAAAAAAAAATGCCAACCACAGGTATTTTAAAATAAATGCACCCAGCCATCATCACAAGCGGCTGCTATTTAATATCCGCCTCTGACTCTTTTTTTTTTGTGCAGCCAGATTAATTTCTCGTCAGCGAAATTGCTTTTCAGAAACAAAGTGAAAATGTTCTAGTCCTGAGTTCACGACTTTGAAACGCACTTCTGTTAAATAATATAATGCATTTGTGTTTAAGTTTTTTTTTGGTATAATCAATTACTTATTTCTTATGGAAGAGATTCGACTTTTTCTAAAAAACGGCAGAGCCAATTAGGTAGATACAATGTTTACTTCTCTGCTTAAAAGCTAATTAAAAATTAAAATATTCATTTATGATTTTGTGGCATTTCAAAACAATTCACCACTTAAAGACCAAATTTGTTACAAAATTTTCCACGGTTGATCAATTTTGAAATATATTTCTTGGCGATAGTATCATAAATGGATTTTGCATATTATTCACCTTTTCTGTGAAAACCAAAGCTATTTAATATTGTCTGTCTTAAAAATAAATCGAAACGCGATTTATTAATCCGGATAAATCAAATATATGATATATGAAAAAGTCTGCTCCTTAAATAAATTTCAACAGTTAAGAATACGGTGTATTAGTGATTTAAAAAAACATCGCTACACTGACAGTGGGTTTCTAGTAGTTTGAGCGGTGTTTGCAATGACAAAGTAAACAAGTAAATTTATTAAAATTGGTAACAAATACTTTTGAAAATATAAGTTTTTAAGAAAAAAAGCTACGAAATATTGTTTTTTAATGTGGAAAGGTTTTAGAACAATCAATGCATCGAAGTGTCGACACGATGTAAAAAGTCACATCGATTTTTTTTTTGAGCGTCGACATCGATGTTTACACACGAGTTTGCTTCACCACAGGGTATGTATATAAAATATATCTTATATTCTGCTTAAAAGCATTTGCTTATGTTTTTTTTAGGTAATTAACAATTACGCTTACTACTGCTTTGATTAATTAGTTGAACAGTGGATGATAATGTAAAAAAAGCATATATAAATATAAATATGTTCCTTTGGAACAGACTTGGCCAAGAGATGATGCCTGGCTAGCATATAAAATATTATGTACAGATGTACATATATATTTATGTATATGTATTAGTTATGAATGAGTATGTGTCTCTCTGTATATTTTGTAGTTCGCAATCAAAAGCAGCAACAGCAGTTTACTTGGCAGCGGCTATTACTTTTATAAGTCACAAGTAGCAAGAACGGAGAAATGAAAGAAAGCGGCCAAGTAAAAAGTTAAGAAAAATCCTTAAGACCGCTTCATGTTGGCAAAAAGACAACGTGTGTATGTGTGTGTACATATGTATTTTGACTTTTGTATATGTCCGTTTGAATTAATATTACAATGTCCTTAAGGTTTATTTTGCTTGATATTCCTTTTTATCTTTATATTTTGTTGGCCTGTCATTTCTTTGTTGGCCCCTGTCCCTTCTCTCCAGCAGCTCCCCTCTTACTATAGTGCGTCTACCACTTGGTGGGTTTCTTTCTCAGTTTCTGTTGCTGTTGCTGATTTTGAATCCGATTCCTTTTTCGCTTTTGGCTGTTTGCTATTTATGTTGTACGATATACGCATTGTTGTTGTTGTTTTATATCTTGGCATATTAAAAATTCATACAAATGTAAAACGAAAATCCTCAAGACAATCATAAAAACGAGCTGCACACATAAGGCCTTTCTAAAAGGGTTTCGTTCTATTTGTTTTTGTTGTTTTTCTTTTTCTGCATAACGATTTTCCATAAATAGAGCTTTCTCTCCAAAAAGCAAAAACGATGAGGCGCAAAACGTTTGCAAATAAATATCAAATATGAATTCAGCTCCAAATCCACTTAGAATCTGCTTTTTTTTTTTTAATTTTTGTGCTACGTTCATTTTCTTGCTTACATACATATATTTATTTATTTATTTATATGTACGTCTTGAGAACAAATCAAAACTCATTACGGTTGCTTGAGTGACGCGAACGTTGCTCAAACATGGCAAATTCATATTACGCATTCAACGTATTTGCTCTTTAAAACTCTGCCCCGATAAGTATGCAATGCTTTTTCGCGAAGGAAACCAGAAGCCACAGAAGTTAGCCAGACTTAATATGATTGATATGGACGAGTCCAATCTAATTTAATGATGATAAAATTATTTAGCTCTAATCAATAAGCATGTGTTTGTTTAGAGACAGATGGGTTAATAAAAGGAATTCCCCATACCAATATTGAAAAATAATAGTACAAAGAATTCCAAAATTTAGAAATAAAAATTACGAAAACAAACAAATTAGGAAAGTAAATAAGTAAAATTCTAAACAAATAAAAAGAAAAGATGTTGGCTAATGAACTTTTTCCTACCACTCTTTTTAAATTGTGTCTAAGTTGCAGAATTGATGAAGAATCATGTTTTAGTTGAGTTCCCTTATTTGTGATCCCCTTTTTCTTTTTCTTCATTGCTTCTCTGGATTTGTTGTCCGTTTTGTTTTGTTTGAAATAAATCCGTTTTTTTTTTAAATCATAATAAAATGATCACTCGTACTTAACATAAACACTGTCAATTATGTATATGTAAAAAGAATCATAAAGTAAAATCTTCCTTCCAACTTAAGTTATTAAATCCACAAATAATAATACATATCGCTTAGGGCTCAGGAAGAGGTTTTGATTAGGGACGTTTTTCTGGACCTTTTGTTGAACAAATTAAATTAATTTGCACTTGTGAATGTGTGTGTGTGTATGTTGTTAGCTCAGCAGATTTCAGTTATTTCAGGCTCATAGAACTTCAAAAAACAATAAATGTCAATTTTGCAGGGCAACTAATTCGGTAAAATTGCCGTCGTGCTCGATGGCGTTGCCTGTGGCCAACATGAAGCAACACCGCAGGCGACAATATCCATATAGGTCGAAAGGAAAGCGGGCAAGAGAATAAATAAGAAGAGGAGAAAGAGGAAGAAGAATAAGGCTAACGGAAGAGAAACAGAGTTGGCGATAACAATAAGATGAGTTGTGTGGCTCTGTTCAAGTTGTTTGCCTGTTAGCCAAAAGGATCTATGCCTTAACGGTTCTTAATGTCAATTTGTAGTTGAATGATTTTAATTTCTGGCCTAAAACTTGTTTATAAGATTTGCATATTAATGCATAAATTGCTTGGCTTCCGTCCAGTCGTGCAGCAAAACTTTGCAAGTAAACTGCCAAGAAAATTGATATTTGCATAACCAAAGCCATCGTCCAAGACCAAAATCAAGACCAAGACCAATTCCAAGACCAAGACCAAGTCCGAGACTCATGTCCAAGTATCAGAGTATCTCAAATTTCATTTGACCTGAAATGGTGTGAGAAATGCTATTATAATGTAATTTGCTTGCACTTCTCACCTCGCTCTCTCTTCCTCTTCATCTTTCTCTCTCTCTC
The DNA here is from genome assembly GCA_035043635.1 of Drosophila rellima. NCBI lineage: Eukaryota > Metazoa > Arthropoda > Insecta > Diptera > Drosophilidae > Drosophila > Drosophila rellima. The sequence continues at coordinate 2,870,790 of JAWNMV010000134.1, read as the reverse complement.
TATCATCTCATCTTAGTTTTGGCCCGAAAAGTGTGTGTGCGTGTGCCAGGTTAAGTGAGAGCAGACTGCAATGCAATTTGCAATTCAATCTGTGTTCTTGCCCTCTGCTCAGAAATACATATACAAATACGAACACGAATACTCATAGGTCTGTTTGTCTAGATAATCAAATACATTTACAAACGGTCAACAACCAGTTTACAATTGGTTGCTCCCATTTAGCAGGGTCAATTGAAGGTTCAGCAAAATTTCAGTCTATTTACAAGTTTTAATTATGTTAACAAATTAATTGCACGTCTGATAGATTGTTTTGTTAGGGCTTTGACATGTGGCATACTAATTTCTCGATAGTTGTTGATATCCTTGTCATATGACTCCTTTGAGTTCAATTTAATCCATGTGCTTAATTGATTTCAACGATTTTCTTTTAACTTGTTTTCGTGATATTTATTTATTGATGAACTTTTTTAATTTTAAATAAAATAATTTCTTTAAATTCTTGGGTATATTCATTCATCTCTATAAATACTGTATATATTATTGTTCCCAAAGCAAGATTTAGATTCAGTTTGATTATATATACCTATTTTTCCAAATGCATGTTTAATTAAGACTGATTTTAATTGAAAATTGTATTATCACTCAAGCACTTTTAGATAGCCCAAAACAGCCAGACTCGACCGGACTAATGAATACAGTTGGCGCAACTTTTCTGGCCTTTGGGTACTCAGTTTCAGGCTCAGGACTTTCTCAATTACGCCACATATGGCCATTACGCGGGCCCTTTTGGATCGAGTTGCCAGTTTGTTAGAATAATGTGAAACGGCCACGCAATCACTATCATAATAGAAATGCATACGCCAGCATGTAAATTACGATAATGGAAAGTTCAAAACAAATAAAAACACACACTGAAAAATCCAACAACAAAAGGCGGTCCAAGCTGTGACATAAATTAATTATGTGCGCAATTACGGCAATTATCTGAGCTATATCACACACACACACTGCTAAAATCGATGAATAAATAAAACATAAATTTATCAATTAAGCGAAAAAATATAATGAAATGAAATCAATTTATTTATTGAGCGCAGTGAACACACATTCAAAATGCATGTGTGGCTATGCGAATGGATTTGCCAAATAAAATATTTACGTATTAAGCAGCCTTTTGGGGTATTTGCCCTGTATGCAAAACGACGAATGCTTTAATTTTGCCGCAATGCGAAAGAGTTGCATACGCATTGGGGCTGCGTTAAGTATACGCCGAATGTGACCGCAAAAGAGACTGAGAGCTGCGATAGAACCTGAGAGGCAATAACAATTGTTGTTCATGAATAAGCAAAGCTAGCAAGTGGATGAAGAAAGAGAGAGAGAGAGAGAGAGAGAGAGAGAGAGAGAGACAGAGAGAGTGTAGGGGGGTGTCATCACATGAGGTCTGACAAACAATAACAATGTTGACAACCCACCCCGAAAAGCGAAGCCAATCAAACAGTCAGCGGTTGTCAATTAAACTTAATTATGTTGTCCAGTCAGAGACGTTGCAAGATGCTCTTGTTGCACGACAGTCAGAGCGGCACGACACCGGCAACAACATCGCATTAAAAATCATACTCATGTGTGTGTGTGTGCGCCATAAATTGAAAGCATGAACAAAAGTAATTGAGCATAAAAGCTGTAAAGCGAATTGTGAATGACTTTATGCTACGAAGCATAGACAATGTGTGGCAAACTCGGTGTGGCAAATAAACTCAACATGATAAGTAGTGTAGTTGCTTCAGACACTTTGTCTTATGTATAGTAGTAGTAGTACTCGAAATGCTTTTCACATACATTATTGTCCTGAATTACCCTTTGCCTCGGGTGTTACAGTTTTCACATACTCAGAATTGAATTGTGTATTATTAAGTTCGTGTATAAATCCAAAATGATGAATTATTTATATTACCACATATAATTGTCTTTCAATTTCACTATTGCCGTGAATTACTCTTTGTCTCAGGTGCTACACCTTTCTTGTTATTATTCAATATTGTACTCAAGCTTGTGCTAACTAAATACAAAATTATCTTTCTGATTTACTCTAAAATTCATTATTTAATTGTATTTATTACTTACGATCTAAAGTTTCGCTTTTTCTCTCTTGCTACCTTCATTCCAAAAGTCTAATACTCATTGTCTTTATTTGAATTTACTATTATATAGAGAAATGCCCTTAATAATTATGCTACAACTATTGAAAAGTTAAGCAACTTAAACTTGTTTTACTTGTTCATTATCTAAAAACAAATCTATTATTCTTCTATTATACCATATTTTTTTCTGACCTTAAAACTTCTCTCGCGAATTGTCTGTTTAAATAAATACAAATTTTTAAAATGTAAATTGAACCTCTTAATGAGATTTAAATTAAATAAATTTTAAAATCATTTCCCCAGTAATTCCACTCTTGATATTAAAAAATAAAGAGACACATATGAGATCAAAGTCTGATAAAACTTGAGATGGCCCTCAAAATTGTTAAATGCTTAAAGCGCAACTTGAAACGTATTAAGTAAATGACAAAACAGAACCTTAAAGAACAGAATCGTGCTGAATTCACGTGGGGAAGGAAGAGATTGCGGTTGGGAAACTACACAGCACAGTTCAATGGACGATTTTCACTTTACTTGGGGGCGCTCAGTGTAGACAAAAAAGTTTTCGAATGTGAATGGGGGCGGTAAATGAGGGGCGAGGCTTGAATCGTGCTTTATTGTTGCCCCCAACGCGTATACTCCAAAGTCCAAGGGTGGTTATAAGCTATTTTTTTTTTCGTTTTCGCTATTCCCGGAGAATTGGACAGTTGTGTAAGCTGCTATATATTAAGGTTAACGACAAATACCAACTGTTAAATTGCAGTAAAAGTCGGAAAATGACGCCCATCGCCAAAGATAAAAATAATAAAAATACGTATATACAAATAAAACAAAGTAACGAAAATGGTTCAAGTCTACAAGTTTCGTGTAGATTTTCATTAGCAATAACAATGGCCAGCAATGAAATCAAATAAATGAAATGTACAATATTAGCACACATATAGACACAAAACCAAGAACTAAAAACATATCCCGCAAATAAAAAGAGCAAGTAGGAAAGGGGTAAGAGAAGAGAAGAGAATAGAAGAGAGGGTTCTTCTACCTGTTGCGGGAATAAAACACAACCGAAAAGCAATCGAAGTCGATTTGACGCTGCGCTCAGCGGGTCAAATAAATTTATAACATTTAAGGCGCTCACGCGACGTGACGCGAAGCGAAACGAAGCGAAGCGACTGTCAAGAAACTTGCCCCACCAAAAACCATTGTGGAACAACCACCCCCACAAGTCACCTTACTAATCCTCACGCACACAACCACCCAACCACCCAATTGCCTGGCTTTCGTTTGTCCGCGGCTTTGGAGTATGCGTGCTTCAGAAATAATAAAAATGGTTGCACATGCACTGTGGGAAAAAATCAAGTACGTTCGTACTTGAATCAATAAATTCCGGTGTCAAAAGTTCAATAATCCTTTATTTTTTTTATTTTTTTAAGTTCCAAGTTATTTCAGTTAGTATAAAATCAAGTGAAGACTGACTGCAGAAATTATCTTGCTTATATAAAGTTTAACTTATCAGTTTCCGCCGAAGTGCTCCTTAAGCAGACAAGCCAGAACCACTTGGGAATTCTAAGCAATCAAACGCAAAAAAGATATAAGAACTAAAGATATGGATTAGAGATTTTCCTAACTGTCGGCTCTGAGAGTCGAGCTAGAGATCCAAACGTAGTCAGTATTAAGCTGGTTTATATTTAAGAACAGAACTGCCTTTATTTAATATAATTTTTTAATTTAAGAACTTGTTGTGTAGAAGGAATCGTTCTGCATTTTTCCGAGTGTACATACAAACATACAAACACACTCATACACACTCACACACCCATATATCTGAAACTGGGTGTGTATTTGCCATAGCTACTCATTATGACGTCGTCGTTACGTATTATTACATTATTATAAAAATATATATGTATATATATATATATATTGTTGTTGTATTTTTTATATTTTTAGTTACGACCAACTCAACCAGGTCCTTGAACTTCACACCAGAGCGACAGAGATGAAACGAGTAGAAGAAGAGAGGCACATGTCATCAGGAGGTTAAGAACTGAGAGACTAGAAAGTGGAATGGGAATGGAAATGGTACATGACTGTTATTGTTACTGTGACGCTGTTTATGATTGCGATTAGGTGTCGCCGTGTTGAGGGAGTGTGATGCGATTTTCAACATGGTGCGTGTGTACTCGTACTTTAAATGCCAAATGTACAATTGTACCTTGGAGACGAACAACAACACATGCAATATTTGCTCCAATGAACTACTCTGGTTTATCTTTGCGACAACAGTACAAAATTCACACTGTTTGTATTTATGCTATGGATTTACTTTAAGAAGTTGAGCTGGAGTATAAAATGCAACTTAAACTGAATGACAAATTTATAATATCTCACTTTTGGCGCCCAACATGTCCTCACTCTAAACGCGAAACACTGACAAATGGCGCCCGACGTGACATCGCTTTCAAAGCGAATCAACACTAACAAATCGCGCTCAACCTGGCATCACTTTCAAAGCGAATGAACACTAAAAAATGGCGCCCAACGTGCGTCACTACTGCTGAACTGAAAAAATAGCCAGCCATTAGCTGACACAATTTAGTTCAGAATCATAGCTTGTTATTATCCAACTATATCATAACACAGCTTAAAAGCCTATAGTCAAGAAGTCTCTCCACGCAAAAATCTGTCAAGAAATTAAAAGTCGCGGCAATTACATCAAACATTTATTCTCTCTGACCTTTTAGCGAGCCCAACCTGAGGGAATCTTTGTTTTTCCGAAAATCAACCTGCGTCTCCAACCAGAAATACCTGTCTGGCTTTGTCGGTAGAAAACAATTGGCAAGTTGTGGGCCCGGCACCTGTGTAAATGATATTTTCTTTGTGAACTGAGCAAGTGGAGCAACAAGACGAAAGTTAGTCAAAGCATTTAATGTGCGCATAATTGGCTTCTTGCATATTTTATCGCTTAATTGCTTTGTATTGTAAGTTTGCGTGTGTGTGTGTGTGTGTGTGTGTGTGTGTGTGTGTGTGTGTGTGTGTGTGTGTGTGTGTGTGTGTGTGTGTGTGTGTGTGTGTGTGTGTGTGTGTGTGTGTGTGTGTGTGTGTGCATAATGTTCACAGCCAAAATACAAGTAAACATTCGTAAGTCTTAACAAATTAAACTTGTTAGTTCAAAAGCAGAACTAAGCCATCATAAGAAGTCGGAACCGTATACTTATTTTAAATGTGACCGTGAAGTACACGAAGCAGCAAATGTACAAGTTTGCAGCTCTGTTGCGTGTTAAGTGACCGGGTCAAATTTGTTTTCATACTTGCGTCCTCCATGGTCACTTTAAAGCTAAGGTCGACCATATAAGATGATGTACGTCAAGTAGACAAGGGCAAGCAAGTTTTTAAAACCTAACGAGTTTAGTAAAGAATTACTATAATAAGAGGGATACCCCGTAAAGAAAACTGAGAGCAGACTTTACTAAACTAACACATTTAACAGCTTAAGGATAATATTAAAATCAAAGTGCTAAATATTAAGAAAACTGAGAGAATAACGATACTGCGAGTTAACCCTATAGCAATATGTGCACAACGAGAGAGAGAGAGAGAGAGAGAGAGATACTTCTGAAATACATTCACTTCCACCATGGTCACTTTCATGGAAGCCTTCTAGAATGTGACTAACAAATTTGGTGGTAGTTGAACTTCTACTACCTGCTATTGCTGATTTGAAGGTGTGTCTGCGTGAAATCTTTTTGCCCACGCTACGACAATGTCTGGAGAATAGAAAATTGTGCCCATTATTTTCGGAATGACCCTTAATTGACAACGTTCAAGGTGTGTGCGAGTTACACAAATATATAAATGTATATAGGTATATATATGATATATATTGAATGAAATATACATTGACACTGAGTAATGAAAGCAAGGCACAAAGAACATGTTTTTTTTCTTCTCTTTTTTTTGTTTTTTTTTTCGTTACTTAACACAAATGTGCAGTTGCGACAAATTGTGGCAACTGGACGATTGTTTGGGGTGACACTTGCGCTTCAGCATTGTGGATGCCACTTGAATACCATTGTTGGAGGTCGGTCTGCGTTTGGCTTTCGTGTTGCAAAGAGACGCGTTTCACATTGTTGCGCTGCTCAATAAGCTCCACGAAATAGATCATAGTATGCTCCATCAACGGTTTGATGCCCAAGAAATTGGCGGCCAACAGTAGCCGCAACACAGGCTCCAGATCAAAGCCAAGAAAACTCTCGTCCCAAGTGCATTTGGTGCTCTTGGCGTTCTCCAGCGACGGTGACATCTTCTGCAATTGCCCCATATCGTCGTGGCAATGCTGTTGCATCCATTCCACCAAACGCAGCACTGTCGTCGAGCTAACCGAATCCAACTGAATGGGTCGACTTAGGCAGAAACTTGTCTCCCTTTGTCGCTCGCAGATGAGCAAAGAATATCGATTGATGAGCTGACAGGGCACATTGATTTGCTTTTGATCACAGCACAGAAGTCGCAACAGCTGCTTGCGGCCACCGAAACGCTTGAGTGGATCACTCACCTCGATCACCGACGGCGACAGTTGCAACGGCGGTTCGATGAGGCATTTGCCTTTACTGCCGACTGCCGACACGCGCTGGGGCTCAGATATTTCACATTTGCGGCTAACGGGACTGGGACTCGGACTGCGATTCACTGGCGGCCATTCGGGATGGGCCAATTTGATGCGACAACGAGAGGTACGTGTGCTGCGTACCAGAGGTGCCACATTCACACCTGCAACCGATCCAACAGCTGCAACCGGAGCTGTCTGAATGTGACCAGTTTCTGTTACTGCTTCTGTTACTGCTTCTGTTACTGCTTCTGTTACTGCTTCTGTTACTGCTTCTGTTACTCCTACTGCCTCTGCTCCCGATGCCCGATCGTCGGACAACCTGTGCTTCTCTTCTGTCTGCCGTCTACATGTGGTTCTAATCATTCTTGGAATCTTTGACTTCCTGCGCTTTCGACCCTCAACAGAAGGCTTTGATACTACCGCCGAAGTTTGCGACTCTTCGATACTTTTTAACGGAATGTGGATCACGCTTCCTGTGCCCAACTGTATCCACGGCCGCTGCACCTTCGTTTGCGTTATTAACGCCAACATTTTGCAAGCACCAATTGAATCGGTTTGCGAAAAATCGAGTATTTCAAATATATTTTATTGTATGTGTTTACTGTTTACCGTATTTGTGATTCTATGTTAGCTTGAATGTAATGGTGTGTGTTTTTTTCTCTCTCTCTTTCTCCCTCTCCATCCATATCTCTATCTAGGTCTCTGTGTGATTGTGAACAAATTTATGTACAAGGCCTACTTTTACTTCTACTAGCGGCTTGAAAAATCGACAATCGTCAGAGGGAATCTCGCCTAAGTAGATTATCTAAAGACGCTCAACGTTCTTTTAAATCAGTTGACAAGCAAAAATTTAAAACTACTCAAACGTGTCCTATTAATACACTGAACAGAAAAATGTGCTTGATTCTGCAATTTTATTTATTTTATTTTATTTGATTACATTTACGGCAAAATCAAGTTTTATATTTCAGTAATTTAATGTCCTCTTCACGATTTCAAATGAGACATAAATAAAAAAATGAAACTGAATAATAGATAACCATATGATTACTGAAAAAATGTATTTTTATAATGCGTTAAAGTAAAGCAACTGGAGAGCTCTTCAGATGTTAGTATTAATTAAATTCAAAGTAACAATTCGAATCGTTTTTCTGAAAGTGTAACAAAGGCAGCATCTGCGAATATGCGTGAGCTTAAATATATGATGGTCCTAAAGAAGAAATCAAATAAAATAATCCATTTTAAGTAAGTGGCGAACATTGCGCATGCAAATATTTGAAATTTGAAATTCTTTAATTCATTTGTTGGCAGTCGAAATCCAAGCCAATCAAAACTTAGAGTGGCAAGACACCAAGCAGCAATTCCCAGAAGGAGTTAACTTTATGCTGGGTCAAGGGGGATTCTTTTATTCATTCACCAGGCCTTGGTCTGGTCCGGTCCGGCGAAAAGGTCTTCGGCCTCTATGAAATGCAATTTCTGAAAACTAATCGAGTCAGCAACGTTGAGGCAAATTAAAAAGTAATTTAAATTCAATTTCTTAGTGCGCTTCGTTTGTGATTGCAGTTGGCGAGACGCAAAATGCTATATTGTAATTAGAGTGAAACAATAATAAATCTTCATAAAAGACAAGGACACGGTTGAAACAGAGAAGAAGACAATCGAGCAAAATTTAAGGACATCTGCGGAACGAGCTCCATTGCTCAGCCCAGATAAACAAACCAAGAGATGAAGTACAGAAAGGCCAGATTGAGAGGAACAAGAAACAACACAAAGGCTCAGGAATTAGCTCAAAATTACAAGCTTTAACCAAATGGTAGATGAAGAAAACTGAACTAAGCATTGCCGAAGATTGAATGCAGTTTCGAAAATAAATATTATTTATAAAATATATGCATACAAACCTCAACTTTCCTAAGATTTGTCAGTCTGTCTGATTTAGTAATTGATATTAAGAAAAGAGAAATAATGGCAGTAGACCATCTAATAATACAGTTAGATAGAGTATAGAACCAAGACCAAACGACCAAAGAACAGCAGAGGAGCAAACGAAGCGAACACCGAGAATGGAGAAAATCGAAACAATTTCAAGAACCACGATGCCAGCGTTCAAAGTGACTCGGTTTTTCTTTTCTTCTTTTTTTTTACTATGTACATAATACATGGAGAAGAGCAGAGGTAAAAAAAAAAAACGGAAACAAGTCAATTTGCATTGCGGCTTAAACGAGTGCAGAACGCAAAAGCAACAGCAGGAACTGAAACTGAAACAGAAACAGAAACAGAAAAGGATACGACAAGTTTCTAGTTTTTGTATGTGGCCATGACCATGTGCATACACATGTATGTGCAAGTGTGTGCCTGTGTATTAGTTAAGACCTCCGAGCATAATACAGAAAAGAACGAAAAACCCATCTAAATTTCACTCTACAATCTCCTCGCTTCGAGTGAGCGTGTAGAAAGTCCAGAAGCTAATCATAAGCGATGCATTTGGTCCTGTTCGTTGCCGTTAAATCTGTTTTGCCAACTTTAACCCGACTAATCAATCAACTTAGACAGCACGTTATCAGCTTATAAATTGCTCAAAAAAAAAAAAAACAATTTAGTAAACTAAAAACCAGAAACTAACTTTTCATACTGAAACTTGCTTGTGGGCTTTTCAAGTGTAGTTGAATGTACATTCTCCATAGCAAAGTGGTTGAAGGATCAAAAGATCACAGACTTTTAAAACGATGAAAAAAATAAATAAGTTTGGAAACAATAAACTTTAATCAATGTGTTCCATTGAACTAATCGACGTACACATGCATTTAAGTCAGCTCTAAAATATTCAAACATTTATTCAGACTCTGTCAGTGTTTACTTGGTGATTGTGTGGAAACTTTCAGAATACAATGATGATATACTAAAACACATCAGTACGAAAAAACGGAGTTATATCATGTTAAATAGAGTTAATAATGAAGATGAACAAAAAGTATATTTATACATAGACGACTAACAGATCTCTTGTTATCATCTCTAAATTACTCAAACCTTTACTTAAATTCTCATTAACACTTTCTTGCTTTAACTTTTACAAACCAAGATCAATAATTAAAAATATATTTATTTTTTTTTTAAAAAAGGCAATAAAAAATAGTTTAATTTGTTTTTCTAAAAACTCAACTTTTATTTTGTCTGAGTTTATTTTCTGAATTTTTTAAGCTTCCAAAATAAAATATTTAATGCTTATTTCAAATATCAGAACTATATTTTTGTTGATGACATTTAAAAAAATAACTTTTGCCTTTTTATGGATGATAGATTTAGATTACATGCAGATTTAGTAATTTACTTAACAGTAATTAAGTTTTTTCTGTTTATAATATCAAACTATAAAAAGGTAAGCAATTTGTGCATCCCAAATACCAATAAACAAATGTTAGACTCTAACTTTGAACTGTTCACCGTTCTTGGTGACGACGGCTATTAAAAAAGCATTAATTGAACGATAATAGTATACACAGATACTCATACACACACAAGCACACACGCACACACACACACTTACTCACGTGTGTTGGCCGCAAATGCAATTATAGGCCGTCATTTGCATATATGAAAAATCTCACAAATACCTACGCATATAAATCATAAATATGGATGTGGTATGGCAGAGTGCGCTTTAAATAGCTTTTCCAAATGCTATGCAATGCTTACTCGATGCTACGTTATGCAGAAAGGGTACATTAGCTTTGAAATTTAGTTTGAGACATTTTGAAAAAGACAATTGAGGAGAGTCAAGTTTGCTTAAATCAAGCCTTAAGAACTCAAAAGTCCAACTTTTTCTAAAAAAAAAAATGTTTACAATAAAGTGATCGCATTTTATTTGTGATAACTTTAAAAAATCTGAAAGATCCAACAATAAAGGGTATTTTTAATGCGATTACCCTAGTCATTTGGTTTTTTTTTTAGATTTAATACTGGAATTGTATTGTCTGTGTTAGCGCTAATTGAGCGATGACATGCATAGAATGCAGCTCTATAGAATATATGTAAATTAAATTGTGGAACTTCAAAAGAAATGCGAAAATGCAATTTGTTGTTTGCTTTTTGCTATTTGCTGCACAACTAAAATTCCACCATGTAAACAGATTGTATTTTAAATTGTATTATTTTTTTTTATTATTATTATATAAATACAAAAGCAATATTGTCAATACGTGTGTGTCTCTTTCTCTTTCTCTCTCTCTCTCTCTCTCTTTCTATCCGTGTATCGATAATAATGCGTCGCGTAATCCAATTGGCATTTTATAGCTTCACTGGGCTGCAGTTTCGATTTAGGTTTTTGCAATTGGGATTCGATTAAATGCTACAGCTTTAAGTGCTTTGAAATTTTTCTATCACGTACAAAAGATTATAATTATTATTATTTCTAGCTGAGCAACGATTGAAAAGAGTATTTCACGCTTTAGTTTCTGGCTTACTCAAATCGAATGCTAAATACACCTGATATCTGTAATAGTTATTTAGAAAATAAGCTAATGAAATGCTTTATAACTAAATACTCTGAATATTTTTTTTTTGTGACTTGTCAATCGATAGTGAAAAATCGATCATTTTTTTTAAATAAGTTGAGTGTAATTTGAATGATAAACTCTAAGCAAGAAATACGTACATAGTGCAGGTAAAAAAATGATTTCCTTGATTTCTTATGCAAATTGTAAAAGCAGAGTTATCTATTACATAATTCATTTATTCATTCAATTGATGGTGTGGATACGATTAGAACTATCAATCAACTGTCGAATTTATATAATTTTTATTATTTTATGTTTATGTTTCAAGAGTTTGACAGATTTTCAAAACGGTCGACTTACCTTAAATACAGAAAAGAAAACAAGTGTCTGAACAGTGATTGTAAAATGTTACTCAACGTAACTATCGTCAAAACTCACTAATTACCAAGTGACTAGTTAATAAACGTCATCTATAATAATTGCCGCGTTTAATATCCTCATGCTAGAGTATAAGCTTGCAATATTTATTTTTTTTTTTAATTTAATCCTCTAATACTTAACGAATTTAGTTGTTAATCAATTGGATTTGTGTGCGGTTTTCATCAACTTTGAGCTTAACCCACACACGCACAGCGGCAGAGCAAGTGAGAGAGAGAGAGAGAGAGAGAGAGAGAAAGAGAAAGTTGATTAAGGTGTCTACTGGTGGGAGAAAGCTAAAATCCTTAATGGTAACCAATCCGTGGCGGAAATTTCATTAGCCCAAAGGCAAATGGCCGTGCGTAATAGCGTGAAAAGAAAAAACGTAAAATGCTAACGTAAACAGACGTAAATAAATAATGAACATTGATTGTTTATTTGCCCAAGATGAAGAACGGACACCAACTCGGACTCGGGCTCGGACTCGGCACATCAAGTGCCAAAGACACGGAGAGAAGCATTCATGCACACACATACATAGTAATCATGCAGACACACACACAAACACCTATTCACACACACATACAATACATATACAAACGCAATAGTGCATACGTATGCAAATACAGACGAGTGCAAAATAATATGAACAGCGTAATTTGCCCTACAATGTTGTTACAATAATTTTATTTTAATATTATATCTTATTATCCGTATCATATATTAAAAAAGCTTTTTAAAGTTGTTAATATTTATATAATGATAAATCCATATTTTACTATACCAATAGCTTTATTGGGTTAGTGCAAAATAAGAATAAAAAGACATCGACTTATCATCAATTCGAAAAACAGTCTTAGCGCTTTATAAGAACACACTTAGTTCCATACATTTTATATGAAAAAGCTTTTTCAATATTCCCAATCTATTTGCTGCATCTGAACTTTCTGGTGCTAGGTTCTTTCACTTCTATCCTAACATCTCTCCAACGTAGCGCCATTTAATTAATGACTGACGATTCACTTAATAACATTCATATTATCGAAAGGAGTTCTTATTATTATGGACACGTCTGTATGAATTTAAGCTCATATATGGCTTGTGTGTGTGCATGAAAAGACAAGTGCCGTGGAAATCCGTCGACGAGGTTAATTGATGTTGTTGGTTGAGCCGCTGTTTCACTTGGCCAAAGTGCTTGGGCAGGCCAAGACACAAACACATATGCATATACACAATGCGTGTGTGTGCTTGGACATAGATGATAATGTTTCAGTGTTAATTGGCAGGTCAGCGTCGGGAATGAATAGGGATTTTGGAGCCTGTCGCGAGACAATATGTAAATAACGACCACATGAGAGATAAGAGCCATATTACGAGTGCTCGTATTGGTCTGGCCAAGTGTCAAGTAATGCGATATGCATATCAAGTGCTCAATTTAAATGCATCATTGAATGCGACTATTTAAAACTGAAAAAGACACATCGAAAATTAAAAAAATATGATCAATAAATACATTTGATAGGAAACTATTCCAAAAAAAAAAACATAATCTATGAGTGTAATAATATGGATAACAATTTGTAAAGCATAAAATAAAATATGCACATATGGAAATTTTTTTATAAATACGTAGAGCACTAGAATCAAGGCTTACAAGTCCTTTAAAATTCTGGGAATATATATTAAATTCACGATTTTCATTAACTTTCTACATATTTATCTAAAATAGTTTAAAGACTCTAGCTTAAGTATTTTTATTTTAACATTTTTAGTTCTAGCCTCAAATGGAAAATAGCCATGAAATTTCTGAAAGTCTAGATATTGTTTTTATTAAGAAAAGGTCTTGGTTCGAGTAGCTAAGCATTTTCCATTACCATTCTTAAATTGTTCCCTTGTAAGTTCAACAATAAGAAATTCGGATGTTAACAAGAACTCACCGGTTTTATACAATTTCAATGCCTACCTGTAAATAAAAAAAGGAGATATATATTATTAGTTTTATTGCCAAATATTTATAATATGTGTGATAAATAATTAAAAATGCTTGAATACCTGACAACAATGTTCAATAGTAAAAAAAATAAATATATAATTTGTTAAAGTGACCCTAGATAAGCATATGCAAAAGGCAATAGAATTGAATTAACTGCAATATTTGAGACCATATAGAAGACCTATAATACAATGAATGTCATTTCAAATGACACAATATATAGCTGATGATTTTAAAGCTTAGAGTATGTTGGAAAATCTAAGTTATGTCAAAAAAGTGAGCTGTACTTCAACAAAATGTTCTTGGTTAAACATGCGAGTCGCTCTCGGCGATTCTCAAATTAGGCACGCCGGATAAACCGAACACATTTGGGTTTCTTGCTCTGTAGTTAATCCAACACAACTAATTTTAACATACTCGTATTCATATTTACGTTGACCGCGTGCACCATGATTTGCTCTCTCACTCTAATCTACATGAATTCACACCGACACACACTCATACACACACACACACATCGAATGCGTGCATTGGTTTATGGCTGTCAATTTGACTATTTCTGGAGGGCTTACTTTGCCATTCGGCCAAGGTGTTTAATAATTTAACCAGCAGAGTCCTTGCCAAAGGCTCTTAACATTTTATCCGTGTGTGTATGTGTGTGCCTGTGTGTGAATGTGTATGTACATACATATGTGTGATGTACTGCCATTCAATTCGAATTTAATGCACTTCTTGCGCAGATGTGCATAAGAAATCAGCTGCAAACCTGAAAAACCGAGAACCAAAGAAATATGCACTTTTCACATTCATTCATACTCGTTACTTTCCATGGCATAATGTCACTTGTGTCTTCGCGCATCCGCTTATATCAGCTATAAGTCGCTGTCTCCATTATTACAACAGCAACTTCTGCTTAGCTTATTTTACAAATAAAATATAGCAAGAGTCTGTCTTACATTTTAGATTTTACGAGTATATTGGATTTTTTTAGAGCTGTAGCTCAAGACATTTCTGGCATAGACAATGCCACAAGCTAATGGACGTGTTACGTGTATGTGTATGTGTTAGTGTTTGTGTTAGTGTTAGTGATTGTGTTAGTATGTGCTTGCCACGCCCCTAGACATATCCCATTAGCGTGGACTGTGAACGTTGACAGCTGGCAAATGAAAATGCGGTTTTAACATTTGCATTTGACGCTTTACAACGATTATTTACAAAATGGCAAAAATGCAACATGGCTGCCATTCACAGCTTATGACACAGATACACACACACACACACATTATATACATTTGTTGTCCATTTTATATTTAATTCTGCTTCATCATCTTCATTTGATTTTATTTTCTTGCTTTCAGCGCAAAATGTGATAATGTTATTAACATTAAGAGCAACATACTCACTAAGCAACTCACAGACACACAGACACACATCCACACACACATATACGCACACACAAATACATTTTTAAGGGCCACTCAGCAAAACGCCGCTAAGTATGCAATGCCATTTGCCATTTGCCATTTGCTGCCGTTGCTGTTGCTGTTGCCGTTTGCAAGAATCTTTATAATTTTAATAAATATGTATACGTACATATGTATATCTAAGAAAATTAGTTAAATGCATTTCAGCAAGGGAAAGTTGTGAGACCCCAACGCATTGGACTAATTGTGGTTCAACTTTCAAGTGGCATTGTATACCCTGCAGCGCAGTCAAATGACAACTTCAGCATAACCAGCAAGTAGTAGTATCATTAAAACCATAAATGGGATACAAATCCATTAGTAGCTAAGTGAAAATGCTCTAAGATTACACTGAAAGCTTTGAATCTACTCTTCGAAATCGTAAATACAATTTAGGGCTAACCACATATATTAATAACAATAAGTTCCATAAAAAACAATTAATTGAAACCCTTTTCCAACAGATCATCAATAATATCTTCGTAAGAGACCGATGTCGATTAGTTAGTTAGCATTAAAATCCATTAGACTGCTCAAATTATAAAACTAATCTCTCTGATCGTTGTGTGGGTTAAGAGTAAATTTTTTTTTTTTTTCAAGTCGATTGCAATTTTGTATAAACTAAACACATTTACAAACTTATTTTTGACATCATGGCATTGCGGAGAATTGAAATGCTGGGAAATTCTATTGAAATCAACTTTTGAGATTTAACATTGCAAACAAATTTTCGCAGCATTGTTGTTCGACCAAATTGTATTTTTTTCCCCTACAAACAATGGCGCCTTGGCAGTTAATTGGCGCATAGCTTGGCCCCAAACACTCACAACTACACACACACACACACACACACACACACACACACACACACACACACACACACACACACACAGACACTCACAAACACACACAAAAACACGCACACACACACACAGGCATGCATACAAAAGGAAAATAAAGTGAACGCCTAATCTACAATTGACACACATACTACGGGCAAACAATGAGGGAAACTCTTTGCACAGGCCTTACCGCCACCGCCACCGCCACCGCCGCCGCTGCCACGCCTCCTCTCCTCCCTCATGACGTCGCATAACGGGCAACGTCATAGAGGTGCACAACAGTGCTCCAATCCCACCGACCCACCCAAGCGAATAGCTCGCGCTCTTTTCTCATTATTTATGCGCGACCTTGTTTTGCGCCATTTTTATTATTATTTTGCTAATTTCGCGCGCATTATAAAAAAAAACAAAAACAAAAACAATATACACAGGCATAAATTTCATACACACACACACACAGGCACATATACGCACATATTTTAAGCGTTGTCAGCACACAAACACATAACCTCAAACCGAAAGGTAGCTAAAAAATTGTCCGTATCTTAACGCAAGAGTTTCACAAAGCATTTTCCTCCTTTCGCCAAGTTAAGCTCAAGTCTGTGGCCATCATTTCCCCTTTCCATAGAACATCGTTATTAAAGAATGCGCGAGAGAGACAGCCAGAGAGAGAAAGAGAGAGAGTGAGGGCATATAGAGTTAAAGAGATGCGATCTAGCAGAAAGTTAAGTATACGCGGGTTTTTCTATTATAAACTATATGAAGTGAGCTTGCTGGATATCCAAAGCACGCAATAACTCTACACATGATCACAGGACAAAAGAAGGAGAGAAACTAAAGAAAGAGAGGTCTTTTATATTAAGAAAGAGAAAGAGACAGAGCTAGAGCAAGAGCCAACTTATAAATCTTCTATGTTTTTGTACAATTATTTCTCGTGTGTTAAAAGGGTATCTCAGAGTCATGCAGTCCCCATTACGATATTGTCAGCGTCTTCTTCGTCTCATATTTCTTATATATTTTTTTTTCTTTAGTCTTACAGCTGTTAAGTGCTTTTAACCTATTTTCCTATTTTTGCGCAATTTATCAACAAATTAATGTAAGCTTACAAATTAGTTGCCTCCACTTGACACACACACACACACTTGCACACGCACACACATATGGTAGTTTGGTGCGGTTGATGATGAAATTTGCATGTTACTCGGAACCCTCTTTATATTTCTTGTTTCTCATTTTCATGTTTGGTTTTTTTTTTTTTTTTTTTTTTGTGCATATAATTAACTTGAAGCGGGTCTCAGTCTATGTGAAAGTCAGAAAATGCATGCAATTATGTCACTGCCTGTCGCATACATGTACACATCCATCTTTATATGTACACACACAAGAGGGGGGTGTTCGGTGAAAACAACGGAAAAACTTGCGGCAAGTTTACAACATATCTAAAAGCCATTCAAGCACAACGTTTTCATAAGCACGCAGATAGTTGAATTTGTTAACGACGAGTAAGTCTGCATAAAGTGTACATGGAGGACGAACCTCTATTGAAATACCGCATGAGCAAAGTAAAATGAATATGGAGGAGCTTCCTAGGAAGTTTTCATTGATGGTATGCATTGTTCTTTTTGCTTCTTTTTTTTCTGAGCTCTATCAGTCGTCTACTACTTTTTGTGGAGTGAACATGGAGGAAAAGACTGTGCCTTAACATAGGCAACATGTGAATAGTAAATGTGTTACTTAACAGTATTAATGGATAATTAGCTCAAAATCAATCGCTTATTTGTCGGCTTCTCTAAAAAAAAAAAAAAAAAATTTCCATGGATATCAACTAGGAACTTCTATCTGTTGTTTTTATTGACTACGCTTTTAACAATCGTTTTCGACTATTATGCTCTGAAATCAATTAATTTTAACCAATCTCTCTCTCTCCATTTATTTGAAATTCTCCTTTTAATCACATCCGTTATAGCTTTGATCTCATTGAGCTGACTCCTTGCCCCTTGTGATAAATCATCATCCATTGGATCTTGGTTTTCTTCAAACGTTTCAACACATTTTGTATAAATTAAACAAATTTTCAATTAAATAATTACAATTTTACTATATAATTTAAGTGTTAATTGCATAATCCTATTTTACAATACTATTTAAAATCTAAATAATGGTTTTTGTTCTGTATTTTGCTTTCAGTTGACGTTAAGTAAATTAAGTGAACAACAAAACTATATATAAGCTGCGCATAAAATAAACTATTTAACTTATCTTGCAGATATAGATACATACATATGTATCCTTCACTCGCTTACGCTTTTCCATCTTTTCCTTTTCGATCCCTTTGCTTTGTCATTACTATCAATGGCATACAACAATTTTCACGCTTGACAGGCGATGACTGAAGGCAACGCGACGTGCATTGCAACGATGAAAGTTGATGACAATGCGAATAGAGTATACGACCCCATTTTGACCTGGCTCGACTCTGACGCTGGCACTGACTCTGATGGACAACTGTCAGCAAGTGTTTTCGATACCACAAAATGCTAACTAACTTTTAACGCTGCTGAATATTACTAAGCCTGTAGTTACCAAGCAGATGATGGTCGGTCTCTTTCATACAAACAGAAGCTGACAGACTAACGTACTCGCATTGAAGTGAATCGCCCGAGGTAAAGTTTTTGATTGGCAGCTGCCTTTGTTTGTTGCAGCGACCGGGAAATTTGGAAACTTTGTCCAGGCCGCAAACTTGGACAGGTGCAAAAAAGCTCCACGTATACATATGTATGTTAATAAGTTACTTAAAGCGTCTATGCTATCTCTGTCTATCTATATATGTTGTCAATTATAAATGATGTCCAAAAAAAATGATTTAAGAACGCGTTTATTTGGCTCTCAGCAGATATATTGATCATCGCAGTTTTTAAAGAAACTAACTATTTATTTGTATCAAACATTTCAGGCTAACTTGCCAACTTTAATACGGAGTCACTGCCACTTGATCCTATTATAGACTTAATTCAACAATTGAATGCTAAATACATAGTTTTAACATACTTGACAAAATCAGAACTTTTACACTTTTCTTTTCTGTGTAGCGGCATCTTCAGCTTATTTTACTCTGGCCGAATATTATGACGTGACCAACAGGACAACGTTCGGTAATGGCCGGAAAAGGGCAAGAAAATTTCCATAATTTTACGAGCTTGAAAAGCACCAGCGACAGACAGGTCAGTAGTAAAGTGGAATTTTCAAACACACTTGAAACCACAAACCACAAACGCAATCCCCAATCTCGAGCCCAAAACTCAAACCTAAAACTCAATGCCAAAACTGAAATTCAGTTTCATATCGTGTGCAAGTTGACAGGCATTTGTATACTGTTCCATTTTAATATGTATGCATAAAAATTTATAGGTGCTAAAGAACGTATCAGGACATGTATATGCATACACTTAAGATGCTCAGCTCAGCCAAGTTCGTCTCTTTAAAACCCAAATCCTATCTGTCTCTTTCTCTCAATCTACGAGTATGTGTATGTTTGCGAGTAAAGACACCTTTGGCCAGGGAATTCACATTCTCCAGTTGCGAGAAATAAGAAGGAAATGAAGAAAACGACCAGAGTTGGAGTAGAAAAACTATTGCAATAGTTTGAATGCTTTTAAAATTTACGAATCGAGTTAATGAGGGAGCAACGGCACTTAGCTGATCCAAATTGCTGATTGAATCATAAACTTGCGTTCCACATGTTTCCAAAATCAATAATGTCAGCAGTTGCATCAAATTGAATTTATAAAAATATTTCTATGAACTACCTGTTCATTGACCAGCACAAATTTACTTAACTACTTAATGAAAACTTGACTAGAATTCGTTAAATTTTCAAACTTAAAGTGGGTATCATCTGATGCAGTGTTATTTCAAGCACTTTAAAATGAATTTTAAAACACCAAATGCCATAAATTGGTATTTATTTTTTACAAATTATGAATGGATAAATATGTTTGAATAAAAGCATTCTTGACATAACTGGGTCGTCAAAATGTCGTTGCACTGTCATTACCCACTTACCAATCTAAGCAAAAGGAGAAAATAAACAAAAAGAAAAACAAACTCACATTCAGCCATATACAACAACAAAAGCCAAAAATAATGCCTACTTCTATGTTGTCCATTCGCTTTCAACTTTGCGTTCATATGCATTTTCATGTTCATTAAACAAATGAAATTTTTATGCATGTCAGTGTAGGACTCTACTCGTGTTTGTGTTTGTGTGTGCACAAAAATCATAACTTGAAATGCGTTGAAAAGCATATAAAAAATTTATAGCCTACACTTAGGCGCACATTAAATGGCATGCCAGTCAAAGGATTACTTAAAGGTGGGTAAACACCTGGCTTCGTCCTCGTCCTCGTCCTCGTCCTGGTCCGGCGATTGGTCCTTGGTCCTGTACGCTTATCGTGCTGGTTCGTCGTCCATTAGTTTCCTGCCTGATTGCTTCTGACAGCCACTGGCTTTGTGACCCGTCGCGTTGACCCCAAAACGTATAATGATGATGTGCATTTTGTATTTTAATGCACAATTTTTTGTCGTGCACACACATGAAAATCTATGCATATATTGCTGCCTATTTTTAAGCGTTAACAAAATCGTTTGATTAATAACTGAATAGCATATGCCCCCCACGTTGGGCGCCATACAAACGCATTATCCCGTTTGCCTGCTCTTGACATCAAAACAGTAACTTTCAGAGGAAAATGCGCTAGTTATTTTACACACGCCATCAAAATGTTATATTTTAATGAAAATCACAAAGATTATGAAAACAAAATAGCGTAAAAAAAGCACAAACAGGTTAAAGTTTTTATAATTAAAATGTCATATTCTCAGTGGCCATCACGACGGCGGCAGAAGTAACGCGCTAACCCGGTTTAAAGCTTAAGCCATATTAAATATATTTTTTACTTTAAAACTTATAACTTGCAGTTGAAAATGAATGCGAGCATTTTATGCTGTTCTACTTTTCCGGTTAGATAAAACGGGGGGATTAAAGAACAAATGACAGACAATAATAGAAAGCCACTGCCACAGTAAGCTGGTTTTTTGTTTAGATAACTAAATTCCTTACTATCTGGGGAAATTTTTGCTTAATTTGTGAATTGAGTTGCGTTTTATAGTTTAGTTTTATACTATTTTGAAACTTGACAAGGTGTTTGGAGTTTGACAAGGCAAACTTATGCGATGAAACTTCGAGTGTTCGAATCGATTAGCTTTAATATTCTTTAAATGGACAAAAAAAAAAGTTTGGTTTAGTTTCTTTTATACATTTGTTAAGCATTCGCAGAGCTGCGTAAAAGTTAAAGTGAAATCTGTGTGGGTAACTATGGAAACTAAATAGCAAAGTTGTATCTTGTTTGAAGCAATTCGGCTGAGGTCTAAGTCCTTAGTCATAAAATGGCTGTGATGGGAACTTGAGCATTTGCCGCAACACTTGACTTGAATTTCATGTGTTGTGCGTGTGCCTGCGAGTGTGTATGGGTGTGTGTGTATGTGTGTGTGTGTGTGTGTGTGTGTGTGTGTGTGAGTGTGTGTGTTTTGCTTTTGTTAATTTCTGTTGTTTGCCGCTAACCCCAACAATGGGCACACAAGCACAATCAAAGAGGCACACAAGGCAGTTGCAGACAGACAAATGAACACAGATGAAAACTAGGATACGATGGATGAGATGGAAGAAATGTAGAGACATTGCCACATACAACATGGCAAACCACATAAAAAGCAAAAAGCGAAATGTATAAAATTGATATATGTATGCATGTAGTTGCAGGCTCAACGGGTGTGTGTGTGAAAATGTAGATTACTCATACGCATCTTAGCCGAAGACTGTCAGGATTCAGGATTCTAGACTTGCCTGTATCTTTGTTGTTGTTCTTGTTGTTGTTTCTTGTAGCTGCTGCCGCTGCCGCTGCTGTTGTTGATGTTCTTGTTCTTGTTGTCTTTAGTTGATTATTTTATTTATCATTTTGCTGTTGTTGTTGCTGTTGCTATTATAATTGGCATGCATTAAGCACAGCTTCTCCAAATATTGCACATACGCACTGTAGGCTGATAGCACCAAAAAAACAGTTGCAAAAAAAACATTTACTTTATATGTATGTATGTATGTATGATATATTGTAAAGTTGAACTGAACTGAACAATGTAAAATAACAATAAACAAAACAATATACGACAAATTCATAAATCGCGACGCCAGATTCGCACAAATATTCGCTCAAGATGTTTTCAGCCGATCAATTTTGTTTGCTTGCTTCCTTTTCAATTAACATTAATAAATAATTTCCTTCTTTTTTTTCTTTTGGTTTATTTTTTGTATTTTTATTTTTTTAAATATTCTCTTTGTTTGAAATTTGATTGGTCACGCTTTGTTTTGTTTGCATTACACGGCTCGCAAGTTTCTACGTGTCTGTGTGTGAGTGTGGCACTTGATGCGACTTTCGGTTTCGCTCAGGGCATACATATGTATGACTGTGTGTGTGTATCGGTGAGTGTCTGACGGAGTGTATGTGTGTGTGTGTGTTTTGTAATCCGCACAAATCCGCTGGTAAATTTGAACTGAATGAGTTCAAAAGCTAAAATGAGTTTGCATACCGAAACGGTTCAGTTGATTGGCGATGCGCTCGCAACTTGCGACTGACGAACGACAAACGAACGCAGCCGAGCGTTTGCCGAACGATGCCGCCATGCAGCGAGGAATGCTGAAAAAGTTCAGGAAGCGTTAAGCACCAAAACAGAGAGAGAGCGCGAGAGAGAGAGAGAAAGCGAAAGAGCAAGAGTGAGAAAAGCTTTGCTAACGAACTTTGGTTAAGTTGTTGCTTTTATTTTCATTCTTTTTTTTTCAAATGTTGCCCAATTGCTAGGAATACCCGATATCAAAAAAACCGTGCATTATTTCGTAGGGCAGCACTTGAGGGCAACCAACTGTTATACAATGCACAAGCATATAACAGTTCTCAAATAGCATACGCAAAAGATCCTTATTTTTTTTTTTGGCAAATTGAATAACTGCATTTCAAAATTTTACACTCCAATCACTGATATTGTCACATAGAAAACAAATGTGGTGATTATATATAAATATATTTAGAAATACAAATTTGATATTCAAAAATTTCACAATTTAAAAGGTTTTTTTCTTATTTTAAACAATCCTGTCTTTTGGTAACTCCAATTGTAAATTCTATAATTGTTTTTACACACACACACAGGGAACACACAAAAAACAAGAAGAATTGAAATAAACCAAAATGTTGATAACGAAAACACTTTAAAAAAAAGTCAATGCTTATAACGGTTGAAAAATACTTCGGAGATTCTAAGCGCACCTCAGATACTGATGTCAACTGTACGGTACTGAAGTGAAGCAACAACTGACTGACCGAACGGTTTTCAAAACCGACAAATGCAAGTGTATAACAGACAGAGTAAAGTTTTAAATAAATGAGAGCGAGCTTTTGCCGAGCTTTCAAGGCTTTTGCCAAATGGCATAAAGCGAGAGAAGGAGACAGAGAGCGGCAGGAAGAGTGAGAAGGAATGACCAAAAAGCATTTAATTCAACAAATTTGTGTTATCCTAGTGAAGCTTTTGCACTCACAGCGCCTGCGCTGGCCTAAGCCAGAGGCAAAATGGGTGTAAAAGAGAGAAAGAGGGCGAGGGAGAGAGTGAGAGTGAGAAAAGTGAGCAAAGCTAAAAGGAGCGTAGAAGCGTAGGAGCATAGGAGAGATGGTTGTCAGAACGAGGCTGGTTATGTTTCGCACGTTGTGTTGTTGCTCGCGCACACCTGTGATTTAGCGAGGACGTGTACGAGGACGAGGACGAGGACGAAGACGAGGCCGAGTTCACGCTGTCCTCGTGCCAGCGTGCCAGCTGATATTTACCTTATTCCCCACAGCCAGCAAAAAGCAAAAAAAAAAGAGATATTTTTATATATATGTATGACAACAACAAAACACGGGCGAAACACTAGACACAACAACAACAATACTGGGCGCTTTATTCACAAACGCACTTAGGAATGATAGCCCTGGTTTATGCTAATGTCCGCCGTTGCTTAAAGTAGTCCGCCAGCCAGTCAGTCAGTCGCTCCGTCAGCTCTTTCATTTTTTTCTCATTTTATTTTTTTACTTATTTTTTTTGCAAGCAGTTACCAGTTTTGCGGGTAGCAGAACTTTCTAACGAAACTGTTAGCTGTCATCGACTGTTTTTTCACAGGTTTGCTTTTATCACTTTATAAATTGTTAAGATTCTTTATCAAATTGCCTAATTTAGGACATCAGCTTGCCTTTTCAGAAAAGGCTTAAGTTGAGAGCCCCAGATAGATACTTAACATTAAATACAAATTTTAAGGACTTTCTTGGTAATTAATAATAATTTCTAGAAATACATATAATAATTTGAAAAGGAAGAAAATGTATCCTTAAAGATTCACTAAAGCTTCTTATCCATAGTTATTTCCATTGCACTTCACAAGATTCAATAGGCATTAAACGAAATACATAGTTTCAATAAAAAAAATAATTGTAAGCACATATTTATATTTATTTATTATTAATATTAATTTTTTCACTGGTATTCGTTGCAATTAATAATATTTATGAACACATTGGTTTGTATTAATACATACTTTGTTAATATATGAATAATATACAAATAAAAGTTATACTATCTTTGGTTTATGTTTTAAAAGAGGTCTTAAAGAGTCTAAGTCTTAAAATAGGCCTGATTTATAGGAAAAACAAATTTTTGTTCAATTAGTACTCCACTGATTTCTCAATTTGTGCCAATTAGTAGGATTCCATTTTTGTATATGCTCCAAGTTTTATAAAATTCGTGGTAGAACAACAATTTAAGTGGTAAAACTAACCATGTATTGCTAGTTTATTCAAAGACTTAGGTCATAATAAAGATGTAATGATATATTGGGTTCATCATAAATTATGGTCGTCCTAAATTCATGCCTCGTTAATTCAGAATAAGCCTACGAAAATTTCAGAAATAACACTTAACGAGTCACATTTAACGACACAAATCAATGCCAGTCACTGAGACAACATGCAAATCAAATTATTGGCGACATATCAAATACTTATAAAAAGATTATGCGAACTCCATTGATTATAATCAATTAGAGCAAGTGGATGGGTGAGTCAGCAGAGCCTTTTGCTTGGACTTTAACAATCTTTGATGTTATCAGAATCACATTGGGTGCTAAACACTTTAAGACAGATAACAGTCGACAATCGTTTGGTTGACTCAGTGGACTTTCCAGACAGCCGACAGTTGACACTTAACCATCAGCAAACATATTTCACTGTCTATTGGCATTTTTTGAAAAGCCATTGATAGATATTGATACTATTCATGAATACATGTATGTACATATATGCATATTCAGATATCTTTGGCTTTGCCTTTGACACATTGCCGACATTGAAGCTTTAATTAACTTAGATCTTTAGAGTCGCCCCGAAGTAATTAAAGTTAAATTGTGGAATTTAATGTTCAGGTAGCCTGTAAGCGCAGATTTAAATCTGGAGTATACCTCGGCTTTTTCTAAAATATGACTTTAAATACATAATTCATTTCGACAAGAGTAGATAGAGAATTTAATATTATTAAGTGCTTTACAACTTTCAACAAATTTTCTTATTTTTTTAAATGTTTTTCATGAACTTTCCTTCTAAAATACATAATATAGTACGATCCGAACGCAGACAATTAATATCCAATACAAAGTTTACTTTACATATTTTTACAAAATAATTTTTAAGTAAATGTAGCAAGTTTTTACTGCCTTTCCTATCCAATATCTAGTCGGTTAACTTTTATGACTACTACAAAAAATAGTATTTGATTTTTCTCTATTCCAACGACTCTTTTTTATGCTTCTTAGAAATGCAACGTATTATTATAGATTTTAATATGTCTGTGGGATTGCTTATTCACACTTAACTCATAAAGTAAATGTTGAAATAATATTTTAGTGTAAATTATTATTTCATATATTTATCTTAGACACATTTTTTTAATACCTAGTCAAGAAGTCAGTTAACGTACTGAAAGATATTTAAACGTATAGAGTATAAAGAATATTTCTAAATTCTATATTCAAATATCTCAGATAAACTTTAAATTAAATATTAAAAAAAGGTCAAAGTAAATTTAAAGTGTGAAATATTTAATAAAAATCAATTTTGTCTCACACCTGTAAATTTAGTACAATAACTACATCTAATTACAAACACTAAGACTAAAATCCACTGAGTGAAGTTAAGAATATGTTCTTTGTTTTAAATTTCAAATGGACTATTTATTGTCAAGGTGTTAAACAATTTGATGTGAGGGACATTAAGGCATTACAGTTGTAAGTATAAGAGCGAATGGATTTGCATGGGCCTCATCGAAGTTGTAGTTAAAAGCCTATTAAATTTTACGGCTTTGGCAGCGTTTGTCCAATAATGAAGGCTCGATGCTATTTCCTTCGTCCTGTCAGACGGGCCACGCATTTCATTTGCAGACGCAACACAGAATAAACCTAATTACAATTTACTTTCACTTTCACTTTTGCCAGATACTTACATACAAGGCAAGAACGAGACCCCGCGGGTTGCGGTGGCGGTGGCGGTGGCGTCGACTTCGACTTCCACTTCGACTTTGGCGTCAACGTTGTCGGGGTAAAAACTTCAAAAGCCTCGTCCAAAAGCAAAGTTTGCACGATTCACTGGGCGCAATATAATTTTACTTTATGTACAATATTTTTCTTGTGCCTGTAGCCAATTTGGGAGCCAATAAAAGCGTTTAAAGAGCCGTTTCAAGGCAGCAACGGCAACAGCAGCCCCTTTTCCTCCATTTGGCTCAGCTCATCAAGCCAAATTCGTGACAGATTTTAGTGGACAACTTTTCTCTGAGCAACTAAAACAACACACAAAAAAAAAGAAGCTAACAAACAAAAAAGAGATTGAAAATATTTTTATAGTTCTTTGCCAAGAGATACTCAGTAGAAAGTAAAGTTCTTAAAACTCCACACTGCGTACAAGATTAGGATATCAAGTGGAGAATCACGACCTGATTTCAAGTTCTACTTTTTAGTTCAAAACGTTATTGATAAAAGCCGTTTATTTCTGTTGTAAAGGTATCAAAGTACTCATAGTCATGCTGTACCTATAAAAAAGTATTATACTAAAAAATACCATATAAAAAGTAAAGTTCTAAATGTAATAAAATAAAATCTATAACTGAATAAAATATAAACTATCATAGAAACTAATCACGAATAGCTCCAGTTATCAACTCCAACTATCTAATTTTTATGCTTAATAATTAATAACGTCAAAAAGTCCTCCAAAAGACAATATTATTGTATATAAATCCTGAAATATCCACAAAAATGCAAATTCCTTCTTTCAAGTGAAGTTAAATATTTCAGAATATTTAATTATTAACGTTTTTCTACTGACTTACAGCACTACATTACAGACCATTTTTCGTACTGATTATACCCTTCACCGCTACTTTAATTGGCCAATAACAGGGTATCAAAATGCCAGCAACTAAACAATATGTATTGTCGTTCTGCTTACAATATAATGAACACTTTTTATATGCAAATAATAATCATAATAATGTGCCTGAGTGAGGCACTGTAAAAGTGTGTTGCCAGTGTGTGTGTGTGTGTGTGTGTGGGTGTGTGCGTGTGTGTGCGTTAAAGTGTTGTAAAGTGCTTTTCAAGCGCTTATTTGTATGTGATTATTTAAATAATAAATGGGCGCGGGCTTAGGTCGAGTCGATCATCAGAGAGACGCTCATAAGTAGGCAATAACTTTTGCTTTGTTGTGGCCTGAGAGACTTGGGCACTTCCCGTTCTTCCCGGTCTAAACTCCAACCAAGTAGCCGTAATGAGCATGTCATTTAGCGTAATTTCAGTTGATTGTTATGGCATTACAGCAAGCAACAATAAGTGCGATACGCAGAGGAATAGAGAGAGAGAGAGAGAGAGAGAGGGCGTGGGCGAGAGGGGAAGTGAAGAAAAGTGCCATACAATACGCATACAATACACTTTTCAGGAAGGACGAGGCTTTAGTTTGGAGTTTATCTTATCATCGTCAGGGCCAAAAAGGCAAATGTGTGTGTGTGTGTGTGTGTGTGTGCGTGTGTGTGTATGTGTATGTATGTATATGCATAAATTAAAGCTAGTGTGCTGTGCTATGGCTTTTGTTGATTTTTGTAGCTTTTAACGACAGAAATGGTAAGCGGCTAGCTAGGCAAGCAATTCACGTAGTACTTACATGCCTCTAAATGGCCTGAGTTTTGGCTTATGGTTTACCTTGTTTTCACATGGTTTCTTAGACGAGTACGCATTAAATAAGAGACAAAAATAATAGAGTTCTTAAACTGACTAATTACATGACTTCTAATGCCCTTGGACTGTCAATTGATTTTGCTATTCTATTTGATCATTAAATCATAAATATTACAAATATTTATCTCGTGCATGGCTGGCAAATTAAATAGTTGTGGTACATTTGATTTTAAACACAATCAAACTAAAACTGTTTTTAAATACTTTATAAATATTTGGTGTAGTTGGATTAAGATTAACTGGTAAATATACTAATATATTGTACATATATATTACACATATTTGTATAAATCTTATAACATAAATTTCCAAGAAGTTGACATAATGAATGCAATGGGCAAAGTGTTATAAGATAAACCAATTAACTTAAGAATGTATTTCTAAGTACTTGGCCAATTGAATGCATTTAATCTAGTCTAATAGGAGTTATCAAATGAAATTAGCTTTCAAATCTACTTCCAAGTATTTGGATCAATGAATGCATTTTGGTATGAACTCCTGAATGTACTTCCCAGTAAATGCAGTCAGAAATACATTTGAGTAATTACCTTTTACGATTGAAAAGTTGTATTAAATAAATTCACTTTCAAATGTGATATTTTATAAAAGTATGCAGAAAAACTGCGCAAAACAAAAAAATTCAAATTAATTGAATTTGCAAATGTAATGTCAAGTGAAATGAAATAAACTTTTTAAAGTACTTTTAGGGGCTTAAATTAGTCCCAAGCTGAAGTCACAAGTACAAGTATCTTAGCAATTTGTGATATACAAAGCTCATCGATGGCTTCACACATGGTTAAATTAATCGGCTAGTGAGACAGAATGTTGAAATTAGTGCAGACCGAGCGAATCGGGGAGAGGGGAGCGAAACAGGCGCTGGCATTAGGCCATCAATGGATACAAGCTATTTCGTTTAATTAAAACATGCCAATACATTTTGGCAGCGACAACAACAACAGCAACAACTACACAACACTGAGAACAACAGGAATACAGCAACAAAGATCAAACACATTTGAAATGCTGGCCAAAAGGCGAGCGACAAAATGCACACTTAAATTTTATGGACGAGTTGCAGCAAATGGAGCATTGTGCCGCATGCCAGAAGCTGTTACCCAAATCGGTTAGATGCCAGCGAATGGCGATGACGAGAAAGATGGCAGGAGAGCAGGAGAGAAAGAGAGCAGGAGAGAGAGAGAGAGAGAGAAAGAGATAATAATGATGATAATGGGAAGGAGGTGTTTGGAGGACAACCCGCAGTCCTGGCCCACTTGATGCTCATTACAGTCAATTGAAGTTAATGCAGCAACCAGCTGTTTTAGCCCGTTTCGTTGCTCCTTTCGCTGTCCGTCTGTTCTCTTTTATTCTCTCTCTTTCGCCGCCTGTTTGTTTTCAACGCCCTTTGCCCGTGCTTTTGTAAAAAGGTAAAACAAAAAACAAAACAAAACAAAAATAATAATGAAAATGAAAACTCTCAGCCTGTCATTATGGCAATTTAATCGAGCGGAAATAAAGTGCTTAAAGATCATAAACAAGATTTAATGTGACAACAAAAAAAAGAAGCAAATCACAGCGAAACAACGGGGCCAACATAAATGTCAAATGGCATTTGGCTAAAGATGACAGGCAAATCCTTTCCAGGGCCAAACAACCTCCACCCCCATCCCCTCCTCCTCTCCCCTCTCATAAAACAAAACACTGGCAACTATGTGTATGCGTTAAGCTTGCGGATGGCAAACAGGGAGCGGGAAGCGGGGTACGGGGTACGGGGTACGGGGAGTGACAGGTGGGGGGTGGGAGATGTGTCATGAAAAATCGCGGTCTAGTTACATCTTCAAGCGTTTCGTTTGGATTATGAAACCGTTTACATGACAGCAGCGGTTGCAACAAGACCACCATCCAAATTTAACCCAGCCCAGCCCAGCCTGCCTCTGTGTGTATCTACAGGATATACTCGTCTCTTGCCTTTTATTTTATTATTTTTATTCCCCTTTTTGTTTCTTTTTGTTTTGTTTTTTTTTTGTGTGTTGCCAGCGACACCTTTCGGCTTATCTAAATATTTGAGCCGCTGCTTCCAATGTCAATAAAACGAAAGGCAACTGTCGACCATGAGAAAGGAGGATTGGAATTTGGGGCATAGAAAGGGGAATCAAAAGTTTCGATTTCCACAGAAGTACTCAGAGTCCTTTGGAAACACTGGAAGTCTGTACGCCAACTGTAAGACTCATTCTCTAGTATACTATCCAATTCTGAGTTTTCTACTTCGGGTAAGGGGTCAAGCAGAAAATAGCTTGAGGACTTGGCATTTATTTCTTGTATCCAGAGTTGATTTACTGCTCGGCAAATCATTCGTTTTCCCAACTGTGAATAAAAAAAAAAATATGAAAACTCTTCACTCTCTCTCAATCATTTAATATAACCTACAATTTTAAGAAAGGCAACTTCCTATCTCTCTGACCTTTTGGGAATACACAAATTATCATGATCAAATTGAGTTTATGACCAAGCAAAAAATGTATATAAAAATAAATTTAATGTTTAAAAATTATTGATTTGGCCTGATTCAATTGCCAGGGAATTAAGTTAACAAACAACTTAATCCATCAGTCGTCATTATCAATCAATCAATCAATCAAGATTCAACATTGCGGTCAATATTTGTTATTCACATATCGATCATCGAGAAATCCCAAACATTAACTATAATTGGGGCAACTACAACAAAACCAATAACAATAACAATTACACTAGGAATAACAACAACAATCAAATAGCTATCTAGGTAATGTCCCATCAATAAGTGTCTCTTGCTGGCAGTCACTTAATCAAAACCGTTATCAAAGTAGCCCTCAAATATATACACATATATAAATAACAAGTTGCAAAAATCAAGAAAATGACAGGTAAAAATGTTCTAATCGAGTTAGATTCAACCAGAAAATAGCCATTTATTGATACCAACAATTATAATATTATTGTACTAATACTTAACATATCTTCATAGATCTAGCTCTTTTGGCCTACCATATTACACAATATATTTACGCATTCTCGAGTCGAGTGTATAGTGTATTTATTGTCAATCAGTATTGAGAAGAGAGATAAAGTATAGGAGGGTGTGGGAGAGGAAGAAAGAGGGCTTATCAGAAATGGAATCACATCAAAACTATAGAACACTTGACTACAACTTTTCTTATCGTTAAAGTAAATGCGATAAATCAATCACAACAAATCGTATTTAATCGAAATGCTATTATCAATCAAAAATTGGAAGTAGTAATTAAAGACAAGTCGAGTTATAAGATTTGCGTCAATATGCGCATAAAACAATCAGTCAGTCAAGAGCAATGTTCTCAAATGTCAATCACAAGCATTAGTGTTGCATAGTAAACTATCAGGCAGTGTTGTCAATCGCAGCCAGTTCGGGTAACGAAATTTGTTAGTTTCTTTTTCATTCTTTGAGTTTAGAATTTAAATTCATATCAAATTTATTATAATTGTTAAATCCAATTAAGTTTGGATCAACTGCTCTTATTTGGAGTTAAATAATTAAATATTCTTATTAAATAAATATTATTATTCATATTTATTTTTTATTGGGTCTTTCACGCGTCCTTTCTTCGAGTAAGGGGTATAATTACCATAAATTGTCTGACAAACTGAACAAATATTAATCTATTTCAATTTGTTGTCAGAGGAATGAATGCACACAAATCTCAATAAGCTTTGTAAATCAAATTGCGGACAGAGCTCAATTAAGGAAAAGCAATTGCCGTCAATGTTTATTTAACATTAATCGCTTAATATGCAAAGAAATTCACCTCGTTGTCCTTTGTCAGCTATTTACAATTGATTGATGCTATCATCATCATCATCATCATCATTATCGATGATACGGGGACTGGGAATGGGAGTGTTGAGCTGCAAAGAAGTATACTCTTCTACTTTGTACAGATAAAGATACGGAGTACTAAGATATCTACATATATGACAACATTGTTGTTCGTCAGTGTCTTCATTTGTCAGTCACACATACACGCATGTTAAGCTTTCAAGCATATGAAGTGTCACTCTCTCTTTCTCACACACTCCCTATCTCTCTCTCTCTCTTTGTATGTGTATCTGTATATGGTATTTGCATTAGTGCTGCTGAAAGCGCCTAAGTAGCCATTTTATCATGTCTAGTTTCCCGCACACACTTAAACACAAGCACGTAGAGTTATTACAAAGATTTGACAAATGATGACACAACAAACGAAATATGAAATCAACTGGCCCAAGTAAACAAACCAAGTTACCTACACATCCATACATAGAGAAGGATTGTCCCAAAAAGCTCAACTCCTAATTAAGATAATGGATACTCAGTTAGACTCCTTGGAATGTAACAGATATAAGGAATTTCCAAATCAGCTTCCGATTTCATATACAATACGGGTGACCAGTCAGGAAAATAAATGATAAATATTTACAGTGGCTCAGAGCATTTCTGAGCTGCTGACCGTTGTCAATATTCATCAGGGACAATGGGTCAAGGAATGCAGCTTTAATCTCATGACTTCTATTCTGTAAATATATATGAAGCTGGAAAACGAGAAGTACTTGGAACCAACTATATGTGCGAATATTCAGATGAAATAAAACTTGCTGGTGACTGCAATTAGCGCAGAGCACAAACGGAAATAGCTAGAAGGCTGAAATTCATAGTGGTATTATTATTTTTTTACTTGTTGGTATATATATTTAGACCCTGTACTTAAAAAAAGTACAGGGGTCTATTAACTTTGTCATAAAAAAAAAGTGCGTAACAGGCAGAAGGAGGCGTGGCAGACCCCATAAAGTATATATATTCTTGATCAGCATCAACATCCGAGTCGATATAGCCATGTCCGTCTGTGCGTCCGTCTGTAAGAGCGCCTAGATCTCAGAGACTATAAGAGCTAGAGACTTCAAACTTGGTACGTAGGTACGTCTATATTGCAAGCAGATCAAGTTTGTTTTAGATTTTGGCCACGCCCCCTTGAACGCCTTAAAATGAAATAAACCTAATTTATTAGGGCAATTTATAAGATAGAGCGTTCTAATTAAGCATAGACCAAGCCAATAGTATCCGCCATGGTTATTGCTGAAAATTTCATTGCGATCGGATAATAAACAGCGAAGATATTAAACAACGAAATTTGCCTATATTTGCTTTACCCTAACAGCAACAATTACAAAACAGTTAGACAACAACAACAAAGTTTGACTTATGGTCCAGTAATAATCAAACCTACAATAAACAATTAACTATAAAATAGTTCAGTGGCGCAGTGTGTTGAGCGTCCATTTTTTTCTACAATTTTCATTTGGGCCATGGGTCGCGGGTTCGATTACCGTCATGCACATATATATTTTTTTTTTTAATATTTATTATTAATGTTTAATGTTATATTTAATATTTATTTATATTTTTTATATTATTTATTAATAAAATATTTTTTATTATTTATATTAATGTTATATTTACATAAAATAGAAATATTTTAACTAAAAAGACAATTTAAAGGATGTCTCAACTAATCTAACAGACTATGCATATAGGATGGTCTTATACATTCTGACCATGTTTGGTTTTAATCGGTCCGATATATCATATAGCTGCCATAGGAACAATCAGTCGAAAATCAAGCTTTAGTATGAAAAACTTTTTTGTTTATTGAAAAAGCTCAACCAATCTAAGAGAATTTGCATCTAGGGTTATCATATACATTCTGACCGAGGTTGGTTAAAATCGGTCAGCTATATCATATAGCTGCCATACGAACAATTAGTCGAAAATCAAGCTTTATTATGAAAAACTTTTTTGTTTATTTATGTATCTCAACCAATTAAACAGAATATGCATCTAGGATGATCTTATACAATCTGGCCAAGTTTGCTTGAAATCGGTTGACTATATCATATAGCTGCCATAGGAACAATCAGTCGAAAATCAAGATTTAGTATGAAAAACTTTTTTGTTTATTGAGATAGCTCAACCAATCTAACAGAATATGCATCTGGGGTTATCTTATACATTCTGACCGAGTTTGGTTGAAATCGGTTCACTATATCATATAGCTGCCATAGGAACAATCAGTCGAAAACCAAGCTTTAGTATGAAAAGCTCTTTTGTTTTATTTGGTTGAAATCGGTCTACTATATTATTAAGCTGCCATAGAAACGATTGGTCGAAAATGACTACTGAGTAGGCAAATTTTTGTTGTTTCTGGGGATACCACAATCAGACTAGCAGATTGGGGATTTTCTATTGTCTTATACCTCCTGAAACAATGGAGTTGCTTTTCCATAGTAAGTACGGGTCTCCGACAGTCGAGTATGATCGACTGTAGCACCGCCCACTAGTTTTTTTTTGCTTTTTTATATAACAACAATATATAAGCATTCTTATCAACAATACATTTTGGCACCAGCTCAGACAATTAAAATGAAGTTTATAGAATGAAAAAAAAAAGAAACAAAAAAAAACAACTTTTTAAAACAGTCAGTTAACTAGCTATGCTCTTAGCTTCAGACTCAATAATAATTTTTGTTTGCGCGTGATTTCAAATTAAAGTAAAAGAAACAACAACAAAATTATAAAACGGCTACAAATTTGTTCGGCACGGGCCATCTAAGCCCTAAGCAAATCAAAAAAAAAAATTGAAAAAAAAGAATTAACTAAATTTCAATTGAACAAATAAAGAATAATAGCAAAAACCCATTTTGGAATCGCAAATGTAAATTTCGAGATACTCCGTAAAATCCTGAAATAGATTCGAAATATGCAATAGATTCTAATTAGGCATGGCATCAAAGTACATACTACCTTGTTTTCGATTCAAGAGTGGACGGGCTGGAAAAAAGGAAAAGGATAATGAATTGCTGGCGTATCGCAATGAACTTGTCGAAGCCCTTGACAGAACAAAGGGCAAACTGGAGGCCAGCTGGAAGGCATTGGAGAGCATTGTGTCCAAGCCAGACCATCAAAGGCACACAGACCAACTCTTCGATGTGCTCTATACGGGCGGACTTCTGACCAATGACGGCAAGTTTTCCAATCGCGGAGATCTTAAACTTCGCACCAGCTACTGTGTGTTTACTACCCATGATGAACTCAATGCTCTCCGGGTCTATGAGCAGTTGTTTAAGCGACTGAGACGTCGTTATAAGCATCTGGATGCATCATTTGAATCCCATGCCCAACGTTTACTGACTCTACTTGGTGGCTTTGAGGCCGGAGCTCGTCGACGCCTGGCATTGTTGATGACATTGTTCCTCATCGATGGACAGCTGAATCCACGCTTACTGCTAGCCTTGGGTCAACAACAGGCCAACATTGATGAGGGATTGGCTCTGGAGTTCATGCTGATCGTATGCGTTACGTTGAAGCGCGAAAAAGGCGGCAATTTTATGGTACAGATTTTCAAGAAATCCGGCTTAGATGGCAAAATCATAAGCTATATGCCACCAATGTTGCGCAGTGATCTATACTTTCGTCAGGTGTATCAAGAGAATGATCTCAATGAGATTATCAAACTGCATGAGACTCGGGCCGGGCAAGAGTTGCGTCGCCAGTTGCAGCAACGACTGCTGGATGACTTTAGGGAGAAGTTGCCACAGGTTGATGTCGTCATGAATGTGCGACAATTTCAACGGCAGCATCATATGTCCGATTCTGAGGTAATTGCCATTGTCTGGCATACCATCATTTCGAGTCACAATCCCAGTTTCAGTTCAAATTGTTGCAGTGCCAGGCGAGATTTCAGTTCACCATCAACTTGCATTATGGAGCGAATATTACGCAAGTTGCAGACATATTCGCCATTGTTGAATGCAATTTGCAGCACGGACAGTGCACAGATCGCCATGTTGATGCAACTGCAGGAGTGGTGCTATGAGCACCACTCATTGTTAAACCACTTTGAGCGATTGGCCGTGCATCTGTATAAGGCGGGTGTGATTAATGAGGATGCCATCATTCGGTGGTACGAAGTGGATCACATTGACAAGGGCAAGGTGGCATTTCTTGACCAAATGCGACGCTTTGTCCATTGGCTCCATAGCGACAGAGATGCCGCCAGTCGTGTCGACTACAACACCTATTTGGCAAACCGTCAACATAATCAATACCGCAGCCATCCCGTTTATAGCGATGTGGTAACAACCAGGCATAATACCAAAACGGCCATCTATGTCAAACGTTCATAAATATCATCGTCACGACACTGATTTCACAATTCGATCAAACAATCAATCAATCATTTAGAAATTCCGCGCTCTTTTTAACACATCATCGCACAATGCTATCTTAATTTATCTGTGTTAAATAACCTCACACACAAAATACGCAATGACAAAAGACAATAGAACCTATCCACAATAGTAAACAATAAACAACAAACCATTTAAATATTTTTACTAGCTATTTTGTTTTGCTTTTCTTCAATTTTTATGGCTGTGAAAGATGGATTTATTCAAGAGCTTCTTATTGAAATGCTGTTTGTCACTTCAATTAACTAATACATTTTTTTTTTACTGCCCAAAAACTAAAGAGAAGACTATTATTTTTTTTTTTTTAAATTTTGGCTTGGACATAATGGTGTTTAATTAAAAAAAAAGAGAAACCCAAAACAAACCTGATGATTGTTTAATTTAATCTGTGTGCCAATCAAACGGCAATATTAAATTCGGCCCGATAATTCAACTTTATTTGCTAGGAGCCAAATGAAAATCCACATTCTATCTAAATAAATCTTAGATTTTGAAAGCGTTTGGTAATTTTTTCTAAAATCAAAATGTAATGTTTTCTTAATTTGTCTATTTAATTTGTGTCTTTAAACCTTCCAATTGTGCCCTTCATTAAAACACAACTAAAAACAATGTCCACGCCAACAGCAAAGTCAATCATTTGTGGCATTCCGCACGTGCCTAAACCAGATGCCAATGCGACCTATCGAGCCCAACAAGTTTCAACTTGGATTCCTCCCACACAATCGGATAGAGGATAAGCAAATGCTCCACAGGAAGCCTTGACAGTGAAAATCGTTCACGGACGCAGCTTGCAACGAGTTTCAGCGACCAAAGATAAATGCAAAACACAAACAAGTTAAGAACAAGATATAGAAGAAGATATTTGCTTGTATGACTACTGGAATACCCTGCACAATTTTCAATAACAATTCATTAATAGGAACGGTTGAAAATGGGGTTACATTCCACAGCTTAGTTCTAAAAACGTAAGAAGAAACTGTTTTTTACAATATAGACGCTTTAGTTCAATTCATTTAAACATTTGATTTTCTCAAATATCTTATTATTATTGCTTAGCTTCTAAAATATTCCAAATTAAATTTGAATATTGAAAACGAAATAAATAAAATTAAAATAAATATTCTATATTTTTAAATCTTTAGTTTCAGAAATTTAATCTCAATAAATATATTTTTAAATATACATATTTAAATTTAACCATTTATAAAAGCATTATTTTATAGGGTATAAATCCGCAAATTCTAATTTAATTCGCAAGTGAAAAACTTGTTAATGAGAAAAGAGAGAATCTATTTAATAAATTTAACTTCAATTATGGAGTCTTTAAGAGTTAAGCCATAAATATTCCATCAACTGAATGATAATTTCGACCAAATCCTCCCCAAGGATGGAAAATTGTGGGGAAACTGTTAAAACAGGGATAAAAGTTATGTTATAACATATGCTTCCTTTCTACCTCTTACGATGTCCTGAGCAGCATTTGATTTGTAATTTTTTCTATTCCCTGATATCCCAAACGATTCACTAGATACATAAATATATACAAACACTGGCATTGGCTCCGTTCCATTATTTACAAATGATTGCAAACATTTTACCGCTACTTGTGGTACGATGCCAACGTCCTTCGTCCTTCATCCTTCGTCCTCGTCGCCCCTTGTGCCACCCCAAGTGCATATCATAAGAAAAATGATTGCACTCGTTGCTCTGAGCCATTTGCAACATAAGCTGCAAACAACAACAACCACATCAGCAAACAACCAGTTGGCCAAAAGGCAGAGCGAAGACAACAACCAGAACGACCTCCAATTAGAAATAGTTTGCTATTTGGCCGCACTCGGTGCAGACATATGTATGTATGTGTGTTTGTGTGTGTGTGTGTGTGTGTGTGTGTGTGTATGTGTGTGTGTATGTGTGCGTTTGTGTGTGTATGTGTGTGTATGTGTGTGTGTGTGTGTGTGTGTGTGTATGTGTGTGTGTATGTGTGCGTTTGTGTGTGTATGTGTGTGTGTGTGTGTGTGTGTGTGTGTGTGTGTGTGTGTGTATGTGTGTGAGTGTGTGTGTTTGTGTATGTGTGTGTGTGTGTGTGTGTGTGAGTGTGTGAAATTTAGCGCGCAAGACAGCCACACACTCATTCACACACACAGGCACCGATTTATGCCCGGCAGTCAGCAAGGAGCAGAAAACCAGCAACAGTTTCACCTTTACGCCATATTTATGTTTGACACCACACACACACACACACACACACATACATATGTTACCTCTTTTACACACTCATTTTCTTACTCTTTTTCTCCACTCGCCCTCTCTCTCCCCCTCTCTTTGCCACTCTCTCATCTCTGTCTCATTCTCTGTCAACCTTTGCGGGCGGTGACGTTGCTTTTGACCTAGTAAAAAGCAACAGCGTTAAAGTCAAAGTGCAATGTTGTTGCTGTTTGCCGTTGATTGTTGCTTGTTGTTGTTGTTTGTGATGTTGCTTGTTATTGTTGTTGTTATTGTTGTTGTTGCTGTTGTTGGCCGGAACAAATGCAATCGCTGATGGCAGCAGAAGCAATACCATCAACTGCACAGTGCTACGAAAATTTCAAAAATCCAATTGACAAAATGGGTTTTTTCATATCCTCATTCGATTCGAACTGACTCGACCACATTTATTATTCAAAAAAATTTTAAAAATTAGTAAAAGTCGTGCAATTATTTAAAACAAAGTCGTCTTTATAATATTGACAAAATCTTGCCAATATTTTGAAACTTGTTTAATCTGCGTTGGCTGGTTCTATGTAATGCTTGTTACAAACGCTTACAAAAAGTTATATGACCTTTAGTTCAAAGTTTTTAGTATCGATTTACTCACAAAAAAAAAAAATCTTAAGTTTTACTTATACTTTACAACCTCAATACTTATTATTATTGAGCAAAAAACTTAAAGCTCATAAAGTAATAATTTTTCCTTTAGTTTTATTTTTTATGCACAAAAAAAAAAGCACTACTTCAGTCGTAAAGTATTACACAAAACCAAGGATTAAAACCGTAAACGTATCTGTTAACCGGTGTTTTCCAATTAAAATTGGCAAACGTAACTCACACCATAACTGAAACCAAACATTATTATTATATCTATACCGAAAAACCAAAGTTATTCAAACCAAAACCGTTAAGC
Source organism: Drosophila rellima (assembly GCA_035043635.1). Taxonomy (NCBI): domain Eukaryota; kingdom Metazoa; phylum Arthropoda; class Insecta; order Diptera; family Drosophilidae; genus Drosophila; species Drosophila rellima. The sequence goes on along the minus strand of JAWNMV010000134.1, from coordinate 2,830,965 downwards.
AACCGATTCTTGCATAACTGTTATTTTCGGTTTGGCCAGGCATCGAATTTAATCATGTTGTTAAGGTGCAATCATCTTTTTTTAAAACTTAATTTCATGTTTATTTCTGCCTTAATTCAATTTATATATAGAACTCAATAAAAAGATCCAAATTGTACATATCCATAACATTTTCAATATTTTTTAGCGAGCCGAAATCATACTGGTATTTCGAAACCGGAACATTCAAAAAACCGATAACCGATTTGTAACCGATATTTAAAAATTGTGCATAACCGATAACCGAAAACTTAAATGCGAACATAACCGAAACCGTAACTGAAACCGATATTCGTTTCGGTGCGGTTCAAATTGCGATTTGCTAATTTTTTTTATAAAAAAAGTTAATACTGTTGCAGCCCCTGGTATTGACAGTTAATCATAAGACTTGTACCACAGTGCGACAGTGAAACGAACCAATTTAGTGCAGCGCGCGAGCGCGAGCGTTTGATGAAGTCAATTCGCGTGTTTTCAGTCTGGAGCACCACAATCTGCTTGGGCAGCACCTTGGTGGGGTGGTGGCTAGGCGGACGTGAGCGGCACCTGAGCGGCACCTGAGCGGCATCTGGGCACTAACTAACTAGTTAAACACCAACAGCTGCCATTGTAGCCTGACTGAAGCACATGCAAATTTTAAAAATGCATTACGTTTGAGTGTTTGAATGAATGCTTGCTTTTCCCTGAAAAGCTACCGCTCAGGACAGAATGGACGATGGGGTAAAAAGGAAGTCGAAAAGATATGAGCAAAAGGAAAAAGTGAAAGCATTTAGGCATGGAAATGAAAGTGCTGCCCTCTGTTTTAGTATGCATTTTCGTTTTCCTTTTTTTGTTCTTCTTATTTTTGTTGCTGGCAGTGATTCAGTGCGGCTGCTAAAAACAAGGCCAGGACCGGGCAGGTGAATAATGCATGGATTAAGGGCCCACAGTAAGGGCCAGTCCAGCACAAAATTTACATATGTATACATATACGTATACACATGCTTATGTGTGCTGTGGCACAATGCAATGAACTTTAAACTTAGAAAATGTTTAGGCCAAATGTTTACCCATGTCAAAGCAATATCTAAAATGAGCAAAGAACAGAGATAAGGACAAATTGTCATAGAGTCGAATATAAAATACCCTGTAGGGCTTTTTTTTTTACATTAAATACTCGTACACACAATGCACACATTTTACACAACCCATACAATATTCACCTTTAACTTGAATTGTCAACACGCTCACACACACACACACACATCTGAACACATGTATACATATGTGTATATCTATGTACAATATGGATATTTATTGTTATATAGTATACGCATTTAAAGTGGCAACTAAAGCTACGCAGTTGCGATTCGCCTTTGTCCTGTGACAACAACAGCAATTAACCAGACAATGTATGTGTACACACATACATCTCTCTCTCTCTTTCTCCCCCTCTCTCCCTCTATTTCTTTGTCATAGTACATACGTACTATGCACACAATAATGACAAATAAACTTTCGGACAATGAATAATGTATGCAAATCTAGACAAATGCAGGTTAAGGTCACATGCTTTACTATTTTTCAGAAATAAGATACAAATTTTAATGTGATAACAGTTTTGATGAAGAATACTAAACGCAGCTCATTAACTAAAAGTAAAGAAGAAAATATAACAAATACTGTTTTCAACTATGATGACAAATTCAAAAATATTAAAATACCATTTAAAAAATCGATTCATTTCTGAATACATGCAGAATCAGAGGCTAAATTAATATGCACCATACAAGCAAGCTCTAGAAAACTTAATAAAAAAAAAAAAAATACCCCCGAGAAGCAATGTTTTTGAACCCAACAATGGTTGTTTTGAAATGTATAAACTATTGAATTAAAATTATGTTTTCTTTAGCATCTAAAATGAATTTATGGCATCCTAATTTTTTGCATGCGTGAACATGTTTAAAAAATCAAAGCTCTGACCAAAATTGTAATTCAATTTCAATGCCAACTTTTTTTCTTTTTGATTTTCATATAATCTTATAGTACTTGACCGTTCTTTCATAAACCAAAGCGCTGACCTTGAACACAAAAAAAAACTACAGCAGTATAAATTTGTGTACCCATTGAGTCCATTGAAAATTGACATAAAGGGTATTATGAGTTTATGGAATTGTGTTATGTAAATCGAGCCATCACAATCACTAAATTTTGACATCATAATTATACGTAACTCTCATTCAACATGAAAATTCATAAAAATTCAATTGATTTTCTGTTATCGATGTGTTCTGGTTCTTCTTTTAAATCATAATCTTGAAATCATAAAAAGATTCCATTTTACTGCACAAAAGGACATTTTGATAAGCACTAGGAATCTTCTTCTGTCTAATCTGCGACCTTTGAAATCAGACCTAATCAAGTTCGCCTTTTGAAAAGCTTATAGCGTTAGATTCTGTCATCCTTTGATCAATTAAACGTTGCACAGAACTTTACAAAAGATTCGAGAGGCAATCATGAGTTTTGCATTGCAAATTCCGCAAGTGCACTATGGTAAAAAAAAGCCGACATTGTGGTATAAACTATAAATATATAGCTGAAGCATGAAACTAATACAAAAGATCATTATATAAAATCTAAAATAATTAAATAATAAATAATTCAAAATAATTTATATCTTCTTCCTTATTTTAATTGAACTTTGTTGTAGTTTGAAATAGATTGTATATCCCTTTATAAAGCCGTAAAAATTACTGAACAAAAATGTATTCCATTCAGAGGCAATTTTAATTGTAACATTTATTATTTGCTTCACATTGGAAATTATACTTGCACTAAATTCAAATTATAAATGCCCAAAAGCCTTTGACTGAAGAAAATAACTCTAAAGCCACATATCATATAAAAATGGAATTAAAAGTTCAATACAGAACTCCACAAGAGTATCAAATTTTCAACGGGCTGAAGATACCCTTTCTACCTTAGTTTACTAGCCAGCAGCTAGTGCGGGCAGCAAAGGAGACAAAGCGTAGGGACTTGCGGAGGAAAACGAGGGGGAAATTAGGTTTGGGCTTTGGACGGAAGTGCGTTGTGGCATTTGCTTATTACCTTTCAGCTGCAATTTCGAGATGTTGCACTGATTAAGTGCATCGTATCTGGCGCCATTGATGGGAAATGGCAGTGGGGACGGTACCAGCTGGTCACAAGTCACACAAACACATTGGTACACAGACTCCAACACACACACAAACGCAGCACAGTTATCTAAACAAAAGTCAAAGCATAGTGAGTCCGGTTTTTGATTTTTGTTTGCTTGTTTACTTTACTTTGCTTTGCTTTGCTTTGCTTTGCTTTGCTTTGATTTGCTTTGCTTTGCTTTGCTTTGATTTGCTTTGCTTTGCTTTGCTTCTGCCCCGTCCCTCGCATCATGATGCTGACTTATTGCTCATGAGACAACACAGAATGCCACGCCTACACACACATAGAGAGACACATACACACACAAACACACATTTTCCGCCCCATGCATTGTTAACCCTTTGCAGCAATTCTCTGTTTGTTTGTGTGCTTGTGTGTTCTTTGTGTTGTCTCAGACTGAGGTTGCAATTCACAATCAGACGTATGGAAGGCCCGTAATTGAAATGGCATGTGGCACAGAAATTGCGCATACGCAATGTTGCCGTTGCTAGCAAAAATTTTCTCAGTACTCAAAACAAAGTATTTGTCAATTGAAGTTGCTGCAAACAAGCACAACACAGGTGTAAATTTTGAGGAGTGAAAGGAAGAGCCAGTGATGCCAACAGAGGAATAGAATAAAATACAGAATATAGAATATTTTAACTGCGGCATCCTTTGTGGCAAACCCAACAGACAAGAGCAATAAAGATAAACAACAGGCAAATTAATGGGCTAGATTGATCGACCCATAAGTACTCTTTAATTTATAACAATTAAGAATCAATATCAAATCCTAATGCTGAAAATACGTTGATGTATTTTCCTTAATATATTTATTTTGATATTCTTTAAAAATTTTTTTTTTTGAGTTTTTCTTCACTCAATAAATACTCTCGCCTCCTATGTATTTAATCATTAACATTATATATAAGTTTATTCCCTTCTCTACTTTTTTTTTATTTCCTATTTTTAATTTAATTTATTTCGATGTTTCAGAGAATTTGTAATATCTTTATAATAATGTTATGAAGAGATTTAACCGAGACTATTTACAGGGCATTAAGATCCAGGACAATATTATTCAACACAAAATGCAAAACGTGACTTTTGAAACAGCCGTCGACTGAAGCAGCCACTGATTCAGCCGAATAGCTGATTGACTGACTGACCGACCGACATAATGACTGACTGACTGACGAACCCATGAACTGATTGGCTGTCAGCTTGTAAATTTGTAAATTTGTTTGCCTCGGCGCACGAGAAAAGTCAACAAGGCAAAGTTCTTTAAATATCAATAAGCGCCTGGCATTACAAAGCCCACAAAGGATGCAAAAAGTGGGAAAATGTGGGAAAAATAAATGTATATATATATATTTTAAAATAATAAAAAAAACAAGAACAGAAGCTGGCAGCTTTGATTGGATCAATAGGCGAATATATTTATGGCACATGTTGGAATCGGCCAGCGATATTTGCATATTTGGTTAATTGAAATTGATTTTTATGTCGAAAACAAGAGTCCGTTGCATACTTACAGGCGACTGCAGTGCCAAATAACGGGACAACGCACTAGGGGAACTTTTCCAATTTTCTGCCATTAATTTATAAATTTTTAAAATTTCTTAATTCTGTATTTTTTTAACACATATATTTAATTATTGAACTAACAGTCGCTTGATACATTTTAATTTAAAATTTGTATCAAAATATTACAAAAAAGTCAATTTCAAATTAACCATTAAAAATGTATGTTAATTGTTAATATCTTCAAATGATTTTTTGTTGATTTGCAGTTTTCTTTTGACAATAAATCATTTGTCTTCATAGGAACACATTGTTTAAATACAAGATCTTGTATAAAATAACACCTGTGTTTTCCCAGATTTACGTACTAAACTTACAAATTCCTAACATATTGGCCAAAAACCAGATCGTGTTAATTGTATTGTATTGTAATAAATTAGAGGATATTTTTAATAAATAAATTGAAACTTCTTACCAAAACTTTAAGAAAATTTCAAAAATTCACACTGAGAGATCTTAAAAATTGTACAAATTATTTACGAATTACATTCACATGAAATTGTACAGAATTACAGCTGACTTTGACAGCTGCTCAACTAATATCCAAGTTATATAAATCTTATAAGTAACAATACGAGTATCGTGTTTATCTTTGAAATTCGTGAAATTCGCATACTTGTAAAAAGAAGATAAGAACTAGAAAAATGCGAAAATTTGCCCATAGTGCAACGGGACAACTGGACATGGGAGTAATAGGGCAACGGGAAAAAAGACAACTGGCAATGACAGCAGCTACCGAGAAGCGTAGAAGGAAACCGGGTAACATGGGTAAGCAAAGGTAAAGTAAAAGTACAGTCACCTTGCGGTTTCTCCCATAAAAATCAATTTCAATTTTAACTAACGAAAAATATTATGCAACTCGGGTGTCAGGTCTGGGGTTTTGACTTGGCTCTAACAGAGGCCAGAGAAACTGCAGACTGCAGTAGAACAACTTCAAGTTAACCGCAAAACCAACCGAGTTGTTGTTGTTGTTTCTGTTGTTGCTGTTGTTGCTGTTTTTGTTGCTCTTCTTCTTGTAGTATAACATAGAGAAGCACAGAGAAGCGAGCGTGAAAGTCTCGAGAACCGAGAGAAGCGAGAAGAGGAAGAGGAAATGTCGGACGGACCGAATTGGGGGAGTGGGCGTGGCATTTGGGATTGAACAACCGCAAGAGCCGCTCGCCAGGCGCACTCAGCCAACTGCGGCCTGACCTGCTTACTTGAGAGCTAACACAGTGGGGACAATGGGGACATTGGAGACAAGGGCGACAAGGGGGAGCAAAGAGAGGATAGCAGTTGGGACAATGTGGCAATGTTGGTGGGACAATGTGGCAAACAGTTTGTGTTTGGGTATTTTGTGTTTGCGTGCAACATGCACACACAGAAAGCGGACAGCGGACAGCGGACAACGGACAAACGGCGCCAACTACTAGCAAATGTCTGGGTGGTTGAGTGGTTGAGTTTCTCCCTGGGTGGCATTCGCCCTGTGACGTCAATGAGAACACACGCACCGCCAACTTTTGACAACAATGCAACAGTCAGATAACATACACTTCAAGCGCGGAGACAGAGACGAAAACGGAGACGCTGACTCTGAAAACTTCACTGCAAATGCAATGACAAATGATTAAAAACAAAGGCGACCAGTGGGAACAACTTCAAAGATAGTTAAATTATTGCCCAGCAGTAGATGTCAAGTGATGTAAGAATTTAAAATAAAAATGCTCAGCAAAGTTGCAATTATGTAACCCAATGCTACCCAATCACAAAAATAAACGTGTATTTACGACTGTTTCAGTATACATAATTTAGCAACTAAAATTTGCGCTCAATCAATTTATATATTTATAAATTTATATTCCGTAAAAGTGGAAACCATGTTTAGTAATTAAAGGAGAGCAAAAGTTAAGAGAAAACTGATTATTCACTTTCCCGAATTAATTAATTGAGTTTAGTTGATGCTTAAGGTAAATGACTTATTTGAAAATGACATATGTAGATACAAGGATACATTTGTATCTATGGCATTGAGACTTGAAATGAAACGTTAGAAAATAATAGAAAACAACACAGTGCCGTTATCGCCGCTCACTCTGACATCTGGGGAAGGGCTTTAGTCGGCTAATGCGCCTTGATACACCCATTGATCAATGGTTTGTCGTGGCGCCTTACACTCGTTTGAATACGACCTATGCACAGGTGGAGTACTAAGTACATGTGGTTAAATCGCAACGCTGACAGTGAGAGATGGCAATGCAAACCGAGTCCAGATAATAAATAATAAATATTGTTATGTAAATAACTAAACATTCATAAATACTCATTTTGAGCTTAACTCGCATCTTCAAAATATATATTTATTCACTCGCAAACCAAACAAAAACTATACAAATAAAGTACATTTTGCCTGATATGAGTTTGCATAGTTAGGATCAATTGATAAATATTTTAATTGCTTGAATGAATATATTTTTCTAATGCCAAAAAAAACTGTAATTGTACATATAACTCATTCACTGAGGAATTCTTTTATTCATTTTTTTCCAAGCGAGAAATGTTTATCAAAAATTCAAGTTTTAGCTTGCAATTCACTTATTATCATTATCAGTAAAAAACAACAGTTTAAACTTGATTCTAGGACGGTTCATTTTCATTGTTGACTTGCAAAGTGACCAGCTTCAAACTTTCCCAACCTCGGATAATTATTTTTTAAATTCTTGACTTACCTTTAACAAACAAATTGTGGCTTCATCAGTTCTCGGCACATGTTGAACGCTGTGAATAAAAATAAATTACACGAATTGTTGGTAAATATTTCAAATTTGTTGTGCAATTAGAATAGTATTTATTTGATTAATTGTTACAACAAAATGAGTATCTAAATAATATGTTAACAATGCCATTATCGCACCTTGATATGGCCAATAAGTATCTCTATCTATATATGTAGCTGCAATTGCAGCGTTATTGTATCTGTATATCTATAAATGTGCGTATGTCGTATCTACATACATATGTATGAACGTATTTTGTCATCGTACTCGAATATGGCGGCTTTTGAAATCTAGACCAACATTTCAAAGCTGTTCGCACCAAAAGATAAAAATAAAAGCAAAACATAGGCAAATGTCACAAAGTTTGAATGTTGCTGTCAAAAGTGCTTGACAGGCAGATACCCTGTATTCAGTTTTTAAGTGCATTCGAATTTAAATTCATTACTCAATACAAAACCCTGTCTCTTCAATAACTTATATTTTCAGTTTTTCAACATTTCATTTATTGAAAATTTCAGGGTTTCAAAAAGGTTGATTTATGCAGCTGTTACAAACTTATTTACTGTTTCTGTTACATACACTTGCACAATTTAATTACACCCATGTTTGCTTATTTTTATTGGTACAGGGTATAAAAAGCCGATGTTGTTGCCTTTGGGCATCGACAGCGGCGTAATTAAAAATTGTTATCAATTTCAATTGTTAATTGTTGTAGCCAGAAAGTAACTGTTGCACTGTTGGGCTACGTTTAACTGTATCTGTATCTGTATGTTTATTAACTGAAACGTAACGCTGTGTGGGTGAGTGAAAAGTTGTACGAGTTATGTGACTGGTCAGCTATGAATATTATATATAGTATAGTAAATATAACGATCCATAGATTAGAGAGCTAGCCAGCTATAAACTTAAATTAATACAACTTTTATTTTCTACAAACACACAAAGTCCAGAAATGTTTAACCAACCAACTACAGTGGGTACCCGCATAGACAGTTGCTGGGCTAACTGAAAGAGACTGAATTCATTTTTGAAATAAGCATAAGATATGAAAAATATATTGGGATATAGTTGGCTAGGGCACAAGTGCAAAGTAATAATAAACTGCTAAGAAATAATTAAATAATTAATGTGAATGGTGAAAAAGTTATTTGAATCAATCTATAATTCTTATTAAGCTCTCATTTTATTAAATTTTTAACATATATCCCTAATAATATAGACTAATAGTTGCTATACATATATAAAGTTGATATATAGACTGACATACTTTTGTTAGAGAGAATTGTCACAGTTCAAGGAAAGAAATAAATATGATACCACCTAAAATGAACAGCATTTTAACTAGATGCAAAATAAGAAGAAGCACAAGGAAAAGAATAAAACTATTGAAATCTGGATTAAAAGATAGAAATACACAGAAATACGCTGTTCAACGAATTGCATTTGACGTATACGCAACGTGGCCATAGCTTAAGGCTTAAATAATCTGCACAATGGACAACACTGTGTGTGTGTGTGTGTGTGTGTGTGTGTATGCGTAAGTGCATCAGAATGTGTATGTGCATGCTATTGTGTATGTATGTGTGTCTCTCTGTTTGAGATGAACAAGCTTGGTTGCATATGAAATGTATTAAATTTTCAGAGTGTTGCTAACTATAAAATTGCCTGCAAACTCTGTGTTTGACAAGAGGAGTTTTTGCAAAGGACTAAAATGATTGTCTCTGCTTTATTAAAAATAAATAACGAATTACACACACACACACACACACACACACTGTCTTGCTCAGCCCGAGTCGCAACTTGAGCGTAAGCTTGACAAAATAGAGCAAATTGAGCTGCAAATTTTCACTAGCCGTATCCGGCCTGCAACGAGCTGCCATTTTGTGGACCAACTACACACACACACACACAGAGCACACACATACATATGTATGTATACTTGTTTGTTAACTTGATAAAAATCAACAATTGAATAATTTTTCTTTAAAGATTATACGGCACACATCGCACAACACAATCAATCAATATTCTTTGGCAAAAAGATTGATTTTTGAACTCAATTTCGTTTCGAGTTTCAATTAAAATTTCTAAACTTATATAATATTATTACAAAATTCTTAATAAAAACTGACAAAGTGTTTGACTTGCTAATGGATTTCAGAGTGTGTTCAAAGTATCGGCACGCACAGCCGCAATAAGTTCAGGGCGAACTTTATAAATCAATTGATTGAGACATTTTGCAAATCCAAAACCAGGTGACATTTAAAGCATACATAGACACAGATATATACTCAGATTTATATGTATAAATATAGAAATTCTATTATTTTAAATAAGCAAACAAAATAATTCAAAAATGTTTATTGAAAACCAAAACTGAAGCATGCAACGCTTAACAAAGGGAAATGAGATCGCACGTGGACTTTGGCTCTTGATCAGACATGTCATTATTTATTAACAATATAGATTTGCTAATTCGTACAACAAATATTTGCACAACTTTGGTACACTCTTTCATCTTCTTAAAACTTAAGAGATACGTGTTAAGATTTTTGCCAATAATCTTTATATACATGTCGATTTCTGATCTTAATTTTATCTATAGATTTGTAACTGATTTCATTTTCATTTCAGTTTTTATGTATATTATATTTTTTTAATTCAAAAATCAAAAGTAATTTTTATAATAAAAGGCAATAAATACCCTTATGGTCACTGAGATAAAATATCAATAATGTAAGGAACTAAATTACACTATTTTTGAAAATCAAAAAAATGTTCTGTGAAATGCTCTGTAATAATCAAAATACGAAAATCGCTCTTAGAATTTTTTGAAGAAATATTGATTATTTTCAAAAATTTGGTTAAGTTATTTCGGTGTTTTTTAATACATCTCGAGTACTAATTGACAGATTTGGCCAAGCAAGCAGTCAATTGAAGTTAACTAAAAATGGCTATAAACTAGTGTTATCTGTCGCGTTTTGCTCTTAGCGTGAGCCTACTGTAATAGTTATTACTGTAAGCATTTGATATATTTCTATTATTGAGACTTGCCTTGATCAAAAGTTCAATTCTGCGCGTGCCCTCAGATCAGAGCGATTGGCATGGCAAATGTTGGCGATTGGCGATTGTGAATAGTGCCAAGGTGGCCGATAATCGACGGCAGGTTGTGAATTATAATCGTCACCCTTTAACTGATTACCTGACAAACTGATGAACTGATTGCCCCGTCTGTTCCAATTTCAATTTGAGTTTAAGTTCCAGTTTCAATTTCAGTTTCATTTTGGAGTGCGATATTCTGGCACGCGACTTTGCGCATGCGTCGCCCCAAAAAGTATCTCATAATTTGCGAGTCATGTCGCGTCGCTTTGTTGGCTTTGGGTTTTTTTTTTTGTAGCGCGTTGACAAATTGATCCGAAATGATAATAAAGCAAGCGTTAAGGTGTTAGATATTTCAGGTGTGTGTGTGCGTGTGCCAATTCACTTCTGGGTTTGTCTGACAAGCCTATTGTGTGGTCATTTATAAGCGCTAATTAGCAGATACATTTTCTGAATCGAAAACTTGACTTATTAAATAGGAAACAATGGGAACGAGTAAATACCTATTTACTTCTGTGAACTATTTGCTGAATATAATAAAAGCCAACGCCCTTTGGAATTCATAATAACCTTCCATCAACTTCTTTCATCTTTAAGCTCAAGAAACTAATCCAAAGTCTATTCAATAGTTTTTGCCGTAACTTCTTAACTTATTACCTTAAACCTTTCATCTTTCACATACTTGATAGACTTTAACTTTTAGCCAAATGCATAATAATTTTATAAATAGCATACGGAAATATTTATAAATAGATTATCTGCCTGCTGCTGTCAGAAAAGATAATTAAATTATATTTCTGCCACACTTGGCCTAAATAAAGTTGAAAACAAAAACAATAATTAAGGTTCTTAAGTTTTATTATGAACTGAGCAGTTAAGCACATGCTTCTCTGGGAAAGATAGCATAATAATATTTTGCTAATGGCGGCCTATTTGAAATACACACAAAACAAGCTGAACGACTAAAAGATACCCTTTAACCCGTAAAGGAAATGTTTTTTATTTTAAGCTTAAGCTCTTAAAAGAAATCATTTAAGTTATTTGCCTAATTCTGTCATCTGTAATCATAATCTTAAATTTATAACAGCTTTATCATAACTATTTTACGCTTTGAATTTTACAAAGTCATATATCTCAATTTAAGACTCTTGTGCGGACACTAGAAAAATATTAAAAGCTGACTAGATTTTTGGTATTATTATTGATCGCTTTCAAACGAAATATTAAAGTATCATTTAAGTCAGATTACTTGTTCTCTTGAATTGATAAAAGGCAGTTCTTTAGGCTTCAGATCAAAGACCTTCAAAAGATTTTGCCTTAGAGATTCAAACAACAGGCCATTAGTCATTAGCTGAAAACTCTTGTTAAGAGTTAATTTGCTTGTTCTGTTGATACGCAAATTGGGCTAACAAATTGCGCACAGAAAATAGGAAAAACTAGCTAAAAAAAAGTAGCTCTAATCAGCAATTGCTAACTAGACTAATGAAAATTGAGATTGGGAATGGGAATGAGACCTGTTGGAATTTTGTTGAATATTCTAAACTTGAAGGTACAAACTTTTGACAGTTCAGCGAAGCGTTACACTGATAAAAATAAACAAAAATATTTGTTTTTTTTTGCACAAGCATACACCCACACTATAATGATACATACGGAGACACACATACAACGAAAGAAGGAGGAATGGGCCAACGGCTTTACCAGTTTTGCAGTGACTTCGAGTTCACATAGTTGGCAATTAATGTTGTACACTTGTCTGCATACAGAAAAGACGCGTCTTCTGCATTTCAGTTGTTGTAGAATCACTTGGAATTCGTATTCTTTCTCACATGCGATAATATGAATAAATGCTTCTCTTTCGCACTTGCATTATCTCTTTTGCCGGTTTAAGCACGTGTAAGTTGCACGCTCTCTCTCTCACTCTCTCGCTATCTCTCTATTTATATAAATATAAATCTCTCTCTTTGTTAAGCTCTTTTATGGGCATTGCAAGACTCGTTTGTCTCACACACACAATAAACACACAGAATGCTTATATGGCAAAACATTGCGTTCAAAGTCCACCAAAATATTTACCCAGTGCAAGATGCACTTAAGATACTCAACTAACTTGATATAATTTTGATATACTCAAGGATCAGAATCTATGATTTTACCAATAAGCCAATCTTAACTTTCAATTTGAATGTTTTATTGAAATACAACAAAATCGTATATAAGTGAAAATATATATATAATAGAGTTTTAATATATGTAATATCTAAACAATATCTCCTAATGGATTGTCTTTGAAATTTTTCAATTTATTTCGTTGCCAATATCTATATACATATTTATTTTTCAACTTTAAAAAAGAAATTTTCATTATAATTATTTTTTTTTTAATATATGTACATATATATATTAAACAATTTAAATGCCTGCTTTATGAAGAGGAAAAATAAAATTTAAGGCATTTTATTCAATCTATAGATATAATTCTACATATAATAACAAAAACTTTATAATGTTTAGTTTTATTAAAAAAAAAAACAAATATATAGGACAATATTTAAAGCAATTAATTAATGTAGTTTTCACTTTAATAAAGAATTTGTTGATTTTTACGTGGAAAGTTTTTACTATTTGCATTCGGTTGAGAGGATTTCAATCAGATACAATCTTTGCACTCAGATTGAGCTCACTGTCACAACTGACTCATTGGAAGATCAACAAAAACAATAAATGCAATAACAACAGCTGACTAATAAGTCCGAAATGCGCACTGTCGAGAATTTTGATTATTTAAATATGTACATGCAAAAACTTAGGTTTTACTATTACATTGCCATCTCTCTTACTTTCCAGTCATTTGAGTTGCTTTCGGAGTCTTATCAACAATTGACGACAGGTTTATATACATACATATGTATATACATATACATATACATATACATATATACTATATGTGTCTGGGTATTTTCATTACGTAGGATTGATAGAGAACATGGAAAATGAGCTAACGATCGGCAGTAATCAAAAGTGAAAGCCACCAGCCCACCCTCCTAATAATACTCCCTGCACATTATAAGTAAGTGAACTCTTGTTCTAACTACGTACATACATTTGTACACATATTCATTTGTTATATTGTAGATCGAAATTATTGGGGTAACAAATATTCAGAGTGCTACGTACGTTAATTACGTACCTCTTGACCATATAATCGGCATGCAAGTATAATGGAAATGCGTTTCGCCTTTTTAACGCTTTTTTTTGTTTTAATTGTATTGTTATTATTGTTGTTTTGTTTTTTTCTTCTTATGTCATATTATTGTAGTACTCTTATTTTTTTTATTTTAATGATTTTTGTAATATTTTTTTGTTTATGCAGAGTAACAAAAATAGCAACAGAGACTAAGAGAGAGACAGAGAGAGAGACAGAGATAGAGACAGAGATAGAGAGAGAGAAGCGAACCGGTTGTAAAACTTGGTGGGCAATACAGGGAAAATACTAAGTAGTCATCGAGTCGAACTATGCGGCAACAGGTCTACATTGTAGCGATCTTTGTTTGCTATTGAAACCAAACAACAACAACAGCAACAAGAAAAGCAAAACAAAAAGTGGTTTGCTCCAGTCCCCAACTTTGGTGTGGTGTCTGTTCTCTGTCCCGCTTAAGGTCGTCTGTAGAACGGAACCCAAAGACGACAGCGATATGAACAGGAAAACAAGGCCCGGCAGAAACGCGTTAAATATACTAAATGATCATCCAGGCAGGCACTCTCAACGTCATCATCGTAAAACATTGATGACGCCGGAGCAGGAATGTGCCAACCTCATCCTCATCCTCATTCTCACCACAATCTTCAGTTCTCAGACCCACCTATAAGGCCAAACAAGTTTCAAGCCGCATCTTGTACTGTCAAGATCGTTCATAAACAGACCAAGATCAGATCGGATGGGTTGGGTTAGTTATTCGTTGGGTTTGAGTTTAAGTTTGTGTTTGAGTTTGCGTTTGCGTTTGAATCTGGCTTGGAGACTTGAACAGCAGCCTGGGCACTGCACATGCAACTCCAACTGACAACTGGCAACTGGCTTACAGGTTCATGTAGTCGAATGTTATACGTGAGAGCAGTTGGTGAGTACATGCTGTGCCAAAAGGTAGTAAAGATCAGGTTTCGTTTAGGGATTAGCGTCATGATGAAAGTTAACCAACCTCAAAAGCATCAACCCAGCAACAGACCCGAAATTTTATCAAATAAATATTTTAGTTGAATAAAATTCAAATATCTGTGATCATTAGTTAACATAAGATCAATAACATATTATTTTATTTGTTTTCGCTAATTATACAAAACTGGTCAAATCGGTAGATCAAATAAATTTATAATAATATTCAAGCTATCCTCTGTTGATTTTGTTGTTCACTATTTGATAATTTGCTAAATTTATATAGATCAATGCAGATTTTATGCTGATATTTACTTTGAATAAATAATCGTTTGTTTCTCTGACGTATGTCGTAGAATTGGAATTATGTTTAAATTATAAAATTGTATTTAAAATATAACCGTCGAACATAATAAATTATTAGCTAGCTTTGTAGTGCTTAAATGCTCAAAAAAATAAAGTGATAGTATTTATATATATAATATTTACATATACATACATATAATATATTATACTAATTTTTCTGAATTGATTCTTTAAATTGCTCAAAATAAATTCATCACCATATCAAGAAATAATCAAAGGAAAAATTATAGTCTTTTGGAATAAAATTAAACTAATGGCCGATCCCAAATTGTCCAAAATTCTGTATTCCTTATACCTAAATATATGAAATTTAAAATTCTTGACTATTTGCTTCTGCGAGCACAAGGAACGCTATGGTGCTTAAGTGTTTTATTGTTTATTCAATTTTTGTAGTTAACAAAACATTAAAAAAAATTACCAAAAAAAGAAAACAATTTCGAATATAAAAGAAGGTAATAACAACAAATATATAAGAAAAAAAAAACAAAGAAAAGAGAAAAACTACACAAACAACTGATCGTTATTAGTATTACTAAGTAATATTTCGACAATTTTTGTTTGATTTTCCATACCCTATAGACATGGAATAGCACATAAAGGGTATGAAAAGCATTTATATAAGTAAATATATTAACTGCATTTAAGATAAGAAAAAAAATACAGCTATCAAGTTTGGTACTCAGGATTTTTGCTTTTTTGACAAACCTAACTATAGAGTATCTACTAGTAGTGCTTGCTTATGATAAAAGCATTCCCGGCTGGCTTTGTGGCAAATTTTGTTGCGATGAAATGCAAATAACACATGAATTTGTATTTACTATTCTGATTCTCTTTTCCATTTCGATGCCCATTACCATTGCCATTGCCATTGCCATTCTCATTCGTATTCCCATTCCAATTTCGATTCCCATGCCCACATTCTATGCTGATTCACAGATCTCCAGTCTTTGATTAGTTCATTTTTGTATGGAGTATTTCTAATCTACTCTATAATACCCACATTTTAGATGACCTACATATGTACATACATATATGTATATGTATGCTTGTATATTGCAACGATACAAAATTTCATAGACATGAGTCAAACAATATTCTCCACTCTCATTTCATTTACACTTAAATTACACATTATTGCAGCCTATGTTTACAAATATATACCATATATTATTTGTTAAGAGGAAAATTGTTTTGGATACACTTTTTCCATTTCAGTTAGAAATTGTATATTAAAGTTGTATTTGGCATTCTTTGGTTTTCATCTTGTCTTCTGATGTCTATTTTATTGATTGGACACCGGAGTCTCTTTGGTATTTTTATTTTCTTTCTGTCTTTCCGTCTTTTAGTCTTGCAATGCCTTGGACAGTTATAATTGTTTTAATATCCCAGCTAGCTGTCAGGTTGCCAGTTTCCGCTGAAAACTTGGTCGTTGTCGTTGTTGGCACTATAATTTATGATTGGAAAACTATCCGGCATTTCCTTCGATGCGTTCGTTGCCTTTTGCATATTCATGAGACTCGCAAAATGCCTCGATAGATTCGAGCTTGCTTATAAATGAGTTATACACATACATACACACACACACACACACACACACACACACACACACAAATGTACGCACATAATCGTACTTACATACATACATACATAGGTATGTATACTATAGCTTGCGCTAAATTGTTGCTGTTGTATGTAATTTTAATAACACTTAACAAACGCCTCGGACTTGGTATGAAAATTGTTGATAAATTATGTATCTAATAATTGCTTGTTATGGCTGTTGCTGTCGTTGTTCTCATACAGCTTTTTACTGGCGCCAAAGACATAACTTTTTTAGCTTCTTAACATAAACAAGACGATTATGATCATCAAAAAGTTTTTATTATCATATTCTCAATTCAATTAAACTCGTATACAGGCATATCTTAAAATTTAATTTTACATCTTTCTAAATAATCTCCAGTTAACTTGAGAGTCAAATAAATGAAAAACTTTTAAAATAAACAAACAAGTTCCAAATGTTTATAATATTAATTACAGGCGAAAATTTAAAACCCGTTGTTCTTTAAAAATACAGTAAAATCAACTATGAAAAGTAATTCTGCATAGCGAGAACAAAAGAAGAATTAAATTAATTTATGTATAAGTAGGGAATACTAAAGTGACAATGGGAAATATTTCAAAAAATCACAAAATTTGTGGGAAAAGCGATAATACAGTGTGAAAAACATATTAATTTAAATCGAAGTTCCAAGAATTAAATAATGTATGTGTTTCATTGATTTTAGATTTTTGTGCTGCAAACTTCATTATTATATCTTTATTTATTTAAGAAAAATTATTTACTTCAATTATTTATAATTTTATAATCTTTGTATTTTTATTAATTTTCGATATTAAGTCAATATGATGCTAATTAAATTCAATTAAATTTTAAAAAAGCAAATAAAAATTGTTCTTTGAAATAAATTTAGAAAACTAATCGAATTTTAATTTTGTACTTAAGTTTTCTATGTTACTTTACAGAATCAGAGAACATGTCATACAAAGGGTTATGTACGGTTTTTGCAAAGAATTCGAATGTCAGGGGCGCTTTTTTTTATTTTTTGATCATAATTCAAGGATTTCATTCAATTACATTGCACAATCAAAATGGACTCAAAGATGAGATCAAATCAGATAAGATCAGATCAACCCTTAGCCAGTTTATGGCGGTATTTGAAGTGAATGATAGTACAGACTAACTGGCCACATTAGGGGAATGCGGAAAGGGGGTGATGCGAGTGTACGAGTGTACAAGCATAAGAGTACAAGTACGAGTATCATTATCTAATAGCTGCGCAAAACGAATTCTCAACGGCGAGTTGTTGAACTGCGCCTTCAACTGTAGACGAAGGTCTCCCCGGGCTCGAGAGCCGAGGCTCGTTACTTTATCGTGTATAAACTCGTAAAGTCGTTGATTCATGAGAGCGACAAATGTGTCTGTGTGTGTATGTGAGTGTGTTCGAATCAAGTAAACGTGTCAATCACAAACGTCTTAGAAGTGTCAACAGCGCAACAAGCAAAAGAAACACACACAAGAAACAATATAACGATAATAATACTATGTACGTATTTATAAGTATGTACCATAACAATAATAATAGGAATCAGCAAACGATAGCAACAACGACAACAAAAAGAGTAGTATCAACAATAACAATAACAACGATAATCATTTAGATAAACACTATTCATTTAGCCTTAACTCAGCTTTAATACTCTCATTATTAAACAGCCAATCAGCTTATTAAATTATGCGCTGCTTTTTACTTTAATAGAAGTTTGATTTTAACTACTTAACTATGATATCATAGTTAGTGTCAAGTTAATTGGTTAATTCTCAGTTCTTAATCAGTTGTCACTCACAATTTTATCGTAAGAAACTGCCTTTCCAGATTGATAATATTTTTTTTGATCAGCTCAGTTAGTTTGTTTATTTAGCTTTAATCTTAATTAAATCATTTCGTTTTATTTCGTTTAT
This sequence comes from Drosophila rellima, assembly GCA_035043635.1. NCBI lineage: Eukaryota > Metazoa > Arthropoda > Insecta > Diptera > Drosophilidae > Drosophila > Drosophila rellima. Next base: position 2,812,298 of record JAWNMV010000134.1, on the reverse strand, counting down.
TTCTTTAGGACCACATTATCTAAATTAATCATGTAACTTAGAATTTATACATATTTTTTTGGATTTCTTGTTACTTTTATTCTTTGATTTCTTAAATTTGCATTGTAATTACACATACATATGTATCTTCGGTCATATTAAATATAAAAAGAAATTCGCATTAATTTTTTTTCATAGCTGTGTGTTTTTTATGATTTTCTAAATTTTGTGTACAAATTGAAAACAAGGGGAAATGAATCTTTTAAAAATGAATAATTCCTGATTGTAAGAACGACAAAACCACAGCTAAATTTAATATTTTTCAGCGAAATTTGCATGCGTCTGAATATTAATACCAATTAGGAAGAAAATTCAAAAAGCTGTAGAAAAAAAAAGTTAGTGTACACTTCATATAGGGTATTTGATTATCCAAATATGTGTAAACACTAGGCATGCTAACTCAAAAGCAAATTGAACAATTTAATCGAAATATCTGCCAAGTAAATCCCGGTGACAGCTTCCCAGACACTTTTGAGTAGATGTCTCGCATTTTTGGAATGCTTGTCGAGAGCTACGAGAGAGATACGAGATACAACAACTACTTAACTATGAGTATACTCGTAAATATTTGGCGCTCGGCACGTGGGTGGCCGGCAAATGCGGAAGCGACACTTGAAATCCAAAAGAAAAAGAGAAAAAAAATTAAGAAAGAGACGAATGAAATAACTGAAATAAATGCAAGTATTTCATATCTTGTATCTGTATCTGTATTTGTATCTATAAGTATATTTCGCAGCATTTCGCAGTGCTTTAATGTTGATAATCAGCGGTGGCATCAAGTGGGTGTCTTCTTCCAACTTGAATGAAATTTAAATGAAAGCGCAAAAGGCGCACAAATCACGACAGTTGACTCTAACATAAGTAACACACACACACAGTTTTATATATCTCCAAATGTATCTGTTTCTGTTGCTGTGTGTGCTAGCAATCGAATCAAGAGACAAACTGGGTAATTGGTTCATTATATTGTAGAAGCCAACGACATCCGCTCGTTAATGTAAATTACACAATACTTTGAAATAATTTTCAGTTATTTTTTTTTTATTCGTATTATTCTTTATTCTGTTTTCTTCATTGTTTCTTTGTTTCGTCTGCTTTTCAGTTCCATTCCATTCCTTCACATAAAGATAGGTAAAACAAAGATAGCAAAAAGTCTCGCATGCATTAGCTACGATCGCATTCCAAAGTTGTTCCATTGATTACAAATGAAAAACTGCGGAAAGCTTCTTATCTCATATTACACTGAACGAAATTTATACAAACTCTATGTTTATATAATACTACATTCTTCTGAGTGGTATACTTTAATTTATGATATTGATATGGATCAAATACTGATCATATATGAAAATAAAATAAATATTAAGGTAAATTTTTACTTAATGTACTGTTAAAATAAATATGAGGATATTATTATTTCATGACAAAAGACAAAATTATTATAGCAACGAAAATATACTCTGCGTATAAAAATTTAGATTTTCTTTTTATTTATGATATTGCTAAGATAAATGCTTAACTTATGTACATATATATTTATGTATGCTATGAGAAATTCTTATCAATAGATTGATCGAACTCACGAAGTCTTTACTGTATTCTAAATTTAAGTATAGTAAATAGAGAGACACAAAAAAGAAATAAAATAAAAAATAAAATTTACTTGTATGCAAAGAAATTCCAATTTAGAGGCGGCAATCAAAAGAGTCGAGATGTTGTGTCTCTCTTGAGGTACTAAAGATAAAGAGTGGGCGACAGAGAGAGTGAGAGTGAAAATGAGAGAGAGAAAGAGACGGAGTCGGAGAGCAGCTGATAATGTGACGCTGAGCGAGCTTCGATCGTTGACAACAAAAACAACAACAAAAGTAGAATACAATGGGAATTATCAGTGGACTGCGTGATATGATTATCAAAAGGTTTCTTCTTATTGCTGTTGTTGTTGCTGTTGTTGCTGCTGCTGCTGCTGGCAACGGCATTTCTCAATACACATGCTACATATGTAAAACAGTTTATTTGCCCCCACACAAACATATGTGTTTGTGTATGTCTGAACACATGCACACTTATATACATACATTTGTATATGCTCATATATATACATACATATATACATACATACATTTGTATTATAGAAAATCTATAATAAAGACATTTTTCGACGTGCTTTGATAGTACACATTAAATAAATAAAAGCGAATAAGCCGTATAAGCCCTCGTGCAAAAAATATTATAAATTAAGCTAAAGTAAATGTCACGTTTATTAAACTTAATTTGCTGAATACCCTAACCAAAAATGTGTGTGCGATCAATTTAAATGGGAAATCCCAAGCAAATAATATTACAAAGGGTAATTAACTCTGCAAATATTATTAATATTTTTTGTACATTTCATTTGATAAATAATTTATGCCGGCAATTAAGCTCGTTGATTCATTTAAAGTTTGTTTATGCAACAAGTTGGCAGCACCCGAAATGAAATAAGACAAACAACAACAAAACACTTTCATTGATAAACGGCAACGGTTACAACAACAACAACAGAGAGATCAACGGCTGCTGCACTTTGTCTTGCGGCTTTTGTTTTACGCTCTCTTACACGCACACACATGCACACATACACATACACACACACACACACGCGCACAATGAGAGTAGCACTTACAGTATGACAAGTAATTGTTTTGACATATTAAAACCAATGCAAGACAAAAAAAAATTTCTTGATTTCGTATATTTTTTTTTATAATAGTTACAGCAAAATATGAAAAACAATTCCAAGATCCATTGAACAAATTAAAATTTTGTTAAAACATTTACTTAATTAACTGTGTTTGTAGATTTGTAAATGTATGCATTCATACTTACATTGATATTTGTATACATATATTAGTCCAAAGTAGCCGCTACAAAAACAGCAACTGGCATCAATCAGCCCGTCGACAATTGAGACTAACCAACATTAAACTATAACTTCCTCACATATATACATATATGTATGTATAATATGTACATATGTATGCATACATATGCACCAACACGCACAGATAGACTCACGCACACACTCGTCAATATGTGTTGCTGTTGTAATAATATTTGCACTGTTGCTATTTCTTTTGTAGTTGTTGTTATTGCACGCACGACAAATACATAAAAAAAAAACTAAACTTGCAAAAAAAAACTAAAAAAAATAATAATAGGAGACACATTATAGCAAATGTGCAGGCAGCGACGTTGAGTTGCGCGCGCGCGGTTTTAAGTCGCTTGTTGACCGCACAGCAGCGACAGCAACAGCAACAACAACAACAACAACAAATAAACAAACACCGCGACAGGCGGCATCCAATATTTCATTAAACAAAAAAAAAACAAATAAAAAGCCAAGAATTTAAATTAAATTAAATATGTACACATACACATATGATATGTATATAACAAATACGTTGCCTATTGTTGTTGTTGTTGTTCTTCTTCTTATTATTATTATTATTATTATAATTCTTGTTGTTGCTGCTGCTGCGACAGCAATCGCCTATATCGTTTACGATGACGGCCACAACGCACGAAGTGCACGACGAACGATCTGACACGCACGAAATGCAAAAACGCACTGAAAATGATATTTAAAAGAGAGTAGCGACATTTTATAATTTACGGTATGGCCCACGCATTTGACGGATCTATTCCAATTGCATTGCAACAGTACATTGTGTACTACGCTCTATTATTTGTCCAGATCGTTTCCGTTGCATAGCCTCACTGTCTTGCTGCTTTATCAGCTGAGTAAACCGAATAAGTTTTTGTTTAAATTCTACAGGTTGAAAAAAGAGCAAAGATTCAAATGAAATGGAAAATAACGCAAATGCTCAAATTGGCACTGTTGTGCTCAAAGTGCGTATTTAACAGCCGCTGTTAAGCGCACTGTTAGTCGCAGTATGCGATTATACTGGAATTACACTTACAAATTAGTAGGCACTTTAGTTCTGTCAACTGTTGAGTAGTAAATTTAGCTGCTTTAAAGGTTAAAATCAAACCACATTTTTCTAAAAATGAAAAATTTTATTTAACTATGATGATTTATAAAAATGTTAGATTTGACAGCAAAATCTGTTTAATGTTGAAAGTATCATTTTAGTAACAAGTCCTGTATGGCCACACTGACAATTAACAGACTCTGTTAATGAAAACTTTTCTGTTAATTTGAATTATGAAATGAAAAGAAACGTCAAATCAGTGCATGTATGTATTTACATGCGATAAATTAAATATATTTTCACACATTTTACATCTTGATTCTAGAGTCTTTCGGTCAAGAATGACTTTTGCTTGATCATGCTTAACATGAGATCATACCTATCGGTTGAGAAGGACACCGATGAATGGATTTCAGATAAGGAGTTACGTTTCATGCGCAGCATCTCATTATGTTCATTCATATGCGTATTCTCATCATGTTCATTCATGTTTGGCTTGAATGCCATCAACGAGACCATTGAATTCCACAATGGCTCCGACTCAATCAATACATTTACCCAGCATTTTAAATGTTTGGCTTGTCGCATCAATTCTTCCTGGACACAGACACAACAGCTTTCTGTTTCCTCCAACTCTTCGAATATCCTGCGCTTTTCCTTGTGATACTCTGCCTTCGAATACATCTGTTTCACGCGTCCATTAAAGATTCTCTTCATTTCCTTGGCGGCCTCAAAGGCTTCCGTCCAGTTGAAGCAAACGTCACGCAAATGCTTATAGCGCTGTAGACATCTTGCCTAGAATTGTAATATTATTTAAACTTGATATGCTGCTTAAGTATAATTGTTAATTTTTGAGTCGTGAACTAGCTTAGTCTTTTTGATCAGTAGTTCAGCTGGACTGCCCTAACGGTCTACTGAACAAAATGAACGATATATGTAGTTCTTGAATAGTGCTGCCAGATCTGGCTTTTTCAAAAACTGTTGTGTTATTTTCAACTTTTTAATAAGTTCCCTCACTTATTTTAGTGATCCATTCATTTGAACTTATTCTAAGCAAAACGACTCAACTCAAATCATACCCCATCCAAATCCATTTGAAGTTTCATCGATTCAATGGCATTCGTCTGATGATTTGCGTCGCTTATTTGCTTTTCCAGATTGCAAAAGGAATGTTGCAAATCAATGGTAGAACTCTTGGCGGCTTTCGAGCAATCAAAGAGTTCTTCCATTTGGTGCTGCAGTTTATGCGCATTGTCCTGTAACTTCCGTATGCTCGTATTTCTGGAGCCATACAACTCAAGAACGCCGTCGCATGATTCCTGCCGCGGACAGGACGCAACACCCGTTCGCAGTTTTCGCTCGATTTTATCCAAATACAAAGTCATCTCCTGCAATTCGCCGGCAATTTGCTCCACATTCAGTTCAGTTTCCTCCTGCTGCTCCTCCTCGTCCTTCTGCTCCTCAGCAAGGCTGTAGCTGTTACTTGACGTCGTCTTCCAAGGAAACATCTTGTCTTTATGTTTGTGTAGAGTTTGTGATCGCTGTAATTATGCTTATGTTTCTCACATCAAATCCAAAGCTGCCTTTTCCACAGCAACTTTCAATCAGCATTGAAATTAAAGTCAAAAACAATAGCGTTGCCAGACATCTTTAAAAACCGCTCAATTAAACTGAGCTTTTTACCAAGTAGTTCGTTTTTAAGCTTCATATATCAACAGAGGAGTTTCAATTTAATTGCCAAAAGTTCATAAAATCAGTTAAGAAACTAGTTTTTAGAAAGAAAGATTTATTTTTTGAGCCTGTTGCACATCGTACATATCATATATATTTGGCTCCAAATGATTCTGCCCAGCGTACTCATTTGTAACGCTTCCCAAAAATACATTTTTAACTATTTCTAAATCAGAATTTGTTCCTAATTAAATTTGGAACGCAACTATTGACATTTAAATAATACTTTGCAAAGTTAAAGCAAACATTATTTATTTTTTACTCCTTTCAGCTCACGCACAAATTACATTTTCTACATTAAGAGCACTTAGTTTTATATTAAAATAAAGAAAAATGAGTAAGCCTCAACAGAATGAATTATTAATCCTTGAACTTGCCTAAAATGATCTCATTATAGAAGGGAACACAATTCATGCGGACATTGAGACGAGCGCAGAGTAAGAAAATTCCCGACAGTTTGCGATGTATGGAGTAAATCTCCTCGGGCGGTGGACATAAGCGATGTGCCACCATTGTGGGCACCAGGGTTGCCAAGCGTTCCGTAGTGTTCTGTTTGCCAAAATCAAAGGGACCGTCATAGCGAAAGATTTCGCCCAATATCATGACGGCATCGACATGAGCCTGTTCCATCTGTTTTGTCTCGTAGCCCGTGAGGAATCCCATCTGCCGGGACATCTCCAGGACGCCCTGTCGATTGTTCTCTGCCGCACTGATGATAACCTGGCGATAATTCTTGATGAACTCGTGCTTATAGAAGCGCGTGGAGCCAAAATCAATCAGCATTAGACGTCGGCTGTTCGCATCGTACAGAAAATTCGACCAATTGGGATCCGTTTGCATACATTCGATCTCAAAGAGTTCGCGGAGACAAAGCTTCAGCACGGAGCTGGCAATATGAGCACGATGCTCATAGCTGTAATTGATAATATAAATAGATTAATCATATAAAGTTATAACACCTATGACAGAAATTGTTTTCGATTTCATAATGTTGTCTTTTTCTAAATCGGGTCAATAAAAAGAAAAAGCAACTCATGCTGATGACACTGATTAGTTTAAGAATGATTGAAAGCTTCTGTTTCACAGATGAATCACTTTTCCTGAGGAATTCTGATTAGTGATCCCGAATCCCAATTGGAAAGTATTTATAATATTCAACTGGTCTTGGTCAAGGTGAATTCCCTGATTCTTCCTTGTGTTGAAACTCACCTCAGCTCGAAGCACTTGTCTAGAGGCACGCCTGGAACGAGCTCCGTGGTGAGCACACTGGATGTGGTCAGATCACGTATCACCTTGGGCACGTAATACTCTGGATAAGGTGATATCATTTCGCGAAACTTTTCGGTATATTCCGCCTCGCGGACATAGTCCACCTCCCACTGGAGTTCACGTTTGGCCACACGCACCACATTGTCGATGAAGAAGCCCTGGGGAAAGACATCCCATACCTTGAGCATGCCCACGAGATTATCAATATCGCTTTCGATGCTCTGGGCAACACCTGGATATTGTATCTTAATGGCCACCTGCATGCCATCGAGCAACGTGGCCCGATGCACTTGGCCAATGGATGCGGCTGCAAATGGTTTGTCATCGAAGCTAATGAGACGCTTGCGCCAATCCGGACCCAACTGTGTGTTCATCACACGTTCCACCTGCCAGTCGGGCATGTAATCAGCTGCCTGTCGTACACGCTCAAATGCCTTCGCCAGCTGCGGCGACACCACATTCGTATCCTGTATGCTTAGTATCTGTCCAATCTTCAAAGCGGCGCCACGCACCTTGCACAGCGTGTCCACAATGCGTTCGGCATTCGCTGGACTCAGCAAAGCATCGCGCATATTCGTTGATCCGCCCAGGCCAAGGGCTCCCTTTGTCAGTTCGTTTATGGTGCCCAGACCAAGACCGGCAAATAGGCCGCCAAATGATGCCATGCGTCCCAGACGCGAGGCGGGCACACGCCGCTGTTTGGCCACTTTGCTCAGTTCCGGCAGCAAAGATTCAGCACTTTTTGGAGCAGCTGAAAATTGGTAACGAGTCACGTGACGAACTGCAGATAAATATGGTTTTTATTTGGTTGCTTACCTGGCGTCGATTCTCCTGGCTTTGTTGCGGTTGTGCCGCCTGCAACAAATCGCATTATATTATCCACATACTGTGTATCCTTGCTGAGGATGCCCTCATTGCTGGCGACAGTGGGGGACGTCGCTTTCGTTATTGGCGGAGTTGGTGGCAGCTGTTTGCTTTCCGTGTTCGCCGTGCGTAGGCTGACATTACGGTTTTTGTTGCGTTTCGAGAGGATTTCTTCAAACTCTAGCAATGTTATCGATGATATATCCAGATTGGCAGCATCTGCCGCATCCAAATGGCTGCGATTGCTGACCGAGCCACCAGATGTAGGTCCACCACCAGCAGCAGCAGCTGTTGCTGCTGAGTTGGTTTGCCAATTATTCCGCTGCATAGCTGCTAAATCGCAAGGCAATTTCGATTCAATCAAGTGGCACAATCCTTGGGCAACAACGTAGCCGCGTTCTCCCGTTTCTTGTATCAGTTCCTGCAGTTTCTTCAATTCCTCGCTGGGCTGTTCTCCGGCCGCACGCACTACGTTCGCTGACTGAGTCACATTGGCTGCCAACAGTTCGCGCACACTTGAATTGCTCCATAGATGCTTAGTCAACGCCAGATGCTCGCGGCCGCACGCCTCCGCAACAATTTGCAGGCCGCGCAGCACGCCGAGCACGTCTTGCGCTGCGCGTGTCATCACCACAGGTTTGACCAGTTGACACACGAGTGGGTGTTGCACTCGTGTTTGTTGTCGTTGTTGTTGTTGCTAGCGCTTATTTTTGTGCTGCCGGCTAATCGTCAGAGGCAGCTACTTGCAGCGTCTATGCGTTGTCCGTATGTGTCGCCTTATTGGCTGCCCCCTTTGCACATTCAATTTGGTTTTTTTCACCCTGTCTAAAAATGTTTACAGTTACGTAAACATAAATAAATAAAGTCGCACAAAAGTTGCGAAATTACAAACAGCTGTTTTGGCAAAACAACAATGTAGGCAGCAGCGTTGCCAGAAGCCGCAAAATATAAACGCAGTCTATCGATATACAGTTAACGATATTTGTTGCGATGATTAGAGCCAAGCGAATGCAGTAAACATTCAAGTCGTACATTTCTATTTGCAACAATATTTATTGGTTGATGCAGCGTTGCCATTAATACCCAATAGAATATTGTGAACTATCGATATTTTTGGCGATAATTTTTATTAACCGTATTCTTGATAGCTGTCGTCACTTACAAATGTAAAATGCACTAAATTCATAAATTTCCGCTCGAATCTATGCAATAAAAGTTGCAACAATGTTAAGTGGTCTGCTGTAAAGTTTACAGCCGACGTATCAATTGCAGTGCTGCCACTTTGCATTGCAGGTGCATTTCTGGCAGCGCCAAACAGTCAGTGTTCACAAGCAATAAAACAAAATTCAAATTGACAGTTATTTATGAATATACTGCACAGTGCAAAGCACTTAAAGAGATTATTTGATTAGTTTTCAATTAAATTAAATAATGTTTAGTCGGAATTTTATTAGTGATTTGCCTTGACACTGTCTGTGATTGTTCGCCTGACGTATACACAATTTATATATGCAATAATCCAACCCAGTTCAATAACTCAAAATAGAAAAAGAAAAATGGTAAACAAACGGTAAGAAACATGTTTCCATGGAAAGCAGTCCAAAAACAAATGACAAACACACAAACAAACCCATCGGGGTTCTCATGGTCACTTGTTACAATTTTGTAGCTTTTATTGCTAACGTCATATTATAAGTAGGAAAGTATACGTAACTGCGACACATCACAAAATGTTAAGAAAATACCCTACACCCACACACTGTATGGGGGCATACCCCACTGACCTACCAGTCGAAATTTAAGTCAAGTATGAGAGAGACAAAAGTTTTTTAGTTCCAATTTTTGTATTTTGAATGTTTTTCTTTTCTTTCCAGATTCTATTTTTTTTAAGCATTTATATGATTTTGATTAATTTAAAGCTCTTTTCATCTTTTTGCATGTGGTTGAGTGAAGTCAAAAAATTAAATGAAATACCCTCAGCAAGGGTATACTAATTAAATTTATTCAGACCTAGAACTAATCAGTTGTGGTTTCCAGTTTCGTTTAGAATTTTTTGCAGTCAGCATAATTTAACATCAGGTTATTCAAATGTCTATGTTGTTTTAACTATCTTAAGAGAACTGGATTCTTTGAATTCATATTTCTGGTATCTCACGTTTTCTTTGTAATTCAATAAATTTGTCAAGTCATTAACGCCTTTTTTCTAATGACTCACATAAAACGAGCATACCCGCCAGACATAATTTTGCACACAGGGTAGCAAAGAGTTCAAGCTTCAAAGCTATAAACAAAAGTGTATAGAGGAAAGCCTATTAGCCAACTAATTAACTTAGAGACGATTAAAAAAAGAGACAATAATAATGACAATTGAGCTGTAAATACAGAAATGTAGGAGAAGAAATTTATCAGAAAATTAAAGTCTTATATTTTATATGTACGACATCAAAACTTTTAATAATTTATTTCTCTTTTTATCTTTTTTTTTTAAATGTACTTTAATTTTAAATTTAAATCAATTTAAAAAGTTTTTTTTTTTATTTAAATTTACTTTAAATTAAAAATTGCTCTAAGATGACATTAAATAAATAAATCAATAAATAATATCATATTCAATAAAAGAGAACTGCATATTGTTTCTAGAATTTTTCTTATATTATTTGTATTTTAAGTACCATAAATTGTCATCAATAGTCGCAGCATTCACTTTTTCTCCAAGTGGAATACTTGAGATAATTATGTATCTAAATAGCAAAAATATTCATATGGCATTAATAAATTTGCTGATATTTATCAAAATAAATTGTGTACCATTTACATGCAACAAATAATTGTGATATCATTTCGTTTATGAACAAATGCAAAATGATAGCTGATAAATTAGAATTCGAATCGTATTCGAATTCGAATTCGAATTAGAATTCGTATCGTTTCCAACTCTTAATCAACGTCAAGCAAATCGTCGCTGTTGACGTCGACGTCGACGTTGACGTTGCGCAGCTAGCGTCGCTGTCGCGGCCGCTGCCAACGCTGTTGCTGTGTTGTTGTGGTCGCTGCACAGTGTAAGATTTTGCCAATCTAGGGGGACTTAATTGAAAAACCAAATTATTTTTAAGGTGACTTTATAAGTGGCCTAGAAAATGTTCATTATTTGTTGCAAATAAGTGCCAAAAATTAAGTAAATATTTAACAATATTCTATTTTTGGTGGAAAAATACTAACAACATGCAATCAAATCAGCCATAACATAGTTCGTTTGCAGAAAACCATTCTAAATCAGGATCAGTAATAAAATTTTGCCCAAAGGCCTTGAATTTGGCAATGAGTGCAATAGCACGCGCAGAGTTTTTCGAGGTTTGGTTAAGTAACGTAAGAGCCATTAAGCCTAACTCACTCCTAGAGCACGCAGCGAAGATTTTTGGCAATGATATCGATCATAAAAAGTTAAAGTTGTACTTAACAAAAATGTGCCATGAATTTGAGTTCAGGTGTAGTAAATCTAGGAGAGATAAGTCCAGATTTATGACCAATTATACAAGTTGGCTTCAGGGCGCAATAAAACACGTTAATTATAAGATTGATGTCGCGCCTTCAACCTGAAACCAAAGCGGAAGAACTATAAAACCATTTTTTGATTGTTCCTCAAAACTACAGCATAGAAGAAGTATAGATCTGCAAAAATTAGCAAAAAGCTATTTTGTCTACTTATTTTTTTTTAACTTTGAGTTGTTTTTATTTTTAATTTAAATACTTAGTGAAATATATGAAAATAATAATTTAATTACCATTAAAACAAAAACATTTTTCATTTGTTCGGCTAGGAATTTTGAAGTTACAATTAAAAGCATGAACAAATAACAAAAGTAATCAATTTGAAAAAAAATTGTTTTTTTCATTATTAATTAAAATATTTTTAGTTAACCAAAATTAAAACAAAATATTCTAACCTGATACTTTTATGAAAAAAAAAACAAATTTGTCTATTTTTATTGCGATTTGTATGTTAAAAATATGAAAACTTTCTGGTTTTCCGTTTTTTACGCCCTATAGGGTGCCATGCCCACTTTAACTAATATTGCATTCGCTGCAAATTTCAAGACAATAGCCATTGAATTATGCCCCCGAAATTGTCAAACTGTTACACTGTGCGCTGCTTGCTTCTGTTATCGCGTCGACGCGTTGACGTCGCGACGTCAGCTGTCTTCGTGTTGTTGCATTAAGTTAATATTCGCTGTTGTCGCTGTTGTTGTTCGATTGTTGCTGGCGCTGTTCAAACAGCTCGATTTGCTGCCGCCAAAACGCAGACAATTCAGTTTGAATTCTGACTTCAAGCGCTTTAGAACACGATTATAAGAGATCTTCTACTTTGCCCGTTATTCGAATTATAGTATTTGATACCAAAAATAAGTATTGTGTGTATGCGGCTTCGTTACATTCCATTTCGTTTGTTGATACTATTAATTATTATTATTATTAGGTTCATAATTTTTTTTTTTATTTGATTTTCCAGCGCATTGCATTTGCAATTTTAATTTAGCGCATAGCTAATTTTAATTGTTGCTCTTCTCATTTGTGAATTGTTGTTGCTGTTGTTTTCTTACAGTTTTTTTTTTTATGTGTGTGATGTTTTTTTTTGTGTTCAATGATAAGAAAACCGCGCCGCGAAAAACTAAACGAACAAACACACACACATGTATAATTTCATTTTATTATTGTTTATCATATTGCTCGAATTTCAGTGCCAAAAAGTGTGAAGAACGAAATACGGTCCAAATAATATAGACAAGAACAAAAGCCCAGGCAGCCAATTGTACATCCCCGGTTGCCCACCAAATACAATTGTCCAGCATGTCGTCCTGCAAGATATTGCCCCGTCGCCAGGCAATACCGGTCCTCTATACGAGGGGCACCCACTACGAGGTCGGCTTCGATATGGTAAGGTCCTTAGTGCCCTCCCCAGCTCTTGACCTTTTTTCGCTATTGGCCAAGTCACGCTAGCCTAATTATAGCTTCACTTGCAGTACAAACCAGTGAAAATCCCTTTTCAATGAATTTTTAAGCATTTGAAAATTCGGTCTTTAAGTTTTTCATTCTTCTTAAATTATTTCACAATTTTCGTTAAGGTTATTTGACTTTTAAAACTTGCCCAGATCAATAACGAGTTGAAACGTGAGTTTCACTGGGGGATTTACTCGTATTCATTTCAATTGTTCGATACCATGTAAAATTGTAATTTCAAATTGCAACTTATAGTTAACGATGGTCTAACGACTATCCAGTTATCCAGTTAACGGTATCCAGTTATCGACTTTTCATTTTTATGAATTCTCATCAAATATATTCTTTATACCAAGTGTAATTATCATAGCTTGGCTAAGACACCAGTTCATATAGACTGGAATATTTATTATCGAGTTCACAGTGCATTTTGAATTGTCATTCAAGCAGAAAATTCAAATATGCTGTGAAATTTCGAAAAGAAAACAATTACAAAAACAGCAAGAACAAAATAAATAATTAGAATTAGAATCGCATAAAACACCTGATGCAATTTTTTTAGTTTTTTTTTGTTGCTTAAAGCTCATCAGGTATTCAAATGAAACCGTCAGGGCATATGGAGCAATACTAAAAAAAATAGAAAATGGAATATACGTAATACCATTTATACATAAAAAATGCAAAACAAACTTTGAGATTGAATAAAGTCTTTGTTAAACTCAATGAAAAATGATTTTTTCGACATCATCTCTTCATTTCTCGCAGTGTAATTAGTCTTTATTGAAGATTGCTTTAATTGCAATAATAATGCAAGCGCTCTTATCACGCCTTTGACTACAGTGAATGCATGAATTATTTACTCAGTCTTTGAACTGGTTTTGATAAGCGAACTTGTGCAAATAATCAACAGTTGTACACTCATAAAAATAAAAACAAGCAAACAAACATGGAAATTATTAAATGATAACTAGTCAAACAAATAAAACGAAAATAGAAATGCAAGAAAAATAAACAGAAGAATTACAAGCAGAAATACTATTTTATCTAATATTAGATGAACTTTTCTTCTAAAATCGTATAGTCTACATACATATACATATAGATTAGCTTATACGCTTATCAAGCTGATATGGACCTGTCGGTGTACTTCTACCTGTGTATGTATGTATGTGTATGAGCTTTGAGCAAATTTACGTATATATATAGAAGAAACTTGGTATAGTTAATTTCTTTGGATGGAAATATCATTTGTGTTTAATTTACTGATACTGTCTTCTAAATCCTATAGCTGTCATATCGAAGTATGAGCTCTTATATGAATATCATATTTATTTCTTATATTTTATTTCGTAATTATTTGAATTAAAATTGTCGTTACACAAATAGAAATTTTATCATTTTACTTTAATGATATTTTTTTATCACATTATCGACAATTGAACAAAATGGAAGGACCACACTATGAAATAAAATTCAGAATCTTTTGTATCCTGAGTATAATATTACTCAAACTCTTTTGCTTATTCGAGGTTACTTAGAATACGAAAGCTGTACGACAAATTAATTTTCGAACTAAAAATTGTTTTTTTTTTAGTGGAAGTTGGGTTTGGTCTTTTCCAGCTTTCGTCGTGGAGGGGCTTGCTATTTAGTTGTTTGACCCAGTTCCTGGTTAACCTTCACTGAGGCACTCACACTCACACTCACTATGGCTTCGAACCGGAATCGGTAGCAAAAAAAAAAAAAAAAAAGCAAAAAAAAACCATGAACAATTGGCCAATATCAAGGGCAAATGGCAATTAACATGCAGGCACGGACCCGGGCCCAAGATCAGTGCCAGAAATCGGAGGGAGTCGGGTGTCAATAGGCGACTACGAGTACAAGTAGTTTCCTCGGGTCGGTGGGGGCCCGGCCGAATAAAATGAATACAAAACATTCATGCGGCCATTTACTAGCAATGTTATAACAACACTCACTAACAATAACCATTATTCATATTGTTGCTTGGTTTGTTTGCTCAGCGATCGGTCGTGATCGATTATGCATTTGTTTTATCTCCTACATATTTTAATGTCTTTTTTTTAAATCTTTTTCAGCATCTAATATTTGCTTAAAATATCTAGTCACATTTGCATATTCAAATACGAGTGCAATGAATATGCAACTAATAGCCCTAAATATAATACCCTTACAGCCCTAAAGTTTTCCGATTTCGATTTTATTCTAAAAAAAAAAGAAAACTTAAAAAATAAGATTTTTGATTTTAGCTTTGAGTTGTAGATGTTTTTGGCAACTTTATCCTATTGATTCGATTTCCAACTACAGACTTTTACTTGAAAGAAATATATGATATATAGTGCTTAGTTTTCTGACTCTCATTGAATTTCATCAATATTTTTAGAGAGGCTCTAACTAATATAAGGACAAATTTTCCCTTTTAGCCAACTTGAGCTTTATTTGATACTCATTCGAAGGTCATGAAATTTGTTTAAACAGTTTATGAATTTAATATAAAGATTCGGTTAACCTAGTTGGAAGGTTTGAGAAAACAGAGAAGACTTTTATTTTGTTAATATATGTATTTGTATGTATAATATATATAATGAACTTGCTATTTGAATTACACAGTTCGATTTTTATTAAAGATTGATATAACTTTTTGTTTTTTCTCAAGTTTTACTTGTACTAAATTTGGATCAAATGTATAGCTGTCTACATAGAATAGCATCGTTAGCTACAAATTGATGATACCCCACGACAGGGTATACAAAGTAGCCAATTGGCAATATGGCAGTTAAACTATTTAAAAAGCCAAGTAGTTAAAGTTAATACTCACTAACGGTTACTCAAACTTCAATTCACTTTTATTTACAGGGTCGCACATTCGGCTCGATGATCAAGAACTTTCTGATCTTATCTCAACCACTGAACGAAACCTATTTGCCTCAATACGCCACCGCAAAAGGCAGTGAGTATACTCACAGTACCCACAACAACTTAAAGCAGTGCTTCAAAATTGTTTTCATTCATGTTGAGTGACTAATGTGAATCATTTGCCTTCTTTTTTTTTATTTTTTTGTGTATGTTTTTTTCGCAGGGCAAATCTATAATGAGACATTGGAATCGGTGAAATGTAGCTTTCCGCAATATATACGCGAATTGGAGGGCGTGGCCGATGGTGCCGAGGTGGAGTTCCATAAGGTGAGTAATCTTTACAAATGGCAAAAAAAAAAAAATTCCAAAAACGTAACTTAATACACAATTAGCAAAACTCCAAAAAAAAAAAAAAAACACACACTTTTCCCCCCTCCGCGTGGTGTTAATAATTAGCACTTGCATTGACAGCTCCAGCTGTTAACAATTAAAACAAATACAAGTGCATAATTGTTCAAATAATATGAACAAAAAAAATGAGATAATAAAAAAAAGAATACTTGAATACTGCAAATAATAATTATAATATGATATAAACAACATAAATTAGTTGTATTGTTTTTAACAGTTTTATTAACGGGGAGGGGGGGGGGGGCGGTAGCGGCAGTAGAAAACTTCAACTTGAGCTTTCTAACGGTAAAGCTAATGCCAAAGTCGTCGCATTGCGTGTCGAATTTAGTTGGCGTTGCAAGTTTGCCAATGTTTCAATGACAACGCCAAATGCAATAGCAACAAAATAAAAAACAAACAAACATACATACATACATACATATGTACAGACGAATTCACATGCCCCAATCTCACTTAGCCAACTAACTAACTAACTAGCTAGCTAACTATATTAATTTACCTACATTTTTATATGTAACAGTAATTACAATTGGCACTCGCCTATAACGAGCCCATACATAATTATCGAGCACGATACATATATATATATATATTATTATAATTAAATTAAGTTTATAAGCAATTAATCAATTAATCGACACCTCAGACGTGCATCCAAGTGTTACTTACTTTATATTGTACATCGCCTAAAAACTGATGTATCAAGTGCAGGGTTACTCTTACTTTAAATACGTTTTTTATTCGGCTATTCAATTTATTATGCGTTTTTTTTATACATATTTTATAAAGATATTGATTACAGGTACATTAAGTTATAAGCAATTAATCGGCATCTCAAAAGTGCAGCTCGTTTGTTTACTAAGAGAGAGAGATGCATGGTCACCCTATTTTTTTTCATAAATTCATTTTAAAATCGGAATTTAATTTCGATCTTTAAATTCCGATTTAAAATGAATTTATGAAAAAAATAGGGTGACATGAGTTCAAGTTAATTAAATACATAAATTATGAATTGTTCATTAAAGAGCACCTTAGAGATGTATTAAGTACAGGGTCCTCCCTATTTCTTATTTTAAAATTCATTTTCGAATCGGATTACCTATTCCCTGTTAATTTATTTTATCAGCGTTAACTTAATTAATCAGCTTATCAGATATGTACTTTTTAATTTATGATTCCTCAAAGTGAAGCCCTTCATTTATTTCTAATTTCTTTAACAATTTTCGAAAATTCAAAAATCAGATCTTTAACCGCTCAAAGTCATGTAGTAGTTTAAATTTTACAGATTGCACTTAAATGTTAAATTTCATAAGACTGATTTGTTTTGAACTTGATAAATATTTATCAAAATTGAGATCAATTAATCATTTAGTCATTTTGAAAAGAATACATTTGTTAATCGTAATCGGAATCAATTTATGGCATACCTTTACTCTTTGTTATAGATTCCGAAAATTATTATAGCTAACTCAATGAAATGAAAAATATTACATCAAACAAAAGCCGATGCTAAACTAAACAATTATTTAATTAGCTAAAACGAAATCAGCTACAGATCCCATTAAATCAGCTGCCAAATATAATTAGCGGCAAAGTTTAGTTGAATTGCACTCTTTTCACACCAGGTCAAGAATTTCATTTAAGATTCATTTTTTTTTTAATCCTTGTAATTGATCTAATGTTTTCATTGCAATTAACGACATCACTTTTAGTCGAATTTCACTGTAGACAAATGTGGAGAACAAAAAAAAACAACGCATTGGCCGTGCTCAGTCATTGAACTAGTTCCGTTTTATTGTTGTTGTTGTTGTTGTTGTTGTTGTTGTTGTTGTTCTTGTTCTTGTTCTTGTTCTTGTTGTTGTTGCCGAATGTTCTTCAGTTTTTCTAAGCCAATTTGTATTTGGCCAATCTGCCCATATAAATGAAAATGTTGTCAAGTGAAGCGAAGGAGAAGCCCGTCAAAAGAGGCAAAAGACAAAAAATGACTAAAGAAGAAGAATTCGATTGTCTTAGATAATTCAGGTGCAAGGGTTTTCTTTGGCTTCCCCTCGAACTACCCGATTAACGGCTTTTATTGCACCATGGGCGTTTTTATACATTTATTCAAATTATCTTAATCGAATTTCGAAACGGTTTCACAAATAAAATATTACAAATTTTGAAAGATATGTACGTAAACTTTAAAACAAATTTTCAAAAACTACAAAAATGTTAATCAGATTTTAAAGCCGATGATTACAGCTGAACATAATTCAATTTTATGCTTGACCAAACCGAAGTTAAATCTTATGCATGAATCGGATTCTCAACGGTTATTTTGGTTGGAATAATTTTCGGTATGAAAAAAACAGGCAACCGCTACGGTTATCAATTTCAATCGGTTAATATCGGCTTACGGTTACGATTATGGTTACGCTTACTATTTTATAAAGCTGCCATAGGAGCAATCACTTAAAGTTCCAGAAATCAAATTGAAAAAAAAACCTTTTTGTTTTCCAAAATGATTTAATCCATAAAGTTTTTTAAAGGCACTTTTTTCATTTAAAAAAGAGTACAACATATTAATTTGGAGTCATCAATCTGGCTATGAAGTATTTCTAATTTCGAATTTTTTATTTTCGAATAAATTTAAGCGCTTTTTGCAGCGATCGATCAAATTTACATGGTATTTTGATTGAAGATAAAATCTATTTTCCACTTTCAAACATAGGAATTTTTTTTGATGTGAATTAGCGAGGAAGTAATGCGAATTACGGAGTGAAAAGTCCAAATTATTTCACTGTTAGGTAAATGAAGGCCAATCGGGGCATTGGTGCACGTTTATCTGAAGTGAGCAATTTAGCGGACCAGGCTTATTAGCATGGCCAACTGACTAAGTAGCTGTCGCCGGCTGACGTTTTGGTTGTCTTAGAAATGCGCAGCTGCCAATAATATGATATAATTTTTTGCGTGCATTTAGTTGGCCAATTAAGTGCACGCAGAATCGAAACTTACCTTGGCCGCCTACCGTGTGATGGTTATGTCGGCATCGACATCGGCTTATCAGATTATGCAGCCGTTTAGAAGCAAGCCAAGGGAATGACAAACTTGAAATTGCATCATTAATTCAGCGTACAGATCAAATAACCAAACTAGTAATTATCACTAGCAACATTTGATTCAGAATGCCAAGGATTCCCACAAATGCATTTGCTAGTTGCCTAACATTCTTTACATTAATTCGTGCATTGCGGAGAATCCTTCAATGCATTTTTGGAGCCACCAAAAGGACATTTAAAATGATTCAGTAAATAACCTTTAGTCTAAGTGTTTTCTGTTAATGTATTTTATATTATTTCCTATTGTATTATTACTTTCATTTTATATTGTTATTTTATTTTTATTTTCATATATAATTTGCTTTTTTATCAGCATAAGTACAGTTTGCCCAATTGTAGCTTTTTGAATTTCTTAGAATTTCAATGATTCATTGCCCAAATTATGGATTATTATGAGTACATTTCATTTATAATGGCACATCTGAAAATTGATCTAAACTGTTAAGCGTGTTGTTTGCCCATCGAAAAAACGGTTGAATGTAATTGATATTCAGATAAGTATACGCCCTGTACGTGCAACTCATAATAATTAATTATATGCACCTTAATTTGCCATCAATTATTGTACATCATTAAATGGTCCTTAACCCACGTTGAAATAACAGTAGAAAACCAGCAATAAATCAGCAAGCAAAAAATGCATGCAAATAATGCATTGATCACCTTTTTTCTTTATAATACCCTATCTTAATAATTATAATTATAATAATTATTATAGATTTTGCATTTGATATGCTCGTATTTATCCTAACTAACTTTTCTTTTAATCGGATTTCCATAACGCATATATATATAACAGGTATTGGTTTGAGTAGGAAACTAAATGCGAAGACTTTTAGTAGTTCGGCTTATGAAATATGGTGAAAGTGTGTTTTTGACATTGAGATGATCTATCAAATATTGAGCTGTATTTTTTTAAGCATTATTCAATTGATTTATTAACTTTACTCTTAGTGGATTTTCGAAGCTAAACTTTCTCTCTTGCTCTTATCAACAGTTGTTTCTGCTACACTTGGATGAGATTTTGCCGCAATCCCTGAAGCATCAGCCACGTAGCAAGAATCAACCCACCGGATGCTCCTCGATCATTGTTAACCAGAAGCACTGCGTAAGTAATCCGTTCGCGCACACCCAACTGTTGACCAACTGTTGACCAACTGTTGACCGATCAATCTCTGTTGAATGCAGCGTCTGCTTGGCCACACGGAGGATGCCTTAACGGAGACGCTCAATCATTATTACTTTGTGGTGGCCCACATCATTAGCGACAAGCCGCAGGGCAAGTATAATGTGAAGGAGGAGCATTTCATGTCTCTGTGCTATGCTGGACACTTGCCCGGCTATACAATGAGTCACAATCATCATGGACTCGTGTTTAGCATCAATACAATTAGCGCCGAGTTGTTGCGCAGTGGCAAGACACGTGAGTTTATTAACAGTTTTATAGCTCGACTTCATTACGATCGAGTGTACTCGACTGCGGTATACCCTGTGCCCAGGCACTCCGAGTTTTGACTAATTGCTAGTGTTACATTTACATAGATCCAGTGAACAGATTTTAGCCACATTTGATCATAATTTAAAAGATTACAGAAAATTCCCAATCTGTAAGCAACCTCTAGGAACAACAAAAAACTGTATACTGAATCTAAATTTTCGACCAAACGTTCCATGACCGATCCCAATTTAAAAACAAACTTGATCTGCTTACGGTATCCAGAAACTAGCATACCAAGCTTGAAGTTTTAATGGGCAGAGGCTATACAAAATGAGAAATAATAAAATATTTGCTTTAACTTTGAATCATAATCTTGTTCATATTTTTAAACTTATTAAAAATAAAAATAACATTTTTTAAAATTTATTTTTCTAATATTTTTATAAATATAAAAACCCATTAATGTTTTAAAGTAATTTTTAATATATTTTTATTATTTTCCGGTATTTGGATTAAATATTTATATTAAAAAAAATGTATAAGTAATTATTATTTTAATCATAATCTTGTTCATATTTTTAAACTTATTAAAAATAAAAATAAAAATATGTTAATATATTTTTCTAATATTTTTATAAATACAAAAACACATTAATGTTTTAAAGAATTTTTTTATATATTTTTATTACTTTCTGGTATTTGGATTAAATATTTTTATATTAAAAAAAAATGTTTAAGAAGTTTATTAATTTATCATTTTAATTATCTATGATTTAACTATGAGAAACAACAAATATTTTGTATTTCTTTTATTTTTATCTATGCCGAATCTCAACTTGCAGCCCGTCATTTCATCACTCGCGCTCTGCTTGCCACGAGCAATGTGGATGATGCCTTCAGGGTGCTCACGGATGCCGGAGTCGGCGCTGCGGATGCATGTTCTATTAACTTTAGCTTCTTGGGGTGAGTGTGCACAGCCTCATGAGAAACTCTAAACATATTACAAATTTAGAGAAACTTAACAATCTAACAGATATTCGTAAATTCAAGTCTACAAATTGTTCATTAATATTTATCTTTCTCTGAAACCAGTTGAATTTATTGTTAAATTGTGTCATTTCGCGAATCTATTTTAATAGTAAAGGTCGTAGTTTAGTTTATCTTAAATGAAAAATTTCATAAGTAATGAAGAAAAGCATAAGAAAATTAATATAGAACGGACTATGTTCCTAAAATTCCAAGTATTTGTTGAAATTCGAATAGGGGAAATCAAATAATTAAATGCTTTTCTCCTGCAGCGATCCCCGGCAAATGTTCTACAACGTCGAAATGGCTCCCAGTCCGGAGAGGAAAAATGAATCCCATTTGAGTATCAAGGAGGTACCAATGGGTACATGCAATTTCCATGTTAATCAGTACGTACATCGACTTGAACCAATAGTCAATTGACTTGACTGACCGAAGTATTCTTTCAGATTTGATCGCATTCCCATGGACCAGGCCAATGAACCTATGCTTGAGTCAAGCATATCACGAATGCGTGCCTTTTGCACCTACAAGCCGCCGGCCAGTGAGCAGGATGTCCGTACGATGCTGGGCGATGTCTCCGGTGGATGCTATTGCGTCTGGCGGGACAATGGCAGACCTGATGAGCCGGTCAAAACAATTGCTGTTGGCATTTTCGATTTGAGTGCCAAAACCTTTTCACTCTATTCGGACAATCCGTGTCTAACGGAGCCTCACTGCACCTTGCCCCTAATTTACAAATAGATGTAAACTATATTTATACCGTATATGAACTCATTCTTTATCAATGTTTTTATGTGCGTCCAATTGGCGTGCACACATTATATGGGCCTAATTATTGTTTAAAAAGGTATTATTAATTTCGATTAACATATAAATAAAGATTTTTTTGTGGGTTTAGCAACTGTTTATAAACATATACATATGTATATTCAATAAAAATACATTTTAAATTTACAAATGTTTTTAAAATTTATCGTTAATTTAATGCGCGCTACCAACACTAATTAGCGTTGCCAGACTGCTGAGAAAGAAATGTAATAACAGTGATTGCACAGCCACTGACAGCTGACTATGCATCGGCAAGCTGAACAATCGATAACTCGACTACATCGATTGCAATTTGTACACAATATCTGAGCAACAATCAAAATATCATAAGTTGCCAAAGTACTCGATAGTGCTCTAAGGACACCGATAGTGGATAATTTCAGCATCCATGGCTTAAATTATCTATAAAGAAATAAAGATTTGATTTCATTATAGATCACTTAAATATATAATCAAATGAAGTAGAATAATAAAGACTTCAAAAATTAATTAATTATTTGTACAGATTACTCACCAGAAACAAAACTTTATTTCTAAATATAATCGAATACAATTTGTTAAATCATCGATATAACCATCAATGCTTGTGCAGCCCTAGTTGTGACCATTCTCGGCAATAGCAGCCCTAGATTGTGTGTGTTTTCTTTTTTATTTATTTATCTGTTTGTTGAGTGCAGCAATGCAATATTAGCAATTAAGATATAGATAGATTCAGAAGAATACAACCACAATGTATACATTGCTGCACGGCTTCTACAAATATCTTACACAAAAAGACGAATACTGCGTCGTCATTTTGGGCTTGGACAATGCGGGCAAAACGGTAAGTGATTCCGGCTTGAATTCAAGACAACGCCAACGACGTTAACGACACGTCCGCAAATGTTAATTACAGACGTACCTGGAGGCAGCCAAGACGAAGTTCACAAAGAACTACAAAGGCCTGAATCCGGCTAAAATCACAACGACAGTGGGCCTCAACATTGGCACCATCGATGTCCAAAGCGTTCGACTGAATTTCTGGGATTTGGGCGGACAACAGGAGCTGCAATCACTGTGGGACAAATACTACCAGGAGTCGCATGGCGTCATTTATGTGATAGACTCCAATGATCGCGATCGCATGGATGAATCGAAACTCATATTTGGTAAGTTCACTCGAATCCCCATCCGTCATTTGTGGATCTAACAACATTTCGTGATAATCCATAGATAAAATGATCAAGAACGAGTTGCTGTCGGGTGTGCCGCTTTTGATACTGGCCAACAAACAGGATCTGCCCGATGTCATGGGCGTTCGCGAGATTAAACCAGTGTTCCAACAGGCCGGAGCGTTAATCGGTCGCCGTGATTGCCTCACGATTCCAGTCTCAGCGCTAACGGGCGAAGGTGTCGATGAGGGCATCAAATGGCTAGTGGAGGCGATCAAGCGGCATTCGTTAGTGCGTCCGCCGCGTGAAAACGATTGAGCAACGAATGATTCCAGTATAATAATATATATTACACACACACACACACACACCGAATACAGACGATAGACGATCTTGTACAGTAGCCGCTTGGCCTTAGGTTAAACATGTATCAAATACATAACATATACATATATTTTTTATCAATGGATAAATATACACATACATACCGTGTGTGTATCTATGTCGAGAGCAGGAAGCGTTGAACGTGGCTTCCACCTGTCAATGACTCGTATCAAAGCTTATCAGGAGCGCAGTCCATGACGCCGTTTGCTTATCAACAACTAAAAAAGTAAATAAAAAAGTACCTAATATTCGGCATGCCGAAGATTTGATACCCTTGCAGAGCCCTATAAGCAGCTCAAATATTTGGCAGTCCAATTTAAACCAAATTCGATTGACCTTCATAAGCCAATGCCTTATACACAATTTGTATCAATCGGTTACTAAACGGTTATCTGTTTTTTATTAACAAAAAAGAATTTTTCGGTTACGGCTACCAATTTCAATTGTTTAATACCGGCTAAGGGTTAAGCATTGATTTTTGAGCTAGGAACTAATTTTATATCGGTATTTCGAAACCGAAACATGCAAATAACCGCTAACTGATTCAAAACCGATATCCTATGTTTTCGTGTAACCGATAGCCGAAAACAAAAAGTTTTACTCAACCGAAACCGCAACTGTTACCGATATTCGATTCGTTGTGATACCCTGCTTTTGAGTAAAGTTAATATAGATAGTATATCCCTAGGTAAGGGTATTATACATACATGAAATTCTTGATGAGTTGTGAGTGTGTCTTTGTGTATACCTGCCATTCTCACGGCTGTCGTTATCAGCGGGTGGAGAGATATGTATGTATATGAGTATACATTCGAAAACGAGCTCGTCTAGTTTGATAACTATATCTATCTGCAGCTAAAATGTACATGTGTAGCTCAACTGCAGCCGTCGATAAAGTGCGAGAGGGATCGTAACCTAATGGGTTTAGTCTTTTGCTAGAGTTACAACCGCACGGGCGACGGTGCTGCTCGTCTTACATTTGTTTGGCTAACGATTTACCCTATATCGGAATACATACATATACTGCTTGTTCAACCGCAGATCAATGATGAAATGATAACGCCTCCGACTCGATCTCTGTTCTGATCTTGACCGGTCTGTATTCATGTGTCACCTGCTGCCGGTTAAAGTTACCCAATCTGGGTTAAACTAAAACAAGAGCGATATAGTCGAGTGCCCGACTATAAGATACCCGTTACTAAATTTGTACACCTAAAACAGCCATAGCTACCGTTATATTTATTCGATTTCAACGCGATTAAGTGCGCGGATTATTAGCAATAAATAAGAACGTGAAGCTTTTAGTGATTTGTGATGTCTGTGGGGAAAATACGCGTCTGTCCACTAAATGTGGAATGGGGTTTAAAGAAGTCTGTGTCCAAAAAGTGGTCTCTCTAGCTCTCGCTCTCATAGTTTCTGAGATTCAGGTGTTCATAGTCAAGGCAAATCGACTCATCTGTTAATGGTGATCAAGAATATATACATTGTATATATTGACGCCTTTTTCCTACGGCATATATAGCACCGAATTCAATATACACTAGTAACGGGTATCAAGAGAACGCACCAAGCAGGTGCTGTCCATGTGTATGTGTGTGTGCCGGGTTTGGGGGATTGAAATCGTAATTACTTATAAATGTACATTAGATAACACGTACATACGTGAACGCCGCCTATGTGGAGCACACATCGTAGCCGCTTATCATTATATTATAGCAGTGTCAGTAACTGTGCGGAGTTCGGATGTGTGTAAGATTTTGTGTATTTAGTTAGTGTCTACTTTTGTGTACGAGCGGCGACAAGAGAAAATAAAAGACACGCTACAGTCATGTATCCGTATTATGAACAGGATTGGAGTGTTTTGCCACCGGAAAACAATCGCAGGTGAGTTGCAAAAAATGTGGCAAGCACATTTCCTGTTCTTATTTGATTCAAAAACAAAAATGACGTTATGAGCAGCGATGCGAATACATCGTCATCGTTGTTAAATCGGCTAAGAGAGCTATCGATAGCTGCGATAACACAGTGCTGCTACTGTCAAAACGAAATGTCAACCGCTTAGCTAGCGCTCTCTCGCTCTCACTGCTGCTGCTGCCTAAACAACAACAACAACTACTACTACTACTACTGTTGCGCTCATCATCAACATTCTACGAGCAGTTTTGTCGCGTTGTTAAAATTTGCATTGGAAGTTGGAGGCGGCAGGTGGTTAAAAAAAAACAAAAGTTTAAATTAAGTGCAAGCAATAAATCGATTCCCGCGAAAAATCGACTAAAAGTGTTTGTGGCAATGCACAATTTAATGTCTAGTTTTCCTTGTGACCAAAAAGAAGCATACGCTTAACTCAGTGGTTGCTTTTGTATGCGTGCTGTGTGTGTGTATGTGATATGTCCATGAAACTTGGGCTTTCCAATGAAGTCACATTAATTAACAAGAGCTGAGAGTAATGAAATATTTTAAAATAAAACGTGTTAAGTTACAAAAGCATAAACTGCGAATGCACAAAAATATATATATATAAACAAAGAACACATACGTGTATTTACTGTGATATTATATATATTTTTGCAACGCATGCAATGCATTCGATACTGGGCACATAGTGTCATATCGATAACGAATATCGATAAGAGAGTAGCAGCAATGACGGCAGCTGTTTTGGTTTTGGCCATGACTGGTGACTGTGACTGCCTTTTAGGCCATTAAACAATACTTTGAGCAAGTGCTAACGATTTATGTGGCAATTCGATTGCATCAGTTATCATTATAAATACAAGTGTACGCAGGATCGTACAATTGGCTGTTTCGCTACTGCTCCAATTGGATTTTAATACGCCTCCTCCGAGTTTCTTTATGTTTGTGCGTGCACTTGTGTGTGTGTTTGTGGGTTGCTTTCAGCTCAATGCGCGCTAATCGTCCACACGGCTCGGCTCATGCTTCAAGTGCGGTTTTCGCATTATTCACTAAACTGAATTAATCATTTCAATTTCATCAGCAAAAGCGGGCACAAAACTGTTTTGCATTTAAGTTTTGTGTGTGAGCCTGCCATTTTTTGTCGTCGTCTTAATTAACACCCTACACACCTAGCCTACTTGTTCTTTTTTTTTGTTCGTTGCGCTGCGCTTCGTTGGCCAGCACTGGCAACTACATACATATGTACGTACATATGTAATTCATGCGAGTTAAAAGGTACTTCAATGCCCATGCATAAAGTACATACATATGTATGTACGCGTGTGCGTGTGTGTGGCTTGGAGCTTTTTGTTTGCATTGAGCGGCGACAGATCAAATGTACATATGTATGTATATTTGCTTAAGCCTCAGCGTATGTACACATCCACATATGTACATAACGTTTCATAACTGGCAATGAGTTAATTGCACATCGCGATTTGTGTTAGTAATACAATAAATCCAAGCAGCATCCAAAAATAGAGCGAAAGAGTGAAGCTTTGAGAGAGTGAGAGAGAGAGATGGAGAGGAGAGGCTTGTAAACTGTTAAAGTTCACTGCAGTGCTAAAAGTTTTCTTTTTTTTTGCAAGTGCAACCAGTGTGTATGTTTGTGTGTTCGGAGAGCGCAAGAAAGAGAGACGGTCAGAGAGTAAGCAGCCGGCTGTCAACGTCGTTATTGCTGTTGTTGTTTTTGTTGCCGCGATCGAAATTTGTTGTTGCAGTCTTGCAACGCCAACGCAGCTGTAATAACAGCAACAGCTATAACTAATATGTGTGTGTGGTATACATGAAAGCATAGGACGGCAACAAGAAGCAGCAGCAGCTAAAAAACAAGAAAGAAGCAAGAGCAAAATAAAAAGTGGAAAGATAAAAAAAAAACAAACGAAAGCAGCCGCAATATCAGCAGTTAGTCTGCTTGCTACTACCAAAGTGCTTCAAGCCGCAGCAGTAGCCTCGCCTCACAATGAACTCTGAGCATGGGTATGCCTTTAATATACATATACACATTTATTTATTTATACATATATGTGTGTGTATATTTACTAATATTCACATTTGTGCTCCACAGATTCAATCCAGCCTTCAATATGGCCACTATACGGCAGGCATTCACAGAGGCCGTTGAAAGAGGTAAAGTTGTATACCCTTTAAACATTTAGTCACTTAATTGTTTTGACAAAATGAAATTCTCATTTTTTGTCTTTTAATAAAGAAACAAAATAATAGTCAAACCAATTACACGACTAACGGTAACTGTTCATCTCCTTACCAACAAGAGCAAGAACAATAATTGATTCTCGCCCACATTTACAGTCAGAATGCCGACGCCCACACGACTGCGCGATCTTATACGGCAGATACGAGCGGCACGAACCGCCGCCGAGGAGCGGGCTGTGGTTAACAAAGAGTGCGCCTACATTCGCAGCACATTCCGTGAAGAGGATTCCGTCTGGCGGTGAGTGGGCCGACTCTAATTGACATAATAAAGGTTAAACAATATTAACCCATTCTCTCTCTCTCTCTCTTTGTCTCTTTCTCTCTGTCTCGCTTTGCTGTTGGCATGTTGCAGTTGTCGCAACATTGCCAAGCTGCTGTACATACACATGCTCGGCTATCCGGCGCACTTCGGCCAACTCGAGTGCCTCAAACTGACGGCCAGCACACGTTTTACAGATAAACGCATTGGCTATCTGGGTGCCATGTTACTGCTGGACGAGCGTCAAGATGTCCATTTGCTGATCACAAATTGCTTGAAAAAGTAAGTGGCGAAAGAATGCATGAAATCCGCGTGTAAAATACATATGGTTTTGGAGTTAATGATGCAGAAATACGCGTTATCAGCAATCTCAGTATCTTAGATCAGCATTAATGTGTATAAATTTCATAATGTATTGTTAGCTTATTATTTAAGAATCGAATAATTCTTTTTTTTTTGACTCCAAGGTAGTACTAAATTAAAAACTTTAAAGTCATTTTTCTAACTCTTTAAGTAAGCGAGCCGTTCAGTAATTTAAAAAGTTGTGATTATATTAAATTTTAATTAAATATAAAATGAAATTTGTTTATCCAGCGAACTTTATTAAACTTTTATTTATTTTACAGCGATTTGAACAGCTCGACACAGTTTGTGGTTGGACTGGCGTTGTGTACACTGGGAGCGATTGCATCGCCGGAGATGGCACGGGATTTGGCCAGCGAGGTGGAGCGATTGATGAAATCGCCCAATACGTATATACGCAAAAAGGCAACACTCTGTGCGTTTCGTGTCATACGCCGTGTTCCTGAGCTGATGGAGATCTTTCTGCCGGCAACACGTTCGCTGCTCAGCGAGAAGAATCATGGTGAGCATATAATTAATTCTATAATAACTATTGAAAAAAAGCTAGATAATTATATTCTATTTGAATAGGCATTCTTATAACCGGCGTAACGCTTATAACGGAAATGTGCGAGAACAGCTCGGATACGTTGATGCATTTCAAAAAGGTAAGTTGCTGTAGATTCCGGCCGGACTAAGAGGCAGGCAGACAGAGAAAGGCAAACAGACAACAAATCGTATTCCAAAATTAACGATATTGGAACACACTCGACACTCGAAAAAGCTAACAACAAACAGCTTCCAGCGAAGTTTTGCGATCCTAAATTGTCAACCCCATATCATAACATTTTGGGGCGGCCTTATGTGCTTTATACATACATACATGCAAACATATTTATCCATTGATTCATTACGTGTTGTATTTACCAGTATTTTGTGAATTTCCTACTTGATTTTTGGTGCTCCCATTTCATTTGCGCTATACTACCATCTATTATTGGTATTGTCACAATATTATGTTGTTTTGTTCTTATTGCTTTGTACATAAACATTTAAAATTTGATTGATTTTCACATAACGACAACATGTTGTACTTACAAATTAACGCTTGTTTATTTGTTTGTTTGTTTTTGATCGAAAACCGCGCAAACACAAAATGAAATTTGTTGTAATTTGCTTGCCAGGATAGCGGAAATCGAGAGGTATGATTGTGATTTGTGCCTTAATTAAATTAGAAATAATATTCGTATCACTCTTGTTGTTATTGTTGTTGTTGTTGTTTTGTTTAATTTTGATTGTAATTGCTTTCTTTACCACCATACATACATATAAAGCTGCCAAGTTGGTCGAACTCTCTGAGTTCTTCCATTTTCAACTTGTTTTGTTATAGTTAATTTATAGCTTAGTTTTTTGTATAATTGTTGTTGACAAGCAATTTTTCTGCAATTGTCCAACTTGTAATATCTGCTTACTCTTTTTTACACATGCACAAGCTAGCGCTGTCTCGCTTTAGCACATACACATTAGTTTGCTAACTCTATTCCACTCACTTTCCCTTTCTCCCTCTTATGCACTTGCATTACGAATTTTACACTAAATTGATAACTCTCTCTCGCTCTCGCTTATGTAGATTGTGCCGAATCTGGTACGCATCTTGAAAAGCCTTATCTTGGGCGGTTATTCGCCCGAGCACGATGTCAGCGGCGTCAGCGATCCATTCCTGCAGGTGAAAATCCTGCGTCTACTGCGCATTCTCGGCCATAATGATCCGGATGCCTCAGAGGCCATGAACGATATATTGGCGCAGGTGGCCACCAATACGGAGACCAGCAAAAATGTGGGCAATACCATTCTCTACGAGACGGTGTTGTCCATTATGGATATTCGGTAAGATCACAAAAGTGTCCTTAAACTAATCACAAAAGTGTCCTAAAACTGTCTTCTAGTGTTGCCATATCGTTATATGTTATTCGAATGGCAGCTCTAAGCAATGTTTATTTCTGAGCACGATTGCCACATTTGGTACATTTGTACCAAAACGGGTACATTTTTTATACGTCGGCACGTTTTTATTTGAATTTATTTAATTTAATTTTTCGACATTTGAAAGCATTGATTGCTTGGTTTGAGGAATACCGACAATTGATTTTCGTTTGCTTTTGCGATGTTACAGTTTTTATAGCTGATGTCTTGTTATTTCAAACATTCCCATTTTTAAATGTACCGCTCTTTGTTTTCGTTCTCGTTGTGGTTGCAGCTCTGAGGGCGGTCTGCGCGTCTTGGCTGTGAACATCCTGGGACGCTTTCTACTCAACTCGGACAAGAATATACGGTACGTGGCCCTAAATACGCTGCTGCGGACAGTGCACGCGGACACGTCGGCGGTGCAGCGGCATCGCACAACCATATTGGAGTGCCTCAAGGATCCGGATGTATCGATAAGGCGACGTGCGATGGAGCTATCGTTTGCCCTGATCAATGCACAAAATATACGTACAATGACCAAGGAGCTGCTGCT
This sequence comes from Drosophila rellima, assembly GCA_035043635.1. Taxonomy (NCBI): domain Eukaryota; kingdom Metazoa; phylum Arthropoda; class Insecta; order Diptera; family Drosophilidae; genus Drosophila; species Drosophila rellima. The sequence goes on along the minus strand of JAWNMV010000134.1, from coordinate 2,780,930 downwards.
ATTCTTGGAGAAGGCCGATGCTGAATTTAAGGCGCAGTGCAGCTCGGGCATGATATTGGCTGCTGAACGATACTCACCCAATTCCCGTTGGCATCTCGACACCCAATTGAGTGTCCTGATAGCCGCTGGCAATTATGTGCGTGACGATGTCGTCTCGTCCACCATACAACTGGTGTCCAGCAGTCCCGTACCGGAGCAAACATATATCACGAACCGGTTCTGGGAATCCCTGCAAGTGACCAATCACTGTGAGGATAAGCAGCCGCTGCTGCAAGTCGCCGTCTGGGCCATAGGCGAATACGGTGATCTGTTCATGTACGGCGCCAATGAGGATGGTGAGCAAATATTTTACATACATATGTAGAACATCATACAAATTAAATCGATTTTTGTTTATTTAAATTCTATAACTGTTGTGCTCTGAATGTTTTTGCTACTTTACAATATATATATCTAATTAATCAATCAATCAATCAATCAATCAACAGAGTTTGAACGTCCAACGGAGAGCGATCTGATCGCTGTGTATCATAAGTTTTTAACCTCTGCTCAAGTGTCGACCACCAGCAAGCAATATGCGCTCGTCTCCTTGGCCAAGCTGAGCACGCGCCTCCAGCAATGCGTGGAGTAAGTATTACTGCCACGCCCACTCCCACCTTGAGCATCGATTAATGGACTGTCCTTTTTCAGAGAAATCCAGGCGCTGATTACCTCGTTTGGCAGCCATCTGAATGTCGATCTGCAGCAGCGTGGCGTTGAGTTTACGCAACTCTTTGGCAGCTATAAGCATCTGCGTCCCCCGCTGCTGGAGAAGATGCCCGCCATGCAGATAAGTCGCATCAGTTCGCAGAATGGCGAGAGCGCCGGCTCATTCGATGACAACAGTCCGGATGTTATCGAGAATGGCATTGAAATTGCCGGCAGTGGCGCACATCCGTTAATCGAAAGCAATATGAATACAATGGGTGACAATACGGTAAAATTGATTGCTCAAAACTGAATCTTCGGACAGTGCATATATCTCATGTCTTGGTCTTTTTCAGAATATTCTGTTGGACTTATTGGGCAGCACGGATCTATCGGCAGGTGTCAGCGATTTGGCAATGGCCACGGATCTATCAAATGCTGTCCATAAAAAGAACACACGCAATGCCAACAACGATGCGACGTCTAATGTGACAGTGTCCAATAATCAGGATCTACTTGATTTGCTCGATCTGGATATGACGGCTCCATCCACAACGTCCGTAATGGGTGTCAATCTGGCAACCGATCACGGCAATGTCAACAACATGATGAACCTGCGTGGCATCGATCTGAACCTGGGCTTCGGTGGCATCGACACCATGCCCAGCAGCATACCCACAAATGGCAACGATTTGGCGAGCATGTTGGGTGGCCTCGCTCCTCCAACTAACGCAGTGCTCCCCATGGCCGGCGATATTAACAGCAGCAGTCTGCTGGGCGAACTGAATCCAACGACGACAACCAACAATGTGACAGTGGTGCGTATGAGAGGATAATCGTTTTAGTCCGGTAACATTTGTGGCAATATGTGTAGCAGGCAGAAGGAGCTATCTCAGATCCTCTAGAGTAGCCTGATCGTAAGGGCACATAGAACTCGGAGACTTTGAGAGCTAGAGCAACCCAACTTCATTATTCGTACACTCGAAGTCTTTAAGTCTTTGCTTTCGTTATTATATCCAAAAAAGGGTATAATGGTTTTGTGAAATGTGTGTAAGAGGCAGAAGGAGGCTTGGCAGACCCCATAAAGTATATATATTCTTGATCAGTATCAACAGCCGAGTCGATTGAGCCATGCCCGTCAGAGACTATAAGACCTAGAGACTTCAAATTTGGTGTGTAGGTTCCTGGTAACTGTACTCAGATCAAGTTTGTTTTTAAATTAGAATCGGTCCAGTATAACATATAGCTGCCATAGGAACGATCAGTCAAAAATTATGCTTTAGTACGAAAAACTTTTTTGTTGTTTGAGATATCACACCCAATCTTACTAAATATTCATTCGAAATGGTCCTGTAAATGTTGTTGAAATCAATCGACTAGATCGTATAGCTGCCATAGGAATGATTCATAAAAAATTAAGATTTAGGGCGGGTTTCTGCTTTTAACTGTATCACCCTTAATTGTTCCTAACGTTTTCTGTTATATTGTTTAACTTACAGCCTCCACAGGGTCCCAAGCTGACGGCCCTGGACAAAAACGGACTGCTGGTGCAGCTGGTGCCAGTGAAGGGCAGCGACTGCATGAAGATCTTTATGACAACCACAAATAGCTCAGACAATACATTGGAACAGTATTTGCTAAAGGTGCGCATCGATTCTATCACATATTTAATAATCATTAATTATTGAATTTTATATTTATTCATAGGCGGCGGTGCAGAAGAGTTTTGAACTGCAAATGTTACCGCCATCGGGCTCGATGCTGCCTCCAGGTGGCGTCATTACGCAGGAAATGCGCGTTGTGGCCACGTCCAATGTAAGTTCTGATCCGAAACCGATTTCATTATAATTAAATCGATTTGAAAGAAGTTTTATGCCGGTTGTCTTGAACTTACTTATCAAGAATGTCACTATGTTGCAACTATTTGCATAATTTGATTAAATTAGATGGCTTACGTTTACTTAATTAATTTAATGAAATAATTAATACAAAAAAATCAATCTCTGCCTCCTTTTGTCTAGGCTGTACTGCGCATGCGCCTGCGCATTCAATACACGCTGGATGGCCAACAGCTGGTGGAGCAGACGGAAGTTAGCGGTTTTCCGGATCAACAGCCGACAGCTGAATAAACGTGTAGTAACCGCAAGTGAAACGAGTGTGTTAGCTTAAAGTCTAAAGACACCAAACACACATTTGAACACTCACACACACACACACACACACAGCCACACAGCACAGCTAAATACTGAGGTTGCCACACGTATATATTGTAAAATAAGTTAACACAAACAAAAAAAACAAACCACAATCGCGCCCATAAATTCAATCATAGAAAGAGACACACCCAGCAGGATGAGAGAAGCAGCAGCATCGGTCGCTTCTTAAGCGTATTCAGTTTCTATAAACCGAAAGTAGGAAGAAACTAATCATAATTTATAATTTATATATATATACATATATGTAAATGCTATACCTATATCTTTTATGATTTTTTTTTGTCAACATTTCCTTGATTAAGTCCGCGTCCGCGTCGCATTAATGCATTCTTAATTATTATTCTACTGTTACTATTACAATTATTATTATTATATTATATTATTATGGTTATTATGATTTGGCTTTTTGTGTGTGAACAAGTTTTGTGTAAAAGACAGCAGTTTTAATGTAAGACAATAAAGTCATTTGAAAGCGTCAAACAACATTATATAGCAACATTGTAAATTGCAACAATTAAACATTTAACAATAACAACAAAAACCAACACAACTGAAATGTGACAACAATAGTGTATACTTAGCAAAAAAAAAAAAAAAAATCGATCAACAAAAAAATAACAAACGCAGCGCATTTATTTCAAGCTTAGCATATTCAGATTGAAAGAACAGTTGAGAGCAGTTTATGGATAAAAGTCAATCGAACGTTTCATGCGATCTGCATGGTATATCGATTAAATGATTTATAAATAATTAAAACTTAATTTGTTAATTGTATGTATGTAATATGTATTAGGTTATATGCCTTTTTTTTCGTAATCAACTAGACAGACACACACACATACACACACACACACACACACCAACACCAATATATATATACACATACATACATGCAAATTCAAATGCAATTTCAAAAGCTCAGCACACCGTGTGGCCTACAATTCCACAATCTAATAATAACCGATAAATTGTTATTTCCTGTGCGCACGTACTTAAAAGAATATAATTAAATAATTCAACAGAGAGAACTGCGACAGCAGACAGCACTGTGGAGAACTAGATAATTATAAAATATATATAACAAATATACATATATAACTAAAAGAAAGAAAAAGAAAAACACAACAAATACTATATACATCAATGATAACTGGTAACATATTTAGTTGCGGGCCATTGCGCATTATGTTTAACAATTGGGGCGGGAAGGGGAGGTAATTAACAACAAATAATGTGAAAACAAACCAACATTTATGTACTATTATTATGTATGTATGATTATACAACAATTATTAAAAGACGAATGTCATGCAGCAGATTGAGTAAAAACAAACAAACAACAGCAACAAAAAAAAAAATAAAAACAATAACTAAAGAGTAATAACATTAACATATTGTACAATATCTTATAAATATATATTTTTTTGTATTCATCAAACCTTTGAGCTGAAATAAACACCAACATTTTGTTTTATCAAAAGACAAGGCAAAATTCTTCTTTGGGTTCCAAATATGAATAAACTATATTGGAAATTGATATATTATCTATAAGTAGGTCATGACATCGGCTTAAGTTTGTTGTGATAATATGGAGGGAAATTTTACACATTCAGAAAGCGTCGAGCTAAATAGAAATGAAAATCCTGTTCACTATAAAATTGTGAATAGGCTTAACCGTTTATTAGTTATCTTATGAATCTGAATTTCTTATCGAAAATCAGCAGGCGAACCAATCGCTCATTTTTTAAGGTAATTTTTCTAGAATTATTCTATTTAATATACTAGGAAAGGTAAGTTAACTTTATATATTTTAATTTAAAAATATGAAATATAAATAATTTAATAAAAAATATACAAATTCATTTCAAACAAAAGTTATTTCGTCGCTGTTCCTGAAACCAAGCAACCAATGCATTTAAATGTCAACATATTTGTAATTTTTAAATAAAACTGCAATATTAGTTGAAACGAATGCATTTTTCAATTAAATGAAAATACTTACATATAATGACATCAAATTTGATCTTTAATTTAATTTATTTATAAACCAGGGTATCAAACCGAAACGAATATCGGTTTTAGTTACTGTTTCGGTTATGTTCGCATTTAGGTTTCCGGTTAACGGTTATGCAAAATTTTGATGTATCGGTTCAAAAATTTCAAAAGCTACGATCTTTTTTTTCGATCAATATATAAATTAAATTAGGGCAGAAGTAAAAATTAAATTTGATTTTAAAAAACGATGATTACACTGTAGCAAAGTTACATTTTATGATTGACTTTACAATAATAAACACAATGCGTCATAATGTGTCACAAAACTTAATATTCGACTAATCGTTGCTATGGCAGCTATATGATATTGTCTGATTTGAACCATATATGGTCAATGTAAAATTGATTGAGATAGCTTGAACTATAAAAAAGTTTGTGTACTACAATGTGATATATGTATGATGTATTGTATGTATGTATATGATATATATACATATGTTGACTCTTTGGATTTTCAACAAGCACAGCTTTATTAAAGCTCAGCCGATTTCCATGAGGAATGTCTTTTTTTTCATAATATTAACCCTACGTCAACTTTGCATTTAAATTTTATGCTTCTGAGACAAAATGTTTTTTCGAAAATTTCTCGAATTTCGCAATATATATTTTTCGAAAATTTTAAAAAATTTTAAATCTTAAATTAATTTTTTTAATCGACACCAGGTGATAAACTTAGGGTAAAAAAGTATTTTTTAACTAATTTCCACTTTTCTTCTTTAAAATCTTAACTGTTATTTCGGCTTTTGGGTTTCGGTATAATAGAAAAGGTTTGTTTCGGTTACGATTTCAGTTACGGTTTCCAATTTTAATCGGTTAATACCGGTTAACGGTTAACGGTTACGGCCTTATGGCCTTTTATAAACTTACTCAAATAATAATTTATAATTTTGCTCAATTTGGATATGCATTTAAGTAAGTCGCTTCTTGTGACTTCAATAATATATCCGAAAAAGTTAATCAACATTTAAGGATCACTTAAGTTTCGTAAAGACAATTTTACTGATTTATAAAATAAGTATAAAGGCTTCTGGGTCTTGGTTCAAATGTTGGAAGACAAATTTAATGCAATCGAATAAACGAATTGTTTTTTTTTTTTTATATACTCGCACTGAAATATAAGGATATCTGCAATTGGTAAACGTAATAAACTTAATTTAACAAATGAGGTTGCAACTCTTCTGAGGAGTCAAGTATTATTGGGCATTTGTAGTATCAGTTGAATTCTCATTTGGGGTCTGCGTGCAGGCGTTACATTGATTCACCTTCCAGAACAAGGCGGCACAGAACTTGGAGCAGTTCAACTTGCCAGTGCCATCGGTGTCCACGGCATCGATCATCCGCTGAATGTCCTCCTCGCTGTTATCATAGCCGAATACACTCATCATAGCTCGCAGCTCTCTGGCCGTTATCAGTCCACTTCCGTCCACGTCCAATATTGCAAATGTATTGATAATTTCAGCTTTCTTCGCTTCGCTTAACTCGTCCATTTTAATTTTTATTATCTACTAAAATATATCGGATTTATGCCAAACAACTCGATTACATATATTAACGTGTATTTACATATATATGTCTACGCAAATATATGCAAATATAAATAAAGTAAATATATATATATATATATATATATAATGGCTGTGTTTTTTTATTTTTTAAATTGGCCTTTGACTATTATCAAATGCGAACTGATTTAAGGGGAGTCCTTAAAAAATTGCCAAGTACTTCAAAGTTTGCTGGGATTGCTTTTTAAACACTTGTAAATAATAGAAACATTTTAAAATTTTCCCAAAAAAAATGTGTATAAGAGAACGTAATTGTAAATACAAAATATTGACTTGTTAAGTTTAAAGTTTAAAGTTGAAACTTTCATAACTTTGCCAAATTTGATCCGATTTTGAACTGCGATGCCTTCACATAATTCATTCTGCATTTAAATTAAATTAATTTCTTTTAAATTATTTTTGCCTAGATACATATATCAATTCCGATGCAAAGCGTAACCTCAACTTTTTCGAAAACTTAAAATGATAAATCTTAAGTTATAGCATTCAACAACAACCTTATGTCATTATTAATTCTTCAGTGGGTTGTCAGTTGTTCATGAAAATCGAACGAATAATTAACTCAATTGATAGATTTAAAAATGATCAAGCTTAAGTACTTGAAAATTGATTCCATAAATATCGAGTTGTCGATTTTTCGATGTACTACTTTTCATAGAGGTACATTAAAGATCCCCCGACAATTAGAAAAGATTCTTTGGCGATTCCGAAACGATTTATTCTTTCAAGTAATTAGAAGAAATCTTTCGACTCCCACATGCAAAGCATACAAAATTTGAAGATTAACTTATTATACAATATTGATTTGGATAAACAGTACTAACTTACAATTCTGTCTATTTGTTAATTTGTATTAATATATTTGAATCGCAATATTAGAAAACAATTTGACTAATCTCAGACATGACTTGTAAGATTGCTTAAGTTAGAAATACTTACGTATACTTAATACTTACTACGCACATACTTATAGCAGACAAATTACAGTGACTACTCAAAAATCACTGATTATTGCCTTATCAGGTTGTCACTGCCTGTCACTGTAAATGGAGTGGAGGGGAGGGGACAAATGCTGAAAGAGATCCACAATGAAACATGGCCATAATACTTTGTGCCCAATCTGATTGTCTTTTAATAAGACAAGCCGAAAATCAAGTGTAACGTAAAGAGAATTAGATGAAATCTGTTAGATACAATACAAGCACTCGTATCAACATGTTACCGCCCGTCACAGCTGTCAATTGCAGTGGCAGCCACAGCAGCAGCAGCAGCCGCCGCCGCCTCAGCTTGCTATTAGAGATGTGCGCGTGACGACACGACATGTCACGTGAGCAATTACACACATATGTATGTATATGCTTATATTTGCTATCAAAATTAGTAACCATTCAAGAAAGTCAAACATAAAAACACTGTATGTATTTATTTCAATATACATATAACATATGTAATTTATGAATTTAATTTATGAAATGTAAGTTCTAAAATAGTACTCATTTTAATTAAATAAAATTATTGGCACACCTTATAAAAGAAATAAGCAATAAGTACAGTCCCATTGATATTGATTCGACCAATTTTTAGTTTTTTGATAATCCTGACATTCTGTGATCAATGCAAGATTAGCTTTTTCTTTGTTGTTATAATTTGCTTTTTCCACTTCTATCAAATACCTTGCATAAATGTTCAATGGCATTGAAATCGAGTTTTGGAAATTAAGTTTTTCGGAACTTTTCACACATTTCTCATAAGAATATCTAAACATTATTCGCTCTACATCGCTTATTTACAACAATACTGTCACAACTCAAATAACACGATTTGATGCAGAAATACACATTTGTCATGACTTTGGAAGTAAATTTAACAATAACACGCAACTCAAAATTTTAAAATTTTCAAGAAAGGTTGAAGGTTTTTTTTTGTCATGGGAGCCAGAAAAAAGGGCAATAATTGTTCATTTTCAGCAAACTACATAATAAATAGTAAAATCATGACTTTCTATGCATTGAATATCTAACTAAAATAGCAAAAGCATTAAAAATGACCAATTTGAAGTATTTAGGCTATAGAGGCGATTAGCTCGTGTCACGTGCCATGTCAAGTGGCACGACACGCGGCCAACACAAACGGCTTATCGTCATCTCCATTTCCATCTCCATCTCTATCTGTATATCTGCACAGACAGCTGTGACGGGCAAAAGTTCTAGAGCTCTTCAGCTCTTCGGCCAGCAGCTGTCGTCGGCCATCGTCGTTGTCTTCGTTGGCAGCGGTGGCGGCAGCGGCAGCGGCGTCGTCGTCGTCATCGTGTTTGACTCTCGCGCCGTTCTCCGCGTAACCTTTGGTAAGGTTAAATGTGAGCGTAGAGCCCGCGAATTGTGCCATGCAAAAGAAGAGCAGCAGCAGCAAGAGCAAGGCAAGGCTTCACTTTGATTGTAGTTGTAGTTGTTGTTGTTGTTGCTGCTGCTGCTGTCGTTGCCTGTTTCCTGCCCATTGTGTTGTGTTTGTGTTGTACGTTGAGTGAGCGAATTTTGAGGCGAGGTGAAGCGCCGACGCACTGGCGCTTGTTAGGCTGCTGTTGCCTTTTTTGTGGGCTGTGGGCTGTGGGCTGGGATATGGATACCGTACGTATTATCCTTTGCATCGAACCGCTGCTGTGCAGCATCGAACATGTTTGACCTTGTCACGTGCAACCGAACCAGCCACTCTGTGTGTATGTTTGTGTGCTCGTATGAGTGTGTAGGTGTCGGTGTGACTGTAAGCAGCGACAGTGTTGCCAACTCTTCAGGGCAGTGCTGCCGACTCGGACTTTTTCCAGCTAGATTTGTCCTTTCTAAAACTATTTCACGTAAGTAATTCCTGTTTTATAAATTTCAAAATATATCAAACTAAAATTTAAATTATGTGTGACTCTAAGCAGCGGCAGTGTTGCCAACTCTTCAGGGCAGTGCTGCCGACTCGGACTTTTTCCAGCTAGATTTGTCCTTTCTAAAACTATTTCACGTAAGTAATTCCTGTTTTATAAATTTCAAAATATATCAAACTAAAATTTAAATTATGTGTGACTCTAAGCAGCGGCAGTGTTGCCAACTCTTCAGGGCAGTGCTGCCGACTCGGACTTTTTCCAGCTAGATTTGTCCTTTCTAAAACTATTTCACGTAAGTAATTCCTGTTTTATAAATTTCAAATATATCAAACTAAAATTTAAATTATGTGTGACTCTAAGCAGCGGCAGTGTTGCCAACTCTTCAGGGCTTAGACTTTTTCCAGCTAGATTTGTCCTTTCTAAAACTATTTCACGTAAGTAATTCCTGTTTTATAAATTTCAAAATATATCAAACTAAAATTTAAATTATGTGTGACTCTAAGCAGCGGCAGTGTTGCCAACTCTTCAGGGCAGTGCTGCCGACTTAGACTTTTTCCAGCTAGATTTGTCCTTTCTAAAACTACTTCAGCCAAAAAAGGTAAGTAATGCCTGTTTTATAAATTTCAAAATATATCAAATTGAGATTGAAATTATACAAATGTTAAAATATTAAATAGCTGCTGGCAAAAGGAAATTAGCCACACGCGACACATTTATTCGTACACCCGAAATGCTGATTTAGTAATTGAAGAAAACATATTTTAAAAATAAATCAATTTAGAAGACGTACACTTTGTGTGTTAATTATGGTTGAAACTGGTGTATGAATCATTTTGGTGTGTTTTTTCGCGCTCAGTTTTTTGTTTAATCCTTCACAAACTTAATGATAACATTGTAAAATCGCTATTTTCTGTATAGATTTGAACAATTTTAGAATTTATAAAACCGGATCCAATTGGAGGATGTATGATACTTTTTTTTTAGTCGTTTTAAAAAAGGCCAAATCTATACGAAAAGAGGCTAAATCGGCAACACTGATGTTTGTGTATGTATGAGTGATTGTGGGTGTGTGTATCTATATTAGTGTGTGTGCGTTGTATATCAATCGCCCTTTGGGCGGCTGGCTAGTTCCCAAACGACCTGGCAGCTCCTCCTGTTTCCCACCTCCCACCACTTTCTCTCGACAGCGCCGCTGGCGTTGAGAGCGCGAAGTACCAAAAAACAACAACTACAACGACAACGACAACGACAACAGCAGCATCAGCAACAGCAGCAGCAACAAAAACAAAAACAACAACAACAACAAGAAAAAAAAGTAATTTTGTGCAACGATGCGACCCTTGGCCAAAAATTGTAATGAGAAACCTTTTATGGCACAAACACATGCTCGCTTTTTGTCTTCTTCTTCTTCTTCTTGTTCAGCTGCTTGGCCTTGCTTCGCTTCGCCTTCCCACCTCCACCTCCACCCCCCACCCCCACTCCCAACCCTCCGACCCCTTTTGGCTCATCCGCTTTTCTAGTGTTTTTAGAATAACTTTTGTGTTGTTGTCGCTCTTTTGCGTGTTTCTGAGTTTTTGTAGTCTAATTTATTTTATTTTTCTCGCTTTTCGGCATCTTCTTACTCAACCTCTTTGTCTCCACCTCTTACCGCTTTCAACTCTTTTTGTTTTTGTCTACTTAAATTTAATAATTTGTCTTGTTATTGTAATACAATATGTTTTGTAGGTACGCGCTATATGCTTTCAATTTTCATTTTCATTTGTTTTTCTTTTATTTTCATTGTGTTTTTGGAAAAAATGTTTTCCAGTTTCATTTAATTTTTATTTTTTACTTTTTATTTAAGTTTATTTAGTTTTGTCAACTTCTTGTTTTAACATCTATTTTGTACAAATGAGTGAAAAATCACAGAAGAAAAATATAAAAACAATAAAAAACAAAAAAAAAAAAACGCTGGCACGACTAACAGTTACCCTGTGAGCAGCCAAATTCTGCCAGTGAGCTCAATAACAATATTAACAATTTTTAGTTTTGTGTGTTATAAATATTGTTTAATTTTTGCAAAAGTTATAAATATTTTGTCACGATGTTGTTGTTTTTTTTTTTGATGATGGCGACTTTGTGACGCCAATTTGCAAAATCGAATGGATTGAGCTTTGTTGTAAACAGTTCACATTACCTTGGCTCGAAGTGGAAGTAATGAATGTGTTGGCCTTTTCACCAGGTGCAGCTTTAGTTTGGCATAGCCAGTATCTGTACATAAATAGGCTACGAGGTATATATGTATGTCTCTACATATACAGTAAGAACAACAGTAACAAAGTAAACAAACTGAAATCAAATTGTGATGCTGCTTCTTCTAGCCATATTTTGGCAGGTGGCTGTTTTGGCTGGATGACGTTGAGGATAAACCGAGTGAAACGAGGAGTCTATGTATTTTTACACACACACTCTCATAGAGGCTATGGCCCATGGGAAAATGGCTGGAATCGAGGCATCAGGCATCGAATTGCCCATAACATTGTAATTGCTTTTTGATAAATGAAGCACGCGCTGCACAGCTGACAGCAAAAACAACAACTCAAACAACGACTAGAAGCAGCATAATAAAAGAAAAGTATATAGAAAAAATAGAAAAAAAGAATCTGAGGCATAAAACGACTCACTCAAGTGTTGCCCCCAGAGCTGGGGCCACGCACTCGGCAAGACAATTTAAAATGTTGAAAAATGCTCAGCTAATTGGCAGTTGACAGCGTCGAGAGCATGGGAATGGGGAATGGGAATGGGTATGAGAATGGAACATAGAATATAGAGTATAGAGTATAGAGTATAGGACATGAGTATGGGTATGGGCATGTTTGTGGGTGTATTGCCTCAAGTATGCTGCTAAAGGGGGTTAAGTGTGGGTGGGGGCAGGGGTAGAGGGGTTATATAAATTTAATTTGGTTTATAAAAAGTGCTTGAGAACAACAACTGAATGGAGACGAAGCTGGGAAGCTGGAAAGCCAAGTGGCCAACCAACGACAACGACAACGACAACAACAACAACAACAACAACGACCAACAAATGCCCCACAGTCAACGAGTGTTTTCTCCCTCTACCTCTCCCTCTCCCTCTCACTCTCGCTCTCCTTCGCTACCCTCTACCCCTCATCGTACACAACAAGCCCTTAGCTCAGCTCCAAAATGTAAGTTGAGATAATGCAACTTGAGATTTGTTATTGTTGTTGTTGCTTAGAGTGGGTGCCATGTTTTGGGGTACAGACCCTTGGGCTCTGTCTCTAGTGCCATTTTCTTGTCTTGTCTCGTATTGAAATTCAAAACAATTCTTCAAGTGGAACACAATCTGTGTAACGATACCTTTTACCATTGCCTTTTACATTTACCGCGCTCAGAGCTCAAAAGGTGTTACATTGTACAAATAAATCACCAAATTGGAGCAAGAGATCAAATAGAAGTTACTTGTTACCATTCTTTTTTTGTTTTTTGTTTTCTGACTAGAAATTGTAATAAAAATACTGAAATTATCTACAGTATTATCAAATCCCCTAAACGAGTTCTCTAATGTAATCAAGAGCATTTTTCACATCTGTATTTAGGTAAATAGAAATCCATTAAAATATCAGCAGACTGACAAATCCATTTGAATTATGAAAACAGTGGAGAATGCTCGACGATTAGATAGCCTGTAACTTAGACTGCATAAGACTTACGAGCTTTGCACGCTAGGTGGCGCCAGCGCTAGTTCGTTCCCCTGTGCACTATGGATACTATATAGATTGGTCTATAACTTGTGTGTTTACTATGCAATCATTATGAAATTTGAAAGCCCATTAAACCACAAGATTATGTGATTAGATAAAAGCTAATGTTTGTCATTGTTCTTTGGTTAGAAAGAAAAACATTTTTGAATTTTCCTAGCCCACTTTTTTTTCTAAAGTATAACTCGACTTTTGATGCTAATCATCGACGCTATGGCAGAGGCCTTTATCATCACCTACAGGGTACAAATAAGCTTTGGAAGCCAACAGGGATCGCAAATCTATTGTAATATATGCACATATATAAGGGAAAACCTCTTAGTTAAATATCAAGAGAATTGGAATAATCAAAATTCCAACTGAAATTGAAGAGAGCACTCGTAGTTGGGGATATTTATGGCATAAGTTGGAAAGCCACAAAAATACATAAATGTAAATGTGGCCAGAACACAAAGAGTGGGTAGTGAATTGGAGGCGAATTGGCAACTCCCTAACTAGGTAAACCGAGCGAGGAAACCAAACCAATTGGATAAAGGACAACGCCTCATTGTTAACCAAACCGAACCGAACCAAAGCAAGCCAAAAGATTGGCAAGAGGTGGCAAGGATGGGGTAGATGTGCCTCACCCTTAAAGTTAAAGCTTGTTTTGTTTTTTATTTTTGTATTTTTATCGTTGGCATATTTTGCAGCTCCAATTTATATGGTAAGTGGTTATCCATTTTGTTTTTATCAACATCCAGCCTTGCCGCAGCGCAGAAAAATCGATGACTTAGTTGGGGCCTCGATGAAATATATATATTCCCATGCCAACCCCAACAATACAAAGTCCAACAAAATAATGAAAACCCCCAAAATGCTCTGCAATAACAAATCAAATTATATATATTCACATAATCAAATAAAAATAATAATAATGGTAATAATAGAAAAAGAAAAACAATATTTATAGTTTACACAAACGAATAAATTCTAGTCAAAAAAAAAAATAAGGTTGACAAAAAAAATGTTTACTTATGAACTAAAACAAGTAACATACGTTTTTGTATATTAGTAATTTCGGTACGCACCGAATCTTGTATGCTCTTTTCCGTTTAGTCAGTTGATTTGTATAGGCAAGCTATATACTATATATAAATCTATGTGTTTTTCAGACTCAACAAAAGTGGTTTCTTTCTCCGAAAATACCCTCGCAGACTGATGGGATTCAAAAAATAGATAAATTTCAATATCATAAAAATTCAACAAAAATCATCTAAGAACTTTTCAAAACTTTTCTGTGCGCTTTTGTGTGGAAAATATAATTGGGAACAGAGTTGTGATGTATGATTATGATGTTCTGCAAGGGTATTAAATCTTCGGCATTCCAAAAGTTTTCATTTATTTTTTTCTTTGTTTATTTTTCTCTAACTACGGTTGGCTACAAATTTGTCTGCATGTATGTGTGTTTATGTGTATGTATGTGTGTGGATTTATGTTAATTTTTATTGTTTATCTAGTCTAGATGTTGATCTATTGTAGTACCATACCCTATCTATTAGATGCTATAGTTGAGCTTATTGAGCTTTAAGTTTTAAGTTCTTTTCTTATTTTGGCAGCCTATGTGGAAATTACAGAGTATTACGAGTATGATTATTTCTATGTACGTATATGGAGTTATGTCAGTCAAAAACAAAAAAAAAAAAAAAAAAAGGATGGAAGAAAACTAAAAACAACTCGAAGTTGGTCCGATTTCTTAGGTATTATATATATATATGTATGTATATTAGTGCACTGCAGACTTGTAGATGATTATCATGAATGTATGTGGGTGTATGTGTGTGTGTGAGATATCAGACAAACAGATAAAACTCTCATTATGTGTTAGCCTCATTTGCTGTGTGTGTGTGTGTGTGTGTGTGTGTGTGTGTTATTTCTTGCACTTAAACTTAGTTCTTATATAGAGGATACTTTGACCTGGAAAAGAGCTTTTAATACGGTTTAGATAAAAAAAAATAACAACAAACTTTTCTTATCTTATTGACGCTTAAATATTTACAGGCATTTTGCGTAGCGAAGCTTTTCTTTTTTCCTTCTTAGTAATTCATATTTCCTTTTGTTGTACATAATTGTATTTGTTTTTTTTTTCTTTTTTGTTGTCATAATTCATAATCAAGCCCATTCTGAATTCCACTTTCTATGAAGTTCCATAAGAAATGTGTTCGACACAGAGAATCTTTTAATTGATAGTGCAAAGGAAACTCGATAAAAAAAAAACATTTCCTTGGATTTTTTGCGAATGTGGAAATCGGAATGGACTTTAGTTTATTGATGTAGCTTATGCTTTGAATGCATTTCTTTATGTTTCATTTCATTTTGTTTTTTAGCTAAGTATAAACATTTAAAAATTTTGAAAAATATTTCATTTTGATTTTAGTTTTGTCTTTTTTTTTAAATTTTTTGTTCTGCTTTTGTATTATAAGTTTCAAAGACGACGAATTATAAACGACATGCGATCTTTAAGATTTATGTATATGTATATGTATATATTGAAAAAAGCGACGCGACGAGAAAAAAATTGTTGTTTTGTTATTTTGTTGATTTTGTTGTTTTTGTTGCATAAAATTTGTAGCAATTTGTTGCATTTAGTTTGGTGTATGTAGTTTGTTGGCCGAGGCCCCTCGATAATGTCTAAATACTTGTCTGTATAATTATATTTATATGTTTTTATGTATGTATGTATATATAGCTATGATATAGTATATTTTTATGCATGTATGTATGTATATATAGGCGTAATTGTATAATAGTTAATAATAATAATATATGTATATATATATGACTGTTGTTGTTCTCCTTCTACAACTTCATCTGCTTCTTTCGTTCTTGGCCTAAACGCTAAAAAGGTAAAACTTAAACATACGATTTGAGCGAACTTTGTTTTTTGTTTTTGTTTGTTTGTTATTTTCTTTTCTTTTCATTTATGCTGTTGTCTTTGTTTTTGATGTGAGATATTTGATATATTAACTGCAGAAACAAAAGCTGTTCCAACTTTCGCTTTTGCAGCAATTTTCACATTTTTACTTTTCGCTTGCAAAAAGTATGCTGCATTTTTTGTTTCCGAACGAAACTGGAACTCGGAACAATTGCCGAATATTTGCATGTTATTATTTAGTATTATTTATGCATGTTAGTTGAAAGTATATGTATGTAGTTGTTTGCTGTGTGTGTGTTAGTACGTGTGTGTGTGTGTGTGTGTGTATTTGTTATGTACAATTTGGGTGCAGAATATCACATAGTCAGACATATACGACTACAAGTTCTCATTTTCTTTTAGTACGGACTGATTTTGTTGTTCTCTTTTCTCTCTCTTGCTTAACTAATTGTTTTGTCCATTTGTTAGTTAGCTAACTGGTTTTTTTTTGGTATTTCGCCACTTATACATGCAAGGTGGAATTATCCATGGAGAGGCGCGAGGAGGAGCGACGTCCGCTCAGCAGAGATGCGGTGTCCGCATCAGCGTCAGTCGTCCGCTTGCGTTGCGGACGCAGAAACAGGAACATGACCAACAGGGCCAGAAAGAAGGCCAAAGCACCAAATGCCGGATACACAACGCCGATCAATTGGCTCGCCGTTGGCAGCGCACTGATGACGTACACACGGTCCGTGGGTCGAACACGTTGTTGCACTGTGCTTCCACTGCCAGCAACATCTTTTGCTGCTGTTGTTGTTGATGTTCTTTTTGTTGTTGTTCTTGTTGTTGTTGTGATTGCTGTTGCTGCCGTTGACACGGAGCCGGAGAGGGGCACAAAGCCTGCAATTGTCCGGCGATTGGTTATCGCTGTCCTTGACGTTGGCAGCGCTGCCATTGCTGCCGACGGCGACGGCGACGCTGACGTTGACGCTGACAGCAGCTGATGTGTGTCCACATTGAGCTTGAGAGAGCGACGCATCAGACCCGTTAGCTGCGAGCAAAAAAAGAGAGAGCGAGAGCGAGAAGAGAAACAAAGCGAGTTGACAACTCTGATTAGTGATGTGCAAATCCAAAACAGAATTCAAATTGCATTGCAAGTATCGAATGGTCGATTCATATCGAAAACTTGTCAACGATTCAAAGATGCAAAAGTTACAAATGTTAAAAGAAAAACATGAATTTATTCATTAAACATATCTTTAAAAAGTTTTTATTTTCATTTTAATTTATCTGAGTAGCAATTTAGTTGAATTAGCAGAATTTTTAGTGGAATAATCGTTTAAATGTTGCATTTAGTAAATATTTACTTATTTTACATGTATATTTCCATGTCGTAAATATTTATGAAAACAGACAAATATATAGAAAAACTCTATGCAAATGTGCTGTCAATGTACTCACTAATAAATTAATTTATAGGTAAATTTTCTAAATGAGTAACTTGAATAAGTATTTCGACGAAAATTTTACAAGTTGTGAGCTTATGATCAGTTTTATGTTTTTGCCGTACCTAATGATAAGTTTATGAGTAAACTGTCTAAATAAGTTACATGAATAAGTAATTCGAAGAAAATTTCACAAGTTGTGAGCTTATGATCATTTTTAAGTTTTTGCAGTAAAAAAAGTAAAGTAAGTTAAAGTAAAATACAATTGTTTGTATCGATGTTTTGCCATCACTAAGGGAATTCGCCTCGAAAAGTGTGTGTAGCGAGTGTACGGAAAGTTGTGCTTACCTTGTGCTTGCAAGTCACCTGGATGTTGTAGACGGTATCGGGCCAGAGTGATAGCTCGGCGCGTGCCGTGTCCGTTAGCAGGTTGCCCATGAGCCCGCCACCGGATACCTCCCAGGTGATCAGGCATTGGCGCGATGCGTTCGCAATCAACTCATCCCATCCGATGTCGGTCAGGACCAATGCGCCCTGACGCTGGGCGTGATGGACGCGCAGCTCAAAGGGCGCCAATTGCCTCTGGCAGTTTTGCCAGCACTGTGGGTTAAATAGAAAACAGAGTGTTGAGCAGCTATTGGATACACACACACACACACACACACACACACATAAAAATACATATATGAACTAAAGTGTCAGTTGATACACACACACACACACACGCACACGCACACTAACACAAGTGTCGCGAGTTGCGTTGCCCGCAAATTGGCAACGCAATTTCGCCAGCCGCCCGCAGCAATAACAACAGCAACAACATTTAACCCATCAATGTGCCAACGTGCTCAAATGAGCACTCATATCTCAAAACCAATTGCCATCCTTGAAGCCAATCAATTCAATGATGTTCATTTTCAAATGAATGTCACTCGATTTTTCACTCATTTAATGTGAAGTTCAGATACGTTAATGCGACACTTTTTCAATTTTAATTAACTCTGTCAACTGAAACAACAGGTAAACTACATTTCTTACGCTGTTTTTAATGTTTAGGCAAAAATATTTAAATAATGATTCAAACTTAAAATATTAAAAGCGAAGCTATTTAAATTAAATTATTTACTTTCCACTCATTCAAGTTGTAGATTTTTAAAAAAAAATTAACAATGTCGCCAGAATATCACAGTTTAAATAGCCAATTTCATATAAATAAAGTGTCTAGAAATAGCTAAAAAAAAAACTTTAAAATTACCAAAACTAATTCTATATGTCTTCCTTCCATAATACCTATATCTCGTCAATATACTGATTTATTTGAGTTGAGTATTGAAACTATCTGGCAATTTGAAAATGTGGTGAAATTCTTTTTAAAAATAGCCACATTTTGAATTCATAAAATGTAAATTCTTATTATAAATCAAGTAAAGCTTTTAGCCTCAAATTGTGGTTGCTTATTAACAAGCTCCTTCCGATTTAATGATCAGTTATATTTCACTCTAGTCTAACGAAGAAATTTGTTTTGTTTTTTGTCTTTCCTGTATTTTCAAGAAAATTAAAATGAATATTTATTATTTATACAAAACTTGTTTAAAATGAGACCTAAATATTAGTTTTATAATTCAACAGATTCTCTATTATATCTCTTAGAAAATTATGATTAATTTTCTAAATGAAAAGAATAAAATACAAAAAATTTATATGCTAGTCAAGTATAAATATGTATGTGTATATTTTTCTTTATCCCACTTGAATGGGTTAACGAAGCATACCAAATATTAACTGTTGCCGAGTGCTTAGAAATCAAAAGGGAGAGATATAGATATAGATACAGATATATATATGCTTTTAGGGCAATGCCTGTGTACTCTTAAAGTAGTTATTATAATGCATGCTTTTGGTACTTACATTTCTGCAATCAACGAAATCCGTACAATAATGCCAATCCCTCGCAAACTGCAAAGAGAGAAAGAACAAAAAGCCAAAAGAGATGAGAGATGAGATACAGAAACAACAACAAGCAAAAAAAAAAAAGTTAGTTAGTGGGCGTGGCCTAATCGAATTTTAAGTAAGCTAGAAAAAGTAATCAGGCACATGGCCCGCAGGCTCATCTTCCCCACCCTCCGACCATCCCTCCCTCTGTCCCTCCCCGCTGACAGTGTCAGGACAACGCCATTACCAACAATAGACGCAAATTTGTAACTGTAATATAAAAGGCCTGACTACAGGCAGAAAGAAAGAAAGAAAAAAAAAGGAAGCAGTAAAAGGCAAAAGCCTAGGCAGAGATATACATGTATATATGTATCTGTATCTGTGCATCTGTATCTGTATCTATGTGTATAAATGACCGCAAAGTTGTATGGCGAATTGAAATTTTTACGCTGTTGGCAGTAGATGAAACTGTGGACTAACTGGACTTGCCTGCTTAGCCTTTGTCAACTGTCGCTTTAGTTACGCAGCAGCGACAGCTGGACGCAGCACGAAGGACATAGGACGAAGGACGAAGGACGAGGGACGAGGGACACCATTCGCTCTAAGTCACAGCCAGAGTCACATTGGGCTGTCCGTTTAGTTTATGAATGAGCACGCAGACAAATGAATGAATGTGCTGAGATGTAATGCGAACTGAGAAATGCAGGATCGAGACTCTCAGCACGAGAATCGAAAAAATGGAAAAAGGGAACACAAACGACTTGGAAGGATGAAGGATGATGGCCAGACATCGCAGCCAGCCCAGTCATCAGGAGCACTTTGTCATCATTACACAATAAGGCGGCCAGATAAACGAGCATGCCAAAAGGAAAATCGCAAAGACAACATATTTTCCGCTCAATTGAATTTTTGGCCTTTGCGAAACAACTTGGGCGATAAGTAACAACAATAAGGCGGCCAAATGAATGAACGAATGAGTGAGTGAGTGACTGACTGAATGCCTTGTGAATGGGCCCCGAAAACCAAGACCATTGCCAATTCGAGATGGTCGCGTGCTCAGCTATCGCACGCACAAGACAACTATCGTTAATAACTATTGGGAACATCATTTGTCGAACTATCGTTAATATGTATTGGGAACATCATTTGTAGAACTTGCCAAAAATTTGGACACGTAAAAACATATACATTTACAGGGAATAACAATTTATTTAAATCGCTACAGGGTATTTATTTGATCTAGCTCTTTGACTTCGATAGGTGTCTTTGAAATAAAAGATGAATTCAGCATTTGTGTAATTAAGCAATTACAACGATAAATTTGTTTTACACAATTTTATACCCTGTAAGTCTTTCAAAACATATCAGAAACTCTTTTGTAATAAACTATAAAATCGAAATAAAGTATTGATAGTATTAAAGTGCTATATTAATCATTTAGTCATATATGTAAATGCATCGATTTATATGTTCAAAAAGAATTAAGACAGAGAAATATTCGAATTTCTTTCAAGTCCGATTTACTAACACATTTCTAACATGGATATTATAGAATTTTTTAAGATTATGCATACATATCTACATATATTTACCGACGAACTTCTTTACATTAAATAAAAACTTCTTACTATGAGTTTATTTAAAAATGAAGAGTTCTTCTTTTCAAGAAGTTGTCATTGTTATGAAGTTTCTTCATAACGAATTGAAGTTCGTCTGTTGAGTTTTTTCTTGGGAAGTCGCGACTCGTGTCTGGCCTAGTCGTGTCACGCTACCATCTTTAGTTGGAATCAAAAACAAAGCGCACCACACGCTCAATGAAAACGCTGAGCAAGCATTCCGGCATCCGTCCCATGTCCTCTGTCCTCCGTCTTATGTCCCTCTGTCCACACAAATTCCCGCCCGTCCGTCTCCCATTGTCCATAGTCCGTCCGTCCGTCCGTCCGTCGCACAGTCGTTTCATTGAGAGAATCTTGTGGCCTACCTGGCATATAAATTAAACGCAGGCAGCGGACAACTTTTACATGCAATTGCCCACGGAATTGGACAACGTTTCACACCCAGGCCACATAAATTACCCATCCAGGTCAGTTTTGAGCAGTTTTATGAGCTGCGACCGAATGCCCAATGGCTATGTGACCAGTTGCCCAGTTGCCCAGTTGCCCGATGGCACGTAGTCGCCAAATGCTGCGCTTGTCAATTATTGAAGCGCTGTCGGAAGAGATTCCAACAACAACACCACCAACAACACCACCAAGCCAAGTCTACGTGCCCGGCATACGCATCTGGCATTACAATATTTTCGACTGAGACAGACAGACATATAATACATATTCCTTAGCACACACATAGACCACCCTTCATACTGACACTCTTTCTGCCCTTACCGTTAACCTTACCCTTACCCTTACCCTTACCCTTACCCTTCCCATTGCCATTCACATTTCAGTCTTTCACAAAACTTGCCCGAAAAATCAACGAACAAAGTCTTAGGATGCTGCCAAGTTTTATGGTGTTAATTTGGCGCTGATTGAGCGACGCTCGTGGGTTGGTGGCCTGTGCCGGGGATTAGGCCCGGACAGGCGTAAAATTAGCCCCAGTGCATGCCGCATGCAGCAGGGCAACCCTTAAAGGTCAACGGATTCGCTTGCATTTGCAACGCCAAATGGATCATCGAACCAAATTTATTACGCTTTAATCAAGCGAATCAAGCAACAAAATCCCCATACAAATACATTCAATAGCATTTCCGTAACGATTCCAAAAGAAAAAAAAAAAAAAACGTTTTCCTGTGATTTTTTTAATGTCTTTATATTGATTTTTTGTCGAAATCAAAAAGATTCCTATCAAGCGGAAATATTTGTAGCAGGGGGCAAATAAAGCCAAAGCCAAAGCCATTCTATTGAAAATGGCGATTTTTATCTTTGTTTTTTAATTTTCAGTGCTTTCTAGAATGATTCAAGTTATGGTCACCACTTTATCGGAAAATAAAGTTGAATTTAAATTAGCAAATTCCTTGACAATTTATTTGAAAAACTTTTCTCTTGTTCCTTTTTTAAATCTTTTACAAAATGTCAGCATTGTAAACGCCGATTGTTCTTCAGCATTTTGTTAAGAACTAAAATACAAAAATGTAATTTCGAAATTCTTTGAAAAATATATATTGATTTCCCAAAAATTTCAAAGTCTTCTTATAGCTTATATTCTATTTACTTTTATTCTTATTCGTTTCGTGGAAATTACAAAAAGTCAATTTCAACATAACAAATGTGAGAGAAATCTTCAAGATATTCGGGAAAGAAATCTTTGTCTTGTGACAAATTAATAAAATTTTCGATGCTGTATTTATTTAGAACATAAATTAATTTTAAAATGCACGTCAGTAAACGATTTGTTGCAGTTGGAACGGCTTATCTTGAATTCAAAACCACTTTATCTAACAGTACAACTTTTAATAGCCATTCAATTAAATATCTTGACTCTTTTTGAGAATTTCCAGAGTTTCTCTCATCCAAATCAAATGAATGTAGATGCTGAGTCAGAACAAGTTTGAAAAGGGATCAGAAAAGTCGATTATGTTTACCATTGACAACGTTTAGTTTAAGATAAACCGGAACCACTTTATTCCCCTTTAATAGTTTTAATGGATGAGGCTGACTCTTCTTGAGTACCTTTTTTACAGATTGATCAAATTTTCAATGATGGGTTGGACAAGTTCAAAAAGGGCTCAGCCAACGTTGACAACACATATGTACATTAACTTACTCTTTGCCATATTAAGAATTTTATTAGCCATTTAGTGAAATGTTTTAAGACTTCTTGGGAATTTATAGGGTTTGAGGCTTACGAAGGAATCCATTTTGGACTTTATCTTGAATTCGGAACCATTATTTTTATTTAGAAATACCTTTAATGGAACATTTGAGCTCTACGCAAAAATTTATAGAAATTCTTTTCATTAGATTAAATTTGGTTGCTGAGTTGGGATAAGTTCAAAGTAAAGTTTTCTAGAATAGTTTTAATATAACATGTCGTCTGTTTACTTCATTAAGCGGAATTTTTTGACTTTTTTTTAAATTTTCGAAAAGATTTTCTGCACATATAAATCAAGACTGCTTCTTCAAAAAAAAGGGATGAACGCAGTAATTTGATTTAACTTTCTGTTAACTACGGAACCACTTTAATACCCTATTAAGACATTTAATAGTCATTTAATGGAATGTTTTACGTCTTCTTCAGTCATTTTCGGAGTCTTTGTTTAACCAATGATGCCGGATACTGAACCAGAACAAGTTTAACTTTGAGAAAACTTAAGTTTGTTTGACTTGAACATAAGGAAATAATGGTTCAAATGGAACATGTTGACTCGACTTGATCATTTGAATGGTTTCTCATCTATGAGGGCAACATTTATCTTGGCTGACAGTTGATTAGAATACAAGTTTTCCGAGTCGGTTAATTGAGCGTGAGGACCCCCTTACAATTCTCCCTCCAGAAGCACACCCAAATTGCCCTTAGGGGTATTTGCAGCAGCCTGCTTCTTCTGATCCATTCCAGTTACCTAATCTATATTAGCAGCGCTCTATGACTGGCATGGACCACCCAGTTGACATTGTCAACCGGCTACAACAACAGTGAGCTACCTGGGAAGCAGCAGCAGCAGCGATGTCAGCGAGCAGATAAAGGCGAGCAGCCGCATAAAATATAAGAAGAAAATAAAAAACGTAAACGTTAACGTTAACGTAAATGTTCCCCGGGTCGTCCCTTGTCTTGTCTGTCTTGTCAGGGCATTGTCATTGCCCGAGAATGAATTTTTGAGGTTGAGTTCGAGTTCGAGTCTGGGTTTGGTTTTCGGTTTTCGGTTTTCGGTTTTACCGACTACAACACTGAAAAAAATCAAAATTGATTCTAAAATGTTATTTCAATATTCGTGATTTTAGCATCTATTTTTTATAACGGTTTCAGTTACGGTTTCGTTTATGTTCGTGTTTAGGGTTTCGTTTATCTGTCAAATTCTCAAATTAATTTCTCCACATATTTACATATGTTGGCAGGTCCGAAATTAATCCTTATAAATGAATCGGTTACTAAACGGTTATTTTGGTTACTTTTTCAGTAATGGTTATAAATTTCAATCGGTTAATACCGGATATAGGTTACGTTTTTAGTAAGGGTTTTAATCCCCTCTTGTTTCCCTAGCACATGTGCTAGGATAAAATATTTTATAGTCCGCTTTTAGACCCAACTGCCTTAAATAAACTGTGAGCTATACAAATTTGTATTATTTACTTCAGTATTAGAAATACTTTGATTTGAAAACAAAAATGCGAAAACAAATATTTAAAATAAAAATACCGCATTTCAATAAATTATTTTGTAGTCGGTTTATAAAAATTCCGAATTGCGCCACATTTAGATTTCGTTTGGAATCAATTTTATGCCAAAGTCCCTAATTTTGTTTTCTGTGTATGAATTGGCCTTGGGAACTCGACTGACGACAGACGACAGTCGACAGTCGGACTGGGTCTTGGGCTCAGTCGAGCGCATAGAAGTGTCCATCAAGTGCGTGTTATCTTTAATGGCCTGACCAGGAGGCTTACCTGCTGATAGCAGCTTTGGCGGCATCTGGTTAACTGTTTGCTGCCGAATGGCGTTGCTGCTGTCTCAGTCAACTGCAACTCGGCGGCAGCGTCCGATGCAGCATTTGATGAATATTGTTTCTCTGCCTGGGCGGCAACTAGGAGCATTAATATTGCAAATGATTGAAACATTGTTGTTCCTGTTATTGTTGTTGTTGTTTTGGTTGCTGCTGCTATTCCTCCTCCTTCTCCTCTTCTTCTTCTTCTTCTTCTTGTGCGCGTGGGCGTCAGCGTTGTAGGCGTGGGCGTGGGCGTATGTAGGCTCGGGGCGTTCACAGATTGATTAATTGATTGATTTTGTTTGTTTATTTTTGTATCAAGTGCTGATTGTTGTTGTTGTTGTTGTTGTTGTTGTTGTTGTTGTTCTTCCTGCCCATAATATTGCGACGAGTGTGACGACGACAGCGACGTCAACGTTGACGTCGACTGCACTTAGTACATGTATGCATGTATCTGTGTGTATTTGTTGCTTTTGCTATTGCTTTTGTTGCAATAATAACAACAACAGTAAATGCACTAAAAGCTCGCACATGCTGCGAAGAGTAACAGTAAATGTAACACGGAAGCAAACCGAACGTCTAGTTTCGTTTCGTTACGTTTTTTTTATGTTTTATTTTATTTTTATTTTATTTTTATTTTTGTTTTTTTTTGTTCTATTATTTTTTGTTGGTTCACTTATTGGTTAGTCCCGGGCTGGCACTTTGTTTGGGAGGCGTTGGGGCGGTAGTTAACAACATGCTGTGGCTCTGACTCCGGCTACGGGTCTGCGCACCTTGTTTGAGTTTTTTATTTTATTTGAGCTGTATGCTCAGGTAACTTGGCACTGGCACTGGCACTGGCACTAACAAAAACACAAACAAACAACACACGACAACAATAAATAAAACGCGTCACACACAACAAGAGCAGCAGCAGCAGCAGCGAAGAGCAGCGTCAGCAAAGGAGAAAAAAAGAATAACAACAACACCAGCGACAAGGCGAAGGCGAAGGCGACGACAACGACGACGGCGACGGCGACTAACGACTGAGACTGCGGCAGCGAGAGCGACACCGACAGCGACAGTGACAATGACAGAGGGCGAAGGCGAAACCAACCAACGTCGTCGAGGATAAATGCTGCACTAACGGAAAACGAAAACTGAACCAGAACCAGGCTGCGAGATAACACACAAGTACACACACACACACACACAGCCACACGCAGCCACACGCCGACACACACACACACACATACACAAGCGAACGAACGAACGAACCAGAGAGCAGAGCAAAGAAAAGGGCTGCTATTTTTATAGCTAAGCAAACGCTGCTGCATCCAGAAAATAGCTAAAGTTTAGCCTTTTTTCTGTACATTTAACGATGAACAATAAAAAAACATCAAACAACATTGATGCGAGTAATGAAAATCTAAATTTATATTTTAAAATTTGAATAAACAAGTAATTAAGTAACCTGATAGCTCTATATTAAGCCAATTTACATTTGACAAATTAAAATGTAATATTTGCAGTTTTGATTAAGAGTTACTTTGACTTCATTTTAGCCAAACTTGTTTGCAAGCCTACAGCGAGATCTGACAGCACTGGCCGCACATGCTTAAAAGGGGCGTCAGTCAGTGGTTGTTCTTCGAGCACGAGTTCCAACATGCAACACGAACATGTTTGAAACGATATATTCAAATTGCATTCACGATGGGCGCGTGTCGTGATTTGTTTGACGCAATGCACGAGCAATAGCAAAATATTAATATAGGTAAATAATTTAATATATTTATTTTTAAGGCAAATTAAAGGGAATTCAAATTGTAGACAATTGAATGCATGGTATTGTACAACACTGTTTTACAAAGTCAAATGTGCTTTATCGTTCTTGTGACTTTGTTAACCGTTGTCATCGCCAAATTTAAAAAGCTAGTACTGAAGGCAAAGGTCGAGCAAACTTGACAATAATGAAACCCTGTACTTATTCGGTAAAGACGAAAATTACAAATACGCAACTTTCTAAGGCCGGATTCGCACTTAGGAGAACAACACTGACAACATTGATTTCGCCAAAAATAAGGATTCTGTTGATGATCTCTGTGACATCGATATTATAATAAATAGAATATTTTTATTACTCAACTTAAAACTCTACTTTCGTATTAATAGCTTTATATAAAACTTAATGGGAAAAATATGTAGTTTTTAAGTACTTTTAATAACACTGGGCAACCAATTTGACCATATTTTTTAACTTTTGCCTAAACTATTCATATGTTGCCTTAGATTGTAAAATTTTCCATAAAAGAATTTTTTTTAATTCAAAAGTTTAGCTTTTATTATAATTTTTTATTGCCATTTCCAGCATTTTTTGTGGATCAAAAAACCAAATTTAGTCTCTGAAATTCCGGCAGTATTTGAGAGAAGCTTAACATAACCCATTGTAATTTTGAGGTACAAGGTCGATAAACGAATGTCGGAGATTGAAGTTGGGTGCCACACGGAGTCTGTGTGTGTGTGTGTGTGTGTGTGTGTGTGTGTGTGTGTGGGTAGGTTGCTATTGTGGTGGTTGCTTCACTCAGTTGGGTTGCTTGACTTTGATGATGAGGATGATGATCAGAATGCTGATGATGAGCATGATGATGATGATGATAATGGGGTGGCATTGCTGCTCTAAGGCTTTGCCTATGGATTTAGCTTTGGCTACGGCTATGGCTATGAATACACGGCTACGGCTACGGGGCTACAGGGCTATGGCAATCGCAATGTGAGTATGGCTTTGGCTTTGCCTTTGACTTGGTGGTGGCCCTTCCCATTCCATTCCATTCCATCCCTCCCCTTCCCTCCTGTCCCCACCCCATCCCGTGCCTTTATCAGCAAGGCGCGCGTGCATGCAGATGAATCAAAGCAGCCGCTGATTATAGCAACAATATGGAAATGCCGCTACCTCTCTCCTCTGTCGCCCTGTCTCACTCTAACTGCAGAACTCCATGCTGCCTCGGGTTATATAGGGGCATTGTTTATTTATACTCGTATATGCCCTACACACACACACACACACATATGTGTGTGTTTGCGAGTGTGTTTGGTTTTTATAACTTCCATTTGCCAAAGCATAGTAAATTCTTTCAAAGCGTGTACTACATTTATTATTTAAGCCACGCTCTTCTTACTCTCTCTCTCTCTCTTTTCTACTGCGCGCATTGTTCTAGCCATTGCCTGCCGCCCACCGCCCACCGCCCCCCACCCACTGCTATCTGTTCGTCTCAGTGTCTGACTGTTGGTGTATTAGCCCCCCCCCCCCTCCACTCGACCCATGCTTACTGCAATAACAATAACAAGAGCAGCAACAACAACAACAACAACAAGAGCCTGCTTTATTTGCATATTTTGACTTTTATGCGGCAAAAATATTACTTGCTGCGCTGCTGCCAGCAAACAAACGCTCCCCCCACCCCAACCACTTCAATCTTTCTGCTCTCCTCTCTGCTCACAGCTCCCTACTAACGGCAATTCACCCAACCTAAAACAGAGCAACGTTAATAAAGCGGCTGAGTATAAAAAAGAGGAGCAACAAACAGAAAAAAAAAATATAAATAAAAATAAAAATGAAAAATGAAAACTGAAAAAGAACGCCAAAAATTAAGGCAAAAAGTTTTTTCCCATTTGGCATGCTGCTCTCGCACGCGCAACTGTCCAACAGAGCCCCCAACCCCCCTTCCCCCATCCTTCAACCGGCACACATACAAACCTCCCGCCCCCCCCTTTCCAGTACTTTGTCACAGCGACTCTGCCTTGTACACAAGTCGTCTGCAAAGTTTGAAATTTGGGGCTGGTTTATAACTATATTGCAACATGTTGCATGTTTCAAATTGCCAAAAATAAAAAGGAAGGGCAGAAAAAGGTAGCAAAAAGAAAGAACAACAACAATTTATTACATAGATCAGTTATCTACATTGTACATATATACATGCACACATACATATCTATAATAACTTCAACCTGTCTTTGTGGACTTGGCCAACATGCATATTTCACAATTAATCCCTGACAACGTAAGTTTGATTTGCATGCCACAAGGTTACGCCCCCCGTTGCCACGCCTTTGCATTGCAGCCAGCGATAAGTACACGCCAACAAAACTGCAGCAACATAATTCAAATACTTTGTGACTTATGAGCCTCGAATATCCGAAACTTTGGTTTAATTTTTGAAACCACTTTTGAACCACTTCAACTGACATAAACATAATGTATAAATTTCAAATTAGTAGTTCTCAAACATTTTCTGATATTCTCTTATTTTGTATACCTATTACTCGTTGAGACACAAGGGCATATTGGCCATATTCAGATCTCAGAGCTGCCGGTTAATACAACAATTTTATTCTTTTAAGTGAAACTCATTAAATATTTAAAAGTTTTTAAAACTATTTTTTGACTATTGGCTGTTCTTGAAATGTCAGAGATATATATTTTTTTTAAACTTATTTTTTAAGTTACAAAACTCGGCATCCATGAATTTATTGCCAGCTCCATCAAATTATTAATTTTTGGTATATTTTACATAGTAATTAACAAATTCATTCAAGTTTAATTATTCAATTTAAAAAATAATTTCATTTCTTATCAACTCTCAACAATTTTTGACACTTGAAACCATTGATTGCTTGATTTCGGGAGCACTGACAATTTGCTTTATAGCTCAAAGTAGATTTGTATAATAGTATAGTTCCTGATAAGTTATACATTTATAATGTAAATATTATTTTCTTTTGTGAAATTCAAAAATTTTAAAATAATTAGGAGTATTATTAGTCTGAATATTTTAAATATTCAGAATCGAATAGTTTAGAAAAGTTGAAATTAAATTTTATGCCTGGGTTTGGGAATATGCAGTATGAAATAAAGAATTTTGGAAGCTTGAGCTTAAAATGCATAAAATAAATTATGCGAGTATAATAGAATTGAGTAACGAGTATCTCATAGTCGATATCTATAACGTTCTCACCGTTATTTTTTTTTTTACATATGCCAAGCTCGTTGACAAAGTTATGGGCGCCGAACAGGAGGAGGAGAAGGTGGAGCCAGGAGAAAAAGAAAGGCAAAAAGGAGCTTTGAAATTTATGCGCCCATGGCGAGCCATTTTGCAGTGTAGAAAACTTTTTAAAACAAAATTTCATTTTGCGGCAAACGCAATTGACTTTGTCGTACCCCGCCCTGCCCCCTGCACCGTGCACCACCGAGCCCCTCTCATGGCATGCCCATGAAGATGCGGGCCTGTCCGACTTATTAAAAGCCGTTTTACACTAATACTAATTCATGGCAAGTCGTTTAGGCTTTGGGCTTGTTTTTACTTGTCGTTTGATTTACGCATTTCTGAGGCATGCAACAAAGTTTTTTGGTACTCGGACTTTCGAGTGGAAACTGAGACTGGAACTCGGACTGGGACTGGGACTGGGACTGGGACTGGGACTGGCAATGACAGCAGCTGCAGCAGATTCAGCAGGCAATGGAGCGCTTCCGCTCGCTCGTATTCCCCTGGGTGATAAGCAGAAATGACGCACAATGAGCACATCCGGTCCGGCCAGAGTGCATTGAGGTGGCATGGAGTGGCAGTGGCAGTGGCAGTGGCAGTGGCAGGGTGGGTCTTTCAAATGGAAAAGGGGTAGGGTTAAGTCACGAAAACTCTTTGGCAAGCTAATAGGCAAAACGATTGCAGACTTTGCGGCAACCGGCCCTCGAAATAGAATCCATTAAGAAATTTCGAATTCTTCAAAATTAGCCAAGTATCGAAGTCAAAGAAGAAGACGGCACAACAACAGAAGAAACAAAAACTCAACAGAATAATTAATGGAATTTTTGAACTTTCGGTGCAAATAGCGAAAGTCTGCGAAAAACACACGGCATTCATTACATTTCAATTCATTTCATTGATGGAGTTTGCATTTAAGCACGGGAATGGGGCATGGCTGGCTTTTTACTTTGCCACTTGCCACATGGGGCCGCAAATAAATTTGTCGTCGTGTTGCAACGTTGCCGTTAGCCCGAAATAGAGCAATTTGCATTATTCGCATTCGGGCAGATTTCGCTTAATGAATTGCGCACAACTTGCCAAGAAATTCTTTTCTCCTTTTTTTTTTTTTGGTTACAAAAAAGTATTACAAACACTTGAACAATGACAATTTGAATTGCCATCACACCGAAGCCGAGAGATACTCTAACTGCTGCTTTATTAGATGCTTTTAATTTTGTTTTGAAACATTTATTTTAAAAAAATTAGTGCAAGATTTTTATGACAAATATATATATTTATATTTTATTATATATATTATATGAAATGAAATGTAATTTTGGTCCTCAGCAAAGTTGTGTTAAGATTTTAGCTTCCCGGTCTTACAGTTTGGGCTCCTCAATGATCAGATATGGAATCTGTATATCTATAAAGATTATACTTATCACTTTGGAATTATTAATGCGTCCGTCAGACGAGCACTTTTCAACCGACACTTTTTTACCGTCGGTTTCAAACCAAAATCCCATCGGTTTTTTTCTCATAGAGCCAGTTCACACTCTGAACAATTTCATACAAAAATGTTTTAATCAAGTAGACATTTGACCGACACATAAGACCGATGGAAATAGGACGTGTTTTATTTTCATCCGTGAGCATCGGTGAAAAACCGACGGTTAATTGCGTCGGTTAAAAAGTGCTCGTCTGTCGGACGCTTAAATAACACATCAAAGCTGAAAGACAACTTGGGATTGAAATGGCCTTTTAAAATTTAAAGTCTAGTAATATGAGCACAAACCATGAAAAAAAGTGTAAACTTAGTTGAAATCCTAACAAAATGTATTCTTCGAAGAGAATTGTACATTTTTCATAAAATCTATTGAATTAACTCAAAATCGAGTTTTTCCAATTTTTTTTTTTTTCAAAGTATTTTTATGCCCCATTATAATCAACTGTCAATTGATTGTAGTGGAGTATTAACCTCAAATATGTTAATATAATTTAAAATAGGGTATTCCTTATGGCGCTTCAAAGACACGACAAAGCTATGATGGACGTTGTGGGATGGAGAGTATGGAGCATATGATATGTCTGTGTCTGCCACTTTGTCTGAAAGACATTATGCGGCAATATCGCAAAGATCTTTAGCCGATTCCGATTCAGATTTCGAATGCGACTTGTAAAGGGTGTCCACGCTCAAAGTCTTCCCTGCAGCCCTTTTAATGTCTGACGTTGCGTTCCCCGTAATCGGAATGTGCTCATCTTCATCATCTGTGTCGGTGGATGGGGAAACGGGAGAGTGGGAAATGGGGAATGGGGAATGGGGAACGAGGGATTTGCCTCCTGTTCATTCGCAATGTTAATGCAAAATAGCATTTGCATTCACGCCGCTGTCGAGATGCCGTCGCCCTGATGTACTCCCTCCCCCCCCCTCCCCCACCGCCACACCTCATCCCATCCCATCCCATCTCATGCCACTCTCCTAGAGCCAACCTCACCGCAGAGCCAACAGCTGTGCTGATTCGCAATTTTTCGTTGTCAAAAAATGGCCCATAATTCATGTCACCGTTGTGTTCATTAAATGTGAACTGAATGCTGCCCACCCGGTCCGGTCTGGTCTGCTCTGCTCCGCTCCGCTCTGGTCCTTGCTTCTCATTGTCAATTCACCAGTTGCACCAGTTTACTATGGGATAAATGTCAAAATGTCTGGCATATATTTTTTTATTTTAATTTTTAAGCTTAGTCAGGCTAAACTTGAAGTAATTTTTTTTCTTTTTTAATTTTTTTCTTTATTGGACCTTGTCTTCAACTCTTTTCCTCTCCGGCTCTGAAAAAATTTCTTTTTTTTTTGGTAAATTCTAAATCTAATGTTAGAGACGAAAGTTTTATTTATAATTAATTTCTTCTTTTTAATTTAAAATTCGAGAATCACTTGTTAGGGCTCGTCCTTAAACTTAAAAAATAAAATATATTTTATATTCTATCCTTATTCAATCAAAATTATTTTATCAAATTTAGAAAATTTGAAAAATATTCAAAATACTGAACAACAACAAAAATTGCTTTTATGCCAAAATATCGTTGTTTTTGCCCATAGTGCAGATGCTGTTTTGGATGAATTCCGTTTCACATTTTATTGTCTATGTGCGCATATGGTCAGCTCATTGTGAACTCGCTTATATTGCCATTATCATCATCATGTTGCGATTAATGCTCCTCTCCCTTTTCATTTCCCTTCGCCTCACCCTCCCTCTCTCTTATTCACCATCTCTCATATCAGAAATGAATGTACGTGTTACATCTATCACAGCACACGTTTCTCAATCTTTTTTTTGTGGGGTGGGTATGAAATTGTTTTGAGACATGCACCCGGCTATGTAGCTGCCATTTGTCCGCCCTGGTGGTTGCATGTACATACTATACATACATATGTATGTATGTATGTATGTATGTACATTTGTCATTATATTGGATTCTCCAAGGCATTAACGCGTTAGTTATCAATGGCAAAGTGCGTTAAGCTACCAGCTCAAGTGCAGCAACTTCATGCCAATGGCACCAGCAGTCTTTATTACCCCACAAAGATGTGATTTCAGATATAATGTAAAGCAGATATAATGTACATACAATCAAACTTCCACAACTCGAACTTTTTTATATACATTTTTCTAAATCGTGTGGCAATAAACCTAATAAGCTTAAGAACAAGAATTCCATAAGTCGAAGTCTCCATAATTCTAACTTTTTCTTTGGATAATGGTGATTCGAGTTCTGGTAGTTCGACTCTAAATAAAATTTGGCGCCAAGACGATTACTTTGGATTTTGAGAAATCGATATTGCTTATCGTATCATAGCAAATTGAAAATACCGCCAATTATCGATTAAGCCATCGATGTTGCAACTATGCAATAGTTATTCAAGCTCAATATGGACAACGCACACTGTTCAACACTGCTCGATTCATAAATTCGATACGCCATCTGGCAACACTATAACAACAATTCTTAATTTTTTGTCCCTGTTGATTTGTGCATGAAGAAAATTATTTGAGATCAAGTGTACATAAAATAAGTGTGTTTATTATACATTTGACTTGACTATGTGTATATTGTAAGTGAGCTACTTTATAATTAGCGCTGTAAGTAAAGAAATAAACATCAAATCGCTGCATTTGTTTACGTCAACGTTGATTTTCTGTGGCGGCGCAGCAAAAAAAAAAAAAATTTAGAAAAAAGAGTTGAAGCCGCTTCCGAGAAATTGGTTCTGTGTGTATATGTGTGTGCGCGATTTTTGCGTATTTGCCTGTTTCTTGACGGTGTCAGTGCATGCATTTAACCAGGAAGATAGTGTGACCAAAAACGAGCGGACATTGGCGAAGTGAACAAACGAGGTGAATACTAATACGACAATAACATTTTGAATTAGAGATTGGCGTTGTCGTAAGGACACAAATTATAAAAAAAAAAAACAATGTTTTTAGAGATTTCGGTTTGGCATAGTTAGACAATTGTTTTGATTATGCATAAGAAAAACAGTTAAGCTATTCATGGTTCTCCTTTTCATATCGATGTACTTATTTATTTATGTGTAAATCAAATATGCAAATATGAGCAGGGGGAACAAACAATTGTGTCTATACTTGATTATCGATTACTTTTATGACATTGGAAAGTGAGTTATTGATCGTATGTGTCATGTCCTTGTCATGATCGTGTCACGATATGCGCCCATCTCTAGTCGAATAATTTGTATAAATCCAAACTGACTGACATTTTTCAGATACAACAAATATGAGCTATTTATCGGGCGAGCCAGTGCCGCCTGGCTTTGAGGATGAAATGTCACGTACGGCGATTATACAAAAGCAAATTGAGAGCTTCAATGAAGGCCCATTAATCGGCACCGAGTACGTTGTGGAGCTGCATGAGGATGACCAGGTGCGACCCGATTATTTTTGTGTGTTGTGCAACACATGCAACGATCGCCGTTCAATTTTCATGCACTGGACATCGGTGACCCATCGCACCAACTATCTGAAAACGCATTTTCAAAAGGCCTTCGAGTATCTGCAGCAATTGCGTCGCACGTCCAGTAACTCCAACGAGGTTGTGTTGAATGCCACCACAAAACTGGTGCAGGCCATTGAAAAGCATTATGGACGCAGTGCTCAAATTTTGGCCGTTGCTGGCGATGATTTTCGTCGATTTCGTGCCAAAATTTGTTCGCAGGTACGCGATAAATTTCATTTCGATGAATGCGCCGGTCCCGATTTTTTAGATCAAGTGCGTAATACGATAGTCGAATCGAAGCCGGCTGTGGGCCTGAAAGTGACACTTAATTTGAAGGAACGCAACATGGACTCGCAGGCTATTGCTCTGGATGCCATATCCAGTGATGATGACGATGCCAATTTTGCACCCGTAACGGTGCAGCATCCGTTCCCAAAGAAAATACGCAAGAAGCAGCAGGACGAACAGCAACCGGCATATCGTGCCGTCAATCGTTCACCGCCATTGGCTGACAAGGTGGGCAAGACAGTTGCTCCGATTGGGATCAAACAGACACTGCCCACACCCAAGGAGCTATCAATACAGGCCGCACACATCGCCCAGGAGCGCTACAAGTGGGAGAAGTTTCGCTGTCTGCTGGAGCTGCAGCTGAAGCAGCTACGTGATGAGACCGAAACATATGAATCAAATCCTGAGAAGCATCCCGATTATTCCGAGGAATGGAAACTGTTCTGGAATACGCGCTACAAGCAGCTGCAGGAGGAAAAGAAATGTGATCCCAATAGCTATGACTATAAACCGGAATGGATCAGCTACTGGAAGGACAGACGCGTTGAGCTGTTCAACATAGCCGTCAACAAGATCAAAAAGGAGCTACAGGAGAAATTCAAGCTGGGCGACGATGATGAGGAGAACACCAAGGAGCTTATGGAACGCTATAAAATTCGTGTACACAGTCCGAAGGTAACAGCTGGGCCCAATGCAAATGCTGGAGGCGGCGCTGCCGTGCGACGTAAGCCCAACTATCGTGGTCCCAATAATCGTGCTGAGAATGGGGCGCCTGGCAGCGATGCTGTCATCGATATCAGCGATGATGAACAGCCCCCGGCACCACCATCATCAAATCGACCAAACCGCCGTCCGCCCTATGGACGCTCCCTATCACGCTCCGAGTCGCCTAAACGTGTCCGGGCTCAGTCGTCGCGTCTGGGACGCCGCTCACGAACACGCTCCCCGTTGCCATCACGCCGCCGTGGACGTTCACCTTCCAGATCCCGTTCCAGATCCAGGTCGCCGCATCGACGGTCTTCGCGCTCCCCCTTCAGTCGCAATCGGGATAGATCGCATCATTCGCGCAGCCGCGATGATTATGGGGATCGCGAACGGGAGAGAGATAGAGAACGGGGACGAGAACGAAGCGCCGGTGATTACTATAGAGATCGGGACGATAGCTATACACGCTCCTCACGCACATATGAGTCCATGGAGACATTCCGTGTGCTCGATTCGCGTGTCTATCCGGAATACAGTCAGCCCAGACAACGCACCAATTCCCCAACAGGTACAGCTGTATCGGCAGCTGACAAGGATCAGGGGTCACTCGAAGAACCCGAAGGTCCACTAACAGTGGTAACTGTGCTGCGCATGCTTTCCGCTCTGGAAGATCACTTGGGCAGCCTGGGGCCCAAGGTTCTCAATTTGCTTAGCAAGGCCCTGGCCATGGAGAAGATAAAACCAAATGCAGCCGATGATTTACTATTAAATGAGGACAACTGCGTCTTCATGGAGACCATCAAGGAGAAGCTGAAGGGCATTCTCATTGCTGAAGTGCTCGACGATCAGCAAAAAGTGCGCGTCGTGAAAAAATTAATCAGCAACATTGCGACCGTGATCTTTCAAGTGACCTCCAAAGGTAAGTTCCCACAAGAAATACAACAATGGCATTCGACTTTTCAGATCCCAAAGATTCTCATTGTCATCCGAGGTAAGTATGACGCGGAGTCCTCCACAAGGTTCTTCCGACAGTTGCGCAAAGTCTGGCCGAATATTTTCCATACCAAAAACCTGTGATGGGTATTCTTTTATTTAAAAAGACCCTCTTAAATAATCGCCATATACGGTAAATTCGAAAAGGTTTGAACGCTCGGAAAGCCTTTCGACGTGAACTTTATTAATCGCGAAATATAGTTGACATATTTTTAGAATTTCGCGCATAAGCAAAGTTTTCAAGTCAAAGAAAACTTGTTTTTTTTTTTTTAATTTGGATAACCAAAAAGACTTCTTAAAACTTTTAGGAAATACTTTGTGGGTATATGTATACAGTGTTTTTTTGTAAAGAGCTAATATTGAAAAAGGGGTTGCCACAACTCTCGAGAATACGCTTTTATCCTCATAATGTATTTCAGAATACTGAATATTGAAATAAAAAAAAATTGATACGATTTGACATCGTTTTTTCTCAGATAATTCTAAAGTTAAGATCAGAGTTGAGTATTACTTGTTTTATCCGGTAATTAAGCTAAGCAATAAAGTCGAAATACTCTAATATTTTCAATATATTGCGATTTGACTTTTTTCCAAATGAAATTGATCGATATGTTGAAGTATCAACAATTTATATTTAATAATTTTAAGATTTTTAACATTAACTGTTTTTATACTGTTGGTTTAGCTTTTGCTAAAAATGTCTGTATAATTTGTGATTCTGATTTGTTTTCCCAGACTAGTTTTTATCAAAATGTTGATATATTAACATTTAAGATAAAAAACGTTTTCCATACTTTTGATTGCGCTTTCAGCGATTTGGGTTCGGCTTTGGCTTTTGCCAAAAATTTCAGTATAACTTGTGATTTTGATTTGTTTTCCACACGGATTATATCAAAATGTTCAAGTATCGAAAATATTCATTTAAGTTAATAAAATGTTCCATATAGCGATCCAAATCAATCGATTTGGATTTGGTTTTCGGTCTAAGAACGGAAAAATGTTTAGGATAATTTACGATGTTTTTTCAGATCGACTTTGATCAAAATGTTAAAATATCGATGAAATATATATTAAATAAAATAAAGTTTTTCACTTAAAATTGCGCTTTTAGTGATTTGAGTTCGGTTTTCGGTCTAAGAATTGAACCACTTCTTAAGTTATTGGTTTGGCTTATGTCCAAAATTGTAGCACCATTTACAATGTTTTTTTTTTCAGATCCAATTTGATCGAAATGTTTAAATATTAAAAAAATAAATATTTAAGAAAATCAAGTTTTTCACACTTCAAATTGCGCTTTAAGCGATTTGAGTTGGACTTTAGGTCTAAGAATCGAACCAATTGTTACTTTATTGGTTTGATTTCGGCTACGGGTTCGTGGTGTGGGCTTTTTCGGTTCCGTACAGCTTATCAGGTTAGTTTAGTGCAAAAAAAAAAAAAGTGTTGATAAAGAATGATGACTAAAAAATAAAATAATAAATAAAGAGAAAAGTTAAAGCATAGATAATATACGAGTATATATATCCTGTTTAAGTGTTCTGTCCATCAACCGCAAACTGCGCCGTAAACTCCGCCTCCGCCGGGTCCAAGTATGTTCAGTATGTAATATTGTAGTTGTTTAACATGTGTTTACTTGATTTTCATATAAATCTAGCTAAGAATTGATTATAATAATAAATGAATTAATGTGAAATTTTTGTGTTGCTCCTTCCTTTCCTTAACTCAACTCACCTCATCACACCACACAACAATCACTCACAGCAGGTGCCAAAGAGCCGGGGCAAAATGATCAAAAATATGGAGGAAATATGGACAAGAAGAAAGAATATCAACTGCCATTTGATCGACAACTCGTCTCCTCGAAACTGGCAAGTGCATTGATCTTGAATGGCTTGGACGATTTGAGTACCGAGGATATGAATCGTTTGATTCATTTCTTTACGCTCCTGGTGAAGACGAATCACGGGCGACGACAGAGCGGCGGTCTTAACTTTGCCGAAGTGCCACACCAACTGGGTCTCAATGCGCCATCATTATTGACGGATATCGATTTTGCCAGTGGCAGCTCTGTTGCCAACGATATTGACATTGATCTGAGGGAGCTTATGAAGGAGGTGACACAACAGCTGGCAGCTGGCATTGATGTGAAATCCAAGCCGAAGCCGAGTGTTAACGATACCAGCAGCACTGGCATGGAATCCTTAACCGATTCCGACTTGCAAACCTTGCTGCAAAACTTTAAGTTTCTGTCCAACGAGGAGCAAGTGCATCTCATTGGCCATCTGCGCAAGCTGGAGAAGCTCGAGCCGGCGCGAGTCGAGAGCTTGCGTAAATATGTCAACATTGTGGAGCTGAGCAGCGACGGTGGTGAATCCTGCAGCGATTATCTATCGCGTATCATTGCTATTGGACAACGTGGCGGTGGAGCTGGCGGCGGCGATCGTGCCTCCGGATCACGTAACGCGACTGCAACTGTGGCAGCTGGACGCCGCAAGAGCATGGAACGCGAAATGTCAACGGCAGCCAAGTTGAATTGTCGCAACGGCGTGCATATTTCGCCAAATTTCATGCTGGACGATGATGACGACGATGATTATAACTTCGATGATCTTGTGATGAAGGCCAACGATTCCAATGGACAGAAGTCATCGACGTCATCATCAATGCTGGGCGGCAAGGGTCTGTCCATTGTGCCGATGCAATCGTCACCGAATGCTTTGACCTTTAAGCCAGCGGCGCCAAAGATATCGCTTAAGGATACCGAAAATATCATTGCCAATCTCATGGGCACGCTGACCAACAACAGCAATCAACAAGCGTCGCATGCAGCTAAATCACAACAACAACAACAGCAACAACAGCATCATATGCAACAACGCGGCCAGCAACAACAACAACAGCAATTTGCTTCAAATAATGGTGGCAATGGAGGTGGACGCTTCTTTAACAACTATGGCGGTGATCCAACGTCGGGCAATAATCCATACCAGCAACAACAACAGCAACAGCCGCCCTACAACAACATGGGCAACTTTAATTCCTATGGACAGCCAATGGGTCATGCTGGCTATGGCAATCAGATGAATCCCTGGGCCAATAATGGTCCTCCGCAGAATTTTATGCAACAGCAGCAGCAACAACAACATCAGCAACAGTCGCCGCCACCACCGCACTACAACATGTTTGCAGGTCATCAATAAATAGATTCATCTTTCTTTTTTTTTTAATTAAATATGAAAAATATTGTTAAGTTTTGTAGCTGTAAACAGGTAATGAGCTAAGTACGTTAATATGTAATTGCAAACATAAGAGATACAATAAAGGTTTTACTTTGCTAATTATATACATACATACATACATATATAGAAAGATATATATCTCAACTGAAATGTACATAATCTGGAAATAAAAGAAAGCAGCAGCTTAATTTGGGATAATAGTTCAAGTCGCTGCAAACAAAATTTTCAAAATAAAAATAAATCAAAACAACATTTCACACAACTCACAGTGTTATATATTACATTAATATCGTTTCTATATTGGCTTAGAGCTGTTCATTTCTAAATAGTTAACAAGTTCTCAGCTGCAATAGGGCAACTCCAAAAAGTTGACGTTTTGCGTCTTGAATATTTGGCCAATTTCCAGTTGCAGCAACTCGTGAAGAGATTCCCCACTGTGCTTGTAAATCCATTTGCCGGCATTTGGTCCGTTGCCAATGAAATCAAAACGTTTTGGTCCACTGGTTGGAGAGCTGAGCCAGATTTGCTTATTCGGCGTCTGCCGATTGATCACATAGGTGCCATAATCCCGGCCCAGATTCACAGTTAACACGCCGTCCTGCCAAATAGTTAATGATGTAACTTGGGATAATATTAGATAGTTTTTTTTTTACATACACCGTAGCCCACATCTGTGCCAGCTAGATCTGTGGCATTCTCTGTAAGTTGATCAAAGTAATCCGACAGTGCATCCAACGTCTCGGAGCACACACGATCATACGTTACGCTATCCAGGCAGGAATCGTCTTCGGTTTGACTGCTATAATTTCTACAAGTCTGTTCTTGTCGTTTTAAGTTTTGTACTCTGTTGATGCTTGCAACTCGATTTGCCAAGGTTGCACGAAAATAAGATTGTGTTGCAGCTGCACGTCTGTAGCTATGACTGCTGCTTCGTATGATTTGCGCCACACGTGAAAGCGTCCGAGCCGAAATCATTTTATTTTTTAATTCCAAATGTTTGTTATTTTATTACTGCTGCAGTTCAGCGTTGCCAGCTAATCAAATTGGGCACTGCCACCTATTTTCAAACGGAACACATATCGACACTACAATTATGACATTTGAAAATTGTTTGTTTTGATGAAAACATTTGTAAAGCTAGTTTACAGTCCTTATTTTTATTTCGTTTTTAATTTAATACTCAGTGAAAGAACCAAACAATTTAAGAGTTTAGTTGTGTCGATATTGCTTATTTTATATATTGATACTACTCGCCATGCACAATCCGAATTTCTGTCGATTAACTTATTTATTTATTACTATCCGTACGCATTTAATATGTTTGTTTTTGTTAAATCAATAACCAATTTCTAAACGCATATAACTTAATTGTGCATGAATTTATGTGTGCTTTTATATGTGGTGTGTCTGCCTCCTTAAGTGTTGCACAACACTCAAAATACTATCGTGCTGCAATTGTTGTGACGCGTTGTGTGCCATCTCTAATTTTCAGTATAGAGAAAAACCCATCAATGGCGTCCGCGTGAATTAACTTATTTTTGTTGTTTTTACTTGAGAAAATATATTCAAATTGTATCTGTGTTAAGCATATAAGAATATATAATTGCATATATGTTAATGAATATGGCACTGCCGAGCAATTACAAGCAAATCGCCGTGGGGGCGCTTACAGGGCCGGTAACGCCATTACCCAGCGGCGTGGGTGGCGGCGGCGGTGGCAGCGGCAGCAGCCGGTCGCGTTCATCAGGCGGCGGTGGAGGCGGCGATCGCAATAAGGACCAAACGCCGATATTTACGCACAGCAATTATGGGAATCCAGCGTTTACGCCACAGAAAGTGACAAAATCATCGAGCAGCAAGAACCAAAATGAATCTCGGCTGCCAAAGCCGCCCAAACCGCCAGAGAAACCAATACTGCCATATATGCGCTATTCGAAGCGGGTTTGGGACAGCGTAAAGGCACAGCATCCGGAGCTTAAGCTCTGGGAGCTGGGCAAAAAAATTGGCGCCATGTGGAAACAGCTGAGCGAGGAGGACAAAACCGAATACATTGACGAATACGAGGCCGAGAAAATTGAGTATGAGAAGGCATTGAAGGCATATCATCAGACGCCCGCCTATCAGGCCTACATCTCAGCCAAATCCAAGGTCAAATCTGAGGTTGCCGATGTCCATGAGACGCCGTCGCGAGGTGGCGGCAGCAAGAGTCAACACGAGCGTCGCATCGATATCCAGCCAGCTGAGGATGAGGATGACGTGGACGAGGGCTACACGGCCAAGCATATGGCCTATGCTCGATATTTGCGTAATCATAGACTAATCAACGAAATCTTCTCCGAAGCTGTTGTGCCCGATGTCCGATCCGTGGTGACCACACAGCGTATGCAGGTCCTCAAGCGACAAGTCAGCTCCCTGACGATGCACCAGACCAAGCTGGAGGCCGAGCTGCAGCAAATGGAGGAGAAATTTGAGGCGAAAAAACAGCGAATGCTCGAATCGAGCGATGCCTTTCAGGAGGAGCTCAAGCGGCATTGTAAACCCGCCGTCGATGAGGAGACCTTTCAGAAAATGGTGCATCGCATGTACGAGGACATCAAGCGGGATCGTCA
Source organism: Drosophila rellima (assembly GCA_035043635.1). Lineage (NCBI taxonomy): Eukaryota > Metazoa > Arthropoda > Insecta > Diptera > Drosophilidae > Drosophila > Drosophila rellima. Next base: position 2,738,049 of record JAWNMV010000134.1, on the reverse strand, counting down.
GCGCATTGAGGAGGCGCCCAATCGAAAAGAGGAGCAGCCGCCACAGACGCCGCAACAACAGCAGCCCACGACGATTCCAGAAGTGACTCCGGCACCAAAACCGGAGCCACCCAAGCCACCAGTTGCTGTCGTCGCTCCGCCAGTCCATGAGTTGGCCAGCAAAACGGATCCAGAGCCCATGGACATTGAGCCACCGCCAAAACCATCGGTGCCGCCACCACCGCCGCCTGTGAAACACGATAAACTGGATCTGCCAGCCACGCTAGCAGTTGGTGGAGCCGAGCCCGTTAAGGAACCGGTTAAAGGGCCACCACCAGTGCTGGTGACATCGGTGACATCTGTGCCAGGTAAAGCGATCACGCCCACGGCAACTCCTGCTGCGACACCACCTCCGCCACCCATCAACAATGAGTCGCCAGCAACCACGCCCACGCCACCACCGCAACATCAACAACAACAACAGCAGCAACAGCCGCCGCCACCGCAACAGCAACAACAACAGCCACAAGCAACGCCCACAGCAACAGCACCACCACAGATGCATCCGCATGCGCATGTGCCACCACCGCCACCAGGAGCGCATCCACACATGCCGCCACATATGGGGCCACAGCAACAGCAGCAACAGGCACCACCACCAGGTGGCATTCCCGGTCTGCCCCCACCGCCGTTGCCGCACATGGGCTATGCCAACTATGGCGGCCCAGGGCCGGGAACGCATTCGCATACGCATTACTATCAGCCACAATATGGGCCGCATTCGAGGCCTCAGCCGTATTATCCACACCTGCCGCCCTATCAGCCGTATGCCCAGCTGCATTATGCCAGCGCCCGGGAGCACGGTGGGGCCAATGCACCACCAGGTGCTGCACAGCAGCAGCAACAACAGCAGCAGCCGCCGCCGCCACAGCAACAACAACAGCAGCAGCAACAACCACCGCCTGGACACATGCACGATGCCACAACAGCTGTGGGTGGTTCAGTGTATGGAGCACAACAGCAACAGCAGCCGGCACAAACACCACAACCACAACCACATGCGATGCCACAGCAGCAGGCACAGCCAACGGCAGCGGCAGCAGCAGCAGCAGCACCGCCATCAACAGCATCTGGGGCACCACCAACAACAGTTGGTGCAGCGCCCACTGCACAGCCACATCCGCCACCAGCGAGTGATGGCAGCGCTAAACACGAGACGGACAAACATGAAACGGACTAGGAAACGATGAATTCTTGTGGTGGACAACACACACTCCACATCAAGGTCAACAAATGTCAATGGGACGCACGTGCGCGTTGTAAAATAGCTCCTACTATTGCACAGCGCACCTCTAAACCGTCATAAGAAAACAAAAACCATATATGAAAAAAGAAAAAACATTAGATTAGTTTAAGCTCAAACAACTATTATAAAAAAATTTTTTTTTGCATATTTACAAATCAATTTAATGATTTTCCTCGATCCACAATACATATTATGATTATGATAAATATACCTATATACATTATGTAATTTGAGAATAGATATTTTAAACAAATTGTATGCAAACAATTTTTTATTTATTTTTATCAGCTGTTTTTAGAGGGAAGAAGATATAAATAGCAAAATTTTGCAAGATCGGATAAAAACGAATGTTTATTCATGTTTTTCAAGTCTCTAACAACCATAAAGTAATTGTTCCTTTTTCAACTTTAGTTGCTCTCAAATGTCGAAATATTTGTTTAGCCCTTCAATAATTTTAAAATTAATGGATTTAAATTAAATTCATTTCCTTTTATATTGAATAAAAAGGTAAAAAATACATATTCAATGAATTGAATTATTTTGAACAACATGTAAGCAAAACTTTTGTTTTGTTTTAATATGTATGTATTTTCGGAGTCCGATTTTTGTATTTAAATAAATTTGACATTTTTAAAAAGACACTGGTGCATTGGATATTCATTTAGATTTGGCGCGTAAATGGTCAGTCTATCGATAGCTTGAAACCAAATCTCCTCAACAGGGACTCGAGAAATACACAATCGATTGTTCGATATTTCGATGATTTTTTTTGTTATATGAATACAGTTGACTGTGCGACGACTGTTGTTTTGTTTTCATTTCGGAACGTTTCATTGTCCGAGCAAAGTGCATTTAATGCAGTATCTGGGCAACGCAAGGTCGGTGCCCTTTCCTTGGCAAATTGCACGCAATTTATTAATCATTGCGACTGCCGCCGTTACCGTCACAAACCGTTTTACCTTTGCGACAACCACTTGCACAGCATCCGACAACTCTTCCATTGTCCACAGCAACAACAAAATGAGCGACAAGACGAGTGATCAGGCTTATACCGCCGGCACCAGCTCCGTGGCATTTGTAACCACACCAGATAAGGTGTCGGCAAAGAAATTGGCGCACGGCATCATCGAACGCAAGTTGGCGGCCTGTGTAAATATTATACCACAAATCGAGTCCATTTATATGTGGGAGGACAAGGTGAACGAGGATAATGAGTATCTCATGATGATCAAGACACGCACCACACGCATTGATGAACTGAGCAAATTTGTACGTGAAAATCATCCTTATAGCGTTGCTGAGGTAATTACTCTGCCCATTCAGGCTGGGAATCTGCCATATCTGAATTGGATAACCCAAACAGTTCCGGAGAAAGCAGAGGTCAAAGACTAACATGTTGTATGAAAGTAAAGCAATTTAAATAAACGGTTCAAGTTATTACTCATTAAGTTAAGCTTAAGGCTTTACTTTCGCCGCCATTAGCAATCGTTGCCAGACCTTGCGCTACACTTTATATTTATTAGTGTGGTAACATCTGGTGCTCGCAGATGGCAGCACTATTTTTGTAATTTAGCTCAGCTGCTGTGTTGTGAAATATCGATAGTTTCATAACTCAATAACTCCAAGTCGTGCACCGTATTTGAAATATATATGGTAAATTTTTTGATATAAATTAGACTTAAATTTATTTATATAGGAGCTACTCGTTTAACTATTACATTTGTTTAATTCATTATAAGAAACTATCGATGTTGACCTTTAAATATCGATAGTTGTTGAAAGTGTTAACTTTTGGTTCAGTATGTAGTGCATCGATAGTATAATAGATAGTTAAGTGTAGAATATACCACCTCTATTGTGAAACGCGCATGAAACGTTTTTGGACTAAAAAAAAGAGAACTCAATAATCGCCCGTTAATAGTATGTCCGAAGATGATGCGGGCGTGCATCGCTTGGAGGGCACCACAGGCCAAGAGCAGCGTGGCGGCCTGGTCATCAAGAAGCCCAAAGACAAGGACAACAACAGCAGTGTCAGCGGCAGTGGCGGCAGTTTTAAAGTTCCACAGGGCTCCCTTCTGGGACTCGATAAATTAGCTGCGAAGCGACGGGCGGAAAAGGCGCGTGCCGAGCGTTTAATTTCCTTTGAGGATAATGAATACGATGATGGTGGTGGCACACCATCGAACGCGGCGAGCGCAACGCCCGTCAGCGAATTTGCCTTCAAGAAGCCGGACACAAAGAGCTTCGAGAAGTTAAGCCGACAACTGCGCGAGCATAAGGATGAGACACCTTCGCACACGGGCGGCGTCTCGGAGAAGGCACGTGAACGTCTGCGAGAGCACATCCAACGTGATCGCGATCGGCACAAGGGTGCAGTGCGTGATACGACACGGCACGATGATTCCGCTTCTTATTCTGGCGATAGGCGAGACCGCGAGAGGGAGCGGGATGAGGGCGTGAGCGGGACAGACAGCGACGTGGCGATGAGCGACGAAAGCGGGCCAGAGAACAGGACCAGGAACGACATAGAGACGGCAGGCGTAGGGATCGAGATCGGTCCATGTCTGAGCGCAGCTTGCACACGCCCAGGGAGCCTGGAACACCCGGTGGAGGATCCGGGGGAGTGTCCAATAGCTCATGGGATGACGATGATGCCGATGGTAATAACGGTCGTAAATCCGATTGGGATTTCCCAACTCCACGTGGCTCTGGCTACGGCACTGGCTCCAACACCGGTGATTGGTCCGAAAGAAGCAACAGCCGGAGTCGGAGTCACAGTCACAGTCAGCGAGCTCCAAATGCGGATGACACAGCACGTGCAACGCCAGCGCATCGCTATAATCAATGGGCACACGATCGCAAGCGCAGCGGTGCCACACCCTGGACAGGAGATGCCGAATCCCGTGATATGTGGGAGGAGGAGCAGCGACGCTTGGATCGCGAGTGGTACAACATTGACGAGGGCTACGACGAGGAGAACAATCCCTTTGCCGGCACCAATGCCGAATACTTTCGCCGTCGGGAAGAGCAGCTGGAACAGAAGCGCAAGAAGCGCATCAGTGCCCAGCAGCGTCAGAATAATCGTGACAACGAGCTGTGGGAAAGGAATCGTATGCTCACATCCGGCGTGGTCACCTCCATCAATGTCAGCGATGACTTTGACGAGGAGGCCCTCGAACGTGTCCATTTGCTGGTGCATCACATAGTGCCGCCATTTCTGGACGGTCGCATTGTGTTCACCAAGCAACCGGAGCCGGTGGTGCCCGTGAAGGATCCCACCTCCGATATGGCACTTCTGGCCAGAAAGGGTAGCGCCTTGGTGCGCAACTATCGGGAGCAGAAGGAACGCCGCAAGGCACAAAAGAAGCACTGGGAGCTGGGCGGCACCAAGTTGGGCAACATCATGGGCGTGCAGCGGCCCCAGGATGAGGATGATGCGAAATTTGACAAGGATAACGACACCACCGACTATCGCAAGGATCAAAAGTTCGCCGATCATATGCGCGACATGCAGGACACCAAAACCGGCGGCAAGTCCGAATTTTCACGCAAGAAAACAATCGGTGAACAACGACGATTTCTGCCCGTCTTCGCCTCACGCCAGGAGCTGCTCAATGTCATTCGCGAGAACTCGGTGGTCATCATTGTGGGCGAAACGGGCAGTGGCAAGACCACACAGCTCACCCAGTATCTACACGAGGATGGCTACAGCAAACGTGGCATGATCGGTTGCACGCAGCCGCGTCGTGTGGCAGCCATGTCCGTGGCGAAGCGTGTCTCCGATGAAATGGACACACAACTGGGTGCGTAGATACTCTGTAATTGATAAGACACTATGTACTTGATGGCCTGCGAAGGACTTGTTAAAGACGATCCGATCGTTGTGGGATTTTTCATTTTATTCCGAATTATTGGCATTTAGATACCCTGTAATTAATTAGACACTATGCACTTGATAGGCTGCGAAGGGCTTGTCAAAGACGATCCGATCGTTGTGGAATTTTTCATTTTATTCCGAATTATTGGCATTTATCATATGTTTTAAAAATAAGATGTCTCTATTAGATAGAACTTTATAGATTTCGGTTTGAAATCGAAAATTAAATTGCAAGAACAATTTTAAGCTACAAATTTAAGAATTTAGCACAGTGTATATACATGTGTAACATAACGAAAAGTAACTAGATAAGATATGCATATTTTTATATTTTGTTTATTCATTTTTAACATTATTTAATTCCTAACATAATCAGCTATTCCATCAAATACGTACAGAGTCTCTCACAGTCGAGCTCGCTTTTCTACCATTTTTAATTGATTATCTTATTTGCAGGCGAGGATGTCGGCTATGCCATACGTTTTGAGGATTGCACCTCGGAGCGCACGGTTATCAAATACATGACGGATGGTATTCTATTGCGTGAGAGTCTCCGGGATCCGGATCTGGACAGCTATGCCGCTATCATCATGGACGAGGCGCACGAGCGTTCGCTCTCAACGGATGTGCTCTTCGGACTGCTGCGAGAGGTGAGTTCAATGAGTTTCTACACAAAAAAAAAAACAACAAAAATAAGCGAAAGAGTGTGCGCCTCAAGTTGAAATTGAAGCTGAGGTTGAAGAATTTGGGGAAAACGTCTTAAATTTTTTTTTTTTTAATTTCATTTCAAACGTGAAACAACTCAACTAATTTCACAAATTTTCTATTTAACATGCCTAATGCGTTCTGATTTTCAAATTTTGTTCCAATTGGAGTACTATATAATATCAGAGGCCACAGGAATAATAAAAAACTATTAAACTATTGTTTCTTGAGATATTTCTAGTTCAACCTCCCAAATATTATGTATTTAGTTTTATCTTGATCATCCTTATCAAATTTGCTGCATAGCGCATATTTGATTTTTATATGACCATAGTTTTGTTATTCAAGGTATTTTCACTGAATTCGGCGTTTCCCTTTAGTTTTTTTTGATTTGTATCATCAAATCTGAATTATATGCCAAATTCTTTGTTATTCCCCACAAGTCAACAAAAGTCTTTAGTTATTGTGATTTTATGTTTTGTTCGTTGGTAAACATTTAATATTATCCAAATATAAAGTATTTTTTACAAACGTGTTTATACTCAAATTTTACATTTCAAATGTATATCGTATAATAGGTATATATAATATATAAATATTTTATAAATTGCTTAAAAAGACTAAAACAAAAATACATGTGTATGTAAACATATACATTTATATTATATATATATTATATAGTATATAAGTATGTTGTATATGCTTGCATTATATGTGTATTTGTCTCTTATGCACTAACTGCTTAACGTATGCAACGTTACGTCACGTAATATTTGAATGTGGATGTGGTGAGTTTTGCGTTTATCGCCTTATGTACAGGATCTAAGCGCGGCGCACAAAAGTATGCTGCAAAAATATTGCGACACATTGTGCGCCGTTATGTTCATTACTTGTTTTTTTTGTTGGTGTTGGTTTTCGCTTTTGTTGCAATTTCTTAATGCTATAATTAAAGTTTATCTGTTTAGGTTTAGACTGAGCTTATAGCAAAAGAAAAAAAATGAAAAGAAAACAAAAATAGTGCCTGCATATATTTTATTCCTATTACAACATAATAATATAATATAATAGGTATAATGTAATAGTTATAATAATAATAATGATATTTAAAAAAAAAAAATAAAACAACAAATTGTTAATAAGTCTTTTCGAATTTCACAGTGTGTCTCTCTCTCTGTCAATATACAAATCAATCATATATTGTAGCTCAAGTTGCAACAGCAAATAAACAAAATGTGTGTGTGTGTGTGTGTGTGTGTGTGTAATGCACGCTGTTGTTGGCCAGTTTGATCGGACTGCAGATCTTTGAAAATTTCTTTTGTAAAATTTTGTCAAATAAAGTCAGAAATTTGGAGCCAGTTCTCTTCTCCTGTTCTTTCTCATTCTGTCTCTGTGTAAAATTGTTACGATATTCATGTCCATATGTAAGTATGTATGGATATCGCATATTAAATAAATATTTATATATAAGTATGTATGTACGTATATGCATTTGTATGTGTATATTTGTTGTTGTTTTGGTCGCTGTTTTATCACAATTCGCTTTGGATTACTTTCGCTTGTTGTTTCTCTACTGTGACAAAGCAGAAGAATTAACAGCAGAATGTGTGTGTGTGTGTATTTGTGTTTATATGTATATGGTATACCATGGTGAATTTAATAACAAGGTGGCATATTCACTCTCTCGCGTTACAATTTCTTTTTACCACACCAAGAGCGTTATGGGATATATAAAAATATATATAACCCTGTTAATAGCTTCACCATGGATTGAACAATAATAAAAAAAAATATATAAATAAGAGAGTATGTGTGTTGTGTGTTAGTTACTTTGAGTGGGAGTAGCATTTTTGCCTATTATTGAGCACCAGCAACATGCCCGCATTCATGCCAACGCTGCCCCATTTCACGCACTCGGACATCTGTAAGATAGGATTACTTGTAAGATTTGCATTTGGATTACTCAACACAGTTGTGGTGAATTTTGTTGTCGGAGTTGAGTAATGTTGTCAGATAGATGAGCGGGCGATGTGGGGAAAATAAAGGTTTGTCGATGATAGATGCGTGTGTGCGTGTGTTTGTGTGTGGGTGCATACATTTTGACTGTAATAATTATTCACTTTCGTCACCAGCGTGGACTGCCGTTCACAGTGATAAATCAGATTGCTGTCCGTTTTGCAAGTTGGCCAAAAAAAAAAGTGTAAACAGTTGTGCGTGTGTCTTTGCTGCTGCAACTACAACAATGTTGTGGTGTATTGGTGTGTTGTGTATTGGTGTGTGGTGTATTGGTGTGTGGTGTATTGGTGTGTGGTGTATTGGTGTGTTGTGTATTGGTGTGTGGTGTATTGGTGAGTGGTGTAATTTTTTGTGTGTGTGTGTTCGTTTGTTTGTGTTGAGAATAATTTTTGTGTGGCGGGCATTTGGAATATTACATATTGTAATACCTATATACAACTATTATAACAATAATTATGTATATAGGTCCTTTGCTTATCAGTTGATCAAATGCAGCAGCACGTGATTCGCACTCGTTGTTACCTGTCGCTTGCGCACATCCTGCTGGCGACTTCCATAACGGCACCAATACACAAAATGCTTATTGTTGTTCCACAAACTCTGTTTGGCCTTGCGCGCCAGCGACACCTGTAAGCAATTATTTATGAATGTATTTACAATGAATGTTTATATTTTTCAATTGTATTTCTACCTGATTGCGTATGTCCTTTTCGTTGTGTGGCATCTTCTCTTTGTCGGCAAAATTGTTAATACGCAACTCCCAACCATGGCTCCAAATATCGGCCAACGACATTTTGATCAGCTTGTATGTCCCATTTTCTCGTATTTTCACAGAAAATATCTCAATGGTATCCGGTTTTGGTTTGTTGTCTTAAAAAGAAAAAATGATTGAGAGAAAAGTTAGCGATTATTAATATGTATTGACATTTCATTAGAAACAATTAAAAACAATTCAAATGACAATTCAGGTGCCATTTCAATTGACTTAAATTGCAATTGAAATTGAAATTGTTGCTCCGTTTCCCCAACTGTACGAAGATTATGCAAATCTTATACAACACTGTCAGCACAGAACAAATTACTAGAGCTTAAGCCACACTGAAATCGATTACTCTAACGATTAACGATATTCCAAGAGCTATTTTATGCAAGTCATTCAGCAACTATTTGTGTGTAAAAGATTTCCGTAAGAATAGGCAAATAGATTTAAATTCAATTTCAAGACATATCGAGTCTGATATTGGATTTATGTCATGAATAATACATTACCATGTTACTTGTCAATGCAATTTCAAAGACCAGTGTAGCTCGTATTAGGTTTATGCCATGAAATTCACAAGATTCATTCAAAACTAGCTAATTAGTCTATTGCATTGTGCGGCACATTTAAAATGTAGATTACATAAACTGTATATTATATCATATCATGTGCATTATAATGTTCATTTATAATTTAATGCGCTTGTTTTCGAATTGTTGCGCAATTGTTTTTTGTTTCATGGATAAAATGGGTTTTAATCATATATAATTAACATTGTTGATATTTCACACTTTGCTGCTCCTTTTTTTTCTTTTCTTTTTATTTGCCATGCGCAACTAATTTGCACGCATTTGAAATTGCCTCAAAGTTTTTGTGCGGGTGACTTGCGGTAGGGTTGCATTTTAGTGCTTGTATCTTATGACATCAAACGTTGTAATCTGCGTCTTATCTATATATGTATGTACATGACATATATGTACAAACATACTCCCCTAGATGGTATTTCATCATTATATGACACTGCCAGTGTGGGTCGTGAGAAAGTGACTAATACGCATGCATTTGCAGTGAGCTCATCTACACTCTACAGATTGCTCATAACTCTCATATAATGTCAATTTTTAGTTCATTGAACGCATTACAAAAGCGGCACCTGTTGTTTAAAGCGATAAGCTTCAGTCAAGCGCAACTGATAAGCATCGCCTGTGACGTCACGGACCAAGGGAGCTTATCAAAGTATTACCATACAATTTGTACATACGTTTTTACAAAAGATATGTGGGCTATGTGTATCCAGTTATTAGAAGATTCTTTTGTCTTTAAGCCACACAAATACTTGAGAATATGCACATGTGTGCAATTTAAAGCAATGTTTTTTGTCATGTCAGCGTAGAGGATATTCACCACATGGCAAGCGATTAAAAGCAAAAGCTTGTGCTATTGATTGTTTTACACACACTAACAACCACACACCAGAGAGAGAGAGAGAGAGAGAGAGTGACCGACCGAGAGACGCACCCGCACGCATATTTACACCCACCGCACGTGTGGTGGGTTATTTGGCCGCACGAGATGCAACCAAGGTGATTTTATTAACAAGTTTCACCATGGATGCATGGTGAGCTGTTTGGTGTGTATTGGGCATTGCTGCCGTAAAACGTTTTTTCAAGATGGATGTATCTTTTTTTTTGTTTCGTGCCCATTGCTTTTCGTTTAGTCTCCTTCTTAAGTATTTAATTCATATTATTTTGGTTGATTGTATAAAAATGGAGAAAATTATTTAAGACAGCTTCGACGGATAAATGTTAGTAATTCCACCATGCTTTCAATGTTGTGAGCATATACTCACCACGAATCACAAGTCAAATGGCCTTAACATACGGAAGACCAAAAAAAAAAGAAGATGCATGCGTGACTCAAAGCACATGATGCCGCCTCTCGAGGCACATTGTGTGTGCTGATGGCGAAGCGCGCTTTGCTTGGCTTTATTTGAATATTCGTTTTGTTTACATTTCGTATTCGTTTTGGTCGCCGCTAATGCTGTTGTTGTTGTGATTGTTCTATGCGCACGCATACAAATGGAATGTTCTGGCAGCTGTCAGCGCAGCATTGTGAATGGTCATGTTGCAGTCAAGTGCGAGCGAGTTGGAATAATTACAATTACTATAATATGAAATACATATGTATGTGTAGGTTTGAGTGCGTGCGTGCGTTTCGACAACGCGTCGCGTCGCTGCTACTGCGCTGCTGGCGCTTTGTTTTACGCTGCCTCTTCAAAAACTGAGCAGTGCCATTGTTCTTGTTGGCCGCACTTGACAATTTTCTTGTTGTTCTTGTTATTTTTGTTGTTGTTGCTGCTGTTTTTGATTAGATAAAATACGTATGCATGTACATACATATCATTTTTGCCTTTATTGAATGTCAATTTGAAATATATCAGCATTTAGCGAACTTGTGAGATTAGGCTTAATTGCTCTGACGTCTGCCGTGTGATTAATCATCGTTAAACAGCAAGCAAAACTGATGCCAAAGTATTTTTTGGGTCAAGAACAAAGAACTATTAAAGGGGCTATACGAATTAAGTAATTCGAATTGTTAATTGATAAGTTTTTTATTTTTTGATTTTAGTAAATGATTTGCCTCTCGTTTCGTGATGATTTGTGATATCACGATAACCGTACCCACGATATACTCATTCCCTCTCGCTTATTCACTAGCTAGAGAGCTTTTTCATTGTAGCTAAGCTTTTACGTTTATTTGTACTCACCTTTGGCCACCTTGCACAGTACGATGCCGTACCATGACGCCACCGGCGTCTCGTTCTCATCCTGCGCCTCCAAAAAGCTTATGCTGCTGCTGCCATTACGGGGAATAATCAGTTGTGGTGCCAATGTCAGGGCTGGGCAATCGATGTCCAGGGAATCGGCATCACTGGCAGCGGCTGCTGCCGCGGCGGCGGCAGCTGCTACTGCAGCTGCTTTGGCAGCGGCGCTGCTGCGCACCTCCACAATAAAGCCGCATTCGACGACGGCGCAGAAAATGCGCTGCTCTTCGGGCTTGAACCATTTGGATTCGCGCAGCTTTTGTACGGCGACGCTGCTGCCAAAAGTAGTGTTCACATTGGTAGCGCCGCCAACGTTTAGCTTATGATGATGCTGCAGCGACGGCGGCCAATTGGATGTGGGAGAGCTGGGCGCTGATTGTGAGTAACCGGCACTGCTGCCGCCAGAGGGCGCTGCTGGAGTTGGCGTTGCTTGATTGTTATGGCCTTGCAGTGGCCACCATTTCAAAGAGCTGACAAAACTGTTTGATCGGTTCATTGTGTGGGCGTTTTTGGGCGCGTGGGCGTGGCCAAGAGTGTTGCACACGCACGCGTAACTTTCACTAATTCACACTTGCAGTGCGCGCGCGTTTTTTCCCCTCTATTTCTTTTTTTCTACTTCTTTCTTTATTTTGATTTTCTTGATGCGATTCGCTGCTAGTTTTTTGTTTGTTTATCCTTCTCGCTCTATTTTCTTTGTTCCAATTGGATTCTGCTTTACGTTGTGGTTAGCGGCACAAGATGAAACAAACGCGACTCGCGTCTTTTGCACTTATTAATTATTTGATTTGCTTTTTGGCACCCAACAAAAATGAAAAGCCTAAAAAGCGCAAATCTTTCCCTGTTGCACTGTGCTCAAATGGAATTATTGAAACAACAACAGCAACAAGAGAAAAAATATAATTAAAAAGTCTGTGCCGAGTCTGTGTAATTTTTTTCTTGCTTGTGTTTTGTTTGGTCTGGTCTCTTTTTTTTTTGTTTTCTTTTCACAACGGTTTCGTTTCGGTATGTTCGTGTTTTTCGCCTGAACGCCGTTTGTGTTGTGGTTGTACGGTTTTGTTTTTCTGCTCGCTTCTGATGTTGCTCCTACTGCACCGCAAGAGACTCGAAAGCCAAATACCAGCACGGCAAAGTTTTATTTATAACCAAAGCCGGTTTCGGCTTGTCAGCCAGCGACGACTCGTCGTTGTCGTCGGTCGGCAGCGTTCGCTCTCTGTGTGGTGGTCTTTGAGTTCGCTCTCTTTGCTGTGGTGAGTTACAGCGCTGCCGCTGCCGCTGCCGCTGCGTTTTACCCCCTGATAAAGCGCTCGCTCCGGGCTTGTTGCACGTTCCGTTAGGCATTGCGCCTAATGTTATTGTTTTTTTTTTGCTTCTTCATCTTTCTTGTTGTTCTCTTATTTATTGTGGCTTTAATTGTTGGGGATATCAATTTAATGATGTGCTTGTCACATATGCAGTTACTAAATCGCTCACCTGGCGTCAACCGTGACTGCGTCGCAACGTCAACGTCGACAGCGACTGCGACGTCGACGGCGACATCACTGACTGCCTGACCTTCTTTTTATTCTTATAAGAAATTTGTTTCGTTGATATTTTGTTAACGGCGTAGTTTTTTGTTATTGTCGTTGCCTCAGCGTATTGTGGTTGTTCTTGTTGTTGTTGTTGTTGTCTCTGTGCCCTTCACACAGTGCACAACAAAATGTTTAATATACTGTATGTATGTATGTATTTATATACATCACATGTCAAGCCGCCCCAAAAATAAACGTAAAAAGAAAATGATTGATTTTTATGATTATGAGAATTATGATCATTGTATTGCTTTATATTGCCAGTTGTTGATAACTTTGATTACAAACACATATTTACTTATCAACATATTTAATTATTTATTACTATCAAGATAAATAAGTCAGTTATGATATGGGTATGTATGTATGTATGTACATATGTGTATGAACATATGTAATTATAACAATAATTATGAACATGCTAAAAAAAAAAATGTTACAACTTTTTTAGTATATTCAAAGCTCTACGGATCCCAAGCTTTTTGTTCATTTTTTGTTCATTTTTTGTTCAACTGTAGATACTTTTTTTTATTTACTGATAAAAGTCTGCACAATTTGTGTAAAAGTTCGATTAAAAAAATTGTATACTTTAAATTGATACACGAATATATTTATTTAAAAAAAAATCAGTTCTAGAAAAGCTTCTCCTGGTCTTTAATGAAAAGTTCCCTTCTAAATCAGGGAAAGAATTTAATGTAAGCTTTAATGAGCTTTAACTAAATTCAGTATCTTTTTGGACTAATTTTTCTATAAGTTGAATGTGGCTAAAACTAATTTGAATTCAGAAAAATTTTACTGTATAAATATAATTACATATGTAGATACAAAATCCAAACGATAAACACATTGCATCTGGTAATTGTTGGATTTATTGGTTTATTTTATGAGTTTATCTTTTGTTATATTGCACAATTTGGATATTTTCACAATTTTTTGTGAGATCCACTTGTTAATCCATACTTAAGTTAAGTTAAATCATGAAATATTGACTTGTGAATATATAAAATACATGCGAAATTTCAACCAAACAATGGAAAAATGTTCTTTTCAAGTTCTTTTGCACTCGACAATTGTTGAATGAGTGCTAAAAAGTGTACAATAAGTGCAATTAGTATGGGGGGAGACCCCCCTCTGTCTATCTATCTCGTTGAGTGCTTGAGCCATACGTAACCCCTTGGGGCATTAGCAGTGATGCCACTTACTATGTATATAGCTACAAAGTAGCTAGATTTAGCTATTTTCTAGTTGCAAAAGCTCAGGAATATGAAGACAATATCAGATTGGCTAATTACTCTTGTATAATTCAAAAAATCATTAAACTTTTATAGAAATTATAAAAAAACAAAGCAAAAATAGTATAAGTGATGAATTTGAATTGATAAGATTTTGTTATGGGAATAGTATGAGTTCTTATATTGGGGATTCGAGGTATTGGTCATTGGCAATCCATAATCCCATTATCAGGAGGCCCTACAAGACAACGATTTGTGCCCTAACCTTCTTGGGGCAGATCGATACTGACGCCGAACCCAAGAAGGTCGAGTGTTTCGATGGTTCGGTGGTTTAATGGTTCCAACTGCGACCCCATCGACTGCAAGACTTAATCAACGAGTGTTTCGAGGCACGTAAGCACATGCTTTGTATTAAAGCTTTTCGTTGTGACGTCGCAGCTTTCGTTTGCGTGTGTGTGTGTGTGTGTGTGTGTGTGTGTGTTTGTACGTTTGTTTGTATGCTAGTTTTGGGGCATCGCACACGACAATTAGTGTGACCTATTAAGTTGCCAAAGCTTAAAACTGGGCCAAGCAACGGCAACTGCGATGCCAGCTGCGACTCGACGTCGCTGCTGCTGCAACTGTTGCCATTTGTTTTCTGTTTTTTTTTTTGAATAAATTTTCTTTTATTTCATTTTCACCCGGTTTCTTATAATTTTACATTTAATTTTTGAAGCTTTCCATTTAATATGCACTTGTCAAGGTCACCACGACTTTCTGATAACGCTTGTCACATAATTGTTAATTGAAAATTTATATTATTGATAGATTCATCTAATGTGTTTCTTAATTTTATTTTTTTAATTTTATTCCACGACTCTAGAACAGCCGGGAAACTGAACCAAAAATAAAATTTACCATTGACAGTTAAGAATTAAATTAATTTAAATTCAAAATTTAAAATTGAAAAGATAATATTGGTTTAAACTTTAATAAAAACCAAAAGTACGTCAAAATAATTTTGTTGAATATTTGTTATAGCAAAGTTTAACTTTATTTGTAGACAAATATACAAATATTGTTATTTATGATACATACATATGTACTTGGAAATAGTGAAAAAAAAAACTTTCTTCGTTTTCCATTTACTTCGTTCTTTCCATAGAAGCTCCGAAAATAATTTGAAAAAAAGGGTACTCGCTGAATTTTTCTGTAGTGTATTGCAGTTTCGGTGATCTTCTGCTTGTGCGATATTTGTTTCAAGTTTTTCATTTATTCGAGTATCTTACAGACGTCGTCGTTGTTTATGTTGTTGTTGCTGTTGATGTTGTTGTCGCAGCTAAAAATACCCGCAGCTCTGCAACTTGTTATTGTTGTTGTTGTTATTCTCCATATCTATTTTTAGTTTAACCTTGTCGATAGTTGGGGAGAGCATGCCAAGTGGAATTTTCAGGGGGTGGGAATTGAGAGGAGAGGGGAAGATGATTATTATGCCGTGTCTCACATCTTTCGCTGTCAATTGACGGTTTCGCTGCTCTGTTAATTAGCAGACTCTGCTAGAAATGTGCAATGTGACGTGTTTTGCAGCGTGACACGAATCAGCACGACTCGAGGAATTCCAGAGGAAAACGATTATTTTTCTCACATGTTGAAAAGTTACTCTATCTTTTGGAAATCTTCATAAGCTTTTTTTGATAGCACTTCATTTGTCTCTGTTTTTATTAATTCATGCGATTGTTATAGTTGTTAACGATAGTTATATTCTTTATTTAATTTTTGTTCACACACAGACACCTGTTCGCTTATCACTTTCAGTTGTTTGTCTAATTAGGAGTGCAGCACTCGTAAATTGTTGTTCTTGTTGTTGTATACTAATTGTAGTTTTACTCGCAAATTACGCAATCAAATTGAAAGCGTCTCACGTTGAACGCTCATTTATGCGTAGGTCAGTGTCCAAAAACGACAACAACAATCTTCATCCATTTGACCGAATGACTATATATAGTTAATAATATATATGTACATACATATATATCGATACGCACACATGCACAGTTGCTTTATAAGCGAACAGCAAAATCAAAGAACATGGCAATACATTATATATGCACACCCTGGAGACATCTTAAGTTTATTTTGAGCAATCTGATCGACTAAGAGTTCATCTGAATATTTATGGTTAAAAGGTCGAATTTTTTTACCATAATTCTAAATTTGTTGAGCTTACAAATCAAATTTGCTAAAATTTTATTGATTCTTTTTTTTTAATGCGTCCGTCAGACGAGCACTTTTTAACCGACACTTTTTTACCGTCGGTTTCGAACCAAAATCCCATCGTTTTTTTTTCACAGAGCCTGGTCACACTCTGAACAATTTTATACAAAAGTGTTTTAATCAAGTAGGCATTTGACCGACACATAAAACCGATGGAAATAGGACGTGTTCTATTTTCATCGGTGAGCATCGGTGAAAACCGACGGTTAAAAGTGTCGGTTAAAAAGTACTCGTCTGTCGGACGCTTAAATATTTTCATAAAGTTCGTAAAATAAACATGGAATTTATTTTTAAGATTATTAAGAGACCTGTTAATATTGAAAATATTAATATACATACATTTTTAAATAACCTACTGTCACCAAATCCTAAAAATGTCATGAGTATTGGCTTCGTAGAGCAGAAGAGATTCTTAACTTTATTTTAATTAAATACAAGGTAACTCTTGATTTGAAAATTACACAAGGCTTGTCCAAAGAAATGCAGAAGTTACAGTATATTCCATAAGGCATAATTTATATCTATAATTGGAAAATATAATTTGCAGGGTATGTACAAGTCGAGTTTTTGTTAGTTAAATAGTTTAGTTCTTTTTTTTTTATGCAAGCTTTTCATTTACGATTGTGCATTGTTTATCTTCTGTTGTGTGCAAATACATATTCATATAATATGTACATGCATATGTACGTATGTATGTATGTAATACTGCTCTCTTTTTTTTTTAACTTTTTGTTTGTTCCGTCTCTCTGTCCAATTGGTGCCCTTTTGTTGTGCGCGTCTGTTTTTCAAAGAGAGTCAAAGCAAGCACCTTAAAAACCACCTGTATTTGTTTATAGTCTATTGTGCCCACTGGGCTAATTTGGCTAACTTGGCTGTGTTCAGACTGCCAGGCATGTGGCATATCTGAGTTGCATGAATAATGAACACAACTTGAGCTCCTGCTTTCTTCACTAATGAATGGGCCCGGCTATCAGTAGATAGTCTATCTACATAGCTATCTATCTATCTATCCATCTACATATCTTTAGCTTAATGCTGCAACAAAGCTCCATACCCTGTAGCCAAAGAAAATTAGTAAAATGGATAAATATAGAGAGCAGAGAAATCTTGATAAAAGTATCTCATATGAATTTCGCAGATTTTTGTAAGAATAAACATTTCATTTATAAAGTATCTTTATAAATATTATTTATAAAGTATCTTATATATTTGTGCAATACAATATCTCGTATGTTTGTATATGTAAACACTTGTTGATTCTAGATAATTCTAAATAAATGGCTCGACCAAATGTAATTAGTTTCTGGTGGTTTCTTTAAAAAAATGTTTCGAAATATTAACCAAAATATTAAACAACAGTTGGAAAAGTCCAAGGCATAATTTTTTGCGTTACCAATTTATTTTTCTTATTATCTTTTTTTCCCAATGTTTATTTTCAAATGGTGATATTCTTAGTAAAATTTGTCGACCTTTTTGAAGTATATCTTTTTTCACATTCCTCATGAAGAACTTGAAGAAACTAATCCAACTTCAAATCAAGTTCATTCACTTCAATTATAAATATAGGAAATTTCATAAGTATCGTTTGAAAAACAATAAAAAGAGAAATAATAAAAATGAAGAATATACATATACATACATATATATGTATGTATATACATACATATACATATATATATATACATTGTATTGTCAAAATGCAAAATACTAATACAATTTTTTATACGTACTTAAGTAAGAGGCGAAAAATAATGCAGTCTGATTTTAAGTTTACTTGGAATTTGCTCGCAGGGTATCTACAAGTCGAGCACGCTCATTTAGACATTTTTTTTTACTGTGCTTGGCTGTAGTGTCGTTATTCTTTAGGCCAATGTTACTTAAAGGCTTCATTTAGCGCTTAACGCTTTGCAAATGCAAATGCCGATGTCGATATCTGGCAATAACCGCACTTTGGTCGCATGTCAGAGCTTTAAAGCTGTTTCCGTTTTGCTCCGGTTTCGCTTTTGTTCATTTGTGCTGTTGACTTAACGACGACAAACCTTCATGGGGTTGGGGTGGGGGTGTTGGCGGCAAGCCGTAGACTTTGTCAGGTTCAAGTAAACAAGCGCAAAGTATGAGTAAAAGTAAAACTAACTAGATGAGAATAGAATAAATGCAAGCACGCACACACTCACACACACACACGTACATGCATAAACACACACTTACACACACTCAATTGAGTGTCTAGTCAAAACATGTCTTGAACAATGAAAACGACAATGGCCTGGGTCGGGGTCTGGGTCTGGGACCGTGGACAATTTGTGTTCATAGATTGGCGTGATAAACAGAAATGTTTATGGCGAGAGCTTTTCGAAAGCTCTGTAACGAATGAAGCTTTTCCAAATCAATAGAAAACCGGAGAAAATCCAACGTCTCTTGTATTGATCCGCATAGCTTTATTATAGCATAGATTTCTGCGAAAGACAATTGCTATGAGCCAAAGAGAGACAGAGCGAGCTTCGAGTCTGGACAAAGTGTGCATCAGTTGAAAGCGCCACCTGTGGCCGCCGCGTATTTCGCCATTTGTTGATATTGTTTTTGTAATCCTAAACCGCTACAGACTGCCGACGGTGGCGTCGACGTCGTCGTCGCAGTCAGCTTCGACTGCGTCTGTCATGTGCTTGCTCTCAGCTATTTTTAGATATTCATATGAAAAAAAAAAACAAAAAACGCGAGGAAAATAGCGGCTACAACAACAGCAAAAACAAAGCGCAGAAAATAAATATAAAATATGCAAAATATAAAAAAGACAGAATTCTTGTGTTTTCACAGCCGTTGCAATGCTGACGATTTCTTCCTGTTGTGGCAAGGTTTAGAGCGCTTATGGCGAAGGTTGTTGGGAGGGGGGGTGCTAGAATGCAGACAGGCGCATTTCTCATATGGCGGAAGCAAGGACTCTGCAACAGCTGTTGCCCCTCCTTGCCCAAAAAAATGCGAGTAAACAGAATCGTTTTGGAAAAGCTGTTGGGCAGGCAGATGGGCAAATTGAATAGTAAGCTACCTCTCTCTTCCTCGCCTCACAGCACTCTCCCTCTCACTTTAAGGCTGCTGCTCGGTGTTATTCACCTTCGCAAGCAACGGCGACCGCAGCGCTGACAGCGCTGTCGGCATCTGTTGGTTGGGAGAGTTCATAACTCGTTTTGCGGCTTCATTGTTTGCCTTTTGCTCGTTTGTTCTGCCTTGCAAATGTGCGGATAAAAACAAAATATGCAAAAAAAAAAGAAAAAAAAACAACGTCGAACACTTATTGTTGTTATTGCTTGATTTTAAATTATTCACATATTTTGCATTGCGAGTTTTTGTATTTGTCTGTTGTTGTTGGCTCGTGTTTTTGCTCGTGCCTGCATTATATGTATATACATACATATGTATACATATATTATTTAGATCGCCATTCGTAGGTGTGGTTGTGTGTGTGCTTTGTTTACATCTTGTTGTGGTAAGTTTTGCCAAAATAAATTGCTGTTTTTATCACCCACTACGTCAGAGCGACATTGCCACACCTCCAACGACAGCGAACCAAACTCACCACAGCAGCAGCGCTTCCATAATCTTGCTCTCTTTTGGCTTCCCTCTCTCTCTCTGTCTCTCTCTCCCCATCAACATTGTGACGACTCTGTCGCCGAAAAGCTGCCTGCAAGTTTTAAGCCTGCAGCGAGTGACTATAAATTTTGCAGTATTCGTGTTGTTGTGCTCAACAGCCGCTACCCACTCAGTACTCAGTTCATCAGACTCTCATGCAAAAGCTTTTCCACTCACCCGTTCCGACATTTTGCAATGCAAATGCACTGAAAATTGCATGCGGACATCAATTATATGGCCAGACATATCGCATAGATTTGCTGACTGGCGCCACACAAACAAAAACAACAATAACAACAAAAGCAACAAGAATGTAGCGCTATCTTTTGGACCTGTCGAAGATTCGATACTCTAGAAAACAGTTAACGATAATCTAAAACAATGAACAACAACAAAAAGCTTTCATTACCTTTGCAATTTAAGCTCGTTTATAAGACAGCCTTATGATATCATTACTTTAAAAATGCAAATTCATAGTTTTCTGAATAGTACGGCTGAATTCACAATGAAAACCCCGGTTTTATCAGCTTACAAAAATCACAGAATTCAAAAACAATCTCATTAATACATACATATGTATGTACATATGTATGTATGTATGTATGTGTGTACACATTTATGTACATATATTTTAAGTTCAATTTCAATTTGAATTAAGTCTAGTCAAATTATATAATTAGAGAAATTATAAATTTATCACAAATAATTAAATTACTAATACAAAAAAAAAACTATAACTCTTCAAAATTTTCGAGCGTGCTCAAGAAAACTTAAGCTGTATATGAAAGCTCTCACTATAAAAGGAAGTGGTCGAGTAAAGCTTTTAGCGATAACTGTTGCTAAAAAAAAGTACAGTATGACAAGCAATTATTTTGACAAAGCAAAAAGTGAACAAATTTAAATTAGCCAGAAAAAACATTTTCTTTGTAATTTTTTCTTTATATATTAAAACAAATTAAAAAGATATATGAGAAGATGCATTGAGTTAAAAAGGAAGAAAATTGCCGCACAATTCTTTTATCATTATCTTTCCTAATGCTGATAATACTGAACTTTAATAAAATACTGAGAAATTTCTATGTAGCTATTTGACTGAGAAAGTAGATAATGTCTGGCTTAGCTTTTGAATATATTTTTCAATGTGTTACATATTCCTGAATAATATTAGCATACCCTATGTAGATAAATGAAAACAAGAACCAAGAAACAGACGTTGACTTTTCTTAAAGTTTGAGGTTGTTTGCCACATTTCTGGGTTGAATTGATAAATTTACGCTCATTATATGCATATGTACATGCTTAAATAGCAATTTAATGCCACATTACAATCGCAAATATAGATAATCTTTTTTTATAATTTGCAGTCCAATAAATTATGTATGTTAATTTTTTTTTTAAATATTGTTTAATTATTACACTCAGAATTGTGTGCAATTTCGCATTTGCATAAATTGTAAATTTAATTACTTTTGTATGTCTGGGTTATTGCCGTTGTAAATGATGTGGGTATTAAATCAAGAATTCGCAAACTGGGAATTACTTGAGTAGACACGTCTTCCAAAACAAACCCCAAATTGATGACAGCTCATTTTGGATGATGTTACGGAAAACGATTGTCATAAAGCATCGTATTTCCGACTGTTCTACATTTGAATATCTAACCCAAACTTATATTTGAGATAAGTACAAGAAGACATATTTTTTTACAGTGTTTGACCCACTTCAATAGTTATAGCTATGTCCTTCGATCTCTCTCTCTCAAAATAGTCAACAAGTTTATATCATAAATATGTTCGTTGGCTATATATACCGATATCTTAGGTATATACATATGTATGTATGTATGTACTTTTGTCTATCATTCTATCTATATGCACATACATATGTATTTCGGTTGCCCCGATTCGTATCATCTAAATAAATTTGTTGGCTCTCTGCCCATAAAATTCTACAAATGACAACAAAATTGTTTTCTTTTTTCTTGTATTATCTTCTGCATTACTTTTTTCCTCATATTCTTTAATGTTTGGTTTTATTTTGTTTTGTTTAAGAATTGTGCATTTTTGATTGCCGTAGCTCAATGCAATTTCCTGATAGATATGGAGTACTATGTAATACATTTCTTAAATTTCGCTGGCTAAATGATTTTGTTGAGAATAACGCCACGCACAAAAATCTAATTTTTTGACATTTGAGCAAAAAAAAATAAAAATAATAAATCATGATTATTTGATAGTTTTGTTTTTTTTTGCACAAAATTAATCTTTTTATTAAAAAAAAAATCCTTCAAAATCTTTAAATATTCATGAATCACAAAAAAGTAAATGACCCAGCTTTCTTAGTATTAATAAAAAAACATTATGTACAAAAAAAAAAAACAAAATAACATAAATAAATTTAAAGTTAAGTGATTTCCTTGATTGAATGTCACATATGGTGACAAATACAATTTGACAGAGTATCACAATCTTGTCAGTCCAAAGATTGTGCAATTCCTTCTTTATTTATAATTTATTTACAATATATATGTATATACATATGTACGTATATATTTTGTTGATTAATTACGTTATGGGATTATGCGATCGATTTTTCGGGCATTATCTGCACTCGATTTTTTTGGAAGCGCGCTTCCTGTTTTCATATATTTATTTTGACTGTGCGGACGTGTGCGTTAACTGTTCACAAGCACTGTAGAAATATAATAATGATGATCTGAATATGGACACTTTCGAAATTAAACTGAATTTAAATAATAATACATGTACTTAGGTATACCTATAAACATACAAATATATACACCTATCTAGGTAGATATTACGAGCCAAGTCACAACTTGGCTCAAGTGGCTCACCGGCAACGTTATCGCAATCAAGATTGATATACTACATTCCACGTTAAAGAAAAAAAAAAGTAATTGAATAGGAAAATACACGTAGTACATTCAAAGTTAATACGCATTCAATAGGTAAACAGAATAGAAAAAAGTCTGCGCTGCTCGACTATACGATACCCTGTGCGGAGTGAACTACATGAAACACTACGATCGACAGATGGCGCTGCGCACTAGACAAAACCATTCCCTGAATATTTGATCGCATTGATATAGAATGATAATTGATTGAAACCAATTAATCTGTTGATGCTGATCAAGAATATCTGTATATATACTTTAGAGGGTTGCCACCTTTTGCTACTTCTGTTTCCTTAACGTCGTTTTCAATGGGTTTTACGACTTTAATCGAATTAGGCTAGTATCAGTTGAATGTGAACTACATTTAGACATTTTTGTACCAGATAAAGTTTAGTGGGTGTGTGACCATAGCTCGTGATTTGTCTTAGTCAGTGTTAGTCACAGCTAATCCAGCTGATGAAATTATTACTACGCAATCTTCCATGAATGGTGAAAAGTGCAGATTATCGATGGATCATACATTCATATATTTTAGTTAGCTTGATAATAAAATCTATCGACGATATTTAAATAGTTAGTCATCTTATCGTTTTGAGAAGGAAGGAAGGAGAGGAAGGGACTTGAAGAATCTTAGATAAGTATAAGGGTTATAAAAGAATCACTAGCGTGAGTTGCAGTTTTCTCTATTCACTATATGTACATACATACATGCATACATACATACATACATATGTATGTTTGCCTAATATTTGTTTTAGTTAAACGCCAAGCTAGAATCGTTTTATTTTTACGCTTTATGATAGGATCATAAAACGTTTCACAAATAAAAGCTCCATATAGTGATATACATATGTATAAACTCGCCTGAACCGTTCATAATTATGTATGTGACCTTGGGCGATAGAAACGTTGATATTTATTTCGAGAACTGAATTATTGACTTGCAGTAAAATAAGTCGATCATTATCTTTAATTTAATCATCATTGCGTGTCGCTTGAGTTCAGGATACTTCAGATTGCACTCACTTAATTTCATTTACTTTTATTGATCTTTTATGTTCGAAGTCCTTGCATCGAAAATCGTATTCTATATGCAATTCTGACTTTTTGTTGGGTTCATAAGTTTTCTTTTATCAAGAATTTTATATATTTTCTTAGATCTGATTTCAAAATTATCATTATCAAATCAACTTTATCGAATTTTTACTCATTACCGCTTTTCTCTCCTTTTCTCACTTATTATCTCTATGGACTTCTCTTGGCTGAGGCTTTTGGTACACTTTTCCATTTGCTTAAGCTCTGAAGTACAAACAGTTTCAGACTCGCAGCGCTATCTCACATTCCCATAAACCATATAGTGTGTGTATTCCATATATGTAGCTGTCATACATATATCGAAATACTATCGTAATTAATGTGAACGGAACAATGTTCAACGACTTTTATCTCTTCGGCTCCAGAGATAACTAGCAGGGGAAGCTAAGTCTGGAAAGAATGACTTTAAGATACCCTGTATTTAATACATACACACAGTGTACATGTTCCCCAGTGCTATCTTCTTCTTCCTTTAATTCTTGAATCATTTTGGAGTAGATTATCCGTTCATGATGAAATTTTTTGGATACAACAGGACTATGATAGTTATTATGTGTACTAATAGATTGTAGCTTTCAAACTGGCAAAATTTCAAAACCAACTTGTCCTGCTGATAAAGAACAGGATCCTACGTATCACGTTTGGTGTCTCCAGTTTTTTTTAACAGCTTTATATACCCTTTCAATTTTTAAGAACAGGGTCCAAAAATTAAAGCAACGCATTATCGTTGGAGCTGAATAAATATAAAAGTGAAAAACTGGAGCTGTTGCTCAGCATTATATGTAAATATTTTCATCCTTCCCTTTTTACTCCCATATTCACTCCCCTCGGCTTGTACGTGTTCTTTATGCAAGTATCTTCGTATGTTCATATGTATGTATATACTAAAGTGTGTGCATATCTCGATAAGTCGCATAGTAAACCCAATGTATATCTATTTGTGGGCGTGTCAGGCCTCCAACCGCATAACAAATTAATGCGCAATTTGCTTGTCATGTTGCCTGTGACTCAAAACAGTTTGCGGCTGTAGCAGGTGCTGCAACGGAATTGGTAATACGCTTTTCTAGATACCCTGTACCCTGTGAAGATACAGTGTATATGCGTTTTGATACATTCTTACATATGTATATAGTGTACAGTTGACTTATGAATAAATGTTTATTTTTAACATGATGAAGAAATTGTTGTACTACGTTCTTTTAAAACCAAAAAAATAATAATAAACAGTAAAATAGAGTGTGAGAAATTGCGGTAAATTCGAGCTTTTTTCACATGTGTGCATGAAAATTCCGTTGGATTTAATTCTAAAATATGTAACTGCCCACCATGAAAAGCTGACAAATTACAAAAAAAAATTTACAACAAATATTGGGAACTGTATTTCTAAATTGAACAAATATAAATATAATGAAATAAATAAGTAAATAATTTAGACAAAAATCCATTAAAAAATATATAGAGAAATACTTATATAGTATATTTTCATATAATCTTACCTCTGGTCATTGTATTGAATACTTTTAAGATTAATATTGTTTGAAAACTATAGGTAATATAGCCATACATTTTAGATTTATTTTGACTTGTAGTACTGCGCAGTCAAACTTTCTAATAAATCTAAAAATAAATAAAGGGTATTAACTGGTCGCTTTCATTCGATTGTTATTGTCTTGACTTGCATAGAAATGCAAAACACACCCAACATACACACACAGTGTACACATACTGTATGCGCTACTCGAACAGAGCGCAAAGGATCTGCTTGCACGTCCTCATCTCTCGCTGAGGCTGTTGCTGCTGCCGCTGCTCTTGGGCCGTTTGCCTACGTGCGTCCCGGCATGTCGGACGCCTGTTCACGGGCCAGGGGTGGGCTGTGCTGACTACGAACACCCAGTCGGCAATCGGATATGTGCTCGTGTGCTTTGACATACGACGAATCGTCAAATTGTCGTTTCGTTAAATCGTTCGCGTCGCAGTCGAAACAGTTTGCTGCTCTGCCCGCATTCTCTCGCGCTCTCACTCTCTTGCTGTTGCTCTCTTTTGCGCCTCGTGTGTGTGTGTGTGTTGAGTTTCGTTTAGACACATTTTTCATACTCAACACACTTGACGAGTGGACAACTCAGGATACGCGCGGATGATTTTTATGTCTTTCGACTTGAAATGTTGCTTAACTTTGGGGCCCCTGGTCGGGATTTGGGTCATGCTCGTTCCGCCACATGCTCCTCGGTGGTTGATGCTGCGGCAGGGGGATAGGGGTTTGTTCCAAGGCCGCAGCATCAAGTAGCATTAGGTTGAATGCTCTAGAAAGCGCAGGAAATGTGACACGTCATTGCATTTAGTCCTGAAAAAAAAAGACTTACAGCTTGCTGCAAAATTTTAGGGTCTGCAAAAGCTTTCAATACTAGAGTTACAGGTTTATTTAAAGTTATTTCACAAAATAGAAACACTTGCTTATGAAAAGTTCCAACTTATTTAAATTTGTTAAAAAAGCGGATTTCGAGTACTTTAACTTGATTATTGTTTAACTATCTATCGAGTTAATTAAATCGATTTTATTGTAAAATCGACAACTTTTGCGCCTGTATTTTGAATTTAAATTTGCTATCTTTTAAAAAAGTGTTAGGATATACTCGATATATCGGTATTATTTGGATATACATATATCGATAACTATGTAGATTAAGTTGAGGTGTCGATTTTAACGTTTCGATATTAAACTCGATTAGGAGTATGAATTTATATCATATGTGCATAGTTATCTATTATCTATTGTTACTAATTTCTTAGCATTGTATTTTCAGATTGTCGCACGTCGTCATGATCTGAAATTGATAGTCACATCAGCCACAATGGACTCGAGCAAGTTTGCCACATTCTTTGGTAATGTGCCGACATTTACGATTCCGGGACGAACATTTCCGGTGGATGTGATGTTCAGCAAGAATGCGTGCGAGGATTACGTGGAGTCGGCGGTGAAGCAGGCGCTCCAAGTGCATTTGACGCCCAACGAGGGTGACATGCTGATATTTATGCCCGGCCAGGAGGACATCGAGGTCACCTGCGAGGTGTTGGAGGAGCGTCTCGGCGAGATCGATAATGCGCCCGAGCTGAGCATATTGCCAATCTACTCACAGCTGCCATCCGATCTGCAAGCGAAGATCTTTCAAAGGTCAGCGGATGGGGTACGCAAATGTGTGGTTGCCACGAATATAGCGGAGACATCCTTGACCGTCGATGGCATCATCTATGTGATCGACTCCGGTTATTGCAAGCTGAAGGTCTACAATCCTCGGATCGGCATGGATGCCCTGCAAATCTATCCCATCTCGCAGGCAAATGCCAATCAGCGTTCCGGACGTGCCGGTCGCACAGGTCCTGGGCAGGCGTATCGCCTCTACACCCAGCGACAGTACAAGGACGAGCTGTTGGCCCTCACCGTGCCCGAAATACAGCGTACTAACTTGGCCAACACGGTGCTGCTGCTGAAATCGCTCGGCGTTGTCGATTTGCTGCAATTCCATTTCATGGATCCGCCGCCACAGGACAACATCCTCAATTCGTTGTATCAGCTATGGATATTGGGTGCACTGGATCACACCGGTGCCTTGACCACACTGGGCAGACAAATGGCCGAATTCCCATTGGATCCGCCACAGTGTCAAATGCTAATCGTTGCCTGCCAAATGGAGTGCAGTGCCGAGGTCCTCATCATAGGTGAGTAATGGGCAGGGAGATGTGAGTTGAATCCTTAACAGAGCTGTAGTCCTGATGCCTGATGATGGGTAAATGACACTTTGAAGTGATATAATTTGGGCTTATCCTTCGAGTTAGAATTCGAGAGGAATTGATCTCATCTGTCTGAGGAATTGATCTAATCCTCACCAAAGCTGTAGTCCTCTGAGAAATATGAAATCAAGAGATAAATAGACCGATCCTCACTAGGAGTTGACCCCAATAACTGTAGCATCTAACACAGTAGTAGATACTTATTCTTATCCAACTTATTGCAATCCACTTTTTTTGTTTTTTTTCTTGTTGCACAGTGTCCATGTTGTCGGTGCCGTCAATATTCTATCGGCCCAAGGGACGCGAGGAGGAGGCGGATGGTGTACGGGAGAAGTTTCAAGTGCCGGAATCGGATCATTTAACCTACCTCAATGTGTACCTGCAGTGGAAGCAGAATGGGTAAGTGAATCCCCAGTCCATTTGGAGATATGCATGTCTGTGTCTGATGCACTGACTCATACCCCCTCTCTATCTCTTTTCGCCCCCCAGTTATAGCTCGACGTGGTGCAACGAGCATTTCATTCACATCAAGGCGATGCGAAAGGTTCGCGAAGTGCGTCAGCAGCTGAAGGACATTATGACGCAACAGAAGATGAATGTGAAGTCATGTGGCACCGATTGGGACATCGTGCGCAAGTGCATCTGCTCGGCGTACTTCTATCAGGCGGCACGTCTCAAAGGCATCGGCGAATATGTGAATTTGCGAACCGGAATGCCGTGTCATTTGCATCCGACATCGGCATTGTACGGGCTGGGCACCACCCCAGATTATGTGGTCTACCATGAGCTGATTATGACAGCCAAGGAGTATATGCAATGTGCCACCGCTGTCGATGGCTATTGGCTGGCCGAGTTAGGTCCCATGTTCTTTTCGGTTAAGGAAACCGGACGCAGCGGCCGGGACAAGAAGAAACTGGCTGCAGAGCATCTGAAAGAGATGGAGGAGCAAATGTTGCAGGCGCAGCACGAGATGGAGGAGCGCAAACAGCAGGCGGCACAGCGTGAGGAGCAGCTGGCGGGCAAACAGGAAATTGCCACGCCCGGCAATGCAACACCACGTCGCACTCCGGCGCGCATTGGTCTCTAGGATCATCTTCTGTATTCATATAAATTGATATTGATATAAATTTGATTTCTTTTCTATTTACCAGGGACCGCTACGATTCTAATTTTTCAAATATAAATTAAGAAATTAAAATTATTGCCGGTTTTGTTTCATCAAAATGATTTTCAACCAATATTTCTTAATCTGAATAAAAAAGTTATAGTTTAATAATTACATTTCAACTTAAAGAAAATTATAGAATAAATCTTATTTTCATTTTTAATACATCTACAAATTAAAGTTATTTTGAATTATATAAAGTAAAAGTTGAAAATAAAAGTATTATTGCAAGTTTGGGTATTTTTTAATATTGATATTGAAAAAAATATTGAAAAAAATAAACACTATTAATTCAAACTTTTATGATAATAGAAGTTGAAATTCATTTATATTTCATAACGTTTTGAATTCGATTAAAGTGAATACAAATTAGAACTATAAACTTTTTGCGATCCCTGCTATTTACATGTGTGTGATTTTGTAAGCTGAACACATTTCATATTCTTTGTTTTTCCTTTTTATATATGTGAATAAATAAACCAAAAGAACAGAGCTGTTATCAATAACTTGGCTGGGATTATGTTGAGTTGATTGCCCGCGGATCCTGTGTTCAGCACACATTTCTCGTTGTTCACTGCATTAAAATTCTCCTGACAAACGCACTCGCTCCATTTGCACATCATGTTCGTCAGTTGCTTTTGCTCCTGCTCCTGTTGACAGTCCTTATCGTGGTGACAGTAGGCGCCATAGGTCACAACCGGCTCACAGCTGGTGGTGTTCATCCTGGTCCTGGGATAATAACTGGAGCGGCAGCTGCAGCTATTGTTGGTGCAAATGCCGCCGACACCGAGCGTCATCTGGCATTGGGTAGTCGTTGTACAGCTGGCGCCAAACACGGCGCTCGGCATGCAGTTGGTCATGTTGTGATTGTGGACGAGACCTTCGGTGCAGGCGCATTTACTTAAATTGCTCAAACAAATTGCACCCACACTCTTGCAAATCGTGTCATTGCTGCAGCTCAAATCTGTGAATGACATCAATGTGTCATCAATTTCGAAAATACTGGGTATCAATGGAATTCATCACTTACCCAACGTTGCCAGGCAGCGTCCTCCATGTGCTTCAAAGTGCGCCTTGCAGAGGCAGCTGTGCTGCGACGTATGGCATATGGCAGACTTATCCGCCGACTGGCATTGGCCCGTCAGCTCACAGTGTCCGGCTAGCGGCACCGTCTGCGGCAAGCAGCGTCGTCGATCCTCGCTGGGAATGTAGCCGGCGGCACAGTAACAGAGCTTTGCGTCGCATACCGCGTGCTCCTGGCTGCAGACATGCTCCTGTGTACAGGGTCCTCCAATAATGTTGCTCAGCTTTCGATCCTTGGGCTTGCAGGCTACGCGCTTGTCGCCATCAGTTGCCGTGCACAAACAGTGCGAATCTTGGCACCTGCTTCGTTCAAACTGCTTGCATTGATCGTCAGTGGTGCAGCCAAGCTCTAGAAGATCATCGGCGGAAGCTGCATGCAGTAAACTGTAGCAAAAGAATATTAATAGCGTCAATTGCATTGTTAACCTCTTAACAATTTTCGACGTATGAAAATGGGCGCCATTAACCGTTATAATGATCACATGGTAATCGATATACTAATCTACATGACATTTGCCAATTGGATAGGGCAACATTGGTCACCTCTGTCTAACACTGCAATAATCGATAAGAGAGGTCGTCAAATTCAAATTCTAGTATCGCTACCAATTTTTTTTCATGCCATTGATAACCACTTAATATAAGTAGGAAAAAGTTGAAATGTTTTCTTATTTTCATTTATGATTCTACTGTTGTTCCGTTTTAATTGTGTAGTAGGATATTTTTAAAATATCAAGGCATAGTTTATTTTAGCTGAGGACCATGTTGTCGTCTGGGATCCGGTCTTCATGGAGGATTTCAGAACCGATATGGATTGCTTCCAAATTCTGTTAGAGCGTCTACAAAAATGTGCAAAAACGGATACGGCGTTGAGCAAAGCAATTCCATTGGAGAGGCGCATTCCAAAAAAAACCTGAACACAGATAAATAATGTGACTCTATTTATGTTACAACACAAACTAAAATCTTATTGTTTTCTAAATAATAATAATACTTAATAAATACAATATGAGTTAAATCAAGATAGTTACAATTTTATTTGAATAACTGATACTTGATTGATTTAAATCTTGCTCTCAATAAAAGTTTTTAAATTAGCTTTTTACAGAGATGCCAGACAGTTAAAAAACAATGGCAAAAGTGGTATTTTTTTGCATTTAGCACCCTGTGCAAAATTTTAGTATATTCAATTTCATCAGAAAACTAGAAATTTCTGACAATCAAAATTTGGTCACACTGAACAGTTTATAAAGAAAAGCAGGCTTCGAACAGGCATACAGTTAAATTTTCGTAAATAACTAACTAACTTGTGATTTTCGACTTAAAGTAAATAATTATAAATAAATCAATCAAAATGGTACGCCGTGGACGTTCTGCAAGCCCCCCACCATCAGCCAGACGGTAAGTTGTAAAATCACAATGTGAAAGCATAAACATACAGAATTCCAATTGGACAATGTAAACTGACAAAAAAAAAGACGACGTAAGAGACACGATAATCTCACTGAGCTTATATTGTTTTCGCAAGCAAATTGTTGCAAATATGCAAACAATATGTGTCTGATATTGCTTTTGCCAATGCAAATAAAGTTATGTGAAATATAAAAATGATTCTGGAATTTTCGCTTCCGCAATCAGTTACGTAACCTAAAAAAGCACATAAACACGGATAACATTTGAGATGGACAAAGTTCAAACGCGTGGCAACAACAACAACAACAAAAATTATAATGTATATTTGTGTTATTTTTATTTGCAGCAGCGCACCCGCGCCAGCACCTGCCCCAGTGCCCGCACGTGCCGCCGCCCCACCACCAGCACCAGCACCAATGGCAGCGCCACCTAGCGCCGTTGGAATGCCGGCACCTCAACAGCCATCGATGTTCCAACAGATGGCCGCCACCGCTGGAGGCGTTGCTATAGGCTCAGCGATTGGTCATACCGTCGGTCATGGACTCACATCAATGTTCAGCGGATCTGGCGATAAGGAAGCCGCAGCGCCAGCCGCTGCCGCTGCCGCACCAGCACCCCAACAACAACAACAGCCATACTATGCGCAACCGGCGCAGGCGAATGAACCTCAAGGTGCTTGCGCCTGGGAGATCAAACAGTTCATTCAATGCGCTCAGGGTCAATCCGATTTGACACTCTGCGAGGGATTCAACGAGGCGTTGCGACAGTGCAAAGTGCAGCATCATCTACAATAAATTGCAGCATCAACATAGACAAAAAACAACAACAACAACAATAAGCAAATAAGAGGAACAACAACAAAACACTTATCCGACTAACCGTAAAATGGCGAAAATGTTGAGCTGAAGTTGTTTCTTTTTGTTTTTTTGTTTTGTTCTTCGATTAGTTTTACATACATAATCAATATATAATTGTTAATGAGACAACAAATTGTTTAATTTAGTGAACATGTTCAATAGAAATGCAAACAAAGGCGTCCGGTAGCGTAAATTCCTAACAGCGCTGTCAACGTCGTTACAAAAAAAAAAAAATTTCTTTCAATGGGAATAACGGGAAAATGCAAGATTTGCATTTATTTGTGAAATTTTTACAGTTATTGGCTGGCTGCCATTTACGTACACATGCATGCATATGTATGTATGTACGTATTTAGATACCTACAGCTAGTCAAATAATTGTTATGTCAATTTGTAACGTATTTGTTTATTATTTTTAAAAATATTCAATAAGTAAAAAATAAATAAGAAAATAAATTTTACATTTGGTTTTTTTTCCAACATAAAATGAAATACACATGCAAATTGTTTTGTTGTCAAAACAATTATTTGACATACTGTATGTGCATCACGTGAGCTTTGAGCATGACCTTGCACTTTACACATGACGCAGTGCGTCTTAAAATAGTTGTCCTAATTTATTTCGTCAGATGCCAAAAAGGGCTGATATGGACTTATAACTGGGCGAAAGGGGGAGCGGGACAGCAAACATTGCTCTGTCTGCTGTGCTTTGTTGTTGTTTTGATTTGCTGTGCCAATTGCGGTGCATTTTGGTGAAATGGTCAGATCAGGCCAAGTAAACAGAATCAGAATTATGATAAACATGTTTACGCTCCCAATAGGTGTACTGTGTGTACCAATAGGTGTAGATGTGTGTGTGTGTGTGTGATTAGTCACATTCTACGCTCTCTCTTTGTCTATCTCTCTCACACCCTCGCTTAATAAATGTCTTGTATCTTTGGCCGCGCTGCTCGCGTCCAATCTCAACAGCTTCTAAAAAATTGGATTTAACTATTACCGATTCATGAAATGTAATTGACTGTATTTATTATAAAATATAAAGTAAAAATATTTTTAAACTTTTCTTCGAGTATAACATGTATTAATATTCACTAAATTTGACTGAATATCTAAAAATATTGATGTGAATTTAATATTTATACTACAGTAAAGATAGTAAAAAAGCTGCACTAGCTTTTAGTTTTTTAAAACTACATATTATTGAAATATGAAAAAAAAAACACTTATTTTTGAAGAGTTTCAGAGCAACACGAATCTAATTCGAATAAAATTACATGTTCCAACAAAATATAAAAAATGTAATGATATATGTATGAAGTTCTTAATATTTTTGTATTAATTTTGGCATTAAAAATAATTCTTGTAAATTTAATTTTAAAATAATTAATAAAGGCAATTCTATAAAAATGATTAAAAAATCAGAATTATATTCTTATTTCAAAAATTGTAAATCAAATTTATTTTTACTTTTGGCCAGAGAATTTACTTTATTTTTACATATATGTGTATTGAACATATTATTTTGTTAGATTATTGAATAAAAAGGTACTTATTACATAATTGAATGGTTATCAAAAGCAATGGATACCACGATGCGCAATGATCATCAGCATGTATATAGAGCAAATCACATTCACATTTGCAGTGATCAAGTCTGAGCAGGTAATTATTAAAATGAATTAATTAAATGTACAATCCCTTAGTCCACATCATCATCGTCTTGGTTCTTGCCGTCTTGTAGTAGAAAACAGAGCTTCTGTTTTAGTGCCTCCTTGGTTCGCTTTTCAAATTGGTTTTCAGCGGGAAAAAGCGTCGAACGACGAGTTATATGAATCTTACGAAGATCGCACTTGCCCAACGGATGTCGAAAGAATGTTGGAATTTCTAACTGCTTTTGAAAACCTTTGGCACGCAAACTATTGCGACGCTCCGCGCTGTGTGTCATCAATTTGAATATTGGCGAAGTTTTGACATATTCAAAATTATCCGATCTATTAAGCTTCGGTTTCTTGTCCAATAGGTCTGCCAAGAGATGCTTAAGATCATCTTGTTCCGATTTATGCGGTTTCTCCTTTGTTCGCTTATTTCTCTTAGATGCGGGCAAAACCATCGATTTACTGGATTTCTTGGCATATAATGAAGTTTTTCTCCTGCTCGGAATATTCTTCCTCTGCAATAGGTACTTATTTTTCATATATAACTTCCTTGCCAATTTGGATTTGCTGTATTCAAAAGCCGAGTCCAAATGTCCTTCAGGTGCCAAGGGAACTGCAACTCTCTGATGTCGAGCTGTACACTGCTTGGCCTCATCGCGGTTCTGCGATCCTTGCGATCTCAACCTTGACCTTCTGGACCCTCGTTTCGGTGCACAGAGTTTGGCGGAATTATCCAAATTATCCTTATCCGTTGATGTAGTTTTCGCAACATTCTCAACTTTCCTCCCAAATTTATCAAACCGCACGTTCTTGGCTTTTGAGGCAAAGGAGCGATGTGCCTGCAGACCCGACCGCACACTCGATGTGAACAGCATGGACTCGCACCACATGCCCAGCCGCCGATGTGGAGCAAACGCCTTGGAACATTGAAGGCGCAACATTACGTGGGGCGTGGCACGCCGATAATCATTGTGAGCCATTGTCCGTTTCTCCACAGAGTTAACAGCGCAACGTGCACAGCGATAGAACAACTGCCAGCACTTGAAAGCTAAGAAATACAAAAGCAGAAGATATGTTAGCATTGACATTAACATTGCCTATGAAGTGGTACCAGAGCTTGCAAATAACAGTTGATCGTTGTTCCCTTTGCGGTCAACTGTCAATTTGCGGGCACTGTTTGATACCGTTGCAGAGTCGTTTGTATGTATTTATGTTTGCACAAGTCGCAATTTACACAAGTTACTTACCTCCCTTATTGATACCCCTTAAATTATTCATCTTTGTTGCTTCGTTATTAGTTGGACATATATACTAAGCTTTACCTCCAAATGTCGCTAGTTACTTAATTGCACTAAATTTTGAAGTTCGCTAATAAAATGAAGTCAAAATATGTATGTTAATCAAATTCTTTGTTCTTGCCTTCCTTTCTTCGTATATTAATAATTTTGAACTTATCTTGAAAAATGTGCAACTGGGAAAATTTTGTCTGTGATTTTAATAATAAAATTTTGTTATTAATACTTATGAGAACAATTCAAATGAAAACTGTTTGCTCCACATATTATTATCAGTGTTGCCAGCTTATCTATTTCCCCGCTAAATCTAGCGGGTTGAAATTGGCAAATGCGGGATTAATTATAAAATAGCGGCTAGCGGGAAATTTTGCGGAAATTAAAGCTATTTTTGGCACTGGCATTATTTGCGCTAAGCCTTTTATCGCTGCCATGGTCGAGTGCAGAGGTGGAAACTAAACTTCGAAATAGAATGGCTGTTCGAACATTACTCTCAATTTTACACATAAGGTATTTTATTTGTTCAACTCATATTTTATAATAGCAGAATGCTAAAAAAAAGATAGGGACCAATCAGACCTACATAAGTTCAGCTGCAGAAGACAATATGTTTGTCGAACTTGAGAAGTTTTCAAAAATACTGGATAATATCAATAAAAATATGTTTCACTACTCTAGCGTTTTTTTTAGCTACTAACACAATTTTCTGGCTACTTCTAGCTGTTTTCAAGGGCTTGTTTAGCTTGTTTATGACCCAAAGAGTTGGCAACACTGATGGGAGTATTCGTCTCGATGTAATTATCTTTTTCTCCACCATGTTTTTTTAATTTGTGTTGCGTGGTCCTTTTTCCAACGGTAAAAATAACAAGGCTGCCATCCACGAAAAACATGGTGGCAGCCCTGGCAACGGTTGCCAAATAAAAAACAAGGTGGCAGCCCTGTTCAGTTATGTTTTTCCAAAGTAAAGTTCAATTTTAACTGAAATATATTTGAATTTGAGATCAGTTTCAACAATTTTAACTGCAAAATATCCTTTGATTAATTAACGTAGACCTAAAGTAGACATTACAAAAAAAGCTTTTAACATGTATTTAAATATGGTACACTTTACTCGAAAATGGTACACTTCTTTCTGAAGCCTGGTACAAAATATTTTTATAGTGAAACAATTTGCGAGTTTATTTGAGATATCTCAAAATAAAAGAAAGTTTCGCACGCAGGCCAATCTCTAAGTAAATCACTTGAGTTGTAATTAAGAACTGACGTTTATTGAATTGTATGCGTTTTTATAAGGATATCTTATGTATTAAAAATCTAACTCTGTAGATTTAGTATTAATGTATTCCTGACTTCTTCCTACTTATTGTATTGTCTTAAGTACTAATTTAGATAGAGTCGACAGTAGTTGTAAGATTATGTTTGATTCCCTTTTACTCATTGTCTAGTCTGATCTTGTCTTATGTATTATCTATCAGACACATATGTTTTACTCTTTCTTACTCCTTGTGCTCCA
Organism: Drosophila rellima; assembly: GCA_035043635.1. NCBI lineage: Eukaryota > Metazoa > Arthropoda > Insecta > Diptera > Drosophilidae > Drosophila > Drosophila rellima. The sequence goes on along the minus strand of JAWNMV010000134.1, from coordinate 2,701,135 downwards.
CATTCTTATCTACTCCCGCATGCATGCAGGCTCGCTTATGTTATCTTGATCTTATTATTCCTGAGCGTCGGGATTTTGACCCGTGTGGTGGGGCATTGCGAGGGATGATCGAAAAGTATGTTCATTTATGAACATATATGTATTAAGTCGATTTGAACTTAATTTGATGCGACCAAACTGATCCAAAAAAAGGTAATACCGTTTGGGTTTAATGATCAGTCTATTCAGTCATTGAGTCAGGACAAAAAGTTGCATTTAAATAGATAAAATAGATTGGCTTGCATGAGAAAGTGACAATTGACGAGTAAATACAATACAATTACTGATAATTTGTGTGATGCATTTAAAAAAATTTCTTGGCACGTTGCAGGAGCTGAAGGCGTCGCTCGGCGCTCGTTTGGTTGATGTTCAGCAGACGCTCGGTGCGATCCAGCAGAGCTTTGCACTCGTCCATCGATGAGCTGAGACGTTGTCGTTTTGTGGCTGGCAGGTTTTCAACTTCATTTTCTCGATCTCGTTGTGGCTGCTGTTGTTGTTGTTGTGGTGGCAACTGTTGCTGCTGTTGTTGTTGTTGTTGGCGGTGATCCTGTTGAACAGCGCGATCGAAACGTTCCATGGTGCGCTCCAGTTTGTCCAGTTGCCCATTGCTGTCGTGTAGCGTCTTTCGCTCCTGTCGCTCATCCTGGCACTTGTCGAGCACGGCCTGGGCATGACTCAGCACCTGGTCAAAGCTGAGCGCCTTCTCTGGCACTTGCGGCGCCATTGCCAACTGATCATCAGCATCATCATCTGCTGGTGCTTCCGGTTCGGTTGCCGCCTCATCTGGTGGCTGCCACTCGTAATACCAATGTGTCTCGTAGCATCTGTGCACGGTGTGGCGTCGGTAGACAATGGCGGTGGGCACAGTGCGATCGGCAATGTGGCGCAGCGCAAACTGTAGACGCTCCCTGGCAAAGATCTCGACCATGTCCAGATAGTTAATCTCGCCCGTTCGCATCTGCAGCTCCAGCGTTTGTATCGCTCGCAAGGCGACCGTGTCGATTAGTGTCTCATCTTGACTTTGCTGCGCGTAGTTCAACAGCCACTCGCAAAACTCGCGCTGCTGATGGACACGGTCACGATCCTGAGCCTGTTCAATGGCCGCCGGTAATGGCAACATTGCCGGCAGCTTGATCTGCTCCAGCAGCTGGACAATTTTCGAACGATTCTCGCGCAGCTGCCAACCATTAACAAAGTGTTCCAAGCGGTTTGTCAGCGACGCTGGAGGAGTCACTGGCTCCACATAGGCACGCAGCTCGTGTGGGAACTGTGGACGATCGTCGAGCGGTTCGCAAGCCACCAGCTGCAGGCGACGCACTGCTTCATTGTACAGCTGGGCACAGAACTCCGGCGACTGGCGACAACGTCGCCCAATGGCCCTATCCTGCAGCACAGCGCGTCGCAGACGCTGGAACAGCTCATCGCCCAGGTGGAGCAGCAGCCAATCCCGCAAATCGGATTGCTGCAACAGGCCGCGACTGCGATGCGGCTGCTTGGCCAGAAACTGTACGGCACATTGGAGCAATGCCACCAGCTGGAGCTTCTGCTTGCCCTGCGACACCGCACGGCAGTTGAAGATGCGATAGGTGCGTATGTGTTCCAATTGCAGCTGATGCTGCAGCTGCACCTGTTGCTGCGGTGTCAGACGCTGCTGCACAATGAGCGCCACATGGCCACAGTTGCTGTTGCGACAGAGCAACTGCAGCCGTTGACGCGTCTCCTGCAATTGCTCGATGTCCACATAGCAAACGATGCCATCGGCATTCGCCAGTTGTTCCTTCTGCTGCCCGTCCGGCAATCCCTTCAGCTTGTGCACACACAATGCCACGCCCTGGGCCAGACCGTTGATGTAGCCTTCGGGCTTTGGCTGATTGTCATCCCTTTGCAGTGGCTGCTGCAGCAGTCCACGATCCAGCGCATGCTCCATCACGTGTCCCACGTTGCCCGCGGGCAGCGACAGTAACAGCTTGAAATAGCGCCGGGCACCTGGCGTCGGTTGTTGTTGCAGCGACTTGGCAAGCAGCTCCCAGAGATCCAGTTTGAGCCAGCACTGCTCTTCCATGCCCGCTAGCAGTTGGCGATAGTCGCAGGCTTCGCCCTGCCGATAACGTCGTATCATGCGCAGCGGTTGCTCCGCCGTCTTCATGTCCAGCAGCTGATTGCTGGACTCGCCGCTAAAGCTGAGCGGCAGGCAGGCAAATAGCGCATCCTTCTGCTGCTGGACACGCCGATAGCTGCGCCAGCGTCGCCAAAAGTGACGCATCAAGCCCAGCTCATAGTCGGCACGCAGTAATTGCCGGCTGACCAAATCTTCAATTTCCGCGTCCAACAGCGATTTGTATAGGTTGAGGGAGCTGCGATGCAGTTGCAATTCCTGGACACAAATCCGCTTAAATTCGTCATTGAGCAGCTCGTGCCACAGTTGCTCGCATTGTGCCTCCAGACGTTGCAAGCTCTGACGCTTGGCTTCCGCGGCCGCCGCTGCTGCCGCCGCCGTCGCTGCCTCCGCCGCCGCCGCCTTCTGTTGACGCTGTTGCTCCTGTTTGGCCAACTGTTGCTGCTGCTGCTCCCGTTGACGTTCTTGACGTGCCCGTTCGATTTGCGCCGCCTTGGCCTTTTGCAGCTCCAGCAGCTCCATTTCACGCTGCTTGGCCTCTGCAATCGCCTGCTGAAGTGCAGCCAGCTTGGCCTCCTCGGCCGCCTTCTGCTGGCGTTGTTGCTCCGCCAATGCAACCATGGCAACTGGTGGCTTTGATGCAGCTGCTCCTGCTGCTGCTGCTCCTGCAAAACTGAAGCCACCGGCCAAATTGTTGTTGTTGCCGGTTGGTTTCGTCTCGAATATGTTGCCACTGAATGCGCCGGATGTCTCCTGTGGCATGGTCGACGCTCCAAAGCTGAATCCTTTGCTGCCCAATGCCGCCTGTTGGTGGCCACCTGGCGGTGGCGTCGTCGATTTCATCTTGGGCGAAATGGGCGCCGAGAAAAGCGGCACCTTAAACAGATTCTGATCCTTTTTTGCGCCTGACTGTGTCAGTGTTGTGGTTGTGCTCCTCTCCGATGTTGTCGCTGTGGCCTCCAGCGTTGTTGTCTCATCCTCCACATCGACGCTGTTCGGCTGCTGATCCTTGGCCGTCCAGGCGCTGGTCTTGAGATAGCCCTGCTCGTTGAAACTGTTGTGCGGACGGTGATTCCGATAGAGCGACTTGGGCGGCAACGATTCACCACAGATGCATTCGCCGACGCTCTGTTGGCGCTTCGATTCCACCAGCTGCACAGCAAAGAGAGAGACAGAGCAAACAGTTAGAGCGAGAAAGAGCGAGGAACATTATAAATAATTGTACATAAGCAGGAAACAAAATTGAATTTTTATTTTGTTACCTCTATCAACTTTTCATATATTGTAAATATAAAGCCCTTGAATATTTTCAATAGATTTAAACAATTAAGATCTTGGAGGACGCCTAATTAATCCAATGAATTAAATACAGGGAGAAAATAAGATACAAATCTTGTCGAGCTTTCCCAAAATTTAAAGGTCCATTTTCTTTTCACAAAGATAAACCTAATTTTGTTGATGTAAATTTAAAGAAACATCTAAAATTTAAGATTGTGTTTTAATGATCGAATTAAATATATTAATAAGCTTTTAGAAAATCATTTGTGACATTCTCGATTTATGATCAAAAATACAAGATCACTCCCGAATAATTTGTTTTAAAAAGTGAATTTATAAAAAAATCACATTTTAATTGAAATGATATGGTTTTAATAATATTTTTTAATTTTAACTCAAAAGTTTTTAGTATAAAAAATAAAATATCACTTCACGGATTTTTAAAAAATATTCACGATATAAGAGCTATTTGTGATTATAAGTGTTTTTTAGCTTTGGCAAAAAGATATTTAAAAATAACTTTAATATTCAATGTTTTTTTTTCTATTTTTAATTTAAAAATAAATGTGGTTTTCCGTAGCATTCATTTAAAAATTAAGTACTCACATCGATTTGTCTGTGCAACTTGTAGTGCTCCGGCGGATGAATCCTAATGGAAGTGTAAAACACCCGGCCCGATTCATTCACATTGAGGTCGCAGCTTTCGAGAAACTCATCCGCCTCTACATCATTGGGAAAGACGAGCATTTGGCGAATGTAGCTGACAGGCAGCGAGGAATATTCGTATTTGCGTGGCGCTCGATAGGCGGAGAGTAGACGTTGCAGAGCGAGGATACGCAGGCGGGTGAAGTATGTGACCAGTATGCAGGCCTCCAGATAGCTTGTCTCCGGTTCGCGCAACAATTGAAAGAAGCGCACGAAATTTGTATCCTGCAGCGCCAAATAGAATTGAATGGCGCGACGGATTTCTGGGCAATTTTGTAGCTCTACCGGCAACTGGCCAATGTCCCAAAGGAAGTTGGCATCCGCCAGATTGAGCAGCACAATGTAGCCCCGGAATTCAGCTTCGCGAGGACACTGGACGCCCTTGAGCCGGAGATCATGATACATGTACTTTAAGGTTTGCAAACATTTTGTTAGATTCTCGGCATTGATTTTGGTATCAAAGACGCTGGGATCTTCGGCCACCAGGCGAGCGGCGCAATGTATATGAAAGCGAGCACATTGCTCCACAAGCTTGACGGCGCCCAGGGAGCAGAGCTCTTGTTGTGTTATCTCCTTACGTATGGAGCGTGTGCGATCCCAAACGAAATGAAACCAATCGCCCAAATGTGAATCCGTCTGCTCGCTAATATCCATTATCTCATGCATTAGATAGCTCATGGTCATATGCAGTGACGTCTCATCCCGCAGCTCGTGTGGCAACGGCGTCTCTTGATCCGCACTGCTGCGGGAATATTGCTTCAGTGCTAGCTCATGGCAGATGAGATTATCCGAGTCCGGTTGCAGCTCATAGATGGCCACCTGACGTTGAAATTCGCGCAGCACACGCTCCTTCTCCGGACACATGTCCGGGCAGTGGCCCTGCAAGCGTTTGGTGTCTGCGGTGCCACGACGCTGCTTTAACCGCATCAGTTTATCGCGTGCGTCCAACACGCGATATTTCTCCTCGCTGCTGTTCGCCGGCTTTCGCAATACATTCTCCAGCTCCTGTTTCGCCGCCTTGAATTGGGCAGGAGCACGCTGTCGATCTCGTTCCCTCTCCCTCTCTCGTTCGCGTTCGCGTTCACGCTCCTTATCCTTTTCACGCTCCACAATTCCTGGCGCTGATTTGATTGTGGTTGCCGATTTGATTGCACCGGCAAATGATTTGCTAGCTGCATATTCGTTGCGCCAGCCAACGGCGCTTAAAGCAGTCAGCTCGGCCTGCACATCGGGATCAACCCATTCCTCAGTCTTTTGGGCGGGTGCACTCTCATTCTCCGCATAGCACATCTCGAACTCATGGCCATTGTAGACGTTGCCCTCCTCCAGCGCCTTTGCCGCCTCCGACTCGCTGGCGTAGCTCACAGTGCAGGTCATTCGTCGCGGACGCAGCACAAAGTTAACCAGTGTGCCAAAGCGACCAAAATGTGTCCGTGCCACAAATTTGTCAAGGAACAGTTCCGGTATATTCGTGCATCTGGAAATGTTTTTATTATTCTGCTTCGTTTAGCCACGCAAATACACATGCAAAGTCTGTGAATTAATACTTACAGCAGTGTCTTGTAGTTGAAACCACCAGTTGAGCGTGCTTCTGACATTTTACAAGGGTATTTCTTTTATTATTTTTATTCAATTTAGCTGCCAACACATTATTCACAATTTATTAATTTACAAAAGAAATGCAGTTAACTCGCGCTTTTTGGCCCGGCTAGCATTTGATAGCTAATCGGATCTGGTCACACTGAACAATTGCACTTTTCATTCGATAACATTTCAAATTGAATCATTCCTGCTGGGAATTCTACGGCTGGTCACATCATTTTGAAACTGGTTTCTTGATAATTGCCTTGACATAAAAAAGGCGGGAGGAAGTTGTATGTGGCTGCAGGAAAGAAATAAGTCAATAAAATTTAAAAATATACTGTTGTAAACTTATAAATGCAAGTTGCAAGCATGATGAAACAACATTAAGCTGCTTTAACTAGCTGCTAATATCATACAAGCAAATATAAAGTCCAATTGGGCCAATGATTGTTATTTGATTAATATAAGCAAAATACTTATTGACAAATTTTCATATGTAATAATTTCAGCTAATATTTATATATTTTTATTTAACTTCTAAATATTAAAAACTGAATTTAAGCTGTACTTGTCTGCTTAAGTAAATACTTAATTAAATAATTAAAAACTGTTTGTACAGCAGTAAAAGAATCGAGTTATTATGCTATCGGGAGTGTTAAGGAAATATCGAATTGAAGTACCCGATATGGTTGGCGCATTGATACATCGATAGTTGCAGACATCGTTAGTTGTTGTTGGCATTTGACGCGGAGACAGCGTTCGCACCGGAGCGCGATGTTTAACGCTAAGGAATTTTGTTTTTTTTTTTTGTTATTTTTGAAATAACACGTTAAGTCCAACTCAAAGATAATTGTTTAGAATCGTGAACGAATCAAGTGTAAATACATACATATATTTAGGTGCAAGCATAACAAAAGTGAAAAAGTTAAAAGCAAAACGACGCGAACATAGTACGTATAAAAGCGAAGATAACCACGAAACGACGTTGCGAACGACGAAAAATGATCGAACGGAATATGTGTGCCACCAGTTGGTAAAAGAGACAAATTAACATTAAATAAAACTAAAAGCTGGCTAAAAACGCGAATCAAGCGTACATTTTTTGCAACAACTAAAAACAAAAAAAAAAACAGAAAAAAAATTGCAATTGCATTTGCAGTTGCAGTTGCTGTTTTTGGGGTGCAGCTTGTGTTATTATTGTTGTTGTCTAACGTGTTTTTTTGCGTTTGGTTACGACGTTTCCGATGATCTTGGCCTGTTGTTCGCCTGTTTTTTTTTGTTTTTGCTTCTTGTTGTTATTGTAACTCGTTTTGTATGACGATTGCGCGTGTGATTCATACAACAAAAACAACAACAACATCAATAACAATAACAGTTACCAACAGCAGTGAATGCAGTGAAATATGCTAAATAAATATTCACAACAAAAGCAACGGCAGAAACGAAAAGCAACTGAAAAAGCGAAACGAGTGCGTTTGTCGAGTGCATCCTGCATTGAGAGCGCGAGAGATAAACTCGATAAAAAAAAAGAAATACAAAAACAAAATAAGTGGAATAAAACAATACATAGTCACAGGAACATACACACGCACAGACGCACGCGCGCACTCACACGCGATAGTTCTGACCGTTGGTGGTAGGTGAAAAAAACCATATTTTTTTCATCGTGTGTACAGCTGCTGTCAAGTGCGCAGCCGTAGCAGCAGCGACGCGTCGCGACGTCAAAGTCCTTTAAGCGTGTGTAGTGCAGGCCATCTCGCTCGCACCAGTGCTGCACACCTAAGCTAGACGAATAGCAATAGCATTCATGCACACATACAAACATGCATACAAAACGAATGAATGCAGCTGCTGGGATACATTGAGGAGCAGCAAGAAGATGATGCCAAAGTCAAATGCCAGCAACACACAAAAGCAAAAGCAAAGAAAACGACGACAACAACAACAACAACAACAACGTGCATACGAATATCTATATTAATAACATAGAAAAAGAAAGAAATACAACGAAATACGATAACAATACATTCCTCCATCAAGTGCATTATTAATATAATTAATTAAATTAAAATTAAATTCATATTGTGTATAGAAAGTGCATAATCGAAACTATGAAGGTTACCGTTTGTTTTGGCGATATTCGCATTTTGGTGCCCTGCGGCTCAGGTGAGCTTCTCGTCAGGGATTTGATCAGCGAGGCCACGCGACGCTATAAAAAAGCAGCCGGCAAGGTAAGTCTACATACATATGTACATAACTTCCCCTTTCACCAATTACGCCCGTCTCACCTCGTCACCCCACACCCGGCACTCCTCAAAGCGTGCGAGCGGAAATGCTGCACTTGAGCGTCAGTTGTTTGTAATTATAACAACAAAACTGAACCCCAAAAAGAGCCAAAGTGAAGCAGAATATATGTGTGCATGTGTGTGTACTTGTAATTGTTATCTCCCATTTAAAGATGGTAAAGCAGATCGGAATGTGTGCGTCTGACTAGGTAAAATATTTGAATAATGATAAACGCCGGCCCAATAAAATGCGAACCAAAATAAGAAGAAAAGAAGGAAAAAACGACTAAGCAAGCAAATGAATCCAAATAAATACAAGCACGAGAGAAAAAATGTATTCAAGTCTTAGCGAAGTTTGAATACCCTACTTATTGGAATTATTAGTCGAAATTTAACATGAATTTATATTGAATTTTATTTTAATGAACAAAATATGTGTTTAAATTGACTGGATATTAAAAACGACGACTTTATTCTGCGACAATAATTCTTTTTTTCTTATCTTTATTAATTATTGCGATAGATTAATTGATCACGATAGACTAATACATACATTTATAAGATGGAATATACATACATATGTAACATTTTTGCCTAGAAAAGCCGTATACATTTTGAAAGAGTGTCAAAAAATGAAGATAGATATGTAAATGCTCAAGAAATGATAACAACAACAAACAGAATCGAAAATACGAACTGAAGGCAGTAAGACGGAAAGAGACAAAGCAGAGAATTGAAGACACACGTGAAGACCACAGAATACGAATAATCTAAAAGTAAAATAAAAATAAAAGGAGAAGCTAAATAAATACTTTTAAAACCAAAGACGGGGGGCTACAGCGCATTCTGAACTCATTTGAACCCGAAGAAGAAGAGCAGCTCTAACGTCAGGGGCAACAAATTAAGGGCCCAGCCTTATATACCTATAGAGACGACAGGTACAACGTTGTAATGCAGCAGCAACAACAGTAGAAGAGGTGTAGGATGATGAAGAAGCAGAAGAAGAAGACGAATATGATATGGGATCGGTTTGGACTAAGGGTTCCGGCCAGTTGAATGCAGTTCAGCGCCTTGTAATTAATCAAAAACAAAAAAAAGATAAACAATCCAAACCTATATTATGTATATAAAGAATTTGAAACCTCTTCCAAGAGAAAGAAATGAAATCAATTTCATTATGATAATCATGATGATGATGATGAGCTTTTGAGCTGATTAAGTCATTAAAATGATTTTGGTGTTTGGAATTTCCGGTCGAGATAGAGTTAGAAACGAATGCAATATTTTTTGTGCAACGTGTGAATTTTGGCATCAGACTCTCAATTGTTTTTTTTATATATTTTTTTATTGTTGGCATCAAATGGAAACTGTGTCAGTTGCAAAAGATAAGGCAACGCTTTCCATTTCGCGATCACGTGTGTCTGTCTGTTGGATAGCCAAACAAACCAAGACCAAGACCCAGACCCAGACCTATAGCACCAGCTCCGCAGCTAACTTGCTAATTATGCAATTTAATGCTTCAACGGCACACAAATTGCAACATCAACAAAAAAAAGCCAGCCACAAAGAAAACAACAACAATGCGATGCAGAAGTAGACACTCTAGCTCTTATTTCAAATTCTCGCACATGGAATGATGATAGCAGCTAGCAACAGTTTTCTTCCCCCTTTTTTTTTCTTTTTTTTTTGGCATCAACAGATTCAGATTCGGATTCGCTTTCGCAGCTGTCGTGCCTCGCATGGAATTTGGTACACTCTCTATAAGTATAGTAGCTGATTGAGCCATAGTAACTGGGCCAATTGTGCAGACACTGCTAGGAAATTTGGTATGCAGCATCTGCAATATGAACATAAATCGTTAGCATTAAAAAACTCGAGTTAAGTACAAATTTAGCCAGAGTAAATGCCAAAAAGTGCAGTAAAATTTATAAAAATAAAAGTTTATGATGATTTTGTACAATATAATGTAACGCAAAAAACAATGATCGTGAACTTTTAGGAAATGAAAAGTACTAAAAGTATTAACAAATGGATTAAATACTAAATCAATTACTCTTTTGTCTCTGCAATTCAGATGGCCTGTTCAGTGGGCGTTTTTATCGCCTTATCGCCGTCGCCCTACTGCCAACTGGTGAACAGAGCAACTGGGCAATTGGTAACTGGGCGTGCCATTCTTCTCATCATTTGTTGTGTTTTGCGTTTTGTTGTTTGTTTTCATTTTGGCACTGCCAGAGAGATCCGTCTGGGAATAGCAATCTGGACACTGACCGTCGTCAGCTGAAAGATTCATTGAGCATTCTGTGCTTGTCGTTTGCTAAAAACCGAAAAACCGGTTTTCTTTGCTCAATTATTCAGTCATAAAAAGAGCACAGCAGTATGAGAAAAATATATACATAAAAAAATAAATATATTTGTACATATGAATTTATTCAACGTTGGCGACGCTGTCGCAAAAAGTATTTTTGCAGTTATAAATTTAAAAATTGTGCTCACGCCAATTGTAGCGCATTTTAAATGCGCTCTAATTGGCCCCCAAAAACACTTAATAATTAGAATGGAAAACACCTCAACACCTGTGCGATAGAGCACACAACAAATACAACTATTATGGCATTCCACACTAAATACTATAATAAAAATAACAACAACAACGAGTGACATTGACGACAAACGTCTTATGCAATAATCCAATAGATATTTATTTACATTTATTGCTAAAAGGGATTCTAAAAAACGCATTTGTTAACAATACACTGATAAAAGACACTGAATGATACTTTTTGTTTATTTGATTCTTCATTAACTATTTACTTAAATTTCTTTACTAATGTTCGCATTAATTACCTATTTCAAGGAACTCTATAGCTAGAAGACACTAACTGGTACTTTTATTTGTTTGAATCTCCAATTCTATTCATTACTTTTCCCATTAATCCACTCCATTATTATTTCACTAAACAGTCAGAAAACTCTTGTTTACATATATGTAGTATTTGATACATCAAATTAATATAGAGTAATCTCTCAATAACTTGATTTTAAATGAATTTATTTAAAATGTTATTAAACAGTCATAAGATCTAAACTTAAATATCTGCTAAAATATTTGACCTATACCTATTTAAACTCACACAACACAGACTAATATATCTATTCATCTTTGTTCCAATTCTTCTCTCCTTCTTCAACTCTCCTTATTATTGTTCGCAAGTAGAAATTCTCGCAAGCAATTTTGGAAGGAGATCAAGTCGATTACATTGCAGGTGTAGCCACAGTATTGTTGATAATTATCGGCCATCGGCTACTATAATGATATAAACATTTTCACACACATGTACACAACCGGAAATCTAAACTGGTTTCAGCTCTTAGGCCAGGCCAGCTACAATAGCAAGTGCAAAGCTACGCAAAACATTGAAGGAAAACATTAAAATAAATAATAATAAAAATGTATAATTGGTGGATTAATTAAGCTTGGCGAATTATTTGAATCAAGCTGACAACTTCAATGTTTTGAAAGGGTTTCAAAAAATTCATAAAAAAGATATAATATAGAACTTATGTAAGTCATTTAACTTGTTTAGACCAATCTTTAATATTGTCTTTATAATCTGTTTAATAACAATAACAATTAAAAGAACTTTCTCTAAAATACGGCCACTTTAATATTTTAATCTGTTCTTTTACAACTGCCGACAAAATTAATATCACAAATTGTTTATTAAGTTAAACATAACTAGTGATAATAAACATAATAGTCTACCAACAAATTCTTTAAAAAGTTATTAGCGATTCCAATTTGCATAGGCTCCAAATCCTAGGTTGGCACTGTAGAACCAAGGGGGCCTAAGTGTAAATCTCACTGAATGTACGGAGCCCTTACCAAAGTTCTCTTCAAGGCTTTCTTTTGCTGTTAACCTCAAAATTCCGAGGCGTTTGGCTCAGAATGCAAGCCAATTATAGCTGTGGGTCTAATGCCATAATGGTCTACCATTTAATACCCTGTCCTCCCTAACGCCCCATGCCCCCCTTGTGCAACAGAATGAGAACACAACAGAAATATGTATAAGCTTAACAACGTCGAAAAATTAACGACTCGGTGATACCCTTGAGATACAGAACAGAGTTAATCATTCTATATTTCGTAACAAATTCCAAGATTTAGTAAATTTATTAGCTTGAAAAGCCAATTTTGTGGCCAACTGAAATGCATATTGACTATAGTGCATACCCTATAGGTAGACAGGGTATAAAAATCAATTGCGTTTTACTTTTGGCGCCCACCTTGACAGAATCGTAGACGACGTAGTCCGAGTCAACGTATCCGGCAAAGGCAGCTTTTGGTAGACTCACGAGGGTTGGCTGAATGTTGTATGTTTTGTCGTTGTCATGCCAACAGGCACAACATATGGCAAATATAGGTAAATATCAAGTATACGAATATCTATATATATATGTGTAATATATATGAGTATATATGTACATGGAGCTGCGCGACTGCGTCACGAATGTCATAGAATGCTACAATAGATACTTGTAATCTATGGATACATAACATATATATAAATATATGTATGTATGTTATAGATATATATTTGAAATGATTGCATTGTTTGGGGGCTGCTTTTGGGTTGATTCATGCGCTTGACCAAATTAGGCGCGAAATTCAATTGAATTATTGTCTCAGTTAAAGACTGAGTCTCAGTTTCTCAGCTTTCAGTTGAAGTTGCCTTTTTTCGGCCGTTTTGTAATTGAAAATAATTTTAACCACATTTGCTCGCCCACAGGTCTACAACGAAATAATTGAATGCCCGATCAAAAAGACGCCCACACAGTGGGCAGAAGACTTTAACTGTTAACAGAACTCATTTTCACCGATTAAAACATTTTTGAAATGCCAAAACACAGTTGACGAAAGTAGTACACATTTTAATTTCAGTGACAGTAAGCTGAGCTTATTCTTAAAATTTTTTTATAAAACTAACTTGTTTTTCTTTGACAATATCATGAGAAGATTTATGTGTTTCAAACAGGGATTAAAACCGTAAACATAACCGAAACCCAAAAACCGAAATTGGTCCAACCGAAATAACCGTTAAGATTTTAAAAAAACAAATCGAAATTTAGTCCAGAAGTATTTTATTACCATTATTTTATCCCCTGCAATCGATTAAATGACTAAAATAAAGATTTACAATTTTTGAAAATTTTCAAAAAATGTAAAGGGGTTACTATGCAAAAATCGACAAATTTTGGAAAAAACATTTTTGTCCCAAAAGCATAAAATTGAAATGCCAAGTTAAAGTAGGGTTAATATTCTGAAAAATAAGACATTCTTCATGAAAATCTTTAATAAAGTTGTGCTAGTTGAAAGTGCAAAGAGTCTGCCTTAATTTTTTTTATATATTGATCTCAATAAAAAGATCTTAATTTTCGACACTAAACTTCGGCTTAATAGATGTTGGCATTAGGGTTTCATCTTGAAATCGGATGCACAAGAGTTTCCTATTAAAATCTCTAAGTCCAACTGCCAGCTGTAACTGAAATGCCATTGAGGATAGTGTAGAGCGCATTGCTACTGAAAATTGTTTGGCCCCAATAAAGTATTGTTAGCTGCATTTAGGAATTCTGTCTGCCGATTGAGCGTGGTTATCTATTTGCCTGACCAGACACACGACTGCACGATGTTGTTGCACTTTCTGGCTGCATTCAGGGGTAGAATGTGGGCGAAGACGTGACAGAGGGGAGGAGGGGGGGGGGGAGAGTATCTTCTACAATTACTACAATACTTTTATTGCCGCACTAATTGAGTATCTATTTTAGTCACGCACACGTGTATCGCGTCTACCTTCCCGACTTTCTTGTTCTGTTTGTTTCTCGGCTGTTGTTTGTTTTGTGCACACACACAAACACACACACATACACACCCAGAGTGTGACTGCAGGGCAGGATTCGAATTTGGTTTGCCGAAAACTGGTAAAAAAAAAGGAAGGAGAAAAAACTGACTTCGAGTGCCTGACACATTAATTAAATGAACTTCCTGTCGAGCAGGCAAAAACATTCAAACTGCACCCTGTGCTCCCTTTGCGTGTCAAGCGTCGTTACAGTTGTTGATGTTGTTGTTGTTAGTGTTGTTGTTGCATGTAATGCAGCTCGAATAACAACAGGAACAACAACAACAACATTGGCTACTGCATTACGGTTGCCCTGGCAATATATCATTAAAATATAACAAAATGAGGAGGAATATTTACGGCCTAATGACAATCAAAACGCAACAACGGAAGCGCCACGCCGAGTCATGCCACAAAACTCATCCTCCTCCCCCTAGTCTCCCAACTGCCCCTCCTCCCCTACTCCCTCCATATATAACACAGCCATTGTAATAATAACAAAAGACCAACTGCATCAATATTCATTATTTTCCATCCATCTAATTAATTTGTTCACTCTTTTCTTGTTATTCTCCCATATCTGAGTTCATTTTAATCAATTGAGCTGTTGCCTTTTTACCTTCTCGAGTCTCAAGTCTCGAGTTCAAGGTGAAACTAACTTACCTCCATCCCACCTCTTTCCACACCTACTCCCTCTCCTGCTGCTTTGTCTATTTCGTCTATTTCTTCTTCTTTGTGAGTGCTACGCATCGTTGGCTTAGACCTCAACGGGGGCTTCCAGAGTACGGATGATATGCTCCATTGAGGTGCATTGGGTCAAGTGCATGATTAAGTGAATGTCAATTGCTTGGCGGAGGTGAAGTTCAAATCTTCATAGGTAAACCAAAAAAAAAAAAAGATACAATCAATTACAGAAATCATTTTGTAACAAGCCCCAATTTCAGAACAACTAATGCAGAACTTCATAACTCCACAAGCCACCTAAATTTAAATCTATCTTTTTTAGGAATGTTCTAAATATGATATGCCCCGTTTTTTCATTGTACAGTCAATTATTATCTGAAAGTTAATATATTAAATTTTACCTTAAGTTCTCTGCCTTAAGTAGACATTTATAAAATGATCGTATGTCAAATAGGTATCAAATATTTAGAGCAAAACTTAATTAAATCGCTTTATCGGATAAGCTAGCAATCGCCTTACACTAAAGAGCACATAAAATCATTTGTATTTGGTTAATTATTTATAATTCAATTCTTCATTTAAACAGTAATTGAGAATATATTGAAAGCTTTCTTATATGAACATGAGTGATTTTTTTGCCACATCTCTTACTAAACAGTCATGATTTTATTGACATTTCTTATCAGAAGATTCGAAATCGCTAACTTTCCTGGCAACTCTTTTCCACTGAGATGAATGTGCTTTACTCACGTACAAGTGTTATGTGATTCATTGGATATTCATAGAGCGAATGATGATTTCTTTATCCAGAGTTACTCATTGGCTTTTCAAAAGTCGTAGCAGCCATAAAAAGTGTATATTTAAATACTTGATTATACTAATTAATATTTTTAGTTATCGCATTTCCGTTTTTTTCAACAACATATAAATGAAAATGAATTTAGTATCAATTATGAAACTGGTCTGAAATATTCTTAGCCAAGCAAAAATACGACTTTAGCATGTCAAAAAATGTCTTTGCAATTATTTCCTTAATTTTTGATTATAAGTTTTTAGTAGTTGTTGTCTTTGTTGTTGCTGTGTTTCGTTTTTTTTTTATCGCTGAAACGTGCGCGACGTTGCGACTGAATTGCTCCAGCTTCGATATTGCGAATATTTTGCAACTGAGGATTTGGATTTCGTTACCGATTTTGTTGCTGTTGTTGTTAATGCAATGCAAAATTGTGGAGTGCATTCCATTGGCTTGGAATTGGTTAGATGGAGCTACCGATGCAGCAGACGCAAAGTCGTCACCGAAGCAACAACAGTTAATGTGTTTATGACGTTGAAGTTGAAGTTGATCGTGATGATGATGGGCTGCCTGCTTTTCTGACTGTTGTTGTTTGACTACGGCACGGTATGTTGACCCAGCCAACCCTTTCGCCATATACTGCATACATATGTACATTCTCCGACTCTACTCGACTCGACTCTCTATGTATGTGTGTGCACGGAGCGAAAAAGTCAAGTAATTCGTACTTAAAACGACGCATTTCGAACTGGATTTCTTACTAAGACTAAAATTACTAATGTCAAGTATTTTGATGGCATTTCAATTAGATTTTTCAAACTTAATATTACTTTAAAATTTAAATGAGCTGACAAGCCAGGACCTTTTGGGAATTCGAAGCCAACGAACGTTAAATAGATATAAGTATTACAGAACTTGATTTAAGATTTTATGAACTTGATCTATGAGTCGAACCTGAGTTTCGAACTTATATCAAGAATTTAGGCACTCATTTATAGTAATTTTAGAGTTTTACTTGATTCAAGTTTCGTTGTACTTATAGCAAGATGTTTAGCACTTGATTAAAGAATTTGAGTGCTCATTTTCAGTAATTTGTTCTTATATCAATTTTCGAAAATACTTTAATCGAGTTCCTTCGAACTTTATGTTAGTACAACCTTTTTTTCTCTCTGTGTGTGTCGTCATATCTGGCAAACGCGATCAGGCGGTGCGGCTTTATAGCTCGTACCGTACTATATGTACGTATTGTAGGCAAAGGTAAATTGCCACTCGTAGCGTGCCAATTTCGCGCTTACTCATGCTGCCGGTGCCCTGTCACAACTACAACGACAACTCCACCACCTACAACCACACCAACTACAACTACACCAACTACAACAATACGAGCTAAGAAGAAATGCTTTGTCCAAAACGTGTACGTACATGTACATACGTGTCTGAGCCAAAAACCAAACTATTTGAAACTGCACTCAGTTGACCACAAATTGATGCACGCTCCATCCCGCCCCGCTGCAACCGGAAGTGAATACTGACCTGTCCGTCGAACTGTCCAAGTGTCGCACTGCCAATCTGTCTATAAATGTATGTCATGTATAATACATGGCCTATGAAATATGTTTGGGAGTGCACCTTATTCAAATGACTCAGCAGTCAGAGATATATTTTCAGATGCCTATTAAAAAATAAATATGTAACTCTCAAAGATGATTTCAAATAAAACAAAGCTTCAAGAGTTCCGACAATTTCGAATAAGGCTTACACACATAGATAATACGATACGCGATACGTGGGAAGGAAAGATTTAATATTGCAAAGAATTATGTTTTAAGGAATTTATCAATTAACTGAATCAATAAAATATATATTTATGGGAATTCTTTAATTTGTACGAATTACAGTTGCAAATGTCCTGAAATATTTAAAACTTCGACTCATAAAGTATATATATTTATAGTCGTATTTCAAACGAAACTTTATACCAACAAAGTCACCCTTGTCATATATTGTGGTGAATTCCACAAATATTGAAGTTAATTAAAATAATTCAAGATAGTTTTAACTTTCAAAGAGTTTGTGAAAATTTTTAAAAAGTATGACAATTCTCACTCCATTAATGTACTACTACAAGTATTACATTTTATTTATATAATTCAATTCAGTTTCTCAATTCAATATATATAATTCAAGATTTCAAACAATGTTCGTATTATTTTTCATTGAACTCTTGAATGACTGCGAGTGTAATTATCATATTGAAAATGAAATTTTAAATATAAAAACGAAATCGAAATCGATATATTGTTGCCGTTGTTAATGTTGTATTCATTGAAATTATGTTGACACACAGCATCCAGAATTTTTGAGAGAACGTTGACTCACAGTTTCACATAATAATAAGCAATTCATCTAGTGCGAATGCGGTCGAATAGGTATTTATCCAGGTGTTTCCTCTAAAACGTGAAATTTAATGCATGAATCATTCGTTAAAGCCAAGCGACAACAACAACAACAAGCATAACAACAACGAACGTCTTGTAGTTGGCATAGCGCATGGGAGTGGGAGCGGAGGGACAGAGATAGGAGGAGAGACAGAGAGAGATAGAAATATGCCAAACTACACAGCGAGAGTATATGAGAGTGTGATGGCGAAAATGAGAGAGTGGGAAAGAAAGAGAGCGAGAGAGAGAGAGAGTGCGAGAGCAATTGGCAGTGTTGTCAAACGACTCGCGGCGAAGAATGTTGAAGGCCACAAAAGGTCGTAAAATGTTCGGATTTTGCTTCGTTTATTTTGTTGTTGTTGCTTTTGTTGTGGTTGCTGTTGTTGTTGTTGCTGTTGTTGTTGTTGCTGCTGCTGCTGTTGTTGTTGCTGCTGCTGCTGTTGTTGTTGCTGATATCTTCATGCCGCAAACTTCGGCGCGCATTTTAAAGCCAACGGCGGCTTCGACTCCGAATCCGACTTCTTCTTCGACAGCGGCTTCGACATTGGCATCGTCTTACATTTATTTTATATGTTTTTTATTATAATTTTTCATTCGGTACACTCACGAAGTGGTCTAAAGTCAGACAGCGTCGATTCCTTAAAGGTAGCCCATATAAATTCTTGATCCAGACAACGATTTAACTTGATTTAGTTACGTTTGAATGATTGTCCTTATGTCTCTTAATACCCTGTAAGCATTAGAGAGGTTTATAAGGATGTAAATTAATATCTTGTCAGATATTAAATGAAATGATGATTTTAACCAATAATGTAAGCCTGCCTTTTACACAAGATAAACTTTCAGTCTAGAACAAGTGTTTTCCAATTTAAATTCTATATTTGTCATCTGTTCATAGTGTCGTATAATTATTTTTATCAATCTTTGTATTTATTATAGTTTATCCTATTATTCTTTTCTTCAGCTTAAAAGCGATTTCCAAATCTCTCACAATTTATTTGTTTATGCTCCGCAAGAGTATTTGCTATTCGACTTGTCTTGCATAGATTTTTACTTTGCTTCTGTTGTTGTCGGTCTGTTTTTTGCAGCGTTTGTCGTTTTGCCAGCTTTATTTTTATTTATTTCGCGTCTCCGCTTTACATTTTTTGCGTAGGCGCTGCACGTGCGAGCAAACACAAGAACAACAACAACAACAACAAAAATTGGTAACCAACTGGGCTAAAGGCACGCCTCTGGGTAATTGCGCAGATAGCTTGTGTTGTTGTTGTTGTTCTTCTTGTCTGTGCATGTTTAATTAATTAAATAATACATACATAAATAAGTATATAAATAATTGACATTTTTGTGGCATGCGCAGAACAAAAGACTCAAGCGACAAACTTGACGCGGCACCCTCAAAATGTCCCACAAATGTCGGCCGTTTGGGGCGTGGCCCGGCTGTTTCGTTCCAACTGAGTGCCGCTGAACTTTGCTATGTCAGATACACACACACCCGCATACACACTCACACAGGCACACACCTGCAGAAAAGACACCCACATAAGCGACGCCTTCGCGTTTGTGGCCTTGAAATTGCTGAGCCAAAAACAACAATTTTAATTCGCCTTGTAATTTCAATTTAAAGCTTAATCATTTTTTTTTAAATTTAAATTTGCATAATTGTGGTTCGGTTTTTGAACTGATTCTTCATGAAATTTCACATATTATGTTTGCATTGCTCCTAAACATATTTTTGTAGATCAAAAGTTTCCTTTTTTTGACATAGCTTACATATTTTAATATTAAATGTTATCGTCGATTGTGGACAAAATATTGCAGCACAATATTAAAGTGAACACTTTCATTGTATCAAATATGTTCAACGTAGCACACAATACATTTAAAAAGAAAAAGAAAACAAAAATAAAAGCTCTGGGAATTAGTGACCCCCCGTCCCCGTTCCTCTTCTTTCCTCTGACTTGTGGTCAACTTTTAATTTCACTTCCAAGAAGCCGAAAAACACATATCATAAATAAAAGCCAAATTGTATATATATAAATTGTGTGTGAGCAAAGTTTTTCCGCCAAGAGACACCCATAAAATGAAGCAGTTGTCATCATTGTTGTTGTTGTTATAATTGTGCTTTATGTTTGTTGTTGCGTATGCGTTTAAATGCGATTTCGGATGATTTTCTTTTTCATTTTTTTTTTTATAATTTTTTTTCTTAAAAATTAGTAGTTTCTTTTAATTTTGCTGTTTATTGTTATTTATGTTTTGTGTCTTATGCTTGCTTTTAGCTTAGGGTTGCCAAGCCGCAGGGTTGCGTCGATTACGCATCTGTTTTGCTCGTTAAAAACTCGGTTTAACAATCTATAAACATGTGTAATCTAATATGATGTCACTTTCCTTACAAAACCTACGCTTTTGCAATAGATATTACCTTCCGGGCAAGTCAAAGTCGCATTTTTCATTCGTATTCGATAGAGTGGTAATCTTAAAAATAAAAAAACAAACAAACAGAAAATGAAGAGAAAAAACAACTTGTTGGGATTGCCTAACTTGAGAAAATTCCAGGAATTTACTTGTCTGTCAATCTGTCTTTTATCTATTGTCGAACCATTGCCAGTTCCTGCCTCTCTCATAAACTGACATTTTTATGAGTCTTTCTCTGTCTCTGTCTGTCTCTCGACCTGTCCTTCATGCCATACGAATTTTTCTTCCTCTAATTTCTTTTTAATGAACTGTCGCCCCGTCATTCCGAGGCGCGTTTTAATGTCTTGTGTGTGTTCTTAGAAATGAAACGAACCCAGGCAGCAGTTTCTTCATCATCTCTTTTATAAAAATGATCAATGATTGGCATTACATGCTCGTAATCGTATTTAGTACTTGCACTTCTCCACTTCTCCCCTTTACCCATTTTTCCATCACTCGTTTTGGGCTGGAGTTTTTCTTTTATTGTTCTGTAAAAAAGCTATTGAAATTTAAGTGGCAGTTGTCATCCTTTGTTAAAAAGTCTTTGTGAAAGGTTTTTTTTCCTACTTTAAGGCAAGGCATTTAGCATTTTGACGCTTTCTACAATACAGTAAACACTCTGACTGAACGAATTGGGGTTCAATTCGATTTGCTTGACTACATTATAAAGAGCATGGACAAATAAAGCTTTTCTTCCTGAGTGGTAAATTTTGTAGAGTAAATAACTTTTTTTTATATTTATTATCTCCCAACTAAGTGCAGTCAGTTTGTTATAAACTAACAATTAAATTAAGATAAAATTTATGTTATAGACTGAAAAGAAGATGGATTAAGATCTTTCGATCTAAGCGCATTCTTTCGAATGATAAATATTTCTTAGCCTAAATTTCTCAACTCCACGGAGTTGCACTTATCGAGTACAGACTTTAGTCTATATTCAATTACAATGTCTGGCTGCTGCCACTGAGAGGCTTTTACTGTGCCCGTTCTGCACTTTTGTCACATGGTTAAAATATCATTTACTCGTCTTACGGTTCGCTTAAGTTTACTGTCCAGTTCTTAAGACTCTCTTTGTCTGTCTCTGTTTCGCTGTCAATTGTGCTAAAGGTAAACAATAAATTATATTGTTTTTGGCGCTCTTCTTCCACTTTACTCCTCCCCACTCTCTTTACTTCTCTTTATCCGTCCAGCCTCCCCCACATGACGAACAAAAGGTGTTTTCTTTGTTCTGAGAGCTGCGTTTGTCTGGAATCTGAAACCGATTTCGAATCCGGTTGCCAACATTTAATACCTCTTCATACATCCATCTAAAAAGTGTGTATGTGTGTGTATCATAATAATTATAATAATAATCATGATAATCATTTTTTATTGTTTTTATTTATTGAGGTTTGCATTTCACAAACGGATGACAAACTTCGTATCGCATTGATGAAGCTGTGTGTGTAAGCTCACCTTTTTCTTTGATTGATTGCTTAGCCAACTGATTGAGTGATTGATTGACTGACTGACTGATTGATTAATCTGGTTTGCCTTGAAAACGCAACGGCGTTTCCGTCGTGTCAAAGACTCACCTGTTGCCATCACTTTCACTCGTCGTCGTCTCTTTTGCATAACACAAACACACACACACACACTAACACAAAAACACTCTCCAAATAACAACTCCCAAGCGTTTGCATTGAACTTTGCTGACCCGCCGTCGCGACGGGGCCAAAAGCAAGACGTTAACGTTGTTGGCATTGCGGAAACTCAGATGACGACAAATTACAACTCGATTGCGCAATATCCGATTGGTTTGCCCTTTGCTCTATCCCTTCTTTATCTTCCTCTTCGTCTTCACTACATATTTTAGTTGCTGCTTTTGTTGTTCGATAGATGGCGCTGCGCCAATTAACCAAAAGCCGCTTAACAATCTGAGACACTTATGTATTTAGTTGTCTGTGGGTCAGCAGCACGCTTCATTGCCTTCCAACAACAACAACAAGTTGAAGATCGGCAAGTCATCTCTATGTCTGGACTAGACGCTGAGTCATGGCCAGGATACACTTGAGAATAAGAGATTGAGCTATAAGAGAACAGAGAGAGAGGGAGAAAAGAAAATGAATTGAGAAATTGATTTCTTGCTTCGATTGACATACTTAATCATTCAGTCTTTTATATAATTTATTTATTTTATTATTTAACAATTCAGGTAATGATTTAACAGTCGACAGAGATAAAAAATTATTTGGATTTAAATTGAATTAAAAAAAAAAAAAAAGTTAATTTTTAAATTTATTGCACAATAAACCATTTTTGATCTATGTTTAATTTATTCAGTGGGCTTTTTAATTGTAAAATATATGCATTTATTTACTTTAAAAAAATTATATAAATTTAAAATTAAAATATTTTAAATTTGTAGTTTGTGGGAGCACCTAATAAATAGTTAATTATAGTAATAAGTTTAATTCCTTAAAAAACGCTTTCTATTTTTTTTAAACATTTGCTCGCTTTAAAAAACAAAGTAGGACAATTGAAAACAATTAAGAAAATAAATAAATATTATGTTAAAGGAATAAAAGCTTAAAACCTTTGTTGCCTAAGGGACGCTCAATCTAATAACACATTATAATTTAATGAAAATATTTTAACATACATCAGGGATATGTTCAGTTGAAAGAATTTTGAACACTTTGAATAAAATTTCTTTTAGCTTAAGCGAGAAAAGTGTAAAAAGCTTTGAGAGTTGAAATGAAAACGTGAATTGTACTTTGTGTTATTAGCCGATTATTGATTGAACTACGAGTATTCATACTCCAAATGGAGTCCCGCTATAAACCCATGTTGCCTGTTGCTGTTGCCAATTGTTATTGTTGTCGTTGTTGCCACGTCTCATTTCACTCGACGCTCTTGACTGCCTTGTTTGGCTTCCTCCTGCTGCTGCTGCCTCAAGTTGCCTCAAGTTGCCACAAGTTGCCTTTGTTGCACGCCTAAGTGGATTTGTTGTCGCTGCGTGCGTTCGCCTTCCATGCGCTTTATTAGCCACCGTGCACCAGTTGGCGGCGTCTCTAGCCGTGTTTCGCGTTACATTTTCATGGCAACCAAATAAGACAGACGGACAGACAGACAGACGAAAATGTTTTCTAATGTCAAAGACACGATCAATTACAAGCGGTTTAGTCGACGGCTCGTGACGTTATCGTCTCTGTATATTCAGTGGGGGTATTTGTTGCTGTTGTTGCTGTTGTTGGTGGTGCTGCCTATCCCCCAATATGTCGCATTTGAATCACATTCAAACTGTCTGGCGACGTGATAAGCATTGCATTCCCGTTTCAGGGGAATCGCTATGCAATTCCAATGAAAATCAATTGGAATTTCCATTTGTTTATCCAACTGTGCTCTGAATAATGAGTAAAGTTACCCTTATAGCAGCCGGTCAATATGCCAATACATAAATCTATCAACAACTGACTGTATTTATTGATTATTCTTCTCTAAACTATCTAAGAGTTGATCAAACATAAGATCAGCATATCAATATCAATGCGTTGTCGGTTTTAATCAATTGTGAATAACAAGATGTAGAAATTTCTATGCACTTTTAAGAAATGGGAATAATAGTTGAAGCTCTCTATTAAATCGCATTATTAACACAGAGGTTATTCAATTCGTTTCATAAACACAGAAGTTAATCAAGAAACTATTTGCTATTGAATGGAGCACTGGCGCCATCTAGCGTTTGTTTTGCATGATATAGGTAATCTGTAGCTTACAATCTAACATAATAAATGTACGTAGACTATAAAAATTTGGAACTAAATTCAATTTTTCTTCTGCAATAATAGACAATCAATAGTTCCTCTGAGATAAGAAAAATATTCGTCTGCTTACCCCAATAACCAATAAGCAAAAACGTTGATTAAACAAATGTTTGACATAAATATTTCTTCCTTTCTCTGTTATCATTGCAGGTAAGCACAGCAATTCTTGTTTTGTTTTGTTTTTTCGGGTCACGATAAGATATCAGCACTCAAACGGAAAATGGAAACGGAAAATTTGTAAGTTAGACATCGCAGAGTGGACAGCGATAAGGATGAGAAGAAAATCAAATGGGTAATAAAAATGTTGATGCGTTGATGACCCAGTTGAATGAGTTATGAGCAGGCACATGGCCAAAAGGCCTGTTGCCAATTTGACAAATTAAATGCAAAGC
Source organism: Drosophila rellima (assembly GCA_035043635.1). Classification (NCBI taxonomy): domain Eukaryota; kingdom Metazoa; phylum Arthropoda; class Insecta; order Diptera; family Drosophilidae; genus Drosophila; species Drosophila rellima. Next base: position 2,676,673 of record JAWNMV010000134.1, on the reverse strand, counting down.
CAAAGCTGACACATTCCACGGGTGCAGTGAATCGTAAGGACAACAACAAAAACAGCAACAACAGCAAGAGGCCAAAACATATCTGGTTCAGTACTGAGCTGGTTACACCCAATTCAAGCTGTATAAGTATGTACATTGTTCATATTTAGATTGTTACCTGAATGTATTGCCACAATTGTTGTTTGTTTTAATTTCTTACGTATCTTATCGTTGTTAGCTGGAAAATGCTGCCATCAAATCGATGCATGTTGCAAGTCACATCAAATATTTGGGTAAATGGGCCAAGCAGCAACAACAACAACAACAACTGTGACGACTGTCTAATAAATAATTTATATCGCTTTTCGGCTTTGTTTGTTGCTATCGAAGCTTTCGTCAAAAAGCTCAGCGACAGCAATTCCGCTGCATTTGAAGCACGTATCGCAACCGCAGCTTGTGCTTTAGCCAAGACACGCACCCGCTGTAAAAGCAACTTAGCTACAGCCAACACGCGATAGATGGCGCAATTCAGTCGATCAATTGTTTGACATTGTTTGATTTGCATATCAATTTTCAGCATTAGAATGCTCATTTTTCATTATTGATGAATTTAAAGCTTATTAATGCGCTGAGTAAAAAAAAGAATACCACATTATGGATTATAAAAATTCGCATTCTAAGTGTAAACTAAAAAATCTTGTAAATCAATACAATGAATGCGTATTTGATTAATTGATCCATGTTCATTAGATATCGCATTCAAATTATTTTTTAACTCTTTAATTATAACAAAAATGAATGCGTATATGATTAATTAACCCATGTTCATTGGAGATCGCATTGAAAATTTCTTTTTTTCGTGGACATATTCTAAAAAAAATGATAAAGCAACATTTTTGTAGAGTTTCCCATGGCTATGGTTAACTGTTACCAAAATCCAGATAGTATTTAATATGTGTGTATATTTTACCATCAATTATCAGCTAGATAATCGTTATCGATTGTTAGTTAGGGTGTTAGTGTATGATTTGATTCAAATTCGCTTGAGGGAAAAGCCAAATGGAAAATGTGTGTTCCACTTGTTGTGAGTGCTTTTGTTGCTGTTGTTGTTGTTGTTGTGGTTATTCATAGTATTCACACGCCAATGATGAATGCCGCAATGAGAGCAAAACTTCTTCACACGCACATCATCATTGCAGTTGTCGTATTCAATTGCAGTTGCACTTTGTGGCGACATCTGGCGACAAACACGCGCAAGAAAAAGTTGCACTTGCAACACTTGATTGTTTTTTCTCTCTTATTTTTGGCAACTTTTCAAGCACTTTGTTGTTGTTGTTGCTGCGGCGACCTTGGGGGCTTTGATGTCAAAGCGCAGCGAAGCGAGACATGCACGTGTTGTTGCATTCACAATTGTTGCCCCTCCTCCAGCAGCTTCCCCTCCCACTTCCTCTCTCGCTCTCTCTCTCTACCTCCGTCTCTCTCGCAATTGCGGTTTTTAGGCGGCTTAAAGCAACATTCAAACTTGCTTACAAATGCAAAAACGGCATCGAAAATCAAAACAAAAAGCATTCAATACAAAAAAAAAATTAGGTGAAATGGTGAATGAACTTGCCCGCCTTTTGTTTTAGTTTAGGCCAACACACAGACGCAGACGCCTTTAAAGCCACAAAACGGCAATTGGCAAGCGGCAAGCGGCTGAAATGGACCAGTCAAACCGCTTGGCCAGAAACTCAAACACGCGACTCCAAAACGAGACCAGCTCTGATCACAAAACCAATAGGAAAACAAAGCGAAAAAAATAAAAAATTAAATCAGCTGAGTGACAGTGCAAGAGAGAAATTGAGAGAACGAAAAAAAGGAGGAAGCTGAAGAAAGACAGGGAGAGAGAGAGAGAGAGAGAGAGAGAGATGGGGCGGTTGAAACCAGGCTTAGATTGCGGCAAATAATGAAAATAATTTTCATTTACTTTTTAAAATTATCCGGTACTCAGAGTCATACATGCATTTAATAATAATTGTAGTGTGTACTCGACTGGCAGATACCTTGCTTTTGCAGATTGTCGTTATATTTTAAAGTGCGATTACTATGGCTTAATTTTTTTAGATTCCTTATCAATATTATCCTTATTAATATTAAATATATCTTACAAGAAGTAATTTTTCCACTTCTCTTATATATTTAAGACTAAAATTTAGTTTATACATATAATTAGATTTGATGTTATTAATATCGATAGTAGTGCAGTTTTATGAAATATAAATTTAAATATCATTCTCTGCAGAATAGTCTCTTTTAGATGTTATACTTACTGGGTTTATACTGTTAAGTATGTTTGTATCTGATAGATACAGAACTGCATCTATTTCACAAATTAGATTGCTTAAATTTAATATATACTGAAGTTTCTTAAGCTTACACGACTTATTTTAACCTTAGTAATATCGTTTGTTTGGGACCATAATACTAACTTATTTAGTAAATTGTTAAGCTTAACACTAATAACATGTAATATTTAACTATTTGACAATAGTCTTAAGAATAGTTTTAGTATACTTTAGCTTACGATTTAATAATGCTAATCAGTTAACTGATGATGCATTTTATATTCTGAGTGAATAACAATTGGTATAAATATAATTCAATTTGTTTTAATTTTATCACAGTAGTATTGTCGAAAGTTAAGCAGCTCTTTAAATCTTCTAAATTTAATGCTCACAGGGTATTCAAACTCTTAAGCTTAAAGCTATGATTGAGAATTTGCTAAGCTCTTTTTTTCTGTTTCTGTTTAAATTTTTGTTCGCTTCTTTTTGCTCATTAGTTGTTATTTTTTGTTGTTGCGTCGGTTATTCGGTTTTCTTGGGGGTGATCGTCTCTCTCTCTCTCTCTCTCTCTCTCCCTCTCTCTGTGTCTCTCTGTCTGGGATGGTGACACACGGCTTTATTAATGTCGAACGGAAGTCTTTGTGTGCTTTTAATGAGATTGCCAAGTGCCCAAGTCGCACAATCAAATTAACGGTTGTTCGCTTTTTGGTTTGGCCAAAAGCTTTGAAGGTGGGGCAACATTTCAAAATCAGCTGATCGTTACAGTTTGAAAGCCACTGCTGTTGCATTTGATTGAATCACAATAAAGTACAAAAATAAATGTTGGAATTGAGTAATTATAATAATGTCTTCATTATATGTTATGAATAGTTTTGTTATGAATACACTCACTTACATATGTACATATGTATGTTTATCGTGCTTTCCGTTTTGATTCAATTATAATTGTTGTGCATACACATTTTTCCAGCTTTTCCATTATTTATGCCATTAAAAATCACAATAACTAATTGAATATACACACATGTACATATGTATGTATGAATATTGTATATTGTATATGAATACAACTGCATGTTCGTTTGAATACATTTGTTGTTGGCTCCTTTTGTTGTTGTTGCTTTTAGCTGTTTGGTTTTCTCTCATTAATTATGCCAACGATGCGGAGGCTTTTCATGGAAAAAGGAAGCTTTCCAGTTCGTTTAATTTCATTACGTTTGCAGGCTAGAATTCATTTAAAGCCAACAACAACGAGCCAATTCATTTTGATGTTGGCCCAAAGGGGAAATGACTAAGGAAATGGTTACCAACGTTTTGCAATGTTCTTGGCAATTATGCAATACCCCTCCTCCTCCCCGCCCCCTTTCGATCCCTTCGCTCGTTTTTATATTATGCCACCGCCCCTGAGCCGCCCTCGGCAATTGTTGTCTATACAATGTGTGTATCTGTAGAGTTGCCACCTGTTGGCCACCATCCTGCGGTTGCCAACAGATTTGCATGCTTCTTCTTTTCCTTTTGTTTCCTCTTCTTATGTTTGCCTTTTGTTTTTTTTCTTTAGAGCATAAAGGAGGGAGAAATAGAGAAGAGAAGTCAATTGATTTGGTCATAAATTTTGTCGCCAAGAGATTTTCCCAACTTTAAATACTTGTCGAAACTATGAAACTATAGAGACGAAAGCAGATTAGAAAGAAGCAAAAAAGGACAGAAAGAGCGTTAAAAAAAAACAAAAAAAACACCAACAGAACTTAAAGAAATTCACAAATTAAACAAATTTGAAATAAATGTTTTATGTAGAAAATTTGATTTAAAGAAGAAAAGTTTAAATTCAGATGTAGATGCATATGACATGAAGAAATCAAATGTTTATAGATAGTTATTAGAGCATTAAATAGTCGGATTGACTTTGGTAATCTATGTTGTGTTTGTTGTTCATTGTTTTGTTGTTTTGCCTGCTTATTTGCGTTACGCTTGACAAACTGCTGTCGCTATCTATGCTTTTGGTTTGGGCTTTGGCAACAGCAACAGCAGCGCATTCAGCTGTTAGCTGGTCATTCATTGTTCTCCCCCGTGTTCTGGCCATTTCCAAAGCTGTCCGTCCAAATGCGCGAGTTTGAGAGCCACTGTAAAAGCGAGTGCGTCAGCTTTGACATTTTAGCTCATTTATAGCTAGACTAAGCTTAGTAATTAGCTGAAAAATGATGAAATTTCATTTATTACAAATTTGTCCGTTTTAAATTCTCACTTTACAACTTTAAAGATTGCCACGAGACTTCAAGCAATAGATTATCTGTTGATTATACTATCTATTTAATTTAAGAATAGGAAAAATGGGACAAATGCTTATTTTCTTTCATTTTTTTAAGAAAAAAGTCGATCTTATATAACTTGCGGATCATTTTTAAATATATATATATATATATGTATATATATATATATATATATGTATATATGTATATAATATGTACATATGAATATATACATATATATTGTTTTTTTTTTTTTTTTTGCGTTTTCTAGCAAATTAGCTATTCAACCACTTGAAATTCGAGCAACGCTGGAGTGGAGTGCAAACAGTTTGACATTCACTGCAGGGCACAGTTGTTGCCTTGCACTTGTTGTGTGCCGGCATATGCTCTCGCTTAAGCTCGCTCTCACACTTGCGCTCTCGCACGTTTACTCTCACACTCTCTTGCTGCCTGTGTGTGTGTGTGTGCGAGTGTGTTTTCGCTGTTCACTTGTCGCTGCATGATCGTTGTCGCTGGCTGTGCCTTGACTTCAGTTTTAAAACGAAACGCGAGCGCAGCGCACTTCGCTCATTGCTTCGCTCGTTCACAACCTCGCCGTCGTCGTCGCTGCCGTCGTCGTCGCTGTTGTTGTTGTCGTTGTCGTCGCTGCTCGCAGTTTGTACGTACTTCAGCTGCTTCTGCTGTTGTTGTTGTTGTTGTTGCGCAGGTTACGCAGTTTTGTTAGTCAGTTGTTGTCGTTGACAGTTTGATTTAGTTTTTAGTTATAGTCATTTATTTAAACACAAGTGCGCGTAATTGTTGTTGCTGCTCTTATATATGTACTTATGCATACGTTTTTATTATTTTTTTTTTCTCGTGTTTTGTGAGTGCCAAAATAATAAAGCAGTTAAAATGCATTGCGAAAATATTTCAAGTGAATTTTTTATCTAAGCTTGTGACGATATCTATGTACATAGATATGTATGTACTGCGTATATATACTTATGTAAAAATAGTTAAATATGTGTTTTTTATTTAAATGCAGATTAAATTGCAGATAACTTAAAGTGCTGCTTAATTAGATAGCTCTTATACGGATGTATCTACATATACATACATACATACATATGTATGTATAATTTGTAGCATAAGTATATAGTGTATTTACGTAAGAGGCGTTTTCTTCGTCTCCTTGTACTCTTCTTCTACATCTTGTTCTTTGTCTTATTCTTGAACTTCTTAGTGTGTTTAGCTTCCCATGACGCGAACAGCGAATGCAGCAGGAAATGCTCAAAGGCAAGGCTATGTGGGAGCGAAAGGGACAGGGCGAATGAGAGGGTGGGTTTTGGGGAACCGCAGCGAAAGGAAGAATTTCAAGTGCTTGTCAGTTTCCCAGGCATTATCATTATGTTTTCTACCTTTATCTTTTTTCGTCGACGGCTTCTTCTACCTAAAAGAATTTTCCATTCTGAGGATCACACACAGATACAAATACATACACATACATATGAATGTATGTGAACATATGTATTTGTATGTACATAGAGAGTGCCTAATGCAGTTGCCTGAGTTTTCAATTAAACGCGACAGCTAATAAATCTATTTGGGTTTCGGATTACGCAGCTGGGCTGGCTGGCGGTATGTGGCATGCAGCATGTGGCAAGTGGCAAGTGGCAAATGGCAGGCAACAGGCAGCATTCATCAGCCTTGAGATTTGTTGTTGGCCAAAGCGACTTTCACTAGTCAGGAATGCAATAAGTACCAACAACGACAACGACCAACATGCAGTTCTTGTTCTTGTTCCAATTGTTGTTGCTGTTTCTTGTTGGCCTTGAAGGCTTTTACAATTGCCGCTGACCCACTGTGCAGCTTGCAGAACATAATAAAGCTTTATATCTTAACATAAATTAATCAAATTGCCTGACAACTCTTCGACGTAACTATGACGAACAAACGTTCATTATAGAGAATTTTCACTGTTTAGATGAATGCAGAGATCAGTTTTTTTTTATTCTACTTTTAATTTAGGGATAAGAGTATTTTTAAATTTTTTTTATAAATGATAAGATATTAGCTGAAGAAAGCACAGTCAAATTTAACTCAAACGAACCAAAATTTTTATTTATATCAACGTCTAACTATTAATCGTCTATTTCTTTTCATGATATTTGATGCGAAATGTGGAAACTTAATATTACTAATTAAAATATTGTAGGTGCGGATATCGCCGCTTAAGCCATTGATTTGTAGGGTATTATATATATTATATTTCACTAACTTTGTCGGTGTTTACTTAATCTAATCATTACCATTTGGGTCCTTCGTTGATAAAATAACTAGCCAAACTGACTAAAAATGTTGATAAAATATTTGTTGCTAATGTGTCACAGGTATTTCCATGCATGTGTGTGTGTGTGTGGGTGTGTGTTGTGTTCATAGAAAATAAAAACAAAAGTTGTAAAGCACTTAAGATAGTGAACAAAGAACCCAATAATTGAGTGCGAAACCAGTGAATGAATAATTGTATTCACACATGAACATGGATAAATTAGATGGTGAATAAGCGACTTTAAACTGTTTAGGAACTAACATATTTAATGCAGTTAATTCTGGTAAATAAAAAATAATATTTTGACAGTTAAATGAAGAATATATTTTAATAGGGCATATGAATGCTTTTTTATTCATTGAGTGCACTTTTATGTACTCTTTGAATAGACAGCATGAAACTTTATTGAAAATGATCATTATTTTTTATTTTTTTTTTAAAGATATGTATCAAAATGAATTAAAATAAACGATTTTTGAGTGCATTCACCTTCATTTAAATAGCTTCTGTTTGTTTTGACGATTGCCAAAAGACCCTTAAGCCAAATATGGGAAATGGCAAACAATTGGCAATGATTCAAGCCAATAAAATACAAAAAAAAAAAAAAAATACGAAATGAGTTAATAAAAGATTCGGAGACATCGCAAGTCGGGTAAACAAAACATAAATACCAATGAAAACAAACACTTGAAATACACAGTTAAACGTTGAAGCGGTCAACTCACGTCATCATCCAGTATCGCTATTTCTTTCTCTTCCCTCTTCTCTCTTTCCACCACCTTGTTGTTTTTGTTCCCCCTTTTGGCTCCACTCCACCCGCTCTGATTAACTGTACTCGCACTCAGCTTTTGGTCATCGCTTTGAAGCAGTTAATCATCGATTAAAATTGTGTACAAAATGTCACCTCTTGTCACCATCAGCTGACGTGACAGAGTGAGAGTGAAAGCGACACTGAACCCAATTGACCCGGCTCGCTGCCTTCCGTATACCCTGCCTTAACCAGGTCACTTAGAAATTCCTACCAATTATCTATTTCTTTAGATCATTTCTTATTTTAATATCCTCTGTCAATCAGTCTGAATTCAGATATTATTCATTCTTAGACATTTTTAAGAGTCATGAAAACATCTACGTTAATCTAGTTGGATGAAAAGAATTAATCTGTGAGAAAAGATTTGGAATACCTATACCAACTCAATTTTATTTCGACAGGCTAAACAACTGGAAATATGATTAGGGATAGATTTAAATAGCGGACATATACAATATTTATTGATAGATCGTTCAACCCCATGAACACATTGTATATCTCAAGAAAATTATAACTCCAAAATTATATATTATATAAAATTATAAAGCCAACTCAGATTTCCTTAACTAACCCGTTCTATAAACATGTATAAATACTGCCAAAGTGCTGGGCATAGATTTAATTTAATTATAGAAATAAGCTAAATATTCAACAATTTGCTTTAGCGTAGAGTATTTAAAAGTCGCGCTTAGCTTTGCGTTGATACAGCTGCTGTTTCGTCAATTGCCCCAAAGGGCGCACATTTGTTTTTATTGTTATTATTTTGTTGCTGGTGTTGTTAGCTTTATATTTCTTTTGTTGTTGGTGTTGTCGTTTCACTTTCGACTTGTGCACAGCATCTGTAATTATAATTGGCCGCCGTTTCTTAGCTGTTTATGTTGTTTATGTGGCAGTTAAGCAAAAGCCGCGCATTTAAATCAATTAAATGTGTGTTACTCAATCAACAGCGCAGGTTCAATCAACTTTTCGGTGCCCCAAGTGGCCAACCGGTTCATATAGGTATTACTACAGCTGCCTCCTCCCTATCCAAAAAAGAAGAAAAAAAAAAATAAATAACAGAAACCATTCTCCAAAATACATATCAACACACAATCGCACACACATAACACACACTGCTCCATGTGCCTGGTTTTTTTTTTCGACAATCGCAATTACGAGTAAAGTTTGTAAGCGGCTTTTGTTGTTTTATTTTTTGGAATTTTTCTTTTATTTTCGCTATTGCTGTAACTCTAAGTGCACTTTATGAGACTCCGCTTAAATGACGATACGATACAAAGCAAGAAAGCAAGAAAGAAGGAAAGAAAGTTATTTATACCTTGTTTTTGATATTGTACAAATGAATAATACGTAATGAGATAAGAAGTTAAATTTGTCAATCTGCTCATTAGGGCAAACAAACTTAACGCTACGTTTCTTCAATCATTCCTTTCATCAATTTAGCAATTTGTTATACCTTTTCTATGGTTATTCATTACTACGTCGCATCTTATACTTTGCCTATTTGCGATCTGCTGATTCGATCTTGAATTCAATATTTACTTGGACTAGGTAAATATCATTTAAAGTAATGTGTGTTTTAAATATTTCATAACAATTACTTAAGTGCCGTAGAAAAACAATTTTGTTAACATAAAAATGTTAAATAACAAAACAATCTCCAGAATGTTTATATGTATAAAATGTTGATATTTTCTTATAATTCACTGAATATATGAAAGAGAAGTCTAACTATTTTCTTCCACCTGTGCTTAAATTAAAATGCATTTATCTGACTTCGAAGTTTATCATCGAATTAATATTTAAATATTCCCCAAAGTTGTTTTGCTCTGAATAAATCAAAAAGAGAGATACATATGTATGTGTTCCAAACGGATATATTTATGTTGGTCAGTAATAGCACTGACTAGACCATATATAAAGCTTTAAGCATTTCATTGATAAGTATTTTTACAAAATGAAACTTCTGAAGCGCATTTGTGGAGAGATTGAGAAAGCTTCAATGAAACGTAGCTGCTCAACATTTGAGATCGTTCATTTAATGGAATCTATCAGTGCTAATGATGCTCTTACACTTGAAAAGAGAGGGGCTGAGTTGAGTTCGGGGTAAGACTTCATTGATCGATTTATGGTGTTTATGTTTTTCTTAGTGAAACTTGTTTAGTCATCATTAGATGTAGCGGCAAACAAGTTGATCTGTTTGGTTCCTCTTCGCGATTAACTGTCATATGTGCTTCATAAGTTCTCTCTGGAGTTTTGTGTGAACCATTATCATTTCTCATATGGCACCGGTGTCGTCTAAGCAGTCCACCCGGTCTTTCCAGATTGGTTTACCTGCTTTTTAAAATTTTTGTTTTTTTTAGCAATTAAGTGCACTTTCATGTACACACTTCTATTAAGAGTAAACGGGGAAAAAGCAGAGCAAAAGTTGATGAGCCGCTAAGGTAGTTGGCCCCTTCACTACTTCTGAACATATGTATGTAATTCTTATGGGAACCTATACACCAGCTCCACGATTCATCCACTTCCATAACCTCATCACCCCAAAGCTCTCTTCATTTTACAATTTTTGCCCTGTGATCGCAGCTATGAGTGCGCTTTCTTGTCAATTTCCATTGCATTTGTGTTTCTGTCATTTGTTACATTTTCACCGCTGACAAAATGTTTTCTACACATTTTAATACCCTTTATGTTACTTAGGGTATTATAATTTCCTAAGCGTCGGAGACTATTTTTGATATATTTTATGTTTGTACATAACATAAGTTTATTTACTAATAGACTTTGATTAGAAATTTATTATTTACGTGTTTAGATAGGTTTCTTTAGATATAAGCGAACTCTTTCCAGTATCGATCGACTCATTTGATTTGTGATTGCAATAAATATATAAATATATTTGTTTCTTATTTATTTAACGTCAACTGAGAGCAGTCGACAAAAAATTGACTAAATTAAAAATCAAAATTAGGAATATAATTTAAAAAATACAAAATTCTATTTATAATAGTAAATATTATTTCGCTCTATATATTATAGTAATTCTTTCGTTAAGATTAACATTGTGAAATACTAACACATATTGTGAAACCATTGTTTAATAAGATTTCATGGGGCATTAGATGTTTGACAGTAAAAAATAAAAGCATAGAGACTTAAATGTATTATGGTATTGCATTGTTGTCAATGAGAGCGACCTCGAGGCGTCATTGTTTCATATGAAATAGCTTTGGAGTTAATGAAATAATAACAAATGCCCCGGGCGATAAAGATAAAAGCCCTGGGTAGGCCTCTGACTAACCTGTGAGAATCAGAGACCCACCCACTCGACTGATAATGAAAAAGAAATTGAAAAGAGACAATGGGACAAAGTAAACAAGGTACAAAAACAAACAACAAATACCAAATACCACGGTTGGCCAGTAGAAAGTTAAAGTTAATCGACTTGGGTGATAAATTCACTTGACTTGAAGACTTGTAGGTATGACTTAATTACATAAAGACCCATATTTAAGCCAATTTTGTTAGTCAGAGGTTTCGGTTGATACCGCCCGAAAGCATCAATGTCACGTGTTCTGAGCAGTTTCTGTTTTTTATTTATCTGATTAAAATTATATGCAAATAAAACAAAAATTTAGAACAAGAAATGAGAGAAACAGATGCTCTACAGACTGTCTGCTAATTATTTGTGTAAACATATTTATATCTTGCTAATCAAATGCTAATCAGCTGATTAGCTGGACACGTATGAGGATCCCATATGGAGAGAGGGTTGTTACTGCACCTCATTATAAATAGAGTTCCCCCTGTGTCTGTGTCTGTTTCTGTGTCTCGATCTTATGGCAATTCCTTTCACTTGGCCTCTCACGTTCGTATGCGAGGGCCAATCAATTGCCAAATTTCTAATAATCAACTTAACATGGAGAAGAGACTGTTAAACTTTGATTCAAGCCAACTCTATCGGTTGGTTTTCTTTCATATAATGTACGGAATAATTATTATTTATTTATTTGTTTCATAAATTCCCAAGCAGAAAAGTTCACAATAAGTATTTAAAAAAATAAATAAAAAAATTAACCTTTGTTAATATATCCGACACAAATTTTAACATAATTAAATATCGATCATTTTCGTTTAATTTATTGGAATTGTTATATTTTGTGTTTTTGGCAGAGATGGATAATTTCAAAATTTATGGTTTAGGTTGTATACAGAATAATATACAAAATGTGAATGATGAGGACAAGAGAGATAGAGAGATGACAAATATTTGTGTAATTCAAAATTGATCTATAATTTCATGAGCGACCCTCGTGTATTCTCATTCGCACTCGCACTCGCACCAACATTCACTCCACACTCGAAACTTGCACTCATAGCTAACTATAACGTTTTTCGAATCAACAAACGTTGCATGCCTTTTGCTACACTTCATTATGTGTATTATGTGTGTGTGTGTGTGTGTGTGTGTGTGTGTATTTCTCCTGCCCTCTCCCACCTCCCATCACACCCCTTGCCGTGTTGCGTCTTTGACTTCGCCCTCCCCTGCTGCATAATGACAACATGTAATTTGGCCTTTCTTTTTGCTGGCTTGCATATTTCTTGGTCGTCGTTGTGGATTTCTTTTTAGATTTCTTCTTCTTTCCGCTGTTGGTAGATTCAAACAGAGCTTAGAGTTCGACTTGGACTTTGGCGTCGTGGGTTGTTAAGAGTCTGATTGCAAATTATGGATAGAGCTGAGGGAGACCACCAAAGTGTGAGAGAGAGAGAGAGCGGATGAAAAAGGAGTCTAGTCTTAAGGGTGTGGGCGTGGCCAAAAGCCAGTTGCATGTTGTTATTATTATTTTGTTGTCCCTCTCACTCGCACTGGCTCGGTCTGTCTCTTTTATTTATAAATGTATATCACAATACTTGTAGTTTATATGGCATGTGGCCAAAGCATTTTATGCTAATTTACGAGTACTCACATCATTTTTCTTCTGCTTTGCGCATGCAATTTTTAATTAATTTTTCGAGAGCTCCATAAAAAGGGTACTCGGAGGAGCGTGGGGGGTATTCACTCGAGTGAATCTATTGTCAGTTCATTATAATAGAAATCCATTCGTTATACTTGTATTTATTAATGACGTTGTTGTTGTTGTTGTGGTTGCTTGCCTACTTATAATTCTGCAATTTCTATGCATGCAGCATACTCGACAAAGGAATGTGAAATGAAGGATCTTATTTTTTCAGTTTCCTCTTGATTAATATTTCAAGTGTGTTGTTCATCAGAGATGGTTTGTATAAGGATAGAGAACTTACCCACGAATAGTCAATGAATACCAAATGAATCATGCATCAGTTCTATTGAGTCACTGAATTCGTGTAAATTGTTTTCTTATCCAAACGAATAGTTTGAATACCTCAATCGAACTTGAACCTTTTCACTGACTCTTGTTGCTACCTGTTGTTTTTTTTTTTCTTTTCTTTTTGTGAATGAAGGGGCTGATTGTATAACTAATTTCTATTACAAAACTTTTGAATTGAGGTTTTTGTGTTTTGGGTTTGGATTGATTTAGAATTGACATTGTAATTAATTGTTTTTATACCCTACATTAGCTTTGGAAAATGGGGTATAGTACACTTAGACCAGATGCTTAATGATTGTATTAATATCTGTTATACTATATTATATGTGTTTATATAAATAAACTGTTCTAGACTTATGAAAGCGTTACTGTCGAATTTTATACTGAACTGCTTGTTCTACAAAAACTGTTATATTCAACTTGTATAATGCTCAATATGTATATTAACTGTTTCTTACACTTTTATTAAAGATGTGACTGAATATGTGTTATATATTCATGTACACACATGTGTTCTACAAACTGTTATACAGAATAGTCTATTGACACTAAAGCAATTCATAAACTTATTTAAAATTGTCTTTGAAATGTTTACGATGCATTTTGTGAGTGTAGCTGTTATACGAAACTGTTATACTTGATAATTTATCATATATTCCGAAATGTATTCCAAATATTTAATGTTTGTTATTGATTTAGTTAAATATCATAACTGTTATACTCGCAGCCAACTGTTATATTAGGGTATTTCCACTCTGACTTAGCTGTGCTCTCATCTCTCTCTGTTCTTTCTGTTGCCTTTTATTTTCTCAACCTTACATAAAAATTGGTCAAAATAATATGTGTACACGTATATATACATACATATGTACATACATATGTATGTATGTACATATGTACTCATATGTTTGTAATACTTACCTTAATTGGCACCGTTTTTTTAACGTTGTTTGTTTCTTTTTTTCATTGCCTGCTGTTTACGTCGAAAATTTCTAGTAAGCAAATATATCGCAAGCACCGCTTGTCCATCTCACCCCCCTCTGCTCATCGCATCGAGAGGTTGAAGCTGTTGTTGCGAGTTGTTTATGCCTCAGTGCGTCTACTTCGCACTCAAAATGGGTGTCTATTGTTGTTGTTGTTGCTGTTGCTATTGTTGCTGTTGTTTTAATAGCTGCTGCTGCCGTCGCCGTCGCTGCTGCTGCTTCTGTGCGTCAACGTCAACGTCGCCTTTATTACAGGTGTGTCTGAACAAGTGCATAATCAATGTGAATTTGTGTGCGAAATGAGTTCAAGTTGTTGCTTTTTCTAGTCTCCGCCCCCCAGTTACCCTTTCTCTCTCACCCTCTCTCCCCCTTATGTTGTCAGTTGTTTATTTTACATATTTATGTATATATATTTGCACTAATGCAAACTGTGCACGAACAGTCGCAGCGTATGCACTTCATGGAAATTGTGGGAAATCAGCTAAGAAAGAGGAAAACAATTGTAAGGAAAACAATATGCAATCCTAAATCATGTATATCGGATATTGTATTATTCAGATAGCTCTATATGAAAGTCAGAAAATTGATTGATAAATGTAGTGTAGAATTTTCAATTACCTTTTTAACTCATTTTCAAAAGATATATCCGCAAAATGGTTGATTTCCAAATAACTTACGATATTCGTATGCATGCTTGAACAGTTTTATATCTCGGGATTAAGAATTGAAAAACAAATTTATTATAGAAATGCTGTTTATTTGATAAAGAGATGTCAGTCAACAGTGCCTACGCACACACTTTTAATTATTATTATTTGTTGATTCAATTGCGAGCACATTATTGTATAAATAAATAGACAATTGGGTGGAATTTTAATATTTATAAATGTTATTCTAGACTTTCGAGTGAGCTAACAATTTATCAAGAAAGTTCTCGGATTTCTGTTTAGATCGTTCAACTAATGATAAAATTCTTTTGTGTGCCATACTTGGTTAACTGATTGATTGAATGACTGATTGACTGTTCAACTCATTTTGCTACTGCATTGATAAGCGTGGCGTGTTGCACTTTGATAAGGCAACTTCAATTGCATCATCGATAAGAAAAATAAATAAAAAATAAAGTGTGCGCGTGCTTCTTCAACAACATTGATAACAACAACAAAGCAACAAAATTAACAAGCAATTATAGTATATGATTAATAATAAAATGTGTTTGTAATTATGTGTGCATTTAGAGCCCTGCTAAAATCGGTGCAATGTTCCTCAGCGATCAGTGTGTCCTGCGCCTTCGAAACGAGCAGCGAATTTATTGTGACTTTTGCTCAAGTGTAAAAATGTAAACGTACCTTAAACTAACAAGAGTTGTATTTGTATTGAGTGCTAACAAATAAAAAAAAAATAAAATAAATTAAAAACCAAACCAAAGACAAGTGAGGGAGAGAATTAAAGAATGTTTGACGTGCCGCCCAAGTGTCCAGCGTTGGCCAACAAATTGAGTGGCCTCTTTGGGTGGCGCCACACCTACAAGGTGGCGGCCAAGCATGAGGGCATTCCCCATGGCACCCTGCACAAATCCTATTCACTGACGCTGCCCAAAAGGCCTCCGTCGCCCAGCTACGACTACATGAAGGTAACCCAAAAGCCAAAGCCAAAAACCAAAAATCCAAAGCCAACTTTAACCAATTTAAGTTGAACTCAACATCAAATTCAACTGATAAGACACGCCCACACACACTCGCACACACACACACACACACACACATACATATACAGACGCCCGCACAGTTCACTCCACATGCGTATGCAAATGTTTATGATATACGATCGTTGTCTGCCCATTGACGCATAATATCCATTGACAAATGACCATAAAGAAACAATCAACGATTGAGATATGCAACATTTATGACAACAAACCACAACTACAGTGGTCCAAAATGTAACATATTGTGATCAAAAACAATACAAATTTGCAATTTGCACATTTAAATGATAAATAAGTTTTCGTGACTATAGACTTCATTACAAATATAATTGATATGCGTATGAAATCTTTATGTTTATATATAATATATCAAATATTTAATATGAACTATGCATAAGTTCTAAATTCTTAATAAATAATCGATAATTTTTTACTCGATTTCATAATAAATAATCGTTAATTTTTTACTCGATTTCGTGTTTGCATGTATTTAAAAAAAACTATTCAATGATTTGACACAACAGTATTGTTTTAAATTTATCGATAGCTATAAAATCAGAAAAATATTGACGGTTATCGTTATCGATTAAACCACAATCGATTTTAACTGTACAGCAAAAATTATTGTAAATAAATGAAATACAATGTAAAATTACAAGTTACAATACTGATCGGAATTAAACACATTTAAATGTTCTAAACATTTTTGAACATTCTTTAAACATCTAGAACCACTGTGCAGATACAAAACGCAAGCAAAAATGAGAAAAATTAATTCGTATTATGTATTTGAAATTTTTTTTATAGCAAATCTGCTGCAACGTTTTTGCAGAATGGTTTGTAATGATGATATAGTTATAATTAGCGTAAAAAAAACTTGTTGACCAGTGTCATCCGTTTAAAAGTAAACAAATAAAAATAAAATCAATTTGTGGAACTGCTTTGAACAACAATAGAATGCAATGCCAGTGAACGCTCTTTGACCCATAAATCCAAGAACAGCAACAACAAAAAAACAGAAACAAAAATAACAGCATGACAATAACAAAAGCATTGTGTGTGATTTTTATTTTTTGTCAGTGGTGCAAACTGGCGAAAAAATAAAAAATACCGCCGAAAACTTGACGTTCCAGTTCTCCAATTCTCCAGTTTAGTTCAGGGAGCGAAGCGCACGCTCCGTTGATTCCATGACTGGTTTCAGGCCATGATGCAATTG
Organism: Drosophila rellima; assembly: GCA_035043635.1. Taxonomy (NCBI): domain Eukaryota; kingdom Metazoa; phylum Arthropoda; class Insecta; order Diptera; family Drosophilidae; genus Drosophila; species Drosophila rellima. The sequence goes on along the minus strand of JAWNMV010000134.1, from coordinate 2,659,756 downwards.
TTGTTGTTGTTGATGTTGCCGCTGTTACTGTTGTTGTTGTTGGCCAGTTTTCGGCATTTGGCATTTGTGCGCTGGAATTCAATGGAATTCCAAGCAGGCAGCAATGACAGCGATGCCAACTTGATTCGTTTGCCTTTTAACGTTGTTCATTGCAGTTTTTTATAGCTTTATTTTTTTTTTTTGGGTGGCTGGAGGTCGACTCTTCAACCAACTACGACTACAACCACGTTAGGCAGTTTCACATGCCAATATGGCTTAGAGCTCAGCTAAATAGGTAGTAAAGCCACCTGAGCTGCGCCAATGACTCAACGACATGGCCAATTGGGCAATTGTTTCAAGGCCCGGAAGCGCAAAATCGAGTTGATAGCCTCTTGGCAGACTTCTCTATATAAATTGTACTGCCTGAGATGGGGTTTTTTTTGGTTGCTTTATTTTTTTGATTTCCGCACTGAAGCCGAGAATGAAGAGCTGTCCTTTCGCAACTTCTCAATTTTTATACATTTGACTTATTTTATTTATTTATTTATTATTTAATATCTATTACATATTTTTTTATTTATCTGGTCGACAAAAAGTAAATTCTAAGAATTTAGCTAGTACTAAATTATAAATTGATAAACTTTACGCTATAGACTAATTAAGCCAACTCTTGTTGCAAGGATTATTCCATCAATGTAATCTGAACTCAGTATTATTTATATCGTTTTATCCGTAAGCTCTGCAACATTTCGAACGATATCGGGAATTCTTTTTTTTTCTTATTACTAAGAGCAGGATCATAAATTATTTGTGTTCAGCGCCTCGACTCGAAGTAGCTCATTTGACGTTATTTTCGTATTCTCGTCGACGATGAAGAAGGCGACATTGTAACGCCAATTTACCAAATTCGACTCACTGACCACTCACCGCTCTTTATTAAATTAAGCAAATAATTAGTTCTTATGTACATTCCAAATCAATGATATTTACACTTGAATCTATTTGCTCTTGTGATTACAGGAAGCGGGCTCCTGGGTGGCCGTGCACCACCTGCAGACACAGTCGGGCATCCTGGATCCCGATGATTGTGTGCGCGACGTGGCCGATGATCGGGAACAGATACTGGCCCACTATGAGGACTCGGGTCCCGATCCTGGAGTGCCGCAGGGCGGCGGCGATGGCGCCTCGGGCAGCTCGTCGGTGGGAACCGGATCGCCGGACATTTTTCGTGATCCGACAAACACAGAGGCGTCCACACGGGAGCTGTCCACGCCCCACATTGAGGTGACCAGCACCACGTCGGGTCCAATGGCTGGCTTAGGAGTTGGCCTCATGGTCCGTCGCAGCAGCGATCCCAATCTGCTGGCGTCGCTGAAGGCCGAGGGCGGCAACAAACGTTGGTCCGCGGCGGCGCCTCATTACGCCGGCGGCGATTCGCCGGAGCGCCTAATGCTGGACAAGGCCGGAGGTCAACTGTCGCCGCAGTGGGAGGAGGAGGACGACACGGCGGCACAGCTGAAGGAGCAGCTGCTGCTACAACAGTTGCAACCACAACATGCTGGAGCTGGATCTGCAACTGCAACTGGAGGTCATCAGCCATTTGCACGCTCCGGCCGATTGTCGATGCAGTTTCTGGGCGATGGCAATGGCTACAAGTGGATGGAGGCGGCCGAGAAGCTGCAGCAGCAACAACAACCGATGCCAACGTCGCTGCCAAATAGCGCGTATTCCAGCAAATCCTTGCCGCGCGAGAGTAAACGCAAGGAGCCGCTGGGTCAGGCATACGAGTCCATACGGGAGAAGGACGGCGAAATGCTGCTGATCATCAACGAGTACGGCAGTCCGTTGGGACTGACGGCGATGCCGGACAAGGAGCACGGCGGCGGATTGCTCGTCCAGCATGTGGAGCCGGGCAGTCGGGCGGAACGTGGACGCTTGCGTCGCGAGGATCGCATCCTGGAGATCAATGGCATCAAGCTGATTGGTCTCAGCGACTCCCAGGTCCAGGAGCAACTGCGTCGTGCTCTGGAGTCATCCGAGTTGAGAGTGCGCGTCCTGCGCGGCGACCAACACCAACGGCGCCAGCAGCAACGACGCGATTCCAAGGTGGCCGAGATGGTGGAGGTGGCCACCGTTTCGCCCACTCGCAAGCCACATGCTGCTCCCGTCGGCACCTCGCTGCAGGTGGCCAACACCCGCAAGCTGGGTCGCAAAATCGAGATACTGCTGAAGAAGGGACCCAACGGCCTGGGCTTCTCGGTGACCACGCGCGATAATCCCGCGGGCGGACATTGTCCCATCTACATTAAGAACATTCTGCCCCGTGGCGCCGCCATCGAGGATGGTCGCCTCAAGCCCGGCGATCGTCTCCTCGAGGTCGATGGCACCCCGATGACCGGCAAGACCCAAACGGACGTGGTCGCCATCCTCCGCGGCATGCCCGCCGGCGCCACAGTGCGCATTGTTGTCTCCCGGCAGCAGGAACTCGCCGAAATGCCCGTCGGTGTAAGTTGTCCGCGCTTCCATTTATTTAAATATTTTACAATACATCATTTCATAATTTAACATATTTTTTAAAGCGACATAGATTTTCATAGAAAAATAATATACTCCTCCGATTATTTCTTGTTCAAATGTACATATGTATGTATATCCTAATGAAATGTAAATAGAATCTGACTATATTATGATATGGTATGATTCATATAATAGTGAGATTATATTCAAATTTCATTTAATTATTAATTTAATTTAAATAAAATTTTATGGTATGGTATGATTCATAAATTATTCAGATTATATTCAAATTTCATCAAGATACATATGTACAATTAAAGGCAATATCACATTCACAATCTGTAAGATTTATTAAGATATCTCAAGAAACAAGCATGTTTTTCATATTAAAGATTGATTTTTGGACCGATCATTTAATTGACAGATATTTGATATAGTATTTTGATCCGAAATGCACCAAAATTTCTTTAAGATAGCTTCAAAAGTAAGAGACTTATTTGCATAGAAACACACGGACTTAATTCTGATTGTAGTCAGGAATATACAGTTGGTCATGTAATTGTTTTGATAAAATACAAAAGACAAATATTTTATTTCCTATAAAGAAAAATAAAGTTAGCTATATAATTTGTTAAAAAAAATATTCAATGTGTGAAGTTTGGTATTTTGTCAAAAAAGTTTGTTGACTAACTGTTTTCAAGTGAACTGTTTAACAAAATTCAAATACATCTTTTGCAAGGGTATAAAAACCACGATTCTTAATTTAACCGTTTCATTCAATTGTGTTAAATAGGTTATAGATCTAAACTATATCAGGTTATTAATTTCAATGTTTATTTTTCAACAATTGCAGCCGGAGCCTGTGGAGAAGGTCGTTGCAGTGGCACCAGCGGCTGTTTCCGCTTCCACAACCATTGCCACTGCCATTTCCGCATCCGCGTCCGTCTCCATTCCGGTGCAAAAGTCGAGCAGTGCCAGGTCGCTCTTCCAACAGCAGCAGCAGCAGCAACAGGCACAGCTCAATGAATCTCAGCACTTTATTGATGCGGGCAGCGAGTCGGCAGCGTCCAATGTGAGTGAGATCGACTGGTGCTCATCTATTGATGATTGATGCTAATCCTCTTTGTTGCCTTCCCTTTATAGGACAGCCTGCCGCCGAGCAGCAGCAGCTGGCACTCGCGGGAGGAGTTGACCCTGCACATTCCCGTCCATGACACGGAGAAGGCCGGCCTGGGGGTCAGTGTGAAGGGCAAGACGTGCTCCAATCTGAACGCGTCGACGGCCAGCGCTGGCAGCGGAGCGATGAAACACGATGGAGATCTTGGGATATTCGTGAAGAATGTCATCCATGGTGGCGCCGCATCGCGTGATGGACGCCTCCGAATGAACGATCAGCTGTTGAGCGTGAACGGCGTCTCGCTGCGGGGCCAGAACAATGCCGAGGCCATGGAGACACTGCGGCGTGCCATGGTCAATAATCCGGGCAAGCATCCGGGCACCATAACCCTGCTAGTCGGACGCAAAATACTGCGATCAGCCAGCACCAGTGACATTTTGGAGCACAGCCATAGTCATAGCAATAGTAGCAACAGCAACAGCAGCAACAGCAACGGAAGCAATACTAATAGCAACAACAATAACAACAACAACAGCAGCTCCAATGCTAGCGATAACTCCGGCGCCACGGTCATCTACCTGAGCCCGGAGAAACGAGAACCGCGCGGCAGCGGAAATGGACCTGGCAGCTCCAGCAGCGATATGAACAGGTAAGCGATATACTCCAATCCACATAGGAACAACTTAATAAGCTATAGTCGAGTGTGCCCGACAGCCAGATGGTCGGTATCCTTAGTATAAAAAAAAAATTTAACTTAACTGCGGTATTCGTTATTTAAGTTATAAATTTAAATTATTATAAAAAAAGAAAAAAATCAGAGAATACGATTTCAAATTAGCTATATAATAAATTTCTGCTTAACTTTATAAATTCTATGTAATTTGTTACTTAAATATTAATAATAACAATATCCCAAGTCTTTTCGCTCTTTCGATATTACAATATACATATAACTTTTAAAGCCAATTCAAAATTCCTTTCTTAATAATATTAGTTTTGAAAGCTCGAACCTGGGCTGACGAGTTCAGACTTCCTTGATCCATTGTGTTATTAAACCAATAAACAAATATCTATTAGAATACATCGTTGTATAATTTATTATCCGATCTTTTTGAAATTCGTACGACATATCTATGACCTCTTAGTTAAATCTTTTACATTTGGTTTGAAATTAGTTTTTGCTTATTTGCGGGATAGTAAAAAGTTTGAGAGTCAAAGCAATATTTAATAGTTCTAGTTCTTGTAGACTCGGAAATCGATTGCTGATGCTGACCAAAAAATAAATCCAATTCAATTGATCCTTTTGCCAGTTACAAAGATTGCCAGAAAGTTATAAGACTCTTATAAAAGTGTTTCTTGAATAACTTTTGTATTTATCAACTAACCGATTGTGATGAATTCTTTATCGCAGATCGGGACTTTTTTAGCTTTTATTTCATTTGTCCGTTGCTCATATTCGGCTTACATTCCTTCTTCTTTGTAGATGGAGCAATCCCGTTTTGGATCGTCTAACCGGTGGCATTTGCTCCACAAACTCTACGCAGCCGTCGCAGCAACAACAACAACTGCAGCATCAACAATCGCAGCAGCAACAACAATCGCAGGCTCAGTCGCAGTCGCAGTCACAACGTCGTCTGCCACTTCCACCGATAGGTGGCGGCAATGCGGCGTTGCGCAACGAAAGCTATTACATGGCCACCAATGATAACTGGTCGCCGGCGCAGCTGCAGCTGCAGCTGCTCAATGGCCATGGCAACACGGCGCTCCTCATCGAGGACGATGCGGAACCCATGTCACCGTAAGTCCAAAGCTCCAAATCTCTGTTTGCGAATATTGCTCCAATTGTGTTAATTGAGTTCCTCATTAAATTCGATTTTTGTATTTTGTTTTTTATGCGCCACAACTTAGACTCAACTAAGATTCCGAATTTCCGATTATTATTTGAAATGTTTGAGATTTTGAAAAGCTAAAATAATGTAAACAAATAGTAAATAGATCGATTCCTTATGAGAAACAAAACTGGGAAAAATTGGAATTACAAAATACGATATAATCTTGAGGAATTTAAAATTGGGAAACCAAATTGAACAGCAGAAATCAAGAGTATTTCATTTATAATCTGATGAAAATATATGAATAACACTATCGTATCATTTATTAAGAATTAAGGAAAAACACAACTGGGAAATAATAATAAGCGTATCAAGACTAGAGTAGCCTCATTAGAAAATCAAATAGAAAAACCGAAATTAAGAATATTTTATTAAAAATCCACTGAAAATACATAGCATTAAATCAGAACACTTATTTAGAATTTAGCAGTGTCTACATATAAATATTTTGTTCACCTTATTTGAAAATCGGTCGGTATTTTAAATCGGTGTTGTTGACTGAATTTTATTTTTAGTTGAATTTAGATTGCTTTACATTATATTTAATATGTTTTTTTCTTGAGACTTATCAATAAATCATTTGCTTTTCTCTCCGCTTGCAGCACTCTGCCGGTGCGAGGACACGATGGTCAACACTGCAACGCGAGCAGCGCGAACACATCGCAAGTTGGCGCCGGCATGGGGCAAGTTGGGGCAACGGCTGTTGGTGGGGCAGGTGGCAATTTCGATGCCACATACTCGTCGCAGCTGAGCCTGGAGACGAACAATTCGGGCGTGGAGCATTTCTCGCGCGACGCCCTGGGACGCCGCAGCATCTCGGAGAAGCATCACGCGGCGCTGGATGCCCGCGAGACGGGAACCTATCAGCGCAACAAGAAGTTGCGCGAGGAGCGGGAACGCGAGCGTCGCATTCAGCTGACCAAGTCGGCGGTGTATGGCGGCTCCATTGAGTCGCTGACCGCTCGGATCGCCAGTGCGAATGCCCAGATGGCAGCCGCCGCGGCGGGATATAAGCACGCCAAGACCAGCTCGCACATCGAGCAGCGGGAGCAGCAGATGCTCGTCGCCGAGGCGGAGGCACGTGACCAGCTGGGCGACTTGGGACCGTCGCTGGGACTGAAGAAATCATCGTCGCTGGAGTCACTACAGACCATGGTCCAGGAGCTGCAAATGTCCGACGAGCCGCGTTCGCATCACGCGCTGCGTGCGCCACGCGGACGCGGACGGGAAGACAGTTTACGTGCCGCCGTTGTCAGCGAACCGGATGCAAACAGTAAGCAGAAGCTAGTGAAGCCTTCAAGTAGTGATGCAAATCCAAACAGTGAATCGAGTTTAATATCAAAAATCGACCAAAAATTAATCGAGCTGTCGATATACAGTCGAACTTCCATAACTCGAACTTCTATAACTCGAATTTTCTCTATATAGAATTAAATCGAGTGGCAATAAAGTTATTAAACTTAAAAATGATAGAATTCCATACGTATTTGGATAATGGTGATTCGAGTTAGGGAAGTTCGACTATATTTCCAAATATTAAACATATATCGAGTTGTCCGAAAAATAGACAATTTAAAAGAGAACTGTGTTTGAAAATACAAGACATACGCTTAAATTTTGACTTGAAAAGTTGTTAATTCCTTTCATAATTAGCTGAACTTAATTCTGCAATTGAACTGCGTTTAATAGACTCTAAAAAGTTGTCGAATTTTCAAGAAAATCGATTTAATTAACTCGATCGCTGGTCAACAAATTATCGAGTTGAAAATCATTCGTGCGCAATCGAGTATCGATATATTTGTACATCACTACCTCCAAGTGATCATTTCCCACTCATGCTAATGCACACGTCTATATTTTTAGAGCCGCGCAAGACCTGGCTGTTGGAGGAGGGCGATCACGAGGGCGGCTTCGCCTCGCAGCGCAACGGACCGTTCCAGAGTTCGCTCAACGATGGCAAACATGGCAGCAAGTCGCGTGCCAAGAAGCCGAGCATCTTGCGTGGCATTGGCTACATGTTTCGCTTTGGCAAGAATCGTAAGGATGGCGTCGTTCCCGTCGATAACTATGCCACATCCTCGCTGGCTTCCTCAACTCCTCACACATCTGCCCAACTGCAGCAGCTGCAACAGCAACAGCAGCAACAACAACAACAACAACAACAACAACAACAGCAGCAACTAATTCCAGCTGCTGCCTTGGCCGCCTTGGAGCGTAATGGAAAACCGCCAGCTTATCAGCCCCCTCCACCTCTGCCAGCTCCAAATGCCACTGGCGGTGGTGGTGCTGGTGTTATTGTTGGTGGTGCAACTGTCAGTGGCGCAACAGCGGCCAATGGTGGCATTCATCAGAATGATATATTCAATCATCGCTATCAACATTATGCCAACTATGAAGATCTGCAGCAGCATCAGATTAGGTGAGAGGCTGATCATCCCCCCCGCCCCCAGCATATCACATATCATGTCATATCTATCCATCTAACTGTAATTAAGAGGTGTTGGTCTAACAAACAACTAACCTTAACTGGGTGTAAAGTCTAAGTAGAGCTACCAAAGAGATCTCAGATAAACTTTCTTCTACATAAAAGAAATATTTACTAATGTTATATAGATCTATTGTTGATTTCTCAAAGATTTATAGAAATTAATCACAGGATTGTAGAAGAAAGCCAAGAATTTCCAAAAACAAAACACTTATTGTTAACTCATCAGGTTGGACAAAGACTTAAAATATTACGAAGCAAGTGTCAGATAAAGTTCCTTAATAACCAATGAAATTAGATCTTACAAAATAAGAAATTATTTTTGTTATTAAACAGACATGTTTATAGACCTATTACATTATCAATGTAGAGATTTGTACATAGAATGTCGGGCTTTCAGGTTTTGATTAGCTTAAAAAGTTTGTTGAAGATAATGGGAGCAGCTAGTTTGAAATAAAATCCACAACCAGTATAACAGGATAACCAAAAAATGGGCGCCAAAAATCTACCAAAAATTCTACATTTTTTAACCCTCTAAGAAATACCGTATTTTAAATTATTTTATTTTTTTAATGTGTAAAACAAATATTCTATAATCAAGTTAAAAAAAAATGTCAACAATATATGTAGGGCAATACATACTTCAACATTTTGGGAGTACCAATAAATGTTGGGTTGAGTGTATATAAATTATGGAGCTGTTAAAGAAAGCAAAGATAAAACTTCTATATTAACTTACTTGAAGATAGTATGTGGGTTAAGTACAGATACAGGATTACTTGAATAGCACTATTTTGATGTGTTTTGATATGTATGTGTTATTTATGTTTTTGTTTGTTTGTGTATGTCTTATTAACCCGTCACTCTGTTTCATGTCTCTTTCTCTTTTTACTCTGTGTACCATATATGTATGTATCTCTTTTACACACTTGTTTGTTCACACACACCCACACACACAATCGCATCATAATCATCATCTGATAACCATTAACCAACACTGGACAGCGATGATCGAGGCGTTCAAGAGGCGCTTTCTGAATCGACGCTCGAGTGCATGCGACAACAGGTGATCAGGCAGCGCATCAAAGTCGAGGCCGAAAGGTAACACACACACCCACACACACACGCATTGTCGCACACACACACACACACACACACTAACATTAACACAATGGTTGGCTTTTTGGTTTAATGAGTAGTCTTAGATCCTTATCCTATCCCTATCTTATCCATAGCATGACATTGTTGTGTCTAGTTTAGTTGTTTATATCCTTGCACTCTAGTAGAAGTTGCATTTCAGTTGATTTGTCTATAATGGTATATAAATTAGTGATGTCCAAATCCAAATTTTGGATGCAGTTTGAAATCAAAATGTAAAAGTCGTCAAAACAAAAATGGATTTCATTGATTATTTCTTTGAAAATATACAATAATAATGATGATAAATAAAGTAATCGACTTTTATGGTCGAAATGTAAAAAAAAAAAATCAAGTTGTCGATATATCGTCAAAAAAAAATAATCGAGTTAAAGTACTGGAAAATCGCTTTCGCGAAAATTGAGTTGTCGATTGCTCGAAGTTTTTTTTACATCACTAATATAAATCCATTAATGCCAAGAATCCCTACCTCATGTCCAATCGCACACACTCATCTGTATTATACGCTTTTGCAGTCGACGCCATCAACATTACCATTCGCAGCGCAGCGCGCGTTCCCAGGACATCAGCATGCATTCATCTTCGAGCCAACAGCAGCAGCAGCAGCCACCGTTGCCACTGCCACCATCGGCAGCAGCTGTGGCAGCAGCAGCAGCAGCGGCACATCAGCAACAGCAGCAACAGTCGAATGGTGGCATGCGTCCGATGAGCAGCTATTATGAGTACGATACGGTGCAACAGCAGCGTGTGGGCAGCATTAAGCATAGCCACAATCACAATCACAATCACAATCATAGCCATAATCATAGCCATGGTCTGCACAATGGCAACACCTCGTCGCCGATCAGTGTGAATGTGGCACAGCAGCCGCATTGGAAGGCGGCGGCACTCAATGGCTTCTCGCCGGCATCCTTGAACAGCAGCGCGCGCAGTCGGGGTCCATTCGTTACCCAGGTCACCATACGCGAGCAGAGTGGCATGCCACAGCAGCAGCAGCAACAGTTGCAACAGCAGCCCACCTATCAGACGGTGCAGAAGGCGCAGTCGCAGTACGGCAGTGCCGCAGGTGCACAGCCGCATGCCTCGAAGGTGTGACTATAGGTGCTGGCGCATGCGCGCGCCACACGCGACGTCCTCGTGGAGAGTCCACACACGGTCCGGCACTCGGAACTGAGCCAAGTGGAGGTGTTTTACTATGCCACCGAATGCTAGACTTGTGGCATCAACGCGGGGCTCACGACGCATGTGAGACGCAAGCGGCCGGCAAAGCAATTTCAACTGTCAACCAGTTTGACAAAAAACAATTTTTTGTTTGTTTTTGTTTTATATTAATTTAAAATATTTTTCACCCACTTGACAAGGGCAAAAATGCCACACACACACCCCATATGCTTATAGTTAAGCTCATTAAAGAAATACATTACACAAATTAAAGTATTCCATGTAAAGCGCATTGAGGATTCTAAAGAAAAGCGCTCAGTATAATTTAAGCTAAATTGTATTAATCGTTAAAGGCTAAGTCAAAGACCATGTAAATACTTACAATTCAAATTAAGTCGATGAAAAGGCGAAAAAAAAACCAATTCAGTTTATACGAAAAATAGAAAACATGTCTCAAACATAAATCAAGACATTTCTTTAAATAACATTTATTTTTGAATAAAAAAGTTAAAGGCGAAAACAACTTAATTTGTCATTTGAAAAATATAAAAAAATAAATTTAAGTCAATACCATGATGTAAATAACTTAACAGGCATATTCATCATCTAAATATTTAAATACCATTATATTTATATAAAATTATATTCTACATCATTTTTTTTGTCTAGCTTTAAAGCAGTCGCCATTTTGTGTGCAAATGTGAAAAATTGCAAAGTAAAACTTAAAGTCCAATTAATTAATTTTTTTTTCTTACATTCATCTTTATGCAATAAGCTAATTATTATTAATAATATTAGACATAAGCCCAGCTAAATAATTAAACTGGGCATTTAAAAAAGACGCGACTTCGGATTAGATCGTATTAATCATATAATATATGATACACATAGTATATATATTGTAATATTTGTGTATAATTTAGTATTTTGTATATTGCAAATTATGTTGCGAATTAAATATCTAAGTTTCCATATTCAGATAAAGAGTTTCGTTTTCTTCTGTTACAAACAATACATTGACATACATTTAAAATAATCAAAGGTATTATCTACAATCAACAGTTTGCCTGGCCACTCTCAGCTTAAAAAAGAATTTGACGCTATAAACTGTGAATCTTGGGATTTTGAAATGGATAAAAAGAGAAAAAGAGAGCACTCTGGATACTCTAAAAGCCGAGACTGAATTCTTGCCTATCCCATATTTTTATTGTAATGTAAATAAAATTTTTGAAAAAGTGAAAAGCTCAATTTGATCATATTTTTATCTTGCAAAATTTGTGAACAAAACAAAAATAATCTAAGGCTGCCTGTTACATATTGATTTGTTTTCAAAGTTATAAACGGAATAATTGGTAAAAATAATTCAATTAAGACTTATTAGCCACTTACCTATGACTACTTATTTATACTTGAATAGAACAATTGGGTAAGTAGCTGGTTAGTCTCAATTGATTCCTTTTTACCAATTATTTGTTAAGGTTTGTTATACCAAATTGTAGACATACCTAAGCGTGCTGTTAGATACTTTCGATTACGACAGATTAACGCATTGATTTATCTGCTAAATGCTGATTTATTTCGACACGCGTTTCGATAACCCTGCACTTTGAACGCCGCGTTTCGTTACCGTCTTCAATTTCTTGCCATCGGTTGACTTTTTCAACTGCGCCATCTTCTTCGATAACTTTGGCGCCAGCTTTAAGTTGTGTGCCGTGATTGGCATTGAAGTGCCCACTAAACGTTTTACCAAATTCTTGGCCCTCCGCTGACTGAATGTTCTCGTTGTTGCCGTTGCTATTGTTGTTGATGTTGCTGTTGCCGTTGCCGTTGCCGTTGCAGCTGTTGTTGTTCGTGTCTTGGGCAGCACAACTGGCGTCAGTAACGTAAAGTTCTTCAGGGACTCCTTGGTGGGCGTTTTGGACCAGCGTTCACTGTTAGTGAAAATGACGTAAAGACACTATAGCGTTATCAAATTATACAATACACTGGAAAAAAGTCCAGAGTTTTCACTCAAATCAAAATGGGAACAAATATTAACTTGATTTAAATATGTTTATTCCATCAATTATAGTTTGGAGCTTTATAAGAATATTAAATTAGTCCAAAAATTTCTAACTTTTAATAGTTTTAAAAACAATCAATACAAATTAACACAAGTTCGATTCCATCAACATAAAAGAAATATAAATTTTAAAAACACTTAAATAAATAATATGTAAATAAATAGAAAAACTGCACTGCTTGAGTTCTAATTTGCATCGACAATAAAATAAAGAAAAATAAGTATACAAAGTGTGTAAAAGCAATTGTTAAATTATTCTCGCAGTTTTTTAAAATAGCACGAATTCCGGTCGCCACATTTAAATTTGATTTTCTCTGTATGATTTTTTCATATACAGTGGCGAAAAAAAAAACTTGATCTGATATCTAATTCTATGATATCTAGTCTAGTTGGGGTATAGGACTAAAAGCTCTTAAGATTATTCTCAAACTTTCTAACGACTATTTTTGTTCAGTGTATTCGTAAACTTACTCGGGCATTCCACTGGGCGGTATTACAACATCTAAAACATTATCAATGAGTCGCGTCTTTAGGGTGCAATCATTTTTGGTGGTTGAATGTATCGACGGGGACGTGTTTATTTCGATAAGCCAAGGCTTTAGATTGTTATCGATTATAATGTCATAGCCATAGACCTCAAAGCAATGCCGATCATTGGCCATCACTGGCGCCACAGCGTCGAGAGAGTGACGAATGGTCTCCTTAATGCGTCGAGAGAGTTGCTCGGAAACTCCTTCCCCCCGTATGCTATCCAAATAGAGGCAAAGGTTCTGCATCGACCACTTTCCACCATGTATTGTATTATACTCTTTCTGAAATTAATACCAAACATAAACTACATATATATTCTCGAACTGATCTCGATTTGGTTGTGAAACTTACATTATTCTTTTGTATGCTAACATTGGTGAGATGCATGAAAACATTATCGATCTCGGTCTGATCGTATCTCTGGGTACAAAAGCGACAGAAGCCCTCGTTATACAGATACGCCTTGAGCGGATTGAATGTGGTGACCAAGACGTAGAGTCGCAGATCGAACTTCTTGCCACCAATGAGCAGTGGGTTATCGATATACTTGGAGATGACACAGGTATCGCGATGAAAATGAGGATAGAAGGTGCGAGCCTCGTACGCAAATCTTTTCAGCTTGGACAGTTTGTTGATCAAATAGATGCCAACACCTTGCGACTTATCCGAGGGCTTAACGATCCATGTGCTGGCCGGATTCTTATGAAATTGCTCCACGAACAGATTGTAGTCGGAGGGCAGTACGAATGTCATCGGAATTATATCCAAATGCATATAGCGTGTACCACCGACTCCCAGCTTTGTATGCATCGGCAATGTCTCGGCCAGAGCGTCGCCCTTGCGCTCCAAATCCTTACGATATCGCTTTATGTTCTTTACCAGCAGATCCTTGCGTGACAGTTCCATCGAATTGGGGAAGTGATTGATCATTCTGTGATGTAAATAGTTGGACGATTAATTTATTAATATATTTTGCAACCGATCAATAGGTCTGTGAAATCTGATCAATCGAAATGCAAAGACCACTCAATCAACGCGCCAGTCAATTGGTGGAATAGGTAGATAGTTTGGACTGATTGAAAGCTGTGTAAATCAAGTAGTTATGCCAAAGACACTCACTGATTCAATTACATGTAACATTCGGACAGCCAGTCAACTTGTGATACAGTCAATCAATCAATCAATCAATCAATCAATCAATCAATCAATCAATCATTCTGAATATAAATACTTAAGATAAAATCTAATTCTACAATCTATCAATCAATCAGTCAATTAATGAATCAATCAGCACTTTCATCAGCCAGGCCAAAAATGATTTAAAAAAATTATTTGAAAATAAATATATGTAGCTAGATAGATACTCTAGATAGAAACTCAAACTACATGCAGTCATTCAATTTGTCAATCAATCAATAAATCATTCTGCCAGCTTGGACTAATGAAATAATGAGATAAGAAGAAGCACTCGCAGAATCAATCAGTCAGCTGATTAGATCATAGATACTCACTGATCAGATCGCATGCGATAGGGATGATCGACTCCAAAAATGTAGCGACAATTCTGGGAGCATGCCCAATACAGATTCCATTCACCATCGAAGGCTGGCACTTTCTGCCAGCCTCGTTTCTGGAAATTGTTTATCAGCGCCGTCTTATCACAGTCGGTGCTATAGAATACACAATGGCGCTCCTTGCGCGGCCAGGGTCGATCTCTCGATACTAATCCAAAGATCTGTACCGGCAGCTTCGATTTACTGCTGCTGCTCGCAATTGCAACTGCAACTGCAACATCATCTTTGTAAATGTTGTTAATGTTGCTGCAGCTAATATAGCTCATACAACTACTCTTTTTCGACTTCTTTAAGCGACTTTTCATCATAATAACTGCGAATTTGCACTTCGAATACAATTTGGAATTTCGTCGATAGGTTGGACCAAAAATTACTTTTATAACTCACGGAGAATTTGAGCTACTTACTTCCAGGTGAAGCAGGTGTCCTAACTAGTATATATCTATTAGTTGTTTACTTAAAAACAAATTTATTAAGTTCAAGAAAATAATCGCCTGCTGCCTAAATAAATCAAAAATCGAGGATGAAAATTCGTCGATAAGTTAATTCTCTCATATCTAACAGGAGCAATAAATTGATTTATTCAGCTATAAAAACTGCATAACTCTTTTTAAGATGATAATACAAAAGGAATTGGTTACTGGATTACAGTTTTGGAATATTTTAAAATACTTACTTCATGGCAAGATACTTTGTCAACATTTAGAAATCATGAAGGTTGTAGCAGCAGATTTAATTTTAATCACTCCAAGTGTTTTATATAAGAAAACTTAAACAGAGAATTATTATTGCGATAAAAGAAAATGAAAAGCTATTCTGATAGTGAAGAACAAGCTAAGACAGGAGCTGAGGAGTTCAAAAAATGTAAGATCACTTAGATTGCATTTATATAACCTTCCAAAACTACTTAATATAAAGATCAATTAGATTTCGTTAATGATGAGTCCGTAACAGTTCAAAAATATATGTTGAATAAATTGGATTCATTGAAAGTCGTGTTGTTTTATTTTGATCAGTTGTTAATCTCTTAAAGTTCAGAATAAAACGAAGTCACAGTTTCGATAGGTTCTTTAAAATCAAAAGGAATAAAAAGTTTTTTCATATACGCAGTAGATCGATGTTAAGGAACTTTTCCAGTAGATCAATGAAGATCAGGTAAATCAACATTGCAATCTATTTAGTTTCTAACAATCAACAAGAACAGATACTTGTTCCCACTAGATATAGGATATAGTTGAGCACAAAGAGATACAAAGATACAAGAAAAACATACAAGTTTCCAGCTGCATTATTCAAAACTGGGATCGTGTGTGTCCAGCTGATCAAGTATTTGCATTATGGCTGTGATGATTCCAAGTCATTATATGCATGCCACAAGTACATATATGTATATTATATACGATCTTGTTGAAACTGAAAGTGTTAATTCCATTTAACGGCCATTAGCAATTACAATAGACACATTCTCAAATAAATATGTATGATCTAAGCTTGAAGTTTCGGTTATCCGGTTCGCGTATTGGATTTTCGGTTCTAAAGGGTAAGTCACAGGTGAGCACTCGCAAATTGACTTTGACATATTTAACGCAATGTGTACTGAGGTTAGTTCGTTGGTCAGTTGGGTTGCTCATCAAGCAATTCACACGTTCCAAATCAAGGCACTGAGTTTTAGGGACAGAACAATAACAATGCATTGTCTGTACAACTCAAGCGACCGCCTATAAATACTCGCTGGCGGTCAACAAAGTTCAACAGTCAGCCAAGAGCCAGTGGACTCAACCTTAGCTCCATCTTCGGTAACAACAGGAAGAAGACGAGAAACAGGAACAGCAACAGGAACAGGAACAGGAACAGAAATATCAGAACATCTTTGGATAACACAGAAACATGAAGATCTTTGGAATTACAGTGGCTGCACTTTTGGTGGTTGCTCTGGCGACACCTGGCGACGCGACCTTTGGCAAGCTGGGTCTGGTGCTGGGTGGTGCAGGCGGTGCCGGCGGTGCTGGCTACGGCGGTGCTTATCCATACGCCGCTGCTGGCTACGGTGGTGGTTACGGCGGTGGTTACAGCGCTGGCTACGGCGGTGGCTACGGCGGTGGCTACGGCGGTGGCTACGGCGGTGGCTACGGCTATGGTGGTGGCTATGGATCTGGCTACGGCAACGAGAATGTGGTCAAGGTAATCAAGGTCTCAGTGCTGCCGAGTGCTGGCTATGGAGGTGGCTATAGCTCTGGTTATGGAGGTGGTTATGGCGGTGGTTATGGCGGTGGTTATGGCAGTGGCTATGCTGGTGCCATTGGCGGTGGTTATGGTGGTTTCGTTGGCGCCGCGCCAGCCATTTCCACGTCGGCTGTGGTGACGCCCGTGGTCACGTCTGTGGCTGCACCTGTCATAGCCGGGGGTGGTGCTGGCTATGTTGGTGGCTTTACTGGTGGTTTCGGTGGTGCAGGTGCTGCGCTGCCAGCTTCCTATGGATTCGGCGCTGGTTATGGCGCCGGCGGTGGCTTTGGACTTGGCTTCGGTGCGCCCGCTGCTTTCGGCGGTGGCGGTTGGTGCTAGGCAGTGCACACTGTACTCCCGACGAAAGCGAATCTTGGCTACAAAATGTAAACTTTTTTTTTTTATAAATTTATTCAACGAAGTCTAACCAAATAAAATAAAGTTAAATTAAGCGCAACAATTATGTAAACTACGAGTAAAAAATAAAATATATTTTTTCCTAACATACATTTTTTTTGGAGATTAATCGTCAGAGCAAACCCGGATTGAAGTTTAAAATAAATATAAAAAGTTCATCAAATTATGAGCTATTTTAGGAATTATTTTTGGTAATTGTCGAGTGAAATTTCGTAATAGGATTACCAAATTCCAAAGCTAACACAGAGTGTTGACCTTCAAAAAGGCGCTGAAGGGCGATTAAAGGGAGGGAGGGTGCGAGAAATGAAACTGAGAGTATTATGGGAGTACTGTCAGTTCATGTGCAGAGTAAAGTAAGCACTCTGTGGACACATTCACTTAGCTCACAATAGTCAAATGATAATGAGGTGCCAAAATGCCATAACCAAACCCGATATTCAAACGCAGAAAATAAACTAGTAGTACAGATTATAGTCAGGAGAATTCGACTTCGAGAGACCCTGTACTTACTCTGTAAAAAACTTAAACACAATGAACGTCGAAACGTCTTTCAAAATCAGTTTTATCTTCTGTTATTCGTGTTTTGTTTTTAAATAACTTCTGAATTTTATATCCAATGGCGATTTTAATAACATATCTGAAAATCAAATTTCATTTCTCCTCCCTTAAAATTGCTCTTATAATTCTGTTCGATAACAAACTTATTCTGTTTTTGATATGTTAATATATTGTTTGATTGCCTTCATATCATGTTTGGTGTTTGTAAAACTTATAGTCTCTGATACACCCTTTGAAAGTTGTATGTACAGGGTCTAAAAAATAGGTGTCCCAAGGAAGAATGTAGTACGCAAGTTGGCTACAAATTGTGCGCCAAGTCAAAGATTTTAAACCTGAAATTTGAAAATGTGTAAATTAGCTGCGATTTCATATTTGCCAAAGCAAATCAGCCAATGACAGAGAGCGTCGTGACTTCTACAACTCGAACTACTCTAAATTACAGCATATCTAAAAAGAAGTTCAATGATTTGGCAGTACAACATCATTTTCAAACAAAGGTTAAGCTTAGATTTAAGTTTTTTTCTTATCATGTAGCTGCAACTCATGCAATGCAGTTTCTATTGATTTATTTATTTATTAAGCTGATTAAATAAATAAATACTAAAAAAAGGAACTGGACTTTACCGTAGCTCTAGAAATAGATAAGTTTAATATGGATATCCTACATAAATTCCTACATAATTTTTGTTTATGATTTGCATTATTAGTCTTAATAAAATATATACACCTGATTTTTACTTATTAACCATAAAATCTGCGGATCCTAAGTTTTATTGCTTTTATTTTATTTGTTTGTTTTATATTAAAATAAATTAGTAAACTTCACGAAAAGTTCGACCATAATTATAAAAGCTTGCAAACCTTTTATTTCTTTTTATTCTTAGGGCTACTATAAGCTGAGTTGTCGAAATCAGTTATTCAGGCAGGTACAGATTGATTTAAGCATAAGTTCAATGACACGATGAAGCTCAGGTAAACCTTAAAAACACTCTTCACAGGGTATTCGTATCGATGAAATATAAATACAGCTCTTCGCGAATTCAGATAAATTGAACTAGGCTAAGTTTTGGCCATCTAGACCTTTTTCGGAATGGCAAATAGAAACCTGTTGGTTTCTGCAGATTGTAAAAGTTATGAAAATTTAACACCGGCATGTGTTGTAATATAATCTTTTGGCCCAATTTGCATACCATGCGGCCTGACAATAGAAAAACAATCAGCCGAGCATCTGTAATATTTAACATAGTAAAAAAAAAAATAACAAATAGGCGGAACGCGCCCTTTATGATGCGGACGTGGGACTTGTTTTAGACTCGACTTGACTTAAGTTAAGAGTTGACTTGGGATTTATTTGTACAGCATTTGCTCGCTCGGTTAGCACATCGACAGATATTCCCATTCCCATTCCCATTTCCATTCCTATTAGCCATAGTCATAGCCATAACCATAGATATAGACATTTGGCAGTAGCTACGTGTGGCCATGCACAAGATCTTGGCTGAATGAATGACAACACGAGTATCACTATGACTCTGACTCTCAGTCAGTATATAATGAACGTATGTATTGGCAATACACTGTGCAAAAATCTATACATAAATACATACATGTCTCTATGTACAGCTATTTGCAATTAAGCGGAATATCCCAGGTGCAAAACTTTTTTATTATTATTTTTATTAGCTTTTTATTACAAAAAAAGTTCATTGAATATTTATTTTTATTGGCCTATTGACAAAACGATGTTACATTGATTTCAATTGACCAATTTGAACTACCCCGTGGCCATTGTTTGGCAATACACTGAGAATTTATACTATAAACATTTAGGAGTCTAGGCGTTTTATAATTTCATAAGGTGTTACTAAAAAATGGTGGAATTAATTTTAAAGTGAGGCTCATAATTTATCGTATAGGACAGGAACCAAGTGAGAGAGATTAAATATTATTATATATTTAACTCAAAATGTTTACCATATAAAATGGTTCACAATTTTGTTATTTTGCATGTTTACTAAAAATTGTTATTCACAATTCAATTGTTTTTATCTTTAAAGCTTTTTTTCTTTAGTTTATTATTAAATTAAGGATTAAAATGGGACAGGAATAGAATGTCTCCATGTTGAAAAAATACTTTAGTAATAAGCTAAAACAGGTTTTTTAATAATTATTTTATGTAGAGTTAAGATATTCTTAAATAAAATATACAAGCTTTTTAGTCTGAATTAAAATAAATTCTGAATGTATACTAAATTTTAAAGTAAACCAAAGCTAAAACAAATTTCATATAAAAAAAAACTTGAATTTCAATTTAGAGTTGTTAAGTGGCTCCCAATTAATTTAAGTGTAGCGTCAATTTGGGAATTACCTGCGCTTCTTGCGAATCGTTTTGACGGCTGACGGCAGACGGCAGGTTTATTTGTCCGCGAGAGGTGAGAAAATATCTCAGTTTATGGTTAAGTAGTTGAGTTGACAGACGGAGGGACAGATACGCCAGATGGATAGCTGGATAAACACATAGACAGATGGATGGATAGATGTATAGATGGGGACGCGCCTTGGTTTTTGGCATTTTGGTGTGGCCCATAAGTAACTATTTATGAATTAAGCAAATAGCTTGACGTTGCTGCTGCTACCTGCGCTGTCGCTGTCGCTGCCTCTGTCGACGTCGACGCAAAAAAGATTTGTATTATTAGAACTACACACACATAAGCACACACACACAGACACACACACACACACACACACACACACACACACTCCTCTGGCGGCTGCTGCGTTGGCCTATAAATTAGTGCGTATCGTCATTTGGGAACATCAGTTGAGTTTTGCCCACTTCAGGCAGCACACGCAACCACCACCCACATTCCCAGGAGCTAAACAGAGACAGAGAGAAAGAGAGCGAGATGAAGCTATTCGCTTGTATTGCTGTTGCACTTTTGGCACTCACTGTGCCCGCCCAGGCTCTGCTTGGCGCCAAGTTGGCTCTGCTCAAGGCCATTGGCGGTGGCATTGGCGGTGGCGGTGGCAGCGGTTTTGGCAGCAGCGGCGGCGGCGGCGGCGGCAGCGGTGGTGGTTATGGCAGCGGTGGCTACTCCGGTGGCTACAACCAGGGATACTACACACAGCAAAGCCGTCCAGTCTACAACAACTACGGCAGTGGTGGCTACAGTGCTGGCTACAATGGTGGCTACAATGGTGGCTATAACAGTGGCTATAACAGTGGCTACAACGGTGGCTACAGCGGCGGCTATGGCGGTGGTTATGGCGGTGGCTATGGCGGTGAGCAGGTAATTAAGGTCATCAAGGTGGTGGAGCAGCAGCCACAGAGCTATGGTCGTTCCAGCGGTGGCTATGCCGGTGGTTACGCCGGTGGCTATGCCGGTGGTTACAGTGGTGCCAGCAGCTATGCCAACTCCGGCAGCTATGCCAGCTCCGTTGCCGCAGCTCCCGTTCAGACAGTTCAGGCCCTGCCAGCTGTGACCTACTCCGCACCAGCTCCGGCTCCCATCACTTACTCCGCTCCAGCTCCAGCTCCAGCTCCAGGTTCCAGTTCCAGCTGTGACCTACTCCGTGCCCGCACCTCAGCCCGCTCCAGCTCCAATCACGTACTCAGTGGCCGCACCACAGCCGGTGGTGCGTGTTCAGCCCGCGCCCGCTCCAGTCACGTATTCCCTGCCAGCACCACAGCCGGTGAGCTACTCGGTGCCAGCACCGCAGCCGGTGGTGCGTGTGCAGCCAGCGCCAATCAGTTATCCAGTGCCAGCACCACAGCCCATTGTTCGTGTGCAGCCGGCACCACAGCAGTATGTGAAGACCATCAAGGTGATTGTCGACGAGGACAACAGCGGGGTCAACCATGTGCCCAGTCCAGTCTATGGTGCACCTGCGCCCGTGGTCAACTCCTATTCTACGGCCGCGTCGAGCAGCGGCTGGAACAACGGTGGTGCCAACTATAACAATGGCGGCTACAACAATGGCGGCTACAGCAATGGCGGCTACAACAATGGCGGCTATAACAATGGTGGCTGGAACAATGGCGGCTGGAACAACGGCGGCTGGAAGAGCGGCGGCATCTGGGAGAAATTGGCATCCGGCTGCTAAATGGAAGCCATTTCATGTCCCGTTCTAATTTAACCTCAATCGCTGCCCAAGAAACTGTGTCGAAACGATATTGTTACCTACCTACGATCTGCAAACTACGATCTAATCTAAACTTGACTTAACTATTTTTTTTGTTTTTTTGTATAGTTCTTAAATACATGATCGACTACATTTCCCCTTATCCCCCTGTCGCTGTGTAAATACCGAAAATAAAAAATCCCATTGTATAAACCAAATGATGATCGTTCTTTTTTTTTTGTTGTCCAACAACCTCAAATTATTTTGACCTTATTCAAGCGTTACATAATCGAGAATTTCAATCGTTGCCGTTTGTCTTGCAACTTTCGCATATTTTCCGTTTGTTTTTAGGGGACTTTTTTCTCATCTTTTGAGTTTTGGGCTTTGGCCCGTGGTCTGAGTTCATTGTGTTTTACACACATACTCGTACAAATTCAGTTATCACCTAGTTGCTAACTCTGATCTAATGTCGATGTTAACAAATCGACGATTTCAATCGCCACGTCAATTAGAATTAGCCAAGTATAACTTTTTTTGTGTTAATAAACTTTTGTTTTTTTCCCAAAAAATCCAAAAATTCACCTTCACTTAGAGATGACAGAATTTGCAGAGCACTGCGATAGCTCGTGACACGATCAACTGAAATTTTAAGTCGACCACTTTTTTTTCTGTTAGGTGTAGATTTATAAGAAGACACAATATTATGTTCGTATCCCTTTTTTGGCATTTAATAAATAGCATGATAAATAAATTCATTAATTTACAATTTTAATTATTTTTAAAGTATTCTTTTTATGCAAGTTAAAACTTAAAAATCTTTCAAAAATATATATTTTTTTTTCCCAGCACCAAATAAGGTCTGACTAAATAAGAAGATATATATATATGCTAGGTAGCTATGAAATATAGCTGCCTACCGGGTATCTTCCAGTCAGGCTTACCCGCCGCTAATCTGCTCAACTCTAATGAAGTTAAAATAAAAAGTTACTGTTCTTACATATGTTCCTATCTAGAATTCCCAGGCTGTCGTGTGTAACGAGTAAGGTTTATTACTTTCAAGTCTCGGCTGTCAATGGATGTCATCGTTCGGAGACCCTCGATGGGCGATCAGCCAAGACGTGACACATCCGGCCACTTTGGCCATATAAATAACACACAATTGTCTTTAGCTGCAGTTGTTGGTCTATAAGTACAATGGGCACGCGTTGCGTATACTTGATTTTGTGTGTGCTGCTGCCAATTGTAATAGCCGGCAAAGCTGAGCAACAGCCACAGCATCAGCAAAATATCGACAAGTGGCAGCTCGAGCCACACAGTGAGGGAAAACGCTGGGATGATGGTGCGTATACGTAATGTGAGGGGTTAAAATTAAGGAATTCATTCTGTTTTAGATTACGGTCCCTGGATACACATAAGCTCGGCTGTCCTGGAGCTGGTGCCCGATAAGCAGACGCATCTGCTGCTGCTGCAGACGCACGAGGGAAGCGGCAGCACCACCTTGCCCCTGCACCACATCCACGGTCACGTGGTGGCTCATGAGCCGCCTCATGGCATCAGTGACAATCTGGACTTTCAGCAGCAGCCAATGCTTAGAAAATCTCATGGACGCTAAAAACAATTGCAGATCAAATTATCGTACCCTGAGCAGGATGATGACAGAATTCAACTATAATCTAATAAGTATTGTTTTGCTCACTCACTAAAACTAATAATCAAATAGTTCCGATATGTATCTAATACATACTAAGTATACATATTTTATTGGAATACACTAAATAATATTCGAATTTCGTATTTTGATCAGAGTATAAAGCCCAAACGAGTTTCGGTTTCAGTGCGGTATCGGCTATGTTTTTATATCGGTTTTCGGTTACCAATTTTTTTTTTTTTATATGTTAAGGAAATATGTTCATAAAATGAAATTGTTGTTAAAATGTTTAAAATATTTTAATATATCAACTCGAATTAATTTTTTTGAAAACAGAATGGGAGATTTTTATACAAAACAAAAATAAAAATGTTTTTTGAAAAACAATGATTAATTAAACAACAAAATTGAAAAAAGTGCTTGATTGAACCGTTATTTTTAAATAGATTACTAAGCGCAAATTTCGGTTTGAATAATTTGATTTTTTTTTGGGTTTCGGTACTGTCCAAAAATATTATTTCCGTGACGTTTTCAGTTACGGTTACCACTTTTAATCGGTTAATTCCGGTTAAAGGTTACTGTTTGGATTTCGGCTTTAAGCCCTGATTCCGATTATCCCACTCAATGCGGACGGCATTCTTAGCATCCATCATTCTTAACATCCTGCATCCTGCATCCTGCATTTTTAACATCCATCCAAATCATTTCTGCTTGTGTGGAGTAAGTAAACAATTTCATAAATTCATATATGTAAACTCGTATGATAAACTTATTTAATTTATTGGATAAAAAAAAAGTATATGTGAGACATATGATAGCGTTAAAAAAAATGAAAGGGAATTAGCTAAGATAATGGGGAGGTGGATGGGTCGACTACAAGATCTCAGTCTTAGTGCAGATCGAGCTGATGATGATGGTTGTCCAGCATATGGATTTGATGCTCCAACTCGAGCTGCTGCTCCACATGCTGCTCCTCCAGCTGATGCTCCACCTGATGCTGTTCGTGCTCCTCCCGATCCTTGAACTCATACAGTGTGCTATAACTGAAGGCGCCCTTGCCATGATCGATGCCCGGCACCGGCTGCTCATCATGATGATGCTCCTCCAGCTCCAGCTCCGGTTCCGGTTCATAGTGATGTTCATGATGTTCGCTCGCCTCGGCATATTCAACGCCCGCATCGCTGCTGCCGTAATCCG
Source organism: Drosophila rellima (assembly GCA_035043635.1). Lineage (NCBI taxonomy): Eukaryota > Metazoa > Arthropoda > Insecta > Diptera > Drosophilidae > Drosophila > Drosophila rellima. Next base: position 2,635,115 of record JAWNMV010000134.1, on the reverse strand, counting down.
CCGGAAAACTGTGCTCGCTCAGATGATCGCCCAAGGTGCCCAGATGCTCGTGCTCCGCATGCTCATGGCCGCCGCCCAAGTCCAGTTTGGCCAACGCCTCGCCGCCGCTCAAGGCGCCCGCATAGCTGCCCAGCAAGCCCGCCGCTGGAATGCCGCCAATGTAGCCCGCCTGTAATCCGCACAGCGCCTGCGCCAGCAGAAGGATTAGTTTCAAACGCCAGGTGAACATTTCGATTGTTGATTGTGTTGTTGACTGGGAAGCAGTTGCAAGTTTAGCTACCGACGCGGCGAAATGGTGCAAGTCGACTATTTTCTTTTCGGCAAGAGCTCTGGCATTTATACGCTGGCTTTTGGCACACATTTTCCTGCATTTTCCAGCCGCAACAGCAGCAGCAGCAGCAACAACAACACCAACCACAATTTTGCGCTGCGCTTTTGTTTGGCTTGGCTTGACTTGGCTTGGCCCATCCATGTTGCAATGGACATCTGCCGACAACAACGATGACGGCGACGACGACGACGACGACGACGACGACGACGACGACGACAGCAACGCGGCTGCAGCTGATAATTTTGCTGCACTTATTGTGCAGATTACGTATACGCCAGCGCGGACAGCGGCCAACAATTGAGCCAGGCGATAGCCAGAGACAGAGACAGAGACAGAGCGACCATTGAATAGCCGCAATTATAAGAGGCGTCCGACACCACCGACACCACCAGCACCACCAGCGCCACCGCCAGCGCAGCAGCTGTTGCAACGTGCGTATACGTAATATTTGTGGCAGCGGCTCCAGTTCTATGCCTGTTCGAAAATGCCTTGCGTAATCACATGCGCCGTCTCTCATTTGAGCTCGTTTTGCTTTTGTTTGTCTCTACTGATCTTGTCAAGGCGCCATCGATGCGGAAGCAGCCAGCGCAACCTCTAATCTCCTTCTACTCCGCCTCATTCTCCTCCTCGCACTCATTCTTCTCTTACTCCCTTCAGCCCGACTTTGACTCCGACTCGCAGCTCGCACACAGACGCCAAGTGGCAGCTAATTGCGTTGATAAACAAAACGGAAACGATGGCCAACAAGTGTAGAATGGCCAAAACTAAAAGACAGCGACGAGGGTTGCTCGATAAATGCCAAAACATTAAAACAGAAGGCAACTGACAGTATAACATTTTATTCGAATTGATTGTGCAACTGCAATCTATTCGACACGCAGTCGAGTTGTGGCAACAACAACTCATGTCTGGCAATTAAAAGCGTTAGCCACCAGAGCGACAAAACAGATAGAGCTACACATAAAGACACTGATACAGATACAGATACAAATACCAATACAAATACAAACACAAATACCAATACAAATACAACAACAGATACTTGGAGTCGCTGACTGATGCGAGTTATGCGTTGCACACTGTCACAACTTGTGGCACCAATGCCAACCAAAGATTGCAGAAGATACAATAATATACTAAAACATTCAGGCATACTCATAGATACACATGTACGTGCACATGTGTCGGTAAATGTATCTTCGCAAACAATTTGTCAATACGATCTTTCCGTCACGACATTTGAGTGCGCTTTAGAAAATTGTGAATAAGGCTGCGAGAAACTGTTAGTGAAATACCAAATAAAAATTCAAAAAAATAGAAAATTTAATTAGCATTATTTACATTTAAGCATTGCTATTTTTTGAGAAGGAGATCGAATATGGATTAGAGAATCAAATTGCTTTATTTGACCACAACTTCTTAGATTTAAATCATTTCATGTATTAATCTCTTAAGCCAAATAATTAACATTTATTATTATTTTTGATCAACACACTCGTAGATCGTCAAGCTGTTTATTAAAATTGTTTAATTTTGCATCAAATTATTATTATAAATATAAATCATTTCCTTAGCACAGTTTGAAATATTAATTATATATTCATATATATGACAGAGAATATTTTTTGTTTAAAGCAAATAGAAAAATATAAAATGTGAATAAATATGTACAACTTAGCACAACAAAATTAAACATAATTTCATAGTAACTTTCCCTCTATTCAGCATTAAATATTAAAAATTAATAATTAAATGTGAAAAGAAAATTTGTTACAATAAAAAAAAATTAAACAATATACAACAAAATATATACGTGTGTTAATTAAAGCTTTAAGTTGAATTATAAATGTATAAATTAGCTTAAAAATTGTATAAAAATAAGCAAATTTACTTAAGTAATTAAACCAAGCGATTAAATAAAAGCATCTAAATTAGAATACTCATAAAATGCATTTCAAAATGATCGTTAGTTGCTAATGCAATTTCTCAAGTCAATAAATGCATGCTAATTCATAAGAAATTGCAATGGTATTTCGAAAAAATAAAAAAAACACTCACTGAGTCGTGAATACATGGACGGGTACTCGTATTCATGCATGTATAACAATTAGCTTACACTTTTATTCATCACAATTTTTGACACATTGCCCGCCACAACTTTGCAGCTGTCCAAGCAACTTGCAAGCACTCACCGTGGCCCGTTGCTGTTGGCGTGTCAGCAGCAACAACATCAGCAGCAACAACATCGGCAGCAACAACAGCAACAGCAACAATAATAATAGCAAGTCAAGCGGGGCAGTGGGGCGCCCCATAAAACTTTTGCGCACACAAATTACCAATGTAATAAGTTGTTGCCGTTGTTGTTGTTGTTGTGGTTTTAGTTGTAGCTGCCGTTGTAGTTGTGGGAGTACGCGCAGCAATCACTTACAAAAACAGCAACAACAACGAACAACGAACAACGAACAACTCTGTTATTAATTCGCATTTTGTCGGCAGCATTTCCTAACGCAAATATTCCTTTTTTCTTGGCTTAATGCTTTTGTTTTAATATACCCTGTAAACAAAAAAAACCCACAGCAGGGGCATACACGAATTGGGGTTATGAATTAAACAATTTTTTTCTAGACATGTGGAACTTCTTTTAATTAATGAACAGATCAACTGAGACATTGTTTTAAGTAAATATATTCAACTAAATTATCTTTGTATTTTCTATTTTTTAATTGTATTCGATTTATTATTAGAAATATTTCAGCACTATAAGTTTATAATTATTTTTGAAGCTAGCTTATTTTGCAACTAAATTTTTTTGTAATTTTACGCCAGCTCCACCTCGACTCCAAGTGAGCAAATGGTCAGTTGGAGTGGGAAGCAAATGATCGGTGATTAGTTGTGATCACTCGAGGGTTGGGAAAGCGATTAGAAAACTTTTGTTGTGGTTGTTGTTTATTAATTGTGGATGTGTGGTGGTTGCGTTCTCAATCAGCTGGTCACGTGTTGCAGCTCAATTGATAGTGGAGCAGCTGATTAAGCACAATTCTTATGATAAATAGAACAGATATGTATTTCTGGATAAATATCAATATGAAAACGTGAGCATCTGCTGAAGATGCCCCTGGTCAGACGCTATATAAGGGTGTGTTGCACCTGTCGCACCTGCCAAACAGAATGTCGCCCTTGCCCTTGCTGTTGCTGTTCCTGCTGCTGCAGTTGTCCTGGAATGCTGGAGCTATTGAGGAGTTGAATGACGCCGATGGTGCAATCGATGCATCCTCCGACTTCCAGCTGAGCCTGCTGCAAAGGGAGCTCATCAATTGGGGCGCCACTCTTCCCCTGAATCTGGGCGCCTCCACGCTGAGCTATGTGTGCAGCACGATCATGAATCTGGGCATTGTCCAGCCGAGAATCGTACCGGATATGTCGCGCATGAGTTTCGTTTTGCAACAGGATGCCTGCAACAATGTGAGTGTGCCCCTAACCGAGGCAGAACAATTGTGGACTACGCCCGGATTCTCGCCGTCAAGACCCACTGTCATTTTCATCACCGGCTGGAGCACAACCATCGATAGGTCCAACAGTGGGCCTGTGGCCAAGGCCTTTGCCTGTCGCAACGACACCAACTTCGTGGTAAGTCTTGACCGACAACTGACAGCATTTGAGGAAGCACAATTGAATTCAGAGATACACTTAGTTATTGGGTTCGATTCCCACCTCCTGTCATGTTAAAATGGCAATCACACAACAATATGTTTAATCATTGTCATTTTTAACTTAACATGTTTTCCTAAGTCCTTTGGAATGAATCGCAAATATGAACAATTTCATTAAGTATTATAGTGCATATGGCATATCTTAATTAAATATAGTGTAAGCTAGCTAACAACAGAAACTAGTTCATTGAATCTGTATCATTTCAAGTTTGATTCAAGCTTCCCTAAATCGAATCATCACCACCAAAGAAAAAGTTCGCATTATGGAGACTTCGAGTTGTGAAATTAATTTCTTTGAGCTTAATAAGTTTATTGCCAATCGATTTAGGTCATAATAGAAGTTCGAGTTATATAAGTTCGATTTTATATAATATTTTTTTTATGCATTTTTTCGTGCATTTATTTCGAGCGTCTGTTGAGTTTTATGCTGTGATTTAACAAAAGTTCTATAATTTCTTTAGTTAAAATATATAACGCGAATAATACATTTAGTACATAATTATATTAAATATTTCTAGCGATTTATATTATGTTATTTTAAGCAGTGTTTTCGCACGTAAGTACGGGGTATCTTAAAGTCGAGTAATTTCACATCTCTTTTTAACGTCCACTAAAAACTGTCGAAAGACAGAATAATAAAATATTTGAATGTGAATGACAAAAAATTAAATAAGACTGTAAAATTAACAATTAAATTAGAGTAATAAAAAAGTCAAGTTAAATTAAACTAAATCTGATGGAATTCAAAAATTGTTTAATTGTTCCGAAATTTGATGAAAGGATTAAATTAATCCAGAAAAACCGCAATCCAAACAATAAGAAAAGAAATTAGTATTATAATGATGAATGAAGAGAAAGACTTTGAAGTTTAACATCACTCGTTATCGTTTCCGGACAGGTGCTGGACGCAGCGAACTTCATCCGGACATTTTATACGTGGTCGGCTATCAACACGGAGGCCATTGGAATCTATTTGGCAGAGGCGCTGCTGAAGCTGAATCGCAGATATGTGACACGGAATGTTCATCTGATCGGACACAGTTTGGGGGCACAGATCGCGGGTGCCGCGGGCAGGCATTTCAAGGCGGAGTCGGGATCGCTGCTGCCTCGAATTACGGGTCTGGATCCAGCCAATCCTTGTTTCTACGATGGCAAAGAGCTGCCCGGAACGGGGCAAGGCGATGCTAAGTATGTCGATCTCATCATCAGCAATCCGGGCGTGGCAGGCACCGCCGAGGCGGCCGGCGATGCAAATTTTTACGTTGAGGGTCTGGTGCCCATCAAATCCGGCTGCACGGGTCTAAGTGCCATCGGCTGCTCCCATCAGCGGGCTGTGGATTACCTAACGGAGTCCGTGTATCCCAACAATACGGACAACTTTAAGGGAAAATACTGTGCCTTGCAGATCAATCTATGGGCAGGCGGCAGAACTTGCAGTAATATTCGAACGGCCGTAATGGGCTATGCGGCGGACAGGAAGGGACGTTTCTATGTCGATGTCAACGAGGAGGAGCCCTTTGGCACGGAGGCTAATCCGGATACGTTTACGCCCAGCGACAGTCCCTGTGGTGCATGCAATCCGGATAACTAATTATCCGGATTATCCAATTGAATGTACTTAATCAAATTAATGCATATTATATGAGCTCGTGAGAGTGAACATTAAGGCGACTTGGTTTATTTTGAACAGTGTAGTAAATACATGATGAAAATGCATTCTTTATTATTTCTTTGTTAGCTGTGTAGTACAGCATAGCTTGCCTACAATGAAAATAATAAATTCAAATGTTAACAATTTCAAAACGATCTCTTTGCTAAACAAATAGAATATTAAAAAGTTTCACTGTACTGTACTGTACTGCTTAAATCGTTTAAATTCACTACACTTCGAGTTAATAAGTTAGAGTCTTTACTGTAGAAGAGCTGCCATAAGAAAGTTGAAATTACTTAAAACTCACATGTGTGTATGAAAATACCGGTAATGGAACACTTTGTTGTACGACTGATCATTTTCCATTTTGTAAATTTATCTAGATTTATTTTATCAATTAAAAAATTTATCTGAATATCAGTCAATAAAAGCTTAAAATATTTATAAACATAAACGTTAAGATTAAGAAATTTGAGCCTAAGACTTACTTTCTTAGAGTGTTATGTAATTGAAATTGCAATATTCAGCAATCAGATATTTGTCAAATCAAATCATAAATTGTTTTTAAACACGTTAGTCTGGGAACTTCCATATCATGCACTTCCTAATGACATTCAAATTCAGAAAAAGATTGAGACAGCTCAGGAAATACTCTGTATGTTAAGAAAGTAAATGTACTTTAAGACACATGTGATATAAACAAATATATAAATCTATTTCAATTTTCTAAAGTGGACTCAGCTGTAGGATAGGGTATCTTTATAAATTAATATGCTCGTGCTTTGTTTGGGAAATTTTCGTGACTTTGCGCTGATGTCAGCCAGTTCTTTGTGACGTCTATGTCTGAGGCTCTTGGAATGGATCGACGAATGGAGTACGTCTGCAGCATAGTAATATCTCTATTAATATGACATGGTCGTAGTCAGCGATCATTTTACGAATAGTTCCACATGTGTGTGGATCAGGAATACACTAAGATTTGGGTTGGTATTACGAATTAGGTTATAGACCTTGTCAATCTTTGATATACATATATCTCAACTATCTTAATGTTGCTTTTGGAAAGCAAAGAAAACTTGTGTGCAAATTACTTAGATTCAAAATCAATAAAATGTACGAAAGTGAGAGTCAACTTCGGGATAGGGTAGAGTATTCCCAGTTCAGTATCATTTGCGCAAGAATATACATAGATATTCTTAATTTCTTTATAGATCTGAGTAGAACTGTGCATTTCGTTAAGCTTAGTTATAAATATTGAGCCGCAATTGTTGTTTGTTTGCTTTGCTTCGAGTTTTCCATGTGTTTGGTTTTTGTTTTACTTGTTTTTAATTTCGTTTCGGTTTGGTTTGATGTCGATTACGACTCGATTAGTATTTAAATAAGATGCAGCTGAAATTGGAAATTGGAGAGTGCAATGTGAAAAGGCCTCAACGCCGCTGCGAAGGCGAATGCAATGACAGAGGCGAAGGTAAGTGAGTGATAATGTAGAATCTAATTAAGAGACAAGTGCACCTTATCTGATCGCTTTGATGCGCATAAAAAAATAAAGCACCCATATGGTCACAGTTCGAGTACTCGTATTGCTGTTTTGTCATATATTCACACTCGCATTCGCACTCACAATCGCATTCACACTCGCACTCGCACTCATACTCACAGTCCGTAAGTATATTCCTATATATTCTAAAAGCCTACGGGGGGAAGTATAAATACTTGGGTCGCACAATTTCCGGCATTCACTGTGATTGCGAGAGTTGCCTGGAATGGATCGGAAACTGAATTGGATTGGACTGTTGCAGCTGCTCTTACTTGCCACAGTGGGCAATGGCCTAGAGTGGACTGTGCCCGATGTGGTTAGCTCCATCAAGAATGTCGGCAGCTCCATTATCGATCCCAAGCTGCTGCCCACACCTGAGAGTCTTCTCGAGGGCAGCAAGCAACTGCTGGTTGGATTACCCTTCGAGTATGCCTCCTCCTCCATCAACTACATATGTGAGTAGCATATATATTCACCATCTGTCAATTACTATATTTACTACTCTTCAGGCTCCCAGGCACTTAGCTCAAATAAGATCAAGTCCAGATTCACACCGGATATTTCAAAGATGAACTTTCAATTGCGCACCGCCTGTGTCCGCACCAGTTATCCGCTTCTGGAGGCGGAGAAAATGTGGCACAGTCCAATATTTGATCCCGCTAAACGGGTTGTCATTCTGGCCACCGGCTGGGCGACCCAAGTCAACGATACCGAGACTATCGATAAAATCGCCCAGGCCTACAATTGTCGCGGCGATGTCAACTTTGTGGTGAGTCATCTGAAAATTAGGCATACAGAAATTTTCCGTTTCAATACGCGAGCAGAAAGCTGAGATTCTCCATAAATAATGAAATTATCTGGAAAAATTCAGCTATTTCATTCTGATTTTCAGTATGTATGCTCTAACATGACTTTTACTGCGGTGAACTTAAATCTGTTTTTTTTTCTTACGAAAATCTGATATTATTTAAAAATTGGAGAAACTCCAAAACCTTATTATATTTAGAATATTTATTTATTTTGCTTCTTTTTATATTTTCGATTAATTAGAATTACCTTTTTTCGAAACGTTTAAGCTATTATCAGCCCCGAAACAAAGTCGACTCACCGTCATATTCAATATCAAGGTTAATGTTGCACTTTCTGATAACATTTGACCCTCATTAATTTAAATCTGTATCAATTAAGTACGTCTAAATATAATTCTATACTATGGACAAATTTGCAACTGCTAATAAAATATGAATAGAATGTGTCGCAAGTAGAACAGCTTTTGAGATGTCCCCTAATTGGGAGTCAAAGTAAAAGTTGTATCTCGAATTCGCAGAGAGCATAAGGAATCAGAATCTGAGCTCGATAACACTCAAAAAAAAACTTGCATATAACACATTCCCATAAATTGGTAACATTTATCTCAGCGGAATATATGTACGCATCATTTGTGTTTTCATACAATTCTAATAAGCTACTTAATTTACTGACTTCAAATCAATTTGGATGAAAAGATAAAACTTGTAAAAAATCTAAAGTATTTATTTTTTTACAATGCATTCTCAAAATAATTTATTGTTGAATCTAAATTGAATTTAAATACAGTATGAAATAATTTTACTTGCTCTTCAGTCCGCATAATTTTCTCAATTTAAATTTGTAACCAATTTCAGGCATTGGATGCTGCTAGCTTTGTGGATACCCTGTACTCGTGGTCGGCCTTTAACACGGATGAAATTGGTCTTCAGCTTGCCCACGGATTGGTCAAGCTCTTGGATATCGTGGACGCGCAGAAGATCCATCTAATTGGCCACAGTCTGGGTGCGCATATTGTGGGCGCGGCTGGGCGTTATCTGCAGCAGTTGACTGGGAAAATGGTGTCGAGGATTACGGGTCTGGATCCGGCCAAGCCGTGTTTCAATGAGGGCGAAACTCTGTCGGGCTTGCTGCGCGGCGACGCCAAGTTCGTGGACGTGATTCACAGCAATCCGGGAGTGCTAGGCAAACGTGATCCCATGGGCGATGTCGACTTCTATCCCGGCGGATTGGCAGCTCTGCCCACGGGCTGTTTGACGGTCACCTGTGCGCATTCCCGTGCCTGGGAGTACTACGAGGAGTCCATTTACCCGGGCAATGAGCAGAACTTTATGGCCGTTCGTTGCAGTTCCATTCAAGGCCTGCGCAAAAATCTCTGCGCCGGCGACAATTATCCCATGGGATTCGCAGCGCCCGAGAGCCTGAAGGGCAACTACTTCCTGGACATCAACGGTGCCAAGCCTTATGGGAAATTGAGCTCCGGCCAACGTAGCGCTCGGCTCCTCAAATGCGGAGAATGTGTCTAAGTTGAGACGAGAATAATACCAAAATATCGATTCTACATATTAATTTAAACTTAAGTAAGAAATATAAAATATATATTCAAAGAGGCATCAAGGAAGCGCCCCACAGTCTTTTATAGCATATGCGTCTAAAATAACAAATACACCTATAAAAATTAATATGTTGACATATTTGATAAGCTTTATAATTTTTGTGTCATTTCGCAAATTGTTTGGTTGGCCTGGTCTCGGTCCGTAAGCCTCCAAATAAACTTTACATGCTAAGCGTTGACAATTCAATTAATTTTAGTTTATAATGCCTGCTTAAGTCGCAAATACTCAACTAGAAAATTCCCTGTAAAAAATAAGGGGCATCTGTGTTTACTCTTTTCGAAAATTTGTATTAAATCAAGGCAATATTTCAAAAAACAAATATGCAAATGATTTTTGTTGTTTGCTGTTTTCATCTTCAATACTCTTTTATAAAGTTGTCAACAGGGTATCAAGACTAAGTGGAAAAACAATTTATTGTTAAATAGAGGCCACCGCACAGATTACCACAAGCGTCTAGGCGCCAGAGTACAGTGAAGCCCAGCTTTTGTGGTCAGACATTAAAACTGTGTACATAGCTGATAATTGACAAGGTTAACCAGGCCAAAAGGGGAATGTTGAGAGAATGTTGTAATGCGATCTGCGAGACGAAAGGAACAGATCCTGTTCATTAACATCACATAAAAGAAGATAATTCCTCACCGAGACAGCTTTGCCTTGACAATTGATATACCGAGTGACCGTTAATTTTGCAACGCCATTAACTGAATATAGAGTTTATCCATAAGATTTCTACTGAAAACTGATTGTAACAAAAAGAGACTAACGGAATAAATTTGAAAAAGGTATTTGAGAATATTCTTGGGATTTAATGCTTGGCTGTCACTCAATCCGACAGAGCTGGAAATAGTAACTTCACATTTTAAGTGAAATAAAAATATAATTTATTTATTGGAGTTTTTTTCAAGTAGGACACAATTATTTATTTTGCTATTTTTTGAAGTTGGAAATTTCTCTATTACTAAATTTGGGATTTTCACAAGCAGTAAAATATAATTTAGTTAGTCGACTAGCAGTGATTCTAAGCACTTTGTTTATATGTAAGCAATAGCATTTGCTTAGTGTCGATATAGAAGGAACAATTTTTAATTTATTATTTAGAATTTCCATCACCTGTCTGTTTTTTTTTAGCAGTGATTGTGATTTGCACTAAATAGGTTGAGAATTTATTATTAAAGCTCAGTTCACTTGCTTTTCCAATACATATGTTTTTTGGCTGCTTTAATTTATGTGCCGTTAATGATTTTGACTTTGTTGTGCCGCTGCTCGTTTCGAGTTGGTGGCTACTGTGCCACAGTCCCGTGCCACACCGTGTTTGCCCCTTCACCAACGGAGCCAACGTGACAAATGAGTCACCCGTTGCGAGCTGAGCGGACTGTCTGTCTGACTGTCTGGCTGTCTGTTTACCTGGCGCGGATTAAGCTTAAGCAGTCAGTGGCAAGTTTCCGCCGAGTCAGAGGCAGAGTCAGCAGCGAGGCGAGGAAATGATCCATCAAGCGCGTGAGTTATGTGCAATTTGGCAACATGACACCATGCAGAGATGTGGTGTGGACGACGTCGGATGGACGAATGGCGGCAAGGGTGTAGCCAGGTATGGCCAGGGGAGAAGGGGGGTAACACCCCCTCCTTCCATTCAGCTTGTAAAATGCAAAATAAGTTTATCGAAAATTACTATGCATTTTATTCCAAGAGTAAACATTTAAATAATATGCTCCAAGAAATTTTAAAATTAATATAATTATTTTTACAAAAATTTCAAAATACATTCAACTTAAGTAAATGATCATGATAATTATTGAAGATTATCACTATAAATTGGTTACAAATAACGCGTTTTAAATAAATGTAATTTAAATATAAATCACTGCAAATGATGAATGTCACATATTTATGTATAGGACCTGTTAGGTGAGCTAAGCAACTGTCGGTTGAAAAGAAATATCTAGAATATGGATTATGAATTCATGTATGAATTTTTACAATAAAACTTACAATTTTTCACTAAAAAGAATCAATTTGCCCCCCCTTGAATTTCATCCTGGCTACGCCCTTGAAAGAGGGGTTGGCTGGTGATGAGCATTTTGGTGCTTCTGGCTTCTGCAGATGGCGTCAATGACGTGGCAGCTCGTAAAATGCTGTAAACTAGTTGACCCTGGTCAAGAATCGTACGTTCAAAGTGGTTTAATAAACTGCAATTAGCTCGTTCGTCTTGCCAGCTTTACTACTAGCTAGTTTTGTTTATCAGCTGAGACCAAAGCGAGGCCAGGGCGACCCCCACCTGCAGTTAGTACGATTTATTTTGTGGATTCTTGACTTGACCAGACGCCCCCCCGTCGGTGGTGCAATGCGGCAATGCAAATTGCGATAAATAGCGAATGCTGCGTGCTTTTTGAGATCATTCCCAATTGTCACACCACTTGAAGCGGCACAGGCATCAACCACAACCACAACCAGGACATATTCGACACGATCACAGCAGCATCACAGCAAGATGAAATTGATTATTGTACTCAGCGCTTTGATTGCTTGCGCCTCTGCTGGAATTATTCGCAGCAGCGGCTGGAGCTCGAATCCTTGGGGGAGCAGCAGCAGCAGCGGCTGGAGCTCAAATCCTTGGGGGAGTAGCAGCAGCAGCGGCTGGAGCTCGAGTCCTTGGGGGAGCAGCAGCAGCAGTGGCTGGAGCTCGAATCCGTGGGCCTCCAGCAGTGGCTGGAGCTCGAAGCCCTGGGTCTCGAGCAGTGGGTGGAGCTCGAAGCCCTGGGGCAGCAGCGGTGGCTGGAACAGCGGCTGGTCCTCATCCCAGGTGTACAAAATTGCCGGTGGACACGGAGGAAGTGGCTGGAGCAATGGCGGTGGCTGGAGCAATGGTTGGTCAGGTGCCAGCAGCGGTTGGTAACTAGCAACGCTGCTCAGGATCCCTGCACATAATTTGCAATTTTTTTGAATTTACTTTATATACATCTACATACTTTTAAATGTGTGTATGAGTAGTACACTTTTTTTCTTTTTTTTTCAATTTCAATTAAATGCTATAAAGAATACAAATTGCATGTAAATGAAGTAAGAGATCCCATGATTTTTGCTATAGCTTGGCTTTAGCTGGGATGATTGACGAGCATTCTCTAGCCACGATCGGCTAACCATATTTCATATTTCAGCAACTACAGTGGCAGCTGACTATAAACGAACTCTCGATCTGTCGAGCTACAAATAATAAGTAAAAGAAAATTTCAATGCTTTTAATTCAAGTTTAACTAGTTCAAATATTATTCGCTCAATTCAATTAGACTCGATCAGTTCGCCTTAGAGAGGTACGACTGTGCTGTTTTCAACTTGATTTTTTCGATGAGGCGTCTTGGCTGCCATCTGTGTTTGCCTGGGAACAATAACAAGATTGAGAGACGTCTTACGAGAAGGGGAGGATTCAACACTTGCCCGAACTTTACGCTGAGAGTTTACATATATTTATATTTATGTATTTGTTTTGTTTTTGTGCCTTGTGCCTTGTGTTCTCATTGATCTCGAAATGCACATTAATGCATTTTTGAATTATGACCCATAACAATTAAAATGCTAACTCTGTAATTATTGCCATTACTCGGATACTTTGTGCATTCACAATCTTCACTCAGTTGCTGCTCATCAATGCGAGCTTTGAAGTGGCACAGTGTGACCAGATGCCGTCACAATTTCTACAATTCAATTGCACTTTATGATGGTCGTTTCAATATGTTATGCTAATTCAAAGAATCTATAAGAACAACGAGCTTCCGGGTATGAATATCCGAGACTGAGGAGTGAATGATACTCGTGAGTACTTGTATGCCCTAGCCTATTCATTTGGATTTATCTTTTCTAATTAAAAGCAATCAAAGAGCTTCACCAAGAGATACCCCAAAAGTTGGTCTTTCAATTCAGACATATTTTTCAGCGATTTGATATTAATTTCTTGCTTGACTCTGAAAGTAAAATATGTTCACGAAAGCTCGAAATTACCGATTATATATATATATATATAATATGTGTGTTTAATATGGTGATTAGAAAAAGGATCTTTTAAAACAGCTGAAAATAAAATACATTTTTAAAACTTAATCCAAATGCAAAATTAAACAAATATTCAGATTTATATTTATCTAAAGATTAAGCTAGATTTCAATGCATGTTTTCCCTGAACTTAGTTTAAGGATTATGTTGAGGGAGATAATCAAGCAAAAGATATTCAAACAAATCAAAATACTTTTAAGGAATTAATCGTAAATTAAATAATGACTTAAAATAAACAGGTTGCCATTGTGGTAGTCAGATGTGAATAATATTTATATTTATTCATTCTGACTAAATTTGGCTATAATCAAAATACTATATCAAGTAGTATCAATCAGTCGAAAGACAACTTCTCTTTCCTGGTACTCTTGCAGCATTTTATGCCCACTGTGCATTGCATACTCGTATTTTTGAATGTTTTGAACTGCTGTCTTTGGCTGTTTCGGTTGAGGTCGCTTCATGGACTTGGCTGTGGGTTATTTGTGGCTTTGTGGCTGCTGCCACGACGCGTCGTTGCAATTAATATGTGGCAAGTAATTCACTTGAACAGACATCTGCAAAGATTTGTGTTTGAGTTCGAATTTGGTTTTGAGTTTGGGTTTTGAGTTCGAGTTTTGGCTTTGATTTTAGATTTGAGTTTGCGTTTGAGTATTTGTTTGTTTGTTTGTGTTTATGTTTGCACAACAATTGACATTGAACTAGTCGAATGTGTGTGTAGAGTCGTGCAACACCACACACACTTGTCTGGCACTTGTATTGCATGTGAAGACCAACAAAAAAAAATAAAAAAATTTTTAAAAAAGTAGAATTACAAATTTAATTATGCAGAAACTAAAAAATGCGAATGAAAAATTACAGAATTTAAATTGTAAATTGTTAGACAATTTGTTAGGCGCTTTGGCTAAATGTGTTGCCGCAAAATGCTTGTAATTAATGACAATGCAATGGCTCAGCAATTTACAAGTGCTTCGTACTTGTACTCGGTGGCGTATACGCGATACTCCCAGCATAAGCGTTGCGTATCCGCCGCGTGTGCCGCACTTGAGACACTGCTGTTCAGTGTGCACTGCCACTCAATTCGGAATTCAAAATTCTATACTCTCAATACTACTCAATTCACAATTCTCAGCCTTCCGCGAGTAGCCTTTGGGAATGACGATACGAGGCGTTCTCCCCCGCATTGATTTAGTTCCATGCCCAATCTCAATCAGTGTGTGTTTGGGAGCACCATGACTCAGCTGAAGTTGCCTCCGATTGTTGCTATAAAAAGGCCGTGCTGGGCCTGGTAATGGCATCAGTGGAGCTAAGCTTCTAACAGCACCAGCAACCAACAACCAACAACAGTTCTGCAACAGTTCGTCATCCAAAGGATCCCCCAGCTCAACATGCGCTACGCTCTGCTCTTCGTGCTCCTTTGCGGCCTCTTGTTCGCCTTCACCTCGGCTGGACTTCTCGGTGGAGGAGGCGGCGGTGGTGGTGGCGGCTATGGCGGTGGTGGCGGCAAAGGCGGCGGCGGCGGCGGTGGCCATGGAGGCGGCTATGGCGTCGGCAAGGGACAAGGTGGACAAGGAGGACAAGGCGGCTGGCAGAAGAATGGAGGCGGTGGTGGCGGCGGCGGCCAGGGATGGCAAAAGAATGGAGGCGGCGGCGGTGGCGGTGGATACGGCGGCGGTGGCAAGTCCCTGGCTGGCAATCGCGGCAGCTCCGTATCCTGGCAAGGCGGTAACTCCGGCGGCGGCAAGCACGGCGGCGGTGGCGGTGGAGGCGGCGGCAAGCACGGCGGCGGCGGTGGCGGTGGATACGGAGGTGGTGCCGGCGGTGGCAAACACGGTGGTGGCGGCTGGTAAATCCCACCAAAATTCGCAAAACCCTCAGTAAACGAGAACAGCAAGACGAAACGAAACTTAAATACTCCGGCTGCTCCTCCGGTTGAAATGTGTTCCACGGCATAGATCCAGATATAGAGTTAGAGGCGTTAGCCACTGTGTTTCCCTTATCCGGAACAAGGGCTATATTTTTTTTGTTTTTTTACTAGTTACACCCAAAGTTTCTCAAGTCTTCTTTTTTCTCCTCATCTTCTAATTGTACTAATAAAGAAACGTTTAATTTGCTAAAAAAAAAAAAAACTTGTTTTAATTTTGCTTCTTTTTGTATAGCTTTGAAAAAAAATTCCTAACTTTTCCATATAACATTGTAAAAATTACATTTTACAATATTAACAATATCTTGTCTTCTTAAAATCTTAAACTCGAGCCCGCAAAAGACAATTCAAAAAAGTTCACAAATATACCTATTTACAAGGGTATATTAAATCTGAACTTGAATTTTGAAATATAATATGATTTAATCCATTGAAACTTTATTGGATTTATGGAGTTTATCCAAGGTCTGAGGAAAGCAAGTTTTTAATTCTATAGAGACTCATCGGTATACGGTTTAAAAAATTTCACTTTTATTATTGGAAATCCAATCAAATTTGATTTACCTAATTTCGATCAAGTTCAGTTCTTTTGAAAAAATTCATGCAAATGCAGGAAATTTTCAACTGCAAATATTCCATTTGTTCCTTAAGCTCAAAATTTTACATTATATAATTGGATCATCTCAAACTTAAAACCGATTTCAAGCGCTTTCCTCGTCGATTCTTTTGTAGAATTCTCTTTACTGAATGGGATAGTTGAATGCGATATATAAGTTTATAATCTCGATACTTTATTTCTTTATAATACATCTTATGTATGTATGTATGTACATCTTATGTATTTATCCAACGAGCTCATTCTCACTCATGACACTCATTCTACTAGCAAATCCTTCTTGAAGTCTCAGCTTTGTTGTCATGATTGATAAATTTAAAAGATTTCAAATGCAATTAAAAATTGTTAGATTAAACTAAAATCTGCATTAACGCAACACCAAATTCAATGTCTCTTACTTGGTGTTTACAATTACTTGAAAGCCATTGTAAATCATTGAAAAAAGTATTTTATTATTTACAAAATTGTAAAAATTTATTGGCAGGTTAAAATATAAAAAAAATAATGTGGGATTTTTAAAAAATAAGAATTGTTTTGTGAATATGTACATTTTGCAGTTCCTTGTGTAAGTCGCCTCAGTGCTTCGTTGTCAACAGAGTATTACCAGCTCCAGCCGGAGGACCATCCTCCGCTGCCACTACCACCGCCGCCGGACTTCCAGCCACCACCACCGCCTCCTCCGGACTTCCAGCCACCACCACCGCCTCCGCCGGACTTCCAGCCTCCACCGCCGCCGCCGCCCGATTTCCAGCCGCTGCTGAGACTCGACAGTGCCTGAGATTTCCAGCCGGACAGGCTGGACAAGCCACTAGACCAACCAGCACCACCACCGCCGGAGCCCAACTTCCAGCCAGAGCTGCTGCCACCGCTGGGCCAACCACCGCCGCCGCCTCCTCCGCCGCTCTTCCAGCCGCTGCCGCCGGAGGACCAACCACTGCCGCCGCCTCCACCGCCGCTCGATGGCCAGGAGCTGATGCTGATCTTGCTGGGCCAGACTGAGGCGCTGCCACCACCCGATGACCAGCCAGCACCACCGCCGCCACTTTTCCAGCCACCACCGCTGCCAGAGGAGCTCCAGCCGCCACCACCGCCGCCACCGCTGCTGGGCCAGGCCAAGGAGCCACCGCCAGATGACCAACCACTGCTGCCACCACCACCGCCGCCACCACTGCTCCAGCCATGTGGTTTAGCCTGGACGCAGATGCCGAGCACCGCCAATAGGCCAAAAAGAACAGGACGTCGTAACGATTGCATCCTGTAGTTGATGTTGTTCTGGTTGTTGTTGATGTTGTTGTGGTTGTTGTTCCTGTCGCTGCAGTTGTTGCTGCTGCTGCTGCTGCTGTGCAGTAACTAATTTCCAACTGGGCGCACTCTCAGCTATTTATACCGCCAGCCATAGTGTTGCGCATCTAAGATTCTAGCCGTCGTCGCTGTGATCGTCATCATCATCATCATCATCATTATCAGTATAATTTTCATCATCATCACTATGATCATCGTCATCATTTTGATCATCATCATCATTATGATCATCATCATCATTATGATCATCATTATCATTATGATCATCATCATCAATTTGATCATCATCATCATTATGATCAGCATCATCATCATCATTATGATCATTATCATCATCAATATGATCATCATCACTATCATCATCATCATCATCACTATCATCATCATTGTCGTCGTCATCATCGCCGCAATGTAATCAGATGTAATTGCCAAATCTGCTTAACTCGCCGTCCAGCTCGTTTCGTTTCGTTTCGTTTTGTTTCGATCTTGGCTTCGTACGCTTTAGGCCCTCATTATGCCAACTTTCAATTTCGTACGCTTTGTTGTCCGACCATTGCCCCTCCCCTCCGCCCACCGACCTTCCCCATTCCCATCATTGTTGCCCTGCAGACCCAAAAGCCCCAGTTGCCCACCTGACACGATATTCTTTGGGCCTAACTCTCTGATTCTGGCCAAGACCACAATAAGCTGCATCGATTTATTGGCGGGCCGTTTTTATGTAACCAAACTAACATAATTTTTGTTTGCCTTTTTGGGCCAAAGCAATTGACTGGCGGCCAATTCTTTATGGCAGCCATTACTCAGAATGCTCTGTGGCTTAAAATCATTGGAAATTGGCTATTGGCATTGCACACGTGTCGCTGGCTAAGAGCGTTGACTACCGTACACCGAACGGTTGCAACAGTTGTTCGTCTTGGCCAAAATGCACACAAATTGGGTCATTAAAAAAAGAAAACGATCAATCAATGTTGTGGCAATTTGCATTGATTAGTACTCATATTCACTCAAATATTGCTTAAAATTTCCATTATTCTAATAATTGCATTAAAAATAATGTTTCTTTTATAAATACTTGAATTGTAAATTCAGAACTTTGCACAAAACTGTGAAATATATTATTGTTGTCTTTTTTATGTCTAAATTTAACTATGTTTTTTTAAATTAATATTTTCATAAAAAGTTTCAATTGAATGACAAAAACTACCCTAGTGAGTTTTAGAATTTCCATAATTTCGGAGATATGCTTACATTGAATTTACATACTATTGAATTTAAAAATTCAAAAAGACTCTTAAATAAAGTTCATACTACACTTTTTTAGATTTTTTAAAAAGTTGAATGCTTTTCTTTCTTAAAAGTGAAAAAATTCGATAAACCCCTTCTGAAATCAAACAATTTTCAGTTACTTTAAATAATTAAATTAATTTGGTTTCTATTATACAAAATTGATGAAGATCTGTTTAAATTCAATTTATTTTATGATTTATTTGCATTTGATTTGCTGTCAACTGTAAAATTATTAGCTTACACGCCGACTTGATATTCAGAATAAACTTTGATGTCACTGTGAAATAAATAATTTGTACATCATTTTTGAATAATTCATTTTGTTATTTAAAAGCAGATAACATTTAAAGTAATTTGAATTAAATCAATAATGATCGTTTGAATAATTTAAAAAATTTTAATATTTACAATATTTACAAAAGCCTAATTTTATATGAGAAATATTTTTAAATTTGACAGTAAGTTAACGGAGGACTTAATTAAACAATTAAAAATGAGCAGCAAAAAAAATAATAATTAAAGTGGTTAAATATATATATGTATATATAAATAATAAATATTAAAATCATGAAGTGACGCTTAAAGTTAGGACTACGATGCTCGTATAGTAATACTATATTTTAATTATTTATAAGCAAAGCTTTAAAGGCTCAGCTGTTTTGGGACATGATTTCGATTCGTAACAATCAGTTTTTTGTTAAGACCTAATTAGCCCGTCAGTAATTGACTTTCATTTTTTCTAGGGTATTAACTGAACGCAATTTAAAACTAGAACTTAATAACTGGTTAGGGAAACGGATGGCAAAGATCATTGATTGGTGGGCAACACTTGATCTTGCAACAAATGCCGTGCAGCCATGCAAAAAAAAAATGTCTGATCAAAAGAATGCAGCTAGAAGATACCCTGTAGTCAGCTCTTGAATAAATTTCAAAATAACTTTTAAGTTCAATTCGTGTTAAATTTTTTTGATATTGATTAGGCATGCATTAAAAATGTCTTTATCTGTTTGTTCAATGATGAAGACTTTCTGTTACAGTGGATTGGCTATAGGGTATTTATGCCGAAACTGAGGCATTTGAACCTCTTGACTTTTTGGTTGAGCTTTTGCGGTTTCGGAGACTTGCAGTTTTCATGGGCGGCACTAAATAAATGTTGTTGCCTTTTTGCCATCGATTCGTTCGGCAACGGAGGGACGGACTGACAGACTAACAGACTGAAAGACGGACAGACGGACAGACTGACAGAGTGACCGACTGACAGACTAACAGAGCGAACTGAACTGAATGAATGGTAATCAATCAAATGAAGTCTGCAGAAAATGAAAAATAATTCGCGACTCTCAATGGAATTCCGTAACAAAGCGTTTAACTGTCGATTGCATCAACTGGACCCAGAAAACACTTGCCAATTGCCAATTGATTTGTCTATTGGGCCAATTACCAGCTGGTGCTCTTCGCGCCAACAGCGGGCTAGAAATGTCGCATTAGAGCCAA
The DNA here is from genome assembly GCA_035043635.1 of Drosophila rellima. Taxonomy (NCBI): domain Eukaryota; kingdom Metazoa; phylum Arthropoda; class Insecta; order Diptera; family Drosophilidae; genus Drosophila; species Drosophila rellima. The sequence continues at coordinate 2,614,799 of JAWNMV010000134.1, read as the reverse complement.
TTGGTTGATGGGGCCAATTAGGCGGAGCCGATGTCTTCAATGCCTTGGCAGCCAGTGGGTCAAAACAGGAAGCAATGCTGGCCAGGCCGACAGACCGGTACCTCACGTCCAACAATCAGCAATTTCAAATATAAATGGTAATTTCTGTTTTTATTTATTGCGGCTTAAAACTAAGCAAAAAAAAAAACACCAAAAAAATGGCAAGAAAAAAAACAATTTGTACAGAATTGGAATTGTTGGCTTTTTGGCTCCCTGTTGTTGAATTTTTTATATCCATAGGATTTGATTGGGATTGTGGGCCATTTACCAGCCCTGGTTCCAGCCACCGGAGGAGCCACCGCTCTGAGCACCGGACCAGCCGCCGGATGAGTAGCCTCCCTGGCTGCCAGACCAACCGCCCGAGGAGGAGCCACCATGGTAACCACCATGACCGCCGCCGGTTGAGCCGCCATGATTGACGACCTCCACAATGTAGACCTTCTCGACGGGAGCAGCATGACCACCGGAGTAGCCACCGGAGTGACCACCGGAGTAGCCGCCGGAGTGACCACCAGAGTAACCACCCGAGTGACCACCGGAGTAGCCACCGGAGTGACCACCGGAGTAGCCACCGGAGTGACCACCAGAGTAGCCACCGGAGTATCCACCACCACCGCCTACAGCACCGCCATATCCACCGCCGGATCCACCGCCAAGTCCACCCAATTTGCTTTGCAGCAGCTGGGCAATGCCACCGCCACCACCACCGCCGCCAAGCAGGCCTCCAAGGGATGCCTGGCCGGTGGCCAGGAGCGCAGCAAGGACAACGAAAATGCAGGCAAAGGGCTTCATCTTGCGATCTCGATCACGTTCAACTGTCTCGAGTGGTGCTCAAAATGTGGTGTTCAAGACAAACGGAAGCGTTGACTAATTCTACAACACTGATGGCAACGCTCATTTATACCAAACCCAAACCGAGTTAAGCCCCCCAAAAAATAAAAGAAAAAGAGTAAGAAATCAATAAACGATAAACAAGTGGCATACGATGCAGATAGAGGGAGATCGAGAAAGAGAGAGAGAGAGAAGGAGAGGGAGACTGAGCGAGTGCTACTACAACTTGTATCTATTGATCATTTAACCAATTAAAAGAATTAATAACCCACATTTTTATGCGTATCTACATACAAACTTATGTATGTATATGTGCGTGTGTGTATGAACATCTTTTTTTTTTGTCTTTTGTTTGCCGATCGCCTCTGATAACTATGCAAATCTTTACGCATGCGCGACATTGTCTTGGGCTTTTGTTCAGTCCCAAAAACCATTTGGTTGGCAACGCGGCTCGAATGATCCACGATTTGCGATCTGCGATCTGTGAGATCCACGATCGGCGTTTTGGCCACAAGCCAAACAAATTAACTGCGTTTAAGTAATCATACAATAAGAGAAATAAAACAAGACAAGCTAGACATAATAAACGACTGGTAGCCGAAGTTACAGTACTCTTTCATATACATATGTACTTGCCATGGACAGATTTATAACATTCTATAATTGTAATAATAAAAATTGATGAAGCAACTTTCAACTGATTTGTTACAAGTTTATTTGTCAAATAATAAAAGGTAAAAGGAATTGATTTTAGTTTTTAAAAAACATTTATCATTTAATATTTTACATGACCAGTGGCAACATCAGAGTTGTTTATAAATTAATTCAATAAATCTATTGAAAAATGAGCCCATAAATTTAAGGTTGGTTGAGAACAATTTACAAATAACTAAAATTATACAATCATTTGAAAATATTTTTAAAAAGGTAAAATTATGAAAAGTGCTAAAATATCGAATTTAAAAGAAAAACCTTTTAATATCTGCCAAAATATATTGTATTCTTAGGATATTTCTTATTAGAATTTCTGTATTGATTTTGCATATTTTAATGAACTTTGATCTGGACTATGACATAAGTAGTGTATTAAATAAAGCTTAGCATAATATGGGACGTATTCTGACATTTACTAACAGTAAGTGTTGCCTATTACATCAATCTAATTTCACATTTGAAACTCAACTAGAATAAAATAACACTATAGATTAAAATAGTATTTAAATTGAGCGAATGCTAATACCCTTCGTAAGAGTATAATGCGATATCGAAGTTAACAATGGATCAACAGTTTGTCAGATAGCAGCGTAATCATTGAGAGTTTGTTGATTGTGTGAAGCTGCCGAGATCGACTGATTAATGCTATATACGATGCTTTGACAGACCAAGTGGCTGCACAGGTGTTCTGGTCATTTGCAGACCAAGGCTCCACGCGGAAAGCGTGTTCAGTGCCCTCTGACAAGAGCTGACAGACAAACCGAAGACCGCAGACCGCTAACTGTGACATTAAATCGATCAGTCGACCAGGAAGCAGCCAAGAGTACGAGTAATGCCGAAATAAGCACGATTCAATTGGCCTAATGTCTAGCATCGCATACTCGTATCTGTATCTGTATCTTTATCTGTTCCCATCGACAGCATCATCGCTTATAAATAGGCGCAATCGCGAACCGGTTTCAATTCGGCAGAGTTCTAACTCGATGTCTATGATTTGGCACATACTTATTTGCATAGTCAATTGGCTACGCTAAACATAGCTACATTTATCTATCATATATGCTTAGGATCGATCGTTGCGTGTGTTCTGTAGTAATTGGTACTAAGAAAATACAAACAATTCTATGGACAGAATTCGACAGCTTGCAAAAGGTGCCGCTGCCACGATCAAGTTCAATGCACCTTAAGGCATACACTAAATTTATGCTAAACTCTTCGACATACCCTGTAATGGTATAGGTATGACGGGTATAACTGGCTAACTGTTAAATGAAGTTGCTAAAATTTATTATCAAGTGCTCTATCATAAGACACCATTTTCAAATATCTGATTAAAATTTCGACTCAATTCTACAAATTTAAAATTTGTATTATGTTTATTTCCAATATAAACAGTGGAATCCAGTTAAATTGTAAAAATTAGATATTAATTGTAATGAAGCAAAGTCAAAACAGCTATAATCTGATGTACCTTAAGCGCGTTTACAGGGTATCTCATATTGCACACATTGTTATTTAAATTCTATTTTCCTTGGGGGTGATCATTATTGACTTGATCAACGGTTCGTTACCTTATGAATTTTGGCTATAATGATTGACTATATCTATTAAGGAAATCTCATGTTGATTTTGACATTCGTCAATTAAGGGTTGCATTGTTCAAATGTGTGCTTATAAGGTCACCAAAATTTAAACAAGTTGAGCCAACCGATAGAATTATTCTTGGCCTCTGCATTTGTTAATAAGCCGCTTTGATAATAAACGCTTTGTTGTTGCTTGAAGTCGGAATAAATTAATAAATTATATAGCTTATAAAATACGATTTGCTACCTAAAAAGACTGTGCGAATGATGTGACATACTTATAAGCGAAATTTTCATTCAAGTGGAAAACGTTGCGTATTTTCGAGAATTTTTTATCTATGCATTGGTTGTACGATCTGTGTGTAAAGTCTATTCCAAGTATACTATATAGTTATATGTTAATGTGTTTTGGTTTTGTTTCGATTTATTCTTAACCTGTTTTGGGGTCTCATGCGCCACCAACAGCGGGTTGAACACGTTCATTAGATGCTAGATACAAAATGCTGTAGATACATAGATACATTGATGAGTTGATGAGACTGAGGCTGAGACTGAGACCGAGACTGGCACCCAACACGTTTTGTTACAATAGAATAAAGTTCATTACAAGCGTCGCATATGCCGCTTACTCGTATTTAAAATGTGTGTTTCCCATCGCATTGCCTTCAATTTGAAGGCTTCCATGAAATTATAATATTTAATTATCAAGTAACGCAAAACAAATTAAGCAACTTAGCCAAATAACGACTACATAGTACAAAGAAGTGAGTGCAAGCTTGCATTTTAACTTTTCGGTACTCTCATCTCCACATATCAATATAGCGTTAATGTTTGCGAGGGCAGTTTAATAGGTTTTCCTGAAGGCATGGCATGTATACTGGATTGTTTCTTCGCCAAATTGTAAATAGTTTGGCAAAATACAATTGCTTTCAATTAAATAACTTTCTTTCTTGAGATTTAGACATAATGATCTATCTGGACTTTTTAACTTTGAAAACAATTTCAAAGCGTAATAACTGCTTTATCAAGATAAGTTCAACAATTGAGTTTATAACTTTTGTTAAGCTTTATTGTACACTCTAAAACAATATACATTCGTTGAATATCTAAATATAATTATTAAAACAGAGTTGTTTATTTTCAATCAATTTCAAATTTAAATTTCCAAGATCCGTTCTGTTTTTTCAATCTCTAAAAATATGAATTATGAAGTATGAATAGAAACGCAAGTCGTATTGAAATGTCTTCAAACGACCCTCTCTAGTTGTGATTATGGGGTTGTAGAATTGATGACACTCATAAACAATTTGTATAGCCGGGCATAAAGTAATAATAATACTTAATGCAGCCGTGTGGCATAAATTAAAAATTGCGCTCATACTTAAGCCAGCATTCTTATAAGCATGCATTGTACATATGAATACGAATGTTTCTACAAAACTATGGATGTAAAAATATATATGTATATTTGTGTGAAACAATCTCTGATTTGCATAAGTTGATGCCGGGTAGCTGACTTTCCATAGCAATTAGACGTTCACATAAATAACCATACATACAGATATGCAGACGTACATACGGAACATCATCTTTGCAAATACACAAAGCGAAAAAGACATGACTCAAGATTCTTCTAGCTTATGTGAAGAATTTGCATCTTTTACTTATTTTCAGTATTCGTACTTAAATCCAGTATGGATCTTTAGAAGGACGCATTTCAAGGTCATTCTAACTTAATTTTATAATATCTAATTTTACCCAGTGTATTATGTATCTATAAGTAGTCAGATTTAAGCTCAATTGATGGGAATGCAAAACATATAAATTGAAATGGCAATTGAATTAAGGCAGCTACTTAAATGAACCATAAAATTTACTTGTTAATTACAGATTTATTCACCAGAATCTGAATTAATCTGAGAAAAAGCTACAGAAACAACTTTGTGTCGATTTGCAACTTCGCAAATTGTCTTATTCTCTGTGGGTACGAAACGCTACAACGAGAAAAGCAAAAGATTTATTGATATTGTCATAATATTGTATTATTTAAAATATATAGCTTTGTAGAGAATTTCTTCTTCTTATCAAATCTGAGACAAAGAATTTTTGAAAGATAGATAAATGGATATAACTTAAGTCAAATAACTTAGTAATGTATGAAATCTTTATTTCGATCCTTTACTTCCAAACTTTCATCTACAACTGAAGAAATTCTTAAGTATCTCGACTATTTTGCACTCAAGCTCAGACTTAGTCATAGTTTGGTGACGTTTGATGATTTGTTGCCTCATGAAATGATGGATTACGAAATAATTTGTCTTTACTCAATGCCAGACGAGGCAAAGAGTTTGCTTTGGATTTAAGGTAGACATGCGATAGGAGTACGGCAAATATTTAGCTGGGTGCCAAAACCAGTTGAACAAAATTTAAACATAAACCAAACAATTGAAAATCAACAGAAAATCTGTGATTTGATTATGTAATTTTATTTGACTTATGCACAATACGAGTATGCAAAATACATAAAGACGTTCGTTAAAATATGTTCGAAGTCATAGCCTTGCTAAGGTTCTGTCTGGGCCATCTCAAGCGAGACACAACGACGCCAAAAGCAATCGCAGGTTGAGCCACAATACAAAGGCAACAAACACGACAAATTCAAATCCAAAATAAATACACCAAATACAATAAACAAAGCAAATCAAACAAAGTCATAATCTCGCGCCGGAAGCGACTGTCGAACATCAACTGCAAAGACAACAAAAACAAAAGCAGCACCAACGACTCGGAATAGTAATAACATACACGTGGATTCGCAGCCAATAAATCAGTGAACAACAAAACAAAAGCTCATTTACGACGCTTTAATACTGCTGTCGTTGTTGTTGTTGCTCTTGTGGACGCGATTGGTTTTGGTTCCTGTTTATATCTTGTCGCATCCTTTAATGGTCCGACAATTATGACATTGAGCTGACAGCTCTCATTCCATTGCTCAACTTTCGCTTTTCACTGTCGGCTACCTGACATTGACTCTGACCATGAACTCGCAACTGAATGCTGCGCAAACTTCACGGGAGATGCCCATCCGAACTGGTTTTTCGTCTGCTCGAAACGAATGACTTAAACAACGAACTTGCCAGCCAAGAAACTACAATATGGCGCCATCTAGCACCCATATCAGCTAATTACAATTAACTGCACATGGGCGACCTCTAGCATAGCTTCAAAATAGCATAAGATGGATCTCTGAGACGAATCGAAACCCTTAGACGATGAACCTGCCGGCTAATAGACTACCATGTGGCGCCATCTAGCGCTCACCCTGACTGATTTAAATAATCTGCATTGAGGCGCCCTCTAGCCTAGCGTCATGAAGAGCATATGATGAATCATTCAAACAATTCGAAAGACTTAGGCAACGAACTTGCCGACTAAGAAACTACTATGTGGCGCCATCTAGCACTCAACTCGTCTAATTACAATAAACTGCTCATGGGCGCCATCTAGCATAGCTTAAAGAAAAGCATATGATGAATCACTCAACCGAATCGAAAGACTTAGGCAACGAACTTGCCGACTAAGAAACTACTATGTGGCGCCATCTAGTACTCAACTCGGCTAATTGCAATAAACAGCTTTCGCATGCTCGCCCTCTAGAGGTAACTCTAGATAACATTTTTGGAAAAAGCCATCGAGCTTTTGAAAACTTAAGAAAGCATCAATGCGACTTTTTGGACCAGATCTGGCAACTCCATGAATTTAAAATGAATTTCTCTTTGTTTCAAGCAGCTATTTATTCGGTTCTCGATTTACAGTTTGTATTGCACCAAATCGTTCCTTAATCGTTCCACCAGCCAGCACCACCACGAGAGCCACCAGCACCAGCACCACCATGGTTAACAGTGTAATCAAATTGGGCGGGTGGGCCCCAGGCATTGGCGCCTGCACCACCAGCACCTCCCTGCCAGCCGCCAGCTCCACCGCCATAACCGCCAGCGCTGCGTCCACCACCAGCACCGCCTTGCCAGCCGCCAGCGCCGCGTCCACCACCAGCACCTCCCTGCCAGCCGCCAGCTCCAGCTCCAGCGCCAGCACCAGCTCCTTGCCAGCCGCCAGCTCCACCGCCATAGCCTCCAGCGCCAGCGCCGCCTTGCCAGCCGCCAGCGCCGCGTCCACCGCCAGCACCACCCTGCCAGCCGCCAGCGCCAGCACCACCGCCATAACCACCATAGCCTCCAGCACCACCACCGGCGCCTGCCTGTCCGCCAATGTGCACCTTTGTGTTGCCGTGCGATTGCGAGACATGCGAGATGAGTCCAGCGCCATTTCTGGCACCACCGCCGAAACCACCGCCATGACCGCCATGACCGCCATGACCGCCACCGGGCAGATAGCCACCAGCACCACCACGCTGTCCGGCATTAACCATGGCCAAGGTGGCAAGAAGACAGACGAATACCTGTGCAGATAGAGAAAGTCAATTACCGGAATCAGGATATGAAATCATGGCTACCAACTGATGTTACCTTCATGTTGGTTGTTGTTAAGGACTCTAGATTCTAGATTCTTGATTGTTGTTGTATTGTTGCTCTCGGGGCGCAGCTCCAATTGCTTGTGATGCTTTTTGGCTGCCACACAGCACAATTTATAGCTGATGGATTCACTCGATTCTTGGCTAATGATTTTTGACTCTTGTGAAAAAAGTAATAACATCGAAACGAAACTTAAAAAACAAAACACAAATTAAAAACTTTAAACTACAAATTAATAAAAAAAAAGAAGCAACTGAAAAACATTAACATTGGTTTTGTTTTCGACTGGGCTCATCATTAGGTTTTGTTCGAGCGCCTGGCATTATTTCCGAGTGCCTTCGCTGAGCGTTGCCTTTAATTAAAGTTTGAAATCAAATTAAAAAAATTAATTGCAAGCAATTAAACAGCAATTTGCCTTCGGCCGGCAGCCAAAGATCTGCTTTGCTTTGTTTAAAAGCGCCAACTTGTGGACGCATTGCGTCCAGTTCAACTCTGTCATCAGCGAGCGCAGAGTTCCGGCTTCGCGCATTGCGCATACGTCGCGTGGGCCGAGGACAAACTGAAGCAACACAAACATGCAGCCGTTTCTTTGTAGCTGCCTGAATGCTATTTTTCCATACATATGTATATACATATATACACATGTATATATATTTTTTTTTTTTTTTTGTGGATTTTTTTTTATTTTGAAAGTGAGCTTATCGCAAAGACAGCAATAGCTTTGATTGCGCAATCAAAGCTTGCACAATGAATTGTTGAAACTGTAATAGCTGCAACTTCTGGCAAGTGTGGCAAGTGGTGCAAATGCTAAACAGATCCCTACGCTGAAGTATGCCATGCAACCTGTCACTTCCTCAACATCTTCTATTGCCAAAAGTGGTGGACTAATAGATACTCTTTAATCTGCTGCTTACCAAAGCAGTTGTAAATTACAGATACAATAAAAGCTACCCTATAATTAATTTACATCGAGCAATGTTGTGAAAATAAGTTCTGAATTTAAAGACGTGAGATAGTTACTCATTTTTGAAAACAACGGATATTATATTCTAGGTCCTATATTGACTCTAATTTTTAGTTATTACTATTTAAAAAATATTCATTTTTCAAATTCTTTTTCCCACTTTGTAGCAGAATTTTATTTAAATCATGTAATTTAAGAAGTTGATATAATCAGAAACTTCACAAAGTCTAATCTATCTACTCTATCATTAAAAGAATTAGATCTTTAAAATAAATAAAAATTAAATATTAAAAACTCAACAAAAAACACAATCGAAGCAGCAAATGATATTAATACCATAATTTCTATGAATTGGCACCTATGTCTTCTAAATTATCCAATGAATAAGAAACCAAACAAATTCCAACTGCTAAGAAAAAAAACAATAAATACCGATCTGCAATATCAGTCGTATCTTTAAATGAAACAACTTCAAGTGTTGACAAATTTGATGAGCTACATCTGACGCTGAATTGCAAAGCAGTAGCTGCTTTAACAGATCTAGCATAGATCTAAATTGTATGGCTTGCTCACGAATGAACTTCGACTCTCAACTTTCTTCAACTCTCGGAGTCTTTCTCTCCGAAGCTTTTTCTTTGGCTTGCTTGCTGTAAACTGCAGGTGAACGATAGTCGGCATTGAAGTGAAGCTCTCTCTCTCTCTCTCTGTTGTCTTCATTTCACTCTCTTTCTCTTTTGCCGGCGCCAGCAGACAGATTTACAGTGGCTGCGCTTGCTTTGTCGAGTCTGTGGCAGCTTCATAGCTGTTGCTGCAGATTTGGCCAAATCATTCCGTTGGGAAGTTGTAACTGGGAAACGTGTTTGACGGATCGCTACCGGCCATCTCCCTTGTTGTTGTTGTTTTCGTCGTCGTCGTTGTGGTTTCGACTTGCAAGCGCGCGCTTTTCGCATGTTTACAACTTATCGCCGTTTATCGAAGAAATCAACGAATCCTTGAACCCGAACCGCAACAAGTGCCGTACCTGTGCGTGTTAACTTTTTCATTTTGCTTTATTTTTTTATTTTTTTTTATTTTCTGATGTTGCAACATCATTTTTCATATTTCGAATATTTGCAAATAACCTGTACCAAACTTGTGTTTTTTGTGTGTGTTCATAACGATAAGCACTCAAAATAGTTGCTTGTCTCTGCTAAAATACAAAAAAAAAAACCGACAAAAGAAACAAAAAAAGCAACAATTAAAAGCAGTTAATAATTTATTGTTTGCAAACATTTGACGCAGTTCATTTTAAACAAAAAGGTTAGTTAATAAAACTACAAATAGTTTTTGATTACGTTGTGATTGAGTTGAGGAAATTTAAATATAAATAACAATATAATAATAATATATATAAATCTATATGCATATAAATATAAATATGAAAATAAATGGATTAGCCCAGATTTTATTAGCCGTTTTTAAATATATTATTATGTACTTATTATAATAAATTAAGCTGAAGTTGTAGTTTCATATCTGTGCGATTTTCTTTTAAAGTCCAAACGTCTAGCTCGTGTTCATGGTCTATTAATTGTCGGCCTGTGCATTTTCTATTCAACGTAATTTATATTTGGCGTCAGCTTTTGGCTTGTCTAGATGAATATACTTATATACTCATGCCATATACTCAAAAAGTAAAACGCGCTGGGAAAAGTTAAGAGCATTGGGCATCCTTATATGACTTTTTCGTATTTCCAATTAATGTGAAAAATTATTAAAATTTGATTTATCTATTTCAAAATTTACACATTCGATGCACATGCATGTTGTCAGTTTAGCAGAAAATAATAGTTTTTGTTGTATATCATGTTATTGTTTTGTTTGTAATTTTTGTTGAATCTTTTTGTTGTTTTTGATTTTACCGCATGCAGAACAAAAGACTTAGGCAGCGAACTTGAACTAGCATGCAGCTTGGAACGTTGCGCTTGCGGTTTTTTGGGCAACCACATTGCGTGGCTTTCTCCACATGACAAACCCATTTTATGGCCGATTCTAAGTGCCATCGCTAATAAGCCAACATCAGCAGCAGCAACAACAATGTTGTTGTAGGGCTTGTGTTGTAGCTGGAGATGAAGTCGCCTGTTTGCTCACTTGGAAAACAGTTGTTGGCTGCGAAAACTAACTGAAATGGTATTAATTACACACACACACATATATATATATGTATATCTACACACACGCACACTCTACACTTGACTTTCATTGTCTTTGGCATTTGTGGTTTGCCGTTTGTTGTTGCTCCTGTTGTTGTTGTTGTTGTTGGAAGCTTATTATGCCGTATGCTTTATGTCTAATGCTTGAATGCTTTTGTCTTTGACTCCGAAGCCGTTGTTGTTGTTATTATTCTTGTTATTGTAGTTGGTGTCTTTGTCTTTGTGGCTCGCAGTTTTACATACGCGTCAAGTTAATCACACTTTTAACTCCACTTCACATAATACTAATTTCATAATTTGCTTCGCCGCCACCCAACGCATTTCCACCGCCAACATTGAGTTGTCATTTGCACAACACGCCGCTCGCATTTTCACTTTTTTCCACGACGACAATGATTTAAATAAATCTCCCTCGCATCAAGTTTACATTTAATTTAGCCTAAGTGCCACTATCTTTTACTATTTACAACAGCATATTTAGTATGAGTATATATATATGCATGTACACATGTATAGAGTATATAAATAGTTTCTTCTGGTCTCTCTGCTGCCTTTCCCAGTGATAGTCTAAGATGGCTGGGAAAACACTTTGGGGGCGGCTGCTGCCGAGAACGCTGCAATCTTTTGAGCCCCTTCCTGGGCGTACAAATTGGCCCATGAGCAGCAACAGGCATCCAAAGCTAACGGATCGTCATAATTGCAGAGCACCCATTCCGACTATAAAGCTGTCGTGTAACCATCGACATGACGCCGCTCAGTTCCAAGTGCTCCTGATCTAACCAGACATGTGTTGGGGTATAACAATATTCGCAACTTATTTGCACATTAGCACAAAAATCATTTTGAAATTTTTCAAATAATACAAATTAATAAATTCATAACTAAAACAATGAGCATGTTTTTATAAGGGAAATTTAATTTTATACGGTTCTTTCTGTTAGTATCTTTTTTTTTAGACTTTTTATTAATTTATGGGGCTATTATCTACCCATTTGAAAATTGAATTTGTTTTGTTTGCTTATTAGTACTAAGGATTCTGAAAACTATAAGAATCCTTGTTCCATTTTTCCTCTTATCAACGGCAAGGTATAAGATATTCGGTGTTTACTTTCTCAATGTTGTCTGTGGCACTTGTGGCTGAGGCGTCTGTTGTTATTGTTGTTGTTGTTGAATGTGCACATCTGTCAGCAAATGAAGTAGTATGCACCATATAATCAGTGCTCTGTGGCAACCCAAAAAGCCAACAACAAATGACAAGCAACAAGAGTAACAAAAGTCTGGAAATACACAGTTGAGGCAACGCTACAAAAATGTATCTTTATCAGAGGCCAAGAATGAAAGTTAGCTAGTTGCAGTTGTTGTTGTGGCTGTTGCTGTTGCCTTTGTTGTTGTTGTTTTTTGTCAGTACACAAAATAGCTAAACAATATTTGTCACTTTTGAGACGAATACACTTTCATCACTGCTCTGAACATGGCAAAGAATAGGGAGTATCTTTTGTGAAAAGCAATGCGACAATTTATTTATTGCTGCACATTTGTCCAGTCCAAAAGTCTCTCTCTCTCTTTCTTTTTCTCTCTCTTGTCGTCCAGTCTTGCCCTTTTCATAATATTCAACAATTTGACCAGGCAATTAACATAATTATCAATGCTCGACTGCACTTCTCACTTTTTTTTGGTCTGCGCATTTGTCACACAAATTATGCATAAATAAAAAAATAAAAAATAATAATAGTAATCGTTGTTCGTGGTGACTGAGGTCTCTGTTTGTCTCTCTTTCTGTTCGCTTTCGAATCGGATTCGGTCGCGATGTCGGAATTCGAATTGAAGTTGGAATCGCTTAGACAAATGGCTCAAACTGAATTGTCTGTTGACGGACTTTTTGTTACCATTTCAACATATCGTCGGCGACAATTCTTGGCCCATTGTATTCAACCCTTCACCTGGGGCCCTGTCATAAAGTCCCAAACATCGACAAAAATGGTCAGTAGAAGAATGAAGAATGAACATTTCTTATAGGGCATTATTTTCATCATTTTTGGGAATTTGTTCGCGCACAATAACAAATCGAATGAACAAATCAACAAATGAATATTGTGCCACATTTATACACCCATTTAAATTTGTTCGCTGTTGTTGTTGTATTTGTATTGTCACTGCTGAGTCGCAGATCGAAAGTGAAATTTGTTGCCATTGGAATATATCGCATTGTGTCGGCTGGAAAAAATAATCATAATTATAATAAATAAATAAGCTGCGGCCCAATAAGTCAGCACAATGCCAAAACTGATGCGTTCCGTTCAGATGGCAAACAGTGGTGGAGGGGGACTTAAGTCGTATATTAAACCTTGGCTTATTATTAAAAATGAAAAAGCGGCCTCAACTTTCCAACGATAAAAAAATCACATACTCACAACCGTAAGACCATTAAATCAGGGCCAGAGATGCGTTCAAGAAAACCTTTCGATTTCCTTCTACAAGACACCATTAGATAATAAATCTCTGGAAATCAAATAATATTAAGGCCAGAGACAGACTTACACAGTTCTGACAATTGCTAGGACTGACATAATGTTTGAATAAGTATAATAAAACTCTATAACTGACCCAATGACATGAGTTTTTTCGGTTTTCGACTTGTAAAGCTGCTAGGTGAAAAATCAGACCAAATTCAAACTTTTATAACTTTTCCAAAACTGTTGTAATGTCCAAGCGGAATGATATTTAATTTGGGTTTGGCTTCTATACACATTCGAATTTAATTAAATTCGTTAAAATTATTTTTTCAGCCAAGATATCGACTTTAACGTGTCTATTTCAAAACTGTACAATTTTAAATTTCTAGTTTTAAAATTCAATCGACTTCTTATGTCATATATGTTCCTAATCATTTTTAAATTGTTTCTGAACTTTTTGTAAAATATCATGCTAAAATTAAAAACAAATTTTACTTGTTAAGTTGTGTAATACACAAAATGCCATAAAAAGACACATACAGATAATCAAAAAAAATGTACCTAGGAAAATGCGCTTGGCATTGGCATTTGAAGAATTTCCAAGAAATGGCAAAAGAGCTAAAGAAATAAAAAGACAAATTGAGGATAACGAATCCAGTTGGACATGCAAATCTCTCTCTGTAGCTGGCTAATTCTAATTCAGCTTTAATCTGTCTACCATATTTGTTATGTTGTGACTTTAATTGTTGCTTCATTCATCACTTGTCCGTAGTGAGGAGTGAGAGGTCTAATGACTTTGGCAACTGTTAATTAAATATCAAAATCAAGCGTTGAAGAGGTCAGCATCAGTAGATTATGAATATGATATCAAAGCTGATCCCCACGACTTGAACTTCGCTGAACTCTGAGGCGAATGATGCGACGCTTCACTTCGAACTGCAACTGAATGATGAGGAAGATGTTATGCTATGATTTGATAGGGGCCGAGACATCAGATAAGACATTGTTGCATAACGACCATCTGATTTGATTTGCTTTGGTTTTGTGTTTTTTTTCGTTTTGCACTACCGAACGGAAAAGTAAATGAAAATATAAAAAACATTTACAGTTTGTCGTTTGGCTTTTTAATGGCCATTCGATTTTGCGGCTAAACACAAAATAACAAAACAAATTTCGCTGTCAACAAAAACAACCAAAGTTGGTAAGACAATGGGGAAGAAGATGAAGGGGGCAGATGGGGAAGGAAAGAAGATTGACGAACTGGCGTGTAAAATGAAAGACCCAATAATGTTACGATCGATTTATATACTTATGCATAAATAATTTGCTTATTGATTGATCGTTATGCGACAGCTTCAGTTGCTTCCGCAGAGCCCCGAACTTCTCTTCCCCTCCCCGCCTTCATCTCCGGCCGTGACGTCTTTCGGGTCAGCGTCTTCAGGCCAGATCTTGCGCAAGCCTTGCCGGTCATTTCCGGCTCCTGCTGTTTTTGGCCAAATACTGGTACGACTTACATATGTATGTGTATTGCCTGTTTCCCACTTGCGGACTTGTCGTGACTTGTTTCGCCGTCTCGCTCTCGTTTCTTTGCTTTTACTTTCGGCCAGATACTATTTGGCCAATGTGGTAAGTGGTAAGCAACTCGCACAATGCGCTGCTGCTGCTGCTGCAACACTTTTACCGCCAAAGCCTTTCGTTATGCGCCAACGAAAGCAAACAGCCAACACTTAACGTGGCCCAAACCACACACGTACGCGTACTTTGAGTACTCGCAAGTGGCTACTACTACTTTTAAACTAGAGTAAAAGCCGAACTTACAATTTGTTAACCCTTTTCGGTACGTTGCTCCATTCATGCTTATTAAACGCTTTTGATTTGATTCTCTTAATTCTCCTATACCCTAGAGTCAAAAGATTCGCGGAGGCATGAGCACCATGTGGAATATATATTTATGTGAAGCATCTAAAGTCGACTCTATCTGGCTGATCATAAGATAATATCAGTCCATATCTTGCTCTTCATTTCTTAAAATTCGCATATTTTTTTCCATGAACCATGAATTCATATTAATTTATTTAATTTTATTTTCATTTTAAAAGTTCTGGTCAACTGCTCTTAGTTGACATTAAATAAATAAATGTCGTTTGCCAAAATTGTTTGCCTTCTAGATCTTACCGTTTTGACAACACAAAAGCGATCAGTCAGTCAGGACAAATAGTAGATTGATTTATATATATGTACATATATTCAATTATATTATAATAAAACTCTCTATCTCCATATGTCCTTATAATAAACGAAAAACATTATTTATCATGTTCAAAAACTGTAATGGGGAGCATTTTTTATTTTATTTACTAGCAAAAATTGATTTCCCACTATTGTTTTCAGCTTTTATGTTATTAGAACTATTGTTTTAAATATTAGTTTAAATATATTATTAAGGGCATAAAAAATATCACATTTGAAGTGTTTTTTTTTTCGTTTGCTTAATAGTTGTAGAGATACCCTATAGAAATTGTCACAAAAGATGCTCCGTTTTAGAAATTTGTAGTCTTAAGCAATACAGTTCAACTGATAGAAACAAATATTGCATTCTACTATAAATACTCGCTAAAAAAATCGCAAAAGAAATATTTAAAGAGAAAATTATAAATGCAGTTAAACTTTGCATTGAAAACCTCTTTAAAGTGAGGAGCTTTAAAATGAATCGCAGAAGTTTCGACAGTTTCATAGAGGCAGGCAGCTTCAACTTCATGGAACGCATAATGAAAACGCTTTTAATGACATAATTAGGCGTAGCTTTTGGAGGCAGTCGAGGGGCTGCGAAAGGTGTAGTGGAAGGGCAGGAGATGGAAAATGGAGTGGAGTGGAGTCGAGTGGAGAAAAACAACTAAAATATGAACAATTAATTAGCTGCCTGAGCTTGGCAGTCCCATCAAAACGAAACAAAACAAAAAAAAATAAAATAAAATAATATAACACAAGAAACTATGAGGGAAAAACGAAAAACATTTGGCATTTTGGCCAGGTCGCCGCCCAGGCTGATTGATTTGACCCAAGAGCACAGGCAAGACTTTCACTCGACATGGCTTGCTCTTAATGCAACCGCAGGCACAGTTTGTTCATATTTGCCATATGTGTGTATATGTGTGCTGGCGTGACAGGGTAAACCTCATGCCCTCTCCCAACATGCCATAGCCCCTTGCCCCTTGCCCCTTGCCCCTTGCCCCTAGCCCGTTGCCCATTCCCTTGCCACAGCTTAACTTAACTTAGCCAGGGCATTGTATGCTGTCCGTCTGTTTGTCTGTCTACCAATTCATACATACTAAGTAAGTATTATGATTATTTCCAATTTGGAATTACCAAAACGCATTTCGTGATGCGGCAACATCGCAATGTCGTGCCTCTTGCTGCTGTTGTCGTTGTTTCTGTTGTTGTTGTCGCTGTTGTCGTTGTTGTCGCTGTTGTCGTTGTTGTCGCTGTTGTCGCTGTTGCCGTTTTTGTTGCTGCTGCTGATGTCATCATCATTGGCGATGGCAGCTCCTCGCTCGATTTTTGGGAGCAACTCAGCACCGCGGGCCTGTGAAATCAATTTGTGTAATTATGTAACTGTAACTGCTGCTTCAAGTCACACACACACACACACACGCACACACACACACACACACACACACACACACACACACACACACACACACACACATGCATACACCTGTCTATCAATCAGTTTCTGTCGTCTGCTCATCAACTTTAGTTGCTTCATTAGCACACACACTCACACTCACACAAGCACACACACTCTCCAAATGTCTCTCAAACACACTTCTTCTTCTATTCCATCCCAACACAAAAAAAAGATCAAAATATGTTATGAGTGTAGCTGTGATGAATATGCTTCTATTCGTATGATTTGTTGCAGTTTCCAATTTGAAAAGCTTGCAATTTCTTCATTTAAATGCCTACACTAGTCAACAAGGTTTGAGAACCAAAGTTGATACTCAAATGCTTAATACAAAATACTACATTTTTTACTTTAAAAAAAAATAAGAAATAATTATTATATACTAGTTTTATGTATTCGATTAAAAGAATATTTCAAAAGAAATTCCAAAGTTTTATGATGAACTTATTAATATTTGAGAAAAGCTTTAATATAGATGCATATAAGTTGATATTTAAATTTATGGCAGACCTCAAGATTATACTATACAAAAATTATACTATTATTAAAAAACTTGTATAATTCGCATGTTTCTTTTTTCAATTAACAGAACAAAATATTATGTTTGAAAAATATTCGAATTATTCGAAAAAATGTTCTACTTTTGCTGGAATGATTGCCAATAATTGGTCTAAATTATGTAGGCTTGTGTAGACAATGGAATGCTCAGGTCTAAGTATACAATTTCATGGCCAATAAGCTGAAACTTATCATTGGCAATGGCTCGAATCAGAGGCGCATGCGAGTACAGTTAGTTGGCGCGACCATAATTTGGGAGCGGCTAACGGCCAATAAGAAAACCACAAAGCCACAAAACCAATATGCAATGAGCCATTAGGAAAGATTGATTGGCCAGGAGGAACAGCCTGGAGGCTGGTCAAAAAACTGGCCTAGAAGCTGGCCCGCAGTCTTGGCCGTCAATCTTCAGGCGCAACATCAATTGGCCACGATGAGTGTCAGTTGTAGGTAACATAATCGAACCGAGGCGAGAGTTCAAAATCAAAGTCAATTGCCGGTATTCACTCAAACACTCATACACTCATAAACACACATATGCATTTATTCAAGCAGCACTCAATCGCAATTAACAATAACAGATGTGAATGAAATGCAATGCTCGCTAATAGCTGGACAATAAACTTGGCTAACAAGTGGAAGTGGTAAGCGGCACTTGTTGTACTTGCTGCTGTTGTTGTTGTTGTTGGTATCAAGTTGAATGAACCACCGTCGAACCAACACTTGAGGCAGACACGTCGCGACGTGTCGTGAATATGCTCAGTTATTCAGTTGTGGGTCATCAGTAAGAAATGATCCTCGACGGATAGAACGAGTCTGTGCTCAGCCGAATCCTATTTCGAGCGTAAAAGTTGCTTCTAAATGGACTTGAGCTCTAAGAACCGGGTCTGAAATTATTCTGAAATCTAAAATAGAATCTCAAATTAATTTCGAGCCAGTTCGGATTATGGCTCGGAAATATTCAAATATATACATATATTCATTTACATGGGAAATCGCTTCAAATTGGTGTCGTCTAATATTTTCTGAGACTATATTACTACTTAAAATAGTAAATAATAGGCTTATAACATACTCCAGTTTTTAATTGAAAATTACATTAAAACTAGTTCCAATTAAGAACTGTTTGAAAACTAATCTAAAAAACTTTGATTCCTTTTTTCTTGTGGATTGTCTGAAAATTATTTATCAGATATTTGAAAGTTTATTACAAAGAAATAAATGTAAAATTTGAAAATGTAATTGAACTTGGAAGAAACGGCCCTTAATGTGATTGGGCTTTGACAGACAGTTCAAATTTCGTAAACGGTTTGAATGAGAGCGAGAGAGGGCGTAAGTGAGGGAGAGAGAAAGAAAAGTTCGACCGAACCGAAGTCGAATCAGTTGAAAGGCAACGGCATGATGAACAATGGCAATTATTGTCCAGATCTACATACATAAGTAGAGCAATACTTTGGAAACCTCAAACCTGCCACTTGCTGCTCATAATTGAAAGGTAGCTCAAGGAAAATACGAATACGAGTAGTGCAAAAAAAAAGCAGCAAGTAACAAATTAATTTCACTTTCTTTGCTGCTGTTGCACGGTGTCTTTATTCAACGCACACACAGACAAAATTGCCAGTCTTGCCATTGTTAGAGTACACAGAGAGACATAGAGCGACAGAGAACGAGCGAGAGAGAAAGAGCGAGAGAGAGTGAGAGAGAAAGAGAGATAGGGGGGAGTTGCAACAAGGTGCGGCCGCTGCTCAGGTTTATTGACTGCGCGCATGCGGCAACGTCTGTCACGTCTCTGCAGTTTTTTGTTGTTGTATTTATATATGTATAAATATTTTCATTTTTTTCTTGCCTGAATGGGCTGCACTTGCCCCAGGGGGCGTCCGACTGACTGAACCGCAGTCAAATAACGCAGCAAGCAAATTATCGAGCATGTGGCACAATGGCAAATGCGAGTCCCAGTTGCAGTTGCAGTAGCTTTAGATACTTAGCTGTTGTGCCGCAGGGTGGCACTGACACTGACACTGACACTGACACTGACACCGACACTTGTGGCACACATATTTATTTTCACCCAGCAATCAAAGTACGAACAAAAGGCACTAAACTAAGCTTATCTTCCATGTGCAGCGCTTTAAGCACCTAAACAGCCATAATTTTTTTTATAACATCAAGAGATTAAAATGCCATTACGTTCTACTCGTTTGTAGGTCTTAAAAACTTTTACTTTAATTTATCCTTCAGTTAGCAACAATTTTAATAATTAACTTAAAATAACTACTATTATTTCACTTCGAGTACAATTCATTCCTTTTGCCTAGATATATAAATAAATTCAATTTGTTTATTTACACACATGTATATACATATGTACAGCAATCCAAAGTATTTGACAAAAAAGCAATTTACTATTTACTTTTGTGAGAAGAATAAAACCTAATCTTCTTCTGGAGGAATGCTGTTTGAAATGATTCCAAAATACGCACGACAATGAATTATCTTTTGTATGATTTAGTAATATCACATCTGTATAAAGTAATTAATATGTAAATAAAATTCTTACAAAATGTAGAATCTTTAGACTAATATCTTATTTACATGTGTAGTTATTAAATTACAATATATCAAAAGCGATTAAGTCTTTAACAAATATTAAAAGAAAAAAACGGATTCTTTCGAATAGTAAGTTGTTTTAAAAGTGATCTATGGGTTTTTTGATTATATGAATTCAATCGAAAGACATTAATTTCAATATAATAAAAAAAAAACTATATAAAATGGAAAAGATTGAAAAAGATATTCGACTAGAATTCAATGTCGACAAAAGGAAATGAATTAATTTTTGCTAGCAAACAATTCCTTATTATATAATAATATCTTATGATACATATACTTCACACATAAGTTCATGTACAAAAATATTCTGATAACACTTAGTGTAGGATGATATCCTTCTCAGAAAGACCTGAAATTTGCGAGTTTGTTTCAAGCAGTCTTCGGACGCATTCAACACTTGGGCAACGATCCGGTTGCATGACACGACTAGAAATAAATGCGTTAAACTCTTTGGAAATATAAGAGCGTAACTTGAGCAACTTCTGTCCCAGATCAGTGTCCACTATGATACGAATCCAGGAGTCGAGGCACAGTACTGATTTTGTTTCATTTACATCTTGCTCTTCGTCCTCATCATCATCATTGTCATCATCATTGGCGTCATCGTGTAGTTGAGGATCGATTGCCTCCAATTTGGCCACCTTGCCACATTGAAGTGCCACCATTAGAGTGGAGATCAATGTGGAATGCTCAATATGAGTCACCTGGCCGGCTGTACGTGACTTTTCTAGGTAAATCAACCAATCAATGAGAGAACTTTTTTGCTTTTTGGATAAGCAAAGGGTCATGCCCGAGCTCCTAGATAGCTGAACATTTGTATCGCCCTCGGCGATGAGTCGACGTTTTCCCGACTTCGATCTTTTGATGTAGACAATTTTTGGATATAGGCCAGCGGTTAAGGCCAAACGCACCATGTTCAAGTTATTATCGTATTTGGTGGCTGAATTAACGTCGCTCAATTTGATGATGCGGCGAAGGGAAACACGTAGCGTTTTCACCGTCGAGACGAACATATCCATGGACTTCTGGCACACAAAGTTATCCCTACAGTACTGATCGACAGCGCGGTGACCCTTCCTAGTGACCAGCATGTACTCATTGAAGAGCAGCAGAATGCCGATCGAATCGCTGTAGCAATCAACAGAGAATGCATCTCGCGCCTTGCGTTGTTCGTTGCGAGCCGAGCGATCAATGGGCAGGACGAAGGGATCGCGGACCGAGTAGAAGGCGGCAATGATGGACACGCTGCCCACACAGCAATAATAGATGCTATAGACCAAGCATTTGGCCAGCTGGACATCTAGCGGCAGCTCGGCAATGATGCGGCCCAAATCTGTGACACTCTCGTCCACATCACGCAACACATTTAATAATTTTAAATTGGTGCACGCCTGAGCAACAGCGGTCGTTTCTGGTGGATCTAGGGCCAGCGATAGAAACTGCTCAAGGGGCTGATGCGGTACGGCAATCTTGGCCAGCAGACAAATCTCGTCAAGCGTATGACGCCTCATCTCCGGCACGACAAAGCGACTGAAATTGTTAAATTGCTCGGTACTATACAGGCGATAGCAGATGCCATCCTTACATCGACCGGCACGTCCAGTTCGCTGCTGTGCATCCGCTTGTGATATCCAAGTGCAGGCCAGCTGTGAAGCCCCCGTTGCCACATCATAGGTCTTCATCTTCGATCGTCCAGTATCGATCACATACAACAAATCGGGAATGGTGATCGACGTTTGGCCAATGTTCGTACTAAGCACAATCTTAAGCTGCACGTCTGGATATTCGCGAAAGACTTCCTTCTGCCTTAGACCATCGATCTGGCTGTGTAGCAACAGAATCTTGATCGAGTCCTCTGACAATGTCTCTAGCAAATGGTCCATCAATGTGGTCATATCCTGATAGCCAGGCAGATATACAATCACCGCACCCTTGACGCCCACAAGCAAGAGCATTTGCAACAAAGACACAATGAGGGCATTGTCAATGATCTCCTCCTCGCGACTGTGATGTGCCTTCAAATAGGCCTGCAACACTTGCTCCTGGCCAGCATTGTCATCGTTGTCCAACATCCACATCATTTGTGGCGTCATATAGCCAGTCTTTGAGAGTATCTGTTCCAGCGGATAGATGCGTACATTAAAGCTGCGTCCCTCCACATTGATGACAGGTGCATTGTTAAAATAGCTGGACAACGCCTGCAGATCCATTGTGGCTGACATCAGTATTAACTTGAGCGACTTATTGCGCTGCAATTCCAGTTTAACGGCCAGCAGCAGAAAGTCCGTATTCAGATCTCGATCGTGCACCTCGTCGATAATCAAGTGCGTCGTGTTGGCAAAGAACTCGGCTCCATTCATGGCCAGAGAGCGAAGCAAACAACCGCTTGTGGTCAACGATAGCACCGTATTGCTGCTGAAATTGCCTGCGAATCGATAGAGTTGTTGGGTTATTAAGATATTAACCTGGGCCATACTAAGATACTCACTCTCCATGCGGATTATATAGCCGACTGTGTTGCCCAGAACCTCGCCGCGCTCCTCGGCAATGCGACTGGCGACGCTGACGGCGGCAATTCGACGCGGCTGACTAACAACAACGCGAATTGGCTGCCTCCGATTCGTTGCATACTCCAGCAGATATTGTGGCAGCTGCGTCGATTTGCCAGACCCGGTGGCACCATTTACAATGAGCACCTGAAACATGTTGAAGAAAGCTTTAGACGAGTGTGCCCAACTTCGAGATGCCCGGCAACCGATTCTAATAAATCATAAAAGCTAAAACTCACAGTGTGTCTATATACCAAATGTGGTGTGTCTTTCTCTTAAAATGTCTGAAATCTGTTTGTTCATGTTGAGGCTAAGTATTTTAATTACTAAATGTGTAGCACATATTTTTCTTAATCAAGTCTCTTTTACAAGACAATACTTGGATATTTCGGGTGTTGGGTTGAGTGTAAGTCTACCTAATGTCATTCCTGTTACATGCATTTGCACTAACCTGTTATACCCTTGACGCAGGGTATGTGAATGGGATTTGGCTGGACTCACCTGCGACTTGTTCAACGACTCGATAATCGCGTTGCGCTTGGCATGGATGGGCAGCTGTCGCTGCTCGAAGGCAGTTGCCTTGTTGAAGCGCGAACTTGAAGGTACACGCGGCTTGGCCACGAGACCGCCGCCGCCTCCTTGGGAGACGCAGGCTTGTTGCTGGTGTCGATAGAGCGACTGTTCCATCCGTTTGCTGTCGAACTCGTCGAGAGAGAGGCCGAGGACAACGCTCGTTTGCTCCGCCACCGACAGCGTCGCCTTCGCGAGGCGTTTGCGCTGCTGCTGAGCGACGCTATCGCTGCGGGAGATTGTCAAGAGGCGCTCGCCGGCGCTGCTGCGACTGCGCGTTTTTAATCCGTGTTGCCTTGCGAACAGATGAATCTCCTTGCGCTGGACATTGGTCAGGCCGCTAAGCTCCTCGGACTGCTTGTCGCTTTTTAGAAAATCGAAGACTGTTTGCTGCAACATCTGCAGCTCACTAAATGACAGCTTCTTTTGCTCTGACGTACTTGTCGCATTTTCCTTGTCATTTGATTTGCTTGACTTGGATTTGGGTTTGTTTGCTTTGCTTTTGACTCTTGCAGTTGTCACTGCTCCAGCTGTAGGGTTTCCATCTTCCTTTTCCTTCTTTCGGCGTCTCTGGCTTCGCTTGACCATCGTTCTAATCTACTTTATTTTACAAAAACCAAAGTATCGAAAACAAAATGCAGCGACGCTTTTACCACACAACTATTTATTTATGGTCTGGCTTGCCAATAATATAGCAGTTAGCTTTTGCACGATATTCATCGATTAATTGTAATCGATTGTTGGGCACATCATTTCGCAAGCATTTTCAATTAAAAGCTGCACAAATTTTGTGTAAGCTTTTGAAAGCTCAGCATATGACAAATGACGAAATGGTCGTCTAGCTAAAGTCAGTGTTGCCATTTTAGCTATTATGTGGCTAGATTCTCCATTTTAGTAATTGCACAAGGTAGAAAATTCGTAAAAGTAATATTAGCTAGGAAGCTAAATATTTTTAAAAATCAGTTGCCTACTTTTTTAGAGTGCCAGTTAACTTCAGTATACTTATGAAAATCAATATATTCTTTGTTGAAATGCATATGAGAAAACCAAAATAATAATGGAAAATTGGAATGGAATATTTTATTGAAAAATAAGATCGTGTTGTAGAAAACTCCTCATAGTCATTAAGCAAAGTTTTACTGACAAAACAGAATTTTGAAAAAGTGTTAGAGTACAAATATGGCAAAAATTTTAGGGTTAAATATTATTAAAGGCAAATGCTTGCAAATATTACGGTATGGACTTAATGGAAGAAGAATGTCAAAAATTATTTATATTTTGATTAATTCAGAATTAGACAAAAGAAAAGTTTCTGATTCTTGAAAGTTAAGAACTTTTAAAATTTTTTAACGTACCTCAAATCCGAATTTTCATGTTATAAGCTATTTTACAATGCATAAAACATTTTGTTATAAGCACTTTCAATAACATTTTAGTTTTCCTTAGGTAGGTTCATTAAAATTCAGGCAACACTGCGAGTTATACATTAACATTAATAACATTCAGTCTATTTCACAGATTTATTTCTTCGATGTAAAAAAAAAACACATTGTAATTTCCTAATTTGCATAGTAAATAATACAAAGCATTATAACGTTATTGTTTTTCAAGGCGATCCATTGTCTTAATGATTTGTTGTTCCTTCTCGCTGTCCTCGTCACTGTCGCATTCGTCTGAGCCGAGATCTGAGTCGAGATCTGAGTCATCGTCAGCTTCGTCCTCGTCCTCATCATCATCCACTTCTTCGGCGAGATTTAGCTGCTTTATCTTTTCAAGCAGCTCCTCTCTTGTATGCCTCACTCGTGTCGCCTTCTCTTGCGCCTCTCGCGCTTCTTCGTCAAGCTCCGCCGATTCCTCAGTCTCCTGCTTTCGTCCCTTCTCCATGAAGCGCAGAAATGCACGACGTTTGCGCTCTGAGAATGATTTAATCAAACGGTCCATTTCCACCTGCAATTGTTGCTCCTCCTGTGGCGTGGGCTCCGGAGCCTCAATTGCCACCTCGTCGGCGCTCTTCAGGCACTTGGCGCACACATGATCCTTCACCGCACAATCCCGACAGATAACATGATACGCCTTCCGAACGGTCCGTTGCTGGCAGCGTGCACAGGTTTTGGCCTGTGTGAGGGGCTTGTACTTCTTGTACTTGATTTTCCACTCAATCACTTCTTTGCAGCGCTGACAGACTGTCGACACGTGCATTTTATTGAGTCTGATTTGCTGTGGCGTCTTGTCGTGCAAATCATTCTTAAAAACATGACGATTTTTGTGCTTTTGGGCACGTGTGCGACTCGCATTCCCTCGTTGTGTACTCATTTTAATAATTGAGTGCTCGCTCTGTAATAGCAGAATTCAGAATTAATTCGGATCTACTACTACGCATTACACACTACTCACATTTGTAAAAAGCACAGGTTTTGTATTCCACTCGAATTGTTTGGTTTTCGTTTATAAATGTTCCAAATTATATATACAAGAGTTTATCGATATCATTAAATAGTTACTCAATTTGGTTGAATCCGATGACTGTCAAACATGTGCGCGCTCATGTCGTAAAGCTGCTTGCTAAGGTCGTATATCGTCAACTTAAAAATTCCATATGAATTTCCCGCCAAACCAACTTGTTTACACCTTTGAAATATTTTTTGATGGTTGGTGTATAAAATTACGTGGCTCCTTATGTCTTGTTTCGATTACAGTTACACACTTTGTCGTTTGCCAAATCTGTTGATACACTACGCACTTGCTAGCCAGCTGTTTGCGACATGCGCATGACAGAAAGCTGGTCGTCAGTTGTTGGCCGGCCATAATATCGAACATTTGACTACCGATGGCTTTTTAACTATATTAGAGTTGATCAATCGCATTTTAATTAAAAATTAATTATTAGGGCTCAGTCGTTTCATTATTGATAAGCGAGCAAAACGGTCTTCACATAAATCAGATGTTAAGTTGAGTTTCAGTCTATCGCCCGGCCGCCACAAGCTGTCGACCATTCGGAGCTAAAAATGGTTTAGGCGCGCTATTTAAATTATTGTTTAATTTAAGTTTTGCAATACGATTACAAATAATAAAACCATTTTTATTATAAGTCAAATAGATAATTATAATAAAAATGACTTGACTAACTAATAAACAAAAATTGGTTAGTAATTTATAAAATATAATTTTTTCTTTTTTGTAGACGCTGAACATCGTGGTAACGCGCTGATGCAGCCGCCATGCGCGATCTCAAGCAGCGCTTGTTCGATCTATTGCGATCTGGCGGCATATCCGTTGGCGACAGCAACAATGGCAGCGGTAACGGCGTCTCTCAGTTGCAGCAACAACAACAACAACATCAGCAGACGATCTATTCGCCACTTCAGCCCATGGCCAAACCAAAAAAACTACATGAATACACAGCCGCCGATTGCAATGCGGCGTTTTTACGCAAATATCATGATCTGAGCATAAGCCGGGCCAGCAGAGAGGCGGACACGGAGGGCAGGGAGCAGGAGCGGCAGCATGCGAATGTGATTTATTTTAATGAGAACTTGTCGATGACCAGCAAATACAATGTACGACAATTTCCGCTTACACGCTACCCCTCGTGCCCCCTGAGCAGCATCGGCATGTCGCCACAGCGCGGGACAGAGGGCAGTGCGGGCAGCAGCCTGGCAGAGGACACGGAGAGCGACAGATACAATTTTTGCTCGGACGAAGATCAGAACAGCAATGCGCAAACGTTGAAAATACGCTGTCACCAGCTGCGGATGGATGCAGATGCGGATATGGATGTGGACGCAAGTGGAAACGGAGACGGGGATGTTGAGGCCGATTTAGATTTGGACGATCAGGCCGAATCGCAACTGGACTCATTTTGCACATTGTGCACCTCGACATTTAGCTACAACAAATGCTGCCGCTTTTGCGACAATTCACTCTGCGGCTCCAAGTGCAACTCGGAGCGTGGCTCGCATGCGAGTCGCCTCAGCTGCCATCTCAATGGCTATGCTGGCGTCGATAACGATAACGTCGATTGCAATGTTCCACAACTACAGTTTCATCAGCATCAGCATCAGCATCCGCATTCGCATCAGAGTCAGCAGCGTTTTCCACTCGGCAGCATGAAAATGTTGACGGGACAACAGCAGCCAAAAGTTGCAACAGCCGCTGCTATCAGGTAAGTGAGAAATATCGATGTGTGTTATCGATTACTGGGTGCATTCAGCAGCGCTCATTTGTTTTTAGTCCCCAACATTTAAGATAAGGACTCTTTTAGTAATGTAATTGTCGAAAACTTATGCAACATACAAATTTCAGATTTTCTTTTTTGTACATTTTTGAACATTTAGAAAACAATCTACATATTTGATATGTTCATATATATGTATAACGAAATGATAAACGCATTCATATAGTAATTGATTGGGAGCTCTCGCTGCCGTTGATCAGGGTCGCAACAAATCTGCGATCCATTTGCTAATAGGTTTCTCTGAAGAAATACCTTTTAGGTCATCTAAGGCCCTGAACGTGGAATATCTCGAAGTCCCGACAATTCTCTTTCAAAGAGTATAACAAATTCTCGCGCGGTTGGTCGGTTTGCAGCAACAACATCCCAGCCCTTGGTCATTAGCTTTCGCACTTCCTTGGAAGCCTCCACATTTCTTATGTCTGGTCGAATATCTATAGGGCATTGGCATACACTTCATTATATTGCTTGTAGGTACATATATAGTCAATGTACTTACTTTTGTTACATATTCGGCGAGTAAATTCTAATTCGGAAAGCTTTTCAGGCAGTAATTGCTCGTATGGGTGCTTACGGATCAGGGACTCCGCAAGGGAAATACTTAGGCTAAATATATCAGCCATCGTGTCATAGTGTATGTAATTGAAAACCTGGTCGTAGTGAACTTGATTAAGATCAAATAGATACTCGAATTGTTACCACATTTACCTCGGGTGCCATGTAGATGCCTGTGCCCGATTTTCTTGACATTTCTGATTTGCATTCTCGAGATTTGCCAAAATCGCAAAGCTTTAAGGTTTTCCTTGCCCTATCAAGCAGCATATTTTCGGGCTTGACATCCCGATGGATTAAAGGTGGAGTAAGCGTGTGAAGATAGTCAAGAGCCTACAAAAATTAAAGTGCAGAGATTGAATCCAATATTATCCAAATATATGTACAAACCTTAGCTGCCTGTAAGAACCAGTTCATGACATCTGCAAAACCATATTTTTCTGCTTTGTCATGGACCAATTTGTACAGGGTACCGCCATCCATATATTCCAAAATCAAATAGATGGTTTCTGAATGAGGATTTTCAATTGCAGCGGCATATATTTGGATGATATGCTTGTGTTTTATATCCTTAAGGATATCTTGTTCTCGCTTCACTTTCTCAATGTCAAAGTTATTGATTTCTTTAATGGCTACATCCCAGTCATTAAACTTTCCCTTATAGACAGTTCCGTAGGTGCCTCTGCCAATCAAATTCTACAAAAGTTGTCAACAGTTATGACTCAAAAATATTCGTATTTTAAAATATACTCGCAAATATATATATACCTTGTCTATTACATAAGGCTTTATCAATTCAAAGCCAATATAGAACATCTTCGAGTTGCTACGGAGAAATAAGCGAGAATCCGTTGAGTTCAATGAATGATTTTAATTACATTTACTTTAAAGCATTCAAACTAAGCAATTAATATTCGCTTTAAATCGGGGCTTTCAAAAATTTGACTGCTAGTCAGAAACTTCGCAGTTGTCTATGAATGGAAGGAAATGAAGGATCTCATCATCCTTCAGCAATCACATCATCATTTGAGCACGAAATTGTAAAAATTGTTAACTTTAAAGCTTTGAAGGCCCGACCCGAGCCCGAAAAAAATGTTCAAGGCCCGGCCCGAGCCAGTTCCGATATTACTATAGAAAAAAAAAAATGAAAACCTTGTTCATTTTGCCGCTTTGTGGCCTTATTCTTCTTATAAACACACGTGAAATTAAGTTTGACAAACGTATCGATAAGTGTCATATCGACAAAAGATATGTGTAAATAATATAGCAGTGAAATAAAGAAATATTTTTTCCAATCGATATTAAAAATATTTAAAATCGTGACTGTTCGGGCATACCGGGCCTACGGGCTTTTGGCGCAGGCCCGGCCCCGCACGAAAAAAAGTCCGTTTTCGATTTTCATGCACGAAGGCCGGGGATTTTTTGAAGAGGCCCGCGGGACACGAGGCCCGCACAGGCCCGTGCCCATCTCTAGTTTGAACACACGCAATAGAGCATAAAAAAATCAACAATGACTAGGCCGAACTCAAATAATTTGTACTCCATGTAACTAGACTTAGACTTACTTCCACGTTGATTCATCACTAAGTGAGATCAACACACTTTTTTTGTAGCATTGACAAACGTTTTTAGATTTATTTAAAATACTCCGATCAATAAACGTCCAGCAAAATAAAATACTTCATTGGCAATGCAAAAAGGCGCGAAATTTATTTGCGCACTCATCCAAACATATGTTGACTTTGAAAGCTCACAGCTGATGTAAAAAATCGGTAAAAAAAAATGCAGCGCTGCATCAGCTATCGATATCATCAAAAATGCAGAGCTGCGTTAGCTATCGATGTAATAAATCATATTGGCGTAATTTCAAGATTTAAAATTCGAATTTATCTGCGCAGCTTGGTACATTTGTTCAGTAAATTCAGCACGTACACACTAAATGTTTGGGATTAATTTTAAATTCGAATAACACAACACGCTTTAATTTGGCTTAACAATATCTGAGTTGCTTTAAGTTAATATCGATAATGCTTATTAGAAAGAAAGAAAATCACTCGAGTCCAGCGTCCGATCAGAATGTGACTATAATTCACACAGAGCCGAGAGATGCAACAAGTTTGAGGGAGCTCCGAGCACTCTTGACAAGTGATAAGCATTAAAGAGAGCGGGTGGGGCCTTAATACGAATATTCCAAAACAAAAATACAAATACAAATAAACTCTCTTTCTTTCTTGTGCTTTTGTATGTGAACTTTATTAACAGTGAAGTCAAAAATGACAAGGTATAATATTGACCGATTAAAGTTTATATGACGGCTGATAAGATAATTTCTGGTAACGTTCGATTTGTTACAAAATGATAACTATCAAAAAAGACAAGATACATTTTACATATGTATGTCGTTATCTAGCTATTGTTTAGCTTTTTGTATTACATTCTTTGAGTATCGCCAATGCTTTTGCGAGCAATTAAAAACACTCAACTCTAGTCCTCGATCGTTGTTGGCTGCACTCTTTTAGTTACTATAATTCTGCCTACGACTGTATACTACGAGTATATTCCGTTTGAAAACGCCTTACAAATTCTTGTGCGGTGGGTCGGTTTTCGGCAAGGGGATCCCAGCCCTGGGACATTAGCTCTCGTATATTATCGGTGCATGGGACGACAGTCTTTTTTATGTCTGGTCGCTCACCTATTAAAATGTATACACACATATTTGATAATATTAGTTGCATGTCATTCTTATGTGTGTGTGTGTGTGTGTGTGTGTGTGTGTGTGTGTATGTGTATGTGTGTGTGTGTGTGTGTGTGTGTGTGTGTGTGTGCGTACTAACTTTTGTCAAATATCATTAGAGCCAAATTTAATTCTGTACGATATTTAGCTCGAAATTCCTCGTATGGCTGCTTACGGATCAGGGTCTCCGCAAGGGAAATACTTAGGCTGAATATATCAATCTTCGAGTCATACAATTTGTCATCGAAAACCTGAACGTAGTGAACTTGATTAAGATCAATTATATATATTTCAATTGTAACATTCCATACCTCGGGTGCCATGTAGATGCCTGTGCCCGATTTTCTTGTCATTTTCGTTTTATATTCTCGAGATTTGCCAAAATCGCAAAGCTTTAAGGTTTTCCTTGCCCTATCAAGCAGCATATTTTCGGGCTTGACATCCCGATGGATTAAAGGTGGAGTAAGCGTGTGAAGATAGTCAAGAGCCTACAAAAATTAAAGTGCAGAGATTGAATCCAATATTATCCAAATATATGTACAAACCTTAGCTGCCTGTAAGAACCAGTTCATGACATCTGCAAAACCATATTTTTCTGCTTTGTCATGGACCAATTTGTACAGGGTACCGCCATCCATATATTCCAAAATCAAATAGATGGTTTCTGAATGAGGATTTTCAATTGCAGCGGCATATATTTGGATGATATGCTTGTGTTTTATATCCTTAAGGATATCTTGTTCTCGCTTCACTTTCTCAATGTCAAAGTTATTGATTTCTTTAATGGCTACATCCCAGTCATTAAACTTTCCCTTATAGACAGTTCCGTAGGTGCCTCTGCCAATCAAATTCTACAAAAGTTGTCAACAGTTATGACTCAAAAATATTCGTATTTTAAAATATACTCGCAAATATATATATACCTTGTCTATTACAAAGGGCTTTATCAATTCAAATCCAATATAGAACATCTTCGAGTTGCTGCGGAGAAATAAATACAAATTCGTAGAATTCGAGCGATAATGACCTTGGAATTTGTATACAGTGTTTGCTTATTATGTCTTTCAACCCAAGAGTGCAAAGTGCTCATATGATAGGCTCTGTAGAATAAATATAAATGTATATATTTTCTCACAATTTGATACATGCGTATCTATCTTCCCGAGATTTGGCAATTTCGAATTCATATCTAAATAGACGGAAATACTAATGTATCTTATTGTCAAATGTGTTCACATGTTGTGCGCTTGTTTAAAAATTATATTCTATTCTACACACATGCACAAAATATTTATTTTAATTACGTTTAATATTATTTTAATAACAAATAATAATATTTGCAACGCGCTTAAATTCGATGAAAGCAACTGGCGACCACTCGATTAAAGCGCCCGAACAGAATGAGAGTTTGTATGCTATATATGTACTTATGTACATATGTACATACATATACATATATATATTCCAGATAAAGCAGAGAGATGCACGAAGCTTGATCGTATCAGTTCGAATCCGAAATTCGAACACTCTTGACTGTGAAGAGCGTGAGAGAGGCATTATGTTTATTTTCCAACATCGTCTCTTCTGTGCTCTTAGGTAGAGATATGTATCTGAAAAACAGTTTATGCAAGGAAACTAATAAATAACAATTTTTAATTAACGAATCTTTCGTTAAATGTATTTGATACTTGTATTGTCTATACATTCTTGATCAGCATTAGCAGTTGAGTCGATTTAGCCATGTCATGTCGTTAAAATTATGAATTGGATTGCTAATCAATCAAACGACTGACTAATTAACTTTCGTTTTGACTGATTATACTCAATGCAACTGAACTTAACTTATCGCTAATTACTGAACTCAACTAAACCCATCAAAGCGCAACTCAACTGAACTCAAGTAAACTCCACGCAGACTTAAGTCAACTCAACTCAATAGTGGTCAACAAAGTCTTTATTACTTTATTAATCAATTGTTATTTTTAAATCTGGTATAATTTGATAATTTTTTAATGGGTTGAACTGAAAACACCCCGACTTAAACATATCAGTTAAGTAAAAGAAACAAAACACACGTTTTTGAATTAAATGCGTCCAACACTCAAAGCTTTTTAAATCTTTCCGTTTTTATTTAATCTTTCTTTTTCATAAGTTGTTTCTTTTTTGCTGTATTTTTCAGCTCTATTAGTGCTCGTAAAATTAATGTAAATTCAAATTGTGAATCGAGTTTTCAATCAAAATGTAAAAATCGAAAAGAAAGCATCGAGCTTTCGATTAATTGGTAAATAATTCCAATATTTCGATTTTTGTCAAACTTTTTTAATTTGAAATTTTTTAAAAAGTGTCAAGAAGGCTAACTATGTGTAGAAAGTAATTCAGATTTAAAAAAGGAATTATATTTATTATTTATTCAGCTGTAATGGCAAACACAACATTCGACGACTCTGTAACTTTATAGCGACGACTAACAAATTCGTAATTGACTGATATGCGTGTGTGTATGTGTGTGTGTGTGTGTGCCTTGTCGCAGCGACACTTTTGTAGCTTAGCAGTGATGATAACGCGGCTGCCGCTTATCTCTTCCGAAGAAACGTTATTACCGTTAGATACCACTCCGAACAAAAACCGCTGCCTAGAAGCGCATGACGCGGCAGCAGCAGCAATAAAATGCAAACTCGATTGAATAAAATTAAAGAAAAAAAATAAAAATTTAAGATAAACTGGTGGAAGAGACTACAATACAACGACTGTGAGATACTCTGTATTTGTTGTGCAAAAAGAGCTGACTAGTTACTAGTTCAGTTTGCTCACAAAACTTAATCGTTGTTTCTCAAACTAACATCACAATGTCGCCTTCTTCGTCGTCGATGAACATACAACAACAATAACGACATTTTCCTGACCAAAGCTAAAACAAACAACAACACTCAGCAAATAATAATTGGCTTGTGGAATTCGGGTGCTCCCTGTTACATGCTCCATAACAGACTTACAATACCGGCTGCAAGGGTATTCAAAACATAAAACGATAAAAGCGAGCATGAAAAAGTCCAGCAATGTGCAAAAAGCGCATCGAAAATCAACTCGACGCTTCACCCAGAAACAGAAGACAACAACAAAAGCAGCAGCAACAACAACAACAACAGCCGCTCGCATGTAAACAAACTAGCAAAAGCTTGAAAGCTTTCTCGCCTCAGTCACTATTGATGCTTTGCGCTTTTGAGCGCGCACACATTGAAGACGGCGACGGCGACGGCGACGGCGACGGCGACTGCGCCGTCGCGACGGCTTATACATTTCTTTGGCGACCGGTGGCCAAAGTCGGAGTCCGAAACTCGGAGACTCAAACAAGCGTCGACCATTGTTCGTGTAGCACGTGCCACAGCCACTTTTTTTATTCTTCTTCCTCTCCATCTTTTCGATTCTCGCACTGAAGTCGTAGCAGCACCAACAACAAAAACAACAACAACAATAAACGCAAATTAACAGTTGATTTACATTGTGAAAAACTAGTGCAATTTGTTATAGTTGGTATTTTTTTTTGTTTTTGTTTTTAATCAACGTGATCGATTGCGATAACGATAACGATAACAATAATGCGAAATAATTCTGTGTGTACGTGTGTGTTGTGCATGTATGAGTGTTCAATTGGATGAAAACAACAACAGTTTGCGTAAGTTACTTTCAAATGATCTTGTATAAAACAATAACAAATTTGAAAAAATCAAGACAATCAATTATTTGGATAAGGAATGGCTTGAACTAGTACATATATCAAATTAATTGGAAAGTGTATTCAAATTTGCTAGAATAATGTCGTATACTATAAAATTATGTTTCTTCTCTATCTACAAAACGTTCTGTCAAGTATAAGGGTATTAAAATTGAATTTTAAAAATTTATGTATACTTGTATTTTTTGTTGTTTTCTAAATTAGGGGTGTCCGATTGAGCAATTTTTTGTATATTATTAGTCCATGAGTTATACAATCTAAATTAAAGTTGATTGGGCTGCTTGCTGCGATAAATGCACTCCACAGAAAGAGAGAGGGAGACGGAGAAAGAGAGTTATAATTAATAACAAAATACTTATTTACGATTTCGGGCTGAAAGCCCAAGTCGTACTCCCGATGTGTTGTAATGTACCATAGAGACCCATGGCATACGAGTATTATATTCAACGGCGAGTATATACGGTGTAGCTAAAGATACCAGAGCACAGCACTCCATTCCATTTGACTATGCGGGGCATGATAATAATAAACGAACGGGCAGCTATCCATATCCATGTTTACTGATGTGATCAGAGTGCGGCCTGCGTTGCGGTGTTGTAGAATTTGAGAAGCGCATTAAATTGTACGAGTAGTTGGTTTCGGTGTTGCACACACCTTTTGCCCGTCCTCTCTACCCCCTCTGTCTTTCTCTTTCTCTCTCTCTCGCTCTCTCTTTCTATCTGGAACTCTTATAAGCCAGCCAGCCAGGTGCCTTTTCTAAAGACCGCGTTGCCGATTATTGCTTTAGTCATAGACGTTGCTTTAATTATATTTCTTTTTATTTATGCTTCAGAGTCTGTCTCTTCTTCTCTCCTTCTCTGTTCCATTCAATTTCAATTGCAGCTATTGCCACATTTTGTCTGTTGCTCTTAACAGAGAATCATCGACGGAAATGCAGAAGAGTTTAATTCATGCGTTCAAAATTTGCATTAAAACCATTTCTGTAATGCGAGTATTCATCTCTTGTATGATTTAATTTGCAGTCTTTCGAATTTATTTATCAGCTGTGAATCCATCACTTGATAAAATTGATTTTTGTGGGCACGTTTTCAAAAATAATGCTCATTCCGATTACCTTTCGAAATCAAAGTTATCATTTAACTTGATTGAAGCATTACAACCTAGCTAGTTATAATTTTTGTCTTGTTCTTGATGATTTAAAAGCTCATACTTAGGATTAAAAAACCTGCTGGGAACCAGAAATGAATGTTATAGATATGTAAGTTGAATAAAGTGGTTCGAGTTCATGTTGCAAGCATCGAAATTTGTAAGATCTTGTCGACACCTCGTCGAGTGGCTTTTGCGTCGTACGTTCAACTCGCGTGTCTGCAATACCCAAAAAAAAAGAAAATAAATAAAAAAAGAAGATGAGGATTAGACAAACCGAAAGATAAATGGCCACAGTCGCCAAATGACCAAATGCAATTGCAGCTTACACTAGCATTTGTATTTACTTTTATTTCGCATTCACATTGCGTTAATTAGCGTCGCTTTCAGCTCAAAATCTTTGAGGCATTTAAGAAATGGATGAATCTTAAATACAAATACAAAAAAGGAAATATAATAAAAAAATCAAGCTGCAAGCAAGTTGAGAAATGTGCAAAAGAAAAAGTGAAATTTCTGGCTGGCCAACTAAGACAGGCTTTGCCTGCAACTTGCTGCTTGGAGCTGCAACTAGTTTCCCATGGCCAACACGAACTGAATACGAATCGAACTAGGCCCGAAACCGATCCCAAAACCAAGCCCGAGACTGAGTTCGAGTTCGAGTCGAGTCCGAGCCCGGTCCCTCGAATTGTCATCCTTTTGCTTTCGTTAGCCGCCAGCAGACATTGTGGCGCGGGCGATGGCTAATAGCGGTGTTAGCCATGGTTAACAAATCTCTCGGTCAACAACCGGCACAGCTTCGTTGCAGTTGCTGTTGCTGTTGCGGTTGCTGTTGCTTTTGCAACTTTCCACCAATGTCAATTATGTATTAAGGCAAAGCGTTTACATACGACATTTTTAACTCGGCACTTGCCTAGAAATCGCCGATGCGTCTTTTGATTTTCATTTTCCATATTGAAACGCAATGCTCAACAGGTTTTCCAATCTTGTTGTTGTTGTCGTTGTTGTTGTTTTTGCCGATAATTGGTCATTTGTGGAGTTGGTCTTCATAATCTCCCACTGAACGAAATTAGCCGATTTCAACTCTTGCCACAAAGTGAATTTCGTATGCTCGTTATAATAAATTTATCTGTAATAATTATTACAAATAATAATAGCTCGAATAAAAAATTATTTTCGTTACTTCAAATATTATAGGTCTTTGAAGCGTTAATTAAAAGAAGCATTAAGTAATTGCTTTCCAAACTCAATTTAAAATGTTTTATTTTTTAGTATTAATTAAAAATAATTTTTTGTCTACAGCACACAAATATTTGATTTATAAATAAAAGTAAAATTTTCCTCAGATGTTTTATATTAATATAATATATAATAATATAAAATAAAAATCTCAAGGTTTTTGAATTATGTATTTTGAAAAACATGGACATTTTTATAATAATATTAAATATTTGTAGAATACATAAAATTGAGACATAAGTTTGCATAAAAACAGACGGACTAACAGTATCGACTTAGTTTCAGTAATTTGAAGACTTTGACCTCTTAAATGTGAAAAATTATAATAATAATATATATGCAATACAATTAGTATTTAAATATTTGATTGACATTTTCATTGACTTGGCTGTTGTATGCAGAGGGGGACTCCACAGAGGAATATCACCGATTTGGATTTGGATTTTTGATAGTAAGATTTCACCACAATCGTATAGTGTTTATCTGCGTTTATTGGGAAATGTTGCAGCAACTCTCGGAACTAGCACGACAATTGTGGGTCCGTCACATTCAACAAGTGCCGTGGCGTGCCACCAATTGTTGCAGTGCCACATCTTCACCTATCTTATCCACATTTGAGAGCTGTGCGATTCTGCCTCCAACGAACTCCAACGGTCGTCTGTTATCTATGTACATATGTGCATATGTATGTGAACACTCTGAGCTTATTTGTCTTGTCTTGTTGTTGTTTGTGTTTTGTTAGACAAATGCTTTGTTTGCTTTGAACTTTCACGGCATGGGCAGATTGAATAAATGAATGCATGAATGATGAGTGGTTGACCATGTGAGTGGCTTATTTGCAAGCGAAGCTTTTGCCGGAGCTTTTGTCAGAGCTTTTGCTGTGAGCGGAAGCGCCTTATTAACTCTTGGCTTATAACTGTTTTTTTAATATTTTTTTTCATCTAATTTTTCTTTGAGAGATTATCTGGATCGAGACAACTTTGATTTGAAAGCTCTGCGAATTTTCATTGACGAAAACTTCTCGTTGATTGTCTGCCCAATCTATAACTTCCTTTTGACCAACTTGTTGGCCAGCTCAAAAGTTTAAACCGTTTCTTTCACTTTTGCTTTCTTTTCCTATGCGGAAAGTGAAAATTTCCATCCCAAAAGCAACAAATTATAAAGCATTGCTCAATTCTAAGCGCTAATTTGAATATGAATGCCAACGTGTCTATAAAAGCGAATATAGAGACGAAGATGCTTAGACGAAGAGTATACATAGATGCTAACTCAATGGCTGGCAGTACCGTTAGACAGATGTCTACCAATGTTAGCGGTGTTCTGTTTTTGATAACAAAGCGAAAAGTAAAAGTGTGGATGCCTCAATCAAAGTGCCCTATTGTGTCGATCGAACCGAATGGAGAAAATTTGCGATGTATTAAGCTATGTACATACTCTATACTACATAGTGATGTAAATCCAAACATTTAATCGATTTTTATATCGAAATCGACAAAATCTACAGAAAAATGTTCGATTTATCTTCAAATAATTCCGATATATCGAGTCTTCCTAAAAAAAATGTTCAAAAGAGAAGGAAAATGTAACTATAACATAAACGCGTATATTTTGATTTGTGAAGTTGCTAAATTAAAAATTAGACAAATTTTAAACTCTCATAACTTTGCCAAAATTAAAATATAATTAAATTCTCATTTAATGAAACTTAATTCTGCAAATAAACTCGATTAATATAAAAAAAAATGATCGAGATGAAGAACTTAAAAATCGCTTAGCGAATATCGACATGTTCCAATGTATTTTTACATCATTACTCTATACGTATAATATTCACACTATTTGTAGGATGTTTATCAGTTACCAATTGGTTCTAAAATTGAATTGGATCCAATAACAATGTCTTGTACTTTGATCTTACTGCCTCTCCCACTTCCTTATTTTTTTCGACTTTGTCTAGTAGCTTGTTAAGTTTGGGGTGCAGTTTTTTACCATCATCTACAAAAGTGAGAGGAAAACACGTTAAAAGTAATGAAACCATTTCCAACGGAGTTAAAGAAATTATTTTTGTTGCTGCACCCAAAATCACTGAAGCATTTCAACTTGTTATTGTTTCTACTTTTCTTTTATAATGATCTTGTTTCGGGTTTCGTTTTTAAATAGTTTCAGCTAGAAGATTTCGGTAACTAGGGCCAGTCAGGAAAGGTTTTTAGAGGAAACAACTTTGAAAGCTTAAAATGATCTTTTAAACTAATATGCAAAAATATGTACACAGATATACTATTGATGTCACTATCGATTATCATTATCATCACAATGACACAATGACAGTTGCTTGAAGTTTGAAAATTAGTGATGTAAATCCAATCTGTGCTGTATAAAAATCATTCAAAAAAGGATTTAATTAACTCCCAAAAGAATCAATCAAATATTTTGGCTTAAGTAACTTTACAAAGTCTTAGTCTTACTTCTTGCCATTAACTATGTGTCAAAGTAGTTTGAAATTCTGATGATCTTAATCGTGTCTTTATATTCATAGCTTGTACAACTTAAATACCCCTTTTTATTAAGTGCTACTCGTACTTTGAATTATACATATAATGAACGAATCTACTCATTAATTTTTCATCTAATTACACATATATTTACATTACACACAGGTATATTTACATATATATATATATATATATGATGATCAACGAGCTGCAAAAGTTGCAGAACTTTTGCATGTTCAACTCAACTCAAGCGCATCGAGAGTTCTTCTTCAGAAAAAAAAGCAGAGCGTCAGTTAGGTAGTTAGTCAGTCAGTTAGTCAGTCAGTTAGTTAGTTAGCCACTCAGTTAGTTAGTCAGTCAGTCAATCCAATGAGCAGAGCGAGCCAAGTGGGCAGTTGATGCGTTCCCATTGACTGAGCTGGTTTGAAGTTAGGAGCGTTATCTTGAGCTGATATGCCCGGAACTTGGTAACAGCCCTTCCCCATATCCCCCTGTTTTCCCCTCAGTATGAGTCCCTGAGTCATGCTCAAGCAGCGTAAAGAGTTTTCGTGATTTCTGGTTCAATGGCGCTCGGTGAATGTCACCGCCCGCATTTCGTGCCCTGACGAAACTTCCGTTTCAGGTTTGTATTCAGCTCTATAGAAACATATTTATATATTTGAGTGCGTGTGTGTGTGTGTGTATGTGTGACAGTCCTCGACCTTCACATAGATGACAATCATTTCATTTTCATCGCTTGCATTTTTGAGTGACTTCAATTTCATAATCGTTGGCAAATCTCTCAACTTTGTCTCGACCCCAAACATAAAAATTTAAATGAAAATGAAAATAAAACTAAAACGGAAACTGAAAATGTCAAAGATGATGTCCATTAGTTGGGGCAATTTGTTGACACTTGAGGCCTGGAATTAAGGTCTGTCTCTGTGGATCTATGGGGCCAAAACAAGTATTTAACCTGGTCTTCGTATCTGACTTAGAAAGGCGACCAGGCCATAAACATTTGCCCTGTGCATTTATAATGCAAATATCTATAACAAAGTCTTTTATACTTAATAGATTTGTTTTAGTTTCGTCGTCTACCGCATTTCACGTATTTCTTTTATATTCAAATTCAAACCAAACTCGAAGGTTGCCAAAATCATCATCAACGTCGCTTGCAGAAATCGAATCCGATTCAAATCCAAATCATACACAATCACACTTGGGACACACATAAACTCGATATCAATCATTCATCTATGGCGACCATAACCTGGGAAATATAACATGAAAATATCTTAGAAAGCCCAAACTTTGGCTAATTCATAACAGAATTCATCTATGGATCATACGGGCAATGTGTACACTATTTATGACTGCGTTTATAGTAATTGATTTTTATTTTGAAAAAAAAAAAAAAAAAATAGCTTAACTGTTGAATTTTTGTGTAATTTTGTATGTTTCTTTTATTTTATGTGCTACATATGCCACTTATCAGTATAAGGGCCGTTTTTTCAATGTACATTTTACATTAATTTCAATACATTTTACGGCAAATTCTCTTTTCAATGTTATCATACACCTTTTTTAGACATTGACAAATTTGAAGTCTGTGAAATGAGGTATATATTTATATATATATATTTGTTTATTAACTTTTCATTTCTATAAATTTCAAAAGAATTAAATTTTGACTTAATTATTTTATTTCTAATTTTCTAGCTCTTCCTTCTTTAAATAATACAAATTAAAAACTATTAAATTATTAAAATATTTAAATTTGAATCTGATTTGATTGCAATGTTGCATATGGTACATATACTTGTTAATATTATTGGATGAACATTTCAATGGTCAGCGGCTGTCAATTAGCTGAGAATAGAACTGTGAACTGTGCATTTTCGAATGGGGCATGCAACAGCGGCAGCAACAATAACAATGTTAATCGGCCCCCAACTGCGGCCCCCAACATTAGAGCTTTTGTTGTTATTATTGTTGTAATTATTGTTGTTGTTGTTATTATTGTTGACGCGTGCGCAGCCAAGTGAAACATTTGAAATGAGCGCCGGCGCAGGCAGCGCAGTTAGCAGCGCAGTCAGCAGCGCAGTCGCATCGGCCTGGTGACATGGCAGTAAGCGTGAAAATAAATAAATAACAATAAAAGCGCATAAAATGCCACAGCTGAAAGATAAAGGGAGGAGTGGAGAATGTTAAGGGGGTTGTTGCTGCTGTTGTGACTCCAATGTTGAGCAAACATGACAACAACAACAACAGCAACAGCAGCAACTCAAACGCGCTTACAAACATTTAATCATCGCAATAGCGTCGACAGCGACAGCGACAGCAACAGCGACGTCAACG
Source organism: Drosophila rellima (assembly GCA_035043635.1). NCBI lineage: Eukaryota > Metazoa > Arthropoda > Insecta > Diptera > Drosophilidae > Drosophila > Drosophila rellima. The sequence goes on along the minus strand of JAWNMV010000134.1, from coordinate 2,573,058 downwards.
GCGACGTCGCAGTTTTGCATAAGGCAAAACGCAGAGCAATCTCCCCTCCATATCTCCCTCCCTTGCACTGCTCTGCTGTTTTGGCAGAGTCGGAGTCAGAGTCGGAGTTTGATTTGAATTTGGCCAGCAACATTTGCGGCGACGGCGTCACGGCGCGCAGACGTCGGACGGGCCAAAAAACAAAAAAAAAAAAAAAAAAAGAAAAATATAAATAGAAAAACGGAAACCGGAAAGCGGCGACGACGGCAAATATTAAAAAGCAATCAACAAATTGCGACAACGAGAACAAAACGAACCCGAAACCCGAAACCCGAATCTCGTGACGCGTTGAGGTAGAAGAGGAAGACAGACAAACGCACAGTGGCAACCTCTTCGTGGTCAACGCGAAACTCGCAACTCGAAGCTCGACTCGAACTCGGGGCGGGAACATGCCCAGCGTTGAGGCACTGTCCGCGGATCTGTCAACGCGACCGGTCGTCGTTTGGAACGGTGCGCAGTTTACGGCAAGTAGCAGGGAATTGGAGTTGGAGCTGCTGCGTCGCGATTACGGTCTGGATGAGCGCATGCTGGAGGCGACTCTGGTGCCGCGATATAAACGCCACAAGCCGCAAGCGAGCGCGCGCAATGCGCATGTGCGTCAGGCGCCGACAGAGCGTGCGGCGACAACGTTGACTCCCTCGACCTCCGATTGGATATTGCGGCAGGGCAATAGCGTCGTCTCCCAGGTCAATTTCCATCCCTGGACGGAGCTGGGGGAGCGCAAGTTCTCGCACTTTGATCTCGTGCCCTGGCGACGCACGCGCAGCGCCTTGGATCTCAGCTCCGCGCTGGATTACAGCGCAAGCGGAGGAGCAGAAGGAGCAGGAAAAGGAGCAGGAGGAGACAGAGACAGAGCAACTGCAGCGGCCGCAGAGAAATCGCTGCGTAGCCTAGAGAAACTCGAGCTGCGACACAATCGACGGCGCCTGCAGCGCGCCCGCTCCACGCAACAGGGTCTGCGGCGTCTGGTCCGCGTGCGTCTCATCTTCTCCATTGAGCTGCGGCACAAACGCATGGAGCTGCTGCGTCAGAGTGCGCCGCCCATGCGGGTCTTCGAGCAGCGCTTCGCGCTCAGCGAAAACGAGAGCGCTGCCTACGAACGCATCCTACTCGATGCCAATGCTGGAGTCGAGCAGCACGTGGGCTACTTCAGCCGGCGACAAGGTGGCAACTCCGCCGCTGACGATGATGAGCAGCTGGTTGTGGATTTTGCCAGCGAAACTGAGGTGGAAGCCGAGGCAGATACCGCTGAAACTGAGGCTCAATATGCCACAATTGCCACAGGCCAAGAAAATGAGGCTACTGCTAAAAAAGCAAGTGAAAAGTCTGTTCAAAAAGCAGTAGTGGAAACTTCAGCAGTTGAAAATAAAATTGGAGTGGAAGTAGAAACTGAAAAGAGATCAGGATCAGGATCTGCGACAACTACTAAAGTGCCATGCGTCAAGTGTCGCGATGTTGCCATTCAATTAAGGTAAACGATCGATAACGCAACTTATCGATAACTTGTGTATCGAATTGCACTTTTCTCTTATGTTCTTTTTTTTTGTAGTGGTGCAAAAAGTGAGCTTAAAACTAAAATTGAATTATAACGTCAAGTGAATTTTTATGAGTGCAGCTGGAATATTTGAGGCATTCCAAAACAAATGTTTTCTTGTTAGAAGAACGTTTTGAAACTATTGGTCAATAGTGGGTATCTAAGGCATCTAGGGAGTTTATGCATTTGTTTTTCGGTTAAGTTTATACAACTATAAATAATATATAAACGTAAATCCATTTCCCACATTCTGTATGCGTTTGGATCTTGTGTCAATATATTTTATTGTCAATTGATACATTTTTAAATTTAAGAGTTTCATACCACTTTTCCACTCTTAAGACTGCTAGACTACTTTTCATTAGTTTTATTGATCCCGATCTTTGAATCATATGTTGCCGTTCAGTTAATCTATATCAAGGCTTTTTTTGTGTAATATTATTATTTCTAGAACTACAAAGTTCAGCCTTTTATTTAATGTTATACTGCCTCTCGGTAATGAGAGAACTAACTTATGTTATTAGACTAATACTGAAAGTAGATCTAGATTTCTATGGGGCATATACAATTGCACAAAAATTTTTTTCATATTTGAGTATGTATGTAGGTCAATTCAGGTGATTTTTGCACACAACAATTTCGGTTCTGATGTGGCCAACAATTGAGACCAACAGTTGGGACCAACTGACCAACTGGCCCCCATTTGGGTGGCCAAATTGCGTTCTCAGCACCTCAGTGTGCAGCAACGGCCGCCCTCTTGTGGCACCTGCTACAAGCGCCTCATTTCGGCCAACTAATTTAAGACTGTTGACGCAATAAATTTAAAGAAAGTGGCTTTGGCATTTCACTTGCTTTCGGTGTGCTTTTATAGTAAAAACTGTCAGAAGCACGCAGACAAAACAGACTAACAACAACAGCTAAAAGTCATTTTTGTCGGTTCGTCAGTTACTTCTCTTTCTCTCTCCCCTCGTCAATCTCTTCTGTACTCTGTCTTTGTCTTTGTCTCTGTCGTTGTCTCAATCTTCACTTTGTTATTCAATTAATTTGTCGTCACCTTTTTACTATGTGAAGAGTCAAGTTTATGAGTTTTGCTCGAGTTTTGTCTGCGGAAGCGGCGCCCGATTTTCATGCGTGTGTGCGTCTGCTTGTGTGTGTGTGTATGCCTCATGGGGCAAGTGCCACACACTGTTAATGTGAGTCAGCTCACCTGCTTATGGATCTGACCCGGTTAACTCACATGCCATGGGCCAAATTATCCAAGCGAATTTCAATCTTTTCACAACAAGCAGTGTATGTGTGTGTGTGTGACTGCGTATGTATGCATGTGTGTGTGTGTGTGTGTTTTAATAACTTCCATTTTTTCATAAATAACTGCTAGCGAAAACATCAAGTGTTGTCTTCTTTTGAGCTTCAGCTCTCAAGTTTGCAGCTTAAGTCATTCGTTATTTATTCCCTGCGCTCAAAAGACGGCAACACTTTTTTCCAGCATGCTTTCGATCTTCAGCTTAAGAATATGCTAGATTATTTTATGGTCGTGCCTAAGCTCAATTACATTAAGTCAATGCTAAACCATTTCTTCAATTTATTAATCAAATATATTTATGAATTTACTGTACATTTATTTTATTGTTATATTAATGATTTTATTTGATTGTTTCCTTGCAGAACCATTAACGACTATGCGCTCAACTCGAATCTACACTTGAAGCACATCAGCAACAACAACAATAACAATAAGCTGAACAATCTCTACAACAACAAAGCGCATAATAAAATTCACAACAACAACAACATTAATAAGAGCAATCATAACCTAAACAGAATGCATGCCCATCAGCTGGATTCGTATCTGGCCGGGATGCCGATCAGCATGAATATGGGCAGTCCAATGCATCCCGGCAACATTTCTGGTAACGAAAGGCCCAATGGAGGGGCATTGGCATTGCATTATGCGGCTGCCAGGGGATGTCTGGACTGTGTCCAGTTGCTGGTTGCCGCATCCGTTGACATTTGGTAAGCCAACTTACATTTTCGAGTATCAACAACTAACAAAAGATACAAAAAAAAAAAAATTAGCTCAATAAATTAAAAGCAAAAGTCGAACAGTTTTCAGTACAGTTTTTGCCAGGGGGTGAAAGCCATGTTCTTTGTCACCCAAGCAGGGTAGGAGTTGCAGATGAAATTAAGTAGACAAGTCCGGTGGAACGAACGGTGCTTATTTAAATGATTGCGACAAACGTCGACACAAATTCAGAGCGACTTCTCCCCATTTGGCTGCCGTCTACAGTCACCAGTTTGCGTGATTTGCAGCTCTTTAATGCCATTTTATTGCATTCAATTGCCCCATATCATTATCGACAACAGTTGACATTTCTCAATTGGCCATTAGCTGGAAATACTGCCTCGAATGCGGAAAAACTCAATTCGAATTCAAGTATTCGTTGGTTCAATATCATCATTCAAATGAGAAGCATTCCATTAATCTTATAGAGATAGATACAAATCGGTGGTACAAATGAAAGTTCAAATCTATCAAATCGAGCAGAAAGACAAGACATATTTTCAATTTATTTATTAAAAGCTGTCAACTAAATATAATTTAAAAACCAAAAAAATTGATAGCAACTATTTTGTTTATATAACAGTTATAAATAATGAAATCGATTTCTGAATTAAAAACTGAATCATAATAATGCTAAAAGGTTTCTAGATGCTGACCAAGGCTTTGGAAATTTGTATTCTGCATTTTATATTCTAATAAATAAATGAATTCGATTAATATATATTATTTGCCTTTGCTTGCATGACAAGCCTTTTCTCAATATTTTTAATAATCTTAAAATATTAAAATTTGCAATTAATTACTACATTATGCGAAAAGGAATATAGTTAACAAACATAAAAAGTGCTCATTTTACTAGAAATTATTATCTTCAGGAGTATATAACCAATGGACTTATGTGCAAGTTATTTGACTACATTTTTTATTAAGTGGAGATCATGGTTTAAATACTTATTCAATTACTCGTGCTTATTTAAGGATCGATCAACCTATTGAAACTTTGCACTTCTAATTCGACTGACCCAATTCCGCCTCTCATTAACAGTTGATAATTGCTAAAAATATATATAAATTGGCGACTGACCCACATGTATCTGTCTGACGATTAAGAGAGATCGGTCTGTTGCACTGTTTGTGGACTCTTGAAGTGCTGTTTAATGAGCATTGGCCGACTTGATCGATTGCAGTCAAGGCAATTAAATGCGGATAATTAAAGCTGATGATCTCATAATTAGAGCTACAAAACAATGGGAGAATAAAAAAAAACAAGAGAACATGAGATTGCCAACTATGGTGGCAAATGATCCGTGCATGCAATCGCAGCATGGGCTCCATGACTGATTGAGATCGCTTTCCAGCTGGAGTTGCAGCTGCAGCTGAGCCACCTGCCCACCTACTGTGGCATCTTTAGCCAGAGACAGAGACAGAGGCAGGGACAGCGAGAGAGACAGAGACAGAGACAGAGACAGAGCTAGTGGCAGCCTTGCTTGGAGTCACCTAAATACCAAAGGAGAGCACGCGTTCTAAACATTGATTCATGGGGCAAGGCGAGCGAGGTGGCCAAATCTAGACCCAAACTCAGGTAGCAAGTTTGCCAGGTGACCAGGTAACCAGCTAAGCAGATAACCAGCTAACCACATGGATCGGCTTGGGTAACCAGCCAGGCATCCAGGCGTGCTATTTTTATGCTCCAACTGGATGCCAGGAGGAGGAGGAAGAGCTACAGAGTGGCGAGTGGCAACAGTTGGGGATACCAGCACAAAGCACCGTTGCAAGTGGCCAGTTGCTAGTTGCAACAAGTTGCAATTGCAAGTGGAGCAACTGTGCTAAGGAGTCCGCCGACTGACTAGCCAGGTCTTTGGTCTGGTTTGGCCAGCTCTGAATCTGACTCTGGATCTGACTCTGGTTCTGGTTCTGGCTCTGGCTCTGACTCTGCCTTGCGGCTTGCTTGAATTCTCTTCCTCAATTCATATTTATTAAACACGCCAGTTCAATTGCCATGACAACTGACACAGCAGCTTAGACACTGTGCAGTGCGAGGTCTGTTTAATAAGTTGCCATTATAAGTATTATATTGAAGCATAGAAAGAAATTACTCTCTCTTACAACTCAACAACTAACCTAGCACTTTATAGTTTATTTTCAATTTGTAGAGCGTAAAATAGTATGACTTTGCTATAAAACATTTAAATAACTCTTTATTAAATTAGCTAATGTAACGAATATTAACAATTTACACATGAATTAGTTCATTATAATAAGCAAAACGACTGCGCTCTTTTAATACTTTTTTTTGGTTTGCTCGAAAAAAATTCTCTCTGGCATTAATTAAATATTTAAGCAAGTTGTAATGAGAACACTTAGTTATAGAACTTATATTTATTGATTTCGTATTCGAATTGCTTCTTAGAGTGATCACATGTTTGTATGAGCATTTGTGTATCTAAATAATTATTGTAATATTTTAATGTGATTTGATAGCATTAAATAATTACATTTCTTAAAGAATTCTACACATTTGATGTGTACTTAAAATTTGACAAATTGAATGGCTGACATAACAGCTCTTAAATCTTTCACTTAAATTATCTTTTGGGTTATTCTCCATAAATTGTGACCTCTCTATTTTCATGGCTTGCTCGAGCAACCCATGTGGAGTGCAAGAAGGAGAGGGATAGCTTCCAGAGAGATGGAGAGAGATAGAGAGCGAGAGAGAAGGGAATCCAGAATTATTATCCAATGAGTATACAAAACATTTGATGATAGGCTCTGGCTCCAAGCAAACGCTTCTTGTGGCTGAGCTGGTTTCTGCTTTGCTTCTTGGTGTTGCCGATGCCGTTGCCATTTTCCTCACTTGTTGTTGTTGTTGTGGCTGTTGATGTTGTAGTTGTTGCTGGTGATGATGTTGTCGTCAGTCGGTTGCTGGCCGCTGGTCGCTTTGGCTTCTATTCGCGTTTGGTTACTCGAAGCGAACGGTGCTTTGTCGTGCAGCGTCTTCGTTTCCATTTTCATTTCCATTTCCATCTTTGCTGGGCAACGTTGTTACCGTTTCTCTGCCGTAGCACAACCGTTACAACCGAACAACCGAACAACCGAACAACCGACAACCGAACAACAACAACAACAACATGTGGCCATAGATGAATTTAAATTTTGAATTTGTTTTGATTTTATTCAGCTGCTGTTATTGCTCGTAGCGCTTTTCGTAGTTTTAAAGCTCAAATGCCGCAAGTGCCGTGTACGTAGCGTCTGTTGCCGTGCGGCCACGCCCACACAGCGCCCACTCGATGCCGTCGAAAGCCTGCGCCGCGCCGTGTGTTGGTCAGCAATCACCAACAACGAACAACGTACAACGAACAACAACAACAACAACACCAACAACGAACAACATTTCGCGCTTCAAAGTGTTTCGAATGCAGTTAACGAATCGGAACGCGAATTAATTAACAGTCTCAGTGTACCAAAGAACTGCAAGCCACAACAATAACAACAGCATAAACAACAACAACAATTGCAGACAACGAATAGTAGCAACAACCTGTGTGGTGCTCAATCCGCAACCATGAAAAGGTAGCCCCACATCAGTCACAATAATCAATTGGCCAAGCAACGAGCAGCTGCCCCACCGGCGAAGAACCACAACTTGAAACCACTCGACGGCAATTGTGCTTTGTTTTCCCTTTGCCATTATATTAACTTAATTGTTTTTATTTTCGTTTTTTTTTATATGGTGTTCTTAATGTGTGTGTGTGTGTCTGCGAATATGCTGCCAAAAAAAAGGGCAGGCTTCCAAAAATTATAAAATATTCAAACATACAAAATTAGTGAAAATACAAATTAAAATCAAATACGAAATTCTGTGTGACGCATTCGACTCTGTGCACGAATTATCAATGAAACCTTGAAGAGAATCAGAAATATAATGCAATGCAATAAAATAGCAATGATATAGTGATCTTCGATACAACGGATTAAAAAACCTCATAAATAATAATAAATGATTGTAAGGAAGACAGTAATTTCTTAGGATGAGCTTCAGACTATCGATGCCAATTATAAATTGTTGGATAAACTATTCAGTTGTAAATTGAATTATAAAATAATGACAGACACAAAGATTTTGATAGTTAACATGGAGATGGAAAAATTACATGCGGTTTGAAAGAAAACAATACACAGATTATATTAAACATGATAGTTGGGATAAGACTAAGAAAAAATTATAGAAGCCAACAAGTATACAATTACATAATTACGTTTAAAATAGTTTGGGGAAATGATATAAGAAGAAAGATAAAATAAATATTATTAAGCTTTTTTTGAATGACGTGTCTGACATGATAGCATGAGAATGACAATGAGATCAAAAAATAAGTTGACCAGAATGGCATTGTTAATGATCTTGATTTTATGATAATAATACTTACAGAAATTGTCACTATATAAGTGAAAATTATTATTTATTATTATTACGTTTATATATTTGGGTTACATTCAGACAGTTTTAAAATAATTTTTTTTATTAACAAATACTAGAAAATTGCTCAGTTTAGAAAACTAAATTCTTAGATGTTTCTGTAGAAGATAAATAGTTAAGACAGGAATTTAGGTCAAATAAAAAATATCAGAGATATATAATGCAATTAATTGATTTCAATAATGTTTAGCTTAAAGCAAAAAATATTTAATATTGATTGTTGCCGTACAATTTTGTGTCGAGAGCTGGTTTCATTCTACCATTTGTGCGACACGCAAATGCTCAATTAACAATCAGATAGAAAGATCAAGATCTGTAGACCAGATTGGTAGTTGTATTCCCATAATGGTAACGATAAACTGGCATAACTGTCAACCGCGATCGTAACGAGGCTGCTCTCTACAATTATCGCTGTTTTGAGACTACGCTTAATGCTAACAAGCAAATGGGTATTAAAAATATTTAAAACAAAAATAAAAATGAAGAAAAATATAATTATTAAATTGCAATTACAAAATGGGCACAACAAAATTGGGTATACTACTTGATACGTACTCGCAATTTACTGTATTTTCACCTACAAAACCAAAGCTGAAGACGCTTCACAAGCAAAGAAGCCGAAGACGCTCAAAAGCTGAAGAAGCTGTCGAGGCGAATAAAAAACACGCGACTAGCGAATCGACAAAACGGGGGTAGTTAGCGGACTGGGGGTAGACGAGACGGACAGGTGTGCTATAAAAAAAAAATAAATAAATAATAGTCACAAGTGGAAGAAGCAGCAGCAGCAAAACATCAAGATGAAAAATCCACTTTAATTGGTGCACAATTCATTTCTATAGCGAAACGCTGGAAAATGTAACAAGTCGTCAAGTCGTCAAGTCGCTCAGTGAAGAAAGCAACTGGAGCGCCAGCTTCATTCCTCGATCTTGTTGAAAAGTTGAGGCGCGAGTCATTCGAGAGTTCAGACTCGAGACTCGAGACTTGAGAGTCTGAAGCTGGAGCTCTGAAGCTGGAGCTGGTGTCTGGTGTCTGGTGTGCAATATCCATGAAGTGGTCGCCACTGAGCTGCTCAGTCAAAGCGATGCCAACACCGGCGCCGCCAACATGAATTAGGGAAAGCACAGTGTGACAAGCCAATGCGAAAAATCTACCAACATCACACTGAACTATTTATATTTGAATAGCTGTCTAATTGCTAATGTATTCCATTGTTATTTTCATATTGGGGCATTTGGTTTGGAAAACAATCAAGAATTATTAATGGGTGCTTATTTAAAATGTTAATAGGAAAGCTAAAACATTTTACAACAAGTTCAGGTAACTCAATTAAATTATCTTGCAGTTTTCATTTAGGTTGTTACATCTTTTAGGTTGTTACATCTATTTTATAATTTAATATGCATTTGAAAATAATCATGAACTAATAAAATTTATTTTTTGTATGCTGAAGAAAGATAATTAATAATATAATTAATTAATTTAAAATCAATACTGCAACGAATTGTAAGCCTAGCTTTTAGTCTAGCACAAAATTGAAGCAATTTAAATATTTTCGTGGATTTAGCTAAATTTAGCATAATTAGTTTATCATAATTGAAATGATTTTGAAGTCTCGATGAAGCTTTGATTTTGCCATTCTTGGATAAAATTTGATCTCTTCTCTTGTTAATTGTTAAAAGACTTTGTTTTTGCTGAGCCGCTTGACGATCTCGTCCCACTGTGCGGTGTCGGAAAACGCTAACGAAAATGGTTGCAAATGCACACTGACTCAGCCCAGAGACAAGAGCTGCCCGGGCGTAACTCACAGATAGAAACATCTACCGTGTGTGATCTGCTCTGGATTGCAATTTGCTTTTGTTGTTGTTGTTGTTGTAGATGTTGCTAATTTCACCCGAAAATAAGAAACAAAACAAAACAAAGCGAAACGCAAGACAAATGGGCAGCAAGTGCGCTAGAAGTTTGCTGAGCCCGATGAGAGATGCTTCAATCGCGAGGCGGACACTTTGCGAGTCAGTTGCAGACGCAGTGCGTCCAGTTGCCACAAGTTGCAACTTTCGGTTTCTGAGAGGGAAAGAGCGAGAGAGAGAGAGAGAGAGAGAGAGAGAGGGAGCGATATAGAGTAAGGCAGAAATATTTAAAACGATTGATTTCGATCTCCCCTTCTGACAAGCAGACAAACTTGATATGCAAATAAACGGAAGCATAAAACAGTAAAAGCCCAACAATAAAATCAAAAGTCGAAAATTGAAAATCGAAAAGGCAAACAAAAGCAAACTAAACCAAAGAATCAACAAATATCAATATCAAAGTGATTTTTCATTTAAACAGTTTCTTGTCTGTGTGAGTGTTTTGTGTATTTATGTTAACGGTATTGGGGAAATCCAGGCCGATGTTACTAAAGTCGATTCCATGAACTTCGTTATCGCATTGTGAAATTGAAAGTCGCATAACGTGTATACATAATCCGCAAAGTGTATTCTGTAATCTGTAATCTGTAGGTAAGCCAAGGGATTTAAGCATCATCATCCAAATACTTAGCACAACAACTGCACTCTGCATCACATACATATATTTAGCATCTAACATGCATATGATACCTCATACGAATTCCGACAATGTTTTTAGGAATTACAAAAAAAAAACTTAACAAAAAAAGAAGAAGAAAATGCAACTTTAAAAAACCAAAATTAAGATAAAAAAGGAAATCATAAATTAGGAAAATCAACTAAGAAAAATATTCAGCATACGATAAATTTTTTATTTTGAACTTTCCTAATTGTTATTTCCATATTAAACTCTTCGTTTTGTTTTTCTGCTTTTTGATTACAAAACTTTGGTATTCTTAGTATTATTTTTCGACATTCGTATAGGGAATCTCTACATATAATACTGGTTATTTCCCCCCGATTCTCCTCTCTGTCATTGTCTTTCGTCTCGTCTCGTCTCTTTCGCTGAGTTTCTTTCGTTCACAGTCAAATCACGTCGCACAAAGAGTCATTTGTCCAGTCACACACACACACACACACACTGGCACACATATTCACACCTGTTCCAAAAAACGACAAAAAAATCCAAATCCAAATCCTTAGCTACTTTTCGACCATCAACGTTAAAAAAGGCCTGCTCGGCCGCATGACCACAAGTCTGACCTCGTACCGTCGCAGCAAGCAAAAGAGCAAATCGAACAATGACATTCACACCATTATCGCCACGGAGGTCAACTGTGTAACCGCTGACATTCTGAGCAGCAGTCACACTCCAAGTCCAAGTCACAGTCCAAATCACCGTCACCATCACCGTCGCAGTCACAGTCGCAGTCACAGTCGGAGCAGCAGCAGTGCCAGCAGCAGCAACAGCAACTGCCACGATCCAGATACGGAGAACGCGACAGAAGGCTTCACAACAACAACAATCTCACATAATCACAGCCAAAATCAAAACCAAAACAACAACAACAGCAACAGCAGCAGCAGCTGCAGTAAGAAGGATCACATTGAGGATCTGAGCAACCTCAGTGAACGAATGATGGAGGCACATCAGCGCAAGGTCTCCGCTGCCAATGAGGGCCATCTGCATGACCCCAACGATGCCGACGAGCCGACGACCCTCATGGCCAGCGGGGCGGGGCAGGGTCGCAAGGAGCAGAACAATCGTCGCAGTGTCGTTAGGTGAGACAGCATCTCTTGGCAGTCAAAGCTGATCCTGATTCAACTCTCTACTCTATTTCCACACACCCTCAATTTATCTTAGTGATGGAAGATTCTATGGATTAACCTCTCTTAACCTCTCCACTTAATATAAGCCAAACAATTCAAAAGTTTTTTGATTGAAAAGTCTCATCTTCAACTTTTCTTGGATTTAATGGCCCTAAGACCAAGCTAAATTTAAAGACTCGAAGGTGCTTTCCTAGCTTCTGGCATTTTTGTTTTTTTTACATTCGAAGAATGTACAAAAAATGCTCAAAAAAAAGATGCAGAATATTAATTAAATTATTATAGGACTTGTTTTTTCTTAGTCCAGATAAATTTTAACTGAGAGAGAATTTAACAAGACGTTACATACTCATAAAAGAGGGTATTGAATAAAACAATTTTTATAAAAACTATTTTTAGGGTAAAAACAGATGAAGCCTTTTGATCTAACAAAACAACTTAGTTGATTACGCAAGAATTTGAGATATTCATTGCTTTCACAATTTTAAAATCAAATCAAGCTCTAGGCGATAGAGCACGACTACGAGATACCCGTACTTTAAGGGGGCGTGGCATCCATATTTAAAATAAAATTACTTTAGTCTTATTCCTTTAAGTCCTTTGGCGATAGTGCAACGGAATAATTTGTTTAAATTCTACATAAACACATAATTATGGAACCGTAAAGTCTAGAATGATACCTTAATCTTTCACTCTTTGATCGATAAAACATAAATAAGAGGAAGACAAAGACAAAGAAAAAGAAAAACGAGTTGGCAACTATAGAGAGTTGCGACCCTAGCGCAATCTGTCAACTGGTTTTCTGTTTTCTTTTATCTATCCACTTTTTACACTGGCATTGATGATACTTTAATTAGTATCAACATATCTTTATATGGGGACCATTAGCTACTTTTTTGTGTTTGCTTTGTTTTGTGCTGCATACCGTCTTACAAAATCGTTTTCTCAACTGCATTGTGCGCTGCGTTGACTTTTTGCTCATTAGCTCAAAACTCATTGACTAAAACGAACTACAAAATAAGTTAAGCTAAAGTAAGCTAATTGTTTGGTCTTTGGTTTGATCTTTTGGTCCGTATTCCACGGATTCTTTCCCACTTGCAGCGCCAATACGCAAATGGACAACGATGTCACCCCCGTTTATCTCGCCGCCCAGGAGGGGCACTTGGAGGTGCTCAAGTTTCTGGTGCTTGAAGCCGGCGGTTCGCTTTACGTTCGAGCACGCGACGGAATGGCACCGATCCATGCCGCTTCACAAATGGGCTGCTTGGATTGCCTCAAATGGATGGTGAGTACTCGCTCAGGGTTGCCAGCATTTGGCAAAGATCTGCAAAGCAACAACAAAAAAAAAACAACTATCTATTCTGTCTATATCATTCTATCTACAAGTTTGTTTAGATTTGAACATTTCTTTTATAATATCAATTGTGCAATAATTTGCATCACAGTTCCGTTAAATAAATAAACTTGATTACTTTTTTTTTTGTAACATTCGACCATTATAATTATTGCTGATCTAATCTGAATGGAACATGTTTTCCACTTAAGGGCATAATATTTTAAAAGTGAATTGTCAGTCACAATTTTGGTTATAGCCAAAAAGTACATTTTATTTAAATGTTTTCGGATGGTAAGTGCTTTATACTATTACTTGATTTTGATCTCATTGCTAATAATAAATATATGTAATTATATAATAATGTATTAACATGTATACATAATTACAAATATTTAGAAGTTAGATTTATTGAGAAAAATTCAGCTTCTTCATATATGAGTAATTGCAAATTTGCAATTGCCAAGTGCCTTATTAAGGCCAACAACAAAGAAGGAGAACAACAACAATGTAGAACAATGCTGAACTCGTTTTAACCGCAAGGAGCTTGGCCTTCCTTTTCCTGGTTTTTATTTTATTTTATTTTATTTTATTTTATTTTATTGTATTTTTCCAACATCGTCGTACTGCTAACGGTTCATGGTCTCTTGACCAGTTTGTTACTTACTCTTTGCCATTTATCAAGCGGATTAACTTTGTGCCGCTAGACGACGTCCCAGTCCCAAATCCCAGATCCCAATTTTAGTTGAGTCTGCAATCGTAATGCTAACAAAGTTCTATACTATATATTCATTCATTGATAATGTTATTCTTAAGGCTTGTGCAAACTCTGTCTCTCTTTCTCTCTCTCTCTCTCTCTCTCAGTATCTCTCTGTGTTATATTAGCTGAATGCTGCGACATAAACTGGACATCTTGGCAGACCGACTTTGGGTGCCAGTTGAAAATCACCTTTCTAAATTGAACTAAATAGTTTTGCATTGCCAATGCTCAATCTCAAGCTGAAGCAGAAGCTGAAGCTTAAACTGAAGTTGCAGCTGAAGTAAACCACTTTCCACACAATGTGTTGCATGTGGGTCTCAGAGAGAGAGAGAGAGAGAGAGATAGAGAGAAGTGTCCACTTACTCGGAAATATGTAGCAAGCGTTGCAGCTGCAACACAAACTGTGTCCAAGTCCGTTAACAATGTTGACAGATCACGACTACTGACACTTAACAGTTGTTTCTTTTACCCGTATCCTTGTAGAGCATGTGAATACGAGTACTATACGTATTCGATGTCAACGAGAAGAGAAAAGCTGACAGTCCATAGAATAGCCAATAAATTCGACTCTCAGTTTATGATAAATATTGTTCCTTTTATTTATCTCATTATTCTCATTCACCATATGACAATGGCAATAGCTCAGCCTTTACTCTATTGGATTGAATCATTAATTTTTAAAACCAAGCCATTTACTGGATATTCTAATATAATAAATAATATAATATATATTCTAATATTACTTGATTGCACATACAATTTTTCGTAGATTGACAAAAATTCTTGTCGTGTTTTTCTATTTTTAAGCAATAAATGCTAAAAAAAAATAAAAATAATATATAAAATATATTAATAAATGAAACTAGTCAAATTTATGCAATTTTTTTTTATAATTTTAAATACGAGCTATTTATCCTTAATCAACATATATCCAATGTCAAAAGTGTAGTTCTGGCATTCCAATAAGTTAAAGTAGAAGTCAGAAGAAGGATTTTGAGAGCTCGTGAAAGTTCCACTGAATTCTATTGCTAAAGTTCGAAAGCTTCAGTTAACTGTCTGAGAATCTTCACTCGTTCTTCTTTCTTCTATTTTCTCATTGAAATATTAAGCATAGAAGAATACGAATACAAGTGATAAGTTTTTTGTGAATCGTTAATTACAGGTGCAGGATCAGGGCGTGGATCCGAATCTGCGAGATGGCGATGGTGCGACACCACTGCACTTTGCCGCCTCACGTGGCCATCTGTCAGTGGTGCGGTGGTTGCTCAACCACGGTGCAAAATTATCACTGGATAAATATGGTAAATCGCCGATTAACGATGCGGCCGAAAATCAACAAGTTGAGGTGGGTAGAAGTCTGAAGTGTGAATCACCACATGATTTAACTGAATATTGTTTCTTACAGTGTCTTAATGTGCTGGTGCAGCATGGCACCACTGTTGACTACAACAGCAAGAGCCATGGACAACGGCACAAGTCACAGCAGCATCAGCAGCAGCAACATCAGCAGCAGCAGCAGCAACATTTGAGCAGCAGCTGTAACTCGAACACGAATTCGAGCAAACAGACGAGTCGCAGCAACACCATCAAATCAAAGTCCTCCTCCACGCTCAGCTCCGATGTGGAGCCCTTTTATCTGCATCCTCCCGCAGTCACCGCGGCAGCAGCTGCCACTGGCGTTGGCGTCGGCGTCAACGTCGGCATCACGCGCAAAAACAGCGACGCTTTGTATTCACAGCAATCGCGCAGTTCCTCGGAGAAGTTGTACGGATGCAACGGTGGTGGTGCACCTGGTGGTGCACCTGGTGGTGGTGGCACGAGCGGTGGGGCATTGTTGCCCAACGATGGGCTGTACGTGAATCCCATGCGGAATGGAGGCATGTATGCCACGCCCTCGCCGAATGGCAGCATATCGGGGGAATCGTTCTTTCTGCACGATCCGCAGGAGATCATCTATAATCGGGTGCGTGATCTCTTCGTCGACTCCGATTGCAGCAGCGTCAAGCAACATCAGATGGCGCATCCGCATCCGCATTCGCATGGGATGCAATCGAAGTCGGGCAATGCCATCATGACCATCCAGGCCGATGTCCATTCGAGCTCCAGTGGTGCTGGCAGCGGCTCCGATGAGTCTGTGTCCATCTCGTCCAGCTTCAATTCGCCAAAGAGCAACAGTCACCATCACAGTCACAGCAACAATCACAGCAACAGTCACAGCAACAAACACAGTCACAATCATCAACTGCGCAGTCAGAGCTTCAATCGACACGGCAGCAGCAGCAATGTCAGCAACAGCGCCAAGAACAACAGCAACAGCATCAGCAGCAACAGCAATTACAAACAACACAAGAGCATTGCCAATGGCAGCAGCAACAGCAACATTGGCAATCCAAATGGAGATCATGATTACGAGGACATTTATCTGGTGCGCGAAGAATCACGCAAACAACATCAACACCAGCACCAGCAGCAGCAACATCATCAGTTGCAGCAGCAGCAACATCAACATCAACAACAACAGCAGCAGCATCAAAATCAACAGCAGCAGCAGCAACATCAACAGCAGCAGCAGCAGCAACAACAGTTGCTGTCACAGCAGCAACACAAATACAATGTGGGCAGATCTCGCTCCCGCGACAGTGGCTCCCATTCGCGCTCTGCCAGTGCCAGCTCCACACGCAGCACAGATGTGATCCTTCAGTATAGCAATCATGTAAGTACACTGTGAGAAATAATGCATTGTCATCCAAGGGAAAAGAGATAGATTAAATTATTAACACTACACCCTAAAAGTATGCTTCTGCTCAATTGATTATTTTTTGTGTAGTTTATTTTTTTTCAAAATGATTTGCTTATAAATTAAGGCGCTAGGCACTACCAATAAATTATTGGGTAGACTCATGTTCTAATATTGGATTACATGATAAGATTTGTTTCAAATTCCACATGTTAATAAATTTAAGCAAATTAACTGGAATTTATTTAACTGGAATTTATATATAGCTTTGTGGGTGTGTATGAAACATATAAGTTCTTCTCAATTTTTATACGATAAGTTCTCTATATTAGTTATAAATATAAGCTCATGTCGAGTTTCTTTTTATACCCTGTGCCCATTGAAAATGGCCAACAAGGGTATAATGGTTTTATGAAATGTATGTAACAGGCAGAAGGAATCATCTCCGACACTAGAAAGTATATACATATATTCTTGATCAGTTTCAACAGCCGAGCCATGTCCGTCTGTCCGTCCATCTGTATATATATTTGTATAATAAAATGGTCAAAAAATCATGCCTTTTGAAAACCTATCAAGATTTGCCAAATCCATTAAAATTAAAAGAATACCATGTTAATACTATAATTAAAGGAACACTTTGCAGTTTTTGGCATAGATCTTAAAGAAACTAACCGAAATTTAGTGCAAAAGAACTTTTTTACCCTAATTTTATCACTTGGAGTCGATTTAAAGAATAAATTTAAGATTACAAATTTTTGAAAATTTTCAAAAAATGTAAAGGGTTAACTATGTAAAATTTCCGAAAAAAATGAATTTTTCAAAATCGTTAAATTTTGATACCAAATCAATATTTGTATAATAAATTGTTAAAAAAAACATCCCTTTTGAAAATCTATCAAGATTTGACAGATCCATTATAATTAAAAGAATACCATGTTAATAATATAATTAAGGGAACACTTAGCAGTTTTTGGCATAAATCTTAAAGAATCTAACCGAAATTTAGTGCAAAAGTACTTTTTTTACCCTGTGCCCATTAAAATTTGTCGAAAAAGGTAAAATGGTTTTGTGAAAAGTATGTAACAGGCAAAAGGAATCGTCTCCGACCCTGTAAAGTACATATTCTTGATCAGTATAAACAGCCGATTGAGTCGATTGAGCCATGTTCGTTTGTCTGTCCGTCCGTCTGTTTGAATCAAAGGATTTTAGAGACTATAAGAGCTAGAGATTTCAAACTTCCTGATAACCGGGCGCAAATCTAGTTTCTTTTTAAATTTGGATCGGACGACTATATCATATAGCTGCCAGAGGAACGATCAGTCGAATATCAAGTTTTAGTATGTACAACTTTTTTGTTAATTGGCGAGCACACTCGACTGTAGCCGCACCTCCTCGTCCTGATCGTAAAGCATGGACAACACATGATATGAAATAGACTTAGAGTATTTCGAGGTCGAATACTTTCGACCTAATGCTTCTCAGTGTAGATTCGATCGGAGGAACCTGTGTTAATCATTGCAAACGAATAGTAACGTCAACTTTCTCCAAACTCCTGTCACAGCATTTAAACAACAAGCGCAACAACTATAACAATAGCAACAGCAACAGCAACAGCAGCAACAATAATGGAAACAACAACAATAACAACAACAACATTAGTCTGTTGAATCGCAACAAATCGCATTCGATGATCGGACTGCACAGCACCAAATACGAGTCGTCGATCAAGGACAATTATAGTGCAAAGAACGTGAATTTGAATCAGAATCAGAATCAAAATCTGAATCAGAATCTGAAGAATCAGTTGCTCAATGGCGGCGTCAAGAGCGACACCTACGAGAGCGTCTGTCCGCCCGAGGATGTTGCCGAGCGGACGAAGCAGACGCACAGGAACTCCATGATTCGCAACAATCTGATGGATGCCACAATGTTGAGCAGCACGCCCAATATTGCCACACATAACAGCGGCAGCAACAGCAGCAACAGTAACAACATCAACAACAGCGGCAACAACAGCAACAACAGCAACAACAACAACGTGGGCAGCAGAAATCTGAAGCGTGTCTCCTCGGCACCTCCAATGCAGAATCTGGCAATGGGTAAGTTCCTTTCTATTTTTATTTTCGTTATTTTTATTTGATTTCAGACAAAAATAAATTAAATTAAATCAAATGGAGTAAAAATTAAAAATATATTTTAAAATAAATTAGCAAATAATTTTAAATTAAAACAAAATAATAATAAGTCTGGGGGTATTCGCAGTATTGCAATTAATCCAACATTTGTTGGGGGCAGCCCTGAAAAAGTGCACACAGGTCAAAAACTAATAGTGTTGGTGACCTTCGGCTTGAAAGTTTAAAATAATCTGTAATCCGCAAAGACGGCTCGGAAGGGTTCATGTATAGAGTATAAAAAAACATGTTGCTATCCACTCACTCTCACTCTTGCTCTCTCTGACTCTCGCTCTCTCCTTTTCGTTGACAGTTAATGGACCCCCACCGCCCCCTTTGCCACCGCCACTGCGTGCTCCCGTGCAGCGCAACAATCTGAATACAGAATACGTCAGCAACAGCAACAACAGCCACATCTATATGAAAAATCAATTTAGTGGCCCAACACCTTCAACTGGAGCAACAACAACAACAACAACAGTTGTCGCTGCAACTGCAACACACGATGCCGTCGACTCGGACTCTGGATTGGAGGTCGTCGAGGAGCCAAGTCTGCGACCCTCGGAACTGGTGCGTGGCAATCACAATCGCACCATGTCCACCATATCAGGTCTGTACCGTGTTTGTATTACAAATCTTTAACATATCCGAAAGTTATAAAAAAGAGACGTAAAATGAGAGTCGCTCCACGTCCTTTTTTTTTGTCGTGTAACAACTTTATTGATTCCATTATATGAACAAAGATTTGAATAATTGAATGGATGAATGAGCGAACGAGTTATATATATTACATATAGGTTATTTTTGTTTATGCAGAAGACATTTAAATACTAAACTTATATGCTTTTTTTAAGAATCTCTTTTTCTTTTTTTTTTTGGAATTATCGTTTCTTTGAGCATACGTCTGTATCTTTTTGAAAAACCCTTGGATATGGGATATATATTTAATATAGTGAGATTGTGTTAACAATTATTGACTGGATCAAGCCGAAATAAAACAATTAATAGAAAAACAAAATTGTTACACCTCATGATCGTCAGATCATCAGATTTTGAGAGAGCTCGTTTCTAAGGTCCTTCAAAAACTTTGCTTTGATATAATTTCTAATAAAACTTCTATGTAATTTCTCAATGCTTCGAGTGACTAATCGAGTTGGCTTTTAACTGCCAATTCACAAAATTTAATACTTTTTTTTTTCGGCCACAAAACATAATTTTGGTTTCCAAATAAAACAAAAACCTGCATGCAGACATTTCGAAATTCGACCACAACAATAGATCCGAACATAAAAAGAGCAACGGCAAAGAGATTTATCAGAATATTCACCAGCCATGAGCACGGATGATTCGAGTCTGGGCTGGTCGGATCTGGTCGAGAGTAGACCGATGAGCAGCAGTAACAGCAACAGCAGCGGCTCCTCGGACGGGACGACCGTTCACATGTCGCCGAAGCAGACTCAGACAATGACGACGCAGCTTAGCGACGAGATGACCACGCCCAGTCTGGATCTGGATCTGGGTCTGTCGGAGAAGCTGTCAGAGAATCTGAATGTGAGGGACACGTATATCATTTACAGTGTTGGCAATTCGACGCTCTTCATGAGCACATTGGACCCGGAATTTGCCACAGACCATCAGCTGGAGCTGCTCGATCGTCATCTGCTGAACGTGAAGATTGCCAACCCGGCTGCCCCCCTCTGGCCCAATCCCTCGGTCCTCACCAGGGGCATGCGTTCCATCGGCGACTGCGATGCTCCCAGCACCAGTTCAGCGGCCAAATCCACATCGGCGGCGATCGCCAAGCGCAAACTCCAGGCCAAGACCAAGTGCCTCAAGGTCTATGGCCAAAAGAAGCGCATTAATAGGTTGCACTTCAAATAGCCGCCACAGATTCATTAGTTCTCCAGATATTCATACATATATTATGTATGTATATTTATATATCTGTACGTATATATGTATAGATATATGTATGTATAATATATTTATGTATATATTCGTTAGACCAGTAAAACCGGCCGTTGACCCTATTCCCGTCTCGCAATTATTATCTCTCTCCCCCTCTGTCTCTCTCGGGGTCTTTGACATTGACATGTCTCTTCATGTCCAGCGGGGCATAATAGAGCAGCGGTGGAACGGGGCAAGCGGGGCACAAACTGATTGATCAATTAGTGGCAGCTCCACAACTGAAACTGGAATTACCCTCGAGTGTACAACAACACGTTTCGGCCAGACGCAGACGACAGACGACAGTCTGTTTAAGTTTGGCCAAATTGATTGGCAAATAGTGTTTAACCAACACTTTACATGACATTTAAGCCACAGCAACAACAACAACAACAACAACAACAACAACAACACCACCAGACCACACACTTAAGTGCAACAAGCAGGAATTTGCTTCGAATTCACAAGTGGTTTTAACATAGTGTTTAATTAATAAGGAGTCTGCATAATTATAATAAATGGGGAGTAGAGCATTTTTATATTTTTCAAAAGAGATTAAGTTTTATTCTTAAGTAAAGTTAGAAAATAACCGAATTAAATTAACAATTATATTTTATTATGAACAATTTGAATTTTATAACTAAAGACATAAAAAAAGTTAGTAAGTACTGTAAACTTAACATTATTTTTCGAATTTTAGAAATTAATTCAAGTCAGATTGGTTAATATTTCAATGGAAGTTTTAAATTCAAAATGAGTTCTTAAACTAAAAGTTCGTTCTTTAGACAACTTTGGGCTATATCTAAGAGATCTGCTTAGAATAATAGTTTTGGCTAATCTATATTTTAATTATAATTTAATTGTTCCTCTATTTAAGAGATATTTACTATGGATTATAGATAAAATGCTTGCAGGAAAGTTAAACGAGTGCATTAACCCCTTTTATTGTCAGAGGCAATGTGAAATATGAGAGATATTTGACATGCGTTGATCCATAATATACACTTATAAATGGTATATGTACAATGTACATAATTTTATAATAATTGCTGTATGCTGCTTTTACCAGAGAATATGCGAAATACACAAATAAGCAACAAATGTTCACACGGGACCAGACAATGTTGTTAAACAAAGAAGTGGAAGTTGTTGTTAGCAATCAAATCATGGCAAACAGCGGGAAAAGAAACGGAAAAGTGTTAATTGACAGACTGAAAGACAGACCGTCAGACAGATTGTCAGATAAAGTCACTTCTTCATTGTCATCGAATGCGTTGGATTCGTAAATGTTTTTAAGCTGCAAATGGGCAAGAAATTGAGTGAAATCCAATACTAGATGGCACTTGCTATTTGCTATTTGCTACTTGCTTCATGCCACTTGACACATGCCAGATGCCACTTGCCACTTGCTGGACAAGCTGTTGCAGATCAGAAGCTATCGCTGTCATTGGCCAAGACGAGGAAGTGAATTCGTCGGCCAATTTGCTGATGTTCCGTTCCCCCGCACAATGGCGGGCCAATAATGGGCTTGTGCCTCATGTGGCAAGTGGCAAGTGGCAAGTGGCAAGTGGCAAGCGGCAAGCGGCAAGTGGCGTGTAGCAAGTAGTCAAGCCACCCGCGCGTTTGTCGCTGCGAAACTTTTACCAATGAAAGTGAACGTGTTTCGCACAACTTTGCAGACTGGAAGACACTGCAACTTGTTGCAAGTTTTGTCGTTGTTGCTGTTGCAGTTGCTGCTGCTGCTGCTGTCGGCGTTTTGGGTGAATAACTTTGGCGATCGCTTGAACTCGCATCAGGCTGCCAGCGAAGCTCGCACAGTCAACATCGTCGTCATCCGTCCACATCCAAAACGATCGCGAGTTTCTCGAATTTATTTATTTACTTATTTCTCTTTTTATTTTTAACTTATTGTCACATTGTGCAATCATTGAGAATGTGACTCGCCATCGATTACTTGTTCAGTGTTTATCGGCTCGCTGTCCCTCTCTGGTTTGTCCTGTCTCTCTCTCTCGCACTACAATGAATATGCCGGGCTCGGTGAAGATCCACAAAAATTCGCGTCGCAATTATTTTACGCTTAGTTTTCAGCGATTCGATATATTTCGTTGTAAGTGTTGTCGGGTAAAGAACGCAACAGTTGGTGAAGTTCCAAATGATAAACAAAATAATTACAATACTTACTAAATACAAATACATAAAAAATGTGTCAAGTGAAGAGATTACACAAGTGTTAAGCTACTACAAATTCCCTTTCTTCTGCAAGGATCCTTAAATTATTTGTATTATTGCTATTATTTTTTTTTTAAATTATCCCGTTATCAATATTTTGTTCCTATACCTCATTCGTTGAGGTCCCATTCGGGCATTCAATTTTTTTTTCTAATTATCCTGTCAACGATATTTGTTTCTTTATGATTTACTTGTAATTTTTTTCTTTTTAACTTATTCTTATATGTAAATAGTTGAGCTCCCATTCGGACAGTCTTTTCCTTCCCTTCTATTTTCGTTTCCAGCTGAAGCTGTTAAAATGTTCATTACATGACTTTCGCTCCATGCTTTTTCAGCCGCTGACCGCCCACTTGATTTTCACCATAAATCTGCAACCAAAAGCAGTCCATTTCCATATCCATTCCATTCCCATCCAATTTAATACAATTCAATCTCAACCAATCCAATCCAATCCGAATGAAAAGCAGGCTAAACCACTGATACGAGTAAAATGTTGAAGTTTGTTGGGTTTTGGCATTTTTTATGTTTGTTACTTTTTTTTCTCTATTTTTTTTTCTGTTCGTTTTGGCCACCAAATCAATTGCCCAAAACTGGCTAGACTCGATTCCATGCGTTTTGGAGTGAGTCTGTCCATATGCATTGCTGCCAACCTGACCACGTAATGGATGCCATTGCCATTGCCAATGCCATTGTCGATTTCCAGATCTATCGTTGCTGCTATTTAAACGAGTTCCGACTTAATAATTGCCGTGAAAGTTGCCTCATCGTTATGATGATTTATCGTGGATTCGGGGGCAGGGCTGTGGTCAATTAAGTTGCATCCACAGGACCAATAATCAGGCAAACTGTCATTCATATTTATTTATTAATTTTCCTTGAAACGGTTAATCCAATAACGAAATGCGTTCCATTTGAGTTTGGCAAATAAACGAAAGACGACTACAGTAGTATTTTTGCAGGTCTATTGAATTCAAATTGATCAAATTATGTTTCTCGTTCTGCTACTATGGAAATTCCTGTAACATACATTCGATATATAAAATCAATCATGCACTTTAGATCAAGAGCAATTGAAACTGACAAACTCATGGAATATGTTAAGGTTTTTATTTAAAATATAAAATACCTCAAATGCATCGAAAAATCAAGCTTATTAAACTTTGGTTCTTCCAAACAAAAAATGTATTTAAATCAAATAATTATATATATTTTCTAAAATAATATCTTAACTGTTAGAAAACAAAATATATGCATGCAATTTGCTTGAAGTCATTAATTTTGTTGATTAAACGCGATTTTGAAAGTGGCTTTAGAATGGATCCGACCAAAACCAAGTCAAATAGTCTCGTAGAGTCCAAATCCTTGAGCTGAAACATCTAATAAAAGTTATATATGTTTGTTACTTTATTTTACCATTAAGAAACTGTTTGGTTGTTAAATAAGGTGTTTAGTCATTGTTAATTCCCAATACAAATTTATTTTATTTATTTAGTTAATATGACAACTGTGCTCACATATATTTTGAAATTAAGAAAAAATGCTTTCTTGAGCTTATTAAAAAATCTGCCTGAAAAAAAATAAGAAAAGATTTTTTATTTGAAATAAAATATTTGTGAGTTTTTGTGGGTCAAATGAATTTTGTATTTATTTATTTATTAATTTGAATAGTAAAGTTTACACAACTAAAACGTATATAGTATAGCTGAAAAGTACATTATAATTATACATATATATAAAGTGTTACTATAATTTAGGCTTTCAAAATAAAAGTTTATGGATAAACGTAAATTAGATGCAATGATGTACATCTATTGTTTTTATTGATGTAATAATTTTGAGCAGATCGATAATATTTTCTGGCAAAACAATTACTTGACTTCCAGCATATTAGTGACTTCTTTCAATTTGAAAATTTCCATGCTTCCATTTATATTGTGTTGAATTGTGATATTCGTGATTTGCACTCTTTTAGTGCAGAAAATCTCTCTCTTACATATGGTGATGTGCGTGTGTGAGTGGGTGCGTGAGTGGGTGTGTGTGAATGTGTGAATTGGTGTGGGTTCAGTGGCTGCATTGTGGTTGAGTTTTGGATTGCTCTTGAGCTGATTAAGACCAACTCGTAGTCCACATCCATTAGCTGCATTCTGCAGGCTGGTGAAAGGCGTCGCCTCACGCTGCATACGCAATGTGTGTGCGAGTGTGTGTGTGTGTGTGTGTGTGTGTGTGTGTGTGTTGGCTCAAGATAGCGTGACCAAAGAGCTGGGATAACTGCTAACCCACAATAAGTAGTTAACGCAGACAAGCCTAAAACAAAAAAAAGATATACTTATATACATACATACTTACATATTTATAAATAAAAATCTCATAAATAAATTTGTTCAATTTCAGCGAACAAGAAAGCCAAGCTGCTCAATGGCAACAACAGCAACAGCAACAGCAACAGCAGCAACAACAACAACAACATTAACGGCAATGGTAACAATAACGGTAATGCAGCTGGCAACACTGAGACAACAGCTGGCGGCAACGGGGAGGGGCACTATCAACAGACTCCATCGGGGGCAACTGCGAATGGCAGCAGCCTCTATGGCTATGCGGAGGGCAAGCAGCGCAGTCACAACGGCAATAATAGCAGCAACAGCAACTACTATCAACAGCCACAGCAACAACAACAATCGATGTACGCTGGCAGCATCTATGGAGTGGGCTCCTCCTCTGCCGAGGATCATTACGAGTTGCAACAATCGCAATATGGTGGCAGCTATAATGGCGAAGGCGTTGGCATTGGAATTGGCATTGGCATTGGCCCAACGGCTGGCAGTGTGCGCTCTGGTGGCCCCAATTTGGTCAACAAGCAGCTGGTGCTGCCATTTGTGCCGCCCAGTTTTCCCAATAAATCACAAGACGGCGTCACGCATCTCATCAAGCCGTCCGAGTATCTAAAGAGCATTAGCGATAAGCGTTCGTGTCCATCATCGGCTCGGTAAGTTGAGAAAGCCAACAGCAACAACAGTAACAGCAACATCAACAAAAACAACAACAACAATTTGATGTTGCAGTCAACTGACAGCTGCTTTAATTTGACTGCACATCTCGTGCAGCGGCAACATAAGTAATTACCACCAAAAGTGGCAGAAGTACAGTTGCCTTAATTAAGCCACAGACGAGGCTGGCGGCTTGTGGATGCAACACAAGGGGGGAAATTAACAGGCAGGCGGCAGCCACTTCCTCAGCAGCTCAAGAGTGCATGAAATTTTATGCGTGCTGCATGCCACACACAGGTCTGAGCTTCAACTTAAGTCTGAGCTTCAATTTGAGCTTGAATTGAAGCTTGCTTTTGAGCTCGGATTTGAGCTTGAGAGTCGGAGCTGCCTCGCTCCGTTCAGTTGCAATTCAAAGATGATACTGCGCACACGACACGCCTGGCGCAGGTCTGGCCCAAAAAGCACTCCCGAAAATAACATAATAATATAAAATCCAATTTAGAGGCGAAAGTATTCGATGTTGAGTGATTTATATATCTGAATTGGTATTTGCAGCTCCACGGATACGGAGGATTATATGCAGATACAGATCTCCCAGCAACAACATCAACATTCACACCAACAACATCCACATCAGCATCAACATCAACATCAACATCACCATCATCAGCTTCAGAATCAGCATCAGCATCAACATCAGGCGCATCATGGCATGGGCGTGGGTGAGCAGCCACCGCTGCCACCACCGCCACCACCCTTGCCCCACATGATGCCGCCACCGATGCCCACGATGATGTCAACGATGTCCGGCGATGCCACCAACAAGTCACAGAAGCCCAAGAAACCACATGGCACAGCGCCAAGCAGCCAGGACACGGCAACACGCAAACAGCATCAACCCCTGTCCGCAATTTCGATTCAGGATCTGAACAGCGTTCAGGTAAGTTGCAATTAATCAATCCAGGGGATTAATCTTAAGCAGCGGTGGGCAAGCACTTGCTCTTAGTGCTCCGTACTCCCTTGCATTTATTTAAATTATTCGAAATTTCGTATAAATCAAAGTTGCAAGCCTTGCTGCAGTTTCGGATAGTTTGAGCTTAAACTAAAAAATTCTCCAATTGTCTAAAGAACATAAACTATTCCCAATTGAAAAAGCATTTATGTTTGATGATTTTTAAAATCATAGTAAATAACTGATTGTCTAATTAAAGATACTACTAAAGTTCAAATGAAAGATTTCGAATTCGTTGTTAAATCGATGTTCGATTCGAAATGACAACTATTGTTAAATTATTTAGATAAACATCACGTGATCTTGATGTATCTTTCTTCTTCTTTTGGCAGCTGCGTCGCACGGACACACAGAAGGTGCCAAAGCCCTACCAGATGCCGGCGCGTAGTCTGAGCATGCAGTGTTTGACCACCAGCACGGATACATATCTGAAGACGGATCTGATAGCCGAACTGAAGATCTCGAAGGATATACCCGGCATCAAGAAGATGAAGGTGGAACAGCAGATGGCCAATCGCATGGACTCGGAGCATTATATGGAGATAACGAAACAGTTTACGGCCAACAATTATGTTGATCAGGTGAGTGACGTCACATTGGGGATTTGATCGTCGAATGGCGATTGTCATGCGTATCAAAGATCTACTTACAGATACCAGAAAAGGATCAGGCCGGCAATGCCATACCCGACTGGAAGCGCCAGATGATGGCCAAGAAGGCGGCGGAGCGGGCCAAGAAGGACTTTGAGGATCGGATGGCCCAGGAGGCTGAGTCGCGTCGTCTGTCGCAGATACCGCAATGGAAGCGCGATTTGCTGGCACGTCGCGAAGAGACAGAGAATAAGCTGAAGTAAGTGATGGGGCTGTGGGCGGGGCGGGGCGGGGGCTGTGGTGGGGGCGTGGCCGGGTTGCGCTTGTGATGGTTGCCCAGCCAGACAGCTTAACAGCTGGCGGTCTCCTATCTCTGACCTGTGCGCCATTTTGCAGAGCGGCCATCTACACGCCCAAAGTGGAGGAGAACAACCGCATTGCGGACACCTGGCGAATGAAGAATCGCGCCATGTCCATTGACAACATCAATCTGGCAACGTGCACCGCTGGCCTCAACGTCGAGCAGCACTACCAACAGCTGCAATTGCTCCAGCAACAGACCCAACAACAGCAGCTGCAGGCCCAACATCTCCAGGGCAACAAGGAGAACCACAGCGAGTCCAAGGTTGGCGAGCAATCGGAGCAAGCAATGGCGCCCCTTCAGCAACAACAACAACAGCTGCAGCAGCAACAGCAGCAGCCACAAGATGGTCTCGAGCACGGGGAGGAGCAGCAGGATGACACCGACAACATCATTCCCTGGCGTGCACAGCTCCGCAAGACCAACAGTCGCCTCAGCTTGATCTAAACGGACCCGTCCATCTCCGTCTCTGTATCCGCGTTTAAGTCTCTTAAGTTTGTAGTGCAGTTTTTTTTGTTTCTGTTTTTTTTTTTAATTGCAAAACTATTTATCTTAACAACTTGTGCAATTATTAAGGAATTTATTTGAAAAGAAATTTCAAATTTGTTCGTGCGAGTGAAATACATTTAAATTATTAGGCTTAAGTATTTTTAAAATGTAATTTGTTGAGTGCATTAGCTTCAGCGGAGTCTTCCACATCAAAGGGTGGCTTTCGACCCAAATAAAATTAACAAGAAACAAGAAGAACGAAATTAGGAAAAACCATATCGAATCGAATGAATACATTCAATTAATAAACATTGTATGTACTATATATAGAAATGAATATAGATTTATATATATAAATATATTTTTTTTTTGTATTTTGAACTATTGTTATTCCTATTGTTAAACAATAACAATCAATCGAATGAATGACATTGATATTCCGAATTATTTAAACATTACAATGAATTCAATTTTGGTGTTGTGCGTGTATCGATAATTCGATTACTATTAATATTATTAAGCTTTAATGATTTTATTTAACTATCGAAATGAATTTCAATTTCCATTGATCAAAATTAGTTGATTAAGCTTCCTTTTTTTTCATTGTTATTTGTTTTTATACTTGGCTCAATACTATTAATAAAATATAACTATAATTATAGCGTTTTATTATTTTCATATTGGGATTCTATTCCTTTTTACATTTTTGAAAAATATTAAATCTCAACATTTCTGATTTCAATTGGTTTTGAAATTGGAATTATTAAAAAAAAGTAGAAGGTAAACTATAGTATATTATACCGTTTCCATGCCCTGAAACTTGGGCATCGCCACCGCCCTTGCCCAAAAGTGATTGAGGAAATAAAGGAAAACACGTGTTTTCTTCAAAATTTAAAATTTATTCAGTTTTGAAAAATAATTTTCCTTTGAATATAAAGCTTGTTGTTAAATTTTGACTCAAGAGATGAAACTTATTCTTACCTACCGTATCTGATTACTTTCGCCACTATAAATTGAATTTAAATCTCAAATAGAGCAAATGATCTACTAGAGATAAGATAGGGAATATTGAAATAGCATTAATTGTTGGACTTTTTGCATAACATTCTATACCAAGGCTTATTAATCAGAAAGTTCAACTTTTCGCAATATCTAACAATATTTCGTGGTGCCGATAAAGTCAATTGTCAATTATTGATTGCGAACCGCGTTTCGATCAGTTTAGAATTGAATTTGTTGTTACTCATATTTGAAGTATCTGAATTTGACAGACTTTGAGAGATTAATTGAGGTATTGTGTTCGCATTGTTTTCGTGATAAAAAAGCGGTTTAAAAGTCGGCAATATATACTTGTATAAGTATTCTATGCTATAGATACATATACATATGTACAAATATACATATTTATATTTTATTTAATCAAGGCGAACTATGAAAGCACTTGACGCGTCAACACTTGACTGTAATATGGCTAAATGGGGCAATTCCTATAAAATGCGGTTCCAAAACTGGGAGCTATCATTCAGTAAAGTACATTCTGATTGCCAAGCAATATGAAAGCTATAACTCTTTGCCTTTTGGTGGCCGTTTCCGCCAGCTGTCTGCTGAGCGTAAATGTAAGTTAAGAGCTTGAGATAGTAAATTGTTGTCTTGGTCCTGGATTTTTGATTGGTAAAAGAACATCTAACTTTTCAGGCCAATGCAGCGGGTCCCAATACGTTCTTCGAGAATCTTGATTTGGACTTCGATCTGCTGGATTCGCAGCTGGACGATGAATATATGGATATCGAAGAATATGGTTTCATTAGGTCGGTGTGCAAGATCCTGAAGAAGGTGCTGAAGTCTATTCGAGGCGTCAACTGCATTTTAAAGGAGGTCAATAATATCCTAAAGGCTTGCACCGATTATGTTGATGCCATCGATGCTTGCGGTACCGCCGTGCCTAAGGATGTGGCTGCTGTTGTCAGCTCCTGCAAGGCCATCATCTCCATCTGCGAGAGCATCATCAATCTGAACAGCCAATTGTGCGCCCCCACTGAGGACGCCAATGGCAACACCAACCAGACGTCCTCCAAGAAGTGCTTCTGGAACTTGTTCAAGGCCACCATGAAGCTGACCAGGAAGATCAACACTACCCTTAAGCAGATCGCCAAGCTGCCATCCGATACCAGCTCCTGCTTTGTGGATTCCACCAACGATGTGAAGCAAAGCTTCAACAACTTCTTGCCCAATATCAACACTTGTGTGGATCAAATGTAAAATATTCGTGTGACGATTAAAACGAACATTAAGTGAAAAACCTAAAAAGATTTTTAACGATTTTGGATTTCAATTATTTTAAGTATAAAGTAGGGCATTAACCCGAAACGAATATCGATTTAAGTTACGGTTTCGGTATTGTTAATATAAATAGGTCTTCGGCTATCGGCGAAAATGGTTACCGGTTTTTGAAGGTTCGGGTTTCGAAATACCGGCATTTTTTCGGTTCACAAAAAAAAAATATTACAAATTTTAAGGATATGTGAATTTAAAAAGAAATATTCAAAAATTTAGATCTTTTTATTGAGATGAATATACATATGTATATACTAAATTAGGGCTGAAGTAAACATTAAATAAAATTTAGCAACATAATTTAATTTGATGCTTTGCCAAACCGAAATTAACTGTTATGCATGAAGCGGTATATTAACGGTTATTTCGATTTAAATAATTTCGGTATAGTAAAAAACGATTTGTTTCGGTTACGGTTTAAGTTACGTTTACCAATTTCAATCGGTTAATAACGGTTAACAGTTACGGTTATGACTACAATTTTAATCCCTGGTATAAAGTGTTGTTGCATTGGTCGACCATTTTAACTTTGTATATCTCGGTATTCCAGATGCGATCGATCGATCCCATGTATCTATGAGAACTATAAGACAAAGCCGAATACACACTCTGATAGATTGGTTGAGATATCTCAAACAAACAATTATTTTTTATACTTCAAAAAATATGTGTTTTAAAATTATTTATCGTTTGCTGAAATGCTTAACTAACTACATACATAAAATAATATTTTATTCTTGGAAGACTCAATTATGTAATATAATTCAATCAAAACATATTTTAATCAGTACTACCAGTTCTGGTTTCGTTTCGAATAAGTATTCTTTGAGATGTTCTTGCGTTTAATAAGCTTATATTTCAACGTATTTTATGAATTTCTTTCCTTGGACAAGAATATATACAAGACAAACTTTCCAGAATTGTTTCTTTCCATATTTGGTCAGGTTCTTGTTATTGTATGAATATACAAAAGTTCCAATAGGTTTTGTACAATTACGATTAAAGACCAATTTTTGGTCAGCAAGAGTTCTTATAATAACCAAAGCTACCAATTATCAAATAAGAAAATACATAAAGAAGAGTATAAATATTGATTTATGAATTTTTTTCGTTGTTCGTTTAAAAGAGATTTAGTAATAAAGAGAAGGCATTTATGATAGATATGCTGCTTATTTGGTAGTGAACTGAGAGCAGGATTTACTTATAAACCGTCAAATGTCTCGGGCCTTTTTTATCGCTTGCCATTAACTTCGCTATCGATAGTCCAAAAGTCCAATATACTAAGCTAAAGTAATCTATCATAATAGCGTTTTGCTTCTATCTTTCTTAATTAAGACTCTATATGTTTGAATATGCCAGTACAGGTGATCTTAGTAATGGTTTTGGCCACCTTGTCCCACCTTGCTTTCACTTATCAGTTGATGAACTGATACCAGCTCAATTGTCTTAATATCGACTTAGCCAACTTATCACATTGGCCGTTATATAAATAATAAAAAAAAAATATATACAATAAATTCAAAACATATACTATATTTAATCGATTTCTATGATTAAGCTGCCAAAGTTGCGAAGGAGTATAGAGTATTTACTACTCTACAAGATTACTCTTTTTTATTCTGAGGCACTCAACCAGCTTATCTTATCTGTACTGTAGCACAATTTTAGGCTGGCAGAGATATTAAATGTGCTTTCAATAGCTTAAGTGATAGACAATTCTCTCCGGGTTGATTGTAAACCAATCTGGTTTATAATTTTTTTAAATTTTTTTTTGACTTGATGGAGAAGTGTACGATATTAGCGTTTCATTCCAAAGAACTTAAAAGCTCATGTTTGGATACAAATGAAACAAGTGATGGAACATTGTTATGTATGACTGAATATTTAATATTTATATTTCGACTGATTGTTCCGGTAATAGGTGGATGATGTATAAATAGAAGATGCGGCTTCATCCTACATTAGCTTAGGTATAAGAAGCTTCTGCATCAAGTTACATCCCCAGATATATGGACAATGGGATATGTTTATTATCACGGGATCCGTCAACCTTTTAAAGTATGTAGCACATATTATAAGAAATCGAATTTCATTATAAATTGCGATTTCCAGTAAAAACACATAGACAGATTTAAGTTGAAATACCAAAAAAATGTTTATTTCTTTTATAATAGAGTGTCCGAAAATGTGTTGATTAGCAACTTTGTAGTACATAGTTTTTGGTTGCCTAATATCGTGTGAATTTTCGTTTTTTTATTTGGTTTGCTTTACATAGGAGACTAAACGACGATTTGGTAGAAAATTGAGTTAGCAGCTGGGCAATCAAATGGAACTTGAGTTATTTAGTTGTTAAGCTTGTATATATATCGAGTCTGATTAATGAATTTGTTTTCAAATGATTTCCCTTGTTTTTAGCAAGTCCTGTGTGTGAGGCTGAGTGCGAATGTGAGTATGTGTGCGTGAGTGTGTGATTATCTGATTAGTCTGCTTTTAATGCAGCTTAATTTAAGCATACTCGAATTACACTTCACGATAATATTTATATTAATGTGTACTTGAGTATGCGTGAGTGTGGTTGTGTGTTGGGTGTGCCAGTTGCTTGCTGTTTGGCCAAATGATTTAGCCACGTTCTGCTAAACAAATCCAATTGGTATCACACACACACTCCAGTCTGTGTGTGTGAGCTCATTCAAAGCTTGCCCATTTGCCTTATCAGTTGTTGTTGTAATCTTTTGTTTTTTTGGGTTTTTAAATCGGTTTTTGGTTGTCCGAAAATTAATTTAAATTTTTTATTTTTAATTTTAATTGTAATGCCATAATTTAAATTTTAAATGCTACTTCAATTTCTCCTTTCGTTTATCTTAAGTAAAATTGAATCAAATTCCTCAGTGCTTGCAGTGCATATCGTACTTAATTTTGTTTTACTTTGCTGTCTGTTTATGTTTAAACCTAAGAACTACCAAAAAATTGTAATTATAATTATATATATATATATATATATATATATATATATATATATATATATTAATGTAGCTATTAATTTACAATCTTGCCATGAAGCATAGTTTATATTTGTCTTTACATTTATATAGCGCTAAGTCGAAGTTTTTAGTTTTACACAATTTACAGATAAGCAGTTTAGAACTCTTCGATAGAAATACTTTCAGACTTGCATAAGTTTTATCGTTTTTTCTTCATATTTTGTTTTTAATGTAGACAAAAAAAGTCATAAGTTCAGCTGTGTCTTGTTTGTTGCCGAGCTGAAAAATGCTAAAAAAAACGTTGTTGAAGTTCAGTCAAAAAGGAATGAAGAAAATTATAATAAAATTATTTACACGCTAAAATTAAAATCATGAATTGTTTTGTGTAAAATAAAAGATTTATTCTGGGTGTGTTTGTTTGTTTTTTTTAGGCATAAATAAATAAATTTAATTTAAAATAAGCTATTTACTAGATGCATAAATTATTAATTAATTTGAAGTTATAATTTAATCCATTTTAATAAATAATATTTATTAAAATTTCTGGTTCTTTTGTTCTTCTGCTTTTGTTTCTTTTATGTTTTCGTTTTATGTTTTACTGTTGCATCCTTTACAATTTCTGTTGCCTTAGTTTCTAGGTTTTCATAAGACTTGCGTTTCTTGTTGTTTTCCATTTTGTTCAACAATTCTCTTATATGCATAGAAAAAAATATATGTATATATAGTATGTGTATAAATATTAACGTATGAATAGCTTCTATATAGTATATATGTATACATATGTACGATGTAGTATGGATGTATATACATATATACATAAGCTCCTATGTACACACATATACATAACTATGCAGCATTTGCTCAAAGAACATTCAACAGTTTTGTATTCTATACACCTGTATCTGTATCTGTATCTGGTGTGAGTGTATAGGTATGTGTGTGTGAGTGAGTGTAAAGTGTTGTCAAGGCATTGGAAGTTGTCATAGTACAGGTAATTATGTTATGCACTAATATTTGCATAAGTGATCTTTCGTAATTTATACAAATTACATGAAAATATGTTCTTAGTTTGGCTTGGACCCGGTTGTTCTCCGAACAGGTGAATATAACCCCCATTTACAAACGTTCGTTCTCTCTTGATATAGTTCGTACCTGCATTTTGCAACACTGTCTTAGTACTAACTCTCTCTTAGTAATAGAATGCACCAATCATCAAAGAATTCTGCACATTGCACTTGTTCTTTTCAAATAATCCTCAAACTACAATTTCAATTTCAATTAAGATTTAGTTTTCAGTTTTAGTGTAAGTTGATAAATAGTTTAGCGATAGCAAAGCAGGAATAGTTCTTATTGATTAATAATATTATTAAATATTATATATGCATTTCACATTTTGCAGAGTAAAACAGAAAATGTTTTTATTTTATCATTAGTTGTACTGTTTTGTTTTGTTTTTTTTTTTTTAGCAAACGTATTTTGTTCTTTGCTAAATTCACTAGATTGTCATTTGCTAAATAAGATTTGCAGCTTCCGCTTCTTTCGACACTTCGCAGAGGCGATCGCGTTGATACAACTTGTGGCAGTTGCTCTGGGCGCACTTCTGCGGGGCATTTAGCTATGTGCACCCAAGGCGTTGCCACAAATCGTTCTCTCCCCGAAATCGCCCGACTTCCTCCCGTTTTACAATCGTTACATATGTGAAATCCAAAACATAATTATGCTTATGGTTAACAATCTTTGGCAAACTGTCGAAAAACTCCAATGGCCATGGCTGGCCTACAAAGAGCTCGAGCCAAGAGCTCGGCCAGTCAATGTCAGTCGAGTTTTAGACATCAGTGATCCTTATTCTTTATTTTCCTTAGTTATATATTATACAATATTTGAGTTGTGTCTGTGTGTGTGTGTGTTTGTGTTTGTGTGTATTTTTCGGGATTACTTAATTAGATAATTATGCTCACTAATCTCTAATTACGGTATGACTTATAATCAATAGTGAGATTTTCGTCTATTTCTAAAACCGAATGTTGAATAACTTTGAAACGTAATTGACTTTAGCGCATTTTACAATTGAGCTTAACTCTAGGCGAAAGATAGAGAAGGATGGTAAACGGATCTAATAAAAAAATGCATCTATATGCTACACACATATGTACACACGTACGTACAAACAAACACATACAAGTAAACAACACATATATATATATATTTGTTGAATTATACGAGATTTATTAATTTAATAATTAATCAGCAAGAAGATTAATCGTTTTGATCTTTTTTGTTGTTAATTATGCTGATAAAATATAGTATGTACTTGTCAATGTGTAGCTTGCTTTCGAATCTATAACTGTATATATGTATATCATTAGCTTTATCTTTCACTTTATCTATAAGTTTATCATTAACTTTATGTGTATATATATTGTATATTCCTGTGTTTGTTGTTGTTGCTGTTGTGGTAGTATTTCTGGTTCTTGTGTTATATAAAGTCGCTTAGAGTTCCCAATAGTCTTTATATACATACATACATATATATATATATTAAAGTAAATACAGATTTCTTTTCTTTTTTTTTAGTTATTGTTTGCTTTGTTCGTAGAGTAATTGTGGGCTGGTAATACCCTGAGGGTTGGGCGGGTGAGGACGGGCGCTTAAGTCTCTGTGATAGTCTTTGGATTCAATTTGAAACACATCGAGAGTGGGTGAGATAGATTTGGGCAAAGGGGGAGAAAGCTTGTGTTGTGGTTAGCCAGAGAACCGAAGATTTGGAAACTCGGAAGTGTTTCTGGGTTGTGCATAGCTTAGTTAAGAGTGTGCGCATGGGACTGTGTGTGAATTTGAATGTATTTGAGTGTGCCTGTATGTGTTTTTGTGTGTGTCAATGCATATACTATTTACTTAGTATATGCATTATTTTTTATAACTTGGTTGCTGCTGCTGCGCTGCGTTTCTTCTGGCTTGTATTGGAATTTACAACAGATTTACATTTATCTCTTAATTTGCTTAATTGAAATTTGCAAAAAAAAAACAATATTTATAAATACCTATGTTTATGTGTTCCTATAATTTATATGTGTGTGAATATATATACTTGTTGTTATTGTTATTCTTTTATCAATATTTTTTCGTATTTACAGCAAATGCCTAATATCAATATCAATCATACGCCGCGTGGGCCAGTTTGCTTTCGCTCAAGTCCAATAAATTGATAAGTTTTCTTTATATTTAATTTTTAGTTTAAGTTTAAGATTTTAGTACAATTAAATTTAGATATCACAATATAATCATCTTTAAATTTTGTTTGCCAAAGAATTCAAAACAATGTTTCACACGCACTTCTTACTACCATGTGTGTGTTTATGTGTGTTTAAGTGTGTGAGTGATAAAAATTGCATTTACTTTAATCTGTTTGTTCTTGTTGCTTAAATTTGTTATTGTTATTGTTTCTGTTTCTTGCTCTTGCTTTTGAGTTGAGTAAATAAATTGTCACTTAGTTGCTAACAACCAACGCCTAAATGTTGCATGTTCGTTGCTTAAGAATAAAATTAATTTATGTTTTAATTATTCATTATAATTATTAATATTTATCTTTATCATGCAACTTTGCATTTGCTCTTTAAATTACCATTACTGACACTAAAAAAACAAAAAGTAAATCTAGCTGGATTTGATAAAATTTGAATAAAATAAATAAATAAATATTTAAAAGCCAAGTGAGAGGCACCTTAAAGCAGGCAAAGCTTTTTTTTAGATTTTCGTTTTTTTTTTGCTTTGTTTGATTAAATTTAAATTCTGGTTTGCACCTCCAAATGCATGAAACGCTCTTGACCTTTGGTTAGCAGCATTTGTTGCACATTTGTCGTTAGCATTGGAATGTTGATAATCGCATTGGGTTTTGTTTTTCAGTATTTCAGTTGTTTGTTTGTTTATACAGTGCGAAATTTCCATTTGGTTGGTGGCGAGAGAAAAGAAGGAAATTCGGTGATTAGTTAACGTAACCACATGTACACTTGGCTGGACCTTAGATGATTTCAACTTGGGCGCTGGTTTTTCTACGAGTACTTTGATGGATGTGCACAGCAAGCGAGTTCTCTACTTTGGATCAAATATCTTTCTTTGTCTTTTTTTTGGGG
This sequence comes from Drosophila rellima, assembly GCA_035043635.1. Lineage (NCBI taxonomy): Eukaryota > Metazoa > Arthropoda > Insecta > Diptera > Drosophilidae > Drosophila > Drosophila rellima. The sequence continues at coordinate 2,535,169 of JAWNMV010000134.1, read as the reverse complement.
AGTTTTACATGGAGGTTGCCGACGGCGACGGCGATGGGGAATTCGAGTTTGAATTTGAATTTGTGGTAATAACGTTGGCCCAGCCGACGCCCTCTAGCTGTTGTTGTTGTTGTTGTTGTTGTTGCACAAGCAGCTTACTTTCCAAATATGTGGCAATCTCATTGGCATTCTTGTTGAATGCCACCATCATGGCCGTATTACCGCCTGCATCGCGAGCCTGCAAATTAGCGCCAGCTGCCACCAGCATCACGCAAATGTCACGGCGATTTTGTTCCGCGGCAATATGCAGCGCAGTCTGACCGCTAAGTCGAGAGAAAGACAGAGAGAGAGAGAGAGTCAAATAGAGTGAGTTAATGAAACAGAAAATAAGAGACTTATATGAGTGTGAGCTTTTCATAGGGATAATGCAACGATGGATCCTTTTTTTTTAATTCCCTGCAAACAATAAATTCGATGCTTTATAGTTTTTGTTGTATTTAGAATTTTTTTTTTAATTACATAAGCTTCAAGACTATTAAAAAACCATTAAGTTTTTTTGAGTTTGTCAAAAGAAAACACTTTTTTAAAGAAAACTTAGTTTTAAATAATTCGACCAATAAAAAATTACCATTAGATCCAAATCCTAAATCAAATTTAAATTTAAATTTATATTTTTTTTATAAAAACTAAATTTACCAAATAAGATAATATATATTTAATTTTGAACAAAGGCTCGAGCCAAATCTGTAGTTTAAAGGATTTCTGTATGATCCTTTTATCCCGATTAACAAATGATCTTTTTATACATGAAGTACTCCTAAAACTCAAAGAGAGTTACAATTTAGAATAGTGATAATTACCGCTCCTTGTCCGCCATATTGATGACGCGTCGCGTGGCACATGAAATTATGTATTTGACAATGTCCTTATGGTTGTATTTGCAGGCAAAGTGCAGTGCCGTTTGCCCGTTCTTGTTCACTGATTGTAATGAGTATCCTTGTTCATGTAGTGCACGTAACTGCAATGCAGAGAGACAGAAAGAGAGAGAGAATGGGGAGAGAGAAAAAAATATAGTGTAAGTAAAAGACGGAACGAATAAGAGACAAAGAGAATCACAGAGAGAGATTGAACTAATTCGTATCACAACTACTAAACGCGTTGGATCAAAACAAATAAGCAGTTAAGAAAGTTAAAGCTACCATATTCAGATCGCCGCTCTGGGCCGCTAGTAGTACGGCATCGGAAGTTTGCTCCAGTATAGGGCTGTTGTATGTATGTATAATTATGCATATATATATATATATATGTGGGAGGTGTGTGTGTGTGCGTGTGTTGATTGTGTGGTGTGCATAGAAAAGTAGAGAAATAAAAAGACAAAGTCAAGCATCAGTTTTGATTCGATAAGTTTCACATGATTTATAATATGATACGAATACGATATCTAGTAAGACACAGTGTGAGTGAGAAAGAGATAGATAGATAGATAGATAGAGAGAGACGGGATAAATAATTAGAATATTCTTGAAAAACGCTATAATACAGAGTACCTGAATCCATAACCAAAAACATCTTCGTTAAAACTGAACAAACGATCTTTGTTGCTGCATGCATTAAGCAACAAAATCAGTGTTAAGTAAGTTTCAAAACAAAACCCCAGATAAGAAAGAAATACAGTAAGAGTGCGAGAAAAAGAGAGAGAGAGGGAGAGAGAAGGAGAGTAAGTGAGTGAGATAGTGTGATGTTTGCAAATGGGCATGAAAAAGCGCCAATCGTTAATGTAGGACAACCAATTTATTTTTGAAAGCCAAATGAGTTTTGCGAAAGCTTTTAATTAGCGATGTAAATAGTTTTGTCATTGAGTTTTTATCTCGATATATCGGCTTTCGTCCATCTTGTTTTGTTGAATTCCAATCTTTAATACTTCATTTTAAGCTAACTTCAATAGTATAATATAATATATAACAAACCGATATCTGTATCGATTTTTTTAAACAACATCGATGTCATAAACTTACATTGCGGTATTATCGTCAATATTATTATTCTTATTTTAGCGCAAATTTACATCACTACTTTCAATAAAAACAAAGAGAGAGTGAATATTTTGAAGACTGTTGAATATTTGTCTTTATATTCGTCTCGCTCATTTGGCCTAAATTTAGTTAGCAGTTTCGACTGAAATATTATTGCAAATAATTAAAATTTTGTATATAGGTATTATAATTTTTTTTTATCTTTGGATGTTCGTGAAATATATGAAATTGTGATTGTTGTGGATTAAGTTGACGTTTTGCGGTTTTACCTCTTCCACTTCATCACTTTAATGGGCTTGGAGCCAATTTGCAAGTCCTCATCTTTGTATGAAATACGCGCGTGTGTAAGAGTTTGTCGTGTGTGTGTGTGTGTGTGTATGTATAACAAATTAAAAAAGAGATTTACAAATTGTTAGTACGCCATTTGCAATAAATATATTTACAATATGCAATAACGCAACGAAAACGAATATAAAGAAAATGACAAACGATAAACGATAGATGGTTGTTAATCGATTAATCGGATAAACTAACTGAGACAACCTACCCCTCGCATTCGATTGCGATTTAACTCTATTGTGGTTTTGTGTGTTCTTGTTGTTATTGTTTGTTTGTTTTTTTTTTTTTTTTCTTGGTTAGAGTTTTGGTTGATTGTTCGGTTAGTTGGTTGATTTTGATTGATTGATTGTTTGACTGATTGATTGACTGACTGATCAATTACTTGGTCATTTGGTTAATTGGTTACTTGGTTGGTGGTTGGGTTTTGGACGAGAACGGAATACGGTTTAGTCCTTGTCACTGTTAACGTAAGCGGCGATTATAAACCATATACAAAATACTCATATTTATTAAGGCGTTACTTACATGGGGGCGTGGCAAGGACTAAGCTGTATTCGCTCCCATCACATCGTGAGCACTTATGTGTGTGTGTTGTGTATGTATGTATTGTGTTAGTGCCTAAACATGCAAAAAATGCAACGCAACAACGAAAACAAACAACGTAGACAGCGAGAAGAGTTACGGCTAGACAAGGAGAATCGTGGATCAAGGGGTTAAGGAGAGACGGGAGGGCGTAGAGGGATACGCGATTGGTGGCGCCTTAACACACACACACACACAAAGTTCGCTCAAAGCTCGAAGCGCTTCTTGCGATAATGCAGGTGACAAAACATGCGCCTATCTAAATAGGGCAGCTGCTCGGCCACCTGCTGCTGGTAGAGTTGCAACCGCTGCGGCAGCGGCAACTCTGTGTCTCTTCGCGCCGATCCCGATCGGCGCCAATAGTCAGCTAACAGAAGCCTACCCGTACTGCCGTTTCCGCGTCCCTGCGCCTGATCCATCTGCCGTCGCTCGTTCTGCGCCTGCCGCTGCGAGAATGCCGCGAATGAACGCTCCTGGTCCGGTGTCTGTGGCATTGTGGCTGCCTCGTGGTCCAGAATGTACAGCTCATCGATGGCAATGTCGCAGATATAGTGCAAGTGCTCTTGGGCCCGATCGATGCGGAAGTAATGCTCAGCGGTGCATGCTGTAAATGTATACACGAATTAAAATCAAGATGATAAAATGGTGTTCTCGGAGTGCCGAAAGATTTTTACACCTTGCAGACTTTGTTTGTATTTCTTTACTTGTTTATTTTTTTTTTAACTAGTATATTAATTTACTTAATTAGTTTATTTTTTTATTTATTTATTTCTTCAACATCAACTTATTATTTTTATTAGAAAATATATATCAAATTAAAATTATTTTAATTTAGATAGTCTTCAATTCCTGTTTTTAGTTCCTGCGACAGCTACTATATAATTTATAATTTGGTGAAAATTAATATCATCAATCAAAATGTACTAGATTGGCTGGGATATCATAAAAAACAACAAAATTGTCCAAACTGCAGTAAAATCTTACTGACATATATTTAAAATACTTGTCTGATTTAAATATGCCTGCGTCAGGTTTTATACGAGGCAATGTCAGTTACACAATTTGTAAGACTGGTAATATCAAATTATAAATATCTCAAAAAACCACAGTGTCTCATTTATTTATTTTTTATTTATTATTATTTTATTAAATAATTTATTTAATTATTTACTAACTTTTTTTTGAAATGATAATTGTGGACAAAGAGAACAAAAAATTATTAGAATTTGAATTGAATTATAAACTAAGAATGAGTTTTTAAATATTTAATAAATTCAGATTAGTCGGACGGACATGATAATTTAATATTCTAGGCAAGGATATTCATTAAAATATGACTAGACATGCGTAAAACAACTTACAATCAATGAAACACCAATCCTGGGAGACCTTTGGATAGGATATGGACTCCTCGAACTTGGCATTCAACAAATTACGCACGTGCTCCAGATCGCATTGAGATTCGATATCGATTTGGCCCAACTTATTGGCCAATTTGCGTAGCATCTCCTTGTCATAGTGATACTGCTCGTACTGCTGCATAGTTACTCTCAATATTCCCAGCTGTAGTTTCTCCAGTGGATTCACCCTGTGCGCAACAAGAAAGACGAAAATGCAAAGTTAACTATGTTCATGGCTTTTTTCAATCCGTTTCAAATTAAACTTCTGTTTTTATTATTATTTTTTTGTAATCTTATTTCATTATTACTTTAGAATAGTGATAGTGATAGGATAGTTCTACCATAGTGTGTTATTAATATGAGATTGGCACTTATATTCTAACAGTTTTTAAAATAATAACCCTGTTAGCAATATGCTTAATATAGAAAAATCCTTCTTGAGCAGGGCTTAAATTCTGAATAACTCATTTTATTTTCCCTTACAAATCTGCATATTCCAAACTACCAGACTGACTGTCAACTAAATTTCCTCAAATTTCTTAAATGTATAGTGTCCAAAATATTCAAAAATTATGCACTACTTTTGAACTAACAAATAGAGATGGTGAAGAGAGAGAGAGAGAGAGAATTTCCCTTTCGTTTCTAAGAGTTACTCCACAGCTTTAAGAGTTATACTTGTAAATCATAGTCCTAGGACTGAGAGTAGCTACCTGCGAATATTCAAACAATATCATGAGTTTTTCCAGACAATCACAATATTGCAATCTCCTCGAATAGCTGTGAATATCCCCGAGAAAATGGCGCAAATGGGGCATACTTACTGGACATCGCCGCGTCCGTGCTTGCGCTTGGACAACATGAGGGCCTGATTGAGCAGCTCGATCTCAATGATGGATGGCTTGACGCGACAGGCTTCGCCATCGACCTGCATGGGAATGGTGCGCCTGGTGATGATCCTCGCCTTGCGGCACTGGCAGATGCAGGTGCCGTGCATTCCCGCCTGCAGCATGGGCAGCTGGTAGGTGGTCAGACCCACCACCTCCATGAGGCCATCGTCGATGGCTGGCTTCGACTGCCCGAATGAGTCGTTCCAGGGATGGGTACCGCCGCCATAGCTGCAAGTGCAACGCCAGTTAGACTGGGACTCTTTGGACTCTAGACCGGATGAACCTCAACTCACCTGGGTATGTTAAGAAATAGGACGGCATGACAGCCGGCATCGCGCAGCTTGTTAGTAAAGTCTTGGCCATCGCACTCGAGTGTCACCCACTGTGTGAGATTGCGATATTGACGGAGGATCAGATCCTTGCCGCCCATCTGGCCATAGTACATCTTGTTGCGCAAACGCGAATTGAAGCGTTCCGGATGCGCTTCGCGTGCCTCGTGAAACTCGAGGGCAATATGCGCATCGACGCCAAAGCTGAAATAATTGTTAATCACATTCAAGGGGACATTCGGCTTGCTACGATCCACATGATCATCGGTCACGTCATCATTGGGCGTAACCCGAACCCGCCAACGATCCATCAGCACGCACTGCGACATGCCAATCTCGCGTAGAATCTTCCCAATGGGCTCGTCCGTATAGCCCTAAACAAAAAGCAGAAATGAAAAATCAGTTAAAGCGCTCGTTCCACAATTTTCTGCATTTTTAGAAATTTTACGATTATATGTGTATTTTTAGCCTGTACAAATTACCATATTTCGTTTTATTTATTTTTTCTTAAAACATTTTAAATATTATCGAAATATAACATAAAAGCGGATAGAAAAAGAGTTTATCTTTGGGAGAAGATTTAATACTCTATATAAAACAGAATTCCGATTTCAACTATAATTGGTCAGTTTGTATTAGAAAGTATCTTATACATATTCCGTGAGGTAGGTTGAGGTATCATAAAAAACATCAATTATTTTCAAAATTTATTTTAATTGTTTTGCTATTATTGTTATTATAAAAACATATCTGACTTTTCGGGAATGTCATTATTCCCATATCGTTGCGAAAACATGAATGATCAACTGAATTTGTTCTGGCAAATGCCAAATTCACAAAAGGGCTGGAATTAAAATTATATGTTGCACACTCAATTGTGGAAAGACCCAAAAAAGTGACAAATAAAAATGTAGATAAATGGAGAATACTATATTGTACTTACGCCGCCCCAGCCCAAAGATCGGGCGAGATCATTTCCAGTTCCCAAGGGAAGCACTCCCACGGCTGGCACCGGCTGCAGCGGCGGATGAATCTGATCCAGCACGGACAGCACCCAGCCAACGGTGCCATCGCCGCCACATGCCAGCACCCGTAGATTGGGCGCCTTGCGGAACATGTCCAGTCTGACGGAGGTGAAAAGAGAGTGGGCGAGACAGAACAGGAGAAAGAAAAAAGAGCTAGTTATAAAATAAGTCACCTGAATAGAAATATACTATAATGGTAAGCCTGAAGAGCGAAGTCTATATAGTTGTGCCCACCTGTCTGACTGTGCGTATGAACATGTCTCTGAAATCTCTGAGACAATAAGAGCGAGAGCAACCAAATTTGTCACACCGACTTCTAAAATCCCCATGCGAATCAAGTCTGTTTCAAATTATTTCCTCCTCTTTCCGCTCCTGAAAATCGCGAATAACCACCCCACCTAACGTTATCATTTAGTATTATATATCGCCCTAACTAATCATAAAAATATTGGAAAATAGAACGGTAATACTGGCCGCTTTAAGTTTCTCAGCCACTCAAGCGTCTAAAAGTATGCAGTCATTTTAATTCGTGAATATATTCAATATATTATATACACATATCTAAATTGTGTATGAAGTTTTTTTTATATTGCAACAACACTGATGATAAATAACTATTCGCACTGAAGCTAATTTAGCCATGGCTAGACAATTCATGGGGCTTAAAAGTGATTTATATTTAAGTAAATCCCAAAAACTTTTTATTTGCCTTTTTTAAAATTTACATACTTTTTCTTCTCTTTGTCTTTCTATTACTTTTTTCGACGGCCAAATGTGGACATCAGTGATAATTCGTCTACTTTTGTACTCAGCTTAAAGTGGACTCAGTGTAACTGGCTGTATGTTATACTTACCCCATTTTAGGACCACCTTGTGTCAGATCGAACACCTGACGGGGATTAAGCAAATGCTGGAACTTGCCCAACAGCTTGACGCCCTGATTTCCGCCGGATTTTGGATTAATAAAGACAATGACCGGTATTACCTCCGGCGATGGAATGGGCTTCACAATGAAAGCGCGCGGTTCCTTTTTCTCCTCTTTGCCCTTATGGCGTTTCTGGGCCTGCTTTTTGCTTTTGCCGCCAGCTCCGCCACCGCCAAGGGGACCGACGCCACCACCACCGCCAGCACCACCAGCACCACCAGCACCGCCCGCAGCGCTACTCTTGTTGCTCACACGTATGGAGGACTTGAAGTTGCCTTTGTTGGGCAGCTTCACAATCCATGATGGTGGCACAATGATTGGCGCATAGTTTCCTGCAAGCGAGACCAACACTTAGTCAGAAAATGAGAGAAACGGAGAGAGAGGGATATAGAGAGAGATAGACAGCAGCTTTGAAACTGGTGACCAACTCGTTGTCTGTGTAGCTAATTGAGAGAAGTGTGCGTAAGTGAACTGTGGAAATTGCCGCCAAGCAGCAAAAAATCATTTAGCCACCTTTCCGAGTATAGTCAACGATAACAGCAATAACAAACACCATAGAACGGACACGGACAAGGACAAGTTAATATCATATCATGTTGTAGAAAATATGCCAAAAGTCACTTACGAGACAGACGGTGGCAAACAAAAGAAATTGAGATGATGCCGCATGCTACCACGCACAAAGTCCACATACCAACGTCGGCATACGAACCGGAGCCAAAGCGCAATTATGAATTTCACTTGAAGGGCAGGACAGACAACAGGATGACAGACAGACAAAGGGTGAGAGATATAGGGGGAGGGGGGAGAGAGTGAGAGGGAGAGGAGACCGGCAAAACAAAAGGCATAAAACAAGCTGGCAAAGTTTAGCATTTCAGTAGAGTACTCATGCCTAGAGTGTTGCTTTTTTAGCTATTTGAAATTAAATTTGAAGTTATAGTATTTTCTAGAAATATGGCTATTTAAAAAAATAATTTTATTACTTTTCCAGATAGCCAGATTTCAGCTATTTAATACTTAGCTAGACTTAATAACCTTTGCAGATTGTTAGATAATTTCCAAAATGCTGCTATTAAATAGCAAGAATTTGCTATTTTGCAAGTGAACAAACTAAAAAATGTAAGGACATGATATTAACTAGCTTTCTGACAATAGAAAAAAATGATTTGATTACTGTTTCAGATCTTTAATAAATTATTGAAAACTTATTTTAGATTACGTTGGATAATTCGTTAGCTATTTTAGCACTTGAAATTCTGGCAACACTGAGTGGCGATGCCAGAGTGCAACGGGAGAGTAGAAGGCGTGGGTAGCGTTAGAAGGGGAAGTGGACGTGGACGTAGAAAAGGAAAGGGGAAGGGTAAGAGTAAGTGGAGGTACATTGGTTCTAGGCCTTACGGATGCCCGCGTGTAATTGTATTTTGCGTTTTGTTTCATAGTCTTGTGGTTCTCATCATTGTCTCTCAGCCATTGTCTGCTGGTACTTTGAGAGTATAAGCAACTGTGTGTGTGTGTGTGTGTGTGGGCAATACGATGCCAAAGAGTGTGTTAACAAGACGCTCATTGAAACACTTTATAAAAACGGACAAAGTCCAGTTCACCACGCATTTCCTATGCACGGGCAGACAACAGTTAGAGATGAAGATAGATAGATAGATAGATTGAGAGAGAATAAGGGAGAGAGATGGTGAATTTTCCTGCACTGAAACAACACAGACATTTACAGCTGGCACTGAAGGATTTTCATCTGACACTTGGCACAACTTTGGCATTTCGGAATTAGCAGTTGCAGAGAAAAGCGCTTCAAAGATGACCACTATATTAAGTGCAACAGCCGACTACAAAACTTTTCAGTTTGTGCAACAATTCTGTTGGCATATCTATCTTTCACTCCCCCAAATCAACTGCTAACATTTCAACTTTCATCTCTTTTGACCTTCGAGTGTTCTCTGACATGGTTAACATTTCGAAAGGATTTCTCAAAAGTACAAGAACTAGTTGTAAATGGGCATCGAACAAAAGGGAAAAACAATGGGATTCCTAGAATTGTATTTTCCCTTGAGGAAATGCATTCGATCCCACAAAAATGCTGCCAAAGTTATTGGGGTTGAAAGTGGGGGAATAGAACAAATTTTAAAATATGCATATTTATCAGAAAAAAATAAATGACGGAATAAATTTATAAATAGTAAATAGTATTGTACAAATTCTGTTATCATTTTCAATTCTCACTTCTCACAAGATAAAAAGAAGCAAATTTGTTATCCCAGTTTGATGGATCAACATTTGTGTTTAAAGTATTATTTTTAAACTTAGCAGTTAAACAGTTAAAATATTTTTATTTGATTTTTAATTTACTACATTGGGACTGGATATTGAGTATTTATATTTTCGAAATTATTTTATACAAATGTTTAATTTAGGAAAATTAATTAAAAACTAAAATCTTAGTTAATTTTAAAGAAAATTGAATTCAAATTTAGCACCGAAATGAATCTTTATCTATTTACTTGTGCTCAAAATATAAATTTTTATAAGAGCTAATTCTAAATATACCAAATAGTTCTTAAAAATGGGAAAATAAAGATATTTCTTAGACAATATATTTTTTTGCAACATATCTATTCGTTAGGGATATTGAGAAAGTGGTTTAGGTCGTGGGGTCAAAACAGTCCCTGTTCTTTTTTGGCAAGTTCTTTCTATTAAACATGTGGGTTCTATTGCATTTGAATTGTAAAAGGCCAAAATCAAGACTAACATCCGTTGTTTAATTTCACCCAATTGTGACGTCACAGCAAAGTTGTGAAAAGTTCTTGAGCACTCGACAAACACGTATTACGCTCATCTATTGACTTAGTGCCGTAGCCAAAAACTTGACAAATTGTCAATTCCGCGAAATAAATGCTAATGATCCCAACAAAAAAAAAAAGAATAGCTCAAACGAATAAAGTGAAACAAAGACCCTTAAAATGAGCAGCAAATCCGTCAAAATATTTTAGAAAAGTTGGGATACTCTTAAAGCAAAATATTATGTAGTAATTGTGATTTGAGAAATCGTTTCATAATATTATGAGAAGCACAAGTCTTATATGTAGTCTTGATAATTATTAAATTAAATTGATTTTGAAGTAAATTGATTCCCGTTTCATATTGGACAACATTTTCAGACACACAGAATTTCAGAAGAGTTTCTTGTTAAAGCTCATCAATGTTAATTAATTTTGAATTATATTCTGTATGACTAATTTAACAAATGATATGTAATGACTCCAGATTTTCCGATAAAAGTAATATTGGCATCTTCGAATGCTTTACGAAGAGTTCTCCATCCGTCAATCCAAATATATTGACATTCGTATTATAAAATTCTTTTTTCTACAGTTTCAAGTTTCGATATGAAGTGTATTCAATTATTTTATGTATGATGCAAGAAAAGGGCATTTCAAGAAATTAAATAAAATAAAAAAGCAAACGAGCGGGTGCCTGTGCAAATTAAGACAATGAGACAATACGAGGGAGAGAGAGAGAGAGAGAGAAAGACAGAATAGCAAAGGTAATAGGAGAGGGTCGTACAGAAGGTCGAGAGGTGTGCCACAATTTACCTTGCGAATAAATGGGATTCGGTCCGGGGTCAGGCCGAATGCGAAAAGGGTTAAGCGTCTGCTGGGCAAGTTCTGCTCTGTTTTAATGCACAAATTTTAATTAAGTTAACGGGCCGCAATTTATTTGCATGCACGTCACGTAATTAATCAGAGGACAATGGTGAATGGAGAATGGACAATGGGCCGCCGTTGCTTTTGGAAAATGTGAAGAGTGTTGGCCATCGATAACGACAATGGCGGAAAATTGAGAACTTACCCAGACGACACTCTTCACCAATCTTGGCCTGATTGAAGCACGACTCCTTGTTGTGGTAAATCTCATGGCACCAGGCACAGGACAAGGCGACAATCTCCTTTGAGCCAAAGAGCTTACTCTGCACGGCCTATAAATCGTGAACAATTCAAAAGTTGACACGTTAATGAGATGCATTATGATGGATGGGAGAATGATAGAGAAAGAGGGACTTACTTTGCCGCACTGCTTGCACTTGCCCTTCTCCATCTTGCGATGCACCCAGTGATGATGGGTGGTTGTCTGCTCCCGGTATTGCCTGATCCCGACATCCCGATAAGTTGGCTTACACGCTAGTAGAGTCTTTTCATTGACAATTGGAATGCAATTCTGATGTGCAATCAGCTGACAGGCCGAGCACTTCATACGCTGCCCGCTCTTCTGCAAATTCCAAAATAAATTAAAAAAATTATATTCAGACATTACTATTGTCGACAGGCTGTGTGTCTTATTGAAGTAACCATTTGTGCCAACAAGCATCGGGTCTCACAACTGGCTCATTGAGAAGTTTACTTGTATATTTTTTTCACCCCATAATAAACCTGTCTCTTGCCATTACTCGTATCTCAGTGTTTTTCGTAGATTCATCAGTCACTTGCTGAGTTTAATTAATTTTCACTAGTCTAACTATAAACTTCAAAGACATTTTTCTTAAAAGCTTATTAAAGCTTAAGGTTAACATATTCAGTTATTTTTGTAAACGATAATTCAATGACTACCTTTGAATTTAAAGCTTGCAGCAAGTTGATTTCTTTCATATTTATTTAATATATTCTTCAATAAAATACTCAATTTACTTTCCAGTTGTATATTTCGACTATTAATTGTTTTTATTAAACAAATTAAATTGATGGTATATGGCAATCTTGTTTTTTTTTTAAATTAAGAATTATCGACTGCAATAATTCTTAAAAATAATGTAAACATTTTGTTTTCCAGACTGATTGTATTTGAATTTGCTCTTTTTTAAATGCAACTTTAAAATTATCTTAAAGCTCTGCTTGATTAGATTTCAATTAAGCTAAAAGCTCTTGTAAGTGATCGCTCACGCTTTAATCTACACCATAACGCACGTCGCTTTTAATAACTTTCTGATGCCTTGGAGTGACAAAGGAATTTGGGCTGGTGACAAACTCCAACCTCCAGCTAAAAAGGACCTCATATGTTGCCCACCATAATGACATAGAATCGGGGCACTTGTTGAGCTTAGGGGGAGGCAGAGAAGTCCATTCTCTGCTCTCTTTACTTCTAAATACACAAAATAACTTATGAAAACATTGTCGTGCCGTTAGCGTGACAGCTTGCCACACATGCAGATAAGCTACATTCTCATTCAACGTGCAAGAAACATCACCTACGTCTCGTCCAATAACAAAGTACTTTCCACTTTTGGACATCAATGTCGGGGCCAAAAACTTTCAGTTGCTGAACACGATAAATAGAACAAAACAGAACACGTTCCTTCAACGTTAATGTCTACAGTGCGTGCGTGTTTGTACTCGCACACTAGCCGTACTTATACTTGATGTACATATACATACGAGCATGTCAGACAAGCACGCAATAAATAAATTACACGATTACACGAAGTTTCATTCTCTTAGGGGCTTGTTGCTTTTTGTTCTCGACGGCTGTAATTGAATTACATACATGTAACCCCAAAGCCCTGTCAAATGCCAAAAATTAAAGAAAACGAAAAAAAGAAGAACCCTTAACAATAATACATAATATCTGAATATACTTATTCATACAATGCACTCTTCGTTGAGGCAACAGAGGTCGCCAGAGGCCGAGGTTGGCTTCCAGTAATGCTCTCCCTGCACGGCATTCTCTGTCCAGTCCGGCACTATCCTTATCGGTCTCCGTGCATTGCTCGATGAGGCCGTGCGTCTATATAATCAAAGTCAGGAGATAAATAAAACATTAGTAAGTTCTTTTAATAGATAGAAGAACAGAAATAGTTCAGTATGATTCTGAGTAAGATTTAGCGAAATTAATTTAACTATCTCTTATATGATAAATTTAATGTATTTTTAAATTGTTAATTATTACACAGAAAAATATTTAGTGGCAGAAGTTCGATAATCCTGGATTTCCTAAAATCAGATTCCATCGAGCGTGTATGTTTTTATTCGTGATATTTCTCGAACTTCTCCTATTTTTTTTGTTGATACCGGTGCTGCGCGGTGCATCGATGTTTTTGAAAACATCGCATGTTTAATTTCACAATAAATTACGTATTCGTCGTTAGTTGCCACACATTCAATACGCTCTTTTCGCCACACTAAAAGTAGGTTTAAAGTAATTTGGGCGGTGTTTGCAATGCCAAAGTAAGTAAATTTATTAAAATTGGTCAGAGATACTATATGGAAGTATGAGTTTTTAAGAAAAATAAGCTACGATATATATTTTTTTAAAAATGTGGAAAGGTTTAAGAACGACCGATGCATTGAAGTTTAAAAAGCCAACATAGATTTTGCAATTTAAAAGCATCGACATCGTTGTTTCCACACAAATTTACATTTTCAAAAATTCAAAATTTTAAATATCGAGCTTTTATTTTTCATCAGTTTAAATTTGATTTTGAGACGTTTATTTTTTTTTTTAAATATCATGCCAAAAAAATCAAATATTTTGACTTGTAATTTAAATTTTGCACCGACATCGATCGATGTCCACTCAAATTTACATCACTATTTTAACTATCCCAGCTCTATAAGAAATTTTCAGTGAAATCAAATGCTTTGGTCTTTTTTGATCATTTTAACTCTGGGTGGTTGCCGTTTGATCTGCAGATTGTGTAAATTTAACATTAATATTCTAAAAACACAATTAACAATAAATGCTTAAGTCAAGAATTTAAAAACTTGAATATTAGAATGCATTTCTTTCTGTGTAATTACATTTTTCACTTATATTCGAAAATAATGTTAAATAAAATAAATATCTAAACCTTTTTTATACCAAAGAACTTAACTTAAAATATTTTTCAGAAGAAACAATTTAAAGAATCTATATGATAGATTACAAAAATCAGATATATGTATTTATAAGATGTGTAAATAGAAACTTAATATGTACACAATCACTCAAAAAAGTGATCAGCCAAATTGATTTTACAAAATATTATTTTTTTCGCCAGAATTATTGACAATTGCTGAAACTACCCTCGTCTATAAGACGAGAACTATTAAAATATAGTCTTTCTTAAGTATTCGTAAGTCATATTGCACTTGATAAGTACCCCAAAATGTATGTTAACTCTAAACTGACTGACTTCTTCCTGGAGATTTTGCTGGAGGGGTGTAATTGCAGATTCGCCCCTCGTTTGGCTTCGCTTCGCCCACCACACAGCGAAGCTAACATGACTTACCTCTTGCGTCGCCACGCCCCTAGCGAGTCGAGTTTCCTTTGGCGAAACGCGGATTTGCGTTGCATGCCAATCGATGAGCGTCGAAAGCGACGCACTGTGCCTATGCCCGCATTTGCTGCAGGCACTGTGGCTATGAATCCGCTCTGCTGACTTGACGCTGACGTCAACGCCGAGCTGCTGCTGCTGCTGCTACTGCGGCTGCGGTTGCGTCCGATGCTGGCTATGACGCTGGCGCTTGTGTTGCCGTTCGCTTCCTCTTCGTACTCATCTTCCGTTTGGAATTCCTCGCGCACCGCATGCAGCAGACGTTCCATGCTCAGCAGCGGCGTTGACGTCGGCGTCGATGTCGGCGTCGCCACGCCAGCAGCGCAGCTGCTACTACTGCTGCTGCTGCTGCTGCTGCTGCTGCTACTGTAGCTGTTGTTGTTGTTGGTTTTGTTTTTATTATCGTTAGTGCTGATGTTGTTGTTGTTGCTGTTGCTGTTGCTGTTGTCGCTGTCACAGTTCAAATAAGATATGAACATAGCAACAACTCACACAGACGACTCACAGCTTTTGCTCCCGCGCGATATTGAATCTCGCACCGTCTACGATTACATTCTACTTCGTTTCACTTGACTTCATTACACATTTGATTATGCTTCCCTTGTTTTTGATTTTAATTTTGATTTAAAGTTTTACTTTAGTCTTTGTCTTCTTTTCCCACACTTTATAGTTTTGCAATAAGAGATAGATTTGTTGCATACAGACATTACTATATACATATATGAGTGTATCTAGCCCGCCTCGACAGCAACTGCCACTGCGGTTCCAGTGTGTGTGTCTCTGCCTCTAGTTATCATTATGGTGCCTAAAGATACAACCAAAAAAAAAACCGTTGCAGCTGGCTATATATGTATGTACATACATACATGCTATATATATATATTTAGAAACATACGTAATGCTCTATTATTTTGCTGTACCTCAACAGTGGCAAGCAGCTTGTCAATTGGCAATTGAGAGGATTTAAAAAGCAGTTTTTTTTGCAATAGTTCAGCTTTAAGCGGTGTGCGTATAATTGGATTAACCAAATCTCTTTCTTTAACGAAAAATGTTCGGTTTGGAAAAAGAATGCTTTTATAAATCACAACATATTTTAAAACTTTAATTTAAAAATAAGAAGTCAAAATAATAATAAATAGCTTAAAGTTAAATTCTTCAAGAACTCGGCTATGGCTTGTGCGAAAAACAAGATAATAAAAACACCATGTTTTAAGACATCAAGTGGAAATCTTTGAAATCCATTCATTGTAAGCGTATTGGCAGTTCTGTGTCATATTAGTGTAATTTCTCCCCCAACTTTCCACCTCCCTTCACTCTCCCTGGCACACATGCTTCGAGTACGCGTAAGTATTCAGATGCCGAGTGCTCAGGCGTCCGTGTCTGTCCATGTCCGTGTCGGTGTCTGTGTCCGTGTCTGCTCCCCTCACGAGTGTGCGAATGTGTATTTGGGTGTGTGCGTGCTTAATACATTTGTATACAGTTTGTATATTGTGTGCATTGTAATTAAATTCTTATCAGATTCTCAGATGAAAAACAAAAACATTAAAAGAAGCAGAAGCGAGAAATGAAAATATTTAAAAAAAAATAATAAAAAATGGAGAAAAAAATAATAATAACAATAAAAATGTGACTCTCTCAAGGCGAGGCAGCTTAGCAAGTGATGCCCGTACGGTGCAGACAGAGTGTGGATGTTGTTGTGGTTGTTGTTGTTGTTGCCGCGTTTCAAATTGGCCAGGCAAATTGCAGGTTCTTCTTGCTCGGATTGGCATGTCAAATGTCGACGTTTAGTCGCCATTTTCACGCCCTCGACAATGTTTCGTGTCCATTGCAACTTTTGGTGTCAGTTGTTTGTTGTCAATTTTCAGTTGTCAGTCGTCCAGTGTATGTGTGTGTCCTGTTTGTCCTTATGTGTGTGTATTCGTGTGTGGAAATTTGTATGGTGTGGTTAGTACGAGTTTAGTTTAAATTTCCGACTAAAGCGCGGGTTTTCATGCATGTCACTAGTAAGTGTTTAACTCTAAAAAAGGGCTAACTTAATATGTGTATGTCCCTGTGTACTCTTTCATATGTTCAACAGATTTGAAAAATATTTTCAAACCTTTAAACCGAACCTTTGCGTGGTACAATTGGATTTCAAAAAAGGCTATTCAAAATAATATAGTCTAATAACCAAAGATGTCGAGAACATAGATATTATCTTTATTCAAATAAATAAACTGTATAGAATATATGTATGTGTTTTATTTAAGTTAAAATCAATTTAAAACATCGTTTTTTAAATCTTGGCGACACTTTACTAAGAATATTAAGAAGTCTTTTACGGTAATAAATATATTAATTTTTGTTTCAGTGCATTTAAATCTAAAAAATAAAATAAATAAAATTGCCACAGATATAAACCTTTGTTTTTTTTTTTAAACTACTAATCAACACGTAATGGAAAGAGTACTTGGAGCAGAAAGAGTCACGCTACTTTCAGCTGAAAAGTCGGACAATGCTACAAGTCTTATAAAATATTTTTGGGCAATGACCGCTATGGTTGATTTCGGGTTATGTATTGTACGAATATGTGTGCAGTTGACGTAGATTTTGTCCATGACCTGCCTCACCAGTCGCTTGTCTATCAACCACCCAAACGCCGAACCACTGCACCACCACAGCAGTCAAAGTTTAGATAGGCCAAAGTAATGAATATGATATATATTAAACAAAGTAGTTTTTTTTGAATGGCAATCATTGTGTTGAGTTGCTCTTATTAGCATATTCACAATGAAATCAAAAGTAGGCGGACAAAAATTCACACACACACATACACTCACACACTCACACTGACTGTAACTGTCAATTAAAAGGGAAAATGGATAAAACTGACACAAAAAGCGGAATATAATTATTCTGCGTAATTAAGAGAGGTGTGGAAAACGTGGGTGGGAAGATGAATAGTGGGCAATATGTGATTAGAATGAGGGGTAGCTTGAGTTAGATGTGGTAATTGAACAGCTCGACTAATTGCAGCAATTGACAAACGCAAATTATGCATTAATCAGAGGCAGAACCTATTGGACAGATCTTATTGGTTCATAATATTATCATAATTAACATATCGGTTGCTTTTCATAATAATTGAAAGTCAACATTTTGTTAAGCTAATAAGATGAACAAATAAAAACAGAAAAACAAAGTAAGCCATTGAAAAATAATGGCAGACCAAGTTAAGAATTTGAACCGAAATCATTAGCCAGTGGCCACCAAAAATGGTCTGGCCGCAAAAGCTTGAAACGCAATTTCAATTCAAATGCGATTAATTTTGATGTCTGCCTTTGAAGCTGCCACAACGGAAACACCACAGCCAAAATGCAAAATTTGAGACTGAGAATCAGAATCACTGAATAGGAATAACAAATGGACATTGGGTACAACTTGGGGCATTGGGCAGGTGATTACAAGTATCTACGGCCAGATGAGCCGCTAATATAAACGCCAGAGTGCGAAACACATTCAATACCGTTGCTGTCACATCTTGGACGCCTCCCAAAATTTCAAAATCAATAAAAAAAACACCTTGAAAAATTTCTACGATTTCAATAATGACACTTTGCAGCTTACAAATTGTTTCGCTTTGGTTAGTTCGCTAATTTTATCCCACCGCAGAGCTCTGTGCCATAATTCAACAAGTAAGAACGCAAAATATATTTTAATTTAATTTTGTTTTTATTGGAAGCAACAAATACAAGATGTGTCAATGCTGTTATAGACTAATAGACTACCAATCGATTAAAAGATTCATTGAATATTATTTACCGAAATTTGTGAATTTCCACTTTTCTGCAACTCTTTGCTTCTCATTCGGACTGTGTCATTAATAAAGTAACGTATACGCCCCGATGATTTCGACTTTTCTAAAATCGAGTAAAATGATAACAGTGACTGCTATTAATAGCTAGCCACAACTAAAGAAAATTTATATTTACATACTTATACGTATAACGTATTAAATATGTTTGTATGCAGCATTCAATGGAAAATCCACTCGAACTAAGCAAAATGAAAAATTATCTGAACGTTGTCTTGTTTGTGATTGCGATTAATGGTGTCTGGTATTCAACTGGAAGCAGGAATTGAAGTGACAAGAGAGAGGAGGATGAGGGGAGATATAAGAAGGGTAACTGTTAGATGGCAACTTGAGCTTCAAGCTCAACTGCAAATGGCAACAGCTCGAGAAAGGATTTTGAGCTAATAAATATTAACAATGAGAAGCTAACCTGGCCTTGCATTGCATCTGCAATCCTAGCGAAATAAGCAGAAAAGCAACAAAAAAATACAACAACATGAAGACGAAGATGGAAATGGTGATGGAGAAGGGGGTAAAAATGTCTCAGAGAGATTGGGGTATCCAACAATAAACGAGCATCGCTGCCAACGACATTAATATTCTTAATTGGCATTAAGCGTTTTGGCTGCCAAAGCATTTGAAAATGAAACGTTGAGCGGCCAACACAGGACGCAACAAGGGCGGTGGTGCAAAAGGGGGGACGTGGGAGCAGGGGGGTTGCCACAGGACGAGCCCAAGGACAAGAAGGAAGCATCATACGCAAAACGATTGCAAACATTTCAATAAGAAATACGGAAATTTGCGTTGGCGACTCGACTCTTAGCTGGAAAATGAAGTGGGACTTAAATCTGGAGGGGCGCAGAGAGTAGATGGGAGGGGGTCGGGGAAGGGGACAACGACAGGCGATTGCGCAGATTCCATCAGAAAAGTTTGCAGACAACGCAGAAAAGGAAAAGAAGCAAAGCAAATGATGAAGAACAGCTGTCGTTGGTGACGGTGACAGAACTGTTACTGAGAACTGAAAACTGAGGGAACTGAGAACTGAGAACCGAGAGTTGAGAGATGAGAATTTTGGGGATTTGAGGACCAAGTTCTGCTGAAGTCGAAGGCGACGTTTTGATTTTGCATTCAGATGCTGATGTACTTACTGGCTTTTTTGTTATTGTGCCAAAAAGTGATACAATAATTAGTCAAAAACAAGCTAAATATGACAATGTGCAAAAACCCAAAGAGAGGGAAAATTATGAATGAGGAGGAATGAATGGGACCAACTGAGGTGGAAACGACTCAAAACAATGACAGCTGGAAAGCGAAAGTGATAAGTCAGAATGGAAAAGCATTATATTTATATCTAAATATCTTAGTTCGCAAGTCTTTAATTAAATCTTTAAGATCTAATAGGCACCAATTAGGTATCTACGAGTCTTTTAATTTATACTTGATAAGTACTCAAATTCATTTACCAAGTTATCTTGCGCCCAGAAGAATGATACAAGTTCAGAATACAGATTCAATCAGTTATTTACTTTGAATATGCACAGAATAGGTCTGTAAAATCTTCAACTTACATCCTTCTGTCAGATATATTTTTTGTCGTAAAACAACCAACAATGTTGGAATTATTGATGCCTAATTTGAATATCTCCCACTAGCACACACAAGCTCATCTCGCTGTGTTTGATAACACTCATCATAACACGTCTCCTCCTAGTCATTGCATGAAATCATAAACTAATGAGAGTATAGCATAATTATCACAACTAGCTAAAAACAACGATGTAATTGTTGTTGCCGCTGCTAATGATTGTTGTTTGTTTGTTTGTTTGGTTGAGCGACTACAAGTGTGTACATAAGTATGTGTGTGTGTGACAACAGTTTTCTAATCTATTGCACAATGTATTTTTATCACAGACTGGGAAATTTATGAATGAATTTTAAGCACCAGGCAAACAAATCAAAGAACAACAACAACAGCAATTTGTCTCACAACTTGCGATAGACAAAACAGCCAGAGGGGAAGAGAGAGATGAAAGAGAATCAAAAAGAGCGGCAGACAATCAGAGAGAGCACGGCGGTAACAAAAAATATTTTAATTAACTCCAATAATAAACTGCACAAAATATCTTCTTCGCATTATATGAGAACTGGAATTTTGCACATTTTGTAATGACAGCCACAACAACAGTGCAACAAAATCATCTAAGTAAATTTCCTTGAACTTTTAAGTAGATGCAGAAATATACATATAAGATATATATAAATATATATTTGTGTCTGCATATGGACATAAATATATACATATTTCTTCTCTTTCTCTTCATGTTACTTTTTTTTTTTTTTTTTTTTTGGCGCGTTTTGCTAATTTTGCTGTCTGAACAATTTTTTTTTATTTTAATGTATTTTTTTGCTGTATTTTAATTTACGTCTTTCGTATTTTAATTGAAATACTTTATGTGCCTTATTTGTTGTAGCAGTTATTCCTCTGTTGTTGTTGTGGTTGCTGTTGTTGTTGTTGTTGCTGTTGTTGTCGACGACGCGTCGTCGCCGCTGCCGTCGCTGCCACTGTTGTTGTTAATTTCTTTGCTAAAAATACTTAAGTTAATTATAAGAAGCAGCAGCAGAAACAACAACAACAACAACTAGTTGTACATCTCAAATCTAAAACATATGTGTGACTTGATATTTATTTTTAACATATATTTTTTCTTTTTTTTTAGTATTTTGTGGTTGTTTTTATGTTTTCTGGTTGTGGCTGAGATTCTGATTGTGGGGCGGCAGGTGGGGCAATGCCTTGTGCCTTAGTTTGGGTAGTGATTAAAATTCAAATTAAGAATTTAATGCATAAATTGCCGCTGGATATTAGTTGGCCATTAATTGCACATTTATAATATTTGGCTCACTGGGCGTATGCGCAATGTGCGCCAGCAACAATCTTATTCCTTACCACCCGCCATGCGCTCCGTGCCTCGTGCTTCATGTGTGAAATTCGAGGGGCGTGTTCGACTTGGATGAATGCCCTGTGATGTTTTCTTGGCGCAGCTGCCATCATCGGAAGCGGCAACAACAGCAACAACCACAAGCAATTCTGACGCTAGCAACAAATTGAGCCAAAAACACAAACACCAACAAAAAAAATTCGCAATAAATCAAAGAAAATAGACGAAACGCGACGTTGTTGTAGCTGTTGTTGTTGTCGTTGCTCTTATTGTTGTTGTCGTTGTTGTTGATGCTGTGCTCGTTTAAACGAGTGCGAAATTCTTTAAATGTCATGGCTGGCAGTTAGCCTTTTGGTTCACATGCCACGAAAAACTATTGCGACGCCTGCAATATTTCGAAATACTTATGAGCAACATGTTGCAGTGACAATGTTGCAACGCAGCGGCAACATCACAAAACATTGACACAATTACAAGATTTCATCCAGTTTATTGATTAATTTCACTAGAAATTATTTACAGTTGTTGTTCCCACCTTTAGTTGAATGATTTGGTAATAAATTCATCTAAGATGCAGCCGCAGAATCTAAAAGTTCTTTCCATTTCGGAACTACTATATGCGTTGTGTGAAAATTGTTCTAATTCTTTTCTTAATTTTTTTCTAGTATAGGGAACCAATTCTATATAGTCTGTACAATCATCATAGCAACGTCTAGAAGTGCTAGATATACAGAAGTATACACGAACGTATGCGTCTATAAGGCGACAATAGGATTAGAGATGTTTAAGCTAAGGCAAAATATTAATGAAATACCCAATGTGACGGCACGTGTGATGAATAACGATATTACTTTCAAGAAATTGTTTATAGATATGCAGTATTGATGTCCAATCGATAGCATATATCACATGGCACAATTTAAATATATTTAGCTCACGAATGTATATTGAAATTTATAATTTTAAGTAACAATTTCAATGCCTAATGAACTAATGTTGAATAAACTACAGCGGTAATCGATGACATTACTTTTTTGACATTCAAATTCTGCAATTAAACTTTCTTTCATAGAAACATTTTGTATCAAAAACAGAGATTAGGCAAACGTAACAAAATAAATCAGATTTGTTGACTAGTGTTATTGATTGATTTAACAATTTAGATCATAAAATGTACTTTCGGTTATTTTGCAACATCACTTTACACAATTCATTTTGTTTAATTCAGATGAAACACGAATGATTTCCTAAAATGCTGTAGCTTAATTAAATTTGCAAACTTGATTGCCCTTCCCTACACTGGCCGGTATGAATCGCTACTACTAACTGTTCTTTTACAGTTACGCATCATTTTAAATGAATTGCTGAATTCTAGTTATCCATTGATTGCTTTCGTTACTAAGTAGCATGGACTGCTGACCACAGAGATTAGAGCCTGATGGATTTGTTTGAAAATGTACTCATAATTGCACTTGTCAACACTGTTACAGATCTCTACTAAAAGTTCTTCCAATTGTTGGGCATTCACTTTAAATTATTATTCAATTCCAGTTATTCATCGATGGATTCAATTAGAACTTGACCACATCAATTAGAAATCGATTGATTCACTTACAGCTGTACCCATCATTGCACTTCTCAACACTGCTAACAGTACTGCCGATTGATTGGCATCAACTTAATTCTATTATTTAATGCATTCAAGTTATTCACTAATGATGGAAAATGTAATTTGATTGAACCCATATTAATGCACTACTTGCATCCATTTCCAACACTGGCCGATCATCATTTTGTTGTTGTTTACCATAAACACAATTTGTTGTTGGTCGGGGGTGTGCGAGGTGTTTGCGGATTGTTTGGGAAAATCTTTTGTTTTCAAGTTCATTGATCAATTCAATTAAACATCACCGATTAAATAAACGAATGAATAGATGAATGAATGGGTGTCTGAATGAGTGAACGAGAGAGTTCTGTGGAATATCAAATTCGAAATATGCCAATTAACCCACCCGCACCGTCACTACTATTGGCAGCACCACTCGTAACCACATGGGGCGGCGTCTTTGACATTTTGTAGTTGTTGTTTTTTGTTTTAAATATATTTTTTATTTGACATTTTCGCATTACGTATGTACGTATTGCACATTGTCTGGCAACAACAGCCATAACCGCAACAATTAGATTATTGTTTTGTTGTTGTTGATTTTCATTGCATTTCTTTGATTTTCTTTAGCTTTTATTTTCCCCACAGATGCCACACTGCTTGCCACATTCACAGCACAAATAACAGAACAGAATACAGAAAAAAAAGAAAAGATAATAGAAAATTAAATACAAATTGTTCCAGCAATATGACCAAAACACACATACTCATAATGTATTTTCCACTCTTTTATTTGATTTTTTTTGTCGGGCACTCCAACGCACATTGATAGTGTCGGGGGGTGACCGGACGGGGGAGGAGCTATTTGTTTGATCGTACGGGGGCTGCGACTCTTTACGGTTCACGTTCACGTTCTTTTTGCTGGCTGGCGCGTTCAACCACACACGGCAACTGAGGCAGCGATCAGCTTCGGAAGCAGCAGCATCAACCAAAACAGCAGCAGTCGTAGTTAACGTTGACGTCGCTGTTGACGTCGCCGTCGCTGTTGGCGTTGGCAGCGGCAGATCGGCAAGTCGGCGCTTTGTCACCTCCGTTTGTGGTGAGTTTTGTGTGACGTTGTCACGCTGCTCTTCTCGTTCATTCTTGCTACTGTTGTTGTTGTTCTTGTTGTTGCCTGCGTTTGTGTGTCGTGTGTGGTGGGGTGGGAGGGGTAGGTTACGATCTCTTACGCCTTTGCTGCTTTCATATTTCCATGGTGACATTTTTAGCTCTGCCCGCTGTGACGTTGCGACGCGTCGGCAGCGCAGCTTTGTTTCGCTTTGATTGCTCGCTGGCATTTTTTGCACTTTTTGCTTTCAATTTGCATTTCAATTTTTTGTTGCCGCTATTATTCTTTTCTTGTTGTTATTGTTATTGTTATTGCTGTAGTTGTTGTTTTTATCGTTGTCTTGATTGCTCCCTCTTCTCCGCATAACTTATAGACGAGGCGTACACATACATTTGACTGACTGACTGACGATGACGTATTTGCGAAGCGTAGTCTAACAATGCACTAGCAAACAGTACTCGCCATAGAAGATACCCTGTAAATACCCTCTAAAGTTGCCAAAGTCCCTTGTGGACTGGCAATTAATGATACGATAGATGTTAACACACAAGCGGACACTGTTAATGGCTATTCAGAGTACATCAAAAGTTAAATATACCCTGTAAATGGTTCACAGTAGTTAAGCAACCAAACTGAATTGAAGAGTACAAGAGCAACGTAAATGCCACGCTTTTGCAGAGCATCGATTAACAATAAATACACTCTGCTCATCTTACTGATTACAGGGTATAATTAAAAGGCAAAAAACTGAATACTGCGGTGAACCGCTTGTTGTTTTATCTGCCTCTTGTTGCGGTTATTGAAAGCCGTGTGCGTGCGTCACAATTGCGGAACTGGAACTCCTCTAGCAGCTGCCCCAAATGGACATGACAACACAGATAGAGAAAGAATGAAACCGAGAGAGAGACATATACATATGTACATATATTCACGTATATACATACATATACATATGTACATATGCATAGATAATATTAAGATAGACATTTTTGTAGTGCAGCACGAAAATTGAGTGGCCATCATAAGTCAATCAAATCATAGTGCACATTTGCACATTGGGATTTCTAGATCATCATTTGCATCTATATAACTATTTCGAGCGCAAATAGAATCTATAAGACTGAATGAAACTATTAGACGATCATTTAACCAAAAAACGTGCCTTAAGTTTCTTTTGGAATTAGGCAAGAGGTCATGGATAAAGTGATTGATAGAATTGCTTGATAGATTTGATTGATAAATCAGCCGAACTCAATTGAAAACTATTATTTATATAAGTGGGTAAAGTCATTAGAAATCGCATTATTGTGCAACAAAATCTGATAGAAATGAAATATACTCGTATACTTATAATTGGCTTATATTGAATCACATGAAAGCATTCAAAATAGTTGACGACTAATTAGCTATTCGATCTAATGCAGAAGATTATTATATGTATTTCTTCAAATAAATAAAAGTCAAGTATTTTTAATAGATTACTCCAAGTCTGTTCATTTTTCAAATGGACCTTAAACAGTTTTAGGTACTTTAATTGACAGTACTTTATCGAAATTGAGTTTATGTGTTGTAATGAAAATAATTTTTTTTCTGAATCATCTATGCATTTGGTAAATATGTACATATATTAAGTTTTTGTGTTCTTTTTTTCAACTTTAATTATTTTGGCACAGATGGCAATGCTTTATATTGAAGTTATTCTTATTTGTCGCAAGTAGAGGACAATAAGTACTTTCAGCTTAGGCATTCTTACAATCAAGTTTTATCAGTTTTGATTCATCTTGGGGAAGAAGTTTTGTGTCACACGGCGTATGATTAATGTGCACGTGGTGCTGTTGAGGAATGCGACTCTCAATGTTTTCTTTGGCTATATCAGTCGATTTAAGGTTAGCTGCCACGCCCCCAAGAACTGTTCCCACCACCTCTCGTAACCCCTCCCCTCTTCCGCCCACACCATCTCCAGTGTTTATGTTAATTTAGATGCGTAGAATTATTTTGCTTGTCCGTGGAGTGCTTTTATGAAATTATTTTCGCCATTGTCATAAAAATGAAGTTAACCTTGTGCTTGTTGCTATGTATAACCGTTTGCCAACTGTTATTATCGTTGTTATAGTTGTTGTTGTCGTTACACAAGGGAGTCAGCCAACAAAAAAAGCCACAGTAATGGCCGTACAAATCGCATGAATGAGCCGCATACCCAAAACGATGGAAAGGAAGTCGATTGGTTGCTCGACTGGATGGTTGGTTGAATGGCTGTATTTGCGGCATACGCCGCATGATTGAATGATTTTATAATATTTTCCATTTTATTGAGCAAAAGGTCAAAAAATTAAACATATCATTGGACGGTTAATGGTCTGGGGCATTAAAAACCACCGATAGCCCTGATAGATAGAGCCTTGCGGTATTTTTCGTGTGTGGATGCTTCGGTGGCACGGGGTCAATGCCGGGTTAGCATTGGTCGATAGACAATAACATGTCACGCTTTAGCATCGTAAATCAAAAATCAACTTTATGTTGCCCAGCCGCTTCGGGCGACAAGCCACTTGCTAATAGACCCAACAAAGGGAATCATGATTTCCCAGAATATAAAGGGAGAGCATGAAAAGGGGAATAAAATGCGATCATAAATAAACATTCAATCCCCCCCCCCCTCCATCACTCATTGCCCACAAATACATGAATCGGAAATTAAAACGGAAATCTCTTGTGTGTGAATACAATTCCAAGTCGAGGTTTCTCTGTTGACCCTGGCTTAAAGCTATCAAGCAAATTTATTTGGTACTTATCTGTGCAAATTGACTGAACTTAATGGGTTTAATAATGTAGTTGACCAGTGTGTACATACCTGCGAAAGAGAAATGAAAAAAAAATTAGAAATTTTCGCCAATAATTATAGAGTCTTGTGTGTACAAATATAGAACTAATTATATATATATATATATAAAAATACTTGATAAATAAAGCTGTGAAAACAGAGTAACAAAATAAAAGCAAAACCTTATTTAGATTTTTAAATAAGTCTAACTTATGCCTTAACTTATTTTTTGAATTAAACTGCATCATTAAATGATAAAGATATAAATAAAAATAATATTTATTATATAATTAGGAAATTTAAATCCTAAAATAGAATATTTTGCCAAATGATTATTAAGCTATTAAATTGAAAATCCCTAAGAATAAGCTTTCGAGGAACTTTCTTAAAATTCTTGAAGCAAAATGTGAAGAAAAAGCAACAAAAGAAGGTTTTTAAATTAAAACTAAATCATTAGATATAACTAAAGACTTTTAATCTTATTTAAAGTCAGGAAAAAACATATTTTTAATATAAAAATGACATATAATAACCATATCGAAGGTAAGAGAAAATAACAGAAATTAATACGAAACACAAATAAAATGCGAATATTAAAGTAAACGCTTAACTCTGCTATCCATCAGGAAAGTTGTATCTTTTTCAGGCTGATTAACTTGCATGGCTCTCACAAAACTCATATTCATCCATCTATCTAAGGGAAGTTTCGACAACGGCTTAACCATATTTGGTCAGAAGCAGTGCCAGTAAGAGCCCCAAACAAATTGGGCAAGAGGCGACACTCCGAGTCGTTACTGTCCATTTGGCCAAGTGTCCGACTGTCCGTCCCCGTTCGCATAGCTGTCACTTTGGGCAACAGGACACTTTGTTTGAATGTTATTTATGAGCTACTTTTGTTGTAATTCAAGGAAATCGCTTGGCTGAGCCTCTTTTTCAACAACGGGACGCCATAATTTATGCACGCGCCTGCCGAATAGCCACTGTGAATACTTTGAATACTGTGAATACTCTGAATGGTCCAGATGGATGAAATTTTCATCAGAAATTGTGGTGCTGCTCGACTTTGAAATTGCAAGACAATCTGACTGAATAACTGACTCCCTTTCTACAGCTCCAAGTCAATGACCGTGTGAATTATAAAAATGTTACTTGTTCTTTGCTTTTCGAAATTTACAAGTGAAGCTATTTCTTAGCTTTTTATTGTTTTTGACCGACTTCTTTTCTAATTAGAGCTGCAGCGTCGATTCAAGAGGGCATTTCGAATACTTGCAGAATGCATGTAATCCAAATTAGAGACAGATTAACTAAAGATGATGGATGTATTGAGGAGGAAAAAGTCCTTAGCTTTCAGTTATTGTTAACAAGTACAAAGAGAAGTAAAAGGGATTAATTTTCATCAATATCGATTCAACATTTAATAGAAGATTTATCGATAAAAAAGCAACGAAAATATAAAATTTAGAAAAAAGTTAACAAATTAAGTTGAATTAAAACGTTTGTAATTTATTTTATTAAATAATTCTACGGGCTTGAAAAGTCAATAAAAAATGGAGCAGCCTTATTCAATCATTTAATAAAGCTTTTATTTTAATTTTATTTTATTTATTTTAATGTGAATGTAAATGGAGCAAAATAAAGACTAAACTTTTAAATTAGACAAATTATAAAATTAAAAACTAAAATAATATTTCAAGAAATAATTAAATTTTGAAATAGTTTTACAGTCGGGAGCATTAAAAATAAAAAATTTTAATTTTATGATATAATCCAGAAAATATAGTTGTTTGCACTTTGTCCAAAGACAAATATATGTTTTAATTTGTTACATGGAAATTCCCAAAATGTAGTCATCGATTCATCGATTTTATGCATGGAAATTTGTTAGTCGAATAGTTGCTTAGTGTTATATATAAACAATAACTTATAGGTAATCAAATAAGTTTGCAATAATTTAATAATTAATTAGATAAATGGATAGTTGTTATATAAATTTATTAGTCGCATGTTAAAATGAACTAAGTATATTTTTGCGGAACGTTTCGGGTAACCCTCGCACAGACTGAGGCCAAACATAAGAAAACAAAACAAGACAACACAACAAAACAACGAAACACATTGTAAGCGGAAATGAATAAAAAGAGAGCGAGAGAGAGAGACAGTCTGAGAGAGAGTGAGAGAACATACCCATCGGCATAGAGGCCAGCGGTTGCAGCACCACCGCCACCGCCACCACTTCCAGTCATGGCCAGAGCCTTGTAGCGAGCCTGCTCGTCGGTGGGTAGCACAATGTCGACGGATCGGGAGCGTGTGGCATTGCTGTTGGGCACAGTGAGGAAGCAGCCATCGCCGGACGGTTGCAACTCCTCGGTCTTGCCGCCGGAGGAGAGCTTCGAGAAGCACGAGTCCACCGAGGCGGCGCGATCACGCTTCAGATCTGGCACGGTCAAATAAATGTCGCGCACCACAAATGCAGCGTGATGTGCCGCCGCGGTGGCCGCTGCCGCCGCCTGGGCTGCCTGGGCGGTGGTCGGGGAGCCACAGGTGGCCATGGTGGATGCCTCGTCGAGGGAGTCGGCGGTGTCGACCGGTGATTTCGTGTCCACCTCCTCGTGCGACACATTCTCCAGCGAGTTGCCCGTGGGCTCCACAAAGATCGCCTCCTGTCGCGATATCGAGCGGCGTCTCTGGCGCATCGGCACTCCCATTGCTGCCCCATCGTCCGCATCGGCTGCGAAACAGGTGGCGGCACCACCTCCCGTCGCAATCGCCGGTAGCGTCAATGCGGCAGCTGCGGCGGCTGCTGTGGCGCCCAATGGCTGAGGTCCAGTTGCCGCTGGCGGCAGCTCCAGTACGGGACTGCCCCGAATAAAGGACGACGTGGGCGTGATCGGTGGCGAGGTGGGATCGATGGGAAAACCATAGCTGGGCAATGGTGGATAATCGCCATTGGTGGGCGACAACGTGAAGGTGATGCCACACGGCGTTGTCGGCTGTGGTGGCAACAGCGTGTTGCCAAAATGCGGCGACCCATGATCCGATCCCTCCAGTCCCTCGTCCTCAGAGGTGGTCACCGAACTGCCAATGGTATGGCGACGCATCTGACGCGGCAAACGGGCTCTCGACTCCTCAATGCTGCTGCCCATGCTGATGCCCATGCTCAGATTGGACATGCGGATGTCCATCTCAGCCGCAGCATCGTCATCCAACTCCGTGCCAGCACTGGCATCCGCATCTGGATCAGCGTCCGCATCAGCATCAGCATCAGCATCGGCATCAGCATCGGCATCAGTACAAGCATCCGCATCGTGATCCGCTTCATGATCCGCATCAGTTGGCACATCCGCCTCATCGTCGTCATCGTCATCATCATCCAGCGCCTCGGTAATATCCTCATCGTCGCTAAGCTCCGAACTGGTATTACTATAGCTGAGCGTCGTCAACTCCCGATGATCGATAAAGTAGCGCTGCTCGGCACTCATCTGCTTCTCGTACTGTTCCAGATAATAGCAGTGGATGCATGGCGGCGGTGTCTTTGTCGACGAGCTACGTCGCGTCTTCAGGCGGCGTGGCACCTCTAAGAACGCTCCCGAATCGTCGCTGCCCACCGAAGCAGCCGCCGAGTCGAAGCTATGCGATCGTTGAGCGTGTGCCGCCTGCGGCACCTGCAGGTAACCTCCCTCCGAGGATCGCTCATCCGCCGACGAGGACGACTGTTGCTTCAGCAGATGCGACGACACGCGTTGCGCCTCCAGCTGCATCTCATCGAACGAGGCGGAGCGCACCTGAGCACGATAAAGAAAGAAACAGAGAGAGAGAGAAAAAAGAGAGCGGATGACACTCGATTCTTGCCTCAAGCACAATAGACAAACAGAACAAGCGACAGAATAGGGAGAAGTCAAGTGGCAAGCAAAAACATCGCATAAAGAAAGCCAACAGCAAAAACAAAAGAATTGATAAGTTATCGACAATGTATCGTAGATTAACGAATATTATCAAAACACAAGCAGCAATTCTTGCAAAGCATGCTTCAAGAAAACAATTTACAAATAGAAAATATCGAGAAGACAAATTAGAACATATCGATTAATATCAACACGCGTATCGATACTCAAAAAATAAATTTAAAAAAAATCGGTAACCAAACTAAACAAATTTCTCCGTTATCGATAAAAGCAAAATTTGTTGTAAAACAATTTGCAAATAAATAATAAATTTTGTTAATATATTAGAAAATGATCGAAAAAACGATCGACACGCATATCGCTGAAAAGACGTGAAGAGCACAATAATACGAAAAAATATCGGGGTGATCGTTAGATGTTGCCGACGGAAAATATGTTATCGATAAATATGTACGTTTTGAGAAACACTTTTCGACTAGTCACAACATAATACGAAAAGTCGCCATATAAATTAAAAATGTTGCAGAAGTATCGGGGGACATGCGCAACTAAAATATCGATAACACACAACACAACACATACAAATATCGACAAAGTATCAATACATATGTTTAATTTTTACGCTTAGAAAACATTAAAAAAAGACAACAAAAAATGTATGTGTGATCTAAAAAGTTGATTGATCGATAACTTGCTGATAACCTATCGATGTGCGTGTAATAAATCGGTTGTGTCGTCGTTATACCTGCTTGGGCACCTCGAGACTATTCTGCATTTTCATTTCAGCACCTGTTGGAGTGCGCGAACGCGTGAATGTTGTACGGAGACGTTGCATGTTTGTTGTTTGTTGTTTGTTTTTTGTTAGTTAGTTGTTGGTTGTTGTTGGTTGTTGTTAGTTAAGTGTTGGTTGTAGCTAGTTAGTTAATTAGACTGATTTGTTTTCTGGTTTGTTTCTTGGTTGTTGCTGTTGTTTTTATTATTGTTGCTGCTGCTGCTGTTACTGTTGCTGCTATTGAATGGACTTGCAGCTCCCTTATGGACGGTTGCTCCAGCGTTGCGAGCAATTGTTGCTTCACTTTTTGCAGTTGTTGTTGCTGCTGCTGATATTGTTGATGTTGACACTTTGTCAATTTGGTTAGTATTAATTGATGTTGCTACTGTTGTAGTTGTTGCTGTTGTGCTTGTTATCGTAATCGTTGTGCTATTGTTGTTGTTGTTGTTGATGTTGTTGGTTGTCTGTTGCTGTATGTCGTTGTATTTGTTGAAGCTGCTGCTGTTGAACTGCGTTTTATAACAATTTGTTGCAGATTTGTTGTAGCTGTTGTTGTTGTTATTGTTGTTGTAGCTGGCTAAATGCTTAAATATTGCGATGCTCAATTCCATTTCGATGATTTGCTGCAAATATTCTTATATTTTATTTTTTATTATTATTATTATTTTTTGCATTTGATTCGATCTTGCCGAACCAAGCAAAAAGCACAATTCAATGTCTACAAAGTTTTTCGCGCACTTGTTTTAGCCAACAGCTAAAGTAGCATTGTTGTTGCTTTAGCGATTGTTGTTGCTGTTGTTGTGGCTTAAGGCGTTGGCCTTGCGCTGCCAACGCTCGACAATAACTGGTCGCTTCTTCTGTGTTGTTGTTCTTATTGTGGCGCTCGTATTGTTTTTACCTTTACTTTTAATTAATCAAAGTTTTTGCTATACATTGTAATTTGCCAAAACGCACAAGAAATAAACAGGAGGGAGCGAGAAAGAAAGAGAGAGAAAAGGGAGAAAGAGAGAGCAAGAAATGATTACGTTAGTTTTGTAAGACAATATAACGCATTTACCTTTTCTTCATTTATGTAAACATCCCCCAATTGCTTGGCTTCAACTTTATCAGCCCCCCTTTGACACCGAATTTAAATTTGCTTTGCAATGTCCTAAGATAACACACACACACAAACAGACATAGCATTAGCTCGTAATTTGCTAAAGTTGGTGTAAAAAAATAACAACAGTTTAAAATAAATATTAAATGTATGAAAATCTATATATTTCAGAGAGTTTTCCTCAGTTTCCTTAAAGTAAATTTACATGGAACTAACTAATTGGATCTATTTACTAGCTCTTTTCAAACCCATTCAAAAGGACATCCGATCATTGCATAGCAAACAGTGTATACCCTGTACAAGAGAGTTGCAAGAGAGTAGTTTGAGTTTAAACAATTTACTTTAGCTGGCATATAAAATATGCGTTCCTAGTCGAAACTATCCAGCAATGTGTGACTGATTCACGTTATACCTTATATCTTACATCTTTAGTTGTTTTAAAAATTTTTTTTTTTAATATAATCCCCTTTATATTATTACGGCATTCCAAATATTGCCTATATTTTTAATAAGCCCCCGGAATATAGGTTGTTTTACGTTTATTTAAGCCATCATCGATGATTCTACGATCGATTTCTGACAGCTAAATCGTTCAAAGGGCTTCGCTAGTTTGGCAAGACCACTTCAAAAATTTTATTTTTTTTCTCTTCAAGAAAGAACAGGAACAAAAAAAGGAAAAGCGAAAGAGGACAACGCAGAAAACGTAACGGTTTCATTTTACAGACAATAGGTGCAAAAATCTATTATGGTATACCTTTGGCATGCTCTCGCGGCAACGACGAGGTCAAATAGACACACATACATATATATATGAAAGGGTAAAAAGGAAATGAGTGAACGCGTCAAAAAAGGATGCGGTGCTAGGACAATTCCCCCCCTTATGCCATGTGGTGTCCATAAGCTCGTCACGTTAGTGTTTAGTTGCGTGGGTTGCCGTCGTTGGGTTGGCAAATTGAAAGCGTGAAATTAAATGAAAATGATATAGCTTTGAAATTGAATTCCACAGAAATGCCAAAAGTTCAGACAACGCACACAGAATGGCATACAAACGTGGTTTTCACAAAGCGACAGAGAGAGAAAGAGAGAAAGAGAGACAGAGAGAGAGAGAGAGAGAGAGAGAGAGAGAGAGAGAGAGAGAGAGCGTAATTATCGCGTCCAACTGGTTGAGGCGGACAATTGGTTTGGATTTAGTTTCGTCAGTTTGAACGGCTCAGATACATTTCATATGAGCTGTATTATTAATAAAAAGCATTGCCTACTTTCAGGCTGATTTCAATTTCATGATGTAAAAAGTATTGCATACCTCAGTAAAAATTATAGCGAATTTGGTATTAATCAGGCATGTTCTACAAAAGAAACCCAAAAGTAATTGTAAGTGTTCCTGAAATAAATTTGTTCTCTATAATAGCTCTAGAGATTTGTGCAACATGCCTGAATAATTCTAAGCGTTTACTATTGAGTAAGTAGGAAATAAGTGATGTTAATTAAGCGACAGAATTTTATTCAATTCACTATGTAATTAATTTCTATATATTTGCAGTTTTCCTGCCTTTAACTTTGATTTAACCTTTTCATTATACTTGTGACTAAAAGAAAATTAATAAAATGTGACTTATAACTAAGCTTTAAGCAGCCACTGGCTTTGTAGTTTAACTTTGATTCATTTAATTTTCAACACTCTTGCCTTAAACTGATTTATACACTAATTGAATCATTGGTGATGCTTTGACTTTTACATCTCGATCTCAATCACAGCCATTGTTGTTGTCGTTATTGAGGTTGTTTTTATGCTTTGCTGCCTTATTTCCCCCTCGTGTTCGGCATCTTTTAAAAGGCAAATCAAATACTCAGCCTGCTGAAAGCGCTTATTACAAACACATAATTTATTTGCAGTTACCACGACCTTTGACTTGTCTCCTCCCCGCACACTTCAGCCCCCGCCACGCTGACTGGCGCCGCATTAGGCAACAGCCGCATTGGGCATTGAGCAGCCATGCAAAACGTTTTCCTGTTGCCCCTTGCAGCCCCTGCCCCGGACGAGTCTGCCCCCTTAACACAGAGCCCTCACTGACCCCCTAATTGTTCAGTGCCGCGCACACTAAGTAAAAAGTTTTGTATAATCCTTCATAAAGGGCAGCAAAAACAACGAACGAACAACAGGAACAACAACAGATGCAGAAACAACAAGAGCAAGGCAAACAATAACACAAACTAAATAGCAACTACAAAGGCAACAGAGCACTCTCAGAGCTCAGAGGACAACAAATGGTACAACTGGGGAATCGGTGGCGTATGAGCAATGCCCCTTACCATATTATGTG
Source organism: Drosophila rellima (assembly GCA_035043635.1). Lineage (NCBI taxonomy): Eukaryota > Metazoa > Arthropoda > Insecta > Diptera > Drosophilidae > Drosophila > Drosophila rellima. The sequence continues at coordinate 2,499,964 of JAWNMV010000134.1, read as the reverse complement.
CCTAGAGTCCTGAGACCTGAAGACCAGGCGCGATCTCTTCAGCCATTGTGCATCTGGCCAGGGAATTGAACGAAACGAAACGAAGCGAATCTCAGTTCAGATTGAGGCGCGAACTCAATAGAATAAACGCCAACACAAACTGAGAGGACACCGAGAGAGAGAAAGAGAGAAATGTTGAAAAAAAAGTCACGTTCAAAGGCGAAAAAGCAATGGAAAGCTCGCTGCGCTTCATTCAATGGCAAAATCACAATGACACTACCTGAAAGTGATTGCTTCAAACTCAGCAGGTATGTTAACAAAATATAAAAGACGCCTTTGCCAGTGCTTTGTTTAAAAAACTCATTAATATATTTATTTGTTAATAATTATTGTTGGGAAAAATAAACTGAACAATTGCTGTTCATGTATAAAATTGTCAAGTGGCGATCATTACACGAAGAACACGTTAAATCTATATTTTCATTAAAAAACTTGTAAGAAAAAATCGAGGAAAAACAGTTTGGCTTGAGACAGCAGAAAAAATTATTGGAAAGCATTTAGAGACAACTTGAAATTAAACAATATTTGCAAACTCTACTTGAAAAACTATAATTTATGAACATAACCTTTCTAAGTTCTTTTGACTTTAACTTGATTATACTGTCCACTCGCAACTGTATTTAAAAAAACTACATCAAATTGGCTTCACTTTATCGCTGCGATAATTTATCAATAAATTTAATTTAAATAGCAATTGATTGTTATTAAGAACTGTTTTCAATACACAGTCAATATTCAAAGCTATCGATTGAAAAGTAGCTTGATTCAAAGGCGTGGCTGTTGCCACGCCCATTAAAACTTTAGTACTCAAGGGTTTGGCATGGTTTCGGTGACTTTAGTGAGGGGTTGGGAAACCAAACGGGAAGAGGGAAAGGATGAAGAATGAATGGTTTGGGCTGTGTGAAAAGTATGCCCAGAACTTGGCCAAAAAATGAAAACTTTTCGGTGTTGAGAATTTTTGGGCATGGAAATCAGCTTGACAGGCCGAGTTTTGATACGCAGGCGACGGCAGAAGAGGCTGGAAAGGAAGTGGACCAAAAAGGTTGGGTTAAGATGAGTTGGAAAGCAGTTCAGTGGGTTAGATAGAGGGTGGGTGGCGGTGGGAGTTGGGTTGCCTGATAACTCGCCTTTAATAAAAGAAAAATATGTTAATTTCAATTAATTGTTTGGCGGGGTGAATAGCTAAAACAAGAAATTGCCCCAACGTTTTACTTTTTGGGGCTCACGTTTGATGGGCCACGAGCGGGGTAGAAAAGTTGAAGAAGAAGGGGAACTGAAACTTCATAATTTGCTGCTATTTGTCGCTGCCAAAAACGGTTTTGTTGCAGTTAATAGCTGTTGGGAAATTATTTAACATGAAACGTTTTGAGAGTATGGAATAAAATTAACAAAGAATATGAGAAGGAAAAACAAGTGAAACTTTTGACAGCTCATTTGTGGATAGCGAGAGACATAGATAGAGAGAGGGAGAAAAATAAAAAGAAAGCCTGAGTGGGTTTGGTTTAGCAAAAGAAAACTGACTGCTAATTCTATTGAAATTGGCAAAATATTTAAATGCAAAACATTGCGCCAGATATTTTTATAAAGCTGGATCCCACTTCAAGTAAGTATGTAAAGGGCAAGACTTCAAGTCAAAATTAGCTTGAAAATCAAATAATTCGGCGAACGGGCCCAAAAGCAGATGGGAAACCTTTTCCTTTTTTCCTCTCTCCCAATTTTCCCATTTTTTTTTAAATTTTTTTTTTTGCTCGATTTCTTAAAGCACGTGGACACGTGTCGCAGTCGCAGTCGAACGTGCAAAAGGCATCAACAATAACAATTTGCTTTTCTTTTTATCAATAAACACACAACGAGAAAGACCCAAAGAAAGAGAAACAGAATCAAGGAGCGAAAGGGAAAGAAAGAGCACAGAGCAAGAAATGTCAACAAAGCGAAATATTACCCAAAAATGTTTATTGTCAGCTTTGTTGAAACATATTGGCAAATTGAATGGTTGCATACTCGACTATAAGTAGTTACAAGTCCATTGAAAGGTGACTGTGTTGTTAACTGCCGAAAAGTATGCCACACTTTTTTATTTTTCAATTACAGGCACACCCTTGAGGTCTCCAGAAAGAAAGTTATCCAAGGAAAAAATGCCAGTTCTCTCGCCATTTATTTACTAAGTTTGTGGGTCAATAGAGAATAGTATGTTATGTGTGGTGCAGAAGTTACACTTTGAATTTAGAATTGAGTTAAGTGACCATGGAGAATTACTTTAAAGTTGTTTCACGTATGTAGAAGAAGCAACAGGAAGTAAGTATTTCGGATTTAAGCACATTAAAATGGTCATAGAAGACAACATGGAAAAGATGAACTACAAAATGAAAGTCAAGTCATTTCAACAGATTTTAAGCCTTAAGCACACTAAAGTGACCAAAGGAGGACAATAGCACACTTAAGAGATTAAAATGCAAACCAAACTCCGTTTGACTTAATTTAACAAATCTGTGAGCAAAAATGTTTGGATATTTGGAATTTTAGCACATTAAAGTGAACGTGGAGTACATAGTATATCTATGTATAAATTCCCCAATAGCAAAAAATTGCTTTGGAAATTTTTTGTCATTCATTTTTGACCGGATTTTTCTGTGGACTTAACCCAATGCTCTTGTCCTTCTTGTGGCTGACCAAAGGATACGAGATAAGGATACTGAACGAAGACAATATGCAATACTCAATGAATGCGAAACATGCCTAAAGAGATTGAGGTTGCATTCACAAAAGACAAAAGGAAACGAGGACCCAAGAGCTGCCACTTCCGCAGTGGCATCCACACTTGAAGAAGAAGAATTGCCCGAAAGCTACAATCGAGAGAGAGAGAGAGAGAGAGAGAGAGAGAGAGAATCGATGCCAAGTTGTGGTTGTGGTCCTAGTGATTTTAGTTGCTGTTGTTGTCTGTCTGACAAGCTACCTTGCTAGTGGAGCAGGTTAAGTGTGAAATTTTTGTGTCGCCATCGATTTGTGTATGCCACAAAAGGGCAACCATGCGAAACGTTGCGTTTCATTTGCGTTTTACAATTATTGAAACTGACTGGAAGCACATACACACACACACACACACACTCAGGCCCATGCTCACAGACAGTGAGAATTAAAAGTGTTGAAATTCATTATTTATACCTTGTACAAATCTTTAAACAGACACTGCGAAATGCATTAACAAATATACTGACACATTTGACACTTCATTAATGACTATTTTTCTGTGTATTTCAATTTGCGCCTTTAAGCGACAGTTCGTTAATGTTGCATTTAAATCCTTTAAAGGAGTTGACATGAGTTGAAAGTGAAATAATTATACTGTTCGAACGTACTCTCTCACAAGGAGTGAAGGAAAGCAGATGTTGTCTAAAGGATGTCTCGTCATATCTATCTATACTCTGTATAGCGAAAGACTATCTAAAAATATCAATTTGTAAAATGCAAAAAAAAAATAATGAAAAATAAATAAGAAGAAAAGTTTTGATAATTGTGTATTTAAGGATATATTTTCAAAAATAAGTATTGAAATAGTAAATAGTTTTTAAAAAAAATCACTAGGATATATATTCATCCAACTCATGTACAAAATTAAAAATATACGTTTGCATATATCATGACATACATATGTATGTATCAATCTATTTCCTATAGAGACTAATGGGACCGAAACGTATAGATATCCATGTAAATGTGTAAAATAAAGTTCAGTAGATTAGAGTAGTGAATATTTAGTTTAGGTTGGCTTCTAGTTGACTACCAATAATATAAAGTTTTGTTCACCATAAGCGGAAAGGTTTAGAGGGAATCAACTTAGAGCAATCATTTTATTACTATATTAGAAGTACTAAGTTTAAGTTTTCTAAGTTTCATTGAATTATATATTTTGTTTTCCTTTTATTTTCATTTTTGCTATTTTTGTAGATTCTCCAGCTGTGCTTGGCCTGTCAGCCTCAAAGTATGCAACTGGCATTGTCGTGCTGTCCCAGAGTTAACCCCAAAAATAACTATACACCAAGTAATATTCGCATTCTGAGTCAGGTCAGCAGCTGCTGACCGACATTTCATTTTGTTTGCCTTATGAATTTCGTGTTTGTTATTTCCTAAGCATCGACAAACACGCAGCACACCAGAGCCCCGAACTGGAAATGGCAGGAGCCTTGCCTAAGGGGCCGAATTGTGGCAATCTGGAAGGGATGATGAGGAATACGGGATAGGGGATAGGGGAGGCAAGAAACCTTACAATGTACCTTTTAAATATTTAACAACATTTTTATTGAAATTACATGAAACGGTTTTGCGTTCTATTTATAGTACTCGTATGCTTGACTCTTTATTTAGCTGCAGCTCAGGCATCGCCTGACCTACATATGTTATAGCATGATCGATTTTCTTAATCGACAACATGACATCTAGTCGCGAAATTTTCCAATTATACACAATTACTAATTCAAGTAACGCCTTTTCTTTTCTGTTACCCGACTTTTCATTTTACAGAGAAGACATGGGTTTTTTGCAAGCTCAATGTTGACATATGAAAGCTGCAGATTATGTAGAATATATATATTTATTAAGGGGCAGTTTATTTTACTATTTACTATTTTAATGCTGGTTCTGAATACATAAATAAATAAAAAATATGCTAAAAAGAAGAATTTTCAACTTGAATTTAAGAATGATTTTATTTTCTGTGTTTAATCAGTATTTTAAAGAATGTTTCCTACTCGAATGAGACAATATATGACGAACTATATGACGGTTATTTTTTGTATCGTAGGAGTACACGTGTGTGTTTATATTTGACGTCCTTGTTGATTTGCTTACATTGGGCACATCAACAGGTGCTTACCACTATATCTGCCTCCCCCTCTCCCCCTCTCCCCCTCTCACAGTCTTCCTGTGTCTCTACTTAATACTCTCGTCATCTTGCTCTTGCTTGTGCACTTAGTCTGTGTCTGGCAGCCTCTCAAGTGCGAAAGCATTAGGCATTAGCCACTGCGTCAACTTCAGCTTCAGCTCTAGAGATATCCAAGACAAGCATTTGCAATTATGACAGGCACAAGGCACGATTGAATTTGATGGGCGCTTGTGGGCGTGGCCAACATGAGTGTAGCATAATCGAGCTGGCAGTTGGCAGTTGGCAACGAGGTGCTAAAGCATTTGCTGCTTTTACAGGGCCAAGAAAGTAGACAAGAAATTAGGCCATTTAACATGCGGCTGACAAAAAATACTTCGAAAGAACAAACAACAACAGAGATTGGTAAGAAAATTGTCTAAAATATGTTAACTAGCTGCGGCAATAACTGGCAACTGGCAACTGGCTGAAACATTCAAACGAGTCAAAAAGCATCAATTGAAATTCCTTAACTAGTCTACAGATCTAACTCGTTGTCTATACCACTCTCACTCTCTACCCGTCTCTATCGCTCTTCTGAGCTAAGCTACCTGTTGCACAGGTGCTAAGTGCTAAAGCACATAACAACAGTAACAATAACAAATGGAAAACGTATCGTCAGTTAGACGCCGTTTGGTAATTTGAAACTTGTTATAAGCAAAGCGTTAATCAATTTTTAAGCAGCACATACAATAACAAAAATCTCCAGGCACTTGCTGTTTATGTAAAATATAAAGAAAAAACAACAACATACATGTTATAAAGAAAGAAACCAATTCACGAGGAAAAAAAACCCAGAAGAAGAAGAAGAAGCAGAAGCTAAACAAACAGAGTCTGAACTGAAATTTCCATTGAATCGACTGCAATTCGGTTCAGTTGTGCGGCAATTTTCAACTCGAGCGGTTCGAGGCAATAGCACACACACACACACACACCTACAGTCACACACAGACACAACGACCATACAACCATTCAATCAACAATTTTTATTTTTTTTTAAGTGCATTTAAAAGTGCTGTTCTGAGTGATATACAAATCAAAAGTCCTTTTCAAAACAAATAATGAATTTGGCAAGATGTCGGAATAGCTGAGAGCACAAAATCATAAATTCCAGAATTTCTATTTTGTGTATTTTTTATGAGTACAGCGGCTATGCCTCATCTAGTCAATTGCATTAGTTTGACAATTCCAACGAATCGATTTAAATTGAACAAAATAATAAGCACAAAAATTAGTTTCAACTAATCTATGGATTTGCCTTTCCCGTTAAGATACGAAAGTGAGTGTGAGTATTATTCTCGATTGTGACAATTTGTATAGTAATCAATGCTTTTAATACTTTCCTGCAAATTGACTTTCAGTTCAAAAGAATAATTTTATCTGAATTGAAACTCTTCTTAGATGATATAGATTAACGTTTATTAATTATAATTCATAAGTTCAATTGTTTTAATTATTAGATAATATCTTCATATATTCTCGTCTTTCAGAGCATTCTGTGTACTTATTGAAATTTTTAAGAATTATTATCTCTCACTAGAAAATGATATATCAACTTGTAACATCGACTTTACGACATCTTTCTATTTAAATAAAAATATTTTGAAGGATCTTCAACAAAATATGAAATTTAAAATTGTCTAAGGCTTATATATTTATAATGATAAACCTAGCAATTCTTAATCCCAAATTAAGTCAAATATTTAAATACCTACAATAATATTTACATACGAGTTAAAAGTGCATTTAAAATAATAGTATCTAAACGACAAATTCAAATATTTTTCTACCAAAATTTGAATTTATATATTTTTCTTGTGCATAATTTTTTAAATTCATTTACTCTTCACAAAAAGGAATTTTTTCGTGAAGCTGTAATTTAAATTTAATATAATTTTGCCCTCTCTACTTAATTCTGTTTCAAGTTTTTCAGGTTGTTGCGCATGTTGCAGTTGATGGAAAGCTCTTGTTAAAGGATGCTTGGGTAGAATGAGATGGATACGGAGGAGCAACATTCAAGTCGTTATCAAACAACAAAAAACAACAATGAGCTTTAGTTTATTGTAATATCTATTGGCCAAAGAGCCAAAGTTGTAATGCAATCAGCCAGAGGCAGTGAGAAGCGGCAAAAACAGGCAGGCAACTTTTTCCATTAACACACAAAGGAGCCGAAGCCAACAATACAACACACACACACACCCACAGATACCACCGCATACAAATTACCAACACTCCCACACCTAAACTAAATTATACTTATGTGCTCATATGTGTACATGCAGAGTGAAATTATGAGCTCTCGACTTGAAGTTTAGTTCCATTTTACTAATACTTTTCACATTGGCATTTCCAAAAAAAAGATTCCACTGTGCCTAAAATTTTCAGTTTGATAAAAAAAAAATCCCATGTTACTTAATTTTTTTCTAGAAACTTCTTTAATTTTTTACACAAAATTCAATTTTCTATTTTTTTTGCCAATTTTTGTAAATGCTTAGTTTAATGCTAAGAAAACCCATCTTAAGATCTCGTGTAACGTCACTATGAAAATACGGTGTGTTTAATATCGTAACTTTAAAGAAAGCTCCAGAAGTTGATTCATACTTGGTTGGCAACACACATTCTAGTTCAACTGAATATGTTCAACATTTCTAAAAAGAATTTTAGTCTACTTATAATGAGCAAAAAACATTCACATATTTTTTTTTATTTCAAAAATGTAAAGTTGCTGTCAAGTATTTATGCACAATTCAATATATGTACATGGAAAGAGATTGCAGAGTAAAGGGAAGGTCTTTAAAATGTTTCCCACATACAGTATTAATTAATTAGTTGTTAATAATTTTGAGAAAATTATGAAAAATTTAGAAGTTACATTAATATAGGATTAGATTACGAAAAAAAAAAAATATATTTACTTTTCACCGCAGATACTTCTGACGACTTTATGCCTTTATACAGCAGCAGCAGGAGCCGCAACAAACAAACAAAAATGACAAAACAAAAAACAAAGAAACAGAGAAGTAAAGTAAGTAGACAACAACAAAAATAGGCGGTTAAAGGAAACAAAGTCAGAGTCAACAATTAAGCGCTATAAATGAGGATAATACGGCCGAAGGAATAACATAGTTTGTGTGCACTGTTCAGCATGAAGGGACGAATGTGCAGAGAGACGGACAAATAACAATTTCCATAAACGTAAACAACAGTTTAAGCGCATAAACAAGTGGAAGAATGTCCTGTGGCAGAACTGGCAGACCACAATTTAATTGAAAATTATGCGAGACAGTGTTGGCCAACTACAAAACATCGAATTGTCAACGGCGGCTGCTAACACTGCTCGGGCATTTTGATGGCGCAGCTTATGAAAAGTTTTTGCCTTGGTTTCTATTTTCATTTCACTCGCTTTTTGTTGTTTTATTTGCTTTATTCATTTTTTTTATTTGCATTGTAATAAAGTTTCTTGAGATTTATGCACATTTAGAATGGCTTCATGCCAAACAAGGCAGCATTTTTGGGCGAAAGATGCACTGAAATAAAACACTTCAATAAATTGGTACGAAAAACGATAGCGCCAAGTGGCAAAACTTTCAATTTATAAACAAATTTGTTCCCTCTTGTTTCCGTTGCAGTGGCAGTGTTGTTTTTTCTACACTACCTCTTTTTTATGTAGCGTAAAATTTGCGTTTAATTTCTGTTTACCTTGCGATTAACAATCGCCATTTGAAACTATGCACCTGCCATTTCCAGAGCTGCTGTCGGGCTTATTTAATGCTAATGCGACATTGCAACTGAGTGCTGGTCAAACATGAGTGCCCCCTGAATGCGAAATAATGCATTCGAAACTTAAAAAAATAGTAAGTTTGTGATAGTACATGAAGTTCTTCCTTTATTTATTTAGAGAACATTTTGCAATTCATTTTCTCTCTACCTTGCGATTTACAGATACCGCTCAAAAGTATGCAAGCTTTTTATTCAAACTAATTTGCAAAGTGCATGCTAATCAAATATATATATATGTAGATACTCACTAAAAAGTATTTACAAAATTTAAGTGAGATTTTTCATAAATAATTTGTAAGCTAATATACAAGACATTTTGGCATTGCAACATCAATAAATTAGTTATTCATTAAGTGACTGGTATTTGGTATTTAAAAAAATACTTAAATACAAATGAGTGTTTTCAAAATAAGAGATCACCAGAGAATTGCCATGAATGACTGTTTTAGTTTTATTTCATGAACATGCGCCTTTTACGAGTAAGTAATACGCATATCAGCACTTTATTGGCACACCCACGTAGATAGGTTCACTCAAGCACACACGAACTCCCACACACATACTTGTGCTTACATGTCATTAATGTGCAGCGCATAAAAGTATGCAATATTAATTTTTCCCACTAAAAGCTTGCGCCGCAAACTCACGTTGCGTTGAGTTTCGGTAGTGTGTGTGTGCGTGTGCGTGTGTGTGTGCATGGTGTGTGTGTGTGTGTGTGTGTGTGTGTGTGTGTGTGTGTGTGTGTGTGTGTGTGTGTGTGTGTGTGTGTATGCGTGTGCGTGTGTGCGTATGTGCAATAATTACAATGAATAAATAAACACACTACTACTAACTGAATTGTGAATGCACTCAAATCAGGGTCTGGGGCTTCGTCTTTGACATATTGATGCACTCGGTGTGGTGACCTTCGCTTTGATGCCTTTTCTGCCACATGCCAATGCAGCAATTCGCAATGTGCAACGTGCAACATGCAACATGACAGCTGAATTTCGTTCATTTTAATTATTTATTCCGATTGAAACCAAATCCCACATAAATGATCATCATTATGAGGCTTGCAGCTGGCGGTAAGCCGCACCTTACAAATCTAATAACGTTGTAAACGATTTGCGCCGCCTGAACCGGTTCGCGAGTGTCAACGCTGTCAAGTGGTCTGCGGTATGAAAGCAATACAAATTCTAATTGCTAATAACATGGATATCAATTAAGAAAAGCAATATATTGTTTATTGGTTCACAATTAGATGTGGCTTACAACGCGTTCGGTTCGGTTCGGTTGGCATTGAGGTATCTCATTTACTGCTTTGATTTTCAGACAACATTTAAATGCATAATTCCCGTAGCCAAAACTGTAATATACAAATTAAACACATAAATTTGGTAATTAGCTCGGTTAATCTTCAACAACACGTCTGTGGCATTTCATGTGTAAAATACTTGATTTTTTAGTGACTTTAATTGCCGATTCCCTTAGCCCAAACCGATTCAAATCGGAATTAAATTTTAATTTTAATACATTTTTGAATGCGTACACCTTAGTCTTTTAGGCGAGCACTAGTGTCACATTTCTTAAATTTCTCAATCAAGTTACAGATTTTGAAGGAACAGTCAATAACGAATATTTTAACCCTCAAATGCGCAGACCTGCTATTGCACGAAGTCAACAAAAATGCCTGTTAAAACTACTAAAATTACTAAAAATTAAAATTAATTATAATTTATTGTTTATTGTAACATAAATTAAATAACAGCTTGAGCACGTATTCGTACAAGCGTTGCTCAGTTTGTGAACGAAGTAAAATAGCCGTTGTAAGGGTATAAAAATGAAACGAAACCAAAAGAGGAAACTTGTATAAAATTGGTAGTTGAAAACTATAAAATACATTCGCATATGGCGCATTGTTGTTTGTCGGTTTGCAGGGCATTGGACTTGTTGACGTTTGTTGCTAATTAAAGTTTGCTGTCTGCAACCACATTTCGCAACGACTGTTGCAATTAATCTCAACATAAATTTGCACCCGCACCAGGCCAATAGGCAACAGGCAGCTGGAGCAAGGCATTGGTAAGTCGGGTCCACGACCGTTCATCCATAAACAGAATTGACCTTGCTCGGGTGGCGTCTCTCTCTCTCTCTCTCTCTCTCTCTCTCTCTCTCTCTCTCTCTCTCTATCGTTCTCTCTCTTTCTCTTCATATCTATTTCATACGGCTTGCTGAGAGGGCAGAGGCTCAACTGTTGCAATGTTGCCAATGCTGACCCAATTTTTCACCTGACTCATGAACAATGCCAATAAATTGTGCGTCTCATATGGACAAGGGCCAAGCCATTTAATGGCCATGTCCGACAGTCTGGACTTTAATATTTTTGCGTACTACATCAAAGTCGGAAGGTTCGAGTGATTAAATGAAATTTACGAGTGCCCCCTTATTCGTTGTGCCCCCTGGGGATCTGCGAGGCACCACACACAGACCGTTTTGCATAGGCGCTGTCAGAGATTGATGGGCCATGTTTTGTCTTGACGGCGGCACGGGAATTTAACAAGAGAACAACAGCAACAACAGCAACAGCCACAATAACAACTACAGAGTAACAGCAGCCATAACAATAACAAGCTGATGTAATGAAGTGGCGTACGTGGCGAATGCGTAATATTCATATACTTGTACAAGTCTATGAACCCTCGACAATGAGCGCTACGGGATGGGATAATGACTGGCCATCCAGGGCAGCCTGTAGATCCTTTCGACAGTGTCCTACGCCATGTCCTCATGCCTAATGAGAACACGAGCAATCGTTTGCGTTGAATATATGTTATGCAATTAAGTAGTTAGGCGAGGAAATCGCGACAAAAAGCGTCTATGATGACGATAACTTTGACTTTTTAGCTTGTAATTATACAGGCAATTGCATCATGTTCCGTCAAACACTTTCAATTTGAAGTGAAATAAAATTTCAATTGTTTAAAAATGTAATTTGATTTCACGACCAACAAAAGAGCCTGATTACAGAACAAAAATAAAATTGTATGCAAGAGAATGAAGTTGAATAAAAACATAGAGAGTCAAAATTCGGAGAAAGATACATTTTTCGAAAGAAAATAATTAATAAAAGTTGATGAAATTTCACTGTAAGACTGGAGTGAACGATAGCCCACAAAAGTCTCAGAAAAAATAAAGTAAAAAATATCACGAAATTAGTAAACTTCTGATAAGTAAATACAAATGTAGAAAAATTTAATTACGAAATTTAAATGAAAACAAATCTTTTAATAAATTGCAAGCTAGGTTTCTGTGAGTGGTTTTCTTATTAAATTTCCTAGTTAAAAAATCGTTTTTGCATAATTTACTCGAATTTCTTAAATTGTATTTTAAGCTTTTGTGTCATTATGTTATCAAAAATTATAACTTTAAGTATGAATTGGGAATTCCAAATGAAACGAAATATGAAAGTAAGCAATGTTTTTAGAAATTAAGTCCATAATACTTTTCAGGTTTATGTCTTCTTCATCTCCAACAGTTTTACTTTCAGAACTTTATAGTCGTGCTGCGGAATTGAATGCGAGAACGCAGCCAATAGACTGGAACAATTATGCAGGCAATAACAGAGCACACATTCGTATGACTGGGTAATAAATATGATGCGATGATGGTCCAAACAGCACATGACAGGTCTACCCAGAGAGCGCATTATGGCAGCGTTGACAAACTGAGTGGATCTGTGGCAGTTGTGTGGGATCTGGATCTGGGCGCCAAGGGATGGATGGCATAGACGACCCTCATGTTTATGAGCTGCAATGGCGTTGCGATGACAGCTGGCAGTGGCACCGCAAACTCCGCACCATCTCCCGCCTCACTCGACCCCCGAGACTCACTCAACCGGGCAATGCTCCTTCTCATACCCTAATTGAATGGTAGGGCTTTCCACATATGTATATCAATATATTATGTAAATATTTATGTTATGTTGCATTCAATTTAATCAAAATAATGCTCAATGGTTTGAACTAGCGATGTTTAAGAACTCGATACAGCGATATATCGACCTTTGTAGAATCCATAAATAAATATATATTCACACATATTTCATGTGAATCGCTATTGTTACATCACTATGTCATATACAAATATTTATATTCCTATCTAAATATGATTATTATATATATAAGGGTATTCATACTTCCCTCAAATTTTCTATACTCATAATTTCTTGTTATTCTTTATAATATGATGCATATACATATATATGTATATAGATATCATATAAGTCGGTATGAAGATGCAGTAACCGTTTTCGCTTTGGCTCAAGGATATATGTAGGTGTATTAGTGTGGTATTATGTATGTGTTTGTGTGTATTTGTAGGTTCGTGTTTATGAGCCAACAGACATTTTATTGCATATGCTGGGCAGCTCCCTGTCTGAGGTTATTAAAGTTTCAACATTGGTGTCAAGTCTCATTGCCTGTGGCGGCTGCTGATGATGCCAACGAGTTGTGAGTGTGTGGGTGTAAGTGTATGCTTTATTTTATTGCTGAAAAGTGCAATCATAAAACGTTCAAGGCCCCCGTGCAGTGCAGCGATAAGCAATGGCAACAACAACAACAACAACGACAACTGCCCCACAATCGCCACAATCGGCTAAGACCAGCAAAGGGAGCGTGCATTAATGTTGGTACTTATGTGGCATACTTTAAGGCGCATTGACACTCGAATGGAATAACTGAATATTGGCATTTTTGTTGATATTCTGTGTACTCGACATTTTGTCACAAGAAAAAAAGAGGAAGGCAAATCAACAACAAAGACAAACAACAAGGAACAAAAAAAGAAAAAAACGACTGTGAAATCGCCTCGCAAGCAGGCAAAACAATTTGAGCCGCCAATCGACCAACTAAAAGCCCATAAAAGCTTATTGAAACAAATCAAGAACAACAACAATGACAACAAGCACTCAAAATGTGAAATAAAAGCAACCCAAATAGATAAATTCTACACCCAAAAATGAATGGAGGTGTCTTCGGGTAGCAGAGACAAAGGGACGAACAACGGTCCTCACTCTAATAAAGTTGTATACCATCAAATCCGAGTAATAGACAAATACAAAAAATAACGAAGGCGGCGAAAGCAAGGACTCAGCACCAAAGACCAAAAAAGCAACTGCCAGCAATCCACGCAGGCCGTAAATGCTAAATGTAGAATGGGCCAAAGGTCACAGCTGAAATAATCTTGGACCCAAAAAAAAAAAAACCAAATAAATGCAATTGTTTTTCGCGACAGACACGCAAATATCATCAGATATTTGTTACAATTTTGTATATTAATCTAACAAATACATGAATTTTTAGAGCAAATAAATTAAGTAAAGCTTTCATTTAGCATACCCATTATACCTATCTATTTATTTATTTGAACTTTTTTTTGTACTCGCAAAGTATATTGTATTAAAAATCATCTTAAAGCCTTATCTAAATTATAAAAGGAATTCTGTCAAAAAAGAAACTGTTTATATTTAGCTTTATTCAACGAAATATATAACAAAACCATGAAATCTGCTATTCTTTGTAAGAATTTTAATTATGAGGATTAAGATTACAAATTCAATATTCAATTAAGTTATTAATGTATAGCTTCAAGGGTTTGAATTAAAACAGTATTCTGTAGGTGTCGTTTATTTAAATAACTTTATTTATTTATTAATTTATTTATTTAACGTCAACTTTAAAACCAGTCGTTAAAAAAGTATCTAAAATTTAGGAAAATCACACAAATGAAGGTTTTTGAATTATGTAACAAATTAAAAACTGATAGAAAAAAGATTATTTTTTTTAAGCTGTTTAAGTTTTTGGCATGGATTGAGAAGAACGGAAACTCAGATCAGTATGTGTTAGAATTATCATTGGTAGGAGTATTAGTTAGTTTAAGATTGACTATCAATAAGTATTAGAATTACCATTAGTATACCAATATATATCTATAAATTTATTTATAAGATTAAAAATTTCTCGAACGGAATAGGACAAGGGAAGGAATTTTTTAATAAGGGGCGAACAATATATGGCGAAAGTAACAGAATCAAGAAACCAAAAATAGGAAGTCAATATATAAAATAAAACAGTAGTGACGGCCACAGCAGCAAGAGCAGCAAGAGGAAGCTGAGTCCAATCAGACAGACAGAATGAGAGACAGCTCGACGGCCATTTGCATTGCTTTCTCTTGCTCTGGGGCTATAACTGTAAATGTGTGTGTGTGTACTTGTGTGTCTTAAATTGAATTGAAAACTGAGAGAAGCATTTTTATGATATTGCTTTGTATTGTAAATCAACAGAGAAAGACACGCGTAATTTGTGCAGTTTTTGTTGCTGCTGTTGGTTTTTGTGCGTCTGATAAAGACATAAGAATAATAATAACAACAAAAGCAACAAAAAGAATAAGACCAGCAACAACAACCACAAAAAGATAAATGAACCTCAAAGCCTGTTATGCTGCAAATGGGGGGAAAATTGAGAAATGAATGTGAAAAGCCAAGCCAATGACATAGAGACTGTCGCTGGTAAGCAAACGTAAATATTTGCTGAAAAATAACTCGAAAGTAAATATGAAAATTGAAGCGACAGCACCAACAGTGTTTGTGTAACAGAGAGAGGACGTGTGTGTGAGTGAGTGTGAGTGTGTGTGAGTGAGTGTCAGTGTGTGTTAACATGTGTGTGTCAACAAAGGACATTTCATAGAAGATGGCAGCTGGTGACAAAAGTGGTCATTGTTGTTACTTGTGTATTTGTTGTTCTTGTTGTTGTTGCTGCTTCGGTGTCACAGCAGCCGCCACTTTGCATGTTCAATGCGAAGACGGCAACACAAACAGAACCGGAAACCGGATAAGGGATAACGGAAATGTATCCTAGACGTATGTAACTGTAACGGAAATCTGCTATAGATGTGTCCAAAGCCTGACTAAGCGAATTCTAATTAGCTATATAAACAAATAAAAGTTTTACGATTACCAAACTATAGCTGTCTCTCTCGCATTCAATCTCTCTCTCTCTCTCTCTCTCTGTCTTGTTTTATTTGTGTTGCCTGTTATTGGCAATTCATGATGATAACGTTGAAATTTTGGTGAATGATGATGAGACACTGTTCCCTGAAGAGTTGGGAAAAGTGGCGCTGAGTTTGATACTTGCAGTTGTTGTTTTGTTAACTGAAGCCTAAGTAAATAAGACTACCCCAGTTTTCCCTCATCTCGCCCTAAAGTCAGGCTGTGTTTATTTTACTGTTTATTTTTTTTGTTTCTTTGTGTTTTAAAACCCGATGATTTTGGTTTTGATTTGTGTGAGAGGTCAAGCGTTGTTATTACAATTTACAGTGTTTTGATGCTGCCCGTATACCCTGTTCTCAAAAAAAAGGATATGTATAATTTAATTTTTAATTTGTTAATGTTCATATAATTATTTATTATTATCCTACATGCGCTCACAATACAATGCAATACACAATACCTGCAATACAAAATTACAAGCATTTTCAAAGATCAAGACACCTATTGATAGAATTGTGTACAAGCCAAAGATCATAATATTCAGAACATTTCCAAAATTTGAATTACTCTATATTCGGTCTGTTTACAGGGTAGGTATTAGTCAAGTTTACAAATATTGCTTCCATATTTGTTTGTTGTTTTATATGAATGAGGCAATTAAATAATGATAGCTCCACTGACAACCCCAATAAATGAGACATCACAAGCCATCTGATATTTTAACAGAATTAACAGAATCAAAAATCACTTAAATTATCATTAGAGCTCAGTGACATGACTCCAATTGAATACTGTTTCAATATTTGACTAACAATTTATCATTTGTCTATACAATATGAAAGACTACAGACGTGTGCTTCAAACGCTGACATTTCTCGCAATTCTACAGCTGGGCAAGCAGGTAAGGAAATTTGATATTCTTTAAAGAATAAGAAGTGAAGGATTAAGAATTTATGGTTTTAAAGTAATCAAAGGATACAATTTAAGGATTCTGTCTGTAATATTTAACATTTAGCGATAATTAAATCAATAATATAATTTGAGATCTAAGGAACTAAGGCAACCGCCTAATTCTAATTAATGAAGTTAATAGATTGATTTTAAAATTCGATGCCGACTTAGGATATATTTATATTTAAATATTTTTTTTGGACATTGGGATGTAAGGACATCAATGAATTGATATATTGGTTTTACAAAAGTGGATGTACCGGGTGCTTCTAATGCTCTCAGTTTGTTTTACAGTACTGTTATTTGATGAAGCCATTGAACTTTTCGCTCTGGGATACGCCCAACTATGGGCTGGTGATGAAAATGCACGCGAAAAACAATTCGCTGTCGTCTGTGACAACGGTGCGTAAGGAGGTGGCGATACCGTTGTGGCATCTAGTGCTCTTGCAACATCCGAGCAGACGTCGCAGTAACATACGCGTGGAACAACCACGAACACTCTACAATTCGTCAGTGAGAACCTGCGAGTTTTGGAAGTATATTAAACGTGTTAACGCCTGGAATAATGCTGCCAAATTGATGCTATCGGGTGCGGGAAGCAACATGAGTCTCGCTTGTCCACTCAAGCCAGGCATCTATACGATGAATGTCATTCAAATACCACCCGATACGGCCATTTTGAAGTTCATGTACCAACCGAATACCATTTACACAGTCCTGGGCACCGTTTACTCCGTCAATCCCAAGGATGGCGCCACACGACGTGCCATCTGTCATTACGAGGTGAATACAACCATTTACAAGACATGTTGACGTGACGATTGTGACAGTGCACCAAGCGATTGGGTGATTTCATGTATCCTAGAAATATTCCAATAGCTTATATGTTTCGCTATTCCCTTTAATAGTAATATTTTTTGTCTACTTTTCATAGATACAAATTTAGCTTATCTCTCTCATCACATCTCATCTTCATTCGTTATTTCCTACTCAATTATAAATGTATATGAATATATCTTAAGGAATTATATTCTAGGGTATTTTATCTCTCCCCGGCCAGTCCGAAGATAATTGCACAATTTATTTTTTTTTCCTTGTCTTTTTTTTTCAAGTTTCTAAAGCTGCAATTAAAACGGACAGCGTAAAAATAAAATGCAATGTCTAATTGTCAGTGTGCTAAAGTGGGGGTTACATTGGGGTGCTTGCTTAATGGAATAAGGGAGGGAAAGGGGAGACAGCAGGTGCGGCCACGCCCATCCGCATGTGCGTGTCACACGTCAGCAAAAGATTTTTTAATTAAGTGCAAAAGAAAACGCAAAAACAGCTGAAACAACTGAAACATAAACTGACAGAAAAAATAAAAAATGAAAAATCTCAAATGGGCAGCGATTTGGCAAAAATCTGTATTATTCCCAAAAACGCTAAGCACCATGGAGCACAGTTATATGTATATATATATAGTTCAAGTAAATTAACTTTACAATAGAATTTATTTTATTAAATATTCTGACTTTTATTTTTTTTTTTTTATAGATTATCTTTTGAAATACACTCACATATTATACCATAATCAACCAAAACTGAATTCAATTTAAAATATTAATGAACCTTTAAGCTATATTTTAAAAAAAGGTCTTAAAGATTAAATGGCCTTGTCTTATAAATATATATGTTTTCTAGAATATAATTCTTCAAATTTTAAGGTTTTGTGTAAAAATTATCTTTTCTATATAAATCTTGCTATAAATATAAATTATTATCAGTTGACTTAGATTTGTCAATATAAAATTGAAAACAAAAAGTATATGATAATGGGGTTTTTAATACTGCTAGCATTATTATTTAAATTTTTTTATGGAGCATTTTAAATGAGGCTGGCTTTTACCTCTAGTCGATAATAGTTTGAAAAGTTCCTACTAATCTAAATTAAAAATATTAAAACTGAGTTTTCAGCTTGAAATTGCTTAAATTTTCAACTTTTATTAAGGCAATCAGTCAACTAAAAAAAAACAAATTAGTTTCCTTGAGTTAATCAGGAATCTGTCATGAAATAAGTTTATTAAAAATCTAAATAAATTACGCAAATTGTAATAATATGGTAGTTGGCACCAGGGAGCTAAGCTCAACTGTTGGGACTTGCAACATCGTCATCATTCGTCAGTGTTGCAACTTGAGTGCCTGGACAC
This sequence comes from Drosophila rellima, assembly GCA_035043635.1. Lineage (NCBI taxonomy): Eukaryota > Metazoa > Arthropoda > Insecta > Diptera > Drosophilidae > Drosophila > Drosophila rellima. Next base: position 2,481,069 of record JAWNMV010000134.1, on the reverse strand, counting down.
GCCTAATTGCAGCAATCATATTTTATGCAGCATTTGCATTTGCATTTTTATTTGCATTTTTATTTGCATTTGCATTTTTATTTGCATTTGCATTTCTACTTGATGTTGCCGTTGCTGTTGCAGTTGCAACTCGCATGAGGCACGCACAGAAGACTGACGCACGATTTGCGTGATCTCTTTATTTACCTGGAAGGCATACTCTATTTATTTATACAAAATTTATACATAATACAAATTTGCAACAAAAAAAAACAACAAGTCATAATGAAATGATAACAAAATAAAGTGCATGCAACAAGGCGAGGCAATAAAACTCAATTAGCTGCATATTTTGTTGAGGGTGGCGAAGTCAAGTGAAGGGAGTGACACGTAAAAACGAGCGTGACTGATTCCAGCAGATAAATTTGCAGTGGGAAGGAACAGTGAGTTAAAAATAAAGCAGCTTTGGGGCACGTTGCACACACGCACAGACAAAGGGCCAAAGGCCCAAAGCTAACGTCAAATCCAAATCCAAATCTAAATCCAAAGACAAAGACAAAGACAAACTGAATTCCCTAAGGCTAACCGAAAGGTTGCCAAGCTGGTTGGTGGTGGTTGGACTTTAAATGACGTGGCAGGGATTGGCATGAAGCGTGGCACGGCAATTGGCATAAAATATGCGCTGCTTGCATGCCACAGACTTGTTATTAAAACATAAAATTTGCATGCAGGCCGCAAAGCTAAGCGACTCAGCCAGTCCCCATGACCACGCCCATTTGAGGCACGTCAGGGCATGAATACGTGCCCACAATATATACATACGTGAGTATTTAACAGTTACATATAACAGAAGTATGTATACAAATATAGTCAGATATATCAATGTGGCAGCAACAATATATAAAACTGCTGAATTATGCACACCACAATAACAACAAAAATGTTTACAATAAACAGCAACAAAAAGCGAAGAAGGGAATTAACTTAAATTTCGACCATAATTTACAGACGGCAGTTAAGATGCTGCTTGCCACCGCATGTGGCAAGCACCTTTTTCTTGAGTGCCATTTGTTTATACGTTTTTTTTTCAGAGCTTGCCGCAAGTTGTGGCAATTGTTGTTTGGTATTTTTGCCAATTGTCAGAGTTGGTAAACGCAGTATCAAATTGGAAAAAAGAGAGTTGTAAAGATAGAGCGAGAAAGTGAGCTAGAGGCAAAAGAGTGCTGCTACATTTTCTAATAATAAAATAGCTAATTTATTACAAAAAGCCGATAGAAAAAGAAAATACTAACACACTGAGAAAACTAAAGTTTAAAAATTTTTTTTGAATCTCAGGAAGTTTTTAAATATAAAGGACTGCATTTCTTTTTCTATCCATAAAATTGTCTTGTTTTAAAAATTGAAAATTTTTTTATATAGCTATTTCAAAATAGCTCAAACTAGCTATAAATTAGCTAAAGTTTCTCTACTGCGACAGAGAAGTATCTTGTTGGCTAATGGTCGTTGTTCACCTTTTGGACTGCAGCGGACACGTTAACCAACATTATACAGACACAATATCGAGGGCCATAGCACAAACTTTGGCCTGCAGTTCGAATAGCCGCAACCTGCAACGTTCAACCACTAACTGACAACTGGCAACTGTTCAATCCAGATGCAAGGATACAGGGGCAGGTCATGTGAGCATGGTCCTTTCGTGCTCCAGGACACTTGACCAGAGTGTAGTACCACTAGCAGCAGTTGTAACATATTTCCCGATTGAAGCATGCACATTCAAATTACAACAGTCTCTAAGTGTTCCACAGATCGATGCACATATTCATAGTCAATCTTTAATTTCGACTCGATACCAGTCGCATTATTTATCGATTTAATTGGCTAATCTGCTTTTATCCTTTGTGTTTTATTCACCAAAAATCGTTAAAGCTACTTTAATATTAAACTATATTTCTTTTATGATAACTGCTTTAATTTCTTTTAAATCCCTAAAAATTGCAATTATGATTTCTAAAAGTCATCTTCAATGCTCTGAGCTTACCAAATGCTATTAAGACTCCATAATGGGAAAATTAGCATAATAACTAATTAGCTTAATGCAGTCACGTGTTCATTTATTCAACAAAGCTGCAACATTTCAATTGACTAAAAATATCACATAATAAGCTTAATCCAATTAGTTTCTGCAAGAGCTACCACTACTTAATGTTTGCTATGGCAATTGAGTACACTTAAGCAATTCAATAGGTCGAGTTTTAGCTACAATAAGTTACAGAAATGCAATATAATAAGCTTTAATTTGAATAATTGACTGCATGTGTTTCCAAAGCTGCCCTCATTCAATTCTGTTCCCATTTCATTCACAATATTTGTCAAGAATATTTGCTAAAAATAGTCACTTTATGCGCTTACAAGAGTTTCAAAACTATTTTCAGCAAAAGCTGCTCTATATAAGTATATAAATATTGTTATAGAAATTTGAAATGCAATGTGAGCATTTTTTTCATGTGGTGCACTGAAGACCGTCCAACTAATTCGATTATACATTCGAAATCAACTGTGAGGAGCCGAGAACTGGCAACATTTTCAAAATGACAAACCCACTCTTTTAATACCCTACAGACTCTTCTAGAAATTTGTCACATAATTCTTAAATGAATATTGACAGAAAGCCCGTCAATATTATCGATCAGGACGTCAAACTGAGTGGGTATTTATGCTATTTATATTTTCATTTTATCTGGTTCTGATTGGGTTTTTCCTGTGATGGATTGGAAATCCAGCAATTAATTGAAGGTCCAATCTATTATTTTTTCACTTTAGATACCTTTAGAATATTTACATCTAAATATTCCATTTATTAAGAATCAATTGAATTAATTTTTTTCATTTGGTCCTATGTCCTATGGCTTTTGACCAAATGTAACTCAAATTGTGGCGAATATTGTGTACAATACTCTACAAGAGTATCATATCTTCGGCGTGCCGACCACAACATGTTTTTGTTTTTGTTTTTTTCTTTCATTGTTGTTAAGGGAGGGTTCCACTGAAATCCGCTTGAGCTGCTTAAATTGGCTGACTGTGCAAAGATGAAGCGATTGCAACATAAAACTGTTTAGCATACGCCTGTGCATTCGCCTAAAAGCAGGCAGCATATTTTTGACAGTTCCATGCGCTTATTTTTTTTTTTAATTATCCTGCGCATTCCACGAACGGAATTCAAACCTCAACAACAACCGAGCAAAAAAAGAAACAAAAAAATTAGGAGATAAAGTAAAAGAAAAACAAATTAAAAAGAAATGAAATTAAATTAAATAACAAAGAAATTCATAAAAATACCGCCGCTTAAATAAAGTGCAATTTAGAAACAACAACATTAACGGATGACTTGCAAAATGAGCACATAAATCAGGACGATTTGAGCCCTGGCAACACCCACACACACTCACATGAGTAAAGAGAAAAAAACTGTAGATGGGGTTAAAGGACACAACAAGTCGCATTAATGACCATCGTTGTCCAGGACACTGCGCAATTCAAAGCCAGCGACTTAGCAGAAGCTTCTTCATCGTATGACGCAGTTGATACCCTCAGCCTTCAAAAATGAATTATTGTGATTGCAACATTGCAGTATTTTATTCGCAGAAATAACAAATATCGATGGTAATTAGAATACTTGTAAATCTAATAATAAACAATGTGCGATGAATTGATTTTCACTGAAATAATTTAATGGTTCCAAGTAAACATAATAAATGCATTATAATTGCACTGAAAATTGTTCCAGTGCTTGGCATCTTTTTTTTTAATGCATTTAACAAATATAATTTAAGCATGAACATGATGATACATGATATTTGAATGTTGGTTAATTCATGCGGAATTTTATTAAAAAATACATTTACAGATAAAGTTTCATATTGACAGTTAGCGAGTACTGTAACAGTTACTGTTACTGCTGACAGCAAGTGGGAGACGTTAACAACTTTAATTGGGCCCAATTGAAGCAAACCTATTTTATAGATATAGCATCGTATTGGTAATGCATTCCAGACGACAAACGGTTCCACTCTACATACATATGTCAATATTTTGTCACTTCACTTCACAATTTTCCTGAATGTACGCAACTATGTAAAACAGAAATGAATAGTTTTATTTCACGCCATTTTTTACGTTTTTTAATTTAAATGTGAATATGACAGTGCTCGTCATTGAATGTGACATTCGAATATTGGCTTATTCATGCGGAACCAAATAAATAATTGAAATAAAATGAAAAATATACTTACGAGTATAGCTACGAGTAGTTGAAGTAAGTGTGTGTCACACATGCTCATAATAACTATGACAATTTTTAGACTTCCAGCGAGAGCTTAACATGAACCCAGTCAAAAGTTGAAGGTGCTTTTAAAATTATTTGAGCCAAGTATATTTCTTATGACAGTACGAAGGGATTCAGTTAAAAATGGGCATTGGTGAAGATCAAGCTGCTTACACAGCATTTTAAATCCAAAGTATTGTGTCATTGCTTTCGACCCAAAACTAAAATTCTAAAATTAAAGCATTAAATTCTTGATTTTAGCATGTAATTTTTATGCATGAATTATTCTTAAATTAACACAATGTGCGGATAAAATCAAATTCACTCAGCATTAAAATAGTAAAAAAAACCTACATCCTTTGATTCTAATCCAAAAATACTTGATAGATAATCAAAGTATTTGCATTTCGGTAAGGATTTATTTTATCCCGGAATCCCAAATTTTATTTTCTGTATAGTATATTTAGCCCTCAAAGCTAAAATCTAGAAGTTTTCTTATTCCATATTTAAGTTTATAAACAAAGTATTTATAGTCAACATAACATATAATTGTGAATTTTATACATGTATTTTACATATAACAGCGTTTGGGCGTAGCTAAATATTTTATTTACGTATTCAAAAATGTGTCACCAACTGTTCAAACAAATCAAAATGCTTAATAATTGTACCCTATGTTGTTATGATGGGTCTTTATGACGAGTTTCAAGCCATCAACGGGTCAACGGGCTGGCATATGAGAAATGTGCAACAACTGTCATTAAAAGGTAACAAACGGCACTAATATCTAACGTCTGTAATTTTCCATACACTCATATGTGAGAGGGAGAGGCAGAGAAGGAGGAGAAGCGTGCGGATGGTGACGCCCATGACAAATACGCCCAAAGGCAGCCATTACATTTAATTTCCCTATGGTATATTTTATACCAGACATCCGCTGCTTAACCCTTTGGCAACTGCTTTCATTTCGTCACTGTCCAGAACAGTTACCCTTACACACACACACACAAACACACTCACACACACGGACATACACTCTTGCTCACCCATGCAATTTGAATGTCATTAGGAGCTGGTGGAAATTAAATGTATATTAAACATTTACGAGTTGTACTATAATACAGCTGACGTTTTGAGTGTTTGGCTAAAAAGGCTATCTTGCCAACGATCTGGCCAAGATTTTTATACAGCTCCCCAAAAGACTCTGCAGCCGAACAGAAGACCAAATTTTGATGACAACGAAATGTGGTCAGATAATTGAACGAACATCCAACTCCAACTTCAATCGCACTTGCTCAGCTTTCTCAAATACTGTCCAGGTGTGTGTATGTGTACTATGGCTTTTTTCCTTTTTTTTCAATTTCATTTTTGTTGTATTTTTTTGATTATTTATTTATTTATTTACGTAATTGTGTTGTTGTGCCTTCTGTGTTTCTCATTTTCGGTAGCCTGTTTTCCTGGTAATTAGAGTTTCATGTTTCGCAGCAAAACAACAAACGGAAGTCGCTCACAGGCGTTAGCAACAACAAAAACAACAAGAAGAGGAACAGCAAGTAGGCAGGAAGAGAAATGTGCTGCTTAATTACAGGCCATTACCAAATATCACACATTCGCCATGTGACCAGCGGCAGCAAAGCTAACGAAATCCCAGCAAAGCTAAATCACAATAAAGTTCATACACACACACACATACACATACAGAAAACCGTTGCCGAAACCGCAGCTTAAACACACTTTGAAAATATGTGTCAGAGCAGATAAAGTAAGTTGATTTACTCGCTTCAGAAGAAAGAATTAAAAATGGCCTACAATACATTTTATAGCATTGTTTTCAATAATCAAACACAAATCTCTTAAATCTACATATAAAAAGTATCGTAATCGTTTTTTTTATATACAAAATGTATTTTTCTTTATTTGTTGTTATTTCAGAGTTTGGTTTTACATAGGAAAATATTTAAATACAGTTTAAGTTTTGCCTATGACTCGCTTTATTTTATTAAACTTTTTGTACTAGCTATATAATTATTATTGATCCTATTATTTCAGTTTTTTCTTAAGCATTTTCTAAATGTATTTTATTGCCAAATAAAATAAAGTAATAAAAATACTTGACAAACTGTATTTGCTTACAAATATTTGCCAAATATTTAAGAGCTTCTCAAATCAATTCAGGAACTTGGGCTTTTTTGTGCTCTGCTAACTAAAATCATCTCAATTTGATTTGCATGAAAAAATCTATACGTTTGCAGTCAGTTCATCTGGCATTGTTATAGGCTTGACTTTATGAGCTGGGAAAAGGCAGCAACTTAGAAATTCAATTTAGAGCTAAGTATATACATTTATATACATTATTCTGGCAGTTTTAGTTGTATGAAAATCGCCTGAGTTCAGGGGAGTCGTGTCGTGTCGATAACCCAAATAACAGCCGCAGGCAAATGCAATTTAATAGCGAGTAGCGGCCACTGCAACGAGTCACGGCAATATTCAGATTTCACAACACTGGCTCAGGACAAACACACTCACACACACAGGTGTGGGAGCGTTGGCAGTGGCAGCTCCCTTGCGCTCTTGCCCAAGGGGCTAGACTCACTTTAATGGCATGCCAGAAACCGGCACGAAATAATTGTTTTCCGTTGAGCAATAATTTTCTATAGCTTTTCACTCCGACAGCAAGTCCCTTGGTATTTCCAACTCTCCTCCTCTCCCTACCCCATCCGTCGACACACCACTCCTCTCCACTCTTCTCCTCTCCAAGGTGCCAACTGGCTGAAGCAAAGCAGCCAGAGATATTGCCACAGCTACAGTTAGCTAACGTCGAGTCTCCAATTCAATGGACAGTGGGCATTGTTGTGTGTGTGTTAACGACAAATTGAGTTAAGTGTAAAAAAAGAGCCAAGCTCAGGTGAACGATTGTCTGACTCTCAATCTCTCTCGCTCACTCTAGTTCTCTGTCTACCTTTGACCTAAGCGCCTGAGTGCCACGGGGGCGTATGCGTAATATTTTGCGGGCCCCACTAATAGCTGATTAGGTTTTTAGCCGGCAGTGATGTACGCGATAACCCAACCGAAGCTCTGATTGCCAATCAGTTACTTGGCTAACCAACTTTTAGCCACAATTTCATTAGCTGAGACAATATTGTTTTGTGTGTGCTTCTTCGTCTTGCTATTTTCGAATTAGCTTTGCAATTGGTTTTGTTTCATTCAATTGCGCATAAATCTCGAGCAACTAAATAATGTGGCAAACGACGGCACTTAACACTATGTAACATAATCAATAAATACATGAAAATATATCAATTTGCAAGCATTTAGTTTATTTTAAGTAGCACATGTAAAAGGCTTCAATTGTATTTTCAAATTAATTAAAAGGTTTCAAATCTTATTTGTTTTTGTGTTTGTTTGTGTGTCATACATATTTCTCTACAAATATTTACATTTTCTAATTGTTATACTTAATTAGTTTCATCATTTAATAATCGCTGTTAATTAATTTGTTGCAATATACCATAAATATTTATAATTACTAGCTTTGCGCGAAAAATGGGAAAAACATATATTGCAAAACAGTTGTTGGCCTGTATAATTTTTTGAACGCCTGCAATGAAATTATGAATGTGATTTATTTGGTCAATGAAGCCGCTTAAACGACAACAACAATAACAACAGAAGAGTAAATATACATTTATTTGATGCTCAACCAGTAAATGCGATATCACGTTATTGTTGGCTTTCATTTTGCTTTATTACAGTGGTCAGCACATTTGTTGCAAGACAAAGAGAGAGAGAGTGAGCGAGAGGGGAGAGAGAGAGAGAGAGAGAGAGAGAGAGAGAAAGAGAAAGAGAAAGAGAGAGGGGAAGTGGCAGCAACTGTTTACATTGTTGCTTTGGTTGCCTCATTTGTGATAATTTTATAGATCCTGTAAACTAAAGCACCAAATGATGGCCCATTTTGTATGCGTAACAAATGGCAAAGAGCCAGAAAAAAGAAACCGACAACAACAACATCAAGAAGAACAACAATGGGAAAAGTGCACAATCCACGCCCACATTCACATCATGCCGCCTTTCCACCGCCTTTGCCATTATTCTCATCAATCCCTCAAGCTGCCACAATGTATTGTAAGCACAGTAAGCGAGAAAGAGAGAGACAGCGACAAAATTGAGCGAAAAACTAAAATCAAAGAAAGGTGGAAGAAAAAAAGAAAGTTGAGCGTTGCTTTTAAAAAATTTGTTACCGCTTTTATGTGCGGCTCCCATTCCGGCTGCTATTGTTGTTGTTGTTATTTACCTGCTTTATAACTGGTTTTCTTTACGCTGTTGCTTGCTTTAAATACTTCCTGTCCGTCCTCCTCCCTCCACCCTCCACGAATCTACCTTGCACATCCCTTATGTATGCTACCCATTTAGACGATGAACGCTTAAAAACTGCAAGTGCAAACTTTGTAAACTTTAACTATCTGGAAAAAAGGAATCAGGATGGGCACAAAAAGCAGCTCGTTCTGAGGAAACCATTAATGCAACTCATATAAGTATTTTGTAGATCTATGCAAAGTGATTGAATATTTCTTCTACTAAGTTATTTTCAAGAAGTTTAACTCGATACTTTTGTTGACTATCAATCAAGTTAATTAACTCAATTTTCATGAAATATCAACAACTCACTCATATTTGTCCATCGAAGCTCTTAAGACAAATAAATTTTTTCTAGTGATCAAATAGACTTAGACTTGAGTTTCTTAAATTGATTAGTCTTGTTAGCGATCCCTGTTTTGAAGTACTTTTTTTTAAGTTGCACCAGGAAATGAAAGTTTAAGGGATTTCAATTGCCAAGAGAAAATATTATTTGGACTTTAGTTTATTTACATTAAGCTCATTCGTTATTTATGCCCCATTATCTGTATTTACTCGCACTTCAAGCCAAGTCCAAGACTTTCATTCCGTCGCCATTTCGCTCGAAATTGTTTGAGACGCTGGCAGGGATCTTCGTGTCATCTCAGGATAATGCATACACACTGTCCTTAGACTTGCTGAGACATTCTGTTTTCCTCATTCTCCCTTTCCGACTGGCTCTTCTATTTCGTATTTAACTTTCTTCATCATCGTGTTGACTGAAATAAGCGTTAAGGACATGTCATCGTCTCTCGCAATAAGCGTTCAGTGCAAAATTTAATGCGAAATGCCGAAACGCGAAAGGACTTTGATGATGGCAGCCAATGAGCGAAGCTAAGCGACAACAAATTGTTGTTAATGACATTTTGAGCAGTCAAATGAGGCGACTATGTGGCAGGCAGCCCAGTCAGAATGTGGCAGGAGCAGCAACATATTGAAAACTGAGCAGAAAAATGTTGCATATATTTGAAATTTAAACGATGAGCAGGAGGAGATGTGAGAGGTGAGCAAATACACAAATGATTTAAATTGTGCTTTTACTGCTGCTGGTGTTGTTGTTGCTTTTGCCTGTTGATAAACAGCTGAAAACCGGCATACACAATCACACATACATGATATACACATACACACACAATCACTGTCTATATCCTTATACATATATGTACATGCATGTCTTTTTATTGTTTTGTGCATTTTCACAACAGTTTTCAAATTCCATTTATACAAAATGTTGCCACCTAATTAATTTATGCAGATTTTTCAAACACACTTACAAACATATTTCCGCACACCAACTAAATGATAAACTATTGTCAGATGAAGCCAAATATCAGATTGAACAATTGTAAATCACATTCAATTGTTCCAAAACTTCTGATTAAATTTCTAGTTAACACTTTGTCAAAACATATAAAAATATTAAAGTTCCAATGTGTATTATATATATATATTATATATTATATGTATTATAGCACGACTAAGAGCAGTTACCAAAAAGTAATACCTATTTTGACAATGAAACATGAAATTATATTTAAATAAGTTAAATTAATAGTTAAAGGCTGAAAAAAGAAAAAGTTATGTTTCATCTATAAAATTTGCATTACTATAATATCTTTGCCACCTGTTAGTTCTCTTTTTATTACAATTTAAAATTATTATAATAATTCTTCAGATTATAATTATAACTGCCTGTTAAATATTGTTGTTAATCTATGTTAAATATTAAAAATATATTAGCATAAGTTGCTAGATTTGCAACTTTTACTATATTTAGGCATATTTTACCTTTGGAGTTCATCATACTCAATTACAGGGTAGTCTCTAGTCTGAAAGTTGCATTTTAGCCTTTTCAATTGTTTTAAATACTGATATTGTTTCAAAATGTTTTTGTTCTATTTTCAGCTGCAAAATCTGTTTTTCTAATCTAGTATCGCAAGGCAGGGAATTAAATTAAAACCAAATAAAAAAAATTTAGTAAAGTAAACAGTAAAAAAAAAATAATATGAACGAGGACGTTGTTAGCTCAATTTCTCTACTTATAATCGCAGCTCGAGGCCTTACACGGTTCAAGTAAAATTTTTTGGAGAAAAATCGAGCGTAAGAATCTTGCAGCAGAAGGTTGTATACTTAAGTACAGGTCTATTGACACGTTTAGCAGCACAAACGAGAAACTGTTGGAGACACAGTAAAAAAAAAGTAGAGAGAAGAAAACACAGACAATTTTGCCAAAAGCCCAAGGCAGGGATGCCACGTAGCAGGTACTAAGTATTATATACATACATATATACATATGCATATACATATATATTTATATAGTAAGGTCTGCTGTCGATGCCCTCTAAATAGGTGTAGAAGTGAGAGAGAGAGTTTAGTTAGGATGTGTTGCCATCAGGTTGAATAACTAGAAAATCCATACAAATTGCTATGCATCAATATGAGATGCTATAGAAATTGCCGTCAAATTATTGATGAGGGCAGCTTAGTAGAACGCATTTTGGTGTCCGTGTTATCAAGAGTCGTGCAGCAGACGCTAGACGAAAAGCAGAATAACAATACATATATACATATATATGTATGTATGTATGTATTTGTACGTAGTGTTAATCAAATTGCCAACTTGATAAAGCGACAGCGTAGCAATTTGTGTATCGACATTGAATTTGACATTGTTGTCGTTGTTATTGCTTGTTGTTGTTCTTGTCGTGTGTTCTTGTTGTTGTTGTTGTGTTTTTGTTGTTTTAGTAACAATCTGGCGTTTTTTTAAGTGTCGCAACGGCATCGTTTGGATGGTAATTGCATGATAAAGTGCTGCAAAGTGACGGTCGTGATTTGATGAACACGACCACAAACACACACTTGCAACATGCTGCAACACTTACAACAACTTTCAACAACTGCACCACAATAGAAAACAGAATAAAAAACCCAAGAAGAGTTGGAGAATTGCTCGTTAAAACTCGTATGAAGCTGCACCCATTTCTGTCTTGAGCCAACTCCCCATTCCCCTCTCTTTCGCACTGGTTCTCTTTCGTTTCTCAGCCCAAACTCATTGAGCTTTTATTGTTTCCCATTTAAGCATCTCTTGAATGTTACGAGCGTTCCATAAAAAAAAAATGAAAAAAGAAGTGAAAAAAAAAACGACAGCGATGACGGTGATAAAGCAGAAAGAGCCAAGCAGATCCTTTTTCAGCTTATGCATTGGTACATGTAGGTGTTGGCATGTGTGTGCCTGTGTGTGTGCCAATGTATGAGCATGTGTGTATGTAGTTGTATTATAACATAGCACGAGGCGCCGTTTAACTGGCACTGCATGTTGGCCTTTTTTAATGGCCCATATAAGTATGACTTCATATAGAAGAAGCATGTAACATCTGAAACCCTGTACATGCATATGTATGTATTTACTGTACACATACGTGCATATATACATGAGTGTATGTGTGTGGTTGCTGGTTATATCGCTGGCTGGCTTATTAACCCATTTGCCAGGCAGCTAATTTGAAAGTAGATCTTAAAACCACAGCTAAACTGCGGCCACAACTTTTTAAAGCGAAATACGAACTTGTATTTCGTACATTTCAGAAGCTTTTAATTTTCTCTGAACATTGAAACAGATTTTAAACAAATTCCATATTTTTTATGTTTGTTCTGGTTCTGGTTAAATTTGTGGTTAAACTAACTTTTTTGTTGTTGTTATCATACTAAATTTTAAATACTTTAAATTATAAATATACTTATATATTTTTTACTTTTCTATACGAATTTTTGCTAGAAGTCCACATACCAAATTTTATGACTCTCGCTATTATAATTATTATTGCTGAGTTCAGTTATTCAAGTGTTTGGCGTAAGAATAATCAACATAAACTTCAAAAATTTCCACTCAATCTGCTCTGAACATAAACCTTTCGATTCGTAACTAAGCGCAGAGCCAACAAATTAAATCTATTCACTCTGTCTACCATGGTTTCTGAGATCACATAGTCATGAGATTATAATAAGAACAATTTATAGTAGCTTAAAAAAGTTCCACCTAATCAAACCGAAGCATAAACGTTGCGATCTGTAACTATGCGCAATATTTGAGCCTAAAGATTTACACATTGTTGATGGGCCGATGGCTTATCACTTGGCAGTCAGACAGAAGGGGGCAAGAGATAAGCAAATGGGGGGACACAAACAAACAACCCCCGAACCGGATCGGCACAGTGAACTTGGTAGAACAGCTGTTGTGGTGGTCTGTTCCAAAGCAAGGAGCAGTCAGCTAGCGACACGTCATGCCAAAAAGTCAGCGACTCCGCTGAGAGTCGAGATTATATTCAATAGAGTGGAGAATCGGATCGCGTGACACGCGTGTTAGGAATATATTACGATAATATAATTAAAAGTAATTAATATAATAATTATATTATGACAATAGACTTGGAATTATTTTGGAACTTGACATTAATTTCTACACATTTTATGTCTTCAAGTCAGTTTAATTAAACCTTAAATCAACACTTCAAACTATGGTTTAAAAAACGTTAATTTAAAAGAATATAAAAATTAATATAATTTTCTTTCTTAATATAATTTGATCAGACTATATCGCAATAAAAAGGAAACATTTTTTAATTGAATCATTATAAAAAAAGTATCAACCCAAATGTCGTGCTTTTTATATTCACAATAGACATTTGAAATATGCACCCAAAATTGCTAACATTAAAAAATATTTATATTTTTTATCAAAAATTTAAGAAAATAAAAGTATGTATATTACCAACATTTTTCAATTGAATTGTGAGAAATAAAACCAAAAGTATGAACTCATCACAATACACTCATCTCTTACACGCTATAAAGAGAGCTTTATTAAAAGAGAGAGATAGAGAGAAAGAGAGCGCGCTTAAGAGAGCTATAAACGACAGATAAGCATTTTCTATATAAACAGATAAAAAGAGAAGGCAGCTAACAGTTACAGTTAATCTGTGGATCATGGAACGTTGGCAAAATCGTGTGGCAGTGGTAACAGGCGCCAGTTCGGGCATTGGAGCTGCTTGTGCCAAGTTGCTGGTGGCAGCAGGTCTACAGGTTGTTGGCCTGGCCCGGCGCACTGAGCGTCTGGAGAAATTGCGTCAATCTCTGCCCGCCGATCAGCAGGAACGTTTCCATCAGCGAACCTGCGATGTCTCGGCCGAGTCGCAGGTGAAGAGTGCATTTGAGTGGATCGAACAAAAGTTGGGCGGCATCGATGTGCTCATCAACAATGCGGGCATTGTCCGTGAGGGTCAATTGCTCGACATGCCCGTGAAAGAAATCCATGAAATTCTGCAGACCAACCTAATGGGCAGCATTTACTGTACCAAATTGGCAGCAAACAGCATGAGACGTCGCCAAATGGCCGGACATTTGTTCTTTATCAATAGCACTGCTGGTCTGGCCGGTTACAATCCTGGCCATGTCGATCCCAGCCTCAATGCGTATACGCCCAGTAAGTTTGCCTTGACTGCAGTGCATGAGATTTGCCGACAGGAACTGATCACAGAGAAATCCAAGATCAAGACAACGGTAAGGAAAAAATTAATAATGATACAGATTAAAAAATTAGAAGAATATAAATAATTTGCTAATTAGTTGTAGAGAAAGGTTTTTGTTCGAAATCGTACATTGATATAATGATTCAATCTAATTATTATTAACATTATCAACTTCTATTAATTAAATTTCGAATGATAAGATAAGTTGCGGCAAAACAAATTGTACGGGTAATAATCTTGTAAATATCATTTGCCAGCATCTACATAATTAACATTAAGTGATCAGTTGCAGATAGATCGATTTATCGATTTAAGAGTGAAATATCGGTAAAATGTATAACGATCTTCAGAAGATCAATCAAATAATTAAAAGATTAGATATGAAACGATAATGATCTCACGATTAGAGAAGTAAGAATTGAAAAAGGGAGTAAACATTTCTTTGTAGTCAAGTAATTAGTGTAAAATCGAAAATTCGTCAAACCAATAGGATCTCATTAATTAAGTTTATTCTTATTTTCTTTTCAATTTGAATAGAGCATCAATCCCGGCTGGGTGGCCACAGAGATTGTGTCGGATGACATTAAATCGCAGCTGGGCGATGTGATCCTACAAGCAGATGATGTGGCCCAAGCGGTGTTCTATGCTCTCTCCTCATCCCCCAACGCCCAGGTGCAGGAGATAACGCTACGGGCAGTGGGTGAATGGTACTGATATGGCCTGTGTGAAAATAAGCACGTGCTTGACGTTGCTCTTTCCATCTGTATTTGTTGTTATTGTTGAAACGAAGTAATCAACACCAAATAACAATCAACTGAAGGCAACGACTCACTCACTTTCTTTCTCTCTCGCACTCACCAAAACACACACACACATCGATTACAAATGTGTGTGTTTGTTTGCGGCTTTTTGTGGGCCTCATTTCATTTTTATTGTAATGGTTATGATTATTGTTGTTGATATTGTTGCCTGTT
Organism: Drosophila rellima; assembly: GCA_035043635.1. NCBI lineage: Eukaryota > Metazoa > Arthropoda > Insecta > Diptera > Drosophilidae > Drosophila > Drosophila rellima. The sequence continues at coordinate 2,465,878 of JAWNMV010000134.1, read as the reverse complement.
ACAGTTTAACAACAATTCTAAATAAATAATTCGGTTTTATAAATTAATAACTGACTGTGAAACTGTTATTGGGCATCGTATCAACTGGGGAATGGAACCCGTCACAATATTTGCTCAGGGTCAACAACTTATCGGCAGGTCATTAATAATGCAGGTCAAATTGATTTTTTCACTTTGCCTTGAAACGTTCAAAAACCACAAAGCCTATTAATTTAATAATAATGTTTTATATGTTGTAATGACATACTCTTGAAATGATACAAAATGATCCTCTGTCGACAGCATTTATAAGAACTATCGATTTTCCGTGCTACATAAATTATAATGCTTTTTGAGTCATTAAAATTAATAAGAGAAAAGAAAACTACTTCAAAAATTGTTTCTGAAAATATATTCAAACTTTTATAATGACAAAATGCAAGTAGATTGGATCGAATACCAATATTATAGCTGTTGTAAAAAATACAGAAGCTTAATAAATGTAACCATTGTTTGACGCTCTCATAATATCCTGTAAAGCTGCCAAGCGAATTCACCACCATAAATGTTCTAAAAATACATTTTGTTGGTCAATGTAAACTGTATGTCAAACTATAAAATCGCGTCTCATTTTTTTTGCAGCGCTTTTGTCCGAAATATCAACACCATCCAAAAATATGTAAACATTTTTTGTTTAGCCACTGCGGCGAAATCGGGGAAAAAAGGAAGGAAAACCAAAATAAAAGTATCTTAGCCACAGTCTCAACACGACTTCCTACTTAGGCCGCCATTGGGCCATGTAATTGCACTCACTTTACGAGCGAGGACGATGCTTAATTAACAAATTTTCAGCATTTAGCTATACAAAGTTAAGAGCTTAATTCTGAATCAGAGCTATACGATTTTTCTACCCCACCCCTCCTGCTCCACCACCCATCTATTCACCACATACAAGATACCATACACATACAAATCTCAATTTTTTTCTTTCCTTTCTTCTATTTGCCCTTTTTTTTGCATTTTTGTTTCGTGTAAAGCGCCGTCAGCGACAAGCCAGAAAAGACAGCAAAAAAATTGGCCAGTTATTTATTTATTTTTTGTTCACCCGCTTTTATATTCGTCGGTTTCAGCGGAAAACCAAACTTTTTTCCGAATCCTTTTAATAGCAGTGCTCTGACTCTCCCTTTTCCATCTCTCTCAGTTGCCATCCGTATACCCCTTATATGGAGTAACCCTTTGAAAAGTTTTGTGATATGTGAGAGTCTGTCTACAACTTGGCTGCTGCTTCTGTTGCGTTGTTTTTAAGGCACATAAGGCCGCTGCCTCATCTCTGTTTTCTTCCCAATAACCCCTCCGTCTGTGTATCTCCTTGTCTGTCTGTCTGACAACCTTCCAGCCAGTTAAACAAGTTTTGCTAGCTCCAACTCTGCACTTCACTCGTTTCCGGCATTTTGTTTTAATTAAATTTATAACAAATGTCATATATACACACTTACATACACATATACTCATATGCCGCCACACATACATACATGCATTTACTCATACATCTATAGTATTGGAAAAACTTTTCTACACTCACTCGACAAAAACAAAAATTTGGCCAAATTTGCATTCAACACTTAAAGAGAGTGCAATGCCTATAAAAGTTGGGAAGACTTTGAAAAATACCCGTAGGAAAAAGTTATTTCGAAAGTCTTAAGGGTTCCGTATACTTATAATTTGTATGCAAAGCGTTTACTTTTAGGCGCATTTACTAATAATGAACCATTTTCTAATCCGGAACTTTGCCTTCGACCCTGACTCGATGTCGCCTAGCGAAAAGAAGAGGAACCTGTGTGAAATTCCAGTGGGTGTGATCGACTTAAAAATATCCGGTCACGCGGCAATACCTGAATATACTTAAATTTTGGAAAAGAACAGGTACAACAAAATTTAATGCAGTACATTTTTATTCAAAGACTCAACATTTCTAAAAGAAATGAAACTTGTTGCGATCCTCTTTAAAATTAAATTTTTATATCACACCCAAAAATAATAAATACATATTCATAATATTAACCTGTAATATAAATTGAATTTTAGCAGGAATCTACCTGTGTGATTCTCATTAATGTTTTATCTTTGTTTTCTGTTACGATATTGGTAGTTATTATTATTTTTTTTTTGATTGGGGCTAATGGGCATCTAACAATCCAGCATTTCGGGTTACGCATTTTTTTTTTTTTTTTGTAATATATATGTATATGGAATGTATGAATGTATGTGTTAAGCTATTTGAGGGCCTGAGCATAAAAAATGTTTTAGTCACGTACACTCGACTAAAGATCTCTAACATGTTTTTTATAACACACATTAATAATTTAAATTCATCCCAGGCCAAATTGCACTCGAAACAGACTAACTTAATGCAAAAGAATATTACCCATTTTCCACACCTGTTTAAAGTTTCATCAAATAAAAAAGGGCACGATTTGTTAGCCTATAACTCAATATTTCAACATTCATTATAACTCTATCCCGGCCACGGGGTATAACAATAGAAAGTTTTTATCAAAATTAATTACAACAAGATCTTATGTTAATGATATTAATTAAAACTTTTCAAAGGATTCTGCAAAGTGTTATACTTAAAAAAACCCTGAGCTGGAACATTAGTTGAACTCGAACTTGTGTTCTGAACTTACACTTTTAACACTTTTCTGATTCACACTCATTCACTGTCAGCATTTACGAGCTCGACGTAAGAGTAGATAAATGTGTATTTCAAATACTTTTCTTTAATGAGACATTTCTTCAATTTTGGCAGTTTGTAAGGCGGATTTTTATTTTTAATATTTCTTATCGGCCAATGGATTTTTGCGATGACCTTGAAAATATGCTCGAGTTGTGTGTTGGCCCGTATGCATGTGGTCAAACGATGTTAGCCAATTGTGGCCTGGGGCCATACACATACATAAATGCACATGTGCATGAGTTTCTGTGTGTGTGTGTGTCTCTTAACAATTTGGCAGGCAGAAGAAGAAGAAGCTATGCCTGGTAAGCACAGTTGAGTGCAATGAAGCATTTCAGTTACGTTCCCTGGCCATAACGGTTGCTCTTGTGGCTCCTATGGCAGTAGCTGTTATCGACATATAACATAAGTACCGTATAACAACATTGCTGACACACTAACACACAGACACACACACATTCCCACACACATAAATAGCTGCAGGTTATGGCAGATACAGAGAACGGCATCCAACAACAACCAACGCTGCTTGGCCATTTGCAACGGTTTAAGCCAGAAAAAAAATAAAAAATAATAAATAATAAAAGTAAATCTAATTTTCTTGCCACTTGTGTATGCACTCAACAAAAAGCCGAAAATAAAAGCTGCCTACAAAAGAGTTTTTCAATGAAAGCTAAAAACCTTTTATCATTCCCCACAGCAAATTGCTTGTGAATCCTTTTAGCAACTCTACCTAATTGTTAACCTTAAAGTAACTGATTATTGAAACTAGATTAAGCCTACAAAATAGCCTTTAGGTAAATAGTATGTTGAAAAAGTATATTGCAGTTTTGCTTTCTAATTTTCAAAAACTTTGAATTCATCTTTTGGATATTGTTTGGGAGACTTGTGTCATGAAGATACATATTTACTTAAGCTGCAATATCATTCATTTTATATCTCATTAGAAATAATTTTAACGTGTATTTATCATGTTAAAGAGTCAATTTAATAAAAAGCTTCATTTTCTATTTGAAGTACTAGTAAAGCTTTAACTTGAGGTCATGTTTAGAAGGCTTTTTACGGATAAATAATAAGCGTCGTTGTTTTATCTGTTTAATATACAAAACAATCAAACACTCAACTTACTATATATTCTCAAAAAAAAAATAAAGCATAGCTAAAGGTACTCAACTTCCAACTTTCTAATCAACTTTAAGCAAATGTTATTACCTTAAATATTTAATCTAGAGCTTGGAGGTCAACTTAACCATATTATCCACATAAAACAAGTGTCATTCGCACCGTAAGTCCCCTAAATGCAGCAAACTGCTTCAAAATGTTGACTGGCTAGTTGACTTTACAAATTTTCACAAACTTAATACTTTTAAGTACAAGTACAAGTATATGACAGCAACAGGCACATGGCAAGAAAGTGTAAAAAATACTTTTAATGGAAGTAAAGGTTATAGAGAGTACTTGAGGGCGAGGGTTTACTTTACAAATATGCACTCCGTTGATTAGATATGGGAGCTTTGAAGCGCTCATTTCTTAACTTTGGCAAAAGTTTAATATTAAACCTAGCTTTTAAGTCAACTTCTTAAGAGGACATAAACCATATAATGTATTTTTATTCTTGATCATTATAAATAGTAGAAAACTAAGAATTCAGATAGAAAGAAATACACATAATTATTATATAAATAAACAGTATAAATACAACATGAAAGAAGTTAAAATATATATGATATGTATAAAGCACAAAGCTCTATCAGAACATATATATGTACTAATGAATATTATACATATTGTAAAAACCATTTTTTTTTATTAAATGGCACAGGGTATTATACTGTCGTGTTCGCTCAACTGTAGCCTTTTCAACATGTTGTGTTCTTTTTGCAGTGTCTCCATTCGCCTTGAAATACTTTCTGAGGTTTAGCCAATTTACTTGCATACGTTTTTGGGTTGGTCGATAGGCAATCAAAAATTTCTTGGTTTTGGCTTTGCTGGTTTATATTTTGTGTCGTTTACTGGAGTTCTTCTAACCAACAGCAAAGCAACAAATCCGATAATAGCTGCTGTCCTATCATGTCCTGATACTCAAATGACCGAAATATATATTTCTTGGAATTTGTGTTTGCACTAAAACAAAATTCAAAGCAACCAGCAAGGATTTTCAATCGAGTGGCAGACTCATTAAAAAAAGTTTAACAGCAGTTTTACTGGTTTCTTCGAATCGAGCATGGCCAGAAAGAGATTCACAATCAATAATTGATATGCTCTTGGACCTTGTTAATCCATCTTAATAGTCAGCGTTTATAAATACATGAATTTGTCAACGTTCTGCAATATCGAACTGAAAATATCAATTAACCTAATTTTCGGCTGTTTCTGCAGTGTTTGCTAAATTAGCCTTCTTTGAGCTAAGAAAAGTCAATAAAATGCCCAAAACAATTGGGCAAATAAATTTGAGGGGAAAGAAAAGCTAAATATTAACTGCCAAGGCCATGTCATTGTCATCAGCAGCAAAATCGAGTGCATTAAATCAAAATGAAGCACTCTGCACATATTGCAAATATAAAAGACAATCAAATTGCATGAATATATGCATATGTTGTTCAAACATATCTGTATGTACGAATATGGCCCAACTCGATGCCTCAAGGGAATTTAGTTCAGAGTTCATGGAAGACTCTTAAAAAACATTGACAATTGCCAAATTGGCTGAAAAGTTTGCCTTATTTTTGCATAATGAAGCAAGCTAGTTGTATCTGTGTGTGTGTGTGTGTGTATGTGTGTGTGTATGTGTGTGTGTGTGTGTATGTTTCCATATGTGCTTTTGATTGTCAAATTGTTTGACCTGATTTGTTATCCTATTGATAATATTTTAATACTCTAAGGGCATTCAATAATTGAACGAGTTCTTTTGGCAAAACAAGCAAATTACCTGCAGGAAATGGACCTCTGTGAATAGAGAAAACTTTAACAAGCTAATGGAAATGAATAATTAAACTGGTTTTCCCATAATCATCTTAAATTTAATGTCGACTTTGCAATGTGTTTTTAATTGCTTTTCATTTCGAATTATTACATAGTGTAATTAACCTTTATTTTAACTTTCTGACCATGTTAAAAATATTCATTTTATTCAACTTTTGTAAAACTATTTTAAGAAAAAAAAATTTAAGTACCAGCGTTGCCATGGAAAATACATAACGAAAGGATGACGCAGCATTGGCAGAGTAATAAATCATTTGTAAAGCAAATGGCAAGTAACCATATTTTTCCAATTTCAAATCAGATTTGTGTTGCATTCTTTAACTTGGCAAAATTATTTACATAACTTGTGCTTAATATGTTTGAGAAAATTAAAGTGAAATTTTTGAAAACTAATACTTATCAAAGAGAAATATAATAATTAACAAGAAATATTTTGTTAATTTTGTGCTGAGTATTCCATATAATAAATTACATTTTCAAAAACGGAATGGAGGCGTACAGATAAACTCACATTTTGGTAATTCATCACATTGACGCAATTATGTTGAATTGCTATTCGATAGTATTGAAGTTATAAGTCAACAATAGATTAAACTTTGTTGTAGTTGAAATTTAAACAAATATCCGACCCCGAAACCATACAGATTACAAATAAACGCCACAACCTTAGTATTTTACATGCTACTTATATATATCCAACTCTACAGCCCATAACCCACAAAGAACATAAAAGTTTTTTACCGCCAGCTCCTTAATAAGTTGGAAGTACTTGTATGTGTGTATGTATGTACATATGTGTGTTAGTAGTATGAAAGTTTTTGTCGGAGAAAGGAAAAGTTTTCCTTTTTTTCGATATGATTTTTCATGTAAGTCAAGCAGAGGCTTAAGTAGCTTTATTTTCATTGATGGCTGCAATTATTCTCATAAGGGCATAGCCTTTTGACCAACATTCATAAATATGCGGCAAGCAATATGTATACACACTTCTGGAAAGTATGTACGAAAAAAGAGATGAATACAAGCCGAAATTATATTGAAACTTAAGCTGGCTCATTAGCAATCACTAAGTGGCGTAAAAGAAGATTTATGCGATCGATATGATTAATGGGATTGAAACGATACAAATGAAACAAGGGCAGTGGAACAATGGAAAGAAAACAATGACCGTAGATTACTGGAAATGATAAAGTTAAACAATTGAATTGAAACAGTTAAATTTAAACAATTAAGCATAGGAAAGGGAAGAATAAAAATGGAGCAATGTTAATAAAACTAAGAAACTAACAACAATGATATTTATAATGAAACAATGGAAATGAAACACTGAAAACTAAAAAACATAATTCGAGTAATGCAACTAGAAATTTGAAGCAATGAAATTGAGACAATAGAAAATAGCAACAAGGGAAATGGAACACAAAAATGAAACAAAAGAAGTGAAAAAACAAAGAAAAGCTCTAATAAAATATTTATTAAAAAAAAAACAAATATATATTATGAATATAAAACATTGAAATTTTTCTTTTGTGGAATATGGAACACTGAAATCGAGCAATCGGTAACAGCTTAAAATTAGAACTGCATAAATGGATAGGCCAATCGGTAAATCGAGGGAGGTGGAATAATGCAAATGTAACAAAGTATTTGATAACTAAAATATGCTAATCAATAGTAAATTTGCATCCAGAATTCAAGGACAAACTTAAAAAATTTCTTCAGAACCGTGTGTCAATCCATTAAGCTGAAACACACCTATCAATGTGCATGCATCTGTAATATTATAATACAAGCACTTTAAACAGATACATTTACATACACACAGACGTACTCACATACATACATACATACGCACATACATCAGGACTAAGCAGCTTAAAAAGGACACAAGATGCAACTCCCAGAGACAGGCACATACACAGCCACATTCCAGGTGTTGCAACACCAGAAAGTACCTGGTAAATGGCGAAAGAAATGCAACGCTGTTTAAGGACTAAGCTTCCGCTTCCGCAAACCGTGTGTGTTGCCTGGGGCTTGCAGCCTGCCCAGACAATGGCATCACCTTTTAAATATAATAAACTTGCAGCACTATTAGTAAAGTGTCGTCTGATGCCGTAAGTGTTGCCGTTACTGCTTCCCGTTTTGTCGTCATACTTTCATCTTTATGTTTCCTCTTTGTGCCAACTTGCCTAGCAGCATTGAAAACGTTCAACTCTTAAAAGTTTATCAGAACTTCCAACGATTTTTATATGGTAAAATAAATTTCACTTATCAAATTTGTAGCAAAATTTATCTATAATTCTTCACCATATCTTTTAAGGAAAACAAAAACGATTACAATAATAAAGTTTATCTTTTAAACGTTTAAAAATTTCAAAATTTTATCAAGAATTAAATTAAAACTTTTCTTTTAAATTTTTTAAACCAAAAATTACTATATAAAAAAATTAACCTAGAATAAAACTCATATTAAGTAATTAAAAGTATTGAAATTATGTATTAGAAAAATAAAATTGTGGGATGGTCAGATAAATTTATTAAATATATCTTAAATATATCTGATTCCAAAAATAAGAATTAAAAAATATTTTGTGGCTTTTTTCATCTTAAATTTTTTAAATTAAATTGAAATTGAATGAATTCGCAAATAAACAATTTTATAAATACTTAGTTGAGTTTTTTATCGGCTCATGAATTCATTTAGTCAACTGAAATTACGATTTTCAAATGCAAATCCTTAACAGAATTTGCTGCTCGTTTGCCAGATGAGACGGATATGTGTATTTGTGTGATATACACATGATATATTCTGTTTGATATAATATATTTAAGTTGTGTTAAGTGTGTAATACTACATTCGATTTGTGTGCTTCACTTGTTTTTGTCTTTGGCATTTGTTGCACATAACATAGTAATTAAAATTGCGCATACGCCGCGTTGGGCTCAAAATGTAATCAACATTACGCATACGTCCTATGCACACATCCATACATTCAGAGACATTGAAGCAGCTCGTTAAATCGCAAAACTCGTTGCACGCCAAACTATTCAGGTGCAATGAAGCTGTCAACGTCAGGCAACAGTTCCTTACAATTTTCACTTGCTTGCATAACGATAAAAAAAAATGTAAAAAAGAAAATCACGAGCGGTGGAGAAGAAGAAACAGCAAAGAAAAAAAAAATCCAGAAAAACTAAATATAAAAAAGCGAAGTAAAGCAACTGATGATGATCGTTGCCACTAAAGTGTCGCTCTGTGTGTCTGTTGCACTGTCTGCGTGCCTGTGCCACAAGCCAACGCACTCTCAAGATTTTTCAAGTGGCTCTCAATGCCACGCCCATACAACTCACGCCCAAGCGCTGCTTTTCATGCAATTTATTGAGCTAGTAAGCCAAAGGAAAGGCAGTTGGTGGAGGTGAGTGTGGCATGTGGTATGCGGCATGTGGCATGTGGCATAGGGTAAGGGGGTTTATCATTGATGGCCTGTTTTGAGTGCATGTCATTTTTGTTTTTGAGGCTTAAAAGGTTGTGTCGCTTTGCACTGGTTACGGCTCTTTGCCACAGTTCTTTTTCCCAGCCTCTGCCACCAATCGGGCAAACGTGTCGCATATTTTCCAATTTTCATTTGCCCTTTTCGCTATTTTTGTTTTTTCTGGTTTTTCTGTTTCTTGCTCGTTTGCTGACCCACACCTCCTTAAAATGCCAGGCAAATGGTTTCACAATCTATGCTGCAAGCTTTTCATCGAGCCTGACGAATTGCAACAACTTTCAAATTGTCCAAAAAAAAGACAGCGAAAGGAAATTTCCATGTATTTGTCAACGCTGCTTGGAGCCATTGAGAAAAGGTATCGAAATCACATGTTTGCAAACGGATTACAGATTCCATCTTGCAAACTCTTACGGAAGCCAAATGCACAACTTGATCAACTACTGACACTTTGATGCTTTTAATCATATCATTTCGGGACGAGCTCAAACTCAAGAACTTATACGAAATTCAATTATTTTTATTTCAAGTTTTTTTTCGCAAGAATTTTGCGTTGAACAAAAAGTTGAGGGAGCACAAGGAGTGTTATATATATATAAATATATATATACATAAATATAAAAAATAGCTACTAAATTTGCAATGAAATGCCTATCATTTACATAGTCATACGGGAGAGTAGAGAAGTAAAGCGATCTGGTGATAGGGGGAAATGTTAAATGGGGGCAGTAAACGCAGTGTCCGAACTTGTTAAAAAGTTGTTAATTTATATTAATGAGACGAATTGCTTAGCTCGCCGATAAAATTGTTAAAGTTAAAAACTTTTCGAGTGCTGAGTGAGTGAGTCATTAAAAGTGGCCTCAGTGTGTGAGTGCTCTAAATGATATTTAAGCTAGAGTGAATATTTAATGTGGAAATTCTCACAGTTGGCTCATTAAATGCCATTTAATGTGCAACACAAAGCAAAGCACTTCGAAATACCCTTTAATTATATGTATTTAATTATTATTCAATTATATAAATAAGTTGATATTCATTTTGTAAAATGTTGATTCTTCCACAAAAATTGACTAACCAATATCTTATTTTATTCACATTGGCCATAGTTTTGTGATATATATTAGTTTTTTTTTTAATAACCACTTAATGTCAAGTGAATCTTCGAGATGAACCAACAGGCGAGTCAAACGAGAAAACAGTAAACAGATATGATTTTAGATAAGATTCGCTTCATTTCAATATAACAATTTTGATAATAACATAATTATTTGCCAGATAAGTAAATTGATCAGTGATTAGTTGAATCTGATAAGCCCAAAACATTGATTATGATAACTGAATTAATTTATCGCTAATTGAGAATAAGCTGATAAGCAAATTTGTTGGAAAACTAAGTAACTGAAGACTGGAATATATCCAGCGATCAAGTTATAACGTTAAAGTGAGAGAAACAGAACGAGATAATTTAAATCAAAAACTGTAAGCTAATTTAAATATCTCATAAATTCAAAGTAAATATGTTGTTAGACGAATTTTAGTTGGTTTTTGATATAAGACATTTGACTTAAGACAACCTGTAGGTTGCTTGAAAGATTTTATGGCAACAAACTGACCATAGAGAGCATCATAAAACATAATAAAATTGTAGTTGAATTAAGTTAAATGTAAACGGAAGGAAAAGCAGTTACCTGCTCAACTGATTCAATTGGACAAACTAAGCAGACAATGCGATATTCTTTCGAGTAAACGAGTATTCGAACTGACAGTCGAAACAAATTGAATATGAATTGAATGGAAATCGATTATATTTCGAGATAAATAAAGTGAATACACGTACGCATGTACCGTACGGACAGTAACAAATATTGTCCAGTCAGCGTATTGCGGTATCTGAGAATCTGGCGAGTGGTTCGGTCCGTTGCGTCGTCGGTCACAAGCTGGAAATCCACTTATGACCCACTAGACAGAAATTAGCTTAAGTACCACATAACAAAGATGCTCATAAATGCGTGTGTGTGTGTGCGAACATATTCTTATAAACGATTATATTTATAGGGACGCCAGAATGATTTCCATCGCGTGTGGCGTTATTAGAATTCAAAAATGTATGCACCAATTGGCAGCACTAGTGGTTTTTAAGCTGATCAATACCATTCTTCTGTTTATTTATTTTTTTATTTCCATTTTCATTTCATTTGACGTCACTGATATGTGTATGAGAGGCATTAAGTATACGACGCGGTTCTTCGGTTTCTCTTTTTCTTTTATTGATTACGCACATTTGAGTATCAATCAACAACTGAATCGTGTCGGTGAAGTTTTGTTTATTTGTTCATTTTACAGTTTCTGTTTTTTGGCAAAGAGCAAACACTTTGTGCCTAATGCTCCAACATCAAGTGCCAAATTGCCAAGTCTTTTTTCATGAATTCGCATATAATGGTACGACTTATTTACTTGCACATTTAAATGAAATAAAGAATAGCTTGTGCTAGAAGTATCGTATCCTTTTGTTAGGTAAAAAATATCAACCAAACTTTGGCAGGGTTATAATCAAAATATTTTTCTAGTATTTTCAATAGAAAATTCATTGCATAAAATTTATTTTGATATCAAGATATCGATTTTAAAGCGAAGATATAATTTTTTTTATTTATACTCTATATGTTAATTAATAAATCATATGCATATTTGCAGGCATTAATAACGATTTATTTATTTTAAGTCAACATTATGTTCTAACTAAGAATTCAAAAAAATATTGCAATATTTGTAAATTTATAGAAAAGAAAAGGAAAGATTTTTACTGTCACAAATCAAACAGAAAAAAACCAGTTATTTTCAATAAGAGGTAATACTAAGTAGAGCACACACACACAACTAAGTCAGCAGAAACATTTAATGTATTTAAAATGTGAGCTTTTTAGAAAATGGCAAAGAACCATGTCAATCATTGCGTTTAACTTCAATTTACTAGCACTCAAAAGGTCAAGAGCTGACTTTGAAGTACCTCTAAGCATAGACAGAGAGATTGAGGTTTCAGATGGAGAGAGATAGAGAGAGAAAGAAAGTGAGTGAGATTGAGTAAGGTATGTAACTGAAATTCCCTTAACCGCTCTTAATCTCAATCTCGTCCTAGTGGGTGGCATCCTGCCACATCTTCTTCAAAGCACACAGCATCTAACTTCAGGCAATTTTTCTATTTTCCACATCATTAGTTTTCAATGAATATTGTTCGTGTGGTTATGCCAGTTGTTGTTCTTCTTGTTGCTACGGGGTTAAATGTCCAGGGCATACGAAAATTTTAGTAAATTTCTGTGTGTCTTGAATGTTGCCCATTGTGCGTTTGGTTCGCATAAGCAAATAAACTTACAAATTGGCCAGTGTCAAAACAAAAACCATACAAAGCAAAAGAACAGCAGCAGCAGCAAGTTCAATGGCAGCCATAAATCAAAAACACGGCCAATTTAATAGGCGGGGTCATTTGAGACATTTTTTTTTGGTTTTTTGTGCTGTTGTTGTTTTTTTTTTGTCGCTTTTCGTTTTTTCTTTGGCTTGTTTGCCACCTGCAGCCGCCGTTGGGCAATAGAATTAGTTTTCTTATTTGACTTTAGTCGCAGGACAACGACGACAACGCGTCGTATACGCAATGTCCTCAAATGCTGTGCGGAAAGGGAGGGATGGTGTTTAGGGGGCGTATGGCATTCATGCACGAGCGACGCAAAGGCATTTGAAGTGCCTCGCTTTTTCCCCCGCACATGTACATATACCCGGAGACCTGTCATCATCATTACACACACACAGAAAGAGAGAGAGAGGGAGAGTAAAACACAAACAGGAACAATTACGTGCAAACAAAAATACAACAAGAAGAAGTACATAAGAATAAAAACAACACGAAGAACAAAAAATAACCAAATAAAATTATTTCGTTTTTTGGCCAGCCAAAAAGGCAAATCAAGCAAATCGAAATCAAAGTGAATAGAAAACATCAGCGCCGCAGGCTCATGTCGCATATTTATGGACATCCTCACATCCTGCAAGACATCCCAACCAATAACTGCTCCCTCCTTCTCCATCTTCTTCTTCGCCTACTCCTCTTCCGCCTGTGTGGCGTTGGGCGTGGCAAGAGGCAGCCTAAGTTGTTTGCAAAGAGCATCAGTATAGCAAATTTTCAATCGCTCGATTCAGCCACTCGAATGCACATTTTACAATTCAAATGGCCTGGCAATCATTCACAATCTCTCAGTGTAGTCGATGCGATTCAATAATTCATCTCGGGCATCAGGCAAACGCCTTCCCGGTTCTCTTTTCATTCCGCGCTGATTGCATAATTGCCAGAGCGAGATAGTCTGCCTGAGTGCGAGTGCAAGTGCGAGAGAAACAGAGTGAGCGAGGTAACATTAAGAAGCTATAAAAATCACTTCAACAACTCATCAACTGGGCAGTTTTGATAACTGAATGCGCTACACTCTCTTCGTTCTCTCTTCCATTATAAAATGGCTCTGCCTTTCTCTTATCGAAAACGCATAAGTAATTCGACTAATGGCATTTCCCTTTGCCCGGTCGAATTTCCCCATAACGAGTATTGAGACGTTTTTATTGCAAGTCATTTGACATGACACAACTTAAAGATGATTTTATGCCAGGTATCAAAAAAAGTAGGTAACAACTCAAGTTGAATTAAATATTATAATATATTCTTTTTGGGTTTCTTCAATCTCCGTTTTCAAATCAACTTTTGACTTTGCCCTTCAGCCAAGATTAAGCATTTGAAATAAGCTTTGACTTTACATTACGTATTCGTTACAAAGTTTAAAAGTCTATTTGTTATTCAGTATTTATGCTTTATTTATGCGAAAATTATTACATTTGTAGTAATACTAGTACTTATACATACAGTTGAATTTCTTTCTGTTTCTCCCTTTCCCACCATTATCTATTGTTCTCTCCCCTCAAGCAATGAGCTCCTCAGAGCAATTATGTTGTTATACTAGACGCTAAGTTATAAAATCAACTCTCAAAGGATTTCTTTCTGCCCCAGTTGATCTCTTTTACTACTTAGTGTTAGGAAGTCGAATGAACTTTAAATACTACACTCGAATACATCTATAACTTGTGTGAAAATAAAATCTGAATTGTTCACTGTCTATTTGGAATAATAATTGATTAATCTAAGAAAATGCGAATTTATTTTCTGTGTATTTTGGCATGTTTTGCAAACATTTAAATATTATTTAAGTTTTTCTATTGCTCTAGTTATCGTTGTCGTTTTAGTCGTTCTTATTGTTTTTGTTGTTGTTGTAATAGCACTTTAACTAATAGGTTAAAGTTGCAATCAAATTCAAAGTTGCAGCCACAATTTATCAAGTGGTCTAATTTAATTTTGATGGCTTGTAATTAACTAATTAACATTAGCAAACAAATAAGCCAAAAGCCAATCACAGACAGGAAAATCCTCAAATTGACATACACCATACTCATACACCCACACATACACACACACTCGCATTTACACACAGAGATTTAGTAAAGTCGTAAGGCAGCCACATAAATGACCGCAAAAAGGCATTTGTTTTTTATATCATTTTTTTGTGGGTCCTTGAACTGTTTAGCCACAAGCCACAGCAGTAATAGTAACCGTTACTGTAACAGTAAATATAACTGTAGTTGTAATTGTGACTGTGTGAGGGCTAAAGACCAATCCAAATACAGATAAATCCAAAATGTAATATTAACTGTGAATGCTAGCAGAGCATTGCCATATGATTCAACTTGCAATTCGGAAATTGAAAATTGTGGCCAAGTGTCAATCTGATGTCCAAGTTAAGAACAAGCTGCCCGATGCTATCGAGCCATTTACAGATTTATACGATTCGCTTTCGTTCGCTCTCGACAGCTTCAAGAAGTTAATATCCTTTTTCCCGACTCTTCCCTCTTTACCACATTTCCCTTTACCCAACCTACTAGATGTTACGTTACCAACTTCTGTTCGTTCCATTTAACTAATGAAACTCTGAATTGCACGTCAAAAATTAAAACAAATATTAAATAAAGACGACGTAATATTGACTTTATCTTTTGAAAAAGTCTAAACAATAACAGACAAAAGAAAAAAATCGTTGCGCTTTCCTATAATATATGATATAAACATTATTAAAATCTTAAAACGATTTATAATTATTTTAATCTTAATGACATTTTTTTGTAATTTTTTTTTTTTATCTACTAAAAACTGAAAATATTCTTCATTTAATTTTCGTTTAGTGTATTCTTCAACTTATAAAACAAATGCTAATGGCCTACAACAACAGTGGCTTTCACAGCGCTGAGGATGAGTTGGTGCTTTCTATGTGGTCAGAGACCCATCGAGAGCTTTTATTTTTCTATCCACCGCCATCTTGTCCCTTCGCCGTTTTTCCCCGCAGCCCATTTTCCCTGGCCCACTGTCGGTTGTTTCAATATATTATTTATATTTCATTAAATATTACTGCGTTTGTTTCTGAGCTGAGTTGAGTTCGTTGTTTACCCTATATTAAAGAGTCGAGAGGATATATTTATTCTATAACGAAACTTGGCTAAATTTAGTTAAACAACAATTTTGCTACATTTTAAATTTATAGAAATTATTAAAATGTTACTCTTATTGGATTAGTACTGGGTATTTGTTAAATATAAACGACTCTTGACTAAAAATCTCTTTTGTCTTTGTTGCTTTTGTACTTTTTGTTTGGCTTTCAAGCCATAATTCCCCTCAATACCACCGAAAGCCGTGTGACTGTAAACTTTTCAGCTCTCGTCCAAAGATGCGATGTTTATGAGGCTGCCAAATGGGTTGGGATAGATTCTTGGATATACCAGCTCTGCTGTTGGCTTGCCTTTGGTTTGGTTTGGTTTTGCTTGGTTTGGTTTTGTTTGGCTTGGTCTGGCGGGGTATGAGTTGGTCTGGTCTGGTCTGGTCTGGTTAAACAAAAGACGAAGGACTTACAAAAAGAAATGAGCAGCTACTGGCAACAACGAATGTACATACACACACACACACTTAGCGAAAGACACAATGGCAATTATAAAATAACAAAAATGTGGCCTAGCCCCCGGAAGGTTACAAAAAGAAGAAATTCCCTCGTTTCTGTCTTTTCTGTCAGTTTGTTTGAAGCGCTGCCAAGTTAATTTGACAATAAGCCATATATATATGTAAAGAACGCCACATTCCTATTGACACTGCCCTTCCATACTTTATCAGCAATTAGGAAAATTGTTATAACTACGATGTAGAAGCGCATGGCAATTCAAATTGATTTCGCAAAGTGGTCAATCAATGATTTTAATAAACAATATTTGACGAGTAAGCTGTGTGATTGCAATGGCAATTATTACAAACACACTCACATCAATTCACACACACTCATGGAAAAAAAAGCCAATGGCTCGGCCTACTAAATTGTTCAACCGGAAGTGCTTGGCGCCATTGCAAAAGTTCAGTGACACGCAACCAAAGGAAGCGGAAAAGTGAACCGGATAGAGGGAGAGGCGGCCCCAACTACAAGTATCGCCAATTGCCTATTTCAACGAGTTTTTCTTTCTTTTCCCTGCCACTCTCCCTCCCTCCCATTTTCCACATAACAGCGGTTAGCAGGCCACTTTTTCTACTCGATTGCGTGCCAGTTATAAAGTCATAGCCCCATATTCAAGCACATTTGTCCTAGCCTCAAATGTCTCAAATGCCACAAAATTACCAATTCCAATGACTATACTTTGAGTGCCGTTGACACTCGTGCTGATAAGTTGAGTAAGTGTACAAGTATACAATCTATGAGGAGGTTGGGACGATGCGGCACCTTAAAATGTTCATGGTCAGATCCATCGTTACTTGAAGATAGTTTTTTAATCATTGTTGTTTTTTTTTCGTTACTCACTAATAGACAATTAAAACTCCAACTCGATTCAAAATCCTTTTAAATATTTATAGAAAAATAACCTCAACCTAATTAAATAATGTTTAAGTGCAGTAATTTTATTAAATCGCCCGGTTTCGGGATTCCCTCATTTTTTTTTTTATTGGTTAAAATGATATAATCATAATTTAATTCTATTCAAATTATTATATTTTGAGTGATACTTGATTATCCCAGTACGGATATTTTATTAAAAGTTGCTTTTCCAAATTGCGAAACAGAACCCAATAAGTTTTGAACTTAATTTTTCTCCCCTGGGATGCAATTTTCCTAAACTCGTATAAAAATATTTTTAGCTCTTACGTTTATCCAAATCTCCATTAAATATTAAACGATTTACTTTCTCATATTACTATTTTGCTTTGCATTCATTATCTCGCTCATTTTTCATTAGATTGCGCATACGCAATGAGGGCCCGCAACGCAAACAAATGAAAAATAAAAGAGAACAAGAATGAGAATGAAAATAAAAATGTAATTTGGTCAATTCGTAGCACTGCGCAACTTTGTCATTAATTATTAGCACACGTCAGCGTATTAATTATTACAAGGCGTTGAAATTAATTACACAACCCATCGTCAAACTCACTTCCCCTGTGGTCTCAGTCGAATGGCATTTAGGTAACCACAGTTGTGGGATTCTATTGAAGAGGTGAATGGGACGATCACTTGTTATTTGATGTTTACATTTCCGTTACCGACCTCGTTTTCTTACCAGGGAAATATTTGACTTAGTTTCAGCTGACTATTTGCTTTTCGTAGTCGTTGTGGGCTTATTTGATTAATTTATTGGCCCTTTGTTTTCAATCGACAAATCATTAAAGATGTTTAAATTTCGACAAACGCGACTTTGAGCCAAGTCTGCTTACCAAGTTCTGCACTTAGCCTAGGCACTCGGTAGGTCTGTTGATTATTAGGTGTTAAATGTTGCTGTTGGCATTGCCGTTGGCCATGCCTAATTAGTCAAGGGCTGAGCTTGGCTTATTATCAAGTTTCAGGCCACATTGAAGCATTCTAAATATAGCAATTAACTAGTTAGATGAGAATCGAAACAAGAATGTCATTAGCTTCAGCCAAGGCCTTTGAGGTTCATGGCAATAGAACTCTGATTAATTAATTATCTAAATAGTGGAATTACGCGATGCAATATCACACTCACGCACACTCACACAACCGAATGCATTTCCTAATAAGTATGTGTAATTCAACATTAATATAATTCTCTCTCTCTCTCTTTCTCTATTATAATTAAAAGCGAAATGCTCGATGAGCTTAAATTTCAGCAATTACAATTTAGCAGGGAATGCAACTATTATTATTTAAGTTTGAAAAATATTAATAAATATTTAATATTATTGGTTTAAATCTGAAATTATTAAATATTAATTTTTAAGTAAAAAATCATCAATGAAAGTCAGATCATGACTTTTAAGTATTTAAGGCATTACTAAAATTATCCAGTTGCTAGAAAGATTCATTTATTTTCCTGTGCACCGTTAGTTACGTAAACTACAACGGATGAAAAAGTAGGGAAAGCTTACTTTAAGCAATAATTATGCTTGAATTCATTACACAAATTTTTAAAATATTCAAGTGTTTTAAAAGTTATTTTAAAAAAATCCAAGTCTATATTAAACGTTAAATAAAAAGAAATTGTTTCACAATAACTTACTACACATTATCCAGTTGTGGGATGGAATATTTAAAAAACGCATCATCTCTTACAATAAGCATTGATTAACTATCATAAATATTCCAATATATATTATATCATAAGCATAATTTATTCGCATTAAATATATGGTAGTCGGAGCACACGTATTTAATTAAATCAATCTAATGATTATATTTAGACTCTGCGAACTAATTGACTCGATCTGATGGTATGTGATAGGCGTTCGAATGAATTTCAATATTTCAAGCAAAATGTCAAGATGTAGACGATAAACCTCAAAGAAGTTAAGAGCCAACTTTGCCTGGTAAATAAACCCCGATAAATTGTTATTGACATATTCAGAGATTCGGTGTAATAACTGCGCGTGTTGCACATTTGTATGCAATGACAGTTGGATAAAGCTGGGTCCATGTATATGTATATTTCATCCAAACACAAACACACACACACACACACACGCAAGTAAAATCGCCCTCTCTTTCTGATACTCTATCCGTGCTTCTGTCAATTGATGGAAGTGGTTCAACGTCAAGTGCAAGTGCCGGGCAATTAAAACAAAGCGTTTGCCTTTGCCATATTAAAAAGCAACGCTGCACGGTAAATTAAATTGCTGGCCACGCCAATGAAGAGCGTAACCACTACAAAGCGAATGTATCTTCCATTTATGATACGGGATACCAATACCAGTAACCAGTAACCAGTAGGAGTACGAATATGAGTACCAGGCCCAGCACTTGACGAGCCTTTGGTTGCTCCTTTTTTGTTGGTATTTAAGGCTTTAAGGCTTTAAAAGAGTGGGATCCTTAAAGTATATATATTCTTGGTCAGGACGACTAGGGAGTCGACATAGCTATATTATTCAGTCTGTCTGATTCTATGCAAACTAGTCTCTCAAATTTTGTATTCGTCGGAAAAATTTGTCAAAAATTCAAAAGAGGGCTCGGCAAGGGTACACAATATTCGGCCTATCTTTCTTGTTTAACTGTTGACATTGTATAAATTTACAGCAATCAGATACTTTAATACCCTGTAATCATTTAGATTGGATCAAGACAATCTTAATTTATTAACTATATCTATATCCCTAAAAACTTTTATGATTGCTATGTTTTTTCTGAACAACAACATAACATAACAATCGATAAGTTACTGTTTGAAGAAACCCGCTTTACAGGGTGTTGTCTAGTTGAGCTTTTTCCAAAGGCGTCATATTAACTGGATTTTTCGTTATGCCGACATTTAATTCATTTAAATGCGAACAAAGTGAAGCTCCTTGTGTTGTTGCTTGATGCGGTTTCATGCGTTATAAAATCATATCATTAAAATAAACGAAAAGGACCGAAAGAGAGGCATGTTGTGATAGAGAAAGAAAGGGAATGAGAAGGGGAAGAGGTTGAGAGCCTTAATTTAAAGAACGACAACACAAGCCATTCAACTGATTTAAATATTTGCAGGTTGCCATGTTTAACCTCTTAAGCACTACGAATCGAGTATAAAATAAAAACAAAATACAAAATAATTATAACTGAAAGTGTATGTTAGTCTTAAAAGCTGCTTATTATTCTTATTCTTTATAAATGTATAACTTCTTAAAAAAAAAAAACAAGAAAACTGTTTAAGTCCGCTTATTAAGTATGGTTAAAAATGTTGTTAAAAGCAAAGAGCTTACTTACATAACTTCAAGTTAACAACATTGTAAACGGGAACAAATCAAATGCTATAACTCATATATTTTCAGTTTTATTGACGATTTACAATCCGTTGATAAGCAGAAAATGTACGAAAAAGAAGAGGAGAAGTGTATCAAACGTATTTATGACACCCCTAAGGACAAATACATATACACATATATATGTAGCTGCGACATTTGCTCAGACACACTCACAGACAAAATCCATAATTTGATTTGAGTTTCATGGCACTCATGGATGCCATCAAAAATGTTCGATTTATGTAGGTCTCATCGTCACATTTAGAGAGTGCGAGAGCGATAGAGAAAGGGAGAGAGAGAGAGCGAACGAGTGCTAGAATGTAATCAACTCTTGGGTTTGTTTACTGCACGTCATGGACAGAGAACACAATTTTCCAAAGCGTAACAGTTTTTGCATAATTTATCAATTATCTGGACGCGCACAAAATTTTATAGCATACTTTTCAGCTTATGCGCTTTTAATATGCCCAACACGAACGCGTTACGGATTCGTTGTTGTTGTGTTGATGTGTTGTTGTTGTTCTTTGTTGTTCTTGCAACACGAAACGACAACATGACAAACAGCAAATTTCTTCATTACCGAAACATCAACGGCACGACGACAAAAATTTGGCACTGTAAAATCAAGTTAAAAGTTAAAACCGACCGCAACAGGTGTGTGCGACCACGCCCATAGCAACGCCCACATTTTCGCGCCCAACACGTTTTCAAATATAAAAACAAATACAACAAAGTTGACGACGACAACGACAACGAGAGCGACAACCGTTGCCATAATGACCAAATTAGTGGTCTTTTTGGGCCGCCAGCGAAATATTAAAGTCTTGTTATCACTCTTCCCATCTCGCTCTCTCACACTGTGTACCTGTCTCTGTCCCTCATCCCTGTCGTTCTTTGTGTGTGCTGTGTAGGCGCGACAACAGAAAAAAAACAGTCTTCCTCCTGTGGCAGACAAGCCAACTAACCGAAAGATAAATGAAAGTGGGGCTGTTACATGGCCAGGTGAACCCCAGGCCAAAAGTAAACATTGGCTAAAATCAACTGTTCTTCTTGTTGTCGACGTGGTTATTGTTGGTCCCGTGTTTGTTATAGTTGTTCTGCTAACAGGCATTTTTTGTTTTTGACTTTGCTGCATGTGTGACTCAAACCGTTAACTTTCTGATACTCTCTCTCCAAAGTTATACCAAAGTTATTCAGAGTTGCAGCCAGGCTTAATGCTAATGTAGTTAACTTTTCAGGTACTCCAACTAAACCTGACTGAAAATCTAGATTTTTTTTCATTTATCAAGTGTATTCAAAATTCGCATAGCTTGTTTATCATCTGCTTGCTGCTCTCATTTATTTACTGTTCACTTTAAGTTGTCACATTTTCGCATATCTGTAATTTAAAAAACTTTTGTTGTTGTTATTTTAAAGTAAACCTGCTCCGTTTTGTGGCATGTACTTAAAGTTTGGTTGCCCAAACTCAAGGGGCAAAATATTTTTAGTATTTGTGCTACATTTGCAATGCAATTTCCCTCCATTTCAGGCTCAAACTTTGTCGCTTGGAGCGCCAAAAAAAAAAAAAAGAAAAAATATATAAAACACAAAAACTCAAAACGCGTTGAGCTATTCGACAGTAAAAAGTTATTAAAAAAAAGTCAGACAGAAGTCCAAAGGTGCTTCCAAATGCCAATTGAGCAACCTTCCCACACAATGCAGCATGCCACCCCCGAGAAATATCATCGAGAGTGTGCGAGCGGAGGTGGATGAAATAGGATGGAAGTGAAAAAGCCTAGAGATATTGACAGTAAGCCGGAAATGCGTATGCGTATGAAGTATTTGGTTTTTTTTTTTTTTTGCGTCAAATTAAAACAGTAGTTTGACTTTGAATAAAAAGTATCATAAACACTCAAATTACATGGTCTTAGGGTGTGTAATTTAATAAACACTTGTATAACAAAACCAGTGGTATTTATAAGTAAATACCACAAGATAAATTTATAAATTTAATTTATAATTACAAGTGTAAATCTTAAAACAGTTCATTCACTGAGCTGCGAATAAAGCTGAAAGCTCTTAGTACTCAACACACAATCGCTAGAGACCAAAATTGATCGAATTTTAAATTTAATTGTGAACAATTGGATATTAAGAGTTATTTGCCGCATTTGCCTATTCTGTCCATTGCCGTTCTTATGGTTGGTTGTCGTCGTCTATTTTTATGCCCAATTGTTTGAGCTTTATTTATTTTTTTTTTTTTTTTATAGAATTTTGATATGCAGCCAGACAAATAAGCGTCAGCCAAATTGATTGTGCGAGGCTGGGGGAACAGTGGGTGGGCGATGCCATTTCCATGAACGCTGCTTGGGGCATTTGCTTTGAAATGGAAATGTGAAAGCGAGTCCACAACATGTACATTTACGCACACTCACACACCCAAGCACACACCTACAAACACAAAAGCTTAAACACAGCTTCTGCTGCCAGAGTTATCTGTGATTGTTGTTGGCTAAAAACCTGCTGCAGTTTCGACTCAAAGCAGAAAAACCAAGCAGCTGTGAACATTTTTTGGGAGTACATTCAATAGGACAATTGATGCGAATGCGTTAAGCTTGAGCTCAGGCATTTCAAGCAAATTCAAAACACATTTGAATAAACAACTTTTGACCAAAATTTAAGTGAAACCAAAGAACTTTTTTGAAATTGCTTTGATCACACCTTTGCAATGCAACCAATTTAAATGCATATGTTAAAAAGACCAAACACTACACATGAATTAATTTAGCAAAAAGCAGCTATAATTTCATAAGTACAAAATTACCTAATGCCAGATAACTTTAGCTCATTTTAATTGAATTAATTTGCAACCATTTAGATATTCACAGCAAAACTTCTATCCAATCCAAGTTTCAGTATGTTAAGTTAAAAAAGTTAAGATAAGACTACGATTAGATACATTAACTACTTAAGAAACTGTCAGCGTTTTCCACCGAGATAACTGACTTTCTCGATTTACCAAAAATACAGCCCATTGCCACCCTTTGAAAAGCCGTACACTTTACAGAAATTGAAGGTCAACTGAACACAGTTAAAGGAAAAGATTTGATGATAAATTGTGTGTTTATTGAGCAACCTAAAAGCAAGAAAATACATGGTGTAGTTTAAGCGCAAGTGGGCCAACAGTTTTTGGGCCATTGGGCACAAAAAAATGTTGATTAAAATGCGCAGCGTTGCCCAATTTACAGGCAGTTAACGAGCTTTATTTATGGTGCAACTCTTGACGCTGTCATGACGGGAATAGGACATTAACCCAGCAGCCAAATGCCAGGAGCAAAAGTTGAATTGCGAGTTGAAGAAAACAAGGACATTGAGGCGTTTGGCATTAGCAAAGAAATTAAAGTACAAATCCCTTTGGGTGACACTAACCGCAAACTGTGACGAAGCCAGACAATGCAGAGACAGAAGCAAGAGCGAAAGATGAAACGAATGAGAATTGAAAAGACGAAGAGAGAGATTGAGAGAGAGAGGGGGAGAGTGTGACAAGCACATCGACTCTGCTTGGCGTAAATAACAAAAATTAAAATACAATAAAATAGACAACGAACTGCACATACACAGAGACACACACACACAGTGTCATTTTCTGTGACTGTGTGTGTGTTAGTGTGTGTGTGTTCCTTCTTCTGGCATTGATTGCTATTGTTGTTGTTTGTCTAGTTGAGTTGAGAGTTCGTTGCTCATTTGGCTCAGAGGCCAAAGTGAATGACTCCTAAATTGCAAAACAAGACAAAGTGGCAGCATTTTTATACCACACACACACACACACACACACAGACACACGCTCATAACATTTACAAATACACACACCCAGACAGTGTTAGTTTATGCGCCAGTTGGTGCTGATGCCGCTTCTGTTTGCATGCCATTAGCAAAAAGGGTTTAGCCCTAGGGCTTACATTCAACTTGCAGCATAAACAATTCAACAACAACATCAACAACAAAATGCCCGATTTAATGGCAAATGGCAGACAATGCATACAGCTACAGCAACTAATACATATGCATCTATAGCAATAGATAAAAAAAACATGGATACACCTGCAAGCAGCAACAAAATCTATACATTTTTTGCTTTCCAACATTTTGTATGTACGTACGTGATTTTACCTCCAAAAAATGGAACCTATTAAATATTGTAAGCCCGTTTTCGTGCCACTGTCATTTGTCTATGTCTCTCGTCTCGTGTTTGCATGTAAATGGATGCAGACAGCGCAATAAACACACATGCAAAGGCATACAATGTTAATAGCAGAAAAGCTAAAAAGACAATGATCGGACAACTGGACGGGAAAGCCTGCACAACAGTTGCTTAGGTTAAAAAGCGGCTTTAGCTCTCACAAGTATATTTATTTCGGTCTTAGTTAATTCAATATAAAACTTACTTTAAAGTTTTTTCATTTGTCTAATGAATCAAGGGCCATCGAAGTGATTAAGTTAATATATATAAAGAACGTGCTAAAAGCGAGATAGATAATATAGAAAATACATAGATAGCTTTAGCGTGCTAACATGAAATACTTTAGAGCTTAGTTTTGGCCTCATTTCGGTGACAGCAATTTAAATATATGAATGTACATGCACCCCACGTTGGGCGCCAATTTCTCAAAAATACGAAACGGAACATTGTATAAGACAAACACGAAACGTTACACAATATTGAAGCGTAATTAATAATATTCCTTAAAAAAGCTAAGCAAGTTATATGCCTTGCTGTATGTGAATAAAAGATATAAAAATATTAGTGGATTAAAATTGAAGAGAATGCATCTTTCGGGACGCACTTATCTAAAAGGAAGCTATTATCATGTCATATACACAATGCACAAGTCATTTCTTAAGGCTGCAGTCGAAAACTACGTGACTTTCTGACCTTGTTGCCGAGAGCCGCAAGATGAAAGCATCGTATATACTTGATTTATGATGTGATTTTCGCATTGCAAAGAAAATGTTGGTCTTTGTCCTAGGGAAATGGAGATAGGAGTAATATTCTGAACTACTCCCTAGTCGACTCACGTGTTGAATTACTGTTGAATAACTGATGCACGCAATGAAAACCGCAGAGCCAGAAAACTCAATAGCAGATTTGTTAATAAAGCTAGAAGCTACTCACAACAACAATTTAGGTCAATTTATGAGCTTAGCAAACGACTCTTTCACTGCAAACGTATGCAGCACAATTGGCAGGCAAGAAACTTTTCCTAATTGGCAGCAGCGAAATGGTAAAAAGCAGTTAAAGACGCTGCTAATTGCAGTCGGCCAAAATCCACATTTACTTGCAAATAATTGCGAGTATTTGAGGTAAGTCAAGCAGAACTTTCAAGTTGACGGCAGTAGCAGCTGCTACCAAGAGTTAAATCCCAGCACTTATTTAAGTTGGCTTTCATTGGGTGAATGCGCTTTTTGACCTACTCGTGCTACGACCACTTGACACGTACATAGCTGTTGTAATCGTCGTTGTTTTTGGACGCTCCCAGGTACGTGTGGAAGGGTTCGAAGTGCGCTTCGACATATGTATGTGCAATACTTAATCTTAACGAACGCCACATTTCCGGTTGCTAAAATCCATTTCAGTCATTGATGATTAAACAGTCATCATCTGCTCTAAGCGTTGCTTCCGTATCCCAAAACCCCAACCACAACCCCAACCCCAACCCCAACCCCAACCCCAATCTCATTCTTCGCCTCTACGCTTCCTGCTCTTGTTGATACTGATGATGATGAGTTTTCGACATTCCTCTGTCAGTAGTCAGTAAATTTATTTTGCTTGCTACATTAAAAATTCAACAGTATGCCAATTTTCAGAGCGTATCTTGCCTTCTTCTTGTATTTAACTTAAATTCAAATCAAAGCTTCTCTCTCTCTCTCTCTGTTTTGCGCACACTTTTGGGCAGGATTTTTAATAATTTTCATTAAGCCGTCAGCCGACAGCAGGCACACACTTCATATACATACAAGATTGTGTGCAAATATATACATACATATGTATGTAATATTAGAAAGTCGCTAGCTTCTGGCTGTTTGCCGTCTGTCGCCCTTTTCACATTTTGAAGACTTCTTTCGTAGCTTGTTTAAGGCGCCATCTGCCCCCACACAAACACACCCAAAATAAAAGCAGAAAATAAGTCTGCATATGCAAAGGCAAATGAAATGCACAACAAGAAGAGACAACAATTGATAAAGCTATAACAAAATAAACAAAAAGAGAGAATTTGAACGAATCCTGTATATGCTTTCATTGACTTGCCTTAATAAACCTACGAATAAATGCACCAAAAAATTTAATTTAATCCTATTGATTCAGAGGAGTTAGAGCTTTGAAATTAGTTAGGTGGCTGATAAATGTAATTTTCAATTCGACATTCAAGTTTCTTTAGGTAATATTACAAAAAGAGCACGTGCAATTTAAAATAGCCAACAACAAAAAGTACAAGAATTATTAAAATGCTTGCTCAAAATTCATTCAAGCGTTAAGTGCCTGGCAGAGTTAAGAGAGAGAGCGAGAGGGAAAGAAAGGTTTGAACATATGAAAAATTATATATGCACATTACAACGCAGAATTGCCACTTGACACAGCAGGCAAGATTTTGTTGTAACACAGTGAAGTGAAGTGAAGTGAAGTGTAGTGAAATGAAGGCAGTTTTGCCAGAAATGCTCTATAAATAATTTACGCTGGTGAGCCAAAAGTGACGGGCGAAAAGTGAGAAATTGAGCAATATTCACTATAGTTTTTGCGCCCAAGTCAGAGCAGCTCAAAAACAAAAGGTAAAGGCAGCTATGATGTTGATGATGCTGATGTTGTTGATGTCTTGGCAGAAAAGGCCCTAATCCCCATATGAGTTGTTAACAACGTATTAAGAAGATTTCACTTAAGTAGCGCACAAAAGACTAAAGACGCAGCTTAGGCCAAATGTTAATGATGCGCTGCTAAACACACACATACACAGTGTAAACGCAAGCACAATAGACTGAGCCCAAAAAGTAGGCAACACATTTTTTTTTGTTTCCCTGTTTTCTCTTGCCTTCGGTGTTGAGGAGTCGCCTAATAAAATGAGTTTCAAATTGGCCATAAAAGCGTAAGCAGTCAGCAGGCGGACAGCATGTGTACTACAATAATAATAGCAACAACAATATCAGCAAACAACAAATACAACAATAGGAGTCGTAGTGCATTAGTTGAAACTAAAACAAATAATACAAATAGTGTCTTTAAAGTACACTTATGGAGTATTAAATAGGTAGAGCTTCCACAGAAATACAGTTTTAAAATGCTCAACAATACAATCAAATGCTCAGTCTACCTACAAACAATCAAAAATATATCAACAACATCAATTAAAATTTCTACCGACTTAAAAATAATTCCAACCGAAATAACCGTTAAGAAACCGATTCATGCATAACGATTAATTTTGGTTTGGCCAAGCATTAAATATAACTATGCTGTAAAGGTGTAATCATCGTTTTTTAAAACTAAATTAATTTTTTTCTTCTGCCCTATTTTAATTTATATAAGTATTGATATCAAAAAATAATCTTAATTTTTGAATATTTGTTTTCAAATATACACAACATTTTTCATTTATAAATTAGCTTTGTTACCGAATTCATACTAGTGTGTATAATTGGTAAGTGTAAAGTAACATAATCGTTTCATAAGTCAAAAAGCCATTGATTATACCCATTGTCTCATTGCTGAGATCTGTGAAACAAAACAAAAAATTAAATAAAGGGAGAGGGTAAAAAAATAAAATATTGTGCATAAATGACACGACATGAGACAGCATATTCAGAAATGAGTTCCTGCTGCTATCTGTATGTGAATGTGTGTGTGTGTGTGTGTGTGTGTGTTTGTGATTGTGTGTGTGGTGTGCGAGTGAGTGTGAATGCGTGTTCATTTGCGCCTAAAGTGCGTGCTACTTGGGCGTGGCTTAAAGGCTGCCTCGTGAATCAGAGGCAGTCGGGCAATGCGCCAGTTATGAGTGTAAGAGTGCTCGTTTTCATATGAATGAGTACTCATGCGCAGCCCGTTCGACAATATTTATGTGCAATTGTGTGTGTCTATTTAAATTTTTTTATTTTTTTTAAATTGAACGCCCAAAACGTTGAGTGGGCAATTTTTCGGCATGATTTAACACTTAATTAGCAAAATTTTGACTTGAGTGCCGCTCACATCATTGTCACAAGCGGCGATGCGAAATGTACATAAACATTATAATCAACGCAAAGGCCATACACTAAAAGACGAGTATAAAAATGGCAATATCCGTCGCAGTCGCGTGTAAATTATTTAACGCGCAACATGTCAGCCAAAAGATTTGATTTTGCCCAAGACAACAGCTTTGAAGGATTTGCCATGCGTCGTTTTGGAGCTTTTGAAAGGGGCTGAATGGCTCCACACACACTAAAATACATTTAAGTGACTGTACAAGTGCGTGTGTGTAAGTGTGCTCAAGTGTGTAAGCTGTGTGTGACCAGCAGATCATTCTTGATTAACACGTAAATGCTTGGCTCCGCTTTTAATTAGTCTTAGCCGCAATTTGTATAACTTTTCCCACAATCATCAAGTAAATTTGAAAGAATAAACTTAGAGACTTTTTACATATTTTTGTAAAGTAAGCACAGAAATATATAGATGTAAGGATTAAGCTTTTGTCAATCTCTTTGCTTTTCTCTTATTTGCCTTCAGTCGAGACCATAGAAGATATTTCCTTCCAATTCTACTTGTAAGAGATATACAATTTAAAATCAAATCACCCAAATTGTTAAAACAATTTTTGGCCTTAAAGAAAATAAGAAAAGTCCACCAATCTCAATCTGACCGCCAATCTCAATATCAATTTTTGTGTTTTATTTTTCATGCATATCATATTTCCATTGTAATGATAGCAAATCGACTTTTTCCATTTTCCCTTAGACAGCTCTCGCTAATTGTTAATGTATTTGGCTATATCAGCTGCATATGCAACAGGAGGGCAGCTTAAAGGCTCTCTTGTTCATCTCCCTTTACCCTGTGTGTTTGTATTTATGTGTATATCTGTGTGTTTCAGCAATAATGAAATGCACAAAAAAAATCTCTGCAATCCTGATGTGCAACGGAAATGAAAAACAAAAAACGGAAATGCCAAGCAGCCATCATAAAATGTAATGCAGCGAATGTGCATTAAAAACCGGTTGGTTACAATGCCATCACACATTCTCTACCATCAATTTTCAGCAACTCTTCACTGCTCCCCTGATAGTTGCTTCTTTTGCCAGTTGGACGCCTTCTGTTTCATTTTGGGCATCTTCTTGAGACCTTCTGACTCGTTTGGTCCTGTTCGCTCTCATTTTATGTTGTTTTCGTAAATGGAAAGTATGCTTACGAATGGTTTCTGTGATCTTGTAACTGCCCTATAGTCGCCTGCTGAATAATGTACTTGACCTAAGAGGCCAGAGTCCACTGCCCACTTTAATTAGCCAAGCATTTGTATGTAATTTGCATTTAGCTTTGACTGCATCTTGAGAGGGATACAAATGTAAGGTGACCTGTCTGCATATCTAAGCGCATGTCAGAATATTGTTTATTTATAATATGCTCTGCACATATTTTGTCATATTTTCTACAACACGCATACCAAGAAATCTACAAGTATATACACATACAAACGTACCGTACACAAAATAAATAATTTCATTTGACTTGCAAATGTGGGCAAAAGTGAGGCGCGAGCTGAGCTGAGTTAAACTGAATAGCTCGCAAGTAACATCTGAGGCAACTACGATAAATACTACAACAACAGCAAAAACAACAATAAAGTTGTCATAACGCCAACAACCAGCAGCAACCAAGAGCTGTAGCAACAACAACTATGAATAAAGCAAACAAAGCCAACAATGAAGCTAACAAAATGGCAACAACGACGATAGCAGTGAAGCGTCTCCGTTAAAAAAAAAAAAATAAAAAATAAAAATAAAAATGAAACGCAACAAGAACAGCAAAAATAATAAATTTACAATGGCATAAATGCCGAATATATAATGCCCTGCAATATAACTAAAATTGGTCTATTGAATTTTCATTTCTTTTATTTATTATTATAACTATCATTTATAAGCAGGAAATATTTGAATGGCTTTAAATACTAAACAAATGATTAAAATATTGACATGCAAACTATCAAAATCTATTAAAATAAACCTTAATGTGAATATAGCAACACATCGCACACCTACGATAAATTTTTAAGTACTGCGATTTAACTTAATACACAAATACGTTGGGCGCCAAAATAAATTAGACAAGTTAAGCTAAGTAATAGCTCAGCACATTAATAAAATGTTCTTATAACAAGCAGTCAAGCTCAAGAGTTTGAGGCTTAAATAGTCTTCAATTGCTTCCTGATAATTCAAGCTTATTCAAAATCATACATTTATTTTATTATCGATTTCTTATTGAAAGCTATTAAGCTGACGTTAAGTCTTGACAATAACATGTTTCGCATAGTTTTGAGTCTGCAGACAGCTGCCTTGACAGAGCACACCATAGGGATTTTAGCAGTCATTCAAGCATATCCTCCCATGGCATTTCTTTTAACTTTCTCTTTCACTTTCTCTCGCTCTCTCTTTCGTAGTCTCGAAATAAACGACCTCAGTCGGCATTCAAATGCAAGAAGCTTCCAGCCTTCTTTTAAAGCTTGCCATTTCTAGTTAACTCGGCCTAAAAATAGCCAACAAGAAAAGCGTAGGCCTGCATTGCCCTCATAAATATCAAATGTGTTTCGCCTCCATCTGCACTAGCCGAGCATTCCCCTTTTTGTTGTACAGAATATAAAATCCTGATTAACTATAGTTGCGTGCAACAGCCAACCGACCAAGCAATATCATGGTTACAAAAAAGAAAAATAAGAAAATAAAAATACTCGTAGCGCCGTTGGTCTATGTCCCCAAAAGCCGCAAGCATTTAATGCATTTTCAATATATATTCATTAAAAATTAATTATCGTTCGAATCGCGCGCTGTTTTAATGTCCTTTTAATTTGATATTCACATCCGCGGGGCAATGCCACCGCCTCCAGTGTGGGCGAGGCAATTGGCATTTTACGACACACGTCCCGTTTACGTTTAATATACTTTTAATGTAATTAACGAAACAAACAAAACAAAAAAAACAAAAAGACAAAAACAAACAAACAAATGCAAAATGAACCTCTCACGGCATCTGACCTTGGCGACAGAGATCTGCGACTTGTGAGTGGTTTTGAAAACGTTCGGGAAATGGGAAGGGGTGAAAGTGCAAGTTTAATTTTATGCTTAGCACTCGCAAAGCTCTTAATTAGTCGCCATGCTTGGCGCTGCGTCAGCCAAACAACAACTTTTAATGATGTGCAACAATGTAAACCTAACCACGCCTCGCTTTCCATTCCCTTTAATTTCCCCAACCGCACTCATTTCGCTGACCAAGAAGGTGGTCTAACTATAGAAGGAATATCGCCTGAAAGCAATTGCATCCTTAAGCAAATAAGTCGCTCAAGTTGACAGTTGCAAGCAAGCAAAGGACGTGCAACGGATGATGCCAGCTAAGCGCAGCAGCAAAAGCAAAAGCAGAAGCAGCAATGCGATAAGGCGACTGACAGGCCAGCGACAAACAGACAAACAGACAGAGAGACAGACAGACAAGGCAGACTGGAACATGACAAAGAGACAACATAGACAGCAAACATGGAAAACAAAACAGTTGCGAGTGGGCGACGTGCCGTTTCTCAGTAACAAAAAAATTGTAATACCCTGTACATTTACATAGTTCTAAAGTTCTTGACTAAAAATTACTTGATATTTTTATTAATGTCAGCAATGATGCCCATACGTTGGGCGCCAAAATGTCAAAGTTGCTTACAGAATTATGCAAAATAAATGCAAAATGCATACCAATAAGGAAAATAAATAGGAAAACGAAGTTGAAGATAAGTCATTAACTAAGTTCCAAAGGTGGCACACGTTGGGCGCCAAATTTGCTAAGTATCTTACCAATATGTAATGTAGCGACATTTTTTTAACAATTTAAATGTAAATATAATATTAATGTTAAATAGGCCATGCTGAGTGGGTTAGTTAAAGTGCAACACCGATGTGACAGCTGTGGGAGCGTCAGCCTGGCAGGCAAAGCTGAAGGCAACGTTCAGGTTGTCATCGCTGCTCAACATTCGTCAGCGTCAACTTAACGGCGACATTTTTCGTCGTCGTCGTTGTCGTTGTCGTTGCTGTCGTCGTCGTCCTTCCAGTCCAGAGCTGTTCATCGTCCTGAGTCCGTCCATCGTCTGTTGTTTGTTGCCCATCGTTGTCTGTCGCCCCTTGTCTTTAAACCGTCGTTCATCTCTGTGTTAAGCGTCATATTTGTGGCTCAAGTGCAGCACTTTGTTATTTTTAGCATTGTCCTTGTTATTGTGCTGTCCGGGTTAGCATTTAAGCCACATTCTCGCGATATGTTTATTGCTGCCGCTGTCCGCCTAAACTGATGATGCAAATATATTTATAACAAGTGTCGCATTCCACACAATCGCAATATGTGTGGACATTTCCCAAGAACACATCAATATGTTCGTATGCAGCACACTTTTCCCCCTCATTCACCTTGGCCAAACTAAGTACTTAATATGTTAGTTATTGCTTTTGAATCTGTTTATCTTCTGGTGTCAGTGATTAACAGTAAGCTTGAGGCTTTACTGCAATCGTCTGGCACTCGAGACATCAACAACAACTTGAACAACAACACCTAATAGCAATAGCAACTGCGCAATTGCAAAAGCCAAATCAAAGGCAGAGGCAAAACAAAGTCAAAGACAAAAACTATCAAACCCAAAAGGGTTAAGATAACCACCTTCAGGTGCAAAGTAAATGCCATTAACTACATTTCATTTTATACTTGTGAAGGAAAGATGGATAAAGAAATTGTAATGGTAATTAAATATCCAAGGCAGCTCATTTGCAATCAAGTAGCTTGAAAGTAAATTGAATCAACATGTCACAACAACAAGTACTTAATTAATTGTAGATTTATTTAATTATTTTCTAACACCTTAAAGTACCTTTAAAGCTATTTTGTAAATGAAAAGTCTTTTTGGCAGTGTTCAAGCTTTGGAATACAAATTAATATTTACGTCTTCCAAATATATTACTTAGTAAACACAGTCATCATTGACCAGTTTTAAATGATTAAACAATGATTAACCGTTTGAAAGTGATTAAAATTGCACCGTGTTCTCGATTTTGTAATCAAGTTACAGAAGCTTGTGGCACAATTTATGAGTATTTTATTTAGCTATTTTTTTATTTGTGGCCTTTTGTAAATGGCGAAAGCAAAATAAATTTTCCCAAACAGTGCGAGTATTGCTGTTTAATTATAGCTCAAATGGGCAATTAATGCCGCCCCATAAGACGTCACGTGCGCACATTTGTAGCGCCTTCAATCAATGTTCAGCCAAATCTCATTTGCCTCCCACTTTGCCCTCTTCAGCTCTCAATCATTTTCTCTCTCTCTCTCTCTCTCTCTCTCTCTTTCTCTCTCTCTTAATGCTAATCGCAATTCTTATACCAATTCTTAAACACCCCATTCCAATTCCCATTCACATAGCCGAAACGTATTCCCATTTTCATTCCCATCGTCATCGTCATCGTCATTCCCATCAGAGTCGTTGCCACAGACAGCACGAGCAGCCCCTCGATTACTTGCCCCATGCCACACAGCACCCAATACGAAATTCATCATCCATCATCCTAGCCACAATTCATGCGATCTGTCGGCATTGTTTCGACTAAAAATAAAGCGCGCCCCATGCGATCTTAAAGAGCAGAGAAAACAATCGAAGCACATCTGACCCAGACGATGGCTTGTTTCGCATTTTCTGTCTTATGCTTATCTTGCTGCCATTTACCAATTCTCTCTCTCTCTTAACCCTGACACCATCGTCATTCCCGTTAACTGTTTCGCCAATCACGTAACGATTAAAACACCTGGTGACCGTGTTCACAACGCTCTTGCAAATGATTCAAGTTCAATACCAAATACACTTCCATGTGTGTGATGCTGTGATGTTTTGTTTTTCTTGTTGTTTCTTTTGTCAGTTGTCTTGTTTTGAACTTATTCATATCATGTCTTAGTAGGCTTTTTTTTCTGTTTGCACTTTTTTCGTCATCCGCCTTTTAGTGGCTATTTTTAGTGTGTTGAAATAAAATTGAAATACTTTTAGCTTGAACAAAAGCAACGCAAAATATTTCAAACACATATAAATATATAAATTAATTGAATATCGGAAATGTTGAGCAAGCAATTTCTTTTTCCCACACATTTTAATGATATTTGTCATGCCTCTATCGATACAGAGAGAAATAGAAATAGACATAGAAATAAAAGTAAAAATATAGAGACGGAAAACATTTCACAAGCCAATTTAATCGGCATGCAAAAACTAAGGACATCTTAAAACCTAAAGCACTTTGACCACAAATTATCTTTGCGATAATGATTTTACCTGCAACATTTTAGGTGAGGCAAAGCATCATTGAACACACATTCATATACAATATATTGAACAGGTGACGACGCATACTTCAGAATTGTATTTTATTATGTAATTAGGAGAGACACAATTATTTTAATGCGCTCAATTTGCTTTGTTTTGAATTTATAAAACTAGCTTTAAATTTTGAGAAATGCATAAGACTAAAACTAACAAACTATACTTTCATTAAATTCTACAAGTAAAATGAAGTTCAACTTGACTGTCGACTAAATACGTACTAGATCCAGAAAAAATATATGCTTTTAAAATCGACTTGAATTCATTCAATGAATTATGTTAAACTGAAGATAAATAAATCGTCCTGGGTGCAAAAGGTTTCAGTGTTTTTGACAGAGAATAAACGAGAAATTTGTGTAACTGAGAATTTCGCCAGAAATCGTATGTGATTTTAATGCAAACTAATATATTGATTTATTTGAGCAATACTTACTAAGCGCACTAGCTGAGGCTCAAATATGCAAATACAATAATAACATCGTAGTCAATGCTCGTCCACGTTTAATTGCAGAACTTTCAGTTTTGATGCCTTTTACGCAAATCGACACACGAAAGCTCAAGTTTCTTTTGGCCAAATGCCAGGGTGATTTCAGTTCATAAAATGTAATAAGCATTGATAAATGTAATATTCTTGGATGAACATGAACAAAATCCACATAACGGTATTGAATCTCAAATAAATTCAAATTTATCTAAGAGCTTTTGGTTCATGCGATTTAGGGAAGTCATATCATATGTGATATGTGCGTATGACTTCTATGCATTCTCATCAAATATTGAAAATCAGAAAACGAATTTTCGACTCATATTTATTCATTTGCATAACTTTTTGTTAGCCGCAACATGTCGTATGAGTAATTTATTAACCAAACAACTTTTCGCATCGCGGTCAACGCACTCTAAAGATGATAATACTGTTTACGTTGATGACAAAGAGAATAATGATGATGATAATGATAACGGTGCCGCCAAATGTTACACGCATTTAAATAAAAAACAGATTTATCATTATGCATAGCGATTTCTGTTGCCTGTCGGGATGATTTTTCTGTCGCTGTTGATGCTGACATTGACAATCAATGGCCTGGACATATTTGAGACGCCAGCTAAAAGTTGGCATTCCTGGCCCACCCGCTGATTATCCCAACTATTTACCCAAGCCACTATTTACCAAAAGCGACAACGCCACCAGCAACAACATCTATTAACAAAAGTTGGCATCGCATTCTTTTCAGTTGAACCCATTTCGGTCGACGGCCGGCAATGCGAAATCAGTTCATGCCATTGTCAACTATTACCTCTACAAATGGGGCAGATAGGTAGATACGACTGACGTGGCTGTTTTTCATAAATATTGAAATAAACATACAAAGCAGTCAATAGATGAAAGTTTTTAATATTTTTTCAATTTAAAACAAAAATATTCATTTCAATATTACGAGATATCATCTAGTACATCAGCTTATTAAGCTCAACTAGACGATGCCTTTGCTGACTTATTTTCTTCTTCTTATTTATTCACCTTGTATCAACTTTGATAAATTGCATTCGAGTTTAGTTTTTACCCAGACCATGGCAAAGAGTGCGCCGTCTCATTATCGCGCCATCCTGCTCGCACAGTTCAATGTCTCGTAAATCTTTTCGAGTTTACGACTATATAAGATGCCAGCAAGCCATCAAATAGTGTCAGATAAAACAAATACATCAACGTACACAGAGAAGCACACACAGACAGCAAACCGTAGCCAGGATCTAAATGTGTGCCATCAAGCATGCATAGAATAAGACAACTGAGAGTGTAAATGGTGATAATAAACAAAAAATGGCTGGTATTTGGGGCATACCGCCTAGCAAATACCCTGCGATAGTCACTTGAATAACTCCAGCATATATTTCTTCATCCAGTAAATCATTATTTTCAGTGTACTTACGAATTATATTTGAGCAAATGTTCTTAGAGAAACTATTTGAAGTTTTTATCTGACTTTGATTAATTTTAATCAACAAAGCTACTGCATATCTTAGAAATATGTTAGTTGTGTTAACAAATTATTAATTTGTACACCTCATTAAACATTTTATAGCAAAAGTAAAATATTCTTTGTAAGCGAATACGAAAACGATCGGTTTTGATTTAAGTTTGCCATGATCATTAAGTTGAAATTGCTTAACCTTACAAAATCACGCTGGAAATGACAAAATTATTTAAACCTGTGGATATTTGGTTTAGCTATCTAAAAACTTGAGCTCATTAAAGGACTTTAAGCTTAAAAAACAAACAAGCTAGCAAAAAAAAAAATTGAGCTGTGTGCTTAAATCTTGACTAGAATCTAGTTCAGACCAATATTCTGACTAAGCATTAACCGGAAATTTAACTAAAAAAAAATCTTGACTAGAATCAAGTTGAGCCCAAAATTCTGACTAAACCTTAACCGGCAATTTTAACTAAAAAAAAGCTAACTGATGCAACTGGAAAAATTGTGTGCTTAAATCTTTGGAAGAATCGAGTTGAGGCCGAAATTCTGACTAATCCTTTTACTGGCAGCCACTCAAGAACTGCACCACTTAACCAAACTATGTTTGGCTAATGGACGGTTCATTTTGGTTGACCATAAGTGCAACAAAAGTACCAACGATACAAGGAAAAACGATAACAAAATTGAATTCTGAAGCCTTTTATCGGACACTCAGATGAACTGCAGTAAAACATCAATGGCTACAAATTCCAGGGATTCACAAAACGAAACAATAAAACAGTCGAGAACTGATGTTCAAGTACATCGAAAGAGACACAGCTGCAAGGAAACGTTTTGACCCTCAGTTATGTCCCTATTGCCAATGAAGTTGTTAAAAGTTTGAGAAGCTAGAAATGTGTGGGCTGCACAAAGCTCAATAAATGCGAAAGAGTAAAGAAGACAACTTTATGAATATCAAAAACTTTAAACCAAAGAATGGATAAGTTATATACTATAATTTACAAAATTTTCTAAATAATAAAAGCAGTGGAATTCTAAGTTTTCTAGCTAGCTCTAGACATAAAAACTTAACAAAAAAGGGTAAACGTTTTTTAAACCATTTTCTAATCTAAATAAAATTTATAAAACATCATTGCTTTTTTCTCTTTTCTAAAATTGGATTTGCCTTTAAAAATTTACTTGTAGGTGAACACAACTCACGAATGTTCTTAGGCTATCAACAAACTAATTGGTGGTGATAACACTGCTGTTTGAAGCCTATTACTTGAGATCGAGGTACTCAACTAAACGAAAAGATGTGTGCCTAAGTATATTTTAGTGTTAGACTACAAGAGTAATCAAGTTTTCTCTTTGTCTGAATCCAATGAAATGGCAAAAATGAATGATGGATTGTTTATATGCATGCATGAGTGTGCGTGAATGTGTGTGGGTATGTGCTTACGTGTCTCTGAGTGTGTTGATTTGTACAAAAATTCTGGCCAGCGCTTGGTAGCAGCTGGTTAACAACTTGCGTTGACCATGTCGATTTTTGCATATCTTCATCAAAGCAATTTATATGCGTCTCTCTCTTCTCTATCTCTCTCTCTCTCTCTGTCTTTATCTTTATCTTCATCTCTCTGTCTCTTTGTATCGCTATCTCTGTCTCCATGCACTGTTCCTTAATTGCATAGCTTGGCACATGTACATACACACATACGCACACACACTTGACCTTTCACCACGCCCCTTTCCCGCCCAGCTGCATGAATAATTGAAGTAAAAAAGGTGGGGACGTAATGCCTACAAAGAGTCCTAGGTCACTTCTCATGCCATCAGAATCTCCCGTCTTTTCGGAATCTCAGTATATCTCTCACTCTCTCTTTCTCTCTCTCTCTCTCTCTCTCTCTCTCTCTCTCTCTCTCTCTCTGAGGATGTGTTTCCGACACACTCGTAAAAACTTGGCTTAAACATGAGACAAGTCATTGCAATGTTGGCAGCTCATCAAATTTGCATATAGACTGCTTTAAAACAGCAAAAACAAAAGAAAACAACTTGTAAAGAAATCGACTTAAAAATACTCTTTAAACCACATAAACTGAGTATAAGTATATTA
Organism: Drosophila rellima; assembly: GCA_035043635.1. Lineage (NCBI taxonomy): Eukaryota > Metazoa > Arthropoda > Insecta > Diptera > Drosophilidae > Drosophila > Drosophila rellima. The sequence goes on along the minus strand of JAWNMV010000134.1, from coordinate 2,426,701 downwards.
TAAGTAAATTAAATATTTTTTTAATGATTTGGAATATAATTGATTAAAACCAAAAAGGTTTTCAAATAAAAATAAATAAATATATATTATTATTTACCTTTTTTTGATTACATCAGCTGTTCATTGTAACGATTATATTGATTAGATGTATTTCAAAATATCGACAATTTATTGTGTGCTGATAAAAAATAAAGAAAACTTATAAAAGCAGGAGCGAGTTTCTTTAGTACTTATTTACGCAGTTTTGAATACCCGTGCATCAAATGTAAGTAGAGGATATTAGAGTAAATACAAATGTTATTATGTAAGAATAAGAAGACTGCCAGATCTTATGTAAAGTCAAATATATATGTACTTACATATGAAGATTCATACAACATTTAGATGGCAATCAATTAGTCATGATCTTAACTAACAGCAATGTCCAGAATAACATAAAAAACTGAATTCTGTACAGTTTTGATAGCTTTAGCTTAATTTTCAACATTTAATTTTCAAGTTTATATTGCAAATTTTTTAACAACATCAATTTTTTTTGACAACGACAAGAACATATTTGCAAGTCCCTAAACAATAGATAATTGCACATAGTTGCAATATTAGTTTACGATATCAAAAAGTCACACAGCTGTCTAATGAAATCAAATTTTTTAGAGATGGAATCAGCAAAAGTATAATAACTTTGCCGGATGCATTAACAAAATTATAATCTGAACTTTTTAACTGACTCAAAAGCAGCCAATTTCAATTAAAAAGTAAATGAAAAACGGATTTCAACACAATTCAAACTTCGTTTTGCAGAAGAGCACTGTCTACAGGAATAAATAAATACATTTATAATGTATGTGCATATATTTGCACTATTATTTATGAAACACAGTCGAAGTTCATTTCTTTCTTGACAGTTTCCAGTTGTTCAGCAAAGTTTTTGGCCGTTGAAATTTACATTTACAAACTTTGGCTCTACTTTAAGACAAACTGAGAATTTCTAGAAGAGAAAAGAAAAGAGAAGAGAAAGAAGAAGAAGAAGTCATCTTTTGGTTGCTTGTCTTAGGTCAAGTTCAGACAGGCGTCGCTAAATAACAAAAGCCACGCATGTCAATGGACTTTATAAATAAAACTAAGCAATAATAATAACAGCAGCAGGTCGAGAGGAGAGACAGCTGCACTATGTCAAAAAAAAAGAACAGAAATAATACAATAATAATAATAAAGAAAAGGAAAAGTACAATGTGAGTCCGTCGACTGTCGTTGATCACAGCTAAATAACAATGAAAAGGCCACGCGACAAATTCCCAAATGTCTTTTTTTTCGTGTTTTGTTTTGTTGTGTTTTGTTTGTTATTATTGTTGTCAAACACACTAACAAAGAAAAGTAGAACATTTGTCTGCACATTTGTTATCGTTCACTTGACGCCACTTTTTTGTATTCGTTATTCGTTTTTCGTCATCGGCTTTTGCTTTATGTTTATTAAATAAATGCGTTTTGTGTATTTGACAAAGACAAACAATATGTTACAAGTGGGAGCCAGAAGTCATTCATTAACGATTAGCGACTACAATTTCGCATCAATTGTTCATTTAGTCGCACAATCGGTCTTTTAGTCAATCAGTCTGTCTGTCTTTGACTGTGTATCAGTCAATAACTTATTGGCCAGTTGACCAATGTCAAGACAATAGCCTCACAACAGTTCACAACTTCCTAGACTCAAAATTCAGGATTTGATTTTGCCATGCATGGCGTATGCGTAATATTTCGTAATGCTGTCTGCCTATTTGCATTTATCATTGGGCTGGCAGCAACTAACAACAACTGTTACACACACTCTTGCATGCAAATGGATCTAGACGTCAATCCCACAAACGGCATACAACAACAACCCCACCCCGCCCTCCTTTTCACACCCATCTGCCCATGTCTGTTTACCCCTAAACCATGGCGACAGCTGCAGCTAAGCACATGTGGCATATCCTGCCTGTCTGATGGGCTCCTTGTGATATCTCCTGACATTTTCTCTTCTTGCACAGTGACACAATATAAATATGCATAGTATTATCTCAATAATAGCAGAATTATCTAAAGGCTTAGCCAGACCAGCATTTTTTGCCAATCTTTGATTTAATTAAAATAATAACGGAGTCATCAACGCGATTTATTTTGTCGGAAATCGGAAATGTTGCTCATCCTCAATTCAAAACAACTCGATGCCAAGTCTTCAATTCAAATGGAAAATATTTTTAAATTTTCAGATCTAGAAAACTCAAAGAAATTATTTTACTATCTTTAATTTAAATCAAATGTTAAACTGGGAAAAAAAATCATTCTTGAAATTCAAGATTTTAAATTCTTGATTTAAGCATGTATTATTTTAAGAATGAATTTAGGTTAATATTTTTTAATTTACACAAGACGCGTGTAAAACAAAAATTCTTTTAGAGCCCGGAAAATTACGAATTACGAAAAAAAAATTAAGTATCGTACTTGAATCAAGTAATTCGGATTTGGTTTAAAAAAAAAATCCCAGGATTTCCAAACTTCTGACACCGCATTGAATTGATTTTATTCCGAAAACCAGAAGTTTGTATTTCTATATAATCAAGTCTAAATCAGACAACGCTTTTACCAGCATAGATTTTGGTCATAAAACGCACAGCTATTGCTCCACTGTGTGACTGTGATTTCAAAATTTTCATCGATGTGTATTAAAGGATTGGCCCACTGTCGGTTTTGTGGCAAAGCGAGTTGAGTGAGTCTATGTGGTGTAGTCGTTGTACTCTATATGTATGTGAGAGTGCGTGTGTGGGTGTGGGTAGGTCTGTGTCTGGTGGGGGGTGAGTGGTAGTGAAGGAGTCACATAAAGAGCACAAGTGCCAAATTGCTTAGGCAAACTACGTAAGTTATTACGGGCAGCGGTTGCTAGGTGCAGGAGCTAGGAACTTTGTTACTTCGCTTGGTTGCCATGGCCTGTTAAAGCCTCATAACTTGGTATTCTGTTGCTATTGTTGTTGTAGACTTAATGTTGAGCATATAAAGCATACGCCATGTGTGTGGCACAAACGACAGGTGCATAAATAGCCCATGAAAATGGGTGAACATGTTTTTGTGCTAGTCGCGCTGCTGGCGGAATCGTGCCCCGAACTGTCAGTGCCAATGGGACAACAGCAACAAAACATAAACAAAACCACCTAGTATTGGCCATTGAGTCTAGCCAGAGCACTAAAGCATGAGCAACAACAAGGCAATACCCAACACCAAATAACGCCAACTATCTGACAACTATCCCCAAAACAGAAATCACTTAACTTTGACCTGCCAACTCCATTGGAAAACTAACAAAAAATAAATACAAAAAAGTGTGTTACAACTCGACACTTCTGCCAAGTTCTTAAAAGGACAACTTTTTAGCAAAAATAGAGGACAGAGAAACAAATCAAACAAACAAACAAATGCCAAAGAAGAAGAATACTCAAAACAGGCTTAACTTATTCAACTTAATAAAAAAAATATAGCGCTTTTTTTGGATAAGGAAACAAACTAAAACTAGATAAAGATATTTTTAAACATTTACATTAGCTGCCCATATAATAAGGTTTTATTTTAAAGATTATATTCCAAGGTTTAAATCATCAAACTCAAACATTTAATATGACAGCAAAGTTGTAAACGTACAATATATCAATAGATCTAATTAATTTTGTCTTGTTCTAAGGCTGTTTGAAATCAAGACGTTCATTTAGGTTTCTATACACTTTCCATAACTGCAGTGGAAAATATAAAATCTTGTGTTATGCACCAACAGATAGAATCACAATCGAAATATTCAAATTCCTTTATCAATCTATTGCACAGTTTCATTGCCTGTATAGCCTATTACCCTCCAACAAAAATGTTATTTTTATCAAATTATAACAATTGTATAGCATAATTAGACAAACATCAACTCTTGATTTAAATTTGTTTTTTTGTTTTTGTTTTTGTTGTTGATGTTGATGTTGTGGCATTTTCTTGGGTTGAAATTCTGATAGCAATAATAACGAAATTAATTTTATTCAACTAACAAGCTGGGAAAACAATACTTAATTATAAAAATAAAACCTTCCCTGAAAATGGCGCCACAAATGATGCCTGATCCGAAACTAATATGTGCCGAATAACATACAAAATAATTTGAATACCCTCGTATGAATATGAATGTGAATTGTGTGAATAGATGGGAAACATAGTAAGAATCAATTGTCAAATAAATTTGCTGGCTTATTTTGATTGATTTGCATTCGTGATGAATAACGATAAATGGAAAATTGAATGCAGTATCAATGGTTTATTGCGTTATCACAAATAACATTATTTTCCACTTAAGCTGCTAGAAAACGCTGACCGATCTGACAGGCATATATGTATGTATACATATACATATATGTATGTATGAATATCACTACTCTTGGGTATTTTTATAGATAGATAAATGTGTATTGTATTTATCTAGATGAGAGCTTAAAACCGTTTATCGTTGCTTCACATTTTGATTGATGCACACAAGCAATAAAAACGATAATACAATAGAAACGAGAAAGCACGACTGCCACTTTTCTCTGCATTACATTCCATTTATTGCGTTCTTGGGGATTACAATTATATTTAATAAATCAAAAAAATTTATAAAAAATGTATTTTGAATAAAATTTAATTATATTTTTTAATGAATCGAAGCCTCAACAAAATCTTTAAGCTTACTGAGATTTTTGAAATGAGAAATTAAGAACAGTACTTACAAGCGTATTCCATCAATTTTCGAGTTTACCCATTTGAATAAATTTCATAGGGTATTAAAATAAATAGAAACAACAGCCAATATTCTGGGTATTATCTATGGAAATTGCGTGCTGAACTTTCAGGTTAATTTTAAATGTGTATTAATTGATTTTGTTTTTCCTTTTCTCTCTCTCTCTCTCTGTGTCTAACTCTCTCTCTCTCTCTCTTTCGCTCTGTCTTTGCGCCAATAAAATAAATTTTAGTTGTTCTGCAACGTAAACTTTTTGGCACCGGTGCATGTTGCAAAAGCAACCATATACATGCACACACACATGCACACACACATACACACACACACACAAACACATTCATGTATTTCATTTTCTTCGAAACACAATCTGCAATCAAATGCGCTGCATGTGTTTTTACGCCTCGCCACGCACCTCAAAATATTCCCAACATCCCACTTACCCCTTTTCCCTTGCACACCCACCTCTCCCTACTCCTACCATTATTCTTCCTTCCATCCTGCCCCAGTTCCCCCTTCGTGATCATCGTAGCATCAACCCCATGCGGGCGCCCACAGGACGCAACAAGCGAAAATTTGTGTTTTGTTTTGAATATTCTTTCATTTGCTATGTCTGTGCATGTGTGTCTGTGTAAGTATAAATGCGTGTGTGTGTGTGTGTTTATTTTTATTGGAGTATATTTTTTTTTTAGAGCGAACGTAAAAAATGGAAATTGAATATTTTATGTGCATTTTTCGCAAACTCAACTCAACTCAACTCAAAAATAAAAAAGTAAAACTAAAACAAGTATTTATTTAGACATATACATATGTACATATATAAATATTGATATCTATGTATGTACAAATGTTTGTGCAATATGTATACTCGTAATACATCATATGTACATCAGACGTCGTTAAAATGCTCAGCTTGAGCTGCAACTCAGGAGGTCAAGTGGAAGCGATAGAAATAAATTTCAGTCATCGTTTAGTTTCATCAAATATTTGTTTAAATTATTAGAAGAATATTACATTTCTTATAATTAATTAAAAATAACATTTAAAGATCATTAAAAGGCATTTACGATAGATAATTTATTACTAATTATTTTCAAACCTTCTGGACTTAACATTCTCATTTATATCAAAGAAGGCAAATCAATTCGTTAGTCACAAGTAAGGCCAAATTTGAGATAATGCTTAAGAAATTATTAAGAGTGTTTTTGAAAAACTGAATGAAGAATTAACATTAGTCCTTAGACTGAAAAGTTAGTTAAAAAAATCTATTCAGAAAATAAAAGGATTCTAAACAGACAGTTTCAAAATTTTGTTTAAGTATTTATTATATTTTTTTCACTTTTTATGAATAAATGATGAACATATGTGGATAAAATAACTGTGGCTTAGCATTAAAGTAAGCATATTTAAAACAAAAAGAAGATGCGCATAAGGACCACGTTGATGCTTAGAGCGCAAAAATTAAGGATTCAAAATGTACTATAGGAATGTAAATATATTCTCTCAAGAGAAGAGATTGAAGTTTACCACTTCATACATAATTCAAATACATAGTTTGTAAGTGCTCTATTGTATTGTGAGATCAGAAATGCAATGGTAATTGGCGGATTATGTGCGACTCGAGTAGACGTTGATTGAAAGACTGTTGATAGCAGGTGGAAAAAAGGGCTTATAGATTTTAACATTAAAGGGTCAAGCTGTGCAGACCATAGACATTCCCTGGGTTGTTTACCAGTTAAGGACATACACAGGCATCGCATTCAATGCTCACTAGATGAATTAATGGAGTGAATATATATAAATATATATTGTTAGAGATGGGAATTGCATCCACAGATGTTGCCATGCCAAACTGTGATTCATCTCAAAAGGTCCGAATAGAATTCAGACCAGCTGTTAGTTGGCATTTCGGGCCACGCGTTACTGACATTAAACACACATGTTCATAATATTGATAATTTGTTAGAATGTGCGGCCCAACTCATAGGCCATTTGTTAGGTGGTAAGGTTCTTGACAGCTGCTTCGCTCCACATGAATGCCAGTTAATATTTTAACAACGAGATAAGCTCATGCAACACTTCAGAATTTAAATTAAAAATATGTTGGCATAACTAAGCGCTGCTTTGTTTGGTTCATTTATTAGGTAACTCCCCATTGTGTTTAACTCATGTCAATACTTCAAAACCTGAACTAAGGTCTTACATTAAAAAAATATATTGCTCTGGTTCTGCGGGTTGGTTGTGTGTGCTTTGCACATGTTAAGTTATCGTATTTTAACGGAAAATGTCTGATAAAATATTAAAAAAAAAAATAAATAAACTTGAAAGGAAGCAACACACAACCGCAGGCAAAAAAAAAAAAATAAAAGAAAGTAAATGGGCAAAAACTGCATTAAATGTAACAAAGGAAAAAGCGTAACAAATGAAGGTAGTTAACCAATCGAAGAGCTTGGCAGCAAAGGGTGGCGGATTTCTGACCAATATCACGTGTTCGCCACATAAATACTTTTGCAATTTTCGATTGCCAAATCAAAGATCTCATTCTCACTGCCTCTCCTTCTCTCTTTCTTCCTCTCTCCTCCTCACTCTCTTCCTCTCTTTTTTTCCCACGAGTTTTTTTAAATCACGCGCCAAAAGCGACGCTGCACTTTTCCCGTTCAGCACTTTGGACGCAGAGATTAGCGAGAGAACACGTACGTGCATACCACACGCACATACAACATAATACAAACCACCGAACATACACACGCATACACACACAAACACAAGCACAAGCACACCCACCTACACCTAGAAACACCTGGCATTGCACACAAGCGAACTTTGGTTAACGAGACAAACCAGCGGCAAACCCGAGAAGCTGCTAACAAAGCCTGCACAGAGGCGTTCTAACCTAGGGCTGCTCAAAGAGTTTCCCTAAAACTATTAAAGAAAGCTAAAGGTTTCTGAATAGATAGATAAACTGCAGTAGACTTTTACAAATCAAATTTACTTGGTGGTTTCAAACCCCAAAATTCATTCTTCCTGACATACTATATGTGTTCCTTTAAAAGTAATCAAAATATTAACGCTGTTCATAATAGCCCTTTTCATTTTTGCAAAAGTTTCTGGCTCAGTTTCTAAATGTAATTTAATTTTATGAATTAATTTACATTTATTTTATAAATCTCAATGTAATGCAAATTTTATAGAATCAGTTAGTTTAAAGAAATTCTTATTCTTGAAAAAATAAAAATAATCCTTGGAGTTCCTTTGAAAAGTAGCACGAATTCTTCTTATTCCGAAGCTCCCACTAAGTTCTGGCAATTGGAGCTTGTATAAAAATAGTTATGTTGGTAAAAGATTTAGTTAACACCTTTTGATAGTTGTTTAAGAATAAAAAACACAACTGTTCTAAAATGCATTTTCTATCAGAAAGAAGAATATAGCATCACATTTTTTTCATGACCATAAATTCTTGAGCTGCCCTCGCCTGTCTCGTGTGACTCAATGTGCGTTAATGTTGCCACTGCTAGTGTTGTTTTTGCTGTTACTGTTGCCATTTTCTTGCAATTTTCAGTCAGTTTGCCAATTTGCAGCACTGCTTGTACGATTCCGTTTAATAGAAGTATGCGACGTATACGTGATATCAGGCTGGGGAAATAGCAGAATCAAATTCCAAGAAGCTTTCTGTTCGGGACCCCAGCGGGTCTGTCAACATATATTAATTAATGCTTTCCCTAAATTTAAACAATAAGACAATGAGTATGTGCGCATTTGACATAACATATATTATTTAGTTATGTGAAAATTAAGCAGAAATTCACAAATACTTGGTTCTATTTAACATTTTCTGAGAATTTTGTAAGTAAATAGAAGAATTTCAAATGATTCAATAATGGATTTGGGCTTTGAAATTTTGAAATGAATAAAGCCTTTAGCAATTGTCTAAATTAATATTAAGACAAAATAAATATTTACTGAAAATGTTTATAAGCTCAAACAATAATTCTCAGCTATTTATATTTACAAATATTTTATTTAACATTCTGGAAATCTATTTAAAATTCGCTCATGTACTCAACAATACTATCAATTTAAAATTTTCACTATTCTAAAACTTTATAAAACTCCTTGTGCGACAATCACAATCCCAACTTAATTAAAGAATGTGGCCTATCGGAAAGAATTAAAAAATTAGTGAAAAAAAGTATTTCCATTTCTAAAATAATCCTTTAAAAAAAAAAAACACGCATATACAAACAACAATTTAAAAACCTAACAATTTCACAAGCTCGATCTTTCAAATTTGCGCAATTGGATCACAACGGTTTAGAAAACTTGCAGTCCCAAATGATTCAGGAAATATGATATACGTCACAAATTTAAAAGAAAAACTCTTGCCGTATATTGTTAGAAAGTGTCATTTATAACACACACACGCACACACTCAATCAACAATTTAACCATTTATTCAACTAACTCAAAACTTTTTCAAATATTTCAAAACAGTTTTGTTCCAAAGTTTTTTCCCATCGGACAAACTTGTATATATTTACAATCAAATGATATATTATAGAAATATATATTGGGGGAACTTACCGTTACAACAAAGTGTCCCGAGAACGACGCACTTTTCAGTCGTTCGAATCCAATGAAAATTTTGTGCACATTTTGTGCGGCAAACAATCAAAAAATTCTTACACCGAAAAAAATAAGACTGACAAACACAAATCAAATTTGTGCAAACTAAAGAAAAGGTGAAAAACTTGGAGTTATTTGTTGTTAAGTTCTTTAGTTTGACATTAAAATGTTTTCTTTAACAATTTCTCTTTAACTTGTTTTTGTTTTTTTCTCTTTAAATGGGAAATTCAAGTTTTAAACGAATATTGTGTGTTGATGTTGTTGAAGTTGATTGTTAGATCTTCAGCACTGCACTTGCACTTTAGTCTTGAACAAACAAACAATAAAAAAAAGTATTGATAGCAAGTTTCTGATAACTTTTGTTGTTATTATTACTATTTGTAAAGATGTTGTCGATTTTGGTGCGCAACATGAGCATTAAGATTGAGATGATTGAAGATGTTGAATTGAGTGAGTTTTGAATGTTGAGCGCTATGCTTCTCAATGTATTCTGTTGCTGTTTACTGGTGCTACTGTTTCTGACTCTATCTCAGCTCCTCTGCTGTTGCTGTTGCTGTTGCTGCTGTACAACTCGCCCTGTCGAGCGTTCAAATGAAACTGATGCGATAGCGTCTCTGCCGCAGGAATATAAAGCGCCAGGCCACACAGTGAGAGCGCTATAAAATCAACACAAGCCAAAGAGCGCAAGAGAAGAGCGTGCAATCGTATAAAACGAACGAGCGGACGAACGAATGAACGAGCAAGCGTGTGAGAGGAAGCGAGTGAGTGTGTGACGAGTTGCAAAGCATGCACACACTCACACACCCACACTAGGACACATGCATACGGACGAAGCAAGACAAACACCTGTAAGCATAACAATCGTCGGCGTCTCTGTCGTCGGCATTCAGCATTCGGCAATTCAACCGATGCCGTTGCCGGCACAGTCAAATGTTGTTGTTCTGCGTGTGAGAGAGAAAGCGTATGCGGGCGAGGCCTTGGGTGATTGAGAGTAAATGAGTGAGTGTGAGAGCGACAGAGCGTTTCGCTCGCGGAAGCGGAAGGAAACTCAACAGTTGGCACATTACGGCCAGCTACTTGTTGTTGCTGCTTGCTTGATTGTTTGCCTTTACTTGCTATAGACTTTATAGCAAGCTCATTTATTGCATCTACCATAAACGAACCCACACACAAGGACTTAATTTAAATCCCAATTATTATTATTATTATTATAATTATTATTATAATTATTATAATAACGTAGTGCCGCACGGTTGATCATTTCATCTAAAAGTCTCAGCAGCTCTTTGTCCTGCGACAATGCATGGACAACGGTTTTAGCCAGCTTCTTGGGTACGAGTCCTTGCTCCATCAGCACCTGATTTACCTCGTCAGCAATATTGGGTTTTGTTGCAGTAGTATCAGTATTACTAATACTAGCTGTAGTAATAGTATTCATAGCAGCCAGATCAGTAGTAGTTGTCAATTTGCCACATGCGACATGGCCAACGGCCAAAAGGATGCAGCAGAAGAAGATTAAATAAAACTGGCAGTGCATTGTTCAAACGGTTTACTTTTAACTGACTGTTACTAGTAACAGACGCTGCTATTTATACGCCAGTTATGCCATGCATATCTTGCACTGATAAACTTTGATTTATGCGCAGCTATTTTAATTAACTATTTTTCCGGCTTCTACATAACACACGGTGTGTTTTATGTGACAGCGTTAGAGGCGCTTCTCTAGAGCCACTCGCATGGCGCTCAACAAGCCCGGCAATAACGCCACATACTTGTCCACACAGTCCAATGAGCAGTGCTCGGATCGACCACCCGAGTCTTCATTGGCCGGCATTTCACACTGGCGCAAGCAGCTCTCCAGCTGCGACTCGAATTCGGCCAACTCTTGTTGCACGTAGCAACGTGCACGCGTCAGCGGCAGCTGGCACCGATCCACGCAACGCTGCACGGCATCTGCACTGGCGTCCATGTCGGCGCAACAGCGCTTGGCACAGCCGTGCATCGTCAGCTGCAATTTCCGCAGATGCTCCCGATCCATGTCATCGACGGCACTGATTAATGCATTATTAATGCGCTCACGCTGCTCTCCCAGATCGCTATTACCGTTCATCTTTCTCGAGACTATGCGTTGGTGTGTATTACAATTTTCGGATAATATAATTTATTTTAGCAAAGAAAACAGACTACCAATTGAAAGTAGTAAGTGTAGAAAAAGTTTAATAACAGATAACACAGATGCTAATGTCAAAACAACTTTTTTTACGTCTCCATTTCAACAAACATTTTAAAAATAAATTTTAACTCAGATACAAAATAAAACTTAAATTTTTAGACCAGTCACCAAAGGGCTTATCAAATTGTGGTAATGTTGGTCCGTGCGAATGAACACCTTGGCGTCAAAGGCTTTATATCAAGTTCGTTTATTACAACGACCATAAATGCACCCACACAGATGGACTTGATTTAGATCCAATTTAATGTAGTGCCGCACGATTGATCGCCTCATCTAAACGCTTCGACAGTGGTACGTTGTTCTCCAGTTCAGCGACAACGGTTTCGGCCAGTCTGCTCCGGGGCTGGAGCCCATGATCGGTCAGCGCTTTATTCACCGCCTTCTCCACCGCTTTCTCTACCGCTTTGTCCACCGCTTTGTCCACCGCGTTGTCCACCGCTTTGTCTACCACTTTGTCCACCTCTTTGTCCACCTCTGCAGCAATTACTGCAGGATCAACAGTTTCTCCATCCTCGTTTCCGAACACAACGATGCAGCAGAAGCAGCTGAAGGCGATTACAAATAACGCGCAACGCATAGTTTAAACGGTCAACTTTTTACTGACTGTCCCAATCGACAGACGCTGCTGCTTATAAGCCAAGTCACAGATCCAGTTAAGACAAGTCAGTCAAAGGTTTACGCTACGCTATTTTAATTAACCTTTCTTTTTTTCTACATAACACCTGATACATATGTGTCTTCACGTATGCACATATATGACAACATTATAAACAGGGTATCAAACCGAAACGAATATCGGTTTCAGTTACGGTTTTGATTATGTTCGCATTTAGGTTCTCGGTAATCGGTTTTGAGAATTTGTTAGACATCGGTTACGCAACGGTTACCGGTTTTTCCTATGTTTCGGTTTCAAAATTTCAGTATGAAAAAAATTATTTAAAATTTTAAAGACATGAAAATTTGACAACAAATATTAAAAAATTAAGTTCTTTTTATTGAGGTCAATATACAAATTAGAATTAAATATCAAATTTACGTTTTTATGCTGGACCAAACCGAAATTAACCGTTATGCATGAATCGGTTTCTTAACACACAGAAACTAATTTTATACCTAATGTGATGCTAGATAAAGCAACGGGTATCCCGACTATAGAATACCCGTTACTTATTTACAGTCAGCATTTAGAATAGCGATCGTGCAATTGCAAATGATTCCAGGTTAACAACTTAACTTTTCAGTTTAACAAAATCTTGTACTTAAATTTGTGATGTAAGAAAGGTTTTAAGTGAACCATTAAGAAATGCCTTAATATTGAAGAACACTTTCAGGCTAGCAACTCCTGCAAAAAGTTTGCAACATTTATATTTGTAGTCAACCTTCAGGTTAACCAAATATTGTTTTGGAACAAACGTTAGGTTAACCATTAAGAAATGCTTATATTTTGAATCCACTTTTGAAGTCCAATGTTTCAGATTAACCATTGAAAAATGTCTATATATTTTAAGTCAACTTTTAAGGCTAGCAATTCGGGTTTTAAAATTTTGCAGCTCAGTACAAAATCTACAATAAATCTGGGCACTCCATTTAAGCCATTCGGGTATACATTTTATAAGTTTCAAGTTTCAATGATATACAAATTATTGCATCTTTTAGGCGCCTAACTCGTCTAAAACCTTAATCAGCTATTACTTTTTGTCTTTTTGTTCGATCTTTTTGCTATTTGATAGGATGATAACAAATAAAAATAGCGTAATATCTTAAAAACTGTGCGTGTGGTGCTTTTTTTGAGATTTCCGAAGGCGGAAAGGGGATTGTATCAAAAATCTCCCTATAACACTCCCTATAGCTTTGCTTCGAATACAATATACTTTTTTACCTATTTTTCAAGTAACGGGTATACAACTTGCTGAAGTCACAATCCTAATAGATTTGTGTGAACAATAATGCTCAGCTAATTATTAATGCTGCTTGCTTTTACTTGCTATAAACTTTTTATAGCAAGTTTATTTATTAAACCCATCATAAACGCACCCACACAGATGGACTTAATTTAGATCCAAATTAATTTAGTGCAGCACGGTTGATCGCCTCATCTAAATCCTTCAACAGATTTTTGTTTTTCTTCAATGCTAGGACAACGGTTTTGGCCAGCTCATCCACGGGCAGGAGACCTTTTTCTTTCAGAACATTCTCAACCTGTTCAGCAGTAGGAGAGTCTGTTTTCGGAGGGTCGCCTGAGTTCTCTTTGTTGTCATCAGATCCCTCTTTGCTGCCGACATTGGCCATCACGATGCAAAAGCAGCAGCTCAAGACGATTATATAAAATATGCAACCCATGGTTAAACGGTATACTTTTTACTGTTTGTAACTAGTGACAGACGCTGCTATTTATACGCCAAGTCACAGCTCCAGTTATGACAATTCTGGCTCTGATAACTTTGATTTACGTGAAGCTATTTTAATTAACTATTTTTAAATTTCGTACAGAACTACTAACTGCTGATAAGTATATGTAAGTATATGACAGCGGTTAAAGCCCTTCTCTAGACCCACTCGCATGACGCTGCAATTTCCACAAATGCTTGCGATTCATGTCATCTATTAATCAAGGAATTTTTAATACTTTTATTAAAATCCCAGATCACACAGATTAAAATAAAAAATGTGTTTGTTTTCGATCATTCTGTTTTAAACAGCATCTCAAAAAAATTAAGTTTTTCCTCTTACATACAGTATCAAAGTTCTATTTTTCAACAGTTCGAAAAATTAGTAAAGTATTTTTTTGCATTTTAATTTTATGATATTTCGTGCGGTCCACAGCCAATAAAGATATACGGAAATTCGTGAGGCCCAAAGCAACTAGAGATATAAAAGTACAGGAAGTTTCGTGCGAGCCAAAGCAAGAAAAATAGATACACAAAAATTCGCGCAGACTTTAATTTCTAAATAATGTGCATGGATTTTCGATCTATATCGGTAAGAAACAATATCGACATGTATCTGCTTGTTTAGTGTGAATCTTGTCCTTAATCTTAACAATTGTCAAGTAAGTAAGATACATAAGATGCCTTTGCATTCCTTCGGTAATTATCGTAAAATATAACTTTTTAGATTACAACTATCACTGATTAAGATGAGATGATTTTTAAAATAGTCAACTGATTTTAATACTCACGAGCGCAACTCGATAAACTATTAAAATGTTATCGAGAGAATCCATAGACAACTGTGAACCATCCATTTGCGATTTTGTTTCATTGCAACATATCGAGTTGTGATTTGATTTGTGATAAGCGACGCTTATCGATTTCTGTGTGACAAGTTAATTGCCCAAGTGGCCGCAAACAAGCACAATCAAGCGCCAACACGTACAATAATTAGAGGCCATTCGACAACTCTTTTGAACTTTGTCCACACAACGTGTCATGACTTACGTTTCTTGGATACAAGTAGAAATAATTAGATTTATGTATATACTAACTATGTGTACATACATACATATGTGTATATGTATTCACTTAGAAAAGTTTATCGATCACATATTTAGCTAATCGATTATACGCCACAACTATGCTTTTCAATAAAGTAATTATTTGTTTTTGGTTAACAGCTGCGCGACAATTTCAAACCAGCTTAGACCCGCCCCCTTTCTCCGCCAATGACACAAATTATTCATTTATGCTCCCAATTGATAAACGACAATAACCCAATACACATGTATGCATATAAATATACTAAAAACGTGGCATACTTCTAGGGGCAGGGCAAAGCAAGTCGAAATTAAAGAGACTTACTGTCTACCGACTAAAAAATACACTAAAACAACTAATTAATGTAAATTACGAGG
This sequence comes from Drosophila rellima, assembly GCA_035043635.1. NCBI lineage: Eukaryota > Metazoa > Arthropoda > Insecta > Diptera > Drosophilidae > Drosophila > Drosophila rellima. The sequence goes on along the minus strand of JAWNMV010000134.1, from coordinate 2,411,215 downwards.
TATATTATTTGGCCTCATTTACAATTATTCCGACCTGCTCCAAAATAACAATTCCTTTTTATTACCACGAAAATTTGTACAGCATAAATTAAGGAGCATGTAAAAAAAAAGTTATAAAAGTTTCGATGCTGAGCTTATTCCGAAAATTTAGAACAGTTGTCATTCAAACCCTGTCAGACGAATCTTACACATTAATGTTTCTTTTGATTTCTTTTAGTTATTTTTAAAATTTTATTTTCACGTTTTGTTGTAATTTTAGTCTAATCTATATTTGGAATGCATCATTTACGACACGTAAATATTTAAATTAAAATCTTCAATATAATCAAAATTTTACCAACAAAAATTGAGTAATATTCAATTTAATTCGTTAGGTTGACCAACTTTCGGTCATAGGCCCTAAAAAAATAATGTTAGTAGACAAGGCTATTGGGCTAATGGCACAATGACCAAGTTAGGTATCCGTCTGTCTATCTGCCACTCTGTCTGTCTTTCTGTCTTTCCTTCTGTCCCTCTGTTTGCCTGACGGTCTGCTATCAATGGGCAATCAATACGGAGGGTGAGGCTAAAAAGCAACAGATAGAGCGACTAAGATAGATATGCATACATACATACATACATGAAACGGGCATACAAAATGAGAAAGAGCGAGAGAGATAAAGAAAGTGTGAGGAAGGGGGAGGGAGCGTGTCAGTTAAGCAGTTTTAAAAAAATGTGGTAAGAGGCGGCTGCTACATTGCCTAACAAAATGTTTTCACATTATTCAAATGAAATGCTTTTTATTGTCTGCCCACAACATTCATACAACAACTACAGCAGCAATAATAATAATAATAATAGCAACAAGTAAGAGTGCTCGACTAGATCAATACTCTGCAAATCCAGCAAGCACATAGAGGGTATACAAACTAAGACTTCATCTTTAATATTTAAACTTGCAGACTTATAATATATATAAATATTTTTAATGATAAACTTATAAAAATTTCCGATTTAAATCTACCTGACTAATTGTAATTGATTGATAACAAAAACAATTAGTTACATATATTTTCACAATTCAATTTAAAGTGACTTTTCATAAATTTTTAATAGGTACAGGGTATGCACAAAATAAAAAAAAGGAAACAAATCAAATTGAAACAAAAAGCAGCTAAACAAGAAGAAGACGCGTTCACAGGAAAAGCGAGTAAGCTCTAGGAGTGGGAACGAGTGTGAAACAATGGAAAAGAGGATAAGAGAAAGAGGGAGAGCAAAAGATAGAACAGAAAAAATATTACCTGCATTCATAGAACACAATGAATCATTTCGCTGTTTGTTTTAAATGTGTGTGTGGGCGAGAAGAGAAACTTACATACTATACGGCAACTGAGCGAAGCGTGGGAAGAGAGGAAGATAGGAAGAGGAAGGAGCTCAAAGAAACGACAACAAAATGGCGCGACATTTGATAGTGGATTGGAAGGCGGACTTTTGTTTGAATGTTTGGGCTATCAACGATAAATGCAATTTCAATTTTCATTTATCTACTTGGTTAAAAGGTATGCACACTAATAACCACACATACACACACGCACACAGACACAAACATCAAAACAAGACAATAAAAAAAACAACAACACACAATAGATTCACATGCAATTCCACACTGACAGCTGTGCAATGTGTCATGCGGAACAAGTCGATGGTGGAAGAGGGAAGGAAAGAAAGAGGAAAGAGGATTGGGTTGGCCAAGAGTTGAGAACAAAAGAACGCCAAGGAATTGTAGACATTGTGTGTGAGTTGAAACTTCTGCGCTTATCGGCGACTGTCAAAATGTAATGTGTGTAAAATACACACACACACACTAGAGAGAGAGCGAAATAGAGAGTGGGTGAGAGTGAGACAGAGCAATCAGCAATGCGTTGCCATTTTTAAGATATGCAGACACTTGGCAAGATCTGATAGAAAACCTCACGTCGCTTGTGAATTATTTGTCCATTTTGCTGTCATTGAACTTGCGGTTTGGTTTATGAACCGCTTCTCTTATGGCTTTAAGTAAATCTAAGGCTACAATCGAGCGGGTTCGACCGGGAAATACTTGCTAACCGTGCCCTCGAAACAAACTAAATGAATACAACAAAAAACTTAATAAAATATTTAAATATTTATAAATATAAAATAAATTAAATTAAATTGTCTAAAGCTCTTCACTTGGTGGTGTGCTGTGTGTGTCTAGCCTTAAAAGCAGTTTATACTTAGTAAGCAGAAGAGTTTTACGTTTTCTGATTCCGTCAGATTCATAACACATTCCTTGGCATAAAATATCAGCAAGCAGCAAGAATGTGATATGAGCCATGACGTCGCTAAACACTTGGAATGGGAGAGGAAAAAGGATATCTACATAGATGTAATGTTGGCCCATTTAATGGGCCAGAAGTGAAAAGAGAAGTTGCTAGGCCTATGTACAATATACATATGTATGTATGTATATACATAGATATATGTATGTAGTCGTATGTATGTATGGAGTTGTCTCAAAGTGACAAGTCAAGCAGAGCCACGAGTTGAACGGGCCAGGCAAGGACATGCCACTAGGATTGGCCTCAGCGATGATTGCGACGACGAGTGCGGCTTGTGTGATATGTTAATTTGGCCTAAACTACACAACGCTCTGCGCTGCGCTGCTCTGCTCTGCGCTGCACGGAGGCCAACGGAAGCGACCTTCGCCTGTAAATCCCCAAAGTAACAACAGCAGCCCATAACAACAGCAACAACATCGAGAGTAGTAGAATACCGTGTCACATATTCGCCAGTTAGCGCAGAATTTTTTTTTTTATTATTATTATTCTTCTTTTTTTTCATAATGAAATTTGTGACCCAGTCGCATTGAAACGTGCGAGCTGCCGTGTCAGGCCCCCTTTGGCGTCTGTTTATTTTTTTTCTTCCTCTCTGCTTACTTTGTTGTTGAATTTAATGCGGTTTGCTATTTATTAGATTTGCTCAAATGGCATTTTGGGGCTGCCAGAGACCCAAGACTTGACTTTGCCTGTCGCCTGTTTTTGCCTCTTCCAAAATGCTTGTCGCCTATCTGTCAGACCGACGCTAAGTGCTTGGGTCAACTCTATCGCCTGCTGTGCCATCACCAACAACAACAACAGTAATGAAAACCAGAGAAAAATGTATACATATATGAAAAAAAGACGAAGAAAATTATTGAAAATTCATTTAAATGTCAGCAGCGGCAGCGGCACCAAACTGACGCAACATGTCGTATGCGTAATATTAAATATTTAAGGCGCTTACATTTTTAATGCCACCGTTGGCAGGAGTTGGCTCAAGATGAAACACCAGCCACCCCCTTCTCCATCTCCACCTGATCCCCAACAGACAGAGACGTTGGCAGATGAATATGTGATACAAAAATTGTGAGGCACGACAGGCACGACAGGCACGTGAGACACGCGAACTGCGCTCACGAAATCGATATGGGAACCCTAATTATTATTGTTGAAAGTGGAGTGTGTAGGCTCCTAAGAGTATAAATCATTATTTTTTATATTTAGCTTGAACAATCTTCGTTCTCAAAATCGGAACTGCAATATCAAGAGAAAATTCCAGTTAGCATACTTGGCGCTCAACGTGGGCTTTCAATGAATGATTGGTTGTGGGAAATATCGTGAACTTAACCTGTGCAATTCTATGCTATTTTTAGTCAACTTTGCATTCTTCTTATTTTTCATTAATGAGCACTAGTTATTTCGGATTATAGAAAAATTCCAGCTAGCTGACTTGGTACTCTGTGTGGGCTTCCAATACCTACTTCAAATAAATGGCTTGCAGAAAAATCGCAAACTAAAACTGTGTAATGTTATGTTATTTTTAGTCAACTTTTCTCTATTTTCACTTTTTATTAATAAGTAATTATTTTCTCAATTATAAGTACTAGTTACAATAATTTTAGAATTATCTTAAGTAAACTTTTATTATTTATTTTTTGATTTATTTATTTGTAAATCGCTACAAATATAAAACTGAAATTCACAAAGTCTTAATGTAAACAACAATAGTCCTGCTTTAATGGATTTGCTAGCCATATACATACAAAATTGTAAAATGGCGCGCAACGCGGAGCACAATTAGTACTCTCAGATGGACATACATAGTTAACGAACTGGAACATCAAGTTGATAAAGTTTACATAGCCAGCGGATTATAGTAGTACTTTCAAATACAAACTGGTTATATAATTTAATATGGTGCCCAACGTAATTAACAACTTAGATCAACCAGCAAAAAAGCTTTAAGTTAAAAGAAATTTACCAGACCTTGTTTCACACATAAAAACTGTTAGCCATCAAACAAGCTCGTAATGCCACAGGGAATAGCCAGGAAAAACAAAAATCTAAAAGAACAAATGGAGGCAAAACTAACAAGTAATCAAATGTAGTGAAAACAGCGAAATATTGTCAACATAGCGCAACAATAATAATCAGTGTCCGACAGCAAATACATAATGTATATATTTTGATTGCCTTTCTCGCAATTTTGCTGGTTATTGTTGGTTGTTCAATTTAAATCCAATAGAACAACAAAAACAGCAATAACAAACAACTCACTGACAATGTCAACAGAGAATACGAGCTACGAAAAATAACCAAGTTGCGAGTCGCGACTTTATTTTTTTAAATTTCGACACATACACGCATCGCTCTTTTCTCTTTCCCTCTGTTCAGAAGCTCGTGCAAACTCCCTGAACACCTAATTTTTAGCATAAAATCTGCATATATACCCATAGTACTCGCGTATACAAATCGCGCTTTCCTCGCACTATTGGGATTTTAGTTTCAGTTTCGGTTTACATTTGATTTGAGTCTTTTCAGTTTGAGTTCTGTTCCATATCATGTTTGTTGCTCAAAATATAAATGCTCATGGTTAAATGTTTGCTATCATTTTTTTTCTGTTTATCTTTTATTTTTATATTCTACAACAACAGCAATTTGTGGGTCATACAAAATGACAACAACGATTATGAAATAATATCAATTTCATAACGTCACGTCCTCACGTCCTCGGCCTCCACAAGTTATTGACATTCCAAGCTCAAACCCAAAAACAAAGCAAGACTGTAACACATTTTGCTCGCTTTAAGTCAAATTTTAGCACCCGAGTAAAAAAAATTCTCTACACAAAACAAACGGGAAAGGCAATGTGGCGTATGCGCAACCTAAAATCCAAAGATATTGACAACTAAAAGTAGGTAGCTTTAAAGCAGATAGAACTTAAATACCAAGAGACTTTAACTTTACTTCATTGAATAAATTACTTGATTAATCGGATCTTAAATGCTTCAAAAATTAATTTTCCTAAACCAACAGCTATACAATACTTAATGTTTATTTTTTTCCTTGAATTAAGGCTGTTTAATACGATAGAAAATTTAATTCAATACACTTAAAGCTCTGCATCCTGGCAACATCAATCAACACCTATCAGCTGTCGCTTTTCCGAATTCTATAAGTAAATAAATATGGCGCCCAAAACTAGAATACCTTCTAAACAACATCACGTACTAAGTGCGCCCATTAGAGTGTGAAGAAAGCTAAGAAAATAAAGAGGAAAAAAGTAAAATTTAAGCGGATTTCCGTTGAACTTCTGTAGTGTTCTTTTTTTAAGTCGGTTTGACGTGTTAACTGACTGTCCCCTCTCCCTCTATCGCATTCGGACCCCATAATCCAACATCTTTTCGCACACAAATATTATACGATGTTATTGCTGTTTTGTAAAGTGGGAAATATGATTACAATGGTTCTTGTTGCTGTTCTTGTCTACCCGATTTGTGTGAGTGTGTGATTTAATACACAGACATGCATGGATGAATTTATTCCTATATACATATAAGTATATATGGTATATAAATGTAAAAAATATATTTATATGTACAAATACTCGTACATATGTATATGAGCAATAATGACTGCTTAATGTTACACAATTTGCAGTTGAACAACAAAAAGTGCACTTACAAATTTAAATTCCCTAACAAAGAGTACTGCAGAACTTTAATCAAATAAAACAGCATGTTTTAAAATGATTACTTCTTGGTTAGCTTGCTTAAATTTATTTTTATTTGTTTTCTAAGTCGACTTATCGCATATTAAATAAAACTTTTTATATAGAACTTTAAGAATTAGTTGCATTTTTAAATATAGAACCTTAAGTCGACCATTTTTTTAAACAATAAAAACTTCATAATAAAAAATTCTAAACCAAAATTCTCAAAATCCCATATAATACATATAGCTTATGTCCCTTAAAGTAAATAAAATATACATACTATATTTTACATATTTTAATACATATCAATCTTAAAATTAAATGTATATTAAACGAAATATCTAATATATAGTTAAATAATTTATATAACAGCAAGAGTATTCAATTTCTGGCTCTTTGTATATGTATATTTATATAATATTTGTTATTTTCATTTTAAATTGTTTTTTTTTTTATTTGTAATTTCTTTTGCATTAAATGGTTGAGCTTTCATTATATTTGTACAATGCTTAATTAATTACAATTGCACTTATTAACCTTGTCGAAATTTTCCTGACATTTCGGGAAACGGTTCAGGACTTGCGAATGCAATAAATTCTTGATATATGCATATAAATAATATAGAAACACAACAAAATTTAAAAAAAAATGTCAATTGCGAACAGCTTTGGGGGTCTTAAAATTTATATAAATTGTCATGGTAAATACCTGGTATTACGTTATTCTGTTTGACTTTCATTCTGATTGCTTAACATTATGTTGATTAAGAAATTGTTGGTCTACTCACGTATCGCTGTAATGAAACAATGTAGAAATATTTTATTAATAACATTATGGAAAGCACTTCTGTAAAAGGTCAAGAATGTTAGAGAACTGGGCGATAATAATAGCATTTATTGTTATGTAGGTAAAGGATATACAGAGCTTGTAATTTAAACCAAGTACTTCGAACATACGCCTAATAGAAAAAAGAGTTTTCATTGAAAACTCTCAGATAAAATTGTACAATACAGTTGGAAAAGGAATGAAATCTGTTAGCTATTTTATTCCCAATAAAACAACATAGACCGACCAATAAACCAACGATTGAATTACGGGGTTTGATTTCAATAAAAAGTAAGTTTAAGAAGCAGTTACAAAATAACGTAGAAAATAACAAGAAAACACGAATTGTGTTATGTGGTATATATGTGGTATAATATGATATACAAATTACTATAGTACTAGGAATAAAATATTGTTCTAAAAAACTGCAGAGCATAAGGAAAAGAGACAATTTAAAGTTTTGCGAAGCTGATAACACAGGCAAATGCGTTTGGTCGCCACGCTGAAAAATATTTTTGCAAGCCAGTGAAATGAACGAGGTAGGAGTATGTGCAAAGTCCAGACCAGTAAACACACACACACACACACACACACACACACACACACACACACACGTCGCACATAGGGAATGAAGCAAAGTCAAAGGAAAGACGATGTTAAAGTATTCGTCGCTCATGGCTCTGTTTAGCAACAATTTCTAAGCGCATATTTACTTGAAATTTTTGGCCATAGTATTGTTGTTGCTGTGGCATTTGGTTCTGCAATGTTGCAAAAGCTTTCTGGTTTTAGTAGCTACCATTTTGTTCTTGGCATTTTACTCCATTCACAGTGCGTTCTTTTCACTTTTCTCAGTACATTTTTATGCTTTGCTACATTTTTTTGTGTTTTTTTTTTGTGGTTGGGCAACAGATGCATTTTTGCATATTAAAGGGCATTGCTGCAACTTTATGCCGCCATTCAACCCATTCACTTGGGGTTGGAGCTTCTTAGGTTTTTGGGAGCTGAGAATTTTTAAGCGCGAAATGCTGCATTCAACATTTAGCAGACACATTTAGTTCCCACGTCACGGAAAAGGGGAGTAAAAGCATTTGGCACCAAAGTGACAGTGCGACAAGCAAACAGGATAAAGAGAGTGAGCCCTTTGCCCAAATGGCATGAGCTGAATCCGGCACTCAAGTCGAAGATTAAAAAGATTAAATTCAAGAGAGAGTATGTGAATTAGGTAATTTAAAAAAAAATGATCAAAGCTTAAGACATTGAGAAAAATTTGTAAAAATTAAAAAAAATATTAACATAGCTTCAAGTTCAATATAGCTAAGCAGGACATTTAACTTACAAATCAAAAAGGAAAATAATTTAATTTTGTTCTCAAAGCGTTTAAAGCTTCACCTTTTTCACTTATTAAATGCAATATGTGATTTTGTTCAGTGGCCTAGAAAAATATCTGTGTGAAATGGAAGCGTTTTAAGAGTTTCTGTGCTTTCAAAACATTTTTAAGCATAATATGCATTAATTTCCATAGAAAGAAAGGACTGTAGACTTACACACATAGTTGTGTGCTTGTAAAATGGGTTTCCGCGGATCAATTTCAGTCAAGAGGAGTGGCATTGAAAATGGAGCGTACATAAGGTTGCCTCAATTTCAGTTGGCTGCCAGGCAAAACTGACAAAATGAAGGTCAAGTTGCAGTGCAGGGCAAAAAAAGAAAAAACGTTGGGAAAAACAAAACAACTTGGAAATTTTGATTAATTGCTCAACGGGCAATTGAGCGTTGAATCTGAAAGTGAATAAATGTAAATGGAATATGTATGTGCAGGCAGTGAAATAGCCAATTAATCAGGCAATCAATCAGTCAGGTCGGGCAATCATATATAGTTAGTCACGATTACCATTCTGAATCATTGAATCACTAAATCATTGAAATAACTACGAAAGGCAAATAAATATGATTACTTAATTGTTATTATTCTTTGTCGATTTTTAGATTTTGATTGCTTGGATTTACACATTTGTTTTATATAGTTATGATTTTGATAGCTGTTATTTTTGTTACTCTTCATTACGATTGGCTTAATTTGGCAGTCACAACAGACAACACACACAAACACAAACACACACACATACACACACACACAAACGGAGAACGACGCGACGGCTGCCGCTCAATTAACAGACATGAAATAAAGTCAGACGCAAATATTTACAGTGCCATCATCTGGAGAATGCTGGAGACGGTTGGTTGGGGGGGGCAGAGAGCGCTTGAAATCTCGCGACGAGTGGTTTGTGGTCGGTGGGGCGGTGGGGACGGTGGGGGGCAGTATGTAGCTTTATGCTCTTGGCCTGCCAAAAGGATAAAAAGCCGACGTACTTCATTAATTTTAATTAAGCGCCCACAGCATGACAAAAACCGTACCTCCAAAATGGTAGCGAGAAGGTAGCCCATAATATCCACCTTATGTACAAGTACCGACTGGTAACATCGCGAAATGCCTGGCATCCATCTCTAGGCTAAAGATGAGTCCGTGAACAAGCAAAGTTCGTGCTAGTGACGAAGGCATCACGAAGGGTGCGAATATATACAGGAAGAATGGAAAATGAGCTAGGACTGTTCGATCAGATCGAGTTATATACCGATCAAAAGATATAGTTTGAACTAACAAAAGTGCATACTAAGACTTTTGGTAACTCACCTGGCTCGCGAGAGAAGGGTGTGTAAGTGGGAAGGGCAAAATTTAAAAGGATTGCAGCAAATGTTGCCGTTGGAGGGTTTTGGTATTTTTTTCATAATTTTTTACAATTCTTATCAAAAATACGCTTCAAATGATACCGCGAAACTTTTAGTGACCTTCCGAAAATGAGAAGAAAATTCAGTTTGTGTTTGTATCAAACCGTTGAAATAGCTAAAATGTGAGATTGTGGACTTATTCCCGATTATAAAACTAGAAACTTTCGTTCTACGACTTTTTTAAAAATCCGCTAGTTTAGCGGGAAATCGGTAAAAGCCGCTAAAATTGACATCCACAAAGTATCCAAACTACAGAATCTATAGATGTGTTCTTTATATCGTTCAAAAGGTTTTTTTAAATTCAAAATTTTTTTGAAATAACCTATATAAACAATTTTTGCTTCGCTCGTCACAAAAAGAGGTTATCAGAAATTTTATGGATTGGAAATGTTTTCATCACTAGACTTTTTTTAACTATTTACGACTTTCTGCAAACATTTCATGCACAGCTCTTAGAATATATTAAGCAATACCAAATGCAGTGGAGCTACATATATCTCAAAAACGAAAACAAGTTTTTCATACTGTAGGTGAATTTACATTAAAGTTACAATAATTGTTTAGTTTACAGTCATCAAATATTTTTAGAGCGGTCTGCTTATTAAAAACCCTAAAAAATGTAGATCGAGTGGTTTGTCAATCCATTGCACACCTTTTTTGGGTGTTTTTGTGTTATCTTTTTCATTGACTTGATTCATGGTTCATGCCATAAATACCCGTCTATCCTTTTCTAGGCTTTTTCAGCTCGGGAAGTCATTTATATTTTTCCACTCTGATGAAAACACGAGCTCATCTCTAAGTGCGCCTTAAAGTAGACAACCATTTTTGCCACGAAAAGTGACAAATTAGTCGCCCGCTTTTTGCTTTCTAACATTCGCCATTTTCCAGCTGCCATTTTTTGGCTAACCTTGAGATTTTGCCAAGGAATAATGAATTAAGTTTCTTGCCTTTACTCATGCTATTTCTCTCTCCCTGTCTCTCTCTGCCTCTCGCTTTCGCTGGCTTCTAAATTGAAATATTCAGACATATTTTCAGTTTCCGTCGTTGACTTGTACATAAATATACTTGTTAGGGCCAAACATGAACAGAAACATAAATATGAAAGTAATATTCTATATGTATGTACAAATGTATGTACATCTATGTGGATCTCCTGTCATCCCATTAACTTTTTGACGCAACCCAACCGCAAAACTTGAAACATTTCAATTTGGCATCGAAACGATTAAGGTTAAGGAAAGGCTCGTTGCTACTTTGGATACCCAGTAACCATAAAGTTGCTTAAGGTCATATCATTAAGTTGTAACTCTATATACTTTTTTTAAATTTTATTTTTAATATTATTAGAATTTATGCTGCATTTTTAAAACATTTTTTATAATAAGCTTTGATTTGTCTTGAATGTCATCTCTATATAGAGGAAATATTGAAACTATCGTAGTAATAATTAAAAAATATGATTCCTCAAACTCAAAGCAAGTTCCACAAATTCCCACTGAATAAAATTACTTAAGATATGAAGATATTCTCAGCACATTCACATTTATTTACAGGATATTTTGTAGTCAACTATATATTTATTTCTCTTTGTGAGGATTATCAAAATGGAAAATTACTGCGAAGGCGTCTAATGTGGCTACAGAGTATGTTACATGTCATCGCTGTACTGTTTAAGTGACTGTCTGATGAGTAAAGTGACCATGGAGGACATGTGGGTTTTAAAAGCGGGAATATGCGCACTTACAAAATATGTTAATAAAGTAATATAAATACATTAAAAGTTATTAAAAGTGTTGCAATAAATTTCTCAGATGAGACTGACAAGGTGACTTTGGAGGATAGACTGATAAAAATATAGTAGTTAAGGCTTGCATACAAAAATTGAATCAGTGTCGAAAATTCGAAGCATATAATACGTAGCTCAAAGTCTTAAATCAAACTAAAATCGAAATCGAAAGCTAATTCTACGACATACGATAAAGATAAATCAATTAATCTTTGTAAGCGTTGAAACTTAATACCTTAAACAGAATAATAGCAAAGAAAAGCAACAATAATAAAAAAAATAACCTTCGCGCTTCTGGAATTAAGAAAATCCATTTAAGAAAATTTTTTTAATTGAAAGCGCGCGCGATGCAGACACGAAAACAACAACAAGAAGAAGAAAAGCCATGAAAATGCCACGCAAAAGGCCACATGAAAATTGTAAAAGCCGAGGGTGGAAACTAGCGGGCAAATAAAATGGAGCTGCAGCTCAGGAAGAGGAAGAGAAAGAAAGTTCAAGAAGCAGGACAAGATGAAGCAATGGCAATAGCAAAGAAAAAACAAACAATTATCATAAAAATGTGCGCGTCACAAATTCTAAATGATTGCTTTGGCAAATAGCATTGTGGCTCACACACATAATAATTAAATTAGAAATGTAAAAAAAAAAACATGCGTCAGGCATGAGACTCACTAATCCAACATTTCAATATCATCCTCATCGCCGCTGTCGTTGTCATCATCGTCATTATCGCGACGCTCATCGTCGTCATAGAACTTGGCCTCCTGGGCGGCATTGCCGCTGCCAAAACGTTCCCTTTCACGGCTGCGCTCTCGATGAGTTGGCCCATTGCTGGTGCTAGCGTTGCCACGCCTATGACGCCTGGCATTCGAATCCGGCGAGGCGGCGCCACCGCCGCCGCCGCCAACGCGTCGGACGGGCAGACCGACGCCCTGTTCCAGCTCATCGTCCTCCTCATCGCTTTCGATCTCGATTTCATCGACATCACGCTGACTTATGCTGCGCTCCGGCATTGTTCTAACTCTTTACTTTTTGTCTATGTATCTATCTCTTTCTATATGTATTTCTTGCTCGCTCTAGCTTTGTTTCTTTTGTTCTCGCTCTTTTGCTCGCGCTTAGTCGCTTTGCTTTCGATTTCTCTGTCACACACTCGCTCCACTTGATCAATCACAAGAAACAAGAAAAAAATATATATATATAATTGGAAAATATCACAACACGAATCCAAGACAATCAGAATCAGAATCAGTATCAAAATCGAACACGACACTCGCCACTGCCACTTGAGACTTGCACCGAACGCATCCAAAACTGCAATTGGCGCTACAAAAGCGTCGCCAGTTGGCAGCAAGCGCCCAAAGCCCAAAGCAGCCAATTGACTTGGTGGGGCTTCGAAAAGGCCGCCAGGTGATTTTCTATGCTAATTCAATTAGCATAGCACATCGGGGATCACATACACACACACGCACACACACACTTCGATATATTTGCAAATTTAAATGGGGTCAGCGATTTTTGGGGGCGACATTGTGTGGAGGCCATTCTCTCGCATAAACATGTAGCTGGCTAGGAAGCCCCTCTGGTTTAGCACGGCCAAATGTGGCTCAAAACCAAATTCACAAATTTCCTATCTCAAACGATACAATCTTGAACATGTTCAACTATAATTATGCTTCCTGAAACACCAAAATTGGCTGAAGTCAATTTCAAAGTAAATTTACTTTTTTGATATTTCACGATGCACAATACACGGTATTCTTATTATATTTCTAATTTTAAATTATATTTCTTATTTTGATTTTAATTTAATTGATTTCTTGTCGACTGCTTTTTTTTTATCTCTTAAGTTGGAATTACTAATTAGCTTTCTTTAACATGAAATTAAAAATAAATTTCTATTTAAAGTGCAAGCATAAAAAAACTAAATATTAAAAATTTAACCACATTCAGTATTGTTTATAATAATAAAAATAGTGGTTTCTAAAAACAAAAATATTTACCTCATAAAATTCTTTTGTTTTAATGAAACACACTTTTAAAAGAGAAATATGTAATAAACAAAAAAAAACACCTTTATAAATTACGATGTTTTCTCTATTAACAAGAATTTCGTATTCTCGATGCATTTTTGTAAAATTATTACGCACATATTAAGAACCCCTAAAATTGGCTAAAAAAATATCTATTACTATAAGACTATATGAAGACAAGGTATGAAATTATAAACTTCTCTAAGCAAAACTTACATTCGATATAGTTTAAATTCAATTCATAAATATTTCAAAATAATCTTGCCAAATACAAAATATCTTTGTGTTCAGTACACCCGACATTAAATTGTTTTGATTGTTGTTATTGATTTTTGAAGCTGGCTCTGGCGTTGGCTTATTAGTCATTCATTTGCAAGCATCGCAGTGGCGATAACAACAACAAAAACAACAAATTATTAACAATAATTGGCCAGTCGGCTGTTTGACTAGTTGGCCCGCTGGCTGCTTTGGCCGCTTTGGCAACGCTTCCGGTTGTTGCCGGCAAGCCAAAAGAACCATAAAATTGAAAATGAGCTGAGCCGAGACACAAAGTCAAAAACGCGCACATTTAACGAGCCATTTCAATGCCAAGGCAGGCAGAGAGTGTGCAGTCAGTACGAGTATTAGTTGCATTTTTTTAAGCTCATTCAACAAAAATTAGAGTAGACCATAATTAGATGGAAATTGCAAGTACCAAAAAAAAATGCATTAATATAATATATAAATTATGTAATATAAATTATTATTATACTATCAATACTAATACACATACACATTGGGTTTAAGATATACACGTACAGTTTTTTTTTAGTGTAAATGAGTTAAGAAGAAATTATTGTGAATATTGTGGGTACCAAGCCGAAACGAATATCGGTTTCAACTACGGTTTCGGCTATGTTCGCATTTAGATTTTCGGTTATCGGTTATCGGTTATGCAACATTGGTTGCGGTTACGTAACGGTACCAGATTTTCTGTATGTTTCGGCTTGGAAATACCGTTATGATTTCGGTATACAAAACAAATTTAAAAACAAATATTCAAAACTTCCGATTTTTTTTATTAATCTATTTTATTTTATTAAGACAATATATTGTACATATGAATTAAATAAGGGCAGAAGTAAACATTAAATTTAGTTTTAAAAAACGATGATTACGATATGGTTTAAAAATGCCTGCTTTCAATCAGCTGAAGTTAAAACTGCTTGTGAATTATAAGAAAAATTTCGTTTAAACGCAATCTCATTTCTCTTCTGGTATTACACGCACACGTGCTTCACTTACTCACTACGCACGCCTCTTAATTTGATTTATTTTTATACATTTGCATGGGGTAAGTATTATTTGGCTGTTGTCACAGTTTCTGTAGAGAGCAAAAGACAAAGAACTGAGCTTGAGTTGTTATAGCCTTGCTCGTCAGCCATCTGTCAGTCTAATTGTACGTAGAGTCTGTATTACAGGCTCAGACAAGACATCATCATGATAAATTAACTCTTTCATTGATGATTAATCAAACGAATCGGAACTAAACTGTTTGTGGAATGATTTAAGATGCTGATGTTTTTGTAAAACCTTTAATGTATGCCCAATTATTGTATTTATCTATATTTTTATTTATTGATTTATTTATTTATTTTTTATTTGTTTATTTCTTATTTAGTTGATTATTTTAGCACGACAAAGTGCAGTCGGCAAAAGTAAATTAAACATTGACATTTAAACTAAATAAACATTTAAAAATATAGGTCACAAATTTAATTTATTCATGAATAGCTGGAATATTTTTAAATCAGAATATTTATTATCTTATCTAAGGCTTAAGTATCTCATTGCATATCCCATGAACTCACAGCCGAAATTCGAGTTAATTAAGTATAAAAAACTTAACGTCTTTGCAACTGTCAGCAATTAAAGCAATTTGTGGCACTTGGAATGTGTGCTAGTAATTAACTAATCGGTGGCAAATGAATTCGAAATTCAAATTTCAAATTCTTTAGAACACGGGCAATTTAATTGGCCAAATGGTCTTGACATTCGCAATGTTGCAACATGATTTAAAACAAAGATTCTCATTCTCTCTCGCTATGTCTCTGTGTGCATCTTGATGGAGGGGGAATGAGGTCTGTCTAGGTCAGCGAAGTCAATGTGGTAAGTTGGTGCTGCAATTAAATTAATGACAATTGTTGCTGCCACCGATGTCTCAAATGTCAAGCGACTTATTGAAACGCACTTTAATTAGCCTTGTTGCACTTGCAACAGCGGCGATTTGAATTTGAATAATGCAAAAGATAATGATTTCCATGTGGCGTCGTTAACGCCAATCATTGCCAAGGCTACTAACTTTTGTCAGTCACTGTGCCAGCAAGACGTTGACCGCAAACACGAAAATAAAGTCGTATACCAAGACGTAGACATAGACGAATGAAAGAAGAAGAAGACAAAGACGGATCTTGAGAAAAAATCCATAGAAAACAAACTAATAAAGTGTCAACTAAAACAACCTTCGAACAACAAAAATGCGGAAGACCTAAAACCCATTTGGCAAATCATAAAAAACTCCAAATTTACAAACGTTACCCGGCATTGCTCGGGTCAACTACTTACAATACCCTTGATGCATTGTCATTCCCGACCAGATATTAAGGGCATAGAATGCATATATCTCGGATATCAACTTGCTACACATCAAATTACTATATCATTAAGTTTCACAATAGCTGAATTTTTAATTCAAAAATATATAAATGTGTCCTAATAAAGGATTATAATTTCATACATATTATTACATTTTTAGAAGAGCAAGCATAGATTGTGTGTACATATCATGTCGAAGTTTAAATACCCTCAATATATGTAAAATATATCTTTGATTCATATATTTAAAATCTGAAAACAAGATTTTTATACTTTTTTATTTTTATAGAATTCAATGAATTCAACATTTTTTCTTTATTTTAGAAATCTGATATGGTAAAACTAATTAACGAACTTAGTTCAAATGAAAATGAGTAAAATTTCGAGTTTCGATACTTAAGAGAATAAGTATTAAGCTATAAGATACTAAAACTGAAGGGATTCGTTTAAATGCAGGGTGTCTACGAATTGGCAGACCAAGTTTTATAAGATTCACTTTTCTGGTTGCTCAGACCGAACGTGTTCCAAGTATTAAGATTGGGGCTGCCTGAAGTACTCGAGTGTTGTGCAGCAACACTTCCTTATAAGGCTCAAAATTATAGGGTATGCGAAACAAATAAACAAACACTCGTAAATGCAAAAAGGTAAAGAACACGAAAAAATGAAAATAAATAAACACGCATAACAATTTGATAGGCAGCCCACGTTGCAAAATCTGAGTAATTCTAACGACCAATACACACACACCATAAATGAGCACACAGATATATATACACGTGCCCCCAGCTGTGTGGAGTATCCACAACAATAATAATAAAAATAAAAATAATAATAATAATAATAATAATAGGAATGACGGGAACCAAAATACCCACACATTAATTAAAAACAATTTAAATATGATGACGTCGAATCATTGAAAATAATTATGATGATGATGAGAATGAGAATGTAGATGTTGATTTTGATGTTGATGTGGAATATGATGATAATAATGATAACAATGGCATCTCGCATACTCTAACAATGTGCGCCACCTTATCAGCCTGACAAAGCTCTTATCGCGAACAGCAGACAACGCTTAAACGGTCGTAAAACATGACCAATTAGTGCCAGGTGACAAGGTTAGAGTTTCAGCGATCTGTTGTGAATTATTTCTAATTTTTAAATGAGAACCGGTTATAGAATACTGGCAAATCGGAAAAGAAAACTTTAACTGGAGCAGAAATAATTCGAAAATATGAAAAAAAGTATAAATACGTGTATTCAAATTGATATCAACTTTAAGATTTACTCAACAATGGAATTCGTAATTTGTTTAATCAAAGATGGTAATTAGAGGTTTAGATTTAAAAAATGTAAAATTTTTATACATGCTAAAAAAAAGAGTTCAAATTCATTTTAATGATAAAAATCAACAAATAATTTTTGTTTTAAATTTTTTATAATTATTTTAAACATATCCCAGGTTTTGATCGTTCAAGATTCCTTTAATTTTTTACTTTAAAGAAACTCAACTATTCGGCATTAATGTCGTTATAGCGAAGTTTGACTGTAGTTATGATGCAGTTCCCATGATATTAGTTTATAGTGAACCTATAGTCTAATTATATTTTATTCCTTATATTGAAGTTCTACTGTCGTCATATTTTATTCTCCGCCAAATTAGTCACCTCTGGTTTACATACTTTGTCGTAGTTAATTATCTGGTCGGTGAACAAAATAATACTAATAAAGTAGGATATTATTTTGGAATCCGCTGTTGACGCAATAAACGTGTTAAGCCATTTTTATCTTACTGTCTTTAAAGCACAGTGGACCACCAAAAACTGGCCGGTGGGAGCTGTCGTAATTCTAACGGCTTATTTTATTTTGCTCAATTAAAAAACGAGAGCAACTGGAAATCCAATTGTGATGACACAAAACAAAATGAGTGCGTGGGAACAAAAGAGAAAGAGTGAGAGAGAGAGAGAGAGATATGGAAGAGAGCGCGACGATACGTGTGTAAATGTGTAATGCGTGCATGTATTGAAACAAGTTCAAGGGCAAGTGCACTCACCTGGAGTCGGCAGCCTCAGTTGGCTTCAGCCGCGACTTCTCAATCACTGGCGGCGACGTCGGCGTCGGCAACGTCGTCTCGGGCAGCACGGGTCTATAGATGAGCGGCTTTACATTGCGTTCGATGTCGTCCAGGAAGACGACATCGTGCACTGGTATTAACCGATGATCGGACACATTAAAGTGCAGATCCCGGAAGGGACCATTCAACAGGCAGCGCAGTGTCGACGAAGCGGCCGCATCCGTGTCGTGTGGCGGCAACTGCAACAACAACACCGACAAACATTCTAATTGGAATTTCAATTCGAATTGGAATATGTTAAAATGCTACACCTTAATTTTCCCATTGGCTGCGGAGAACATTGATTAAAGCAATGCACAAAAATAACAGCAATACAAATAATAATAATAATAATAAGCAATATAAACACTTTGCTATGACAACATATGACACACACACACACGTACAACAAACCAAGAAAAAAAAAACAAAACTTTCAACACGCGTGCGTGCGTCGCGTTGGGCAGCGACTCTTGGCGGCAGAGACGTCGGCGTCGCGAGCAGAGAAAACCAAAAAAAAAAAAGTGAATTAAAAACAAAACATACGCGCCACACACACACAATTAACAGTGTTAGCGATTTAGCGATTTTCTCAATTAAAATGTTTATGCCACATGCACACACACAAACTCATTTAGGCTGCGGCTGCGCCTTCACTTTGCAGCAGCCAAGACAAATAACAACAACAAAAGCACAACAGCAAATCACACACAAGAGCAATTTAATTTTCTTATATGTAGATATAACGCTCGCTGCGCGGCCCCCGCGTACGCTAAGGCAACTGCCGCCGCTCTCCAATTGGTCCATTGGTCGATCACTTGAAATCAGCTGTTCAAACTGGCTGTTGAAATGCTTGGTGGCAACGCCAACACTCGCCTGCCAGCGCTGCCACATATCATAGCATCAGACATTTAACAGCACTTGTCGTTTGGCATTTAACAACACTAAGCGCATAGAAACGCAGCGCTATCAAGTTGTGAAAAATGTGTTTAAAATAATTGAAGTCAAAATAATACCGAAAATATAAGGTTACAAAGTTATACCGGTAAGTTGTGGCATTATTGCTGCATTTATTGTTTTTTTTTTGCGAGAGTGAAAACAAGCGCAATGCGCGCAGCGTAAACGTTTGCATGTGTACATATGTATATACGCTACCCGCTTGTATATATGTGTGGGTAGAGATCTGTGTGTATGTGTGCAGGCTGGCGGCAAAAACAATGGCAGCAAATGGAAGAAAAAAGATGCAGCGAAAAATGTGCATTTACTAACAACAACAAAATACAGATAAAATTAATTTTATAGCTTAACTTATGTACCAAGTTTGTTTGCATTTTACAGCGTTTGCCAAGCCGAAACTCCGAACTCGGAATATTTCGCACAGTCTCGGAGTCAACAAAAACATAATCAACATTGTATTGGTGAGTGCGACAACAACAACAACAACAATGGCGTTAACTTTATGCAAATTTTTTACTTTTAGCTAGCGCTAGAGTGAGCGAGAGAAGAGAAAGATGTCACATACGATATTATTGGTGCAGCCGGGGGCGCGTCCAGAGACGCGGACGTATTGCGATTATGAGAGCGTCAATGAGTGCATGGAGGGCGTCTGTAAGATCTATGAGGAGCATCTGAAGAGGCGTAATCCCAATACACCTACCATAACCTATGACATCAGTCAGCTGTTTGATTTTATCGATACACTTATCGATATTAGCTGTCTAGTCTATCAGAAGAGCACCAACACATATGCGCCCTACAACAAGGATTGGATCAAGGAGAAGATCTATGTGCTGCTGCGTCAGGCGGCATTCAGTCCGAACGCCTAAACGACAATTAACCAAATAGACAAAAGCTACAACAACATGAACAGCAATTGCAAATCATGGCAATAGAACATTAAACCGAAAACGATTAAGAAATCATTAGCAATTCAAATCGGCTTTTTCAAGTCCAACGCATCCATGTATTATGGAAGAACACACATATTAATTAAGCTAATTCCCTTGATCTTTACTTTCTTTCCTTTCTGTTATTCAATTAAAATCAATCAGCTTTGTTGTCATGTCCCAAACTGGCCAAAATAACTCGAAAAACTAATCTAATTTCTGTTTATTTCTTCTCTATTCTTATTTCGTATATTAGCGTAAAGTGCGACTGTGTCCATTTGTAGAATTGTGCACTACAAACTGGTAAATAAGAACCTTAATTTTTTTGTATTTAAATATAATGTATGTATATATATACAAATAACCACAGTGTTTTTCGATTTAATTTTTGACTTAGGTTTTATTACCAAATTTAGTGAAAGGCAAAGAAGATATTCTTATTTCATTAGATGATTCCAATTTGTTCAAAATTTGTCGGTTTTTAAAATCTCTTTCTGTTTTGATTTCCATACATTGTTTTTCTTTATTTATTTTTTTTAACTATTTAAACTAGACTTCATTTTGCTCATTGTTAACTTTCTTAGCTTTTGGCCTCTTCAGGGTGTCGGGTAAATCCCCTGTTTAATGGGCAAGAGTTTTATTCCGAATTATTGGAATACAATTTAGACATCTTTAACTTTTGAGTTTAGTTATGGATTTACAATCTCAATGGATTATAAACTTAGTGTTAGTTTAGGGAAGTAAAAGTTTTCTCTAAATTCAAATTGAAAATCCCGGAACACAATAGTCCAGATCAAGTAGAATCTTAACCCGAATCTTTGTTATATTTAAATTCGTTCTCCTCTTAAATACAAGCTAGAATTATATGTACTCTGAATTCTTAATCAGACTTAGAAGTAACAACTTCTCGAAGAAAAAAATCTTCTTTTTCTGTTTTTCAAATATTTCTACCAAAACAACAAGATTAAGTCTATTTTGAAATTCAAGACATTTTCCATTTAAATGTAAACTAGATTTATTATTGCCGATCGTAAACTTCCAAAACTAGTGAAGTAAATCCCATTATTTCTGAAAATGTTTTTAATTACTATTTATGGGAAACATATTGAAAGCTGTTCAACTTTTAACTTTAATTAATATTTATATCTTCATTGCAATTAAAATCGAACTCCTTGTATTCCGCGAAGTTATGTCAAAAATGGAAATTGGGAACAGATTTAAGAGATTAGATATGTAGATCAAGCTCAATTTCAACTTTAAACTCTTTCATATTTAAATTCTACATAATATTTGCCCTTTATAAATTAAGCACCTTACAATTTCAGCGTGAAGTTAATATATATACCATTATATTTTCACGTTTGGGTGGTACGATATTATATAGAGATATTATATTGCAGTTTGAACCCCAGAGGTGACCCAACGAAACCCTCCAAGCCGCAGGGCCCATAAAAATCTGTTAATTGGCAATTGTCGTCGCCAAACTCTGTTTGTGCGAGTGTGTGCGTAATTACAGTATGCCAAGTAAATGTTTTGACAACAAATGAATAAACCCAGCAGTTCCTTTTTTAATTTGTTTTAAGAACAATCAAAGTGACTATCGAAAAACTTAGTATAAAAAAGTATTATAAGAAATACAGCTAATGTTTTTTTTACGAAAAATAAAATATTCGTTTTTTTTTATTTTGTCAAAAAAAGATTAATCGACTGCAATTGGTAGCCGTAACCCGAAACAAAACGCTTTAAATGTACCGAAACTATTTAAGCCGAAATAACCGATTCATGCATATCGTTTACTTTCAGTTCAATTAAGCATTAAATTCAATTTAGTTTAAACATTAAATTGAGTTTTTGTTAATCAAAACATTTAGGTTTTTATATTGACACATTTATTTTTGGTAATTAAAAAAACAAAAACATTTCTGAACCGCAAAAATACTGTTATTTCGAAACCGAAAGATGCTACAAATCGGTAAATTTTTTAAAAACGATATAGAACGATTTTGATAAGCCGATAACCGCTATCCAAAGTGTGGAAAAAAAAACCGAAATCATAACTGAGACCGATATTTGTTTCTGTGCGATACGGTGGTCAAAACATTTACTTGACCAACTGTATGTGTGTGTAGTTGTGTGTGTGTGCTTGAAGATAAACAGAACCTTTGGTCAAATGGGCGATAGAGTAACGGCAGTAGCCCGTAACGAGAACAAAAACAACTTTAAAGCTAGCTCAGCAGCGACCTTGCCAAACCAACGCCAGCGTCGGCGTCGCCGTCAGCGTTGCCGCAGCAGCTGCATTGAACTTGTCGTGCGTTATTTATATGTGCATACATTTTTTACATTTTGTTTTTAATTTTTTTTAATTAGCTACCAACTATATGTAATAAAATCACAACTAGCAATTTAATTTAGCTGCAAATTGTTAGAACTGGTTTGACAGCTGTTTCATTGGTTACTCCGCCAGCAACAACAACATCAATAACAATAACAACACGATTCAATGTCAAGTTCATATTTGGCTGCATTAACACACACACATTGTCACACGCGCGCATAAGAACAGCGCACAAGAGCTATTGCTATCTCTGTCTATTCAAAGCATATTTACCATTTCAACTTCAAGTGTTTTCTTTTTGAATTAAATATTTTGTTCATTACTAATGTTTTACTTTATATTAATTTTCTGTTTTTAAACGGGCTTTCTTTAACATTCAAATTGTGGCAGCCACATTTTAAAGAAAAATTTTCCGGCAACTGTTTTGACTTTTTTAAAAGTTCTTATTACTTTGCAGTAATACATGTATATTTAATTAGTTCTATACAGTAATATGTAAAATATATATGTAATTATTAGCGTTCTGTTTCTCTGTTCTGATTTCTACCTGGCTAATAACGCATTTTCCGTGCTGGAACAGCCTCATTTTCATATTCCATTTCATATTCCAATTGCAGTTTTGGTTTGGTGCGTCGACCTGTTGTTGTTGTCGTCTTCTTCTTCTTCTTGCTGTCGGCACTGGGCTTCTTGGTTGCTTTCGCTGGTAACTTTGTATCCTGAAATTATTATTGACGTTATGCAACACTCGTTTTATTATCGTTAATCGTATAAATTTTTCTTTTTTGGCAATTTGTCACTCAAGACGCGGCTGGGTTTAAACTTAAGATGCGCGCGCGCACGTTCGCTGACTGTCGCTCAATAAAGTCTTAGAACCAAAAGCAAACACAGTCGCGTTGCCGTCGGCGACACAGCAGAAGCTGCTGCTGCTGCAGTAGCAGCGTCAGGCAACGTCAACGTCGCGCCGCTGCTACTGATGCTTTTCTGCCGGCCGGCCGGCGTATGAGATTTATGACATGTTTATAAGGCAGCTAAGCCTGATTTAATCTAAATCATTTTGACTTGCAAAACGTATTATATAAAGTCCATCGGATCTTGATCAGCCCAGTCGATATTGCTTATTTACATAAAATTCTTTTGCAGTAAAATCAAGAGATCTTTAGATTATCACATGAAGATATGAATATGAACTTGTTACATACTATTGAAAAGGATTTAACGAAGATTTTCGCATCATTAAAAAAGTCACCTTTCTTGCTATGAATTAGTTTTGAAGTAAATGTCATGAAATTTGCTTATGCATTCAAAAATGTTTAGACTACTATATCTTCTAGCTGTTTTAGGTACGATCAGTCAAAAGTTGAGTAAAGGGCTCGCTAAGGGTATTAAATCTTCAGCGTGCTATTTTAGTTTCTAGCTGCAGTTGTACTTGGAAATCCGTTCAACTTGATTTAAAATGACTTAAGCTGCCGTATAAACATGGTATTAGAGCTTCAGTTGAGCCGACACTACTTGAACTTGTCTTGTTTTCATTGCAAATTATGGTAATTGCTTAAAAATAAGCCTTATGCAATGACGTTGCGTAAAATAAAATAAACTAGTGAGATAGGCTACAGTCGCGACAATCCGACTGTGAGGGACCCTGTACTAATAAATAAGTATGACTCAACTTTGTGATGAACCAAAAACTTAAATCATTTTAAAAAATATTTTGGCCAATAGACTAAAGAGAATATTTTAAGAATGCCTACAAATTGTTCCTTACATACAATAGTAATAGTTTCAAATTCTCTATATTATGCATTATTGAAAAGTATTATTTGAAGCTTGACTGAGATTAACTAAACTTTGATTTAAAAAAAAAAAGCTATTAAAAGTGTTTATACAGACAGACTGATGATTATGGCTAAAACAACTCGACAGTTGATGCTGATCAAGAATAAATATACTTTATAGAACTGGATATGCCTTCTTCTGACTTTGCTTTTAACAAACTTAATTGACCCGTTGCACCTGTCAAGTGCAGGGTCGAAATCGGACAAAAAGTTGAGACAAGTCAAGTTGTCTGCTGACAAATTGCCAATTGTTTGAGCTTGTACCTCAATGTCATCAGCATCCTCATCATCATCGGACTGCGCAAAGTCGCTGTCCATTTCAACCTCTTCGCGTTGACCCGAATCGCTGGCAACGCCATCATCATCATCATCATCGTCCTGATCGTCATCATCACTCTGCTCATCCTCGTCATCATCATCGCTGTCTGCCTCAACAAACTCTTCGGTGTCGTTAAGAGCGCGACGCAGCTCGGCCGCTTCGCGTTCATTTTCGGGCGCATCTTCTTCCATTTCCATTTCACGCTCCACTTCATCCTCATCCTCCTCCTCGTCCTCTTCGTCGACATGCTCCGCCTCGAGCGCCTTGTTAAACGCCGTTTGTGAAAAGTTATAAATATCCTTGTACGTGCCCATTTTAAGACGCGTCATCAGCTCCTTCTCAATATGATTATCAATTTTGGCCGCAATCAGAGCCTTTTGCTCACGACGCGTCTCACGTCGCTCGATTTTCGTGGATAGCGGCACAATGAGTTTCTGTCGACGCAGCTTCAATTTACGCATGCGCATTAAATATTGTGTGATTTTCAGGAAACGCTGCTTATTCTTGGCTATCATGTATTTGGGCCAAAAGACCAGATTCTCATTAATCTGTTCGATGGCCTTCTCAAAGTTGCGCGACAATTTGATCCGCTCCCACAATTTGCTCGGCATATGCGAACGCTCCGCCGTCTTAATGAACAGATATATGATGCCCTTCTCCTCACGCACCGTTGCATACTGTGAATTGGCCAAGGGGCAGGTGCGACGCGTGCAGAGACCCGTTAAGTTGTACTCATGGCGACAAAAGGTGCGTGTATCGGTTCTGTAAGCATTACATTATTTCTATGCACATTTCTATTGTTTAATTCACTTACTTGACTTTGTGCGAGCAAAAGGATTTGTTGATGATGCTCCAAACAACCTGTGCGACAATATTCAATAAAAGAAAAATTCATATTCATTTTCACATTTTCGACTTACATCGTCGTGCTGCATTGTGTGACCGCCTTAAGTATTACTATTTACGATTAAGTCGACTCTTGTTTTTATTTAGAAAAAAACTTTAAATTCTTTATAAACACGTGCAATGTGCAAGCGGCTTCAAAATACAACAACAGATTTTTGACATTCGCAAGCAAACGTCAAGCACAATGTGAGCAGTCATCGATATATCGATGACATCATATGATAGTCTGCCTGGCACAATATTGAATAACACTGCTATCGGCAAATGTAGCTATCGACCGTTTCGAGCAAAAAAAAGGCATTGCGCACTATTTAAATAAAAAATTTCGTTTCTTAACAATTGCTTAATTTAATTACGTGCAGCTTTAAAAACCTAAAAAAAGGTGTTCAGTTTTTTTCTAATAATTGAACAATTTATTCAAAAAAAATACTTAAAAAGTATTTTTGGTCCAATCCTGACCTTACTACATGTGTACGCTGCACACATGGCGCTGCATACCCAGCATGCCAAACCGACTATCGTTATCGATAATCACAAAACAATGTCAACCAAAAAAAAAAGAAGTGAGATCGAGTTAGCCGCTGACACTGCCCGGTTTTTTTTATTAAATATATCTTGTATATATGTATGAATAACGCGTGTTTTAAACGTTTGCATAGCTTGTAGCTGATTTTAGAATTAGTTAAATTATAAATTTAGACAAAGGCGACAAAAACCATGCAGCAACTCTTGTTGATGTTGGCCGCAACCGCGCTGCCAATTTTGGCGCTAATTTTCGTTACCGCATTGTTCGCCCACAAGATATATAAGAATGTGCGGTGAGTGTGGACTATCAAGTTGACTAATTAATTTCAATTGAATTGTAATGCTGTTAACTCTTAAATACAGCTCCCGCTATGACATCAAAGTGAACTGTTGGTTCTGCAATGACAACACGCGCGTCCCGTACGCTGAACGCAACAGCTGGACGTGTCCGCATTGCGAGCAATACAATGGCTTCAACAAGGACGGCGATTACAATCGTGATCTGAGCTCATCCCGCGGCAGTCACAACAATAACAACAGTCACAACAACAGCAACGGCAGCAGCGCCACAGTTTGCGCCAATGCATATTACTCAAATGAATTAAATGCTCAGCCGCCGGCGACGAGCAACGGACTCTGCGATCAGTGCAATGAGGCGCAACGCTTGAAGGTCGAGAAGTTGGCCCAGTTTGAGCCAAAGCACGAGTCACGCTACGAGCACGAGCTCAAAGTCTATCAGTCAGTATAACCCAAAAAAAAAGAGAAGATTCTTGCAGCGTATTCCACATTCAACTAAGATATTTTAAGATATTAATTTTAATCATATTAACTTGGCTAATTGCAGAAAACAATTGGAGCAACAGTTCCGACTTTGCGGCAGCTGCGAGCGCCATGTCAACAAGGTGCTCCACGAGAAGAAGAAAATGGTGCTGGGCTCCAAGTTTCTCAATTTCATAATCAAAGGCGCCGCGCTGCTGAAACAACCGCATTTTAATCGCTTGGCGCGCGTCCAACAACAACGACGCCTGCAACGTTATCAGCTGATGATGACGCTCCTCACAATCCTCAATGTGTTGGGGCTGCTGTGCAGTTTGCCCGCGGCGACGCGTCCCCAATTCAGCAATCTTCTGGGCGAGACTTGCGGAGATGCTTTGTTCTTTGTCTATTCGCATGCGTTGACATTGCTGCGCGTTTTGGGCGATTATGCTGGCAATTTGTTGGCGGAGCAGCCGCTGGCAGCCAGATTGATGCTCTTCGGCGGCACCTTCTTCAAGCTGCTGCTCTACTCGCTGGGATTGACACAGGTGCAGGCACAACAGGCCACCTTGGGCAGCTGTTACACGAGTCTTTATCCCTATGCCATGTTGGGATTAAGTTTCCTGCACAACATTAGCGATGGCTTGAAGTTCACCAGATTCACGCTGCTCCTGGTGCTGTGGAGCGTCTATGCCAAGGGTTCCTTGCTGCTCTTCGAGGCCATCGATGGCGTCACCTTTTTAGTGAGTTCTTGTTAATGATTTAGCAAGTATTAGATGATAATCCGCTTGGTTCTTTTCTAGCTGCTGGGCAGTTTGCTGACGCTCTTTCTATTGATCACAAATCGTGGCAACTCTTTGCTGATGCTGGCGCACAATGAGTCCGTGGGTGACAGTTTCCATCGCCTGTATGCGGACGAATGCATCTCGGATGACGAGACAATCAGCATGCTCAGCCAGCAATTGAGCAGCCACAGCAACAATCACAGCAACAATCACAGCAACAACCACAGCATGTCCAGCCTGAATGGATCACAGCAGCTCCGTCAGCGTTACCAGGCACCTCACATTGCACCCTCGGTGCTCTCGCTGGACTCCTTGCGTCTGTCTTCGCAGCGTTCCCCTGGGCCGCCACAATTGGCCTCACCGGTGCCGAGTTATCGCTCGGCGGCGGCGCCCAGCTATGCGGCCAGTTGCATGGACTCGCAGCATCCGTGGCGCGGCATGAACACGACTCCTTCAACCTATGGCTGGCAACGAGGAGCAGCTGGCGTTGTAGGCGCCAATCTCCATCGGCCGCCGCCATCCACATTGTACAGTGGACGAGCGCAGACGCGATCCACAAACAACTTGTTGTTCCCGGCACGCTTGCAACAACAACAGCACAATGGCGACATTTCCGCCTGGGTAAATGCCACTAGCAGCAGCGATTGCCAGCGGCCACTGAACATTTTCGAGGAACCAAACACGGCCAATTTGCTCGGCTTCTGCTCGGCGGCGGACAAGCAGCAATTGTCGCGTACTTCATCTCAATCCTCGGGCTTTGAGTCGCAGCTGGGCCATCAGAATCCAGCCAGGAACGAGCCACAACTCTTTGCTCCACAGCAACAACAACAACAGCAACTGCGGGCTGCCAATGGAGCATTTCTTGATTATTATTGTAATCCGGAGGCGGCGTCACCACGTCAATTACGGATTTCCTCTCCGTTACCGTCGCCGTATTCAACACAAAGTGAAATTCATTTTGATCGTCCTCAGCCAAATCCTGGCATACAACCCGGAGATCTTCTTCGCAAGTGGCTGGATCACAATACGGGCGCTAAACAAAAGTCCAATGGATAATTATTTACGTTCTGACGTACGATTTAAAAAACTCAACCAAACTGCCGACGCAACCTTTTTTTTCGGGGAGGGATACGGGGAAGTATCCACCTAATGGACATCCAACAGTACGGGTAGCATTGACTTAACTTAGTTATAATTAAATCGGTTTATATATGGAATTCAAACTATTATAATATATAAAATTTAATTAAATCTGGCTCTTGCATTAGTTTCATTCTTTAAATGGAAAGGGGAATACAAAAATTGTACAACCTTTCAGATATTATATCTCATAAGTTTCTCTGCAATTTAATTATAAAAAATAATAATTTAATATTTATCGTTAAATAATTAAAACAAAGTGGATTTCTAAATACTTTTTTTTTTAGATAAAATGCAGCTTTAACTTATAAGTTTACTAACAAATTTGATTAACTAATTTTACATAAATCTAAATGAAATTCATTAATAATATTGATTTTTAAATGATTTGACGGTAAGCTGTTACTTGCTAGAAGTGTTCATTTTCATTTAAAAATTAAACTAATTTCATTCATAACTTTGATTTTAAAGTCTCGCTCAAATTTGGCGAGCAAAACACTTAGCAGTAGCCTACTGTGCACAGCGCTGCCAGCAGAAACGCTTAACAGGTGGCAACGCTAAGTAAGGCCGGCAAAACAGCCGATGGGCAAAAAAAGAAATGGACACAAACTAAATGCTTTTGGCAGACAGTAGAAGAAGCAAGGAAAAATCATCGAGAAAGTAGAGCCAACAACAAAAATGTATGCATCCTTAAAAATTTGATTTGTTTTCATTAATGATTTATTCTTGTAAAAGACTTGCTTAAAGTTGACAAACAAAACACTAAATACAGGCCCACTGTGCTGCACAGCGTTGCCAGCTGAAACGCTCAACAGGTGGCAACGCCAAGTTAGGCCGGCTAAAGACAGCTGATGGACAAAAAAAGAAATTGCATCAAAATAAATGCATTTGGCAGACAGTAAATAGTCTATTTCAAACCAAGTAAAATAATAGATCGATCGAACGGATCGATCGAGCGAGCGAGCGAGAGAGAGACAGAGCGAAAGCGAAAGCGGCAAGAACACGAATTTCATTTGTTGGCAACAAAATGAGCAATCGACAGCGGACGGTGATTATATTCAAATCGGAATCGGAAAGTACAGATGTGTATGCGGAGACCTTGCTGGGTCACAACTTTCAGCCAGTGTTTGTGCCGACACTGAGCTTCGGCTTCAAGAGCCTCGACCAGCTGCATGCCAAGCTGATGACGCCGGACAAATATGCGGGCATCATATTTACGAGTCCACGTTGCGTTGAGGCCGTTGCCGAGGCACTGCAGCTGTCGGAGTTGCCAGGCGGTTGGAAGCTATTGCATAACTATGCCGTTGGCGAGGTTACGCACAATCTGGCAATGAGCAGCCTGCAACAGTTATTCACCCATGGCAAACAGACGGGGAATGCCCGAAATTTGGGTGAATTCATTGTGGACACCTTTGATGGATCCCGGAATTTACCGCTGCTCTTGCCATGCGGTAATCTGGCGACGGATACCCTGCTCTCCAAGCTACTCGAGAATGGCTTCTGTGTCGATGCCTGCGAGGTGTACGAGACCAAGTGTAATCCTCAGCTGGCCGATTGCATGGAGCGTGCCCTCAAAGCGGATAATATTGAATTTCTGGCATTCTTCTCACCATCCGGCGTCAATTGTGCCAACGAATATTTCAAGGCCCACGATATCGCGCCGGATCAATGGAAGCTGGTGGCCATTGGCCCGAGTACGCGGCGTGCTCTCGAATCTCTGGGTCTAAAAGTCTTTTGCACCGCGGAGCGTCCAACGGTGGAGCATCTGGTCAAAGTGCTCCTCAATCCGCAGGAGAGTCGCGAGCGTTTGGTGCGCGAACGGGAGAGGGAACGGGAACGAGCAGCAGCTATGGATTTAGCATAATTTATTATCAAATGTACATTTATTGTTTATCAATATTTTTTTTATTGTCGATTGACTACTTCTATCTCTTTCTATGTGACCTCCATGAGTACAAAATTAGTGAGCCCAGCATAAAATGTTGTGCATTATAAGTTATTTTTGATGCCAGATACTCACCTCGATTGAAGCTAAATAAAATTTGTTTTTTTTTTCGTATCTAAATTTAAATTTGGCCGACATATTTTAAATGCCAGCAAACCGGCGCCAGTTGGCAACGCCAGCAGTTATCGATTAACGATTAAATACCAAAAATTGTTCAGCAACTGATCCGTTTAAAATTAATTAAATAACTAATTTAATAAAGAACAAATCTCTAAACCAATAAAATTCAAAATTTTCTAAAATTCTAAAGTTTATGTTAAAATTAATTTGGTGCACCTTGCCATTCGCGTGGCGAAGTTGGGTAAAAAATGTTTAAAAACAATTTTTTTTAAATCAAGAAAATTTAACAAAAAATAAGGTAAAATTTAAAAAATTCTAACTTCCAAATTAAAAAAAAACACATTACTACTTTTTTAAAAGTAGTAAAATGGTGTTTTTCCATGGCTGCCACCATGTTTTTTTATTTGACAACTGTTGCCAGGGCTGCCACCTTGTATTTCGTAGATACTCCCGTCAGTGTTGCCAACTCTTTGGGTCATGAAAAAGCTAAACAAGCCTTTGAAAACAGCTAGAAATAGCCAGAAAATTTTGTTAGTAGCTAAAAAAAACGCTAGAATAGTGAAACAATATTTTTATTCACTTAATCCAGTATTTTTGAAAACTTCTCAAGTTCGACAAATATATTGTCTTCTGCAGTTGATTGGGGCCTATCATTTTAAAGAATACTGCTTTTATAAAATATGATTTGAACAGATAAAATGCCTTATGTGTAAGCTTGAGAGTAATGTTTGAACGGCCAATTTATTTCAAAGTTTAGTTTTGACATTGTTCATTTGACTAAAGACTCTTTCCACCTCTGCACTCGACCATGGCAGCGATGAAAGGTTGCAAGTGCCAAAAATCTTTTATTTCCTGCTGCATCCACGAGGTGGATTGGACCACTTAAAAAGTTGAACGTTCGAGTATTGGAACAGAATCTCCTCAATATTGGTTGATTCTACCTTGAAGAATTGTTAGCTATAGAATAGCTATAATTCCCGCTAGCCGCTATTTTACAATGAATCCCGCATTCGCCAATTGCAACCCGCTAGATCTAGCGAGGAAATAGCTAAATTGGCAACACTGGCTTTGTGCCGCCGCGCCACTGAAGCAGTTTTATTATATTATTTTTTTTTTCGTTCATCTTTTGTGTGATATTCTGCGCATTTATAGTCCAATAACAAACAGCGACAGTATTTTGGTGTTTGTGCGTGAATGTTGCGTTGTACATAAATAATATAAAGAAAAAAACTCCACGCAAACAGTTTGTGCCGGTGTCAGCCGAAATTGCAGGTGAGTTTAGTTCAGTCAAGTTAATTGGTTTTCATATCTTAACTTATAAATATATATGTACACATAAGTATGTATATTAAATGCAATTGCATGTATATACACTTATATACATTCTGTATGATCATGCAGCAATAAAAATGAAGTGGGATGGATAGCAAGAATCGAGCAAACGGAATGAGTGTGTAACGCAATGTTGAAATACCGGTGTGCGCGGCGTCAGTGTCGTTTTATATATATATATATATATGCGTGTGTGTGTTTGTTTGCATGCATGCCAGTGATTGTGTGTGCGTATGCGTGTGCTTGTGCAAGTGTGAGAGAGAGAGAGACAGCGCGACTTGAGTTAAGTTGGTTTGAGTGAGTCATTAACCGGCCTGCGCGCCGCTGTCAACGAATTTCTGTTTTTGGCATGCAGATTGGCAAATTTGCCACTGACATATTTCTTGTTGTTCCTTAATGCTAATTTAACTTGCTCAAAACATGCAATTTACACATTTTTACTGTCTGACAATAATAAAACCAGCAACAACAACGGCCAACAGCAAACAAGAGTGTGTCAATCAGAGAGAGAGTGAGAGTGAGTTGTGAAGTTTTGGCTCTCTTCGCCGCTGTCTTCTTTAAATCAAATTCGCCAAAAAGTCTGTTAAATTTTTAAAAATCCAGTTCAAAGCTTGACTTCGCCTTAAAGTTGTTAGCGCGCGCGCTGTGCGTTAGAGCGAGACAATGCAATATAATGTGAGAATTAATATATATTTCTTTATTATTATTTTCCTTTTGTATGCGCATCTGTATTTGTACATGTGTGTGTGTGTGTGCAATTGCCAGCTGCCATAAATCACGACTGCGTCACTGTCGCTGCCCGCCGGCTACCTTTATTTTTTGTTGTTTTAATGTTGCTTATTGTTGTTTTTTTTTGTAGTTGAGTTAGGCAAAGCGTGTGAAAATTGCAGTCAATGCCGAGACGCAACCACCGTTTTTCCAGCGTTGTTGTCGAAAGTTTTTCCACACACACACACACACACACACATGCAGACGTCTTATATCGTGTTACTGTCTTTTTTTTTCTTTGTGTCTGCAGGTCGCTCACTTCCGTCTTTATCATGTGTCGCGCCACACACATACAATCATGTACCTAAAACTTATGAATGTGTGTGTCTGTGTGTAAAACACATTCATACATATTTCACAAGCCACCTTATCTCATTAGCATAAAGGCGCATTTTCCAGTTAGAAGTCGCTAACGTCGCATTGTTAACTTCTCTATTAGTTTTATGCCTCGCTGGCCCGCTTTTTACCTATGTACATGCGTAGATACATATGTATGTATGTATATAAACCTACAACTTTTAGAATTTTATTGAACCGGGACATTAGACAAGCGCTTCTATTTTGTTATTTTGGTTCTTTGTGATTTTGTCCAACATCTCGGCTGCTTCACATTCCCAAGCCATTTGTAACGGTTTGTTTTTGTGGTGGTAACAAGAAAGTCGCCTCAAAAGTATGAAACAGAAAAAGAATCTGATCAAGAAGAAGAAAAGCCGCAAAAGCCTATGGAGGGGCACCCAAGTTCTAAGCTTCTTCTCTTTATTGCGCTGCGCGCTTGGCCCATTTTCAGCACAGAGCGCGAGAGACTCAGGGACAGAGAGAGAGAGAGAGAGAGAGAGAGAGCTGGAGCCGGATGCTGCGACGCTGTTGTTTACACTCACTCACTTATTCGCAACGGCAGCACTCTCTCTCAAACGATGTGTATGTTTGTGTTTGTGTGTGTTCATTCATTATTTGATTTATCGGCCGAAAGTAGAACGATTCGTAATAAGCCTTTTGAAACATGCCCAAAACGGGAAGACAGCCGCACAATCTCCTATCCATGACTCCATCTCTCTGGGTCTCCCTCTCTCTCTTTTGTCAATTAGGTGCTAATTTTCTATGATTTATTGTACAATTTGTGTACATTTACTGCTGCTGTTGTTTCTGCTCATCCAACAAACTGAGACAAAAACCAGTTTAAGTGCCAGCGTTGCCATTTTGTGCGAAATTTGCGTAGCTACAAAAACAATGCAGTAGCAACGGCGGCAGTTGCTGCGGCAGCGGCAGATCAGCAGCAGTAGGTACACAGGTAAGCACCCAGCGTTGACGACGCGGCGCGTCGCTGCCGCTGTTTTTATGTGAGATGAGAGTTCAGCGCATGAAAGCACGTGAGCGTGAAGAATTGATTGGTCGTGTATATCGTATATCGAATAAACCATGATTTAAAAGAAATTTAAACTAAAAACCTAATTTATGTATTTCAAGTGAAGTCAATATTTTTATTACAAATTAAAACAAAATTAAGTAAATATTAATTGAATATGAATTATGTATATATACAATTAACGTTAATATGAAAGAATAAAAATATGACTTACAAACAAATATAGATGATATATGTAACTCTTATTTTATATTTATTCCCTTTTATTATATATTTAATCCCTTTTAACTATTTGCACGACTGCAAATCAAGCAAGTCACGCGCCCATCACTAGTCATCGCCTTGGTCTTCTGGGAGTTTAATGCTGTTGCTCTGTTTGCGCCTGTTTTTGTTTCTGTTGTGTGTTTTTGGCATTGAATTCACAGAATTATTATTATTTTTTTTCTTGCACAAAGGCGAAAGGCAACAACACTCGAAGCAGAAGCAGCAAAAAGACACACGCTGACGTCATCGACGTACGGCCGGCCGCCTGTTGAATTTATTTTTGAGGCGAATATTTTTAGGCAAATGAAAATTAAACAGAATTTACAATTTGCATTTTGGCGCAGACAGCGATGCGACAGCGAACAGCGGCGGCGTCCGTCGTCGTCGTTGTCGACGTCACACGAGATTTCGAACTTGGTCGTCTTTTTTTTTCGAGCTTGAAATATTCTTCTCTCGCACTCTCTATCTTTCTATTGACTCTCACGTGTGCTTGGCCATGAAGCGCAACAGCGCGATGCAGCGTTGGCTGCGCAGTCGTCGCTGTCTCGGCACTCTCACTCGTTTGTTTGCTCATGCGTCGACTGCGCTGCGTCGCTGGCTTTTCATTTTTAATTTTAAAGAGAACGAAGAGAGGGAGGAGACTGTGCAACAAGTGTGCAGCAGTGGCTTATTATTGTTGTAGTACCGTATTTTATGTAAATTAACTAAAACTAGTTGTTGTCGTTATGCTTGACTAGATAGGCGGGCGCAGAGGCAGCGACGCGTAGAGTAGCCTCAGCATCGACTGCGTTACGTAATAAAAAAAACCTAAAACGGAATGAAAAACGTTAAAAGTTGAGAGCTGGGCGCTTGCTTTCAAAATTTGAATGCGCCAGCGTTGCCACCTGGCAACTGATACTTGTTGCGCTCACCGATCTCTCCACTTATCTGAGAGAAAAACGAGAGAGGGAGAGTGAGATACGCTCCAAGCCAGCCGCGTGACTTGCTTTTCGGGCTGCTGGCCGGCCATTAAAATTTCGTGTGGAGCATCTCGCGAGAACCGAAAGGCCCCTCTCTCATCCCCAATCGATTGCACATAGATAAAAAAAAACGTTGTGCGCTCGCATTCGGCGCGCTGCGCTGCGACGCGTCGTCGAGTCATTTCGCATTTGACTTTCGGTACGTGCAGTCAGCGGACAGCGCAGAAAACATACTGTCCAAAAATAAAAAAGCAACTGTTGTAGTTGCTGCTTTCATTGTGAGTGCTGCTTTTTTTTTTTGCACGTGTGCAAGTGAGAGTACAATAGCGTGAGCGCAGAGAGCTCTTAAGAGCTTTTTTGATATAAAAACTTATCGCGCGCTTTTAACATTTGATTGCTGGTTCCAGTGGACAATTGGCGTATTATTTGCATGTAAGTAAATATGTACGTACTTGCATACATGCAAACCTTATGTGTGTAAATATCAGGCTGCAGTTGTTTGGCAACGCCTTAAAACTGCTGCGTTATCACCAACAATAACAGAAGCTCCAGCGGCTGTCCAATCAGAATCGCCCTTCACCCACTTAATGAACGCAGTGTGAGAAATTAATCAACAAAAAAAAAAGGAAAAAGACAAAATAAATAACCGAAAGCCCCTCGCTTTGACTCAATCGGGGAGGTGCAGCGTGGCTTGTTTAGTGGGTCAAATGCCGGACGACCTCCGGCACCGCCCCAAAAACGATCCACAACTTACATTCCTCCCCTCTCCAGCCGTCACCAGTACTTTTTGCTATCTTATCTGTTATATTGGACACAAAGTCTTTAAGTATTGCGTGCAGCAGAGCGCACTTGGAAGTCGGCGTCGACGTTAGCGTCACGTTGCGACGCGTCGCGTCGCTCTGTCGACTGTGATCTCTTTCCCTTGCACAAATGACCATAAAAATTGCGTGGGAGAGCTTTTACTTTTGCTTGAAATGCTATTTGAAAGTGAACGATGAAGCCGCAGCGACTGCGAAGCCAACTGACAAGTCAAGCAGCTGACCCCTCGCAATGAGTGTGTCTGTGCATGATGTGTATGGGGGAAGAGAGTTGCCAGATGATGGAGATGAAGCTAAGAAAAGATAAAGATGAAGATTGTAGATGTTATGCAAAGTATAATTCAAGACAAACTCTTTGTCAGTTATCCAACATTTTCTGATTCTGAATTGGAGTTAATATGATGAAGTTTATATTGTTAATCATTTTTCAAAGACGGTCACAATAGAAAGTCTAACAAATACTTTCAATTCTTCTGGATATTGCTCTTTTATTTTATTTTCTTAAACTCTTTCATTTTACAAAATTAATATAATGTTGCTTTTATCACGTGGATTTCGATCGTTTTTCTGTTGTTATTAAGCTTAAGAAAGTTTACGTTTCAAGCCAAAAGTAAGCTTGATATCAATATTATAATTTTCTAATGAAATAAACGCTGATCATGTTTCAGTTCACATATCCATCGATATTTGTTTATCGATAAACGATACCAGAGATTGAACCTCGATGCACTCCATTTCTTTTGCCACTCTGCTTATAATTTGATGATTTGCCCAAAGAAAAAAATTCAACCTGTTTTTGATTGCGTATTTCTATTGCGGTATTTTTATCAACTCTGAAAAGAAACACCGAAAATGATGGAAACAAAATTGATAAACTTTTTTTCAATCGGTTTTTTTTGGCAACGTAATGTTCTATATTAGGCTGTGATCACGACGCGACGCTATCAAAAATATTTTTCATGATGAGCGAGCTAATGTGTGTGTGTGTGTGTGTCGACTTTGGTTTATTGCTTGAGTCGCAACCTTGCACCTGCAGCTGCAGCTTGAGTTTGAAGTGAACTTTCAATTGATTGCAAACTAAATGAATGAGTCAGCTAACCTAACCTCTACATTACATCTTCTGCCCCTCACCTTCTTCCTTCATCCTGTTTGTTCACTGTTATTGATATGCTTTGGCGCTCATATCACACACACACAAACACATTCAACACATTTACACTCGCATAGATGAAAGTTTTTATTTGCTGTGATATCTTGAAATAGCAACAATGTTGCTGTGTTAACTGTCTTTGGTTGCTTGCTCTCTTTCTGCTCTCTCTTATGCTCTTTTAATCATTTTCGGAGCATAACTTTAGCTATTATAAAATTTGCCATTTAGTCAGCAGCAAAGTTGCTAACGCGTCTGTACAAAGCACCGCACGCAGCAAGCCGAAGCCGAAGCAACCGAAGCCGTAGCCGAAGCTTAACCCCGCCCGCACTCGCTCAATTATTTACTCTCTCGCTCTCCGTGACGAGAGCTAACGAATTGAAGTAGCAGCAGCAGCAGCAGCAGCGGCAGTTAGCTTCAGTTAGACAGTCGCGACGGCGCGCTCGTTTCAATCAGACGCTGAAAATCCAAGGGAATAAATAGTTTTTATGACGTTCGTTTCGAATACACTTGATTTTTCAGTGCAAATTGCAGTTTAAATAAATGTCGTTTTTTTTCGTGTGTTGTGTTTAAAAAAAGTGAATCTGTGTAAGCAATAACAATAACTACAACAATAACGTGCATACATAGCAAGAGCAACAACAACGACTTGTGGGTTGGTATACAAAATTGAACTTAATACATTTGTGAATGAGACTAAAAAAAAAGCCAATGTGCCACACTCTGTGTGTGGCTCTTGTGTTGTCCAGTCAACGGCTTTTCTAAATTGACATACTTTCTAAAAGCGCTGCTAGAGAAGCAGCAACAGCAACAGCAGCAGCAGCAGCAGCAACAACAGCAGCAACAACAACAAGCAAATCTGACCAGCAACAACAAGTAATGGCAATGGCTAAGTGCCACAGCAAATGCCGCTGCAGCAGGGGCAGCAGGTTTACAACAAACGGAGACACAGAAACAGAGACAGAGCCTCATAAACAAGTTGATAGACAGCCGAGCAACAACAGCAAAAAAAAAACACAACAAAAACAACAACACTAACAACAACAACAACAATGGTAGCGACTGCGCTGCGACGCACTTCATATGCCTCTGACCATTGGTCTTTGAAGCTTTTACTCAGGTGTCTACTGCGACTCGTTTGGCCAGTGACTAAAACTAACTGTGAAAAATGCAATCCATGCCTATTTGAGCTTTCATTCCATATCAAAAGTCTTAGCCAAAACCAAATTCGATACATCTTTGATTCATTGGAGATGGCTTTCAAGCTGATTTTAAAGAAAACTAAAAGTAAGCCTTTGGCTATCAATTCTCATTTTCATTATAGAAATTTCAAATGTTGTTCAAAAAAAAAAAGGAACTAAACTTAAAAAATATATATAAAGATTAGGATTAAAATAAGATGATTGATTTAGCGTCATGAAATGAATTAAGACTAATTAATCGAGACTCATCTATTTGACGGCGCCACCTAATATATCTATAAATTCTACAACTAAAAAAATGTTGATGAGACTGGAGCTCAGATTATATTGTTTGCCAGAACTACACTCATGTCCATACGGAAAATTGACCACAAATCATCGCAAAGGGTTTCACGCTTTTCTATATGCCTTAGAGATTTTAAAGATTTGCCAAGAAGCAAAAAATTTTATTCAGTGAGTAAAATTGCATTGCCTTTAAATGAGTAGGAATGAGCAGCGATAGAATTTGAAAAATTTTTCTGGCACTTAAAAAACTTTAGTAAATTTGTTTAATGAAATAATCATGATAATTGAAGATCTCTTTTAACTCAAGATCAAATTATTTGGCAGTAGCATGATGAATGGTACATATTTCCCCTAGGCGAGTCTATACTCGAAAAAAGCTGATGCTCTTGGTGCATGCGATGTGCGCGTGTTTTAATGCATTTAAATTCGCTATTTAATTTATGATATTGTTATTGGCTTTAACGTTGAAAAAAAAGCTTAACCAAATAGCAGCGTTTTCAACGTTTGTTTTTAATGCTGGCCATGCTTTTTATCAAGTGCACCTGATGATATGATGAAAAAGATGGTTGATCAGTCTCTCCCTCTCTTTCGCTCTCTCGCTTTTTCGCTCGCTCTTCATGTTTTCAGAGTTGTAGACTTGTCTAGCTGATGAGGCCTTGATGGTTTCAGTGCTACGGAGGCCATTGGCCAACGTTGGCCGCATTGCTAAAATTCCGCAGCTTTCTTTTGTCTTGCAGCTTTCTTCAGCGTCTCCATGTAAATTTTTGTTGAACCCGTCAACAAAAAAAAACAACCAGACAGAAACAAAAAAAATAAATGCTGTTAACGTTTTAAACAAGACACGCCCAAAAAAAAAAAAAAACAATAGCTATCAAATGATAAAAATCTCTGCTGAAGGTCACGAAGAGTTAAATTCTAAAAACATTTCGATGAGTTACTCACTCGACAATGTTTTTTTTTATTTTTCGCGTTGACGCTTCATTGATTTACAGTAAACGAGAAAAAAACTCATTTACATAGGTGTTTTAACTCCCTTTTCCACCCTCCAAGCAACCCTTTCATAGCTCGTTGATTCATTATTGTTGTCATTAGCATGAAATCAAAGCGAAAATGTCAAAAGCAAATACCTTAAAAAAAAATAACATTTTTGGGGGAACAGGTTCTCTTGTTGTTTTGGATTTTTGCTCAGCCGAAAGTGATGTACAGAGACTTGTTGTTACAGGTGTAACTTTTAACTACATACAAATGCTCATTGATACGGCACACACAGACAATATACATGGGCTTTTAGAGTTGCTCAGAAATGAGCACGTTTGCACGTAAAGCAAGCACAGATCGTACTTGCTCTCTCACTCTCTCGATCTCCCTCTCATTCTCTCTCGTTCTGTCTATGACGAGCTTTGCACTGCGCTTTTAGTGTTGCGTCAAAGTTCAAGGTGTAAAAGAAATACGATAAATCTTTAACATGCTTGTTAATATAACAATGTGTGTGTGTGATTGTGTGTTGCTCTCTCACTCACTCCTCATGCCTCGTTTCTACTGCTCTCTTGCATTGCTCAAAACTGAGCTCATCATCAGTTGCGGAGGATGAGAAGTACAAAGAGAAGGAGGTGGCAACAGCAGGTAGGCAGTAGTAGAAGCAGCAGCAGCGCACACGTTTAAAAATAGTTAATTATTAATTGATGAAATGACTAATTGTGCAATTGTTGTTCCCATTGCTGTGTTGTTGCTGTCGACTGCCATAAGTGTAAATGTGTGTAATTTTATTTTTATTTTTTTCTATTATTTTTATTAATTTTTTTTTTACCTATTTGTTTTTGCATGCGTCAAGGTAGAAGCAATTTAATTTAACGGCGCTTGGCGATGATGATGAATCATTTATAGCTCAATGACAGTAATGTTCGTTTGACTTAGATTGACATTGTGATAAAAACACACACACGCTGATATGCACTTGTGGCCAAAAAGGTTTCTTACTTTACAGCCCGAATATGGATTGAGCTTGTTAAAGGCTTATGACTTAAAAAGCCTCTGAGCTTTCTGAAAGCTTCTTATGTTCAGAAAGCCATATGAAGCAGTGTAGCCAAATAAGTTATATTCCAAACAACTCGTCCTTTTTTATTTTAATTAGTTTGTCGGAAGTTTTGTCAAACATCCCATATCCAAATATTTGTCCATTTTTGATTTCTGTAATACTTTATAGATTTTTACTTCAAATATTATTGTTATAAAAAAAATGTTGGGTCATCAACGACTATTTTTTCTTGTAAACGAAGCAAATTATTGGTTTGAAGATTCAATTGTGTGAATCCCACTTCATTTCATCAAGCTAAAGAAAAAGGGAAAATTTAAATTATAACCAAAATTTTAGAACGTTGCAAAAATATTTTTCATGATTCAATTCATTTTCATAAATTGACAACTTCAGTTAAGACAGTTGAAAAATCAAAGTAAAAGATGCAACTGATGAAACAAATTGGTTGAAATTTGATTTACAGGAATATTAATAATGTACTTACTGTCGTATATACGAATGTGATGTGTGTGTGTGTCTGCTTTGCCATTTGTTTTAATTTTTTTTTTTTTATCGAATTGTAATCATTTGAAAATGTTTTTGCTCTCTTTCTGTGTACGAGTGTTTAATTTGTTGCCGTTTGTTTGTTTTAGTTTTAATGTTGTTTTAATGACAGCTGTGACGCCAACGATGTCAACGCCGAAGTCTACGTCGACGTCGACGTCGGTGCTCGCTTTGGGTTTCTTACTTGTTTTTGATTTTAATGCCCATTTTCATTAAAGCTGCTGTTTTTGTTTCTATTTTTATTGCATTCGCTTGGGTGAGTAATGCATAAATCAATCAAAGAGCAATAACAAGGCACAAATCCTCAGCATGATTAGTGGATAGGTAGGATTACCTAATTTAAGTATATATGTATGTAGTCAATTAACTAGCAGTCGATAAGCACGCAGATTCCATTCAGTTGTGTATACACACACACACACACACACACACACACGCACGCACTCACATGTGAATGACAATTTCAACGGAAACTTGAGAGGCAACTGAACAATTGAAGTGTCTGCGGCTTCAACTGCGGTGCATATCGTATGCATAACCTCAAAACTCAATGTCACGCATATTATTTACTCATATTTTATTAGAGTGTACGTGTGAGTGTGTATGTGTGTGTCTCTATTGTCTATAGGTTTTTTTTTTGTTGTTGTCTTGACGATTAATATTTGCGCCAGCGTTGGAGGTAAAATGAAATTAGCTAACCGAGTTGCGACTGCGGCTGTCATAAAAATAAGTTGCAAATAATAAAAATAATAGCAAATGGCAGAGATGAGGCCGTCGCTTCGTTATTGTTACTTTTATATCAACGAGTATCTTTATAACTATGTATCTCTGTTACTCCAATGCTCATTAGTGTTGCATCATAAAAGTTGCTGCTAGTCGCACAGTTTTGCATGCACAAATTGTCGTTTTATAACCGCACAAAAAGCTTTGCATACATTTAATAAATTACACACACTACAAAACGTTAACTAAAACGGGCAGCAACAACAAATCACGCATCGAATTGCTCATATCTCTCTTCCGCCTGGACCTGACCCCCCTCTTCACAATGCTTAACACTGCTTGCGCTCAAATTAAGGACGTAAAGCAGCGCTGCTCTAAATACTTAAGTAAGCAGCGCAGCTTTTAATTCTTCGACTTCGTCTCTGCCTGCGCGCAGTGTGTGCTTATGTGAAAGAGTGAGATCAAAGACGGAAAGCTTAAGTGCGTGAGTTCGTGAGTGCGTGAGTGTGTTAACTGCTTTGTTTACCGATAACGCATCGAGGGGGGCGGGGGTAAACATGCGACCCAATTGACAGTCACCGTGGTGCTGTAGTTATTTGTCTATTTGCCAATTTGTAATTGTTTTTTTTTTTTTTTTTTTTTGGAG
The DNA here is from genome assembly GCA_035043635.1 of Drosophila rellima. Taxonomy (NCBI): domain Eukaryota; kingdom Metazoa; phylum Arthropoda; class Insecta; order Diptera; family Drosophilidae; genus Drosophila; species Drosophila rellima. Next base: position 2,368,370 of record JAWNMV010000134.1, on the reverse strand, counting down.
CTCTTTATTTAGCTAGTGTTCGCTTTTCGGGCAGGCCACATAAAAATACTGATATGAATTATATTTATAACACAAACATGGTTGAGTGAGTGTGTGTGTGTATTGTTGTGTTTGTATGTTAGATAAGATATGCACATGATTTCATTGTGCAAATACAGAAGAATAGTTGCTAACGGAAGTGACGTTGACAACAATCGAAAACTAAAAAAAGAATTTAAAAAAAAAACGGCAAAAAACACGCCCGCAGCACTGTAATAGTAATTTGATTTTAATACATTTTTTATTTAGTTTTTTTTTTAGTGTGTCAAACAAAAAACATTCACTACAACATTAATTTGATTGAACTCAAAAAAAAAGGAAAACAATAGAGGACGTACTGTTCTAGTGATCTCGACCAGGAGATACCCTATACAAGTCTGATGTACTTAGCACTAAAGTGCCACTAGGAGATACATACCTAGATACATGTCTGAGATACTTAGCAGATTGAAATTTAGATTCCAGCAAAACTGATCAAGAATTAATGGTCTTTGTTGCTTAAATTCACTTCTACATTTTCCAAATACCCAATAATTTTTCCCTGGACTGTTGTGTATTAATACTGTGTGATATGTTAACAATTTCAATTGGAATTGCACGTCGGGCGACTTTACGTGGCCAGCACTGATAAGCGACACGTCTCTGTTATGTAATTTGACCCAATTGAGATTATCATTGACAGCACGATATACACACACTCTACAACCACAACAACAATCACGTAGTAACTATTGGCTCAAATTAGCCGGACACTGTTTGGTAGTGAAAAAAAAATATAGAAATAAAACTTTCCAATGATTGAGCTGTGGAAGCAACCGAAAAAAATGTCAAAAACTGTCAGTTGCCCTTCAGCAGCAACAACAATAATAATAACGTCAACAATGTGTTCGCTTTGTATGTTTGTGTTGGTTTTTTGCATGCAAAACATTTGTCAAATTGACCAAAACAATTAACAAAAACTAAGCAACACGCGAAATACAAGAAGCAGAAGCGTAAAAGGAAGCAGTAAAAAGTGGAGAAGTTTGTTTTTGAGGATGGGGCGGATAAGCTTTTGATATATTAAAAGATAAATAAATTAAATTAATGTAATAAAGAAATTAGAATAAACTAAGGAAAAGTTATTTAAAAAAAAATCTTCATATAATAAACTATTGAACATTTTTAATAAAAAATTAAATAAACAGAATTTAAAAAGAAATTTATAAATTTAAAAAAATAAAATTGTATTTGTTTTTGTCATTTTAGTTATGGAAAAGGATAACAAAAAATTAATAACAAATGCTTAAAGAAAAGAGAATCAAAATTTGAATGAGCTTTTAATATTTTAATTGTGGATAGGAAAAATACAAAATAAATAAAAATCAGCAATATCTATGTAGTTTATTTAAGTATGTATTTATTAATCGACAACTAAGAGCTGGCAGGAAAAAGTGTTTAAAATTACATTTTTTATTTTACTATTACTATAAATTTAAATTAAGAGTGTAGAGAAATTAAGAGTAAGTGTTTTAACACAATGATCATTAAAAACAATATATTTATGAATCTTAAACAATTTATTAAATTAATATAAACAAATATAAACCATCAAGTGGAATTCCGAAATCAGCGCAATTTCTTCAGCTCAAACTATTGCAGTAATGTGGGATTTTTCTTTCTTTTACCAATTTTGACTTTTTTTCTCTTATTTTTCAGTCCAATTCTGCATATTTTCAGATCTAAGTGCCCGTACTGATTAAATTCTTTGCTAAATAATTTTAATTGTTTAATCTTATCCCGCGCTCTGTTCTCTTCCAATCTTTCTTCCACTAAGTGCTTGACAGTGTTGTTAAGTGCCTGGTGGCTAGTGTTGTTTTGGACTTTGAATGAAATACACACAAATAAAAAGCATTAAAACTAATTGTTGCAATGAGTTGACGATTTAGAAAAGAAAAAAAAAAGTAATCTTAAAGAAGAGAAAGAAACGCAAATGTCATAAAATGAGAAAAAAAACACACACAAAATGCTTTTAAAATGTATTTGCGTGTCGTGTTAATTATGACCACGTTGATGTTTTTATTTTCTCCCATTCCGAACACCTCATTTCCTCTTCTCCCTGCCTCTGCCTCTGCCTCCCCCTCGCCGCATCATCCATCTCTTCCTTAAGCTCCTACACATACAGCGCTGTTTGTTGTCTCTTCTCTCTGTTCGCTTTTCACATGTCGTGTAGATGGATACATAAAAACGAAGTCGCTGACATTTGACAGTCGCTTCGTTGTTGTTGTTCTTTTCTTTACGTGCTTGCCATTTGTTTGCTATCAAGAACATTTAAGCCTAATTTGCTTCATTAAATTGTCACATTTGTATTTTAAATTGCTCACTGTATGTGTACACACAACACACACACAAACACATTTCCATAGACCTCATAGAAATTTAATATAAAAACGCTTTCGGGCGGCATTTGAACTTTTTTTCTTATTTTAATTAACAGCTGCACTGAAAATATTTTTAAGAGCGTAATTAACATTTGTTACTAAGCCGTAAGCTGTTTCTGCCGAACGTTTATAGCCAGCTGTCCCTCCCCCTCGTCCGCCCCTCTTGACGTTCGCTTTACCTGTTCTCCTCATTTACCATTAAACAAAACGATAATAGAAGACTGACTTATGTATCAAAGAGTCTTCAACTAACTGATGCCCTGCAAAGCTGCAGATGTAATTATATCGATTATTTGTAAACATTTTTAGATTCGTGTTCCTTTTCAAATATAAGCATTCAATTTGGGAGTGGTCTTATATAGGATCTGGATATATGTAAAGTGGCAAAGCTTATTCCATAATATCTGGAAAAAAAAATTCGACAAGACCTAAGTACTCGTAGTGTAAAATCTGTAAAAATCGTAGTCGATGCAAAAGTGTAGAATACCCTCTTCGATTGATTTGACTATGTACAGGGTACAAAAACAGTTTACTTGGTCAGAGATTCATTCGCTTGATTGCCCCATTTTAATTATTGGCCACAGCCAGTGCACAGAGAAGAGTCGAAAATAAAGACAATAGATGGATAGAAATTATGGGGGGGGGAGGGGAAGTATGGGGAGCAGAAAAGGAATCAACACGCCATGAAAAATGACAAATAATTGTTGAAATTAAAAGTTTTTGGCGCAGAAAATGTTTTGGCTATTTATTTGATGTTTATTATTATTATTATTATTATTATTTTGTATTTTGATGCTTGTTTTATGACTTGAAATGAAAATGAAAAGTAAAAGCGAAAGACGGCTGAGACGTATTGCCTCTTTCTCCTCTCTCTCTCGCTCTTTCTCTTTATCTTTTCGCTTTTACGTGTATTTTGTAGTTATTTGGCTTCCATTGCGTTGCGCATACGCAATGCGAGTAACGTCGCTGCCGTTTGCCCTTTTTGCTCTCTCTCTCTCTCTCTCTCTCTCTCTCTCTCTCTCTCTCGACTCTTTCACTGCTTGCTTCTGCGCTCAAAAGCTCATTAGTCGCGTTTGTCTTTGTACTTTCCGTGGTTCCGGTGGTCAAGCAGTGAACGTGATTTTTTGTTGTTGTTGCCCCCCCGTTGGCCTCACGGTGACTACCGATTGCTCAAAATTTGAACCCATTAATTGCAGTTAATGGATATTAAATATAAACAAAACAATAAGTCAATGTTGCGCGTGGGTTAACTTAACCCACAGCGGGTAAAAATTATGTAAACTGGACTGTGTATAACAGTTAGACGAGCACTTGGCTAAGGGGAGAGCGAGCTGTTATCGATAATAGCAGACGTGGAACTATGTCAAATATAATATCGATAACAGTTGAAGTATGTATTTTTAGTTGGTTAATGTGGCTAATTTTATTTATAGTAGATTTTTAAAATTAAGCTATAGTTTATTGATAACAGCTGAGCTATGTTAGTTAAATTAGGGACGTAATCAATAACACTTTATTAAAAATTAACCAACTCCTATCGATAACATCGATGACAGGACAACTTGAAATGTATGATATCGATAATAGCTGTAACATCATGTATTTTCAGTTGATATTAGGAGATGAATTTACTATTATCTATGGTCGGGACCATTGACATCATAACTAAGCTAGGTAAACTTTTAGAGATGAGCTAACTTTTTTATCAATACAACTTGATTGCTTTCTGTCCTTTGGTGCGTCATGTTGCCAACGTTACTTACGCATTTTGCCAAATCATTTTCATTTCCGCTTCTGTCGGTGAACTTCAAAAAAGTCAGCCCAGCCACTCCCCTACATCTTTCTCCTTCCATACAAACACACCAGCACAGCAAATGAGCCAAAGTCAAAGATTAAAAGTGAAATAAAATCAAATGTCTTGTAATCAACTCTAGTTAGGAAATGACGCACATCTTGTTGAATGCACATTGGGAACGACTCAAAACTTTGTGTCTGTGTGGATATACATCCATACATATCTTTCAATGATTCATCTGCTAATTTGGAACGCACTACTCGCAGGTTTGGCTCTCAAAAGTTTGATTCAAGCCAAAGGAATTTGTCGTTGCTGCCGCTGCTGATTAGCGTCGTAGCTCATTTACACCTGTCTAAAAAAATATGAGCTCATTTCTAGTTCTACTGTATTGTCCCACTCGTCTACAGGGGCAAATAAATATCATTGTACAAAAAAGTAAATAAATAATAAAAAAAGAGTTAAGTAAAGCTTGAAGTACGTAAGCTCGCCTTGAGTGCTGGCACATCGATTTGGAAATACTCTTAAGCATTTAATTTAATTTAATTAATTTCCAATTTTGGGTAAACGTAAACTTTTTTTCTTGATTCAAATATATAACAAATAAAATATCTTCTACTTTAGAATTCTTAGTCTAATTTTGTACAATACTGGTCACTTCCTTGTTATAAATTCTCCAACATGACTTTGTCGAATATCTCTACGAAGAAATTCTAGAAATCGTAATTTCCTTAATTTACATAGTACTTTCTATTGTAATTACAATATTGTGCCACGTTTTTAATATTATGACAGATGATATACGAAATTTTATGTCGAATGAAATAATATACTAATTAGGTACATGTGCATCAATTTGCTGGAAATTCTTGTAATACAAACACAGCTTGAGATACTCGCACTTTATTTTTATTATAATTATTCTCGTTGTTGTCGCAAACAACTTGATAAGGTTAATAATGTACATAAAGTATTCTGTACCCTTTCTAGGGTATATCATAACTTACTCGTACATTTGTATATGTAGTGTGTGTACATTTGAAGTTCACGCAGAAGCGATAATAAAGTCGGCATGATGTCATAATTTGTGTAAGCAACAACAATGTGAAACCGAAACTTTGGAATTTCTTTTTCGTTTTGCAGCTAATGATTATTAATTTGCATTTCGACGGAAACCGATTTTTTTCCAAGCTCGTTTCAAAATCAAATTTTATGCATATGCGTATGTGGTGTGTGTGTGTATACCCTATATCATATTTACCAGTCAGTATTTGTTAGATAAACAATTATGTTGTTTGTTTCTTTTCTCTGTGTGACGTCACAACTAAGACGCGTTTCTCGAATGTCACATGTGTGAAAATGTCAAATTGATTTTCATTTCAACGATGATATTTTACTTTCAATTTGGCATCAGCAAATAACTTTGGTTAGCATGCGCGACTAGCTGATACCCTATTTGAAAACTCTATTACATTTAAAAATTTAACACTGTATTTCATTAGCCAGTTGCTCTCAAATATTTTTAGAGTATAAGGCTAAAAATCGAAGCTTAAACTTTGTTTAATTATATTTTTTATTTTGTTGGCATAATTGTTAACACAATTTTTTAGATAATTTCCAACAATGTTCCTTCTTGTTCTAAAATCACTGAACTTTAATTGAGGTCTGTATGTCGTATCGAAGCTAAGTATACCCTTTGCTTTACACCCAATAGGGTATTAAAGAGCAGTTAAATCTAATGTTTGATCTAAGTGAAGTTAAAAGAGGAAGCAATGTTTGAGCAAAGTTGAAGAGTTTGTTGAATGGGTCCAAATTGCTGGGCAAACTTGTCATCGTGGTTGTCGGGTCCGAGGTTCCATTATTTCATTATGAGTTCAGTTCGTTAAGTTTCATAATATTATGTGTGTACTTACATTTTTCGTTTGCTCGGAGTGCTTAATAAGGAATTTTAAACGATAAGTTCATTCTCATGTTCTCCACCAACTCGTTACAAAATCGTAATCTATTTATTGTTTCTGTTTTTTTTTTTGCATTTCCGTTAAGTAAACGAAACATAAACAATTTTATCAACGAATTTTTGTCAGCGCGCTTAGCAACAACATTAGCAATAATGTTCAGTTAATTTTTAAGCACACGATTTCTTAATTAGGAACGTAAAATTTGTTGTAGCTTTTTGGTTTGTCGAAGTGCCAGGTAAAATCGGAAATAAACCTAAACCATCCAGATATAATGTGATATATACATATATATGTACTTTTGTGTTTCTATGTATAGGAATTATGATCGTGAGCATTCGATTTGCAGTCGCATTGCGCTTGCAGAAAAAAACGCTAATTTGCCTCAATCACAAACGTCAGAATATTGTTTAAATTGTTTGTAAAAATTTCAAGAAATAATTACATAGTATATATTTGAACCGAATTTGCAGAAATTGTTAAGTTTTCGCAACTGTTTTAAGTACTTGACTAATTTCGAAATTCTCTTAATCTTTCTCATTACAGTCTGAACCAATATAGTAAAAGCCACAAGCAGGAGAGCAAAAACAAAACTTTGTGCCACACAACAACCTTTAAAATTCCACTAACAACAACTCGGCGAATAGACAAGCAGCAAAATGTCGCCAAAATCGGTAAGTTAAATTTACCTAAAATAAAATATGATTTAAATTATTTTTAAATGTAAATTGTCAACACTTCGATAGTTTGTTGTCAAATTACTGTTAGCTGAAACTGTGTATCAAATCTTATGTACATGCTGCAAGAATAGTTTTTCCTATGCAGTGTTGCCAGAATATGTTTGATTCCACAGTCTGGCTTCTTTGTTTTCGATCAGCGCTGCCATAACATTTGAAAAAATGGAATTTAATTTAAAGTTTTGATATGACGGGCAACACGTACGAAATGACAGAATTTAGTTTGATTTGATATCAAATAAAATTTCAATCGTTATGCAATCAATCACAGACACAATTAAATATATATAAATGGCATATCTGCTTTAAACCGATAACAAGTGCAAAAATAAAAGAAAATCAAAATAAATAGAGTGGAAAGAAGCTTGTAAATCAAAATTTATTATCAGATAATTGCACAACCAAAATAAAAATAGAAAAAAAATTAGAGAGGTAGAATGGGAAAACATGCTTATCAATAATGATTGACGCTAGATGGTAAGTTAAGCTAGAATACGTCATCGACGACGTCATAACATGACCAAATGCCTGACGTCCGTAGTTTTCTTTCCTTCTTTTCTTTTAATATAATATTTCTTCTCTGTCTCATCTGTTTTTTTGGGCCGACATTTGGATGTGACGGCGATAAAATCTTATGACGTACTAACGTCGTCGTCCTACTTGAAAAGCCGCCCGGTGCACTTGACCCTGTCACTTCTGCCGAAGCCCATTTCACGACTCTTGGCCAACTTGTGATGTCGCTGCTTGTCTATCGTTGACAGCTTGACCGTCGCGTTGTGCAGAACTGAATTAGTTTTGATTTGATTGACAGCGAATCAGGGCAACAAAACCTTTGAGTAGACGGAGGGACCAATAAATCTGTCGAATGATTTCAGTGTCATTGTCTTCGTCGTCTAACTTGTCGCTAGCATGTCAACTTGGCCTTAATCGTAACCATAAACTAGAAAAGTTGGCCAAAAATTAATTGTCACGAACGAATTTTAAATTTTCCATAATATATTTATATTTCTACAATATGACTGGGTTTTTGTTTAGGTTTTTCATGAATATCTACAACAATTATTAATTTTTAAAAAGTATTTTCGTAATGATGTACAAGAGAAATATAGGTTTTTGCTTAAAAACACAAACGAATCAAATCCTATTTGCACTATTTGCAAGAAAGCCACTATTAAAAGATTTATCGAAGTTATTTAGACGAAATCTTATAAGAATACCGAAAAGAATAGTTTTACTAAAAAAAAGTAGCAATTTCTTATTTTGAATGAAAGAATACATATGTAAGTATTTATGTTAATTGTCATACATAAAGAATTCTCAAATTTTAGTTACAAAATACAACAGGATTGTCAATGAAGAGAAAGTCAGAGCTACGCTGAGTTTCATTGTATTCGTAATAGTTTAGCAATTGTTATTAGATTTATAGATTGTAATTAAAAGACCAGAGTTGAAATATATTCCTTATCTTTTTCAATTTAATACTATCACTAAAAATAACAATTCATATTAGATTTCTTGATTAACTATGAAAACAAAAAACAAATCGTGAGCTTATCAAAAAGCGCTCTAAAAATAAAATCAGATTTCGTCCCCCTCCAGCTAAGCTTATTTAGTTTTTTTTGTGGGCTTGGCTAATTGCAGGTCCAACAGAACTGACGGGTCAACGCGGCGTATGATTGACGCTGATTTGTTTGCTCAGGGCGAGCCTCCCCTTCCTTCAGGAAGAACATAACATATATATATAGTTACAAATATATAGTCAGTCCGTCAGTCAGTTTGTCAGTTTAGTGTGTGCTGAGTCTATTTATATCTGGCATAATTAACATGCAATTAGTGCTAGCAGCTAGACAGGAAAATTAGAATAAATTAAAGAAAATGCAAAAAACCGTAGAGAATAGGGAGAAATAAAATAAGGAAAAATATATCCACTGAATGCTGTTGTTGTTGTGGCTGTGCCCTACCTCACGTCACCTCCCTCCACCTGCCTTCCTCCCTCCCTTCTTAGTTGACCTGAGTACGAATCAACTTAAAAAGCTATTGCGACTTTTCCATTTTCCTCAGTTGACACTGGACAACAGAGCGACGTGCATTTGTCAAGTTTGTCTATTGTGGAAAACGCGAGAAAATTTCTATTCGAATATTCAACTTTTTTTTTCGTGCTCGCGACTGTGTGTGTGCGTGTGTGTGTATGCGTGTGAGCTGGCGTAAAGCGCCAACTTTAACTTGTAATTATTCAAAAACTACTGAAAAACGCCTGGCTGCCCAAAATGGTCGTCGTCTCCGACAGCCGCACGCGTTTCACGCGCTACGGCGGCAGCGTCAAGTCCAAAACGGTATGGTTCCTCCGTGGTTCTTTTTCCTACATAAACTTATTAATTACGTCAGTCTGAACTAAAATATGAACCAAAAATTTGGAGCAATTTTCACAAATACTTTATAACTTTGAAAATCTATAAAAATTAGAAAAGTGTCAGTATACTTTAGAATGGAATTAGCTGATTTGATTTACGGAAAATGAAATCGTTTAAATTGCTAGATCAAACATGTTGCTGCATGTTTATTTTTTTAGACTCATATTTTATAATTTACTATAAATTGAATAATTTCTGTTCGAAGTTGAAAACGAACTTAGTTCTAATCAATAACTGTTGGAGAAATATTCATATTTTCTATCAATCGTAGTTTAAAGGTACTTGAATGATTGCTTAAAGCAACAACTATCGATATTTATCAGAAACTTAAAAGCAATCTGTCAATTTGGTGTGAATATACACGTTAAGTACGTTTCCTTATGAAATCCAAATAAATCGATTTGTCTTTCAACCATTATCGAAGTCAGCAATTGCGTAACAGTTTTTTGGCTGGCTTTTGTTGGCATAATCTGCATCAATTGGAATAGTTTACAAGCTAAGTGTATAAAAAATGCGACTTTAGCAATTATTTTCTGGTTTCTTTATCTTTTCCTTGATTTTTTATGAAGTCGCATTTAGTTTTGTGATGCATTTTTATGGTTTCTTTCCGTCTTGACCAAATAAAATATACGTTGTGTAGGCCAACATTTTGGCATAGCTGAGAGCAATTTGTCGCGCAGCAACCAATCGCTGTCGAATGCTGGTTGACGTGGAGTGAAGGAGGGTGTGATGGTATGTGGTGGGGAGTGGTGGGAAGGGGAGGGGTAACTAGAGTCGTCAACTGGTTGGTTATGCGGCTGCTGTTTCCGTTGCACAGTGAGGCCACTCAGTCAGTACAGTTATGATCGTATGCACGTACATTCAATACACACACAAACACTACAGACACACACGCACTACGTACACATAACAACATCATGCATTAACCCAAAAACGTTAATTGGATTGAAATGAACGTTTTCAATTTCCTTGCATTGTGTCACGTTTGATTTGCATTGCGAAAAACCAGTACAAAACACATAAAAGACACAAAGTGGAAAAAAAGACAACAAAACAGAGAAAAAGAGAATACACGACAGTAAATGTAGCAAAACAAAAGAAAAGTTCAAATAAACAAAACAAGACACGAAACTTAACCAATGCATAATTTGCATTCTCGTAAAAGAACAAACGTTGCCAAAGTACATTTCAATAATGATGATTTATCGCTATCGATAGTTTATGAAATAAACCGTTTAGCAAAGAGGAAACTTAAAGATTAATTTTTTGATTTTATGCTAAGCTGGAAGAAATTATATAAATAATAAACAGGGAAAAAGGTGAAAAAAAAAATCTTTAAAAATGAAAATGCACTTAAAGGAAATATTCAAGAAATAAAAAGCTTAATTTCACTTGAAGAAAAAAAAAAAACAAAAGATTACATTAATTTTTAGCATTCGAAGATATTATTCATATTAATATCAAGAAAAATTGTTTTAAATTTTTGAAAGCAAAGAATCGATTGATTGATTAACTGGACATAAGCGGGAACTTTTGGAAGATGGGATTATGAGTGAAGTTCGCAATGCATGTGTCGGCTAATTACGAACTCACACACCTGCGCCTACACACACACTAACAGGGGGAGAAAATCACTTTCGGAAAACGGCAAATGCAATCAACCATGACATCAACAACAGTCGGACAGACAGATAGCAGGCGAATGGATTGACTGACTGACTGACTGACTAACTGACTGACTGTCTGTTTGAGCTTATTGTTGGGTGCGGGGAAACTGTTATACAAGCTGTGTCACATGTCCGATATACAGGTGCATAAGTTTGTGTGTGTGTGTGTGTGTCTATGACTGTGACTGTGTTTGTATGTCACTTGACCAATTTGGAAAGCGCGTGGATGAAAAGGGGCTGACAATTGATGTGGAACAGCAGAGATACAGACATGGGAAAATCAATGCACGTGAGCAAGACACGTGAGAAGAAGAAAATTATCAGATATTCTACATGCGATCAGGTCGCAAAATAATTCTAGAATATTTAAGTTTATATAATTGTAAAAGTCTGAGAAGTCTGAATATGTTTGGTTTTAATAAGACATATTGACTATCGATACTTAATAGATAGTACGAATAGTACAACGCTTACGTTTCGATACTATTGACACATTTTTGCTAAACGAATATAGATTCTACAAATGCGATGCCGAATTGCATTTAGTCTTAACTCAATATATTTTGATGATCGATTTATTATCTATATTTTGCGTGATAGTATTCATAGATCCTGTATGCAGCCTTTATTTCTGCGATAACTATCGATATACTCTAATTCATATACAATTTTTCTATCTTTCCAGCTAAATGTGCGCGTCACGACAATGGACGCAGAACTGGAGTTCGCCATTCAGTCGACAACGACGGGCAAACAACTGTTCGATCAGGTGGTCAAGACGATTGGACTGCGTGAGGTTTGGTTCTTTGGTCTGCAGTACACGGACTCAAAGGGTGATTCCACATGGATCAAACTATACAAAAAGGTAGGCAAATTACCAAAATTAGAAAAAACTATAGACACATAGTAGAGACTGCTTGAAGACACACACAGACACTCAGAAATATTCATAAAAGTTTTCTAGATTTAGAATAGACTAATTAAGGTTACGATCATATATGTCTAGCCCGAATCGCCGGCCATAAAGACCATAAAATATTTGAAACGCGTTAAGAAATATGTGGACAAAAAGACCGCAGACAGCAATGGACACAATCAGACAGATGAGAGCGAAGAGGATGATGATGCTGATGATATGGTGGGCCAAAAGAAAAAAATTAATGATAAAACTGTCCTGAAAATCCGCTAAGAAATCGTCTCGCTTGATTGTATCTTCCATTTATCCCACATTTTAAACGTAGAAACAATTAAATTGACAAATTGATAGTTGTGAAAATTGACAACGTTGCAGTGAAAACTGGCAACGAGGTAGCGAATATTACTATAATTTGCATGCCCCTTAGACTGTAGAGTTGTTAAACGAATAGTATTATAATAAGTGTGTCAAAACTTAATATAACTGATCTTTGATCTCTGATCTTTGATTGATATCTCATTCAACATGCTGCGCACTTTACACCGCTCGCACATAAAATAAATACACACAGACTGGATCAATGCCGTTTTCCACATGGGTAAACAAAGTGCAAAAATAAAATAATTATTAAAACTAAAAATATAAAAAGAAAATATCAAAATATAAATATCAAATTAATTTAAATATATGTTTATAAACAATAACAAGATAAAAAAATGGACATTATAAAAAATCAAGAAAAATATATATCAATATAGTCAATTTTATTTTATTTAAATTTATTTTATTCATGAAACTTAAAGAATTAAAAAATTTCAAGTAAAATAAATTTAAAATAAAATATATTAATAAAATGTATACATTCAAATGTATAACAAAATAATAAAAGTAAAATATTTAATTTGAAAAGTGAAAACTAATTGATTTTCTTGTATGCATAACTAGGTGATGAATCAGGATGTGAAAAAGGAGAATCCCTTGCAATTCAGATTCCGTGCCAAATTCTATCCGGAGGATGTGGCCGAGGAGCTGATACAGGACATCACACTGCGCCTGTTCTATCTGCAAGTGAAGAATGCCATATTGACCGACGAGATCTATTGCCCGCCGGAAACATCGGTGCTGCTGGCCTCCTATGCGGTACAGGCGCGCCACGGTGATCACAATAAAACCACCCATACAGCCGGTTTTCTGGCAAACGATCGATTGCTGCCACAGCGTGTTATCGATCAGCACAAGATGTCCAAGGATGAGTGGGAGCAGTCGATAATGACCTGGTGGCAGGAGCATCGCAGCATGCTCCGCGAGGATGCCATGATGGAGTATCTGAAAATTGCCCAGGATCTGGAAATGTATGGCGTTAACTATTTTGAAATACGCAACAAGAAGGGCACCGATCTGTGGTTGGGCGTCGATGCGCTCGGCCTTAACATTTACGAGCAGGACGATAGATTAACGCCGAAAATTGGCTTCCCCTGGTCGGAGATTCGTAACATTTCCTTTTCCGAAAAGAAGTTCATTATCAAGCCAATTGATAAGAAGGCCCCGGACTTTATGTTCTTTGCGCCCCGCGTTCGCATCAATAAACGCATCCTGGCCCTCTGCATGGGCAACCATGAGCTCTACATGCGACGTCGCAAGCCCGACACGATCGATGTGCAGCAGATGAAGGCGCAGGCGCGCGAAGAGAAGAATGCCAAACAGCAGGAGCGGTAAGTGAACTCCATTCAATTTGATCACCCAAATATACATATATTTATTTGTTAGCACTAGTGAAATACATTGGAAGAGCGAGTTAATTAAATCGATTTTCAATTTAGAATTTTCGAAAAACTTTAAGATCTCCCTACTTTGCTTAAAAGTCGATATATTGAGACACAACATTTTTTGTTCAAAATGAATTCAATTTGAATACAAAGTTGGCAATGTTATGAAAGCTTGAAGTTGGTCAAACCTTTGATCTTGCAACTTAGCAAGCCACAATTTTTGTTTATTTTTGGCAAGTTTTTGCATAAATTTGATTTTCGACCTAACAACTTACAAGTCAAACTTTACGCGTGTATTTTGAACTATCGATTTTTTACATTTCGATGTTAAACTCGATTCACTGTTTGGATTTGCATCACTAATTTACACCATTAACTTATATTTTGTTTTTAGCGAGAAGCTGCAGCTGGCACTGGCAGCTCGCGAACGTGCCGAGAAGAAGCAACAGGAGTACGAGGATCGACTCAAGCAAATGCAGGAGGAAATGGAGCGTTCGCAGCGTGATCTGTTGGAGGCACAGGAGATGATACGTCGCTTGGAGGAGCAGCTCAAACAGCTGCAGGCCGCCAAGGATGAGCTTGAGCTGCGCCAGAAGGAGCTGCAATCCATGCTGCAACGTCTGGAGGAGGCCAAGAACATGGAGGCCGTCGAGAAGATCAAACTTGAGGAGGAGATCATGGCCAAGCAACAGGAGGTGCAACGCATTCAGGACGAGGTCAATGCCAAGGATGAAGAGACCAAACGCCTTCAAGATGAGGTCGAGGAAGCCCGCCGCAAGCAGGTCATATCAATTGTCATTATTTTTTTTTAACAATTGTCACTAATCATTTTATATTGTAACTTGTATTATAGGCTGAGGCCGCTGCCGCGCTTCTGGCTGCATCGACCACGCCGCAACATCATCATGTGGCCGAGGACGAGAACGAGAATGAGGAGGAGCTGACGAACGGCGATGCCGGCGGCGATGTGTCCCGCGACCTGGACACTGACGAGCATATCAAGGATCCCATCGAGGATAGACGCACGCTGGCCGAGCGAAATGAGCGCCTGCATGATCAGCTCAAGGTGCGTGCCGAAACCAAGCAGTTTAATATACACATATTATATTATCTTCAGCTATAGGCTTTGTATCTCTTATATTTAGCATTTTTCAAGATGATGTAGATTAGATCAATATGTTTAGTTTCAGTGCAAATCACCTTGTAAAACCTTACTATTATAGAATTGTTTGTAAAGCATGCTTAGATTCTCGCTTTTATGAATAGTTCCTTGGCTTGGATTCCTTGGTTACTGTCAACATCTGTGCGAATCTCGTTTATTAATTTTTTTAACTATGATTTACAATTTTAATTAGCTAAAGTTTGTCAATATATTCTATTGAGTAAGACGCAAGTTCACAAACAAAGTAGTTAAACTTCCATTCGTCTTTTTTTGTAATATTTTCAATGGACTGAAGAGTTGAACATGAGCTAAGAGAATTATATTAAGATTAAGTACGGTTAGAGTATTTCGATAGTCGTTAGAACATTAGTTTTAAGCTGAAAGTCAAATCGACTTGTAATTATCTCGTTCTCTTTCTTTTCGTGTTCTCACTCTTATCGATTTTGCAGGCTCTGAAGCAAGATCTGGCGCAGTCACGCGACGAAACGAAAGAGACGGCAAACGACAAGATTCACCGGGAGAATGTGCGCCAGGGACGCGACAAGTACAAGACGCTGCGCGAGATTCGCAAGGGCAACACAAAGCGTCGTGTGGATCAGTTTGAGAACATGTAAAGCGGCCACGCCCATATCCAACTACTACTGGCTGCGCTCCCTCTCCCAAAAATCGCCACCTGCCCCGCCCACAATCGCGTCGACTCTGAAATAATATACCAACTATACACTATACTATAACAACAGTTTATATGAAGTTTATACAATTTATAGGAAATTAATTATTTTCCTGACTTGCGACGTGTATATGTATAGAAGTTAAATAAAAATATGAAGAATAGTAGGAGGAGGATAAGAGGAAGAGAAGCGCAGCGTTATTTAAACAAGAAAATACAACAAAAAAATAGAAGACACATCCGCCAACGGTTTTGACAGTCTAGTGTTAAACGACAATCAATCAATCAATTAGCTACCCCGCCACCCCACCCTTCCAGATCCCCACAGTACATAACATTTGTATAATGGTCGCAAATATTTTGTTTATTACACAATCACTCCCAGGCCCCGCCCCCCAAATCCCTTGCTTTTTCATATTTTCTTCATGAAAATGAGAAGAAAACGATACGCAGTAGCAGCAACTACACCAACAATTACAAACAGCAGCAGACAACAACAAGAACAGCTAATTGCATTTTCCCCCGTTATAAATATTATTTTTATTATTATATACACATGTGCGCAATGAAATAGGTGTGTCATTTTTTTTATTTTCCATGCATGGGATTTTTAATTCTTATATTGTTTCTTGAAAACTAATTAGCTTGCATATAAATTAAAAATGTTATTTTATTATTTAGAACATCATATCAAAACGCAAAAATAATAATAGATTAACATATATCTGATTAATCTACATTATTTAAAATGAAATAAGATTGAAAATTTGAAACGGGAAGTTTTCAAGAAAAAAATCAAGAATTCAAAATCCCATGCACTTATAAAAAAAAAAACAAATTTCACACCTATTTCATTGTCCATATGTGTAATTACTATTTTTTTTAAATTTGTATAATTAAATAAGAACTTGATTAATTGTTTCTTAAATTAACTTGCGAAAGAAAACAAAACAAACAAAAAAGAAAAACAATATTTTTAATTAATATTATTACAAAAAAAAAAAAAACGAGAAAACGAAAACACAAGTGAGAAAAAGGATAAAAATATATTATATAAACTATATTTTTCTTCTTTATTTTTGTTTTGAAAAAATCTTAAGGAAAACTATTGTGAAAACCAAACAAAGAGTTTTTAAATTAAACAATAAAAATGTAAAACAAAAAAACATAAACATACAACAACCAAGAAACATTTATTTTTTGAAGAGTGTAGCTAATCGCGAAAAGCGTAAACTTTGCCTAAACTAAATTCCAAATCTGAAATACTTATCATTCAAACTGTGCTATTCTTCGATGCGAGCATTCAGATTTAATGAAATGTGTACTAATTTTCGATGTTCCTATAACAATAAAAAATCCGTAGCATACTTTTAGGCTGATGGAAATAAGCAAAACCATTTTTTTATTTTTTATATCGATCGAAATCGATAAGTTGTAATCGATTGCCAGCAAGCATGACAGCGTTGACTTGAAATTGAAACCAACATGCATTTCAAATTGCGCCAAATTGAAAAAATGCAAGTAAGTGAAAGCTGTACTAAAGTTGCAATACTAAATAGTTGCCTTGGATTTTTTATGTTATTTACTAGCGTCGAATTTCTGCAAATAAAGATATCTAGAGCACGTCCAAGTAAAATCCTTGCACACGAATATCGTGAAATATCTTAAAAAACTGAAAGTAATAGCACACAGAAATTCAATACAGTAGGTACGATTTTTATAGGACTATACCAAATGAATAATCTGCGAGTTTGGTTCAATTATCTTAAGATTTTGGAAATTTTTTTTTAGAAAAACTTGATTTATGAACGGAACGATCCGTTTGACCACTATAATATAATATTATATCATATATGATATATCTTTGTATATGACCCAGACTGCATGTAGTAAGCTTCATCAGCACATTTTTGAAATATATGTATATGTATTTTTCGTAAAAAAATATAATATCCTCTTTAAGAGTCTTAAAATACAATCGAAAATTTGTATATATTTTTTTTTACTAGCGCTTTATTTATGCAAATATCAAATTGATAACAATAGATACATGAGCTATATAATATATATGTATGTACGTTTAATCAGATATTATTGTTGATTTGTATACAAAAAAAAAAAATGGTTATACATATATATCTAAGTATGGTGTATATATGCTATTTATGCATAATATTTATATGTACCAATTAACCGCGAAACTTAAAAATATGATCAATAAAAAAATGCATTTTTAAATTGTATGTTTTTCGATTTGTTCGCGTTTGTCATTAGCTAAAAATGTGTATATATTAAAGATATACATGAATTCTATGTATTGTATATGTATATATATATATATGCATATGTATAAGCTAATCTATGGATATAGATGTAGATATCTAGATACATATATATATATATATATGGTATATGTATATAGTATGTACGCATATAAAACATATTTAGAAGGCACATAATTACAGGCGCATACCTTTAAGGTACATGGGCGCATGGATTGGGAAACTCTCTTCCTCTCTCTCTCTCTCTCTCGCGTTCACTCTCTCTATCTCTTTCGTGTGTAATTTACAGTTAATTTGAGTATATATATTTATTTTGTTAGTAGGGATTAACAGCGGCTAGTCCAACACGTCCTCCAGAGCGCGCAAATACTGGCTCCGCATAGCTGTGGCGATATCCCTTGGGCATGCTGGCCAGTTGTTTACCCGCTGCTGTGGGGCCAACGGCAGCTCCACCACCTATGCTGTTACTGCTGCCGGGCGCGGGCGCCGGCGATGGATAACGCTCGGCATGATGAGGCACACGAGATGAGCTCGATTTGGCCACGTTGACGGGTTCCGCGGACTGCAGATATTCCCTAGAATGGGCGCGCAACTGATGACGTGACTGGGCGCGCTCCCGCTCCCTCTCGCGCTCTCTCTCATGGCGAAAGGCCTCGTGGGCATCCTCACTGCGTCGCATGGGATAATCCCGTTCACGTCGTTCCCGTTCCCGTTCCCGTTCCCGTTCCCGTTCTCTTTCCCGCTCCCTTTCCTGCCCATGGCGCTGCTGCTCCCGCTGCAGTTGCTCCTGCTCCCATTGCTCACGGGAACGTGCTCTGGAACGACTCATGATTGGCTCCGTCGGGGGCTGCAACGACATCGCCTCCTCCTCATCCTCATCGCTCCAATGCTCCACATAACTGGGCGGCTCGACGCTGCCACGTCGTCGGCGCGACGATGAACGGTAGTCGGAGGGAGTGGGTGCAACAACTGTTGCAACACCAACGCCAATACCATTGCCACTGTCACGTTCATCCAGCTCATAGCGACTGCCGCCCGTGCGTTCCATGGCCCTGAACTTGTCCTTGGCATCGTGGAAGCGTTCACGTGGTGAGACCTGATTTCCCACTGCCGCAGCACTCGCATATTCACGCATGAATTCCTCGCGGCGACTGACAACGGACGCTCCTGCCCCCACTCCGCCGATGACTCCACCGCCACCATCGCGACTGCTGGGCTTGCGTGGCGCCTCCTCGGCGTAGCGTATGCCAGTCGACTTCATCATCTTCTCCATGCTCTGTATGTAGGGCAGACTTTCCGCCTCGCGATATGGATTGCGATCTCGGGAATGATCGCGTTCCCGCTCACGTTCTCTCTCTCTTTCTCGCTCCCTTTCCCTTTCCCTGTCTCTGTCATGCCGCTCACGTCGCTCGTTGTTGTTGCTGCTACTGCTGCGCGTTTGTTCCGTCGCACCGCGATGCACTGCCGCATATTTATTGTGCTGTCCCACCGGCATTTGTTGCTCGAAGGGCAACTCGGCGGGATCCACATAACGATGACGACTTCCTCCATAACGTTGCGCCTCCTCGGCCGCATAAGACTTGAGTTGTTGCTGTTGTTGTTGCTGCTTCTTCGATGCATATTCCATGAACTTCTGCTTATCGGTTAGATTCTCCTTGCGATAGCCGCCAATGGAGTGTGGCTGCTGCTGATGTGGCTCACTGCACGGATCGGAGTCATCGAAATCGTCGAGTTCGTCGTCGTGCAACGAACGTTGCTTTACTCGCTCCCTCTCTCGCTCCCGCTCCCGCTCCCTCTCTCTATCCCTGTCCCTGTCCCTTTCCCTTTCCCGCTCCCGATCTCTGTCGTGACCGGAGAGCTTCTTGTTGAGCAATCGATTGATCTCATTGTATTTATCCGTATCCCGCAACTTGGCTGCACCTTCGTGCTTCAGCGACTGCGGCTCCTGTTGCATGACTCTATTGAATTTCGCATCATAGTCCGCTGGTCGCATTATGATCGGTTTGATCTCATCCTCCCGTGACCAGGATTTACTCGACGATGCCGGCGTCTTGGTGCGTTCCCTCTCCCTCTCCCTCTCCCTTTCTCTTTCCCTTTCTTTTTCTCTCTCCCTTTCCCGCTCCTTCTCTCTTTCACGATCGCTCGGACGCGGCACATACGGCTTGGCCGGCAAATCCCGCAGATAACTGTCCTCCGGCGGCTGCACCGCACTCTTCCTCTTCAGCTGCGCATGCGGCGGCAGCGCGATTTGTGACGGCTTCAATGCTATCACCGAATTGTCCGCCTCATTAGACCAGTGCTCATCATCTATTTGGAAGAGTATACAAATTAGAGATGAGATATGAAGGCTTTTTTATAAAGCCAATTACAGTCGAACTTCGCTAAGGTAGATAGATGAAAGACACTTTGATGCTGGTAGCTCCCAATGCCGGTGGCGTTCACACTGCGTTGCAGACTGTCACAGTGCCTCAGGGATATATGTATTTGGAATCCGATCCTTCGAGTCTATTGACCTATGGGTCTTGAAGCCATAGGTGCAGTACTTCAGGATTGTGACAATGGTCTGTGACCGTCTGTGACGCAGTGTGAACCCGGCATAGTATTAATTTATTTTAACATTATTATTATAATCAAACCGAATTAAATAGCGGTTATATTCGCATTTAGGCTTTAGGTTATCGGTTATGCAAAACTTTTATATATCGGTTACGTAAGGGTTACCGGGTTTCTTCATGTTTCGGTTTCGAAATACCATTATGATTTCGGTTTAAAAAGAAAATTTTAAGAAATGTTAAGGATATGTAAATTTAAAAACAAATATTAAATAAAAAAACAAATCGGTTTCGGTTGAAATATTTTTTGGTTTTTTGAATAAGTTATAAAAAGCTTTCTTTCCTTTACGGTTTCAGTTACTGTTACCAATTTGAATAAGTTAATACCGGTTAAAGGTATTAATCTATTAAAGATTTTATTGAATAATATTGATACAAAAAAAAACAATAACTTAATAACAATAAATTAAGTTAACTTAGCTTAACTCTCCTAAAGAAGTCCAAAATCAAAATATAAGGAGAATAGATACCTTGTTTCAAACCGCTTTAAGGGGAAGTAAAGACAAAGCAAAAGAATAAAGTAGTTTTAGCCATTAAAGAAATCGAGTTAAAGCAAAAAACATGTGAAGTGCAACTAATCGTAATGTTGCTGTAATGTTATCCTTAAATTCTATTTAGCAAAGCTCGACTGTACTTCAATATACTTGATCAAATTACTCACCACTCGAGCTGTTTAGCTCCTGGCGCTCCGGACTGGGCGCCAGATCGGAGCCAATGCCCGAGGATCCACGCGAGGACACCTGTTTGCCATTGGCATTTATCGGTGGCGCGGCTGCAGTTGCAGTTGCAGCGGCTGCCGATGCTGCTGCTGTTGATGCCGCAACGCCGACGGGGGCGGCACCTTTGGGCGTGCCAGCACCGCCCACAATCAACGCGTTGCGACAGCGACGCAGCTCGATGGCCGTGAGATTGCCCTTGGAGCGATGAACTGTATCATAGTCGCGCGGCGGCAATAGCAGCGGGGGACCATTGCCATTTAACTTGGCTCTCAGCTCGGCGGCCAGGGAGTCAAAGAGGTCGCTGTTCTGTTGCGGTGTCAACGGGGGATGTGGACCGTGTGGATGATGTGAATGCTGTGAATGCTGTGAATGTTGTGAATGTTGTGAATGTTGTGAATGTTGTGAGTGCTGTGAATGCTGTGAATGAAGATGTTGATGATGCTTGCTGCCGCTGCTGCTGTTGTTGTTGCTGCCATGCGGCGGTGATCGTGACACGGGTGATCCTCCCAATCCTCCCATGCCCACATGCTCCTCACTGCACTCCGATTCCCTTGTGCTGTTGCCCGTGTCGCTTCCCAATGAGCTGCTAAAGCGCTTCGGCGATGTCTCATGGCGACGTTGCTGCTGCTGCTGCTGCTGCTGATGATGTGGATAGCCGCCATTACCACCACCACCACCAACACCACCACTCGAGTGGTGCTGCTGCGGGGGCAGATGGTGCGACGATTTGTGCGTCGCCTCGTGCCGCTTGTCCGTGCCACTGTTGCTGCTGCTGCTGTGTCCTTGCACCCCGCCAGCGGGCAGAGGTGGTAAAATGCCCAATCTGAGAGGTAAGAAATGCAATAAATTGTAAATTCGATAAAGCAAAATAAATGTACAATAGTTTTGATCTACTGTTAGTTTTTAAGAATTTTGCAATTTATTTTGAGCGACTTTTTTTTGGATTTGTTTATATATCAAGTAATAATCCCATATATATTTTAAAAGTGTTTCTATGTTTTAATTATTTGAAAACAAGCGTTTTTAAAATTATATATACTTCTGAGGTCAATGCAAACAGTGAATCGATTTTAATGTCGAAATAATCGAAAAATAAATGAATATAAAATTTTTTAATGAAAACAGTATAATCTTTTCATTTTGAAAATTAAAAAATAGCAATTAAATGCACATATCAAAAAGATATAAAAATGGCCAAAAGCAAAAAATGTTAAAGTCTGACGTTCATGGAAAACTCAAAAAATTGGGAGTTTCGTCTTCAACTGCAACTGCAGCTCCAACTGCAACTGCTTCTTCGTCGTTAACATTAGTAGCAAATGTAACGATCTGCGGCGGCTGTTGTTGGTTAATGGAGTGTCTAAGTGTTCAAGTTGGTGGCATGCCACTTACGTGTTTCTACTTGCTTCCTGCTTGTTGCAGCATTCAATTTATTTCAGTTTGCGGTAAATTTTGATGACCCCACCGAAAAGTGCTCATATACCAATTTTTAGAGATGAACGCAGTAAATATTATTCAGCTGATTGAAAATGACTCAAGGTATTCAAAAAAAGAAAAAAAAAACACGTTTCTACACAGAGCGAAATCAAGTATTTCGTGTTTTTAAATCGCCACATTTTAAAGTTGATTTCTCACTAAGATTGACACTACCATAGTCGAGTATCACAATCCTTATTCAACTACGATTTTTGTACGTCCGAAAGTTTTAGTATTTTCAAGCTTCAAAACAAATTTAAAACTCGTTCTTGATTTAAGATTTGATTGCACATTTTTCTTCCCACTCTATCTTCAGTTTTAATTTATGTATATATTCATCTTTATTTATAAGTTTTCTCTATTTCTACTCTTTTTTAATATCTAGAAGTAGGTTCTTATAACGATACTCGCCGGACTGGCAAATAAAGCACACCGGTTGTAGACTTAATTTTAATTTCCTTTGGCTTTTCTTTTAATTTGAAATTTGTATGTCTATTCAATTTAAGTAATTTTTTTTTGTATTTGAAATTTTATAATTATGTAAGTAAATAAACATACACAAAAGAGTTCTTGAATCGCTGTAAATGAGTACAAACACTAGTTAAAATAAGTATACTATACTTGATCTATGGATATTGGCAACTTAAGTCAAAGTCGTATAAGCTTAATTGAAACAAAGTCAGCTGAGTTGTTAATTTTTCATGTCAAATTAATTTAATTAACTCGATTGATGGTTAACAAACGTCCGTGAAAATCGAGCAATCGATTTTTCGATAAATTTTTACATGGTTACTTTTAATGGAACTCACCTAGTTTCTAGCTCCTCGAATCGCTTTTGATTGTCCGGCCGGTTGATGAGGATCTGCAGTTGTAGATGCAACGCCTCCGCCGTTGTCTCCGAGTCGCAACGATAGGCGTGCACGTGCAGGGGACACTTTGTAGCCGGATTGTAAAGGAGCAGGACACAGGCGACGATGTCATCGGTTTGCACGGAGCTGGTTATGGCACTGTGTGGTATTAAATGCTTCGATGCGCCCTGTTTATTTAACATCACAGAGAGTGGAATGTGGTCAACAATTGTTGGGTACAAAGAAGAGGAAGAGGAGGGGAGGGGAAGCCCCACTCACTTACCTGCACGATTTTGATGCCCTTGTGCGAAACCTGCAGCGTCACCTTGAGTGGCTCCTGGCCCCGTGATCTGTCCACGAGATAAGGAAGCACTGAGTTAATGACGCGAGCGCCTCGTAATCCCTTCGCCTCCTCGGCGCCCAGGAACCACACATAGTAGGATGCCTTCTGGACGTCCCGACGCAAGCGTAGCGCCATTTTGTCCGTTCAATTTAGATAATACAGCTCAGCCCGAGATTTATCGATTGTCTCCCTCTCAGAGGCAACTAGTTGTGAGCATCTGCAAAAAAATACGAGTATTAAAATTCAAAGTTACTTTAAGACTCGAAATATTACTAAAGATATCAGGCAGAATTAGAATATCAACGATAAGTAAATAAATAAAAATATATATATAAATTAATAAATGTTTAATGTTAAGCAATTCAACAGTTATGCGGATCTTCCAGTCATATATTTAGTTCTGAGTAGGCTACTAGTAGATTTCCTGTCTTTCATACAATCTACAGAAATTATCGATAACTTTTTTATTCATATTGCGATCGTTATTAAGATTTTCAGTTGCAAAACTGATGTGTAAATACTAAAAATAAAAAATTTAGCTTTATAAACTATCTTCTTCAAACTAAAGGATTGAATGTGAATCAATTTCAGATGACGCTGTTTTCACAGATTAAAATAAAATTGGCTCAGTTTACTAAATACTTTTTTTAGTACGTTTGTGTTATTTTTCATGTGTTTTGTGTTGAGCAACAAATCAGAAGTGTCTGATAGAACTAAGAAAACTTTTACTAGATTTTTTTAAGAACTCACTAAAGTACGTAATTTTTAGTTTTTTCTTTACAGTTTTTTTTGGGAAAAAATTTGAAAAATTTATTTTGATTGAGCGATGACAGAAGAAAACAATAATAGAATTGAATGTGAAATGTAGCTTAGTTTATTTGAATATCGTATTATAAATAGACAGAGTATGTTCACAGCCGAATCAAATTGACATGATTTTCGGTGAAAGAGAATTCCAAGTTAACTTTCCCAGAAACAAACTTTAACGAAAGCCTCTTAAAGTTGGATTAGAACCCATTAGTAGCAGGCATCTAAACGAGAATTTATTGTGAAGTATGCGTCTTTATTATGGGATTATCATCAATCAGAGTTGCTCTTAGGTTACTGGATAAATCGGATATAGCTTTAGGTATTTGCGTCATCGGGAATTATCCAAACATGAACTCAACGCAAAATGCATGTGGAATAATGAGTGATCAAGAACTTGTATTGCCTCAAAGATACTTTGGAATACAACAACTAAGTGCTTAATATTTATGCTCATGTTAGCCATGGTTACGGGCGTCTCTCTAACGGCATCTTTTCAGACAAATTTCAATCCGAAAATCCCGCAAGACAACACAGCCGGTCCGTGTGTCATAATATGTTTCAAGTCTGTGGGGATTTAAAAAGAAAAGATGGTGCTAAAGATACATACACACTGAGAACCACAACAAGAAGAACAAGCTAAGAACACAACGGTATTAATGTCGTAGATATACTCGTATATCTTCTCAATAATATTCATAATCGATGAGCTGGTACAACTTGTTGTGCGACATCTCCATCGTGCGTAGGCCAAAAGAATCTCGTTTTATATTTTCGTTTCTTTTCTTTTTCTGTTTCCATCTTGTTGTTATTATTTTTCAGCTTTAAGATATTTATCAATGTTATATGGCAGCCATAATGTGTGCCTTTTAAATTTACATATAGCACAAAAGCGGCTCAATAACACAAAAGCTGCTAGACAAACAAAATTATTAACCCCAAAAGCAAAAAATAAAAAAAGGCATTTGAAATTTAATTCCTTAGAAAAGTACCAAGAGAGCATAACAAAAAGTGGAAACACATCTGAACTTTAGATCTAACTTGTGCCCAGCTATCTCAATGGATTTATTTATTACGCAAGATGTGATCATTTTAAATGACATTTTCATCCTTTTCAACTGGTTTTAATGAGATTAAAGCTGAGAAATGTTTTTTAAGGCCGTGGAATCTGTCTAAGCATACGAGTGGAATGTGCCAATCGAGGTCTTTTATATCTAAATAAAAACATGTGCTAAATTATCACACTTCTTGCCAAGTTAAAATTGACGTTGCTTATAAGAAATACATTTTTTTTTCATACGTCTCCGTATGCTAAGTTTGTTTTTAATAAATTTCAATTAATTTACGGGTTGAGCGCGACTCATTTGAATATTATTAGAGCTAATACAGGTTATGAGCAATCCCCAGTAAATTGAATTAGGTAAATGTACTTAATAAAGAAATAATAATAATAATAAAATTCCCCGATCATAAAATATATAATTACCATCCATAAAATGGAAGACTTTAAGTTATTTGTTCTTAAAGCTTACAATAGTTTTCTAGATTTATATATTTGAAAGTACGTATTAAAAACATTTAAAAAATATAATATTACAATTAAGTATTGCACAAAATTTTGTATATTACTTTAGTTATTATATGTAGTAAGTTCCATACCGAGTCTGTTATTTTGTTCGATCGCTAATTAAATTCAAATTCTAATATTGTCATGACTTTTGTTATTCAATTGTTATTTCGTTAACGGTTGTTGTAGTTACGTATTTAATTTATGTCATTCGAATGTAATTATCCAAAATTAGTGAGTATTCAAAATAGATGGAGCTTTGGGATATGGATTGTGACTGGAATAAATTAAATTCAAATTGTTTTTTTTTTAATGAGGGATTGCTGAGTGGGTTCTATATTTCCTTGAATTGCCACTCGATTCAGTTCGAGTTAGCGAAAATTCGAGTTATAGAAGTGCGAGTGATGGAATGAATATAGCGGCTCCCAGCTTATTTGACTTAGTATTGTTAAAAATCTTTGCGTAAATCAGGTTTAATTTTCAAATAGTTATAACTATATTTTTACTTAATTTAAAACATTTATAAGCAAATATGGATTAAGTTTATTGTTATATCTTCGGCTTATCAAACGATAAGTTCATTAAAATTTTGTAGGTGTAGCGGGTCAAATAAGTTGGGAGTCAGTGTAAGTACGCATTGAATGGTACTTCTTTTTTTATCAAATTATTTTCGTTCTTTAGCGCAGTCGCAACAGTTTTGCTTGTTGTTGTTGTTGCTTTTAAAGCGCCCTCTTTTGCCCAGACTTTATAAGTAGAAGCCGCAATTGTCATTCTCTTGACGTTCTCTTCTGTTCGCTTATTGGATTTTGATTTGTGCAGACATAAAATGTTCACATTAAAATGGGTTAAGCGCATTTGGCGAAGAAGAAGAAACAAATTGGTGACACACACACAGACACACACATGCATACACAGGCACGCATACGCACACATAAAAGTACGCGCGGCACTTGCACTCTTTTTTTTTATTTTTATTTGGGCTCTCTTTGCGTTTGTTTGGCTGCCTTTGCTGTTGCTATTGTTGTTGTCGTTGTTGTTGTTGTTGTTGTTGTGTTTGTTGCTGGCATTTGCTCCATTTCAGTTGAACTCGATCAATGAACCGTTTAATACACTCATACACACACTCACACAAACTTTCAACTATATACACATATATACATGCGCAAGTTGAAGCGTTTAAATTTCTACAAAACTTATTTGATTAACGGTAATTGCAAGAGAGCGAGATCAGCTAGAAAATGCGCTCTCACTCGCTGCCTCTCGTCAGTTGGCACACACATAGGTAAAGCTAGAGAGAGGGAGAGAGAGCGGGACACACACACACACACACCTTGGCTTTGCACAGAAACAAAAATGATAATGAAAAGAGCGACTTTGCGAGCTTTTTGCTTAAGCTCTGCTTTGTTGCTTGTTATTGTTGTAAATGTATAAGCTTCGTCGCTGTTAATTGTTGTTTTTGCGTTTGCTTTTGTTTTACGTTACGTTTTAAAATCGCGTCGCGCAACTGACGACGTCTCAACGCTTTGGCCGCCTGCTATCGACTGACTTTAGCTGAAAACTGGTGGCACCGCTGACGCTGCTGCTGTCGCTGTCGCTGCCTGGCTAACTGCTGGACAGGTATGAACACACACACACACACACACTCACAACGATAAATGTTTTTTTTTGTTATTGGTGCTGCGGTTGCTTGTAAGCCGCCGCAAAGAAAGTCAAGTCGCACGTACTGAGCCGCCGCTGCTGCTGTTGACTGCGACGCTGCAGTCGGCTGCGCCGTCAAGTCTTTGGCTGGAATGTTTTGAAATTAAAAGTTGTTGGGTTTTTGGGCGCAGCGTCGTGTCGCGTTGCTTTGCACTTGTTGTTGTCGTTACTGTTGGCCCTGGCCAAGCCAGGCCAGGCCAGGCCAGGCCGAGACAGGCCAGTGTGTTGTTGTTGCCACTTGCGAGTATTTTTGGCTTAGACAGGTGTGCGAGGCGACTAGCGGCGGCGGCGGCGGCTGCAGTTGTTGTTATTGATATAGCATTGAGCACTTTGAAAAGCCGTCGTCGTTTCTATGCATTCTACAAGTTTTCCATCTGCACACACACACATTGAATTACTGCTGCAAAATTGAAAAACTTGGCATTTAACTTGCCGTCTCTCGTTAGCCAGGCCAAGTAAAATCCGCAAAAATTATTCTATATGTCCATGATCAGACAACTTGTTCATGTTGTTGTATTTATTGTGACTATTAATGCTGTTGTTGCTGCTGTTTCTGTTGCTGTTGTTGTAATCGGTTTGCTTTTGGGCCCGGAAACGGAAATGCTCAAATTAAGTCAGTTGCCGCCAAAAGGTGTCGATATTTATACTTAATTTCAACCCACTTTCGAAATTTGTTCTGTAACTTTTGGAGCATCGCACATTTGTTTTGTATGTTTTTAACAAGTTCGGGTTACTTTCAAAATTTGCTTTTTCATATGTATTTGAACTTGAATTTAAGTACATTAAGTGTGCCAAAATTATTTTCAAACTCGAACAAATAATTTTAATTAAGTTTTTCTCATGCTTAAACTAAAATTTTAGAATGTCTTCGAATTAAGAACACTATTCATTAGCCGTGTAGTTTCTGGACCAGTTGCTTTTCTGGGTTTTCATAACTGTCTTCAGGTATATTAATTGCTTAATTACAAGTAAGTCTTGGGATGAGGCGCTGCAGCAACCTTAATTGCTTCTATCTTATCTCATCTTTTGTTCTGCTAAGTGGAAAATGTCATAAAGTTTGTGAGTATTCATTTTTATTTTTTTTTTGGTTCAATGATTATGGGCTTATCAAATAATGTGTCATGTTGTTGTTTTTCTTCTTCTTCTTCTCTTTTTAGCCTCTTTCTGTATAGAATTAATTACTGAGCATTTCCGCAATTAATGTTGTTAGTTTTACAGTCATTTTGATATATTTTTATACCCTCTAAAAGATGTACAATAGTGCTGTGAAAATGCAATGTAATGAGAATAGCAGAGAGAAGAAGATGGTGTTTAGATATTGTACATTTTCTTATCTTGATTCTTATCTGTTTTAACTGGGTTCTTATTGATGATCGAATTGCGAATAGCATTTAACAGTTCACATTTAATTTAGTTGTAATTAAAGTGAGATTCTTATGTATAGGTTATCTTCTAGTTCATCCAACTTGTTGTTTACTTTCGCAATTTATTGGTATAAGATAAACAATAAAATGAATAAAATGCAATGTATAGAAGCGTGTTTAACTTTCAATTGATATGCATACCAGTCATACAATGTGAATACACTCATAAATACACTCGGGCATGGTGATTATTTGTAAATGCCACAGCGTAAATTCGTGTTCGACCTTGGTCAGCGAATTTGTGATTATTTTTGGCCCCATAGACTTGAAGCGAAATGTTGAAATGCATCTGCAGCACGTTTTTTGCCAACAGCAACAACAACAACAATCTGACAGATTTCACCAGCTCTTTTGACAAATCCCTGCTAACCTGCTGACATGCTATTGGTCCAAAGGCCCCGCCTACCCAAAAATGTATAATCACACATTCAGACACACACACACACACACACACACACACACACACACACACAAAGCTGAGGCCCCATCAATGAAATTTCACTTTTCACTCATGGAAAAGCTAGAAAAAAAAATGCCCAAAAAAATATAAAAATAATAACATTAAAAAAAAGTTTATACGAATAATTTGCAATTAAATTGGTCGAGCATCGCCTGGGAACTGGTTACCCACTTAAGTAAATGCTATTTATCTGCTCTAGGGTATATCGAGGTGCAGGGTATATTAGTATTAACTTGAGATACATTTTCGGCTTACAGATCATAGCTATAAAGTAAGCAAGTAAATATGAATACAATTAAGTTAAGATTAATTTTTAAATCAGAATTGAAGCAGTCAACAAAAAATAGATGAAAATTAGCTTTAGAAATATATTAATACAAAAAATAAAATCAACTCTAATAAGAGATACAATTAGGTGTATTAAGTCTTTTTTAATTATTATTGTAGTACTTTAATTTATTTTAGGTTATTTAATATTATTGTTCTATTTTTTTTTAATATTTTTAGTTTTAAATCTGTACGACTTAAACAACGATTTGAACTTTCATCTCTTCTTGCTTAAACCACTTAGGAATTATTAACGAATACCATTTCGGATGTTTTCTTCGAGTTTTCCATAAATCTAGAGCATAAATGTTTCGGTGTGGCCAAGTCGAGCTCACTTCTGTTTTTTTTTTGTTTTGGTGAAATCCCGACAGCAAGTCAGAGCGCAAAAATCGAAATTGCTTTTATAGAGCTTGCGCGTGTTGTGCACCTCCTCCCCCTTCCCCCCGTATCACTGCCTCATGAGCAATTGCCCCACAGGCTGTGGCCAAGGCCGTGTTGGGATCGATGTGAAACCGATCGGCGGCTCAGCGTTGTGCCATTAAATCAA
This sequence comes from Drosophila rellima, assembly GCA_035043635.1. NCBI lineage: Eukaryota > Metazoa > Arthropoda > Insecta > Diptera > Drosophilidae > Drosophila > Drosophila rellima. The sequence goes on along the minus strand of JAWNMV010000134.1, from coordinate 2,337,731 downwards.
AAGGAAGAAGCAACTGCCACGCCCCAACGCCAGCGTGCTTGCCACATGTGGTGGCAGTTAGCCACTCAATGTCGCTGCAGCTACCAATAAAAAGATAAACAACAACAACAACGACAACAACGATAACGACAACGACTATAACTCGGCCTCGGAACAAGTGGCTTTCTTTTGGGTGCGTCGACTTTTGCAGACGGAGAGCGAGAGATCTGAGAGATTGCAGATTGAAGATCACAACTCCGCGCTGGTGACTCCGGGGGAAGACAACTCGACGGGGGAGGGGGATGGGGGGGGGGCATTGCAGCTGTGCTAAGCGTTTTTAATTGAATCGCAATGAAAAGAGTCGCCGAGTCTCGTGTCTCGTAAACGTGAAACGCGTTAAACCGCTTTTGATTTTTATTTTTTATATGTTGTCCATACACAATATGGTATATGTATGTATGTATGTATATGTATGAGCCTGGGTAAAAGTGGGTAATCATCATTAGCCTGGCCAAAGCCAAGCCGTGTGTGCGGCATGGCCAAAACCAATCAGCCTCAGTGCTGGACAGTTAATATCCTCACCCCTCCTTTGCCACAATCATCCAATTCCATTTCCAACTTCCAATTCCAATTCCCATAGATTAGGCGGTGAGAGTGCGACAAAAGCCAAAAGCCGCAATCTTAAGTCAAAGAAAATAAAATTAAAACATTTCAACTGTCTGGTTATAAGATGGCAACCCACACACACGCGCGCGCACACACACACACACACGCACACATACAGTTAGTTGCCACTTGAGCATGCCACAGAGCAGCAAGTGAAATTCCGTTAATGCGCTGCTCCCCAAACCACATGACCGAAGATCGCTTTGCTTTTCTACGCTTTGCTTGCTCCTCTCCTTCTCCACTCTTCTCGCCCGCCCTCACCATATTCTTCTCTCTTCTCTATCATCCCCCGTTTGGCTGCCGACAAAGAAGAAATTTGATCTATTTCATGTGATTAGCGCATATAAATTGCCTTCCAGCGAGTCGAGTCATCCAACTTGTTGCCGCTTTTATGGTTTATTTATTGACCATTCCGATTGATTGGGTGAAAACACATGTGGGTGTGACCCAAACACACACACACGCACACGCACAGACAATCAAAATCACATCGTGCCCATCGATCGAATGGGAAATGGAGTGGCATTTGGGGCGTGGCAGCTGCTGCTCCTGGCACTGAATAAAGGTGGAAAGCTGTAGTTACTCACAAGGTGCATTTTAATAGACCGAGGAGAGTCAATGATGAATTCTGAGTACGATGCCATTAAAGGCAGTCGGTGTTGCTCTTTAAATACCCTGTAATTTATGTAGTCAATTTTAATGTTTTTAATTTGATGGCTCGAATAGAACGGCTAGATCTTTGTATCTGTATCTGAACCCTTGTAGATGTACATATACGCGCTTTTGTATCTGTGCACTTATAACTGCATCTGTTTCTATGTATTTGTCGAATATTTGTACTTTTAATTTATAATTAATATAAAAATCGATGCTTATGTGTCATTGTATCTGCATCTGTATCATTCTAACTATATGTTCGAATAGTATTTAGAAGATTGCAACATATCTTTGTTGCTGTCAATTCATATCTGTAAATTTGGATCTGCACCAAGGTGTTTGTATTTTTAAATCTAAATCAGTGCATTTACGTCTTGTATCTGCTTTTTTAAATCTGTATCTTTGCACCTCAACTTATGTATCTGTAACTTTTGTGTCTGTAAATCTAAACAGAAAACGATGTATGTATAAATATGTTTCTGTATGTTTGTATAAGTGTCTTTGAGTCTGCTGTTTTGCATATGTAGTTTTGAATCTGAATCTTTGAATAAATGTTTTGTTAAGTATCAGCGTATCTGTCTTTTTGTATCTCATTATAACATACTGTATTAACCTATCTTAGTACGTGTGTATCTTTGAATACAAGTGTCTTGTGTTCTGTTTTCAATTGCCAAATATCAAAGTGAACTGTGTATGGTAAATTTAATAGTTTTATGAACACCTGAGTTTATCTGGTGGCATGGGGCATGTGCTGTCAATGGTAAAGCTTCCTGGAAATTGCAGAGAGCCCAAGCCACTTAACAAGAAACAACTTAAAAAGAAGTCATAATGTCGATTGTACTCTGACCCTGTCTAAAGAGACACGCGCCCAAAAGAAAGAAAAAATTCTTGAAGCAAAACAGCGAAAGAGCAAAGCAAAATAAAGAAATAAAGGAAGTAAAAAGGAACCGTAATTATATCATTTAATTTTGGTAAAGCCAAAGAGCAGTTACGAGTAAGTGAAGCTTATGCTGATGTTAGATAGATGAGATTTCTACGAGAACGAGTACTATGAGTACCAGACAGAGACAACTAAAGAGAAGTTCTTCGAGTTCGTTTTGAAATTATAAAAGTTACGAAGCGTTAACATCGCGTAAAGATTGTCAGACCTGATAGTGGTCGAAAATGATTCTACACAGAAAAAAATTCAGGATTCCGAAATAAAATCAATTCAAATGGTGTCCAAAATTCGGCAATCACGGAATTTCCTAAATCGAGTACAAAACATTTGATTCAAGTACGATTTTTTAATTTGTTCTCCGCAAATATTTTGATTATCAGGGTTCTCAAATGTTTTAGGCATTTCTGGACTATTTGAATAATAACATAAATAACAAACTTACAAGAATTTGAAGCTTGATTTTTGAGAATGATTTTTGATTTTCTGTGTAAAAACTGAAACTTATTTTTTTTTTGTTTGACTCGCTGAATTACATAAAACAACATCGAGAGGCAGCGATTGATCGCAGACGGGCTCAATTAATGGCTTCTTGATTGATGTGTGATCTGCGTGTGCTTATCAATCAATTTATCTACGGATGCGCATGCGTGTCTGCCGATAGGCAGGGCAAAAGGGGGCGTGGCACCTTTGATGGCCTTGTCTATTGTATGGAATCGATTGTATAACTGGCGTCGGCTGGTAATTTGCATTTAACTCAACAAATCGTACAATCACTTTAAAAACTCTGAGAGTTTTCATGCAGAGCTTCAATCATAGGAAAGACGGCGGCATCTTGGCCCATGATTAAGACTGTAGAGTTAATCACATGGCATCAGGTGTCACTCATGTATAATATTAAAATCCAAGTATGTCATAGAAAATAATCATCATGCGCATGCATAATCACGGTCGTTTATACAAATAAATAGCCTCCAGCATTTAAGTGAGACAATGTCTATGAGTTTACTTCATGTTTGTTTTAAACTAGCTTTTCTTTATCATTCCATTTACTTTACTCGACCTAATCACGGCTTGCACTTCTTAACTTATTCCGACTTCAGTTGACTAAATTAACCGCTTGAAAATAACTCTTATTTATTTATTGACGCACGATACAATAATATATTTTAAATTTAAAAAAACAATACAAATTTTAAGTAACCTTTAATATAAGCGTTAAAAAAAAAACTTTTAAAGTTCATTTAAAAAATCTGTAAATAATTAATGCGTTATGCTGATAATGCTTTAATCGTTATCTTTATTCTACTTTTCAAAAAAAATGTTTTTGAAAATCTAAAACACTTTCAATGTCTTTAGACTTTTCAGCGTTATTTCATCCATTCATCGAACTCTTTTTATTTATCGTGCTTCCTTACGTTAACCTCTCTCTTTTTCGCTTATTATTCAGAGATATGCACGAATAACAATTATTTAAGCATTAACATGATTGTACTTATATTAGCTTTGGCCATTATTGATTGTGCGAGCACAACAAACGAACCGATCGTGAAATTCGCCACAACAAATCGTAAATCCCCCACAGATGTACATTCGATAATGATTCAATAAATAAACAATTTTATGTAGTATATTTGTACTTGTACATACTTAGGAGCACTCTTCATATACATTTACTTAGTAAGCAAATAAATTTGCTCGTGCCAGTAAACAGAAATTGATTTGTCGGCATTTGTAAATTTCTTTCTCTGTGTGTGTCGATCGATCGATGCACTTTCACTTAATAATTTTTTATACAAATAGAAATTTGTGTGCTCATCAAAATTAATTTTTTTAATTTCCAACAAATATGAAGAGCTAAAATGCGTGCTTCTTTGGATACTTTCAGTACGGATAAACACCTGGCTAGAACAATCAGTTGCTCTAAGTCTGGGTCGAATCTTGATTGTTAGGTCAGGCTTTAAAGGGAAACTTTTCCGAATCCTTTTATAAATATAAAAGTAATTGATACTTTGCATGGTCTACATATGATTTAAGATCTATTTTTTTTCTTAATATAAAAATCTTTTTGAAAATATTTTTGCAATTAATATTTCATATTTTACATATATATTATTTTGTGAATTAGTCAACTAAAACTATAGTTTTGATAACGTTTTCGATAATTGCACAGTGCTAATGAGCTCAAGCCTATGTTACGAGTACAGTAGAATTTGAAATTGTATTTCAGCTTTCGAATTGTACATACATGTCTCTCTATCGAGTATATTTATTGAGTACAGTAAAAATACCAGAGTTTGTTTGGAAGTCCATTAGTTATCTATTGATGGGTCTGCTCATTGATGGGTGGGGTCACATAGTTGTTGCCGTTGTTTTTAGCTGGCTCACTGCCTGGTATCCCATATAAACATTACATCATGACATGCTCCATGTACGTAAGCCCATAAAAAACCATACCTAATCACATCATCGTGGGCTGAACAGCAGGAGGAGCTGCTGTCTCCGGCCCCACCACAGGCCGCATTATGGTTACTGAAACTGGAGACTGTGCTACAGACAGTAGACTGGGCTAGAGACTGTGACTGGGGCTGTAGACTGGGACTGAGACTGGGACTGTTACTGTCGGCTATGGGTTGCTGAGCTAAGCTGAGGCTCAGCTAAGCTGTGTTGTGGGTTAGGTTGTTGTTTTTGCTTCCTGATTGCGTTGCACGCATGACAGGTGCTGATTAGTTGGCTGACACCGAGACGATGAATGCATCCAAATGGCTGCTGCAATTTCTCGCAACTCCATAAATGCGTTTTTTGCGTTTTTCGCCCGTCATTCTGTGCGCCGTCCCATAAATAACTGGGCGAGATCTCGAGTGAACTTATGCAACTACATACTTATGTTGCCACCGCGAGGCGACCAAAAATATAAATATATTATAAAAAAAATTTGTGTATAAAGAAATAGACATACATATTTAAAAGGTAGAAAAACAAAAGACTTAAGACACGAACTTAATGTATTTCTTTATTTTCTTTGGGGCATGTTAATGCCATTGTAACTGTAACCAGCCTCAGTCTCGAACTCAATCTCATACTTAGCTTCAGCTTCAGTCTGATTGCTGACTTTGGCTCGTTGTGTGGTGTGCCATACGCTGTTTCTACTCATTTCCTATTAATTTATGTTAATTATTTGTAAAAAGAAAGAGCCACACCAGCAAGCCCGTAACCCTGGTATTCCGGTACCCCGATAGCCCATTTGGTTGGCTGCCTTTGCGCCCTGTGTGTGTTGTGTCTTTGGCCCTCTTCTGAACGCTGTACCTTACTCGTACCAGACGCGCTCACAAGTTCACTGACTTGTTGACAATGAATTGACAAAAGCCAAAAACGCCAGACACCAACTGTGGAATAAAGGCGCAGTCAAACACATGAAGAAACGGCAAATGACAGGGGGCGGGGCAGGGGTAGGGCCAGCAGCTGTGGCAGCGACAGAGGAGGAGACAGAGAAGGAGACGGAGACGATGGCAAGGTAGCGTCAAGAAATGAAGATGATACCATGACATGGGCATAAGTACATTACAAATGTGCCTGACGAGCATAACAGAAATCAAGTGTGTATTGAAAAGCGAGGGCTGCACGAAACGTTGGTCTGTCTAACCCGAATCGAATTGATAGGTCAACTTAGTAGGCAACCCTCGTTCTACCAGCATATTCGAGGCACTATCAGGTGTATTGCACTAAGAGGGTTGCTTGATAACTTTGTCAGTGTCAACTGACTTGACTTTACTTTATATAAAGATTCGGATTTTTGTATACCCTAGATGAAAAATTTGAAAAAATCGGAGTTCTTTATTATACAGTTGCCATGGCATAATTTCAAATTAAAGGCTTTGCAAATATTTTGCTGTCTTTTAAGATACTTTAAATAAACGCATAGGTTGTGTATGGTCTTATACATCATGTGTAATACAGTTATAAGCTTTACCTTTGTTTAGAACACATTCTGAGACAATTTCATAACCGCAATTCAAGTTGAATTGATTGCCTAACTCAGCTGGCAACCCTCGTTCTATTAACATAGAACAGCCGTGCGTATTTACGTTTCATTGCTGGCAAAATTTAGACGATTTATTGTCGAACGACGACGAATCCAAATATTCTTTTCGGCTAAACAATTTGCCTCGCGGCACCTGGCAAATTAAAAACATTTCTTTAAATTCGGTTTTTTTTATAAAGATACATATGTATATGTTAGTGGTTGTTTTGTGTTCTTTATATTTTTTTTGTTGTTGCTAATTTTGGAATCAGTTATTTTTTGTTGCGCGCTCAGAAATTGATGCCCGATAATGATGATTATTGGTTTGGTTGCTCGGCTGTTGATGGGTTTCGGCTTTTTGATGTCTTCACCACGGCTGATGTCATGACAGGATTTAGAGCCGGTTTTTTAGTCATTATAATTAAATTGTGTTGTTATTTTTTTGTGTATATCAAACGGTTAACATTTGTCAGCCAAGCACACACAAAACATTTTCAATTGAAATTATAATAAAAGTGGAGAAATAACAAGCAATAACAAATAGACGGAATCATTGTTCCCCTGTAGATGCGTGTAAAACGGTTCTGAAAATAACATTTATTGTTCTTAAATTGAAGTACATGCAGAAACAAAATACTTGCTGCTAAAATAATAACAGCTATCCACTCGGAATCCTATTTAACTAGTACGAGTTACGAGTATTTTAATTTTATTAGCAAGCAATTTCAAACATTAAAAAGTATTTAAATTCCCCAAACAGAAATATTATCTCACAATCTAATAAAGAGAGAGAGAGAGAGGAAAAAAAGACAAAACAATTCTCAATTTTTCAAAGTTAAAGGCTATTAGCTGCTTAAATTGGCTTCTGGCTAAGTTTCGTTTTGCAACCGGTTTCTCAAGACTTAACTTTTGGCTTATTGTGCAACAAACTGTAAAGAGCTGAAAGTATCTGTGGCCGCTGGCCGGCCATTTCCGCTAAGCTATGTTAACTGAAGTTCTAACAGCCACAATACTTGACTGATTTTCTAACTGACTGACGAACAAACTGAATTTTCTGCGCTCAAGTTGTGACTGCCTCCCCATATGCGAAATGGCTTGGAGAGCGGACAATGGTCGCATAGTTTTTGGCACATTTGTCTTTAACACTTTTTGAGCTGGTCGATGATATTTGCCCTCAATTGAAGCGATTTGTTTTGTTCCTTTTTTTGTACTTGAAATGACTTCATTTGCACGACTTTTGTGGCTTTGGGGTTTTGTTTTACTCGGGTTGTCGTTTGTTTTGCTTTGGTTTCTTTGTCTTAGTCACTTCGTCTGTCTATCGTATGGATTGCAAATCAAGGTTAATTGTCTATCCCCCTTCCTCACATTCGCCTCATTTACTTGGCTGCGTGCGCACCTTTCAAATCAATCAGGCTCCACTGTTTGTGTTTTACTATTGTCGCTGTCATGCACGCAATTTGCATGCGTTGTTAGTCTGGCCAGAAGTAACTGTAAGCCCGGCTAACAACCATAAATGAAACTCTCTCACGCACACACACACACACACACTAAAAAACAGTCACGACACGTCGCCCACGCTTCAAATTGGTAGCTCAACATCGTTCAGTGGTTCGCTAAGTATTTTGTTATTCGAAAAAGTTCTCTTCAAATATTGTAAGAAAAAATAATTATTTATTTAATTTATTACCGTTTATTATCTAGTTAAATCTATCAATCGTGCAAAGAGTCGTATATCGAACTTAATGACTCTTAAGATCAAAAGCAAAGTACCCAACAAGCAAGTATCTGCGATCTCAGGCAAGCTTATAATATAAAGTATGAACTTAACATTACCGAGCTCACATAATGTTATGGTACGCAATGTTAAGTGACTCTCATGCTAATCAATGACAGTAACTTAACAATATGTTAATGCGAGTTATAGGTATTTATTTATTCTTGAGTAAATTTGAAATTTTAGTAGTATCGTCGCCCTGAAATTTCCACATGTTTCCATATGCTGTATCTTACAGAAAATTTGTAAAGGAATTTATTAGACTCGCACTCTAATCATGTTAATAACACCTAAATTATGCAAATGCGATATGAATTTAACATTTTTATACTCAGTTAAAAATGTCTAATTTCTTGTTATCTTTGATATCTCCCGAACAAACGTAAATCGAACTCATAGGCAACTCATTAACTATGCCGAGTTATATAATAAAATTGGGGCTGAATATTCATATGAAACGATTTTTATCAGCTGCAAAATTTATCAAATTAGCACCGAGAAACTTGTGTTTAATTAAATTCTCAGGTTTGCTGTAATTTATTGCCGTGATTTGGTTTGTCCAATTAAGAGCTCTTTTTTTTTTTTTTGGTCAACTTTCTAAGCAACAGTAGCCCAAAACCAAAAACAACAGAAAACACAGCCAAGCCCTGAACAATTGCAGGACATTGTGCGCCGGCAAACAAAAGACTTAGGCGACAAACTTGCTGGCATTAAAAGCTGAGCACGACTTTGGTGCTGTCTGAGAGTTGAGAAAAGGGGTAACTGTCGCGCCTGTCGCAAGACAATGAAAAGTGAAATTGTCTCGATATATTTTCAGTTTTCAGCATTATTTTGTGGCTGCCGTTTTGGGGCACGTTTGTTGGTTTGTTTATTTGTTTTTCCACATATTTTCAGTCAGCAAATCAATGAAAGTCGACGCCAAATGCAGTCGGGGCGAGCATGAAGCATGTGGGCTTCCAGCCAGAGAGATAGCCAACTGAGACGACAGCTAACCAGGTAGGCAATTTCGAATGCTCGCATAATCAAGCCAAAAATGGCTGCGAAAATCTATCGAAAAATTACCAAAGTGCCATGCAAAAAAGTGGCAGGAGAAAGGCGAAAGCTTGCCACTGCCTGTGAGAAGAGTAGAGTCGAAGCAAAGAATTGAAATGAGACGCAATGAAGCTCAACACCTGACAAGTTCGAGCAATTGTGAAGGACGTGGCCCAAAAGGTCAAAACTAAACATGTGTAAGAAGCACAAGATGCAGATGAATAAACAGTTGGATAAGCCAAATAAGCAATTAAACATTCAAAAAGGCCTCCAAATGACAGGCTAACAACTTTCACAATACGCCTGCTATTGGCACACGAAAAAAAAAGAAAAAACCAAATCGCATGTCATAGCTACCTCCTCTCCCGTAGGGGGAATCTCAACGACAATATCACGAGACAGACATCATCCAGTCGGGCAGCCAACGATGTCAATCAGAAATGCCAATGACAACTCCAGACAACATTGATTTGGTTTTTTCTTTTTCTTTTTTTTGGGCTCTTGATGAAATTTCATTGAGAAATGTTGAAGGTTAAAATGCAATTGAAGACATGAGTGGAAAGTTAAGTTGAGTACCTCAAAATTGTGGTATACTCTTGTTAAGAGTGCCTCATCAGCTTGATAATTGGGCAGCGATGTAACTAAGTAAGTAGTTGTCATTTGTAGAGTGTTTGTTAATTTGTTGAAAAGTTTTGAATTGATTTTAAAAAACATTCTAATATATAGAGCAGAGAAAATTTGTCATTTGAAAAATATAATTAATAAAAACATATATTTTAGTGCTGTTTTAGAGTGTGTTTGCAGTTCAGTGTTCAAACTGAAACTTATTGTTAAATACTATAATATGTAATCTTCTATATATTTAAGTAAAGCAGCGATTTCAGGTTTAAAAAACATGCCCCGAAAACATGCCTTTGGTATCATTTGTATTTTATATTTTCGCAGAATAAGATTACAATTATTCTAAGTTCTTCGAAAATCTAGACTTTCAACTTCTGACAGTTGTAGACAGAGGAATGATTTGTATTGGCTTGAAACTTAAATATACAAAATTCTTTTACAAATTTCGATAATCAAAATATTTGTCTAGAGCAAATTAAAAACCCGTACTTGACTCAAGTATTCTGTACTCGGCTTATATATTTAGAATTTGTTTTTTTCCCGGAACTACGGATTTTTTTTCTGTTTACTGTCAAGGTAAACCAATATTTATAAGAGCTTACAGATGCAGTATATATAAGAATATATATACATACAAATATATCTATAACGGATCTTTGTCAGACTTGAAGGCATAGTGGAAGAGCTTTTTTTTAGCGCTGCACTCACAAAAAAAAAAGTAATGTGTTGAGCAAGTGATTGTAGTTGTTGCTTAAATTTGTAATAGTGATTTTCAAGTGTCCACTTGGCGCCTCATCAAGTGGCCCTTCCATTTACCGCCCTTACCACCGTTTGAGTCTTAACAAACTGAACTTCAATTTAAATGTACAGCGATGATTTTGTTATTGTTGTTGTTTTTTTATTGTTGCTGCTGTTACTGTGCATTTTTGTTTTGTTTTGTATTGTGTTTTTGATTATCATTTAGCGCACATTTTCAGCTATTTGTTGTTGTGTTTGAAAAACGGTTCATTAACATTAGCTTTCTACACGTTGTGATCGTTGCAGTTGTTGTTGTTGTTTTCGTTGTTTCAACAAATGAAGGCCCAAATATTTTGTATGTTATTTTAATGCGCCCTTTGTGTTAAGCACAAATGTTGCATTATTGTGAATATTTGTTGTTATTGTTGCCGCATTTGTCGAATGCATTTTGGAAATCATGTGAAAATATGCTACAAACAACAACAACTATATCTACAAAAATATTCAAACATGACAATGGCACAATATATGCAAAATGCCTTTAAATATGCATAAAACATTTTTTCTCTCTTTTTTTTTTGTCATTTCTTGTTTGTTGCATGACATTTTAAACATTTTTCCAGTTGTAGAATGAACTGCGAATTATTGTTGGGAAAGTGAGCAGATAATCAATTTTAGTTATTGTTGCATTTATTTTCATGCATCACATTGTAAGGACCAATTAAATTAAATTATCTTTACTTGGTCAAATTGACAACTTTAGTAGTCAGGTTAATAAAGTATTATTCTGAATTTTTTATAACAGCTTTTCATATAATCTTGAATGAGCAATCAGTTTGTATCTATAATTTTATTTATTGATTAAAGCAATCGACAAAAAAAAACAATTAAGAAAAATTATAAATTAATTTTTAATTTAAGTCCGAATGAAAGAAAATTGAAAGGCTCGGATAAAATGGTTTGAGGCAGATTTGTCACAATATATCATAAAAATATATTTATCAACACTTTGATTATAAATTGGGATTATACCATTTCAAATTCTTTTTGATTCTAATTTCAAGCATTTGATAAGATTTTGTTTTAAAATGATAATGATAAACAATTAAACTAATTACTTACATGCTGCACAATTTATGGTGTGACTTTAATATCTGTAAGCAAAAATTTGAATGATAAAATATTTGGCAAAGTATGTGTATTTCTTAATTTACTGAATGCAATCTAAAAATGACAAAATGTCAGGCAATCATTCAAATGCCACGGCTAAAAAAAATATCAAATAAATACCAAAAAAAAATGTCATAACAAGACTCAAAAAAATAAAAAACAAAACAAAAATGGCAATTGAAAATGGCAAAGTGGCCCATGTAAAGCGCAAGAAACGGGCTCAAAACAAAAAAACAATAACAAAACTAAAGAAAGAAAAAACTAAAAAAAATATATTTAAAATTGTCTACAAAAATATAAAAAAACCGACAACAATTATATTCTGGCTGGCACAGCCCAGCACTAACAGCAACAACAACAGCTGCTGTGACCCACATAGATCGGGAGGGGGAAGCGGCAAGATGTGGTATTAGGAGGGGGGGGGGGGGAAAGGGAGGTACGTGGAACAAAGACATTTGGCAAGTTGGCTGGCGAGGAAGCTGCCAAAGCTAAAGCCAAAGAAGCAATTGGCTAAAAGTCTCAGTTTGTTGTTGTTGTTGTTAGATAATTGCGGCATTTTAAAGCGCTTGCATTGTTTTGTTGGTTTGGTGGTGCTAGTTGGCGGTGGTGGTGCTGCTGCTGTTGGATTATGCAACCGCACGAGTGGCAAACATGAAGAAACAGTTATCTGTGAAATTGCATCGACAAACGTGATGAACGTTACCTCAATAGAAAAATACAACAAAAACAACGACCACAACAACAACAAGGTAGTAACCATTAGGAATAACTAGCACAAGCTCTCTTCCGACTTTGACTGCGCTTTTGTGCCTAATTCTCATGTCTCATGGCAGATCACAGACAATGGCAGAAGATGCTGCACTTTTACTGCGCTTTTCCCACACACCCACACACTCACACCACCTCACCCCCCATTCCATTTCCAAAACAGACTTGACACAGTCACAAACACACACACACAACAGACACACATGCGCCATGGGATAGTCATTTAGTTAGCTAGTAACTTAGTTAGTTAGTCTGAAAGTCGGCTAGTTAGATTACTGTAAATAAGAGAGCTGCTCACAAGGCAAGACAATTAGCTGAGATCTCTACAATCTGACATCAACAAGTGAGTACATACTTGACTGTAGCTCGATTGACACTTGAACTTTGTGGGAATCTCACGCCAACATATTTCATTAAAGTAATGCCTTCGGAATAGTAATTTGATAATTTATATTTTGAGTTTAGTTTAGATAACTTTAAAAATTGTACACATACCTTAATGATGATTTATTCAATTCGTTAAAATAATAATAAAGTTCGATATAAATATGCAAAAGGTTGTTTGTTTGAGCTTGACAAATGAGTTATTTATTTACTAAACTAATATCCTAGCTTTACAGGTGCATTCAAATAAGATTTGTTTATGATACCGCTTAGGAATTATGCCAAGTAGTGGCAACTTGACATATTTGATAAATATTACTTGTAGATTCCTAATTTGTGTGTACATCTGTCGATGCTGCATTTACTGAAGCTGCGTGTATTGTGCAAAAATTGCCCCCAAATGGGCGTGGGCTACAAGTTATGCAAGCCTTGAACTCAACGCACAACAAGAAACTTGCACAAACTTCCTACGCAGTGTAACACTGAGAAGTGTGTATATGTGTGTGTAGGGCATCTGTGTTAGCATTTAAGTTGCGAATTGTCGGGTAATTACATCGCCAATAAAAACAACTGCGATTCGAAAGCACAGTTGCATTTAATGCGCTTAATGAGCGGTTTGTTCGGCAACAACAGGAGTCGCAATTGACTCAACTAAAACTACAACAACAGCAACAACTACAACATCTGCGACTACAACAACAACAACAATAAGGCGAGCAAACGTGCAACTAATTCGCTGCAACATTTTGTTCCTATTCACATTTCGCAGTTGTTGTTGTCGCTGCTGTGCCACATTTTTTGCCTCACTTGTCTTGGGGGCAAGTTCGTTTCCTAAGTCTTTTGTTTTGTATGGCGTGGGTAAAAAATACCGAAATGAAAACCAAAAACAAAACAAACACAACTTGCCTTGCGCTGATTTCGTTAGCTTGACGGCCCCTCCCCAGCCAACACTTGCCACGCCCACATTGCAGTTTGTCAGCTGAACAGAATTCTTTTATATTTCTTAGAGGGCGTGCGAGTGTGTGTACGAGTATGTGCAAAGCTAAGCCGTGGCAGGGGCGATGGGGGAGTTCACATAGTTAAAAAACTGTTCAAAATTCATATGCTTACGACATTCGATTATGAAATTTTGTAGGCGAAGCCTATTCGATTTCGAGAGACTCGTTGTATTGTTTGAGTGCATTGAAAGGCACAAGTCACGCTTTCTTTCAAATCTAAAACAATAAAAACCCTGCCAACAAACACAGGCAACAACGAAAACAACAATATTAACACATTTGCACTAATTAAAAGTCAAGTGTTAATTAAATCAAATAACAATTTGCCAAGGATGACAATCGTTGCAAGACCTTTGAAAATACCATCACAATGCCATGCGTGGGGAAGCTTTCGAATTTATTATTTTAATGACAGAGCTGACAGACCATAACCAACTTGCAACTTGTAAATTACGACAAATATTGTTGAATTAACCAAAACTATTAAATTAGTCTTAAATTAGAAAAGTATATATATTTTTTTAATTATAGTGGATGCCTATTCAAATTCGATCCATTTTCCACAAAGTGTGTATTAGGTGCCGAAATCGAATACATTATTGATAACAGATCTTTGAATGTGAGCTTAAAACTAATCAATTAATAAGTTACCAATTTCATATGACAGTTTTTCATATATTTTTTAATCTTATTGGTGTCTTTAATATCTGGTGTTCATTGTCATTATAGTTTTTTGAATAAAATGAAGTTGTTGCCTAACGAATTATTAATAACTATTATTAACATTTATTCTAACATATTTCAATTACAAAAAATTGTCTATGAAAATTACTGAATTCAGAGCTGAGTTAAAGAGTCATAATGTGAACAAGTTTTGAATTTGGTTAAGGAAATAAAATGTAGTTAGTCAGTTTAAAGAAGTTGTTTTTTAGTGGCAAGTGCATGCAGTCAACGTCATAAAGTTATATTTGTTGTTTTATGCTTATGATAGAAATCAAAAGCTAAAGAAACCGAACTGGAACTGACAAAAGTAAAAGAAAAAAAAACATAAATTAAAAAGGGAAGAGACACAAAGCGCCGACCACATTGAGGGTAAGCAAATTAAGCAAAGTTGTTTAGTTGTTTAGTTGTTGATTACGTGGCCAGGGCCTGAAATTATTACATCATCCATTGGCGTCACATCATTATAATCGAAGAGCCGCAAAAAAGACAATGGACGTAGCTCAAACTTCATCTGCATTTTCATCTTCGACTCTGTCTCCATTTTGCCTCTCAAGCTCTCAGTTTAGGTCGCAGCGCCTCGACACGTTTTTGTTTCTTTCATTCAGCTGGGTGTGTGCCAAAAACACGAAGAAAAAAATACAACAACAACAAGAGCAAGATAAATTTGCAATGCTTCAATGAAGCGACTTGCGGTCATATGATAGCCCTGCCTGAAACTGGAACACACGAGACGATTCACTACTCACTCACTACGAGTACTCACTACTCACTACTCACTACTCACAACTCACACAACTGATGACTGTTGACTGGGTCTGAGGTTTTGCTTGACTTCATTTGCAATTGCTGCTGTTGTTGTAATTAAGGCATTTTTGTTTTTGTTATTTTGCGTACACTTTGCGTTTTGGTTTCGGTTTCGATATGTACTTTTTTTTTCCATTTTTATATTTCGTGTGCACTCAAGCCGAACCCCGGCTGAGACTGCAACTGGAACTGGAACTGAGCCCAAGACTGGCTTATGCATTAGTAAGTAAAGGCATTAGTATAAGTATATATTTATATATATATATTTATAGGGGGAAGTGTTTGCATGCTCGGTAATCGATATACCAGCTGGATAGGTTGGTAAGCTATCTGTGCAGTTATCGAAGTAGTGGGGAAAAAGGGGAGCTGTGGGGCTGTACTTTTATCTAATATATGCCCCTTTTAATAGCAGTAATTGTCTAGCATTAGACGTTGCATTCAACCGCAGGTAATTTCAGAGACGATCCCCTTAAAAAATCCCCTCCTCTCTTCAACCACATCATATGTGTAGTCAATGATTGTCGACGGCGCATTGCTTATGGACTCGTTATTATGTCACACTTTTGCTTTTTCGCTTCCTGATTTTCAAATACAGCGATTCGAATTTCGAACTTGTCGATAATGTATCAAAAGTAGGCTCTAGCTATTGCTCTTTGAGCACAAATTTAGCTTAGTTGGCCAGAAGCTTGGGGACGCTTTTGTGAATGGTCAGTAACTCAATGCTATCGATAGTAGTAGCGATATCAAAAATGTCCTTAAGTTATTAAATGCTTTTCAAGCACAATGAGTGTTGCATATAATAAAAACAATGAATTGTCTAAGTGGTTAATCAATTAAATTGAAAATCAAAACTATGAACATACTTAAAAATTAAAATAATTAAAATAATAATTTATCATTTGTATAAAATGTTTTTTCTATAAAAAGTATGGTTATAATTACTTCAAAATGGAATTCTACTTTAAGCTCATTGAACCCCAAGCGAATTGTTAAACAATCTTTAGTCAACTGCTCACTAATTGTTATCAGATAAATCTCTGTAAGTAATTTTGACCTCTTTGCCAGGTGCAATGCCCTCAAGATGAGGGTTTCAAATTCCGTTACGGAAGTGCTCACTTTAATTGCATGTGTGGGCTGCAATTTTGCCCAGTCCGTAGCTACTGTAGTTGGACTGCATGGTCGGCGTGCAGTGAACACTCTAAACTCTCAAAAGAAGTTAGCTAATAAAAGCTTGTAGTCTTCTTGTGACAGGCATGTCTGTAGGTAATACACCCACCTCAATAAAGTTGTATGTAGGTCTAAATACTAATTAAGCTTGTCTTTGATCAGTATACCCTATTAAATGATGTAAGGGAGTATACTGAAATGCATATAACAGTTAAAAGAAGACCATATAATATATGCTTGTGTGATTTCTAACATTTTTTCCTTACTAAAAAAGACCTTCCGGAATATCTTCTAAAATTAGTTTTCTGTCGATCGTAAAATCAAATACAGGGTATTTTAACAAGTATATTGTCAATTGTGTGTACAACGTTACACTTTAAACAACAACTCGATGTTGTTTATTTGTCTCTTTCAAGTTGAGGCGTACTTCAACTTCAGCAACTTTGTAGCCTTCGCACATTTGTTGTTGTCATTCATTTAAAATTTTTTTTTTTCAATTTTTTTTTTGAGATTTTGTTTTACGCAGCGCCCCCCGCTTCCACGCCCCCTTTGCACGCGTGCACCCTTCGCTGCCATTGAAAGGTTTCGCCTTGAAATCGCATTCGAAGCGGGAAATGATTTGTTGTTGTTGGTGTGTATCTTTATAAGTATATTATTATTTTTTGTGTCTCTCTGTGGGAACTTTTCAATTACGATGTGTATCTGGTCAAGGTAACAACACGCGTAATACATAACGAAACAAAAATACCAGCAACTGGTTCTATAAATTATCATTATAATAATTGATAATTGTGACGCCTAAACCCTCTGAGCAGGCAAATATTAAACTTGGCTCACAATTCCCATTATAGGTATTATCTCACTTTGCATTTTAAAATTGTTTTGTATTTTTTGCATATATTAAATTCAATTTTTTTGCTGCAGTATTTGTTGTTACTGTAAATGCTAACAAATAACGTGTAAGCTAAAATTCATGAATCATTCTCCGACTTGGTCTACTATTGCCAAATTTTCCATTATATATTTGAATTGCGGAAGCTGAAAATTATAGCATGAAAAGCGCCGCTTGCCACAAAAAAAAAACAACACCAACAATAGTGGTTATTAATTGTTGCTGTCAGAAAATAGAGGAAAAAAAAGAAATACTAATTTTAAAATGCGCTAAATTGGTTTACTTTAATCTATTTTTTTTCTACATTTATTGTACGAATTCTTTTAAATGGAGCATGCACAATGCGTGCAACAAATGCGGCAATCAAGTTTTTACCCTCTGTTCACGTGACCGATATAAGAATAGAGATACAATGTTGCATGACTATGAGATAGTCAAAAGATTGAAAAGTCATGATGATTGGATACGATGACTTACTGTTCATAGGTCAAGTTTTAATCCCCATGCAGATGAATTTGAAACTAAACTCTCTTTAAGACATCTTCATATATTCTTGATTTATTGCACTTATTAATGTCAAGCTTGAGCAACTTTATATACATAAGTAACTGATTCTATTTATTAAAGCGAAAACAATATATCGCAAGTTTGAGATATAAGTATAAGTATTAATAGAAGTATGAGAATGATCATATATAAGTATCATTTAATTACATTTTAAATACCCGTCAATGTGAGAAAACAAAACGTTGGATTGTTGTCCACTTCCGTGCTCGATGCCTCTAGTTAGTGGGTCATTGAAGAATTCAAGCTAATGTTCAGCAACAAAAACAACAACCAGATTCAACACCAACTCGAGCACCAACAGCGATTGCACGACTCTTTTGATTGGCCTTTTATGTCTGAGAGATTGAATGAAAAAATCCAATTTGTTTAATGCGCCGAAAAGGTCAAAATATGATTCGATCGATTTTATTATATGTATGCCCCACACTTGACTTGACTTTGGTAAAAGGTAAGAAAGACTTAGTTGGAACTGGGTCCATAAGGTAGACCCAATCGGGGTCAATCAATTGATAAACCATCATTGTGTTTTGAGCGAAAGCCATAGACTAAATGAGTATATTATGTCGCCTCTGTGCTCTATACAAATTAGTCACAAGACGATAAATGCAGTCAAATACGAATGATCTTGCAAAGTCTTAATTAATAAACTAAAATAATTTAAATATTAATATATCAAAATAAAATAAATCGATAGGTATCAGACTTGAAGTGTCTAGTAAATTAGACAATTAAATTAAATTAAATGTTAAGTTTAATTTAAATAATAATTATATCCAATTAAAATGATTGGCTGCTCTGGAAGTATGTGACTTCTTGGCTCGATTAACTATATAAATATCTATGTACAATATAAGATACTTGACTTTAAATGAAACAGAGTTGAGGTCTAACATGTTTGAGTTTGTTTCGAGCTTTTCGCCCACTTCCCACTGCATTGCCCTTAATTGTCAAGTTGTAGTTATGTATATTTATACATACATAGATATTGTATTTTTTTTTCGTTTTTTAATTTTTTTTCAGTTTATTTTTGGTGTAACTGAAACTTGTTTCGCATGGCATGAAAATGAAAAGCACAAGTTTGTGTATAAGTATGAGTTCGAGTTTACGAGTTGAAGACGTGTTCGGAGCGGGTCAACTGGCTGTCCAAGTGACCGTTGGGCGCTGGTCGACCGCCAAAAGACAATGCGAAATATAATCATAATAATAGCAGCAACAACAACAGTGTTAATAAAAATAACAAGCAGCAAAGCAACAACAACAGCAACAACAACAAAGATTAATGCCGCATGACATTAATGACGGAAATCTGAAGCAGCAGTCAGAGTGGCCGCCAAATGGACGCACTGCGTCTCCTGGTAAAAAAAAAATAAAAAGAAAATTAAAAGCAACAGCAACAGCGACAAGAAAAAAGTGAAAAAAGTCGCAAGTCCAAATAAAATTGACAACACTTTCAATTGTCGCATGCTCGGCCTGAGAAATACAGAGAAGTAAGCCCTCCCCCCTTCCGCTCATATATTTATCTTCCTGCCTACCTGGCCGATTCGAATTGTTCAACTGCAAACGTAAAAACCTCACAGCTACTAAGTATAACAGCAACAGCAATTTTTAATGGTTTTTAATGAAAACAAAAGTGAAACACAAGTTGAGCTACAAGCCTGAACTAGTTAATGGCCAAAACTGCTGCCTGGCTCCGGATCCGTGGGCCCTGTGAAACCAAAAGTGGTTGTATTAACATTTAATTAAGGCGCAAAGTTCACAGTTAACTAACAGTTAACTGGTCTGCCACAGTTCGAGACGGGAGTCAGATACGGACATGGCCAAGTCCATAAGCGGCAATTCAACATCTCGATTTGAGTCATTTATGCATCTGAATCTTAAGAATTGGCACGTATGATAAACTTATTGATTCTTTTTTATTGAAACTTGAAAGCTGTTTATTTGACCTTTGGATTTGAGAACGGATATTTTTAGGTTTAGTTATGGAAGCTGACTGATTAAGACGCTCATAATATGATGTTGGAATTTTTCTTCAAGGATTTGCTCTCTACCCAGTAAAGTGAGACCCTAATATGTATTTACTTTTGCTCTCGTCTGGACACTATATATTTCTAATATTATTAATAAATATTTATTTTTGTACACCATTTCAATATAATTTTCAATAATCCTGTTCTCTGACCATTGAATACATTTAATTATAGTACATACCTATAAGTACATATATAAAATAATTTGTTAATTTCAATAGTTATCGAATAGTTTTATTCAGCTTTTGCCTTACTTTTAACCAACTCGTGAAGGTTGTAAGTCTCTCTTTTCCAAATTAATGATAAATATAATGAATACAAAACTCAAGAAATTAAATAGTAAAAAAATATTGCAATGATTGACATAAGTATAAGCCAAATTAGTTGGTAATTGTGAGAGTTAACTGAATGTTGTTGGGCCAATTTCACAGTGTGTCTCATCATAATGACATGAGAGGGGGAAAACTCGGAGAAGCATCATTTGCAATCATCTTGCACTATAATTTGGCTCTCAGAGTTGTCTGATTTGCTTGGACATGAAATTGAAGAGCATTAAATTGCCAGAGCCAAAACGAATCCGTTGACAATGCACATTATATGGGCATGGGAGTGGCTTTCTAGCCAACATCCAGTTGATTTCATTTCATTTCATTTCTTAAAAAATGTGTTGCACTTTTGTTTTTATTTTATATAACGTTTTAAATGTTTGCAAATTTGCATTTAATTTATTTGGCCATAAAATGCAGGCAGTGCCCCTCATAAATTGTCCATTGCTACCGTTGCCTTTGGCTCAACTCCCCCTTCACCCATTCTCCTAACGATTCAGCCAGCTATGTATATAGCCAAGATCTGACCATCGCCAACTTCACATTTCAAGTTGGTACGATCCAAGTCTGGCTGCCAGGTTTCCAACCGAAGCGAATCGATTTCGGCATTTATTTTTCTCTTCTTTTTTTTTGTATTTTATATTTTCGCGTTCGTCTGGACTGTGTGTTGTTTTTATTTCTCAGCTCGCTCTCTCGTTAAGAGAAAGGTGCTGCTGATCAGTCGGCAAACCAGTAACAACAACACCAGCAACAACCATTCCAACAACACACGCGCAATTCACTTTCTAATGATGCACATAAAAATAAAAAACATAAAGGAAAAAATCTCTTTTCATTTGCCATATATAAATTTTTGTCGCCTCTGGGGCTGACCGCAAAAAAAAAAACAGCAAATTGAATAATAAAAATAATAAAATAAAATCGAAAACTTGAAAAAATGTCCTGTCATAAAATTGTTAGATTTATGTGCCAAATTAATATGCAAAACTCGACAAAAATATTGAATTATTTGCGTTGTCTTGGGCAAAATTTCCAATTAGTTATATGCAAAACGAATATATTTGCATGTACATTGCGGGTACTTAACGAATGCCAACATAAACATCAAATCTTTATTAAGTGTGTTAAAAATAAAAACACGTTAAGAAACCTCAGTGTCCCTGCTGTGACGACACATCAATACCCTACAGCGAGTTCCAATGGCAGGGCAAATAATTTGTAATTTTTAATAATAATAAAACATCAAATACTTCAATTAGTGTTTCTGTAATCCAAAAGCCTAAAGGAGTAAAAGAGAAGAATCATAAAAGATTCATAGAAAGATAGGAATCTGAAAGTAAGTATCGTTTTTTCTGCACTTAAGATGGGATGAATACTTATATAGTAATCGATTGTAAATCAATAGTAGATCGGTACTTCTCTTTTCAAATTTATTGCATTAAATCATCTAATTTATGAATTAAGAATGGAAATTTATCTAGTAAATTTAATAAAGAGACCTATTAATATTTGGTTTATTAAGTTTATAATTATATTTCACAGCCAAGATTAAAATCGCAAAATATATCGCTTATTGATCAAGTTGATTTCAAAGGTTTTTTTATTTCCCTATGATGTTTATTAAAACTTCTCTTAAATATTAACGGTCATGGCAAGCAACGAGAACAATTTGAGAAAAGCTAACCTATAGAATTAGCATTAATCTGTAAATTATTAAAACTCATTCTAGAGATACAGTGAAATTATGAGTAAGAGAAAGCGATATATAGTAGAGTCTTGCCACAAGTCTATTGCTCATGATTGATAGATCGTAGTATTGTCGGGACATTTCCTTGGTTTAACTAATAATAATATTTTTTTTGTTAGCCATTTTTATTGCATTGACAGCCAACTAGTTGACAAAAGCTATTTGCACTTGCACATTGAAGAGTATCTTTGGCTTGAAACGGGTTTAAGTGTTTGGCCTTTTTGGCGAGTTTTTCGTTACCATTTAGATGAGTTATAGGTGAAAATTGTCGCGAAAGTCGTGAGTTATGAATTGGTTGCTGTTACAGCTCTCGCTGTTGTTGTTGTTGTTGCGCAAAGAAAACAGCGCCGTGAAGGTCAAGAAACTCTTAAGCGCTCCGTTGGCTGCTGCTCGACTTCATTTTCCATGTGCCAGCTATCATAGCGTCTTCTTCTTCTTCTACTTCGTCTTGTTAATGCTGTTGTTAACTTTGTTGCTTTATTTTATCTTAGCATTTAATTAATTAAAGTAAATCACTTTTGGTCCGCGAGCCGCATAAAACGCATTAATCATTCAAAAATTAGCTCACATTTCCGTTCACCTTCAATAAATTGTATTTGCATGTAATTTACAGCAACAACATAAGCAGAAAAAACACAAACAACATACACAGAAAGGCAGAGAGAGAGAGAGAGAGAGAGAGAGAGAGAGAAACAAAGAGACAGAAAGAAATAACTTTGATTTCGTCCATTTTATGCTGTATGCGGGCGTAACACCTGGTAACCCAATGGATCAACTCTTAAATAATTTCGAAAATCGAAAAAACCATATTCATCATCTAAAATAATTGATAGGGGTTATGTCAGGCGATATTATTTGTGATCTGGGATCCCAATTACGACTTCCTACACTGAATGATAAAGTCAAGTATTCAACACTTTGCAAAAGACGCAGCTTTTTTTCATGGCAGACATTCCTTGAACACTTTGTTTGAAAATATTGAATTTTTAATGCTGATCTTGTTTTGCAGTCCCTAAGATTGTGGGTATTACAATTGAAAAATCGTTATCCACTAATAAAAAGTGTACTTTACTCAGTTCATACACATTTAACATTTCTTAAATATGTATATTTCGAATATACATATTATAGGAGAAATAGGCTTTAAAGAATAAAGTAAAACCTTAAAATCGTGGAATTTATGTGTGATATACTTATATTTCAATTAAACGCCTCGGCCTGGCAGCACTTATCCTTTCCGTTCTAGCTCCACCCAAAAAAAAAGACGTACATACTCTTTTATGGGCAAATAGATTTTAGTACTTCCATACTCAGTGAATCTTTCAACTATAATTTATTTATAATTTAATTAACATAAACATTTGAAAAAAAAACTGCTGCTTCTGTCAAGCTTGTATAGAAGTGTTTGTGAGTGTGTGAGGTGTGTTTTGTGTGTTTTGTTTTGTGTTGTCTCATACACTTTGGCTTAACTGTTTAACTGACAGTGCTGTCAAATTTGTTGTTGCTATTGTTGCCGTTGCGTTTCACACGCGCGTTAATTAAATTGATGAACCTCGCGCCGTCGCAGTCGCAGTCAACGTCACTGTTGCTGTAGTCGTCGTCTTCTTCGTCACTGTCTTCGTGTGTTTCCTCTGTTGCCTTTGCAGCGTGCAAGAGCTTTTGCTCTTTTGGGTGCGTGAGCGTAAGCTTTTTATTTTTTCTGTTGCTTTAGCATTCTTTTCACTTTTGCTTACTAAGAGTGTGAAATTACAATAACAACAATGGCACCTGCGGCGCGCCTACAACGGCCACGACAGCTCAAGCTGTGAGAGCAGGTGGACAGGAGAGTGAGCCAAAGTGTTGGTGAAAGAGAAAAGGGGAGATAGAGAGAGCGCGCTCAAGTAAAAGAGTCGAATGCATTGTTCGATTTAACTTTCACTGATTGCCCGTTGACAATGCGACGTGACGCGACGCGACGTTGACGTCGGAGTTGACGACGGCGTTGGCGCAGACCTTTGGCATTGTTGTTGTTGTTGTTGCTGTTGCTGCTGCTGCTGTTGCTGCAGGTGTAGGTCGTTGTGGCTGTGTGTGTTTGTCTGTGTGTGTGTGTGTGTGTGTATCTGGATACATTAACAAGCAAGTACACGGCCTCTCCTCATGCATCTATGGCAATTATTTTGCGCAAAAATTTCATTTACTTTCTATATGGAAATATTTGCACACTTTTTAAAAATCTTGAAAGCTTAGAAAGTTTACACCGATAAGGTAACGCCCAGGCGTTGCCACACAGACTCACACTCACATTCAGACTCAGACTTAGACTCAGACGTAGACTCAGACTTAGACTCGGACTCGCAGAGAAGCACCGACTCCCAAGCAGATAATTTCAATTTTAATTTCTCGTTGTTGACTTTTTTTTGTTTTCATTTTTGTGTCTTGTTTTTTATAGCGTGCGGAAGTTGCTGTCCCCGTTTCGTCTTCTTTTTCAGCTTTTAGTTACTATTGTCGCGATTGCTAATTAAATGATTGTTTGATTTGATTTTGACAGATCAACGCGAATAGACTGTAAAATAAATTTAAAAATCTGCGAAAGTTTTATTTAGTTTGTCATCTTTCTTTAACTGGCCGATGATGGATTGGTGAAATGTGTCAAATCCACTTAATGCTCAAGAAATGGGTGTGTGGGCCGCTGGGGCATTAGTAAATTTCCCCTTAAGCATTTGTATATTTGCAAAATGTTAATGGTATTCCAAACTGAGTTAATTTAGGGTATTCCGAAGAGTTAAGAATGAGATGAAGATCTACAGGTAGATCATTATTTTAATTGAATTTATGTGAATGCTAATAAAATTGAAAGGCAAGAAAATCTTTGGATTATGGGAAAAATTCAACTGAAGACTAATGTCCGTTTTTTTTATAGTAAAGTTAAATTCTAGCTGAAAAATATTTTTGAATATTTCATTTGTATCTATATATATGTATAATTGATGTGAAAAGTTGTCACTTAGTTAATTGAGACCTTAAATAGACATTGAAGAGATGGAACTATGACTTTAATTGTATGTGATAGAAAAGTATTTTGGTGAATTTAAATATACTCAAGAATAGTTTTAGATCATTGCAATGAGATAATGATGAAAGACAGTAGGTGGAAGTTAAATAAATTCAGAATCAGTTATAAAAAAAGAATAGAAATCTTCGTGCGTTGTCTTTTGATCCAACAGGTTTCACATATTTCCTTCACACAGATAGTGAGCATCAGGTCTTCAATATATTTGCATCCAATTAGCATCTGGATGTTTATCAATGATATTTTAATTGCCCGCTCAACTATAGAAGAAAGTTAAGTATTGGTATTTATCTGGCAGGGAACAGGCTTCTTTATTCACACTGTTGCATAGAGACTTGTTTGTCTGAATCATTTGCAATGATTATGTAGCTGTCTACAAAGAATTCGCCCACAATCGACATAAGAAAAGAATTTAAGAAAAAAAAAAGAAAACCGAAACGAAACTCGATCGTCAAGTTGCCAAGATGCAAAAATCTGTTGATCGGATGATTTATTTGACAGTTTTGCACTGAGCAATAATAATAATAATAATAAAAATTGTTGTTGTTGCTGTTGTTGCTATGCAGCATTAAATTCCAGGCAACAACATCAACGAAGCGCAAAGAAATGTTGTTGTTGTTGAGTTGGGTTTATCAGAAGAACTGAAGTTCGAAAAGAAAAACTAAAATGCTTGCTGGAAAACTTGTTTTCGACGCACTCAGGAAAAATGCTGATAAAAAAAAATAAATAACGAAAACTGCCGAGCTAAATGTGAAGACACTGTGGATGCAACAACAACAACAACAACAACAACAGCAACTACAACGCAACGTCCATAGAGCCACAAGTTGCTTGTGTCGAAGAAGAATTTTCCAGCCAGGCCTTGCAACAACATCTTGATTTTGCAGCGGCAGCGATGTTTCTCCTTCAGCACTCTGCGGCAATTGCATAGTAAATTGCTATACCCACTGGACATGCCGCACTCCACACCCCACACCCCACTCGACACTCTCCCAACAACGTTGCAAGCGAACGTTGCTGCAGCTGCTGCTAAACTTGATTTCTATGTTGTTTATGAATTTTTAGCAGTACCATACAGCCTTCTTGTTGATCTACTACACTCGGAAAAATAATCTTGGTTTCCGAACAAAAACAGGTGATATTTAAGTACAAACGATCTCAAAAGCTGACTGAGTTTGGGATATCCACAAGTGAGAAAAACGATTGTTTCAAGTTTGTTGTTCGCAATCCCGATGAACTTAAAATGCGATTTTCTGGGATAGTTTAAAAACGGATTAATTTAAGTCCTTTAAAGATCGAATTATATTAGTTTATGTACACAAAAATCTTGAACATATCCCAAAATGGTCTTGTTCCTAGCTAAAAATATTCTCATATTGAAGTTAATTTCTATCTATTTCATGATTAAGTTCACAGAAACTTCAATTTGTATAACAAATATTTAGTATATAAGAAAATATCTTACTTATTCAGACTAACTTCGGTTAAAGTCAGATTATTATATCATAAAGCTGACATAGGAACAGTCAGTCGGATTTTTAAAATTAAGATCGCTTTATACTTAGTTTAAATTTAATTTCAAATTTTTAGAAAAAAGGATGGAATATTTTTTTGAGTGTACCTCTTCGCACCCACCTCCCGCCCCCCCGGGCAGATGGTCAAGTCATAAATAAATTTTGCAACGCACCGCGGTAACAGCATCAACAGCAGCAGCAGCAGCAATGCCTGTGAATTGAACTGCAGATGTTGTCTGTTTAATTACCTACACATCACACACACTCACACACAAACACATACACCTAAGCAAACCCTAATAGACAAAGATTTCTTGCCCCAATGCGACTGACAACACTGTTGTTGTTGATGTTGCTGGTGTTGCTGCGGTTGCTGTTGCTGTTGCTGTCCCTTTCAGCTGCAACACTTCTGCTTCTTCTGCCATCTTATCCACTGACATCGTTCAGTTCACTTGGCGCGCAAACCTGAGCCGAGAAGCGTGAAAAGCAGAAAAGCAAAATAAAACAAGAGAAAATAAATGTGAAGAGAAAAAAGTAAAAAAGAAAAGAAAAACCTGCAAACAACGACGACTAACAACCCAAAAATCCAGGCCAACTGTCTCAAGTCAAAGTCAAAGCAAACTCTTGGGATTGTTGTGCGCCATTCGTCGCTTCGCCGACCCACCGCTACAATCGCCTCTCTATGCAATTCTCAATGTGTCGAGATGCTCAGCTTAGCAACTGTTTCAATTGTTGTAATATTCTCTCCCTCTCTCTCTCGCTCTTTATCTCGCTTTATCCCACTCCGCTGTGTCTGGTTTTTACATCAATTTGCATAGCTTTAAGTTCCGTAGCGTTGCTTTTTTGGTCTACCCTAAGCCGGTGTTGATGTTACCTCGTGCACAGACCTACATACGAGTATAAATCTCCATATGGTATATGGGCAAGTGCAACTTTCTAGGCACTTTATATTCTGTAATATATCTTCAGTGGCCTCAAGACTTTGGTCTTTGCATATCTTTATGCAGAAAATCGCATTTTTAGTGATTCGTTTTCTCTCAACAATGCTTCGTCCTCGCATTGGGCGCCATTTCTACATTTAAGTATTTACAGACTTACCGAAAGGTTAAAAATTTCTACAATATTTTGAACATCAAACTAGTTTCAAGTACTTCTTTTGTCTTAGTTTATTGAACATTTTTGAGGTTCGAAGTTACCTTATTGTCATATTGATAAAAGAAACTATCTTAAAAATCATTTATCTGCCAACATTCAGAAAAATACATTGAAAGCAATCGTAAAATCAATTTGATTTCCTGATTGGTATTTAAGATTCGTGAAGTAAAGGTATTAACATAATGCTACCGACTGAAAATATCAGAATTCTATTTTTTGTAATTCTAATAACATTCATATATTTCTAGTACATATTTTAATTTGTAATTTCATTTTTTAGTACCTCATGCTGGAGTCTCGACATTAATGCAACGCTTATAAGATCGAAAAATCCCAATATCTATGAAAGCTTTGGCTAAACGAATTCAGTTTTAAGGATGTGTTAAAGTCAAAGTCTAAGATAAAGCTAATCTTAAAGCTGCCTAATGGAAATTCTTATGCCATAAAAATATTGCTAAAGATTAATTACCAACACTGCGTCTTACTATGCAATTCTCATGTGGGTAGCACACACTAGAAGCTTCATTCATGAGCTTAATTGCGAGCCAGCAGTCTGGTTTTCCCACCTAGAAAGTGGGCGTGTGTGTTGTCGCCACAGAATTTTCACCCGTTGCAACAGCAAGATACATAGATATTCACATGCTGAGCTCCACTTGACGCTTGGAATTTGTTGCAACTGCGAGATTGTTGCTGCTGTGCCACATATGTGGCACACACACACACTCACACATATACAATCACACACAATCACACAGAAAGCGAGGCTCCATCAAATTTGGATCGTGTTCTGTCATAAACGCGTTGCCACACATAGCAAATTGGCTTAACAAATATTTTAGTGCCTAACGGCAGTTCTGGAAGATTTGGCTTACCCGTCTTCAGAGCCTCCGCTCTCCGTTCCTCAATCTCCCAGCTGCTGTTGTTTTTGCACTCGCGTTTTGATCTCTATTTCGTTTCTTTCTATTCGTTCAACACTGATATTTCCCCTTCCGGATGCAGGATATTAGAATTCAACAAACAAAATAATAAAAAAAATGTATTTAAAAAAAAAACAACAACAACTATTACTATCAGATGAATTGTATAGGTTCGTTGTTTGGTGTTGGGTGTTTTTATTTTGTTTTATTTGTTTGGGGTTTTTTGTGGAACAACCAACGTCGACGAGTAGCGCGCACAAACTAACAAAAGCGGCGAACAACAATAACAACAAGCGACACCAAAGACACCAGCAACGTTGGCAGAGAAAACAAGTAACAGAACTGTTAACTTGGCCCAAACCGACCTACAAATTACCTTTGCTAAATTTGAATCTAAACTGTGGATGTAATATCAGAAAGAAGACGACCACTTTATTTATTTATTGTCAAGCTATAACAGATACAACAATATTTATTTAAATTAAAAATGCATTTAAAATTTTTAGATAAAAATTTAAAGCAAAGGTAAAACAGGATTCTTAATTCAAGTTAATATCCAATGATATATACTTATACTTATACTAATTTTAATTTTTTTTAAAAAAATTTTTTTATTCCTAGTTTCACAGGCTAGTGTCCATTAATGATATAAAGGTACAAACAAATTAGAGCTAAGCTGACATACATATGTGTACTTAGTAAAATAGTATTTTCATTTTATGTCTTACCAATTTGAATCGTACTTTTGTTTTTGCTTTCAAATGTTTGTGCGTTTTAAAATAATTCATTTTAGCAATTCAGAAATATTTTCGCGCACTTTTAATTAATTGCAATAATAGTAATAATAATTATATTAATTATTGTATTAATAATTTGATTTAAGCAATTAAATGAATTACTTTCTATTCGATTTTTATGCTCGTATTCTAAACCTTTATATTGTCTCCCTTTGTGTTAAATGCCATTGAATAAAATGTGTATACCTCTAAATTTACAGTGTATAAAAACCGGTTGACTTTGGTGTCGCCGTCGTCGTCGCCGTCACCGTCGACATCTTTGGTCGCAAAGGCAGCGAGCGTAAAGTTTTGCTTCAGTTTTCGGATCGCACATAGAATATCGGTTAAAGTTTTGGTTTAACGGTTTCTTGAGACAGCGTTCTTCTTGTGTTAAAATTGTAGGAGCTGGGACTCTTGAAATCTTGAGTCTACTATATTTCAAGGCACATTGTTCAATGCCAATGGTTTTCTTCGATGCATTTTAATTTAAAAAAAGATTTTTATTCATATTTTCTAGCATATATTTGAATACTTGATTGAATTTCACTTCTAACATTAACTCATTTAACAGCTAGTGAACTGTTAATAATAGAATAACATTCAATCTTTCTGTTAATTGAATCGTGATATCGTATATCGTAAATTTCTATGGTTGCTGTATCGGCTAAGAGTTGCATACTTTTAGCCGCTGCAAATGTTATTTTTTACACAACAGGTGTCGCCACTGAGCAACTGTAGTAACAATGAAGGCCGTTATATTTAATAATGCTGCATTGAAACACAATATGCAAAAATTGTAAAGCAAACTATCCAAGTCTTTTTGACAGCTTTCTTCTGTGCCAAGATCAAGAACTTTTTATCAGAATATGCACTTTTCAAATTTAAGTAAATATTACACAAACATGTTAAGAACAGAAATATATTGATTGAGTCGAATTTTCTGACTTCGAATAAACATCTTCAAAATAAAATCACTGATATTTTAGGCCCAACATCATTTTGCTCTTTGCTTTTCAATGGCCTTGAATGAAACTTATTAAAAGCGGAAATTGGAAGAGAAATTATATAATTAATTACAAATTATAGAAATTAAATTGATTAAATTGTTTTTTTGCACTGAGAATGTGATTTTTTATTTATTTTCGAAAAGTTATCGTTGGGTTGTCATATCATTGCAGACTGTTTCACTGAGACCTTTGACTTTTGCCAGTAAAGAAAATTGTAAAATTAGCTGGAATTTCAAATCATAATTAAAATACCGAAATTTTGAATGAAATGTACTTAGCTTATTTCAGCTGTGTGTGTGTGTGTGTGTGTATTTGATTAAAATGAAATTATGATTTCATTTGTAGTTTCGTGTTCCATGCAAAAATATTATCATTGAGAGAGAAAGAGAGAGTGAGTGAGAAAGAGAGACAACTCTATGCTACATGTTTTGCTCTCTGTGTTTCCGCATCTTTTATTTTTCCATTTTCCTTTTCATTCTCTTTTTGTAATTTTTTTGCGCAACTTTCATCATGAAAATCATAAAAGTTAAAGCCAATTTTTGCGGGTTATGTTTTCGCAGCACGCACAAAAGTTTCGACTCAGATGGAAAACCCGCGGCTTAAAGGCGCCAAAACATATGGAGATACAATTGTATATGTGTATATATAGATTATATACATATATATGTATAGTCACCTATATGTTCACGATGTGAACACTTTCTGTGCCTTTTGTGCCCTTTTTGTGGGCAAAGTTCAAATTGAATGCCGGAAGTGCTTGGCGATTGCAAATGCATCGCCGAGTGGATCGGGGAATGGGGGTAGGAGGTTTTGTGTGGCATGCAACGCACCGTGCGTGAGGTGGAGAGAGGAAGATGGGGTACGGATAGAAGGGAACACGCTGATAAACGAACTTGAACATTTTTTGACAGTTGTGCGTATAAATCTTGAAATGTTTTAATTTGCTTACGAATCGATTTAAAGCGCCCGCGAAAAAAAAGGAAGGAAAGAAAACAAAGGAAAAGGAAAAAGATGAAAGAAAGAAAAAAGCAAAACATAAGCAAAAACCTGGCAAATAAGCGAATCGTAGTCGAAGCGAATGGAATCGTAGCCGGACCAGCATCGTTGCGTATGATTTATGAATGACATTTCAGCTGCCCTCACCACCAGCAATCTGCTTGACTATCTCAGCTGTTTGGTAACATGTTGTCATCTATAGAACAAATACTTAAAAGTTATGTTTACAGAAATGAATGAGAATCTATTCAGCATAACTATTATTTAGTTTCGTTTAATTCAGTTCCGAATTTTCAAAATGAAAGTCTTTAAAACATTCAAATTCAACACAAATTCCACCAAGATTATTAAGCATAATTTTTGGTCAAAGTTAGAATATCAAAGCATCCAAAAAGTATGCAATAAAAAAAATTAATATTGAGTTCGTTAAAATTGGTGCAACTGTTTCAATTTAAAGAAAATATATTTTTGAAAGTTTGATTTTTGAAATATGAAATTAAAAGATAGATGGTGTATATTGCCAATATTTCGTCTAGCTTTGAATTCTGCGACATTCAGGGCCGTTTTTAATGTTTATTTAATGATTGAGGATTGGGGAGATATTTTGACGTGTAAGGTATTGAAACTAATTTCAAACTTGAAAATATATCTAAGATACAATTTATAAGTAGATGAAAACACGGTGTCAGTGTCATTAGAATATGCAAGATGCCCTCGGAAATCTAGAATTTTGATAGCTAAGGGATATCAAATTTATGAAGCTTAGAAATTGTTTGATATTCCCCAACACTTCACAACTAAGTAAGTCAACTTTATCTCGACTGAAGTTTGCAAAATTGATCAATTGCAGGTGCTTGGTAAGGGTATTCTCCTTTT
The DNA here is from genome assembly GCA_035043635.1 of Drosophila rellima. Taxonomy (NCBI): domain Eukaryota; kingdom Metazoa; phylum Arthropoda; class Insecta; order Diptera; family Drosophilidae; genus Drosophila; species Drosophila rellima. Next base: position 2,305,443 of record JAWNMV010000134.1, on the reverse strand, counting down.
CGTTGAACTGCAATTGAATGTGCATTTTAGTTGTTGCTCTTTTAGCTGTTTCTGTGCCGCTTTTTGGTGCCGCGCGAATTAGCCAAAAGCCGTTGCCGGTTGCCGTTCGTGGAGTGTTTACCTTTGAAGCGGGTTGCAAGCGCGCCATTTTTACTCATGTCTTTTTTCTCGATTTTTTTTATTATTTCTTTCGGTCTTAGCATTCTCCAGTCAGAAGTCAGCAGTGAGCTGTGGTGACCAGTCGGCAGTCGGCAGTTGGTTGGCAGTTGGCAGTTGGCAGTGAGCAGTCGCTGGCCAGCAAGGCAATTCATATCATATTTTTGCACTGACCCCCGGCCCCAGAGAGAGAGCACAGACAAGACCAGACCAGAGACCAGAGACCACAACAGGGACTATGCTTTAGCATACAGAGGAGCCAGTGCCAAAGCGGCTCTTCGTTTATGCTCTTGGCGTTTATAGATTGAGTACTTTATCAAAAAAACGAGACATCAAAGCGTATATCATGTCAGCTGCAGACGTGCAGAGGGGGAAAATGCCATGCCAGACGTTGAAGGAGATGTGTGTGTAGAGTTAAGAGTGGTGAGTGGAGAGCGGTGAGTGGTGAGAGAGAGGGGGGACAAGGGCAAGTCATGTGCTGCATTTGCATGCAATGAGCATTGCCTGGCATTTTTTTTTGGCCCAGACCAGACCAGACCATAACTTAGCCAATGGCCAGCAGAGTTGTTGTTATTGCTACGCTTCGCTTTTCAAAACCGAGGCGCCATTTTGTTTATCTTTGTCGCTTTTGAGCGGGTGCGAAGGCTGCAACAGGCCAAAAAGTTAGGCTACCCCGTCCTACACCCTACCCAGTCCTTTGTAGTGAGTGTTCTCTGTGTGGGCAGTTCAGTGCTTTGATTCGAGTGTCTTTCGACTTTGATAGCAGTCTCTGTGCTGTGCGCTTATCAAGCGCCAAGCATCTCAACGACTCTGTCTCCCACACACACTTGCACACACACACATACGCACACACATATCCGTCACGCACTGCTCCCATATTCTTCATGTGATTTCGATCTGGCTGTCTCATGATCATGCCACATTTGTTTTATGTACGAGATGTAAGCCGCAAATGAATGAATACGAGTACTCGTCGCTGTCTTCGTCTTCTCTGTTCTTCTTGTTGTTGTTTTTATTCATATCAATGAGTTGCTATTGTTGCCTTAGAGTCCTATCCAATAAGCAGAGATTATGCCCCCCCTTATACTATTTTATGTTGTGGGCGCCATATTATCAGATTAGAGACATCGATGAATTGATGCGTGTGGTATCGAAAACTCGTTTACTCACTTAAATGCTTACCTTAACTTGCACTCACTCACTTACTGATACCTATCCCAGGCATTGCCAATAAACAATTTAAATTTACATAGGAAATAGCTTATGCATTGGCAAATGTCTCTGCGCTCCAGTTCAAAGAAATGTGAGTAGAGGGAATTATTTAAGCAATTGATTGTCAAGTCCGAAGTGTCAACATAATCTTTAGAAAGATCAGATTAATTATATTTATTTATTTTTTTAACATCCTAGTGCTTCAAGTTATAAGAAACTTATGGTTCTGGCAATAGTCACTACATAATATATAGTGGATTTAATCCTATGATTGGCATTACAATTATTTTAAAATAGCTTTTAATTAATTTTAAAATATTTGATTAAGATTGTAATAAATAGATACAAATTCACTTTTTAATGAAAAACATATTAAAAGTGTTATTCTACGATTTTTTAGTCCAGGACCTAAAAATGTATTTGAGGTAAAAATACATTGAAAAATCAACAACTCGACTTTCGCAAACGGAGAATGTCAAGTACTTGACTCGATCATTTTTTTGACTATCAAAAGATGTAATCAAATCAATTTTCATCATATTTCATTTGCAGAGTAAAGTTCAGTTAATTATTTAAGGAGTTGCTTGCAAGTTAAAACTTGAGACTTTATTTTTTTATATTGTAAATACGAATTTCTGAAAATTAGCAAAAAATTGTCTAACCAAGAACCAAAAATCTGGATATCTTCAATATTGAAACTTAAATTTTCAGCAGAAACATTTTGACAAAGAAAAGATAATTTAATTTTGGGGAAATTCATGATAGGAAAGTGAATAATATGTTCCAATTACTTACAGAAAGCGCACAAAAGTGCAGAGTAATTTCCACAATTATCGATTGGCAGCTGAATGAGCGCCAAAACAAATAGTTCAAATGGTTCTTAATAAAATAAATATGTCGAAAAAGTTGAAAAAACAAAGTTGGCAATGAAATGGGTTTGAGAGCTCGTGTCTCAATAATGCATTTGAGGCAGAGTTGGCAAAGGAAACGACCTCTGCAGGTAGTACTCAAATCATCCTATCATCGTTGCTGTTGCCACAGCAGGAAATCACAAATCAAAAGCGCTTTTTGATTAATTTTGAATAAATGCAAATAGCAAATACATAAGATTCGCACATTTCGCCAAGGTTATCCAACTGACAGTTGCACAAGCCGTGGACATGGACATGGACATGGACACACGGATCTGAGACTGGAAATGGAACTGGAGCTGGAGCTGGAGCTGGACTTGGGTAGGGCAGGAAAGATAAAGGTAAAGGTTAAGGTTAAGGTAAAGGCAAGAGAAAAGGGAATATGAGAAGAACCGGGATAAGCTACGAGTGCTGGCCGTTGATTCCTTTCTTACGGCTGTCGCTTTTGATAAATTTGACGTGCAACATTGCGAGTTGTGTCCTTTGTTGTTGTTCTTGTTGCTTGCCGTTGAAAAATAACTTGTTGTGATAATTTCGCTGGGGAATTTGTTGCACAAATATCAAAATAATATTAATTTCGTTGATTTTGTACACAATTCGCTGGCTCGTTCCGTTTTTTGCACTTGCCTCGCATGCTGCGAGACTCGCTCGACTCTCGACTCTTGTCTCGGTGTCCTTCTGATCTCATTTATGAATGAGCAACAGGTCGCCAGACTGCGATTCAGACTCCGATTCAGCCTCAGACTCGCACTCATTCTCCAGTTGCCCATCTGTGGCGATCTGAAGAGATTCCCCAACCATCGTCTGCACCGGAAATTGAAATTTTAAAAGTTTTGACGTTTGTTTAGTTTGCATTTTTATTTTATTTTTCATTTTAATTTTTTTCGTTTCCCCAATTTATTGTTTTTTAGTTGTCTTTCTGGTTTTTGCCATTCATTTGTTGTTGCTGTTACCTCTGTTTATTTATGCAAACAAACACATTTAAATAAAAGCAAGCTGGAAATTGATGTGACCATAACACGAGCCAACCTCACAGACCAACCTCAACTCTGGCCCTGGCTCCGGTTCATGTTCAAATTCAGACGGCAACAAAAAATTAACAAAATATTAATTGACTCACTGACTCTCTGATCTGTTGGTGTATGTGCATCTATACACACACTCACATACATATATATATATAGATATATATATATTTATATTTATATATATATAGATTGCCAGACGATTGCAATATATGTATGTACCTACGTTCATCCGCCTGCCCATCCATCTGTCTCTCTATGTCGTCTGTCTATCCGCCTGTCTCTGTCTGTCTATATTCGTATAACGTTTTCCGTTTCCGTTTGTTATGCGCTTCAAATTTGCATAGTTGTTGTTCTCGTTGTTGTATTTGTTGTTGTTGCCATTGCTGTTGCTGTTGCTGTTAGCCAGGTTATCAGCGGTTAACGGTTATCAAATTTGTTTATTTAAGCGTGGATGCGACAGTTCACAGTCCAAATAGCTTTGAAATGAATTAATATTATTTCTAAAGTAAATACAAATATAAACATATTAGCTATATTTATACCCTATAGATATACAAAATAAAATATATGAAATATTAGTTTTCAGTGCTATATATTCAAGTTGCTTCTGTCTGTGTTTTAGCTGTAAATACCTAAAAGTTTGAAAAAGATTCTGATTGATGCTGGGAACCATAGCACAGTCCTTTGGGTCAGTTTAGATAGGATTAAAAAATATATTTTTAGAAAAATTACAGATTTTTATTTAGAAATTATAAATTTTTTCTGGTGTAGAGTGGGGGCCATACAAAAATTTATAAAGTGTAACGGCTTCTTGGTCTTTCTGGTGAATGCCAAAATCTAGTTCTTATTAGAGCAACACATTTAAGTAATTAACATGAGGGAGCTTGGATTGGGATCAATTACACAGATATAGTGTTGTAAGCATTAAAATAGGCACAGTCGGTTTAATACAGCTGGTATCTTATGTATATACATATGTAAGTTTACGAGTGTACTTTTAATTATTATACATAAATATAAATATTTGTAAGTGTGCGAGTGAATATGTCAGCTATAACTGCATTGTCTGCCATAAGGGTTACTATATAAATATGTACTAAAGGGTCGATGTATGTATATGTGTGTGTAAATATATTTACATAGATATATGTATATGTGCATGCATACATATATATTTGTTGTATATTGATCGGAACTGCAGTCAATGCTTCAGTTAGCTGCGTCTCACGAATTGACGCACTGTCACTTTTTCTTCTGTCGCGTGTCCGCCAAATTGTCACGAAACCAATGCCCAATGAACAGTTCTCTGTGGCATTTGGCATTTACCGTTAGCTGCGGCAAGCGCACAGATTGTTAACTGGGTTAACTGGGCGACAAATGTGGCAGCAATAACTACAAGTTTGTTTGTATTGCTGTTGTTGTTGTTGTTGCTCTTTTTCGAAATGAAAAACATTTAAACATGTGTGTGTGTGCGTGTGGCATGTGCCACACATATTGAATGTGACATTAAAATAATCAAATAAAATAAAAAAAAAATGTACACAGAATTATAAATAAAATATTTGCATTTTTATTGAAAATTAAAATAATTTTTCGTGCAACGCACACACACACACACAGAGATACCAGCACGCATACATGTGCAGTGAAAATATATTTATATTAAAATAGAAATTTTAGATAGAAAATCACTAGTTATACACATACATACAAATGCAAATATCTGTAGCATATGTATTCAAAAGCAATTGACAGAGCTCTGAAAATCTCAAAAAATTAAAAAAAAAAATACTTTTACTATATATAAATGGCTAAAATAAATACCAGTCTAAAAATCTGCAGAAAAGTTAAAAAATTATAAAACCTTCCTTGTATGTTAAAAAAATTAATAAATAATAAAATTATGAAATGTTTTAAGTCAAATGCCAATAGAGAAGCGACAGTTTTATAGAGTATTTATATGCCGTCATCAGTTTGTGATGTATGTAAATCATGCATGTGTGTGGATCACTGATGCGTCAATTTGTTGTATGCAGATGAGTTATGATGAAAGACCCTCCCCCTCCCCCTCACCCCATTAACCACATGCAGAATCACGATGGGTTCTAATTTAAGGGGCGACCTGTCATAAAAATGGCTGTTGCTTCATTTGAGTGAAGCGTATGGCACGTCAAAAATAAAAAAAATCGAATAAATTGCAAAAAAAATCCGAATAAAAAAGATTAAATAAATTGCAATTTAAATTATATATATACATACGCATTCAGATACATAAATATGTATACAGAAATATATTATTCAAATACTAGTCAAATGTCACTTTTCGGCTGAGTAGAAAAACGAATAATTCTGTTGAAATCCGAATGTATTAATTACAGAAGTACATAAGCATATTAACTTAAACATATATAATACATAAGCTGAAATTTAATAATGTGTTAATTTTTAACTTTACAGATAATCAAAAATATAAAACAACAAAAATAATAGCTGCTTTCTTTACATGAAAAATATAAATTTCCTCTTTCAATTCCAAGCTCACGCACAATTTTCTATTGTCTATATAAATCGGAAAAAATTTAAATTTTGTATATATTTTTTTTCAAAATTTACTTTGAAAATCAATTCATATCATATTTTCTTCGATCTTATTCAAAGTTCTTTAATTATTTGGAATCCTTCATCATCAAGTCCATCATTGCCAGTGTTCACTTTGTTCTTGTTACAAAATTCATTTTCTGCGCATATTTTATAAAAATGTTCATATTTATTTTTGACTGGCTCGCTGATTGGTTGGCTCGTTGGTTCGTTGGCTGTTGAATTTCCAGCTCCACTAAAGTGTCAACTGCAGTTTAGTTTCGCTTTCAGCGATTTATGTTGAAAATTATCAAAATGCAATTTTCAGTTGAATAAAAACATATGAATTATGAGCTTCTTACAAGTCGCACATGAAATACGCTTTGATTTTCAGCGATTGTCAGAGAATACCTCGAGCTTATTTGCTTAACCATCAACCAGGAAACATATCAATCTATTTACAGATCAATAATAGTAACATGCTTAAGAAACATATCAAATTTGTGTTCACTTTTTTCCACAAAATCTGATAGTTTTTGAACTCAGTATACATTGATAGGAAGTTCAGCAAAAAACTTAATAAGTTAAGATTTTCAGCGTCTTCCTCTGTAGAGGAAAATTGCAATAGTCCTTGAATACACTAAAAATCACACAAAAAGATGTCAAAACTGGGTTTTAAAGAAAGTACAAAAAGGCATTTGCTGTCCGTTTTTTATGTGTCTGAAAAAATGCACATAATAATAAGCTCACATTGCCGGCAGCTAAAGTGCAGTATAGAAAAAATAGTTAACAGTTACCATATTAATGTGACAAGTGAAAACAAAATAGAAAACGAATTATTATTTTGGTTGATTTAATAACGCTTTTACAAACTATAAATAGCGATATAAATGTCAGAATATAGATTACTTTTCAGTATTGCACGTATGCTTCAAACTATATAAATATACAGACAGAAAGAGAGACAGGGAGAGAGAGATGAAAAGTTTAATATATTATAAAAAAAATATTCTGTCGCTTTGCTGTTGGCAGATTCAAATCAGAGGTCAAGCAATGATAATGATCATGAAAACTGACAGTCCCCAATGAAATCGGTTATGTTTTGACAAAGCTATAGTAGATTGAAGTTTTTGAAAAAGTGTCAAGAAGAAGATTGAACAATAAGTGATGCAAATCCAAACTGTAAACTTTGTTTAAAATAAATCACTCATAAAAATCAATAAAAGTAGCACGTTACATAAAAAAAATGTTAAAAAATAATAATCAAATTGAAGTGCTTAAAATTCGCTTTTGCAAAGATGCCGTTATCGATTTTGCGATGTATTTTGCCACGACTAAGCTCTGGGGTATACCCTATAGTAGGTCAGGTCTTTAAATCTGAGAGCATTTCATTGACCTGACGCTGAGGTGTGAAAATGTCAATGCAGTGAAAGGTTGAAAAGTGTTTTTTGTTGTTGAATTTTGTGCGATATGCGAAAAGCGCATTAAATATGAAGAGACCACAGATGGGAACATACATACACACACACACACACACACACACACACACACACACACACACACACACACACACACACTCACGTGGAGAGTGAAGACAGAGGCTGACAAAGAGATGCGATGGATGCAGCAGCGAGTGGATTTGTCGGTAAAGCCGACAGCTTAGTGTGAGGCACAGCTGCCTGGTTGCACTTTGTACCTGTAACTGAGACTGCAACAACGGCAACAACAGCCACGGCAACTGGAACAGCAACAGCGGCAAGTGTCAACGGTGATTTGCATACAAAGCCAGTAGTATGCTCTTTACATATATTGTTGTTGGTCTTGTTGTTGTTTTTGTTGCTGCTGCTGCGCGTGCGACTCATCATCATTTGTCAAGACGTGGCAGCAGGGGTAGGGGTAGGGGCAGTGGCAGGAACCGAGGAGAGTGCCACAAGTGCGGGTGCCGCTTGATATTTAGCTGTTGGCTTGTTCCGGCTGCTTTGCTGCTGTCTTAAATCACAATTCTGCCTCACTTTCATTAACTGCTAAGGGTTTTAAGCTGCTCTCCTCTCCTCTCCACCTTCTGCTCACCCTTTTTTTTGGTGCTGAGCTCTTTAAATTTTTACCTGTCTGTCAGTTGTTGCTCAATTCTGCTGACTTATTGTTGGCAATTTGTTTGTCACAGCCTAAGCCTCAGTTTCAAACTCGAGTTCGCCTTTGAGTATAGTAAATACAAAATGCCAGAAACTATAATAATATAGAGAAGCTTGTTAAAATAAAATACTATTTATATTTAAAATTTTCTTTACCAATTGTATTGTATTTGAACATTTTAATAAGGATGAGGTAAAAAACTAACCAGGGAAACATTTAAAAATGTTTAATTTGCGGCTGCAGCAAATCAAGTTAGTGCCACATAAGTATTATTATTATTATTGTTATCATTATAAATATTATTATTATTATTATTTTTTTTTATTATTTGATTTTGTGTATTTTCATCTCTCATTTTGTTGCCTAGTGACTTTTGCTCTCTTGAGTCGCCTGTGTGCTTTTTCCCTCCAGTAACAACATCAGCAAAAGGACACGCATCAACGCACTTGCGAAGAGGACATAGTTGTGAAGTAAGAGGGGAGGGGGATGAGAAAGAGAAGGATGAAGCGGGGGATGGGGCGGCACTGGGCAAGTGTCAGTGTCGTGTGTCAAGTGTCGACGCTGACGACGCAAGTGTCAAGCAGCTGGACTGGGAGAGACTTGAACCTGGAGCCAAATATCTCCCAGTCCAGCTGACGTTGCAGGTCATCGTGGGGGCGGGAGTGGCAACGGAATGGATGGATGGGGGGGGGGAGAGAGATAGAATGGAGGTGCCGTCTTATGCTGTTGGATGGGAGCTGGAAGCTGGAAGCTGCGAGCTGTGACTACTGGCGTTTTGGTTGGCCTGACCATGGCAACTCCGCAAGCGGCACGCACACGAGCGCAAATAATCATAATAAAGAAGATGAAGAAGACGCAGTAGAAGGAGGAAAAGCAGAACTGAGTGACGGGAGGAGGGGGAGGGGGCGGGGTAATGTCCTCCTGTTGACGCTGGTCATAGGAAAATCTTATTTCACGCTGTAAACCACAAGGGAACGTGCCAAACACCGCAAGCAATAAATGAGATGATGGCGATGAGCAGAAAAATTGCGAGAGGCGTCAGCAGGATGAACGCACAGACAGACAGACAGACAGAGAGGACAGCAGGTCAGGAGAAAGACAGGAGGACAGGCGAAACATGGTGACATTGTAATAATTATGCCAAAGATTATCCTTAGACCCGCACACGCAGCAGTCAAACAGTGAGAGGGAGAGAGAGAGACAGCAAGACAGCAAGCAAGCGTGAGAGAGAGAGAGGTGTGAGGGCGACGAATGTGCCTCAGGATATGGCAACACGATGAGCAAAGGACATAACGACACAAGGACACAACGACGACGACGACGTTGGCAGCCGCGAGCGAGCCGCGTTAAGTAGATGAGCTTCAATTTGTGTGTGTGCCTCCTTCTCCTTCCCGGGTCCGTCCGTCAGTTAGTCCTTCCGTCCGCTCGTCTACCTTCGTCCTTCCGCTCTCTCTCTCTCTCTCGCTCTCTGTCGCTGCATTGTTGCCAAAGGTCTTGTCCTTTGCTGTTCTGTCGTCAACGCCTGTTGATGTTGATGGCCTCCGTGCACGGCGGATATCCTGTAACCAGATTTGCTCTATGTGATTAAGTAAGTCATTGAGATGGTCTCGGTGCCGATAAGCCGACCACCCCGACCCTGAACCCGAACCCGGCCCAGACCCAGGCCCAGGCCCATATCCACACAGAGACCCACGCAGTCAAGCTATTTGACCCAAAAATCCACCCATCTTCCTCCTCGCCTCATCATCATCTTGTTTTTGTTGTTGTTGCGACTGTTAATTGTTGTTTTTGTTGTTGTTGCGTTCCATGTTGCCCTTCGGCTTTTATCGCCTTTGCATCTTAAAGTTAACAAACAAATGGCAAAAAAAACATAAAAAAAACATTTAAACTGAACGATAAAAAAAAGTGAAAAAGAAAACAAAAATGAAATTCCGAATAGATTTTCAGACGCCGTTTTAAGCCAAGCTAATTAACAAGTCGCCCACCAAATGTCGCACAGTGTTTTAATTACAAGTGAAACAAGTGACTTTAATAATTGAGAGAGCACGCAAATTTCGATAATTTCGAGAAGCTACGGAGTTTCTTGTTAAGTTTTGGAATAATTTTCAATAATTTTCAAGTTTTCGATCAACATTGTTGACGGGTAAGATTGTACCACTTTTGAATAACAGAAGTGATTAAGAACGGATCATTAAATCATTTACATTTACAATGAATTTAAATTAAATACAAATAAATAAATGATTCATATTTATAAATTTTCTTTAAGTCGATAAAAATATATATACTAATTCACATTTATTAAATACATAAAGCCTACAGAGCCTATAAGTTAAGTTACAATATGTTCCTTCGGAAAATGAAAATAATTGTTCTAAAAATAGATTCACAATTCCTCTAAGTTGATAAATATATATAAATTAACATTTATTTCCAAATGAAACAAATAAATTAAATAATTTTATAGGAATGATAAATATAAATCAGAAAAACGTAATTCAAATGATATAATGGTTCCCCAATGGAATGAAAATACTTGCAGATAAAAATAAATATGAATTCCTATAAGTTGATAAGTATATTTTAATAAACATTTATTTCCAAATGCAGCAAATAAATTAAAATGTTTTTGGAAATTATAATGCCGAGAAACTAAATGAATATTAGTTAAGAATAGTTCTACTAGAGAATTAAATTATGTGTTGCTAAAAAAAGATTTTTGAAGGGTCACTAAACTGAGAGACCACTGTGCAACGATCTGTGGCCCGACTGCCAAACTAATTTCGCTTCAATTTGGGCGTGGCAGACGGCACTCGTGACAAAAAGATGGACAGGCCCAGTAAACAAATGGCAGGCAGGCAGGCAGCCAACTGATAGACAGACAGCTATTCAGATGGTGATGCAGATTGGGTATATGAAAGAGAGGGAGAGAGACAGAGAGAGATAGAAACAGAAAGAGAGAGGGAGAGCGAAAAAAGAAAATGTAGGAAAGATGCGAGAGTTGGGCGACAGTTAGTTAGTTAGTTGGAGTGCCGACGGTTATGCAATAGGGCAGGGCAGGAATAAGTTCCATCTACCTGTCCCCAATACCATGCCGAGTGCATAGTTTGTTGGTTTGTTTTTTTTTTTCTATTCTGTTCTTTTGAGTTCCCGCCTGTTGGTTTTTAGATCCCAGCCGAAAACTGTTGGCGACTTGACTGACGCGGACACGAAACAAATCTGACACTTCAAGCGACAGCAACGATCCGGGGACTGACAGGAGAACAACCAACAACCAGAATTCCACAGCCAAATATTTGTGAGCTTAATGAGCACAGAAAATCAGCCACAGAACCAAAAAAAAAAAGAAACAATATATAGAAAATGTAATCGTAAAAATCAACTGTAGAAAGAAACGGAAAATCCCATCAAATATCACGTCACAAGTCACACAAATTGTCACTGAAATACTAAGAACAGCAACAACAACATTAGTTCTAAAACAATTTCAAACTTAATTTCAATATTTTTAAATTGATTTTCCTTCTTTAGGATGCAACTACTTAATTAGCTGCAGGCAAAGCAATTTGCCCCAAAGTAACCTAAATATTCCACAAAATTGGTTGACAATTGCATTTCCAAACTGTCGGTGTGTCATGGCAGTATTAAATGTGTGAAACATTATGTTACAGGCAAACTATTGGAGAAAGTATTTTGTATCACAATTAATCATGGAAACTTGTCAAGTTTTCTGAAGTCCATTTTCTTAATATTTTATCTGACGAGATTTTTTGCTCACGATAAAAATATACAATTATTGGTACTTCTGTTTATTTTTTGTATCCACTCATTAAAAATGCACAACATATACACTTTCTAGTTGCCCCGATATCATTTTAAAATTTTTGTACATAAAAAGTTCCGTTAATAGTTTCAAAGTGGATTCCTGTATATTGATAATCTGGAAAGTGTATCGTTATACTGATCAAAGAAAAATAATGGTGTAATAAAGCTTATAATATGTGTTGTCTGAGAGCCTTAAACATAATCTACATATTAACATTATGCTAAGTCTTACAATAATAATAAATTATAGAAACAATTGTCGATCTAAATAAATAAGCATATTTAAGCAATCGCCTTTACTTGAGCTATATCGAATGCAAAAGGAAAACAATCACCGTTTGAGTTGCTTATTGAAATTCGGCCAAATGATTTTTCGGAATTGTAAAGTACTCAAATAATTTCTCCCCTTTGAACTGATCAACATTCGGGACACTCAGATCTGGACGATCGGATCGGCGTTGCGTAATTCAAGCCGCTTCTTGTTTTTGCTGTTTTGCCTTATTTCGCATTAGGCTTTGTTGTGTGTTGCAAGCCATGTGACTTAATTACAGGGTGTCCAGCACTTGGTGGCTGTGACTGAGGCAGCACTGGTTGTGGCAATGGCAGTGGCAGTGACCTTGCTGTGCCAGTAGCAACTGTAGCTGGTGTTGAGTGCATAAGCATTTGGATGAGGGCACTTGTGTATTGTGGATGGAGGGATGGGAGCAGCGTCAGCGAGTCCGGTAGCCGTTGTACTTGTAGCCACCTCAGTTGGCAACCCCTACCCCTCCGTTTGTTGTTGTTGTCGTCGTCGTCGTGCGCCTGCGATTAGATTGTGGCCGTAAGATAGGCGCACGTTCATTAGATTCCATTAACTGATTGTGAGTGCATATGGTATGTGTGTGTGTGTGTTTATGTGTATGTGTTTGTGCATGTGTGTGTGTGCAGCAACACGCCTCCTTTGCAATGGCGCATGAAAACTCAAGGCACAAAACCGGACCATCGAAATCTATTCAATTAAAATGCAAAACTCATAAATCTCATAAAATATTGCATATTAATTTCTTTACATTTTTTCCATTTTTTATATTTATATTTTATTTTACCTATACTATAGTTTTTCTATGTGTTTGCCAGTTGTCTAATTTGTCGTATTTAGCGCTAGATTGTAATCAAAATAGTTTATCGATTACTGTCAACCAGTTATCGAGTAAAACGTTTTTTTCATCTTTCTGACATATTTGCATAATTTAAGCATTCAATGGAATATTTACAATATTATAATATATAATTTGCAATAAAAATTAAATGGGAATTAAAGTAAAAACAAAACAAAAAAATCTCTTTATAACTTCAGCAGCATGAATGGTTTTGTTATTAAGTAATAAAGTAATTACAATTTAATCCCATGCAAGCCAACACACACGCAAACATAATGTCAATCTATGTACATATATATTTTGTAAATGTATGTACTGTGACGCATTATGTGGTATATAAAAGAATCTGCATTTGTGTGTAAACACAACACGCCACATTTACATGCCATATGCCATATGTACAGTGAACACAAGAAGCATAACCATATGTGAAAGCCTCATATAGTGTGGTTGATGTTTTATTCACATACCCTGTAAGCACAAATGCACCACACAGGGTATGATTAAGTTGGCAGTCATTCTTCCTGTCAGCGTCACTAGCGTGGTCTGACTAAAACTAGATTTATATTAAAGGCAAACCAAATGTCAGAAATGGTTTAAAATGCTGTGCCGATTCTTGAGATGGAATTTGCTTTAAATTTTGACAGGTATTTAAAGTCTTAAAATTTTTGGAAATTAGAAATACATTTTCATCCCAATTTTATTTGATTTCTGTAATTTAGGCAACATTTTAAAAATTAATTTAATTATTTGAAAAAAAAAAAAAACAATGATAATGATATTTAGTTAAGAAAACAGTGTGCATCGAATTATATTTCGAATCGAATCAACCAGCATCATGTTAAATGTTTAGTAGTTGTCTGAGGTGAATAACGCAGCTGACAAATGTTAATAACAATATCAATAGGACAACAACATTTAAATAATAAAATAAGAAGGCAATGCAGATCTATAAAAAAGTAAGCAATTTAAAAATAAATAATACTGACTGAATATTTACATTGACTGCAGTACAATGGCAAAGCAAACAAATGCTCCCCGGAATGCTGAAAAATGAAAAAAATCGCGAATGAACCCGAATAAAGTTGATGCGCATATGCTTAAAATGCAAATATTTACCAAGCCAGCAGAGGCGTAAAATTATTATTATTATTATTATTATTGTAAACTGGACCAGCGATGGCAATAAAAAACAAAATTGCAAAAAAAACAAAAATAATTGCTACTACGAAAAATGAAAGAGAAAAAAACAGAAAAAAATAAGGGACAAAAACCATGCAACATGTATATACCACATAAATACTCGTATATATGTATGTATGTACATAAATATATTTTGGTATATATATGAATGTATATTGCATGTATTCCCATAGTTGTTGTCATTGTTATTATTATAATTGTTGTTGTTGTTGCTGTTGTTGTTATTGTCATCGCCATCAACGAGTTGCCATTGTCGCCAGTTCTCGTTAATTCAAATATTTATTTATGGCAATAATGACAAATACATTTTGCCCATCAACACGAAGCAGTAAAAAACAATTGAGTTTTCTATAGTGGTGAATGCTAGTCTAACAGATACCTTAAAGGACTTTTAAGAGTAGTGTTAGAGGGAGAATACGGTATTTATTCTACTATAAAATATTCCTTAAAATAGAGATTTTATTGTCTCGAAAGATACTTTAGTATAAGTTCATCCCTAGGCAGCTTTAAAAGCCAAACCTATTTAAATTCCATTCAATCGGACAGCAAAACAACGACAGCTTATGTTTCTCAATTTCTCTATTAACTCATTATCCTGATTAAATTAAATCAAAAAGGTCTAGAAAATACACTAATTAAAATTGAATTATATTCAGATCTGATAAACTATCTGTCAATAATTTTACAGTCGATTTAAATTAAGCTATATTCTAGCCTGAAACATCATCTCGAATGTGCTTCAAAAAGGAAATTTGTTTTTGTTAATCAATCAATTTATAGGAAAGTTTTGTTAAAAATATGAGTTTATTCTCGATTTTAAATTATCTCGTGTTCATAGAGAAATAAAAAGACCAATTTTCCCAATAGGCTCAATCAATTGAATAAAATAGAATTTGGATACAGGCAACATACATATGTATATATGTATGCGCGACTGTCCTAAGGTAAACAATAATAATAATGCTCTCTGTAGATTTCAACGATCTTCCAACGGAAGTATTGTCTGACCTGGACCATGTCGGTTGAGGCCTAAAGTCTGAAGACCGGTGGCCAAAATGTGCGACACGCTCGTCGCACAGTTCAATGGACGAAAACGGAACGAAACCGAAGCGAGCTGAGACAAAGCTGCGACTATTACAGGTAGAATGAGGAGAGGAGAGCAGGAGGTGGAGAGAAAGACGGAGAAGTACAAGCATAATGCATATTAGTTCAAGTTGTATGAATGAGCCGAGTTAAACGTTGAGATTGCCAGCTGAAGGAGTTTGCAGCAATTGTTGTTGCTGTTGTTGTAGTCGTTGTTATTGTTGCCAGTGTTACGTGGTTGCAACTGCTGCTGTTGCTGCTGTTGCTGCTGTTACTGCTGCTGCTGCTGCTGCTGTTGCAGCCAGCAACATCAAAGAGGAGGCAACACACGACTGACATAATCGAGACAACAACATTGCTGGACATTGCCGGAGTGCGAGTGCTTCGAGTTGCTGCTGCACCAATGCAATTTCATTTTAAAAGAAAAATTAACGCGAATTATAAAAAATAGCCAGAAAGTGTGCAGAGAGCAAAGAAAGAGACAGCGATTGCGATTGCGATTGCAAGGGGGAGAGGGAGAGGAAGAGGAGTGCGCATAGTACAAGCAGCAACAGCAAATAATTGGTAATCTTGCAGATATAATGATAATCACAACAACAACAACAACAACAACAACAACAACAACAACAACAACTGCAGCAGCAGCAACAACAACAACTTCAGAAGCAACCCAAAGCCGAAGCCAAAGCCAAAGCCACAAGCAGAGCCATAGTCAGTTCGAAAAGTTAACGTGCACTGAATGTCCTCATTGAAGTGAAGGTAAAAATGGCAACAGCAGCCGCCGCAGTCGCGACGTGTTCGCCGCTTGGACCGTTGGGGATTGTGGATTGGGTATTGGAGGATTGGGTACTATGCACTTTTGCTCTTCACTCTTCAGTCTCTAGTCTCCAGTCTCCAGTCTCTGGTCTGAGGTCTGGAGTCTCTTCTCGGGTCTCGGCTCTCGGGTCTGGCCATCGGGACACTCGACCTGCTCTCGACCGCGCCGCTACGTGAGCAGCACGCGGCGTGATTACGGGCGGTTGCGGTTTCAGCTCGAGCTGACGGCCTCCTCGATTCGAAATAGCGTAAGCAATTTTCAATGCGCCAACAGCAACAACAAGAACGACTGCAAAAACAACAACTGCAGTAAGCATAGTTCCACTGAAAACATGAGATATCGACCCATTTAATATCCTTTAATTTTGTAGAAAATACGGTCAATCATTCAAGTCTTATTTTAATTAATATTATTATTTTCTTAATGGTTTTATTCTTCATTTGTCAAGCTATTAAAATTCTTAAGATACTGATATTGTTATTTTTTCTCACCATCAAGCTGAATTATAATTATAGACCGTAAATATTCACATATTTATTTAATGCATGATATATATTTAGTTAACGGGTTTTTTTTTAATATTCCGAGCCGAAACTTTTTCAAAGAAAGTGGACCAGTTCGGGCTTAGGTTTAAGGGGTCGATAGTTTTATAGATTTATAATATAAAATTATATTGCCCTTCATTGATCAAGTTAATACATGAAACTGACTTCCATATTTCGTTAGATGTGATATTTAAAATTATAATAAAATTAATCGTGAATAGAATAAAATCAATTATATACCATGTCAAAAGTTTGGTAATATAGAAATTCTAAAATCGAGTGCGAAACACTTGATTTAAGTACGCTGTTTCAACTCCTTTGAACACTAATTTAAAACACTTGGTATAATAAAAAGCGTGCTTAAATCAAGAAATTCAAACTTGAATATGAATGATTTTTTTTTTCAAAGCAATGCAGCTGAGCATAAAGCGTATCCGAACATACCCTAGATGAGCTATTGTATGTTGCAGGGTGCAACAGCTGCTCTGGCAACAGCAGCACTTGCAACTTGTGGATAGTGGAAGTGCAATTCAAATGCCAACTCAGGCAGCGACAGAGGCAGAGGCAGAGGCAGAGGCAGCGGCAGCCATAAACATAATTTCATATCTGAAAACGCAGCAGAATATAAACTATACGAGTCTACACACACACACACACACACACACACACACAGACACACAGCTGAGTGGAATGGGGG
The DNA here is from genome assembly GCA_035043635.1 of Drosophila rellima. Lineage (NCBI taxonomy): Eukaryota > Metazoa > Arthropoda > Insecta > Diptera > Drosophilidae > Drosophila > Drosophila rellima. The sequence continues at coordinate 2,288,117 of JAWNMV010000134.1, read as the reverse complement.
AGGGGATTGGGGAGGTTTGGGTTGGACGCGAAATCAAAATAAAACGATGGGCGTTTATCGTTATGCGAACTGAATAACTTCTGGAAGTTTGTTTTCTCCGCTCCGCTGCCGGCTGCTGCTGGACTTCAGCCTCAGCCTCAGCCTCAACCTGAACCTGAACCTGGTTGGCCCTTGCATTGTGGATAACCGATTCAGTAACTGCCATGCCACTCCCCCTGTCCCCTGCCCCCCATCAACATCTTCTTCTACTCATCTGCTTCTGCTCATCGCAGTTGGCAATTCAAACGTGCCACCGAAACGTAAAGTTTCTTCAATGTTTCTTTGGCTTTGGCTTTGGCTTTAGTTTTGGTCTTGGTTTCGGTTTAGTTTGGGTTTTGGTTTTCGCCTGCACTGGCTTCATCTTTTTTTTCCTTTGCCTTTTCTTTTCATTTTTTTCTCTATCTTATTTTTCTTTACTTTTTTTATTTCTTTCTTTTGCCTGTTTGGCTCGCTGCTCCTCAAAATTATTTCCTGTGTGCGAGTTCTTCTTTCCATTCGGCCTGGCTGCCTTCTTCTATTGCTTCGTCTTCTTCTTTCTTTTCAGAATCATCTGTCTCTTTTCATTTTTAAATTTTTTTTCCCAAGTTTTTCTCCGTGCCTGTGTGTGTGTGTGTGTGTGTGTGTGTGTGTGTGTGTGTGTGTGTGTGTGTGTGTGTGCAGCCATTGAGGCGGCCAGCAAAATAAAAGTTTTTCTGCTCGGTTGTGGATCAATCCCCCTGGATGTCTCCCCTACGTCCCTCTGCCCCATTTGGTCCATTTCCTCCTCTCAGTTACCCATAATACGCTGTTCGATGCTTATCGATACATATCGCTTTAGTTCGCTTTAGTTTGTGTTCGCTTTGAGCAAACAGTTGCTGATAAATACATTCCAGAGTTGCTACTCACCACGCATAAGTATTGTCAACTTTGAAAATTATTAATATAGAAAACATAGAAGAAATAGTACGAAAAATAAGATTTTTAACTAATTCAGCTTAAAGCGTTTCACGTTTAAAAATAAAAATGAAACAGTACAAAAGCAAATAAAAGTAAACATTTTCTACAGTGTACTTTTATACTGTGAAAGAATTATATTTATTGTGCTCTATATAATCGGATGAGATTTATTAATAATCTTATAACTAAGAATTTGTATTAATATATTTTATATAAATATATAAAAAAATTTATTAAAATGTGTTTAATGTCATTTATGTCATTTCAAAAATAAATAAAATTTATTTCAAGACTTTTGGTTTCGTATTGTGTTTTGTTAGAGACTTGAGGTCTAATAATATGATTTTTTGACTGACTGAGATTAATTCCTCTTTACACAGCATCACCAAAGCGAAGCTTAACTGTAAAAGCTCCTGTTACATGAGTATTACATCCAATGGTCAATACTTAGTGTTAAGTATCCATTTGCCGAGTCATAAAGGAAACTGCATCTCGAGATTCCGGGTTCGAGTTTTAAGCTCGCTAATGACTATTTTGAAGGCGTTACGCAGTAGCCACTTCAGCTTATTACAAATCACAAACAAGAGGAAGTGCTTAGCTTGAATATACCCTGTTTGACAAATGAGAAACTTGATTAGATCAAAGATACGTTTAATTCGTGTTGAAGATTTTAAAATGTACAAAGGACTTTAAAACACTTTTCAAATTTAAATCATAACAGAGATATTATCATATTTTCCAAATATCTATTAAAATAATTTCCTTATTTATTGAGCATAACAGAAATTATATCATAAACAATAATCATTTTAAATAATTTTTTATTTAGTAAATATTTATTTATAAGCTATAGATCATAATATAAAATATATCATAATTAATAATAATGATTTTCCTATAGTGGAGAATAGAAAAGTCATCTACAGGGCAGATAAGATATTCTAAGATTTTGTAAGTGTTTGGCGATTCTTTTTAGTTTTTAGCTTTCCCTGAGAATGTCTAGAAGTTTTGTGTGTGTGTGTGTGTGTGTGTGATAAGGTGTGTGTGCGCGAATTCAAGTGTTGCATGTTCAGATTGTCTACAATGTGTTGAGTGTTATTAACTTTCGAGGCGCATTCAGAGACTCGAGTTGAGTTGGGGAATTTTATGCAGCAGGTCATTAGCAGAGAACCTTTTCATAGCTCTGGCTATCGTCAGCCGTTAACGTTTTGGCTAATTAGCTTTTGGTCTTTTTGTGCGTGCAACGTTTCAGACAGCTTGCAAGTAAGTATTTGTTGTTGCAGTTGTTTTTGTTGTTGTTGTTCATATTCCTGTTGTTATTCTTGCTATTGTTGTTATTGCTTTCCGTTTGCCGTTTGCTATTTGCTAGTTGCCAGTTGCCAGTTGCTATTTGCCGTTTTTCACATTTGCCATTTGCCATTTGTCGTCGCCGTCATCGTCTCTAATGAATTTTCAATTGTTAGTGCCGTTTTATGAGGTGACCCGCCGCGCACTTTGTTGCGCAACATTTCAGAGACGGAATGCTTCCGAGCCAGCTTCTGTTGGCTGTTAATGTCGACTGCAAATCTAATTACAAATCACAAATGGCCAAAACGCCCCGAATGGCCCATAAAAACGGAGGCCAGTCGAGCGCATTACGCAAAACGTTGCCTCAAATGCGACATGCAATATCAAATGCCACACACACACACACACACATACACACACACACACACACAACAACAACAACACACGCACAGCAACAACACAGAGTACGCGTTACATTGGCGGAAAATTGAAAACCCACTGGCGATCGACGGTTTCATAAACTTAATCCAAAAGAAAACTCCACAATTGACAGCAGCACCGACGATAAGTTTACACTAACTTCTGGATTGCTATTTTTATTTTTCTTTTAGTTGAAAAACTGCAAAAATATGTTATTTTGTTCTAGTACATATTTCTGAAATGGGTTTTTTAAACTATTTTTTATTTTTTAATTATATTTCGAATGTTAAGTGGCGCACGTGTTATTTAATTTTCTTTCTTCAAGCTGAAAACCAGAACTTGTAAAACACAAATTATTTTGATTAGTCTTCAGACTTCATAATTTAGCAGATACTTTAAAGATTTAATTACAGTAGACTCTGAAAAATTACCACAAGTTGTTTTTCCTGGGTCGCTGGATTTTCTGAATTTTGGGTAACTTTTTTTAATATAAAGTGATTTAGAAAGTAAAATCATACATGAAAATGCCATATTTTGAAAATTCAAATATCTCCGAATTTTTATTTTTAAGTTTTCTTAGATTCGTTTTTATTAACAAAAAGCTTTCATAATTGCATTGTTAGAAATTTAATTTCTGTTTTGTTTTGAACAAAGTCTTAGCTAAAAGAGAAAATAGAAAGAAAGAATGTAATTTTAGTACCGAATGTTTTTACATATTAGGGCTGTGACATATAATTAAGTATTTATTATTTGGTTATATTTGCTAGTCACGATCTGATTCTTACTTGGTGCAAAATTATGTTTTGTTTTAATATGTGCTCACCAAATTTCTGAATTTGTTAGAGATGTAATTTTGTCAGCCTTAATTAAATATAATTATTCCTTAGTAATGAATCTCTTAAATATGTTCTCACTTACTTCACTTGCAAGTGGCACTACAAAGTGAATGCACCTTTTTAGCAGTTGGCAGATGCAGCTACAATGTAGTTGTTGTTGTTGTTTTTAAGGGGTCTGTTTATTACGCATACGCCACGTTTTCCGCTCGACAGCATCAAATCACAAATGGCGCCAGCGCCGAGTCGCGTAGCGTTGAGTCGCGTCGAGTCTGGGACTGAGAATCAAGAGCAAGCGCACGTGACCGTCGCGACAGGTCCAGAGATCTGGTCAAGTTGCAAATGCAAATTGCAACTTCCGTTAAATTGATGCAGCTGCTGCTGCTGCTGCCGTTGCTGGCAAGGCTGATGCTTTCTCATGACGAGTAGCCACCGCCCATGGGGCAATCATCATCATCATCATCATCCTAAACTGCAAATCTCACTCTCTCTCTCTCTCTCTCTCTCTCTCTAAATGCCACAGGCCAAGTCGATGTTGATTTCGATGTCAATGTCGATGCTGGTGTCCATATCGATGTTGATGTCGATGTCGATGTCGATGTCTGTGTTGCACCTTCAACCTTTGGCATTTTCTGGATGGGCCTTACAGTCAATCGCACGTAGTGAGCTTCCATTTGAAGGCTTCAAGCTGCCAGCTGCTTGTCGGCTTCAGTTCCAACCTCAGGCTCCACAACGGTAACGGCTGATGAATTATGTGCCCACTGTATCGTTTCCATTTCTGTCTCAGTCTCCGTCTCCGGCCTGAAATGACCTGAGACTGTGACTGAAACCGATGCCAAAAACTGACGCTTCAACTGGGCGCCCGAGTGAAGTTTGGGTTTCCAAATTGATTTATGTGCCGGCATCGCTCGCTGAGATTTTTAATGGCACGTTACGCTTTTAATGCCTTTTAATGTGTGTTTTTTTTTGTTTTTTGTCCATTCCGTTTTTCCTCTTGTGTTTTTTTGTTTAATTCTTTTTTGGCTGTTTTTCTAATGTTGAATAACTTTTTGCATGCGCGTTGTTCAGCGTTGATTTATGAAAAAAGTTGCAGCTAATAAATGTCACATAAATGTGTGTGACTTCTAACCCCCTTGACTATCTGACCCTTCCTCCCTCCCCACTCTTAACTCACTTGCTGGAAGCTCCTTATCACATTCGCTAGCTGGTTAGAAAATTTTCTAATTACAAAACTAACATTTACAATGTAACTTAGGGACAAGCACAGTAATAACAACGAACGTTGAGTCATTTTAGTGTGTGTGTGTGTGTGTGTGTGTGTGTGTGTGTGTATGCAAACAAAGCGGTAGATGACTGCACTGGGAATGAAAATGGACTGGAGTCTGTGCGTGTGTCGAAAACAGAAGCAGCACATGGATGCAACAAGTTGCATACACAATTAGCACATACACAAACACAAACACACACTTATTCACCGTACACACCGTTTCACATATGAGCAACGGGTCGAGCTCTCATTCTCCTGTTATTCCTTGCACTCGTCCTCTGGCTCGTCTCCGTCCTTGTTCTCGTCCTTGTTTGCGCCATGCATCTCTGAGGTTGCGGCTGTGGCATTTGCCACAGGAAGCGTCTGTTTAACTTTCAAGTGCTGCTCTACGATACTCATAAAATTTCCTCCAGGTAATTTAAGTGTGTGCATACATGCATGTGTGTGCATCTACATGTTCATATATGTTTGTGTGTACATACATATACATATACATATATTGTTATTGTGACTCTGAAACTTCAAACTGATCCTGGGCACGCATATAACAGCATGAAGTTGTGTCCTCTCGTTGTCGCCCTTCTCGCCGCTTGTTCTCTGACCATGTTGCACTTTTGGCCACTTAAAAGCTATGCCCTAACCCCAATCTCAAGCATTTGCGAATTGTTTAAGATTTTGACATAAGCATAAACTCTATTATTTTCAGAAAGTTTTCTAGAGATACATAAATTGCACCAAAAGCGTTTGCAAATTTCTTTGAAAGTAATGTAAGTTGATCATTGCAAATTTAGGCATAAGTTTTAAATATTTTAATGTTATTAAATTTAATGGTAATTATTTTTAAGCAAAATAAAATACATTTTAAAATAAAGTGCTTTAAAATTTGTGAAATTTTTAGGGTATATGCTGTTCGTGGCAGACGAAGTTGTTATTATTTTTAGTGCTCTGGCAGACATAGAGAACATTGTTGTCATTGTAGTTTTTGTTGTTGTTGTGGTTGTTGTGGTGGTTCTTGTTGTTGTCGTTAACCTAGACGTTGCTTTGATTTGCTGCATCTAATGAGCGTTGCCGTTGCGCCTGCAAGTATGCAGCTAAATTTTGTCAAACGCATTAAAACGTTATTAAGTGTTGCCCCTGAGCCACAACATGAGTGTGCTTGTGTGTGTGTGTGCTGTGTGTGCTTTAAATATTTAATTATATTTAGCTGCCTTAAGTACTTACAGTTTTGCGCTCTTAGTGACAGTGGCACAGACACCGTAACTTGAGCAAATATACGACTAATTCTGTAAGTGTGTGTAGGTGTGCGCATGTGTGTGTGTGTGACTGTCTGTCTCTGTTTATGTGTCGAGTTGTGGTCGCACAGTCGGTGTGGACAACGTTGCGTATGATTAACATTGCGCTTGGACAGTTCAAAACTGGCCGACGGCAAAAGCTTTGCCAATGAGTTGCAATGTGTTGTTGCTGTTGTTGTTTTTATCTCAATCTTATCTATTTTCTTACGCAAGAATACTTTTAATATTCTAAGATAAATTGTAAATTATCCAAAGCCTATCCAAGTTCATTCCCAGCCTCAATAATAAGCTAAGCAGCTAGACAAGGACCCTTGCCAATACGAGTTCTTATAGAAAGAGATGGCAGCTAGCGACTTAAGCTCGCCTCGCATAGTGTCTCAGTTTAGTGCTCAGACCCGAACATACATTTATTTCCATAAATAATTTTCATAAAAACTTGTTAAAGTTCAAGACAACCAACGAGTAAATAAATAAATGCTAAAAAAAAGACCAAACAAATTGCGAAAGGAAAAAACCTTTAACGCAGAGGGAAAAATAAATATAATGTTTTGAGATGCAGCTACATGTGGTAAGACGAGGATATGCAACTTTATGACCTGCAGCACAAAGTAAACACAAGTTTTTTCCCCTTTTTACTATTTTATTTTGCATCTTTATCAAATTCAGCTACAATCACGAGGCCGGCATATCGATGAGGACAGCAAAAACTGAGTAACATCTTTCCAGAATTTGTACAGAATTAAGGACTCAAGACCAACTTAAATATTGGAGTTGCCCATATGAGAAGCTTGAATTGTTAGTAGGTGATTAAGCTGGAGTTGCTGTTAACTTGCTAATGATGTGCATAATAATAAGTTCCATCGAAGATACAAAATCTCATAAAGAACAAAAACAAGAAAGTGAGATATGCAAATGGTCGGACTAAAGGAATGTTTAACTGAGCAGTAAATCGAATGATCTGCAGATAGTAATAGCTTAAAATAAGAACTTATATTTTTTCATAGCCATTTTCAGTTAATGATCTCAATTTTAAAAAGGAACATATTAATATTATATTATATTATTATTAGATAATTAATGAAAACTGAAGGGTTCTGTGTAAAAGTGATCTACTTATTTTTATGTTAATTCACATGTAAGATTTAAGCGGAATATTTGTATAGATAGTTAAATTGTAATATTGATAGATATAGTCGTCAGCATTTTAATAAGATTTGAGCTTTATCATACTCATAGTTTATTGAACTGATATTGTGTTAAATATATTTAAATGTTTTCATCAGAATCTGCTTTCCATTCAATTGACTCTCCTTTTTCTTCTTGTGGTTCTTTCGCATTTTATGAAAATTGCAGCGCATTTTCGCTTCGAGCTGTTTGTTCCTTTTTCCTTTGGGCCCTGTTTTCCCTCATTCTCGACCTGCTCATTTCAGACTGCTGCATCTCCAGTGGAATCACAACAGCAACAACAACAACAGCAACAGCCACAAGAAACACTTCGAGCCGTCTGAGTGCCCGTATTCACACTCGCTTGGAGTACTCACATTCACATTCACATTCACATTCGTACTTCAGCTTCTTTTCGCTATTCCGTTTGATTTTTTTTTGTTTTCAACGTTGCGCACATTTTTCTTCTGATTTCAGTATTTTTTGTGCAACTCTTGTTGTTGTTGCTGGAGTTGTTGTTGCTGTTGCTTGTGTCGTTTTGTTCGGCAACTTTTCGTGGCCATAAACACGTACGCGTTGCCATCTAGTACGGGCAGCTGCTTTTATCTCTTGACTCCCCAAAGTTCCCCCTCTTTATCACACACTCACACACACACATACTGCCATTTGAGATCGTTGTTGTTGGAAAAACTCAATTTAGCTTTTTGCAACCTTACCAAAAAGAAGATAGACAGAGTGAGAGAGAGAGAAAAACGAAGGAGCAACATAGGAACAAAAAAAATGAAGCAAAAAGCGAATGTATTTTTGTCATTTGTTTTTCCTTTTGCGCGTGTCATTTTTCTGAGTTGCTCTGCGCAACGAAAAATCCACTTCTCACACACACAAACACACACGTACAGTGTGAAGAAGAAGAAGATGTGCACAGAGTAACAACAGTTACAAAATGGCTGTCAACGTTGGCAACGTAACCAAAAAAATAACCGAAAAACAAAAAAGAGATGGCAAAAGAAAGAAAAAAAGAGAAACTGTCGAGTAACCGAGCAATGCTGAAATAGCTCTGGATGCTGGACGTGCCTCGCTTGCCGCTTATTAGAAATCAAATCCCATAAAAGCCACACTGAGCCCAGGAACAAACCAACAACAGCAGAGGGAATGCAAGGGAATTGAAGGGAAGGGATGAGATGGGAGGGAGGGAGGTGGATAGCGGCAGTCATGGAACATTTAATGGGACAGAAAAACTAACCCAACCAAAGACTGAGGCCCAGTTTCCCTCACAACCACATTGTCAGTCATTGCGTCTGTCAGTTAGTCAGTTATATGTGGCTTAAACAGCATACCCATACACACACACACACACACACACACACACCCAACACACACACACACATAAAGTTAGACTTATATTTTTGGCTTCAGCGTTTCCTTTTTACAATGTTTGCCCCTCGCTGCAGGTGAGTATTTTCCACAGGGTAGAACGCCTTTAGGAAAAACTAATAAACTGCCCCTTTTCCCCACGTTATCGCCTCTCTAACAAGGCCATCAAAATTTCGATTATTGCTGCCAGCTCGCCCAAAAGTAGGCAATGGTTTTCAACTCTCTAACTGCTCACGTTAAAATCAAATCGCATTCACGTGTGTGTTTGTGCGTGGGAGGTATGAAGGTGTGTAGGTACATAATCTGCGCTGCAATTTCAAGGACATGTCTGGCACATCACAGTGCCAAGTGTTTTTTTGTTATTGTCTCAAGTGCGAAAAGGCTTTGCCGTGGCATTTAGCGAAGGACAACTGTCTCGACTGTAAGCCCAGGGTATTACCAGGGATCTGAATGCTTAAGGACTTATACATATTAATTGAAATTATTTAAAAATTAGTAACTATTTTTATTTTTCTTTGACGCCATGACCTCAAACGGAATTAAAATAATATTTAAGTTTTGTTTTTAATAGGGTATGTGATAGAAATTTGTTTAAGATAATTATTAATGCTTGAGGGTAGTGTAATAATTTTATACTTAGAAAATGGACGTAATTGGCTATCACAAAATAACATAACGATTTCCCACTCAATTTAACGATATTGTAAATTTCCAACAGAAAACTTAACTTTGTGGATAATTGATTTATAGATCAGCAGTTTATTGTTGATTGTGATCAGATCATTACAATATCATCATATAAATATAAACACAAACTATCTTTAATAATAATACGCATTTGCGAATTTGAAAGATTAAATCATTTAAACATTGTTATATTCGTATATAATAAAAGAGTAGTGGGTCAAATTAGCTGAGGGCCTCTGTACAAACAAGCAAATATTAAAATATACAAGTAAATTTAATTGAAATTAATTAGATACTTTAAAATATATTTGCAAAATTGTTTATCTATTGAGTGAAAATTGTGGATGTTATTAAAAAATATCTAAGACTTGCCCTGAAGCTGAAACAGGTAACAAAATATTGTATTTAGGAAGTGCTTACTGTGGCTTAATGCTTTCCCAGATTTTCAAGGGGGTGTAGATATTTATATATTAAATATATGTACGAGTATGTCTTTAAGTGACCATGGAGAACAAGCTGCAAGAAATGCAATGACTTGCACATTGCCAATGCTTGTAAATCTGAAATATTGTCTTTGACAGCGTGGCACGAATCACTGAGCAAATGTCCTGGCTCTGCTGGGGGCCTTGAGTGGGTGGACTCGGTGGGTGGTTGGGTGGTTCGGTTGGAGCATGAGAGCTTGAGTGGACAATGAGCTGACACTGCACACAGTTGCCACATAAAACTGAAACCGACACAAGCACATACATAGTACAAACTGACAGACTGAGAGATGGACACAAGGAGCGAAGGATATTGGGACATTGGGACAGACGAACAGCAAGTTGGCTCTGTGTGGGCGTCTCAAATCTGCCCCCGGGGCGGCGGCGAGTGTTGCCATAGCCATAGACTTGGACACACAGGACTCGGAGGACTTGTCGCAGGACATTCAGGCATTGCCATTGCTGGTCGGCTGATATTTTGTCATTTGTGTCACGTTCGCCATTCATGATGATTTCGTTCGTGTCTCCCCCGCTTTCTCTCACTCTCTCTCCCTCTCTCTTTCTCTCTATGTTCCGGCTGTGCTTAAGCCATCTCGCTTGACCTTTCTATATCTGTAACTGTAGCGATGTGGCATGTGGCATTCGTGCGCCATTTTGCCATTTTTATTTATGGAATGCAGCTACTCTACGCCTCTGTCTCTTGTCTCCTGTCTCCTGTCTCCTGGCGCCGGTCTCTGGCCAGCTTCAGCTTCGTCTGTTATCCTTTGGCCGCCTTTACATTCCTTTCCACCATTTCGACAGCCACAATAATTCTCACGTAGCTAGCTCCAGCTACGTTTCCATCTTCATATCCATTCCCATTTCCATCTCCATTCCCTTCTCCATCTTCCTGCAAATGTATCCACTTTCAGCATTTTTCTGCTAGCATAAATTTCTAGCATTTTTCCTTGTTCCCGCTCAGCGCATAACAGCTAAAGAGATAGAGAGAGGAAGCGATGAACAAAAAAAAAACAAAATAAAGAAAGAATAATAACAAAATCCATAGAACAAAACTTACCTACATAGATGCGGGGGAATAAGCACAGAGAGTGTACAGCAATTTTCTATGGGAATGCCGGCTAGCGAGGGTTACTCATACAATTTGCAAAGCTTATGCTTTTGTCAGTAAGCTACTTTATTTTATTTTTTTTAAGGTTTTTATACAAATCGTTTTTATTTAATTTTATTAATTAATTTAATTAGAATTGATTTATAGTGTACATTCAATATTGTATATACTTTGGAATTTAAGATAATTTCTTTATGAATTTCAGCGATTTACTCCTGCGAATCAGAGTACAATATTTGAGTTACAATGGGTTTATTTTAAAAATGTTAATTTTTTATGAGACTGTTTTCTTCAAACTATTAATTTCAAAATATTGACCCGCCAGGACACCCTCATAATAATGTGAATTTTTGATTCAATATGCACATATTTGTATTTAATACTTTTAATATAATATTGGAAGATACATTAGCTTATATTCTTTTCCTTTTTTTCGAAACTAAAAGTTTACAAACTTGCGTGGAGACCCTCTCAATTGGATAGTTTGCGGTTTCAGGCATCGTTTGGTTGGGCTAGTATAGGTAAGCTCAGTTTTTAACTGGCAACGTTGTCAAGTCTGTGAGGGATTTCCATTTTATTTGCACACCAAAACTCATGAAACAAGCAAAGGACGAACACAGTTCACAGAGTTATTTCCCCGAACACCCGCTTCCCCGATCCGCCCCAGCGTAATCCGTCCGGTTGGTAATGTTGTCGACCAATGCAGTACACGGGAAATGTATTTGACAAAATATTTCAGTTATTTACTTTTGTTCAACATAACGGGAGCCAACTTTTAGGCTAACAAGCAGACAGCCGGAAAACCAAACATAAATCTTGTCACATTTATGTGGCTGTAACACCTTTTCCTCCCCCTGCTTCCCACCTATCTACCTCCTGTCCCTTTTTCGATCTCATCCTCATTTTTTGTATCCTAGTAATCGTTACTGTTCTAGTTGTTTTTGTTGCTGTTGTTGCCTTTGCCGTTCCCGTTGCCGTTTCTGGCGCAGAGTTTTCAACAAAAGTGAAAAACCCAGAGAGGTCCGATGAGGCTTACGGCTCCGCCGAAAACCAAATGAAACTTTATGCATATTCAACTTTTTACATTATTCTTTGTGGCCGGTAAAAAGTTGCAACAATAGCAACAGCAATAACAAAGTAACTGCCCACAAGAACAATGCCGTAACAAGAGACGTATAAAAATGGGCTAAATGCACATACATACATATGTATAGCGTGGATGAAGATAGTCTTTAGTCTATAGTAAACAATATACATATAATCTTCTTTAATGTTTTACTCAATATGTTACATAATACAAATATTGTCCATAGTTTCTTATTCTAATGTCAACGCAATCTCCTATAGTTATGCCAAAATGCTAATGCTAATGCTAATGCTAATGCTAATGCTAATGCTAATGCTAATGCTAATGCTAATGCTAATGCTAATGCTAATGCTAATGCTAATGCTAATGCTTATGCTAATGCTAATGCTAATGCTAATGCTAATGCTAATGCTAATGCTAATGCTAATGCTAATGCTAATGCTAATGCTAATGCTAATGCTAATGCTAATGCTAATGCTAATGCTAATGCTAATGCTAATGCTAATGCTAATGCTAATGCTAATGCTAATGCTAATGCTAATGCTAATGCTAATGCTAATGCTAATGCTAATGCTAATGCTAATGCTAATGCTAATGCTAATGCTAATGCTAATGCTAATGCTAATGCTAATGCTAATGCTAATGCTAATGCTAATGCTAATGCTAATGCTAATGCTAATGCTAATGCTAATGCTAATGCTAATGCTAATGCTAATGCTAATGCTAATGCTAATGCTAATGCTAATGCTAATGCTAATGCTAATGCTAATGCTAATGCTAATGCTAATGCTAATGCTAATGCTAATGCTAATGCTAATGCTAATGCTAATGCTAATGCTAATGCTAATGCTAATGCTAATGCTAATGCTAATGCTAATGCTAATGCTAATGCTAATGCTAATGCTAATGCTAATGCTAATGCTAATGCTAATGCTAATGCTAATGCTAATGCTAATGCTAATGCTAATGCTAATGCTAATGCTAATGCTAATGCTAATGCTAATGCTAATGCTAATGCTAATGCTAATGCTAATGCTAATGCTAATGCTAATGCTAATGCTAATGCTAATGCTAATGCTAATGCTAATGCTAATGCTAATGCTAATGCTAATGCTAATGCTAATGCTAATGCTAATGCTAATGCTAATGCTAATGCTAATGCTAATGCTAATGCTAATGCTAATGCTAATGCTTATGTTAATGCATTAATTATTTAGTGGTGCAATTTCCACAAAATTTTAATGAAACCTGCTGGAATCTAGATTAAGCTGCAGTTGCAGTCCGAAGCAATAGATATGTACATATGTACTTATGTATATGTACATATGTACATACATACAATGTAGATACTTAAGTGTGGCGCCAACAAAAACAATAATCACAACGACTACAAGGACAATAAGAAAAGTTGCTAGAGAGAGTTGCAAGAACAATTGCGAACATGGGCACAATTTATGCGCAAAATGTTCAGAGTATAATTTAACAAGGATACACATGAATGAAGTATACGCAAGCAGATGCTTGCAGATACAAAGGCACATTTACAGATACATTACAGAGAAAATTCAAAATGCAGAAACGATAAGAAGCAAAACTGAAGCCGAAACTCAAAACAGAAACACTCAAATCAAATCCCAAGAACTGGACCATAAATAACTGTTGTGTGCGTCAAAACATGCATGTGTGTGCTAGTGTGTGTAAGGAAATTTAAATTTGAATTGTTGACGCAACTAAATAAATGCGAGGTCGCCATGATTCTCAAATGTCACACAGATACACACACAGATTGTTGGCCAAAAATGGGGTTAGGGGCAGAAAGGGAGGCAGGAGAAACGCTATGAAACGTAACGAAATCAAAACAAGTAGACAAGCCTTTAGTCGGGCAAGCTCGACTGCGAGAGACTCAGCACTTATTATGCAAAAAAGAAAATTATTGTCAAAATAAAATAATATTATTAACTTGACGCACAAACATACAAACAACCATATGTATGTATATAACAAAACACGCAGCCGAACATATGAATGTGTAGTGTGATCTTCTTTATTTATTATTAAGTTATTTAGTTATAAAAAAATATCCTTATAAATTAATGTAAGCTTTAATTTATAGACTGAAAAAAGAGGAATAGATATGAGGTCTGAGGTATGCAAAAAATTATAATTAATCCAATATTTGTTGCTATAATAACCCGCTTGTGATGAAATTATCTAATCAGGTCTGGTCATAACATATGAGCCAAAAATCATGGCATAGGCTTTAATTCGATTTAAGTTTTCGAATTTCACTTGAGACCAAATTCTAAAACAATGTGATCCACCTGACATATGGGTGAACGAACAAGAGTTTGCTATCTGTAAATCTCAAATTCTCTGAGATTTATATACGTGGTGAGTCAGACAAATAAATTTTGTCTGGATGAACAATTTGAAGCTTGACCCTTTAAGCTTTTTAGGTACAGGGTCTTAGAATCTGAAACTAAAAATTCTCAAAATCAAAATCCAAAATCTAAACTACAAATAAGCCTAGCAAACGAATTGCAAGACTAAAGAGGATGACACAAGTGTATAGGACGAGGGGAGGGTGCGGTTGTCCAGAACCAGAGGGGTGGCTAAGAGGAGTGTGGGGAAAGGGAAGGGGCCATGCATATCACAAAAGTTGAAATGAATGACGTTACGTGAAGTTGACAACATGTCAAAATGGAGAAAAGATACCGTAAATGGACAGACAGTATATGAGACGAGAAGCCAAAAGGGGGGAGGGGCGGGCGAGGAAGTGGAATGGAGGGGACAAAAGTTACCTAGGTTGAGGTGGAGCAACTTGCAAACAAGTGACATTTATGTTGCCAAAACAAATAACAAAGCGTTGCGGAAAGCAGCTAAGAAGAAGCAAGAGGGGGCAAGGTGTGTGGCGCCTCTCTCTCTCTCTCTCTCTCTGTGTATGAGTGTGTGTGTGAGTGGGTGTGGTGTGGTGTGATGTGGTGGTGTGTGTGGCATATTTGTGGCATGTTAGGGGAAGCGCATTCGCTGGCTAAATCAGAAATCGCAAATATTAGAATAAAGACTGTGGAATGTGCAAGCGAGACGCAAACAGAGACAAGACACATGTGCAGCTGTTGCAGCCATAGCAATGCCACGCACACACACACTCACACTCACACACACACACTCACAGACACACACTGACACATGCAGCTTGCACACGAAGTTGAGCTGAACTCAACTCAACTCAACTCAGGAAAAAGTATTTTTCTGCAGCAAACAAGCAAAAGTGACACACAACAGCAGCTTAATGTTGTTTTTGTTGTTGTTGTTGCTTGCAACTCTTGTGTGTGGCGCCAAGCATTCAAAGCTCAACAAGGCGTGGCAATTGCGCACCGCCCACACACAACGACAAAAACAACATCGAACAGCGAACAACGAGCAACAACACAGATTTTAGCTTCGGCTTTGATTTGCTCTCAATACCCTGTAGGCCAAGCGAGAGAAAGAGGTATATGAAGAATCCTTATAGTTACACTATATTCAGGCCTCGTTCGAACTTTACTTTTAGCCTTTAAACATTTTGCGAAGCTCTTGTAATAAATAATTTTCGACTTGGTTTTCCAAATTCACAATATTTCGTTACTTAAAGTCCATGATTCTTATTGTATGTGTATAATTTATTTTGTAAATCACTGCCTTCTATTCTGCTTAAGCTTAAACATGAATTGCAAATTTTTACTTTCAATTTTAACGACCAAATTTCAAATTTTCAGTATTATATTGAATGTTTTATGAATTCCAAGTCATAGGTTGCTAGCGCCTTATGTAAATTATAAAAAATGTAATTTAATATAATTTTGTACATGCGAATAAATTGAATAGAATGAAGATATGCAGAAAATGTAGACTGCGATTTGTGTTGATTTATATTGATGAAATTGATTATACACATTTACTATTATGACCTTAGCTATTGGACTTAACATTTTCTCCACTCTTTTCCCGGTCTATCTCTCATCGTCTAGCTCTATAATTTAGAATGTTATGAATAATTGTATTTCATAAGATATTTACTCCAAATTTAATAAAGGGCATTTCCAAATCGTATATTTTCATTGGGTATTTGCTCGTTTTCACATTGTTGTCGCTCCCACCATCCTCCATGATAGTGCTGGCTGTCAGAGGGAAAGCGCAGAGAGAGGGAGAGAGTGGGAGTGGAAGAGGGAAGAGTGAATAAAAGAGAAGAGAAGAGGTGTGTTCAGTGCGCGCGTGTGTTTGCATATCTGAGCACTGCGATCACCAAGTGTCGTCGTTGTCGTCCTGGTTCCGACTCTCGACTCTCGACTCCCCATTCTCATTCCGACTGTCGACTTTCGTCCTGAAACTGGCACTGGCACTGCCACTGCCACTGGGGCTGACATGGCGCGTCCGACGCTGTTTGCTTGGTTCGTGACTGGAGGGCGGCGCCAGGCACTTGACTCCTGGTCGCTGCCAGGACATGGCCATAAGGCCATAACGCCATACGGCCACCCGGCCACATTCACATCCATTGTGTTTTCGACTCGTTTCGTTTCGTTTCGCGTCGCCAAAGCCAAAGCCAAAAGTTTATGGCACGTCGCGCCTTTTGTTGCTCCCCTCGCTGTTCTTCTTGCCATCGAATGTAAACTCACTTCCCCCTCCCCCCCCCCCTCAAACACTCCTTCCCTTACCATTGTGAAGTGGGCGTGGTGTGCAGGCCTTATCATGCATTTGGCCAACATTTTCTTGCTACTTGTTTGTTTGCTTCTGCGATTTTTGATAACTGACATTTGTTGGCGTTCGCCTCAGCTATAACAAATGGAGCTGAAACACTGCAAAAACGTGCAGGGAAGTAGAGTGAAGAGCGTAGAGTAGAGAAGGGGAGAGGGCGAGTCAAAGAAGCTACTGAGGCCAAAGGTGATTTCCCCCTGGCCAAAATGATATGGATGTACAGCACGCAGATTACCACTGCCGATATGAGCAATTGGAGCAGCTGCCCCCAAACTTAGACCAGATTGGAGCTCAGGGCACAACAATTTGACAGTGCCCGAGTGGGAAGTTTGTTTAAGACGAGCTCGAACGATAAAAAAAGAAAAGGAAATGTGTATGGGGAATCCCCGTTGACTGTTTTTGGTTTAAGCTTAAGCTAACTACTAGTTATTCAATATTCACAAAAAAAAAGTTTGGCACTCGGCACAGTGTAAAGAAATTAAGTAAATCAGCAGTTAATACATGTTTTAAATTTTATTATTAAAGTATTTTAAAAAAATCTTTTTTTTAGAATAAAATTATAAGAATAGCAAAAATAAATCTACATATAAACCAAACCATTAAGTATATTAATTTAATAACAAATATATATAAAAGAAATAATAATTTAAGATAAATTGAGAAATTAATAAAATTAATTAATTATTTAAATATTATAAGTATACAACTTATGCCATTTAAATAAATAAAACTTAATGCTTCAAGCTACAAATATAACGTTAATAAAAAAACATATTAAATATGACATAAAATATACATATACATATATGTATGTATAGTATATTAAGAAAAAAAACAATGATTATCTGGTAGAAATGTAAAAAACATTAAAAGTATTTATCTTTATCGATATTTTTACATAAAAGTGAAAAATAAATATATGAATAGTAACAAAGTAAGCTATAAAAGTTTCAATACTTTTGTATTTAAAATAAAGCAAATAAAAAATTTAATTTAATTTAGAAAAAAATCTTCCAGCGGGAAATGATCTTTTTCATTGATAAACTAGTATTTTTTATCAATCAACAAATAAGCTAAATCATAATTCTATTAATACAAGTATTTCCATTTATAATATAAAATGAATTGAAATATAAAATAAAATGACAAGAAATCTTTAGATTAATTTCTAAAATAACTTTTAGCGGCAAATGATCTTTATATTTGATTAAGGAGCTTTTTAACTGTAAATGCAACATCGATCACTAGTTCGATTACAACAACAAGCAAAACATTCACTGGCGACAGTTAACAGGACACTCGTGAGTCGTGAGTCGACCAACAGCAACGACAACGACATTGACAAGTGAAACATCAGACAAATGAGCGCACGCGGCCCAAACACCAACGCACACATACATACACACACACACACACACACACACATACAGATAGACAGACAGACGTGCTCAATGTGGCGCAGGACCAGAATCAGGACCAAAGACAGGCGAAGCAGTCAAGCACTTCACAGCTTAACACCCTAATGTGCAATATTTTTGACTCCCACACACACACACACACACAGAGAGAGAGGCGCACATAAATGAAATATATAAAAAGGAAATACAGAAGGCTGGCAAAGTCGCTCCCGCTTCCGCTCACGTTGCTCAATTCCCCCTCCCACCCCTCGCCAAACTGTCAAAGTCGAAGGCGCGACTGCGTTGCCAGCAGCATCAGCAGCAACATCAGCATTCAGCATAAGCATAAGCATAAGCATCAGCCGCAGTCGCAGCCGCCAAGCGCCATTCACTCAGAAAGCATCGCCAGTTTCCACTACACTCCACTACACTCCTCTACACCCCACCCCTGCCCCATCTCCCACCATCTGTCAGGCCGCCCACTCCAGTCGCCAGCAACGGCAAGCGACAATGGCGTTCAGACGCACAAGCAAACGCACACACAGACAACAACACGAGCGCCACCCACTGCCCCAACAGCAACAACAACAACAGCAGCAACAGCAAAACTTACACACTCTCTCGCTCGCTCTGTCTCTACACGCCCTCGCGCTCGCTCGCTCACTCTCACTCACTCTCGCTCTCGGAGTGTCAAAGCAGCTGCTGCTGCTTCCTTCCCTATTTGAAGTTTGGCATTTTTTTTGTTTTTTTGCAGCTTTTTGTGTTGTTTTATATATGTGTGTTTTTTTGTTCGTTTTTCGTTTATTTCTATTTTTTTTTTTCTTGCTCATTTTTTATTGCGCTTGATCTTTGGCTTATTACCATGTCACGTTGAATGCGAAATGCGAACGCTGCCCGAATACAAAATGTGCACACACACGCACACACGCACACACACACATGCATACATACATATAGATGTTTCGAGCTGTCTTGTGTTTTGTTTTTCTTTTTTTCATCTGTTGTTTTTTTTTGCGTTTTTTTTTTTAGTTTTTTGGTATTTTGCTCCAATGCGTTAAAACGCCAAAGGGGCGTTGAATTTTTTTCAGCTTTGCTGCCGCTGCTGGTGGCGCTGCCTTTGACAACGCTAACGACAAGACGCAGGCAGCACGGCAGCAATTGGTGTAGTTGTTGTTATGCTTTTGCTTAAACTTGCGCTCTTTAAAAAGCTTCGGTGTTTGTAGTTGCCAATGCAAAGTTTGCACAAAGCGCAAAACCGACAAAACCGACAAAACCGACAACAACAGCAACAACAACAACGAAAATAACAAAAAGAAAAGTTGCGACCAACAGTTGACAGTCGAAAAGCATTTGACATTTTACCTTGGCAAGGCAACATCACACTCGCACACACACACACAAACATACATGTACGCATACAGAGAGACAACAAAAATACACACAGTCACAGACACAGACACAGACAGGGCTGTGAACGTGAACGTGACTGTAACAACAAGAGCAAAAGCGCCAAATGTCACTTTGAAAAATGCCATTGGTTCGACAAACTTTCTGCCCCAACCAGCAGCAGCAGCAGCAGCAGCAGCAGCTATAACAATAACAACAACTACAGCAACAACAACATTTGTATGCTTCTGCTGCTGCTGCTGCGCATCCTCTCTGCAGCAGCAACAGCAAACGAATATGCGAACGCCTCTGCCATGAAACCAAAACCGAAACCAGTTGCTTAGCAACGCCCCCTTCTAACCGCAAACGACGACGACGACGACGACGACGACGACGACGACGACAACGACAACAACGTCGACGCTAGCAGCGGCAATAGCAACACCAAGCAACTGTCGCCGCAACCGATGACTGCGACAAATGTCAGCAACAGACTCCATTGCTATTTTTGCAGCAAGCAAAGCAGCAAAGCGAAGAGCGCAGCTAGTTGTCTCGCTCTCACGCATGCCGTATGCATGCGAAGGGGAAATTTGTTTGCCATTGAGCAGCAGTGTGTGACTGTATGCGTGCGTCTGTGTGAGTGAGCGCGCATGCGATTCGTACACAAACCAATGCTAAGGGGTAGGCAGACGCCAGCAGCAGCAGAAGCAGCAGCAGCAGCAGCAGCAATAACAACAGAAACAGACAGCAGTCAGCAGGCAGCATCAGGTATCGGACTCGTGTCTCGGGTACCGGTTCAGTTTGTGTTTGGCTGTGTCTCGCCTTTGCATTGCCATTCGTTCGCGCTCGCTCTGCCGTCGCTGTCGCCGCCGTCGCCGTCGCTGTCGACGCAGCGAATTGTATGTTCAGCTCGGCTCGTTGATATTGCTGCTGCCGTCGCCGTTTTCAGTTTTTGTTTGACGTTCGCGTGGTGCGCTCGCATGTTGCGGCCCGTTATCGTTATCGACATTCGACATCGCAATCGCAATCGACATCGATACGTTAGCGTTATCGTTCCAGTTACCGTTACCGTTATACCGCTAGACGTTGCCAAATATACAAAAAGCCGTCAACAAAACAAAATCAAAACAAGCGAATAACGAGACACAAACGATTTTTGAACAGCTGACGACTATATCCTAAACGACCGACCGACCGCCCGCCCGCCCGCTTGTCCGTCGCGTTGCGCGTCCTTCTATATTTTTGGGTTTCCCACTGTCAACATCGGCGCGTTTGAGTTTCGAATTTTTTTAGAGCACACAAAGAATTTGTTGCCAAAGTTTTTTTCAAGTGAGTTTCTCGACAAGGAATACGAAAAAGCTTTTCGACATCTCTCTTTGCCTCTTTTTGCGCTGCGAATGAAAGTGTCAAGTGGATTAATCGCTAACAAAGGAGAAGAAGAAGAAGAAAAAGAATTAATTATAGTTGAAGTTAACAACAAATGCAAAAGTTAAAAAAGTCTTAATAACAACAACAACAACAAATACAAATTTAAATACAAATCAAAGTCAAAGTTGAATCCGTAGACGACGACGAAGAAGCAGAAGAAAAAGCAGAAATCAGCTGCCAGCTGTCGCGTGTTTTGCCGCCGGCATACAACAGGAACAACAACAACAACAACACACGTGCTCCACACATTTCTCTACATTCATCTCAATCCCCATCTCTTTTACTGTCCCTGTCTCTCTCTCTCTCTCTTTTGCCTGCGTGTGTGATTGTGTGTGTGTGTGTGTGTGCGCGTTTGTCGCGTGTGTGCGTATTATCATCGACATCATCATCATCATCGCCGCGACGATTATCATCTCGCCCCCCAGCCTCGACATATTCGACAACAAAATTCTCACCGAGGCATCCAAAGCGCCCCTCAGGGCTGTCGCGCTGGCGTCATTTCTGGGCGACGGTTTTGCCGCCCTCGGTAGCCGAGCACCTCCCGTCAAGGATCTAATGGCATTCGGCGCGGTCCTGCACACAAATCAGCACAATATAGGTAAGTCCAGCTGAAAAACATTTTCTTTAAATTGGTCAGCATGGGTTAAGTTCAGCTAAGCAAGTCACTGGATCGGCCTTGGGTTAAAAACAATTAATTCAAGAATCATTGCTAGAAGTAGGTCGATTCTTCTTGCAGTTGAATTATGGAATCAAAGACAGATCTTTGGAGCAATATTTGGATTAATTGATTTCAATTTATTTGATTTCTCCTATGAAATTCAACTCTTATCTCTAAATAATAGCCGTCGCATTTGTTGATCTTCAGATTTGCGGACAAACACAAAAGATATTTTTGAAAATCTGATTAGGAATACAACTGATCAATGTCAAGTCCAAATCTTGCAGTTTATAGTCCAACTTCCGAAATCTTAAACACTTTAAAATATCAAATATTATGTTTAAGTAGATCATTTCAAAATAAATTAGTTTAAGAATAGTTTATATACTTTATACCTTATATCATGGTTTTGGAGCTTTGTAAAATATTTTACTTTCATCATGAAAGAATTTGATCGTATTTTTAAATTTTTGAGTTCATAAAATATAATGTTTCAAATTCAAAAGGCTAGGAAAATATTTGAAAATATATTTATGTTATTCCAAAAGCTTTCAGTTTAATTCATATAAGGTTTCTAAGGACTGAAGTTGAAATCAATCACATTTTTCTATATATTATATTTTAAATCGTTAGAAACTGTCTCGGCTTTTTAAATATGTAAAAATAATTTAAAAATTAACCCATAATTAACTTTGAATTTAGGCCTTTATTCATTGAATACTCGTTTAACTGCATTTTATTAAATGCCCGCAAATTGTTGCTTCAGTTTTTGTTCATGCAGAAAGAGAGGCCTGTGGGCAGGTATGGGTTAAGTCCAGAGCGGACAAAATTTTGTGAAAAGTTCGTCTGCTTTGGGTTAAAGCATGAACTAAAGTTTTGCACTTTTGAACTTGCTGCAGGGTCGCAACAGTCACCCGGCCCCCACAGACATGCCCCCACCAACCCCTACACACAGTTATACCTCTCTTTCTCTCTCTCTCTCTCTCTCTCTCCCACTCTCCCACTTTGTCACGTTCTGACTCTCTCTGACTCTTCCCATTATATTGCTCTGCTGTCTTTTTACTTTTTGCGCCCATTTTGTGCGCTTTGCAAGTTTTTGTGTTCGCCTGGCAAAAAGTTTGCTTCGACTTGTCAAAACTTTTCTTGTTGTTTTCTGTTGTTGTTGTTGTTGCTCATCGAGTTGTTGTTTCAGTTTGTTTGGCTGTTTTGCTTTTGTTTTATTTCATTTGCTCTCATGTCAAATTTTCACTTTTGCTGACTGTTTAATGTCAGCCAAAAAAAAAAAAGAAGAAAACTTTTGATTTTGTTACCCAGTTGACGACTTTTCCTACTGCTGCTGTTGCTGCTGCTCCTCTTTCTACTTAACTTTCTACTCCTCTTTTTGTTGCTCCCGTTTTTGGATGCAGCTGCTGCCGCTTTTGCTGCTTTTGCTTTCGCCAAATGGGCAACAAATTGCGTCAACAAATTTGTTAACCTGCTGATTTGTGCATGCACTTTAGCAAATGGGACTCAAAGCGGCCCATAAAACTGCCGACTAGCAACTTGCAACTTGCAACTAGCAGCAGCAGCAGCAACAGCAACAGCAACTTGGACAACTTGCAACTGCCGACTTGCAACTTGGCAACTGACGACTCATAAATTTCAAGCCCCGCTCTCGGACAGGCGTTGCAAACGGTGGGCTGCTGAAGGGGGCGTGGCCCCAAGGGGTCTCAGAAGTCAAAAGTCAAAGCTGTCAACGGCAAAGGAGTGTGGGGAATAGGGGCGGGGCAGGGGGCAGCACATAGAACAAAGCGCAGCCAAAAGTCATAAAACATTTGCAGCCTGTTATTCACTTCAATATATATTTTTGTAGTTTTTTTTTTTGGTTTTTTTTGTGTTGTATCTTGCGGTTGCATCTTTTCAATTTTGTTGTTGTCGTTGCACAGCAGCAGCAGCAACTGCAACAGCAGCAACAAAAGCGCAGCAACGCCTTTAACAAAGTTCGCCTGCTGCTCATCAACATTTATGACTGTCCTGAGCTCAAAGGCTGATGATGATCATCATCATGATGATGGTGATGATGAGTAGAATGGCGAGTGTGGGTCTAGCTAACTGCCTGGAAGCATCAAAGCTGCCACAGGCACATGCAACAATATTTGTTGCTGCTGCTGCTGCTGCTGCCGTTTGCTGATGTTGCAGGCAACGTCAATGCAGTTCCAAGTACGTCAACATTTTTTATGCGCCATTTTCTTCATCATTTTTACGGTCAACAGTTGCTCAAGTCTCTTTACGAGCAACAGCAACTATTGCTTGTAGAATAGCCAAAAAAAAAAGAAAAACATGTTGAATGTCTTGGAAGTCAGTTCTATGGCTTTTTGCTCAGCTCCATTGATTTATTGAGCAAAAAGCGTAGCCGGCAGCCGCTGCCGCGCTTAACCTGAAGAATTGCTAAATACCCCTGAGGAGGGAAAAAGGGGATAGAGAGAGCGTTGTTAGACGACCACATGGGCGTGGCCCTAACTATAAATTAGCCAGCATAATGAGCCGTTGAGATGCAAAGTACAACACAATAAAAAAAAAACAATTCCCAAGTATCGCATTGCAACTACCAAATTCTCCTCTGGGTGGTAACAATTTGCGGCCAGTTAGAGGCGCAAATTAAAAATAAATTTGAGGATAAGGAAGATTATATGGTAAAAGGCTCACGCGTAGTAAATTTTAGAAACAGAAAGTAAGTTACAATATTTACTCTGGGAATTCGTTAACTGTTTCAAGAGAAAATTATTTGTAGTACTGAAGAGAATTTTATATTCGTGTTTTAAAAAATAAAAACAATTTGTCAGACTGTGTGTAGCGATAAATTGATATTCTATAAAATAGAATATGTAAATGAAAACATTGCAATAAATTGCATATAGTCACTAAAATCCTTAAGTAGTCATGATCTTGGCAAGATCTCGATGCTTTCTGGGCTTCGCATGCTATTTGAAAATTAAAAAAAAAACAATTTGTTTTCAAAATATTTTGTCACAAAACGAAATCTTTATGATGATTGATTCGATTTGTTTTCGTAAACGTCATAAAAGCTGCATTTCAACACAAAACTTGTGAATTTTGTTTTCGTGAAACTTGTTTGCTTTTGAGGCTGAAGAGGAAACGATTGATCAATGGCTTGGAGGCTGTTGCAATAAGAGTATAAATCATTTGGGAGTTATTATTGGGTAGCTGAGAGCTACCGATCTGTTGGCCATCTAAGCTTAGCTGAAATGTTATTTGTTGCCCGTTTGTCAGGAATTGAATATATCTTTGACCTGTCTCCGAACAAACTCTTAGCCATGATATGCAAGTTATGGGGCCCCCAACTGTTGGGAACTTTTCCATTTTGTGCAGGCGGCCCCCAAAACGCAGATTGTGGAATGGAGAAGGGAACAGAGAGGGGTGAGGGACCCTTACCTGGCCTATGCCACGATTTGGCCACATAGGACGACGCTTTGGGGCCAACGTCGTCGCCTGTCTGACAGTATATTCTCTTGTTTTTTAGCGGATTTTGTTGTTGTGTTTCTTAGCATTTTAGCTTGAAGCTGAAATAGTAATTCACATTGAATGGCTGCGGTGGTGCGACGGAACTGCCGTGGTGTTGTGGTGCTGTTGTTGGATTGTGTTCTGGTTTCAGTGCTCTGTGGCTCTTTTATGATTTCTTTGCCGTTTTACGATTATTTTAAAGCTGTCAATAGTCAACGTGTGAGATAATTTATACGCCATAAATTTCAGTGCAAGCAACTCGAGCTCCAGCTCTCGACTTTGACTTCGGACTTTTGCAGTTGAAAAACTACAGAAAAAAAGAACGAAAAAAAATTTAAAAAAAGCTAAAAAAAATACAGAAATAAAATAAAAGAGCAGACAGTTTTCAGCGGAAAGTCAACGAATGGATTCACTAGGCAACGATTCTCTCGCGACGGGGTTTTAGGCGGGGGCTTTCAACATCATCAACAGGTTCTATTGCGCTTTTTCATCTTTGTTGTTTTGTTTTTGTTTTCTGTTGTTGTTGAGTTATTGTAGTTGCTGTTGTTGTCTGTGACCATTTCGGTTGGCCCACAATTCATTTGTGTAGCTTATCGCCTTTTTGGCTTGATTTACTGCCCCGGCAATAACGGCAGCAGCAACAACAGCAACAAGCAACAACAACAAAAACAACAAGTTGCACTCAACAGGTTGTTGTACACTTCACACGGGACACCATAAGCCCGGCCAAGTCAAGAGAAAAACTATAAAAAAAAGCCAAAAAGCAAAAAATAAATAAAATAAAATTCACTCAAGAAAAGAAAAAAAAAACGAAATAAAAATAATTGTTTAATTAGAATTTACTGTGCACACTTGGCATTCATTTAGATTTTTATTATTATTTATTTATTTGCATTTGTATTTGTATGTGTTTTTGCTTTTGGTTCAGTTTTTGTAGTTCTGCTATTTTGGGAAACTCTTCCGCCTCTTCGTTGTCTGTTCGGGCTGAAGCTGTGGAAACGGTAGCCGAAGCCTCAGGAATTGATTTATAACCAAAAGAGATTCGCAAAGCAGAGAACAACAAAACAAAAGCAACAACGACAACCCATAAAAACTAAAAACAGCCAATAAAAACGAACAACAATTTGTAGCGAGTTTCCAATTGAGCCACTTGACGCGCTCTCACGCAGCCACAGCAGGGGAAAGGAGGGAGAGACGTTGTGGTAATGACCTTTAACCCAATGTCCAAGTCCAAGTCGAAGTCGAAGTTGAAGTCAGGACTGGACTCGACTGGACCGGGGTCTTGAGAAGATATGTATGTCTTTTCGGGCCGTGTTCGAGCAACACTCACTCTGCCCATTCGGCTGGAACCAACGCGACCAAGAAAAACGATCGCGCCGCAGATGACCGCAGCTAAATGCGATTAGTTCCGAGTGCTCCGACAGCAGCCGCTGTTGCTGCCTCAGCCGCTGGGAGCAGCGAGAGCAGCAGCGGCGGCAGCAGCAGCAACAGCCACCCGGCAAATTTGTCGCTTGTAGACTCATCAATGGCTTGAAAAAGATAATTAAAGTACTTTTCTTATTATTATAGTATTGCATAAGTCAATTGGTAAAACTTATATTTTTGGAACTAGACATTTATCAATATAGTCAATATTTATTGGTTATGAACTTTAACAAAATGTCCCTTTATGATCTATAATTGTCTTGCCTTTTGCGCCAACCACCTATTTGATAAAATGTTGTGAAATAATATTTTACGGTGCAATCACATTTCTTTCGAAATTAAAAAACCATTTTTTGAAAAGTATGAGAATTTAGTTTTCGTATTATTCGATTATACTGCGCAAAGAATTTGTTTATATAGAAATATATTCAGCTGATTTAAGTCGACGCTAAGTAAAAAATAGATAAAAAGTTTAATTTTTGGCAGTTGTGCTTAAATACTTTGGTAGTAGTCTAAATTTTAAAATCATTGAAAATTTCAAATCATTTTGTATACCCCTTAATGTACTAAAATATATTTTCTATCTGAATTTTAGACCTCTTCTAAAAATATAGAAATTATTTTATTTAGTTCAAGTTACTTTAGTTTCAAATGTGTAATCAATAATTACATTTTTGATGGGTGCACAAAGCTCAATATGAATGTAGCTCTTTCTCATTTGCACTCACTCAGGCTGCGAGTGTGTGTGTGTGTGTTTGTGTGTGTTTTGGGCAATGCTGTAGCAAGTGATGCGTTGCACAGACGGTGCGGGCGTCTCAGCGAACCGCGGGCTCATATCATCAATAACCGAAAAACGCTCAACATAATGATGCGTGTAATGTTGCTGCTGTCGTTGTGATGTTGCTGTTGCTATTGTTGTTGTTGTTCACGAAGGGCAACAGCAACACCTTCGCCCTTTCGCTGTGCGTCTCCGTCTCTTTTTTTCCACACTCGCACACACACACACACAGTCTCCCCTCTACCCCGTGCCGATCTTCTCGGCCAGCTTCTTCTCGATCTTCAGTCTTCGCCTTTTGTCTGCCGCTTCGATCTCAATGAGCGGCAATTTGTTATGCGTTTTTATTGTGCGTTTATTAATTTGATTATGGCTGCATTATAAACTCGGCGGCAAATGGTATTTATAGCTATTGCTTTCTGTTCCCAAACGACAACATGTTGCCGGCGCGTCAACGGCAACATGTTGCTGGCGCCTTAACATCACCAGCAGCTTCAGCAGCAGCAGCATCTACAACAGCAGCAGCAACAACTTGAGGCACGTTTTTATTTTTTAATGCTCATATGCAAATTAATTAATCAAAATCTCGCGCATACACGTGTCATGGCTGTTGTTGGTGTTGTCATTATTATTGTTATTGTTGTTGTTGTTGGCAAACCATTTGCGGCAAAACTTCAAAACCCAGCGCAAGCAAAACACAACAACAACAACAATAATTACAACAAAAATACATATATATAAAAGAAAAAACAAAATAAAAATGATAATGAAAATAAAGAAGAAACAGCGGGCGGCAATCGACGTCGTTGTTGTCGTCACTTTAGAGGAGCGAATATGTAAGATTTGTTCGGCAACGAACCAAATCTAATTGCACCAAAAACGAATGGACACTCCGAACCGAACCGAAGTGAACCGAACTACTGCTTAAGCTAGCAAAGTTATTCCGAAGAATGGTAAACGCTTTTCATAAATTTTCTGATTTAAAGAATAACGATTAGAAGTGATCCAAATCATGGTTAGAAATTAAAGCATATGAAATTGAAAAATTAAGTTACGCTATATTTGAGTATATAGCATAAACATTCTGAAGAAACTAGATCTAATTTTTTTAAAGAAATATTTTATCTTGTAGTATCCTTTCAGAAGAAAATTTAAAAAAATAAACTTGTGTAAAAACGAGTTTATTTTTTTTTGTATATTATTATATATATTTTCAATATGTATAAAATTTTACAATATTGTTAATTAAATAAATATTACTTTTCAGTTTTTTTTTTAAGAAGTTTCTTAATCCGACTAGGTGGTGAATATTCTCTCAACAGACGATAGTGAAACTCTGCATTCAGTAAATGATGAAAGAGCTTTAGTATCAGTAGACTTGACAATAAAGTTCACAGCATTATGAAGAGTACTTATAGGGGGGGATTCACGAAATGTTTCGAAAAGATTGGCTAATCGGAAATCGGAAATCTGGATATCTGAAATTCGAAACCTCTCGCATGGGACCAGTTAACGGATGTACGACATTTGCGGGTTTTATCGCTGCCAGGGGCAGATTTACAGGCAGCTTCTGTAGAGTTTCTGGTGCTGATGCCTAATGCCTGATGCTGTTGTCGCGATAAGCAATAAGCCTCAGTTGACTTTGCCACCCCAAACGTGCCTCATGCCCCTGCCGCCTATGGGTGGATGTCGCTTACTTCGTGCAGTCGCATTCAAGGTTAATGCTTTGTCACAAAATCGCTCGACTGAACCCAGAGAGATGGCGATAAGAAACTTGTGCTGTTTTTCAGTATTTCCCAAAATCTCCCGTTTTTTCGTTGTTCCTTCTCTTCTTCCAGCTTGTTTGACATTTGGGGCGAAAGTCAGCAAAGCGAATTGTGAAAATCGGAGCAGCGCATAAATTGCGTTTATCGCGGACTCTGCGGCAGCTTATGAAGCTAATCGCCCCCGCCTCTTTCTTGGCCAAAAGTGTTTGTAGGGTGATAAAACTTAACCAAAGTTTTGCGGTCAACAGCACAGAGAGAGAGAGATAGAGAGAGAAAGTTTTCATTTCAAGTATAAAATTTTCTGTCAAAATCACATAACAAATTTCCACATGTTGTTTATTATTAATTGCATTGCAGTGGTGCAGTAAATGAGGAGGTGTGCTGCAAGGGAAAGGCTAAGGGAAGCGGGGGTTAAAGCAATAAATTTGCAAAATTAATGTGAAAACCAATTAAAAGACATTGATAGCCAAAGCGCAGTTAGATGTTGAGACAAACACACAAAGCAACTGCGACAGAGAGAGAGAGAGAGAGAGAGAAAGATACAGTGCGAGAGTTGTGTATAATTAGAATATATGTATGCATAATATTATGTTACCAAGAAAATGGCCTACATCGTTTTATCGAAATAGTTAACAAATCAAAGCAAATTGCAAATGCACCCTCCACCCAACACCCCCTCCTCACGCCACACAAACATCGTGCCACATAACTGTGGTCTATTGGCCATACGCTTTATTTGGCACACAACTTTAAACCTTTAATCGCATTAAGCGCTGCCAAAGTCACTGAACAAAGCAGCGTGAAGGGAGGCAGAGGGGCAGGGTTGGATAGGTGCCAAAGGAGGGGTATAAAGAGAGTAGAGAGAGAGAGAGAGAGAGAGAGAGAGAGAAGAAATGGGGTGTGTTTGTGTGCGTGTGTGTGTGTGTTTCTGTATGTGTGCGGTATCTGCAGTGTCTGGCAACATTAAATATTGAAAAATGCAAATTTACAAATACATAAATTTTAAATGAATCGCCAACACCAAAAGCATTTAAAATCAATCAATGAAGCTGCAAGCAGCTGCAACAACAACAACAACAACAAGAATACAAAAGCATATGTAGCTACAATATACATATATATATTTGTAAATACATATGTATGTATATAATACAATATATCTATATACACCTGTCTATATATACTTAGATGTACATTGAGCCGTTAGGCAATGTCAAACAGAGCTCCAAACGACCACATCAAATGTTGGCCTCACTTAACTGCCAAGCGTGCGAGTGTGTGCGTGTGTGTGCGTGTGTGTGCGTGTGTGTGGTAATGGGTATATAGGCTGTGATGGCGCAATTCCATTGATATTAACAAAATAAACAAGCAACGTCAGCCGCACCACAAAATACCCTGCAACAGGCAGGTGTGTGGCAAAGGGTAGTTCAGCTTGGGGAGAGTGAAGAGCGGGGGGAGTTTGGGCTCTATGCGCCGTCGGTTGGCGTGTGCGGTTTTTTTGAATTTCCGCTGGTTTATTCTGTTTCATTTTTCTCCTCTTCTCCCCTTTTTTTGGCACAGACATTGCACAAAAATTGTAAATTGTTTCAACTGGATTTCAATTCTATATTCATTGTTCTACAGCTGCAAAATATGCTTGCGAAATTATTGCAGTTCCTATGAGAATGTGGCATCCAAATAATATCATAAGTTGTGTCATTTTTATTGTAATTATTTTTTTAAAAATCACACTTTTTAACTAGACTGCAAGCCTTCAAAGTGTTGAAAAAGTTTCGTTTTAATGTTTTAAATAGCTGAACCCATTATAGTTTATTTTACATTTATTATTATTTAATGTCGACTTCAAGGAGTCTAACTTGAAATTTTTAATAAGAATATATTCTAAATAAATTCAGTAGTTTTACTTTGATATATATTTTAAAATATTATTATTTTAAGAAATATAACTGAGAATTATTTGCATTTCTCAATTGTTTTTCATTTTCTATTCATTGAAAATTTCAAATTTAATGAACTTATAAACTTTTCGTAGTTGTAAGAGAAACAATTGAATGTAGAATATATTAGGACTCAGCGTGATTTCTCGCATTTAATTATTTTTTTTTATTTTTTTTTCTAAATTACAAAGACTTACTTAGCTTCAATTTGTGTTCATTAAAAACTCAGATATACTGTGGTGTGATAGATTTCAATCGTGTAATGTGTATACTTTAAATGGCCGGCAACTCTGTGCAGATTAAAAGACATTAACTAAGTAAAAATAGTTTATTTTACATTTAGAATACTTTAAAAATGTTATTAATAAACTCAAACTTTCTTTTCGACGCATTTTATGTTTATAATAAATTTCCAGCTTTCGTCGCCGGTATGGCATAAGAATTGCAAATGATAAGACTTATCTTTGGCTTTTCTTCGAAGTTTTCATTTGGTTGCGCTGCCCGGGACTTCAACTATTATAGCTGGGGGCATGCAACATGGGATTTCTTGAGCAGCAGCCATAAAAAATATATCAGGTCTTTGCCAGGAACGAAGATAAACAATGAAATCGTTGGTGGTTGGGTGGCTTGGCTTGATGCGGGGGTGGCTGGCATAAAACAGGGTGGTTGGGACAGGACAATTCAGTTGAGTTGACTACAGCACAGGACAGGATAGGACAGGATAGGACAGGAGCATATCACTCATACGCTAAGGCTTATCATTGGCCATCTGTCTGCTGACAAAAGGAAAAAAACAACAACAACGTGGTGAAGAGGAGAATGGGAATGTGTGGCGGGAGGGGGGGAATATGACACGAACTGTGGCGACGACACGAGTTTTGCGAGCCGAGTGGGCGAACACAACAACTGAACCACCCAAAAGCAAGCGAGTTTAAGGTCGTATATTCGCGCTCTCTCTCGCACACACACACCCACACACACACCCACACACACACACACACACACACACATAGACACCGGATTCGGATATAAAAAAAAGTAGCTCTCGAGCCTATAAAAAAATCTGTGCGTCCTGACGACAATGTTGATGACGATGGCTGCCAGACTGATGGCTATGAAGATGAGAATGAGAGATTTCAACTCATACTGAGCACAAGAAAATGAAAATGAAAATGGGAATGGCTTTGGCTATGAGATTGTGTATGGAAATGGAAATGGAAATGGAAATGTTGATGAACATGTTGACTGCCCGATCAGACAACAATAACAATTCGTACTCGTACAACAAATAAGCAGCTTTGACGCTTGGAAAAATACCAAAAAAAAAAGAAAACAAAACAAAATAATAATAAAAAAAGGAAAATAAAAAGAGAACTTGCAACCTGCTGAGGAAATGCTATTCAACAGTGCGAAGAAAAACAAAAGCATCTTCAATGCCAAATGAAGAAGAATTCGCCACTGCCTCCCTCTCTCTATCTCTCTCTCTCTTTTGCTATATCTATCCTTCTAGAGCTGTCTTCTTCTCATTCTCTTTCTCTGTCGCTTTGTTTGCCGGCCTTTCCCTTGTGCTTGTCTCACATTCACATTTTGCAACGCAACATGAATTTTAATACAAAGCAACAACAACAGCAACGAGAAGAAAACAAACTTGTTCGAGGGGCAGTACAAGAAGGGTCGGAGGTAGAGGAGGGGGTGTGGCAGTGGCAAGACGGTCGGATGGGCATGGCCAGATATAAGGCAACTGATAGGCGAAGAGCGATAGCTGCAGATACTTTTATTTTATTTTATTTCACTTTTTTCTCGTTTTTTTTTTCTTTTGCTTTTGCCTTGGCACAGGATTCGACAGAGCAGCAAGAAGGGGGCCGTAGTGGCATAGGGGATGAGGAGACTTTAGTCGTGCTGGGCTGGCGGTGCCGGTGGGGCAGCTGACTGGCAGCCGCCTCTGGTTTTGCTTTTGGAAATATAATGGCAAAGTAAACAGATTCGCGATGGGGACGACGGTGGCGATGGCTTCTGTGGCTTCACTCACAAATACACACAAACACACACACTCACACAGAAGTCCACCTACCCATCCCCCCGCCACCCACCGCTACTAACATATACACATCAACAAAGCAGAGCCACTTTCATGTCGCTCTGTACGCTTGTGTATCTAGCAGATACTTTATATGCATGAGTTACAGAAAAAGAGGCGTATTTTGTATCTTGTGTGCGCATAAAATAAAAGCAGCAGCAACAGCAACAACAACAACAGGCTGATTGTGTGTGTAGCAAAATATAAATATACAATTTACATGACCAAAATGGCTGAAGCGCATTTAAAGTTGCAAATGACAAAGACAAAGAAAAACAAAAAGGAGACAAAGGCAGAATAAGAGAGAGATGCAAGATACAGCAAGGAATTCGAGGGAAATCTGTCAAAATAAATCTTTGAATATTTTGACAACCAAAATATTTTTACAAAGAATGCGAATATGAATATTTTACCAATGCGCAATGTAAGAATTGTAGAGAATATTTTTGAAAAAAAATATTGAACTTATATTGAAATTATGTGAAAGATCAATTTTATTTTCAAAATGTTCTCGCTTTTATTCTCCTTTCAAAAATATCTACAAAATCAATATAATTCGTTATCGTTCGTCTAATTACTGGAAAAGTTTTAAAAGTTGTATATTTGATTCATCAGAAGTTTGAGTAATTATTGGAAAAGCCGTTTTCTAAGTCTTACATCTTGATCTTGCGATGTACTTAGAATTCTTGTTAAAATGTTAATGAAAATACTTAGTAAAAGAAGTGTATTTATGTCAATCTAAAGTGAATATCATAAATGTTGTCATCTCTTTAAGCAATTAAAGTTGTTTTAAATTCCGTTGATAAATCGCTGAAAACCCTGTGTAAAAGGAAAGTAGTTGTGGCTGCAGCGAAGGAAAGTCAAACAGTCAATAGTTTTTTATGCGATGTGGTTATGGCCCGTTGGCAGTTCATTAATATTCAATATTTTGCGCCAAGCTCGCAACTAATTATGTAATTAAAATGTTAACAAGTTGAACGCGAGCAGAAATGATGAAGAAAAAGGCCGCTGAAATATTTAGGTGTTAAGCGTATTAACAACCACAAAACAAGCAACCAACAACAACAACAACGATAACAACAACATCAACAACAACAACAAAGTTGTTGTCGACGATGACGAACTTTGGCCTCTGCCACACGAAACGCAACATTTAATATACTTTATGGATTTTTCTACATTTTTGTTCAGATTTACATATTGCCCTGGAACGCTAGACTGCCAGTTATAGAGGTCTGTGTGTGTGGTTGTGTGTGTGTGTCTGTGTGTATTACTAAATTGCCAGCCTTTCGAGGTACATGTTAAGTAGCCTGCAGAATTTAATC
Organism: Drosophila rellima; assembly: GCA_035043635.1. Lineage (NCBI taxonomy): Eukaryota > Metazoa > Arthropoda > Insecta > Diptera > Drosophilidae > Drosophila > Drosophila rellima. The sequence goes on along the minus strand of JAWNMV010000134.1, from coordinate 2,253,732 downwards.
AAAATGTCAAATCAGGCACAACGAATCGCATTAAAAATAGAAGCCCGAGTAGCCGACGGTCCCGCATCAAAGACTGCCTAAAACAGCACGTGGGAGCTAGACAGGAGAGAGTGGAGAATGGAGAATAAAAGTGGAATAGAGATTCCCCCTTGAAATCAGCTGTAGACAGGCAGTAATCAACTTGAGAGACCATAAAAATGCGTTCTTAAACGTGTCTATAACTTGAAAGATTCAAAAGAAGCTTTAAAAGACAGTCTCTGATAGAGTCTATAGTTTTTGGGCTACCACCAGTAAGCGGAGCTGTTGTCAGTCTAGAAATAAATATAATATTATTAAAACAAACAACTGTTTGTATCAACTGATTTTACAGTCGCTACTCTTTATGAAGGCAGCAAACTAAAGAGATTTCTAATAGATCTTCGATTATATCTAATCAGCAGCTCAAATAAATTTTTTTTATTTTTTTATTTGTTTATTTATTTATTATATTTTTAATTTATTTATTTAATGTCAACTAAAACCAGTCGCCCAATTTAATGATCTAAAAGTTTTCCATTTTTCGAACTGATCTTTAGTTCCATCTGATTCTCAATGCAATTACATATCGATATTGTCGCGTTTTTCTCTCTCTCGTCTAATCCATTATAATATTTTCCTCTCTTGCTCCACTTATAATTGCTTAAATTACAAAGTCCAAAAGAGGATAGAAGTTTGTGAACAATCTGCAGCCCGGCTGGTAAATTTAGCATTACGCATACGCCGCATATAACCAAATGCTACTTGTATGCTTCTTCTCTCTCGCTCTCTCGCTCTCTCTCCTCTTCCCTCTCACCTCCCCCACTTTGTGTGTTTCGCTTTCATTTCTATGCATCTTTTTATCCTTGTGAGTTTATTTCTTGCATTTCCATACGGATTTTTGCATAAGATTTGCTGTCAAGTTTTGCTTAAAAGAAGTAGGAAAAACGAAGCAGGACAAAAAATGCTTTCGATTGAGCGACGGCTGCTGTTGCTGCCGGTTTGGATTTTCTTTGCTTCTTGTGGCTTACAAATTTTAGTCACGTTTCATAGAAGCAGGCGGGAAGGGGAAGGAGAGTTGGAAGGGGCAGGCTGGGTGGGAGGAGATTTATATGTACGAGTTCTATAGGCGTAACCAACATGGCGCGCAGAGAGGCAGAGGCAGAGGCAAAGAGGCAGGAGGCAATTCAGCTGGCAGTACAAGTGCTTTTTGGCCAAGTTGCAACAAAAAAAGTTGAAGCTGATTTTTTTGCGCTGATGTCGAATGAATTTTTCACAGTCCGCAGCGAAGCAACTGTGCAAAAAGTTGTTGCTGTTGTCGATGTTGTTGTTGTTGCTGCTGTCGTTGTCGTTGTTGTTGCTATTGTATATTTATATTGTTTTGGCCAGGCAGCTGCCGTTGTTGCTATCGTCCATCCATGGTTGCCCCTTGCTCGTTTTTCCCCCCTCCTCCTCCTCCTCCTTCAGTTCTTTTCTTTTTTTTTTTGGGCTGGCCTTTTGGGTGTTGCCCAGCCCAACCCAGCGAGCCATGAAGAAGCTGCTGCTGTTGCTGTTGCATTATAAATGCAGTTAGGTCTGCGACTCAGAGTTGAAGTCGAAGTCGGAGTCAGATTCAGAGTCGGAATCGACTCTGCAGCCTGGACACACAATTATTGGCCTTTTGTTGGGAGCGCGGAAAATGCTGTGCAAAATGCTTTCTTCGTGCCTTCTGCGTTCTCCTTGCCAGCGGTCAATGGCTGCACACAGTGGCCAAAACAGATCCATGAACCTGCGATTGCGATTGCGATTGCTCAAACAGACAGCCAGAGAGAGAATGAAAGAGTGTGCGAGAGGGAGAGAGAGAGTGTGTGAGAGAGCGAGTCTGTGGCCATTTGTTGTTGTTGTTGTTGTTGCTGTTGACAGTTAAGTTGCCTAGAGCAGTTGCCCTCTGAGTTTGAGTTTGAGTTTGAGTTTGAGTCCGTGTCCCAGTGCAAGTTTCGAGTTGCAGTAGCGGCAATTTTTCCACATCGTTACATAAATTTCAGCGCAAAATAAATGGCCAACGGTAGCCAAAAGTGCACTCAACAATATTTAAATTGCGACACTTAAGCGGCAACAACAACATCAACATCAACATCAACAACAACAACAAGTTGAAACGCGGCGGCGGCGTCTGCAAACAACAATTTGTCGCTTTTTAAAAACGCGCCAGAAGCAACGAAGGCAGCGACAAAGGCGACAACCAACAAGCAACAGTAACAACAACAGCAATTGACAAGAAGTAACGTAGATAGAAAAAACATAACGAATAATAAATGCTCTAACTGATTGCAATTCAAAATAAAGCTTTTGCTTAAATATTTACAATTAAGATTCGCAGTTACTTCCGATACATCAAATACAAGTGCAGGTTTATACCAATTTATTGAATTTATTTGTATTACTTTCGTTTTAAGCATAATTTTATATCAATGATTTCTAGTCTATTTGAGCTCTTACGTATTATTAAATTACTAAAGTGTTAAGTCTTAAGGTTTGCACCGTACTTTTCCAAAATAAATTCTTTGATCTAGAAGTTTATTACAAATTGATGATTAAACAAATGCGAGTGAATTTGTGGAGCAGCTGCTGCTTAGTCAACTTTTGCCAGACAGTGAAGACGCCCCAAATGAACAAGCAACGACAATAAGAATAATAATAATATGATGGCGAAGAACAAGCAGAGAAAGAAGATGAAGCTGACGATGATGCTGATGCTGATAAAGAGAAGGGAAAAGGGATCAGAAGAGGCAACCGTTTAACCTGAGCTGAAAAGCCTTCTGCCTTTTGCCTGTCTTCTGTCTGTCCGTCTGTCCGCCTGTCCGTCTGTCTGTCTGTCTGCCCGTTTGGGGCTCGGTCAGGGCCGTCGGTCGGTCTGTCTATAAACGTCTATAACCTTCATTAAAAATTGTCTGCAGCGGCATAAAATGATTGATAACATCCGTCAATTTTGACATATGCGAGGTCTGGTCGCAAACTTCCCAACTTCAACTTCCAATTCTTCAAGTTCTTCCAGCTCGCCACGTTTTATTTTTATTTTTTTTTTTGTTTTCTTATTTTGTTTTATTTTTTTTTTTTTTTTACTTCCTTCACTTCGGTTGTGTGTTGCGAAATGAGTCAATTCGTCAATCAATCAGTGTGTCAGTTGCTCATTTATAATCGAGAGAGCGAGAGAACGTTCGCCTGTCAGTTTGTCAGCTTGTTCATTTCATCATTTGTCCATTCATTCATGCAGTTTCACATTTTTCGACTACTGTCACTCGGGGCGTATGCGCAACGCGAAACTTGTCTTTAATAGCATTATTAATGCGCTTGCTGTTGGCCAAGCCGAGAAATGGGCTAAGCTGGTCCTTTTCTTTAGCCAGCATATGAGAGGGATACTCCCTTCCTCATACTGCTCCCTCTCCCTCTCCCTCGCCCTCGCATCCTGCTCCTTTGCAGTCGACTTGACTGGACTCGACTCATTCCGTCTGCTTGAGCATATAAGTAAAGTGCAAAACTTTTTGAATGAAAATAAATTTCACACACGGCTAGGCGGGTTTTTACCTGAAGCTGGGTCACGCCCCCCTCCTGCCGCACCCCAACAACCCGGCTCTCCGCCTATATATTGGCTATGGTGCCGGCCTTAAATATACCCCGTGGGCGCAACAACTTCTCTTCTTTATTTCATATCGTTTCGTTTCGTTTAGTTTAGTTTCATTTAGTTTTGTTTCTTTTTTCTTGTGTTTTATTTTGACCAACGTTTCTTTCAGCCCATTGACTGATTGACTGAAGTAGAATGAGAATGAGAAAAAGGGAACTCTGGCTGTGAACTATGGTTGGATCTGCGTCTTTGTCTTCTTCTCCATCTTCTTTTCCTTCTTCTTCCCCTTCTCCTGCTGCTGCTCCTTCTCATTCTCCATATCCACATGGCAAGTGGTAGCAGCCCTCGGGCCGTGCTTGGCGTCTATCATTATACGGTTGCAGTTATCGGGGTGTGTGCCACGCCCACAATACACAGACACCAATTCAGACACAGATACGGCGGCAGCCCCAACTAGCCTCGGGGTTGGAATGAATGAAGCTACAGCTTCAACATTAACTTCAACTTCAAACTTGATTCATTCACAATTCAAAGTTATTCACTTGTGCACAAATATGCCACTCAGTCGGACACTCAATTTGAAAAAGGTGTAAATGAGTGGGCACTCCCCTAAGGAGGAGCAGGAGGAGGTTGTGTCGAGGGGGGATTTAGTGTATGAGTGTATGTGAAAGCCAAATTTATTTAAGTCTACAGGGGTAAATTCCCTACACACACACACAACACACACACACACACGCACACACACACCATCAATTTGTGACTCATTGTGCATTTGTAAATTTTGTGCATTTCTAAAATGTGTGTTTGTTGTGCGCACAGTGCACGTCAAATGTTTGCGCCCAGCCAAGAATTGCTCATTTGCTCACCTACACACACACACATGTGTATACATATATATATAAATATATATAGATATATACATGTGCAAGCTTAATGAGCGTCAAAATGCACCCCCTTGCCCCTTCCATCTTCAGCCATATCACCTTGAGGGTTCAGCGAGGTGCTAATTTGCGCCTCAAAGGATTTTGGCGCTCGTAGAGAGAGAGAGAATCGACAGCAGAGTACATAATGACAAAGGTCAACAATGGCATTTGCAAGTCATTTTAAAGTGTTGCCAACTAGGCTAATAACTGCAATCTGCTGATTTATATCCAACATTGTTTTGGTTAATTCCCTTTTTGCAAAGGAAAATTGCATGTCCAACGACGGGAATAATCTCCTAAGTCTGTCGAATAAGCCACTCTGAATTGAAGAATTGGCATTCTTTAATTCTGATAATTTTAAGTAATATTCGTAAAAGAATATGTGTATATATTAAAGCATATAAAAGATGTCCTTGATATTTAGCCGTACAAAGTTTGTTTTTATTGATCTGATTAATCTTTTAAACTATTAACATATGATTCTCGTTGCGAACAGTTAAGTTTAGTTTTTATTTTCTGCACATTTAAAAAAAGGTATGTTTGGAATCAGTATGGACATTTCAAAAGATTCTTTTATTTAACAACCAAATATTTTTTTTTTAATTAAAAGAAACAATTTATTTATATGATATGTATAATTTTCTATAACCTGATCAAGTGTTGTTATTTTGTGTAACTAAAAGATGGCCTCGTGATGCATCGGTAACTAAATATTTACATCGTTGTTAATTTTTCTATAAATTTTTCTAAATAATTTCTTTAAATCGACCTACAGAGTATGTTGTAGTTAAAAACAAAAAACAATTCAATTACTATATAAATTCACATAGATTACTTCTTACTTACTTATACTTATTTAAAACTTCAGCCAATTGATAGTGACGTTTTACGGAATTCAATTTTCTAATTCTGTATTTATCGATATAACTGAGAAGCTGTTCAGTTCCTGAAATTTGATAATATATTGAAATTTCCGTAATTTTCCTACTCTTACAAAAAGATAAATCTCAAATATATACTAAATGCTTCCTTTTGTATATTTCAGGGCGCAGCGAGCCGCCGGTCGGCGTTGGCGATCCTTGTGCTGGATGCAATAAACCCATACTGGACAAATTTCTGCTGAATGTCCTGGAGCGGGCCTGGCACGCGTCCTGCGTGAGATGCTGCGAGTGCCTGCAGCCGCTGACAGACAAATGCTTTAGCCGGGAATCAAAACTTTATTGCCGCAACGATTTTTTCAGGTGAGCTATGGGAATGGGAATCTGGCAATGGTCAAGCACTCGTAATGGCCATGGTAATGGGCAGCTAAATCAAAGCTCGAACGAATCAATCAGTAAAGCAGAGGCAGAGCAATTAAGCCAAGAATGAAAGCCAAGTGTTAGGATGTTAACTCAGTGCCTTTGTCTTCTGTCCTCTGTCGATTGTCCGTAGTCCTTTGTGAGCTGCCATTCAATTCGCCTGGCATAAAAAATCATCTAATTGAAAACTAAAAAAAAAATAATAGTAAAAATAGAAAATGGAGGAAAAACAGCGAAATCAATTAACATGCAAAACACCTGCACAAATTAAATGAATTCAAAAGCAAATGCAGCTGCCAACTGCGAACTGGCCAAGTAACAAAGGGCCAATGAATCAATGGTCTTTGCCATCGGGTCTCCGGTCTTCGGTCTCTAGTCCCGGACTGCCAATCGTCCACAACAATAGCCTAAAGTGTTGACCAACAGCCGCCCAAGCCCCATTGGCCCTTTCCCACCAAAGAGGACTGAGATTCTGATATGCCCACAATGAGGGTACCTCAAGTTTTCAATTCATAAGGTCTCTGCATCATTCAGTTCCTTTTAAGGATTCACTTCTGATTGATTCATTTGGCAGCATATTTGCTCTATTTATAAATCAATTTGATTATTAACGGAATAACAATGATTATTCATCGCACAAACAGATTTTTAACTCGTGGGTGTGAATTCGCAGAATTTGTCAGAATAAACTGTTTAAGATCGGCTATACCAATAAAGCCGAATTTCATAAAGCATACAAAATTATGCTTTTAGTTTTCTAAACATCGTTGTTCGGGGTAATGTGTCTTTTTTCAACAAAAAATATTTTTTTTTAAATTCATCTTTGGAATTGATCTGATTTTTGTGTTCTGGGTTCAGTCAAACTCTTGTATAACCACAGACTTTTACAAATTTGTACTTTTATCTATTCAGATTTCATATACATTTTGTCTCCATTTATTTAACATCGACTTAGTACTGTCGGCAGAGAAAACAAGAAAAGTTAAAAAGAAAATTAAGATAAGAATGTGAAATTTACAATTAAATTATGTCAAACACAACTTTAATTTCTAACTGAAAAGATAGAAGAGATAAATTCAATTATTTGATTAAATTTTTTTTTTAATTATGTTTTGAATTCAAGGAATTTGCAGGTTCCTGGATACCATACGCAGATAAAATTTGTTAAATTTACATTAGGATTATACCACTATATAATTTAGCCTTCGTAGGAACGATCAGTCGAAAATTAAGACTTAGTATGAACAAACTTTTTAGCACACAGTTAAAGGATTGTTCCTCTAGGGAAAAATTTTATGTCTAATAAAAAGCGAGAGGAAAAAAAATTAACTGATGTAAATGAATATAAATATATATATATATATTATTGCATTTTATCTAAAAGTCTGCATTCTTCTAATTACTTAGACGTTACGGCACCAAATGCAGCGGCTGTGGACAGGGAATTGCTCCATCGGATCTGGTGAGAAAGCCGAGGGATAAGGTGTTCCATTTGAACTGCTTTACATGCTGCATTTGCCGCAAGCAGCTGAGTACCGGGGAGCAGCTGTACGTGCTGGATGACAATAAGTTTATCTGCAAGGACGACTATCTGCTGGGCAAGGCGCCATCCTGCGGCCACAATTCGCTGAGCGGTAAGTGAGAATTCCATAAATCTTACTCTCTCTCTCTCTCTCTCTCTCTATGTCTCTACTGTCAACCAACTGGGGGCTCATCTATGCTAATTGAGAGACCCCCTTGTATAATGGGAAGAAAGCCTTGCCTATTGTCCATTTGAGGGGCAAGCATCGCTCTCTAATGCTATCAGCAATAAATACAAAATTGCGCATACGATGCGTTGCACGTGGACAACAAAACATTTTTCAATTTATGCAAAGTGATGGGGTGAAAAAGGGAAGGAAGTACTCGTATTAGTTAGTTAGTTGGTGGCCGATGTTGACGCTTTGGGTATATTTAGGCGCAATTTGCAACACAAGTGGTGTTTTTGTTGTTGCTGTTGTTGTTTTTGTTGCTGATGCTTTGGACAAATATTTTATTTTTGCGCTGCGCTGTGCGTTGAATTTGTTTACACTAATTGTTTATAGTTTGATCTAGAAATATTTGCCATTCAAATTATCGTGGGAATAACTTTTTGCATGTTATTCTAATTCTTGATATTAGTGCACTTGTATTTGTTGTCGTTGTTGTTATTGTTGTTGCTGCTGATAATGCGCATTGTTGATTTTGTTTTATGTATTTTGGTTCAGTTGCTTTGTTGTTGGTTTTTTCTAGTATACATGGTTTGCTCTTGACAGCTGTGCGTAATCTGGCAACTCTGGCAAACATTTCAACGTTTTGCAACTCGCAAAAGTTAAATGCTCGGCAAATATTTACATAAAACGCAAAGCGGCGCATAAATAAAGCAAAGTCATGCATAAGAAAACACAAGCAGCACACTCACACATACAAACATATACATACATACACACACACACGCACACAGGGTATTGAATTTACCTGTCCAAGTACTTGAAGTGATTGTAAATTTGGCGGCTGAAATTTATAAAATTTTGTTCATTCCTATGGAATATATGCGGTTAATAGTTCCTGATACTCTTAAAATCTGTATAAATTTTGTTCAAAACTGCAAATTAAGTTGAGCATTTTCAGTATTATAAACTTAATAACGGTATTTACACAACTGAAAGCATCAATCAGTCAACAATCATAGCCACATTTAAGCTTAAAGTTCCTTTTAAAAAATGATATATTTTTAATCCCTAGATTCACATTGTATTCTTTTTTTTAATTGCAAGCTAAAATAAGTAAATATTTCAATACTTAAATGTTTTGTTTACTGATTGATTTCACACCGGATACTAGAAACACACCTTGATTTCGAACACTTAAAGCTTAACTGATTAAGCTTTCGGTCTATACTCCACTAATCTATGATTAAACGCATAGAAAATAGACAGTAAAGTGCTTAACCAAAAACAAGTTGGCAGCCCTACAACAAAAGTCCCCATTGAAGTTTAAAGACTTGGCTTTAAAGTTAGTGCTGCTGTTGCTCTTGTTGCAGCTGTCGCAGAGGAACATAATTATGGGGCCAATTAAAGCTTTAAATGCGCATCACACACACAAACATACATATAAAGTGTGAGAGGGTGGGGAGGGGGTTGGGATTGAGAGGGGGATGCACTGTGGCTGCTGTCACACGGAGCAACGCCTCGAAATTCCTTCGTGCTGGCAGCGAAAAATATATTTTCATTTTCATCATCTTTGTTTTTGCGTTTGCAATAATTTTAAAATTTACACCATGCCAGTTGTTGTTGTTTTTGTTGTGATTCGTGTTGCTGTTGCTGTTGTTGTTGGTGCTGGAGCTTGGGAAATATTTTCGTAGCATACTTAGCGGCGTTAAATATTTCAACGCTGCCATTTTTGTTGCCACAGTCGCAACATCAGTCTCAGCCACAGCCTCAGTCGCCGTCGCCGCCGCCGTCGCTGCCGCTGCTCACTGAGAGGGGAAAGCAGCGATGCTGAGTGTAAAGAACGAAGAGCGAGCGAATGAGCTGAAGAAGAGCGAGAAGTTAAAAGCGTGCTCTACGCAGCTGCGCATTCAGCGTGCGTGACACACACACACATGCATACACACGCACACACACGCACACAGTCGGGTCACTGGCAGAGGACTGGCGTCTGCGCAGCGACGTCGCTGCCAGCGTTGGCGTCAGCAAAAATATTTGCTTTGTGCTTCAGCCACAAAATGGCTGCGTTTGGCGTTTCATTTTTTGTTTCTCCAAAATGTAGGCAAACATTTTTCATACTCCATTTTTCACACACACACACACACGCACACACAGGCACAGGCACATGCTCTCACACACGTGTTGTGCAATTAAACAACATTAAGCAGCTGTGCGAGCATATTTCGTCTTGATTTTATTTTGAAATTCGTCTTTTTTTAGTTTTGTTTTCTTCTTTTTGTTTTTCTTTTTTTAAGGAAACAGCGTCAAAGTCGCTGCCAACTGCGCAGCCAGGGCTGTAGCAGCGCACGTTGCCGCTGCCATTGCAGAGCGTTGACGTCGACGTCGACAGCAACGGCGACGGTGACGGCGACGCTAGCGTCACGGAACCGAGCGCAGGTCATTAATGTTTTGATTTTAATTGCGTTAATTACGTGCAACGGATTTTTCACTTAGCGCCTCAGAAAATCACCGCAAATGCAACGCGCGCGAATCGCGAAAGCCGTCGGAAAATGTGAGATGAATGAAAAGCGTTTAGACATTGCGTATACGCCGCATATGGCGCCGCCGGCAAAAACGAAACTCGAGGCGAAATATTTAAAATAAAAATAAAAGAGAAAAGGGAAAAGGGAAAAATCGAAAAAAAGAATAACAAATATGCTGAAATGGAAAACTGACGTCGTTATTTATTGCTTGTCATATAAATTAAACTTTATGCGCCGTGATAAACAACAACAATAAGAACAAGAAGAATAATGACAATAAATATGGCAACAATTTTGTTATTGCCTCAGTTTAAATAACCGAATAAGACGCGCAAGAGCCAACGACACAAAGTCAGCCTCAGTGGAAAAGGAAGGAGAGAAAGAGAGGGAGAAATTAATAGTGTGCGTGAGAGAGTAAGATAAATTCACAAGCATATAATAAATCAGAAAACAAGATAAAGACAATAAACTAACAGTAAAACTTGAGAAACAGAATCAATAAGTAAGTGGAAGAGGGACAAAATGAGAGAAGGAGCAAGACACAGAGGGAGAGCGCGAGAGAGATACAGAGAGAGACTGACAGACGTTTTTGTCGAAGCTCTGCAAGTTTTGAAATTGAAAGCACATTAAAGTTCATATGCTGACAAAAGCTTTGGCTGACTAGAAGCTTTACTTGAGCCTATAAGCCCAAAGAAGGTATAGCGATCAAATAAAATGAAATAAAATAGACTGAATAAATCGATACTCGAAATTTGTCTGAAGCACTTTAAAATCAAAGGCTTAAAATGTTTACCATGCTGAAAATTGAAATTTAAACTGAAGTGAAGTCTCCAGTAATCATTAAAAAGTTATGACACTTGTAGTTCGTGCCACTGTATTATTTTATAGCTTTAGTCACATAATCATGATATCAACAGTCCGTTCTTAAAGCAGTTTGCAGCTACTTAATTGTCACATTGCGAGGCTATTTTCTCTAGCTCGAGATACACACACACACACACACGCACACGCACACATACACATACACACGCACTCACACTCACATGGGGAGACAGAACTTAGAGTGTTGCTAATATACATATATATTTTTGTGGCTACTAAACTTGCTGTAAGCACAGTTATTTTCTTGTTTTTATTTGCTGGCACATTAAAATGCCTGACGAGACACACACACACACGCAAATGTAGAGAGAGTCATAGAAAATTGTAATGACCCTTCAATGAACTCTGCTCCAAAGGCAACAAATAAATACATATGTACATATGTATATAAAATTGAAATAAAGAGCGAGAACAAAAAATAAATATTGGTAAAAGAAAATCACAAAATCTTGTTCACATGTTTGGCCTCTTTTATTAGTTGCTGTTGCTATTGTTGTTGTTGCTGTTGTTCTTGTTGCTGTTGTTGTTGTTGTTGTTCTCACGCCTACTTGGACAAAGGGTCAACAACGCGTGTGAGCGATCGACCGTCGCAGTTTTCAGTTGCCAGATGCAAAAGTCTTTCACATTTTTGCAGAGTCAAAAACATTTTTCTGTCTACACAGATAAAGCACAAGTGTTGTTCTTGTATTGGTTGTTGTTGTTATTGCTGTTGGTATAATTTTGTTGTTGCTGTTGCTGGGACTGTGTTTAAAGCCATGTCCTGCCCACATTAAAGCCAGAGAGTAATGCCAAAGTTCAAGCTGCCCTTTCAGCCAGCCAGCTTACAGTTTACAGTTTACTGCTTTCAGCTTCCAGCTTACCAACGGGCCAAAAGGCATTGTTGTTGTTGTAGTTGTTGTTGTTGGTTGCTTGCCTCTTGGCCACATGAAAAATACCGCAGATTTACGGTTGTCGTTTGGCGGTGCACATAATATATAGTATGTGGCTTATGTGTGGTTCTATAGCTGCTCCCACTCCCTCTCACACACTCTCCCCTTCTCTCTCTCTCGCACGCTCTCTCTCTCTCTCGGACTCTGTAGGGTGCTGCTGCTGTTGTTGACCGTTGGGGGACTATTTTTATTTGCAGTTTCAGTTCAGTTTTTGCAACTGTGGCAGCAACTGTTTGTTGTTGTTGTTGTCGTTGTTGTTGCTCGTTTCGGTCAGTTTGTTGTATTTTATGTGGCGGTTTTTTTGGTCGTCGCTTCAAAAAGTTTATGGCCACCTTGTGTGTGTTGTCCCCTCAGCCCCTCAGCCCAGCAGACTCCCTGCCCCTCCTCATGTGTTAGTTACGAGATGAAAAAAAAATGTAAGAAAACCCGTTAAAGTTTATTTGACATTTACTTGGGCTATTTTTTATTTTTATGGGTCTTTGGGTTACTTTATATACGACAGAGTCGCCACATCGAGACCCAAGCAAACCACAACCCCAACCCCAACCTCAACCCGATTCCGATCCCAATTCCGATCCCAAAACTCGAAACCCAACTCAGCAACTGTAACCTCTTTTCTGCTATATTTGTACTTCATTTTTTTATTATTATTATTATTATTATGATTTCTGCTTCTTTTTTCTTTGCATTTCGACAATAAATTTGCGGCTATTTTTCGCCTAAAAAAGTGTTGGAGAAAAATATTTTGATAGTTGGGGTGACAAGAGGCAAGTGACTGTTGGCCACCTTCCGTCCTATATGAGTATTCGAGTACCCATACTCGCACTCACACTCGTACTCATTGTCGTATCTAATGCCAGACGCAATCGTAAATCATTTGGCTAACTGCGTTGCCAACTATTTTACATAAAACGGCGCTTTGATTTGTGAGCAGCGACAAACCGGAAGTGTCGCCATCTTTCTTTTTTATTATTATTTTCTTTTTTTTTTGGTTCGTCTGTACTCCCAGCCATAAATCTAGTGAGTACTTGTGTGAATGATAAATGACGCGAATGTGACAATGTTGCAAGCAAAAAGCAATTTAATCAGGCTGCTAATGTGTGAATGCATTCGAAAGTATTCATAAAGATGCAAAGCAAATAAATGAGTGAAATGAATAATCCACTCAAAATGTAGTTAAAGTCAATTCAATTTAAAATAATTGCCATTTATTTGTAGTTATTCATTTGTATTCGTGTTTGCTCAAAGCTGAAGTGAGTGTTTAGTCACAATTAACGTAAATCAGTAAAACATTCATTTTTAAATGACTTTCAAAAATACAGATAAATTTATTCATGATTATAAAATGAGTTCACTCAAAATGAAACAGATTAATTAAGAACATTAAATTTGTATTTAAGTCTGTTTAAAACTTTAATGAATAATTTGTCATTCATACCACAATTTATTCACTTGCATTTATAAATCTATGCAAAACGTGTACTTCATTCAAATAAATATTTAATCCAATTAACGTGTGAATACATTCGACTTGAATAGATACTTTTGGTTATTCAGTGTCCTTTTGAGCATTCTATTGAATTACTCGTTGAATATTCATTCTCATTGGGGAATTCGTCGTCTATTAAAATTACTATTAATGTTCGATTCATTCCGCCTGCAATTTGACACCTGTCCTCATGTTACGGGTACTCATTGAATGCGACTCGTACTCATTGAATGCGACTCGTGCGACCCGTGAATGTGAGTGTGAATGTTTGTTGCCAGAGTTCGGTATTGGGTTGAGTTTAATGCTTTGTTATTGTTTATGGGAGTTTGGCAACGACTTGCGCTTAATGACGACAACTCGTGAGCATTCAAAGGGTCGCCACACATCAACAACAACAACAATAACAAATAGGAAATAACAACAACCATTTTAGTGTCTAACATTGCCGAGTTGGAGGCCATCAAAAGTGTTTGTTGATGATGTGTCAGGGCGAATTACGAGGCCGATGTTAAGGCGTTAAAACTAGAGCGACTTTTCGACCCACTAAACCAACAAATGACAGTCGAAATGGAGTTGGAGACGGTGATGGGGGGCCTGTGTGAGTTGAAGGGGGAGGGGTCAGTACTGGGGGGGGGGAACTGTAGATGGACTCGACTGAACTTTAGTGCCCAGTTGTACGACACTCATCACCAGCATCTTAAGATCTCATCATTTCTAGTCATTGTGTTGTTGTTGTCTCTCACAAATCTACAATCAAAAATTGAGTGGCCGTTAAGCAACTTTGATGAGCTGCGCCAAGAGCGCTTGTAGGGGCGGGGTGGGGGCGGTTGTTGTTGTTAATCTGTTGTTGGTGTTGTGTTGCATTGTTTTTGTTTTTTTTTTTACCTGACATTAAAAATGCGGCAGGTTGAACTTTAAGTTTAGCTTTATTTTAACTGCATGCCACAAAAACATTTTTCTCACTTTAAGCCCAGTTAAGATGCCTGCCCAGATGCACAGAGATCCACTTCCCTCGCTTACCCTTCAACAATATCTCCCTCCCCGTCTTCCACCACCAACACACTTAAGTTCCTTGCGCGTTGTGGCAACGTGTAATCGTGTCATATTTCAAGCATGGGCAACCATTTTGGAAAGCGAACAAAATAGATGGAAAAAAAATAGAAATGGCACGAGACGCCAGAGGGCGCCACTGGTGCGTGGACTGTCGCTGACAAACATGGCGCTCTCAACCCCTACCAAGAGTTTTTTTGTTGTGGGGCGGTGGGGAAGGGGGACATACAACCCTGAGGCTTTAGTGCACAGATAAACGCAACGCTGGCGCTGACGTTGACTGAGGCAGCGACAACAACAATGACTACAACAACAACAACAACAATACAAAAAGGCGGGCCGGCGGCTAAAAGCAGAGCGAGACAGCGTCAACAAGCGCGAGAAATCCAGTGAAAAAAGAGTGCCAAAGAGTGTGTGTGTGTGTGTGTGTGAGAGAGAGAGAGAGAGAGATAGAAAGTTAGAAAGAGAGAAAGCCTTCGTTGGGGTTGCTATGTGTGCATGTGAGAGAGAGAGAGAGAGAGCAAGAGAGAGGGGGAGAAAAGCTAGCTGTCGGGTTCTAAGCCCCACAGGGTGGTTTGCTTTGCTTTGCTTTGGTGGATTTGACGTTGGCGGCTGACTAAGAAAACAACAAGGCAGCCAGCAACAACATGCAACAACAACATGCGCTACAACAGCAACAAAAACAGCTGCAAAAAAAATAGAAACTCAGCCAAACGAAACAAAAGAATTCTGCGGCCATGGGATGCTGGGGTTTTAGCTGGGCAAGATTGGGTGTGTGTGTGTGGGTATGAGTGTGTGTGTCTGGATTGGGGGTTGGCTCTGAGGTCGCAGCACAAATCCAACTGTCGAAACCAAAAGCACGCAAAGCGCCAGAGCTGCAGGTGGCGTTTGTAAGGCAACTGAATGGTGACCCAAAAGGGAGCGAAGAGGAAGAGGGGATGGTCGGGGGATTGTGGATTGTAGTAGAGCTCAAATCGAGAGAAGTGATGGGAAGGGAACGGAAGGGGGGGCTTGGGCTCTGAAGACGTGCTCTAGCTGTGTGCCAAAATGCTGAATTGAGGTTATGTATACAAAACGGAAACGGAAATGTGCAGAGAGCTTTGTGCACAAAATGTCTGCGGGAGAACACACGAGCACGAACACAAACTCGAACAGGAGCCGGAGCCGGAGCCGGAGCAGAATGAGGTGGACAGCATAGCACGAGTGCTGCTGCCAAGGATGGCAAGTTGGATTGTACCATGAAGCTGGCTTAAGGCCGCACAAAGCTGGCTAAAAGCTTAGAATTGCAAAAAATACGAAATCGATTTTGAAAAATTCTGCTCGTTTTTTTCCTTTTTTTTTTGCTTTCTGTCTGTTTTCGCTCTCTGCTTTCGGTGCTGCTGCTGTTTCTCGTTGCCATAAATAAAATACAACAATGGACATTTATGGGAGTGGGAGGCGGGGCGAGTGAAATTCGGAGCAGGGGGCGTACAAAATTCCAGTGCTTAAGCCTTAAAGCTTTAAGCTAAAGACCAAAAGCAAAACAGAGAGAGAAAAAAGACTCACTTTATGCTGGCTAAAGATACTTGAAGTAAAATGGTGAAAATATAGTTAGAATTATAAGTAAAGCATATGTGTATATATATTATATATATGGTATATAGTATATCATGTATTGGTATATATTATTTATTTTATTTGACTAAAATATTACGCATTTCAATATATATATATTTACCTATTTCTAGTAAAATTATCTTGCTTTTCCTAAAATGCTTTTGTGAATTGAAACTGACAGATAATTGAGAAGAGCACAACACACACACAGTCGGGCAATTGCTATGTGTGTGTGTGTGTGTGTGTGTGTGTGTGTGTGTGTGTGTGTGTGTGTGTGTGTGTGTGTGTGTGTGTGTGACTGCGACTGCTTTTTGCGGTTGACTGAATGAAAAATTGTATTGTTTTTATTGTTGTTATTATTACTGTTGTTTCTTATCACACAAGACATACATATCATATTCAATACACTCATACACACACGCACACACAGACACATACATGCCTACTCTGTTGCCATTTGTGGATATTCGCATTTTCTCTTTGTTCTTCTTACTTTTCCCCTATTTTTTTCTCGCATTTTTGCCCTTACCCAGCTTTTTTGCATTCCTTCTTCCTTTTAAACTCCTGCAGCTTCTATTTTCTCTTTTTTAGCCCTGGCAAAAGCTCAACTGGCATCTGCATTTTGGCAACACTTTGTGGTTTTCTGTTGTTGTTTTTTCCCTCTTATTTTCTCCTTTTTTTGAGGGAAATGCATTGCATTTTGTTGGGATTTCATTGTGGAGAGATGTTAATGACACAACCTGCATAGATGAAAAGAAAAATATTGGACTTCCATAGCAAAGAGAATAACATTGAAAATAATATACATAGAATACAAGAAATACAAGACAAAAAGAAAATGTCAAATAAAATGCTTACGAGAGCAGGTTGAGCTATTTTTCAAATAAAATATTTTTTAAAAATAATTTTTAAGTATTTTTCAAATATTTTTGCACATCATTTCGTTTGCCAAATGTTTTGGAAGTTGTCTAGGCCATAATGCTCCAGACTTGGTCGTGGTTGTGGTCGTGGTTTGGTCTTGGTCTATACGTAATTGCTTCGTATTTGAAGCGCTCACCTGTCCCTGGCTCGGAGTGTTTTGAAGCCCGCACTTGGTACGCATTTTATGTTTATTTTATTTGTAGTTTGCCTTTATTTTTATAGCCACTTTGAAGCTATTTTTAATGGGCTTTTACTACGGGACAGCGCAGCGAGAGAACCAGGGCGGGAGGCAGGGAAACCTTTATTTTTATTTTTGTTTCTCGCTTTTTTTGTTTTGTTTTTTTTTTAGGTTAACTTTTCAGTCTTGACTTCGACTTTGAGGTACTCGTAATGCGCGTGAAAATAAAGTTTTTCGCTTGAAAAAACGTTAAATAGCGGCTATAAATGAAACAGCAATAACAACTACTTACGATTACCGGACAGCGAGACATCGAGAGAGAGAGAGAGGGCAGGAGAGAGAGGGAGAGAGAGGGAGAGAGATGTGAATAGGTTTTCTTAACTCATTCTCTTTGGCATGCATGTGATTCATTTTCCCAAATGAAAACCTAACAAAATCAAAAGCAACTGCAACTGCCGTTCCCCTATAAACACAGAATGTGACTCAGTTTTCTGGGTGACTCTCGTAGCGATCTATCGATCTCTGAGTCAGTTTACAAAAATAAACAAACAAGAAACCCAAAAGCCAAACGTTATCAGCAACAGCAGCAACAACAACAAAAACAACTGTCAACAGGGGAGTCAGTCAGCCATTTGAGTGGGTCGAAAAGTGGGTCAAATGAAATGCATTTTCATGGCTCTTGCAGTTTGCGCCCGACCGCAAACTCATTCGATTTTTAAGTCTCAGCCTCAGACTGAAACTGAAACTGGAGATCTTAACGTTAATAATTATGATTGTGCCCGAATATGGTCGGTTGGCAATACAGAGTCATGAATCTGGGGCAACAGCTCAAATGCCATGTTTGAAATTGTAACTCGAACTATAGAAAATGCATGGAAAATTCTTCAAGTCTGAGCACAGAGTAAAATCTTGTTAAATAATTTAATTATTTGTTTATTAAACGCAAACTGAAAGCAGTCGACAAAAGAAATGATGAAAAAATTGAAAATTATATTACTAAACTAAAATTTTCAAATAATAACTAAAATGATATATTAAATGGGGGGTATTCAAATAAAAGTAAATTATCCAACATTTGTTGCAAGGATTAACTACAATGATGCCAACTTTTTGAACTTATCTATCGATTTATATATATATTAATTACTATAACACTAATTAAAATATATATTTATAATAATTTAACTTAAGAATATTAAGTTAACTCTCACAAAACCAGTGAAAATCAGCTGTTCTATCTCCGTCTGCATTTACTGGAAGTTCTTAACGCATTGCAAATTAGTTTATCCAACCAATGAGACATTGTGTAGTAGATCGCTGAACATTTTCTTTAACTTCGCTTCCTACGAGTACAAGTATTTGCACAAATCTTAATTTTCACGACGCTTGAGCAACCTTTTCACCTGCCTAACGCATTTAATGGCAAATGTCTGGCTTCCAGTTGGAGTCAGTTACCAACTGGGTTGCTCTCTGTCCCACTCTTGCAATCTTCTCCTCACTTCTCTTCTCTTCCCCACTTGGCTTATTTTGCCAGCAGCTCTGCATCAGCAGCTGCCATCAAATGCACAATTCATTTGCGCATAAATTTGCCCAGATTTTTACAGTCACATAAAGCTTGAGACGCTGCAGTTCTTAAAATGGCAACTGGCAACTGGGGAACTGTGAAGCTCTGAAGATGTAGAGAGATGTGGCAAAGTCAGAGGGTTCTACGGGAGGAGCTCAGGCAGAAGGAGAACAGCCCATAAAAATCAGCAAGCTGTGACAATTTCACGGGCGTTTCTCTCGCGTTCCGGGAGCGGCCCACGCGTCGCCGGCGCTATGCAAATGTCACAAATGATAAACGCAATGAGCATAAATAAATAAACAGAAACAACAACAACAACCTCAGCAAACACAGCAACAACAACAACAACAAATACAACTACTCATTCGCATTCAAAATAAAATTCTCGAAATACTTAAAGACTCAAAGAGTTATAGCCTGCAAATCGGACGACTTATTTATTAGTGTCGCAAATCGTTTAAAATTATTTTTAAGCAATCTTATTTACTTCTTGGAATACTCTACAGTTATGCACTGTAGTGAATCGGGTATAATGAGAATGCATAAAGGGTATTTATAAAACAGGCAGCTGGAATCCCATTAACTCCTTTGTTGATATTCATTGAGTATCAAAAACTGTGTGAGCCGTTAAAATAATGATAAATGCATACTTTTTATGGCTAGGAAATAGCTAAAAGATACTAGCAGTAATTAAATTTTTTTATATATTTTATTTATTTAATGTTTTATTAAGATGTGCTTTTATATTTGTATTTATTGATAGATTGGGGATTGTATTCAGTTTGTTTCCCTCAGCCATCTCAAATTGGTCGTTTGTATTTAACAACGCTGCATAGATTAAAGGACTTTTTACAGGATATCTTCAAGTCACAACAATCATTTCATTAACAGGACAATGTGTTTAAAGTCTTTTATTCCTCACGTTTATGTGTTAATCGATTTAATGTTGCTGCTCTTCGTTGTTTGTAGTTTTCGTTGCTGTTGTGTGTTGTTCATTGTTGTTGTTGTTGTTTATAGCACTCATAAATTTGCGAAACATAACAAACAGTCGCCAGCCCAACAAATTTTACTGTGATTTATATTTATTTTAAAACTTTGTTTTTATTTTAGCTTTTGCGCTTGTGTACTTTTCGGGGGCTCAGGGGGGAGTGTTGCAATCCATCACAGAAATATGTCAAAAATCTATGTAGGCAAAATTCTGACAGACAATTTATGTATAAGCAACAACAATAAAAGAAAAAATCTAAATAAAAAGAATATCAAATGCGAAACGCAAAAAGAGACCGAAAAATAGGAAAACGAGAACGAATATCAATGAATGGGCGTTCGAGTGTGTGTGAGTATAACTATGAGTGTGCGCGGCCAAATTATTTATTCACTTTTCTTTTTTGTACTTAGTTTACTTTGAAATTGATATGTTTGACAGGCATCACAATAGTAACAACAACGGCAACGCTGTTGGGAAAAATTTGAAGGAAAATTCGATGGGAAACAATTGGCTTAAAACCGTTGGGGAAATTGAAAAACATACATGTAAAAATTAACATTTTCATAAATTTATATGAAACAAAATTAGGGTCATACTAGGAAATGTACATCTGTAGTTAAACTTCAAACCAGTTAACATGAATTTTGGTATAAACGTTCTTTGAGTGATTTGCGCTGAGATCTCAGTTTGTATGTAAATCAAGTTTGCTTAAAGTTGGTATGTAATTAATTAAATATATGCATCATCTACTCTTGTCTTCAATACAAAATATTTCTTTCTTTTTTACGATTGTTAAAAATAATTTATTAACATATTTTCAACACATTACATAATAAGCTACTTGATTATCGGTTTTCCGCAACGAAAATCGAAAAAATTAAAAAAAATTTAATATTAAATTTGGCATACAGTAGTCTCTATGTTGGAATCTTTTCGTTTGATAAACTGTTAAAGTAATGAAATAAAAAAAAAATTAGCAACCGTTCAGTTCAATCTAATCCGACATTAAAAAAAATGTATTCAGAGCTGAATACGATTTGAGTAATATGCTTTCCTCTTATCGAAATCACAAACGACTTGACTCGATTTTAAAACATTTATTAAACTTAATACTTATAGCCACTCCCCAAAATAAGAAAAACTTGATTAAGCCGAGTAAATGGGCGCTTGTCTGTTGGCCATGGGAGGCACGCCCATTTCAATATGTTGGCCACATGACAAATTGTTGACAACGCGAGCAGCAGGACCACACACACACACACACATACACACAGGAAACAAGGCTAATAACAACCACAACAACAACGAGAGAAACACAAACATATCCGTCTCCATCTGCATGAATTGCAAATGAATTGATGCGCTTTGTTGACTTTTGTCAATTGGGATTATGGGACAGGGACACGGACAGACCAGGGACAGAGCAGGGATTGGCCAGGGACAGGCAGTCGGGCGGGCGGGCGATTAACAATTGGCTTAAACCGTGCCAAACAAAGTGTCGAAAAGCGAGCCTAAGCCACAAACGGATCGGTATTCGTATCGGAATTGGGAACGAGAACACAGTCAATTGTTGTTGTTGTTACTGGTTGTAGTTGTTGTTGTTGGCCTACCTGCCCACGCGATCACATAGATCAGAGATCAGCGCACCTAGATTATGGGACGGCGAACTCGCTGAGGGATTTGTAAAAGCAGAAACAGAAACAGATCTTTTTACGGATTAAATAAACGAAGCTAAAACTCAAAACGAAACTCGAACTGCGCTCCATTCTCCTCTGAATGACTGAAACTGACAAACTGGCAAACTGACACTCTGACAAACTGACAGACATCTCGCATTCGTCTTTCAGTTTCTGTTATTCATTCTTAAGTCGCATGACAACAAACTTTCCAACATGCGAGCCCGTTAAATCTATTGCCAAGAACATCAAATTTCTGCATTATGAATTATTAGATAAATTTGCAAATATTAACTATATAAACATTAAACAGTGCATACGAGTAATGGCACATCCAACTTTTACCAAATGTGAACCTAACTATTCTATATTATAACACAAAAAACTATAGTCAACTTTCAATGCACATTAATTAATAACAAATTCAAACCCATATTTATTGGAGCAGCTAAACAAAGTTGATTGTACTAACTCTACTATAACTCCTTCAGTCTACTCAGCTGTGGAAATATCGTTGCTTTACTTCTTTAAAATATTATGAAATAATCTTTTAATTAATGGAATGGTGTTTCTCAATATTTTCGAACGAAAATATTCGATATTTTTCTGTTTCGAAAATTACCACATTTGAAAATAATCAAAAGACAAATTAATGTTTGAAATTGGGATTTTTTCACTTGTTGTTCTATTTTCAGCCAGTTTAAATTATTAAAAAAAAATTGTTGTCTTAAAAAAATGAATCGAGATTGAACTTAGTTGTATGTGTTATGGCGGCAAACCAGACCAATTCAAATTTTCTTTTTTACTCATAGTAATAATAAGAAAGTCGCCATTTTGTATTTATATGCTCATTTTTTCATTCATTTTTTGTTTGTTGCATATCCTTGAGACACCTTTTGAGGGACGCGTTGAAATGAAAGAATAACAGAAAACACACAACAACAATAAAAACAAAACAACAACAAGAAGATGGGAATGGGGCAAGGTTGAAGACAGGGGCAGGCAAACAGAAGCAGTAACAGGAGCAGGGGAAGGGACAGTGGCAGTGGAAGGCGCAGGGTAAGGGCAGTTGGGAAAAGCTGCAACTTGGTATCAATTTCAGCAACAAGAGCAATAATAATAAAAACAAAAAACAAAAATAAGAGCAGAGCGCATTTAAAATATTTTACAATACACACACACTAACACACAACTCACACACAACACACACACACACAGAGATACAGATACAGAGGACTCTCGCAATGTAAATCCTTTTTGGCACAGCTCAACGCGTTTGCCAGGGCGCGTTGCCTGAAAATCCTGTTGCTTTAGACAACGCTGACGTCGACAGCAACAGCAACAGCAGCGGCAGCAGCAGAAACAACAACAACAACAACAACGAGAAAGAAAAGGTTTTGTGCCCTTAAAACCAACATGGCAAAAAGGATCACTTTACAAATGCCCACAAATGCGGCCGGTTTTGATGCGACTTGCGAGCAATTGTTGTTGCCGCATGTTATTGTTGCTGTTATTCCAAGCGGCATTTGCCACAAGCGACAGCAACAACAGCAATAACAAATATGCCCAAAAGGTAACCGTACGCGTTGAGGCCAAGCTAAAACCCAAAAACAATGCAAAGCCGAAATAAACCGAACCCAAAACCGAACCGAACCCAGGCCAACCCCCATTTGCAGCCCAACTCTTTTACTCCCTTACCGATTCACCTTTATTTTATTTGAGGCGCCTTTGTTCCTGCTGCCTGTTTTCTACTGCCTGCTGCCTTGGCCCGTAATGCCAATCAAAACATTGTCTTGGGCTTGTTCTGCTCTCTTCTGTTCGGCTGGGTCCTGAGCTTAGTGCTGCGACCTCCAGTGGTTGGCCAGCTTGAGTGGGTTCACTGTAACAGACTGACAGACAGACAGACAGACAGTCAGACTGACTGACTGACTGACTGACTGACAGATTGACTGACTGACTGACGCGACCTACCCGAGGGGTGTGGCAAGAAAGCAGCTAGCAAGCAGCCATATCCTTAGCCCAATTCTAATTGGCCATAAATACGAAACGAGCTTCTAGTTATGCAGACTGCCTTGAGTAGTCTCCTTCCTAAGTTGGTCAACAAGAATTAAAAACATATATATTCGACCTGGCATTCGACTCAAATTACTTGCTCAAATCTACATTGACTTCTCCAGCAAATTTGTTCGAACTAAGTCCCTTTGGCTTCCAAAATAATTCACTTAAATCGTTCAGAGAAAATCTCTTAGTTATTCCAGATATTATCAAATCTTTTTCAAATTTAAAACTAAATAAAAAATATATGAATAAGCAAATAAATATATGAAACTTCCAACTAATATTAACCTAATATTTGGCAGACATATAGTATTTCTAAGACTGTTGTCCCAATGAACTGGATTCTTAAAATTCGAATTATATTTAAACATAAACTCAAACATTATTTATTGGTTTCGAAAGTCAACTAAGGCAATATTCTTCCTGAACTCAGACATTAACCAACCCAAAGTCATAGCATTACAGAGGTCTTTAATAAGTGTCTTTAAATGTTTGTTTTATTTTCAACTAATTAACTTGATAAATGGCAAACATGTTTCTACGTTAGTTATCCTAGTTTATTAAAAGTTTCCACTGAATTCTCTAAAGGACCTGGACAAATCAATGAGACTCAGTTCAATTACGAGAGTAGTGGCAGTCCGACGGGCACACGGAGGAGGGGGGCGGTGGGGTTAGGGGTGTGGCAATGTTCGATTCACAAAATGTCAGCAACAGATGCATTGGTGGCGTCTCTCCGTGTGGCAATGTCTGTTTGCATTTAGTGCTAGTTGAGCGACAATTGGCGGGCGTCACGTCACGTCACGTCACATCACGTAACGTAACGTCACGTCAAGGTCAGCCATGGTGAGTCCGGGGTCAGTTCGTAATGAGTGTCCGGCACAGCACTGACAGCTCCCAGCCCCTCTTTCCCAGGACATGGAAAGGTTTATTGAGTGACAGTTTCTTGGTTCGCATTTCAATTCCCAGAACAAGGTGCAAGGTTTTCGGTTCGAAGTCTTTGTTGTGTTGTGTTGTGTTGTGTAGTGTGTAAGTTCTGCACTTAATTTCGATTTGTGTTGCGTGCAACATTTAAAATTTATAGACAAATACTCAGCTGCCCTTTATCCTGTACCCGTGCACCTGCCCGTACTGGCCCCCTTCTGCCACCCTCCATGCCATTTCACTCCACTCCATTCCATTCGTATCCCCTTCCATTCCCCTTCCTCCCACAGCCACTTGGCATGCTCAGCGGAGTGTAAAGTGTAGCATGCCCCACACTCCACACTCTCCACATCATGTTGAGGGGGTTGCTCTCCCAAATGAAGTTGCCACTCACTCACTCCCCTCTTCACCTCTCTTCCATCTCTGCCCCACCCCTTTCTTTATCGTTTGGCATTTTCATGTTTCCCTTTTTGCTGGTTGCTTTGCGCGTTTTTCATGCTTTGATGCGGCGTCACAAATTGTTGTGGTATTTGTTGTTGTTGTTCTAGTTGTTGTTGTTGTTGTTGCTGCTGCACCCTCGCAAATAGTTGTACAACAACAAATTCGTTTGTTTAATTCATTTGCTGTTTGACGTTGCCGTTGCCTTGGCTTTTACTTTGGCCGCGGTATCTGTCGACGGCATTTTCCTCGCCGTCAAACAAAGTCCGTTGGAAAGTGTCAAAAACAGTTTTCAGTGTTAGCCAAGTCCTCGCTATTACCAACAGCATTGAAGGGGCTGGGAAGGGGAGGGGAGTGGCACTTGGCGCAGCAAAACAATTCAAGAACTTGACGCTGCACTTTACACACAATTTCAACAACAACAAGCAAAACAACGATAACAACAATGACAACAGCAACAGCAACAACAACAACATTGACAACAACAATGTGTTGCAGGCGTTGTAGCATAAATTGCATGACAAATAAAGCTGCCAGCTCCTTCTCGACGCAGAACAATGACGAAGACGAGAACAACGAGGACGAGGAGGAGGACGAGGACAGGAACGAGCAGGAAGAAACTGACACTGACAATGACAATGAAACGGGCCAACATCAAAGGCCAAAGCCCAAAATTGTTGGCCAAGATGCGTGGCGTTGTTTCAGTTGCAGCTGCTGCAGATTTGTTTGTCTGCCACATGGGGCAGCCATTAAGTGGGTGCGCACACACACACACACACACACACACACACACACACACACACACACACACACACACACACACACACACACACACACACACACACACACACACACACACACACACACACACACACACACACACACACACACACACACACACACAACACACACACACACACACACACACATATTCGAAACCATTTTCAGAAAAGTTTCTTTTATTTCAGCTTGAACATTGTACAAAGTTTATACATGAATCAGTAATTTTGCACATTTTTTAGAAAAAACATCCATTTATAAGAATTTTTTATTTCTGCTATATATGCAACTATACAAGTTTTTACTGAGTCCTATTTTAAATTTTTTATGAACATTCTTTGTATGCTTTTCTTTAAGTTAAAGGTTGGGATTAGAAAAATGATTGGACGACTTTCAAATTTCCAGAAGAATTTGTTGCAATTGCAACGTTTCATAATCTAAAGTATGAAAAATGAAAGAGGAATGGGGGAAAAACTATATGTTGACAGTATTATAAGAAGAATTTGAAAGAAGTTGGCAAGAATAAAAAATGCCAGAGGAAGCGAAGTTCGAAGCGCAATTTCAAGCAATTCCTATTTACTATTTTTGTTAATTTTTTAAGCGAGTTTAAAGTGCTGATTGCAATGCATTTTGATGTGGAATGAAAATAGCAATTGCATAACCGCTTCCCGAGACTGTCGCTTGCGTAACTCTCTCATGCCAAATGCTCTCAACAACTACGACAACAACAACAGCAACAACAACTCAAATACACATATCACATCTGAGATGGGGAGTCGGATTAGAGTCGCCGCACTAAGCCGACCAAAGAGAGCACTTGATAGCGAGTCTTCGGGTTGGGGAAGAGGGGCAAAAAGTTCAAGGGACTAAAGTCGAAGGACTGTGAACTGAGAACCGTACAGGGTGAAGAGTGTAGAACCGACAGAAGAAGACTTGGAAAGTCAGCCAAAAGTAATGTCAATGAGAAGAAGCGGGCATAAAAGTAAATCCCATGCCAAGATGTGGCAATGGCAACGGCAACGGCAACGGCAACGGCAACGGCAACGGCAACGGCAACTTGTGGCACAGTCAAGAGTTGCGAGTAGCACCTGGCTACACAAGTGTGTATATGTGTGTGCGTGTGTGTGTGACAATTCAAATCAGCAACGCACTGACAGGAATTAACCTAATTTTACAGCCAACAAACTTGAGTCGCAGTCACACGGCGTCGACTCTTCTATGCCTTGCATGGATGAAGATGACGACGACGACGACGACGACGACGACGATAAAGTCGACGACTCATGGACACATTCAGTATGCACTCATGTAGAAAATCCAGCGATCTGTTCCACGTCCATGCCGCATTTTTCATGCCGCGCGTACGTTGTGTGTGCACTTAATAGTTGGCCATTAACACACGGTCGCAGTTCGACGAGGATATCGGAGTCAGGCCGAGTTTCAGTCTGCTTCCTTCCATTTCCATTTCAAGTCACAGCTGAGCCAAAGAGACCAATTCATTGGCATTGCCTGCTGGGGAGCATCGTCTTGTCGTCTCCCCTTGGAGTCGATTCGAGGGTTGCCATCAACATTGCCGGCAGCAGAGTCGATTTTTCTGCATCGTGAACCACATGATGCAAAACTAATTCGAAATTAATGTGTGTGCGCTTTGTCTATGCCCTTTTTTTCCTTTTCGGGTTGGGGTTGACAGCAGCGCCCCTGTGTTGAATGAGTGGGTGAGTGGTGTGGTTGTTGGCGGGGTGGTGGTGTGGTGAGGAGGTGCGGTGGTGCTTCCCCCAAAGCTTAGCCACCCATTCGCAAAAATATGCCAGCCACTTGCGCACTTGTCACACAGAAATAGAGAAAGTGAAACTACAAAGCGTTGCAGAGTTGCCCTTGTCAAAATATTGTGCGACATGTTGGCAACCCTGGGGAGCTATTGTTACATTAACCACGTTCTATACAATACTAGTATTTATCTTTATTCTTCTAGCTAACTCACTCTTTTTTCTTGAAAATAAGCTAAGACTTACTTTCAAGAGTTGGCAACTCTGGCTCGAGAATTACTCATTTAAAGCTATATAATTTACAATATATAAATTTTATATAATATACAACTTTTTATGTTTTCTATAGTCTTTGTTTTTATTTTTAAATGGTCGTTAAGATATTCAACTTAAGTTAAACTGAGTTATGCAAATTTCAGCACTTTTATCCAAGATTTATCGAATGTCGTTCTTCCTATTCGTGGGTATAATATTAAGGGAAGTATAAGGGAAGTTAACGGAAAGGGTGGCAAGCGAAGGGAAGGTTAATAGTATTATTCCGCTGATCGGATGCAAATATATGCTTATCTCGCCTGTTTCTAGAGTAACAAAGTTGGAGAGTATCTCAAATGAAAGTACAACATTCCGAGAGGTTGCTCAGGTACTTTTACACTTGAAATTGGAGTGTGGGGGGGGGGGGGGACGCGACTGTTGCAAGATGCGTTGCCAAACATCGCACTTGACAATGCAAACAAGCAAGTGGGCGTCGGGGGCATGGCATCAGCCATGCCACATGCCGCATGCCTTTGTTTATTTATTTGCCAGTGACCCCCTCTCCTTCCGTTTTGTCACCATGCCCCTGGCCGTGGTGTCTATCTGTTTGTCAGCTTGTTTGCTTGGCTGTCAGTCAAAACGGTTTGGGCTCAAGGCTCAAGGATGCTGTCGTTGCACTTGTGCGTCTTCCTCTTTCTGTTTACGCTGCTGCTGTTTGCGTTGCCCAAACAGAGGCGTCAGCATCAAGGGGGGGCCAGTGAGGGTGGGGGGTAAATAGTGGGGGATCGCGACACACAAACACGCACACAAAAAAAGTAGAAGGAAATGTAAGAAAAAGAATTTATTTCTCCTAAGTGAAAAATGAGTGTTTGAACTTGTACGGCTGCCGGGGGCTGAAGGCATTCCAAAAAGGGGGGTGGCACTATCGAATCGTATCATCCCACCCGAGGGTTGCTCTATGCTGCTCTCAATGGCATAATTGCTATTGCTACAACAACAATTACAAACAACAGCAAGAGCTGTGTATAGGTTTTTGTGGCAATCAAATGAAGTGTTCCTGAATGGTTTTCAAAGTTAATTTGAGTGATGCTTGAAGCAAGTAGAGGTTGTTGTTGTTGTTGCTGTTGTTGCTGTTGTAACTGTTGTTCTCGTGGTTGCTGGTACTGACAACCCTCCGTCGAGTCGTCGTGTTGCTCCCTTCTCTTGTCGTCTGTTCTCTCTCTTCACTCTCTTCTCTCCACCGTCTTTAATCGCCCATCGGTCGCGTGTTTATTAACATGTGTTAACAACAACTTAAAGCGCCCATATGGAAGGCAACTCTATGGATGCGATGGCCTGGCATATTGAATGGTTCCGGATTGTGGTCCAAGGGTTTCCCATTCACAATTCCCGATTTCTTTGTCAACTGGGCGACATGTTAGCGATGCTGGTAAACACTTCAAGTTTCCGTTTCGTTTCATTTTAAGCCCAGTTGCTTTTGTTTGGATTCTGGCTGGTTTTTGGTGGTTGAGTCGCTTGGCTGGTTGGGTGTTTGGGTGGTGCTGCGGGTCAATTGAGAGACTGTAAAAAAATGCTCTTTCCAAAACAACAACAAAAGGCGAGTACAGAAATATATGCCAGAAGGTACGCACCTGATGCTATTTGAAGCAAGTATTGGATGGAAATGCTTCTCTGGGAAGTTAAGGGAAGAAGGGTGGACCAAAGAGTTCGATCTTAAATGCTCTTGAAAGATATGTAACTAAAGCAGCGTGAGTAATATCTAAACAAAACTTTAGACTTGAAGCAGCGATCAGATAAACCCTCTTGAAAGACTAGCCCAGAAAAAAAATAAACACTTGGGAACAAGGAGAATCATAAGCTTTCTCTGGAGAGTTGAAGAACAACAAGCAAATAAAGAACTCAAATGGAAGATCTTAAACTTGATTGAATACTCTACTCAATATTTGAGCAAGCAACATACTCTGCCAAAATCTTTTGGGACATACTGTTCGAACTATAGAGATATATTGCATTCAAATTGAGCTGAGTTTCTTGCCAACCTCTGTCTCCTTGTCTAACTAGCCTTCAACTCTTTGCAGGGTCCACAGGAGCTTGGCATTTCCGACTTTAACAATTTCAACAATTATTTCTGCTGTCTGAAACGCTCAGCAGTTCTAGCCAATGATTGCAATTAACCTTCACTCGCCTCAACATTTAACCAAATACTTAATCGTATTCATAGTCGTATTCGGTTTTAGTGTGTTTGAAGCTGAAGTTGTATTTGTAAATGCCTGAGCCAGTTTGAATCAAGCCGAGAGAGTTCTCTTCCTGCTCGTCACTTGCGATTTGGCCAACGATACGCAGCTGCATTTCGAGTATCTGGTCATCATCTGGCCGGGATTTGCATGCTCTGATGTGATGCAAGAGGCAGCGGCTCGTGATGCGTTAAGCTCTGTCTTCCTACTCTCCCAACCTGCCCCCCTCCCTTTCTTATGATTCAGCTGACTCTGTCTGAGTCTGACAGGTGGACAACTCAACGGGAACTGAGCCTGAGTCTGGGTCTGAGTCTGGGTCTGGGTAGTGTAACTCGGGCTAATGACTCTTGGGCCAGGCGCCAAATTCAAGGCATATTGTCCATGAGGCACAAATCAAAGCCAATCCCAATCCCACTTGGGAGGGTGAGTTTTGTGTGGCGAGAGGGAGGGGGGAGCGAGGTCGCATCTGGTGTGGATTAGATTATGCATAATAAAGTGTAATTTATTTTCGGCAAGTCTCAAAGGTTTGTGGCAAGTGCAGTTGCCTCAACCACCCAGTTGGTCGCAGTTGGCCGCCCCTTTGTCAGGTGGATGTGTCCCCAGAGGACGAGCACAGATTTTCCAAGGGGTCGCCGTCTCCCGGGCACACGCTGAAGACAATCGAATCGAGCCATTTGAGTGACACGTTTCAGCGCGATCCAATGCGACCCTGCGAACGACTCTTGGCCTCGTGTAGCGCTTATCTGGAGCGATGCAGGATGAAAAGGACGACGACGACGATGACGCGTGTCAGCATTTTGCATGGCAGACAACTTAGCGATAAGAGCCAAGCATACCAGGGACACCAGGCATACCAGGGACACCAGCCATACCAGGCATACCATACACAACAGCTACACCGACCATACACTGATCGAAAATGGTCGCACTAATATTAAGTTTGAACGAAAGTGAATAAATGACTTTGCATTTTACAAAAATAAATTAAATTAAATCTTAAACAACAAGCAATAGGCAATAAATATGTACTCCTTTTAACTAAATGTAAATAAAATAATAATATTATATGAATACAAATAAATTAAGGTCGGATAATAATTAATTAAGACAAAATATATGCCTAATTGTAACTGGTGATTATTGCGATTGTTTATTAGAGTTTTGTGACTAGTGTTTTAATCAAGAATTTGAATTTTAAATTTACTTGATTTTTTCGCTCAGTGTGCCGAGCATAACAGACATTACAGCGGTACTGCCCTTGTCAGGCTATTCAGCAGTGCCTTAATCAACTTATTTGGGCATCAGCAGAGAAGCGCAGAAACTGTATTTGACACGTGACTTGGAAAAGGGAGAAAGGGAGAAAGGGAGTTGGGTCTGCAGGGTAATGGGGTAAAGCGGGTAAAAGGGGGTAACGGAGGAAAAGGGACGGGGGAAAGCAGGGCTACTTAGAGCATGAAATGGCGACACGTGACCGAATACGAGCGTCGTTCGTGTCGCACTTTTTGGCTTAGCCCAGCACAAATAAATATTATTTATTGCAATTGTATTTTAAGTGGCTCTTGGTTTATAGAGTCTCTTATTCTCGCTCTCTCTCTCTATCTCTCTCTCTCTCTCTCTCTCTCTCTCTCCCTCTCTCTATCTATCTCTCTCTGTCTCTACCGTTCTGTTTCGGTCTTATTTCATATTGTTAAGCAATTTGTTAAGAGATTTTCATACGCATTTGCATTTAGTACACGAGTATAACATTTAACTGAAACGCTTTTCTGTTTCATCTCTTGGCACAGATTCATTAATGGGCTCGGCGAGCGAAGACGAGGATGACGATGATCCGCCGCATTTGCGTGGACCGGCGCTGGGATTGGGCGTGCTCGGACCGAATGGACCAGACTCAGCGGGTGGACCGCTGGGCACCTCGGATATATCAGTACAAAGCATGAGCACCGATAGTAAAAATACGCATGACGATTCCGATCAGGTAAGTGGCCAAGTGGAGTTCGAATCAGAGTCTTGCATCATTAACAGGTTTCCGCGTTGACTTGAATACATATGTATGTATATACATATATCTGAGTCTGTGTCCATACAAAGTAATGAATGGAATTGAATGGAGTGTGTGAGTGCGTGTGTGTGTGTGTGTGTGTGTGTGTGTGTGTGTGTTTGGGGGGAAGGGGCAAAGCGAGCCTCACTTTGTAGACCCGACGTCAGCCCCTTTTGATTAATGATTGGCAAATGATTATGAGCTACATATACTCTTCTCTCCATATGCATATATCTCTGTCTCAACTCTCAAACGTTAAAGCGTATTCCACTCGGTCGTTTTTTAAGGGCTCCTTGGATGGCGATCCCGATGGACGCGGCGATTCTCAGGCGGAGAACAAAAGTCCCGACGATGCCAATGGCTCAAAGCGACGCGGACCCCGTACCACCATCAAGGCCAAACAGCTGGAGGTTCTGAAAACGGCATTCAATCAGACACCGAAACCGACACGCCATATTAGGGAGCAACTGGCCAAGGAAACGGGACTGCCCATGCGAGTGATACAGGTGAGTTGAACTTCTCTACCTTCTTTCATTACCGGACAATTCCCAATTCTCAAGGCCCCCCCTTTTGAGATCGACTTACGACTGGGCCCATCCCGAACTCTGTTCAGGCGTAACCAACAACCAACAGCAACAAGAAATGCAACTGTCAGCTGCAGTTCATAAACAATTTGTTCTAGCCGAAACATGGAACTGAAAAGCGCAAAAAATTCATAGAAGCACTTCGAATACCCTTCTATCGAAAAGTTAGCCAAGCCTTACTCAATGGTAACATTTTATCAAAATTTGAGAATAGATACATTCCTTAGAATGGTATATGAAATATTCATTACAAACTACTTATTCTAAAAAAGTTTAAAAAAATTTGTTTTTTTTTTTATGATAATTAAAATGTTTGGATCGAATGTATATTCGAATTCTGTTACTTGCTAAAATTCTGTAAGAATTTTCCAATTTTTAAAAGGAAATTCTTAATTCATTTGACATTAGTCTATCTACATATACTTTCTATTGAATCACATCAAAGTCTTTAAAAAAGTGCTACAATTCCAAAGGCTTTAATTCATTCTATTGAAATAAAAAATCCATGACATCTATCAATAACAAATTATTTAAAATGAGTTAACAATGATATCAATAAGTTGACTTCATTTAACGATCTATCGTATCTATCAATCTTTTAAATGTAATACTTGAGAAGATTTAGTGAACATTTTTCAAGTGAGTCGAAGTATAGACCAATCTCCGAGGTTCCTCTGCTTAATGGATCTCTAGATTTTACTATCTATTTATCTCCCATATATCCTAGCTTTCAAGTAAATTTCAATATGCAGTCTTTGGAGCGACATTGGGCTCAAGTTGTTCGAAATTTCTTCGCATTAAAGGTTCCAAATTTGCAACTGGCGACTTTGAATTTTGATTCTTCGCCGAGTTCTACAACGTCGTTGGGCTTGAGATTGCTTTAAGTTATTGGATGCAAGTTGGCCCCCAAAATGACCAAGTGAATGTTTAGCTGGGCTTGGCCAGACCCTCTTCTATCGTTGTCTCTGTCTTTGACTCCGTCTCTGTCTTAGTCTCTTTCTTTGTCTTCAGCTGTCTGCGTTTCATCAGCATAAAAAACGCATAAATTAAGCGCGCTCCGAGTGGCAAATGTTTAAACTAAAGCAAAGCAAACCAGAGTCAAAGTCAAAGTCTCGGATTCATTGGGGGCCAGTTATTGTTAATGTTATTGTAGTTGCTGTGTTTTTTTAAACCAAATCATAAAAATAGTCGGACGCAATATTTCAACGTCGTTGCTTGCCGCCTTGCAACGCTTCATTGCGTCCTCTGGCTGCGGTGTTTGTTGTGGTTTTACGAACAACAACCACGACAGCAATGAAAACAAAAATGTCTGTAAAAACAACAAACCAAATACAATAAAAAATAAAAATAAAATGCGACTTCGGCGGGGGCGCGCATAAAAAACGGAAGTGCAAAAACAAAAAAACGAATAAGACAAAAAATAAAAACAATGGCAACGAATACCTGTACGGTAAAATGACCCTATATGAATTGTGTAAAAGAAAAAAAATAAAAGGAAATATAATTTAGACCCCAAAAGACACTCCCCCTGGGCAAAAAGAGAGCAAAATCGTTTTAAGCTTAACGAGTCATGTTTGCAGTTCTCCTTACAGTGAGAATCGCTGAGAACGGTCATGTTAAATGCAAATGTTAACTAGCATGCAATGCTGTTGTTGCTAATTAAGGAAAATTATGTGAAACGCGCATGTAAATGCCAAATGAAAATGATTTATAAATAGGGTTTATTAAGCAGAAATTCCTATCACAAGTGCTTAATTTAAGGGTCTAGGATAGCGTGTTTAGAAAGAAGTCCAAAGATAAGCAAATTGCTTAAGAGCAAAACATGCATGATAACCATAATCACTGCATTGGACTTATAATAATCTTGTAACTAAACTCAACTCGATTTAAAAATAAGGGAAAATCGTTTCTTTTTTAATAGAGAAGAAAATTAACAAGGCAGGGAAAAGTGTACAATTCTTTTCATCCATAAATATTGCTGGTTTTTTTAATTTCAAAAATTATATAATATTAAAGTACGTTATATATAATAGATAATAGTTTGTAATAGATGCAAAGAATATATGCTGAGATTTGATATTTTTAGTTTTTAAAATTACCAAATTGTATCATATTATTTGGTATATATAATATATTGGTTAATAGTTTGTAATAGATGAAAATTTAATATGCTGGAAGAGATATACGTTCTAAATCGCTTTCGAATTTGTTCTAGTATTTCTTTTTTTTGTTGGTATTTTAACCTTACTCCGCATTGACAACTAAATGGTATCAAGCCAATAATTATGGCGTTATCAGCATTCATTCAGCTGACATGTGTGTTATCGATCCACACGGGATCAGTGTTGAATTGTGTTGCATCTGTTGGCTGTCAAGGATATCCGCAGCATATGCTTGCAACTCAATGAAGTGATGTGCAACAGCAAGAGCAACAGCAACAACAACATCATTAGTGGCAACTTTGATATGCAACATGCAACTGTCTCTTTCTACGATTTTCAACAGGTTTGACTTACAAATTTGACATGCCGCGCCTCCACAGACAGAGAAAGGAAAAAATTTGACACACAGATGTTTAACGAGCCCAATTCCCAATTTGAAGAGCCCAATTCTCAGCATTTTCCCACCAAGAAGAAAAAAACAAATTGAAAAACTTTGAAAAACGAAACATTTAACGGGGATTACGCATGCGCAGCCAAGTGTGTGTGTGTGTGTGTGTGTGTGTGTGTGTTGCCGCCTTTGATGTGTCATTGGTTACAGTTAAAGGATATTTGGGCGGCATGTCGCGACTTTTTAGTTGAGTCTTTAAAGGCGACAAGTGTGACACAATCAACACCTCTTTACGGGCAGCTCTCTCCATCTCCCCTCTCCCCTTCACTCTTCTTGCCTTTCTCCTCCTTCTCCTGTGGTTGCCCTCTTCAAATCTAAACGAAAGTGACAAATGCCAACAAGTTGAAGAGGAGGCAACTCAAAAGATGATGGTGATGCTGACGTTGACTTAATCGCCTCGCTGGAGCAGCTTACACACACACATGACACACACACACACGACACACACACACACACACGCACAGCTGTGCGCTGTCAACTTTTGCATCTTCATTAATGTTGCATTTTTCGAATTTTGTTTTTATATGATTCTTTTTTTTTTTGTTTCTTTCTGTTTTGTGTGTTTATTTTTTTTGGATTTTTTCGCGCGGCTTTAAAACTTTTGCGGCTGACAAGCGACTGACAGTTGCAAGCACTTGTTATTGTTGTTGTCGTTGTTGCTGTTGCTGTGGCAATCAACAATATCCAATAACAAGTTGTCAGTCATCGGTTGCATCTACCAGGAAAATGCAACACTTGCCCACGAAAAGAAACGAAAATAAAAGAAAGCATCTGTCTCTAGATACGCCTGCAATACAGTTGCAGATACAAAGATACAGCTACATATTGTAGATACATTTGTACATAGCTAGAGATAGAACGGCCTTTGTGTAATTCGATCTGTGACTGTGGCATCAAAGAGCTTGCCACAAGTTGAACAAACTCGTCAACTTCTAACAAAAATGTCAACGCCAAAAGCGATCGAACTGAACTGAAGGCAAATGAATTCTGGGCCAACAACAAGAAGAACAACAGCTATCTCAGCATGCTCGCCAGTTTTATAATAAACTTTACAACAATAGCAACAACAACAACAACAACAAGAACATCAACGGCAACAAGTGAAGCAACAAGAGACACAGACAGAAGCAGCGTGACACAAAAACTTCTTAAGAACTTTGCCGACAGCTCACAGCGGGGCAAGTCTCAAACATGCCCCACCCCTCCCCCATCTTACACACTCTCACCCCTTCTCCAAAAGGAGGCATATTTAACAGCAACAAATTGCTGGCAAATGACGGGAGTTTCAGTTAGGTTGCGGTTTTGTTGTAGAAGACGAAGTAGGAGGGCAATTTGCATAGCCCGTGGCGCTGCTGCGATTGGCAGTTTGAACTCTGACCTGACCTGACCCGACCTGACCTGACCTGACAGACAGACAGCTGCCCCGACCCAACGCAGCAGTTGTGATCGAGCTCAAGTCTTGGCCCAGTTCATGACCAGGCTCGGCTACCACAACAAAAGCTATTGAACGATTTAAAGCCGCAATCAAATAAATCATCGACATGTTTTAACATATTCAACATTAAAACCAGCAGAGCATTAACAATATAACCATGCCCACAACAAATGCCAATAACAACAGCAATCACATTAACATTAACAATAACAATAACAATCAGTATTAACAATCATAACAGCAGCCAAAACTCTTCAATCGCTTTTATGGACCCACAATTTGTAAGGCAACTTGAAAACTATTTTGAGCCCAAAACAATCATAGATAATAGTATGTTGGATCAACTTGCTTATAAAGGGTCTTCCAATCCGAACAAACTAACAAGTATTGGCCAAAGTTTCAGACATATCTTTTAGTTATTCCGTGGGAAATGATTCTAGTCTATTCGGAATTAATAGAACTATTTAAGATGAGTCTATGAAACATGTCCATCATTAAGTTCGAGTGATTCAATAGAAATGACAGTTTAAAGCAGTTGATATAAACTGACTGTTCAGCTAAAGGTTGAAAGGCGATGAAAGGTTAAATATTTGATATAGATATGATATGTTCTCCTGTTAAACATATATATGTTATATTTATATAAATATAATTTATTTCGTAAATTTTTTTTATAATATGAAAATTTACTACAAATTAAAACTGAAAAATTTTCGAATCGAATGTTCTAAATTCAAATGTATTGAGTATTTTATATTCAATGTGAATTTTATATAACTATGTACTATAGTTAGCTTTACATTTTCAGTTGATCTAAATTAATAAAATAATGGGATTTTTCTAGAAGAGATATAGAATAGAATAGGATACATGCACGTATACAAATATTACAGCTTGATGGGCTAAGTAGATTTGATTTTAAAACCATTTGTAGCTAGTAACTAATTTCTTTTCTTTTAATAAATGAATAATATACAATATACAAACATTTCCTTAACTACTCGTTTCCAAACTCAGTAAATATTTGTCAAATCGATTTCTACATAGTTTCCTGTCAAGAAACAGATACAGCTTATCAACCTGTCGCAACCTGACGGGGCAACTGGGGCATTAGAAGATGCCCCAAATGGATCACCCATTAGGCGTTATAACTCTTATAGCCCTAAAACTCTTTCCTCACACAAACATAAACACACACACTGTGTACACTGTAAGCTTTATGGGCGAAGCTCGTGTGACTTTCAAAGATTTTTAAACTCGGCTTTTTGGGTTCGGTTTTTGGGATTTCGAATTTGTGGCTTTTGTTTTAATGCGTGCGCTCCATTTACGCCAACTTTAAAGCGGCGACGGCGAGCAAACTAAGCTTTGAAAAATTGTAAACAAATAAAGCGAGCTGGGAGAGAGAGAAAGGGATAGGGGTGGAGAGAGGGGGACAGCGGGAGGCAAATCACACGGACGGTCACCGTTTCGGTCGAGTTGGGGCCCAGTTAATGTGGCGTGCGTTCGGCTGGCGCCACTCGGCGACGATCAGCAGATACAGATACGCAGACAGCCCATAGATACAGATACAGATGCGGATGTGAGAGAGACGGAGTCGGACGGAGTCGAGACATTTGTCAAGTGTCTCCAAGCTCCCGCTCTCTTATCCCCTGGCCTCCTCTAATTCCAACTCGCATATGCAGAGGCGTTTATTTGTCAACATACAAATTTCGAGAGCATTTCAAGTTGATTTACATTTTGTTTTATCTGAGCGCCGATTTATAATAATTTTTTTATTTGACTTCAGTCATTTCTTGTTGTTCTTGCTTTGTTTTTTTCTTTGTTTTGCTTTGTTTTATTGTTGGGGCGGCACAATTTGCATTTTGGGCCACGGAAGTTGACAAATTTTTCAATCTTAAATCAGAGAGTCGTAGAACGCGTGTTTCATTTTCATTTCTTCTTTGGCCGCAGATGAAGTTAGATAGCTGAAAGGAGAAAGAGATGATAGTAGAGGCAGGGGAAATCTTTTCTTTTTTTTTAAATATGGCGTTAATATTGCTGCACTAATTAGTCAACGATTTTTGAGCTTACGAGAGCGGCGCGTTTATTAATTGAGCGGAAATTGTTTGATTGCATTTGACGTTTATGGCCAAAATACGAGTAAAAGCCAAAACAAAATTAGGACAACCATATAGAGACAAGTAACTGCTGATCGAAGCTAATTATGTTATCCATGAAAAGACGCGGCCGCAAATTGTTGAGCCACATTCATTATTTTTTTTTTTATTTTTGGGCCATTTGAAAGCAACAATTAGACTCGTTGCGGCCAAAACAAATAAACAACAGGCCATTGAAGAAACTGGCCACAAAAGCGGCTAATTTAACGCATTTAATTTTCGAATCAGATGTGAAGAGGTCGCCGCTGTTCGAGTAGGAGAATAAGTGAACATGGAAGTTGAATTCTGTTTTGGAGGCTGTACACAAGGGCGGCGCCTGCGCAAACATGACAAGGCAATTTGGCAACGTATTAGAAAAGGGGCAAGGGGTCAAGGGAAAGGGGCAAGTGTATTTTTCGAAAATTATAATTTCAACAACTCATCAATTTGCTATTAATTCTGGTAGGGAACCCTGTGAGGCGCCAGCCGAAACAACAATTGAGAAAAGCACAAAAACAAATGAAGAAAGAAAACTGAAACTAAAACTGAAATCGAAACCAGCATTAAAAGCATTTCATCAGCAACAAAAATGCGAAGATGCCATGTCATGCGGCTCAAGGAGCTGCGTATTAGCCCTCAACTTTGGCCGACTGATGAGCGGCAGTAACACCTACTAAACTATGGGAAAAACAACACAACGGGCCAGGCTAAGACAGCAGCAGCGCCAGTCGAAGTTAATTATCTGTTAACTCTTACCCGGGCCCAATTCACGCCTTGCCACATGTATCTGTATCTGTAGCTGTATCTGTATCTCAAGCTGTATTCGGGAGTAGCTGTATCTCGAATAGCAGCTGTACTCGGTAGTTCGTTTATTGTAGATAGTTTCGTTCACTGGTAGCCGAGTCATCAGTGCTCAATATTATCCACGATAGGGGCGTGACTGGCAATTCGAAAAACGTCAAGTCATGGCCCCTCCACAACTTCAGCTCGAAGCCAACGTTGAATTTGAACTGCAGCCAACAAAATACAAATATTATAAAAACGATCCAACTAAGGAAACACAAATGCACAGATTTCTGTGAAACGATCAGCTGGAGAGATGGACCTACGTATTGGGCCTGAAAAAGACACTTCTAAGGAGTAAAAAAATATACATATATAGTCAACTCTTTAAAGTCTCCCACACATCAGTTTCCATTTATTCATTTTAATTTTGGTTACTGTGATAATCCAAAGCACATTCATTAAATTTGATTTTTAATTACTTTAAGTTTAGCTGAACTAACTAAATTGTACCCAAACTTAAGTCTTTATAAGGTAACAACAGCTACGAGTAAATGAAGGAATAAACAGAAAATAACAATGGAATTATTGCTACATCATAGGAAAGTAATTTGGAAAGCGCGCTGCAGGAAATTGTTAGCAAAGGCAACAAGGGGTTAATACTGATGGGCAGCTTAAGCTAAATGCTGATTTCGATTTCGAATGTTGAATGTTGAACGTTATATGTTGAATGCTCACAAATCGAGCCACATCAAATCATGTCAATCAGAGCGCGAGTACGTGACACACATTTGTAGCATGCCCCAAAAAAATATATCTCAAATGTGATGATAGAAGTCAGTTGAAACAGAAACTGAAATCGACTCGCAACCTGAAGCTAAAGCTAAAGCTGATGCGACTAAGACTGAGACTGAGACTGAGGCTGATACCCAATAGGGTCAGAATAAAGCAACTTTGACTTTTGACTGGCGGGTCCACAAATTATATGTTAAGCTCTTTAATGGGGCCACAAAACGGGCCAAAACGGGGGGCGATTGTATTCGTTGGGGGCGAAACCGACCCCACCCCCGCCACGGAGCATCGAGCTGCCGTTTAACATAATTTGCTATAATTTTCAACACAATGCCCAAGTCGAAGAGCTGCCAAGTGGCAGCCGAGCCCTTCTTCCTCCTCCCGCTGGCCTGCTTACCCCTCTGTTTACCCTTCTACACTTCCTTTCCTTACCATTCGTCCCGTTCAGCGAGTCAAAAGCGCAATAATCATTTTGTTATGTTTCGCTTAGCGTAGGGAAAGGGGCAAGGCGAAGCAGGGGGAGGGGGAATTGGGACCATGGTTTCTGAGCCTGATTGCTACCACGGCCATTATGTTACGTTGTTTGCCCTTTTATGTCAGGACCTAACCTATAATTTAACTAAATGTTCAAATGTTTTGCGAGCAACGCCGCCTGCCGCCTGCGCCAAAGCAACAACAACAACAACAGCAACAACAAGAGTTAAAAATTTGTTGAAAGCTACACGAAATTGGAAACAAATTTCTCATTCTTGTTGCGATGCAACCTTATGCTTCTCTCTCAAGTGCGGAAATAAAATATTATAACCGCTGTCCAAATTACACCATCAGCCACAAGTTTCGGCTGCCAAAAGAACAACATTATATCATATCATATTATATCGCATTATCTTTCATAACGCATCGCACTCACAACACATCACATCACATATCATCGCAACTTCAACTTGCAACACGACGCATACAAAATAGATACCTACAAAAAGCTCGAAATTAAAATACACAGTCTCGTACAGTGAATACAAATAAGAGCACAAAAATAATATTGAATGAGAATAGAAAAAAAAAAAATAGGGCTTACGCTATTTGAAAAATATTTCAAAAGCTCACAAACTACATTTTTTTAAATTTAAAAAAAAATTCGACTTATAGAAGTTCGAGTTATAGAAGTTCGACTGAATATGTTGCGTTTATTTGTATGATGAGCGGACTTAATAATTTTAGGGACACAGCAAAGAAATTACGGTTAACCGCACAATTTCCATGCCTGTGCCCCAGTCCCGTGCCCCATGTCGCATGCCTCATGCCCCTCCTGCTGCTGCTGCCGCCTTCTCTCTCTGTTGTACGCCCACATGCTGTTGCCATTATTGTATTTTTTCTCTCATTTTTTTATGTACTTTTACCTTGTGTTTCTCATTTTCTTTTCAATCGCCATTTGTTGCTGTTTTTCTTTGTTGACGTAACAAAACAATGGCAAAAAAGTGCACAAAAAAAAAGGAAATGAAATGAAAAAATACTGAACGTTCTACTGAATTGCAAAAAATGTAAGAGAATCAACAACAACAGCAACAACTGAACTAACCACAACATACAAAGAGCGAAAATAAATGCAACAAACTGGAAAACTATTGTAAATGCATTCTTTTTTCGTAAGCAAAGTTGTTGCTTATGTTCTTCCCCTGCCCCACATTCTACTTTGCCCCTTCCATTGTGAATATGTTGTATTCCGTCATGTTTTTATTTATTTTTTTTTTCCATTTGTTGTTCTTGCGCATATGAAAATGAAAAATTGTGTGACCGCAGGACCAAAGAACGTTAAAGCACACATACACACACACACACAGACACACACACAGACACACACACACGCGCACATATTCATATTTACATACATACATTGATATTAGCAATTGGCTGAATGTGAAATGCTGCTCAGGTGGCAAGGGGAATAAGACGACTGCGGTTTTATTTATTACGTTGCGGCGTTACGTGTAATTGAAATGTGGCGACAGCTGAGCGAGAACCAATTCCAAATTGCTCTAGTTCGTTTACCTCGTTCTCCTTTTTATTCATGTTCTTCCGTTCGGTGTTTATAACACCTTCTTTATGCATAATTGAATTGTGGAAACAGCCTAACGTATTTATTATTAGTTTTATTATTTACGGTATGTTACGACTTACGTACGTACATTATTTACTGTATGTAAGTTAAAGTTAAAGTTAACAAATTTGGAAACATTATTTTCAGCATAATTGACGTAATGGGTTACGTAATGTGCAACGTTATGCGCCTATTTGATTGAATTCTTTTTGCTAATATTTCGCATCGTTGTTCGAGGACAACGT
Organism: Drosophila rellima; assembly: GCA_035043635.1. Taxonomy (NCBI): domain Eukaryota; kingdom Metazoa; phylum Arthropoda; class Insecta; order Diptera; family Drosophilidae; genus Drosophila; species Drosophila rellima. The sequence goes on along the minus strand of JAWNMV010000134.1, from coordinate 2,211,243 downwards.
AACAGAGCTTATGGGATGCGCAATCGAATTCAGATTCAAACTCAAATCCAAATTCAAATTGTAGACTCAAATTCAAATTCGTTGTCAAAAGTCACGCGCTTGACTAGCGTTTCACGCAAAATGCTCGACACGGATGCGGACTTAACGTCAAAAGTTTTGCTTTTTGGTTAAGCTTTTGGCCAAGTCGATGTTGGGAGTAACCCTATACACAGCATGTTGCCACCTTTCTGTGCATCCTGTGCGTCAACAGAGACGGAGAGGAAGGGACGAGATCTTCTAAGTCTCGGGTTCTCACAGGCTCGTGATTTTCTAGCGAAATTCGTTGTGCCAACAATATGTCAGTTTATGAATATGAAGGAGGAAGAGCTTGGGCATTCAACTCATATGCATGTCTAGGCCAAGCTGTTGCTTTGGCCGACTTGAGTTCATAAAAATGATCACAAATTCAAATGAACTGCAGACAGCGAGCGGCGCTCATCATTAAAATTCACGCTTAAATTGCCTCTAAGAACGGGAATGAGAATGAGAATAAGAATGAGAATGAGAATGCTATTGGGATTGGGACTGGGATTCGGATTGGCAATGGCAACAGCTGCTGATGGGCAACCAGAAGGCCAGCAAAATCTAAGTCAAATTCATTGGAAACTATTTGCCACGCAGAAACGTAAAGGACACACACCAAAAAAAAAAAAAAAAAAATATATATAAAATAAAAAAACTCTGAAAAAAGACATAAATCAAAAAATTTCATTGAGAAAAGTTTGCCAAAACATAAACAGAACCAAAAAGGAGCCATACGGGGGAAAGAACTGCACAAAAATCAGTTCAAGTCCAAGTCGAAGTTGAGAAAACCGTTTCGTTGACCGACCGCCAGCAAAAGATCATTAAAAAACGCGTCCAAGATATGAATATTAAAATGCCAAAAAAAAGATAAACCAAAAAAAATGAAGAGCAAAATGTGTATATGAAAAAGGGAACACAAATGAGACAAAAGAACAGGGGACGGAGGACGACGGTGCGGCGAAAGGGGCCAAGGCGAAAAGGTGCCACTAAAAATTTTGAAATATGTTTTTATTTTATTACTTTGCATGCTGTGCACGGTGCTTCTGGAGCACCCGAAACGATGCAGAACATCGTAAAATTGTTCTCGGGTCCACATACGCGATCCATGCACTGTTCGGGATCGTGATCGGGAACGGTACGGGGGGGAGGGGCTGAGTTTGGGATTGGGGCTAATTTTGCAACGCGGCCGCCCGGTGCGGCGGCGGTAGCATCAATGCAACAACAGCAACAACAGCAACAACAACAACAACAATTAGAAATGCGACTCGACACTGAGATGGAAATCGAGACGGAGACAGTTGAATCAGCTTCAGCTTCAGCATCAGCATCAGCATCCTGAACTAAACGTTTGCCCTTCTTCTTCTTCATTCATCTTGTTGCAGGTCTGGTTCCAGAACAAGCGGTCCAAGGAGCGGCGCATGAAGCAAATCACTAGCATGGGACGTCCGCCGTTCTTTGGCGGTGCGCGCAAAATGCGCGGCTTTCCCATGAATCTCTCGCCGGGCGGGCTAGACGACGGGCCCGGCTTTCCCTACTTTGCGGCAGATGCTAAATTCGAGTTCGGCTACGGTGGACCCTTCCATCCGCACGACGGCCCCTTCTTTCCCGGCCATCCGGGCGGACCGATGCCCTTCAATGCACCAGGTAAAACACCAAATCTATCTATGAACTAGCATCTGAAAAACTTACAAAAATAATATGCTTTTTATTTAATTTGGAAAACTTTCATAGCTCGAACTTCTGTACCTCGAATTTTCTCTAACTCGAACTCAATTGACAGCCAATTAACTTAAAAAACAAAAGAATTCCATGAGTCGAAGTCTCCATAATTCAAACTTTTGCTTTGAATAATGGTTTAAGTTAATTCGAGTTAGAAAAGTTTGACTGTATATGTTCATTGAAACAACTTTTAAAGTTATAGTCGCATGATATACATATGTGAATAAAATAAGTTATAAGCTCTATACCTTAGCTACAGCTTTTTTTGCTTTTTAGTTGGACATTGTTGCAACAAATTCCTTGCACTTTTGTTATCAACACTTTTAATTAACTCAAAATGTTATAATTCAAAAATATATATAATGTTAAAGAATTCCATTTTGTCTAGGAAATTGTATAATCAATTTCATTGCCCAGGTACACAAATTGCTAGCCTTAAAGGGATTTCTAAATTGTTAAAACAAATTATTGGTATCTTTTTATTTTGTAGAACTAATTACTAAAGTTTGTTTTTCTCAATCTATATTAACTACATTCTTATACTTTAAAAGAATTTAGCGCGATTCTAACACAAGGGGATTCATAAGAAATAGTTGATTTAAAAAAATTACATAAATTTACTTTTTCTACACAGAAAATAGTATTAAGTTATACAAATACAGTCGAGTCTGGATATAGTGTACTAGTTTGCAATGTTGATATTTTTTTCTTTCCTTTTGGTTGCTTTCTGGTGATAGTTTCTTTCAAACTGTCGCTTGTTCTACAAAGTGAGCAATTGTCAAACTTTAGCTTTAAGTTGTTCGCTATATTTAGACCCGACTGTATAACTATTTTTGTAGCTAGTAACTTGAAGTACTTCCCAAGTAAAGAACTGCTAAACTAATTTTCTGTGTCTTTGTCCATCTCGTTCTCTCCCCTTTGGCTTTATAACAGGTGGACCAATGGATCACAGCGGTCCCATTCCGATGGTGAATGAATTCGGCCTGACGCCCGAGTCAACATTTCTGAGTCAGGCGGGCGCACCGCCGATGCAGCTGCAAACAGCTGTGGGGCCGCCGCCGCCGCCGCCTCCAAATGCCGCTGAGCATTTGTTGCAACAGGCGGCCGCGCAGCAGCAGCAGGCGGCACAGAATGCGCAACAAGCCAGCCAAACGCAACAGCAACAGCAACAACAACAGCAACAACAACAGCAGCAGCAGCAACAACAACAAAATGGCCCGCGTACCGCATCGCCCGAGTTTATGAGCTCGGCGAACTTCAGCGAACCGCAGAATATGCAAAATGAAGGGCTTGTTTGGTAATATACAAAACAGTTGGCAACGCGCCTGCTGTTTCTCAAGACATACACGCAGCGGCAGCGGCAGCAACAACAACAGCAAAAACAACAACAATACCGTGAGGACGAGTAGTAAAAGCAGCAGCAGTAGCAGCCAAAACAACAGTAACAAAAACAAGAAAAACAACTACAAGAACAACAACAACAAAGCTTCGTCGCTATCGTCGACGTCGTCGTCGATGTCGTCGTCGTTGTAGTCGTCGTTGTCGTAGTCATCGCAGTCATCGTCGTCGCTGCCGCCGCCCATTGCGCATACACTCGTGTCGTCTCGCTCTAACCGACAACGAGTCCCATACTTTGTGCGTCGAATGAGAGCAGGAGCGAGTGCGCCGCCCAATGTGTGTGCGCTCGCTTGCTCACAATTCAAATGAGGAGAAATTCGTGTTGGCTGGCCTTCACCGCACCCCCGCCGCTGCCTATCACGCATCTCTCACACACACACACAACCATAAGCGCTGCCTTTGGCCAAAAAACAGCTGCTCGGCTTGGTTTTGTTGTTTTTATTATTATTATTGTGTTTATTGTTTTAGTACGTTTTTTTTATGACTGCGCCAAAATATTTGTAAATTATTTTTAAAAAATCATAGTAAAAAAAAAACAAAATCTCTAAATGTACATTGAAAATGGGCGCTGCACATAAAAAACTATATAAGATATAAATAAATATATAAATATATATTTAATTTTTTTTTGTATTTAAAACTAACTAAATAAAATGAAAGTCCTAAAGAGAAAAGGAGCAAAGGAAACAATGCTTAAGATAAGCAAAATCAAATACATTAACTAAACGTCTTGTCTGTAATAAACTATTTATGTGTATGTGTGTAAAAACAAAAGCGAAACAAAAACAACAACAAAACACAAATACGTAGCATAAAATCGTGTTAGCAAACAACAAAATTAAAAAATAATGATATTATTTTTTTGTAAATTAGCCCATTTTTTATAATTAAAACGAAAAGAGTTTGTTTGCGTCATTTTTTTTTCTTATTAATTTTTTTTTTGAAATTTAAACATAAAAAGTAAACATATTTTATAATCGTTGTCTAACAACATAAACGTAACTAGGCATTGTACTTGTGTAGTTTTTAGTAATTAAGTTTATATAAATAATAATATAAAAAATAATACATATGCATATATAAAAATAAATATATAAAGCTATATATAACAGCACACATAGCAAACTATTTTTTTTTTTTTGTGGTCCTAGCTAGTAAGCAACATAATTTATTATAAACAAATCTATGAAAAAAACAAAACACAACAGAAAGAAAATAAAATATTTACAAATGCTAATTATATGTAATATCAAAAATGTAAAACTAGCAAAGAACATAATAATAAAAAAAAGCGAGAATAAAAAAATACAAACAACAAACAGCTATAAAACAAATACAAATTTCTATATATAACTAAAAGATATAACGAAAAGCTAACAATTTGAGTTTTTAATTGATATTATTGCGATTGGCCCCTGGATTTGCGGCCGCATCACCCTATTACACCTATTATTATTATTATTATAATTATTATTATTATTGTAAAAAGTATTTAGTGTTAGCTTAATGCGTAAGTTTATTAACAACAACATGAATAGCAACAACAACCGCAACAACATTGACAACAACAACAACAAAAAACATAAACATCATAATTCGAATATTTATCATGCGAATTCTTATAGGCTGATAAATGGGAGAGCAAAGCAAATCAATAATAAACAAAAACCCAAATTGTTAACAAAACAGATGAAGGCAAAAACAAAAATGAGACAAACGATAAAAAGGAAAACTATGATGAGAAAAAATATAAAAAATATAAAAATAACAAAATATATCAAAATGTGTTTATTATTTATGTACAAAAAGGAAGAAAAATGACAATTATTTTTCAGCGATTTACAAGAATAACAATATGTACTGAAAGTCCGTCGGAATGACCCCTCAGCTTATTCTTGAACCGAGTTAGTCGAGTTTTTGTAATGAGGATAATCAACTAGATTTGAAAGATAATTTAGCTAAAAGAAAAATCAACTGAAAGTTTTGATAGCCTTAAATACAATTTATTTTTTATTTCAGGAAATACAAATGTGTAAATGGGATTTTAAAGATGCAAAACAAGCTCTTGGATTGAATTGGCTCCAGATTCATAAATATAATTATGAATATATAAATATTATAATTAGAAAAAGAAGAACAATTAGACGCATTTCTACAAATGAACTAGTGAGATACCAATAATTGTATTTTAAATCTATTAGATTCTATAGTATATATTTTGTATTTAAATTCTAAACTACGGGTTCTTGTGAATAGATTGAATCAAACATGTCCTTGTTACCTGTATCTCTATAAATCAAGCATGTCCTAATCTATACGTTGGTTAGATTTCCACAATTAATAATATTTGCCTCTAATAGATACTTTTGTATCTTTAGAATCGGATATTAGACAATTAACGGACCTGTATTGTTGGGTTGGGTGAGTGTGTATGTGTGAGTGTTTGTGAGACAGAATTGTTGTGCACAGTTCACATCTTAAATTGTTACACACATGCACTTTAAACATAACAACAGCAACAACAACAGCGACAACAACAAAGGCAATAGTCTGACACAGACACAGACACAAGTTAATATGCGTGGCTAATATCGGGGCAACATTATTAATGTTATGGACATGCACATGCGTGTCCGTTGTTGTGGCCAAAGCCCCAAACTCGAACCATACGCGTTTCCACACTTGCAATGCTTGATTGTGATGGCGTGTGCGTGGTCAGTGGGAGGAGAATGGCCAAGAAGGAGGCGAGTGTGTGGTACAAGGGTATGGGGTGAGGGCGTGAGAGGAGAGGTACGCACTTGAGTGTGTGAGAAGAAGAAGCTGGGCCTTTGTTCGACACATGTGCGCGCATTCACACCTACGACGACCATCAAGAAACGAGCAACGCATGTGGCACAAAGAGCATCGATGGAGTGGAAGGGGGAGAGGAAAGAGGGGAAGGGAAACAAACAATACAAGGCTTGTTCGCTGGCCAGTTGGATATGGCCTAGACACGGCACTATGATAGCATTTAATACAAAACAATGCCAATTGTTGTTGCTGTTGCTGTTGCTGTTGGTGTTGCTGTTGCTGACCAACATCTCTGGCCATGACGAATTTGGTGCTCGACAGATAACCAAACACATTTGCAGGCGTTGCAAAACTATGCCTCAAATCGAGTTGCATACAGACAGACAGAGCTAGAGATAGATAGAGATAGAGAGAGAGAGAGAGAGAAAGTGAGGGAAATGGCAGCTATATCCTTGTCTAAAATGCATATTAAACGTCCATCAGCGGCGTTGAGCCCTGAGACCGACCAAGGAGAGGGGGCCAAACAAACGTGCAGTGTTCAATCTGTCCAGCCATCAATCCACAAAGGCAGAAGGACTCGGAGTCGGAGTCGGAGTCGGAGTCGGACACGGACTCGGACTCGGACTCGGACTAACCCAGAGCTGAGCTGACGTGTGACGTGCGTATATCAGTGGACAGGACAGACAGACAGCAGGGGAGTTGACCAAAGTCCACGCTTGACTGATGGACATTCGCATGGATGTGGAATGGAAGGGGGGAAGTGTGGTGACGAGCAACTCTGGGAATGTACAGTGAAGGCAGCCAGTGATGGGATTCTAACTACAACTCCTCCACCCTCCTTTCATTTCCGTTTCCGTTTGTCGCCAAAAATGAATTTGTTAACATTAAATGGCATTTGGACTGAACCAACTCAACCCCAAATTCAGCATCAGATTCAGTTGCAGATTCGTATTCGGATTCCTCATCATCACTCATGTCAGGTGCTAAGCAGGGGAGAAATATATATAGAGAGATAGAGAAAGAGAGAGAGAGATAGAGAGAGAGAGAGAGAGAGAGAGAGTGTGTGTGAGTGAGAGTGAAGGGAAGAACTCAATGTATGCTTGTGATAATACCTTCCGAGCTTGCTGCTTATTTAGTCAGGTGAGCTCCTCCTCATCCCAATGCTAAGCGTCATGATCATTTAATCAAGTTTTAAACTGCGTATCTATAACGCATCTTGTGATTAATACAAATTTGGTGGGAGAAGATAATGTATTATATTTAAATTGCTATCGAACAATATTACGAGTTTAATAACAGCTTTCATATCTATAAGTTATGAATCAATATCAGCTAATCACACAATCAAATGCTCAAACAGTGTATCAATCAAACAATCAACCAGGCATTCATTTAATCTCACAATCCATCGAACAATCCCACAATCATTCATAAAATCAATCAGTCTATCAATCATTTAATCAAATATACAAAATATACAATTAGAAAACAAAACAATAGTAGGTTATAATTTAAAATAATATTTTTGACAAAATTGCGTTAAATTTCAGAATCATTTTAATTATTCTAATGTAAAATTATAAAAGGCCTATTGACTTTAGTTTTAATTGAGCTCGGTACGATAAAAAAAAAGAACAGAAGATCACAAAAATGTCTTAAAATATCTGTTAAATATATAATCTCTGTTAATATGACTTAGGAAAGTCCTACTGTACCGATATATGTATAGGTACAGTAAACCACAAAATGATGGTAAAGATGCTTTGATTGCTTAAAATCGACTGTTGATGTTTCTTCGTTGGGTTGTTTGATTGTTTGGTTGATTGCTTGATTGCCTCCCTGACCGCTACGCCTAATGACTCAATTTTTTCAAGCCAAGTCAATTATGTGCCAACAGGAACAACAAAAACACACGCCTCGTTCATTCACAATTATCAACATGTGACTCACTAAAAAACAAACGACACAAGGAACTGGCAACCGAACAACATTGAACATTCAACTTGCAGCTAAGTTGGGAGTTTGCGTGCAACACAATGACAGCTAACCATGTTTGATTTGGAGTTGTCGAAAAGCAGCTCAAACCACAACAACAATTGAACAAAACATAGAATACAATTTTAACAATAAACTCAACATAAAAAAAATAATTACATATTAGATATTAGAACCTTACAGCTAGATATTAAATTCTGTTTATTTTTTAATTTAATTGTTATTTATGATATTACATACATTTTTTAATAAAATATAATTTGTTCTGAAGGCTGCTAAAAACTTGTTATTGTCAGATTCACATTCTTATATTATAATTCTGTTTTAATCCTATTTCTTTTTTTTTCTTTGTCAACTGTTTTAGACGACGCCAAATAAATAAATGAAGCATAAATAATAAATAAATAAATAGTTCAAGTCGAGCTGCAGAAGAAGACAAATCGTAAGCAACGTGAATCGAACGAGAAAAACTGAGCCAATGTTGCTGTTGCTGCTGCTGTTGCTGCTGTTGTTGCTGCTGCTGTTGCTGTTGCTGCTGTTATTGTCACGCAAACCTACTCCAATTTCCAGGGCGTCCCGTGTCTGCCAAGTGTCAGGCGAGGGAAAAAGCTTTCACAACGTCCAAGCGCTGACACTTTGGCGGCATTCATGACGGTTAGACAAATCGGGGGACGACGGGCGGTACGAGTACAGGATGACAGGGGGAAAGGGGGCAGGGGGGACAAGCTGTCTCGTGTTTTGTCATTAAAACTATACAAACTGCAAATGCCAAGCAAAGGCAACAACAACATATGTTAAAGTAGCTCATTAGCTCACTTAAGAGGTCGATTGCCTCAGTGGCTTGCCACAAAAGTTTCCGTTCAACACAATCCAAAAAGATGATTTCTAGATCCAACATATTAAGCACTAACAATTATAATAACATGTGCTAGCTCCGGATGCAAAGTTTACAGCCAGTTCTTAGCCTAGTAAGCGAAAGATACAGGGGCTATTGGATTTGTGCCAACTGCCGTTCGTCACTACACAAAAAAACCTTTAAAATTAAAGTTTAAAATTCTTAATATTAGAATTTATTTTTTTAAGTAAGTCTTCAAGGCAAATTCATATAGAGTCCCGATAGTAAAAATATTTGCGGAGAAGGAAGAGAAAAATCGTCCTTGAATCTAGTTTTTTATTCTCGATTTAAAAGTTTCGTTATTATAGAAATTTTGGAGAATCCTTCGCTCCCGCGAAAATATAACAGCCTTGATTGAGTCGAAAATTATTCAAGAAAAAATTTTGTGTATCTCATAGTATATTAATTTGGTGTTAAATCAAAATAAATTATAACTTCATGTCATTTTTTCATTAAGCAGTAAATAATTTAAGAATTCATCTCCCTTTAATTCCTTGTCTGTTTAGGATTTAGTGTTAAGACCTGTGTGAAAATCCAAATATTATGAAGTGCTTCAAATTTCCATCGTATTAAGTTGCTGAATTCATTAGTCTCAGATATATTTGCTCTCTTTCATAAACAACCATATAACACAAGCTATACAATAATATTGAATGTTCTGTAAATTAAAAATTCAGCCTAAATATTTAAGAAAACAGGCTAAAAAGAACACTTAAAAAATGTTCTATTCAGTCTAAGATATTAAGTTTATATTAATTTATATACTAATTTGTGTTTTAAGTTTAATTGTTAATATTTAATTTACGTTTCTTCGACTGAACTTTGTCGTGCTATTGTAAATTAAGAAATAAATCAAAAAATTTAGAAAAATTGCATATGTGATTAAATAAGTAGCCTGATTATAAGTATATATGTTTATATCTGTGCATGTCCAGAAGAAAATTTCACAAGATTTAAGTTGTTGATAAATTCTAATTTTGGCCTTCTTTTGAAAATGCAATATCTATATTATAAACTTTTTTCATTCAGTCGCTGAATTCAATATCTATATAAGTATATCTACAAATATCAATTATTTTATTTACCTCTTCGCTTTCATAACTATACCAATATCCCACCTCGTAGACTAGCACAACTTGTGCTGTCTCCGGGTCAGGCCCTTTTGGATGATATACGAGGTTATACGAGGTATGTAAGGCCGTCAGTCGTCAGTTTGTCGTCTATTTTCCTCTCACCCTCTCATCCTCCCATTCACACATGCAACCTGGCTACTGTTTTTGCTGTGAGTTCGTATTCAGAGTTCAGTATTCGAGTATTCGGTTTTTGGCCGCGTTTTCATTGTGTGCACGCAATGTCATTTTACGCTAAGCTCACGACATGGACATGGACATGGACATGGGCATGTCCAAGTGTGGCTGGCTAGGCAGTGACTGGGAGGGGGACAGGAACTGTGACAGGGTTATGAACATGGTGCAGATTATGTGGCACGTAACAACGGAAGCCGACGCGTCGGCAAACGGCGCGGCGCATGCGTGGCAGGGCCAAGAGACGGAGGGGGAGGGTCATGGAGGGGATGGGATCCGCATTTGTCAGCGCTCGAAAATGTGTTAATATTTGATAAGCTCAATATGCGGTCGAGGACTGAGCTGCCACCTGGGGAATTGAGCAACTGAGCAGCCGATAGAACTGAACCTGCAACTGCAACTAACAACAACAACTGGCAGCGGGACTTGCGTGTCGCATGCCACATCATGCGAATGCACAGCTCCTTTTTCAGCTCCAGCTCCAGCTCCAGTTCCATGTCGAATTGCAGCTCCATCGGCGGCGGCAACCTCAACGGCAGCAGCTCCTGTTTGCGGCCAGCGAACCGGAATGACACCAAAAACCGTAACGTTGGAAAATTGTTACGAAAAAGTATTAAAGCTTGTCAGTTTGACACCTTGCAACGCTTTACCCCCATCCTCTACCCCTTCCCTTGCCCTTCCCCTTGCCCATACCCACTACCGCACCTTGCCACGAAGCTTAACAATTGGACATGCGACGATCCAGCACCAGCTCCAGCTGGCCCAAAAACTGCACCAAGGGTTGCTTTATGTGGCACGAAGAGGACAACAGCAAGTGGAAACATGTGAGACCTCATTCTGGGAGCATTCGCATCTAGAGCCAGGAAATACCAAGCTCTATGAATGTCATCTATTCTTTAAAGAGAGACGTGAGAAACGTTAACTAAATTTTAAGAACTTCTCTAGTGAATGATTAATATGATTAAGTAATTTAGTCAAGAGAAATATAATCGTTGTTCATTATTTTTGGGCGAGCAAAGCGAGAAAGGGGCGTAGCAACGCAGTGTATTATTTTAGATCTAGGATATCTAACGCGATTTAATATTTAATATTTACCATCAATAACTAGAACTCATAAACACAAATAAGAAAACTTTTTCTAAAAACAAATTTAAGTACGGAAAACTTTCGTTTGCCTCAGTTGCAAAAATCAGTGAAAATTGAAAATATAAAAAAGTTTTTGGTCCCGCTTGGTATTTTTTTTAATAAATACTCATATGTTGTACAATAACCTTTTATGTTTCAAAAAAAGTTTCTTTTAATATTACAGCTAAGCAATATCAGAACAAAGGAGACAGATTGAATAAGTGTATATTAAATTACGATAGAAATTTTGTTTTTAAAAATAATCAATGCTACAAATGTGCATATTCGTGTCATTATTCCACAGTCATACTATTGCATTTAAATTCTAGCTTCAGCGATTTGAGAATCACATAGAGAGGCACTTGACTTTCAGTTTTGATTTGATTTTAAATGGAGCGCAATGGCGCCAACAGGGACAACACCAATTTACACTAATCTTTCGACTCGTCGCACTCGAGAGAAACGAAACTAAATCGCAAATGGTGCCCCAAAACCTCAATCCCCAATTCGCAATTCCGTTCCGGTTGGCAATGCTCAGTTCCCAGTATCAGTATGAGTATGAGTATAGCTCTAGGGAGACTCCGACAGTCTTATCCAGTTGCCATTCAGATGGAGCGCTTAGCGCTACGGTTAATTAAACGATAATTTCACATGATTTTACTGAAGCATTCGAAGTGAGCGAGCTACATATATGAAGAAGTTGTAGTAGTAGTAGTTGTTGTTGTTGTTGTTGTTGCTGTTGTTCTTGTTGTTACTGGTGGAGGCTGCAACGTGTTCCAGGGAATTCAAATCGGGGCGGTCAGAGGAGGCTTCTGATGACCGCAGAGCATAAAGCGCTTAAATGGAGTGTGCCGCTGCTGAATTTTAGCTTATTTAATGCAAATGAAGCGGACATCGCTCAACTCCTCAGTCTTTAGTCCTCCATGGTGCCGAGACCACAACTCCGTTCCCTGGCTCAACTCTGACCGAGACCTCCATCTCGAAATCTGCAATCTGCAATCTCCCAATCTCAACATTGGCCATACTCCAACTGCTTGCTGGCATTTCACAGTCAAGACAAACATGTGTACACGGAGCAGTGTGCACATAGTATTGACAGCCACTGTTGACGGTACGCCTGCCTCTGGACCCGGAGACATGTCTCTGCCCCTCCCCCTCACTCACTAACTCTCTCTCTCTCTCTCTGTCTCGCTGTCTTTTGTTCAACTACTCGTACAACTTGTCCTGTGTATCTGAATATGTCTTTGTCCCCCTGTCTGTATCTGTGTCTGTGTCTATGTCTGTGCAATCTAGTCCAATCTATCTAGACATCTAGGTGGGGCACCGCCCATCACCACATCATGCACAGAAAAAAAATCCGGGATTCCGGAATAAAATCAATCCCATACGGTGTCAAAAGTTCAATAGTTTTAAAATTTCTTAAATTCAGTAAAAAATACTTGATTCATTTACAACTTTTCAATTTGGATTATCAGTGTTCTACAAGAATTTTTTCAGTAAAATCAAAAGATTTACGCTGTTTTGACTCCTGTAATGCTCAGTAGTTGCTATTTTATCCAGAAATTGTGTTAATTTCAAGGCTGCAATCCACTAATATTTTGGTAAATGTTCGGTTCGTGCGCTCAAGTCAAAGAACAGAATTTAAGTTCAGTTCTGGACCTTGGTTCAATTTAACGCAAGACAAATATTTTTATTAGTTTTATTTTCCTTTAATTTCATAAACAATTATATTAATAAATTTAAAATTTTATAAAAAAAACAAAATGTTTTAATCAATCAAATTAATTTTATGGTTTAAATATGACTCATTATATTATATTTATTCGTAGTCTTAAAAATAGGTGCGATGTTGGAAAAACTGGAAATCTCTGCAATATTATTTTTCTGATCCGATTATAATATCCTGATTATATTCTGAACGACTACATGATAAAATCAAGAATTTTATTCTTGGATTTTGGATTGACTTATTTTTCTGTGTACTCGTAGTCGAAGGGTGCCTTACCGTACCGGGTTACCTTTCTACACTCTACAGTCTACACACTTTTTACGTGGGCAGCCAATCTGGATGCTCCTCATGTTGCATGTTGTGCTGTTGTGTCGATATGTGTCGCTGACACGTGTTCGTTTCGGGCGACAACAGACAGCTTTATTACACGAGTTATGAACACACACACACACACACACTCACACAGCTACTTACGCATACAGACAGACAGAGGCGGCAAATTTACATTCAGCATATCCTGGTCTAAGTGTGTTCAGATTGCAGCTGTTGTTGTTGATGAAATGCTGAACATCAATATTGAAATTAATGCAAATTACAAATATCTAATTGATGGCCAACTTGCCGTGTCAAGATACAAAGTGTATGCCACCATGGAGAGGGGCGGAGAATCAAAGGAATCTTTACGATTTAAGGCGAAATAGATAGACTGCATTTGCATTTGCATTTGCATTTGCATTTAATTATTAAGGTCAGTCCAAATAGATATTCATTTCGGCCTAAAAGCTCTCTAAAAGTTTCACCAATTGTCTCAAAAACAAATCCCATTTAAACTGATATATATTTTTTCTAAAATGAAAATTCTACATATTTATTATCTATTATCTGTGTATTTACTACTATGAGTTCTACATTTAAATTAATATGGAATTTGGATACTTTGAGATTCATTAATACTCAAATAGTTGCAGTTAAGGAAGAAACGAATGGAATTGTATCTAAACAGTGTTAACAATGTGGTAATTGTACATATGTATGTATGAGTATAAAAACATGAAAAAAAGTTGTAATGTTTGATAATGTAGGAGAAAATGGTTTTGTAGGTAAATATTAGCATTGTCTCTCGATAAGTCCACTTAGATCTGACACCTTTGACTCGGTAGTTTCCTTGCATAATTTGCCTTTCGATTGACCTTACAAAAGTATTTTTTAACATAAGCTCAATGATTCTCAATCGAAGTCATTTAAGTCAAAGGCCGAGTTGTCCTTTACAATGTATCGTTATCCTGTTAGCATACCAACAATAGGGAAAATTCTTCCTTGCTGTTATTAAAATTTCCATAAATATTTCATAATACATTCCACGACAAATTCTTCATACTTTATTGGACCTTCTTCATTAAAAGAAAAGCAATACTACATAGATTCCTTAACGCGAAAATACCATAAGTCAAAGAAAAAAATATTTTATCTTAGCGTTTTACTTGTTTGTTTTGCTAATTTGGGGTTCTGTCAGTTTTGCCATTATTTTGCGTTTTTTTTCTTTAAGTCTCGATTGTGTTTCTAATGGAATGAGGTTCGTTTAGCCATAAGTCGATTGACGACTTAAATTTCCTGAAGCAACTGGCAAGACATTAAAACTAATTTGCGAGTTGTTGGACACCAATAAAAACTCTTTTTTTATGATCTAGAAGAAGAAATACATATATATATATAAATGCGAGTGTATTATAAATTTTATTACTTATCGTTGTTGCTGCTGTTGTTGTTGTTCCCTTTGGTTGTTCTTGGTTGATTGTTAGGGGAGGGAAAAGGAGAGAAGTTGTTACTCCAATTTAATGCCTCTTGTGTCTGAGTTCGCTCTTAACTGTTTAGTCTTATATTTCTGTTGATCTAAGCGCATTTTGTGCGGTTTTGTGATTTTTGCTGAATTTGTGCAAAACGAATGTATAATAGCAACAACAACAACAGCAACAGAAAAAGCAAAAACAACATCAACAATAATAATAACAACAACAAAGTATTCACATTGAATTGCAATAAAAGCAAAATCAACACAAAAATCGTAATAAAATCAAAGCAAACAATACGAAAAAACGACAGACACAAAACCAAAAACAAACACTGACGAGTATGAAAAGTAGCAAGAGTTGAGTGGCGAATGACAAGTGGAGGGGGTGGCTGGAGGGGTAGAGAAACGAGTTTCAGGGTTGCCATTCCAATGAACATATCAGTGTATGGGTATTTGTGCCCATATCTCTTTCCCTGTATCTTTATATGTTCCATATGAATAAATTGATGTATATTTCTCTTTCTGTGTGTGCGAGTGTTCAAGTGTGTGTGTGTATTTGCACAACCGACGCCATATTTAATAACATATCAATGACTATTTCATTTTGTTGTGTGTATTTGGGTGGGCAATTTAGATGACATAGCCCAAAAACTATTCGTATCCTATCCTCCATCTCTCTCCTTCTCTCACACACACACTCTCAATCTCCTTCCCTCTCTATTCTTCCTTCACCTAGTTCACAACTTTTATGGCATGTGCCCCACAAATAGAAAAATATTATTATAACAATTTCCATTTGTCATTTTAGTCGTTGCATTTGTGCCTATATCTGAACCTTCGAGTTTAACGATTTCATGAATTGCCATTTTTAATTATTCGTATTCATTTTTCAAAAACGAGAATTGTAATTATTTTGCAGTGCACATAGAAAATATTCAATGTTGCAGCAGAGGATACAAATTTAACTTGTAATTAAAATATGAATAAAAGTAACGAAAATTAGGGATTTATACAAATTCCAAATGTGCCCAGAGATTTTGCCAGCAACAAAATCACATTCGTTAAGATATCTACATTTTGTTGAAATTGTAGTATTTACAACTTTTGGATCCAAAATGTATTTATTTATAAGAATGTTTAATTTGTATAAATATTAAAATTAATTCTAAAACGTAAAACTTTGTTTTATAATCATTAAGCATCTTAAGATCACATTTCTTTTTTGTACTCAACATAAAATAAATTCTCAAGTGCCTTTCTGATCTCTCAAATTAAAATCAAAATGTAAAATTTCAAATATGATTTCCTATAAAGACAACAAGTAAACAATTGGATTCAATTACAATGCGATGGTCTCACTTAAATATTATAATACTTGGCACTCAAGAATTGAAAAAATATATGTTTTTGATAAGTTTCTCGACTTGGCCTTAATCAGAATGGCCAGAGTTAGAATGTCTCAGTCAAGTATTCCAGCTGTTTACATTTGAATTGAGAATCGTTGAAAAATTAATATTTGCTTGGAGAACTGGCTGTAGTTGCTTGTGAAATTGTGCGAATTTAATAAATATAAACAGAAAATAAAGTTATTTATAAAATGCCGCATGAGTTGCTCGCTATAAGTATTGACAGACAAAACATCAGACAAAACTTCAGGCAATGCGACTTCAATTTTAGATGCCACACAGACACTCTCCGCCCCCTAACGCCCCCTTCCTTCCTTGCTTTCTTCCATCTTTCCTTCCATTTGTCCTTCCATCTGTCCTTCCCTCCTTGGGGGTCTGAGTGTCACTGCACCGCAACGCGGTTCGAGATTTGTTGGCGCTTTGTGTTTGTTTTGTGTTTAGCAGACAAACAGCAAAAATGAAAATCAACAACAGATTTGCAAAAGCACTGAAGCCTCGTTTAACCGTTACAGGTTTCCCCTCAATTCCCGCTCGATCCTGTTCCTCCTTTTCCTCCTCGTTGGAGCTGCCATTTTTTTGTCTCTAAAAATATCATAAATTCTTATTACAATTTTGCATTTATTTATTTTTGCAGTGCTTTATTATTTGTTTTGCCATTTGCCCTATCCCACACAAAACACACACACACACACCCACATATATTTATAAATATAAATGTAAAGCGATGAAAAAATTTCAACTGTGGCAATATGCAAAAAGGAAACGGAAAGCAAAAATTTATGTGTGTGAAGCATTTAAAAGCTTTACAAACATTAAAATGTCTGTCTAACTGTAGATGTGTGTGTGCTTATCGGCATCAAAAATTGCACTTGTATTTGTGTGGGTGTGTGTGTTTGTGTGTGTATATGTGTCTCATGTTTGCGCAAATCGTTAGAGCGAAGAGTTGTGTAAATATTTGTGTGAAAAATTTTTCCGAACGTGGATTAAAAACTTTTGCCATGTTGCTTGGTCACAGTTTTCTGTAGCAGACAGTGCGAAAGAGACAACAGCAACGGAGAGAAAAAGAGATAAAAAGTGAGAGACAGAGAGAGAGAGAGAGGGAGTTAGAGCAAACTGCATTTAGTTGACGCTGGTTATTTTGTAGCTCTATCTGTTCTATCTATTACAGATTTATTTTGAAAAATTTATTAGCATATTTATTTACTTTTTGCATCGTTGTGTGCGTGTGTGCGTGCGTGTGTGTGTGCGTGAGTGTGTATGTGTTGTGTGTGTTACAATTTTTGAGGTTTTGTGTCGCTTTATTTGGGTTTGTGTTTTGGTTATTTTTGGCATTACGCATACGCCGTGTGTTGTCTGAAACGATTTTTCGGATGGTTGCAACATCACATGAAGTGTAGCGCGGGAAGGGGGGCAAGAAGAAGCAGGCAGAGGAGAGCTGGTCAAGTGTATTTGACTGCTGTTGTTATTGCTCTTGCATATAATGATATGATGTTTAAATTTGGATTCGATTTACTGCAAATAAAGTCACAAAATATTTTGCCTAGAAATTTGTAGGGAAGTAATTTCGAATAAAGAACGAGACTACAGTTACAGGGTAATTTCTGTGTGTTTTTTTTTTGCAAATGGTGTTCATTATGTATTTTAGTTGGCGCTTATTACACGTCCCATTTGCTGCATCGAATAACTTATAATTTGAGCATCAAAAAACCAGAAACTTTGTAGCTCTCGCCCCCTCAGATACGACCTCTCTGTTAGCCTATCAAAGTTAGCCTATTTCAACTACGCAACTTTAAATTGAGGCAACAACTTTTTCACTTTAAGCAAGCATCAGCAAGAACAACAACAACAACGGCTGCAGGAGAAACAAAAACGGGAGAAAAAAGTGTGAAATTATAAGTACTTGAAGCGCCGCTGGCGCATCCACATCCACATTCACATCCACCGACTGTGGCAGGAGGCTGGGAGCGAGGCAAACAGTGTCTGCCACCTGGGTGTGCACACATACAGACAGATGTGTATATGTGTATATGTGTATGTGTATGTATGTATGTATAAACAAGCAATACGTATTCATAACGCGTATACGCCATGTTGTTGTTGACAGCCATTTTGTAGATGTGCGCGACGTCGGCGTCGTCGGTGCTGTCGCCCCACTTAACAACCACTCGAGCTTACCCCGCTCCAATAAAAACGCAACATCCACTCTGAGAACTGACTCTGTGACTCCCCTTCTCTCGCGCCACAGCTTCAATTGAAGCTCCCTCTCTCTCTCTCTATCCCGACTCTAGCTTCATTTCTCCCTTGTCTCTGTCGCAACAAATTCAACGAGGCGTTCGTTTATTTGAGCAACGGCACCTTTGCGTGGCAAAAGCTCATTTAAGGGCGAAACCCCCCACCCACCCAGCGTATCCCCAACATCCTCCCGGGCTGTGGAAGTCGGGAGACTGGCACGTAAATAAACACAGCTCAAGCGAAATATATTGACGATGTTGAAGCGGAAGAGCATCATCATAGCGGTAATCATGTTACCTCAATTCGAAATGAATTCATAACTGAATTTTCGCATTTTCCACCCCAGATAGCCCAACCCAGAGCCAGGACCCAGAAAACATCCAACCTTCCAACCAACCTTTCATCCATCCATCCATCCATCTATCCATTCATCTAGACCCTTGAGCGTTGGCAACGTCAACGGCTAACCCTGTGTGTCGCCATTGCTGCCCCCTCTCAACTGGCACCTTGGAAAGGGCGCGGGAAGGGGAAGAGGAAGAAGCAATAGCCAGCCCAACTGACAGACAACAGGATATATGTAGGACGTGATGCTGATGGGTTTCTCCTGCCAGTCCTGTCCCTTGCTGTCCTGTCCTGTCCTGACGCTTAACAAACCAAACGAAATGCTTGATTTAAAGTGTTCCTCGCGAACACAACACAAAACACAACACAACACAACACAAAACAAAACAAACAACAAAGCAATGTTATCTGCTCAATGAAGCTCACATATACCCTCGCCGTCCTCCATGGTCACATTTGTTGGTATTTAGTCAATTTAATCGCATCAATCGCAATTGCTTAGCCTGAGATCCAGATCCGATTTTATATTTTTATTCGCATGATTATTACATTTAAAGCCGGCTGATTTTTTTTTTTGTCATTCGATGCATCACCTCCATGTTCACTTGCTGAATATTATGATCGGAAAAGAAAAATATAACTTGACTCTAATTTAAACTGAATACACAGAGGAAACTAGAAGGAGACAGTTCAGTCGAGTGAGCTCGAGAGTGAGAGGCCCTGTACTTCTTCCGTAAATAAATATAAATAATTTATCAAGTTTCGTATCTCTAGCTTTTATTGTCTCTGTGATCTAAGGGAGTAAATGCGAAACCCATTCTAAAGTTCTGGATTAAGGCTCCTGATTATCAGAGTATCCAATTAACTTATAAGTATAGGATCAGCATGCATTGTATATGTTAAACTATGACTAAGTGCGGATCAAACCTTTATCACCTTAAAACAATGGTAATGTTTATGTTTTTATTCATTTTTTGATTAGTTTACAAATTTTTGTTTTAGTTTAGTTAAGCTACAATAAATAAGAAGAAATCCCGTACTTGAATCAAATAAGTATTTTGTGTTCGGTTTATAAAATTTCGAGATCACCGAATTTTAGATAATTTTTGAGATAGACTAGCTATGAAATGGCAGGCGATCTAACAATTTTTGCTGTATCCTTCGGTGAGGGTATAAAAAATGGCAAAACTCGTTAACTGGAATTCCATTGCGCGGGATTGGCAGCCTGGCAGCAGAGCCACGGCCAGGTCCTGGCCTCGACGCCATCACGCCGTCACCATCACCATCACCATGAGCAACACCAAGAGCAACACCATCACCATTATCGTCACCAGTCAACGTCACCAGTCACCGTCACCGTCACCGTCACCGTCACCGTTACCGAAGCGGCACCATTTGGATTTGCGACTGGGCTGCATGTGTTGCTCTCCGTGTGGAGAGTGATGTGGATTGAGTGGGTGGTGCCTTGGGTGGTTCGCTGGTCTTCAACTAGTCGCAGTTGGTACGATACTCGCTACCGTTGCATGCTGTCCGTCTTGTTGAACGGTCGGACAGACGGACAGACGGACAGGCGGACAGTCGGACAGACGGACAGACGTGGAGACCGGCTTGTCCTTGTCGCCAGCGAACGTATAATGTATTTTGTCGTCCTGGAACCAGAGTTGAGTTCTAGGCATGCATTTTATCTTGTTGTCGTCATCCTTGTTGCTGCTGTTGCCTGATGATGCCCCATGCACAGGATGTTGCTCGTTAAATTTTCTTTATGAAGTTAACTGTAAATGCTGCGACGTTGCCTACCATTTTCCTTGCCCTTCTCCCCGCCCTTCACCCTTCACCCACCACCCACCTGCTCTGTTAACCCAGCAACAGCCCCTTCAATTTCATTGCGAAAACGAGAAGAGAAGTTCGCCAAATAAAATGTAAGCAGGGAGCTGGAGAAAAAGAAATAGAGAAAAGTGGAGGGGAATAGCAAAAGGAAAACGAATTACCATGTAATGCAATTTCGCAGCTGGGCGGAGTGAGCAGAGCAAAGAGTTTAAAGCTTTAAAGAACATTTTATCCTCCATGTGAAGTGGCATTTTCACCCAAAAGATCACAAGCGGACCAGCAACAAGAACAACAATAACAACAATTTCTACAACAAGACGATGAACGCATTACACGTGCCATGAATTTCCATTTTGAAAACAAATGCAAATATTTAAATTGCATTCGCGACAGTCACCGTCATTCGCCGAAATCTCGACCTGCTTCTGAGCACGCCTCGACCTTTTCTTTCGCACTCTCCACACTCTCCTCTCTCACTCACACACTCTCTCGCCCTCTCTTTGTGTGCCCCACACTTTGTTTAACATGCACCTTAAATCATTCGTTCTACAAACAGATAAATTATGTTCTACAAGAAAATTCACAAAATACAACAAAATACGAAAAGAAAAAAATAATAATAATAGAAGCAGTGGCTGAAGAGAGTGAGAGATACAGAGAGAGGGATATGGACAGGGAGAGGCAGTGTGAGACAAAGCGTAAAGAAAGTCAATGACAGGACACACTCGGCTATAACGATTCGAGCAAAGCTCTGTAAAGCACTGCGAAATTATTATGCGATAGACGTTGAACCATGATATAAATATCTTTGAAAGAATAGAATTCCGACACAGGAAAATCAAAGGAGAGAAGAAGAGAACGAGATGTAAATGAAGAAAATATTATAGATATGAAAAGACATGAAAGGAGAACCTGGTGAGGAGAATTAATATAGAGAATCTTTGTTAGCTGTGATTTTCCATTTAACTTAACTTAAACTTACTTAGCACTTTCGAGGACTCTTCTGGTTCTGAAATCAATGGAAATCCCCAACTTAATAAAACAAAATTTTAGTGACTGAATCAATTTGAAGAAATTAAACCTTAGAAATAAGCTTACTGTATTTCAAAAACATAGAAATAGTAATTTAATTAATTTATAGCAGGTCAAAAGATTTATTTTTTATTTTCATCTCCGATATGATCTCGCATTGTTCTCAGTCTACTCGTTGTTTCTACTCGTAAGCTTACTCGTTGTTTCCACTATATTTTTGATATAATAAAATAAATATAATAGATATACAATGAAATCCAAATTGTCAGAATGATCCTTAGTCTACACTACTCTGCTCGATGCTTTCGCCTTCCTCCTCTTACTTTAAGCACCTTAGCTTAGGCAACAGCTAGAACATCTAAGCGAATTTTGCCCTATTGCATAGTATTATCATTTTCTATCGACTCGCATATAAGGCTTTGAATTTTTTTTATATAAACCAATAAGCTCTATCGAAGCGTATTTAAGCTCCCAACGAAAGTAGCCAAATAAAACGCAGACAAGAATTTGCTTGTATAAATATGTATGTACGAGTATAAATATACATCAGTATATATATACATACTTATGTATATGTACGTGTATATAAAAGAAAAATCATGAAAAATTTCCCAAGTAGTCGAAGTACAACAGAAACAACAACAATAACGCCAGCAACAACAAGTGCAAGCACAGTGGCACAAGAATAATGTGCACAAAGGCGTGTTGCCAAAGGACCGGGAAGAGATTGAGAGAGAGAGAGAGAGAGAGACGGAGAGAGAGAGAGGAATGTAAGAGAGGGAGATGAGTAGGCATTGGGTGGGTGGGGGACACAAGGTGGCCAGTGAATAAACAGTGCAAGGAGTGAAAGAGGCAGCCAGGCAAAGCGAAAGATGTTAAGTGGCAAGACGAAGAAGAGGCGGGAGAAAGAGAAGGAGAAGGAGAAGAAAGGGCAGGCACAAGGATCATGGATACAGCGTACATTGGTGCGCACCTTCATTTGATTGCTTTTAGCATGAATTTAAAATAAAACATATTTAAAATAATTAAATAATTATTAATTCTTAATTATTATTGTAATTTGCATACTTGACAGCCGCTCGTTGAAGAGATTTATATATACATTTTTATATATATTTGTAGATAAATCTAAAATCAAATAGAATTGATTCATGGAGTACTTTCTTGCCTAGTAATGAAAATGATATTGTTATTTTTACATAAATCATCAAATTTACATAACATAAAATTTACTTAATGCAACAAAACTATGGCATTGAATTAAAATCTGTATCACAAAATTATCGATATTCAATGCTAAATTGTTTATGCATCTGTGAACCACTGTGCGCTGAAACATTCTCAATCCAGTTATCAAAAGAGGCGAAAAGAAAAACGAAACGAAACGAAAATGGCAAAGGAAATGAACCAAGAAAAATTACAATTCTCGACTTTTTCTCGTTCTTGTTCTTGATGTTGTTGTTGTTGCTGTTGGGGCGTCGACTGCGCCGTCGACGACGACGTCGACTGTGACTGCGACTGCGACTGGGGTTGGAATTGAGTTTTGGCGCCGACGACAACGACGACGCCATTTTGTATGCAGGTGATTTGGCAAGCAACGCAGCTGTGTGTGAACGTATGTGAGTGTACGTGTGAGTGTGTGTAAGTGTGTGTAATTTTTATCTGCCAACTTTTATCATTTTTTATTTTTATACACATTTCGTTTGCCTTTGCACTAGCTAGCAGCAATCTCATAAAGCGCGTCAAGGTAAACTGCAGAAGGGAATACGCACACACTCCTACACACACTCGAATACACACTCACACACACACACGCATACACACATGTGCGTGTATGTTGAAAGAAAAATTGCGTTCAACTTTGAATGAGTTTTCACGCAGCAGCCAAAGAAACGAGCCAAAGACGCGGCATAAAACAAAGCGAGTCTCTCAAGGCTGTAGCCCCAACCCCCAGCAATCACCCCCACCCCCAACACCCAACCCTATACATACGTACATATATGTCATGGCTCCAACCACAATTGCCAACTCAACCCATCAACAACAAAGCAAACAGTAACCAAATCTGCTATTGTCATCGTTGATGTTGTTGTTGTTGTTGGAGCAGCAAACGCTTCAAGGTGATATATAAATGAGAGTATACATATGTGTGTATTATAACAAATTTTCACAAGTACAAGTACAAGTATGTCTGTATGTCTGCTAATTTATAACAGTTCTTATAAAATGTATTTAATGCTTGTCAATGAAGTTACTGGATATACATACGCTTCGAAATATAGATTTTTAATCTGGTTTGACTAAATATCTTCCTCCCTCTACTCTAACATATGTTAATATGTACTTTATTTAATAAATTCGATTGAATTTTCAACTTTTCAATGCCCTGTATAAAAATCTTCTCCGTTTGATTAAATTGATTTTCAACTTTTCAATGCCCAGTATAAAAATTATCTTCACCGATTAATGAAATTACCATAAATGAAAACAAATTTCAAAAATATAATATTTAAAAGTTAATATAAAAAAGTAGGGACCCCGACTGTGAGATACCCGTTACAAAGTTTTGATGTATAATTTAATTTAAGCTGCTACGTTATATTTATTACTACTTAATACATATTTTTTTAAGTACTGCTTAAAATAAGATAGGGACAACCATTCCCGCAAGAGTTGAATTAATTATCTGCAAATTTAATGAGACTCAAAATATATTCATTCACCATATCTGATATATTTTTCAAATTTATACGAATGTTGTATAAATTTGAGTAAGAGAAGTCACAATTTTCTGATTGGAAACTGGCTTGCTGAGGTATGAATTTGTATAAATTTTGAAACCAATGCAATTGAATGGTGGGCATAATTGTGACTTTTACGAGTATACCCCAAAGACAATACAAAATAGAAGACAGTGAATGGAAGACAGACAGACAGAAAGACAGACAGACAGACAGCAAGAACCAGTGACATAACGTTACCCCCGACCTATCAAAGCAATGAAACCTGTAACTGGTTTCATCCTTAGCTTTCTGTTGCCTTTTCTTTTAAGCCATTGCCTGCAAGTACATAAGAGCACCTGTTTAGACTGTCAGCCCAAGGCTTAACAAAATGGAGGATGGGAGCAACGGGTGTGTGTGTGTGTGAGTGTGTGTGTGTGTGTGTGTGACGAGGGGACCTATAAGAGCCACATCAAGTGCTAAAAGCAGTCAAAGGGTTTTAGCTGCGTTGCCAATAGCTATAAACGGACTCTGCCCGCACAAGCCCCTATTCCCAAGACTAGGTCCTTTCAACTCTCTTTCTCTCTCTCTCTCTTATTCGTCATCTCATTCTAACCTTTTTTTTGCAACTTGACTGAAAATTGTCATTGAGCTTTGGCTCAGGTAGCTGTCACAGCAACAACAACGGCAACAACAACAACAATGCCACCCATCAAACGTCTTCAAAGACTTTTGCTTCATTGGGGCGCAAGTTGTACAACAACAAGAACTCAACCTGGCAGCCATTTTGACTGACTGTCAGCTCGTCCCCCGACCCCCGACCCCCGTCCCTCGTTCCTCTGTCTAACTGTTCGTCCGTCTGTCCGTCTGTCTGTTTATGCCTGAATCACTTTTGTAACTTTTGCAGAGGGAAAACTCATTCTGAAATCATTTTTGGAAAATCGCCTGCGGCCGTGTTTTGTTAAAAACTGAAAAACGGAAATACAACAAAAATGTTCCAAGCTGCGTTGTTGCTCGTACAGCAAGACAGTTGGGGACCAAGGGGCAACTACTCGGAGAGGGGTGCCAAAGAGGGGGTGACAACATGGTTGGCAGCAGCAGCTTCCTTTTTCGACTTGTTTAACTTTTAGTCAAGTGGATTTTTGGCTGTGCGGCAAAGAAATTGAAGCAATGCACTCAAATGTAGAAATTTTAATACCCTTTAAGAAATTTTATTTGGTTTTAATGTATTTCAAATAATTTTTATAGAGTTGGCAGCGCCATTTCTTTATTTGCTTTTATTTTATTTATAGAATCACTCAGAGCAGTCGTCAAAAAGTAAATTTAGTATTGACAAAAAAACGAAAACTTAAATTATAAAGAAACAATTATGTTAAGAAGAGCTTTAAGTTAAAGACTGATTGTTACCTTTCATAAAGTTATGCAGACTGAGAGAATTTTCTTATTGAAACTTGAAGAAAATAAAGTAAATATATTTCTTATACCTGCCAATTGGCATTATTAATTTAAATATTCTATTAAAAATTCTATATTTAAGACTGATTTTTTTGCAAACATATTCCTTAAAAAAAATTCAATGATATTGCTTTGATATATTTTATCTTACCTTTTTATCTTGTCGAATCTAACCTAATTTATAAAGCTTACAATCTGATAAAGTGACAGAATTATTAAGGGTTTATCCATGGAAATTTTACAGCTAAAGAAAACTTGAAATAAATGAATTATCTTGGCTATAAATTGTTTTTTTCTCTAATTTAAACATGTCAGCAGCTGCAAAGTCCTCCCAACAGTTATAAACAATGTTTAACTACCTTCTACTTAAAATAAGGACTATCTTTTTAGCAGATTGACAGCTTTTAGCTCTTTAGTAAACAAGTTGGCAGCGCTGTTCCAATATTTGCAAGTATTTGAGTCACATATTTGAGTGTAGAGTAGATCTAAGAAAAACATGAGAAACGTCGAGAATTTCAACATTTTGCCACGGTCTTGGGCAAAAGTTTTGACTGCCGATTCACTTTATACTTCTTTTCCCCCTTCTTTTTTATCCACCCAATTGTCCCGTCTTGTTTGGTTTTGATGGAAAATTTGCATGGATATAATGATGAGGACGATGATGATGATCGTGATGTTGATGAAGTTGCGAGTTACGAAAATGTTAAACATTGCCGTGAATTGGTTAAAACAATCGTTAAACATAACATGGACAGAAATTGGGAGGGAGAGGGAAAAGGAGGGCAGGACAAATCGAAAACGATACAGATGCATTTCGACATCACATATGGCCATATCGATGCGAGAGCAATTGGGAATGAAATCAAAGTAATGTGATATATGGGCGATTGTCTCTGTAATTAGATGATCCCCAAATCAGCCGCTAATTTTTCCGCAATTTGCTTAGTAATGCAATCTAAATACAAACAAAATAGTGCTCGTTCGAGGGTTGGACAAAGGGAAAGGAAATAGGAATGGGTATGGGAATGGGAATGGCAATCGAAAGGGGACTGAGATCGACGGGCCGTGAAATACACACTCCAAACTGAATGGCATATGTACACATATATGCCCCGGAGTGTTGCACATGTCCCTGTGCGGCAAAACAAACACGAGCCATGTCAAAGCCAACCAAGCGATGTCAGCGGCGCATCTCTCAGATCCCAGCGGGAATTCGGCCCGAAAATCACAGCATGTACCCCCGTGTGGAAGGGGGATGGGAAAGGTAAGGGGAATGGTAAGGGGAATGGTAAGGGGAGAGGGAGAGGGATGCACAAAATATCGCAGTCACTATCGTTGTCGCTATCGTGTCTGGTGTTTTGCCTCGAACTGCGGCTTTAGCTTTGACCTCGGCCGCGGCATTTTCTGTGGGGTTGACCCCGAGCCCAGATTTCAGACCCTTCCAATATATGTGTATGTACGTATGTGTGTATGTAGCATCATCATCCGGCATGCCCACATGCCGTGCACCCGGGTTTCTTGTCTTTCATTTCAGCGCATTTGGCTTTTGTAACGCGATTATCAGACGATTTGATTTGGCGCTAAATGCAATTGCCAAAACGCCAAAGTCAACCACGTCGGTCTTAAAGGACGCACAGGGAGAGTGATAAGCAGAGGGGGGGAAGTCGACTGATAAGGGCGCAGTCAAACAAGTGCCAAACGTGTCGTTGCACCATCTGAGACATCTGTACAAATGCCTAAAGAGTCAATCTTTAAGTATTCCCCACTGTAGTTAATTTAAAGTGCACAGAAATCAAAATGTGAGAAAAGTTCACCATATATTTTTTTGAAACCTTGAAACCTTATTAAGAAATTAAGATATTTGAAATAAAGATATGCAATACACTTTCTCCTAACTAAGCTATGCTTAATAAATATTTCCTTTACCTTTTTGATAAAAGTGCAATAAGGACAATCTAAAAATAATTCATAACTTATAAAAACTCCCATAAATAGTCATTTAAATTCTTTTATATAATACAAGTATGTATCTCTAATAAATTGTATACAAATTAACATTAAAAAACAGTATATTCTTATTAAAAACGTGTATTCACACACATTCACACGGACACTTGAGAGTCAGAACAATTTGTTCGGCGGGTTGACAGCCTGTTGCCAATAGGACTCTCAACAGGGCCAACACCGTGTTGGCTGCCCCTCCCTCGGAGGCGCTACCTCGGCGACACCATTAACACAGCTGCTGAGCCAACATGCGAGTCCTTCAAAAACGAGTCCAGGCTCAGGGTCCTTGTGCTGCGTTCCCCCCGTTGCGACCACTCGGTACACGGACGAGCGAGTCTGCAAATAAACGCACAAGTGCGAATGCAGATGTGAACGAGACGTTGAGGGGGAAAAGTATTCACAAATGTGAATACGAATACGAATACAAATGCAACCGTCGAGACCTTCGGGTCACTTTTTTGGTGGCTGCTGTTGCAACAGAAAAAAGAGGTCTCAATGGGGTCGTGTGTGTGTGTGTGTGTGTGTGTGTGTGTTTGTATGGAGAGAGTGAGATAGATAGACAGAGAGAGAGAGAGAGAGGAAAAGAGTGGGAGAAAGAGAAGGAGGGAGTGAGAGGCTGAGTTTTTGAAAGGCGGACACATGTTGCAATCTGTTTGGTAGCAATTTTGGATCAGCCTAGACACGGCAACACATACACATACACATACACAGACACAAAGACAGACACACATAACAACATGTTGTTGTTCCGCGGCTCAATCAAAAACTCATCATTGCCATTGTTGGCGCTGAAAGGCAATTTGATTGATCTTTTCAGCACAAGACGCGGCCCAAAGAGCCGACACAAGACACAAGACCCCGTCGAGCCATTGATCGAGAGCGCCGCATGGGGGCGAACCAACAACAACAACAACAACAGCTACAACTACAGCTACAACTACAGCAACAACTACAACTACAAAGACAGTGGCAACAACTGCAGCCACCACATCGTCATCATCATCATCAGCAACAAAAGCAGTAACTCTTGATGATCCCACAACTAATATATAATACATACTTTTTTAGCCCTGTTCTTCAACAGTACAAACGGTCTATTCAGTTTGTCAAAAGAGAAATATGCTACTGACAAATGTTGCTCATCTGTCTGTGACCAAATATGTACTATTAAAAGATAGAATAAAATATATAAAATAAAAAATAAAATAGGTAAAATAAACAAGTAAAATATTTAAGATAAAACATCTCAGAAAATACGTTAAAAATAGGGAAAAAACTTTGACTGTAAGTCTAGTTATCTTCAATTTTCTCCTTAAACATTAATGTTGAGCTCAACATAAATATTAATAAATCTTACGTCAAATTTTTGTTTAGCTAGGCAGTGAAAATAAAATATCATTTACTTTATAACTTTAATATATTTTCTAAAATATGCCGTGTTTTCAGAATTTAATATGTAAGACAAATATTCTCAATTTAAAAGAGCTAGAGACACCAAATTTAGTACGCAGGTGCATCTATGAATACCAAGTTAGTTTTAGAATTTTTCAAGTAGTTTACTTTTTACTAAACAAGTACAGGGTCTCCCGCAGCCGAGTTTTCTTGACTGAAGTATAATCTACTACTTTTATTCATCTATTTTATGCTTTGCGTAACGTTTTTCATAACAGATGCTAACTGGTCTCGCTAAGGTCTTTGGGTTCGGCTCCCGAGGGAGTTGTAATAACAGTTGCAGTAGCCACACCAAAAACAACCATAACAACAACAACCAGAACAACAACAACAACAACGAGTCGAAAGCATCTTAATGCCACACAGGTCATCTATATGTATCTATGTATCTGTATCTGTAGCTCTCAATCTTCAACGCCAGCGAAGCGCACATAAATATGTAAAGAAGACAACAAACCAAACCGAGAGCGAAAGAGAGAGAGAGAGAGAGGGGCAGATGAAGAAGAAAAATGCAAATCACTGAAGCTCAAAAGCCCAAGGAGACACCAAAAAAGCATGGCTAGTGCGGAGAAGGGAAAGGGGAGTGTTGGACTCTGATTGGGTTGCCGACTTGGAAAGGGGAGGGAGATGAGGAGGGTGTGGAGGTTTGAGGCGGTGGTTGGCAGCAAAGTCAAGCCAGGCAAAAGTATTACAATAATTATGATAATCTATGCCATAAAAAAAACCCTCCTCCTCAAATCGACACCCAAGAACACATCGAGCCAAAGCCAAAGCAAAAAGACCATTTGTGGCTCGCCCACACATACACACACACACACACACACACATAGACACACACAGCGAAAGACAGGACTTCAGTTCAGGGATATACGATAGGAATTACCATACTTTAAGCTACCGCAAGGCAGGCAAAAGTAAACGTGCAGCAGCAAAACACAACCAGAGTTGCCAACTCGGATACATATTTCGATTTTATGCTAAATACTTACACCCAGAACAAACAAGCTGCTAGTAGACTGTAAGACATGCAAATTCTCGACACTGCGAGTGCCCTCTATAAATGCTATCTAGATTGAACAGTCACACAATATATTAGTTGCTTATACCCTCTTATCTACCTTTATTTTTAGCAGGGTACAACAAAGACAACATAACGTAAAGGTCTTACCTTTTCTCCTATTTTTTTTTTGGGCTGGCGTAGAGAACTGAACTAAACTCGACGAATTGTGCTGGGAATTCAACGGGAATACGAATATGGAGCTTAAGCGCTTAAAGCTTTCACAAAAAAGAGCTACACAGAAAATATATATAAAGTTTTGAATGATAAAAAAACTGAAAGAAGTCTGTATGCCAAATACAGAAATTAATATAAATAGAAAAAGAATATGCACTATTAATTTTAATAATTAATAACTATTAATAATTAAAGGACTTCTTTCTGAAAGAGAAAAGGTTTTATTCTCATGATTTTTTAATAATGGCCTCTCAGTATTTTTTTTTTAAATAATATACATTTAGATGAATTGTTTTGACTTTGGAAACCAGTATTTTTTCCAGTGCACTATTTATAATGATTACACTTCTTTATTAACGGAAGCATTACCATTTCACTAAAAATAGTATCCCAAACAGTTAAAACTAGCTTTGACCTTAAATGCCAAAGCTTTTGTTTGTTTATACACAGAAATTAAAACCGTAACCAAACCCGTAACCGTTAGCCGGCATTAACCAATTGAAATTGGTAGCCGTAACTGAGATCGTAACCGAAACAAAGCTTTTTTATTATACCGAAACCCAAAAGCCAAAATTATTCCAACCGAGATACCCGTTAAGATTTTAAAGAAAAAAAGTCGAAATAAGTTCAAAAGAACTTTTTTACCCTTATTTTATCACAACGAGTCGATTTAAAGAATAAATTTAAGTTTTAAAATTTTTAAAAATGTAACAATCGACCAATTTTCGAAAAAATTGTTTGTCACAAATTCAAAAAATTTTAATGTCAAGTTAAAGTTGGGTTAATAATATGAAAAAAAAGACATTCCTCATGGAAATTGGATGAGCTTTGATGAAATTGCGCTTGTTGACAGTCCAAATTTTAAGAAAATTTTGTAGTATTAAGCTGATTAAAGCTCTGGCTAAAAAGCTTTGCTAGGCAATAGAGAAATATCTGACTAAGCAAACTAATACAATCAGAAAGAGGAGTACTTGAACGCCTTTTTTTAAACTTAATAAAGCTGTGCTTAAAAAGCTTTGCCAAGCAGTGAAAGCACATGCAACTAGTTGATAAAAACTTAAAGCTATTATGCGTCAGTTTCATGGTCGTACTTGGGTTAGACAACTTCTGGAGGAGTCGAAAGACATTCAAAAACTATACACATATAAAGAAGCCAGGCATCCTTTTGCAGGCATGAATTTGTTGCTGCTGTTGCTGTTGCTGTTGCTGTTACTTTTACTGCTGCTGACTGATGACTATGTTATTGAGTGAACGTTGACCGTGGGACATGGCATCTTTCGCACTCTCTCTCTTTCTCTCACACTTTCCATCTGACTATCTCTGGCGCCTCCGTCTCTGTCTCTGCTTGTGTGTGGAGCTGTAGTTTCAGCTGCAGTTTTTGGACATTGTGTGTTTGATTTTTATCTGTGTACGTGGCGTGGCGCTTCATGGCGTGGCCATTCCGTAACCAGTTGAGTTGAGGCTCCCTTAAAACAGTAGCAGTACCAGGAGTAGTACCAGGAGCAGAGGCAGGAGCAGGAGCAGGAGCAGGAGAAGGACGACGACAACGACCCTGGCTCTTTGTACGCTCCAATGATCCAACTGGCCACATCGACATATCGACAACAACATTGTCCCCAGAGTGCGAATTCGAATGTGAATGCGACTGGCAACTTTGGCAGTGTTCAGTACCAGTGATGACGCCTACATATCCTTGTGGCCAGCCAGTTGTGTTGTCAATGTTGTTGTTATTGTTGTTGTTGTCGACAGCCCATCAAAATCAGGCAACGGCGCTGCCAATGTCGACGATGAGGCAGCCGCTCCCTCAACGCTCGTATTTCGTTTACAATTTGACCCTTGAAAGGCACACACAGACAACAACAAATACACAAATACAACAACAACAGCAACAACAACAAACAGCAACAAACACCAACAACAACCCACACAGAGGCACAGACAGACACACATTATGCGTGGGCTAATCTAAAAGTTTCAACTTTAAAGTCAATCTTAAAGGAAAAATAAAAAATCGTTCGTTGTGTTGAGAACAAAATTAAATTTATGAGGAGACCGTTAATTTTAGTCTTCACAAATGTTATTTTATTTAAATAAAAATCCTGCGAGCATTGCTGGGCATTTGCCCAATTTTTCATCTTAAAATGACAATAAAAAAAAATAGCCTCAGAAATTCTTATTGAATCTTAGCTGTGTATTGTATTTAAATAAAAGCTATGCCAAGCAAGAATATATTATAAAAAAAAGTGCGGCATATTAATACATATATTTGGTGTACACAGAAAACAAAATTAATTTTAAATCTTGGTTTAAGCACGCACTTTTCAAGTACATATGTATTAAAGCTTTATAGATTTTTGTCCAATCTCGGGTTTTTTTCTGTGTACTAGCCACACTGTTTTTGAAGCTAATTTAAAAATGTTCCTTAAATAATTTTACAACTCATGAGAATATTAAATTACATAACATTCGCTTAAGCAGCCCAAAATAATTAACGGATAAATTAGCCAGCTGGATGGGAAAATTCTATTAAAAACCACTGTGAACAATAGTCCATGCTAGTGACGAAAGTAGCACGAAGGCTCCACAACTCTTTGGAAATTTAAATAAATTGAACCCCATATTTTAGTAGCACACCTCGCAAAAAGAGCTTGGCACTTGGCAAATCGTGAGAGCGTGGGCGTGTGCAATAAGAGCCAACAGGGAGGCAGGGGATGAAGGTGTGGTGAGGGGTGGGGCGGGGAGTTGAGAAGGTTTCGATGGGGTGAATGCCAAGTGTGAGTCGGACGACAGGTTGTTTCTGTATGAGTTTGGCAGCACAAACCATTGCTATCCAATGGCTCCAGCTCCGGCTCTATCTACGGCTACGGCAATGGCAAAAGGGGGCTCCATTGCTGCCGTGCCGTGGGTAGTTTTGATAAAACGTTTCAATGGCTGAGCACATAACAGTTGACTGGCTGCCATCATCCTTTGTGTGCGTGTGTCTGTGTGTGTATAAGTGTGTGTGTGTGTGTGTGTGTGTGTGTGACAAAGACCATAAACTCCAAAAAAGCTCGACATACAACCAGGACAAACGTTATTCCGGCTGCTGCTGTTGTTGTTGTTTCTGCTGTTGTTGCTGCTTCTGCTGTTGTTGTTGTTGTTGCTGCTGCTGTTGACGATGCGACGCTGACTGGCATTTTGAGGGTGGCAGCGGTGATAAAAAGTTGTGCTTGTTGTAATAACAACAGCTCTCGATGCTCTGGCAACAGCAACAGCAGCAACAACAGCAACAGCAGCAGTAACAACAACAACAACAACAACGACAACAGCAATGCCAACTCCCAGGCCGCATATACAAACATGCTCAAGTTTTTTGTTGTGTGTGTGGGTGTGGGTGTGTGTGTGAGAAAGGGGCAGTGCGAGAGGGAGGCGTGGCATTTATAGGGACAAAGGGAATTGGGGAGCTAAGAGAAGTCGGCTCAATGAGGCTATTTGGAACACAACGATTTCGCGTCGTTGTCGTTGTCGTTGTCGTTGTTGCTGATGTTGATGACGATGATGATTACACGTTGACGATGAAGACTATGTATGTGTGTGTGTGTGTGTGTGTGTGTGTGTGTGTGTGTGTGTATCTTAGTTGTAGTTGTAGTTGTGCTGCAGATATTCATCGAAAGCAAAATGACAGCCTAGAGACACATTCAACAGCAACAGCAACAGCTTCAGAGCCAAAGATAAGAAATGAATGGCAGGCAAAGCAGAAAAAGAAGCAGAGGAAGAAACAGCTCAAGCTAAAGAAGAAGAGTAAGAAGATGAAGCTAAAGTCGGCTGCCCGAGGCAGAAACCAGGAGCCACAAATGGAAATGGAAATGGAGATGGAGACAGAGATGTTGTTGCTGTTGTTGATGTTGCTGTGGCAAGCACTTCTTCAGCCTTGTGGATGTGGCATATCAGTCAGTGTCAGTGTGAATGTGAAATTGCTTTGCTTTTACGATAGCTCCTTGAGTGTTCCCATTGTTGTTGTTGCGGCTCCTGTTGTTCTTGTTGCTGTTGTTGTTGTCGCTGTCGTTGTTGTTGTCATCTCGTGCCGCTGCAAAGGCACATAAAAATAATGGCTAATGGATATTATGTACTCGTAGCATAACCTTCTCTAAGGTAACCAAAACTCTAACTCCCTATCCCTCTCGCTACTTCTCCCTCTCTGCCTTTCTCGTAGTCCTTAAACTAAATCACACTCACACTCACACACACACAACTCAAGGCCCCATTGAAAGCGTGCGATGATACAAATCTCTCCCAAATATATATTGTATGCTTAATAGATATAACAAAATATAATATAAAAAATAAACAACAAACAACAAACAGGCTAGCAAGATGCAAAAAAAAAAACAATTGGATTAAGTTGACGAGAATCGTTAGAAATAGTTGACAACATTTAGGAATATTAATATATAAACTGGAGGCATTTTCTTAACACCAAACTTTGAAAACAAAAGAAACGAGTTATACTATTAACAAGAACAAATTGCCAGGTTTTAATTTCTTTACAAACTTGATAAATAATTTTTATTGATTTCCACAAATTAACTTTGTATTTATAACTTAATGTAATATGTTGTTAATACATACCTACATATGTTGTCAACATTTATTTTTACACTTATTTAGCCTTAAGTTTTTGATAGAAATCAATAATCCAAGAACAGATTCGGACAAATTTTAGAGATACTGTATTACTGTACATATGTATATTGTGAATATTATGGAATAGCCAAGTTCAATTCTAAACTTAAAAAGTACAAGAAATCGTGGTTTACATAAGCAGAAAAATCGAATTGTGGGGTGTGCGGGAGTGTGTGAGTGTGTGTGTGTGTGTGTGGATTGTGTGTGTAGCTTAAAAGCCAACATCAAGTTATACAACAACAACTACAATGACTGCACAACACAAATACGGGCAATGTCCTTTGAGTCACGTACCAGAAAAAGAATTCAAATAACGATAAGGCAACCAAAGCAGCAGCAACAACAACGAATACAACAACAACAACAACAAAAACAACGAGAGCAGCTATTTTTCAGTGTTTTTACCAGTTACTGGAAAAATGTCGGCCGGATATAAACAAAATATAGTTGACTCTCCTCCTTTCCCTCGCACAATATATCCCACGTATACATACATATTTATATTTATATACGAGTGTGCACATCTGTGTGTTTGTGTGTGTGTGTGTGTGTGTGTGTGTGTATGTGACTTTGGGCGTTGCATGTCAAGAGTGTGTAGCACTGAGAGAGAATTGGCCGTATTGGTGGTTGCCACGCTTTGGCGACCATGACTCCCATCCCAGTTCCCAGGTCCAGCCCCAATCCCCAGTGTCAGTAGCCCCCTCAGTCTGTCAGGCACTGTGAGGCAATGAGCCTATCTGTCTATCTTTATATCTGCCACACACTCGCACTCACACACGTACAATACACACAACACTCAGGCTTCGACTAAGTCTATATATCAGCGCTCCATCTATGGCTCACAGTTTGACTCGCTAGCACAGTGGGCTAAAAAGCTGATAAACTGGCAAACGAATTGAAAAATTTGAAAAAACAATTTAATAGTTTTCTAAGTGTAAGTTGTTTAAGCAGCTACCAAGTAACGAGTAACGAGTGACGAGAATCGATTAATAATTAATTAAATGAACAACAAATTTTATCAAATTATTGTTTTAATGTTATATGAGTAACGAAAAACTGGCCACAGATGTAACGAGTATTAAGTGAACTGTGTGTCTCGATATTATATTCGATTACTGGAAATACTAAACTTCAATCTGTGGTAGATAAATAAGTATAAGTTGATAGCTATAAAAAAAATGTAAAAGCAGCATAAAAAGAAAAAAAATTTAAGCTTTTATAGTAATATAACTATAGATGTTGTTATATCTATGAATATTAAGTTAAGCATTTTAGCTTAAGTCGCTAATATATGTCTAAGACCAAAGTGAACAAGTAGCGAGTAACGAGTAAATGAAAAAGTCATTTAATGAAAGCTTAAAAAAAGTATAATAAAAAACATGGATTTTAATTATTAATGCAAATTTGAATAACTAGAGTCGCGCTCATAAAGCAAAGAGTAAGAGATAAGACAATTCTTAATATATATTTTTTAAGTTTTAATGACAAAGAGTAGCAAAATGTTAGTAATTATAATAACAAATAGCGAGTAACGAGTAGAGTTTAAGTACTTATATTTTTTCAGGTAAGTCGAATAAATGAGAAATAATATTTATGCAGAAGAGTAATTCACAGGCAATAAAAAGAGAATTAAGGAAAACGAATAATGTTAAAAGCGTTAAGTGTGTTTTGTGTAGCGAGTATCCACTGTACCCTTATCCAGTGGCAGTCCAAGCTCGATAAAGCGCCCAGCGACAAAGACGACACCCAAACTCGTTTGTTTCGCTCACCCGAAAGATGGACTTGGAGCCCAGGACTCTCTGGGGGCACAAAGTGCGGGGGGTTTGAGTTGAGGTTGAGTATGAGTTTAAACTTGAGGTTGAGGTTGATGTCGAGTAAAAGACAACGCTTTAAACGGCAGCAGCAGCAGCAAAAATATTTGTGCTGCTATTTGTAATCCCGAGATCTACTGAGACCAGGACCAGGAATATTGTTACCTTTGCAGTAATAACTTTATGCTAAGGTCGGCAACTGAAATCAGGCTGAAACAAGTATGAAACTTTGCCCAAAACGCCAATGATGATGATGAAGATTATGATGAAGATGATGATGATGATGATGAGGTTGTGCAACCCTCGAAACAAACCGGGACAGGGCCGGATGGCTACGAGTATCCTACGACCGACGCTTCATGTCTGGCTCTGTCTGTCCGTAGTTATATCAGCGCCGTCATCATCGATATAAACTCTCGACTGACTGACGGACGGATGGACGGATGGACTGGCAGTGTGACAGAGTGACAGACAGTATAGAGGCGATGGATGGCTTGATACGAATAGTCGCCCATTGCCTCGACTTGGGCTTCGGCCTGGGCTCATTCATCCATTCATTCATGCCAGTCAGGCAGTCAGCCAGCAAACCGATACACCGCAGTAATCGGTGTGCCAAAGAGGGAACAGGAGGGGTGACTAGTAGAAGTAGAAGAAGACGAACGAGGGGTAGTGTGTGTGTGTGTGTGCGTGTGTGTGTGTGTGTGTGTGTGTGTGTGTGTGTGTGTGTGTGTGTGACTTACTCGCACAGCAAAATCGAAGGCGAAACTCTGTTTGAAATCGAATTGAGTACGAAGCGGAATACGGAACGATGGAAGGTAGAATGAGGCTGAGCGGTGGGACGGGGAGAGAGAACTCGTTCTGCATGCGTATACGTAATCTGGCATTAGATTACTGATCCATGTCAAATCTTTGGCTTAGGTCCCAGCGTTCAACGTGCTTCGTTCTCCATTCGCGTTGTTTTGATTGATTCGAGAACGAGGGACCAACTGAATTTAACTGGCGAGTCGCCAGTTGCCAGTTGCCAGTTTCCACTTGCCGCAAGTTGATGTCGACACAATGCTGGCCTCTCTCTCTCCCCCTCTCATTTTCTCTCTCTCTCTCTCTATCTATCTAGCAATCTCTCAGCCTCTGTTCCATACGCACCGTTGATTTTATGCGCATCGTTTCCACATCGCAAAACAGGCGTCCAAGTCCTCCTACCTCTGACTCCACTCCCCCTCATTGCCCTAACTACCCTCCCTCTCCGCTCAACCCCTAAGCCTCTCATTGCTCTTCTGGAAAAGCTTAAAATAAAAAGACGAAACTTCACTGCATTACTTATAAAATTAAGCAGTAGCAAAAGTAAAAAACAGACAGAAGCCCAAAATCAAATCGAAGGTAACACAAGTGCGGCAGAGAAGGGGGGCAGGGGGTAAACTGGGGCAGGGGGTGGACACAAATGTGACTGAACAGGTGAATTATTAGGCAGCGTTACGGCAGCTGAAAGCCAAACTGGCAAACGGGCAACTGCAAATGCCAGTTGATTGAACTTTTTGTGGAACGTTCGTCAACGTCGTGGGTGGTGGGAGGAGGGAGGAACGTAGTTCAAAGAGGGGCGTGGCAGCAGAGAGGCGTTGCAGCTGCTGACTAGGATTTAATGTAATGGCAAAAAAAAGAGAAAAAACAAAAAGCAAAAGAAAAAGAAAAAGAAAAAGTGAAAACAAAAAACAATCTCGCACTTGATGCTCTTACACTTAAATGCATTCCCCGAGTGCCATTCAAATTGTGCTCGGGGAAAGCGCAATCAAAGATTATTCGCACTCTGCGAACTACGAGTACTCGATAATCAATCCGGTTGTTCACATCAAATGTCCTGGAAGATCGGTGCATGTTATACATAAGACAGTTATAATAACCATTCTGTTGTGAACTTCCATCAGATAGAAGTTTAAATTTATACCACCATCTTTAAAAATTTCACATTCTTTTTTAGTCACTTTTATCATTAGATACATACATATATCTTCTAAATACAGCTCAGACATGCTTGTTATCTATGTTTAGCCTAATTTTTATTTCATTGGCGTTGAAAGAAAATCCAATTTCATTAGCTTTGAAAATAAAAATGCTATTAAAACTAATTTCATTAGAATTACTACTTTCAATGATAGTGAAATTTGATTTTCATTGAAATTACCTTTTTTATGATTTATTTGGTGCTCATTCAAATCCATTTATTTATTCTGAAGTTATTTTATGTATTCAGTGCTTAACATAGTAAAGAAAACATTAATTATATAAACAATAGTAAGATAGATTGTTTAAAAATTTCAAATGAGTCTCAGGTTATCTGCTGTGATGAGAGACTAAGTAAGAACAAAAATAATTTATACAACTTAAAGCTACTTAGATTTGTCGGTTCATTAACATACATTTTATATAATAATAAATTTATTATAATATATACTCTATAAATGGGAGTCTGATGAATCTCTTTCAGCCCACCAAAACTGTAAAAAAGAAAAAAGGAGAGGGACAAACTATTCTAAATTACAATTGAGAAATTTGCATATTTTACATGTTTTTATAATTTTAACATTTTAAATAATGTTTAAATTATTATTAAAATTATTATTATTTTTCCAAGGTACTCCCGTTCAACACCAACTCAGAGAGTATGTCCCTCCCTTAAATAGTAGGCACAATAATTGCTATGCACGGATATTTCCACTTGGTTGGAATACCCAATAGATTCGTTGGGAATTGCGTCTCAGATGCTGCTCCTCCAGCGGCGGCTTCTGCCTTGGCAGCATCATTAATAATGCACAGTTTACCTTAAGAGGATTTTCAACGCCTCCCCAAGATAATAAGTAAGGACACAAAAGCTCAAAATCTCCCCCACCCCCGTTCCCCTGCCCCTTCAAGCAGTTCTTTGTTCCTCGCACCCCCTCCCAAAAAATGGCAAAATTCCCCCCACGCGAAAACTAAAGCAAATATGAAAATATATGTATGTGGGAATAAGAT
The DNA here is from genome assembly GCA_035043635.1 of Drosophila rellima. Lineage (NCBI taxonomy): Eukaryota > Metazoa > Arthropoda > Insecta > Diptera > Drosophilidae > Drosophila > Drosophila rellima. The sequence continues at coordinate 2,171,256 of JAWNMV010000134.1, read as the reverse complement.
GTTTTGTTGGAGTTGGAGTTGGAGTTGTAGTTGTGGTTGTATTAGTAGAAGTTGTTGTTGCTATTGTTGTTGTAGTTGTTTTTATTGTGGTTGTTGTCGATGTTGTATCGGTGAGTCCACAGCACGCCCTAAATTTTGGGCTTATTATTAACCAGCTCGCTTGGTCCTTTGAGTTCCAACCTTGTTCTTGTTCTGTCGTCGTCCTTCCTCACCCCCCCCCCCACCAGCTTCCTCCTTCGTTCGCATCGAATTGTAGGCGGGGATAGCGGGGTGGGCGTGGTCCCAGTTAACGGCAACAACATCTGTGAAGATGCTGCCAAACGCCGAAACGCCAGCATAATTATAATAATCATTTCATAATCATATTTTATTTTAGTTGTATGGCCCGCCCGCTGCTCGAATTCCCCGCTACCCGGCCAACCCCCTCGACCCATCAACCCCCCTGGCCAAGGGCCCGCCCCTGGATTGTCCCAGCAGGTTTCCTCGCCTGTTTTCTGTTTGCTTTTCTCTTCGCGTTTTTTTTTTTGTATTTTTTTTGTATTTTATTTTGAAACAGTTGCCAAAAACATATAGAAGGAGTAGGAGGAGGAGTTGTTGCCTGGTGGTGGTGGCAGCGTCAGAAGACGGGAGAGGGAAGGAGGAGAGGCAACTGGAGAGAGCGACAGATGTGTTTCTCATTCGATTTTTAATATGCGGCCAATCTAACTGTAATTGGTTTGTTATTGTCTCCCGGCTATAGAAGCGATGCCTGCAAGGAGGCAAACCTCAGGAGACTTTTTCTGCATCGTTTCCCTGACTGTGTGGCAAGTAAGGAGGCGCGGGAAGAGAGAAGGGGGGTTGGAACCCCTCTCTTCCCTTTACCCTCAGCGCCTGTGTTGCGTTCTCCCGCTGTGGTAAATATCTATCGTTTATTGTTATTGCTCTTGTTCGCTCTATTGTTTTCATTGTTCGTCCTTCTGACAGTCGACCTGTCGCCTATCTCCCTCCCGCTCTCTCGTCCTTTCTTGTTGCCGGTTAAATTTATGAAAAATGTTGTTCACACTTTCCTCTCGAAATATTCGTGTACACCCGGGGGTTAGGGTTGCCCTCAAGGGTGTCATGGGCTTACGGGTTGTCCTTGTTGCCGTTGTTGCAAGTTGGTGTACCAAATGGGTTACATGCTTGCACATGTTGTACTTCACCTGCTCTCGCTCCTCTCCTCTCCGCTTCTCAGCACCTCGACAATTGTTTCTTGCCGTGTCGAGCACGTCAAAAACTAACAAAAACTAGGACAACTTTTCGCCACAAAAGGAAAACCAGGATGGGACCTTTGTGAAAATGCTCGGACAGATTTTAATAGGATCAAAGCATGTGCTCGACACTGAAATGGATGCTTCTCACCTAAGCTGATACGACAAACGCTACAAGTTGATCGAATTATTTAAGTTAACAGGGTGCTGTCAAATAAGATACTGAAAGACAAACAGTGTGAACAGCTTGAAAGTTGAATGGAAGGATTTTACGGCTGCTTATTATAATTATTCGAGTTGATCAGGGAAGGAGAATTATTACCTTTGACTATGTTTAACTTTTTTATTGCATTTGGATTGCTTTTAATTAATTTTTCGAAAATTATTAGCCCAACACTTTTGTGAAAATTTATTCTTTTTGCTTTATGTTTCTTAGTATACTCATTTCAATTAAAATATATAACTTATAGCTTACATTAGAAGAGACTTGAGACTCTATATTGTGAAAAGTATGATTAATGCCAGTGTGACCATATCGACCATATATTTTTGATATGATTGCCTCGAAAATGCTTGGGTAAGCGTGAAAATAATTACAAATGAAGTTGATGAAATTTTCAGCTTTAATTTAGATCTAATCAAGAGGAATATACAGCGAAAGTTTTTGGCATCGTCTCAGTCACATTTTGTGGCCGAAGACCGCAAGGACAAAACTTATAAAGCGAAACGAATGAATGTGGCATGCCCCAACGAATGCGACTCGTTCCAAAAAAGGGTCAAATGATGCTCAAACTCAGGGCGGAAATACTGGATAGGGTGGGGTGGGGGTGGTGTCTAGCGGTTATTGTGGGTGTGAGCATTATGCTCGTATGCATTTAAGCCTCGTTTTGGGACGCATCTGATATCAGATTTGTCGGCCGCGCTATCGTCATTACTATCGCTATCGTTATCGTCTCACTGTGCCCAGGGTCTCTTCAATCTAAACGATTGATGGCAGCAGCAGCTACAGCAGCAGCAGCATCCTGTCATGCCACCCTTCACCCTCCATCCCTTCCCATCACTGGTTTGGTGAGGAAATGATAAATTGCGCATTTGGGAGTTTTAAAGGTCAATTTAGGGGTTAGTCTGTGCGCCAGTCGTGGTTACAAACTGACTGACAGAACGACTTGCCATGGAATGAGTTAAAAGAGGTTGGGCTGACTGATAGAGGGTTTGACTGTAGGTATAGAAACACACAGGACTCAGCACAGCCCATAAACAGCGACACTTCAAAGTTAACTCGCACAATAAAAAATACTTGTACGATTTCGCTCTCAAACATTTGTAGCACATTCGAATAAAATAAAAAATAAAATAAAAAAAAAACGAAAGTGCGCCACTGTGGTGCGTCGTTAAGGGGTTGCACCACTCGAGTGCACCACTGTGCGGAAGAGGCATTTGCTTATAGGATTTCCCTGCGCCTGTTGACTTCTAGTTGCCGTTTATATTAATGGCCCAAGTGACTGGTGCGTACTTTTCCTCTTCGCATCCGCTTTTTTTATTTTTGTTTTTATTTTTGGGATTCTCGTTAGACGCGACGCGTGCTTTACCTGAGAGTAACTGTAAGGGAATCAGTGTTAAAGGGAACGAGGGAACGAGGGAACGAGGTGCCTTCAGGTGGGCCACAACAAGTTGACAGTTAGCAAAGCAATTGAAACACATGAAATACGAGTTTATAATTCAGATGTTGTTGAAAAATGGACAACCCTTAAAGAGCGTTAAATGGAAATCAGTTCATATTCGGTCACTAAAAAGTCTTTATTATTATTTTGTTAACTTTCATAAGTAAACAGCTTTTTAGTATGCTACTTGTTAAAACTTATTTGACAAAACTCAACAGAAAATTTATTTAGAAAATCGCTAAACACACAAATTCTCAAAGGAAACTTCACTTATTGCAAAGTTCAGAATTTAAATTAAAATATTCCAAGGTCAAACATGTGTGCACTCTAAATGTTAATTTCATATTTATATAGTAATATAAATCAATTAAATTATGAATATAAAATTTTAATAAATGTACATAAATTAATAAACTGTTTCGCTTTGAAATATTTTATAACTAATAAGTATATAATATTTAAATATTACATTTAATGAAAAGGTGAAAGTAAGTGAAAACTGAGCACGGAAATCTTTTAAGGAGAATTGTCATAAGCTTTTTGTGTCCATTGTAAAACCAATTTAGAATTCAGAATAAAGTATAGAAAAACATTTGACTTAAACATTGAAATAAACTTTAAAAAACTTAGAACTTCAGTTGAATTAAATATAGATAAGCTAAAATGAAACATATTTAATCTAAATACAAGTTAAACAATTCCTATTTAAAATAAATACGAGTTATCGTTACGATTATACAGTTTTTCTATATATAAATAATAAACTGGCAGCACTTGTTTTACTCTATTCATATTCTATTCACACAGATATTTAATAAAATCAGTGTTTTATATTTACTTTTTGAACTTTTATTTATTTAAATTTATTTATTTATTTATTTTGAATCTTCAAATCAAAGTGTTTAACAATTCAACTATTTAATTGTAATATGGTTGAATCATGGCTGGTATTTCTTTTTAATCCCGTAGAACTCTTCCCACTTTAAGTTAGATAAAGACTGCAAAATCTTGAACAGATTCCATTAGTTGATTTCGCAGTAGAATCACACAAGTAAATGAAGTGTTGGGCTGTTCTGATATTGACTGAGGGGAATTCGAATTCGGTATTCGGTATTCGGTATTCGGTTGCTCGGCGATTGTGTGAGAAATTTTTTGGTTTTGGGCTTTGTGCTCGTTTCCTGTCGCATTTCATTTAAAAATTCTCATGTCAAAAGCACACGATTAACGCGTGTCGGGGGCGGTGAAGCGGCGAATTAAGATATTTACGCTAACAAAACCATCGATTCTTAGTGAGAGAAAATGGGAAAGGGAAGGGGAAAGAGGAAAGGGGAAACAGGAAAGAGGAAAGGGAACTGAAACTGAAACTGAAACTGGAGCTGACGTTGAGGCTGAGATTGAGATTGAGGCTGGAATGGATTGTGTGTCGCTTCGGCCGGCGGCTGATGGCTATAAGAGATAGAGCTGTGATGGTAACCTGGTCTTTGACATCTCTCAGTGGCACGCGATTGTCAAAGTTGCGCTTATCACGGCAACAGCAGCCGGGCAACATTTGGTGGCACGTGCGGTCACGTGACCGACGTTTTACACGTGCAACGTGCAACGCACAACGTGCAACGTACAACGCACTCGCTGCTGTCTGTCCTGGTCTGATATGCTGTGTCACGGATGCGGATGCGGATGTGGGCGTGGCAGCAGCCCATTCACACACATTTTGGCCATGGACAAGTGAACAGTGAGAGCTGTGAAGAGGGGGCATGCAACATGAAATTGGCAGCAGGCGGCAAATCTCATTTGCAAGCTAATTGCAGCCAGACTAACAAATGGCATCGAAATTTGCAATTTCTCTGAATGCAGCGAGTAAATCAAAGGACAGACAGACAAAGAGAGAAAGCCAGTGGAGAATGAGAGGAGGGAGAGGAATGATAACTGACGGAACCACCATAAAAACATATGACACCATTTTGATGGGACACGAAATTATGCATAAAATAGATTGCTGTGTTGACACTTAAAGCGAGAGAGCGAGAGAGAGAGAGAGAGAGAGAGCGAGGGAGAGAGAGAGGTGGTACTAATCGGACTTGACATGTGCCCATCAAAACAACTGCAGTCCAGCATCGAGGGTCGCGGGTCGCGGGTCGAGGGTTGCGGGTTGCGGGTTTTACGGGTTGCGCCTCAAACAAAAGCCAATTGTCAAAATCAGAATCAAAATCTGCCTCAGCTACAACAACTACTTATAACAACTCGTGAAATCTTTTTTCTTTCCTTCCACCTTTTTTTTTTTAAATAGCTTCAATTGGGTTTGTAATTCGAAACTTGGCTCAGCGGGGTGGTTCATCGGTGGGTTGAGTTCAAATGGGATTGTGGTGGTGCGTGGACTCGTTTCTTGGTTCTTCCAGTGTTATATGATTAGCAGCAACTAGACAGGCTGCAACATGGCAATGACAGTCGGACAACGCCTAAAAGAAATGCCTCTTTAATAATACACTTTCAACTGGCATTCAATAAAGTCGAATTACAACAACAAAAACAACAAGTGCAAAAATAGCCTTAAATTAGATATGAAAGATTTTTAATTTTTCAATTTTAGTTCACAAATGTTGAGCCTTACTTTAAGGTTTAAAAAAAATAACCTTTTATTTTAGGACACACAAATCCATTTTAAAAGTTAAGTTTATTCTGAATAGAATATTATTGTTATATCAACGAAATATATGAATAAAATGGAAGTATTTGATTCACTGAACAAATTCTTATAGAGCCCCGATTTAGTGCGCCCCTCTTCACCCGGTGAATGGTAATTTCCAAGCAAAAATCATTCGGTACCGAAAATTTAAACTGAGAAACATAAAACTGTCAGAAAATATTCTGAAAATAAACATTAAAAATATTGATCTATAGCCTTTGCGCTTCATCAGCTAGAAATTCATCCCTTGTGTTTATCAAAAAGTCACAATTTTAAAACCTTAAGTTTTAACTTGTTATTATCTTCTTATGTCACAATTGGTATAAACAACACTTTAATCTTGATCTTGCGTGAGTGAGCTGTAAAGTTACTGTACTTAAAAATCGCTTCCGCGATAATCGAGTTGTCAATTTTTCGATGCATTTAAACATCACTTGTACAGATTAAAGACTTGCTTTTCAAAAACAAGAGGTCATTGCAAAGCGCCTTCTGTTGGCATCAAATGCAAGCAATCGTTGTGAATATCGTAAATGTCTATAGTAGGCAGCTGGTTTTTAACTTCGCTAAAGTAAATGTTATGTGGTTGATAACCAAATAATAGAATAACATTTTAGCAAAATGTAATACGAAAGAATTGGCGCGCAATTTCAGATTCATTTTTGACAAATGTTTAATAATCGCAAAAAGAATAATTGCGAATTAAACACAATCTAATAAAAATTAGACTATCGAAAGGTGATCAGCTAAACACTATCTGTGGCATTCATAAACCCAAAGGGATTGAATATAAAATCAATTCTTAAAAAATTTAAAATTCTACTTTCATAATTATGAGGCGACTACCTTCTGAAGACAAAAACTCGATCAAGTTTTGTATATACCCTGGTAATGAACAGATATTATACAAAAATGTGTTTGAATGGCTGAATGTCGAGTCGTAAAGTTCATTCACAAAAAATTAAAGTTGATCCTTGATCAGTTTTTTAGTACAATAATCCAATAATCGGGCTCTAACAAAATACGTATTTGTTGACAACTTTGTGGGGAATCAGTTAAAAATAATATAAAGTACTTACAAAAATTAAACTTATAAAAATAAATCGGAACTTCATTAATCTTCTAATTAATTTTATTTCTTGCGTTCGTAACGGAACTTATAGACGGGGGCCCTTTTTTTGGTTCCCTTCTTAATTTTTATGGGCTTGAGTAGGCGTGGCTGCTTCAGGGCGTTCTGCATCTCCAGTTTTCGATTAACAATGCTCAGTTCATGTTCGCGCTGCTCACGTTTCTTTAACTCATTCAGACGCTGCTGCTTCTGACTGTTTACTTCCGTTCCCTGGAATATACAAAAATTTTCATCGTTTCAATTTAAATATACAGTTGGTCAAGTAATTGTTTTAATAATTTTAAGAATTTAATAATCTAAAAATTAATTAATTTAAAAAAATAGAACCTCTTTTAAACTATTTTAATGGGCACAGGTTATACAAAAGTCGTAAAAAAGGTACCATTATAAAAAATTCACCACTTTTGGTACACTTGAATTAATTGTGACCAGCGTGGATTTAGGTGACATTTATTCTTGGTCAACACAATTACTTGACCAACTGTGTAAATCACATTCTTACCTCGGTGGTTTCAGCTGCTTCGACACGTTCGCCTAATGTTTTCGGTGCCACTGGCTGTCTGACACCCACCTCGTCGAAGGTGAAGCGTTTGTTTTGACCTACTGTGGCACCCACATCAATAATCGAGGCACGCAGACGTTCCAATTTTTTGCGCTCCACTGTCAACTTCATGCGCACGTATTTGATATCTTGGGTCTCCATAAGAGCCAACTGCTCTGGTGTGTGCTCATCCTTGGCCTCCTTCTCGTGATGTACATCGTCTGAGAGCTTGGAGTTGACCATGTGGTGGTAGAACTCATCGGGATTTTTGTTAAGCGCCCGTTTGTGCAGCACCTTCAATGTTTTCTCCTTGCGCTGCGCGTCGAGTGCGCGTTTTTTGTAGTCCTTCTTCTTCTCGAGCAGGCCCAGGTGCTGACGGGACTCGGGCTGATGGCGCTCCCGGTGCACCTTTTGGTTGCTTTTTGAAGCCTTCTTCCAAGACGACATTATACGAATTGTTTTATTTAGAATTTAAGCGAGAACAAATTATTAAAGTTAAAACGTGTTGCACTCGCAGCTGACAACAGCAACAAGCACTGTTATGTTACGTATCGATAAAAGCTATCAGCCAGCACTTAACAGCTGTGGAGCGGAGGAATGCTCTGTTAACAGCTATAATCGTCGACAGTTGTTATTTGTAAATTGTACAGAGCTGAGTGAGTTTAATAAAGTTGATTCATTCACCAATTTCAAACAGAAATATTTTGTAATTAAATAGTCCAAACAAAAAAATACATATATTCAAGCGAGCAGTTATTGAGAAAGGCGCGATCAGGTATATTGACTAAAGTTAAGCACTTAACAGTTGTGGAGCGGAGGAGTATTCTGCTAAGTGCTATCGATAACTCTTATTTTCAGCTGTTGTTTGTAAGGTGCGCAACACTGCAAAGCACATGTGCGTTTGAACTGCAAAAAGTGGACTGCATAAAATAAACGTTATTCATTCATCAGTCTGCCACTAATAATATTGTGAATCAAAATGGTTAAAAAGAAAATAGATAATCGCATACGCGTAATGATCGAGAATGGTGTCAAGCTGGGCCACCGCACCATGTTCATCATCATCGGCGACAAGGCGCGCGATCAAGTGCCAATTTTGTATGATATTCTCACCAAGTCGACGGTCAAGGCTCGTCCGACGGTTCTCTGGTGCTACAAGAACAAGGACGAGGCAATTTCCAAGTGAGTAGTCAATTATGATTCTCATTAAACTGAGTGTCAATCACAATTTACAATTCAATTAATTGTAGTCACGGCAAGAAGCGTGCCAAGAAAATTGCTGCGGGCAAAGTGGATGTGAATGAGGCGGATTTGTTTGATTCCTTCCGTGTGGCGACCACAATTCATGGTCGTTACTATGACGAAACGCATGCCATACTGGGTCGCACCTATGGCGTCTGTGTGCTGCAGGACTTTGAGGCATTGACGCCAAATCTTTTGGCACGCACTGTTGAGACGGTCGAAGGAGGAGGTCTGATCATACTGCTCCTGAAGACGCTGCAGTCCCTGAAGCAGCTGTATACAATGAGCATGGATGTGCACAAGCGTTTCCGCACCGAGGCTCATCAGACGGTCACCTGTCGCTTCAACGAACGCCTGATACTCTCACTGGCCGACTGCAAACGCTGCTTGGTGGTCAACGATGACCTCACCGTGTTGCCGCTCAGCTCCAAGACAATCAATGTGGAGCCAGTGAATGTGAGTCCTCTCTCTTTACTCTCTTTTCTCAAATTGGTCGTAATTCAAATACTCTTTATAGCCCGGCAGCATTGGCAAATCGGAGAACGAGAGCAGTCTGAGGGAGTTGAAGGAAAGCCTTATGAATACTCAACCAGCTGGAGCTCTGGTTAATCTTTGCAAGACCTATGACCAGAGCAACGCAGTGGCCCAGTTCATTGAGGCGCTGGTGGACAAACAGCTGAAGCCACCGATATCCTTGACCGCAGCCCGTGGACGCGGCAAGTCCGCCGCATTGGGTCTGTCCATTGCCGCCGCCGTGGCCTTTAACTATGTGAATGTGTATGTAACATCGCCGCATCCCGAGAATCTGATCACGCTGTTTGAGTTCGTGCTGAAGGGCTTCGATGCACTGGAGTATCAGGAGCACGCCGACTACACAATCATACGCAGCACGAATCCCGACTACAAGAAGGCCATCATCCGGATCAATATCACGCGCAGCAGCCGACAGACCATACAATATATTGCTCCCAATGACACTCATCTGTTGAATGCCGCCGATCTGCTGCTGATCGATGAGGCGGCTGCCATTCCCCTGCCCCTCGTCAAGAAGATGATGGGCCCCTATTTGATCTTCATGGCCAGCACGATCAATGGATACGAGGGCACTGGACGCTCCCTTAGCTTGAAGCTCATATCGCAGCTGCAGAAGGAGAACAATGCACGTCCGCCACTCAAGCTAGATGAATCGATTCGTTACCAGTCCAACGATGACATCGAGCGTTGGCTAATCAATCTTCTCTGCCTGGACGCCAGCAGTGTGCCGGCAATTAGCTCGGGCTGCCCCACTCCCGATGCCTGTGAGCTGTATTATATTGATCGCGATGCCTTGTTCTCGTACCACAAAGCTGCCGAGAGCTTCCTGCATCGCCTGGTCTCCATCTATGTGTCGTCGCACTATAAGAACACTCCCAACGACCTGCAGATGATGAGCGATGCTCCTGCCCATCATTTGTTCTGCCTTCTGGGGCCGGTACAGACGATGGATCAGCTGCCCGAGATTCTGGTGGTTGTTCAAGTCGCACTTGAAGGTCAAATCTCGGCACAGAGCATCAGCGAGTCACTTGGACGCGGCAAGAAAGCAGCCGGCGATCTTATACCGTGGAACATTGCCGAACAGTTCGGAGATCGGGGATTCCCCAAGATCTCCGGTGTGCGCATCGTACGCGTGGCAACGCATCCCAATTACCAGCGCATGGGATACGGCAAGCGTGCCATTCAGTTGCTCAAGGATTACTATGGACAACGGCACGCCAAGCTGGATGACGTTAGCTTCATGCCCAACCAAGGTGAGTCCTCCGTCCTATTGAATTTGGAGTTGGCCTTTTGATTTGACTTTTTGCCGACTCTTTATAGCTGGCATTGAGGAGGTGGAGGAGGAGGAGCTGAATCTGCTTAAGGAGCAGATACGACCACGCAGTCGAGTTCCAATTCTGCTGCAGCGTCTCCACGAGCGTGCACCGGAACCAGTTGAATACATTGGCACCTCCTATGGCCTGACCGCGGATCTGCTCAAGTTCTGGAAGAGCGCCGGCTTTGTGCCCGTCTATCTGAGCCAAAAGTCGAATGAACTGACCGCCGAGCATACGTGCATTATGCTGCACATGCTGGAGCTGCGGGACCACAACTGGCTGCCCCTCTACTACCAGGATTTCCGACGACGCGTCCTTAAGCTGATGGGCAAGACATTCAGGGAGTTCGACACGAAACTCTGCCTCTCGCTGCTAAAGAACAAATCCGTGGAGGAAGCTAAATGTCAGCTGGACAAGCAAATCCTTGACGCATACTTTCTGCCACGACCTGCAGCGCCTGGAGAGCTATTGCCGCCAGCAGTCCGAATTCCGTCTGATCGTCGATCTGCTCTCGGACATTGCCCAGCTGTATTTCCAGGGCCGCATCGAGGGACTGAAGCTGGACATGGTGCAGAAGGCAACGCTATTGGCTCTCGGCATTCAGGGCAAGACGGTGGACGCAATTGGCCTAGAGCTCAATATGCCCGGCAATCAGTTGTTGGCCAAGTTCTTCGATGCCATGAAGAAGTGCAATCAGTGCATCAACTCCGCCCTCGTGGAACACTACGAGTCTAACATGGCGGATGTATCGGAGCTGCCGCGTGGCGAAAAGCTGCAACCGTTGTCCATGTCTCTCGACAAGGAGCTCGAAAAGACCGCGCACAAGATAACCAAACAGCAGCAAAAGGATCTGGAGCGTCTCATCGCCGAGGCGCAGGACGAGGCACTTCCCGAGAATTTGTCTTTGCAAGACATGAATGATGCAAACAGATCCGAGAGGTAAGGTATTTATCGTCTCTTCCTCTCTGTCACTCTTCGTTTGTCTCTCTCTTGGTCGTGCCATTGCCAACATTGGTTATGCATATTACGAGTATAAGAATCTATTGCTTCCCAAACTAAATTAAATTTAGAAAACAAAAATATTAACTAATTTTTAATTATTTCTAACTACGTTCTTTTAATCAAATGATCTTTAATTTGGCATCGCTGTGTTGATTTAACTAATATTTTTTTTCTAATTTTGCATTTTGCAGTGGAAAAGGAAACTCCAAACGACAGCCTGGCGGCAAATTCAAAAGAAGGAAAATGGACGTGGAAAATCCGAAAAAGACGAAGAAACGAGTCGGAAACAAATCTCTGATTTAGTTCTCCTATTTGTATAGCTTGTTTTATATAAGTTTTCGTAATAATAAAGAAAAGAATCGACGTAGAGTAAATTCCGACGTTGTCCTTAGCTGAGAAAAAGAAAACCCCGAGGGATAACCTAGAGTGAGATGCATAAGAAGAAACGAGTCGGAAATAAGTTTCTGATTTAGTTGTTCTATTTGTATAGTTTGTTTTACTATATAAGTTTCTGAAGTAATAATAAAAAGAGAATAGAATCGACGTAGGCTAAATTTTGATTGTGTCCTTGCTGGCCTTGGCAGCGGCAGCGGCCGCCCTACGTTGGTCCCGCAGATCCTGATAGCTGACGCCGGGATCCTTGTGGGAGTTGCGTGGAAAACGCTTCACCTTCGATCTCTTGTGTGTGACGGCCACTGTTGTGGGCAGCATGTTGCGCTTCTGGAGCAGCTTAAAGCGATCTGTGAGCAGATTACTCTCCGGCTTCACATTACGCAGATTGCCGGCCAAATCCTCAGGCATATTGACACCCAAATCGGGCTCCTCGAACTTGTGGCGGCCCAAACGCTTTGGCTCGAACTTTTTGCGCTCCGCCGTCACCTTGCGACGCTTCTTGATCTCATTGAGCTCCTCGGCCTCCTCCTTCAGTTCGGAACGTATCGATTTGATTCTGCGCAAGGGATAACATCAATTATAGACTGTCCAGAACTTATTGGTTGTTGGTCTTACCTGATCAGATCTGCGGTCTGTTTCTTGAGCGCCTTTTTGGCCTCGTGGAGACGCTGGAGTTCCTTCTGTTTGAGCTCCTTGTTGCGTGCCTGTTTGCTCTTCTTCTTGTTCTCCACAGGAGCATTTACTGAGTCATATGCCTTGGACGGCTTCTGATCATCTTCAGCTTCCGATGCAGCCTCTGCCAGCTCCTGCTCCCCCTCCGCATCCTGAATGCCTTCGCTCATTTCCAATAGGCGACGTTTGTCGCGCTCCTCGGGCGTCACCTTGCTAAACATGCTGGTGGTGACGCGCTTCAGATGCTGCTCCTTCTTGATGACACCCTCCTCGTGTTCCACAACCTTCGCCAACAGTTCCTGATGCGCTTTCAGCGAGGGATTGTAACTCATGCCCGGATGCGGTGGCTCAAACTTTCTACAAATATAAGAAACGAATGAAATTGGCCACAAGATTCGGTTGCCATTTGAACGTACTTGGCCTTGGTGGTCTTATGATGCAGACTGGCGTGCGTTTTGACCACCTTGCGACCCACGTTGCCGGCAATGTGCACGGCCAGATCGCGACTGACCCAACCCTTCTTATCCTTAAGACCTGGAATTTTATCGCGAAAGTCCTCCTCGACCCAAATGTCCTTGTCAGCCGTGGCGCCACGCTTGCGACCCGCCTCGTGATCCGCCAGGCGACCGTCCAGCTTCTCGTAGTAGAGTCCTCGATCGCTGTTGGCCTGACGATGCCGTCCCTTGGTCGGATTACAAACCTCCAGTTCAATGTTGCGTCCGTTTTTCTTCTGTCGCACATGATTACTGTGGGCACACATGATTAGCTGTGGCTGGCAGAAGTCTCAGATTTCAGCTGCTTACCGCTTGACAATGGGATCCTGCACCTTGGACGTGTTCTCCAGTGCCAGATGTGTCCGCATCGGTTTCAAGGCGTTCAGCTTACGTTTCTGTCTAACGGTCAACAGTTGGGGCGCCGCCTTGAGAGGCGAAGAGTCTACCGTAAACAGATCCTCATCCTTTTTGTCTGTAAAGGTACTGCGAATTTTGCGATTTCATTTTATTCTCCGTTGACAACATTGTTTACAAAAAATGCCACTTACCCGATGCGCTCCTCTTGACGCTGATCTTCGAGAAACTGTTCGACATCTTGAATGTCGGTTTTGCGCCAGGCCGATTTGTTCTTTTTCGAAATGCGTTTTTTCTTAATCGCAGAGTCCAGCGCAGCCATGGCGCTTCTATTTCCAGCTACTCTACGTGCTCCAAAAACAGAAAACAATCAAAAACTACGAGTGCGACTTCAACACGTGCAATCTGCTGGCGATACACAGCACTGAAAATAGTTCTTGCACTGCTTTCTGCTGTTAAGTCGACTGTGCGACTGTTAACTCAGCTGTTGTGCAGGCCATACACGGCACAATCAGGCGGGCAATCGTGACGTGTGTGAGTGGCCAATAACAATAAATTCAATGTCGCTCGCAATCAGTACAGTTTGCTTATCTCACTTGCGGGGGAGTGTTTTTTTGTTTTCCCATTGCCTCAATCAACACTCAATTTCAGTTTTGGCGGCAAATTTGAACAGCTAAATAAATCAATTAAATAGCGGTGTGCTCTGGAGAATCCGTACAGTCTCTCGCATAGATTTGAACACGTCGCTCACATTTTGCCGGTAAATTGATCTTATCGTATGTGTGTGTGTGTGTATGCTTGCTCGCTGATTCTCTGACGTGTACCAAACAAAACGATACGCATTGTAATGAATGAAGTGTTTTCGCCTTTTTGTTGTTGATTATCAAATTAAGCATTTAACTGCTTCAGCGTATTTATAAAATCCCGTTTGATCCAGGAATATTGCCACAGACGGTATTCAGCAGCCATAATGGACGCACCGACATTTGCCGATATCTCCGCCAAATTCACGGAGGCGACTCTCGATGAGATCATTCAGAATGCCGGCGGCACTAAACACACCTCGTACAAGTTCGGCGAGGGCGGCAAGAAGGGGGACTCGTATCTGAGTCGCGTGTTCCGGCTGTGCGTTTACGGCGTCAAAGAGCCGGAGGGCGAGCAGCTGGAGGTCAACGTGGTCGTCAAGGGCATGCCGGCCAATTTGCACAGACGTCGCCTGTTCCGCTCCATCGACTTCTTCCGCAACGAGATTCTGTTTTACACGAAGGTCATTCCAGCGTTCGAGGCGTTCCAGGCGTCGCGGCAGCCCATGCCAAAGAATCCCTTCAACGAGTATCCCAAGTGCTATGCCACTGTCTGCGATGGTGTCAACGATTTCATCGCCCTCGAGGATGTCGGATTCCGTGGGTATCGTTCCCCCAATCGGTAAGTAGAGAGATCGAGTGATAGAGAGGGACAGAGAAGAGAGATAGAAGAAACTGTCTGTGTCCTTTGGAATATCTAACATTTCAAATGTAGCGCAAGGATGTAAGATAATTAATTAATCTAATAAGATTCTAAATTAATAATAACTCTAAGTAGCAAATTAGAAAACTCAACAAATTTGTCATTCAATATTTTGCTTTTTATAGTAGGGGTATTCCTGTAACTGTGTGGCAAATCTTGTAAGACACAAAAATTGAAGGCAGCTTATTGTCATATTATTTAGGCATATTCTTGAAACAGATTAAAATTAGACTTTTAATAAATTTTAAAATTACTTTTGCTATTTAAGATGGTTAAAATGTTCACACTTTCTTTCGCAACATTTTTCAAATTTACGAAACTAAAATCTTATCAGTGGGCGCAAAAAGGGTCGTTCTACCGACTGATTCATTTAATCTAATCTTAATCTGTGCCCTGATATCATTTTTTGTGATACAGATATTAAATTTAGACGTTTTTAATTAATGGAAATTTTCTACTGATGAAAGTTATTTCTCTCGATTAAATTATTAGTTGAACTTAAAATTTGTTTGGGAAACCGATATCGAAATATTGGGGGAAAATAATAAGATCGATATTTTTCCGATGTTATGATTATTATTTGAATTACTAAATATTAATTTCACTTTTAGCATGAGCTACATTCAGCTGGAGGATGCGCTGCTGACGATGCGCACATTGGGACGCTATCATGGCGTTGCCTTGGCCTTCAATGCCCTGGATGCCGATAACTTTGAGAAGGCCGCCGGCAGCCTACAAGAGACTTACTACGGGGAACATACACGGGAGTGGTACAAGGACTTCCTCAAGCTCGCCCTGAAGGTCTCCGGCGATGCCGTGGAGAAGACCTTCCCCGACACCAAGTACGAGACGCTGGCGAAAAATTTTCTGCAGCCGCAGCTGTTCGATGATATGATCAATCTGGTCACTACCCGTTCCAAGTTGAGTGTCTTTGGGCATGGCGACTGCTGGACGCCCAACTTCCTCACTTCCTACAGTAAGGATGGCAAGCCGCAAAAGATCATTGTCATTGACTATCAATTGGCACGTTGCTCCTCCCTGGCGCTGGACATTAGCTTCTTCATCTATTCCTGCACCAGTCAGGAGCTACGTGAGCAGCACTACGATGAGCTGCTCCGTGCCTATTTGGAGAGTGCCCAGGATCTGATCAAGGATCTTGGCGGAGACGCAGAGGCTATCATCTCTTGGGAGACTCTACAGGAGGAGCTGAGGCAATTTGGTCGCTTTGGCTGTGGCATGGGCATCGAATCGCTGCCAATGTCCCTAATCGAGGACGATGAAGTGGCTGATCTGGATGCCATTGTCGAGGACGCTGTCCTCACCGATGTCTGGAACATTACGCCCTTCGAGCAGCCCGCCAAGCAGCAACGCATTGCCGAGATATTCAAGCATGCCATCGATCAGGGCTACATTAAGTAATCTCCTCAAAAATTCCACAACCAATCCCACAACCAATCCCACAAAACACTAAACCAGACTCGCATTATGCCAAGACAATAGTTACGTACGTGCAATTTTAACTGTAATTATCAGGAGAACAATAGACTCTGATGTTTCCATTTTGATCAAATTTTGACACTAGCTACCACAGCTCAAGTTCTAACGGTATTATTAAAGATATATATATTTTCATAATTAAATAAATAAATATTTAGATACATTTTTTGCACCACAAAAAACTATCAGAGTTTGATTTCAAATAGTGATATAATTCCAAATTATAGCTCGACTTTTCAATCGAAATGTTAAAATCGTCAAAACATCAATCGAGTTGTCGATATATCCATAAATCTTGATTGTTGTCCAGAATGTATAAATATGTCATAGACAGACAGTTCTTATATATCATATTTTTACAGTTAAACTATTTCAAAAACATTTTTTTTTTTTTTTTTTTTTTTATTATAAAACTATAATGAAATTTGTACAAGGGATGAGTGTACTGCTACCATTTATGGCAACTTAAACTAATCAGAAATTAAACTAAAAAAAACAAAATTATTTATGATGGAACATAACAATTAATTAAAGATAACTCATAAGGGGGAGGTTTAAGGGGTAATACTTTGGAGATCGTCTAGGTTTGGTCAGAGATCTTTAGGTCAAGGCCCGATTTAGGAGGTCTTGAGGGTGGTAATTCAAAAACATTGGGCTCGCTTTGAAAACAATCGTTACGAGTCCGCCCAAAAGTATGCTACAAATATTTCACACATCATTCTTGCTTGCTACTTTTTTTAAATATTAAAGTTTAAAAAATTTTTTAAATTTGATTTAATATTAAAAGTGATATTTAATTTCTTTACAGATTAAAATAATATAAAAATAAATAAAATGTGACAAAAAGTCCGATCTCTTTATTCCATATTGCTTCAGAGCCTAATTCAGTGATTCCTCATGTACAATGTACATATTTGTTTGTACAGATCTTGAAAACACCTAAGGAAAAAGGTATAGTGAGAAGGACAAAGATACAAAGAGAGAACGAAATAGCAGTAAAATTCTGAGAGTTATTCCACCCCCAACTGGTTTGACACAACCTTTCACTTGCTCTCTTTCCACTCTCTTTATAGCTCTCACGTTATCCGTTGCGATATTTCGGCAGTGTTGATATCTGCTCCCAAAAAATAGCTAGTTAAACAAGTTATCAGTTCCGGTAGAAATATGACACTTTTAATAATAATATAACACTTTAATAGCTTCAATTGAGAATTTTGTTCTCTGTCTTATTACAGGCGTATCAAGTTTCTTTTCCACGACCACTTTCTCCAGAATTCGAAAGGGTGCTCGAAAAATTTCATCGCGATTGGTTAATAAACTAGTATATACCTATGTGAGCTTTTGTTCATGCGCAAATTAGATACACGGCTAGATTATCTTAAAGTCGACCATTCTTGACCAAAGCCTTCTTAATTTTTATTATTGATTTATATCGCAATTATTTTAATACTTAACAAATCTTTAAAATCATCCAAATGTTTTGACTGAAAGTTGTATAAAATATTTAAATTCAGAAAAAAACACAAAAAAATATTTAGAAAAATGTTTTTTTCCTTTTTTGAAAAACTTAAATTCTCAAAATTTGAATTGTTTTCACTTCATAAATTAATGAAGATAAAAAAATAACAATTCAAAGGCAGGAAATTGATCAATTCCAGCTATTTCCCGCTAAAGCAATAGACCAGTTGTAACGGGGAAAGCTAGAAAGTGGGCAACACTGTCGTGCGGCGTCGCGACGTCGCTTAAACACGAGCATCGCTGGCGTTGCATGCCTCAGTCTCTCCACGCACGCGACGAGCTGCGGATCAACGCTGCGATCGTCGTTCGTCTCACAGTGGTTCTGAAATACATATATTAAGATCGAAGAAGCGTATTTAATTTTTGTATTATTACTACTCATATGTTTTTTTTTTGGTTAGTTTTTCCAAAATTTTGTACAAACGCATGTGAAAAACGCGACGGCATAGAAACGATGCCATTGCCATATATACAAATAAAATATATATGCATATATACATATATTTAGTTGTTCTACATAGAATGTGAATGCGTTAGATTAATGTGAGTCGCGAGTGCTATATGTACATACATACATATGTTATTATTATTTTTTTTGTTGTGGATTGTTTTGGATGCACTGCACTAAGGGAAAAGTGTCGAAGCGAAATGCATAAGAAATGCTAAATAAATTGTGAGTGCTGATTGATTGATGGATTGAAGGAGCTCGCCAATTGAGGAGCCTTCAAGCTTAAGATGTATAAAGCAAGAAATTAAGAAATCAACTGCAAAAAAGAAAACAAAGAAATATCATAATCAAAATAAGATAAACGAGCGACAAATCATCAAGGAAAACACGACAAACAAACAACAAAATAAGAAAAAAAGTGAGTGCTTCAATACAAGTATGTAGTATATATGGGTACATATGTACATCCATATGTAGTTATGACAGTCGGCAGATCATGATCATATTTTACTATATGCAATATACAAACCGACGGCAGACACACCGGACAGTGCTGGACAGACGGGTCCGGGGGCAGAGCGCATTCATGAGCTTGCTACGGTTATGGTTATGCTTATGGTTATGCCCGGTTTCGGAAGCAGCCCGCCAGTTGATGATGATCATCATGATGATGCTGCTGATCTCTCTCTCTCTCTCTCTCTCTATTTCTCTGCCTCCGTCTTTGTCTCTTGTCTCGTTGCCGGTCTCGCTTCAGCGTGTGTTTTATCACAGGCAAAAACAAGCGAGAGAAGCGGGTGGGCAAAGGGAGGTGGCTATGGCATCAGGCTGAATCTGATTCTGAATCTGTATCTGAAGCTGGGGCTGGGGCTGTGGCTTTTTCTGCAGCCGAAATGGAATGGAATTAAATTAAATCAAATGATAAAAAATATAAATCGAGTGTAGAAACAGTGGCAGCCCTCTGTTTCAGCAGTTGAAGCTCAGCGTAAAACACACAAAAACAAAAAAGAATAACAAAACACAAAATGCACAAAGCCAAAATGAGAATTGAAATCGGAATCAGAATCAGAATCAGCACCAGAAAATGAAACTGAATGAGAAACCCCTACAAAGTCCGACAAAACTGACTAAGCTACCAACTGGGAAACTGACAAACTCACGAACTGACAAGCTGATGGCATGATGGACTGTTGCACTGGCATTAGGGGGCACACACGCACACACGCACACACACACACACACACACACACACACACACACGCACACACTCACGCACACAGAGAGCAACTAATGGATATGCTCTCCCATGCTGTCGTATATTAACCGTGCACCACATGCCACAAAGCACTGCAAGAACGGAAGGAAAAAGGGCTAAAGGGTAAACAGCAGCAGTGCAGTTGGGAGACGGGAGTTGGGGTCGGGAATCGAGAATCGGGTATCGGGAGTTGTGGAGTCGGCACTTGTTACTTACTCCTGCTGCAACCGGTTGCCATCCATAAATAAATAGACAAATACATTGAACTCGTTGAAGTCAGTTTGCCATTGCTTACATAATGAGATTCCCCTTCATTTCCAAATGTCAAAAATCAGCGTGTTTTTCCGTCCGTCCGTCTGTCTGTCTGTCTGTCTAGTGTAAATATAAGTTGCTTGTCCTCGAATATCTGCATCTGCATCTGTAGCTGTTTGTATCTGTATCCGTATCTGTGAATGCATCAGTATCTCCATCTGTATCTGTTTGACAGCATCCGCTTAGTAATAAACTGTACACGTGCCCTGGCCAAACAATCGCAAATCGATGGTCAGCCATTTGGCAATTGCCAAAAATATGCAAACACACAGACATGTACATACATAGATACATATTGTTTATTTTAGCCAGAGATCTGCGCAATCACTAACTTTATACCCTGTACTTTAATACTCTCAACTTGACTTCCCATCTTTATAAAGAAAAGCTTTTTGTATTCGTCTAATAATTGTTTTCTTAATTTTTTTGCATTTTTAATTTTTCTCGATTTTACAGGACATCTCTTAGTCGCGCATTCACAGTCGACAAATTTTGTTTTATTTATCTTACTAACTCGCAATTTTTGATAAATGATTTGCAATTTGTGTGGGGGCTTTTTTTTTTGGTTCACATTGAAATAACAAAAGCTATTTAAAAAGTTTGTTATCGATAGACTTTGCATTCGCGGTATTCCGTCTGGCTTAAAGACAAAGAAAACAATATGCCCTTGTACTCTTCACATAACGGGTTTACAAATAATTCATAATATTAACTAGAACTATTTTTTCAGCTTCTAGCAAAGCAAACTGAAAATTCCACAGATTACTGCGATATATATTTGCCAGTTTAAAAGTTCTTGTTAATGTTATTATATTAATCCGCTAAAATATGGCTTTGAAATGTTGAATTGATGACAGGTTCAATCGATATCTCCATATGTTTCTGGACTGTTTTTCATTGAAAAATGTGAGATATGTTAAATATACATTTATTCTAGATAAAATGCTTTGTCTTATCTTATTGGATATTATATTATGTGCTTGTCACACATTTTTTTAGAACAACTTAAAGAAGTGGTAAATGTGATCATCAAAACTGTCATTGAAATGTTCATTGTAATCAAACTTATTTCAAGTTTTATTACAATTTGCATTGAACACTTTATAATAAATTGCATAACAAGTTTTATCGCAAGTTTCTTATAATTTGTATGACGCTTGATATACATTTATTTAAGTGAATTCTAGCTAAGACAGAGTACTTCAACACTTCAACACTTGACTACCCTACAAATGCTTTTTGTAGGGTATTAAATCCTTGTCATTCTAAAGATTACTGTGTGTCTTCATGTTATTATTGTATTATTGGTTTTTGGTTTTTACAGCGAAATTTCGCAAGCACACATTAACACACACACACACACACACACACACACACAAACTCGGAAAGGGACAGAGACAGTTGGACAAATGTGAGACAACTAACTGAAAAGCTCTAAACAATTCTACTAAATTGTTGTTGAAATGCCGCTGATCAGTCAGTGTTGTTCTTGCTACTGTTGTCGTTGTTGTTGTCGTTGTTGCTCATGGCGCGTTTCATTAAATTGTTGCTGTTTGCTCATGGAAACGTTTTAATGGTTTGTCGCGCTTGGAATTTACACAACAATGTGAAGAAAAACAACAAAACCAAAAACGAAAAAAACACAAAAAAAGACAAGTAATGCTAATAAACAACAAAAACAATCATAAAGCAAAAAGCTGTGTGCATTCAGTTGATATTTTAATAAATGCCACTGATGATCGCGGTCTGTTGTTGTTGTTGTCATTGTTGTCATTGTTGTCGTTGTTGCTGCCTCAAGGAGAAATGTCTCTTTTTCTTTGTGGTTCTTTAAATTTGTGTCCAATCTTATGTTCCGCAAGGGATTTAATTGGCATTTGTATAATTGATTTTAAAAATAATTTGTAATAGTTATCAATCTTTAAATTAGGCTTTCCAATAAGTCACATTGCACAGAAGAACCAAAAGAATTATTTTATTAATAGTTTGCTTAAAGTCCTTGACTGGGATTGAAAAGCAAGTCTAATCCGAGCACTTATTTTGTAAATTAACAAAGTATTCCAAAAAATTAAACTTGCTTTAATAAATCAATACATCAATTATCTTTTTTTTATTTATATACAAGTAATTTCAGTTTTATATATAGTTGCTTCAGATAAATTATAAATTATATTTAATTTGTAAAAAATTACTGTCTTCTTGAATATTTATAAATTTACTTATGATTGCTTGAGATTCATTATAATAACGAACAATTTTTAATAAAGGAGAAGTATCTTTTATGTTGAAATAATACTTAATACTTATTCAGGTTTCTCTACTAAGAATATCGAGTTAAATATATGTATGTATGTAGATAATGCAATTTCATTTGTTGGATTGTAATCCATTTGCATCTGGGGCCCAGTTAAGAGCGAAGGCTCGGGCTGAGTGACCCATTTCGAGGACTGGTACGCTGTTTCGGTTTCAATTAGCAGCGAGCTGCAAAATGCAACATGATTTAAATTGCTGTCGCTGTCAGTTGTCAGACAAGAGCGATAACAACAACGACAGCAGCAACGACAAGGCGCAGCACGCCTCAGACGCACCAAAATGTATCTTATAGATACACGTCTCTGACATAATAATCTCGGCAGGCACAAAGCGAGCAGATCGCTGTTGTTGGTGTTGTTGCAGTTGTTGTTGTTGCTGCCTCAATGTCTCTGCAGTTACCACACGCCGGCCTGTGGCCTCCTTTGCCTCTTTCTCGTTCTCGTTCGCTCTTTCTGTTTCTTTTTCTCTCTCTCTCTCGCGAACTATTCGGAATTTCTTGGATACTATAAGTACGTACGAGTATCTTTATCTATATCTATACTCGTATATATAAAAGTCTTGCGCTAAAAATATGCTACACTTGATTTTATATTCCTGTTGCCGTTATTCTTGTCGTTGTCGTTGTTGTTTTTGTTTTTGTGGCCGATTGCACTTTTCGTTTCGAGTTGTTCCCCTGTTCGAGTTGCTGGCCAAGATCAGGAGCAAACAGCAACAGACTGGGACATGGTGCCAGGTCAGGGACATTGCTAGCTTGGCTACTTCACTTTTAACATTTAGTATTGAGAACCTGAAAGCATCTCAAAAGTATCCAAAATCCAAAAAACTACCTCATACTATCTGTACCGTCCCTGGACATATTCTAGTTGTTTTTCTTGCAGTTAATGAACGGATTATATTTATTATTATTATCAATAGAGACCCGACGCTATGAAGAATTTAAAATGAAAAAGTAAAATAATAAATTTCATTTCAAATTAAATAACAAGTAATTATCTATATAAATTACTACTACTAAATTTAAAATTAATCCAAACATTTATATCTTTGTAGTGTTTATAACCCTGGGGTTAATCAATAAAAATCGAATGTGATTCTTGTATACATCAAATACTTACGGAAGAAGCGTTAATTTGGTCGGTTTTCACTTTTTAAAGCACCGTTTTAAAGATTTCCTTTTAAGATTTATTGAAATCAGAGATAAAGAAGCTAAGTCATCTGGTGCGACAACAGATCTTATTTATGGGTTAAATACATATATTGATATTTAATTTGTTAATTTTTGCGACATGACGATTGATTCATCTGACAGACAGAGAAAGAGTGAGCGAGAGAGAAAGAGAGAGAGTGAGTGAGAGAGAGAGAAAGCGAGAGAGAGTGAGAGAGGGAGTGAGTAAGATATACAGAGGAGAGCGAGACGAATGGCGCAGGGCCAATAAATAATGAAGACGACGCAAATTGGCACATTTGTTAAGTTGGCCAAACATCAAAGGCAAAGCAAATAGATACGACTTTTTTTTGTATCTGGTAAATATACTTCTGGCCATTTGTTATAAACACACACACAGCGCACACAGTCACAGATAAACAGACAAAACCGGAACCATTCAGCGTTAGAGTACCACTACTAATCATCATTCAATTAACGTTCAAATGCGTTTTTAATAGCCGCTGACAAAATTGGGCGTGGCAGGTGCACCATAGGAAATGCCATTGCCTTTTATAGGCCAACTTCCGATATGAAATGAAATTCATTAGAAATTGAATTTGTTGACCGGATCATGGTTCGTTTTACTATAGCTACAATATCGATAGTAAACCGAAACAGACAGCCAAATGAGGGAATACCCTCCCAAGTCTCAATACCGATCTCAACCCCAACCGAACCCCAATTCCAAATTTCTCAACTCTTTCGGTTCCACTTTGATCAATATTCCAAGTCAATTGATTGATCTGCTAGTGCAGTATCTTTTTATCTTGATCGATTGTTCCTGAAGTTGCTCAGTGAGATATATTTCATTCCTCTCCCTCTCTCTCTCTCTCTCTCTTTCTCTGTCTTTATTCTTGCCATTCTCTTTCGGTCAACTCATAATTCATAGCATAGGCTCGTATATCTACCCAAGTATTAGTACTATCTACATATTCATGCCCCTTTATAAGCCAGTGCGCTTCCCTATTCCTCTTCTTCCTATTTCCCCTTCTCTACCTCTTCTTGCCCCCTTCGGCCCATCCCTTCCCCTGTGCTTTCGTTGACCATTGAGCTGCTCAGCTCGTCGGTTTACAGTGCCGGTGGCCATCCGAGTAATGGTTGATTTTAATTAAATATATCTTCTTCCTGTTGCTGTTTCCATTATATTCGTTTCATTTCGTTTTGACATGTTGTTGTTGTTGTTGTTGATGGTGTTGTTGTTGTTGCTGTCATTGCTCTATGAGGTCGGTGCCGTATGCTAAACCAAAACCGCTTTACCACCGCCCATCAAACTCGCTCTTCCCCCTCTGTTTTTCCACACTTCACTACGGGTCTCATTTGCAGCCAACAAGTGCGGTCAGTTTTCATTAGTTTCTCTAAAACCAACTGATCATAGTGTAGATTAAATACATACATATGTATTTGGTTTCTATATTAGTTGTATTCATCTGCATATATACAGACTTACTCTATTATAAATATGATCGATTTTGAGATCAATTACAGTTATTAAAAGCGTAATATGTAACTTTATTGAAAACTTCCAGAGAAAAACTTTTCATTTTCATAGAACATTCTCTTATTATCATTTCGAAATTTTTCATATTCTACTTGATTTCTTTTCAAGTTATTGCAAATTTTAACTTAGATAGTTTTTTTTTTAATTTTATCAACATTTTTTGAGGCTTCGATTAAATTCGTTTCCTTCTAAATCTATTTTTACATTTCCAATTATTTAGAATTGTTCTATTTAGTTTTTAATTTTCTAATTTTTTAAAACACTATGGGAAAGCTTAAGAATTTTGATCAGATCCTTTATTGTCTAAGGCCATTTTGCAATTTCCACCTAAAGTCATACTTAATTTGGATCCAATTATCTTTTTTGGAAAATATTCCTCCAAAAAAAGATATCAGAAAAATATGTTGAAACAAATTTGAAAAGCACTTGATAAAGCAGTTTGAATACTTTTAAAGACTTTTTAAAAATCTAAAACTATTTGACACAGGTGCAATAATCGATATATTTGTCAAAAAGTTTTAAATTTCTATATAGTCTTTTATATTCTAGTAAACTGAACATGTTTATTTGATATATAGTTTTTATTAGCGTGCGTAACGATACGGAACTGAAACTTCTGAATACTAACATTTTGATTGGAGTGAGGCTTGATTTGGTTTGATTGGTTTTTCTTGGCCTAACCCATTACAACGGAAGTGAAGCTACTGCCTTGTGGTGGATGTGTCTTTTTCTTCCTCTCTCTCTCTCTCTCTGTCTCTCTCTTTCACTCTTTTGTTGATCTCGAGTTGCTTTCCGATGTACCATTGACTGACAGCCACTGCATAAATAATAATTGTATGCCATTTATAATAGTTTCGTTGTTGTTGCTGACAGTGCAGTGAGGCAATGAACCGAGCGAAGCAAGAGTGAGGAGCAGGGCAGGGCAGGGAGATAGAGGGAGAGCGGGAGAGAGAAACAGATAGAGATAAAGAGAGAGTAGGAGGTTTGGAGAGTGTGCGAATCGACGATGCACCCCGTTGACATTAAAGTTGATTGCAAACTGTACGCATTTATGATGTTCATAATGGCGATGATGATCATGAAGATGATTACGATAATAATGATGATGATGGCGTCGCATTAACATCGTTATGATCATCATTGGCCGCCGGTCGGTTTATTAGTTTGCCTTTGCGCGCGTTTTATGGGCGAGAATGGCACCCCGTCTCTCTCCCACACTCGCAGTCTCCCGCTCTACTTCTCCCTCTCCCTCTTTCGCTCTCTCTCTCTCTCTCTCTCTCTCTGTAACTTGTCGCTGCCCGCTGTGCTGCCATTTTCCATTAGTTTGCAACTCTATTTCAATAAAACGAGAAAAACAAGCGCCGAGATTCCCTACAGATTTTCCATGATGAGTGTGTGAAAAGCTTGTGCATGGGAAAATGCACAAATGCCATAATGTTAAGCGAAAAAATGTACAAATAAATTTATATATTATTTATTTATTTTTATATTAATTATTACTTATTTATTTAAGTTTTTTATGAATTTTTGTTTGTTTCAACAGAAATGCAGCCACGCACAGCAACAACAACAACAACGAGTCAAACAACGAGTAGCTGTAACAATAACAACAACAACAACAACTTAACAACATTAGCCATAATGCATAGATCAACAAGAACAACAACAACAACAACAACAACAACAGCACGGAAAACAAACGCAAACTCCAAATTTCACAAACGCCGACGAAGGCGACAGCGCAGTTGGCAGCGCAGCAGCAGTACAGCAACAGCAACAGCAACAGCAACAAAAACCACAACTAGAAGATATAGCTATTCAAATCTAAGCAGAACTGGCGCCTACCTGACGCTGCTGCTCCTAACCTCAACATGTTCCTTGTGCGCCTCCGTCTCCATCTCCGACTCCGGATCTGAAACGAGCGCCGTCAGCAGCAGCAGCTCTGCTTCTGCCTCTGCTGCAGCCTCTGCTGCTTTTGTGGTATCCAGTTCACCGTGTGCACCGCAGCATTGGTGGAACCAGCTGCAGGGCAAGTGCACGCCCTGCACCAGCTGCCAGGGCGAGATGATTCTGCTCCGACCATGTCAGCTGCACATCGACACCGTGTGCGGTTCCATCTACGATCTGAAAATCGATTGGGTTGTGCTCGCCAAGACGGAGCGCAACTGGAAAGAGGTAAGCCGCAAACCCAATGTGACCCTTCATTTCCTTAAATCCTAATACACCTTTAAGAGTGGCGTGGCAGACCCTATTATGTATTAATGTGCTTCGATATTTATTTTATTACGCTTCCAACATCAACCGAACGTAATCGGCAAAAACAACTCAAAACTTAACACGGAGTCAGAAAACGAAATGGATTTTTCATTAAATTAAAAAGTACGCTTTTTCTTTAATATTGATATCGACGTATCTTCATTTACTAGACTACATATTACTTATACAACATTTCTGATGGCCAATTTCAAATCCAACTATCCAAACTCTACTTAAGCCATAAATAAAATTTGTCCACGACAAATAAATAAAAGAAAAATGAAAATACATAAATGTCGATACTGATTTCTACTTTAAAGCATATACATACATACATACATTAGGGTGCATAGATTTATTTCACCCAAAAATGGTAACCCATTTAAGTAATCTACGGTCAATTCTAAGATGATTTCAAAACAAATGAAATATAATGTAACAAATCTGGGTTTAATTCTTATTTGTATATCTTTATATTAAATGATACGTATATTTTAAATGTGTAATTTGCAAGAGTAGTGTGTTGATTAAGCTGAAAGATACTGTACTAGAACTGCTGGAGCTTGATGACTATATATATTTTTGAAAATTTGCATCTTATGAGTGCCATCAGTCGAAAATTGAGTGCTGGACTTGGCAAGGGTATTAGATTTTCGGCAAGCCGAAGATAACCTATATATTTTTATCAGTTTTTAACATTTTTTGTATTGTCCTTACAGCGCCGAAAGTCCTCGGAGTATGAGCATGTTGATCAGCCGACGGCGCTGCAGCACTTGACGCACGAACAGCTGCAGCAGTTGCACGAGGAGGCAGCTGCCGCTCTGCCCCTCGACTGGCAAACGGGCGCCCTCTTTATAGCGGTGCTCGCGTGTCTCCTCTTCTTCTCGGTCGCCGCCTGCATTCTCATTCACCATATGCGACAATGGCGTCGCATGGAGCGTCGATTGGATCAAGGTGAGTCTCCAGTCTTCCAATTCGCAATCAGTTTTATCCTTGCAACTTATCTATGAATGAGAATGCTCGAATATGGGATACCCTGGACACATTCCTAACTCAACATACCATTAGGCAAAACAGTCAAATCAATAACCTAAATCATGAATAAGATAGTATATTTTAAATAAAACGATTTGCTTAAAAATTGTTGCTTTGCATGTATTTTTCCATTTCGAAAATATAAAAATGCAAGAGTTTAGATAGCTAAAGCTTAAGTTTCAAGATCATGTGTATGTTGACCATTCGATTAAAATATTTGGAAAATAAAAAATATAATATATTAAACATATATTTGAATGTTTGGTATCCATTATTGAAAATACAAGAACTTAGGTCCAAACTATTATATAAAGCTAGAAAATAATTTTTTTTTTTAAGTTTTCTTATAATTTGCAATTGGCTGAAACATATTTAGTAGATAATGTTTCGGCTAACTGGGACGCTCGCTTCGACTTTCACACGCCTCGACCATGGCCTCGACATGATCCTCGTGCATGGGGCACCTTTAACCCCCACACTCTCTGCACATGCAGCTGCTTTCTATGCGTCGCACGTTGCACGTTGAATTTCCAAAGGTTGCAGCGTTTCAGTGGCAAAGGCAATGACAATGGCAGTGGCAGTGGCAGTTCGCTGGTCTTTTCTGTGGTCAGTCCACTGCTTAGCATGCCCGGCATGTGGTTGAGTGTTATTTGATTTCTCGTAGAAAGCTGAGAGAAACAACCTGCAGCAATATCAACAACTACACAGAGCCCTAAAACGTGGCCAACTCACAACTCGTACATATTTATAAGCCGACGGGCCAGAACACGACACTTTGATGTATGGGAGCTCCGACAATCGCCAGCGGCATCTCCAGCTCTGACGTCGACTGCGACTGCGACTGCGACTCCGATTCCGAACCCAAAGGCAGCTCCATCGCCTGCGGCATCGCAAAAGACGCTCGTCCCTTTGCGCAAAGATTTCCAGCGAATCGCAGCAGCAATCTCGCTCCCTCTCTCCCTCTCTCCCTCTCTGCCTGTCTCTCTGTCTCCTTCTCTATCTGTGCGTCTCCAGAGCTGCATGTTAATGAGGTGCCCCTACATGAGCTGCGCCTGTGCCAAAGTAGAACGAAACGTCCAAATATTTGGCGCATGTTTTGCGTCCGTGACGTCGCCTCGTCGCCTGTCAACGCGTTTTGCACACTACGCAGCACCTACAACACATTTCATTTCTTTCTCTTCTTCGTTTTGTAATTCTCATTAATATTTTTCATTAGTTGTTTTTCATTTTGCATTTATTATTTTGAAACTTATTTATTTGTGGTTGCCGCTCATGTTTAACCTGGCCGCAACATGCGCTCCATAATACAACTGCATGAGAACCAGCCGCTAAAATGATCATCAAAGTTTGTAATGGTTTCGATCATCTCCATTTAAAAATTCTACACTCAGAAAAATATCTGTTATCTTTTTAAAGTTCATAAGAGTCTAGCATGGGATTGGTTTAGCAAAGTCGGAATTCTATTGAATATCCTGATTAACCTATTTTTTTATCCGATTTGTTGGTCATGATCCCGATCTACTTTAAAGGCTAGAAACTAACATATATACAAAAACTAAAATTTTTTAAAATACTTAGTTATTGTAACAGAATTGAGTAATTTAAATTATCCTAGTTAAATAAAAATTGTTTCATTTCATTATGAATTTAAATGAATGTCAAATAGTGACAAGAAAACTATTGAATATTTAACAAATATATCATAACAAACAGTTCTTCAGACTATGCACATTTAAACTTTAGTTCTGGTAATGTGCGAGAAGTCAAAATTTCTAACACGTATATAATTTCTCCATTTTGGGAATTTCTTTTAAAGTGCTTAATAGTAGAGCAAACATTTATATTATAAATGGCTTAAATTAACTTTTTTTTGTTAAATTTATGAATAATCATATTGAATCTGTGGCTCTTTTTTCAACAGCTGCTCAGGGCCAAGAAGTAAAAAAAAATAAAGTTCATTCCGCTGTCCTTGACAATGATAATGTAGATGTTGATGTTGTTTCGTTTGATGCTGTTAAGGCAATTGGTTTCATTCCCAAGACGGCATAAAACATTAAGCATTCTCGTAGAGAGCCATTCATACATGTGTATTTAGGGCCAAGTATTCCCCCTCAAATGTCATAATAAAGCAGCATTTAAGAAAGACGCAACTTAAATGAGGCATGCAACGCGGCCGCACACATCTTCCAATATTTTGTATCTTTTGAGGGACCCATTCTCCCGTCTTCAGTTCCCCCGCTTCTTTATTTGTCAGCTTTGAGTTTTCCACCGATTTGACGTTCCTTGCGGATTTAGTTAGAACTTTTACGAGCCAAAGACTTCATAAAGTGGCTAGAGTATAAAATTTTATTGAATTTCCACATGACAAAGCTGTCGAGTAGTTCATATACTTAACTGAATTTCTCTGTGTTGTCGGGATTTTAAGAAAAGAAAAGTACCGAGCTAACAATAACAATTATGGGTTGGAATGTAGACTATTTTTTAGACTCTCAACTCGTCTTCTCGCTTTTCCCAAAAAAAAATAGTAACCTAAGAAAAATCTTCAATTATATGGACAACTTTTTATTTGGTGGAAGTTTCTTTAACACTAAGAAACTACTTATCCAATGAATCTTTAGTTCATGGAGTGTAATAACTCTTTCTTCTGATTTCAGCTTATTTAAAACTCTTGGATATATATATTCTTATTCAGTTGTAGTAGTTTCCTTAATATTTATTAAAAGAAGCTTTAGCTTGTTATTTTGAAGCAATCAATTTGAATTGAATTGGACTTATTGGATATGATGTAGATATATTCAGTTGAAATTTGGCAGTCAGAACTTGAAATGACTTGAGCTCACTGAGTGTTGAAAGTTTCATCTTTTCCACTTCTTAGTTCGTCTAATCTAATCTTTTTCTATTTTTGATGCCTCTAGACTTTGGCTGCCACATGCTGTTGAGGCGCAACAAAAGCTGAAAAGTAAAGAGAAATAATAATAACAACAACATTGGTTAACAGCGTGAATTTTCCACGCTTTTCACGCCTTTCCACCCACGGGCTACGAAATGTGGGGGGTGGGACTTGGGAGACTGTTGTCTGTTGTCTGTTGTCTTGGGGGCCTCTGTGTGGAAATTTATGCGTTGCTTTGATAGGTTCCCGTGTTGTTCTTTTATGTAATCATAATTCAGCGTGTGTCGACGTCGAAGTCGACAGCGACAGCGACAGCGACAGTGGCGTTGACGTTAAAGTCAGCCCACGCAGCGATCAGTGAAGAAGTGCAGCCATGTCCAGTGTGAGAAATTTATGAAGCCGACAACGAAATGAAAATAGAGAAGCCAAAGGCGAGAAATGAGAAATGGGACAGACAGATAGACAGATAGACAACAACAAGAATAACAACAACAACAACACTTGCCACTACAAACGATCCTGACAGTGGGGCGATCTTAACGATCCCAGAAATGTCGGAGATGGCAACTTTACCCATCCTCAGACCAGGGGAAGACCGGAAGCAGCTCAACACACACACACACACACACACACACACACACACATACATGCATCTTTGTCCAGGTAAATCAACACGTGCAACGGAAGAGTGAACGTCGCTCCCCTTCCCCTGCACTTCTCCATGTCTGCATCTGTTGCATGCGGCATGCGGCATGCAGCGTGACTAGCTCAAGGACAAGCGGATGTTTGTAGACCGCAGAGTCGAATCACTTCCGTGGGCATGTAATGAAATTCCAAAATCATGTCACAGCCACAAAATGCAATAAAACAAACGCAGGGCAGGAAATGACAGGCAGCAACGTTGACAGCGACGCAAGCAGCGACTGCGACTGCGACTGCGACCGTGACTGCGCCGGCAACGTGGACAACTCTTTGGATTACAGATTTGTTTGCTGTTTGTGGATCAACAGATGAAAAGCGGAAAAACAGTGTCAACTGAATGGGAAATGTTGCTGTTGCTCTTGGGGCATGCCACAAGTTGCACGTACGACACATGCTGCTCATTTCAGTCGGCCGTCTTCCGTCGTCATCTATAAATAGTTGGCGAATTCGAATCGATTTTTCAGCCCATACTCGTTGTTGATGATTAAATATTGGACCAGCTGCTCGGTTGTACAGGAAGTTGTTGCTGCCACAGGAAAGGTGTGTGGCTGGGGCGCATTCAAGCGCTCAATTGACAATTGCCCCGTCGTGTTGCACAGTCCTGCCCCGCCCCGCCAGTGTCTCCCATCGCGTTGCTTTTAACTGCTTCCCATTTTCAATTTGCATTTTAATTTCCATTCGCTTGGCACGCGCTTATGGCTTTCTTCAACTTGGAAGTGCGCTGCCAGCCAAAGACGCAACCGAGGCAAAGAAAAGACGATACATTTGCCCCGTGTGGCAGCTAAGCAAATGCAACAGATCTGCGCGCCACTCGCTGAAAATGTTACAGTCCAAGTCGGGGGATCTGTTCCCTGCCTTTTAACGGCTGGTCCAAAAATAGCAATGCATCTTGCTGCCTGGGGAAGGCAGAGAGGGGGAAAAAGGGGCGAGGGCGAGTCGCGTGGCGTGACAGACAAACTTGCAATTTCGAGTATATCCCGACGGACTTCTTGTACACAAAACTACACAGACTTGCCGAAGAGCGATCTCCACGGCTATAGAGACAATGCTGAAAAATAAAGCGAAAAAACCTTTATTCTCCTTTACACATGCTACTGAAATACCAGCAGCAGGATCAGCTACGAATTCCGCTCTTTCGCAGAAAACATCGCTGCTCGTTACTGCATGCAACTCAGATTCTTCCTTGTTGTGGGAAATTTATGACAAAGTTGTACAGGGTATTTTATGTGGACCCAGAACGTAGAGAAAGAAAGTGGGAGTTGGAGAGAAAAGAGAGAAACTTCGTGAAAAAAGCCAATTCTTATAATATAAGGATTCTTAATTCTTCATTGAAAGATCAATTTACAGTGAAAAAGTACTGAGCTTCATTGTGAATCAAAATTTGAAGATAAACCCTGTAAAAAGCAATTTTAAAAAAACTTAGCTTGACTTGAATTTCCAAACTTCGCTTCGGTTTTAGAGAGCATTGCAGAACTCATAAAAGTAAATATAATATCTTATAAAATGATAATATTATAAAAAAAATGGTAACTATTACGAAAATCTATAACAACTGAAATTTTAAAATATAAGTTCAACTCTCTCTTTGATCTTCATTATTATTAAAATCGAATCAAATAAAAAATCGCATTCCAAAGAAAACACAAAAACCAAGAACTGAATTGCTTTTATATGGGAATCTTTCCACACAATTTCGTTTCTTTTAGAGATCACTTGGATCACATGATCTGTTAAAATTGTTTCAGCTTGCAACACCTCTCCCCCTTCAACTCCTCAGTTCCCTTTTCCATAACTGTATGCCATTCAATGTTGGCTATTTGTGTTTCTTTCCGGATTTGCTGTTTTCACTAATCAGTTTGCTAGAATCTTCTTGGCATACAATTTCCATGGAAAAATCGACTGTGCCGTTTTCCCAAACTGTTCCAAACAAAACTGACACACACACACACGAGGTAGACATGTGTAGATATACACACGCACACACACACACACAGTCTCGCACCTCACTATAGAGAAACTCATCGACATGCACTTAATTTTCTTCGGCGCATTGAAATTTTTTTAAACTAATTGAACTGCGCAAATTTGAAAATTTGTTTTGCTTTTCCCATTTTCCTATATTTTTCCTTCTGCTTTTTCTCAAAAATCGTACAACGTAGCTGCTATCGTTGTTGTTTTTGCTGTTGTTGTTGTTGGGTGAAAATTCGCTGAGATTGTTTATAATAAAATGTAAAGAACCGATCGCAGCCGTCGCGTCTGTTGGGCAATGGAACTTAATTTTCCTCTTGATTTTTTTCTCAGTTTTTCTCGACGTATTTTCTCTTCTTTTATCCATTTCAATTTATTTTTTTTTTTTTGTTGACTTCAGTTTAAAAATAAATGATAAATTATCTGCTGGCTGCTGTCTATTTTGACCACGCCTCTTGTATACTCCCACAGCTGCTTGTTTACAAGTCGGAAATGCGCCCAGTGCCCCCTCCTCATTCCTTTGACCCCCCCCCTCTGCTCAAGCTCCCGTAACCCCCCTGACCGCTTTTCGATTTCCTGCGCCAATCGACAATGCCCACAGCAATAACAATTGCTGATCTGACAGCGCGAATACAAAAATATAATAAATATTTCAGCAGTCTTATGGCCGTAACTACAGCCATGTTTATGAAGGCCATAACATTATTTATAGACCTTGCGAATATTACTTGCTATTTGTATAAACGCTATTCGTTCCGAATTTTCCATTCGCTGCATGCTAGTTTATCGTATTCCTTTAATTTTATTAGATTCCATCGATTGTTCTTTCATCAAATGGTAATCGTCTGTTATTCAAAAGAAATTACAATTATATGTCAGG
Organism: Drosophila rellima; assembly: GCA_035043635.1. Taxonomy (NCBI): domain Eukaryota; kingdom Metazoa; phylum Arthropoda; class Insecta; order Diptera; family Drosophilidae; genus Drosophila; species Drosophila rellima. Next base: position 2,136,730 of record JAWNMV010000134.1, on the reverse strand, counting down.
CAAGAAAATCTTTTTTAAAGTTTCCTTTCGCTGATCAAATGAATAATCAAAACAAAAAAGTGTCATTGAAGCATTTTTAATCAGCGAGAAGTTATAAGTTTCTAAGTTTGCCTTTTATCACATATCCAATGAATTTTATGATACGAGTTTTTCAATAACATTTCTGGTTATTCTGAAAGTCGACCAAAATATAAGGAAAACTACTTTTCGTTGATCGTCGAGTTGATCATTTGACTGGTTACTGAAAATATGTTTTCATATTTCGAGATAATCTTAACTCAAAGAATTTGATTTTTTCTTTTTTAAATCCAATTTCGATCATTGATCAATTCAGTAGTTACAAATCACTGGACACTAAATAAATAGCCATAAAGAATTCACTATTAATCAAAGAACTTTCAATATTATTATCGATAAGCTGACCTACTCAATTTTGTTGTTGTTATTAGTTTATATATAGATTAAGGCCAGGCTTAAGATCATCGAGAGCAGGTCTTCTGAAGTTACTTAAGGATTCAATGCCTGATATTTCTTTCGTTCGCATTACCAGACATCGATCAACTGCACAGTTATTGATCTTGAGTTATTCTAAGAAAAATTCCAGATGTTGTTAATGGTTTTTGTAAACAGTTTTCCATTTCCATTTCCATTTTGATTCTAATTTTCTATTTTCCATTAACGGCCTTCTACTTTCTGTTACTTGCAGATGTGGAAGAGTTGTCCACGAAGCTGATGGCCAAGCTGGCGGAGGTGCAGAGTCTGGACGGGGGCACCTTCTTCATTGGCAATGCGGATGCGCTGCGCGGTCTGCCCGCCTCGGCAGTGACGGCGGCCTCGGCGGCTGCGTCGGCAGCGCAGTCGGGCATCTTTCAGTCGCAACATGTGCTGCTGCCTGGTAAGTGTGTCAAAGGTCGTGCCACTTGAGATCGATCGGTCAAGCCCAAATGTCAAGTCGAGTCGACTGACCACCCGGGGAGGTGGGGCGTTGCAAGCGTTGCAAAGTCGCCGCGGGATAACGATAACTAACATGCAACAGACCAAAGAATTTCTTTTGTTAAACATTTTTTGTTGCTTTGCGCCTTTTTTTTTTTTGATTAATTTTGTGTTGTGCTGTGTTTGTTTTTTTGGCCAAGGCGTTTGCTAATTTGCATTTAAATTGCCCATTGAGCCCGTGGGCGGCGGCCTCTTGGCGGCGACAATAGCCGTTTAATGGGCCCATCCAACATCCAACATCCACAATCCACAATCCACGATCCAATGCGATCGCAATTGATTCCATGGCAAATGCAAATGAGAACGCGTCCGTTCTGAATTTTAATATTATGGGGGCCTACGACTGTCACTCCGTTTTGACAGCGACGCTTGTGGCCCACAGCTCAAAAAAAATAACAAAAAAAATAATAATAATAATACTTTACTCACATATCTCTTTATCTCTCTCTGTCTCCCTATTCTCTGTCTTTCTGTAGTGGAAAAGCATGCCAAGCATCAGGAGCGACGCATTCTGAAGACCCTACAGCCGGGCAATGTGTACATCGAGGAGAACAATGCAGTTGGAGTCGGTGGAATAATTTCCAACTTCAAGGGCTGAAGGTCAAAGATAGACGAACTGTTTTGTTGGTAACTACTTAACAGCAACATGAAGCCAAGCAACAACTGTTGTACAAACGAGAAAACAGCTTGAGAACTGGAGAATCAAACTGGAGAGAATCAAACGGATAATTATCTATGCTAATGCGTACGACTATATTTTTGTCTAATAATTAAATATAATTTAAATGTTATGTTGACTTGTTTGTAATGCAAATGCAAAGCAATTAATATATAAACCAATATCTATATATATATTGCGTTAGTTATGTGTGTGTGTGTTGGCAAATAATTTGCCCAAAACTAAATACATATATATATATAAATATGTATTTTGGACAAAAATTTGTACAGATTATTTGCCACGCCCAGCATAACATTAATTCTAAATGCGAAATTGGCAAATCGTTTTGTACATACTTATCATAAAGCAAAGAGATTTATTTTTTTTAAATTTGTTTGGGATTGGAATAGGATTTGAAAGAGGAAGAGTTACAAACTAAATATGGATGAATATCTATATTAATATTGTAGTACCCCCGTATGATTAACAAATTTCTACTTAATGTAAATATTAAGGCGAGCGAACGCGACAACGAAGTGGCACCAAGTGGAACCAGGCAATATCGGGAGCATATCAGCTACTATATAGTTACTATATAGTCGGTCATATTGTATATCACACATAATATCGTTTCATCGAAAACACAACCATGCACTATATATCTATCGATAGACCTGTATCGATGTAATACCATATTTAAAGTACTATATTAATATTAATTAATTCATTATTTAACGAGCGTTTCGTTTACACACCTTTTTTTTATTATTTTTAATTATTTGTTTATAGCGAAATATGCGAAAATATTCAAATAGAATTATAAATATCAAATATTTTATAATAATAATTAAACAACAACAATAACAAAAATAAAATCGCATACGAATTAACAACAATAACAAATAACGACTATCAATAAGCAACATAATAGATAGCAACAAAATCGAAGCAAAAATGTAAAATTCATTTCAATGAAGGAAGATCACAACAAAAAAAGAGCAAAATGTATACATATGTTTTAAGTGCTATAAGTGTGCAACAATAAAAAGTTTTATGAATTAATTTACTTGTTTCAACTTAATTTCAAATGTTTGTGTTTATTTATTTCAATTTGCATTCTTTCCTTTCCTTTTTTCATTTATTTACAATGTGTGAATTGAAGGCTTTCAATTGATTTGCTGTCCGATTAACTGTGAGCATTGGACAGAGACAGGTCAAGGCAAATGGAGCAATGTAGACCCTGAACGTCGGCAATTGAGTCTGTGTCAATGATATATCATATACTTACATACATATTTATGTTTGGATCGAAGCATTACAATTCTCTACAAATTATACTGAAAAATTTATGATAAATAAACACTGACGATTGACCCCTGACAGCTATACGATTAACTCTATAGTAAGAGTAAATCCTACAATCGCAATTCAATATGTATGATTGTTTCGGCGTTGTGTGATAAAGTACATTTTAATTCATACACCAACTCAGAATATTCCAAATTGGGTATATGATTAAATTGGTTTTCCTGCTCTTTTAAATCTTCTATAGATTTTTACCAAATTTTACTTTACTAAATTAGATCGCTGACTGAAGCGACTTGAAGTGTGAGAAAATTTTATAAATCGATCTCTCGATTGGAAAGGAAATATCTATTTAGAGTTTGGCAAGAACAAAAGTAAAGCCCAAGATGTAACGGAATTATTATGGTCTTTTATACCGTTGAGCGATTTTTCGAAAATTAATGTTAAATATTAAAATAAAGGAAGGGGAGATATCTCGACCAAACTTGCAGGGCTCTACAAGGGTATCAAGCCCCTTTTCTAGATTTAACATATTTTTATCTTGAAAAGAGTAAAGCTTTCATTAAATAATTGTAGGTAAATGTCAGGAGATTAGTGTCTTATCCAGAAGGGTCAATTGATTTCCGGCTAAATACAGAAAATAGCCTTGACTTACTAACATGAGTATAGTTGAGCTCGAACCTTCTCAGACATGAATTTTCAATGCTTCGATTCTTAGTAAATTCTAAACCTGAGCTCCCGGGAGAAGATCAACGGAGGCACCACAAAGTCTGTGACAATTCGCACTAGCAAATGCAACGTCTACATCTCTAGCTTTACTATTCTCTCCCTCTCTCTTTGTCTCTTCGTCTCTCTGTGTGCCTTATTCTGTCTAACAACTTGCTAAATGCAAATGTTGCATGTTTCGCGTTGGCAGAGGGCGTTGTGGGCATGGGGAAATGGGAACGCACACGGCAGGAAACGTCTTTCAATGGAAATGAAAACGAAAATGGAAATGGGCAGAGACTTCGGTAGCCCCCCTCGCACGATTTTCACCCCCGCTTAGCACTACGCCCATGCCAAACAAGCAGCAAGTAGCCCAACAAAGTTGCTCTCTTGGGTGCATTTTGAAATTTGCATTTCGCATTTTGCATTTGACGATTAACATTGAAAATGGCAAACGACAAACGAATGCTATTGAATTTATTAATGTTGCTGTTGTTTTGCAGTTACACAATTAAATGTTTGTAAAGGCAACATTATCATTGTTGTTGTTGCTGCTGCTGCTGTTGGCACATCAAAGGCCGCGTTTTGCTTTTGGCCAAGCTGAATAAAATGGCGACGCGCCGACTGAAAAACGCGCAAACATTTCTAATGAAAATCCCAAAGCAACAACAACAACGATCGACATTGGCTATTCCAGGCACGAGCTAAGAGACTTTCTTGGTTGTTTTTGTTGTTGTTGCCGTTGCTGTTGCTGTTGTTGCCACTGTTGTAGGTTGGCCAATGCTGCCCCCAGCCATGTCTTGACTGGCCAACAGAAATTAATTAGCTTCGACGTGGCATAAATTAGCAAAAGCTCAACCAAATACGAATCGTTCCAATCGAACAACCGTCGCTTGCTATAGGCCATAAAGCCGATCGAACAATCGATTCAGAGACTCAAGACTGAAGCTATTGCCAGTTTGCTAATGATTGTGATATTGGAGTGCACAATTTGTTTTCAGTTAAGATCCTTTTTGAACTTGGGTCTAATGTTTTTTCCATGCATCAGCTCGTCCATAAATTCTAGTGCTGGAAAACTTCTGAATAAAACTTATTAGACTTTCGAGTGAAATACTTTATTGGTTACTTAAGATTGCATTAGCGTTGAAATACATGTTTTTGACAAACAGGTGAAAGTACTTTTGTTGTCATCAAATTAAATTGTATTCAAAATTGTGGGTAGACTTTTCAACTCTTTTTCATTTATTTATTTAATGTATATACTGTAACCGACGACATAAAACAATGTTACGACAAGATATTGCAATAATTTATAAAATGCAACTTAAATTAAAATTTAATAATTAATTTAAAACCAGTTTTAAGTCGTTTTGGAACCATGTTTTCAATAAACATCTACATTTTATCTAAGATATATTTTCAAATTGGACATTTGTACTTGAACACGCATCTTAACTAGTTTATTTTTTTGTAGAGCGTTAAAAAAAGGTATGTCAAATTTCTCTGTTAATGTAGGTCAACAAAATGATTTATTTCTGTGCTGTCAAATGGCGAACAAAAAGCTCACAAAAAATCTGTTCCCAATTTTAAATGAAGGAGCATCAGTTTTCCAATTCTTAAAAGAAAAGTATTCCAGAACTTAAAATATAAATCAAAAGATCAGTCTTCATTAAAGGCCATCAGTTAGTTAATCAGTCTACACAAAAATGTGTCCTCGTTTCGAATTGAAGTCGAAGGTGGCACGAAAATGCCAACTGGCAACTGGCAACTCGAACGTGCAACGTGCAACGTGCAACGTGCTGAGCTATTGTGGCACATGCCAAACTCACTTGAGAGTATGTGTGTATTTTTAAAATGCGACATGGAGGCGGCGCCGATGGCATTGTCACAGCTGCCGCAAGATGAGAGGCTGCAACATGCAACTGCAACGGAGCAGCAACAGGGTGCACTTGAAACTGATAAGGCGTGTGGAGCATAAAAAACAAAAGCGGAAGGAAGTGAACATTATATGGAAATACTCGAACTAAGTATTAAGAAGCACTTGAGGAGCCAAAGCAGCTGCGGTAAATAATACGAGGGCGTTGCCATAAATCCATTTCGTGTCGACTTTACTTGTACTTGTTGTTGTTGTTGTTGTTGTTGTTGTCATTGTTATTTTTTTTCATGCTGCTGTTGTTGTGGAACGTGATTGCCAATTGATCGATGAATCAAAAATAGCGCCACGATTGCGACTACTGAATGGAATCGGAGATGGCAACAAAGCGTTTTGCCAATTCGCCTGGGCGTTTGTGCTGTTGCCCAATGGGCGTGGCAGCTGGAGGAAGTGGGTGGGTGGGGAACTCTTAAAGCGATTGCTTCCAGTTTCATTCACAAAGACGAAAAACGTTTGGAATGCGCAAAGCGTCCGCTTTTGGGGCCTGCCAATTAGCCAGGTGCTGGGCGGCCTGGCCAAAATGGGTGGCCAACAGCGTTTGATACACTTTGCTTAACGTTTTCGATTGACGATTTTGGACCTTGCGTTTCCGCTGGCCGAGAAACGCGAAGCGCGAAACTCGAAACGCAAAACGAGCCACAAAAGCAAACAACGCAACGCAATGCGACGTGGCGGAAATGCGAAAATTGCAAAACAAGCCAAGAGTTTCTTTCGTTTCGTTTGTTTTTATCATTAAGTCAGAGCAAGAACAACAAAAACAATATTCACAATATTTGAACATTGTTTAAACTTCCAATTGATAGCCAGAAGCGTCGGAAGTGCATTCACACATGTGTGAGAAACATCCCGAAACGGATGCTGGCCCAGGAAGTGATTAACGCGAGTTTCCTCTGGTCAACCCTTATGGATTAATTAATACGAATTTCCCATGATTTGAAAACAAGGCTTTCTACTCTTTTGCGGGCCAGAAAGACAGTTTCTGCTGTTCACAAAAATGGAAATCTTCATTTGTAAAACTAATATAAGTTTTTGTTTCTTGTGCTATTGAGCTACTAAGTATTCGAAAGCTAATTAAGGTGAAAATCATTCTCAAATCAGAGTCACATAAAACGTTTTCTTAGGTATGTTTAGTCAAACGAGAATTAAAACTAATTTGCTATAGGTTATAAAAAAGGTTGAACAGAACATGTTTAGCTTAGTTAAATATTATATGGTTGGATCCAAAATATTTTCCATCGCAAAGCAGAAGTTTGCTGATCTTTACCCTGAACATCCTAGTATTATTCCTATTTAATTTGATTAAAAATCAATATATTTCGTGGTTTGTATCTACGCTAAACTTTCTTCACCGAGTGCGAAGCACATGCGATAGGTGCGTGTCTCCGCTCAGCGATAGCACGCACGTATTTAGCGTTGACAGAAACACTTCTTACCAATGACACGAACTTAACGCATCTATTTTAGTTTCTCTTAGAACCATGGCCAAGTTCTATGATTGTTATGAAGCTAGAATGCTTTGCATTTCTAAATTGTAAAATGTTAAAAGCTAAAGCTCTGCTTAAAAAAACATTAAAAATCTTACCAGGAAACTGTGTCAAAATAAACTAGTAATAAATAGTCAAAAAAAATTTAGTAAGTTGGAAATTTGACTTTAAATTTACCTCAATTTCCAGAATAAAATTCATTAAGATTTATTCCATAGTTTGTTAAAGACGGATCAATTTAAATTTACAAATTCTCTAAAAGCTGTTCGTGGCAGTACATATAATAAGAGTTTTAGATCGGCCATCAAAAATATTGAGGAAGAACATTTATTCGTAAGTAATTGGCAAATTAAAGATGAAATAACCCCAAAGAATTTGATCCACAGAAAAGACTTTTTTTAAGTTACATTTTGTTTTGAATACAATTACTGCTGTCGACTGCCTCAACGTTAGTTTGTCTTATGCTTTAAATAAAATTCGAGTCGTAAAATTGTCATTTATATCTGTTATTTTCAGAAATATTTTGAAGCAAAATAATTATTGAGAGTTGCAGTTTTGTTTAGCTCGTATTGCCCCCAAGTTACTGCTCGACCTGTAAGGGCAATTTGCCCCATTCCCAGCTGAGCTTTGACGGCAATTGGTTTCAATTTTTGGCGTCAGGTAGCAGGTAGCAGGTGGCAGGTGGCAGTTGGCAGTTGGCGAAATTAGCGTGATTTCCGCCGCAAGTTTTTGGTCGAAACCCCTTAAGAACAATACTTGCCACAAACTATGGCGAGGCAACAATGAAAATGATGGCGACCAACTTGGTAAATCACCGAAATCCGCATCTTTAGCATCTTAACGGCCAATTTAGCGTGGCAAGACAACAACAACAAAAACAACAAAGCAACATGAAGGGGCTGCACAAAGAATGAACAACAGTGTAAGACAAAGGGGCAAAGATAATAATAAAAGATAATAAAACAAACGAAATGTCTGTGCCAATGGCCAGAAATCCCATTCAGGATGAGTTTTTGGCCTTGCAACTTTGCTCATTGCTCCGTTGAGGCAGCCACCACGTGTTGCAAGCTTCGCAAAGCTAAATAAAAACACTTTGGGGAACAATAGACGACACCGTGCACCACTGACACACCCCATCCGCAGACTCTTCGCCTTATTTCGAAAACTTTTGCGACACCTCTCGATGTCCCGGGAGACAAACGCGAATCATCCTCACGGCGATAGGGGGCGCCACCGTAGGGTGGAGTTTTTGCCATTCTTTTGTCATTAAACGACGCGACGCCTAGCTTCGGGCCTCCTTCCAGCGACCGCTTCATTATCTACTATCCCCCCAACTCCTTCCCCTCTCCATAACCCATTGTCTATAGCCATTTCCCTTCATCACACTAAAAGGGTAATGGTGGTGGTGATGGGGGGTTGTTTAATTTTGCGTGCGGACTCGCACAATTACACCAAGAATACAACAGACAACAGTCAGGTGACTCCGGGTTCACCTGAGCATCGGAAATCAACTTGAGGGGGTTCTATTATCAGATAGGGACGGACAGTGGAGAGAAAGAGAGAGATGAAGAGTGAGCGATACTCAGTATGTTGAAAAGAAGGAGAGTGAGAGATGGACATAGACAGAGGGGCAGAAAGTGCGGAAGACAGAGACGAAGAGGTGAATATCGTAAAATACATTTATAGGAGGAATATAGAAATGGAGACAGACAGAGATATAAGTGAATGAATAGTAAAAGAGCTATATACTTAGAAAATAATGATTATGAGCTGCATATAAAAAGAGTTATAGTGAGTGAGGAGGATATAGAAAGAGCGAAGGGTTGGAAAAGAGAATATTACTTGATAGACTGAAAAAGAGATGGTTAAAGAGTGAGAGATGCACATTCTTGAAAAAATGAGAAGTGAGAAAGAATGGAGAAAAAAAGAAAGAGAGTGAGAGAATATGAAAGGTATTTTGCTAGACAGAGAGTGAGTAAATCATGTAAAAAGAAAGAGGGAGATAGAAATATAGTGAAAATATAAAGAGACTCAGAGTGGGATATAGAAAGAGAGATAGAGGTAGAGAGCAATATATGGATAACTGGGCATATTATTAGTGGGAAGTCTGATGTCAGCATCACTTATTCAGATTTTAATTGAAGATTATTTTGGATAATTTGAAAAGTTACTTGCATGCTGCCAACAATCCCCCCATTTTAAATTTTCATAATTTTAATGACATAAAACTCTTCAAAATTATGCGATTCCAAAATGTCAGTGCAAGCATAGTCCTGAGGATGAATAACTCGATCTATCTCAGAAGCAAAATAAGCAAATCCTTCGAAGATGATCTTCAAATTGAAAATTTTGCGTTTTCAGACATGCTTGCGAAAAGAAAGAAAGAAAGCTTTTCTATATACTGCCAATCGAGTTCAATAAGAACTAAGACAAAGTTGTTTCCATTCCTCAGTAGGTACTATCTGAGAATATGTGGATAGGTTCCAGGGAACATTTGTTTTAAATATCACTTTTAGTTACAATCTCTTAGCGAACACATCACAAAATATTTAAAATTTCAAAACATAAATTTTCCTAAAAAGTTTTTGAGACAAATTGTGAAAGTGAAGGCGCGTTAAATTAATTGAATATAATACATGTAATTATAGACTGACAAGTGGATCGACAGTCATTGATAAGCTAGTTCAATTATTTGAAGCGGTTTTGTGGTGAGTGCGTATTATTGAAGTATTCGTGTCATTAAAGGATGGGTTTCAGCTACAAGGCTTAGCTTTTCTCCGTTAAGTACTTTAATATATTTATTTCTTATTATATTTTTTAAAGCGGAAACCATTACGATTTTTTTATTAAATTTAACTAAATATCACTACGGTCGCTAGTGACAAAATATCTCGGAGAGTGAAAAGGCGACTAGCAATTTATGAGAAGATTTTGATTTTCTTTATTTTAGTTATTTTTTTTGGTACTTATTTTTATAGGGTGAGCGAAGGGAGCCAAAGGTTGACTAGCGAAGTGATCAAGGGGCGCAGCCTTTTTTTTTTTTTTTTTTTTATAATTTTATGCGATTTATTTTATTAGATTCGCATATCTAATGACGAATAATTCTAGTCAGAACTCGGTCTAGAGCTAACCGAGTAACTTTGGTAAAAAGTAGAGAAAATGTTTGTTAAATTTCTCTCAAAGTTTGAACAGCATCATCTAATTTTTCATTATTTGTGCCGTATCCTAGTTCAGAAAGGTTTTAAGAGGAGTTGGGCCTAATGGCTGAGGAGCTCAGAGACTGTGATACGCTAAGTGCTTAGGCTTCATTAGCTGCGTTTTTCTGCGGGCTGCGATTTCGATTTCCATCAGACATTTGAAGCGTATAAAACTGAACCGAACCGGGAGGGAACCCAACCAAAACCCGTAATGAAAAACCCGGGCAATTGGGTAACCGGAACCCCAAGAATTTGAATGTTGAACGGTGTTGATTTTCACACAACACACAGCGTGAAATTAGAAATCAGCAACGTGTCCTTTCACTAACAGATTGTGTCCATGCTGGGCGTTGAGTGTGAGTGTGTGAGTGTGTATATCGTGTGTGTGTGTGTGTGTATGTGTGTGTGTGTGGGTGTCCATGGTGTTGGGGCGTGGTGTAGGCTTCAGGTGTCGCCGGACAAATCAGTTGTGACTGCAACTGCTGCACTCTGCGGTCAACGTCTGCCGTTGACAGACCAAATTAAAATGTCCTGACGGCATGTCCTTCCATCTATTTGCCCGTCTGCCTATCTCTCTCTCTTTTCTCTTTCCATTTCACTTGTGTGTGTGTGTGATTCAGTTAATGACCAATTTGCCAGGGTCTCATCAAACCCACAGCAGCCAGCAGCTGTCGCAATTCGCGTTTTTCGGATTTTGGTAACAACAACACATTCATCAGACTCGACTCCCGACTCGACATTTTGTGCGATAAATCTTAAAGTTACGAAAATTGGCAAGCAAACAAAATGCGGGCCCGATAAGCACAACAGGCGACTGACATCAAGACAAACAACAACCAAACAACCAACAATAACAATCGCTTGGAGAATTACAACATGTCGCATTTCGTACGAAATTTGAATAAATTTAAAATTCGAGAAGCTGCCGCCAAAAAGCTAGGTCTCAGCTACAATTAACTTTTAAGTGTAGCATTTTACAGATACCGCAGATATTGTTGAGATATATGTACTTACACAAGTAAGCAACCACCCCTGCCCTGCCCTGCCCGGACCCATTCCATCCTCCCCCCCAACCCTTCGTGAGTCGCGGGGAGGAAGGTTGCCAGTTGCAAAATAATTTCATGCAATTTATCATGTCAGCAGAGCCAGAGAAAAATACAAGTACCACAAAATCAGAGCCAGTTGGCAAATCAACGAATTCTCTATACCCTGTAAAATAAGAGAGGTTCATAAAATGGGCTAAGATCTATTTGTGATAGATTAGAGCTGTGGGGCATGAACTAGCACAAAAATTAATGTACATTAATATTTATGATTTATAATCAAATAAAGGAGTGTTTCAATTTGTGTTTGGTTTGATTCCGCAACTTGAATTTGAATATTGTTGCAGTCTGGCAGCCAACTTTAACTTGTTTACCAACACTACTAACTCAACAATATAGTTGTCTTGCTTCGACATTTAGACTAGATCGGTATAACAGCACATGAACTTTATTTTACTTTTCAGTCTATAACTTTAAGTTAATATAATTATAATTATTAAATTATTATTTTAGATATTGTTTAGATGTCCATGTTTATATTTCTTATTATATTATTTCATGCTATAAAAAAGAAAGAAATAGAAATAGAGAGTGTGTTCCTTCAATGTAGAATTTCTTTCCTAAAATATTTCACTGAGAAATTCGCTTGTTTTATTATAAAAATATCTTAACTGTTAACCTGTTCTTCACTTCTTTATAGATTTCTCTTAACACTTGTGTGGTGCTTCAAATAGGTACACAAAGTGAATACACCCAGCTTTAAGGGCAGGGTATATTCAACAAAAAAAGTGCGTGCGATTTCCGCTTCCGCTTTTTGGCATCCATAACGAATTTTTGCATAAATAGAAAGCCAACTCTGTGGAGCCGCTGTGGCTGCTTCCATTTAGGCCTTTGTTGTTATTGTTGTTGTTGTTAATGGCCAACCATTTATCTTGCTTAATGAAATTGGCGAAAAATCAAATGTAGAGCGCAGCATGTTGAACATTTTGGCCTTTATTAGCCGCAATGCAATGCAACGACCGTTAAGGGCTGCTCCTTGCAGCCAATGTCAACTCCAACTTCAACTTTAGCGTCACGTGGCACTGAGAATCAAATATTGCGTTTGCCTTTGAGTCCAGTTCAGATACGGCACTACACCCCCCTCCCCACCCATCCCCTTTGTCAACATTCTTGTGCTTCTTGTCATTCATGACTCGCGTGCGTCACGTGCGCAATTAAATTGACGCATTTTTGACGGATTCGTTTGAGGTTCCCCATTCTCCCTTTTGACTTGTGCAACTAAAGAGCGACCAGGGAATTGTTCATAGCCAGGTCCAAGCCGCGTTGACATCATTAATCACATGAGCATTTTATTCTGGCGACTGTGACAGCCCTCAAAAGTAGCCCTTCAAACTGTTTCCCATTGTGGTTCACTCCACTCCTTGGGCTGGAAGTGGCTAGAATCTGCATTTCGACTGAAAATCAATCATAGATATAAAGAAGCTCAACAAATGAATTGGAAGCATGTCGGAGCTCAAATAAAAGCGCCTATCCGAATTACGAGTATTCGAATCGCTTAGCTTCGGAACACTACATATTAACATTAACTATTAACTGAGAGATGTTTGTTAATGGTCTTATATAGGAACTTTGCTTCGTTCGATTTCAATTTCAATTCTTTTGCCTTTTCCCATGCTGATTCCTGAACTATTTGTCATAGTATTCACAACTATATTTCAATTTATTTTGCATTTCTTAGTATAATCCTGAATACAATTCTCAGCACAATTCTAAACACAATTCTTAACCGTATATTTAATAAAACTTTCTTTACTCGGCATGCTTTTTTTTTAATTCGTGAATTCTATAATTCTACATATTATTATTGTTTCAATATCTATTACAACTGTTCCCATTCCAATATCGCCTGTTAACTTTTTTCCATTAAAATTTCAAATTCTTTTACTATTTCTATTGCTTTTCGATTTCTCTAAATTAGTTTCGTTCTTGGTCTTTTATTCCTATTCGGATTATATTTTTGAACCGCTCACTTTTCCTATTCAAATTCAAAGTCCTCTTTATAATTCTATAACTTTTTCTTCTTCTTCTTACAATTTCTGTGTTTATTGCAACTTATCTGTATCTTTGCACCTAAAAATCAATAATTTTTATTTTGGTCTAGTAATGGGAGTTTCCTAATTGCTGTATTTTATCAATGATATACCAGCTTATAATTGTATTCTTTAAATTTAAATTGGTCACTCGATCGTCGAGCGATTTTCATCATTTGATCAGACGGATCCTTTATTTGAGCTGTGTCGGGTGTAACCTTAACTAAACATTTGGATTAGACGGCGGTGACCTCTGACGTGTGGTGGGAAAATTTAGGCAGAGGCTGCGGAATACCGACTATTGGTTAGATGTGAATTTGTGTGTGTATGGTAGGGAGATGGACGGGGCGGATCGGGGCGGGGAAGCCGCAAAACACAGAAACCGCTAAACAGCCAGCGGCGCCAAATGCAAACAGTTTAAATGTCATTTGCGGCACTTGGTGAGAGATTTTCGGTGGTGTCTAAATAAAGGGAGGGGGTGTGGAAAGGGGTCATAGAACATTTAAAATGGGCAAATTAAATTGGTATATTGGCTAAATAAATTTCGCGGCAAATCGCAAAATGGCAAAATGCAGCGCGACCCTCGGCATCCTCTCTGATCCTGGACTCGGTCTCGGTCTCGGTCCCGGGCCCGCAATTGCCAATCGACGCCACAAATCGCATTTTAAGCCTCGCGTGCGATTAGTTTAATTGCCAGTCTAGTGGTAGGGGGCAGGAGGCAGGTGGCTGGAGACGGGTGGTGCTGGGAGTGGGGGGTCGTGTGGCAACGCAACAGGACAATGCAACATTTGCATAGCTGCGGTTGCCACTGCCATGTCCTCTGTGTGCGTTGCCTTAATGCGAAAATAAGGATTAACCAATGAAATTTATAAATGCGTCCAGCTACAGCTCCAACTGCATCCAGCGTCCTGCATCCTGCTGTATCCGGCGTCCAGTTGTATCCTCTGTGAGCGCGCGTAAATTGAGTGCATAAATTGGCCGCATCTCCGACTCTCCAGCTTTGCGGCTCTCGTCCCTGTGCTGTGTCGCATTGGCCGACAGGGCAATCTATTTTGGATTAAATCAAATCGAAATAAACGATTTTTAATGGCCAGCATGCAGCTCCTGCTGCTCCTCCTGCTGCTGCTGCTGCTGCTGATCCTGCTTTTGGGTCTGGCCACAGTGGCAAAAACGAGGTCATTAATTATTTCTTCAAAAGCAAAAGATAAGCCTGACCAGGACGACCAGGACGACCAGGGCGACCCTGCCTGCAAATTAACCCCCAGGACACTCTCAGCCTCACTCTCTCTCGCATCCTTTTTGGCGTTTTGTGTCATTAGCTTAAAAACCGAGACCGTAACGGACGCAAAAGGACAATGGTCAGCTGGAAAGGCCTCCTCAGTTCGCACAATGCACACACGCGTGTATTCTCTTTGTCTCTCCCTCTCCCTCTCTCTCGCTCTTCGTCTCTATCTCGCTCTATCTCGACTTGTGTGCAACTGTTGTTTGTGGCAGCGCGACGACGACGTCGACGTCGGCATCGGCCGCATGTGCCACAAAGATTAATTAATCTTTAAGGACTCATTCGTGTCCTGTTTTTGCCTGCCTGCTTCACTCATTAGCCATTTCGGCATTTAGACATTTGCATGTGCAGCCGACACCAAAATGAATTTATGACCCAGACTCTGGCCCCCTTAGCCACAATCGACGCTGACTAACTGCTTCTGGCATTCGCCCTGACCTCAAGCCTTACCCTTGTCCTCTGGTCCTTCTCCCTCTCAAGTTCCTCTTTCTTCATTTTGAGCTTACAGCATGTAATAACCTAACAGTTGAGACTATTTATCAGGACGAAACTGGAAACTCAAGCTGTCATCTTAACTGGTCTTCCTTAAATTTATACATCTAACTGGAAAAATTCTTAGTGGTCGCTAGTGACATTACGAGTATAATTGGCTAATAAGGTGCTCTAACAATTCGTATTTAAAAACTAAACCATATTCTGAAAACTGATATTTTATGACATTTTCTGTATAGAGACGCACCTAATTCATCTCACTTGTTCATTTCAAAAGCATGTGAAAAAAGTATTTATTAAATCCTAATTTATGTCTACTACCTAAGTTAATCAAAGGTCTCATGAAAAACCCTTTGAATTATCAATTAAAAACATGTGTATATAATTCGAAAAATAAATATTTTCGATATAAATTATGGTTTGTTATAATGGAGCTGGACTGCATATGTAAGAGTAGTTATCTATTGTTTATACCAATTAAACATAAGTTATGTCTTATTCATTGTATAATTCTATCTGTAACTCATTTAAATTCAATTCATTTTTATTTTATCCTGAAAGAAGTCACCTTTACAATGGGTGAAAATAAGTTAGTGCTGTTCGATGAACAAATTTTGATCTTGGAAAACGAATGAGCGGTTTTGCAGTATTTCGTAATTTAATTTCGAATGCTACATCGTGTTTTAATATTACAGCGTTGATTTTGCTATTATTTATGATACCAGTAGTTTTCTTTTAGACGATATGGTGGACTTGGTTTGCAGAAGAATTAAAATCGAGCATCAAGATTTCAGTTTGATTTGCGGAATTCTTTAGAAACGCTTATAGAATTTCTTATGTACATCCGAGCTAACTTTGTTCACCTAGTTGCAATTAAATGGCTTTGTCTCGAGCCAACCTCACTTATTTGTCTTACTTTCTTTGTTAGCTTCCAGCTCTAATTCTTTTTGTGCTTGTCCCACAAGTATTTGTCAGGCTTTCACTTGACTCAATGCTCAGGCCATTTCTTTGAGCGCCGTCGGGCATTTATTTTGATTATCAATCGACATTCATTTCTATTTGTTGGTTTCTTATCGTAAGCCATATCATCATCAGCTCCATCAGCAGGAGGATCATCATCATCATCATCATCATCATGCTGAACATTATTATTAAATTGCGGGGGGGGGGGGGGATTCTCATGACACCGCAAATGACCAGGAAAGCTTATTCTGTACACATAGATACTAGATATAAAACTAAGCCCGCAACCGGAGGCAGAGTAAAGATTTTGCTAAATTTCTGTGGCATGCTTCAGCCACATCAGAGGCAACAACAACAACAACAACAACAGAATGGCACCATAACAACAGAGACATGCCTTAAATATTTGCAGCTTCCTCCGTCACCTTTCCTTTTCTTCTTCTCCTCCCTTCCTTCTCTTCATTCTCATGCCAATCCAATTGGAGCCAGAAATGTTTGTCAAAGTTTTGTCGCTTGTTTCATGTATAAAATATTTACAGCTGATTATTTGCCCAGGTTAATGTGTGCGTGTGTGTGTGTATGTGTGTGTGACATTTAGCTGAGCGCAAAAGTTATCCTTGTTATCCTTTGATGCCACGACTGCGTTTACTCTAATTTATTAGCTCGCATACGTGAATTATTGTCGTCTAGAGTTTTCCACTCTTTGACATTGATTGGCAACTGGGAATTGCTTTCGTTTCCACTAACGGCAAATATTTTCGCAAATGGAAACCCAAAAAATCTTTGCATTTAATTAAGATACTTGTAGCAATGCTAAAACAATTTTAAAATATTTCCAAAAATTATTTCAGAAATGTTTTACTTAACTTTGCCGAAAATTAAATTATTCAGCTCTTTAATTTTACTTAATATGAGTATTGAGGCTTTTCTCACCTTTAAGAATTATTTACTTAATATTATTATTATTATGAATTAATATTACTATGAAAACTCTAATTTTGATTTCTAATTAAATTAATTTCTTGTTGTCTGCTCTTAGGCAATTAATAATAACAAATAATTATTGAGTCTAATTGATGAAACATTTTCACAAGCTACGAGTATTTCTAAAATAATTTTTATTGGTATTATTTTAAAATTTTCAAATGATGAAAAAATGAAACTTTATTCAGTCTTAAAAATAAATAAACAAAACTTGGCAAGTGGATCAACGACTAATTATATACTTATTGGCGAGCTTCTGAAGCGTTTGAGTGGAGAGTTTAGATTTGTCTAAATCGATAAAAAGTATCTACTATTGGTCTCAGGTCGTAGTTGGCTGCGTTTCTATTTCACTTGAATTATTTGGCATGGAATTTGATATACAGTAATACTTACTTAGCATTGAAATAATTGGAAATCAAGTTAAAAAATAAGCTGAACAGCTCTGAAAAGCTGACAGAGATAGAAACACTAATAATAAGAAAGATATAGAGAAAGAGAGAGTGCGATCAAGAAGAAGATAGTCTGTCAGGTGAGTGAGTATCGTAGAACCTGTCGACTTTGCCATAATATATGCTGATAATCTTCGAAATTCTATTCTGAACTCCCTTTTTCCGTTGTTCCATTTCTTTCAACGCATTTTTATGTTCCAAGTTTGGGCATAAAATGTGAGAAGCTTAGGGATAATAAAGCTCAAGGTGGGAGAGAGCAACATTAAGATACATGCGAAAAGGAGTTGCGTTTGAAATGATTAATGATGTGTGTGTGGCAAAGATGTTAACGCCTCAACACACAAACACACACACACTCACACACACACACTCATTCATACATACATATATCGTAGGTTGTCGCGACAGATGTTGTCATAAATAAAAAGCGGCAAGCGGAAGGACTCGCAACAAGGCAACATGTAAATAAATACACACAAAGCCACTGTTGATTTATAAGTGAGTGTGTGTGTGTGTGTGCGTGTGTGTGAGTGTGTTTGGTGTGAGTCTGTTCAGGCCACATTAACGTCAAATCAGCCGCATAAATTGCGTAAAATGCTCAATTTATTAAATGAAGCATACATTTCTTTTTTGCTTTCGTGTAGGGGGCGTGTCCACGGGGCGTATGCGCGACAAGTGTATTTCCAAGCTAATAAATGTCACAATCCTGCACTGCCAAATACCAAAATGCCGAATTACGTATGCATTGACTCTCCCATTGCAAACTTAAGTAAACGCCTCAATTGTCAGCGAATTCTTTGCACCGCCAATCGCAACTCGTTTATTATGCGCGTGAAGTGGCAATTGTTCAAATTCTAAAAAAGCAACAACAACAACGAGAGCAGCTTTCCCATTGCCAACTGACAATTGGCAATTGCTTGGAACGTCGTCATCAATCGATTTGACTTGCCTCTCTCTGCGGCCCGAGTGGTGTGAGTGGTGTGGCACGTCCAGTGGGGCAGCAGTCAGGCTGCCAGGCCAAATGCAATCACAACAGTGCTATACAGATATCCTACCCCCACCACCCCTTTATCCAGAAAGGGCTCATAAAATTTTTAA
Organism: Drosophila rellima; assembly: GCA_035043635.1. Taxonomy (NCBI): domain Eukaryota; kingdom Metazoa; phylum Arthropoda; class Insecta; order Diptera; family Drosophilidae; genus Drosophila; species Drosophila rellima. Next base: position 2,118,051 of record JAWNMV010000134.1, on the reverse strand, counting down.
AACGTTTTGTGTGAAAGAAGTGTTGAGTCGACTTAACAAATACTCAATGCAAGTTTGAAAAGAACTAGTGATTTGGATCGCATTTTGTGATACAATACGATACAATATACAAATATTTATATCCAATCCAAGGCTGAAATCCTTCAATATTCAAGAAAGGCTAAAAAAAGTATCGGGATCACTTTGGAGAGCCCATTAACTATTTTGTTCAAACACTGTCTTAATTTAGTTAAAAAAAAAAAACAACAAAATAGTTAATATATCATCTGTTTTCAACTTTTTAAGATTTATTAAGGAAGTTTTCTAATAGTTTTTTAGCACGAAAATGTTGTTTGACTTAAAATAAATTCGGTAACAGAATTGACAGGGAATAAAATAGCCAATTCTTTTTAAAACATTTGCTGCTCTCTTAAAGACGGGTAAAATATATGAAAATATATGTATACGCGTTCATACATCCAATACGTATATCGTTTAGATTCCTTTTTATTTTTATTATACATATGTGTTTTTGTATATAAATATGATATTGAGCGACATATGTTTTAGCAAAACAATTTTATTTGAACATCATTCAATGCAATATTGAAGCTCTACTTTCACTGTCATCTTCGTACCTTCATTGAGAGCTCTATCTCTGTATCAACCTATTCTCACTCTCTTACTCTCTCTCTCTCTCTCAATGTCTAACAATGTCTGCATCTTTTGACCGTTATCTCAACTTTTTTATCTATCACTTTCCATCCAATACCGATGTTTAGGGCATTCGCTAGACGCATATGCTCCTTATGTCGATTTCTTTAGACTGTTTCGCGCATTGTTTTGCAATTGCACTGAGGACCTGCTGGGGAAGACTCTTACTCTATTTTCATGTGTGTGTGTGTGTAGGTGTCAAGGGTATTGTCCTTGCTAAGGCAATCTTTTCATCCTGCTATCCAGGATCCAGCCAGCTATCCTGCCATTCGCCGTCTCACGAACATGAACGCTCGTTAAACGGATGAGTTAAAAGTCAAAAGCCCTAAAGGATTTTATTTGAATTGCGGTCTGCGCCACCGTTCGACGTTTGCCTGCCCCCCAGCCTGACTGCAACACCCCCACCACCAGTAGCACCACTACCAGCAGGCGGCATCAATGAATACCCTTCTATGGGAGCCCAATCTCGTCTGCTCCCCTCGACCATGTTGTGTGCCATGTTTTATTTAAAGTTTATCTTCGCTGCCTTTTTCCACTTCCTCAGACACTTGCCGCTAATTTCGCGCCAAGGCTGCGGCAAAAAATATGCACAGCATAAAATGTGGAAAAATATTTTGGCACAAGACAAAAACAAAACTGAAACTGAAAAAAACCCTTTTTCAGCTTTTTTATTCCCCTTTGTTGTATTCGTCGGCACGTCGCATTTCAAAGCCGTGTTGAAAAATATTTGAAATAATTGCAAAAATGTTAGCGGCCCTCGGAGTTTTTTTCATTTATTTTTTGTGTATTTTGAGTATGAGATTTTTTTTTTGTGCGTGGCGTTTGACTTTGTCTTATAATGCCACGGACCTTACGATGTTTTTACGGGGCTATATGGTTACCGAACTCAAGTCCTTTCAAAATGCCGAGCACGTTTACCGCTGTCGAAAGCCCTTTAAACTGGAGCAGACACGTTTCATATAACAGACCAGTTTACTTACGATGCTACAGCTCCTCTTACTGTCAGCCGGAGATAACTTTACAAGTCTGAAATCAAGCTGGAAGTAGCACAAAGTATCTGGATCCTTGCGGTTTCGAATGCTTGATCAAAGAGTTCTCCTTTCAGGCTTTAAGAGCTGAGTATCTTTGATATTTTTGAATCTCTTCTGTAGTTGAGTGAGAATTACCCAATACAAAATTGGTTGGTATTGACGAGAGACGCAAAAGTTGAAACCAGTAGCGAGTGACGTTAAGGAGAGAATAATGATTTACGGAGGACAGACAAAATGACACAGACCAATACAAAATTAAATAAGTAAGGAGTGACGAGTTGGTAACGGCGAGAGGCAAGAAAGCTGTAACCAGAAGCTATACAGAAGAAGTGGCGAGTAACGACAAATACAGAATGACGAATTACGAAAGACTAGTCGCAACTGAATAATAAACAATTACATAAGTAACGAGTGACGAGTTGCTAACGACCAGAGACGAAAAAGTTGTAAGCAGTAGCGAGTGACGACTAATAGCGACGTTTGAAGGGCTGCGACTGACGAGATAATATTGACGAGTAGCAACCAACGAGTTGCGATTCAAAAAAATTTTTAACAAAAACTGTATTTTAACTTCAGAAATTAAATGATTTTAAAATTACGCTTTACAGCTTTTCAAATTTCAAGAAAGTTAGAAATTTCAAGTTCAAGAAATCGATCGATTATATATTGTGCGATTTCGCCAGTAGCCTTGGACCATGTAAGTACTTATCGACCGTTGTGTAGTTGCTCTACGTCTTTACCTCAGTGGGTTATCAGATCACTTAACAATTGATGATCTTTCGACTATGCAGTCATTAATCATGACGGATCCTTCCATTGGTTCTTCGTCCCCAAACTGGGCAAGTCTAATCTCGAATGGATCCGTTCCTAATTTTAGTAAGCTGTCAATAATTTAACTCTGTAAACTTTTCACAAATTTTCTTTGCCTTCCGAAATAGTTACAGAACTACCGGAAAGTAGTGTCCAAAAAGCGATCATCTCGGGCTCACCCTCGGAATCAGCACAGGATGTGAGTGTGAGTGGACAAATGTCGCCATATGCTCCAGTATTTCATCCCATGGGTTCCTATGCGTCCCATTTACTAGCCCTCGAGCAGGCGGCCCAAATAAATTTGCAATCGCCACGTTCCATTCCCTCGACTCCCGAGGCCTTCTACGATCGACCTGAGATCTTCAACTACACGGGTACGAAACCGATTCAACCGCAGATTTTCCACTGCCCATCGGGCAACTGGCAGCGCAACCTTCAACCTCGTGTCTTTCTGACAGATGCTGTGCACCAGCTAAAAGATACACCCGCAATACCGCAACAACTGAATGCGTCATCCCAAGAATATACGGAAAAACATACAGCCTCGGTAACCCAGGAATATGCTGAGGCACCGCAACTTGCGGCATTAGGCGCTGAATATTGGCGGGAGAATGAACCACAGATGTCTCCTCAAGCACAGCCACAGCTGGTACCGCTAGCCCATGAATTCTGGCATCCTGGCGAACCGCAGGGTCCTGGATTGGCTTTACCGCCCACACTTCCACCAAGTTCGGAATATTTTCAAGACATTGAAAAGCTGATCACTGCATTGACACCACAGAGCCGATGCCCATCGTTGCCACTACCCCGTGAATATTGGCGAGAAGTGGAACAGAGTGTTAACGGATTTGCAGTACCACAGGTAGTGTAAAATTGACATCAGAGCGAGTATATTAATCAACTCATTGACATACTTTCCTCACAGCCACAAGCAGCAGCTGTGCTACCACCGTCGGCACTAGCGATTCCACCGACTACCCATAAGCAGTGGCAGGTTATTGATTCGCAGTTAGCGTTTGGGACACCACAGCATCTGGAGTATTGGGCAAATGTAAAATCACATCCAGTGTCAACTCTGTTACCACTTGAACATGGCCAATCGGTGCCTCTGACCCGCGAGTGGCGTTCGAATAACGAACAGCACTCAATTGATTGGTGGTCAGACATGGATCAGAAGCCGCTCGCAGGTCATCAAGCATCGTTGTGGTCGGAGAATTGAACCGAAGGTTGCCAATGTGGTTGAGTCACAGCAACCACAAACTCAATTGCCAGGACAACAGGCGGTGCTACCCTCAATCGACTGGTGGCCAGAGATCGAGCAGAAAGCCGCGACGTTACCGTCATTACCTCCATACCACAGAAATGGTCATGCCGAAGCGGAGCAGTCAGTTCCAGAGTCTCGCGAGTGGTGGCAAGCCGCTGCCTTTACACCACAGCAGGAACACCACCCGGTACAGCCCTGCGAGTGGAAGCCTTATTCCTATGCCTCTTTGGCCGCCATGCATCCAATTGAAGAAACAAAGCAAATATCCGCTTCAGTTTCGGAAAAGAATAAGATTACAGATGCCGACACCGCAGACACCAGCTCAGTTCCGAGACCCAGTCGAACTGGTTCGCCTTCAACGGACTTTCCATCGTTCGAGGACTTTGCCAGGCAGGTGAGTGATTGCAGCTTGTCTAGCTCGGAGTACATTGCGACCCTAAGGAACCTCATGATACGAGCCCACAACCTAATGCTGCCCCTACTGCGAGGTCGCTTCGCCAACATGACCCAAGTTCAGATGGCCGCTTACACCACAGCAATTCTGGAAGTGACGCCACTGCATCCGAGTCTCTTCCTGCCGACTGTAAGTACAGTAGGGTCAGTGGATTTACGTTAATAACTCCCGACTGGTTTACTTAGAATGTACCGCGTCCATGGACAAGCTGTGGTGGACGCTACTCGTCGTGTCATCCGCACAGTCTGACAACCCAGGAACCGTCGCCCCCTAATGTGAGTATCTACACTTGGAAGAATACTGCATCCTGAAATGAAGAATGAGTTGAATTGAGTATTAGTATGAGTTGAATTTATACATATGATTCGATCTTTAACGAACTTAAATTAATCCGAAAAGACACCTATATTTATTTATATATATTTATATTTATGATTTTGGTTCTCAGTTTTTAAAATTTTATTTATCTCGTTTTTATTGTTCTCAGTTTTTAAATTTTGAGATCGTTTGTATTTGAATTGTAAATGAATATCTTCTTGTTTAATTTCGGAATTCTCAATGTTTTTTCTGAGTGAAAGCATTCTTTTACTCGCCCACAGCCTCGTCCGATGCTCATCAATGCGAGCACCCAAACGGAATACCTCTGCTGGTGCATGCACATGAGCATGTACCCACCGCCCCCTCTGCATGTACATCCACCGCCGCCGCCACCAACAGCTCCCCGCAGTCAGGGCAATCCGACTGCTCACTTTGCCGCCCCGAATGGACCCCGCATGATGGCGCCATGCGGAACTGCACCACTTAGTTTCTGGGGCAGACCCATAAGTAAGTGAATGATATGATCTCTGTGCCAAATCAGAAAAATTCCATTTCGTTCTAGAAGTTTTTTTTAGGAACGATTCGGTGTTAAATTTTCATACTTTAAGTGCAAATTGAGAATTACTTTTAATTTGCAAATGGTTAGTGCTTGTCTGCTGTGAGAAGCAGTTAGAAATTTTGACTATACCTATATAAGGATCATTTCTGTAGTCAGACTTCACCCCACGAAAATTAACTAAATGGGTTTACATCTTATTTTGAGTATAAAAACTCCAATTGCATGAACTTTGCGTTCTTTCTTTTAACAATAAAATTCTTAAAAGAGAAACTATACTGAAAAGTGAAATAAAGAATTTCCAGACCGCTCATAGACTTCGAATTTCGTACTCGAAGCTAGAATTTTCAGGATCATCGAAATTTTGACACCGGAAGTCCTTGATTCAAGTGCGAAAGTAATATCGTGTGTGCTGTTTCTCTCAGTGCAGCTGAACAGGTGTGTCTATTATCCACAACATTTATGTTTACAGTGCCCGTGCATGCGTATCCACACGCCCACCAGATACCACGGCCTCATGGATCCCGCTATGGCTATCGCATCAATACGTACAGTCTGCCCTATCGCTTCGGACCCGTCGGCAACAGTCGGTCCCGCCACATGGGCAACATGCCGCAAGGCGCAGCGATGCAGCAGACGGAGCACCACGGCGAGGACCATGTGAGCACGGAAATGAGCTCGACGGAGCAGCAGAAGCAACAGACGCCGCAGTGCAGCTCCCCAAGTGAATTACCCGTGATCCACAGCCTAAAACCCGAGATGGAAAAACATTATCACTCGAGCAGCCAGTGTGGCTCGATTAGTCTGGGAACCGGAACCGGAATCGGTTCCGGTTCTGGCAGCAGCAGCTCCAGCGATAGCTCCTCGACCGACAGCAAGGTGGAGGACCTCAAGGAAACTAGCCATAAGGAAGCCGTCTGTCTGCCTCTCGAATCTACTGAGGACAAGGGCAGAACTGAGTCGACCTCCCCGAGTCGAGTGATCGTGAAGCAGGTGAACAACATCTTCCTGCAACCGACGGGACCCGTGATGCCCACAATGCCCATGATGCCCATGATGCACTTCGTAATGTCGCCGGGTGGCGGTCACTCTGCGGATGCGCCGTATTTAATCTATGACATGAATGATAACTACACGGGGAACACGAACTTTGCTCAGCTCATGCCGAACATAAATATGAACATGAATATGAACATCAACATGTTGCCCAATGCAATGCACCATGTGCATGTCATGTCCCCGGATGCGACGGCCATGCCTGACATGAACATGATGAATCCGCCGATCATGGTGCCGCTATCCTCGAACATGACCCACTTTAGGACTCCCACTCCCAGCACGGCTTTCACCGGCTTCGACTTGCATGAAAGCGGCTTGAACGGGAACTTGCATTATGTCAATCCTCCTGATGCATCGCTGGCGCAGATGCCGAGCACTGAAGCAAAGGATGAGAAGGTCATCAGGAATGAAAGACATGCCAATGGAGATCATTTCAAGGAGAGCAACATCAATCCTGATCATGCTGCAGCTGATAATTGCGATCAATCAATCGGCACACCAGATACAAATTGATAAGACATTGAGAAATTTACACTAAGTATCAAAATGATAGTTGACAACTCTATCACGTCAATCGCAAGTCAATCGCCACAGCAACTTGTTTCAATCAAATCACCGACAATCATTTTGATGAGCGATTGACAGGATGCACTACAACCTACAAATCAAAAGTGACTGATATTGACTACATCAATCGCAAAAGTGATTGACATCATTTCACTTTTTCACTGCTAGTGAGCGGTTTTATAAACTATCCATTCAATTTAAATTTTAACATTAGGTAAACTTTTAAAAATTACTCTTTTTGGCTTTTTGATATTACATCAATATAAAGTAAATTTGGTTGATTGATTGAGCATTCATCAACATTTCCAGATTGCAACTTATCTTATCTTAATTCATCAGTGCATCTATCAATATAATAAAGTTATAATTCAAGCAAAAATTGTGACGATTTTCAAATTTTTATTGATATACTTCTGACTCTGAATACTAGAGACGAGCCCAACTAACTAACTAGCATTGAGAAAAGTAGTACTTTTGCAATTTTTTTTTTTTTTGATTCTGAATACATTTTAAAAATGTTGAAAAATGTTCAGGGAGTAAATATATCAACAGTCAAATAACGTGAGTTATTTTTCATTCTCGAAGGCTAATCCAAACTAACCACCAAGGATAAGAAAATAGACAGAAGCAACCACCATAACATGGAAGGACACCGCATAGTGGGCATTCCATATTCCGTATTGCGCATTCCCCTTAACCCACTTCCCATATTCTATAGCATTTCATATTCATATAACGATGTGTAAATTTCAAATCGCTGCATTAAGTTTACATTTTGAACATTTACGCGAAACGAAAGGAAAAGCCGTAACAAAAGTTTTGGCCCAAACGCGCCCCGGGCCGGGCTGTGGTGCTACACGTCGTGGCATGCTCAAGTGGCAAGGTACTTACCGATGTCGACAGCACGAGGAGGGGGTACGGGGGAATCGAGGAGATGGGATGGAGCATTCTGAACCCTTTGAACTCGCACCGTGTGCGTTGCAATGCCAAGTTAAACGCCTTCAAGCTGAAATAATCGGGCTAATCTTTTACGCTGCTTGCATTTAAAAGCGCTCAATTTATTTTATTTTATTTCCTTTTATTTCGTTTCTTTTTTTTACCAGGTGGAGACTGCGATTACAGTGCGGGAGGAAGTCAGGGGGTCAGGGGTTAGTCGGTCTGCATTTCGCATGCATGCCTGCACTTTTCCCTCATGTGTGTTTTCTGGTTTTTCTATAAATATAATTAAATGCGTCGCCCAAAGACAAATAAAAAAAAGTATTTATTTGCATTAAAAAACAAATAAAAATGGCATTTTAATCAGGTAAAAAATCGATGCGAGTTTGTTCAAAGAGTACAATACGACTCAACTCTGTTAAAATATTATAAATACATTCTGATTTGAATTTGAAATAATAATTTCAAATAATAATAATAATTATTGATATCTTGAGTCTTTTATTTATTTTGTAAAATTTAAAAAATAAAACGGTGCAGTCCTACCCATGTGAGCTTCACTGTAAATTAATTGATTTTTACTTTATTGTTCTCTTTTTGGAGCTTACAATTTATTTATATTTTTATTGCGGGTTATAGTTTGACCAGACAATTAACGCCTGCATGACCGATCGGGAGAGCCATAGGAAAATGCAACCGCATTGCTACATTTTTAATCTACAATTAACCACAGCTGTGCCGCGTAGAGGGGAGAAGCTACAGTTCCAGGTTGCAGGTTGTAGGTGGCAGGTTGTAGAGGTTCTGACGCTGCTGGGTCCAATATCAATATTGATTCTATTAATTATAAAAACATTAAGTGCCAGCGAACAAATGTAATTAAACGCATTAAACAATTGCAATGTGTGACTGCAACTCTCGTCCACAGACCTGATCCAGATTCAGGTTCGGGTTGGGGTTGAGGTTGAGGTTCAGGTTCAGGTTCAGGCTCGGGTTCGGGTTCAGGCAACGTTGTAGCTGATGCACGGCGATAAGCACGTTTTCAATTCGCATCGCAGGTGGACGGCAGAGGGGCGTAAAGGTGTGGCATTTTGGGGCATGGTCATGAGGAATGGACGCGGATTGTCGCACATTAATGACGAAATTATTGTTTCAATTGCTTTCAACTGTTGTCAATGCAAATTTTATGCAAATATTTTTCGGCTGGCGTTTGCGTCTCTTAAATGCCATAATGGCCAATAAGTCAATAATTATTGCACCACACAGTCATTGATGTTGTTGTTATTGTTGTTATTGACCAGACCCTCGCGGGGAGCCCCTGTCCCTCCCTCCCTCCAGCAACTTACGTGCAGGGTGACCAATTCCCAAATAGGCGTTAATTACTTTTATCTTTACATTGTCACACTACAACAACTACAAAAATAATAAAGCAACAACAACAACTGCCCATGTTTATTCGCTTTTGGTCAAAATTTATTTACAAATAATTATTATTATTATTGCTGCACTTTACTTTGCTCGCATAAATCAATTTGCCGATTGTTATGCTAAATATTTAGAGATTTTGTACCCTGCAGGGTATCGATGGTGTCATAGAAACTTTAATTCTTTACATCAAATATGCAACAATTGCTTGAATTTTTTTGGCTGCTAATAACAATAACATCATTTGGATCAGCTTAATCAAAAAAAAAAAATTAATCAGCTTATTAAAATAAAATTATTTTTATCATATTGCGCAAATGGAAATAGTGAATTGCGTATCTTCTTTTTTACTTGTGTGTACTTATATGTAGGGTATTAAGTGCTTTCTAATAGATCTATAATTGCTTCGGTTTGTTAAATACAACAGATATAATCATATAGCACTGATCTTAAATTATTATTTTTATGCAGATTTTCTTGATTTAGCAATTTATGAGACGTATTTTCTTAAACCTTAAGAGTTCGGCAATTGAGTTGACGGTTAATTGCTTATAAAATTAACTTTTGTCTGTACAATATTAACTCAACTATTTTCTACTCAGAGTGATGCATTTCATTTTTTTGCTAGCAATATATTTTGATTGTTAAGTAGAATTTTCTCACTTACGGCTACATCCCAAATAAAAAAAAAAAAAATATAAATAAGTTCTGCTTTTAAGTTTTGAAGCCCAGTAGACACCAAGATCTCAATGACTTTAAAAGCCAGAGTCAAGAGTTTGCCTTGTTTATTTGAAGCACTTACATATTTATTTCAAATTTTGTCATAGACGATTGTCGGCCCGACAATCCAATAAAAAATTATTATTGTTGATTTTATCTAGAACCCAGAAGCTTGTCTTTTATATGAATATGACAATAATCGTACTGATGTGTTTTGATAATTCAAATACGATCGAATCGTTGACTTGGAATTTCTTGTTTGTATCTAGTACCTTTACTACTGATAGATAGTAATATCTATAGAATAAAAGTATATTTTAGTTGATTGCAGCACCACTTAACTCATATTTCTTTCGTTGGAAATGCTAATTTAAATGTCGGACCATTTTGCGGCTAGAGCCGAGTGAAAGTGATGTGGCAGCCAAAAGGATCAAGTGGCATCCTCAACTGTTGACCGCCCACCCACGGATGTCCTGCGTCCTTCAGGCGTGGCTCGTATAATATAATTAATGCTATGAATTACTTGAGCTCCGTACTAAGCCGAACTGACCGCGCACACAAACACACCCCAGTGTGCAGTCAGTGTGTGTGTGTGTGTGTGTGTGTGAGGAATGTGGAATCCTGACTTGGCTGAGTTATTGTTGTTGTTGTTGTTGGGGATATTCCAACACGTTGCTGTTTGGTCAGCCACATGAACTTAATTGCTTTATGAGGCGCTCCGTCGCTTGTTATGGACTTCAATTTGATTTCGCGTGCAGAGTACTGAAGGAGCAAGCGGTGCCAGTGGGGCAAGTGGTGCAAGTGGGACTGCAAGTGGTGGCAGGCAGGGCAAGCTGTGCGAACAGAGGAGCGTGTGTGTGTGTGTGTGTGTGTGTGTGAGTGTGAGCTAAATGAGACATTGGGGATCAATTATTTTGTCGGCGCATTGCCGCAAGGCAGGACGTTGAACCAGCTAGCAAAAACCACCATGGCCACCATCGCACCACCCTCAGTTTCTCTTGAACGCCACCTTCCACTACTATCATCCTAGATCAGCTGCAGATTTTACAGCTGATGAGAAAGTTTTTTAATCAGGCTGATGGCGACATCATCATCAGCATCAGGGGCAGATGTGATGATGATGATGAGCATAATGCTAATGATGATGCTGATGTTGATGTTGATGTTGAGGCACGTCGCAAGCTCTCACATTTTTTATGCCACTTTACTGCACTTTTTCGTCAAGGTGCGAAAAACTTCAACACAAATCGAAAACTTTGCAGCCACGTTGCAAGTGCAAGTTTCAACTGCGTTGCAAGTTACGAGTTCAACTGGCGTTCTCATTTTTTGCGATTTTTTTTTTTCTGGCCGAGTGATCTAAGTGGGAGAAGAAGCTGCCATGACAATGTGTTTTTCCATTTTGCTTTTATATTTCGCTTGGATCTGAAATGAAACTATTTTGTTGAGATGTGTGGAATGTCCTTTGGACATAAGATATGAGTAGAGACTGAGGGTGGCTGAGGACTGCTTAACAGCCATGGCAATAGATTGAAAGTATTTCGGACTGACCAGTGTCCAGGACAACGTTGATGGCAATGATTCAACATACTTTCAATATTAAAATATTTGCACATCATTTGATTTGATTTGGGGTAATCATGCGTCTTTTTGCTAACTTTCACCATGGCGATTACGTTTTATGGAATTTAACTTAAAGTGCGAAAAGTGCCTTGGGCTCTATGTGTATGGGTGTGTGTGTGTGCGTGTGTGGGTGTGTGTGTGTGGGTGTGTGTGTGTTTGCCTTTAGGTGTGTGTATGTAAATTTTGTTAACGTCTTTGGCAATTAAAAACTGAATGTGGTACATGGTATTTCCATTTTGGCACTTAAGTCAGCCAAAGTCAATTATAATCAACGCCTGGCCAACTTGCGCCCAGTAGCCCCGCCCCTTGAACCACTTTTCTTCCGCCTCCCACTTCTTGTATACTGTTCAGAGTGCGACTGAAACAATTGTGCGTCTCTCGAGCAGCTGCCGTCACGCAAAAAGGATTAAAAAGCATTCACATGCTCACATCCTTATAGATAACCCCAAACATAGCCCAAATTCCATCACCCCAACACACACACACATACATGAATATATTCTCATAAACCTGTGTGTGTGTGTGAGTTTTAACTTATGCAAAAGTATTTTAAGACTTTTGGCTGATTGGCAACACTTTAGCTGGAGAAGTTGGGAGCTTGGCATAGGAAAGCCAAAGATACTTTAAACACCGGCAATTCGAAAAGTAAACTTGCTAACATGTGAGCATAAAATAATATAATATGATTTCAATAAAGTAATTTAAGTGGTAAGGGGCTAACGTGAAATGAATAACGATCAGATGTCAGTTAGTATAACTAAAAATATTGAGCCACTGATAAACAACGAATAGTAAGAAAAGAGTAGCAAGTAGTCAAAGTAACGAATGACAAACGCCGACAAAAAATAGTAATCTTTACAATATCTCGTAGCGATTATTGAAAAACACTTCCAGAATAGCGAATAACAAGACAATACAAGTAAAAAGTTATAAATTGGAAACTGAAAGCTATATGCAACTATCAAAACGAATCTAAGGACTACTAACAAAATTATCTGCAATATGACGAATGACCAATGATAAGCTGTTAGTAACGAGAAGTCTTATTAATAAAACCAAGTAACGCTTTAAGATCGAATATCGAGTTAGCGAGTAACGAGTTGAAGTTAGCGATTTCAATAATATCAAGTAAAGCCTGAAGTTCAAATAACGAGTGTCAAACCATACTTAATGATAAGCTAATAACAAGTAACAATTGTCAAATAGACATTAACGAGTAACGAGGAGAAGTTGGCTATTTCTCAATTGTTAACAACGAGTAACTCTTGATGAACGAAAAGTGAGTAACAGAGTATATTTCATGTGCATCCACATTTAAGTAACATTTGCCAAATAGATATTAGCGAGTAACGAGTTGTAAGTGAAGCCTGAATTTCAAATAGCGAGTAACAAACTGTATTTCTGTACTGACAAGTAACAATTGTCCAATTGAAATTAGCGAGTAACGAGTAGAAGTTAAAGAGTAATATGCATTATAATGTCTACAAGTAGCGAGTAATTAAGCAGCCTTTAAGTGGTTCTTTTCTCATTGTTCCGAGAAGATATGACACTGCCAGATGACTTGCACATTACCCATTCATAAATTTGGCATATGAAGTGGCTGTCGGGACGTGTTTGGGAAAATGGGCAAACAATTTGCAGCCTCAATTACAATGCCAGCAAAAATGGGATCCAAAAGCCGCAGTCGGATAATTCCGAGTGGCCACAAAACTTAATTGCTTTACTCTGGACCAAAAAACAACTGTCGGATTCTTAATGCCGCACTCTGGCTGCTTGTGTCGTCTCAGTAACTGAGTTCTTATCGCGGCGTACCCAAAAAACCGTCGACAGCGTCAACTGGCCTCCAGTTGCAACTGTTTCTGTTTCTGATTCAGATTCAGTTTCTGTTTCAGCTTCTGTTTCTGTCTCTGCAACGCAAATTATATGCAAACGAGCTTAATATCCGGCCAAACAGACGCACACTCAGTCACAGGTCTCTACCCTCAATACCCAACACCCAACCAACAACCAACTACCCCCAACCCCCTGAACACAACCCTCAGCTCATATCTCTTGCTCAACTCGCAGGGACGCAAACTTATTCTCAGCTGAATCAAGTTGCAAGGAACTAGTGTCAAGTTGAGAACTGCTTTTATTATTGCCCATTGCTAAGCAAGTTCTTTTGATAGAGTTTATTTTCAACTTTTAACTATCAGCATTAGTGTACTACTTTTTTCAGTTCTTTTGAACTACATGTCTGTTGCTAAGTTAGCTTCTTTTTAAAAAATTAATACAGTGCATAGTCATTTTAAATTGTATACTGAACTTGTACTTGAAGTGAACCATAATTTGAGGTTCTGACGAAGAAACTACTACACAGAACAATAAAGTCCAGGATTCCGGAATAATTTCAGTCTTATGTGGTGTCAGAAGTTCAGTAATTTTCAAGTACAATTCTCCAATTTCTTTTCCGCAAATATTTTGATATATGTATAATGTTTTAAGTTCTTTTGGGTGAGTTCCGTTTTTCAACCAAACAAGTAACCAAAAAAATGCATTTAAAACTAAGCAAACCATTTCAAGAGGAACTAGTTCACAATGGTTCGGTTCGCAGTTCGGGTTACACTCTATTTTTGAATTAGCGCCATTTGTCGTTTCATTTTAAGTCTCGGCACAAATAACTCAGTCACATCACAAAGTGTACCTGCCACAGTCTCTGCAACTGCAACTGTCTCTGCCACATGATGTGCGTGTGTGTGTGTGTGTGCGAGTGTGTGTGTGTGTGTGTGTGTGTGGCAAACCACCGCCTGATAATTTCTCTGCACTCGACTGATAACAACATTTAATTTAATGCCCGAGGTCAGCAATATTCCATTTATTATTGGATTAAATTCGGCAGCAAAGTTTTTGCCCGGCTCTCGTCCCCTCCGAAAAAACGGCAGCGTGTGGCATCTGTGGAGGGAGGGCAGAAGAGGATGATGACGAGGAGGGGGATGTACGCGAACGAGACTCGTTGTCCACTATCTGGAGTTGGGATAAGCGACGGCTGTCCTTTTGTCCAGGACATAAATTGTGTGCATGGCTTTTTTACAAGTTGTTGCTGCTGTTGCTGTTGCATACATATTTTTATGTGCCACGCCCACAGCTGAGGGAGGCGCACTTGTCGTCGTCGTCGTCGACGTCGGTGACTGAGGCTGTGCTGTCCTTGCATGTCCTTAACGTGGTCCTCTGACTAGACGACAGGAAATGTATTTCACATTTTTTTTCTGTCGCTTTTTTCTGCGTGCCCATGAAATTTGCATGAGCTCGACTGGCAAGGATCTCGGCCAGGACATTGGCCTGTGCCTGTGTGCGACAATTTAAGGGAAAGGTGGGAGCGGGCGTTTGGTTGGGGGCGGGGCATGACAAAATGCCCATAAGGGATTAGCTGCAAATCGCAGCCGACGTCGCTGGACATCGTTTTTTGTGGCTGCTGTCACCGTTTTGTCCTCTTCGTCCTGTGCGTCCTGTCGGAATTTGTTGCAAAACTCATTTAAGCCAAGTTATGCGCAGTATGTAAATTGTTTTGGCCGCACCGATTTCATGTGTGTGTGCGTATGTGTGTGTGTGTGATGTTGTTATTTGTATTTTTTATTTTTATTTTTAGTGTTGTTTTTAAATGAAACTTAATTGTTTTAGATGCAAAGTCATCATCATCAGCAGCAGCAAGAGCATCAAGAGGCAAGGGAGGGACAAGTGCGAAGTGTGCATGTGTGTGTGTGGGTGGGGAAGGGGGTGTAGTAATAGCTGAGGTATGGCACAGGGGTTGGGGAAGAGGTCACAACTGGGGCACAGTCAAAACAAACAAATGCGGCGGAAGGAAGTATCTCACTCGAATCTCAGTCAGCCATGGAGCGCATACAAACACATGGATACACACATGGGCACTCACCAACACACATGGAATGAATTTATGCATGAAATTGTCGACGCCCGCGTCCTGTGCTCGCCATGCTTGTGGCCTATCGAAAGGAAATTGAAACAAAACCTCATTGGAAATACACACACACACACACACACACACACACACACACACACACACACACACTCACTCACACTAACATACTTTTGTTGCAGTGAGACAGGCGAACAATTTGAGCTTCCGTGCAACATTCGCACTCGCCACAGAATATTTTCACCAGCTGATAACGATTGAATGTCCTCTGTCTCCCATGTCCCATGTCCCATGTCCCATGTCCCATGTCCTGTGTGTCATGCGGGTGCCAGGATTCTGAATTATGTCTGTCGCCCAATACTCGAATTTTCCTCTAACTCTTATGCAATCAGCCACAACAAAACTACTCTTAACTTGCAAACACTACAAATCAGATAAAACATCAGCAGCAGCAGCAGCAGCAGCAGCAGCTCAGCAAAAGTGAAAATAATTAGAATCGAAGCCCATATCAATTGTAAGATGAACGAAGGAAGTTGAAATTATCTTACGAAACGATCAAACTACAATATGAAATGAAACAACAAATAAATAATTTAAAATCGATTAGAATATAAGATTTACTTTAGTTCTTAAAGCTTTTATTTTGACTTACCAAAATTATAATATTAATATGTTAGCTCTTTTATTAGCGAATAATCTTTAATATTATTACCTTACATTTATTGTATATACTTAGCATCAAGATCAAGGATAAATGTTTTAACTTTTTAATGATCTCACGCGCCTAAAAGAAAGCAATAACTTTTTTACCGTAGGATATAAATTGTGTAACGGGTATCTAATAATAGGTATCTCGACTATATACTTTCCAAGGTGCAAGATTCAGTAAGGTCGTGAGAAACTAGAAAAAAATTCTCTAGACACTCTCATACATATTTATTCGATTTTTCAAGGGCTTGGGCTTTTATTCGAATTCATTAAAAAAGTAGCTATGATTTTTAAAATATTTCTTAGGTTTAATCACAATATTTTTTCTTAAGGTAACTCTCGCCTTCCAATAGATAGTATCCCTTACATAATATTGTTGTGGGCTAATGAAATAATTAAATTAATTACGTTGAAGTTGTTTGGATTGGTTATCCGGTAGATGCAATTCAATTCTTAAAGGTCCTTCCAGCAATGCAAAAGGCATTCAATACAATCTTAATCAAGTTATTTACGGGCCAAGTTTCGAGTTGATTGCCAACTGCAAAGTGCAGCACAAAATTGGCCGATAGATGCCATACTCTTACCACACCATACTTCTGTATGATGATGCCACACAATGTGCCAACTTGTGCAACAAATTAGTTACAGTTAACTGCATTCAACTGGGCTCTGTGGCTGGCCAAAGAACCAAAACAAACACCCGCACATCCAAAGTCCATTCAAGCAAATCGCATTAAGGCTCATTTGTTGTGTCAGCTGCACACTCATACACACAACGCACACACACATAAGCACATGTGTATATATACGCTCCAAAACAATAGAGCATAAGACGGGCAGACAGGCAGACAGGCTGAAACTTTAAAGATAACAATAGTTTTTTAGTGAAGCTAAGATTCTCTTTAGAAATATTTACTTGTTATATGCTGATCTTTATGGGTAACAATTTCATACTTGTATCTTGTATACTCTTAACGTAGCACAACATTGTTAACTTTAAATGATATAGATACAAATTTAATCCAGAAATGGTTTCTTCGTCTTCTGAAACTTTAGATAACATAAATGATCCAAAAAAAATATTTAAAGGATATAAACGAAGTCTTTGCCTATTCAGCCAACGCTCCCGCTCCGTTGTTGTTAAAACTTAAAAAGATAACAATAGTTTTTTAGTGGAGCTTAGACTCTTTTAAGAATTATTTATTTGTTGTATGCTGATCTATATGGTTAAAAGTTGCACATTTATATCTTGTATACTCTTCATGTGAAAGTCGAAAGAATTCTTCATCGAGCTGCATAGTAAACTTAAGTGATTTACATAAAAATAAAATGTATAAATGTTCTCTTTGTTTTCTGAAACTATTCTCGTAGATAGTATATTTTGTACAAAATATACTGAGTACCCCCAATATAAGTTAACTCTTTGCCTATTCCGGCAATTCTTCCGCTTCGTTGTTGTTGCCATTTTCCTTAGGTGGTTCGGGTAACTTTTGTTTTGGGCTGATACTTATTTGCAGTACGTGGTTGACTGATAAAATCACACACACACACACACACGCACACAGCAGCTGGCACACACACTCATACACAAATACGTCTCCTTCGTATCTCTGTTTAGCTTACTTGGAGAAACTTCTTAACAAAAGTCTCAAATTTGTTCCAATGCAAAACTGTCGCTTGGCTGGGCGCTTATCAACAATTGCCCAAGTGAAAGCCCAAGAATAGTTTTAAGCTGCTTAACAGCTTCTTCGCATGCAGAAAGTTACAGTTGGAGCCACCGCACCACCGCCCCACAGCACCACCCATTTATGGACGTGGACGCTGGCAACTTGATTTAGTGCTCTCTGACCTTAGTTTAAATATAAACAGCGGCGTTTTGTTACCCTTCGAGCGCCACAAAAGTTTGCGCGCCCGAGTAAAGACATAAATGGGATTATGATCTTATCACGTGCCCAGCCTCAGTTTCTCCTTCCCCCCTCCCTCTATTCTTCCATTCCCTCCCCCTTTTTGTCCATTCCCCTTGTCCACAGTTTATTCAAGAAAAGTAGCTTCTATAGTTGCAGTCACCGTAACTGGACGGCCAGACATACCGGTATATTTACAATACTTGTAAGAATGCAAAATACCCTAACTTGCAGTAGTTGGATATTTAGTGTTAAAGATGATAGATTGGAAATATTTAGAGTCAAGAATCTAACGACTCTCTAACTAAAAATATCCTATTCTTAGCCATTCCTTTTCAAAATATAGATAATGAAATTAAATATACCTAAATTTAATAAATTGTGCAATAGTCTAACTTGCAATAGATTGATACTAAGAGTTAAAAGTGAAAGATTAAGAATAGAGAGAAGAATCTAAAGACAATTTACATTTCTCTTATTTCTTACCTAACCCGCTTGATAAAGAAGCTCGAGTAATATTCTTTTTATTATTTTTTTATTTGTTAACCTGTCGTTATGAAATACCTAGAGTACTTAGATAATACAAATATATACAAATACATATATATTAAATATAAAACGCAACCCTTTATTGAATTCATCATTATAAGGGATTGGTTATAGGCAGAGTATAAATTTAATTTCGCTGTCAAATTTGATTTTACTGACTGCCTGCAACAGAAACAACTCTTGCTGCTGATTTGGATACATAATTATACCCTCTTCGAATACGCTTTGCATACAGGGTATAATAACACCTTCTGTTGGCCAAGTTAAGGACAAAGCGCAACGGGGTGTGGAAGCAAGCTGCTTAGACAAACAAGTTTGCGGCGCAGCTTTGCCAAAGATTTATTTCTTGAGGGTAAGCAACGGCTGGCCAGACCAGAATTTAAGTTTGCAACGACTTAATATGGAAAATTGTGAGTACGAGTCTATTTGGAAAAGAAGGCGACGTTCGAAAACTTTCAGCTGCGGCAGAGGCAAGTGAAGGGAAGGGAAGTCAAGGAGTATGGAGTATGGAGTATGGAGTATGGAGAGGATGGGCGGCAATCTTTAATTAAGAGCGGATTAGTTGGACATGGGTTCGATTGGCAGACGCCGGTGTTTGGGTTTCTTCCCCGAGTACGAGTATTTTCCTGGTTTGTCTTCGTTCAGTTCAATCTTTGCTCTTTTTTGGTTTTGCTCTGATTTGCATCTGCGGTTAAGCAACCACCAGCCAGTCAGCCAAAGCCAGCAGCTGGCTTCATTAGTTTTGGCCCAAAGCTCTCTGCAACCCCTCACCCCCGCAAGCTTCCTTTTCCTGGCACTTTTAACGGCATCTTGCGGCAGACTTTTTGAGTGCTCCATTAAAATTTAATGCGTGTAAAAGATCAGCAGGCAGAGCCAAGTCTAGTTTCGCTCTTTAGATTAGCTGTCAAAAGTTGTTCAATTTAATTTCACGCCGTCCTCATCCTGGCGCCATCTTAATGTTCGTGTTGCCAATTTTTTTCTCATCTCATCTCTTCTCCTCTCTTGTCGATAGCTTCTCTCATCTATCTCTCGACTTTTTAATGGCTTTGGGAAATTGCACGCGCCGTTTACGCGCTCGTTAGACAAGCTGAATGTGCCGTGCACTCAACATTTCAACATTTTAACATCATTATGGTTATTGATAAGACCACGCCCCCAACCCTAGACAAAACCCCAATCATAACCCCAACCCCCACGCCGACCTGAACTTCAATTTTACTGACAGAAGGAATCTTCCTCTGTCCGTTGTGCTCTTCTTGACTTCCTTTTCAGGGCCAGGTTCACTTTGTGATTTACCTTGATGGCTTCAGACAACCAGGCTGGCAATTATTTCAATCTAGTTACAGACAGTTTATTAGTTAATTAAGCAATGTACAATTGTAATATACATAGCAAGCTTGAAATCATATTTTTTCATCACATTTTAAGTCTTACTTAAATTAAGCATAATGAAATTAAGCAACTAAAAGCATGTGAAAAACTAAGGCTCTGATTCCACAATCCACTTTTTTCGATTATGTTTTTTAATCAAAATTTAAATATCATTTAAATGTAAAACTTTTTCTTTAGGAACTACAAATAAATTAAGTATAACAAATTCTTTCGATTATAGGAAATATTTAATGTTCTTAATTGTCCACTTTTAAACTAGATTTCAATCATAATTAATCGTTACTTCAAAAACATTTATAAAAAAAATAAATTTTTTTATTTTGAAATGATTTTTTGAACTAACAAATATTAGTTCTACGTTTAAATTTAATGACATCAATGGTAAAAGAACTAAACTTAACAGTTGTTCTTCAAGTGTCAAGCTGAATCAGTTAAATATTAATCTGTAAGCCCAATTCATTAAGGTTACTGTTTATATATTTATAAAGGTTATTTAATTCTCGCCTTAGATATCTAAGGCTAAAAGATACAAAGGATGTCAAATATGATACTCATATTTAAGCCCTTTAGGGCTTATTAACTCTTTTCGTTGTCTTAGTCGTTAACGACAACAAATGCAACGCAACTGGACAAACCCGAATTATTTGCGTCTAAAAAGTAAAATAACAATCACATCACCTCTCTCTCTCTCTCTCTCTGTCTCTCTCGGACCGTACAGCAATAAAAAATTAATCACAAACCGTCGCAAACTGTGGCCAAAGTCCCAAAATTGCGCTGAATACTCGCAGAATGGTCGTTATTAGAGTGGACCCTGTCCAAGGACGGAGTCCAACCTCATTATCTGTAGGATTGCTGTTCAGCTAATGTGCTAATGTGCAATTTCGAAAGGTGCTTACGTTGTCAAGTAGTGTGAAGATGACCTCTCACTCCGTCTCTCTCACACACTTCCTTCCCTTCCTCCTGTTTCTCTGTGCTGGCCCATTCACGCCAATTGGCCATTTTCCCAATGAATCACAAAACAGACAGCATATGGCACATACTTTGCCACATCCCGGTGGCATTGTCTAAGTCTTATTCTTGGTCCTGTTGCTTGGTCCTGCAACTGGCAGTGGGAAATGGAATGGGATTGGGAATGGGAATGGCAAAGGGACTGCCTCTTGAACTTGGCCATTTCCTTGGTGGCATCCCGTGGCGCTGGCTGGGAAACTGCAATTAATTCCCAAGCTTAGAATGAAATCTAATTGCTCGTTAGCGCACAGTGTTGTCCTTCGTTCCGCCCCCTCATTCGGGAGTCCTTTCAGCCCTCTCTTTCTGCCGGCCATTTCTACTTTTTTCTTGCTGTCTTTTGTCTTTTGTTTTTATATTTTGTTAACTGCTGATTACAGCAGTTGTTCAGTTGTTGTTTCCTTAGCTGAAGGCAAGATACCTCCTCATTCCCCTCCGCCATCTTCATAGTCCTGAATGCATGATATTTATCTTGTGTCTAAGTTTTATTTTCTTAATGTTTCGCATACCCTGGGAAAATCAACACTTTGGGTATATGCAAAATGTATTCTTAATAAACCTAAAATTGTATTTCCGTTGGCACTCCACTCTTTTGAGGACGAGTTCTCTAATGAATAGTCTAAGAAAGCGAAATCATTACTTATTATTATTCTTATAGTTAAGCCTGTAGAGTGTAAATATGTTACTAAATCCTTATCATGTTTTGCTTTAAAATAATATAGTAGATATTTTAAGAAGTAAACCTCCAGAATATGTTTATCTTTATTTATATTTCAGTAACCTAAAAGTAGGACTTACAGGATATGTTATAGTTGATCATTTGCCCGTCAATATAAATTTGTTTTGCTCTTTTTTCTTTGGTTCTTCGCTTGCTTTGCCTGCAGCATTACACAAATGTTTCCCAGCAGGTTTATAAAAAGAAATTAACGGCTCTTTCTCTTACTTTTCTTCTTGCTCCCAGTTGACTCGCCGTGCTTACCTCACTTGCCCCGCTTGCCCCTCGCACTTGCCACCTCGCCCACTTGCCACCTTGCCCTTGAGGCAGCAAATCGTTTAATGAGCATGTAACTGTAACTGTTACTGTTGCTGTAACAGTTGCTTTCTTCGACTCGTATTCAATGTGCTGACGCGGCCAAAAAGCTGTTGGCCCTGTTTTTGTCGCGTCATGCGATTGATATAATAGTATATCATTTTCATTGCATTAGTTTGCAGTGCTTATGGATTTGGGCGGAGTCCGGGATGAGGACGGGGGGCGTGGCTGGGCATGAGTAACTTGCACAATTGACATTTGCTGTGGGGGGTCCTTTGGCGAACCGTTTCAAATTAATTGAGTTGTTTTCTCGGGCTGCTTAAATATTTAACTTTGCCATGTCCTTTTGTTTGGCCTGACTGGTTGCTCGACGTGGTTGATCCTTTTGCTGCTTAGTTGCTCACTTGGGAGCAAACACACACACACACACACACACACACTCTCACACACACACATACACACTCACACACACACATAAATGTATACACCTCATGCTCTCGGCTATATTCACCTGTGTGCCAAACTTTTGGCATTTTGGTATTTATGGCTCATGTGGCGCTGTTGCATAAATCACTGACAATGTAAACATGCCCAGCTCCGATGTACGTGTGTCTGAGTGCTGGCCAGGCCAAATGGCCAAATGGCCAAAAGTGTTGACCACAATTAATGTTATGAGATAAGTTTATAAAAGCGCACGGCTCGCTGCTCTCGAAGCTTGTCAAGAGTCCGAGAGTCCTATGCGAGTCCTGGTCGTCCGAATGTCCTGTTAATAAAATGCAAGACAACACAAGAGGGAGACTTATTGTTGACTGAGTGGCAGTCAAAAGGGGCAGGTGGGATTGCCACCCTCCCACTCTCACTCCCACCCCCTTATCGCAACTCAACTCCACTCAGTTCCACATGCAACGGAAATTAGGTATCGTTTACATGGACGCCGTTACCTTTGTTGCAGCACTTTTATCGCCACATTCCCATTCACATCCATTATGCACCTTTTCAGTCTCTGACCTTTCGTACCCCCAACCCCCAACCCCCAACCCCCATCACAGCAGCTCACAAAGGCGCATAATAACTGGTAGATTTGTCAAAATGCCTCAGCGACTGCCATTTTAAACCGGATGTTGCCAAACATTTGCCCAGCCACTTTTCCTTTATATTTATATATACACTTTTTTTCCCCATTTTAAAATGTTGTCCATGTCAATTTTGTTGGCCAGAGCAAGGGCTCAAGCGGCTAATGGACTTGCCTCACTTTTGGCAGGATGCGAAATGCGTTGTCAGATTTTTATAGATTGCACAAGTCTTTAAAGGACTTGAAAGCGCTTAAATGATCCTAGGTGATTGCTTAAATATTTCTTTAACGTCAACATTTCAAATACAATTTTGAAATTTGATTTGATATACAAGAATAATATAGAGAACAAAAAACTTAAATATTGAAATTGTAATAGTTAAATAATATTAATATAATATATTGAAGCTTGAGCGGAATTGAGTTAAAATATTAAAAAATGTGTGCTAATTGTCATTATTACGTTGCTTCAAAAATCATAGTATACTTAAAAGGGCGCCCAGGAAAACAGATTTTTTAGACCCTAAGCCAATAAAAACTGATTATAAGGGTTCTGTGTGTCTCTCAGTCCGTCCGGCTGTATGAATGCGTCGATCTCAGAAACTATGACTCTTTCATATCATATTTGGTTCCGAAATTACAAACGCAGGCTACGATTTTTCTTGTTTCATAATTTTGGATCGTCGACGATTATTTCACAGAATCTCTCTCAGCAAAAGCACTCTTAAAAGATGATCAGTTTGTTAGACAATTTCTAATAAAGTTTAAATGCATTAATATTATTTAAAAATTAACAATTTATTAATACTGACAAAATGTTTTTTTTAATTATTATTAGCTTTAACGACGTAACGAATGTCGCGTTTGCAATCCAATTATAAATATAGGTCTCTCATAAATGTAGAAAAATTGCCAATTGCTGAGTGGAAAGCATAAATTACAAATGTGAGCAGCTTTGCCATCAATTGAAATCGACTTTAAATTCATAACGCGCTGATTGTTGCGCTTCTTTCGCGTATTAAAGCCGCTTGCAGCATGCCACACGGACTGCGACTCACACGCCGCAATGCATAAATACCACAATTCATATGGTGTACCAGAAATGTGCCGACAAAATTGTGGCAACACCAGCGGCATCAACAGCTTCCACGCGACGCCGCGTTGCAAGCAGTCAAACAACGACCAACAAATGGAGATGTGAAATTTTAGCTGCATTGATGCTGGAAGGACTCCAAGGGGAGTGGGAGGCAGATGAAGGAACTGGGGGAAACTAGCCTACATAGAGGAAACACAGCCATCAAATATGGGATGCTAAATGAAACTGTCTGCACACACACACACACATACACACACACACACTCGCATACACACACTTGGGCTGTGTGTGACTAATGTCATTTTGGCATGCGAATCGCGCAGAGACACGCAAGAGTATCAAACGGCACTGCAGCAGCGGCATATGCCACGCATGCCACACAGAGGAAGACAGGGGATGTGGAGAGCGAGGGGGAAACAGAGACATCGGCTACATCAGGCAACAAATTTACAGGCAGGCAGGCAAAAATGATACGCTTGCCACACTTGCCGCTCATTAGAGTACGATAAACTATGAATGCGACGGGGATGAAGGGTTGGGGGTAGTTGTCGTGTTTTTTTGGCATATGAAAAGCTACCCCCTCTGGGGAATAAAACTTTACCGAGTCTATTTACCTTTTGCCAATGATAAAGTAAATGCGATAGGTGAATATGCTCTTATGCCAAGAGGCAGGAGATAATGATGAGGGAGGGGCAGGGGAAATGTAGGAAATTAATGTTTAAGCTTCACGCAAAAAGTGAGTGGCAAAAGTTTTGCCCGCAGCGAGATAGAGATGGATTCAAAGATGAAGAGAGAGAGAGAGACAGAGAGTGAAATGAAAGACGGGCAAACATTTGATTTAATTATGAGTGGCATTTATTGCAAAGAGCAGCTATCAGTTAACACACTCACACACACACGTACACACACACACACACACACGTACACACACACACACACACACACATACAAACACGCACACGCATATAAGGCAAGGTGTTAGTCTGTTGATAATGCAAACAAGACACCAACAAAAGTTAAATAAACAACAAGTTCCACGAAACTAAAATACTCTACAAAGTGGATCAAGCAGATAAAGCTGAATGAAATGATTATAAATACTAGAAAGAGTAATGATAGACATGCACTATCAGCATTAGTAAATATTAATAATATTTGAGCAATACTTTTGTATTTTTTTCAGTATTCAGTATTTCATTCAGCATTACCAATCTCATTATCCTAAGCATTGAAATATGGCAATGTAGCATATTGAAATAATTAATATTATATTTGAAGTAGGTAAAGAATAATTAAAGATGTCCATCATTACATTATCATTAGTATTATTATTATTGACATATTTAAAACTAGCATTAACGCTGCCTTTTTTGCATTAGCACTTGCATTAGAAATAGCATCATTGCATTTGCATTAAGACCAATTAGATTAATTCCAATTGCATTAACAATAGTGTTAGAAATAATATTGGACTTAACATAATTGCATTAGCGTGAGCAATTGTATTAGAATCACATATGCATTTAACACTATCGTTTACATTTTCATTACCATTATCATTAATATTTTCATTACTTTTATACTTATAAGAAGTAATTGCAATTTAATTTTTAAACTTCTACTGGAGGCAACCGACAAAATTGCTGCAAAAGTGATTGGATCCTAAGGTAGAGCATACGCATACTAGATGAGTGCGTGGATAGATGTGACTGCTTGTCAAACTGACACTGACAGTTGCCTAAGTGGCAACTTAATTTCTTAATTGTCAACTCAAAACTTTTATCGAGCACCTGCCAGGGAAACGCCTTTTCCTTCGTCTTCTCCTTTTCCTCCACTTTCACTTTCTCTTTCCTGTTGGAATGGAAACTACTCGTATCTGGATGTGGAGTGAAAATGTCAAACTCTTGTCAGACTGGCTTTCTGGCGCTGCTCTTCGCTTGCGGTTTGTCTTTGACAGAACTGTTGTATGAGTTGGCCTGTTTGGCTGTTTGGCACATAGTTTACCAAGTTGCCAAGTTAATTTCTAGTCAAATAGAGAAGTAACCGCGCCCCTTTCATCTGGCAAACACAGCCCAAATGACAAACTGGCTAAATGACACGCGGCGTCGCGTCGGTCCAAGAAAGTTTTCCATGTTTCAGTTTCAGTTTCAGTTTTTGGTTTTAGTTTGTGCTATTGAATAATTGAGAAATACAAGCGAAACTCTCTCTCTCTCTTCAGAATTGGACATGGTTCAGCAGCGTGCCAAGAAATAGACTTTATACCACTTAAGATCCGCCCTTATCTTCTTTTTAGAGTCTTGTGTCTTGTGTCTGAAGTTCTCGCTCCATTGCCCGTTTAATGCCTGTATAATTTAACGCCAGTTTAAATTTTAATTGTTTTAATGAAAATGTCGCTTGCGCCTTGTCATTTTCATAAAGTTTTCCACTGTCTCATCGTGGATTTTACACATTTTAATTGCAAAGCCTCCGAATGCCACACCCCCTTTTCCCGTTGACAGTCCTCGGCCAGCCCATTTTCCAACAATTTGTTACAAATAATTATCATAACCTGATTAACATGAGCTCAGCAAGTGTTTCAACGGATGCTCCGTGGGCTGGGGTGGGAGAGGGGGAGGGGAGGGGTCGGTTTGTTGTGTCTGCTGAGGGTAGAATGGGGTTAGGGGTTGGGGGTTGGGGGTTGGGGGAGACTTAAGACTTAAGAGGGGGTTGCACATGGAAATAGTCACTGGCTCTGTCAATGTCCCATTTTCCACTTTCCCCCACTCACAATTGTCGCGTTGTCTTAATTTGTAAAACTTTTAAAATGCCGTCGCCGTGTTCCTTATTTTGTATGCATGTTAAGAGCGACAATCTCAGCGCAACACACTTATACACATGCACACACACAGGGAAAGATAGAGAGAGATAGACCGAGAGAGAGAGAGAGAGTGAGAGAGCGACACACACTCTTAATTATGCCAAACGAGTTACTCTTGTTGTTGTCATTTGTTGTAATTTGGCGGTAGACGCGGCTGCATAATTAGAATTGTAAAAACGTATTTAACATTTTTGTTGATGCCGCGACAGCACAGAGAAAGGGGGGCAGGCCAAGGGCTGACACAAGAGATACTCATAGAGAACAAGTTGGGGAGAGTTGGAGGTAGAGACAGAGGCAAATGTATGAGTTGCATAATGCATAAACAAGCGAAGCTCAACGCTCACTAAATAAAAATTAAAGTAATAAAAAAGCTTCAGACGAGTCTCTGACAATTTGTGATACTCCCTAGTCATTCACAATTTAATTTATTTATTATATCTAGAGATGTAAAAATACATACATCGAAAAATCGTCAACTCGATTTTCGGGTAAGCGATTTTCAATTATTGCTGCTAGTTAATTAAATCGATTTTCATGAAAAATCAACAACTCACTGGAGTTTCTTCGCCGTAACATATTGTAGTTCACTTGCTGAATTTAGTTCAGTTAATTATGTGTTTGAAAGAAGTTGATTAAATGTTAAACAAAATTAACCACATACAATGTCAATTGCATTAAATTTAGTTGACTTTTGCTATCAAATCATTTGGCGAAATAAGAATTATATGGTGTATTTAACAAACGAAGCATTTGATTTAATATAGTTCAATTTCCGATTTGAACTAAAGTTGGTCAGTACGTTACAGCTCCTATGGGAGCTATATGATATACTAGCTAAAATTGGTGATGAAAACAAAGAACAACTAAGATTTTCATATTTGTCTCGAAAGCTTAGATGCTGCAAAAAAAGCTCAAACTGAAGTCTACAATTTGGCGATTTAGTCTAAGGATCTCTTTCTCTCATTTTCTCCATCTGTCTTTCTTTCTCACTTTCTCTCGCTCTCTCTCTCTCTTTCTCACTTTTTCCCTCTCCCTCTCTCTCTACCACATTTTTTTCAGCCCAATTGCAGCCTCGCTGAATCGGAGTCACTTTCACAGCTGTCGCCAGCAATTTGCAACAAAATGCGCCAACTTTAAAGCATCATATTTACATATGGGTAAGAGTATGTATGATGCCTGTCACTGCCCCACCCCCCCCCCCCCACACACACACACACACGCACGCACACACACACACACACACACAGCGATGACCAACATCGACATCGACATCGACTTCGACGTCGACTATCGAAGTCATTTAACCAAAAAGCGATTAATCTATAAACACATAAACAACATGCGCTGCGCTCGCCAGAAACAAAACAAAACAGAGCAAAAAGACCAAAAAAACGGATCCACATCGACTCGACACTGAAAAATGTGGAAAATCAGTGAGAAAAATCGAAAATCAAGCCATGGCAGTGGTCATGTCCTGGCGATACTCCTTTTGGTCCTTCAGCTGCCATCGCTTCATTGGCAGCATCCATTGCGGCTCAGTTGTTGGCATTTTATGCAAATGTTTGGCCTCATGCAGTGTCGGAGCCGATTTCCGGCCATGTGTGACAGTGGCCAATGGCCAGAGGACAGCGGCAAATGGCGAATGGCAAATAGCAAGTGGCAAGTGGCAAGTGGAAAACTGACCAGGATTCAGGTCGAAGCATCGGGCCAACAGCCAACAGTCCGGCGATAAAAGTAACTGCCGTCGCATCAAGCGTCGTTAACAAACAACAATATGGAGCTGAAGTCTAACAACACACAGATTTTTGATACCCTTCCAAGAGTCAAACAGAATATCCGGATTTTTAATTGACAATCCAAATTGTTGCAAGTAGAAAAATTAACTTAAAATAAATAAATATTGTATAAGCGAAAGAAATTGAAACAAATTCGAAATAAGAATGTTGTACTTCAATCAAATTTATTACGCTTTTTTGCTTATTTTACGCATATAGTCTTAATTTAACAATTATACCCCAAGTTACATTTTTTAAATGGGCAAATCTCTGAAATCTCAAACCTAAATATTTAATTTTTTAAAAAACGTCAATATTTTCTCAAAGTATATTTAGTGATATAAAAATGGCAAACAAAATCTCTAAGAATTATAAAATAATGCACTTAAATAATATTTATGAATGAGTTTTACGTTTTTACTTTAAGCTGTTTGGACAATCTCGATAGCGTTAACGATAACTTCATTAATAAATTAATATTAATTAAATATCATATTAAGTTATTTAATTGTATATTAATTTTAAAAAGTACTTTTGGTCAACTGCTCTTAGTTGATATTAAATAAACAAACAATTAAATAATCTTTGTTATCGGTGCAGCTTCCATTTCAATGGCAATGGAACTTTCGAACTCCTCCATATTTCTTTTGCATTGTGCACTTTGTTGTAGTTGTCTTTGTTGTTGTTGTTGTTGCGGCCAGTGACCATTAAACGGTATTTGGCCATTTGCAATTTATGAGCGCCCAACAATGGCTACACATCCGGCCATATAACGCAACCCAGCGTCGAATTCTGAATCGGTTGAATACTCGGATGAACATATTTGTGTATATGGAATGGGTGCAACCTCATCATCAACGCCGTCATCATCATCATCATCATCATCGGCATTATCATCGACATCGCCATCATCATCGTCATCATCATACGATGTCCTATGGTCCATTTCATATGCGCGCGATTATTGTTAAATGACTTCGGATAACAACAACAGCAATTTATACGCTTGTTGCTGTTGTTGTTGACCAAATGAAGCGTAATGGTCATATTTTTGTATGACAAGCCCCCAGATCTTGCCCTTCCCCCTCCACGCCGACGCCGTTGCGTTCATTCATACGCTCACATAATGTAAATAGTCGTCTGGCAGGCGAATACATCAAGAGCCACAGTGATTGACTAAAGGATACCCTGTGGTCGCTCAAGATATGCTTAAAGAATGCTAAGACAATTCCTTTTTCCTACGTCGCACACTGACACGAAGATATTGAAATTTTCTTAAATTAAACCTAACTAGCAAAATTAATTATAAACAAAAAACACAAGATTTTAACAAAATTTGAAGACAATTAATTTTTTTATTCTATTTTAATTTGGTTTCCTTTATTTTCAGCTCAAAAAACATTAAAATTTACAATATGATCCGACTTAAAAATGACTTAATTTCCAAATTTCATTCTATTTATTTCCCTAGCTAATGATTCTCTTTTAATTCATAATATAATTATAGGGTATTGCAAACAAACGAACAGCTGCTGCAGGCACCACACGATTCTTTTTTTAAATTTTTTTAATAAATTATTTTATATATTTCTGTTCATTGTCATTTTTTTAGAGTTTGTGTAAAAATTAATTTAACAAAAATCCGATGGCAGCGCTAAATGCGCCCAAAGGATTTAAGAATCCAAGATAAAGCAGACGCAACGAATCGAAGAAGGAACGGAAAGGAAAAAACAAATAAACATAGAGATAAAAATAAGAAGAAGCAGACAAAGTGCAAGGGAGCAAGTGAAATGCCGGAAATATTTGGCCAGCTTGGGGTAGGCAAACGGAAATCACAAAATAAGCAAATTGTCTGGCAAAATAAAAATTACTTCCGCAACGCACGGACGCTCCAGCTTCAAGGTCCGCGTTGTCGTCGTTGTCCTTTGAGGACATCCGTCTGCTTACTTGTTGCACAAACCAACATGGAAAACAAGCTACAAATTGATGAGTGCCAAGACGAAACTCGAATACCCTGAAGGCAAAAAATGAGAGTTAAATATAATAAATCTTTAATAAAATAGGTATAAATTTTAGAAATCTTAACACTTACTTTTGACATAAATTTGTGGATTGCGAACTCTTTACAATGGCTTTATATAATATCCGATAGAGAAGTGAAAGTTAACACAGTTATTGACAAACTAATTGACTTTTATTTGTTTCCGCTATTTTCTTAGGGGTCTTAAAATAATACAGAAATAAACATCCCACACTTTGAAAATCTTTACTAAAGTAAAACTCATTTTTGTTAATTTTTTGCAAAAATTATGAAATTATTTTTCTTTACTCGTTGTCTTCTAATAGCAATATTTATTAATAAGATTATTTTATTCAGAATTAACTCAACATATTCCTATTTTTTAAGTAGCTCCCAAGCTGTGTTTGCAGCCGTTTATTCATTTCAACTTGAATTTCCAACAAATCAAAGAGAAGCTCCCCATTTTATACCCGTGCCCATTGAAAATGGTCAAAAAGGGTATAATGGTTTGGTGCAATGTATGTAACAGGCAGAAGGAAGCATCTCCGACCCTATAAAGTATATATATTCTTGATCAGTATCAATAGCCGAGTCGATTGAGCCATGTCCGTCTGTCTGTCCGTCTGTCCGTCCGTCTGTTTGAGTCAAAGGATCTCGGAGACTATAAGAGCTACAGACTTGAAACTTGGTATGTAGGTTCCTGGATAGGGCGCAGATCAAGTTTGTTTTAAAATTTCGATCGGACCACTATATCATATAGCTGCCATAGGAACGATCAGTCCAAAATCAAGTTTTAGTATGAAAAACTTTTTTGTTGTTCAAGATATCTCAGTCAAACGAATAGAATATGCATATAAGATGGTTCCATACAACCTCTCCAAACTTGGTTAAAATCGGGCTACTATATCATATAGCTGCCATAGGAAAGATCAGTCGAAAATAAAGTTTTGGTATGAAAAACTTTTTTGTTGCTTGAGATATCTTAGCCAAACTGAGACAATATGGATGTGGGATGGTCCCATACATCCTGACCAAACTTGGTTAAAATCGGTCTACTATATCATATAACTGCCATAGGAACGATCAGTCGAAAATCAAGTTTTGGTATGAAAAACTTTTTTGTTGTTTTGAGGTATCTCAGCCAAACTAACAAAATACGCATTTGGGATGGTATTCTACATCCTGACCAAGTTTGGTTGAAATCGGATATCAAATAGCTGCCATAGGAACGAATTTAAAGATATAGTACGAAAATTATTGTTGTTTTTAGAGATAAGTCAACCAAACTCACACATTCAGAATTTGCAATTTGGTTTAAATCGGTTCACTACATCACATAGATGTAATACGAACAATTAGTCAAAAAGTTAATGCCGCATCATCACACCTTCGGCATGCCTAACGTAGCGCACATACGAATGACCTATCGGAGAGCCAGGGCACAGGGTATTCTACAGTCGAGTATACTCGACTGTAGCTGGAGCCCCCATGTTTTATTTTTAATTTGTCAAAAGATGATTTTAGTTTCAATTGACTTTTCTTTGTACTTGTCGATTTCTTCTCGCTCCTGTTGTTGGAAGCAGCTATAAATGTAATGGTTAAAACAAAGTGGTTAAACTGAAAACAGAATTCGTCAGATGAAATTTTATTTAAATTTAAATAAAATGTTTACATCTGCAGATCAAACTACTCTGACTTAAATGAACTAACTATATTAGGTTTTTTAATTTAATAAATATTATAATAGATTTAAAGGCAAGTTTAAAATTCCATACTGCGATTCTGAAGCTAGCGTTGGAAAAGCCGAAGTCTTGGTCCTGATTGATTGATTCTAAATTTAACTGAATTGAGCTTGTTAAGAAATTAACAGAGAGAGGAATGAAGAGGGTGAGAGGGAGAGGGGCTGCCTTGTGGTCGACTGCAGACTCGTATTTAATTATGTCAATCACAGACAGTTTCATTTTCATCTTCAGCTCCCTTGCCCCCGTCGACAGATAATGAAACCTTAGTAGTGTTGCTTTGATCTAGCAAACAAATTGGTACACACAGGTGAATCCAACAACACACCCACACACACACATACACACCCATTGTAAATGGTCGTCAACAAATGACAAAAACGCAAACAGGCACTCGTCTCCCTCCGTTCCCCAAACCACGAAAACAAACGCCTCCAATTAGGCCATATATATGTAGAGACAGGGAGCCGGATGAGAGGGGTTGATGAAGGGGGATTGGTTAACTGAGGGGACTATTAGCGTGCTGTGTAGAAGCCAACATTCTAATGAGTTGCCTGGCAGCCGTTTTGGCCGTTGAAATGCGAGTGCTGAAATTTTGTCCTTCTCTGTTATTTTGACGCCTCTCTTCTAGGGTATTTAGGGGTGAGGTTGCTGTGCTTCTAGGGGTGTAGATATATGTGTGTGTGTGTTGTCTTGTTTTTCTGGTTTATTGGGCTAATTCAATAACCAACAAAAGCGTCAAGCAGCCGGTAAAAAGAAAAAAAAAGTGGCAGAAATAATGCCAAACAAGGACAACAAAGTTGCCGCTGAGGTTTTTGGGTTTTGCTTTTTTTTAGGTTTGGGGTTGGGGTTGGGATAGAAGTTGGGGTCTTTAGCTTGTACCTAAATAGCACGCATACATGTGTGGGTTGGAAGTTTGCTTTAATGCATGGCAGTTATCTGCCCACAGGATTTCCGTTTTAGATCATCGCACAAAAAAAACATACACACACATATACACACACACACAGAGAGAGCGGGGGAAGAGAGAGAAGCATCCAGGCAATGTCCTGGCTGGCTGCTGAGAGTGTTGAGACCATTGGCAGTTCGCACTCAATCAGATAACTTTGGGCAAAGGCAAAGGAATTCGCCAGCCGCAAGCCACAAATATGATAGGTGTGTCTCTTTACATATACATTTGTATATTGTATTTGTGTGAGTGTGTGAGAGCTTATGTGAATGTGCTGTGTGTGAGCTCCTGTTGTTATGCTAACTAGCTTTAACAATGACAACAAAATGGTTTCAGATGATAAACCTGTTTCAATATTCAAGTACAAATACGATTAATGTTTAAAGCTAAATTTGGAATAAAGGTAAATTTTTATTAAAACATATTCAAATGAAAATCGCTTAAAATCTTATATTATTTGCAAAATAATAGCAATATATTTTAAACATAAATAAAATAAATAAAATACGTAATAAAATTTTATAAACATTATTTATTATTTGTATTAATATCGAGTAAATTGAAAAGAACTTATTTTCATCTACGTCAAATTGATTTGCATAACTTTTATAATTGAATATTAAAAAAAAATTACTACGAATATAATATAGGAGATATTTTTCCTTTTTTTCCCATGCAAATATATCTATAAGCTTGAAGTTTTGGAAATATAATCTATAATTTATATGATACTATTTTTAGAATATTATTTTTAGAAATTAGAGAAAAGTTCAACTCTGTCAAATTAGCTACTGACGGTCATATATTGCAAAATGTTTCGAAGACAATCGAATGTGATTAGAAAATGAAATCGAATCGGTTGCGAGCACCCGATTGCCAACCGATTCATCTATTTTAACAACCCCCTTGCAAAATGTTTTTGAATTTGTGCGGCGTCGGCCGTAAATCAATTCGATAGGCGAGCACAAGGACAACCCTCGCTGCCATCACATACGAGTTTATAACTTTATCAGGCATAACGAGTACATTATCCTGGCACAGGCTGGCACACGTTTCTCGTTCGTCCTAGCCGTCTATTCTGTCCGACTGGCTGCCAGACTCCATCCTCCTTCTGTCTTGTGTTTAGCGGCGTTTAAAAATAACTTTAATGGAAAATTTATCGATCAGACCTCGCCCAAGGGGGGAAAGCACTAAAGCTCCTGCCTCAGCTGTTGATCCCTGAATTGAGATAAGCAACGCACAAGTATAATAGCAACAACAACAAAGGAGCAGCATCAAGAACACATCGTGTGTAGGCAGTAAATCGCCTGAAAAGAAATCAACAAGGATATTATGTGCCTTGTCGTTGTCCTTCTGCCAACCAACCAACCAACAACAAAACAGGCAACAGCAGCAGCCGTTTATCCATTTTGCAGGTTGCCCGTTTTATGTCGAAAACATATTAAGACATTTTAGAGCCGTTTTCACTTCATTAGTTTTGATTTGGACTCGCATTCTGTATTCAAATTTACAAGTGAGCTACAGATACAGATACACTTTCAGCACTAATAGATGGTATATAAACAAATTGAGTGGGGGGCTTAAATAACAAGAAAGCACAAGAAAGGATTAAAATGACTCTCACTGACTCTCTTTTCTCTCTCTTTTTATATGTCTGCATCACTCACTTCTTTCGCCCTCCCACACTCCCTTTCTTACGTTTCTTTTTTAATCTCATTAACTATCTCTTAAATTCCTGCACTCTTCCTTAATATTATTGTCTCTCTCTCTCTCTCTCTCTCTCTCTCTCTCTCTCTCTCTCTCTCCCCTCGCTCTTCAGCTCTGTTACTACATTTCACATTTTTTTCTCTTTCTCTTTCAGATCATTTTGATTATTATATTAGATGATTGTATTTCCTTTTCATCTTCACTCCCACTTCCACACACTCTCCCTCCACTTTCTTCTTCTCTTCGTTGATTACTCTCTTTGGACTTTTGACCAACTTCTCCGTAGAGTTCACTTGCATAATCACCTTCGAAAATCAACAAACATTGGCCAACAGCTGTCGCTTTCATTGCATGCATCTCCTTCCCTCCCCATTGCCCAATTCTCTCATTCTTCTCATTGTCTTCTCATTTCTTTGCGTTACTCTAAAAGTAGACTAGAGCTGTACGGAAAGCAGTTCAACTTATCACAGCGGAGTCTGCACTTCTAGTAACAGTACATTAGCTTAATGATTTTGCCACAGGATGCGGCAGGAGTTGAGTTGAGTTCAGCTTGAAAAAAGTGCATGGCCAAGGATGTTGACGATGTTACGCAGCACATTTCATAATTCCCGTGCCATGATTAAGTGCCAGCCAGGACAGTGTGGAGAAAGGGAGAGGAAGAGAAGAGGAGAGGAAAAGAAGAGGAGAGGAGAGTGCGGAGAGTTGAGCTTTGAGTTTTTCTTTGGCTAAAGTTTTGCAAGTTGTTGCTGAAACTGCTGCAGTGGATCTCTCTTGCTATCTCTCTTTCTCTCACTCTATCTCTGTCTCCATCTCGTTGTCTCTATTTCTATCTCTAGATGGCAGTCGCATAATTAAGTAGCTGGAAGGGGGAAAGTTAAGTACGCGCTGGTGCGGAAGTGTGAAAGTTGTGGCTCTCTCCTTCTTTTCTCCTTCTCTATCTCTATAGCTGCCAGCTGGGAATATAGAATATGCTCTGGCTAAAACTTACGTTTGTGCCTCAATACGAGTATACAAAAGATATTCCTGTATTCCTGTTAATAATTAAGTAAAGTAAAGATTCTGGTTTTCGTTTTCTGCATTTCTAAAAATCTCTCTTTC
Organism: Drosophila rellima; assembly: GCA_035043635.1. Lineage (NCBI taxonomy): Eukaryota > Metazoa > Arthropoda > Insecta > Diptera > Drosophilidae > Drosophila > Drosophila rellima. Next base: position 2,081,787 of record JAWNMV010000134.1, on the reverse strand, counting down.
TTTATCTTTTCATCTTTCACTAAATGAGTATGTTTTTAATATTCGATTGAAAGCAACATTGTTTACGACGTATACATTATTTTTATTAGATAATAAGTATTTATTCGCATTTACTCATTTTAGATTGAGCCATATTCATTAGATTTATACACTCCAAGATGTTGTTCAGATACATTTTTCTTCATGTGTAAAAACATTAGTTTTGTTATTAAAAATTAACATTTATTGTTCAGATAAGGGATAACATCCGTGAAAAACGGAGATAAATTAACAAGATTGCTTCAGAAAAAAGAAAGCGGACATTAATACTAACGCAACGAAGAGGAGAAAAAACTCTATAAAGGTGTGTCTTTTGAATAACATTAATACATATTATATCTTAATTTATATCCACATATGTACATATATCATATCTATATCAATATCTATATTTTTTTATCTATATAACTATATCTATAACTGTGTATATAACTATTTCTATATATACGTTTATGTCTTCATATCTATATCTATTTCTTCATATTTTTTTCTCTCTGTAAATCCCTTGCCGTGCATTTCATAGATTCAAATACACGGATCCATCCGTGTTCTTCATTCTTTACTCTAAAGAAACCAGTGCGCAGGTGAAGCAAGGACTGAAGCAATAGAGCAGTTGCAGTAGCAAGGACTGAAGAGGACAATGGCAGGACAAAGCACTTAACCTAATAACGAATCGCATTGGCCGCCTGAATGGCCAAAAGCGACGGCAAAACGTTAAGTAAACGCCATTTGGGCGCAAAGTTTTGAAGAACTCGCATAAAAATGACAGACGCAAACAAGTAAGTAAGGATAAAAAAGCAAGAAAGAAAGGGCAGCAAGAGAAGAGAAGAGATGAGAAGAAAAGAAAGAGGCGATGTAGGGGGCGGGACTCAAGGCGAACTTCTGTCGACTTGGCGACATTGTCTAATTTGATGAAGACGTCGCCAAAAGTAAACGAACAAGTTGCAACCAACAAAACCGACAACAAAACAACAACAGCAAAAAATTGACAGCAAACAAGACAAAGAAGGAAAAGCAAAGGCAAGGAAAGGAATGGAATGGGGGGACAAGGAGAAGGAGGAAGCGAAGACCAAACAAAGATGCAAATCCGCTTAAGTATCCGGCAATGATTGCCACGCAAAAGGAAGGAGAAAAAAAATAGCAGGGAGAGAGAGAGAAAATGGGAGGAAAAGGGGAGAAAAAATACGCGCGAACCACTTAAAGTGATCATGAAGGATTCACAGTTTGTAAAATGGAATTTTATGGCTTAGTCTGGGAATGGGGGCCAGAAATCTTTGCGCGCGGCCAAAAAGGCAAAGCCAAGGACAAGAGGAAGTAGAAGAAGATGGAAAAGTGTACAAATCACACCCCATTACAAGGGACCCCGCATCCTGCGACTTAGCCAGCGGGCTAAGGAGCAAAAACAGGAACAGGACAAGCAGGACGACAGCGAATGCCGCCAACGCATTCTGCAGCTGACTTAAGGATGTGTCAGCGCTGGGGGAGCGAGAGCGAGATAGAGGTGAGGTGAGGGTAAGACATTCCTTAGCACTCACAGACACAGGACCATGTCGGGCACAAGGACGAGGCCTTTCGAGAAAACGGGCGGCGTCAGTTTTTCACAGATTTGAAGTCGGCTTATCGCGCGACTTCATTTGAATATTTCGCGTCCTTAAGGATTCTATACTATACCATTTTTTTTCTGCTACTCTCCGCCTTCTTCTTCTTTTCAGAGCAGAGCTTAAGTCTTGGCATTTTTGTCGTTCTTGTTGTTGTTGTTGTTGTTGTTGCTGTCGTTGTTGTTGCTTCGTCCTTGGCGCTTTGTTTATGCGTTTGTTAATGTTGTAACGGAGATTTTTACGAGTGGAGCTCTCGGCATAATAACAATAATGAAAAGCTATTATGAGCCATGAGGATAAGCCGAACAAGGGCCGTGAAAAATGGCACGCCCAGTCAACTAAACGCCCCATGAGGAGGCTGACGGGGGGGACTGGGTAGGGGTGCTTGGTAGTACGGTAACAAAACGTGGCTCGTGTCATTTGGCCATATTAGGCGAATTAGACCAAACGAGAGAAAAGTGCGATAACATAGCCCAAAACAACAAAAGTACAATAGAGCCCAACATAAAAAGGGGGAGAACCAACCGTGGGGCGTAAGAGCAGGAAGCGGGAGGGTGTAGAGGCGGGGGGGGGGGGGAGCACCCAAGGCGACTTCATAATTTGTCTTTATAGCGCTAATGGCAAATTAGGCGACACATTTTGCATTTGTGCGTTTATTTTCGCATTGCCGTCGTCTTATTGAAAACCCAATAAAGTCGAGCAAATAAAAATCGGTGGATAAAAAATGCTTTTCGACTTAAAAAATGTTCACTTGGTATCATTACTTACTTTCTCGGATTATGCATTCTTATCCAGAGCTTGTTGGAGTCTTGCCAATATTTGCGACACCACTGTTGGTAAAACGATCGGCAGAAAACATTGTAAAAAACAGCTTACTAATTAACAGCAGCTGTGCCAAGCAGTGCACTGAGCGACCGCTGTAAGTTAACAGTCGTCTGCAATGGCCAGTTAACAGCTGCTAAGCAAACACTTAATCAAAGATAGATCTTTACAGTGCACTGTTAACTCAGCTAAATTTGATGGGATTTTCATTTTCTTAGTCTCTTTTAATTAAATCTCCTTCAAATCCTCGACTCAACTTGAAGTTCGCAGCGTGTGGCATTCTCGAGTGCTTTTGCTTTGCTCGTTTTCATTTGTATTTATTGCATTTTAAGTATGTCTTCTTGCAAGGACCCCAATGGAGCTGGAGCTGGAGTTGGAGCCAGGTAACCCTCTGCCTTGCCTTTAGCTCTGGCTGGGCATTGTTTTATCTGGCTGCTAATTCCTTGCTCGCAAAGTGTGCGCATAAATAAAATTAACTTCATGGCGTTGCCGTTTCCATTTCCGTTTCCGCTCGCGTCGACTTGGGCACTTGAAGGCCCCGGGACTTGGGACTCGGGGAGGTTGCGGGTCTCAAGTGCACATAAAAAGCCACTTGAATGGCATAAGAATCATTTAAAAAAATAAAAGAGAAAAACGTTCGGTTTGTTGTCGTTGGTGTTGTTGTTGTTGTTGGGGCAGGGAGTCAGGAGTGGATTTTGTGGTAATGAGAAACAACAGAAACAAGTGCCAGCTAAATAAAAATATCAACAAAAGCCGAAATGAATTAGACAACTTAATTATAAATGAACTCGGCTCAGTACAAAAGGATTTTGTTTTTACTTTCTTTCATTCATTGTTTGCCAAATCAAAAGCTCGATGGACGGGATTTCCTCAAAACAAAAAAAAAAACAAAAAATTAACGAAATTTACAACATTTTACTGTTTACTCACTCATTAACATAGACGAGGCCTTGAGACATTCGCTGAGTTGTTGATGAAGACGGAAAGGGAGAGAGAGAGAGAGAGAGAGAGAGGAAGACAGAGTTGGAGACGTCTTCAGACGACTCCAAAAGAACAACAATAAAATTAACAAGTTAAATAGTCGACGAGCAGACTCTGAGCCCACAAATCCAATTACCAATTAAGTATGTACTGAGTATACCAAAAAAGAAGCATAGAAGGTTCGACTGAAAGTTACCCATTTTCGACAATTTTCAGCTTTTCCTGAAATAAATAACATTTCTCATAGGAAATATGAACTCGATAAAAATGAGATTGAATTGCGATAATAAGGAAATAGACAAAATTAGTTGAAGCTTTCCAATAGAGTTGACTTCACTATAAACCCATATTTACAGGGTATCACAAATACTTTAACAAAAGGACCAAAACGTAAAGCGGCCACTTTTATCCTTAATTGAATTTCTTCGATTGTTTTTGTCGAGACGCTCACAAATGGCATTAGGCGGCCAAACAAATTTTGTTTTTCTATTATTTTGCGCCAAATTAAATCAACTTTTAAAATTGTAAAAAAACCTCAATATGAAAAAGTGAATGTGGACCCCAATCAACAACTTGGGTAATTAAATAAGCAACATTCCGTTGGATGAAACGGTGTTTAAATACACCTCACTCACAATCTGTTAAGATTTAAGAAAGGAAATTTTTATTAGAAGTTGACTTGATCTACTAATTGTGTTAGTTATCAAAGCAATATAATCGATGTTAACTTATATGCAAGTGGAAAGTTTTCGAACATCCTGCAATGCACTTTATCAATTTTGAAAATATCACAAGAAGATTTAATAATAAACTGAAGATTTACAGATAAGAGAAATGAGACTTTGACGCTTGATAATTTGTGGTTTCCGATTGAAATATTTATAAAGAATTTATATCAATGATATTATGTACATATATCATCGCATTATTGTTGGAACAGTTATTTTTTTAGCGTATTCTTAAAATTTGTAAAGCCGTATGTTAAAGTTTTGTTTACGAGAGTTGACACTAAGATCCCAAATTCATAATGTAAAATGGTATATTTCAATAGGTAATTTAATTGTATATTAAAGTTTCCGCCATATCATTTAAATTTCACACTTATTAAAAAGTATTTGATTAACAAATAAATTATTAATTTAATCAAATAAAGCTTACCATTTTAAAGGGGGCAAATGCAAGACAAATATAAATTATTTGTGTGCAATTTTTTTTTAGGAATTCAGTTAGCAAATAAAGAATCTGGTTTTTTCTAATTTGTGAGAGTAAATAAAAATGTGTAAAAAGTGCAGTGAGAAAATAGTGAAAAAAAAGAGAAAAAGCGAGTACAAAGAACTCTAAGGCAAGAACTGCATTTACAGAGTACATAACAGTTGCTGAGTATATAACAGTGTATATAACATTTTTACTGCAAGTAAATATATAACGGGTCTGCTGCGTTATGTAAACATGTGCATAATGCACATAATGACCTGACCTTTGCTTGTATTAGTCAAATAGGAGGAGCCAACACAGCGCATACAAAATGGCGACGCCCCTACAACAGCAGCAGCAACAACAACTACAACTACAACTGCAACAAGAACAACAACAAGCAGTTCGGCTCTCATTGCCGATGCTTGGCCGTAGTTGTAGTTGTTGTAGTTGCCGCGACTGTTGCTCTTGTTGTTGCTGTTGTTGTCATAAAAATCCCTAAAGCGAAAGCGGCGACAAAGCACATAAATGTAGGAGGAGCTTTCGCACAACGCGACAGAGAGACTACGATTGAAAATAAGTGAGAGGGAGCGAGTAAGCGAGTGAGCGAGCCAGCAAATAAGTGAGAGCAAACGCGCGCAAGCGAACGTTGAATCGGAAAAGAGAGTGAGCTGGGTGAGAGGAGCCGCTCGTGAGAGTAAAAGAGTGAAGAGTGAAAACTATGTTCAAAACAAAAGTAATGCAATTTAGTTGAAGCTTTTGCTCTTTGTTTTATTTTTTGTTTCTGCTGCTGTTGTTGCTGCTGCTGCTGCTGCTTGAAAAGTTATCAAATTGTCAGCTGTGTGGCAAGTGACATTTGGAGTGCGACTGAATTGAAAAGTCAGTTACAAGCTTTTAGCTTTCTGTTTGCCTCAATGTTTTTTGAACAAAAGGAAATAAAGCAAATAAACACATCGCTTACATGGCCGCAGTGGAGGCAGCAGAAACACACAGAAACACAGTCAGCCCCAAAAGTGGCGACATGTGTGACGAGCTCTCCAACTCCAACTTCAACTTCAATCTCAACCCCAAATTCATGCCAAGACCATTCTCACTCAATCTACAGAGGAAAACCACAGCAACAACAACAGCAACAACAAGCCTACCTCAAACAGAGTCATCATCATCATCTTTGCACAGCCGTTGCCATTGTCGAGCAGTCGACAAGGAGCTGCTCGGTGCAGACAGACATTTGTCTTTGCCTGGCGTTGAGCTCCTGCCGTTTGCCATCTACTTGTATGCCTGCCCATGTCCTGCCAGCTGTTGAGAGTCGAGAGTTGAAGGCTAAGAGCTAAAAGAGAGTTGGCATCTCGCACGGCGCAACACGTTGCCCCAAAAGACGTTGCAAGGTGCCAGGCCAGTCCTTTTGGCCGTTTCTAGTAAATTACATTTTGTTTATCAACCAACATGCTTACATACACATACACACACACACACATGAACGATTTGCATAAGGATGTGCTTATGATGTGCTCGGATTATGCCACAATGGACCAGAGAATGTCCTGCGATTCCCAGTTATCTCCCAGACATCTACATAATATTAAGACAAACCTCGTTGAGCCGTAAGACGATTTAATCGAGCTGAAATAATAGACTAAGGCAAACACGGATACCAATACACAAGCACACACTCACACACAGAGCCTAAATACACTTCAAGTTTGTGTTGCTTGTGTTCGAGAATTATGAACTTATTTCTAGTTGGCTTGAACTGAAAGTCTTTGCAAAAATAAATACAATTTGATATGATTTTCAAATTTATAGACAGTGACTTTTTTTGAATTTTCACATTATATTGATGGATTCACTTGATAGGTTTATTTGTTCTTCCGAAAAAAAATGTTTTTTTTTATCATTTATACAAACTATTTTAAAAATTTGTTAAAAGTCTTAGGTCGAATGTATAATGTCAGAATAACTATAAAAAGTGTCTCTGGTGCTTCATTTTTTGTCAAGATATTTTTGAATATTAAAAATGTATTAGTCATAATCACCTTAGCTATGCTTTACTGTACAAAATTCGACTGATTTTTTAAAACATTTTATATACTGTGTATTGACTTTATGGCTTATCTTATATGACTTGTTTACCTTTGTCAACTAGTTACACACACATATGTATGTATAGATTAATATAGAATTCTAATCTACATATGTATGTATATGAATGTTTCTGCTTTTCCCTCGCTCACCCCTTTCTCTTTCTTTGTCCCTGCTGGGTGTCTCTTTCGCTTTGGCTAAGGTCTCGCTTGGCAGCGCTTTAATGCAATCAAAACATTTATAAAGCTTTAGACGCGGCCGAAAGACAAAAATCGGTGGTTGTTGTTTTAATTAGATTTCCAAGGCTGAGCCCAGGAACAGGACGACTGTCTAAATTGCCACAGCTGTAAGGGGTTAACGGTACCGTTAACGTTAACTCGTTCAAATCGTGAGCTAACCCACCTTCCCATTCACCCACCGACCCCCGATCCACAGGGTCACCCCAATCGGCGCCGCACGCGCTACGTAAGTACAAAATTCAAGAGACATCACAACGCATCGTGAGTACTCTACCTGGGACAAATTAAAAATATTATATTTTTAATTATCCATTGTCGAATTTTCAGTTTTACAAATTCATGGAAAAATATAAATTTAATGCCATAAAGAAGTCAGAGTTACATTGTTTTAATGGACACAATTCAAGTTTATGTAGATAGACCTGCAACTAGGATGTATATAGTATATACAACATTTCATAAATATAGTCCAACTGACTGCTGAGTTCCCATAGATATTCCAATGCAAGTGCAGGAGCTGCATATGAAAATGAACTCATTTTTAATTTATTATTTTTTAGATTAAATCAAGGGTTGGAGTATAATTTAAAAAAATTTGAATAAAATAGAAATTGAAATAAATATATACTAGTAATATTAAGTAACAATAAGTCTGGGCTTATTTACAAAATTACAATTGATACAATTGATTAAGCTTGGCGAAGCTTGGCGAAGCTTCTGACATTATGGTCAGTTCTTATATGAATTGTTAGGGTATTCAGCAATAAAATAATCTGCCTTTGGAAATCTGAGCACTGAAGTGTGCGCTCCTGGCGCTGCCAACGTCGCTGCCGACGTCGACGTCGCCGCTTAAATTAATGAAGAAATAAAGACGCACGAGATTTACGCGCTTTAGGTGAGTTTTGTGTTCTCTGTGTGTCGGTGTATAGGTGTGGGGTTGGGGGTTGGAGTTCAAGCTGGAGTTGGAGTTGGAGTTGGAGTTGGGGTGCCTTGACGGAAATATGCACAGTTCTCGAAATTCGTGAAATGCCGCACAATGACTCCCAGGGGCACGATAAAAATCGAATTAATAAGAGTTCAACCTAAATGAGGCCGGTAAATGTCAAGCGATGGCTTTTTCTTAAAACAAACGCATTACACTCTCACTCACACTCACACCAATTTAACTAAGTATTATATATAAATATATGTAAATCCCAAAATACATTATTATTTTTATTGGCATTGGCAGAAAGCGCGTCTAATTAGCTTGTAAATTCAGAGCAACTGAAGGGTTGCAATTTAGATAAATGCCAATCAGTATCTACACATAAATATTTCAAGATTTCGAAAATGTGTTATAAAATAAAAAAGAGTAGAGAAGTTTTCGAAACTGTTCGAGTTTACGTTGTGCTTCAAATACAAAATAAACTTAGGTTTTTTAAACATAAAGTACAAACTAAATTCTGAATACAATTTTAGTTGTTTGTTTAATTTATTTAACAGACTGTCAAACATCTAAAATATATTGTTGTTCTAATACTCTTACTTTTTAATTTAAGTTCTCAAAATAATTTCGTAAGAACTAGTTATATTATATTATTATATTACTCGTCTTTCAATTGAACTGATCAAATTTGGATCAAACAACGAGTTGAAGCCGTGAGGAACTCCGTTTACTTATTGACGTTGCTTTATTCATTGAATCTCCTCCAGAAGGAGACCAGCAATATGTTAATCAAACCATATAGTTATAACGAAACTATCAGTCATGTTGAGGAACTCTTAATTGACTGTAATTAGTATTCAAAGCAGATGTTTTTGGGAATCCCCTGATGAGCTGAGCCGTAATGATGATCATCAGTATCTTTGGCAGCATAAGGATACCTAATGAGATGGGATGAGATGGGATGGGATGAGATGAGTTGAGTATTTGTGATACATTCGTATGTGGCATGTGCCACAGGTGTTTCGACTAATAACGTGACTGCGTCACAAGCCATTTAAGCCAATGAACACAAATCATACACAAATCCACGCACACACACACACAGACATGATGGACACAGGCACAGTTACAGTTATGCGTACATGTGTAAGTAAATTATGATAAATGTCCTTGACAGCGTTAGGCGGCGGGCAGTTGCAAACCCTTTCGGGCAACGATTTGGGCAGGAGTTTCGGGCCACATTTTGTGGCAGCTGTAACTTGAAGCAACGTGCAACAAAACAAATTAGCCAGTTAACAGCAGTACCAACAACTACAGACAGATAGAGAGACGAAGAAATAAAGTGAGAGAGAAAGTGTGCATCAAATAAGTCATCGGAAAGTGTTGCACAAAGTTTATACAATTAAGGTTACTTAGAATTGTGTTGCAGTTGGTGAGTCCAAAGATGCTTTAAAAACTAAAATCAAATGCACCCTTGACTAACCACAATCTACAGATAACTTTTAGTATGACTTTCAAATAATGCTATATGTTTGGCACGGGTAAAGGATCAGTTTTGTAATCTCTAGAAAAATAATTTAGATCTTAATTAAATCCATAATTTTTACAATTTTATTTTCATTAACATTAAAAAGATTTTAGTTCAAATCAGTATAAATTGAATACATTTTATTTATTTATTAATTTTTTTATTTATTTAAATTAAAAATAATTAAATTAATTATACATTTTAAAGTTAGAAAAAACTAATTTTATTATAGTTTATATATTTAATTAATTAATACAAAAGTATCATCAAATATTTACAATTACAGGTTTATCTTAAGTAGCACATAACAAATGCTAAGTGACACAATTTGTTGGTTGTTGTTGGTTATTGTTGTGGTTGCTGCTATATGTTTGTGTTTGCAATTATTCAATTCAATTAATCCCATTTACGCCTTTTGCCATGCCCAGGCCAATGGCCCGCACAGCAGACCGAATCGCTGTCCAGCAGCCATATCCGTTTCCGTTTTCCGTTTTGCGCGCACACACACACACACACACATACACACACACAATCACACGCATCCTTGATGAGGCGCTCAAGTGTGTTCTGTTTGTCCTGTTTGTCGTTATCTGTGCAGGTCTTGACCAGTTTCGGGTCACTCGCAATGCCAGCGACGCTTTCAACAAGCTTCGAGCAGCAGCTGCCGCTGCCGTTGCCGTTGTTGTTGTTGTTGCCACAGGCTCCAAATGGTAAGAACAACAATTTGAAGTATGCCCCAAAATGGCCAAGGGCAGCTTTTCCTTTTCCCTCTCCCATCTCTCATCTCTCCTCTCTCCCTCTCACTTTTACATAGGCCTTTGTCTCAACTTTGCAAATTCTTTGCATAGTTTGAAGTCGAGTTTTTATGTTTTTGTTTTAGTTTTGTTGCTGTTGTTTTTGTATGTGGCTAAATCATACGAAGTCTGAAATCCTTTTTTGGATTCAACCAGCTCACAGTGCACAAATTTCATTTATTTTTTAATAAAGTTATATTTGTTGTTAGCATTAATCCTTTAGTGCGTCTGTGTGTGTGTGTGTGCATGTATTTGTGTTTGTCCATGTTCAACAATGGCCGCATCCGTTTCCGCTGGCCAACAAAAAAAAACAAAACAAAAAATTAAAAAGGAAAGGGAAGTAGGCAAAAGAAGAAAATATTTCAAATAGCCGCAAACAAACGTAACGAAAAACAAACGGAAACTGCAAATAGAAATGTTTGGGCAAAACTTTTTCTATACCCAGTTATGGGATATCCTTGTATCCTTCCCTCTTACTTTGTGTGTGTGTGTTTGCCTTATCATTTCCGTCATAAATTTCATTTCGTTTTTATTTTTCTATTAAAAACTAGCTCCGAATCAACAAAGCCAACTGGAAAATGTTACTAGAGTTACAGATGAAAATGGGTCGTTGGACGGGGGAGGGATAGCTACAGTCGGAGTTGGGGTAGGAAAATCTGAAGAAAAGCGTTTACATTACGAGTATATTTTTGTATTCGTTGTTGTTCCCGATGCGTGTGTGCAATAAATCAAAAAGTAGCTGGAAAATATCCGAGCAAAAGCGACAACGACTTTGTGATGCTCTGGAAACTGTCACCTAAGAGTATATAAACTCCAAGATTGATGCAGAACGCCAACTTTTTCTCGATTATAATATATTTCGAAAGGTTGAATGCTATAACAATAACAAGACATTAAAGAAAATGCTATAATTTAACTTATTTTTTTACTTTTCTCTCTTCTCTTATTTTTGCAAACAAACGTTTGTTCAAATCGTAAAGCTAGAAAATTGTCTTTACAATTTTACAGATCATTCTGAAGATATTCAATATTATGGAATGAAGTCCGAAATCAGAAATTCCACTACATAATTCATGATAATTTAATATACTCTGTGTGAGGGTATACAAGACAAAACTAAATCGCAATAATATGAAAATAACAAAAGGCACAAGTAACTGAATATTTGAGTTTCCAGAGCAAAAAAACCAGCAGCAAACCAATCCCAATGCAATCTGGCACGTGCTACGTGATCTCACACACACACACACACACACACACCAACACACCAACACACACACACATGGACAGATGCAAATGTGACAACATTAGAATTTTCAACAGCCGAAAAACTTGGCCTCAAGTTAAGACAAACCGACAACCGCAATTTTGTATATCTTTGCTGCGGTTTCTTCTCCTTTTTATTCTCTTTTTATAAGTTCTTGATTTTTTTGTATGTCTAAGTATGAGGGAGGGGGTTGAAGGGGGATGGTTGGTGCGCTAGGTGGGTAGTAGCGATGTCTCTGGTCTATTCTCAATGCGTCGTTTGTCATTATTTAAATTCCTTTTGACAAGGCACGTGAAATCTTCTATGAAGTTGTCTCCAGGCACATGTGAGCAGAGGATAAGCATATCAAGGATATCTGCAGGAAGGTCAAAAGGGAACTTTCACATGTGCGTGACATCCCAAGTCTCCACTTTGCGTCGCCCTGCAATTCTCAGATAGCTTCATAAAGTCCCCAGACTTGTGCCAGTTCCAAATTAAATTAAATGACAAACTCAACGGATCACTTTTTACCCACTTTATCGCTGGGGGGAGCGACAGTCAAATTAATGGTTTCACATATGACAAACAGCGACTAATAGATATTATGCCAAAAAGAGAGGCATATATTGAGATTCTTGAGAAATATACATACATATATTTAACAAGAGAAGATCTCACTTAATAAATAGTAGAGAAATTACTGGTTTCTTAACATATATTTTAAGCTGATGCCTATCTTATAGATTTATTTTTTGCCACTCCTTTATTTATACCCTGTAATATAAATGGTTAATATGTAAATAACAAAACTTCAGCAATAGCGCAATTTAAAGCGACCAAAGTAAATTCAGAATCATAGCAAGTAGTCAAGTAAATGGTATCCATTTGAGAAGTTAACAACATTGCAGCTAACGGCATGTAGTCGTTATGGCCATGTCTCATTTATGCTGCTGGCAGAGGAAAGTTGCAACATAAAAAAGATAAGAGCTGGTTGCTTGTAGAGCTTTTGCTTTGCTGCTGATAGCCACCCTCCTTGGACTTGTCTAGTTGCCATGAATATGCAACAATAAAATGCGACAGCAGGAAAAAATTAAATATGACACTTATCTTGGCACACAAACTTCAAACACATTACGCAATCCAAAGAGAGACGATTCAAACAACTGAAGAGGGGAGAGACTGGGACTGAGAATGGTACTGAGACTGGTTTTGGTTCTGGCCCTGTTGTTAACCGCAGCAGACAATGGCAGGTATCATGAGCGCAATCAACGGCCCCGGGAGAAGCTCGGAATATTGTGAATTGCTGTCATTAAAATGTTGACAAAGGCGCAAAAGGTGTAAAAACCCGCTGAGCGACAAGACAGACGCCAAGCCACAAAAAAAAAAAAAATTAAAACCCAGAACCCACTCAACCCACTTAAAAAACAGGCAAACCGCCAACCGAGTCGGGCGACCTCGTAACGAGTTCTGTAAATGTGCCGGCCACAAATGTGACCCTGACTATATGGCCTGATAATGCAACTGTGGATTCTATGTATGTTCACACAAAAAATATATAAAAGTAAGAGGAATTCCTAATACACTTTCTGAAAACATTTTAAAAAGCTGCGTTTGATTAATTTAAAATAAAAATAATTCGTCTGTCTGCCCCAAAAAAATATGCTGCAAAAATTTTCTTGAAATTCAGAAAATTAAATCTGTAATTGCCAATTTTTATACACGATATAAATTCAAAATGAAATCTCTGAGTTCTTAAATAAATTTAACGAAGCTACTTTTCATTTGTAAAATATGTAAAAAAAAAAGTTTAATATATTTTACTTATTTAAAAAATAGGAAAAATTTCGAGAAAACTACATAGTATTAATAATTCAGAATTTTCAATACTTTCATAACATATTTGTTTATATAATGTGATCGATACATAAAACTTGATTTAAAGAGAGCTAAGAAGTCAAGCGATATCTAAAGAAGTACCTCATTTTTGTGTTGTTTTCATTAGGAAATCAAAAGTTGCAGGATGCTTTCAATGAGTGACCCAGCTCAAAGCTGTTATACAAGTGTTCTTATCACACGGCCGAAATTTCAAGTCATTTTATTTGGATGCGAGAAAGCTGTGGAGTGAGAAGGGGGACGAGGGACGAGGGGTAGACGAAGGGAGAAGCGCAAAGTGGAGAACGATTTCAAGTGCGAGTGTGACCCTTGAAAATGCCGATCAAGTGCTTGGGTCTACATGCGTAATTTGCACTCCAAGTGGTCGACACCTCGCCCTCTCCCTTTCCCTCTGCCTCTCCCTCTCTCTCTTTCTTTCTCACCCACTCAAGCTTCCAGTTCCTGCCACGGCCACAGCCGGAGCCACAGTGTGGTAATTAAATTTCGCAGTCGGCCAGCAGCCCGGCAAAGTGTGAAAATCATAAAAAGCAACGTGCATACGCCGTGTGGTCCCAAAAATGTTAAACAATTCACACGACGGGGCTAATTAAGCGCTCGGCTTGCACTTGAGACCCACAAGAGGGTGCTTCAAGTGTGTGTGCGAGTGTGTGTGTGTAAATTTCAGATTTTGATAAATTTTATGATGTGCAGCAGTCCGGCAATGAGACCAAGTCAAAAGCATTTGAGGCAGCAACTCATTAAGCCAACCGGAAATTAACTTAATAACGTGTGGAACTGGCATGTGTCTTTCTGTCCGTCAGTCTTTATCTTTATATGTATGTTCATACATATGTGTGGGAGTCTGTGTTACAAATTTAAGTTTTCGTATGCAAACTACTCTGACTCCTTGATTCAATGAGTAATATATGATTAAAGAGAAACTAAATTACTCTATTAAGACGGGTTTGCTTTAAATGTGAAAAGCTTCTTCAATTTTTAGGTAATTAGAGATCAAATCCAAATTTGCTTGAGCTTTGACAAAGTTAGGATAATTAATTCTCAAAGAAAAATATATACTAAACAACTTTTTTAACGACTCACAATCACATTTGTAGATGGGTTGCAGAACCGAATAAAATGAAGATATAATTACTGTCCTTGAATTGGTACGTGTAATTATTATTTAATTAATTAAATTTAGCTTTAATATCTTTTCAGCTACAAATTAATATCAATTTTTAATATAATTAAATTTTTAACTTGACATTCTTATTATCTGTCGAATCCTTCTAGTCGACGTTAAATAAAAAGTAAATAAATCTCATGGGTCAATCTAAATTTGATGTTTTTATAATACCCATAACAAGCCTGAGAAGACTATGTAAATACCCTTTCTTTATTATACATTGCCCATTACTTATGAACATTGGATTACATTCTCATTTACAGTCTGTGGTCACTTGTTAGTGTGGCTCCTTGAGTTTCATCTAATCATCCGGTCATTTAACACCCACTCACTCACACTCACATTCGTACTGAGGGCTGTGGATTGACCAGAACACGTTCAGACATGTACATACATTTCCATGCATGCATATATTTAAAATTAATGACATCATAAATTAGCCTTAATTATTGTAATGAGCCCTCAGGCATTAATGAGGCTGCCTCTCAGCCACGCCCCCTCCCCACCGCTGCTTGTTACCATCTGCTTAAGGCTTAGACAATTAAACTTAAAATACATATATTAATTTATGGCCGTGTGTAAGGGCCAATTAGTTGAGGCCGCCAACGCGTTTTCTAGTTGGCGCGAAATTCGCGCAATTAAATGCACCTGATGACAGGCGCAAGACACCAGGGGGAGGGGACTTCACACACACACACACACAACAATGAATACACACATTAATCATACACGCACACACACATAGAAACAACAGCTTTATAGATTGGTTTATGGCATTCGACGGTCTATTAAGGGTTGAATTGTTTTCCCAAGAACCATAAAAATACGCGAAAAAGTCGCGAGATATAGACAGCCGAGCATATCCGTATAAATCCTACATAAAATATATAGATGATATTAATTAAATTTCAAATATACTCTTCATGTTGAGAAAGAACCATGGGCAATTAGAAACAAAGCAACCTTAACTTAAAACTATAATAAAACCACATTTATGTTGTTTCTATTATAGGCATGGTAAAGAAAATTATTAATTTAAACATTAGTCCATTTATTAAAATAGGCAAATGTTTTCATTAATTTCAGTCACTTTAAAAATTTCTGGAGCACCAAAATCAATCAGTAAAAACAGAAGGGTTTTTTTCTATATTTTAATATATACTTTATATTATAATCAAAAAAATTAAGCTTGAGCTTATGTTAAGTTATTTGAAAATACAAAATTTTTATTAAATTATGAATCAAGAATCCATGAATAGAACACAAATAAAAACCCATCATAGTTGTACAAGAAGCCAAACACAATAAAATATAAATACATTAATAAATAAATATAATAAATGATATTATCATAATCTCTTTCATTCTCTTTACTTCTTCTAGTTCTTCTTTCTCACCGTATCGCTATCAAATTAGTGGCCCAAATGCAGCTCCATAAACTCTCATGCAAATCATTCTAATCGGCGATTTAATCGGCTGGCAAACATCGAGAGCCTTGACAGCAAATAAATTACCGGGGGTCAAGAAGAAGTAAATACGCTGCTCAAAGGGCAATAAATTAAATTTACATCAAATTCGGCAAAAGCAAAATACATATAAAAAAAAATGTATTTAAGTATAAATAAATAAACGACGGCGAAAAAGGCAAATGACAAGAAATTGTTTTCATTTGGATATGGGCAGTTGCCGAGAAAGGAGGAGAAGGACATGGACAAGGCGGAGGGAAGGCAGATTATTAAGTAAACAAACAAACAAACAACAATGAAACCAAGCAAACAAACAGACAGCAAAATAAACACAAGGAACAGGCAGCAGCATGAAGAGAAAGAGAGGAGCGAGAGACAGAGACAGAGAACGCAGCCAGCAAGAAAGGCCTGGCATGAAGTACCTGGCCAGAGGGGTGAGGGGTGAGTTTCGTGGGGCGAGGGGTGGCAGCGGAATCTGGCCTAGAACACCCTAATGGCTTAGCTAGACCCAAACACTTGCAATGTGAAAATGAAATTTTAATTTTTCTTTTGCCTTTTTTTTCCATTTGCTTCTTTTTTTTATTCCTCCAAAGATGCGGGTCTTTCGTGCCGCTGATGGAGATAGGAATATGAATGGAGAGAGTGAGAGAGAGTGAGAGAAGTAGGGGGGATTACGGTGGTCGAGTGGCGATTATGCACGGTAAATCATTTCGACATTTTCCCGTTCATAAGCACGTAATTTGACTTGATTTTTTAGCCAAGTCCGTCGACCATTTGGTTTATTGACTCTCTCGCCTCAAGTTACCGCCAAGATGCTGCCACAGGCTAAATACGAGGACACGGCCGAGGGGACTCGGCCACGCCCACGACTCCGCACATAATTGCGGTTAATTAAAGCGTGATTTTTTTCTGGAATTTTTGATCTTTTTTTATATTGTAAGGGGAGCGAAGTTTTTAGTTTAACTGTGCGTTAAAAATTAACGGTGCGCTTCGCAAAGGGCATATATATTTTAAAGAGAGCTTCTACCAATAGTTAATTTGGTTTTACTATATATAGAATCCCTGCCGTCGAAAAGAAGTTCCTAATTTTATATTCGAAACTCACAATTTATAATATCCGATATAAAAAATAAATCAAAAATCTATTTAACTTAAATATATTCATACTTTAAATATTACATTTTTGAGCTGTTTCAAATTTGTTTTGTTAAATTAAATTCAATAAATTTTATATATCTACTATATAACAGATATTGTATCATATCTGGCTAAACATTTGTAATATACAAACTCAACTCAAGTAGCGCATTCAGGTATCGCATTTAACCTTAGGTATCCTATTCCGTTTCAAAACATTATTAAAGTGATTAAACATTCTGATACTCTTACTTCTTTGCGGCTACTGTTGTTGTTCCGGTTCTCATGTCTGTGGATGCTTTTCTTTAGCCACCTTTTTTGTGGTTTTCGTTTCATGAACATTTTTAAAATTGATTATTAATGATGGGTGGCCACATTTGACTTGCGTTTTGGGTGAGCCAGAGATTCCGAAAGAAGAAAGATACTCAAATTATGAAAATGCGTTAAAAAAGGCGGAAAAAGAGCGCAAAGAAATTAATTATGGAAATTACTTGGCCTGTCTAGCGAAACTGCTTCCCCTGTTTCAGTTTCATAAGCGGCTTGTGGTTTGATTTATTTAAATTTTTCTTTTAGCATTTCCATTATTTTTTTCTTCCTTTCTTTCTTTCATTTCTTTTGGTTTGTTGTATTATTTTTTTTTTGCGGGGACTTTGCTGTCAAGTGCCCGACAGGACACTTGGCTATTATTATTCCCCTTGCCGGCCACTTGGCAAATAACAATTTATTTTCATTAATTTGTGCTTTAACCCCTTGACGTTGGCTTCATTAAAAATGCGCTCTGCATGGGCCACATAAAAATTAGGCGGCACGGCAAGTTGATTGCCATTAACATTTTAACCCTTTTTCGCATCGCGTTTCCTTGTAATTATTGCAATCTGTTCGATTTTGGGACGCTCTACCGCACTACCGCTCTCACTCTCACTATCTCTCCTTTTCTCTCTTTTCCTCACACAACTCTCCCATCGACTGCAGAAAGCTGCGACCATTTTGCAATTTTAAAATGCAAATTAATTGCCACATGGCCCAGGACGGAACGAGTAGATTGTCTGAAAGTGTTATGGCATTATGTCTTGGCCATTAAAGTAAATTGTAATTGGCATTTCAATCCATACACAACTTTCAGGGCTACTCTCTAGTCCCGAATAAGCCGAAACGTTCCGCTGCTTGAACCGGTTTGCTGGTATTATAAATACATTAACTATATGGGAAAAATACTTGTTAAAAATGAGTTCCAGGTCTTTTTTATTATTTTTTTATTTTTAAATTACATCCTAAGAATGTTTTAGAATCAAATGATCCATTTAAATGCATTTAACGTATGTCGACATAACTATGACAAAAACATAAAATTATTTGATTATATTGTATATAAATCAAATTAAAACTGAAAGAAGAAAAGAAATGTTATTCTGAAGTTGTATAGTCTGAGGGTATTCATAAAATCCAAATTTAATTTTTCTTTGAGCTACACTAAGCTATTTAAAATCAAAAATGATAATAATAATAATTTCCTTGAACAAAAGCAAACCGAAGCGAAGCAATGCCAGAAATCGCGCTTTAGATAATTGCTTTGCAACCCTGAAGAAAGAAAGCTGCGAAATTTAACAAATTTCTGGGGTTGGTTAGCTACGCGTAAGGGGTGAGGCGACATGAAGGAGGGGGATGGGCATTGCGTCTTTTTTGCCAATATTAAAAGTCATAATTCAATTTTATTGCAAATGTTTCAGGTGCCTTAATCATTTCTAATATCCTGGCTGGCTTCCCAGGACGCCTATTTGACGTTGGCTGCATTGTATCAGACGGCGCGGCGTCTGCTTTGACTGCTGCGAGTGTTTCTATGGACTTCCGCTCCACTCATAAATACTAATTTCACAGGCAATAAAGGCGAAACATTTGCCAGGGCCTTGCAAGGACTCCTCACGTACTTCCATTGCCATTTTGATCGTTGCCAGACATTTAACAGATAGCCGAAAAACACTCTCTGAGATACTAAGTACTCGTATCTCTGGCAAACTGCCAATTTTTAATGGACGACAGCGCGAATTCGAATGCGAATTTATTTCAAGCAGCTGTTCCCCTTCCAGGATATTATGTTGATGGGAGGAGGGGTCTAAGCCAAGGGAGGGGCGATGCCTGAGCCAATTGTTAAATGTCAAGTCCACAAATAGTTGCAGGCCACTAATTAGCAGTGAGCTTCGCCCCTCCGCTGTCCTTAAAACTGAACCCCAAACCAATCCTGAAAGTAAATCCTAAACAATGTTGAACCCCCAGCATTTACCCACATCAGTTGCACTCAGTTCAAAGGCGAATGCCTCAAGTGCTAGCGACACAAGCCGCAAAATAGCCAATGGTCAGCTAACAGAACAGATAACAGAGAGTACCAGGCCCACCACGAACTCTGTATACCCTATACGTTCTTATAATAATAATAATAAATAATATATTCTGCCCTCTTTTCGTATCAATTGCATCAACTATTTGTACAGTACAAATATGTTTATATTTATATTTCTATTTGAATTTATTATCAATTCCTTTTTGCTGCAATTGCAGTCAGCTCCACTTTTAATTGTTAATCCAGCTCATTTGACTTTTTTTTTAACAAAGTAAACATTTTAATCCAGGGATTAAAGCCGTAACAGTTGATTGAAACCGAGATTCGCTTCGGATTGATACCCTGTTTTAATAAACAACAATTTCATTTTATTTGCTTTTTTAAAATTTGTTGTATAACTAAATATTTCAGTATGAACTCATGAATTTCTAAATTTCTTATAATCAACTATAAAATACTTAGAAGTTATTCTGAATATAGAAAACCAACTGCGAAAAGCAGTTAATAAACATGTATGTTTTTTTTTATAATATTTTCTGATTTGTATTCAACTTTAAATCAAAGATTTAAGTGATTAATATATATAAATATATCCGCTAATAATAATGTTTTTAATATTTATGTAATTTAAAATTCTCAAAATTTTCTAAAAAATTAAAACTCTTCACTTACTTGCACACTAATTAAAAGATTAAAAACGAAAATGCTTGATATGAATGTGAATATATTTCAAATAATGAAATATATATTATATGCAAATAATATAATTTGAAACGAATTTGTATTCGGCATGGTTCGATATTTAATGAATTCGAAATGTATAAAAGTTGTGTTATTCTAAATTTCCAATTCTTAAGTAACAGACAATTTTTAAGCTAAAAGCCGAATTAAATTTGAAGAAAATATTGTGGCAGTTATGCATTGGGTATCTTTTGAAAATGTAACTCGTCTGTCTAAAGCAGTTTTCTGGCCAAGTTGAGCATGAAGCTAATAATCCCCGATTGCAGCCGTAACAAATTGTTTCAGTTAGGGTTAAAGCCAATGTCCTGAGGGGTGAGTGTGAGTGTGTGAGTGTGAGTGTGAGTGTGGCGACCGCCTGTGTGTGACTGAGAGTGTATGAGTATGTGTGTGTGAGTGTGTGTGTGAGTGTGTGGCTATGCATAACGGTTCATTGCGTGGCTGGCAGCGTGGCAAAAACAACTCCGTCTAATCACTGTCAAATGCAGGCGTCGCTTACGCATTCAAAGGCGAGACAAAGGCCAACCAATGTGGCCTGAACAGTGACAGGGGGAGCGGGGTAGAGGGGTGAGGGGAAAGCAAGGACTCAAGACAACAGACTCTGGACAATGCAGCCAAATGGGAGTTGGAGTGGGAGGGAGAGGGAAGGAAAGTGTGTTGCTGGCTTGCTTGTTAATTCGATTAATTACAACAATCAGCGGCATGTTTAATGTGCAGCTTGCTGGAGAGGGGAAGGTGGTGGTTGTCCTGCCCAGTTGGCCAGAGAAGAAGGAGAAGATAGGGAGAAGGCTTAGCAAATTGCCCAATGCTAATGACGTCTCTGTGCTCTGTGCACACACAATCGAAGCATAATGACAGTGATAGATTTGCCAATATCTGTCATGTTTATGAGCAAAACAAAAGGGCCAAGAGTAAATACACAAACACACACGCACGCACACCAAGACAGGGCAATAACAACAACAACATGAATAAATAGTACAATATAGAACATAATTGGATATAACATTTATACGCAATCATCGACAGATTGCAAAACGATTAAGCAACCCTCGCCAATGAGGAAGAAAAATGAACTAGAAGAAAGCAGCGAAAGTAAATCTAATCAGGCAATGGCAGATAGAAAGTAAGAGAAGAAAATGTCCCTGAGTCGCATCGTCCTATTTCAGCAGGAGCAAACAAAATGCCCTCGCAGAAATTGAGACGGGCAATGCGGGCTTCATTCATTCACTCATTCATTCGTTCACTCACTCAAACTGCCTTGTAACTGAAACAGAAACAATCAACTTAATTTGCCGCCCGCTGAAAGCCCTGTGGCAGATAAATTAAGTCATTAGTTGGAGCTGCCACTTTGCAGGATAGCGTTGACTGAGCGGGTGGCCAAGGGAAGGCAAGGGAAGCGGGTGGCAAGGGGGCAGGGGGCAGGGGGCGAAAGTTTTTCTCCGCCAAAGTGGAAAATAAATTGGCGAACGTTTGTTTTGAGATTAACCGCGATTAGAGACTGTGAGACACGAGGAACCGGAGCTGGAGCTGGAGCTGGAGTTGGAGCTGAGTGTGGAAGTGGAGTGAATCGTAGCAAATGTTGCCATTATTTGATAAGCTCAAACATAGACACAAACTGCCACGTTCCATGCCCCACCTACCTCCTTCTGCCACCACCCTCTTCATGTGTTTGTGTAAACAAATGGCAAATGCGAGAATAATCGTAGGAGATTAAAAAGTTTCATGCGCCCGCACAACACAACGGCGGAGTTCAGGGCTGAAAAGGAGGGAAAGGAAAAGGAGAAGGAAGGGGGGAGAAAGCAAGTCCAGGTTGTGGAGGACGCGAGACAAATGAGTGGCGCACGTGAAGCGTCTTCCCCTCCCACACGCTCTAACCCGCCATCTTCCCAAAGGCCCCACACCTACGCCCATGTCGCCCAAGTCAAGTTTTTGGCCTGCTAATTTATGGCGACTGCATACAAATTGGCTTCGGTTTTGACCGGGAAACTGGCTAAGCCCTTGACTTACTATTCCTAGTCTATTGTCGAGCTACGTGTATTGCTTGTGGAACTTTCACTTAAACTCTAACTAAAAATAGTCTTTGTACTCATATGAGAAGTAGCCAGACCTTTAAATATCTACAATATCTAATATATGATTTCAAATATATTTATTCAGATAATTAGCTCCTTACGAGTAGTTCAGTTAAATTTTAACTGTTAGATATTTTTGAATTTCTAATTAGTAATTATTGAAACTATTCATCCTAACGGTACAAGTACTTGAAAACTTATTATTTATATCGCTTGCCAAAAGTTACAAGTAAATTGTTAAATACAGTCTAGCTTTATATAAAATAAATAATTTTATCTTTAATCAGATTTTCAAAAACTATGTTGCTTGGTAGTTTATTCCAGTTTCGAACAGCAGCAATAAAAAAATGTTTTTCGTATGACGACAATCTAAATCTGGGAATTGTTAGATTAAATCTGATCTGACTGACCCTTAAAAATATAAGACGGTTCACATGATGTTAAGATTTTATTTAGTCGAATTAGTGTCTTAAATTTAATTTACATCAGCTTATTAACTGAAGGGCCTTAGATATTTAATGTAATACTTATGTGGATGTTAAAAAAATATGTCATTAATTATGTATAAACATTTAAAAATAATTTTAAATTTGAAACCATTAACTTTCTTTGTATTTCCAATGCTTAAATGTATAAACTTATTTGTGGATTTTCTGAAACGTTTCCAAAGCTATTTCTTCTTAAGTTTCCTTTAGGTAATACACCACGAACAGCTCCACTTTACCGAAGTACGAGTATAGCCCATAGAATAATTCACTTTTACCCTAACTCATTTTTTCCAATACAATATTTATGTTGCCAAAACGTTCAAAAACTAATGAATGTGGAAACCTTAAATGTACATAAGTATGTACATCTAATAATAGCAATCAAACCGTGGTTCAAATAGGGTTTCCTTTTGATTTCCTCCATTGTGCATACATTACATATGTATGTAATTATGGTAATGCTCTTTAAAAGACAATCGTCTTGTCAAAAGACCTGAACAATATAGAATATGGTTAGTCATAAATGATTATCTAAATTACGGCTATTATTTTCGATACATTCTGCACATATGCAAATGCATTATAAATTAGTGATAGGTGAAATGGTGAAATTGTTGCAAACTGTTCAGTTTGTGTAACTGCGTTGCATGCAACGAAGCTAAAGTTTTAATTAAATCATGAAAATTGCAGGACATAAATGGAAGGAGGGGAATAACTGCAACTGCAACTTGAAGCGACGTGACGTCCGTTAGGTGAACAAGACAAATAGCAACATATAAAAGTGATATGCACAACCCTAACTATCCCCACCTCTGCACCTACCCCTGCCCATCCCTTGTGGCTTTGATAATGCAACCCTGTTTACTTAGTTTGTCTGCATCAGATAGCAGCATAAAGAGGCAACAAAAAGCGCAACTAACACAACAACATCGGCAACAACGTTAAGTTGGAGTTGGAGTTAAATTTCATGTTCTTACTGTTGTTGTTGTTGTTGTTAGTGTTGCCATTGGCGTTAAGGGCGACGCCTACAACGGCGATAACAGACACACAAACCTAACATAACAGCGCTCTGTTAACGCTAACATTTCACTTGACGCTTTTTTCTTGGCGCCTGCCCAACTGCTACTCCTGCTGTTTATATCTCTCTCAGTGTGCGTATGCGTGTGTATGTGTATGTGTTTGTGTGTGTAGTGGTGGTCGTGGTGGTGGCATTTGGAGCAACTTACAAGCAATAACAAAAAGTGGGCGTTTACATTTTGCACACGCTGCTCTCACTGCTCACCGCGGGCTCTTCTCTTGTCTTCTCCTCTCTTCTTTTCTCTTCTCAAGACGCTGATGGCAACGACAACGACAACGACACGACGACGACGACGATAACAACGGATATATTTGACATTTGGCCACTCCTACGCCTTTGGCCCCAAGTGCCAACAGACGTCCCCCTCCCAGCCTCCCTCCAGCTCTGTCAACGTCTTTAGTTATGTGCATCAGTTGACATGTGTGTCAGATTTGTGTTGTCGCTGTCGCTGTCGCTGTCGTTGTCGTTGTATGTGGTGGGGTTGGTCCTTTGCTTGCGGATTGTGGACTGGGCTGGGGGCAACTTCTCTTGATTGGCCTCTCCATATTTTGTGGGCTGTGCACATTGATTACACCTACATATGTATACAGACCCATTTACATTATGTATCAATCAGCTTGCTTACATTACAACAACTATTGTGTTCTAAATTTGAAACATAAACAGAAGCTCTTCAACATCAAAATTTATAAAATATATATAAAATTGGGAAGCTCTTAGAAATATAAGAATATGTAATATTATTTTAAAAATAAAATAAACAAACCGCTATTTATATTATTAAGACGCACAATAGCAATAGCTAGAAAATCGGGAAAAATATATCGTTATACTTAAGAAAATGTTAAGGACATAAAATAGTGAACCATTTTAAAAAAGGGACTTCATAGTCTCAAAATTCTTAAATTCATGTACATATATGAACAGAAACTGATTTCAAAAACAATTACTAACAATTTCAGAAGCCAATAACCATCCAGCAAATGCATTTTTGTTCCTAGCATAGAAAATGAAACGAAAAGATTTGTGTTTTAATTAAAAATCTGTTATCTAAATAGAAATCTGCTCACATAGATTGAATTTATATTTGATTTTAGATTTATTAGCGCAACAAACTTTTACTTGTAAATTGGTTTAGCTCCAATAAGTATAAATTACATCTATTTAATATTCAAAGTCTGTTGATTCATAACGCAGCTCAGAGCTTTTATAATTATCCGAAACTAAAGAGACATATTAAAGATTTTCGTAGTTACGTTCGAAATTTGATCCGTACTTTGACTATTGGATTTATATGCATCGGGCTATATGGCAAAATGAATCCTGCATCCCAGATAAGGTATATTTCTGCTATCGTTTGTTTTAATTTCATCGGTAAAAAATCTTTGGGAATATATACTATATATTTTAATATTCCATAAATTCGCTCAACAGATATTTGTATGTGTCAATATTGATTAAAGCCATTGTTTGATTAAATCTAAATTCCGTATGACTCGGTTTTTAAACTTTTCTATGTGGATAATTTCTATATTTTTTGTAGTTTTTGCTGTGGTTCAGTTCAAACCTCCTTTAGCTAATACTCCTAACTATACATAACTATTTCATCATCCATTCACTGACAAGTTTTAATTTACTAATATATAGACGAACTTTATAAGTTTTTGAATATATTTGCCTATTTTGGCAATACTGATCACAAGTCGTTATTCGTCATTCGTCTCAGTTTCTGTTTCGCTGTTTCTCTGTTTCTGTCTTCGCTGGTTCTTCGTTTATTTGGTTCATTTCGTTGATCAACCACGCAGGTGAACTAATTACACAAACAATTTGGCCAAGAGTAATGTGAGAGAGTTAAGGAGAGTATCGCGGAGAAGGGGCAAAGTTGAATTTTGACGACATTCTCGCTTTGAAGTCGCTCGCATTACAAAAGCAAAGGCAGCAAATCCTAATGGCCGTGAGCTTAGACAAAATTTCTATGAGTAACTTGTGCATATTTTGCTGCTCTTCAACTTCTTCTTCTTATTGCATTTGCTATTGTTGTTGCTATTGTTGTTGTTGTTAATGCTAATGTTAATGTTGTCAAAGCAGCAGCTGAGTTAAGAGTTATGCCGAGTATTTGTGTAATTAAAACATGAAACGAGTTGTGCGCAAACTCATTTAATTAAGCATGCGGCGGCAGCGCGGAATTTGTCAAGTGCCTTTTTTTCTATTTTTTTGTTGTTCCTTTGTTTTTGTTGTTGTCCCCTCGCCCACGAATGGACCTCGCTGCCGGGGAGGGCAAGGGTTGGGTTGGATTGGGTTGGGTTGGGTTGGGTTGGGTTGGGTTGCAGGGTGGAGTATTAAGGATTGACAATTGTGCCACTGAGAAGCGACGTGGCAGCACAATAATCATAATAATTATTGCTTTAATTGCTTGAACAATGCTTTTGTTTGTTTTAAATTAAAACGATGGACACTTGACACTGTTGTTCCTGTCGGTGGTTGTTGTTCATGTTGCTCCCCTCGAGAGGGTTGAGTGCAAAGTTCAGAGTGTGTGTTGGCGTGGAAGATGGAGTGGAGTGGGGGGAATATATGTTAGGAGTTGTGTCCAACTGGCTCCCAGCTGCAGCTAAGACTCCAATCTTGCTCAGCATCAGCAGTTTTCCAAGCCTCTAGGGCTCAGTATATTTTATGCACACTTAGATAGAAATAAAGCTCAAGAAATAATAAATATCAAAAGATTATACTCTCTCTCTCTCTCTCTTTTTTTATACCCTGTACAAGACTTATACCCTCGTGGTTCTGAGCTCGATTCCCAATTCAGTAAATTTTTTACAATTTTTTTTTATTAACTATTTTTTAATAATATTTGTATTATTTTTATATATCTCAAAGTCGTATTTTCTCGACACTAACAGTTTAGTTGTATTTTACCAATATTTATACATTTTCTGATCAATTTATTTGTAGTATGATTAATAGTCTAATTATAAATAGATTGATCGATTTCAAATGATTCCACTTACTTTTTGTCAAAGAGTTAACTAAGATAAGTTCATTATAAAGAAAAAGCTTAAAATAATAAAAACTTATAAGATCTTGAATACAACTGGTCATTTATTTCCAGTGTATTTATTTGATGATTTGTTAAATTTTTGAAAATATTTTGTGATTGACACAAAGTAAATGAGGCAATGCCAGAATGACAGACTGAAAGCGTGCGAAATTGAAACATTATTTTTATAGATTCTGATGAAGCGGCGACGCGACGGGGCCATAAACAAAAGAAAAACGAAGAATGAAGGACGAAGGACGAAGACGGAAGAGAGAAGGAGGAAAGACAACAACGCAACGCTCGCATTTGCTGATAAGCAACGCCACAAAAGACATTTTCATAAGCATTATACTGATTATGACACCAGGCAAAGGCAACATCACCCCCCCCCCCCTCCCTAAGCACACACACACACACACACACACACACACATTGACTGAATAGACACCCAACCCTGAGGCCAGCCTGTGGTTATGGCCGCAACCAGCAGCCGCATACAATAAAACAAAAGTGCTGATAAGCAGCCTAAAACTATGCAACGTCAAAGTTATGCCCACACCCCCAGGGAGCGAAGAGGCGACAGAGAGAGAGAGTGGAGCAGGGGGAGGGTAGAGGGGAGAGACTTGTACACATATGAGCCAAATCGAAATCTATAAATGACTTTTATTGTTATGGCCTGCAGCGGCGTCGTCGTCAACTTTGGCTGCCTTTCTAATATCGAAGACAAACCAATAAGACGCCAAAAACTTTTCATAGGCACACACACACACACACGCACAAACACTTGCATAGATATATATTGAAAAGATCGCTTATCGGAAAGTTTTGCGGTCGCTTTAGTTGCGCGCAGACAAAGCTCAGCAACAACAACAATAGCAACAGAAACAACAACAACAACAACAACGACGACGCGTGTTCTCTTTTAAAGTTTCATTAATCAACGGCAAATAGCGTGTGAGAGGGAGGCAAGGGAACGGATAGCGTGTTGAGGGATAACGGGCATAACGTTTTATTATTTCAATTGCAGGCAGCTCCAAAATATGAAGCATCATTTATCAGACTGCCCCCACCCCCCAACCCCCTCGCAATAATTTTCTCCCTCTTTCTCTCTCCAGCCACACTCAGCGTGCAACTCATTCCATTGTCTGTCTGTCTGTCTGTCTGTGGGTGGATTTGAAATTGGCAACAACAATGCCGTGATTAATGGCTGTCAAAGCGAAAGAGTCAACAAATGTCAAGCACGAGGATGCCGACAAAATGCCAATTGACAGCAACAATGGCAACAACAACAACGAACAACCAACGCAACAAAAACAACAACAACATTTGAAGTGCAGACTTATAGCAAAATTCAGCTAAAGTTCGATGCATACACTCGGCAAAAGTGAAAAATCTATAGCCTCAATTCTCCATGTTCTTCAAATCTTCTTTATACATATCTTAATGTAACCAGAAAATGTAAATATGCATATAAATAATTAACTAATATAGAAACCGATTGAATTGAAAATTTAACAATTTCATTTAAAAAAGTCGATAGCCGTTATTCGATAATTGATTGAAATAATTTCTCGATTACCAAACTTTGGACACTTTTTGGGATCGAATTTATCCATGAATCTCGAATTTTTTTTTCTGTGCAGCGAATTCAACAGTTTTGAGTAACTAATTATCTAATATTATTTAACTAATAGAAACCAAAAGAATTAAGAACTGAACAGTTTTTAGTTGAATTATCATTTGAATTTTTTATACTCTGAGGGTCCGCTAAGATAACTGAAGACTTTTTCCCAATTTGCCAACAAGCCAGTTGAATCAAAAATTGTAGATGATTTTGATGAATCAGGAATGTAATTATTAAAAAAAAAATATAGCTAGAAATAAATTGCTGTGCATACGAAAATCGACGCTAGCTCGACAGTTTCAAAGATTTATTTGATGTTCCTTATCCAAATATACATATGTTTATACTTAGTCCCAGCTCAATCAAAATGTAATATAAGTACATTCCGAAAGAGAAAAGTGTTATAAGAGGAGAACTTAGAACATTTATGTTACTTTTGTCTTCAATTTGATATTTCCAGATAGATCACTTTATCCATTTAGTCAACCTAAAAAGGTCGTCCTGAAAAGCCTTACATTATCAACTTCTGCCAAAAAGAAAGTACAAGAATTTGTTTCGCCATTTCCAATACATATGTAGTGCCCAACCCAATGTAAAAATAGTAATTGTTTTTAAATTTTTGTTAATTACATTTATTTTTATTTTTGTTTGGTTTTTATTTATTTTTTGTTGTTTTTTTTCGGTTTTTTCTTTTCTTTGTTTTGTTTTAATGTTGTGTTTTTGATTTCTTTGTTTTGCGTTTATCTAGAATTGATCGAAACGCCGCACACTCTTCTTCTGCTTCTTCTTGCCACTATATTCGGTACTAAATCATAGTATTTGTATCGTAAATATTAAATATATATATATTCATATATATTTTCTTTTGTTTTGATTCTTTACGTTGCGCAATAAAAAAAACTTTGCTTATGCATTTAACATAGTTATAGCTATAGACGTAGGTAGTATTCTTTATATTTATGTGTACGTGTATCTGTATTATCATAAAATGTAGTTTAAGCATAGTTCTTGAATATTTTTTTTTATTTTTATTTTTTTGTATGCTTTAATCTTTTATTCTTATTGTGTTTTTAATTTATTTGCTTATACACACTTTGGTTTTTTCTTTTCACTGCTTACAATTTAAATTTTGTTTTTATTGATTTTTTTATCCTTTTAAATTTTAGTTACATTTTGTTGGGTTTACACATTAATATTTTTGCTAGTTTATTTTGTTCTCTTAATTTGTTTTTTTGTATTTAATTTAACTCTTAGTTTTCGTAGTTTTTATAGATTAAATGGAATCGCATGAGTTGCTGACATTTAAATATGTATATTGAATACATACTAATAATAATAATAAAAAAAAATTGGGTTTACATCATATTAATAAATACATTTATATTGTAACTAGTTTCTTTTTTTTATACACATATCTCTAATATTTATTTATTCTGCATATTTTCTTATATTCTCTTATTTATCCATTTACTTTATTTTAATCCAAGGCTACTTTTTGTAGTTTCTTTTATTATTTCTTTTTTACATATTAAGAAAAAAAAGAATATTGATGATTTCTTCTTGATGATGATCTATTAGCCTCGCACTAACTAAACTTAAATAATAATCAACAATGTGGCTCTAACAAACTTCAAAATGAACGCGAAAAATAATTGTTGTTGTACACATATAGAAAATGTTTAAATATTTATTTACACTTTAACAAAAATCCAATTTTTCTGCTTTCTTAATTTTACATTTACAACTGGCGGCCTTCAATTTCAAATCAAATTAAAGATAAACAAATAAAATATCAAAA
The DNA here is from genome assembly GCA_035043635.1 of Drosophila rellima. Classification (NCBI taxonomy): domain Eukaryota; kingdom Metazoa; phylum Arthropoda; class Insecta; order Diptera; family Drosophilidae; genus Drosophila; species Drosophila rellima. Next base: position 2,051,505 of record JAWNMV010000134.1, on the reverse strand, counting down.
AAAAAATCAAAAATATATATATTGTGGTCGGTGGGGATGTTTAACAATTAATTGAAGTTTTTTGTTTTTGTTAATTCACAAACAAAATAAGCAAATAAATATTTAAAACCATTTAAAATAGTTGCTTTTTATTTTTCTCATCTCGTTACTTTGTTAATTTCTTTTTAATTATCATGCCGCTTTTTTTTGGCACTGCTTTGAATTTGTTTTGGCACCGCACGCTTCAAGCGTTAAAATTAAAAAAAAATATATTTATCATTATTTATACACGCTTATTATTGCTAATGTATATCGATATCGTATGAATAGAAAGCGGAGCTGTAGCTTAAATTATAAAAAAAAATATATATTTACTTTTATTGTTAAAATTTAACAGTTGTTTTTTCATATGTAATAACTAAATTGTTTTATTCTTTGTTGCACAAATTGCACGCAAAATATTTACATGTTTGAAGAACAAAAATAATAATAATGTGAAAAATTAAAAAAAAGAAAATTTCATAAATAATAAACGGTTATGAATATTGTCGCTTAAATGTTAAATGTATTCAATGAACAAAGTTAATAAGCATATTTTAATCGATGCAATGAATTTAGTTAGGTCATAGTTAAAAATACTCGAATAGTATATGTTTATCGTAGTAGGTATAAATATGATAGAAATGAGAACATATTAAGTATAACTAAGAAACTTTAACTCAGTCAAAGTAAAACGAACATTTTATGGTTTATATATATTTAGATATAATTACATATATGTATTGTTTGTATATATGTATATATCGATACATCGATAACTATTGAGCTGCTTATATTCATTAGATTGGGATTGGGATTGCGATCGGAGCCGTCTTAATTGCGATTGTAGAACTTTCTTTGGTAGCGCTTGCAGCTGCTGCCCATGCTGCCAACGCCACCGCCCGACACGCCCCCGATTCCAACACCGCCCATGCCCATGCCCCCCATACCCATGCCCAAGCCCATGAGCTGCTGCTGCTGCTGATGCTGTTGTTGTTGTTGTTGCTGATGTTGATGCTGATGCTGGTGATGCAGTCCAAAGCCAGCTGATCCATAGAACTGCTGACCAGAGGCACTGCCACCTCCACCGCCACCGCCTCCTGCTCCGCTGCTGCCACCAGCGCTGCTGCTGCCGCTCATGCCCAGGGCTTTATTTTAGCTGGACGCCCCCAGCTGATTCTTCATATGGGCGGCGGCTGCAGCTGCCGCTGCGGCAGCGGCAAATGGTGAACCGACTCCTCCGCCGCCAGTTGGTGTCTGCGGCCCATTGTTGTTGTTGTTGTGATCGCCCGGTGTACGCGGACCATTGACCATGCCACCACCTCCGTTGACATTGCCACCGCCCGCGACGCCGCCCGGCCCGCCACCCAGCAGGCCGCCGGCGGCGCCAGCAGCGCCCGCAGCTCCAGTCGGCGAGCCTTGGCCCAGGGATGACACATGACGCTTCAGCATCGGGTGATTGGCCATTGAGGCAAAGACCAGGCGCTCCTCATAGTCGTATTCGCAGAGTATCTTGTTCTCGCACAGATAGAAACGATCGCCGACGCAGAATCTGCAAAAGAGCAAGCGAATCGGAAGGATTAAGTTAAGATTCAAATGCAAAACGATTATAAATGGAATAAAAGGATAGAAATTTACTTATATTATGTATGTACAATTACTCCATATTTCTCAGTTTATAACTATTCATTCAACAATTGCTTTATTTAATTTCAAACTAATTTCCAAGAGCATTCTGTTACCTTATCTGAACATTTTAAAAGCTACAGCAAACGTAACTATTAATTTGTTTGGAATTTGATATTGCAATTTTTTAACATTTTCTACATTTTATGTTAATTTTTTCTCATTGTATCGAAGATCATCAAGACTGATTTTAGTAAAAAGAAACATAAAACTCAATTTGAAACTAATAATAATATTCTAATAATACGTTCAACTAACTAACCAAACGTTGTTCTTTTTAAACTTAAATTAATAGTTTATATTAATTAAATGATTTATTTTACTTTAAGTTGAATTGTCAATATTTTATTTACTGTTTACCAACTGCTTTTAGACGGGCCATAAAAATTAATAAAATAAAATAACAAATATTTTAATCTCTTCTAATGCCAAATCGTAGTCATAAATATAACTTCACTCAGCTGCTCAGTTTTTTAGAGCGAAATTGAAGAGAAGGAGAATTGGCAGCAAGTTGGCGGCGCTCAGAAGCAACAGGAACTGGCAACTGGAAACGATTTTTCCACATGCTTAAACCTGCAAGAGACACGAAACAAACGACAAACGACAAATATTCAACAAAGATGACAATTGACAGCGGTGGACTGTAAAGGCAACTGTTGAGGAGTCGGCAATACACAATCGGAGTCAGAGAGAATTGTCTGAAACAAAAGGGCTCCAGATGAAGACAAGCCAAAAGGACCAAAGGATAGATGCGAGGGGACAGGACGAGACAGGACGCGACAGGACGGGACAGGACAGGACCAACAATGTTCGCTTGATGACGGGCTCACAAGGAAGTCTGATAAGCATTTGAAAATGTCGCTGCACTGTCAGGAAATGCTGCACGGATCTGGCATTGCCATTGGAATCGCTCGAGGAGGCAAGGCAAAAGGAGAAGGAGATGAGAGTAAGGGGGGGGCAGAGGGACTTACTTCAAGTTCCGCTTCAGTAAAGTGCAGTGCATTCAGCCGACTGCAAATGAAGTCGCCCATTTCACTCACTTCAGCCCCAAAACATGTGTCTGTCTCTATGTTAGTGCGTGTGTGTGTGTGTGTGTGTGTGTGTGCAACATGAAGCCCTTTGTCATAATATTTATGTTAGCACCTGTACATTGACTGACAAGAACGAGTGAACACCCCCCAAAACCCCCTTTACCCAACTGTACAGTCACCAAAAGAGTTTTCCCGAATCCAGTTCACATTACAAACCAAACAAGACACTGCAAACCAGTTGAAACACACAGTAAAGCGACCATTTGAATACCCTAAGTAGTAAACAGATATGTATGATATATATGTCTTCAAGTTTGCTTGGACTAAACATTACTCAGACTAAAAGTTAAATATTTCGCCTGATTATATTTAAGTAAAAGAACGCAAAATATTTTAACTATTTCAAATATTAGTTTCTTTTGAATTTGCTTAAAACAATGTTTTCTATAATTTAGACAGCATTAAATATATTTAGAAATTTATATTATATAGGTTTTCTTGACATTTGAGAACGATATTTACACAAATTTGAAATATTTTTCATTGTTGTTTTGAAACGTTAGAATCTAAAAATTATCGATTAATGGAAGCACTATAAATATATAAATATTTAATTGGTTTCAATATTTTTTGGAACGTCTAATAAAAGACTTTCAATGTTAATTCCGGTATATAATCCTGATCCTCACTGGTTGGCCCAACTTGTTGACATTGTCGCCATAACTGTCCCTGTTTCTAGTGCCACATCATTTTTATGCTTGACAAGTACATGGTGGTGCCCCAGCTGGAGCAGCAACAGAGGAAGGGGGAGGGGGAGTGTACCCCAGGGTAGCAGCTTGGCTATGGATGGATGAAGGGGGGGCGGGGGGTGCACGGGGTAAAGCAGCTTACAGCAGACTTACAGCGGATATGAAATTTGGCTTTTGATTTACGTCAATGTTTTTTTTTTCTTTTTTTTTGGTTACATTTTCTTTTTGGCTGCTGGCAGCAACAAATCGATTGACGAACTGACTCCATGCTATATATGTATATATGGGCGTGGCATAGCGTTGTGTGTTGTCGTCTACATGAAAAACGCTTTGTTTATCTACCAAAACAACAAAAAATCACACGAGTCAACAAAGTATCGGAACAATAAAACCAACAAAAAAGAAAAGCAAGAAAAACAAAATCGAAGGCTATCTGATACATGTATGTGTGTGTGTGTGTGTGTGTGTGTGTGTGTGTGTGTGTGTGGAACTCGCACATCCGGGCAGCGAAGACCAACAACAAATTGTCAACAGGAAATACAAAAATTGTAAAAATGGCGCATGTTTTTCTTGCTTTTGTTGTCGCTCTCACCTCTCTTACTCTTACTCTCTCTCGCTCCATATATCATTCTCTATCCCCGCTCGAGCGAAAGATTCGCTGGCAAACTTCGCGCTCTGTTGCCCCTCCACCTGCCCCTGAAACTGTCCCTGCCACTTCCATTGCTGCCACTCAACTGACGTCGTCGTCGTCGTCGTCGATGCTGGCGACAGGAAATTATGCAAACTTTTCAGCAACATAAAAATAAAAAACAACAACAAGAACAACAACAAATTTGATGCACTTTGCTTAAAAAAAAAAACAAAATAAAACAAAAAAAAATGAGAGAGTAAAAAACATGCAAAACGACTTTTTGTTGCGGCCACTGTGTGTGGCAAGTGAAGGCCCGCATTTTTAATGTGAAATGTGCGACGAACGACAATTGCAAAAATCAAAGCAGTTGAAGCGACAAGGGGGTCATGAGGGCAAAGGAGGAGGGGGTGGGGGAGGGATTGCCATTGCAAGTTACCCGCTGGTCATACGGCCACGCCTCAATGACTTCTTCGGCAACTGAATTAATTTACGTAAAAAATTGATTAGCTTCAGCTCAAAAACGCAATGTGAAAAAAGGCCAAAAGAAAAAAAGAAGAATAGATTGTGGATGGGGTCAAAACAAAACAGTTGCAGGATCAAATTGCCCGTTAAACCATAAGGCTTAAAAAAAAAAACTTCGACAAAATTAATACTTTCCAATTTATTTTCAATATTTATTTAATAAGTAGTTGCAAAATAATAATTCAGTTTCAATTAGCACATGTTTTAAATATTTATCAACAAGTGTTATTTGGTAATCTTCAACAAAATAATTGAATTACAATTTTTAAATAAAAATTAAATATAAGAAAATATTTTTTGGCGGATATCGATAATTACACCTAAAATAGGAATTTTGGTGCATTCCATGTCCAGTACATTAAATGATTTAAATATGCCGAAGGATCAGCAAGCTCTGTTAATTTCGGTTGCATTAACACGCAACTATTATAGGCTAACAGACAGCTGTTATGGCAGTTTAACAGAAAATCGACATTCATCTTACAGCAAGCAGCTTCTTACAGTCTGTTAAAAGTTACATGCTTACAGTCTGTTAGCAAACAGAAAACTGCAATGCAACTGTTAACAAACAAACATGGAAGTTATCTTGAATTGTAAGTAGAATTAAACAAATTCGATCCAATTTATAATTTATTTTTAAAAGTGTCTACTGTATAACAGTTGTATTTTCTGTCAACTAGCAGTGCAAGTGGAAAAATCAGTTAGGCCTCAATGCAATGGGGAAACATGCCACATGGTAGAAGCCTGGTGCAACAATTGCTTCCACTTTGCTGCCCCAAACTGAAGGCCACAAATGTTGGGGCGCTACTGTTACATTTTTAAAGCCAATTTTCGACAATAGGAAACAAAAGCTCCTGGGAACAGTGCAACAGTAGCGAAAGGAAGGAGAAGGAGGTGGAGCAGGAAGGTGAAAGAGAAAAGGGGTGACTGGTAACGATTTTTAACAATATGCCAATATGTTTTAACATTTATTTCAATATTTTTGTTCGGCAATGCCGTGTGGCGGTATTTTTAATATTTAATGTGTTTCGTTGCACAAGCAACTCATGTATGTGCGTGTGTGTTTGTGTGTGGGGCATGTGGCATGTTGCACGGCTGAGACGCAAGCATATGTGCGGCTGCATTATTAATGCAAAGGGCACAAAATGAAAATAAGAAGAAAATAAAACACGTACATATGTACATATGTATACATAAATATTTATATTTATATGCAAGTATGTTTGTGTATTTTGCTGACCAGACCCGAGGCTGAACTTTAAAACTCTCCAGAGTGACATTCCAGAAATTGGCCAAATGCAATAAATTGCCAAATGCAAAGCAACAAAATAAAAGAAAACGCAAACGAAAACCGTTTGGCAATCGGCAAGTTGGCACTTGATGGCACCCCAAAGGGTTGCCACAAGATGGAATCAAATATGCCACGGAAATTTATGCGGATTTCATAGAAATTCAATGGCACTAAAGGGGTTGACTTTAGCCCCCCCCCCAACCTCCCCCACTTCAACGACAAACGACAACAACCTTGTAAATGATGTCAATTTGTTGTTGTTATTGCTGATGTTTCTGCATAATAATAAAATTCTAAGTGCCATTTCGGCCATGTTTATTGGCCAAAGATTAAAAAGGGATTTCTCGCTAACATTGTAATCGTGTGTGGTGTGTGTTGTTGTTGCTATTGTGGATACTGATAGGGAAATGGGCCATAAAAAATACACACGTATTTTATGGGAGCACAGACTCAAGCACTGCCTAAGTGCCGCATTTTGTGGCAGGTAGACTAGGTGTTTGTTGTTCCCAAGTGAATCCGATCAACAGCATAAAGCAATTGACATGAAGCGCGAGAATCACAGTGAACGCTGCCTAAGGTATTTTTCCTTCGTTAGTCACAATTTAATTTACAGTATCTCATTTACTGATATTTTATAAATTAATATTTACAACGATATTTACGATATTCACTTGACATGAAATTCCACTTTCCAAGTTTTATACAAAATCAATAAATAAATATATGTATATGAAATATAGATACAAATAAAAAAAATAGATAGAAATATATATGTACATAAATAAAATAAATAAACAAATATATATAATTATAAATTAGCGAATAGAAGGATTATATATAATCTCTATCATATCAGACATCACTATAAATTTGCATTTTGCAATGTGAATTTGGGAGCTACACACAAATTGAAATTGAAAATCAAACGCTTAAGCTTAGTTCGATAGACATATCGATTAATCGATAACTCACCTATGATTGCATTGCTGGCACGCAAAGCACTCGAGATGATAGACATTGGTGCGTGCACGCATCACCATCTCGAAGGCTGGAATGACTTTGCTGCATGCGGCACAGTAGCCCGTGTTGCCAAACAATCTGCAAGTGGCAAGAACAAGATACACAATTAAATCGCATCGAATTTCTCTTTCTCTCTTCTATCTGCTATTATTTGTAGTTACCTCAAATAGTCGCGTTTGCAGAGCATTAAATTGCCCTTGGTGTAGAGAGTGGAGCCGACTTCGCCGAGGCGGCAATCGCAGCAGCCGCATTTGAGGCAATCCTCGTGCCACAACATGTCGAGGGCGCGCAGCAAATAACGGTCCTGTATGTGCTTGCCACAACCGGCGCATAGTTGACTCCCGTTGTTGTTGTTGTTATTGTTTGCCGCAGCGGCAATGCTTTGTACATTATTATTATTGTTGTTGTTGTTGTTGTTGTTGTTGTTGTTATTATTATTGCTGCTGTTGTTATTGTTGTTAACAATATTGCCATTGCTTAGACCATTGTTGTTGTTGCCATTGTTGTTTTGCCCGTTGTTGTTCATGTTTGCGGCCTGTTGTTGTTGCTGTTGTTGCGCCGACTGCTGTTGTTGTTGTTGCTGATTTGATGATAGCCCGACAAGTCCGGGTTCAGTTTTGGTAATATCCATAGTCATCATCTGTAGAGAGAGGGAGAGAGTGTGTGAGATTAGAATACTTGAATGATTATTCTTATTATATTTATTGTACATTATTTGGTTTGCTTATGCCGAGCCAATAGTGTTCATAGGGAGAAGAGCATCTTTTTAAATGCCTTCTGTCGTTGTCTATGTAATAGTTGTTGTCGTGCGCCTCGTTGTTGTTGTTCTTGCTCACGCTGCCAAAGCCTTTGTCATTGTTGTTGCTGTTGTTGTTGTTGTTGTCAAAAGTCTGCGATATTGCGGGCACAATGAAGCGCCCAATTGTCTGGAAATCGACAAATGCCTCATAGTTGTAATCAATTGCGTAGTCGAAGTCAATTGAATAAAACGCCATGGCTAACACGATCGTCACACCGTTTAACAAATAATTATTTATCGAATAATAAAAAGTTTGACACAATTTAAATAAAATCAAAGTTCAGGCGCCACAAGACAAAGCGTCGTTGCAGCATTACATTAAGTGTTGATCAATGTGCGAAAAGTTGCAAGCATAACGGCACTTAACAGCTGTTGGGCAAACGTTCACTTAACAGTGCTGAATAATGTCAATAACAGACGGCGGCGCTATGCAACTTACTCACATTTAATTCGTGTAGCATACTTTTAAGCGCACGCAATTAATTCGCACTTGAGTTGCCAATTTCAATTGCAATACAAAAAAAAAAACAACAAAATTAATTTTTAGAATTATTACCAACAAAATAATTCTAAGAAGTGTAAAAACGATGAAATACAATTAAAAAAAAGGTTTAACAGAACAAGGGCTCGTCCGGGAGTTGAACCCGGGACCTCTCGCACCCGAAGCGAGAATCATACCACTAGACCAACGAGCCGATGCCTGCGACGCCGGCACCAACAGAATCTCAATTGCGATTGCGATAACTGCGACCTTGTAACGATCAACGGCGTTAAGCAACAACACTTTTGCTCATTTCTATTTTTAACCCAACACAAGCTTCGATCGCTGCTCTGAGCGAGCGTCGACTTGTTGCGGGGGCGTTGCTTGGTCCTTGTCTCACTTTTCTTGACGGACCTAACTGGCGTGCTTTCGTCGAGTTGCCTCTTTAGCTCAGTGGTAGAGCACTGGTCTCGTAAACCAGGGGTCGTGAGTTCAAACCTCACAGGAGGCAAGTGATAAATTATTTTTTCTTCTTTTTTGAATTAAAATTTTTTTTTTTTAAGTACTTAGCAAAACCGCAGCCTGAACAACTGACATTGTCCAATTGATGTCAGCTGTTGTTGTTTGTTTTTTTGTGAATGGGACGCCGCAAATTGCTGACTGCAGCAGCTCGATAACGATAACAAAACATTGCCAAGGCCTATGTCAATGGCCAACAACGACAGCAACAGGGACAACAAATCGATGCAGTTCACGGAGAGAAAATGCCAACAACGATTTAAAATAACGAGATTTATGACAAATTGGCATTGGCAAACGGGCGTTGGCCCAGAGTGGAATGGCATGGTGTGGCATGCCACATGCCAAGCCAAAACAATCCCGGTCAGAAGCAGGCCAAATGCGAAGCGCTAAATACTTAGTTTGTTGCAAAATTTCCCATTTGCCATTTGCCCCGCGCTCGGGGGGAAACCCTAAAAATATGCAATGTTGCGCCCTGCGGCATGTGGCATGTGCATGTGTGTAACGTTGTCTGCCCCAGCGTCAATTGTCGTCGTCGTCGTCGTCGCTTCGCATTAAGCCGCCGCCGCCGCCGCCGCCGCTGTCGTTGTCGTGGATGTTGTCCATGTAGCGCCAACTGTGACCCGGTGGCCTTGGGGGCACACACACACACACACACACACACACACACACACAAAGAGTCTGTGGTTGTTGCATGTTGCATGTTGAATGCGACAAGGGGTTGGGCCGGAGGTGGCAGCTGCTGGCAATGACTTTAATTAGACGTCGAGTTGCCGGCCAGTGTCAAAAACTCATCAACTGCTGGACGGCCTGCGGCATGCAGCGTGAGGCATGGGGCATGGGCTATGGGGCATGTGGCATGCAGCAAGCGGGACCGACGCCTCATAAAAATTCAATCAAATCAATTTATGTAAATTTAACGCCGACCAAACCAAACAATGACACTGACCAAGTCAGCTAACAACTTTTTTGGGGAGCCGGCCAAAATTCAAATCCTGCTGTAAAAATCTCTCTCTCTCTCTCTCTCTCTCGCTTTCCCACTTCTACTCCCACTTCGCGTAGTGCATTGTTATTTAGTTTAGACAAAATGAATTGAATGCTAAACGCCGGCAACGTTTTCATATTCGAATTTCATTGGCAATAGGCCATGCCACAGAATGCAATTCAATGGCTCTGTCTGATGTTGCAAGGGGTGGTGTGGGGAGGGGAATTGCCACATGCCGCATTTTATCGGAGACAGCGCATTCATTGAGCATTCATAGTTTGTGCTGTTATTGTATGCGTGTGTGTGTGTGTGTGTGTGTGTGGTGGGAGATCAATTAATTTATGCATTACATTTACGTACCGCCCCCTCCTCCTTTTGAAAATCTGCTGCCCGAGACTCTTCCCCACCCTCAATCAAACTAGTGCTTTTCAATTTGCATGCAATTTTAGAAAAGATTTTCCCAACGATTTAACTGCATTGTTACATTAAATTTTTTGTTCCATTCCATTTTATTCCCATTCCATAACACTAGGCCAGCGATCAGTTCAAAATAAAAAAAGCCTAAAATTATCCAGAATTCTTTGATTTTGAATAGTTTGATTAGACTTTAAAAAATGCAAATAACTCATTTGGCGATAATCAGATACCCTGAATTCTGCTCTCAACTTTAATAACTTTTTTGTTTCTTACTCGATCTCAATTTTTTGAATATTATAATCATGGGTGTATTAACTGAGAATCACTTTTTTTCATTTTAAATTAGATTGCTAGGCAGCTTATATGTATTACGGAAACATGCAGAAATAATCAGATATCTGTGAGACCCAGTTACCCTGTATTTTGCTGTACATTTGAAACATTTCTGTGTCTCTTATGCGATCACCATGAAATTTGACAAATATATATAAAGTTATATTTTTATAGCTCTGTCTGAGAGCAATTAGATTTATTTTTCAATTAGATTGTAAAACATTTTTTTAATAATGTGAAAAAGTGTAAAACTAATCAGACATCTGTTAAATGACGAAGCTCAGCTTGCAACTTTTCAATATATGTTTTTTGGTACTCAAAGTAACCTATTTCGGGAATTTTGAAGCAAAAACCTGTCCACCCTTAACCAACACTGGCTAGACTGGGGCACTATATCGTTACATCGTTGAGGGAAACGGAAACGTCACCGATACCTGGACAGACCTAAAGTGCGGCAAACTAATTGCGCGACCAACGCGCTCATTAAACCCAATCAATATTCAAATGCTCATAGAGTTAGAGCAACCCTTTCGGGCCCAGTTGCTGCCCCTATATCCCCGACTCTTACCCTTAGTGGGGCCGGCGGCATTTTCACAGTTTAGTTTGCTAAGCGGATGGCGTCCAGCCCTCGGTTCATCCAAAAGTGAACTCAAGAGGTGGTTGCGTTTCGTAACGTTTTTCGGTTCCGGCTCTATAATTATGCATATGCATGTGGTTGGATGGTTGTTGGCGTTTATGGATTGGGGTTCCTTGTCGCAGCTTAAACCCTTTTTAACCCCAATTGTTCAAGTGTTTTGGTGACGGGGGAAAATTACAGGTTTGCACGCAAGTTAACGGAAGTTACTTCGGTTATAAGAAACTGTCGCTAGGTTCTAGGATCTACCCCTTTACCACCCCAGCCCCGGCAGGATCTGAAAAATTAAGTTGATTTTGTGGTCAGTTATGTTTATGGTTTATTTATTTGGTTTACGACTTGCGACATGGGGCAACTGCTGCAATTTTGTGTCATGTTTTATGCATGTGCCCCGAAAAGTGGGCAATGCAGCGAGAGAGAGAGAGAGAGGGGGAGAGGGTTGAGTGAGGACGGGAGTAAGGGTGTGAGGGCTGGCAAATGTTGTCGCATGTCGTCATGTGGAGCGCATTTAATGACACTAATTAGTGGCCGAGGCTCATGTGACAAATGCGTTACGGCTATGCCAAGCAGCCCTCGTTTGGTACCCACTCATCCCCCACCACTCAGCCCCCTGCCATGTTCCAGAGCAACCCCTCGTTGCACAGGACAAAATCAGTGAAATTCTGCATATGTCTGCAACAGCTGCAAATCGGGAGCCCCAACTCCCATTTGAGTGTATGTGTGTGCTTTTGAAGTGGCTGCTGCAGCGTCCACCAAAATCCCCAAGCCCTTTCCCGACCCAACCCCAACCACAACCCTTAAGCCAGTCATTGCCCACCCTTAATTGGTAATTAATTTATTTTGCATAATTTTTCGCGCCGTTCGCTTTTGCCAGTGCACATTATGTTGCTGACAGCAGTGCATGGGCGTAGTGGCAGTGGAAAGGGGTTGAAGGGGGTTGAGAAATGCTCCTGTAAACGCAATTTGTTTATTTGGTTTTGGGCTTTCGGTTTCGTTGTCGCTTCGTGCGACTGATGGACACCGAAAGGTGTCAAAAAGTGCGAATTAAGTGCGAATAAACGTGCTGAGCGTGCAAAGACCACGCCCACAACTGCGCCACCCGCCCCCGCACCGCCCCTGTCTGTCTATCCGTCTGTCTGTGTCGCAGGTTGCGGGTTGCGTTGCGTAAATTTGCATTGCCGCACAAAAATCACATAAATTAAATTTGTGCACGCAACGCACAAAGCGAAAATTGATGTGAAAAAATATGAAAAATAATCAACTGAGCGATTAAAACTTAAATTTTGACAAATTTTGATGTGCAACAGATGCTCTTAGAAATAAAACAACATATTTTATTCTTGCAATAGCAACAATTACTATTACATTATTAGTACATTTTAACAAAGCAATTGTTGCAATTAACAAAATAAAAGTTGTCATATTTTTTTATAATATTTTTCAAAATACTAAAACGCATTATTTATTTACACTTGTTGTAAGAACCATATTCGAGTATATTTAAATAAGAAAATCAAAAAAAAGCCCAGAAAGACTATTACATTTTCAAAATAACAAAAATATGTGATTTTATAATATTGTCAAAATAATGACTTGACTAACTTCTAGTATTATCGCAAACCTATTTCTTGAAGAAAGATATCATGAAAACACTTTTTATATGTTAGAATAAGTATTTAAATATTCATGTCTAAATATTTTATTGCCTACTTTTCGGAGTAAATTTATAGTTTGATTTCATTTTTTTTTGCCATCTCATATTAATAAGTGTAAGTACTTGTATGAAATCTTGAGTTCCGTATTCAAATCAAATAAATCTGACCGGAGAGCTTTAAATTCCACACAGAACTTTAAAGGTCGAATAAGAAAACCAGCAAAAGTCAGATTTCAATGCCCTTTGACCATGCGAGGCTTCCGCGCACAAATTAAAAAAATAGGTACAACAAACTTAAGCAAAACAAAAGAGCGGAAAAAACACAACAGCAACGAGAAAAAAAGAGCAAAATGGAAAAACAAAAACAAATTACAAGCAACAATGGAGGCATACGAAAAAAAAAGTCAAGTGCGCGATATGGAAAAAACTAAAACAATGCCACAATAAAAATATATAACAAGGTACGAAGAAGATGAAGTAGAAGTAGAAGAAGGAGACGACGACAATAGCAAGCAAAACAATCAAAATTCATTTTTAATTTTTATGCCATAAAAATGCAAACGAAGACTTTGGCACAGGCATGAAAAGAACACGGGAGAGTGGATCCTAAGAGAGTGGTTGGAGCAAGAGAGAGCGAAGAAAGAGAGAGAGCGAAAAATGGTCACCAAAGCTGTGCACGAATCTGAACTCGCCAGTTGGTGGGTTGGGGGTTGGGGGACGAGACTCTTTACAACAACTTAATGGCAAACATGTTGCGCGACAAGGAATAAGCTAACCTCCCCCATCCACTACTTTCAAACTGCCCCAACTCCTGATGGAACGAGCGTCAAGTCACGACTGCGATTGTGCCTGGTCCATGTTTAATGTCCTTTGTATGTGTATAAATATTATTTTTATTTTCTTTTATTATTCGACATTTTCCTTTGTTTTTTGCTTCTTTTTTTTGTAGTGCTCTTTAAATAAAGTTTTGCGACACAAAACGAGCTCTTAAGTGGCCGGGTCAACAATTAAATGGCTACGTATACAACTTTTTATGTCGTCATCGTTGTTTGGAGTTGTTCTATATGTGCTTGTTATTTTAATTATGGAGCAAGCCGTGCATGTGCTGTCCTTTAACTTCGTCCTGTCAACGGCATCTGGCGCTCCGCCTTAATCGTAGTCCAATAACAATTCACAATCTTCGTGAACTCAATGTACTCTTAAACTGCCATAAATACCAATCAAAATCAAATGCACACACGAGCAACCTATGCTACTCTCCCGCTCTCCCTCTCTCTACCTCTCTTTTTTTGCTCTATGACTCTGGTAAAGAGATTTTTTTTGGCACTTGACACTTTGTGATGTCATTGGCAGCAGCTCGCTCTCCTGATTTTTATGTATGTTTTCACATGCATTTTAGACGGGCGGCAAAAAAACTGTAATCGATATGGCAACTTAACGAAGTGAATAACAAATATTATGTTTAATGAATTAAGCTTTCAGTATATTTAAGTGTAACTCATTTTAATTATTTAACTGAAATTTAAAAACAAACTTGGAAGACCGGCAAGTGTACAGCGACAATTTTGTCGCCTGCACGTTTAACAGAGTCTGTAAACCGATATTGGCAGGAGCTGTGTATGTATGTACACGTGTGTATGGCGTTTGTTTGTGTGCGTAAGTGTCGTGTTTGTGTTTACGCCTGTTTCTAGTGCCATCGAAAGTTTAACGCATGTAGTTGTTGTTGTTTCGTTCAATCTCAATAACTAGCAGTAAAAAAAAAGAAATGGAAAAAAATAACAAATGCTGCCACATGCAGTCAGAATTGACATCGCCCCACGGCCGCATTGCTTGTTTGATTTATGTGCGTTGTTGTTGTTTTTGTTTTTATTGTTGCTGATACGGTGTTTATTATTGTGGCAACATATGGGGCAGGGCATTTGTTGTGCTTGTACATAAGCATTTGTTGTAGTAGCTATTGTTGTTATTGTTAATCTATTTGTACAGATTTTTCTTTTCTGCCAGCGAGTCTAAGTGAGATTTATGCAGCCCCTTCCCACCATTCCCTCCCCACCTCACACTCTTTCTTCACTTCCTTTTGCCAATGGGCGACACATTGCGCCAACAGTTTGATTTGTGCGACAATTCCCATTACTCTCCCGCTCCCGCTCACGCTCTCAATCTCACTCCCGCTCTCGAACTCTCCCCACTGCATTCACTCCACGGATGTCATCTGATGTACTACAACACGGCACTGGAATTTTTATTAAGTTGTTTTATGTATTGTGTAGTTTGCCATTTGCTGTTATTTCTTTCTGCTTAAACAATTACGACAAATTGCTCGTTTATGGACTAAGCTGAGAAGTCGAAGAATGAACAAGAAGATGAAGAAGACGAAAGCAATGAGCGCTGACTATGACGACGATGTCGTTGACTGCGACGCCTACTTTGACGTCGTCGCCGACGTCGACGTCGACGTCGCAACGTCATTGTCATTGTCATGTGCTAAGCCCACTGCGCTAATAAGAGAGTCCAATGCGTGCGCATTCGCTCCCAGCGCGTACTCTAGGCGCAGCCAACTTCAAACGTAGCTTAATTGCCTCACAATGCCAAATGCAGTTGCCGTCAAGCGGCGTTAATTGGGTGAAAGCATACATGGCTCTCTTAAATACATACATACATGCTTACATACATACATACATACGTGCAAGAGCTGAAAATTTCACGTGCGATGAGCACGTGAATTAAACTCAAAAACCATAATATTGCATTCATTCGGCATTCGTACAGTGGGAAACAAATCGAGTACAAC
Organism: Drosophila rellima; assembly: GCA_035043635.1. NCBI lineage: Eukaryota > Metazoa > Arthropoda > Insecta > Diptera > Drosophilidae > Drosophila > Drosophila rellima. Next base: position 2,035,944 of record JAWNMV010000134.1, on the reverse strand, counting down.
TCAATGAATCAGGGATTAAAACCGAAAGCATAACCGCAACCGTATTAACCGATTGCAATTGGTAACCATAACTGAAATCCTAACCGAAACAAAACTATTTTATTATACCACCCCCCAAAAACCGAAATAATCGTTAAAATTTTGAAGAAAAAAAGTGCTAATAAGTTCAAACGTACTTTTTTACCCTAATTTTATCACCGGAAGTCGATTAAAAGAATAATTTTAAGATTTAAAATTTTCGAAAAATGCAAAGTTTGACAAAATTTTCGGAAAAAAAATGTTGTCTCAGAAGCATAAAATTTAAATGCAAAGTTAAAGTAGGATTAGTTTTATGAAAAAAAAGACAATCCTCATAAAAATCGGGTGAGCTTTAATAAAGCTGTGCTTGTTGAAAGTCCAAAGAGTCAACATTTCTCATATATACATATGTATGTACATAGATAGATACATAATTTACAATAATACTTTTTTTTTAGTGTCGAACTATCTCAACCAATTCATAATCATATTTGTATTGACCAAATTAAGTTCAAATCGGACTACTACATCATATAGCTGCCATAGAACCGATCAGTCGAAAATCAAGTTTAGTGACACATTGTGACATTGTGTTAGAGTCTTAGTGTAAGTGTCTTTTAGATTCTTTTGACATTTTGAATCAACTCACGCGCTCATCTCTAGCCAATCTATGCTTGGTATCAACGAATTACTTGACTCTTTGATTGGCTGCAATATCAAAAAGTATCTGGCTCGAATTTGCACGTGCTGGATATGATCAAAGGGGGCATTCACCAAATTGCACACGGAGCGTGTTGATGATCATGAGCAGGCGGCGTGCAACAGCAACAGCAGCGGCAACTGAGGCAGCGACGTAGGCAGCGACGTAGGCAGCGGCAGCGGCAGCGCGGCATTTTCAACTGGATTGCAACTTGGCGCGCTTATTTTGCGCTAATTAATGTGTTTTCCACAAAATTAGCAATTTACGCGCAAATAGAAATTGCAACGAGCTGCCTTAGAAACCAGTTGCACTCGCATTATCCAAACAAAACAGAAAAAAAAAAATAAAAACAAAACAAAAAGACAAACAAGACAGCTTTAGTTGAGAATGCTCGACTACGAGATACCCTTATTTACTTATGTACACAGAAAAACAGATAAACTCAAATTTGTTTACCAATTAAACGCTTCTTGTAATACTGTTCGCATATGTAAATATGTACGTGTAAGGAGAGTCCACATGTCAAATTTGGTGCATCTAGCTCTTAACATATCTGAGATTACTGCGTTTATACGAGCGACCATTGATGCTGATCAAGAATATATATGCTACACTGGTCTGTTACACACTATGTACCAATTTAATATACCCTCAAGCAGGGCATAAAAAAAGAGGGGAAAGAAAAACCAAACAAAGTCCGGGCGTGCGGCCGGACGCACAATTAATTAAGTTGACGTTGGTAGCAGCAGCTTTGGCATTGGCATGTCCATTGCCATTGCAATCGTCTAAGAATCAATGTAATTAGTGGCTCGAAGAGCTGCCAGCTCCCAGCAGCTGGTGCAGGTGCACTGCAGGTTGCACTGTTGCAGGCAGTTGAGAGCTTTGAAAAGCATTTCCTTTTGGTATCACTTATGATTAGGTGGCATGCCGGCAGTTAGCCAGGTCCGATCGACCAGACCAAGGCCAATAGCAAGACTAAGATGAGAAGGCAGCATCATTTAATTACAAACGCTACGCATTTGGCCAACTGCAGTTCGCATCCGTTACCAACTTGGCCAAGTTAATTGAACGTAATTGCCAGCCACTTGAGAGCCAACAGCGCCCCAAGACACAAATGGAGCTAAAGCTGCAACTGCCACAGACTGTTGACTGTTTTCTGTTGACTGTTAGCCGAAGATCGAGCCATGCTAGCAGAGTGTTAAAGCCTAATTGAAACTGTCAAGTGACAGGGATGGCAAGACCGTAACGATTGTGCTAGCAAAAAAATAAAGATAAACACATAGATACATATAAAGAAAATGAGGAATAGACAACTTAACCTGTCTATGGATATGATTATTGTTAATGATACAAAATGAGTTCCGAATCGCTTACAAAGAGATTATAGATTAGACTATTTACACTGCAAGAAATTGTACATCTGTTAATGTTAATATACAGAGAAATTTGATTGCACAACTCACTTTTTTTTTTCAATTTATAAGTTTTTTATAGTATCTCAAGAGACTTTATATAATAGACATTTTATATTTCATAATTTATATTAAGTTATAAGTTTCACATATTTGTTTTTCTTAGGTTTTTTTAATTTATTCCAAGAACCTCCTATTAATTTAGAAAAAAAAATCATAAATGGAATTTATTAGCAAAATAAAACATTAATTTTCCAATTTGTTTGTTTATTTATTTTGCTTTATTCTTAAATATAGTAAAACTCCATGATTTTATACAAGAATATTGAAAGTTTGTTCAAAAAACTTATGTTAGTATTGTAAAATAGGATTTTAAAAAAAAACCAAGAAGATGTAAAATTTGCATTTACAAAATAAAATATGTTTGTGATTTGAATTCTTCGACACACTATATTTCGCGCAGTGTAATGCTTAGATTGTATGACGGTGTAAAAAATACAGTTATTAACGATTTGTCGTTAGTTAATAGAAGTAAACAGATAAAGATTGTTGCTGTGCGTTTAGGAGAGATAGAGAAAACAATGAGTGATAAAGAGAGGAAATAAGGAAAGCCAATAGCGAATAAGTTGCATAGAAGAAAACAGATTGCACTTGAGTCGAACATTCTTGCAGTTGTTATTATTGTTGTTGTTGTTGATTTTTCTATTGTTGTTAAACTGTGTCAATTGTTGTTTGGCCAACACTTAGTCGCTGGTTTCCATGTACAACATTAATAATAATAATAATGATTTTAATTTGCTTGTTTAAAGACGCAGTCGATAAAGAGGAAAGCGACAAATGAAAACAACGCATGTGGTTACCCACTTGACGAAATAAGCATACACAGCACACATATAAACATACATACATACATACATACTATGCACATATTGATATTTTTGGCCACACACACACACACACAATAAAGGCTCAACATTACAGTTAATTACATTTGTCGAGCCGAATGAAATTTACGTACACATTTCCAGTTCGTGGGCCTATTAAATAACGGTTAACTGGCTGGCATTATTCTCACAATTAACAACAGCAACATCAACAACAACAACAAGAAAGGCAGAGGACAATGTGCTCTTTTCTCTCTCAACATGTTGCAACGTCATTAATAACAGAGCAGCAACTTCCAACATGGACGACACTGACCACATTGCATACACACACACAGGCACACACAGCAGTGCACTGCATTTTATACAAACACAAACACACGCACACCTATTTGCAAGGCTATTTACATAAGCGATTTTATGCTATGCCGCCTCAGAAAGCTTTCGGTCAGGCGACTTATGTATGCACTACTACCATCATGCGGGCTGTCATCGAGTTATAAATACAAAGAGAGTGAGAAAGAGAGATACTTATCAACTGAGTCATGCAGTTAACTCTGTTAACGATAGTTACATACTTACAAACATATGAACATAAGTATGTATTAACCACTAATTGGCAGCTGTATTCATTGACCGTGTTGATCGCTAGTTACTCAAACCAATAATTACGCATATACATACATACATTCATATTTATGTACATACACTGCATGTGTACATAAATATAATCGCTTGCTCTTAAGCGGCGCTTCCCTTTTGACTCTCCACTCACTGACACAAGCTGTGCTTAAACTTTCGCTCTAGCTCTCTCTCTCTCTCTCTCTCTCTCTTTCTCTCTCACTGGGCGATGTCGCAGTCGGCGCGACGTCTCTGCACTGCTGTCCATTCATTTCTTCTACATAGCTGAGCACGAACCGTTTTATCAGCACGTTTACACCATATTTACTTCATTTTAATAAAATTTCATGCGATTTTAAACGTCGACGCGTCCCGTCTGCAAATGAAAAGCGCAGCAGCAGCAGCAGTTATGCATGTTGTATGTGTGTATGAAAAATGCACAATTGCTCATTCAAATGGAAATTATTTACACATTGGACACTGATTTACTTCATGGCTCTGCAGAAGCAATAACAGCAACAACAACTGGCGACTCACTGCCAATGCCATCCACTTGTCCGTGTGCACACAAATGCAAATGCATGTGTGTGTGTGTGTTTTATGTCGGTTTATTAATATCCTTTCTACTTGGTTATGTTTTATGCGAAATTACTCAAGTGCAACCGACTGTTATTTACATTTTTTTCTATCTGTTTGTACTGTGTTAAATTTTATTATTTTATTTAATTATCATATGCAAATTGTTTTTTGCCATTACCCGCAATTTTTATTTTTTTTTTATTAAATTAAATTTACAATTGTTTACAGTGACATTTTATCGAATCTTTTTGTCGTGTTTATTTAAGCATAAAAGATAGGCGCGAGCTCGCAACAGTCATCGCTTATTAACTATATATGTATATGCATATCATTTATAGAGTCGCATATACCCCATTCATTTTCACAAACAACATGTATGTATACTATTAAAATTGAATATAGGGTATTCATGTTAAGCTTGAAGAGCGTCAACAGTTTAACATTAACATTTAACAGCAAGGCCAATTAACAGTGAGCATGCGCTGTTAATTGGCGTTTTTAATTAGTTTTCATGCACGGGGCGAAAATACTAATAATTTGTGATGCAAAATAAATACATAATGTGAATTAACGACAACAACAACACAAATTTCAACGGCTTAATGAAATCTAAACAAAACTGAGCAATGTGAATTGTTGAACAATTTAAGTTTTAATTGCATTGAATGCGAATTAAGCTTATAGATTGTTTGCTGATAATTAATGAATGAACGTCAGATATTGCTGTTGTTGTTGCCGTGATGCAAGCCAAATATTTGCTAATGCATACATACTAGTATAAAGATCGCAACACAATCAACAAAACGACGAGAATCGTTAAACAAAATGACAATTAATTGAATATCATTTTTGAATTTCAAATGATGATGAGAAAGAGAACTTGAAGCGCTTTACAATAACATTGTATAGTCGACTTATAACGTGCACTACATTAATCCCATGCGAGCGGCTTAAGCTTTGAGCCGCTCTTTAATGTTAATATCTTAACATTAACATAGATCGCTTGGTAACATTCTTTGATTTCTACCGATAACAGTGCGTGGATTCAACTACTTTACAGAGTATGTAAACGCCGACGCTATGCTGGATGATTGCTGTTGCTGTTGTTGTTGCCTTCCAAACGACGCGACGCCTTTCATAACATTTGAGCTGTCGGTATTGTGCCGTCAGCTAAACGAAATAAATAAATAATTGGCAATAAAAATACAATTTGCACGATCATATAAGATTTTGTCGTGTAATTGGCTAACTAACTGAGCGAATACTGGCGCATTGACTGACTGACTGACTGACGAACTGAGTAGTGAATTTGCTATTGATGTGTGTTAGCATGCATTTGGCATTTAGTATTCTAAGCTTAATTGCTTGTTCCCTCGCTCTCTTTGTCTTCCTCTCTCTTTTTTTTTTGTACACACTCTCACAAGCGCTCTCTTATTTAGGCTTGTGCCGTTGATTAAATTTGATTTGCCTTTCGCAGCTCTTCAACTTCCGCTATCTGTGCCTATTTATTGCATGCATTTCTTCTTTTTCATTTTTTCTTCTTCCTTTTTTTTTTGTTGCCCGCTGCCCGTCGCCCGCTGTCTTCTCCCTCCAATTCCATTTAATTTGCTGCCTTTATGCTTTTGTTCTGATATGCGGCTGAGCGACGTTCGCTTAATTGGCTGCCAATTTATTTTATTTGCGCGAAATTGCACCGCAAACAGCAACAGCAACAGCGGCAGCAACAATAACACAACAAAAAGCAAACCAAGCAAGCAACTACAACAACAACGCAATCCACAAATAAAAACCAGGCAACATGTTGCGCTCCCACACGCAGTTCCAATTGCAGTTGCTGTTGTTGCTGCCTCTGTTGCTGCTGTTGTTGCTGCTGCTGTTGCTACTTCTGTTGCTACTGCTGTTGCTACTGCTGTTGTTGCTAGGCTTCTGGCTGCCTGCCGGCTTGCCAATTAATACGCCGTTCTAATTTTTATGACATTATTAAGCAGCATCTCATGGCCATGATACTCGTAAGTTGCTTGGCTGGCGACATCTTCCCTGCCTTTTATGTGCAGTTTACAAACTTAATTGTCGCAACGTCGTCGACGACGACGACTATGGCACAGCATGTTGCATATGCGAGGTGTGTCACAAGAGAACATCAGTTCATAGAATGAATTCTAAGAGCAATGTGGATTACAAGTGGAATCTATTAAGGGCAACACTGTCACTTTAGCTTTATTACTAACCATTTTTTAAATGATAACAAGTGTTCTTTTTACAAAGGAAAACATTTATTAAATTTTGTTTTTATTTTTACATACATTTATTTGTATCTTTATCTTGTATCTTGCAGCACTGATGCGCAATGTTGAATGCATGTTTGTCTCTGAAAGTAACTGTAATCATAAATCGCTCTTCAATACCATAACTTCCAATGCATTCAAGAGCAATGTGGAAGGCAAGTGTAATTGATCGCTTAAAGTAACATTAAGCACAATACACTCCATCGAAGCAGAAGTTTTCGAGCAGCCCCCGCTGTCGCATTGCCAGCAACATGAGCGGCAGCATCACCGTCAGCATTGGCAACATGTTGCTCCCATTTATGTGTGAAGTTGTGCGCTCTATACACGCCCAGTTCCTCCTCTTTGTCGTTTTTTCGTCGTTCGACGTTCTTTGTCTGCATTCCTTTGCAGCTTCATTAACAATGTTTGTTGTTGTTCTTGTTGCTGCTGCCCTTTTTGCCACATGACTTTTGTTGTGTTTTTGCTACTGTGCCACACACTCGGAAGAAGAAGAAGACGAGACGAAGGCCGCTCGCTTTTGCTGCAGGCCTTTCAGTTTGTTGTTGTTGCTGTTTTTTTGCTTTGTTGTTTGTTGTTGTTGGCCACTTGCCACTTGTTGCGTCGACAGCGATGCGACGTCTCTGCTGCTGTTTTTATTAATAATTGGCTTCAATGAGTTCCATAATTGTTTTGCTTTTGGACTTTTAATGATCTCGTCGTCGTCGTCGTCGCTTGTTGTTGTTGTCGTTTCGCTTGTTATTGTTGTGCTTCTGCTGCTGTTGTTGTTTTAGACTGACCAAGTGCTAGTCATCAGTTTTGCAGCCCTGTTATTGCCAGGGATGGGGCCAAGTGGACAATATGGCATTGTGTGGCAAGCTTAGGGTGACACTGATGCTTGCAAATGCAGCAGATGACAACAACAACAACAGCAAATTTATAAACATACATACTCGTAAATATTTTGTTCCTGCTTTGTCTGTCGCTCTTTAATATTATTCTGTTTGCCTAGTCGATAGTTGGCAGCACTGCTTAAAATTCCTCCATCTTTGGATCGCCTCTCACTTTGCAGCTCACTTGCTCTCTTTAGGTGCTCTCTGGGCATCTGGTATGTTGAATGCATTGACAAACGCCAAAAGCTTAAATAGCGAGAGTAGGCTCAGCAGCAACAACAACAACAACAACAAGAGCGATAGCGACAGCAGACCAAAAACAACAACGACAACAATTGCATGCTGCCTTGTGGCTGTTGTTATTAGTATTTTGTACAAGCAATTAAACGACTGCTGCGCCGCTGCCTCCACTCTCTTTGCTAGCATTCAATGGATGGATTTCTTCTCGCTCTGACTTGCTTTCTTTGTTGAGCCTATGCCGCTAGGCCGCTCTAGCGTCGCGTCGTCGCCTGGCGCGTTTTGTGGCGTGTTAATTAACTCAATTACGATTACTCGTTGGTGGACGGTGGACGTTGCTGGCTGCACTTTTTGATAATTATAATATTTATAGCAGTTGCCTGCCAAAGGAAATTTTCTTTTGCCGGTTTGCGTGTGTGTGCAATAAATAAGCGACAGCGCGCTGGAAAAACTCTAATTAAAGCAACGACGACGACAACAAAAACAACAATAATAAGTGTGGCCATTTAATTTTATGACATTATCATGTGCAGTTATGTATACATACATACATACATATGCATATACATATGTGTGTGTGTGTGTGTATGTGTGCTTTTAATGGCATTGCGTGTTGGCAAAGGGTTGCCAGCTTGCTGCACTTAATTGCAGCCAAAGTCGCAACTCTTTGTCGCATATCGTCGCAAGGCGCTTGATCTTGTGGCGCGCTTGGCAGCTTAGCGTCGTAAATGGCATTAAAAAATTATATGGCTCAGCTCGAAAATTTATGGCCAAATTTTGTGGGTGAGGGTGTGTGAAAATATTTGAAATCAACCCTAGCCACCCAACCCCGGCCCCTTCCACAAGAACAGCACGAAATGCGTCAAGGGTTGCGACTTGATTTAATTACGCAAACGTTTTGCATGTGAGCAGCAGAAGCGACAGCGACAGCAACTGATGCAGCATTAAGGGAGAGTCAGATTCAAAGAGATGAAGAGCAGAAGAGAAAAAGAGGGAGATAGCTGCAAATCTGTGCATGTGTGACTTCCAAAAAAAAAGTGGAATTAACAAACATAATTTGTCAAGCACAAAAGCTCAGCTCATTTCATTCCAACAACATCCACAGCATTCCATCCACAAATCACTCTTCACTTTCCACACTGGCGCTCTCTTCGGCTGGACTCTCAAATGTCATTTACAATCTGCTCGACTCATCAACGTCAACATCAACATCAGCATCAACTGGAGCAACAACAACAACTTGGTCGCTGGTTGCTGATGTTGCTGCTGCTGTCGCTGCCGCTGTCGACGTCGACGTCTGCGTCTCAGACAACGCTTTAAGTTGTCATGTTTTTGACAGTTTGTTTGCTAAATTGTTTTGTAACATGATTCAGACATAATGTTTTTATGTGCTGTTGTTGTTTTTACAACAATAGAACGAAACAGTTGACAACAACAAAAACATGCAACGCTGCGAAGCGTGCAACATGTTGTCCATTAGCAAAAAAGCAACAAAGTAGCAAGAAGGGTTGGTGGAAGGGGTGTGGGGGTCTAATAGATGCACTAATGTGTTATGCATATGGCAAGAGTATAGAGTTGCCAACAAAGCTGAAAGGGTTGCCAACTGCATTACAGTGGAATTTAATAATGGAAAATGAATTGAAAATAATGACTAATGACTAAAGAAAAATGTTGAGTAATTTTTAAAAGAATTGTATGGTCAGTTTAAGCCCGGCTTAATTGAATGCAATTTCAAAATGGATGCAACCAGTTGTTGCAACATCGTTTGTTTTTTCTTAAACTTTATTTTTTCCTATTGACAAATTGACAAAACCAATTCCGAACTAATCCAATAGACAAACCTCGATTCGTTACAGTGGTTGCCGAGGAAGAGGAGTAAGGTGGGCAGGGGAGGGGAGAGGGGCAGCTTCAATTCATCGGTTGCAAGTTGCCATGCGGCGGTCCAAACTCATTTCCTCCACAAATTTGCGGCAACTTCCGCTCGGTTGCCGCCACTGACAGCAATTGCTAATTTGCAATGCAAGCGACGCTGCCACATGCCCCTCTCCCTTGCCACAACTGTTGCCACAGCATGACTCTAAATGCTTGGCGCATAAAGTTTTTTTTTGATTCTGTTCGTTTTTCTCATCATCATCGTTGTCCTCGTCCTCGTCTTCGTCTTCGTCTGCGCCTTCGCTTTCGCGTTTGCGTTTCGTCTTCTTGACATTTTCGTTTGTTGCTCTGCCAAATGCGAAAAAGTGGCAATTAATTTTGTCAGTGTTGCATTTAATGGGCCCACCTCAAGGGTCTATGTGGCGATATGCACTTTGGGCCAAAAGCATGGGGGGAAGGGCAGGGGAAGGGGGGTTCAGACCTTGGGTAGACAACTTGGTATTCCTCTAATTTGAAATCTTGTGCTCGTTGTCGATATTTAATTAATTTTAATTGAACTTATCAGTAAATGTGACTAATCTGAGTAATTTACACAATTCACACGGGCAACCGGCAACAACGAGTGCCTCCTGCTATCATCAAATTTATTGCCAGAGCTGTGAACACAAATGTGTAAAACATCTCATAAAATCATAAAAAAGAAACAAATATGAAATGCAGCACAAACAAAAATTAAAAACGCAAAGTGAAATATCAAAAATAAAGCGGCACCTGGTTTCATTATCAACAACAACGCATTATAAACGTCACGGCAAAACGCCCCAAATCAAGAGCAGCAGCAACAACAACAACAACAACAATTGGAACTGAACTGAAGAACGCCCCCCAAAACAGTGATACGAGTAGATCCAAGAATACTTGGGAAACACACATGGCCAACGAAATGATATCAAAGAGAAGCCGCTTTAAAATGAACCAGTTCAGTTCGTTTGATAGTCGAAACGTTGAAAGTCGGAAATAAATAAATGATTATTATGGCTGTTATCGATAAATACCCTAGAAATGAAAGCGACGCCCCAAAAAAACACTAATGAACAACTGAGATATGCATAATGTTAGATAAAAATATTTGATAATATTTAAACAGTATATGATATCGAAAAGATATAATTTCTGAGATTCGGAATCAAATATTATAAAATAATCAAATCTTATAGATGTTGCCTGAACTGCTGCATCAATTCAATTATTCGCCGATTTCAGAACTATTTGAAAAACATAGCACAAACTGGAAAATGTAATGCAAGAATCTGACTTCACATTTAATGGATGCCGGATATTTACTGTAATTCGGAAATATTCAGAACTCATAGCTCCATTAATAAAATTACTAACCAACTTCTGGAAAGGCCAAAAAGACTAGTAAGTGTAATACCAGTTACCTCTTACCTGCCTACACATTTTATGGATGCAGGGTATTAAGGCATTAAGTCCCTGACGAGTCGTTCCACCAACCCGTAATACAAAAATAAATATAAAAGAAAAATAAACTAAGTAAAGGTAATTTTTTTAAGCCTCTGGAAACCCACGCTGACAAGTTGGTAATAATTTGCGGCTTAATTAGCCTTAAAATATGCACAAGGTTCATTTGTTGGCTGATTAAAATGCCGGCTGGTCTTATAGTATGTATTATATGTATATGTATATAGGGAACATTGTTGTTCTTGTGTGTTGTTGTTGGCTTTATGACATTGCTTTGGCGTAATAAACCGAAAAAGCTCCACTGACAAGATATAGAAAATGTCACAAGTTCTACAGTTAACCAATTGCGTGCTGTTCTCTGTGATTCTCAATTTGCATAGCGTCTATAAATACGATTATGATAACGATTCCGATATAATATTATAATCATTATTAGTTAATTGATTTGTACAACATCTTTCATTGAAATATTACTGGTCTTACATGTATTAAATATTTATTTTTGACAGCATTTGGCCCACTAGAAACTTACCTAGAAAGACAAAATGATAAATAGAGTGTGTTAATTATTATTGTTATAAAATTTAAGTGAATAAATTCTATGGTAAGCTCTAAAAGTTTGTTTTTAAACTAATTACTTAAGCACTTCTTTTAGATAATTAAATAATTTCAAAATCATTCAACTGTCAACTGGATGTCAATTCTACAAATCATTTTTGACACAACCATCAACAAGCCATAGAGTGGATTTCCTTATGTACATGAGTAATTACATATTTACATACATAAGTATATGTACATATTTATATGTATGTTTCAATCATTTAGTTCGATTGGCTCACTGCCAAGTGCATCGAGCAAAATTCATTCACACTCATTCATTCACAGGCAAATTCAAAAACACACACACACACACTCGCACATACATATGCGGCTCACAATCAATCAATCAAAAATGTCGCCCAAAAAGAATCTCAGCAATTATCTATACACATATGTATGTACTTATGTACATTCATACTCATATGTCCAAAGTCAGCTGTCACTCTGCATGCTCTCTTTTCCCCCTCTCTTTCTCTCTCTCGCTCTCTCTCTCGCTCTCGCTCTCAACAAGCTAAAAATAACCATGTTTATTAATTTTAAGACAAGCACCAACAACGCCAAAACAACAACAGCAACAATTATATTAAAAGCGCACACAACGAATATAATTAAAAATAAACGCAATTGACCAAAATATGTTAAAGTTTCTGAGTACGAAACGTAACTTGTCGCCGGCAGCGCTGCTAATGCTGACGCCAACGGCACGCCGGCTAATTGGCATGCTGCTGGCATTTGTATGTGTATGTATGTATGTATGTATGTGTGTGTTTTGTGTGTACCAAGGCCCGATCTCTCGCTCGCTATCTTTCCCTCTCATTCTGTCGTAATCGTTTTGCGTTTGCGCGCATTGCCATTTAAATTATCCGTTTATTTCAAACGTTGCTTCGCTGCCTGAGCCAATCATAAGCGACAGGTATTACCGCTATGTCAGAAGCTTTGAAGCTTTTAGCATAAGTATGGAACATTAATTGCAGTTAGATAAATACTATTTGAGAGGATTAAGCGCAGTGTTCTGTGCTGCTAAATAAAGTGTCTAAATTCAAAACTAGAAAAAAGAGCGTTCAAGCTTCGATATGATTTTCGTGCTATCTTTTAAAGCATTGGATGTATTACTTGTAATTAATAATCGAGTACTGTATATAATGCTGCTGTTGTTGGGCGCTTAGCATTTTGATTACTTATGCAAGTCGAGTCAAATCGAGTCGAGGCACATTTACATTTAACAAGGCAATAGCAAAATTTTATTAGTTATAAATCAATTACGAAGCGAACGCAGCAAGCCGAAGCAATTTCAATTAAAATAAATAAATAAAAGAATCGTGATTGCCCCACAGAAAGTCAGCGGGAAAATGAGCGGCTGGGAGAGAGGGAGAGGGATTTGAACAAATGTTGAAAAATATCAACACTAATTAGTTTGTTATTCTATTTAAATTAGGGTGGCCCAGGGGAGGAGGGGAGCGGCAAGGCGACCTCTAGTGACGTTTGTTAAATTTATGAGAGCGCAAATTGTCTCAGCTCAACGAAACTAATCGACAAAAAATAAATAAATACAATTTACAATTATAAATACAAACAATAAGTAATAAAAAAATAAATATATTTAAAAAAAAAACAGCAATAATATCAGCAATAAAAACAAGGAAAGCAATTCAATAATTTAATTGTGCGCTTTGCGCTTTAATTGCTTTTGCGGGCAACAACAATTATTAATTAACAATTAATGCACTTGGCGCAGCGCACAAAAAAAAAAACAAAGAAAAGAAAATGAAATGAAAAGAAAGGAAAGCAAAACAAGCGACTAAGAAAAAGGCGTTAATTAAAAAATATATATTTTAAAAGTCGGCAACGGCAGCAACGCTTGCCGCAAATTTAATTAAAATAAACTTATATACATACATACATATGTATATATTGCAATATAATGACAACAATAATAAATTTACGGCTTACGGGGCGGATGAGTAGCGTGCTAGATCTATTCAACGCAAATGTTAATTAACAGTTGTTTGCGGACTTAACAGTAAGAGTAACAGATACCGTTTGTCCACTGTTAGATTAAAAGCTTAACAGTATGTTAATGGAAGCTGTTATGATACATGCAAGTATGTTAAGATCGTAATAATAAAAAGTGGGCATTAAGTAGACATTGTTAAGTTTTTTTTAATCTAATGTAAAATTAATAAAAAAAGGAATAAGATATTTGCACATAAGAGTCGATAATATTGGAGAGCTTTAAAATGTATTTATTTGTTTGGTCAAATTCAATAAAGCACATTTAAAGCTGAAAGTGGAAAACTAACAGTAAGTTCTCCGTGTCATTGTGATTGGGCAAGATATTACACACACACACTTGCACACACACACACACATCTTAATGACTTGCACTGGGTGCGTCAAATGATCTGCAGTATGGGGCGTAATTAGCATTACTTGTCACTTGAAATGGCTAAAAACTGTTTTGTCTGTCCAGCTCAGTTCTGTTCTGTTCTGTTCTGTTCTGTTGTTGCCTCTGTTGCCTCAAGATCGGCCCAAAGGCAATGCTAATTAGAGCCAAGTTGCGACAACAAAATTAAATAGAATCAACTCCAAACACTATAACAACAACAACTATATAATAAAGAATCAAGTGGAAGAAGAAAAATTTTAACGCCCACGCGTCACACTTTTCTTTCTTGTTTCTGAATTAAAAAGTCTGTGGGCTTCATTTCAGTTTTTGTTTATTTCAGTCATTGGGGGTTTCTTTCGGTTTGGCATTTCTTAGTTTTTGATGTCTGGGTCTCATGGGGTCTATTGCAATGTGTGCGTGTGTGTGTGTGTGTGTGTGTGTGTGTGTGTGTGTGTGTTTTGCCAATGGCATGGCCATAAATCTAAAGCAGTCGCCTTCTGGTTGAAGCTGCCTCGTTGGGTGTCGCTCGCGTTGTGTTCACTCATTAAGACGTGCCCCTGTTGTAAGTTTGCAAGTTGCAAGTTGCAAGTCGCACGTTGCACGTTGCTGTTGCAAAACAAGAGCCGGCAATTCTCTTTCGGGTCTTTCTGCACTTCTACAGCTGCCTCTTCACTTCGTTCTTTGCTTTGCTTTGCTTTACTTGACTTTGCTTTTCTTTGCTTTGCTTTGCTTTTCTTTGATTTTATTTTTTCATAACATAATTAACGAAAATTGAAACAAGCGCAGTGGCTACAGTTGGCTCTCCATTGTTGTTATTGCTGTTGCTTAGCCGGCCGCCCAGTTGGGGATTTGTTGGCCATTGTCGCAGTTGCAGTTGCTGTTGCAATTCCCCACCCCACCCCTCGTTACCACGCCTTGTGTTTTCCCTCTCTCATCAGCTCCTCTGCTACTGAGTTGCCCGCCTAGTTGCTGTGTGTCACTGCAGGAATTTTAATGATGACTACTTTTAGACATACACGCCTCTCCATTGCACTTCCCTCGATCCCTCTCGCCCCTTCCCGCTCTCAGTATCTATCTCCCCCTCTCCCTCTCTCTTTCTCTCTGTCTCTGCTCATTGTCTGCTTCTAAAATGAATAGTTTTTACGTTTAGTCACACTGTGCAAGCTGTCGGTCATTCTTCTATTCGTACACTCGATAGTTTCGATAGTTTTATGAACTTTTACAAATACTATCGAAATTTTTCACATTTTAACTGTCATCATGCTAAAATGTTATTCAACACAATATTTCTATCTTCATCTCAATAATTCTCTGTAGTCAACATATTTAAGAAGTGTCCTCCATGGACAGTTAAATTATCAACGCCTCGGTTATTTTTCATTAATTCTTTGATTATTATTTCTATTAATTTAACTCATTACTTTTAAAATAGACAGAATTATGTCTAACTATATCAAGCGTCATATACATATGTATTTATTTAACATCCATGATCTCATTTCACAATGCTCCGTAAGTCCTGTATCCTCTAGGTTTCAAATAGTATTGCCCCAATTTGTTATCGAATGCTCATCTTAGAATTCCTTGACTTCCATCATCGTTTTATTTTCTTTCAAATTTACAAAAATTTTTCAGATTAGAAAATCTTCCTTTTCATCTATACTTCATTTCATTATTTATCGAAAGCTACGTTTTGGCTTTCTTTCTTTTTACTTCAGCTTTTTTCATTATATTTATTTTTTAGACCCCGTACTTTTGATTTATTTATATTTTTTATTTTCAAATCTTATTTTTGAACAGTCCAATTCTGACAATAGTTTAACATTACATATTTTTCTGTGCATCTCGAAAATCATTTCTGCTTTTTGCTTCCTATTTGAATTGCATTTACACTCTGGCTTGGTTATACTACTGTTGTTCGTGTGCTGTCCAGAATCACATGTTGTGCAGTGTAATGATGAAAATGTGTTAATACGTTGGAAGCTCTTTCTTATCCAGGCCCCAAGACGACGACGATGCATCGCAGCGAAGGCGAAGATCACTTCAGTTTACAACTCAGTTTGCGGCGCGCAAATATTGACTTAATTGTAGTAATGATGTATGTAGAGTGCTATCTTAGTTGTTGTTGCTGTTGTTGCTGTTCTTGTCGTTGTTGTACGTGTGGCTACAATAAATGCTAATGACTGCACTAAATGGCCCATTTGCGTTGTTGCATTGTTTGTTGGCTTTTGGCATTCATTCATTGCAATTATCGAGTCAAGTCGAGTCGAGTTGAGCTGAGTTGAGTTTAGCCTGAGTTTAGTTTTAGTCTTAGTTGCAGTTGCACTCTTAACGCAATTCTCGCAGCCGGCAGTCAGTTGCCAGTTGCCAGTTGCTTGAATTGTAATTAAAAATAAAAACAGTCAAGACTGTCGACTGTACGCCTGGCTAATTGGCAACTGGGTGCCCAAGTCGATGGCAGTTGGCTGCCAATCCATGGCCTGCATCGATAATTGGCAAAACATATAGGCCACCTTTCGTGGGGGGAAAGAGCGTCAAGCAGTGGCAACCGGAGCTGCTGCGAGCCCAAAGTTATCTCGACAATGTGATGAGCCGTTGATGATGATCCATAAACAGATCCCATGAGCATTCATCAGCACCAAAATCATAGCAAAAAGGCATAACCAGTTGACAGCAAGTGCGTGCTAGCACGACTAGCAGTTACCCTGCAACACTATTCTTAATTAGGAATTAATCAAAACTACCAAAACGTTTGCTCAAATATTACTTACATATTATTTTACTTCATTTTAATATTAAAATAAATGAGATATCAAAGTATCTAAGCAGCTACCCTGTAATTTTTGGATTTATCAAGCGATCTTAATGAAATTTACAAAATATTATATTAAAATTAAATCACAGACGTTGACTAAATATCAAAGCATTAGCTGCAAAACTCAGCTTTTTAGTCGAGTCTATAGAATTGAAGATATGTATATCAAAATGTTTACAGTAGTTAATGGAAATATACGATTCATTCAACAATTTGCATGTCGCTCGACTAAATTGCCTGAAATCTGACTGAATGCGCTTCATTAATCTTAATAGCATATAATCATAATAAAGGTTATATGGAATATCAACTTATTTCAGACTTATCTACAAACTGGCCGCCCAAGAAAACCCCTCTCAAAATAGACGATTACAACTTCAGTGAAGTTTTTTTTAATACAATGACGGGGCTAAAAGCAAGTCTTTAAACATTTAGTTGGATATTTTTATCTATGGGGTACAGTTGAACGGGTTTATGGCTAAGCAAATGATAAGGATTCCATCGAAAAATGCTTCATCATGATGGCCAATAAGTCTATAAGAAAACCACAAAGTCTATACTACAATTCAATTGAACAATTCAGGAATTTCAACTGATTAGTAATCGAAGCGTTTTACAAGCTAGATTGATTTTATTTTGTGTTGTGTTTTTTTTTTCTTTATTCATTCTTTCTTTTAGCTTTTATCGTTGGGCAATGACTTAAGTGTAAATCTATGTAATCAAAGCACCAACAAAAACAACAACAACTAATGAACAACAACTGTAAAACATGCAACGCAATCAACGTTGACTCAGTTTGCCATTCACTTGTCTCACCAATTTAAATATTATTAGTTTTTATAGAAAAACGACATTTTAATAGATTTCCTGTTCAACATATTATGCATTTTAATATATGTATATAGTCTATCTCTATCTTGAAACGTGCTGATGATTGCAATACTTTTGAATGATAACAAATCGGTCATAAAACTAAATCGATTTTAGTCTTATATTTGTATATTCACATTGAGCTCATCAATTGTTGCATATTAGGGTCAAGGGTGCAACAGCTGTTTTATAGCTCTATATATAGTCTGTATCATCATCTTCGTCGTCATCATCATTATCATAAATAGTATATATAGACGACCCTTTAAATTGCAATATTTGATAATACGCTTGAAAGCTGTTGATTGCGACAATGTCATGACATATGTACATATATACATACATACATATGTACATATGAATGAGCATCAGGCGCAGCCAACTTAATTAGAACGTATAACAGTTTAACAGTGCTGAGAAATTCTTTACATTTTTAAAGAGAGTTTTCTTGATATTGTGGTGATAGGAAAACTTTATACTTCGCCTTTATGCCACAAACCTTTTAGTTTACTAAACCTTTTGTATTTAATATGAAATGATTGCAGAACAAGAATATATGTGTTTTAGCCAGAAACTCACTTTGTTAATAATGTCTTAAAAACAAAAGCAGTATTAATAATAATAATAAATACAACAAAATATTTAGTTTTAAGATTTAAATATTAATAATGCAACTCTGTTAAAAACACAAAAGTTATCAAAATGTTTTGTTTTAATTTTATTTAACTACAGGGTATCTGCTTTTTGAGTACTCTTTTCTGAAACGTTTTTTATGCACAATTTTCGTTTGTTTGTCTTGCCAAAAATGCGCAGAATTTTTCGTTTGATTTGCCAGATAGCATATCGTTAGCGACAAATTTGTGTGGTGCACGCGGATTTTAGTTGGCGATTCGAAAAGTTTAATGACTGGCAACATTGTCGCGCATTTAAATAGTTTTAATTAAAATACATAAACATTATTGCTGTTGCTATTGTTATTGTTATTGTTGTAGTTCTTGTTGCTATTGTTACTGTTGGCAACAACAGCTGCCATTATATTTTGTATTGCTGTTGTTGTTATTGTTGCGGCTAATGCAATGCAGAAATGGTCTAATTAAAATGATCGCCAACGTGTTGGGCCGCCGCCTTCGACAGACCAACGAATAAGCTACCAAATAATAGTTTTAACTAAGTATACCCTGTATGCAAAGCATTAAGCGGGTAGTTCAATTGTCTATCCTTAATTGATCTTAAATATACCATCTTTGGCAATATTAGCAAGAGATCTTGTCATGCAATATTTTTCGTATTTCTTTATAGTAATTTAGAAGATTAATCTATTCTATCAAGTAATGTGCAGAGTTCATTTTGGTTGAAAGTTCAAATAACTTTTTATTTTCGCTAGACAGAATCCCAGACAGATCAGATTAGTTAATGTTATAGCTGTCTTAGAAATTAAAGCTAGCATTTTTTTCGAAGTTTCCTTAACATCTGTGTAACATTTTGAAACACTATCTGAATCATCTTATTTTTGGCATAGGAACAATCGCTTGAAATGGCCGTTTTCAGTTTGGAAAAGTTTTTTGTAAAAGGATGAGGGATGTTAGATATTTGTGCATATTAATATTTTTGACTGTAACACTTGTAGCTTGTTGTGTTGTTGTTGTTGTTGCTTAATTAATGCAATCAAATTTGAGAGCAACCGTCGGCACGTTAAATAATTTGTGCCAATTGTTGTTGCTATTGTTGCTAATTTCGCTATTGTTATTATTTGTATTGTTGTTGCTGCTGCTGTTGCAGTTGCATAAAATAAAATTGAATTACGCGCTTGGCTAAATACATTTTCACTAAATTACTGTTGGCGATGCATAGCAAATAATTAATTTTTTTTTTCGTTAGTTTTTTTATGTTGTCTTTTTACATATTTCACTTAGTTAAGAAACACACGCCCAACAAACAACAACAACAACAACAGCTAAGCAACCACCTACTACAATAATTATAACAACAACAGCAGCAGCAACAACAATAACAGCAACAACAACAAAGTTGCTGCAACATTGTGACGATGCGCCTGTTGCAGTTGTTATTGTTATAGTTGCCGTTGTTGCTGCTGTTGTTGTTGCCATTGCAGTTATGCTAATGCGTGTAAAAAACCAATTAAAATTGCTGACTTTTTAACTGGCAGCAGTTGCCCCTTTCCACGCAACTTGGGCAAATGTAATGCAATTTATTTGCATTTCATTTCATTCCGTTTCGTTTCGTTTCGCTCGTTTCGTTTATTTTAAGCGCAATTAATGCAGCTAATAAACAATTTGCGCCCCTTAAGATCCACAACATTTTTAGATGCTCTAACATTTAGGTTTCAATATAATCTAGATAAATAAATATATATTGTAAATTCAGTTTTATTTAATTGTTCGCTTTTAGGTTACGATATTATTATTTTTATTTTTTTTTGACTTTACTCTAGAATGAAGAATTTCAATTTCAATTCTGTAAATACAGAATTATAATATCAAAAATTTAATAGATTTGCTAAAGTTTCTTACAGTTTTAATTCATCAAATTAGTCTTTTAGGCATTCTAAAATTATAAACACCGATTCCAATATGCTTTTTACTGAGTTTAAGTCCAAATTGTTGTCAAGCTGACAAATTTACTTGACAATATATTTAAAATCAGCATTTTATGTGCATAAGTGAAATTGATGTATATTTTTTATATTTATATGAACAACACTGTTGTAAACTTTTCATTACTTAATAAAAGTGACATTAATATTCAAATCCATCTTTATAACCAATTTCATGACTCTAGTTCAACTATAAGCCGAGTTACTATAGTCTGCTTGTCGATCAAAGGACCATTTACTATAGTTAGTTTAATTTAAGAACATTTTAAGTCATTTAATTTTTGGGTAGCTAAATGGAATAGTAATAGCCATGTAGTTTTTTTGTAAACTATTTTTCAATGCTAACTTTTTTACCGATTTACTGATCTTAACTTGGATGTCAATTTCATGACTAAATTTAATGAAATACCAAATTTTCATTGCCCTGGCTGCACTGTAAGCCAAGTTATGCTGGTCTCACTGCAGTTTTCCAATATATGTATGTGGACCGTCAACTTGACAAAAAATACTATGTTGCCTTTGGCATTTGTGAGTGTATAAAAAAGCAACAACAAGTAGGCTGCAGGTAGGCAGTTAGTCGACGTCGAAGTCGGCGTCGAAGTCGTCGTCAACGCCACCGCATTGTTTTCTCAATTATGGAAAGTCAATTAATTCTAATGAGTGTGTGTTGTGTGTGAATGTAAATGTGTGTGTGAGCGTGTGTGAGTGAGTGTGTTGTGTGTGTGTAAGTTGCATGTAATTTCCATTTTTTGCGCGCTTTGGCAACTTAATTTAATGCGTTGTAACAGCAACAACAACAACAACACGGCAACCGCAACAACAACAACTGCAGCAACAACAACAACAACAAGCAACAATTGCATCCGCATTGCGTGGCTTCGTTTGTGATATTTTTTTCCTTCTTTTGCCTTCGTATTTTTTTTCATTGTTTTTTTTTTGCATAATTGCCTTTTGGCTTTATAATTATTGTTGCATACGCTTTTAATTCGTTAATTAATTACGTTGCACGTTTGCTGTTGTTGTTGCTGCAGCTGCAGCTGTTGCTATTGTTGTTGTTGTTGCTGTTGTTTTAATAGTTTGTTCCTTTATTGCGCATACGCAACGTTGCCAACACTGTTACCTAACAGCACTTTAACAGTTGTTAATTACGATAAACGATGTCTAATGCATTTCTCTTTTAGTAGTTTTATTTATACTGAAAACGCTTATCGATAACAAATTCGTTGATCTTCTGATAATCAATAGATTTGAGAGCATTAATAACAAGCAATGTTTTAATGGAAGAGGTGCTTAAAATTATTAAAGTCAAATTCCTACAAGTTTTCTTTAATTTCAATACAATTTGTAAAAGATCACTTGAAGTTTTAGTATTGTATTCAGATTGATAATAAAAAAGAATTGTAAATAAAATAGCTCGTCACTATATAAAATAATATGATTGCCAAATGAAATATCAATCCAAAATAAGGCTTAAAAAATGTACATTTTAATACAAGGTAAATCGATATTAAAATATTATACTAATCCCTTAAAATATCAAATCAAAAATGATACTTAAAAAATGTAATTTAAAAATAAATAAATAAAATTTAAAAGGAATAACCTTTTGAAATATTTACAAAGCACACAACTGATCAACTGACTAACTAAAACAAGTCTCACATCAACTGGTTGTGTGCGTGTTAATGGTGGTAAATCGAAGCATAGGCCAGACGTGTTGAATTTATGAACATGAACATATAGGCAATGTCGCATTGGACGCATTGTGGAATTTTAACAAGTTGCACTAACAACAAAGCAGTGCTAATTCCCCAAAGGCAGCAGCAGCAACAACAATCAGCATCACATTAACAATTTAAATACAACAAGAAACAAAATATAAATGAGAAAGACACAAAACATACAAACACACATTGAGAGAGTAAATATAAAAAATACAGCTAAAAACTGAGGAAAAAACTAAAAACAAATCAGAGAAGGAACAACAACAAAAAATCCTGTTGAATCGCGGACATGCAACAAAATTTGCACTTTTGCAGGCAGCATACCAAGAACCCGCTTTGGAGCTCAAAGTAAAACACAAAACAACCAAATAAGAAAACAAGAACAAAAAACAAAAGTAAAAAGCAGAAAAAAGCAAGGGGAAAGAGGAAGAGCTCGATCCCGAGTGCCGGCAGATCTTCCCTCCTGGAACTGTTGTGGCAACCTCTGGAGTTCCTTTTGGGTTTTGGCCTGGTGCTGCCTCACAGTATCCCCGAAAGCTCATTAAAAAATACCAAAATCTTTGTACTGAAAATGTGACAAAATTTTTAAATCACCTTCACTCAGCGACGTCGCTCTTGGACTCGACTTGAATCGACTGGACAGTGTGGCAAGCGTTTAACAGCGCACAGTGGTGTCAAGCATTAAATAAACAATGTCAAAAACTTAACGATTATGAAATCAAACTTAGATACTTCTTTTGTAATAGTTGTTGATTGTTATCCACTGAATTGGAACTGAACTTAGAAATATTACAAGCAAAGATTCGAATGTAAAATTCAAACAAATCTTCTATAAAAATTATTTTTTTTTTCCTGAATTTGTATGTTAAATAAAATATTATGTAGTCAGTATTTCACATAAAATGCAATTACGATTTTTTGCTTGACTATATTTTAAATATAGATCTTATAACATATCGAACGTCATTGAATAGTTAGTTTCTGAAAAGTTTGAGTTAAACTTGGTCAGACTTTAAATAGGACATTTAATTGATTGTTATGATAGACGTTTTAGCTAAGTTTCTTACGTTTTGAAAAGTAAAATAATATTATTATTTATTTTCATAAAAATCTCCTAAGAAACCAATTAAACATACACACTTGTCAATTCCAATCAGTCACATTTTCATATTGCAGATAGTAAAAAAAATACTTTTGGTAACTTTTGTTTAAATTAGAGAATTCTTTCTGACATTTCGACATTTGACCAAGTAACTTTTTAATTAAGAACACTTTTAAGTTAGGCACTGATTGTGAAGTCCTTTTTAATGTGGTCTATATTTTTAATAGATTTCGTTGCACTGTGCGCACTGAGCGAATGGAATGCGGCAGCCTTGTGAGTCCGCAAGTCGCAAAGTCGCCGAGATCTCTCAAACAAAAGTGCAAGTGATGCTCATGTACAGCATGAAGACGAGACGCTGGGAGCCCAAATGAAACTCAGTCACTAGACCGGCACTTGGGACACTTGGACACTGTTGAGTCTGAATCTGAATCTGAGACGAAGACTGAGTTGGAGATGGAGATGGAGAACTGAGACCAGAGAACTGAGACCTGGCATTGGGTTGGGTCTGCCTTTGGGTCTGAGTTTGGGATTTTAAGTCTGTGGCTCGTTCTCAAATTGCAAGTTGAAAGTTTGCGCTTTTGCGCATTTTTTAATGAGGCTCTAATTGACATCTGCATTTATTTGCGACAGCCCCAAACGAGTCGGTGTCGGTTGGATTTTTAGTTAGCTGCTCTGCCTCATCGATCACGGCGAGTATAAAAAAAATATTTTAATTGGCATTTTAACTAAAAGTGTTTAGGCTTTAGTTAAAATTGCTGCGAAACTGAATAACTGAAAACTGCCAACTGAAAACCGAGAACTGTGAACTCAGAACTGAGAACTGAAAGTTAGGACTTGAGTATTGAGAATCGAAAACTAAAAGGCCAAAGAACTGGTTTCTTTTTATACTTATATGAGAGCGGGTATTCAACAAAAGATCCAACGCGGTACGTTCAACCCAATTAACGCGTTGCCAACGTTGCCCCACAACTCTTTGAACCCCCCTCGTTGTGCCCCTTCTCCCGTTTCTTTGGCATGATCGGATGACATACAATTTAGTATGAGAGGCTGGCGTATTATGCAAAAATGCATATTGCAAATTGATAAGCGACTGATCAGAGATATACATGCAGAAAGAAAGAGAGAGACAGAAATGGAGAATGAATGAGAGAGAGGGTGGGGGGAAGAGACGCTGTCGGCACATAAAGCGAATGTCGCACGCACTGTTTGCCTCATTTACTCAAATTGAAAGCGACAATGTTTAGGGGCAGCTCTTGCTAATGATGATGTTTTTGCCAGATCTGATTGCGATTCTACAATGATGATCATGATAATCATGATGATGATGATGTCGTTGATCATCTGAAAGAGAGAGAGAGATCTGCGCCATGGGGACCAAGCGAAGCGTTAACCAAAACACAGCAAGCTCACAATACAAAAAAGGGCAACAGAATCAAAACCTAAAAGGGGCCCCCTTAACTCAAAGAAACCCAGCGGGCAAAGGGGTTGACAAAGGGGCGGAGGGCGGGGGGGCTTTTGCGCTTCGTACGCAACGTTCGCTCGTTCGTTCTTGCCGCCCGGGGTAAGCCAATTAAATGTGAGATCGTGTAATTGGCAAATTAATTTCAAACCAATTATAAAGAAAACGACCACAAAAACAACACAAAAAAAAATAAAACAAAACAAAAGGCGATCTCAAGTTGAGGAAGCGTCTTGGGTTGGGTTGGACTGGGTTTTTGGTTGGGGTTGAGCTTCAGTTTGATATTAAGGTTGATATTGAGAGGTTGAATTTCTGATCTCGGTCTTGGACTCGGCATTGGCTTTGACTTCGGCTTTTGTCTTCGGTTTCAGGTGCGTGTGCTGCACCGATAAGAATCTGTGTAAATGAGCCAAAAGAGGCAGAGCGAGGTAGACAGAGAGGGAGAGAGAGAGAGAGGGAGAGTCGTACTGAAGTGAAAGATTCTTAGTAGAGGGAAGCACATGAGAGAGTCAAGGTGGCGCTAGAGCTAAGGCTAGACAAACAAAAAACTAATAGATACAACTGAAGAAAGAGAGAGAGGGAGGCAGAGAGAAAGAGAGAGAGAGAGACAGGTAGAGAGCGGTCGAACTAGAGAGTTGGTAAAAGGAAGAAAGTTCAAAGTATCTTCAATGAGATGCAGATAATTTTGATCAATGCTGAAAAAGGCATTGAATATGTCAAAATATACATCTTTATTTTTTAAAGGGTCAATCCATGCCGAAAGAGAGAGTTATCAATGTATGAAAGGGCCAATATTAGTATGACATTTTCAATAATCCATTGAAGATCATTTAATACACAAATTGATAGGTTCTTAAGTCAAATCAATATGAATTGGATTGTTGTAGCTAAAAAGATCTCACGTGAGCCTAGGATTAAGTTTATTATTCAAGTGAAAGAGAGTGGGAGAGACTGAGAGAGAAAGGTAGCGAATTTGATTTAAAATTTATTTAAAGTGATCAATAGGAATTCTGATTTTGTTATACCTATTATTTTATAAAAAAAATTTAATATTTGATCAAATAAAAAATACACTCTGTGAAACAGAGAGACGAGGAATGAGACAGAATGGAATGCAACTATGGATCAATATCTAAAATAACTATATTTCTGTAAAAATGGGAAAATAGACAGAGTGAGAAAGGGAGAAAATTAAGCGTTAATTCATTTATCTACCTATTTTGTTTTTTTCATCATCCTTGCAAATTAAATTAAACAAAAGTTTAATTCTACGAGATTTGAACTTAAATCATTTAACAGTTGCTGTAGAAAAGAGCGAGAGACATAGAGATAGACTGCGAAATTAGGAGCCTAAAATAGGGCAAAAGAGTCTGTGTAGCATAGAGTTAAGAGAGAGCGAGTGAGAGAGAGAGAGTGAGAGAGATAGAGATAACAATTGGAGTGTCCTAACTAACGGCCCTTAATGCAGATGATATTCTTTCCTTTAAATGTGATTCGATACTGTATGAAGTAAAAGCAACAACTTGTCATGTTTTATAGCTGCCATTCTGCTTCCTCTTCCTCTTCGGTTTGTTTTTTTTTTTTTCATTTTTTTTTAATGAAATTATAATAAAAACACATTGTGTGCGAGAGGCCGGGCGCACTTCATTTTTCATTTTGGCGCGACGCACTTCCTTTGACAAACAACAACAACGTCAACAGCAACAGCAGCAGGAGAAAGAAGAAGCAGTGTAAGAGCCGGTCTGGTCAGCCCTGTTCCTGCCCCTGCGGCTGCCCCTCCCCCTTACCATCACACTCCTCGCTGTGGTTTGCATGTCCCGTTCAACGTGCAACGTGCAACGCTGAGACGTCAGAAAAAATGTGGTTTAAGCCTTTTGGTTCAGACGAGTCGAAAGGCCGCAAAATACAACTCCTGTCCTATAATAATGATGATGATCATGATCATAATGTTGATGATGATGATGTTGTTGATCATCATGATGATGATGATGCTGTTGATGATGACGCGCTGATGATGTCTCTTAATTATTAATAAAACCAATTTCAATTGCAAAAGCCAACTTGCCGCTCAGCACTGAGAGTCTCGTCGCTGGTTCTGAGTCTGAGTCTGAGTCTCTGGACTCTGATTCTGACCAGGCCAAAAACCAACATGTTAACTTTTTAATTAACGAGTTTTCTTTTTCGATTTCAATTTGCCAGCCAACACACACGACACACACACAACACACACACACTCGCTGTTGACTGCTGCCCACAAAACTGGCCTGAAGCATCGTGTTGTTATTGTTGTTGCTTGTTTGTTTCCCAGTTCTCGCCCAGTTACCGAATTACCGTTTGCCAGTTGGCCAGGCCAGCAGCTTGCCACACTGTGCGTGCCGCTTTGCCGCTTGCTGCATTGGGCGCAACCTTAGCGCACTTTTATTTTAATTTAATTTAGCTGCAAAGTCGTTGCATGCATCGCTGCACCAAGCCAAGACACTTCGCCTCTCTCTCTCTCTGCTTCTCTCTCGCTCTCCCGCTCTGACTAAACAACAAGTTTGGCTAGTTGCAAAGCTCTCGGCCAGCTCTCGCGGCATGTGGCAGCAGCAACGGCAGCAGCCAGTTGGGCAATGCTCATTTATTAATAAAATATTTGCAAATTGTTGTCATGTGGCAACCCCTCCGGCTAGTGGCATGCCACAAGCTGGACCCAAGTTCTAGTTGACTCCGTTGAGTGTCATAAATTAAAGGATTACTTGCAACAGTCAGGACGCAGGCGGCAGCTGCATGCAACACATGAAACAAAAAAACAACAAAAATGAAAGAAGACAGGCACAGAGAGAGCGAGACAGAAAGAGCCACTCTGCATGCAACAGAGGCGCTGGCTAAGCAAGTTGTTAGCATTAAAAGGCCACAGCACAATGTGTGGCAATTACACTACACAACACGAAGGCAATTTGATTGCGGCTCAAAGCATTGCCATCATTTAAGCTTATTTGTTGCTAGATCTAACAATTTTTAAAAGATTTTTAAATTTAATAATTAATTTACCGTAAAACTACTGTTGAGCTAATCTATTTAAGCATATATTTGTTTATAAATCTTTTTAATTTTATCAGATTTTATTTAATTATTTTGAGCCTAGCTATTCTGAACATATAATGATTTTATATCTACCTTTTCCATACATTTCATTTTAATTTTATTTCAAAATAAGTTCATTTTATTGGTCAAAACTACTCAATAGAAACTATGAAAGCACTGTTAAGCGAAAGAGTGTAAGCCGAGGCTTAAAAAAGAAAATTTAAAGTTCAGAATTCCTTTGATCAGACCTTGATCGGTAAAAAACTGTATTTTTATTGAAATGAGATTTTGTCGTATGGTTAGTTTGTAGATCTCTAAGCAACTTAAAGAGTATAAGAAATTTTTATAAATTCTATTAAAATATATACGTGAACTTACACCATTAAATTGAATTTATCTTAGATTAGTATATATCAATTAAATAAAAATAAATTTCTTATAACTTTGTTAAAATATGCAACATGCAGTTTTGCAATAAATTTATTTTGTAAATCTTTGGAGAAGAAAAGTATATATATAAATTGTGGGAATTATTTGTCAGCAAATTTTTAAATTTTATAATTTATATTTTTAAATTATTTTTTTTATTAAACACACATTTGAATTTTATTGATTTTTTTGTTTTTATTTTCATCTATTTAAGTTTAAATCAAATATGTGAATTTTTTCATAGTGACTAAAAGAACATCTTCCATAAGAATTCCAAACTCAAATACATGGTGTAGTGTTATTAAGCTGGCAACAACAACAACAACAACGACATCAACAGCAACAACTCCCGGCAATGCGGCGTTGGAGTCAATGGTGTTGGGGTATTTGTTGCCTGTGTGTGTGTGTCTTCTAAACATACACATATACACACATGTATGTACATATGTATTTATGTATGTATGTAGGTGCGTCTGTTGTTTGCTACTGTGCGAGTCGCGAGTTGCGCGTGCGCAACCTCCAAGCGATAAGATCGTTGGCTGCGAACAGGAGCAGCAGGAGAAGCGACACTGACGGTGCTATGGGGAAGGGAAGGCGCGGGTAGCGAAACGAAGATCTTCGGTTGGGTTGTATCGGATGGAATCGGATCGGATCGGATCGGTAGCGAGGCAATAAGCCATACTAATAGGCTGTTGCTGCCAGCCACAATCGGCGGTCGCATCAGCGATGGAGTTGATGAAGGTGCCCCCTTCCCCTCAACAGCCCACCCCCCCTTTACCACTTTCTGCCACCGCCTTCGCTTACATTTACCACATTTGTATGAATAATTTAATTATTGTTTAAATGTTAATTAATGCAACGTGAGACGCGACTTGTGACGAGACGAAACGAGACGCGACCAGGCGACGTTAACTGAGCCAATGCACTTCCACTTTACTTGCTACTTCTTCTCTCTCTCTCTCTCGAGATTTTCTTCTTTTGTTCCCTTTGCTTATTTTTGCACCTCCACTTTGCACGCTCAAAAAAATAAAATAAAACGAGCGAGACGCCCAGTGTGTCTGAGTTTATAACTTGACAGACACGCATTTGGCATTAATGGGTTGGTTAACTGACAACAACAACCACAGCAACAACTGTGGGAGAAAAGTCAACCACCAACGCACTTAGAATAACTGGCAGCGAGACAGAGAGAGAGAAAGATAATAAGAGAGAGCTATGCAAATGCGTAAAATTTTGCAATTAGATGATAACTGAGATCATTGGAGTTGCCACACAGGCTGATAAAAGGGTAACTAATTATGCAATTCTCTATCTACAACTTCTTCTTCTTCCCAATCTCTAAAACAGCTATAATGATATATCGTCGCCTTACATGAAAGAAAACAACGTATACATGAGCTTTTGCAAGCATACACAAGTGCCATAGCATTGAGCATTAGAAAAGTGTGAGAATTTCAAAAGAATACCTACTTTGAGTGTTGATTAACGTGCAAAATGCTTTAGCTTTCATGGTAAACCTAACGGTTACAATGGCTTTAGAGAACTCTAGATTATTTAATTCAAATAACTAGAATATAATATACAGTGATTGAAACGGATACAGTTGTTTATCGTTCACGATTTAAGGATTTTCAATTTAGTCGTAATTTGAAGAAGTTTTTAAAGCAAATTCTTTTGGAAATATTATTTTAAGTCTAAATAATTAATATAAAGATATAGGGTTGAGTGGCTTAATTTGAAAATTCTATGATTGGAAGATAACTTGATATATATTTATGATAGATAAAGTAATTTCAAATATCTTTTAAGTCTAGACTTTTCTCCAAGAATATTCTTTATGAATCAAAAAAAAAAATCCTTAAAAATAGAATTCTGCAATGTTCTCATTACCAAAATTTCTTAGGAACTTCATATATTATCCAGCCATAGTTTCTGAGTCGGCTAAGATTTTATTCCCAGTAAAGGTCATTTGGACTAAAGAAAACTTCTGAGTAAAACAAAACTAGCCCCGATCTGATGAAAATGTTCTTATTCAAGCATAAAATTGAGGCTGCTGAAGGAATTTAAAACTCAAAAAAGCGTGCAATCAATTTTCTGATTTCCAAGCATAAATTTCAACGCTCTTTTTTTTAATTTCTACGTCAGAGTGTTTATAAGGTCTAAAAGAATTTGAGCTAATGAATAGATTGGTTTAATTGGGTTCCCCAATTCTTTACTCTTAACTGATATGCACAGATAGATTTGTATCTATTTCACCCAAAGATTCTATTTATTTTTTTTTGAATTCATTGAACATTTTGTGTTTTGTTTTGGTATTTTTGTATCTGATTGATTTTATATAACTTTTAATGTTCACACACACATGGACACGCTTAGATAATTATTTGTTGTCTTTTTTGTTGTTGTTGTAGTTGTTGTTGCTATTTTGGCGTAAACGCAGCGAAACTTGAGACTCAAGCAATTAACAGAAAAGATTTGCGTTTTGTTGTTCTTGTGTCTCGACTCTCGAGTCTCTCCGCTCGTTTTCTTCTCGCCTGCCAAATGCAGCAGAAGCAGAACAACAACAACAAAAACAAGAGCAACGCTGGCGACAACGTTAATTAAAACAAATGGCAAAAATAAACAACAGGCAGCAGAAACTAAAAGTAAACTAATTAAAAGGATCGCAGCGCAAAAGTTTCTACTTACATATGCAGAAAATTGTTGCTTTTGTTGCTACGACTTATATGGGGAAGATGACGATGATGACGTTGTTTTTGTTAATGATGATGATGAAGACGTAAGACGAAGAAACAGTCGAAGGCAGGGGAGCCTCTGTGTGCGCCAATCGGTTATTGTTCTTCTTCTTCTTCTTGTTTCTCCTTCTTCTTTTTTTGGGCTCTAGTTGCAGAAAGGCTTTTCTCTTGTTCTAATTGTATTTTTTGCTTTCCGTTTTTTTGCTCTTCTAGTTATTTTTCTAGAATTTATTCAGCGTTGTTTGTTGTACAATTTGCACACAGGAATGTGGTTGCCACTGTTGTTGTTATTACTGTGTTTTCTTTTCTTTTGTTTATGTTATGAGTTTTGTTGTTCAGTTGCTAATTGAGTGCGAATTTTAATAGTCGTACTAAAACGCATGAAAATTGTTGCTGCCTCGTTTCTGCCTGCACACTGCACGTGTATTTGTGTGCGATAGGTAGACGAAGAGAGAGTGAGATTGCGTCTGTGTGTGAGGAGAGGTAAAGAGCGCGGGAGAGTGCCGATTGCCGTTAGTATGCGCGCGTGATTTACCGTTGATTGAATTAGTACAGATGGAAAGAAGAAGACGCCGCAAGATCACTCAGCACACGTAAACGAGTGCGGAGTGTGAGTGTAAGTGTGAGCGAGAGCCGACACCTGCAACAACATACAAAACACACGCGAACTGCTGCGAACTGAACTCGACTCAATTAGTTAGCTCGTAAATTTGCATATTTCAAATTATTGCTTCACACAAAACGCCAAGGGAGGTGGCCGTTAATACACACAAAGAAGATCTCGTTGTTGTTGGTGTTATTATTATTGTTGTGGCATGCACATACACACATAAACACTTACATAAATATGTTTGCATATAAAAAAAAAATGAATTAGTATTAAACAATGCGATTCGCACTTTGATTTTGCACACAAAAAATTGGAATTTCGCGTAACGTAATTTTAGTTGCTGTTGCTGCTGCTGCTTCTGCTGCCTGCGCACACAACACGACCGCCAGCGCCGAAGTTCACTTGACGAATGCGACGAGGCTGCATGAATGAAAACCGAAAAGCAGCAATTATTGTTGTTGCTCTTGCTGTTGGTGCTGCTGCGACTGCGACTGCGACTACGTTAGCTGCTGTTGTGGCTGCGGCTGCTATGACTGTGTGTTAGGTGGTTGCGCTCTGACGCTCTCTCGCTCTCACTGGCTTATCAGCTGCTATTGCTGCTGAGACCGGCATTTGCTGTTGCTGCTGCTGCCGCTGTTGCTGTTGCTGGTGCTTGTGTTTGTGCTCGTGCTTTTGCTCTTGCTCTTGCGAGGGTTGTTTTGGCTCTTGCGCATACATTCAACTGCTACAACGTCAAAGGGGGGTTTAGTTCTTGTTGTTGTTGATTTTTTTTGTTGCTTTTAGGTTTTGGGGCTGCGCTGCCATTGGATGCCAAACGTTTGGCATTTCCCTGCCAGCCGCCTATCGCAGGTGCCGGTCAATGAGGGTAGCAGCCACAGAACCGCAGCCCGTTAACAGCGCACTGTTAAGACGCACCTGTGCGTAGGCGCGCTCTGTTAACAGGCTAACAGACATACAGACAATAGGAACATAGTTACATGTACATACTTATGTACATTTGTATGTAATGCTGTGTAGGTGGAGCTTGTGCTTCTTATGTAAAGTAAATCGCATTTCCTTTTTCAACAGTTTTTAATTAAATGACAAACCCTTTTCAAAGCATTTTCATCATCATCACGTTTTCTAATGAGTTGACAAAAATGTAATTTTTTATATGTGTATTTGACATGGGGTTGACTCTTATTATTGTTTTTATTATTGTTATTGTTATTGTTATTGTGATTGTGGTTGTTGTTGCTGGCATTTAGCCATTTATTATTTTGCACCTCGAACTGATTTGATTCCTGTCGGTTAACCGAGCAACTTGACAGACACATTTCGTTATCTCCCTGCACTGCAACCCCTTCTCGCACAATCCATAACAAATTTGCGAAAATAAAAAAAATGAAAACGAAAATAGTAATAATAATAACACACACACATAATAGAAAAACGAAAAGCGAAACGGCAACCACATAATGAATTGGCTGCATAAATAATAGGCTCAAACTACTTAGGATAAGCACACGCACCCAAGACACAGATACACACACATACACAAACACACGCACACAGATACGCATCCACTGGTAGAGAATGCGAAGCAGCGCATCCACCGCAACCCCCTGGACTGCATCCCCTTTGACAGGACGACTGCTGGCAAAGAGCAGCATTATTCATACATAAAAAGCCAATTAAAAATTTATAATAAACCCCGCGCCAAATGCAGCAACCCCCAAAAATAAAAATAAATAAAACAAAATTAATGTAAGCCACATCAAGTAGTGTGCACAGTGGGCTCACACAACTTGCCTATCATTTGTCTTGGACCGAAATCAATTTGTTGAATGATGAATGACTTCATTTTAACTGTCTACTTTTTTTTGAGCTTAAAGAACGTTAATCATTATTAGATCATCAAAAAGATTATAAGATAATTTTGTAATTTTTAAAGTACAGATTTAAAGATTTTTTAAACTTTTTTTGAAACTGATTTCTTCATATTTTCGTTGTAAACATTGAATTGTATATAATAAATGGTTTTTATTATCTTCTATCAGTTGGGAATAAGTATTTATAGCATTTATCTTTTAAAGGTTTTTACAATTAAATTAGAATGCTCTAGATATTACTGCTCTTTAAAGAGATACTCCACACTCTTTAAAAAAATTAGAAAAAAATAAAAAAATGTAATGAAAAATTTCAATCAACATTAAAAAATTAAATATTTAACAATTTTTAAATTTTTTAATGACGACTCCGGCACCACTGTGCCGAGAGGCCTCAATGTGAAAGCTTAAAAGCATGCGAGAATTGTACACAGGATGAGTCGCCTGCCGTTTGTCCTTCGCACGTGGAACTGAAGTTGGTATTTTTGGGTTGAAACGTAGTTCGGTTTTCATAAGGTTCGGGGAGTTCGGGGGGTCGCACACGCATCTAGCGCTAAATAAGATGTAAAATAATGAACATTTCAATTAAAATAATTAATATTATGGAGTGCATGGCCTGTTCACTTTCTCCCTCTCCTTCTCTCTCTCTCTCTCTCTCTCTCTCTCTCTCTGTGTGTCTCTACGTCTCTTTCTCAAGCTCTGACAATGACCAAGGCAGATGAGTTCAAGATCCTGAGGCTGCAAGTCGAACTCATAGGCCACTAAGCACTCAATTAACCATTTTAATGTTTATGGGACGAGGATATGTTTAAAGCATGTGCAAGCGAGATGGCACAGTGTGAAATGGAGAGGGATGGCGAGAGATGAGCCAAGGCTTTTTAATTATAATTAAACATGCGAGCGAGCGAGCAATTGCTCGGGTGGATGCTATGATATGGTATAATATGGTATGGTATAAGTATGTTGGTATGTATGTACATGTGTATGTATATGTGTATGTGTATGTAAGGTTCCTTATGGGTTGGCATAATCACTTAGCCGCGTGCAGCGCAGCATTTAAAATTAATTCTACTCAAGTGCGTTTTGGCCGACCAACACACGTGGCGCACGTGAATTTGTTGTGAATGTGTATGTGAATGGGGAGCAGTCAAAGCAAAAAGATGGCCTACGATTACCGTTAGCCGTTTTTGCGAGCGAAACAAATTGCACGCTAATTGCTTATGTTCAATTAAAAGCAAAACTCGAAACAAAACAAAACAAAATCAAATGAATTGTATTGAAGTTTCATACACAGTCTCGCCGCTTTGGAATTTGGACACACTGTGCGCTTTCCCACAAACAGTGATGCCACATTTTCTTGAAATAGTATGACAAAATAAACCTAGCTATAACAGACAACACTTGCAAAACAGATTAGTATGCTTCACGACTACTTATGGTGGGATATACATATACATATGTATGTATATTATATCTAAACGTCCTGATTACTCGAGTCGTTTACTCTAAAAATTAAGTTTGTAATATGAAGAGCGTGGAGAGATTTAAAAAAATAACTAAAACTCGCTTTCCTTATTTAAAGTCCAGTTAAATTTTAACGAAGGGATATATTTTCTTAAATTTAAAACAAGCGAGAAAACCCATAATCGAGCCCTCGACTATGAAATACCCTTTACATACTTTTAGCCACTAGTGCAGTACTTGTAACTCATAATCATAATTATAGATAATGTCAATCACAAAACAAAAACATATCATAAAAAGTGTGGATGAGGTGTTTCTTTGCGATTTGTTGAAGAGGTCGAAAAACAGCAATCTTTGAAAAAATATTATGTACAATTTAAACTAAATAAGATAACAAAATTATTAATGAACAATTTAATTAAATTGCAAATAGGTTTAATTTTAAAGTAAAAGAATAATTAAGTTGTACTTGTTAATCCGTGGGATTTGAAAAAAAATTGAATCAGGTTAAAAATTAATACTCGTACTCATTAAATATTAATGTTATTGGCTAAGGGCAACAACTTTAAAATAAGATAAATATTATTTTTAATTTTCAGTCATTTATACTTTCTTCTGCAATCAAACTTAAGGAAAATAACAGCTAGATTTAAGCAGAAAACAGCTGAATCGACTCTGCGCTGGCAACAAGATACAAAATGAAAAGCAGTGAACGAGAGATAGAGAGAGAAGAGTGTGTGCTCGCGAGAGCTAGAGAGACGGGAAGAGGAACAGACAGGCAGACAGACAGACAGACGTTGGCAATGAATGCTTTTTGTTTTGGTTTTGATCCTTTGCGCAAATAATTGCCTAATTGTCTCTGGTCGGGGCTTGTCAGTGGCACGCATTGTTGTTGTTTCCACTGCTTCCTCTGTTTGTTGTTGTTGTTGTTGTTGTTGTTGTTGCTGTTGCTGCTGCTGCTGCTGCTGCTGCATGCAAATGGCAACACATATTTCTTACACAAATCCATTTTCATCTATTAATTGGCAGCCCTCAGCAGCTGCTGGCCAGAACCAGGACATCGCTCCCTTTAACACAATTAAGCGCTTCTGCAAATAAAAAATGAAACCAAGGATGCGGTTCTCATCGCTCAGCATAAATACGTAGATTCATTGTAGTCGATTGTTTGATTTGCCTATGGGATATCTATTGGCTTCAGTGCGACTTCGGGCTGGGATTTGATGTAACCAAGTAAAGAGAACTCATTTTCATATTGATGCTTGTTTTTTTTTTTTGGAAATTACTAGTGGGTAACTAATTAAATTATCTGTTATAGTTAATATTCATAAAATATCTGTTAAAGCTTTCATCTTGTGTCCAACGACAGAGTTTTAATTTCCAATTGCAATTTTTAGTAACCTCTTCCGAACCTATTCCTAAAAAACTTTTTTATTTTTTAGATCTTCTATATTTTAAATGTAACACTTAGCTTCATTGATTCATACTAGATCTTTTGTAACTGTTGTAACAATAGAAGATTTAATTTAATATTGATATAATTTTAAGTTTTTCTAAAATAATTTTAAAAACATTTCAAATAATAGCAATAATAAGATAATAAACAATATATGAACAAATCAAAACATAACATTATATTATTTCCAAGAGCTCATATCACCAATTTAACATTTCTTATCTGGCTCACAGTTAACAGTTTCTCGTTATTTTTGCAACATATTTCAAGATGGCTACCAAGGCCGCTGGCAGCTCACAGGGTCTTTAATTTGCAAATTCATTTGCATATGTCTGCAAGTGTGTACACACCAAATTGCAGAGCAATTAAATTCGACGTTGTCTTTGTATTTATTTTTTTCGTTTTCGTTTTCTTTTTAATTTAAATTTTTATGTGTAGCTCAGTTTCGCACGCTGATGTTATTGTAATTATTATAACTGCTTGTTGTCAACATATTGATTGCCATGGTTAATAATATGTTAACGAGGGGTAAGATGATCAGAGACCAGGGCTGCACAAGCAACGCTTTCAACGCTTCTAATTGCGTTGCATTGTGCAGCAAGCTGCAAGACCAGTAACAACAACTACAACGATATCCAATTTCAATACGTAATTTATTAACTGTGACTGTGAAATGCGAATGGGTGCACAATGCACTTTAAAATTGCCATTTTTGGCTTGTCAGCTGAGAGAGTTACGGTAGCAACTTATAAGCGTCGCATTTGCAGCCCATGATAAATGATAAATGATAGGGCGACGCCTACGCGCGTCAAGGGTTGTCGCCGTCGCGTTTTGCGGTGCGCCGCAACGCCGATCAAATGCCCGATAAGCGTTGACAACGACACCGGGCAACAGTGCGGCAACGTGGCTGCGGTTGACACTGCAAACGGTTGCAAGTCAAAATTAATTAGAATTTTCAACAGCAGCAAGCAAAGAAGAAAGTTGCAGCTTTAGCACAGTCACAACGAAGTTCACATACACTTACCCATGTTATTCAAATTAATAATTATAAATAATTTTTTTATGAATTTAGTTAAAAAGAAAATTTTCAATATACAGCAGATTTGAAAATAAATATTCCATTTTGCAAATAAATGTACAATGTACATACATACGAATATAATATGGGCAATTCCACAGAGATGTCAACCGCGGCCAAAAAATTCAAAGTCTATAATAGTATGTTGTTTTAACATATTACTATAGGGAATATATTAAATTTAATAAATCAATGCCAATTTTTCATTTACTCATAGCACATTTTGAAATATTCAAATGCAAAGTCGAAAAAGTGCAAAAGTTGTGTTTTGAACATTTCTATTGCACGTTTTGTTTTGATTATTGTTCTTAATGAGAGACAGTATGCATTGATATTTCCTCTCTTAAATCTCGGTTTATGTTCAAAGAATATAAGAAAAATTTAAAAGGGACGATGCGATTGCCAATAAGGGGAATTTCTTATCTGCTTAACCGTATATTTCAATGTCGCGTGCAAAATTGAAATATAACATTTGTTCTCTGTGCGTTGAAGGTATTAAACTTATGAGCATAAAATATTGGGTGCAAACATATATTTTTATACCAAACTAATTACAAAAAATATTGGATGAAAATATTCACCGCTTTGCCTTTAAAACTTTCTTTAAAGTTTGTCGCGTGCGACATGGTAAGCCTAAAATGTACAAATTATAAATAATTTTTTTTTTAAAATTCAAATTATAAATTGTTTAAATGTAGATTTGTGAAAACGGAGGCGAGAAAAATAAATCCAACTGATATTAATAATACTATTATCACTTAAGTTAGTTTCTGTTCTTTGTTTTTTTTTTCTCATGAGTTCACTTATTTTTGTTTTACTTTATTGAAGATATTTTGTTAAGTTCGTAATATTTGTTTTAAAATAAATATACTTAATATATTTGAAGTTATTTAAAAACGTATTAAGCACGTCTAATTACGTAAAAGGTACTCAAATAAACATAAAAAGTATGATGGAACAAAATGTCGCGTGCGACAGTGGATAAAATTTAATTTTAAAAAAAATACTGAATATTTTTGAATAAAATGAAAGACATTATTAAGATAAATCAATGCATTACATTCTAATATTGGCCGAATTAAAATATTCTTGCAGGTTTCGCTGAAATCAGTGTTAAAACTGGTCGCCGAAAAATTGACTTCTGTTTGAGTCGCGTGCGAATGCCTTGGTTTTCTTAAATTATCTTGAAAAGGAACAGTTGTCCAAAATCAACCTTAGTACCAATTATAGTGCTTAACAAGAGCTATAAGATCCGCCTTTAGTGAAAATAAAAAAGTGTCTTGGCATATGTTTTTTTTCACTTTGAATGCGTACGAATGTCGCATTCGACATTAGAGAATTGCCCATATGTAACAATTGTGGGACAAATCACTATTTGTTTTCATAAATTCAGTAATAATTAATAAAGCCTATTTAATACATATTCTAAAAAAGATTTGAATATATCTATCGTTTTGAAAATCATACCAGTTATGTTACAAATATTCCAGTCTACCATTGATATAATCTTTAATTTAACTTTTTTATTATTTTAGTTAAAATATAAATTTAAATATAATTACTAAACTTTGTTTAAATTGTTTCATTTTAATTTAATTTTTACTTTAATTTTGGTCAACTGTTTTTAGTTGAAATTAGTTAATAAATAAAAACTGTACACATTTGAAGAACCAAGTTGATAGCGTAGCTAAAGAGCACATGTAATGCATATTCTATAAATAATTTGAATATATCTATCGTTTTGAAAATAATACCAGTTTTGTTACAAATATTCCAGTGTACCATTGATATTTTATACATTTGAAGAACCAAGTCGATAGCGTAGCTAAAGGGCTTGCCATATGTAAGGGCATATT
Source organism: Drosophila rellima (assembly GCA_035043635.1). NCBI lineage: Eukaryota > Metazoa > Arthropoda > Insecta > Diptera > Drosophilidae > Drosophila > Drosophila rellima. The sequence goes on along the minus strand of JAWNMV010000134.1, from coordinate 1,996,856 downwards.
GTTAGCGGTAAATTGAAATCAGTACAAAACAGCAGCAAGTAAAATAAAAAAACGATCATTAATCATCAGGCCAAAAACCAAAAGGGTTGACACGCTCGACAGTGCCCGAAATACAAAAACCAAAACAAAAACAAGAAGGAAAAAAAAAGCAAACGGTAAGAAGAGAAACACGCACAAAGGGTGGCTTGACCGGCGCCACAACATCAGCAACGAAAACAGCAAAACAAACGAAATTTACCGTTTTGGTTAAATTTATTTAATGTCTATTTTTTTACATGGACACCATTATGGGATTTAGTTGCTAGTTTCTGTGGATTTGATTCCTCCTCCTCATCGGAAGATGATTCCAGCAAACTCGACAGAAGCTGCACACTGCGATTGTCGACGACGTCGCGCAAAGCTTCCACAGTTCGCGACTTCTTCATCAACGACGTAATCGCGTAATCGTTTAGCGCTGGATTGTCCATTAATCCCTTGCGCAGTTGTTTGTAGCGTCGATGATTGCGTCGCTGCAATGCGATCTCGGAGATCTCTTTCTCTGCCTCCCCATCGAAGATATCACCTTCCAAGAGATATTGTACGGCCATCTCGATATTGTTGCCGGCGAACTTAAGAGCACGCCTTGCCTCTTCTATCGAATAGCCCATCTCTTCAACGATCCGACGCAACGTTTCATTGCTATTACTTTGGTTTTCGATGTCGTCGTTATTTTCCACATCGATCGACAATTCGGCACCAGCTTCCATTTTCATTTCCATTTTCACAAATAAATTTCAAACAAATATGTAACACACGCACATGGCACACAAATCAATTTAACATTTTACTGTAATGTTAATAGCAGCTCGGCAGCCTCACTGGAAAAGCTCCGTTGCTTTTTAAATTAACTATGCTGTTATAGAATATTTATGTATTTATTATCTAATGCAGTTTGTTTCACAATTAGTATAAATAACAATTTAGGTTCAGTAGCCGATTAATGTAAAAGTATAAACACAAAGTCAAATTTAACTGTCAATCGTGGTAAGTGAACAGAGCCAAAGGAGCATAACAGCAGTTTTACAGCTGATGCTCAATAATGTGTCGAAATTTGAATGTTAAATACGAGTACATGTCAAGTGGCACTCAAAAGTTAAAATGTTAATTTATATAAATATCGCAATTTTCGTTAATGTGACAAAATATGTATGAATTCCAGTGTGATCTTTACAGAAGAAGCCAACTGCGCAGGGTTAACAGCTCAGCTGGATATCATCTGTCGGAAACAAGCAGCTTTTGAGAGCATCAAAATGTTGTTGTTGTTGTTTACGAAAACTTTGATAAAAAAATGTTGCCAACAATTATATCACACACACGCACACTAACACATACAGACAAACGGGTTTCAACAGCTGCTGCCCCGCTGTCTGCTTTTTGGTCTGCTATTTATGCGTTGCACAATTTTAAATAATCACCCCATTGGGAAATTTCATGGAAAGTCCAGCAACAACAAATATAACAATCGAAACCCTTTCGTTCTCTTAGTTTTGCTTTGCATTACTTTACTATTTGTGTGTGTGTGTGTGTGTTTGTGTGTGTACGTGTGCGTTGCTTACACTGATTTATTGCCATTTTCTTTGGTGCCTTGTGTTGTTTGCGCTTTTCGGTTAACTCATTGTTTATAAGCAGCCGAGGGACAAACAAGTGGCCCGTAAAAAGCATTGCCGCCATACCCTCATCTATCACAATTTTCTTGCTACTGTTCTACACATTTTTGGGTTTAAAAACACATTATTCTGCCTTTTTTGGTAATTGAAGTTTTTAGTTTTCATTAGCCGATACGGCCGGCCCACGGGTCGACAAGGGACGACAATATAATGAGTTGACATACAGATACATATATTTGAAATTAAGACTTCTAAGAGAGAGCAAACTTATGTAAATATATAAAAAGGCAAACACTCACAGCTTATTTGACCCACAACATATTAATTATCATTAGTGGTTATAACTTTGAAACGGTAGAAGATATCATCAAAATGCAAACTAATATTTAAACTTAAAAACAGTTTCGACCTATTTCAATTATACATTGTATAAAAAACATATTGATCAAAAAGGTTGACACTTTTAGCTGCGGCTGATCGCTCAGTAGACTTTTTTGTAAAAAATAAGCAAATCAAAAATAAAATTTAAAAAATAATACTCCAAAAAATAAACAAAAATAGATGGAGTATACATATGTATATATTCAGCATCAACACAAAGGCCACGTCTGTCCGTATGAACGAAAAGATCTCAAGGATTCTAAGAGCTAGAAGCACCATACTTGGTGTGCAGTAGTAAAAATCGAGTTGCAGATATCTCTTGAAATAACACCGATAAGTCGAAATTCACAATGATCGCGTTAATTTTGACTTGTAAAGTTGACAGGCCAAATATCAGACCAACTTTAAATTAGTATAGCTTTGCCAAAAATAATCTGATTTCCAAGCGGAATGTCGATTTAATTAAGGTTTTATAAATCGAGTTTTTTATGTTAAGCCTTCTGTGTTTCAAATTGATATTGTGCTGATTGTAAATAAGTGAATAAGAGAATTTCGCTTTTCACACAGTCAACATACCATTTAAAACTATTTAAGTACAGGGTTCAAAAATACCAATTAATTTATTTTTATTTTTAGCGGTTCCAACTGTTCACACGCAAGTTGAAGTTGAAGTAGAAATAGAAGCAAAAGGAGCGTAAAAAGAAATGTAAGTCGATACTCTTCGCATGGCAGCAATTTTAAAACGGATATCAAAGTTTTCAACTTGGGCATTTGAAATATGGGCAAAACGTGACGCTGACATCGACATCGATAGTTATCGCAAGCGGCTTTTGCAATTGTTCGATTTTACAAATGGCGAAATCACTTAACACTCCGTTAACACCCACATTAGTTGTACTTGGCCGCACACACACACACACACGCACACACACAGCGTATGTGTGTTTGCCTGGGAAATGCGCAGCGCTCCACTTACAGTTTCGTTTCAATTACTTTTGAAGCTACCCTCTGGCAGACTGGGCAACTCGGATCATAATCGAATTAAATGCATCGCCAACAACAAAACTGAAACGAAAAAGTCATTAAAAATGCGCTGCTAACGATTGCACGCAAATTTGTTGCTCCCTGCACCAGTTTCCCCTTCTTTTCATTTCCTTCCCTTACCATCCTGTTACCCTTTGATTGCCTTTGGTACTTTTTGCTCAGAAAACTATACAAATTTAACGCGGAGCGCTTCGTATCGGGGTTATTCGCTATGAGGTGAGTGAATTCCCTGCAGCAGAGTATGCTGCTAATTCCGCAGTATTGCCGAAGACGCCACGCTATATTCTGCCCATAATTCAGATGAGGTGAGTGAATTCTCTGCATGAATTCAGTTACTGCTATATTCGGACTATCCGTTCCTTACTCGCAGTGAAATCTTAGAATGATATCAAATATAAATACTATGCAGAATCAAAAATTTACGGTTTCTGCGATTGCAGAGAACTTGCACCATAAACAATTTAAATCAGAAATAAAATATGCCGAATACTATGCAGAAACGAGCTGCAGTGATTTCTAGTGCATGAATGTTGTCTTACGAGAACAGAATATATTTAGCTCACCGCATGTCATAAAGACCCATAGGGTTGTCATACAAACTCGCACACATACACACACACACACACATGAATACATACGTGCCAAAAACTATGGCCCATGAATGGATTTGGTATTGGCAATCGCACGTGTCTCGCTGGTCACCCGAGATAAGGAACTGTCGACGCGTGGCCCGCCACTGGAAGCGCTCAATGTAGCTGTCTCCTTTGCACTCATTCACAAAAGATACATATCAATGGGCATTGCACGGAGTGCGGGGAGAATGCATTACGTATTTATGACTTGAAATCGGATTGGCAGATTCTTTTCATTGCGATTGTCGTTATTAATATTATTAGTGTTTGCACTAAGCAACTGACTTCCGTTCGCTTTATTTATTTATTGTATTCTTTTTTTCACACTTCTTTGCTTTTTTCAGAGGCGTTGAACTGTAAATTGAACCAAATGCGAATCTGGAAACTGAAACTTGACGGAGGACAGAAGATGATCTAAAGCAGCTTTGATTTTAACGGATAGAGTTGCGAGTCCGAATGTGCATAGTTCAGATTAGATTATTTTTAGAATTAAGTATCAAATTAATAATGATCAGAACGACTTAAAAAAACACAATGGTATATGGTAATGGAATACAATGATTACTTTGTGATTATTATAACATAATATATTTTATTAATACTGTATTATTATTATTATTAATATTATTGTTATTATCTTTATTATTATTATTGTTATTGTTATTGTTATTGTTATTGTTATTATTATTATTATTATTATTATTATTATTATTATTATTATTATTATTATTATTATTATTATTATTATTATTATTATTATTATTATTATTATTATTATTATTATTATTTTTATTATTATTATTATTATTATTATTATTATTATTATTATTATTATTATTATTATTATTATTATTATTATAATTATTATTATTATTATTATTATTATTATTATTATTATTATTATTATTATTATTATTATTATTATTATTATTATTATTATTATTATTATTATTATTATTATTATTATTATTATTATTATTATTATTATTATTATTATTATTATTATTATTATTATTATTATTATTATTATTATTATTATTATTATTATTATTATTATTATTATTATTATTATTATTATTATTATTATTATTATTATTATTATTATTATTATTATTATTATTATTATTATTACTATTTATTATTATTATTATTATTATTATTATTATTATTATTATTATTATTATTATTATTATTATTATTATTATTTTATTTATTATTATTATTATTATTATTATTATTATTATTATTATTATTATTATTATTATTATTATTATTATTATTATTATTATTATTATTATTATTATTATTATTATTATTATTATTATTATTATTATTATTATTATTATTATTATTATTATTATTATTATTATTATTATTATTATTATTATTATTATTATTATTATTATTATTATTATTATTATTATTATTATTATTATTATTATTATTATTATTATTATTATTATTATTATTATTATTATTATTATTATTTATTATTATTATTATTATTATTATTATTATTATTATTATTATTATTATTATTATTATTATTATTATTATTATTATTATTATTATTATTATTATTATTATTATTATTATTATTATTATTATTATTATTATTATTATTATTATTATTATTTATTATTTTTATTATTTATTTAATGATTAATATAAACGTACGAGAATCCGATTTTGAAAAAAAAGTAACTTGATAAACGAAATAAAAAAATGAATTTTCATCAATAACCATTTAAGCCTCTTTGGCATGGATATAGTTTATATACACATGTATATCTTTTTAACTGACATTTTAACTAGACATTGAAATAAATGAGCCTAAGAAGAAGAGATGCGAAGGAAATTGAGGGGAGTCCCCTCCGTACCAGCTAACCCAGTTTCAATGCTAACAACTCAGTTTGTTCTCCCCACGCGGCAAACTTGAAATTATGCAAACACATATGTTGCAGCCACAACCTAGGACAACAACGAACGACAACGACACAGCAGCAACACTAATTGAACACAAACGACAACCCCAAAATTCAAATGCAACCCCCGCTCGCCTCCCCAACCACAACACAACACAAGCAGTGACTTGATGCGTTATGTGGCACACACATATGCACACACACATACGTACACACACATAAATATTCATACAAATTAAGTTTGTTGCATTTTGAGGAGAGAAAATGGAAAATCAAGCTTAGCAAATCACAAATTTATGTGGCAATCCATCAATGCCAAAAGCCATAGCATAGGAAATTTAAAGAGTAAGGGGGGGGGGAGGAGGTAGGAGGGGGAGGGGCAGTGGCAGAAGTGGCATTTGCCACTGTCACGGCCATGGCCCACTAATCGCTTCCCACGATCGTCGAGCGCACAACGAAAATTTCAATATGTAAAATTGCGCCTTCATTAATCCGTAAATTAGAAGCATTGAATGATATCAGGCTCAACTGGCTGGTTGGCTGCACCTCCCCTCTCCCCCACACCCTGCACCACCACCCCACCCCATTACGTCAGCGTCACCCTCGCTCAATCTCTCTCTCTCTATCTCTCTCTTTGACTCTCACCCCATCGACTGGTGCTGACAAACAAGCTGCGTTTTTGAAGTGCACCCTACAACAAATCACTGCACACACACACACACATATTGAGAGTTGAACTGCAGAGCAACGTCAACTACAAGGGGCAATCCCTAACCCAAAACTCGATCCCATCCTATCCCACTTCATTGATCTACCACCACAGAGCAAAAGAAGCAGCAACAACAGCAATAGCAACTGCACTGCACAGTGGGCAGAATAAAACCTAAGATAAAAGAACGAAATAAAATTCAAAACCATTTTAATATTTATATAAATATAAATTTAATCTATTAATATTGAGAATAAAAATCACTGCATAGTTTTAGGCGCATGCGACTTAAAACAGCCATAAATACCGTTATATTTAACGTTCTATTTAGCGATTAAATAGCATAGTAGATAGTAAGATCCATTATTATATATACTTATTACACAGACAGAGATTCTTCCTTCTTCCTGTTAGACACATTTCAGCTACTACAATATAACCTAATACTTTTGACTTTGTTCAAAAATGAACAACAAATTAAATGAGTGCGTATAAATTTCTCAGTTTTTATTCATAAATCAGACAGTAGCATATCTCGAATTCAGAAACCAAATCAATTATAGTTTTGTGCTCATCTGAAAGTTCCTAATAATTTATTAACACTTTCAAATATATTTGAATTTTATTAATACTTCACTATATTTGTATGGAGGCAAGTTAACAAATAACAGAAGTAGAAATATTCAATATTAGTTAGCAAATTAGAAACAAAATTAGGTAAAAATTCTGTAGAGATTTAATTTATTTATGCTACTCATAAATAAGTCTTTAAGAATATTCAAAATAATATTTATGATCTATGTATTTATAGAAATGTAGAAAACTCACAAAATGTATAAGTTTTTGAGTCAATGTCAACTGACATGGCTCATTATTAATTATATGCGAACCACTGTGCGCTGTGATGTCAGTGACATGTCAACGACAAAGACAACGAACACAACGATGGATGACACAAGAGAAACAACAACAACAACATCAAAATGTTGGACAGTCGCAACGCAACGCAACGAAACCAAACGAAACGAAATAAAATTAAATGAAATTTATATTAAAACTGTATTAGCCAGAACGCGCGCTGTTGGCTGCTGGCTGACTGGCTGTCAAAATCAGGAACGCATCCTGGGTTAGGTCATTTGAATGAGGCAACGGCATACGGAGTTCCCCCTTTACCTCCTGTAGCATCGACCCCCTCCACAAACAAATTGCACGCACTGAAGCATAAAAAATGCGGCGACCACAGGAGCAGAGGCAGCATCATTATCATCATCAGCATCATCATCATCAGCAGCAGCAGCAGCAGCAGCAGCAGCATCATCAGGAGCAGCAGTGGCAGCCAGGACGAGCCATCAGTGTCAGGGGCAGCAGGACTCAATTCGAGTGTAAAAACGATGCGAGGCGCTGCCGCGACCGTTTGACATTTTCGTGTGCATAATTAAATTACGCAACGGAAAGAAAGGGAATTTGAGCGGCAGCAATGCGACAAAAGGGGGACCGAGTTACACATTTCAATTCATCAGCAGAAATCGAAAGCAACATGCTTTCTGTTAGTCAAGTATTAAAGTACTTAAAAAAAGACTAGTTAAACAAAATATCTGATTTTAATATTTTATGAATTAATTCATATTGCATAGAAACGAATAATTACAAGTATTGGATGAAACTGTTCAAGATACGATGAGAGAAATGTTGCTAAAAGCGAAACAACACAAAAAATTAATCGAATAGCCGAAAGAAAAACAGATAAGTTGTAGTTTAAAGATACTAAGGGCAACATTTTATTCTTTGGCACTTGAGCCAAAGATTAAAATTTAAATGCGATGCATCGAAAATTTCAAACACAAGTCGAGAATATCAGGAACATCGCCAGAACTTACCATATCAAATATATCTGTTCAGTTAATATATAATATATATATATTATATATCTGTTCAAAATGGATCATAATAACGTATCATCAGGGAATTGCAAAATCCCCATTTGAAAATATTTCTAAATAATACTAAACATTCTGAAATTACATTACGGAGATCTATTTTACAGTTTTCGTCAGATCATTTCATACATATTTACATACATGCGGTGCAAGGATTTTACAAGATAAAAGTCTCTGGGGTTTTTTGCAAAATATCAATTAGATTTTCTAATATTATTTCGAAACGGCGAGAGGCTGTTATGATGATTTTGAACTTACCTTGAAGCCAGAGGTTGTTGCCGCGGGATTTAGCTCGATGTTGATGTTGTTGGGCTCCATGATGAGGCCCAGACTCTGTAGATTGCACGCCTGCGGCAGTTGCATGGTGGGCGTGGGCACCTTAAGCACCGCCACTGTGCAATCGATGCTGCTGGCGGACACCGTTGCCGTTGCTGGCAATGTTTCCGGCATCTTGGGCTATAATTCCTTCAATCGGCACTTGTTGCTCTCGTCGCTCTTGTTGCCGTGCCTTCTCAGCGCCGCCCGCCAAGCGCTGCAAAAACAACATATAAAATACAATTCAATTCGAATCACTCAAGTTCGTTTGACTTATCGGTATTCAAAAGTGGTGTCCAACCAATAATTTCGAATTTCGACCAACAACATTGATTTAACTTTTAATACCCTATCAATGGTTGCCTCATTTAACTCCGAGAACTTAACCATAATCATAAAAAACATTCGTCTTAAAACTTTTTTTTTTAAATACATTTTAAATTCATCTCTATATTTATAATCCTTTGGAACCATCTTCATATAACCTCTATAGAATCCATTAAATTTTAATTTATACAACTTTATAGAACTCATTAAACTATTATTTATGTATTTAATTATTATCATGTATTGGTAAAATGGAAAATATGTTACAATTGTCTGATCAGTCTAACCTTTTTTTTTTAAGATTTAGTTATGTATTCAATTTAATATCATTCGTCACAAAATTTGGTATCCGAAATTTTGGTCGAATAAGGTCATTTTTTAAAAAGGTAAACTCATTCTGCAAACACTCCCATTAATTTTTCCCTTTTATTATTACTGTTCCGAAACTCATTGAAATTTTTTCTATAAAACACATTTGGTTTACTTTATAAATCCCATTGTATTTTTCTCTAGAGAACCACTTAGATCATTACCAATATTTGGCAAATTTTCAAGGTTTTTCTTTACAAATCCTTTTAGATCAGATCCCATTGGATTAATCTCTGTAAAACTCTTTAGATCATACTTTAGAGGACTCTTGAGATTCATTACTTTAAAATCCATTTTATTCTTAGGCATAATATAAGACTTTTGTTATTTGATCACCTTTAGTTTCCTTAGTTGATAACTAAAAGGTTATCCTCTCTTTATTTTAGAGCCCATCACCAAATAAAAATGCGTAAAACATTATCTTAAGAACGCACATGTTTCGTCTTTTCTTTCTCTGTATAAGTTTAATCTTGCGTTTGTTTAAATGCGAATGCGTTTGCGTTGCAGTTTATTTTTAGTCTCCAGTTTTGGTACAAGTTGTCTATAACTTATTCCTACATTTAATGGTAGCTTCATATAATATAGTAGCACACGGTGTCTCCACGCGAGAGCAAATACAAATCGTACATAAAAACAAGTTAAGTATAAATAAAAAAAAAAACTATTGATGCGTTACTAAATTAGGCAATAAAAAAAATCATCATTATGTAGTTGTAATATCCAGACGTTGTGAGGAGTGGCCAGATGCGTAGAGCGTTATAGGCTATTCTTTTAGACGATTACGAATTTCGTTGGGAAGCTCCGCCAGCGGGACAGTGGACTCCTGCCGCGTGATCACGTCACGTAGCTTGACCACACCTTGGGCCAACTCGGCATCGCCTAAGACGATGGCCAAAGGTATTTGATGCTCCTCGCAATGTTGCAATTGGGCCAAAAGCTTGGGATTCAGCTTGTAGGAATGCTCCGCCTGCACATAGATCGACTTGGTTAGGAATCATGGTAAAGCGTATAGATACAGAGATGACTTACCTTAATGCCCGCATCCCAGAGATGATTCAACACGCGCAGTCTCTGCTCGTGTAGGCCCTTGTGGGCGGATGCCACATACACCTCCACATCGTTGGTGCGCAATTTAACTTTGCTGGCAGCAAATTTAGCCTCCACCACCGCAAAGATTCGCTCCACGCCAATGGAGACACCTACACAGGGCACAGCCTTGCCGCGTGAATCGAACATGCCAACCAAGTTATCATAGCGTCCGCCGCCGGCGACAGATCCAATGGTGCCGCTGCCCTGATCCGTCACTGACTTGCCATTCTCCATCACTGGTGACGCTTTGGCGGGTGAGCCGACAGCGCCTGGCTCAGCCTTAAGTACACCCTCGTAGATAACACCCGTGTAATAGTCGAGGCCACGTGCCAGACTCAAATCGAAGCTGATGCGCGACTCAAGTCCAAACAGAGTGCAATAGTTGAGCAGCAGCTGCATTCCCTCGAGTCCCTTGACAGCATTCGGCACCGCCTTGAGCTTTGGATCCGCAAGCAGCTGCTCGACGAGCTCCTTGCCACCGCTAAGACGCACATACTCGCCAATCTTGTCGGCCGTGGTGCCATCCAGACCCTTCTCGTCAACCATTTCCTTGCGCACTTCCTCCCACGGTGACTGCAATTGAACAACAGATGTAACCTAAAGTATTTTCTATTTCTGTATAGTTGATTACCTTGTCCAGCTTGTCGACCGCGGAGCAGATGGCACGGAAATCCTTGGCTGGAACGCCACATGCCTCGAACATGCCATCCAATAGCTGGCGATGATTCAGCTTAATCACATAGTCACCAATGTCCAGGGTATCGAGAACTTCGGCAACAATCTTAACGCACTCGGCATCGGCCAGCATGGGATCATAGGTGCCGGCAATATCGAAATCACATTGATAGAACTCACGATAGCGACCGCGTGTCATGGCCGGATTGTCACGCCGATAGACCTTGGCAATGTGATAACGTTTAATGCTGGATATCTTGTTCATGGCCAGGTAGCGAGCCAACGGAACGGTCAAGTCATAACGCATCGATAATATTTCGCCGCCCTGATCTTTCAAATCGTAAATGAGCTTCGAGTCCTCGCCGTATTTGCCCGTTAGCACCTCCTGAAATCGACAATGAAAGGTGTTAGCATAGAACCTATTTAACTGGATATGCAATAAATCATACCTTGAGTTCAAAAACGGGCGTATCGATGGCCTCGCCACCATGACGCTTAAACACCTGGATTATCTTGTCTAGTACACCTTGACGCAACGTCATCTGCTGTGGCGCATAGTCCCGAGTTCCTTTTGGCGTCTTCAGGGTGAACTTCTGATTCGTTGGCGCCGCATCGCCACCAAGTTTGGCCTTTAGGGCCAAAAGACGCGATACCTCCTCATCGATCTGCAAGTGGATCAAAAGAGATACAAAATGATTTAAGTGTAAATTTTCATATTTATCTATATATGTGCGCTTAGATGCTAACCTTATGCTTTTGTTGTTGTTGTTGTTCTTGTAATTGTTGTTGTTGCTGTTGTGCTTTGACTTGTTGTCCAACCGATGTTGATAACGCGCGCTTGACGCTAGATGGCGCCAGCGGCTGCTGCCGACGAGCAGAGTTAAGGCAACGGCACTGTAACGCAGCACTACAGCGCCACTGGCGGCCAATTGAACGCAACATGTTTTGGATTTTAATAAATTTCTGTTATTTTTTTTTCTCTTTGCAACAACTTTTTTGCATTTGCTACTTTCAAACCTAATAAACAACAACAACAATAAAAAAACAAACCGATTAAAGTTGATTTTTATTTTTTATGGTTAACTTTCATAAAAGTTTTCAACTTTTGCGATTTTGAAAGTAATTAACGTTAGTTACGAAACAAGTGAAATTGTTAATGTACAAAAACCAATGCGTGTGTGTGTATGTGCATGTGTGTGTGAGCGTGTGTATGCAGAAGAAAATAAATAAATTAGAAAAACATAAAATCTATACAAATAATACAAAATGCAACTCTTCATTATTGCGTTCTATTGACCGCCGGTTTTCAACTGTATTTTTCTTTTTTTATTTGTTAACTGGTTGATCGCTTTGGGATTGAAACATGTTTCCAAACACTTGACACTTTTTTTTGAGCACTTGAAACAAAAACTGAAACGGAAAGGCACTGAAAAGGCAAAGACGCCTTGCCACGTAAATTAAGCGAGTTCAAGGACATCTCAAACAAGCTTAGCATTTGATTCATTGCGTTCGTAACTATTAAGGGCATTCCGGAAACATACATGTTTAGATTATAATTTAAATATATTTAAACCATTTTGCACACTCATAAAATTTAAATTTTTAAGTTAATTTTGAATTTTGCAACCCTATTTATAAATTTCTGTTAGCATTTATTTATATTGTGTATTAGTTGCAATTCAATCAGCTATTTTTTTTCTCCTTTTTTAACCTATTTCAGGTATAGCTGCGATTAAAGAATTAATAACATACATGTTTAGATTATATTTTAAATATATTTAAACCATTTTGCACACTCATAAAATTTAAATTTTTAAGTTAATTTTGAATTTTGCAACCCTATTTATAAATTTCTGTTAGCATTTATTTATATTGTGTATTAGTTGCAATTCAATCAGCTATTTTTTTTCTCCTTTTTTAACCTATTTCAGGTATAGCTGCGATTAAAGAATTAATAAGTCGTTTAGTGGGAACAGTTTTTCCTTACTTATCTGGGGACTCATTACAAATGTTGTATGCCGATCAACAAAATCAAAATCTGTTAATTTGTTTACGGAATTCCCCAATCATATATCTGCGAACTAGTTCCATTGATTTACTAGCTCGCAGCATACTGTAAAGCTGCCTATGAACTGTAATGCAATGTTATTTATTTTTAGTTATTTCAAATAAACAGCATTCCCTCAAAATCTTAAGTTTTGTTAAATCCAGTTTTAAATTATCGACATATCGATAGTTTTGCAACTGTTGTCAAGCCGCAGTAACAGCTGATTTCAGTGCTCTTGAATACAATACAATTAAAATAATCATAAATTTAAACAATTGCTCCGACTTAAATGCTGTTAATACACACACACACACACACACACCGTCAGTTGTTGCTAAGCCGGTTTTAGCTGTGCCTCTTGCTTGGCCAGTCAGTCGGTCATGAGCACAGAATAATCACAATGACAACATCTGACAATAAATGTTACCATTAAACAAAAAGGGGCAAAATCATCAACGGGAGTTGCAGATGGAGAGCGCTCTTATGAAAAAAGCTCTTTGTGTTTTATGCATCGACTGACTGCCAAAGAGACCAAACTTTGATTTAAACATGTGAAGAGAGTGCAAGAGCAAACACGAACACTACAATTACAGCAATATCAATACCTACAACAACAAACAGTAGCATTCGAATGTGAAAGTTAGTCTTTTGTTGTTGTTACCACTCTGTCAATTAAGCTCTACATTATGTGCATGCAATCTAATTACGAAGTTGGTCCAATATAAAATTCAATAATGAAGCTGCCAACGCAGCAAGAGCGCGAATTGTGTGTGATTGTTTTTGCAATGAATTACATACATACACAAGGACACGAGGCTGATGAAATACATAACTCAAATTACATGTGTACATTATTGATAAATGTGCAACAGGATTTAATAAAAAAAAAAGAATTAACAAGCAAATATGTATATATGTATGTACATATGTGGACTTGTTAGTTTCGTATGTAAATGCATACAATACACGAATGAATACATGTATGTAAGTATGTGCACCTGTATGCGGGGGTCTCACTCACTGACCTTCTCTTTCGACTCCTTCGATGCTTTCAGCTGACGCACGAGATCGCCTTGTAATTTGATTTGCTCCAAAATCTGTTCACGCGTATCACTCATATTCCAAATGCCACAGCACTAACAATAATAACAGTACCACTACACAACAATTTGTTTAATCGCAAAACTGCACAGTCTCGTTGTGGCTAAATATATGTTATAATATCAAACTTTTGTTAACTTCCCGCGGTTTGCAATTACTTGATTGTTGGCTGCCAAAAAAATGCACGCGGCCAGCCGTAAGTAACAGTACGTAATAGGCATAACGCAAAAGCGCAACAAAGAGAAACGTAATCGCAAAATGACAAACGTAACGTGAGCAAAAACGCCAACAGCGTATATCGATATACATTTTATTGCAACTTGGACGTTTGCTGAATTCAGTAATTATTAAAAAAAAGATAAAATTAATGAAAAAATTATAATTTAGCCTCGTTTATATATCAAGTTTTGTTTACTCTTTTAAACCGTACAACTTCGCAAAAACATATCAGCAGCAGCGCCATCTATGTTGAAACGAGTATTCGGAACTTGCTCAACACTGCAGCAGTTGAAGAGATTTTTAATACGAAATTTGAATTCAAACATTCTTTGGATTTTATATCATATTACTTTTATTCAATTTATACTTTACAGTTGTGCAAGTGACGTAAACTTAAAGAAATTTTTACAACACATAAAACATACATTAAATGAACTTTGCCGGCCACAAAGTTCAATAAACTAAACCAAGAATTCACAATGAAGAATAACAAACACAACACGCAGTTTCAGCAGCGCAACATCAAGTTGCAAACATTTGACAAGTCCGGCGCGGATGCTGAGCGTAGACTGAACTATTTGTCCGAGTCGAATCACGTCACAGCTTCCTCCCGCACCGCCGTAAGACGACGAGGCCAACGATCCAGCGACGGAGGCAGTGGTGGCCACAATCCCAGGCGCAAACATGGCAAGAAGGCATCGCAGATGAAGTTGAAAGACGAGACAACGATCAACATTGGACGCCCAAAGATCTCCACCATTGCCAGTGAGTAACAGTCCGAGCTCGAAAGATATGATCAATAAATTTTTATTTTGCTGTCTGCTCACCGAAAAGAAAGGAGCAAAATTAAGAAGATCCGCTCACTCTTAAAAAGACACATCTTTTTTCTTGTCTTGTGAAACACACGTTGCTCTCTTTTAGAATAACAGCTTGAAGGCTGTGAGCAAGTAAGGATCTGAGCTTTCCTAATATGGCAGAGGGTATTATAATTTTGTTCAGAAATATGTACTTATATACTTAACATAAAGTATATATATTTTTTATATAAGGTATATATAAGAACGAAGAGCTGAGTAGATATAGTCGATGTGGACGGATCAGATTACTATATTGTATAGTTGTCATGGGAACTTTTGGTCAAAGATCAACCTATGAGTAACTCAATCCCGACCAAATTTGATGACAAAGAACTTACTATATCATTTAGATGCGTCGACAAATCTTAAAAATTTGAGTATTTAAAATTGTCGTATAAATCCTGGTCAAATTTGCTTTAAATCGGACTTCTATAAAAAAGAGCGGTCAAAGGAACTATTATTTAAAATATAAGTATTAGTATAAAAAAAATCAAAATTATTGTTTTTTGAGGTACGTTGACCAGTTTTTTAGATTTTGCGATTATCTTACTCAATCTGATTAATTTTATTTAAAATCGGACAACCGTAACATGCTACTGGAACTATTGGTTAAAAATTGAATACTGGGCTCAACCAGGGTTTTAAATCTTCGGCGGGTTGAAGACTTTTAAGAAGAGCTCTTTACGAGATTAAAATTTAGTGACGAAAACATTTACGTGCCTTAAAATTACTGATATCTAATTTCGGGACGAACGATACTAATTTTATATATAAATTATGCTTTAAAAAAATTCTTACTATTCTGCATTGCGCAAAAAGTTATTTTTATTAGGTAGTAGAGTCGGGACATTTTTGCGCAATGTACCGAAGACAACCTATTTTTAAGTATTATATTTATATACAATTAAGTATTGGCATATAACTCAATCTGATGGAACTTTCTTTATGTATATATTGCAAGTCGCCTTTCGCACCCTTCGTGATGCTTTCGTCACTAGCGCGGACTGCCGTACTCAGTGATAATCTTACTTTTTCGTTGATCTCATACCCGTTGCAGACTTTTTGCAGTCACCACGTCGCAATGGACTGTCGCCCCGTGACATTATCGAGGAGGAGGGAGAGGAGGAGGACGACGACGGCAAATTGAGCCGATCCCTGCAGGACGAGTTGAACCATCATTTGACCATGGGCCACACAAATCGCCGAAGTCATTTGAGCATCAAGCACATGCACAAGCCCACGTACAGTTGCAGCTCCTGTGGCGCCCAATTTCATATAAAATCGCTGTTGGGCGCCCATCGTCGCACCCACGACGACGACTTCAAGGTGCGCTTCCGGGGCAGACGGACACGGGAGAGCAGCACAACACTTACGGCTGCTGGGAAGCAGTGCAAGTTCTGTGATCGCTTCTTTGATCTAGAGCGTGCGTTGCACATCCATCAATTGTGCCACTGCAACAAGATCACGCCACAGCAGCGACGTAAGCTTGCCTACACGGATTTGGCGCACGAGAAGAAGAACACGCCGCTGCCAAACTTTCAACGCATGCCAAGGGGCGTGTTGCCGGCACCTACGACTCCCGATCCGAATATGCCGTATGTGGCACTTGGCCCGGCTGCCATCAAGATGATTGAACAGGAGCAGCAGCAGCAGAAGGCCAAAAGACGTTCTATCAAATATACGGTTAGAGTTGCCGGACCAATGGGACGTTGGCGTTGATAAGAGGACTACACACAGCCCAATACACAACGCGTAACACAACCCATAGAACAACACAACACACACAACACAATAAACTACAAAAAAAAAAAAAAAAAAAACCAAGACAAAAATCGAACTTTGCAATTGGAGCAATTTTAACTTATTGGTGTTAAGTGAACAGTTTGCCTGACATACAAATCATTTGTTGTTAGCACATAAAACAAATTAAAGCCAAATTTTAGTGTGATTTAACTGAATTTCAATTCCCATTTAATACTGTTGTCATTATTATAAGTTCATAATAATTTTATCTTTCAACAATCTCAAACGAGCTCGCAGATTGTAAAATGGCTATTGCCTTATACATCTGAAACAAACTTGGCTAAGTTTGGACTTATTAATGGAATTATCAGTCGAAAATTGTTTTATTTTTTATAATTTTTAAGTGAAATTTTGGTTATAATAAATAAAAATCTTTACATAACATAATGAAAAATATTTAACGATATAAAAACGGCATTTTTTTTTGTTTGTTTGTGAGATCTTTGTACGCGTTCATTGAAAATGGTCATAAAGGGTATAATAGTTTTGTGGAATGTATGTAACAGGCAGAAGGAAACATTTCCGACCTTATAAAGTATATATATTCTATGTCTTCAGCCAAACTTCTCAGAAACTATAAGAGCTAGAGACTCTGTTTTGCTATGTAGGTTCCTGGATACCGAGCGCAAATCAAGATTGTTTTAAAATTTGGATCGGACCACTATATCACATAGCAGCCATAGGAACGATGAGTTCAAAATCAAGTTTTAGTACGAAAAACTTTTTAGTTGTTTGAGATGTCTCGACCAAACAGACAGAATATGCATTTGGAATGGTCCCATTTATTCTGAATTAATTGTTTAATATGATATAGTATCCTGTATGATACAAATCCTGTGTGTTTGATTGAGATATCTCAAGGACCAAAACTTGGTCTGATTTTTTTTTTAAAGTTCCGTCAGACGAACGTTTTTTCACCGACACTTTTTGGTGAAAAGCCGACGGTGTCTGACGGGATCAGTAGCGAAAATGTGGAATATTCAAATCGATAGTTCCCACTAGACTGTCATAAGTTAGTTATGCCCTACATATACTTACATATGTATGTACATAATTGAGAGTGTGTAAGCTTAACAGTCTATTAGACTGTTAAATTTCTGACTGTAATCCAATAAGTGTTGCAAGCTTCTCATTTGTTTACCTACCCATACACGCAGAGTGTAAGCTTAGCGCAAGCTTTGCTTTGTGCTGATCTATTTACACAAACACACACACACAAAAACATGAGCTCTGCAGCTTTTGTCGATGTTAGTTTCGTTATGCCGCTTCTCACACCGCAGCGAATTTTAATTTTATACTTCTCTCGCTCTCTGACTATTGCTGTCCGTGTGTGCGTGAATTTGTGACTGACTCTTTCGATAAAGAACAGTTAGTAAAATAAACTGCATTTAGTACATACATAAATGACAGAATATAATAAATAAAACAGTGGAATCGAAACAAAGTTGTAATGCGGCGTCGTTTTCTCTCCAACGACATCAGTCGAAGTCAAACGCGACAGGTGCTCGGTTAACAGCTCGGATCCCGGTCTTCAACAGAGCTGACAATTCGCGATCACCTTTTTTTCTATTTTTTTGTATTGCCAAACAAGTTGCAATTTGTTTTAGACAAGCTGCTCCTTGAACGCGTTAACCGCTATTACTTGCATTTATTTACTTATAAATGCCATCAAATTATTTACATAGTTTTTATTGTTATTGAATTTATTGTGAAATCGAAAACCGTTCAATGCTCAAACGTGATAGTTTTCTCAATTGAGTTGTTGATTTTATTTTTGTTTTTTTGTGAATTGCTTGAATAAAAAGGTGTAAAAATGAGGTAAGTGTTAAGTTTCCTTCTATCTATAACAGTATTCTCGATCAGCATTTATAGCTGACTTTTTGCACCGTCAGCAACAAAAGTCTACGTACCATACGAATTTTTTCTCGATTCATATATTTTAAGCTTTGAAAAAATGGTGAAGTTCAGTTCTGTCTTTTTTTTTTAAGTAAAAATAAAGATTAACATTTCTTTTGCAATATTACTTAACACAAAAAACGGATGCCTTTTTTTATTCTTACTGCATTAGATTTCTTAAAGAATAATGTATGAAAATAGAGTTTTAGCGAGCTTGATCATGTATTTCTATATATCAATATAAACTTAGACTCGTTTGTAATCAATGTCTCGTTAAGGTGTTAAAATGATAACTATTGAAAAGATATTTTAACATTAAATGTATAGAAAAGATTTTCAAATTTCAAATATGTATATCTTAGCTATTTAAAGTTAAAATAGAATTACCTTCAAAGAATGTCTTAAAATAACAAAGTTTACGCATCTCGAATACAGTAATATTTTGTTTTATTTTTCTAAAACTATTCTCAATGGTTTTAGTTTAGTTTTTAATTGCATTTTGTTTGGCCTTTAATGAAGCCTATGAAATTGATTATTATGGCTTTTTTAATTTCTTTTTACATTGATAGTTGCAGATTCTGTGCACAGTATATTTGTTGTTTTGTGAGAAGAATGTTGTCTCTATTGTAAAACTAAAATGCTTTATCACCAATTGGTACGATATATAACTACAATAACACGTCGAAGATGAAAAACACGAAAAATAGACCTTGTACCTAAGTATCACAGCCAATCATAGTCGTGTAGCGATTGTATACCTGGAATCTACGAGTGCTAATCGGGTATATTAGTCAGTTATAGGATTGTTCTTTTATTGATGATTATACGCATTTTACCCTGACTAAGTAAACAATCATAAGCCAGATTTAATTTGTTCCGAATTTGGTTTTATAATAGTTGTAAGAAGCATTTCTTTCTTTATCAGAGTAGTGCAATTTTAAATAGTTCATATTTTCAATATTATAGGGTATTTTTGTAAGATCATCACTTGCTTCAACTTGATTTCACACCAATTATAACTTACATGTAATAAAAGTTCGTTGAAAGGAAAATTATATTTTGCAACTCTTATCGAAAGAACCTATAACATTTATAGTTCCCTTACTGATTTCTTTGCTTATATTTTTTCACTTTTTTTAGCAAATGTAATGTTTTTTATAATTAATTTATCACCGTGTGCAGCTGACGAAACTTTGGAATTAAGCACTTTTATAGTACAAAGCGGCCATGGTTAATTGGCCATTATAAGATATATGCGTACTTACGTATAAGCTACATAAGATATGGACGTATCTTCAGAAATCTACAAAAAAAAGTTTACGATATGCCTCACATATTTGGTAAGCGGATTATTGTGTCGCTTAACAGTTTCCATTTATGGATATACCCATATACTAATATAGATGGACCCCGATAAGATTAAGATAAGAAATATACTATTTATCGTTAAGAAGAATTTATTGTTTTATAATGATCGTAAACTTTGGTACACGTGATAAGCAGATCCATAATATTTGCGAATGCCGTAAATAAGTACGTGTGTATGTACATACATATATCTAAAAAGTATTTGCTGCAACAGTAAACTTTAACTTTGAAGAATTTACAATCGATTCCTGTATAACTTCAATGTTGATCAGTCGATCGTCACGAAATTTTTGGTGTTAATAAAATTATGGGGCATTGTACGAGTTATTAAATTGTTATTGATTGTGGTACCTGAGAATTGAACGGCAAATGATATTCAATAATTTGAAAACGTGCTATTATCGTATTTCATTCTTCTCTCTCTTTACTATTAACACTTCCCCCCTCCGTTCCACACTAATTCGCCACATTGGCATTGACCCTATTGCACGTTCGTGGCAATAAGCACATTTTTCTCTCGATTGAATAAATTAGAAATGCAAAAGCAAAACAAACAAAATAATATGAATTACGAAGTTCGTTTCAAAACCTGTCAGCTATGTGGGTTCGTATAATTTTTTGCTTGAAAGCCCACAGTTACTGATGCGCTCTACACAACCAGATCCATACACAAAAAAAACCCATTCAGATATATGAATAATACTCTGCACAAAATTTGCTATAAGCTGAAATTGGGTCAACGCGGCAAGAAGTTTGTTAACAACGATATTTGCTACAGTTTTAATGATCTCAAGTAAGATCTTGATAATTATATTCTTTTCATTTAATCATTTTCCCCCTAAGGGTTACAAATTGGTAAATTACAAGTTATTTGCACTTCATCCGATCAACTTAATTTTGATTATTTAACAGCTTGACTACGAGTGAGTAAATGCACGCTTTAATTACTGGGAAAATGACACACCTGGGTGGGAAATGGGTGGAACAGATGTGCAGGCTTAAAATAGAGCTAAACTTACTTTTTTACTGTTATTGGTAATTTCACACATACAGGTGGGAATTAATTGCGAATTCATTTTATGACTATAAGCGTGAACAATTACTGAACTTAACTTTCGGAAAATACGCCCTAAAGTTAAGGGAATATAAAAATACATTTGATACAAAGGAAATAAGATAGTTGTCTCTCAGTTACCAAAAAAAAAAAAACACGATTTTTGAGATAATAATTCAGAAATATCCTTAATGTCACTTAAAAGAATCTTTTTTAATGCAAGGTGGTATTGAAATATTTTCTTTCTTTTCTACTACATACTTAGTAATTAATTTATTTAATACTCTGCATTCGTAGTACAAAGTAAAAATTAAAAAAAAAAAATGTAGGGACTTTAATTAAGTTATACCAAGCGAATGAAAAATGCATCTCTCCAGCTGAATAAAATAGAGATACCCAACAAATACACTAAATATATTACGAGAATCTCAAGGGCGTTGGTTTTTACTGTAAACCCAGCAATACTAAATTTGCTATAATGTATTGCAGTGCTTACTAATAACAGTTGTGGATTTTTCAAGCGGATACGAGTTAACCAATTGGTTGAACCGTGACGTAGACAAATTTTTAGCTTATCTTTATGACAAATAAAACTTCGAAAAAAAAACGATAAATAGAAAACATAGTTATATTTAAACGACAATTAATGCTAATTGCGTACTAAATATTTAGCAAACACATAAAACCAGACGGTTAACAATTTCTATATGTGTTCCATACATATGTAGAGTTAATATTAGTTTAAAGTTTGATTTATTGTCAAAAATCGAAGACTTTTAGAAATGTTCTGGGAATAGATAAGTCAGCTAAGAATATTGAATATCCTTCAACTATAAAATGGGTTTTAAAATCGATGAAGTGAATGGAAAGTTTAAAGAATTGTTCTGAAAAACTTATTGGACTGGTATTTCTGTTTAAAGGACAACTAAAGGTATTTATCGATGACTGATTGATTGCTCGACTACATGAGTTTGTTTTCAAGTTAAATATCTTATGTGACGGTATTATACAGGAGCTGAAAAAGATAAGGTATATCGTATATGTAGTATTAACCACTTGAATATCATAATTGCTTAAATAAAACCATATAGCTACTCAATTTATAAGTGGGTTTCAATTAAGGAATTTCTTAAGAATTGATGAATGGCGAATGCCGAAAGCCACCAAAATGTAATAAAAAAAATAATAATTGTAGAAATACTAGTATGATATGATTAACTATACTATACTTATTAATGGATTAGTTCTCTCGTTCAACATTCATAAAATACGCAAAACGATGATTTGCAGTATTATGTTGAATTTAATCTGCAGACTATATCAAGTTTGTGCCAGAAATAATCCAGACAGTGACAAGCATTAATTGAGAATTGAGAATCTCTCAAAGGTAAGCACTCATTCAATTCCGAGTTCTTTGAGTCGCGTGCTTTACTTTCTGAACCTTCCCTGGTTCTACTGCAATTGGAATAACAAAAACAAGAATCGGCGCTAATAACACAAAATTGCTTGTTAATGGAACTGTCGAGTTTTATGAGCACAATTCGCATCTTTATCAACGGTATTATCTGATATAACAAAATATTATCTGATAAGCTTCACTGCTTTGGACTTTTGCCTCAGATGGGCGGGGAGTGTAACTGTACTAAGTAGCTAAGACTTCAAGACCCCAAGACCACCTCAAAATTGCCAGACAGCGTGAATTATTTTCAAAAGTCATGGTACTTGAAAAAGGTCTATAAATTTAATTACCAACTGTCATTGTCATCGAAGAATTATCTAAAAAATTATTTTTCAATTAACAGTTCTCTATAAATCATCTTGGTGAATTGCAACTTACTTTGCGGGTTATTTTGATGAATTTCCCTTTGTTTTTCTTTTTTTTTTAAAGTTTTCTAATTTGCGCTAAAAATGAGTTTTTCATTTAACAATGCGAATGCATCTCAATAATCATAGTGGTCTCAATAAAAAGTCAATAAAAAACACCTGGATCGCTTAGGCGTGACTATTTTTTTTATTATTGTTCTCTTGCTCCCATAGCCCAAGTGGAAAAAAACCCAGCACAAACCCCGGAACAGAAAAAAATCCCAGTGTATATGTACTTAGCAGTACTGTAACACTTTTGGCTATTATCAAAAGTCACTTTAGATATAAGCATAAATATATCTAATTCAAATAATTGAATGAATGTTATTAAATGTATCACCCCAAAATAGAAATGCGTTTAAAAAACAGCTTTCATGTAAAAAATCAAATAAGCTTAAGGGTACGAAATTGTACCATCTTCTTTCTGTGCGTTTTAACAAACATTTTTTCATTATTAAAAATGTACATTTGTTGGGAAATTAACAAATTAACATGTCGCAGAATATTGTAAAAATTAAAAAAAATTCACATTTGCTTCAGAAAAGGTTGGGTTAAGTTTGAATTTTCTATCATTTTTATTCGAGAAATGGTAGATTTTTTGCTTGATCAATAAATTAATAGAATGAAGCAAATGCTACTCTCAAAATTGTTTCACTGAAATCATACAACGCTGAAGTGAAACACTTTTTGAAATTTGAATTTAAGAAAACTTGAAATTGAAACACCGAACTTGAATTTCACAAAACAAAATGAAAAGCGGAACAGGCCTTATAAAAACTGTCATTTAGACAAACAGAAAAAAGAAAAAATAAATATGTTTATATATATTTTATACAAAAAGTTTATTTGTTCTGTTTCGGCAACATTTCGAGGCAGTTGTCGATTGCTTCGGAGTATTCACTTTTCGAATAGGGGAATCTGTTGTGAGTGTCTGTCTATCGGCTGTGTACACAATAACAAAGTTCATGTAAAATCAACAACAATCGAATAGATCAATAAAAAAAAAATATACAGACGAAACCGAAAACAGAATCAGAATCAGAAACAGAAATCAAACATAACTTCGACTAATCAGAAATCAGATTATCGAATATATTAAGCAATCAATGAAATCGCAGTCGAAGCACTTGGAAAGGCACTTGAGCTGAAAATTGGCTTGGATGACAATAAGATTTTCGCGCTATATAAATTGTGATTTAATTAATGTGAGTTGCATATGTCCATTATTTGTTTTTCTTCTTCTTCTTTTAGGCTTGTCATAAATAAGAAGTTTATTGTATGGCTGGTGATTGCAGCGCTCCTAGTCACTGGTTTGACGCTGGGCCTCGTATTTGGACTGAGATCGCGGGATACGCGCTACTTGAGAGGCGCCGTTGTATCCAACGGAATTGGATGCGCCGAGGTTGGCGGTAATATGTTGCAGGATGGTGGCTCCGCGGTGGACGCTGCCATTGCCACACTACTCTGCGAGGGCATCATGCTGCCCCATTCGATGGGCATCGGTGGCGGCTTTGTGGCGACCATTTATACCCGCCGCACTGGCAAAGTGGAAACGGTCATTGCCCGTGAATCGGCACCGGCGGCTGCACACAAGGATATGTTTGTTGGCCAAAAGGAGGTAACGGGTGCTCTGGCCGGTGGCGTTCCAGGCGAGATCCTCGGCTACTGGGAAATGCATCAGAAATACGGCCGCCTGCCATGGAAGCATCTCTTCCAGCCATCCATTAAAATGGCGCGCGAGGGACATGTTGTGTCGCGTTATCTGGCCGCCGCCATCAAGTCCAAGTTGACGCAAATCCAAAACGATCCGGGTCTATCCAAAATGTTTCTCAATGACCGAGGCGAGCCGTATGTCGAGCATGATTACATGAAGCGCATCACTTTGGCCGATACACTGGAACGTATTGCCAACAATGGTGCCGGCGAGTTCTATGGCGGCCAAACGGGCATCAAGTTTGTCGAGGACATTCAACGTGTGGGTGGCATCATAACCCTGGATGATCTCAAGAATTTCAAGTAAGTGCGACTATATAATTAACTAAATTTGTAGATTATTAAAACACATTAGAAACATCGAAGGCTCATGAAAGCTTCAAGTGAATAACTAATTAATTTCAAATGAAGCTTAAAGCTCGGCTTTGGAAAATAACAGAGGTTTTACAGTACACTTGGTAATTTGTTGCAGCGCAATTCTGACAAAGCACATTAAAGCTTCAGATAAAGAACTTATCAGAACTATAGCTAAAGGCTCGTCTCCGAGCTAAATCCGAGCTAAAGCTAAAGCTTGACTTGAACACATTTTTTACCTACCTTTTGTCAGCTGATGTATCAAAAAATTAATAAAAAAAAATTTAACTAATTTCGATTATATTGAGATAATAACAAAAGTCATATATTGAAAACGGTTCGAAAAGCTCGACTTTTTGAAGAAATGTAATCTGTTTATGACAAACTTATGACATACTCTGATAGTGCACAGATTAGATAGCAACAATTTGAACCAATTATAGGGAAGTAATATAATTGTTTAAATAATGCAATTAGTTAGCTGTATCAGATTGGATTGCTGTTAAAATCGATAACGTATTGTTTTTGTTTTTTTCAATTACGTATTTATCAATTACAGAGTACGCTGGGAGAGCGATGGTCATATAGCGGCAAAGGTGACTGGCGGATATACACTATATACAACACCCCTGCCATCAAGCGGTCCGATCCTCGCCTTCATACTGAATGTGATGAGCGATCTTTATACGGATGATGAGGGCATTTACTGGCAGCGAGTTGTGGAGACATTTAAGCATGCGTACGGTCAGCGCACCAATTTGGGTGACTATGAGAACGATCCGGAGCTTGGACCGAGCATTAAGAATCAGCTAGATAAAATACTTGGCACTGAGCTGGTCAAAAGCGTGAGGGAATTGATTAAGGATGACTCGACCTCGCAGGATTATTTGCATTATGGTGCCAATTTCACTGTTGAACCGGATCACGGTACCGCCCATATGAATGTTCTGGCAGCCAATGGTGATGGCATATCCATTACGAGTACCGTTAACACCTAGTACGTAACGATATATCGATATCTCGATATTTTGAAAAATATAGTAAACTTCCGTTATTTGTTGACTCACAGCTTTGGGTCCAAGGTGGCGTCTCCACAAACGGGCATTATATTGAATGACGAGATGGATGATTTCTCCACGCCGGGTGTTATCAACAGTTTCGGCGTACCCTCATCGCCCGCCAACTACATTTATCCCCACAAACGGCCCATGTCCTCTATGAATCCTGCCATAATAGTCGATGCCAATGGCGATGTGCGCTTATTAGTCGGTGCTGCTGGCGGCACCAAGATCACAACGAGCGTGGCAGCGGTATGTGCTCATTTATAATTACTTAATTATTCAAAATTGATCTTATTAAAAAAAAAGTACCAACTGCCCTTTCAGCCATATTTGTTAAGTCAATTTAAGACACACAAAACTTAAGCCAGAAATATTTCTTAAGCTTTTTTACTTAGTTTTATTTCAACCCTTTTTTTCCAAGTCTGTCCTGTTTTAACGGTCAAGTTCACGGCAGACAACTTCACCTTATCGACAAGCTAAGAAAAATACTAATCGATAAGTCTTATTTGTTTCAAGGTTATTATGAAGTATCTCATACGTCACGAGGGCATGAGGAATGCCGTCAACGATGGACGTCTGCACCATCAACTGATACCCATGCGTGTGGATTACGAGACTGATGTAAGCAATAAGGTCGTGGAGTATCTCAAGAAAGCGGGCCATACGCTGAGCGATAATCCCGGTGACGGAGGGTTTGCGGCAGTAACTGCAATTGGTGCTTTGGATGAACCGGAGCCATTCTTTGATCGTCGTCGTGTTGGCAGCGTTCACACCATACGGTTGGGTAATAAAATGCAACATTAGAATTCGTCATGATTTCGAATGGACATTAGATGAACGCTCGATTGGCGACATGCCATTTTATTTATTGAACTTAATTAGATGTTTAAATATATATTGTTATTAAATGTAAATGTTATGTTATTGAGCTGGATCTGTACATATGTACATATATTTGTTAACTGTAAAATTTTGTAATGTATTATACGATGTAAATAAATATAAATACTGCTCGAATATCGCAACGTCTTTGCAAATTTCAATTGCGCCATCTATTCAAATACTTATGTTATCCCAGGTGCTTGCGTAATGTTAAACGTAAAGCTTAACATAAACACAAATAAGCAACGTATAGAACAGTGGAGCAGCAGAACGTAAGCGTAAGAGAATAAGCCCGAAATCAATTCGTAAGCACGCTTGTCACATGTGGCTCATTTGTACCAAAACCGGTACATTTTTACTTTTATTTTAGTGGTACATTTTCTTCCATATACATTTTGCATATCAAATATGTAAATCCTTTTTAAAAATGTTTGAGGCCAATGCACTAAAAAGAACTTTAAATAGGCTTTTTATGTGATAGATAAGTAAATGAGTGCATTTTAACAAAAAGTTCCTCAATATTATCCACATTTGCTGTATGTGTTTGGCTTTGTTCTAGTTTAAATGCGCTGTACCAACATGAAGTTGTGCTAAGATCATTTTTTTTCTTTTCTTCGATCAATTTGATAAGTTAAAGTATATTTATATTAAATTATAAGCTCAATATAAAAAAATTTGTTTGGTATTTATAAAATTACGGTACATTTTGTTCGAAAAGCGTAAATCTGGCGCAAAATATTGTACTAGTGTGGCAACCGTGTTCGTAAGCGCAAAATCAGTGTCAGTTTGGCGTTATGGTAATTTTTAGTATATTTTGCTTATCGATTTCAGCCGGCATTTGCTGCGCATAGCTGCCGGTAGTTGGCGTTAGAGTGCAAACGTAGCCACCTGATGTGCTAGAAAACGTCAAACGCGTGGCAGTTTCACATTGAGTGTTTCTCTTTTTTTTTGTTTACGTTTGCACCGCAAATTATTCTGCATTGCATTTGCAAACGTTGTGCGCATTGCAACGCGTTATGTGTTAGTGTAAGAAGAAACAAATGTCAATTTTGCATTAAACGCTAACATTAAAAGGTGCTCAGCCGCTACGTTCATTTATCATTATCGACGATTGCCTTTTGATCGGCACTTCGCAGCGGCGGCTCACCTGGTTCTACCTCTTACACACACACGCACACGCATACACACACAGCACAGGCACACATACTAATCTTCACTTACTTTTCAGATTCACACAAATCACAAACACATTGACGCCGATTCATTCGTGCATTGACATCAACAGAACCGAAAAAATTCTTCAACTGCCGTTGGTTGACTAATTGTTGTTACCTTTTTGCTGCCTGCCTGCCGCCGTTTTACATTGTATACTCGTATATCAGTGTTGCTGGCGACGCTAACGTCGTCGTTGACGTCGACGTCGACGCTAGACACGTCAACATTTATTGGAGCTTGGAATCGAACTTGGATTTGGAATTCGAAAGATGCGTGTGAGCAACATTCGGAGCGGACGGATTTGCCGCTTGGTTCTCTGCCTCTTGGTCATCTTGCCTCTGCTGTATCTGTTGGCCAACTGGAGTGATCACCACAAGCGTGTCCAGGAGGCGTATCATATGCGCTTTGGCGGGCCCAAGTTCAGTCATCAACGCCTTGAGAGTAGGCCACGTGAACAGCCCAAGCTAATGGAGGGTATGTCGAGGCATTACACACTCACAAATACAAATACAAATACAAATACAAATACAAATACACTTACTTACCCATGCACATACGCACATATAAGTTGCATATAGTTGGCCCAGTACACCAAGATTGCAAAGGGGAATTATATGTTTGTGGCAGTGCATATAACAGACAGAAAGATGTATCTTCGACTCTATAAAGTATATACACCTCCGAGCTGATATAGCCGCTATGTCCGTTTATTAAAACTTATAACGCTATAGCGTGGATTTTGAAGGTGCTAGGTTTCATATAGTCGAGCCCACTCGACTATAGTTTTCTAACTTGTTTGCTTGTTTCAAGTTTCGCCAAGTGTCATTTGTTTACACATTACGCAGTGTTTGCATAAAGGCTAACGAGGTGCAGGCATCGCATCTGTGATCAAAAGGTCGGGGTTGAAGGACTACATTTTTCGATGTCCATTGCGTTGTAATAATATGAGAATTATTCCACAAACGAGTCAGTTCTTTAAAAAGCTACTAAAATAGTAAATTCAAATAAGTTAGCCAGAAAAAGTTAAAAAAAAAGTTAATAAAAGCTCTAAAAATTTTCTTTTTTCGGCTAGTATTTGCCCCATTTACTCAAGAAAAGAAACGGTCACGATACAAAAAAAGTCCACATGGTTAACAAATCTATCTGAGAAATAAAAAAGAATCTTAGAACAAATAAGGCTTAAATAGCTGTGAGGAATAACAAGCAGGTTAACAATAGGTTAAAATAGTCCAATGTTTAGTTAATTTTTCTCCATCTTTTGCATTTAGAAATGTCAAAATCTAACTATTTAATAGCTAAGATGGGAACACGGCTAAATATGGCCAACAAAGCTCGCAGAAGGTACAACTAATTCAACAAACTTAGCCTATTGTCCAAGACATGTTTAAACAAGTGCTGAGTATTTGTCATCTGATGATAGATCTAATTATGCATCTTTTAAAATGTTGCAACTGTATTTTTCCATTTGTGCACTTTAATTACGAGTAACATTTATTTTGTTAATTTTGTTACAGGTCTTGGAAACTTTGAACCGAAAGATCTGAAGCCACGCAAGGGACCAGGAGAGAATGGAGATGCGCACTCGCTGTCGCCGGCTAAGAAGAATGTGGCAGATGCCTCTGAAATGGAGTATGGCATGAATATTGCCTGCTCCGATGAGATATCGATGCACCGATCGGTGCGGGATACACGACTCGAAGAGTGCAAGCACTGGGATTATCCATATGACTTGCCCACAACCAGTGTCATCATTGTGTTCCACAACGAAGGCTTCTCGGTGTTAATGCGCACCGTGCATTCGGTTATTGATCGCTCGCCCAAGCATATGCTGCACGAGATCATCCTGGTTGATGACTACTCCGACAAGGAGAACCTGCGCACCAAGTTGGACGAATACGTACTGCAGTTTGATGGACTCGTTAAGATCATTCGCAACAAGGAGCGCGAGGGTCTCATTCGCACTCGTTCCCGCGGCGCCATGGAAGCCACAGGTGAGTGAGCCACAGCAGACAGTCCTTAAAGCGATTTAAATACTCTTCTGCACCACAAAAGTTCGTTGTTATCAATTAAAGCCAAGTGCTTAATCAAAACTTTGAAGTGTATTAATAATCGATTCATTATCTACATTGGTATTAATTATTAATCATCGACATTTCAAGTGGGTCGCCAGTGTGGAATTTGTAAACGCATTGAAAGTACTGAAATACTTCGTCGATCATTTAATCGGTTTATATAATGACTTTTCTTAAAATAATGATTTGGCTTGGAGAAGTATAAAACTATAATTATTTTAGTTTGATTTTGAGAAAACGAGAAATCAATTTCTTAATTCTGATTTTCAAAAAAGGTTAGAAACCTTTTTAATTCGTAATTTCAACTTCATAAAAGACTTGAAAGTTTGTTCAAAGACTAGTACAATATCAATGCTAATCCAATTTCGAAACTGTTTCAAATCTATTCCAATAATTTGAAAAATTTAGTTTTGTAATGCAAAAAAAGGCTGCTGTATTGGTGACTTGACTTGACTATTATATTGAGTATTAACTTTTTTATTCTTTTCAACAGGTGAGGTGATCGTCTTTCTGGACGCGCATTGCGAGGTGAATCTCAATTGGCTGCCACCGCTGTTGGCGCCAATCTATCGCGATCGCACTGTGATGACCGTGCCCATTATTGATGGCATTGATCACAAGTCGTTTGAGTACCGTCCAGTTTATGGCAGCGACAATCATTTCCGTGGCATCTTCGAGTGGGGCATGCTCTACAAGGAGAACGAGGTGCCGCGCCGGGAACAGCGTCGTCGTGCCCACAACTCGGAACCTTATCGCAGTCCCACCCACGCCGGCGGTCTATTTGCAATTAATCGCGAGTACTTCCTGGAACTGGGCGCCTATGATCCTGGCCTGCTTGTCTGGGGCGGCGAGAACTTTGAGTTGAGCTTCAAGATTTGGCAGTGTGGTGGCAGCATTGAATGGGTGCCCTGCTCCCGTGTTGGCCATGTTTATCGCGGCTTTATGCCCTACAACTTTGGCAAGCTGGCGAGCAAGAAGAAGGGCCCGCTGATTACCATCAACTACAAGCGTGTGATTGAGACCTGGTTCGATGATACACACAAGGAATTCTTCTACACACGCGAGCCACTAGCTCGGTACCTGGACATGGGCGATATAAGCGAGCAGTTGGCCTTGAAGAAGCGCCTCAATTGCAAATCCTTCCAATGGTTTATGGACAACGTTGCCTACGATGTGGTTGACAAGTTTCCCGCTCTGCCGGCCAATCTGCATTGGGGTGAACTGCGTTCGGTGGCCTCGGATGGCTGCCTGGACTCGATGGGTCATCAGCCGCCTGCGATTATGGGTCTCTCCTATTGCCATGGCGGTGGCAACAATCAGCTGGTGCGTCTGAATGCCGTCGGGCAGTTGGGCGTCGGCGAGCGTTGTGTCGAGGCGGATCTTCAGGGCATCAAGCTGGCCGTCTGTCGTCTAGGCACCGTCGATGGACCATGGAGCTATAATGAGCACACCAAACATCTGTTGCATCGTGTGCACAAAAAGTGCATGGCACTGCATCCTTCGACGCAACAGCTCTCGCTGGCACAGTGCGATGTCAACGATGGCTATCAGAAGTGGCTCTTCAAGGAGATACGTCCGCATTGGTAGATCCGATGATAATTCAACCAGGCGTTAAAGCAATATCTAACAAGGGTTTCAAATGGGAACGTGCACTGGGTCGGCTAATTGGGGGACATGTTGGGTTGGGAAATGCGTGGGTATGGGGGGGGGGGGTGGATTGCCGTTTTTAGACAAAAGGAATTTAGTAAAAATGAAAACAAATGGAATTGTTGTTGGTTTGATAACGTACATATATACATACCTTCAAACATTCATACATTCATACGAGTACATTTACATATTTTATAATGTACGAAATGAGAAGACAGAAATGGGCCTAGAAATCGGTTTAGTTATCGTAATTAATTAATTGTGATTTCTTTATATGATATTACAACAGATATTCGAATTAAATAAATTCACAAAATCATTTGATTAAGTTACGAAATTGTGGTGATAATTAAAATTCTCTTAAAAACAACAAATTAAAGAAAAGATAATTATAAAAGCTAAGCTATTATTTTTTTTTATTAGAAATTGCAATGTTATATTGTAATCGTCTCGATCTAAGTATAATGATGTATATAGGCCCAGAGATAATAAGCTAAACCGATTTCCCAGATCCCCAGAACTGTAAACTGTATATGTGCTTTTTGTTGTGCACAACGGAAGAGTGAGAGCGACGCACGAGAGCGTAGGAGATGGCACTAAAGGGTGTAGTATGTGTGCAAGCGGTGCCGCTGCGGGCAAAAGCGAAACAGAAAATCGTGTGTGCAATATATATATGTTAATATATACTATACATATACATATATGCCTTTTGCTTTAGCCTTGCCAGGACTATTTTCTATACTAATATAAGTAAACTATTTTCTAAAATTATGCGTATATTAATTCCGAACCTATCTATAATTCCGAACCTTATCGATATATTTATTAATTAATTGATTTCCTTTATTATCTAAGTTCTGTTGCTGCCACATTCCACAGACGCTGTATGACTATTTGCCAATCTTTAATAATATATCATTTTGATTTAAATTTTGTATGTAAATTTTAATCGTTTATCGATTGATTGCTCCAAAACACAATTAACAACTCACGCAGTTGCAGCGTGGCATAATTGTACTAATTTTTTTAACTATACATTCATATACATATATATACAATATATTTATCGTATATAAGTCTATTAAAATATTTACATTCAAGTGTAACTCTAGAGTTATAAGTCTGAATAATGATTAGAAATAAACAAGTTTTCTAAATACTAAATACAGCTGTAATCGTATTCATTTATAAACTATTCGAACAACTTGTATATATGCATATTAATATATTTATTTGTGATGTTTATCCAAGCAGCGAATCGAGATTAATATCAAAAAATATAAATCGATAAAAATTGGATCGAATTGTCGAAAAATCTCTAAATAATATCAATATATCAAATTATTAAAAAAAAAATTGTTGATGAAACGTAGTTGTAAACACAAAGTACACGCGTAAACTTTGACTTGTATAATTGCTAGTTTGAAATTCAGACTACCTTCAATTTTTCAATCTGCATTGAAATATTATTTATTTAGTTAAAATAATTTTGAATTTAATTAAATCCTGCCATGATTGTTGTCGATTATTCATGAAAATGGATTTAATGAACTCGATTAATAGTTCGGAATATTTTAAAACTACTTGAAAGTCGCTTCCGCGAAAATAGTTTTGTCGATTTTATAATATATTTTAACATTACTAAAATGAATATACATCTTCAGACACTTGCATGTTGTCTAAAGTTCTCGAAGAGCTTTTTGAAATATATATTTATTGGAAGTTATATTCAAGCACATTGTAAGTAGTTAACTAAGAATGATCTAGGCAAGAGTCCAAGCTCAAGCCCGGCCAAATTGATAATGAGTGAAAAAAGATTAATTCTTAAATTAAAGAAATTTGTTGAACGCTCCTTGATTACAGGGTATATCAATTAAAGTATACATCTATGAATTCATTGGTTTTTATGGATGAAATGGTTCAGAATATGTAAATTCGTATCTACAAAAAATATGTAATTTGTTTGCAGTCTGATTAGTTAATCATAACTAATATGTTAGCTGTCATTATTTTTAGATATGAGTAGGGTATTTCAAAGGTCTATTAAACTGAGTCCACGCGTCGCGTCGGTTGCACCACCTTCTTCAATGGCAAATGTGCACTTAATTATCTAGTTTTATTGACTCAGAATTAATGAATTGAACAATATCAACATTTGTTATCATTGACCATTGTCTAATCTTGATTGACTAATTTGAGATTGCGATGACACCCCATAAAGGTTTCCAGTTCCTGGGAAGTCCTCAAGCGGATTTTGATAAAGTTCTGCGAAATGTCTTAAAATAGAATTGGGAATTTATGTAGATAGTATGTATGTATGTATGTCACACAGAATCATATTATGTCCAGGCCTATCATCAAATTGGTAATAATAAAAAAGCTACCGTTCAATTGTCTATCAATTTGCCAGGTGCTGTTTATGTTGTTTATGATTCTACGGTACTTATCAGTCCAACTTGGCTAAATAGAGGTTTGTGAGTACCATATACAATACGATATTTTGATACATGGTTATGTTACCCTCTGATTAGACCGTTCCGCCTTAGTACCCAATATCAACCAATTGTTCGATTTAATTGAGTCATATGGCCTGGGCTTCGTAACGTTGCTACCAATCATTTTGTTGCTTTTAAAGGGGTCATGTAAGATGGTCATGAAGTTGGTAACGGCAAAACTCATCGAACTGACGATTCATTTTCGAATGTATCTATGTATCTATCTATCTATGTATGCTTCAATTACGGATCTAACTTTTATTAAAATATTAAAAGTTTGAAGGACAGTTTTTTTTTCTACTTATTTTTATTTTAAGGAAAATTTTAAAAATATTTTTTTTTCTACAAACATAAGACAAATAGATATTGCACTTTTTTTTTAATTTTTTCTAATTTTTTTTTAAAGTTTTTCTTCAATTGACTAAAAATATATAAGCCTTTAAAAATGCTTGCAAATTATGACGTTGAGAGGAGAATAACATAGAGTAGATAGATTTGAGATCATAAAATAGAATTCTAGACTTTAAAGGAAACGTGTATGTTCTTATTTTTATAGAGCATTCAGAGATCGTTGGCTCTCAATAGATATCGTTCTTGTTGTTGGATTAAACGTTGTCAGTGGAAATTGTCAATAGGTGTGATAAGAGTGGAGGTAGACTCATTGTGAATCGGAACAAAACAAATCAAAGGGTACCATTTGGTAGACAATGCTATAAATAATAAACAATTGGCACCTGTTGGTCTCATTTAGAACTTTCTACTCATCGCAGTTGGAACGTTTTTCAATTAAGTAAAGTGAAATCAAATTCGAAATGTGCAAATTGAGTTTGTGTTTATTGGTTGCCATATTTGGCTGCTTGGCATCCAGCAGTTTGGCCGGCATTGCCCGGGATAATTATTTACATCGCGACATTCTTTTCGTCGAGAATGTGCGTGATTTTGCTGCCAAGCATCCTGGATTGAATTTGCAACGTCTCGATAAGCAATCGGAGTCCCCTCAAGCTCGGGCCGTGGGTCAATCTGTGCGTTATACACTCGGAGCACATATCTCAGGTAAGCGATAGTTCTCAAGGTAGCGCCTAGAGCTATGCAACGTTTTTGTCTAACACACACCTTTTGTTGCCTACTTCCAGGCGATAGGTTAGTTGCCCAGGATGCCGATGTCTTTAACTACCCGACGACAAACGATGTCAGCATGCAGGTCACATATCCGCAATCCGGCGTTGGCTCCATCGTCACCTACGTGGAGATCATTTGCACCCAGGATAATGACGAGGGCAATGCCTATGTAGTTGCCGGCGGCATTGGACAGCGTTTCATCTCCATTCTGATCGAGGCTAAGCAGACGAATAGCTTTGCCTATCAGGCCCAGTACTACGGCTCCGATTAGGAAACTATCATTTCTAGTTAATACTTCATTTCCTGAATTTATAATTTGTTTTCTTTTGTAATAGCGATTAAATGAATGATTGTACAAAGAAACTATTTTATGTGGTTCGAGTACTCAAAAATGATATATGTACTAACATATTCAAAAATGTATACGCAGTCAATTGGTATTTTTACTTAATCGGAAGGCGTTCGTAAATCTGTTTCAGTAATCATCGCTGACAATATATATAAATCGATTTTGCTCACGCGCTTCCCACTTGAAAAACAAAACCTCAGCAAACTCATAAATAAAACTCTAAGCTCGCGAAATATTCCAAATGGAGTGCTCAATGGTTTTGACATTATCGGCGCCATTATTAATGGAACACTTTTTTTTTGTACTCACGCAACTTTCAAGCAAAATCATAAAATGCATTAACCTAAATTTCATACGCAATTCGACGGTTTCAATGTCAGGGAAAGTCCTTTCGGAATTGACTCATGATTATTTCAGATCGTCAGTAATATCTCAAAAACAGGTTCGGTTGAGATGGATATCACCACACACTTTTTCACACGCACACTTGAAACATCTTATCGATAGACATTATTAATTGATCTATAATAGAGTGACACCTGAAAGTGTTATAAGGTGATATTTCCAGGGCTGCCATACTTTCGACAGAAACTGTTCCAATTGTATGCTTTTTGGATGATGGTTGAAGCAAAGCTTTAATCATGCACTGTTCTCGACTCTAGGTGGCGCTGTGGCATACAAATGTAATAAAAAGTGTTACAGCTTGACAACCCTAAAATGTTTATAAGGCAATCAATTATAGATAAGAAGCCAGCGTGATATTGGTTGTATGAGCTCAACTATTAGATACTCTGTAGAAAAACTGTTAAGTAAATTTTGGTGATGATTCATACATATTGCGATGCGATCGGTGGTTCATATAGAAAGATTACTTAATTGTATAATGTATATAGGATATTTTGAGCATTTGACTTTAGTAATTTTAATCATTTATATATAGGATATTTAAGGCTTGCAATTGCAACTTATACTTTTCATTTGGAGTAAAACTGGCGAGTTTTTCTTTTAAATTCAAAACAATTAAGTTTTAATAGAATATAGAAAAACTCAACTACCCCAAATTGTTAATTTTATTGACTTCGAGTATGAAAGCGACAAATAACTCTTCAAATGATATCGCCAAAGCAAGTCAATATGTCGGTTAGCTGCCACTAGCCTTTCCATTTAGAAATGCTCATTTACCAGATTGTTTGCTTTTGTGCGCAATTATGTATAGTATAAGTAAGTAAGTGTATCAAGGTTAAGATTGCAAATCAAATTTATAAAAACACGCGCTGAGACGAATTTTAAAGCAAATCACAGTAAGAGCAGTAAGATGTACATACATATATCAATTTTCAATTGTATTATATTTATTTTAATGTATTTCAGAGTAAGCTCGGATTCCGTTCCGGAAACAATAAAATAAATTTCTATTTATAAATATGTATTAGACTACAATAAACGAATAAACTTAATTTAAATGTTGTTAAAAGTCTTTTATTGTTGAATCACTGTCCTTACACCGAAAGTTACTAACTGCTTACCATTCATGGGTGTATGAATTATAACTTTCTCCAGAATTGGATGCGTTGGTGGATGGCAGCCGACAGTGCGTCATAAGCACGAGTGGATCAGAAGAATTACATTCCTTATTTCTTAGAAAATTACATATTTTCTTTAGATAAGCAATAAATTTAAGGGCTGTCTAGTTTCTTCTAAAACTAGTTTCACAATATTTGTTTAAGACTTTTTAGAATTATTAACTACAAAATGTTTTGTTTTGCGGAAATAATAAAATTAAATTTGCAAATTTGGATAAACTATTCTTTATCAAATTTAATATTGTCGTTGCTAGAAAAAGTTATTATTAAAGATAAGAACTATATGAAAGAGCTAACTTTGTTTTTAATACATAAATCTATTGTGAAATTGG
This sequence comes from Drosophila rellima, assembly GCA_035043635.1. Taxonomy (NCBI): domain Eukaryota; kingdom Metazoa; phylum Arthropoda; class Insecta; order Diptera; family Drosophilidae; genus Drosophila; species Drosophila rellima. Next base: position 1,958,774 of record JAWNMV010000134.1, on the reverse strand, counting down.
TAAACAATTAATGAATCACTCGAAAAAAAAAAAAAATGTAATAAACTTAAAGAAAAGATTTTTAATTGCCAAAAAACTGATATTATATGATATTAAACCTATATTTATGAATTGCGGTGTAAATAGACAATGATATTTAGCATTGCATTGACTCGTGCAATTTGATACCGTATTGTATATTTATATTAAATTTTGTTATTGATAAAGAAAAGCATCATGAACTACGCACAAAGTTGGGCAAACAATGTGAAGTGGCTAACACGGAGAAGGAAGTAAAAGGCCCGTCTGAAGTGTCTTTAATCAAATGAAAATTAGATGAGAAAAATGTAACCAAATTTGTTACAATATGATGACGTCGAATCACGTGCTTAACAATCTGGTCAAATGATCGATAAATTAAAAAAGTCTTTTGCAATGTGGTTGTTGCTGTTGCTGTTTTGAGGCACACGCGAGACAAAATCGATCGATTGGCTTGGTAATTGGCAATACAAGTGTTCGCATTAGACCATGTCTAAAACTGTTGCCTCAAGTGCTTTATTTATAGAAACTGAGCAAATTATTGCCAATTAGCGGGACCCGAAAATAAAAAAAAAATAACAAAAATACAAACAACCAAAGATCGAAGAACAACAAGCAATACACAAACACCACTACCATTACCATCACCATCAACATCATTAAAGCCAATACTATAAACCCCAATTGCGGCTTATCGTTCAGTCGTTACCTCGAGTTGGCCCTTATCTAACGCTGACCGTCGATAAGAGCGTCACGTATAAAAGCCATCGGCAGTGCGAGGCGATGCACAAAACAGTCGCCAAATTGATTGCACAGCGCGCGGATCTTAAGCTCTTTTCACAGCGAATTCTCGATAAATCGATAGCTCGATTTACTCGAATTTTGCCAAAGAAAAACAAAAACAATACCAAACAAAATCCAAACAAAAAACTTGACTTGTGTGCGTGCGTGTGTGTATGTGTGTGTGTATCTCTGAGCTGCACATATATACATATACAAATATATATATTTTTTTAAATAAAAACTTTAAACTCAAAAATGTTGCAAGTGTTGCTTCCTCTGCTGCTGCTCAGCGTCAGCTCCATTGCTGCCCCAACGCAGTTGCAGTCGCCGTCGGCTTCTCAGTCGGCAGCGCAGTCGGCAGCGCAGTCAGAAACGCAGTCAGAAACGCAGTCAGCGCCGCAGCAGCGGGCCAGCGATTTAGACTTTACGCCCATTACATCGGTTAAGGAGAACGAACGCTTCACGTATCTCAATCCGGACGTGAAGCTTGTGCCGCTGACCAAAGAGAAACATGGCAAGGGGAATATTGTGTTCAGTGCCGGACAGCGAATTTCGGGTATGTAGCCAACTAATTGTATTATTTGGCATAAAATGTATATTCTTCAAATCATAATTGCAGGCGATAAGCTGCTGGTGAACAACTACGATGACGAGAGCTTCACCAAGGCCGTGGACCTTGAGGTCCTCATGAGGTATCCATCGGCAAGTGGCACCGGCAGCACCTTGACCAGCATTGAGATCTATGTGGACTCATCAGCCAATGATGCCGATGCCTATTTCACAGCCGGCGGTATTGGCAAGACAACGGCATCGCTATTGTTGACCTCGGACCAGACACGGACCTTCTCGTACGAGGCCTTTTTCTATGGTTACTAGGCTAAAGTGCACTTCTTCAAAGCGAAGCAAATAAAACAGCATCTTCAACTTGGAACTGAACTGTGATCGTCATCGCCATATCCATATATAAACACTCCTCCACACCTTCTCCTCAGCTCTCTCTACACTTTCAGAGAGAAAGCGACAAGTATTATAGTGCTAAACTCTTAAATTAAAAAAAAAAAAATAATAAGAAAGCAAATAGAATGAAAAAAAAGATATTAAGAAAGAAAATAGAATTTTCTCATCAAAAATGTTGTGGAACTCACTCAAAATTGCTCATTCAGTTTGTTTCTTCCCTTAGTTTTCTTACTCAGGCACTGGCTTATCATTCACACATACATACATATGTATATTTATACAATCTAGAATCGGGTAGATAGGCGTAGTTGTTTCGATTTCTTTCATTCAGCTTCAGCTAATTGAAATAGTCGTTCAACTCTTTCACTACTGCCCCTAGAAAATCTAGACATTTTTTGCAGTTACAGCGAGCGACTGTCATATGATCTAATACCTTGATAAGGTGGCGCGTGTCAATACGTGTCAGTTGACAACTAACTGATTATGGCACACGTCCAACGACTCACATCAAGATATTGAATCAAAAACATATTTATACAAAAAATAAAATAGATTTAGCGTGAATTTCCAATCCACTAATAAACTTATCAAATCAAGTCAACGAGTAGAATGAGCTACCAAGAGCTAGCTATCTTGCTCTAATCCACTGAGGAAATTAAAACTATCGCTTACACACCCAATCTAGGCGAATTTCAGTTAAAACTATTTGAATGTTAATCAAATGCTTTAATTCGTTTGTTGTACTTATTTCTAATGCGAGTGAAAATCTTTGAAGATTAATGCATTGTTAAAAAAATGTGACTGATTTGTCTTATCAAGCTCAAAACGTTATGTTTTGCAAGTTGGCATCACAAAGTCGCCATCTTCAGCGTCGACGCAAAAAAAAATCATCGTGACTTTTCAGAGCAGCTGACACATAATTTATGACTGTAGCTTAAGTAAATAACAACAATCAAAAAAAATATATATGTATATATATACATATATGTTTCATTCATTTGACTTAAACAAAGAATACAGTGGCTCTCGGCTCATTTCAACCAGCGCCTAGAATATTTTTTCATCAGTTAAAATACTTTTCAATTGCAATTTGGTAAAAAATTAAATTTAGTGTATATTAAAATTAATGTAACGCTTGAATTCAACCAGGTAACAAATTCGATTCGAAAACTAACATAATATAAATTAGAATATAGTTTTAGAGTTCGTTATATTTTACTCATCTGTCAAAAGGATAAACGAAATTTTTAAACTGCTCTTCTGCTTTAAATTTAAATAGATAGTTTCGTTTTTGAAACTTATTTAATAGTGCTGAAGATCATTTTAAAAGATAATTTAAAAAATTCGAAAATTGAATAGGAATTTACATTATGTTTCATAATTATGTAACAAAAATAAATCAAAGCTTAGTGTACATATAATTTGGTTACACTTATCAGCATTGAGTAAGAGAGAGAGAGAGAGAAACAAAAAAGAAAGACATAGCGAGAGAGAGAGGGAGAAGTGGATAAAACGAGCAAGAAAACACAAGAAGGGAGAAACAAAAAAAAGCTTATCCGAGTATTTATCGTAAGCTCGCATTGTTTAGCATTCATGAGTTCTTTGCGAAACTGCCAGAAAGACAGAAGTGAACAATTTTAAGCGCAATGAGAAACTCTACTTTTGTGTGCTGGTTCCTTTTGATAATTGCAATTTTGGGATCTGGCGGTGGAGTCGTCTATTATGTTTGTGTGGCACATAAAATCAGACTGTCAGGTGAGTCAGATTTGTCAAGTTGTTTGAGAAACTCATCAGTAGTATCTTAATTCGCAGAGGGGGATCCCTGCCCGAATAGACTAGGATTTCCTCCAAGCACTTGCGCTAAAGCCGAATTTTGTAAAACTGTGAAGGCCTACAAGAACATATCTGAATGGGTGGAGGGTTGTGGCTTCTATCAACCTTATGGCAAGGAGCTAATCTGTTGTCCTGACCACATGCCCAGTCCCAATATTGCAACCACAATTCAACCAGATATACCCTTTGATAGGGCTACATCAAAAAAACAAAAACTGTACTACAATTACTTGGGATCTATGGCATACCTGGATCCGATAAGAATGGACGACTATCAGTATCGATACACGGCCATTATTCTATCTCCGTCTCATGTGCTGGCAACGAGACTATCAAACATTTCAATGCCTGATAAAGTGATGCTAGGTACTGGCGATCCCACACAGGCCGTTGACACAGAAGTGGAATTGTATATAAAGGTACTATATAGCAAAATTATTTAAAATTTTGTGGTAAATATTCACCTATTCTTGTAGACATCCAAGGGTATTAAGCAGGATTTGATTCTATACAAATTGGAGAAGCCCATTATTGAGAATGATCTGCTGACAAACATAAGCATAGCTAAACTTTGTGACATTGATGATCTATTGAACTCACCAGTTATGAAGGCCTTGGGCTTTGCTCGAAATCGGACACTTGGTAAGAACTAGTGATGTAAAAATACTTCGAAACTTCGATCGACAACTCACTGACGTATGTTCATCGTGGATCGTTGATTTGCAGAATTATGTTTGGTTTATTATGACAGGAGTTGACTTTCGAAAAGTTAAGGGTCCTCCTAAAAATCGATATCTTATTTAAATGCAACGAACTAAATTTGAACATAATGCCATTCCTCTTGAAAATCTGTTCAGTTTTGGCAAAGTTAAACATTTTGAAGTTTGTCTGAGTTGTTATTGGGGAAAACTCGACGCATATTTAATATTGTGAAATATATCGCCAACTCAATTTATTGTATGACGACTTTTACATTCTGATACTGAACTGATATACAATGATTGGATTTACATCACTAGTAAGAACTGAGAACTATAATTTCTTGACCTCTTTCATATCTCATTGCTCTCATAGGCACAAACTGTGCTATGTTTAAGAAACAGGTGCATCTCGTCGACTTCAACAAATGTGGAAATGTAATAAGCAGTCCTGCTGCTCAGGATAATCCTGAGCCCAACACGCACCTGTGTGTCACTCCTGGAATGGATGACGGGACTCCCGGGGAGGATGACAACTGCTTGAAGTGTCTAACGGCCAGTTCGAGTGTCCTTCAAGTGGAGCGTCCCGATGGCAGCCACTGTGTGGGCGGCATTGCCACGCCCACCACCAACGATTGTGTTGTGAATGACGCCCCCATCTATTACACTATACTCCTGGGCAGCACATTTAGCAAATTAATACCTTCTCCCCTCTCAGTTTAAATGTTTTTCAAGCAAATGCAACTTATATGGAATCTAATATTTTTTGAATACGTATACGTAATAAAAAATTGCTTCTTTGTCATAATCTGTTAATATACCCTTACAACGGCAAATGTATGCAGGTGTAATGAATACAGGGTGTGTCATTTTTAATACTTAATAACGTGATTGATGAGGTATTTAAAAACTATTGCAAATACATTGTAAGAGTTCAAATGAAATAAAAATATATTAAAATACCTAATATTTCAAAATCGGCTTTGCTTTTATTTCTTTAAATTAATGAAACAGAAAAAATGGTGCACCCTATAGGGATCGATCAGGCCGATGAGCGAATTCATTTTATTTATTATTTTTTATTATTGTTGTATAAAAGTGCGCCTCTTTTAAAACGATAAGAAAGAGAGGAAGAAAAGCACTAACGATTGACAATCTTGACTGATTATCTTTATAAAATAAATATTAGTAATTCTGATTATTTAGTGTGGATTTTCCATAGCGTATCGCCATCTTTGAATTTGCCGAAGACCTAGATTTGAGAAATTCCGTGCGATATTTCTGTCGAATATCCAAGACCGAATATGCTTAACCAAAAAATAGTTTGATTTAAGAATTTAAAACATTATCGATGGCATAAAAAGCTTCTACGACGTAAGAAAGCTCTACTTTTCGAGTATTTCGAAAGCGATCGCGTTTCCAAGAAATAATATACATATATGTATATTAATATATTACGTACAGAATAGTGATAAGAGGAATAACAAAAAAATCAGGCACGCCGAAGATTAGAAGCTCTTTGCAGAAAAATATCTTAAGATATATTGAAAAAAATTATATAAATTTGTAGTACACATATTTGTTTTTGACCAATTGATTTATTTCATTATTATGAAATTGTTAAGAATGTATGAGATATTTTAAGAAACAATAAAGCATTTCGTACTAAATTTTTATTATATGCCCATTGTTCCTATGGGAGCTAATATTCTATTTATATTAGGCTAGTTCCGTCATATGTGCTGTACTGTACTTATAGTACCCTCTATAAGGGTATAAAAATTCACTAAATAGGAAGAAGTGGCGTATGTGATTTTGCGTTCCCAGAGAGTCAACTTAAAGCGCTGATTAAGTATATGCTCGAGCTCAGTATCTCACGACTTTGCCACAACGAAACACAATCGTAGCAAAAATTCAAATCATTCAATATAATATATAATGCTCTTGATCAGGGTATTTACGGTAGTGATAGTAGTGATATGGAGTGCTGATGCCAGAGAAAGACTCCGTTTCAAAGGTGAGTTGATAGTTTCTCTTTCAATACCTTTAGATTCTGTAAAATATATATTTAAATTCAGAGAATGATCGATGTCAAAAGGAAGGATTACCAATTGGCAGATGTAAATTGCCAGAGAACTGCCAGACACTGCCCGAGTACCTTAATGCAAGTTTGTTTACAATGGATGATGTGCTTCAATGTGGATTCAAGGATCCCTTTTCCTCCATGATGTATTGCTGTCCCGACGATCCACCTCCGTCACGGGCAACACCAACCCGACAGCCACATCAGTTAGTCATATCACTTAAGTTTCGGATTATTCTCTCGATACTAAACATGTTTCCGCATTCAGCATTCCGGGCACTCATCTGGTATCTCTGGAATACCTGAAGCCTGTGAGACTCGATGACTTTGTCTATCGCTGCACGGGCATTGTTTTATCCCCGTCTTTTGTCCTGGCAACGACCAAATGCATTGGTAAGGATATTATTGGCAGGCCCAATAAAGTTCTACTCGGTTCCAGTGATCCTAGGCATTATGTGGATTCACAAATTGAGATCGAAATCAAGGTACTGTTTTCATTGGAAATGTGCAATTTAACTGCGAGACAGAAGAATGCATCTTCTACTCTATATATGTACATATAAAGTATAAAATTTCTTTATCTGTATTATTAGTCGAATTATTTCTGGCAACCACTCAGCATTAAAGTACTCAGAAAAGCATAAAAAATGTTTATGAAGCAAAATATTTGAGGTATTTTGTACTTGATTAATGAAATTCCGAGTTGAATTTCATCCTTCCAATTAAATAAGGAATTTTGAAAATTTATATTAAACATTTTATCACGATCGGATTATTGATAAAAAAGATTTTATAATTTAATATGCGTGTGTATGCAAATATGATTTAGAGGAATATTAGAGTAGAATAATCTCTTGATAAATTCATAAAAATATCAAAAATAATATTCATTTAAATATCAGTTGGGAAATTGTCTCCAAGTACGTTCAAACTAGTTTCGAGTGTAGTTGATCAACTCCACTTCCTTTACAGAAATATACATCCTATAATAATGAACTGGTGCTCTTCGAACTGGAAAAGGAAATTCCAAGAAGCCAATTGTCGGATAATGTGAGTACAGTGACGCTTTGCCACAAATCAGATTTGTTGGGAGAACCAAACTGGTTTGCAATGGGCTATGCGTATAATCAGCATGAAGGTAAGGACAGTCTTAACACTTTATGGATTAACCTTTTAATTGATCAATTTACAGACAGCAATTGCGCTTTGTTCAGCCAACAGTTGCGACTGGGCAACTCCAACGAATGTATCAACATGAGAAGCAACCGTCAAATAGAGGGCATCCGTTTGGGAAATTCACATCTGTGTCTTTTACCCGAGACTGGAAACTTGAATTCCAATTCCAATTTCAATCGGAGGGACAACTGCTCGAAGTGCTTGACAGCCAGTTCCAGTGTCCTCCATGTGCGGCGCCCCGATGGCAGCCACTGTGTGGCGGGCATTGCCACGCCCACCACGGACGAGTGCCTCGAGAATCTGCTTCCAGTGTATTATACAAATATTGTCTCCAATAACCGAGTCAACGATTTTTTCATTAGGATTATTATCGATCGACTTTCTGGAACGGATTGAGTCGAGCTTTGAATTTATTCAAATTAATAAATTAAGAATTTTTTTTTTGATTTTATATTTGTGAAACCAAGTCTGTAAATAAATTATCTTCAAACAATATCTAATATTCCATACTCAAGTAACCAATCGTATCTATTCTTACACCTTAAGTAATGCTTTCATACATATATAAATTACAACTAACCTATATAGAATATATGTTTTTTTTTAACTTGATATAGGTGTATTTTACTACATATTAAAAAAATATTTGAAATACGTCAAATTTTAGAGTTAAAAAATATTTGAAATTGGTGTACGAATGATTTTTGATAGGACTTCGCACTCATTTTTTGGATTTCATGTTTCCTGTTAAATATGATAGCTGCTCCTTTTACTGTAATATGATAATTTAACTAACAATAGTTGTTGAAGGGCTAAAAAGACTTTTTGCTACCAGTTATATAAAAGCTACAATTAAATTTGATTTGTCAATGCCATGCTACATCGTATGTAAACCGATATTAAATTTTTAAGCTTCCATAAAGATTTCAATTTTTAATGCTTTTTTTTTTTCGACATTATGGTTTTTTTTTATTTTAACTTTAAACTCTAGCCTTAAAATAAGTACAGGTTAACTAATAGCAAAAACATAGAATGAATAAATAAACATAGAATGAATATAATTTGACACACTTAATTTTTAGCAATATATCATAGAATGGCTTTCTTAAGCTTCAACATTATTTTACAACATTTGCGTTTACATTATGTTTATATCTGATTTCTAAAAATATTTATGAGTAATGGGAACTGTATAAAAGTTCACCTGGGAGGAGCTTGATTGTTTTAATAGCAAACAACAATTTGCATTTTCCCATAAAATATTACACAAAACAACAATCTATATATATTCTGGGATACAATCAATCCCAATCGGTGTGAAAAGTTCGGTTATCTTGGAATTTCTTAAATCTAGTGAGAAATACTTGATTTAAGCACGATTTGATTATACCTTCGTACGTTCGTACCTACGTAAATAATTTGACGATCGATAAAAATGTTTCCGATAAAATCAACTGATCTTGGCTTTTTTGGCGATTTCAATGCTGAGTGGTTGCATTTTATTCGCGTGTATTGTGTTAATATCCTGAATACACACTTAAAAAATATGCATACATTAAATGAAGACTTTTAAACTAGTTTTTTAAATTGTTTTTTTTTTATCATAAATATTTTCCTTTTGTTAAAGTTCAAAAGCATAGCGTGTAAAAAGCTAGAATTGCACGAGAAAAAGCTAGAATTAAGTGGAACGGTCAACGCTAAGCTGCGCTTACAGGCAACTGCTGCTACAGGTGACGGCGACAGAGGCGACAAGGGTGAGAGTGAGAGGGAGAGGGACGTTAGCGGCGTCACTTCCTCAACAACCGAAACGAATCTGGACTAGACGACGCGTCACGACGCTGGCGTCGACTGCGACTGCTGGCAATGACGAACGATGGGGAGATGAAGCTATCGATGCTTAGTCTCAGTCTCAGTCTCAGTCTCAGTCTCAGTCTCAGTCGGCCGTTGGCAGAGCGACAGTTGATCGAGAGCCAGCCAAGGTGCCAGTTGAGTTAGTTGTTGGATCGGTCATGTCACCAGCCAGAGTGATAAATGTGCTATTGACGCTATTTTGGCTTTGCTTGGGCCGCGTTAGGGGCTACTACAGTCTAGAGGGTATGTTCTCTCTCTCTCTCTATTTATTAATTTACAGCTGTTTAATGTGCTCACTCTCTCGCTCTCTCTCTTTCTCTCTCTCGCTCTCCCTATTGCAGTGGGTGATCCCTGTCCGACGCGAGATTATCGCAGTAGCTGTCAGCCATCCGAGAATTGCAAGACATTGAGGCAGTTCATCGAGAGTAAAAAACTGACTGTGGAGTCGGTGCTGAATTGTGGCTATACCACAACGGATGAGAAGATTTGTTGTCCCCTCGACGCAGATCAAGTGCTAATGCGTTCCTCACCAGAAAACACCACAGTAACAGCAACAACAACAACTACTACCACCACAACAACAACAGCAAGTCCACCCTGGCTCAGCATATTTAATACAAATCGAGAGTATTTACAGCGTTCTGTGGCCATCGTGGATTCTCGTAGTCCGGACATCATTGTCTTCCCCAACAGATCCACCGGAAATGACGCCGCCTGTCGGGCGCCTTTGTATGAGGGCGACTGTATGCCCGTCTCCAAATGCCGCAGCATGGAGATCCTGATGCGACAGCAGCGTCTGCGGGATGAGGATGTCTACACCTGTCGTCGGCCCGTTGGCACCACGGAGGAGATCATCTGCTGCCCCATCAGTCTGCCACTGCAACCGCGTGCTCAATTTGGATCTGCCACCCGTGTAGGTATCCAGCTGACGCCATTTGAGATGCGTCGACAGTCGAATGATTTAATTCCGGGCATTGAGCAGGCGGTGGACGTTACGGTAAATGCCATGCAGCTATTGGCTCACTACAAATATCTGGCGGCATTGGCATATCCGAATGCTCGATTCGATGGACATGTGCATAGCTGCACGGCAGTGTTGTTGGCGCCACAGTTGCTGCTCACTTCCGCCGGATGTGGGCGGCCAAGTCATGCGGTGTTTGGGGTGGCGGATATGCGGGATGTGGATGAGGAGGATGACGATCTCGTGGACATTGCAGTGAGTACATTTCTCTCTTCCACTCTCTCTCTCTCTCTCTCTTTCTCTTTCTTTCTCTCTCTCTCTCTCTCTTGTTCTCTTACTACACACTAATGATCGTAATCCAAGTTATAAATCGATTTTTTAATCGAAATATCAAAATCGTCAAGAACAAAATCCAGCTGTCGATATATCGTCAAAACAGTTATCGAGCTAAAATGGTTACCGCGAAATTCGAGTTGTAGATTTGTCAATGAATTTTTACATCAATAATTTTTAGTACAACAGAAGTCATATAAACTTGAAACAGTTTAAATGTTACCAATTTAATAAAATCGAGCTAATTGTAAACACTGAATTATAAACCTAAAGTGTTAATGTCTTTAAAACAAAAATCGAGTAGTCGCTATATTGTAAAAAAAAGTATCGATTTAAAGAACTTGAAAATTTTTACATCACTACTACTCAAAAAAGATATCCGAAATTCCGGAATTTCGGGAATTTATCAAAAATATTCTAAATACATACTAGAAAAATACGTGCTTAAGTCAAGAATTTTAAACTCGAATTTTGGAATGTTTTTTTTCTTTCACGCTTAGAATATTTCAGTCTACCGGCAGGATTTGGCGGTGATGCGTCTGCCTCAACCTCATCCAGGGGAACGGGCTTCCGTGTGCAGCTCCTATGAGCAGACACATTGGCAGGCCAAAGAACACCTTGTGGCCAGCGGCTGGGCCAAGGGCAATGGTAAGCCTCTCACTTACATTTCAATAACAACTCTGTATTCTTAATGCAATCTCAAATCCGTATCCAACTTTCCAGCTAGCGACTGTCCGCTCTATGAGCTGCCGATGCGTCTGTTGCCCTCCGCCGCCTGCAAGGATATTGCCAACTCCGGCGGAGTACAGGATTTGCCATCGCGGCATATGTGTGTGGAGCCCATTAATCTCACCTCGTTTCGTGCCGCAAATTCCAGTTCCAATTCATGTCTTCCATGTCCCTCAGCTGTGGGCAGTGTCCTTCATTTGCAGCGTACGGATGGCAGTCGTTGTGTTTTGGGCGTTGCCACGCCCACTGGCGATGATTGTCATGCGGAGATAATGTACTTTACGAGTCTTGTGGATCGACAGCTCTTTAAATTTGTCGAAGATCTGCGACTGATGCCATAATAAAAGCGGGGCAAATATAAGTAGCTTTCAAATGTGATTATTTTATTTACTTTAAATGTACAAACACACAATTTGTTCTTAATCTTAGCCAAGTGGCCACCAGTGAGTACATTTCGAGAAATGTAACTTTTTTTTAACTAGACTTAAATAAAACAATATATATAAAAACAAGACATCAACTGGAATTTCATTCAAAAGCCACATAAAATCAAAACTATACAATTAGTATAATCTAATTACAGCCATAATTTAAGGAGCTAGAGCCTTGAGTCTTGGCATGCTAACATTAAAAGGTCTTTGCAAAGTATTCTGAAATTTTCAGCTGATTCATTGCAGAAATAAACAAGTTACGAGCATTCGCAGCAGAAATATTGAAATTGTTAACTGCAAGCACGATTTGACGTCATTAACAACGTGCAATGTCTGACGGTGAAAAACACGGTACTATTTTTAGATTTATAATAACGTATCACTGCTGCCGAAAAGCCTGGCCTGAAGACGATTCTTTCAGGGGACAAACCCAGCTAACATATTAAGTTAATTCAACTGCGCTCTGACATAAACTCTGTGTATTCCCCTTGAATCATACTATGTATTCTTATTGTTGTTGTCATTGTTGTTATTGTTGTTGTAGTGCTACTGTTATTGTTGTAATTGTTGATTATGGGTTGTTTACTTAGCAAGCTGCGAACAGCAGCAATCGCTTTGGACCTGTACTACCTACATACATACATTTACACAGAAAAAAAGATTATTTTAAAATTGTAGTTTAAAAATTTTGCATTTTTTAAGTATGTATTCAAAATATTATTATTAATTTAACCGAATGCGCGGATAAAATAACCAGCACTCAGTATTCAAATGTTCAAAAAGCCAAAAAAAAAAAATGGATTTCATTATAATAGATATACATATATTTGGGTAGAAATAATTGAGAAATCGTACTATCATGTATTTCGTACCTGATGAACAAATTTCGAGATCATAGGCAAGGTTTGGAAATGATTTTATGCCGAAATCCTGTTTGTTTTTTTCAGTGTATTTGCTGAGTTGCGCTCAGTTGCGTATTCGGATTCTGTGTAATGCTAAAAAACAAACCGGTTCGACGCTCACTTGCTATCAACAAAAGCAGCAGCAGCCGAAACAACAACAGCAACAGCATTAACAACAACAACAAGATCAACAACAACAACAGCAATAATAATAATAATAATAATAATAATAATAATAATGCTTGGCCACGGCCACAACTCTGGCTCTGGCTCTGGCTCTGGCTTTGGCTTTGGCTCTGACTCGATCTCTTTCTCTGGGTCGGCCTCTGTCTCTGTCTGTCTCTTTCTCTGGCTCTGGGTATGTTTCGGGTCTGTCTGTCTATAGCTTCGGCTACGTCTGGGTTCTAATCTCAGCTTCAGTTGCCAAAGCGACGCGTTGCTGTGAGGTAGTCCGTTACCCCAGCCACTTCCACAACCACAGCCACAGCCACTTCCACAGCCCCAGTCCCCAGTTCTCCCTCCTCGAGAGTCGAGACTCGAGAATCGTGAGTCGAGCTACAACAACAGCCCCGAGCAACCCGAGTTTGCAAATCGACCGGCACCGGTTTCAATTTGTTGTTGTTGATTTTTTTATATATTTTTTTTTATTCAGTTTTATTTTGTTGTGTGTTATGAATTTTATACACTGATTTTTGTATTCCTGATTTTGTGTGCTTTGTTCTTTGTGTTTTTTTTAATCAAAGTGTTTGAATATAAATATATATATGTAATTATCTATACAACAACAATAACAAGAAGTGCATTTGGTTTGTTCTTATCAATCGGAGAGCTGCAAAGCTGCGTGTCAAAGGTGCGTCTGATAATTAACCACAACAACAATTTTAACAAAACAACCACAACTCCAGTAACTTCAATAATCAAAATAATAATATTAATCTCATCAAAACTGGTGTAGTTTTCTTTTTGAATTTAAAATAATACTATTCAGAAATAAATACAGTGAAGCTGCTGTGACATCATTAACAGAGAAATGTGTGAGATCCAAGTTAATTTTTTTTGATTTGACGCAGTCAAACCTCATCAACGGGCACTTGAATAATTTGGGAAAAACTGGACTGGTAGAAATTCGTATTCATACTGATATCCTATTGCCAAATGTCGGCAATATCATAAAATAACATTTACCTGTTTTGAGGTTTATGCCATGAACATCATCAATTTAGTTTAGAATCAAAATTTATATATTATAATTTTAGAGAACACTGTGTTTATAGGCAACATAGTAAGATATTTGAGCATTTATTGAATTAATTAAGTAGTGTTCAATTAATTCGTGAATTACAGCTCAATTCATATGCAATGCAATACACGATCAACTCTAGAATTATTGTCCAACTGAAATATTCGAAAAATTGCAACATTATTTTCAACATCTGTAATGATTCACACACATTCAATGTGCCAAAGACATCAGTAGATTGTCTTCTGCTCGAGAATCGCAGCTGATACGAAAGATAATTTGTTAATTAGCGGTAACGTGTTGTACAAATGTATCACATTTTTGTATATGTGTTTCCTTATTTTTTTTTGCTCCACTTAATGAAGCGAATGTTAGATAAACGATTTAACAATCGAATTGCTTGCGCCTATTACAAAATACGCATCCGAAACATTTCAAGTTTTTAGCAGAGTTCAGCGATCTATCCATGCCAAATATTCGCTTGATAAGATACAATAGAGAAAGGGTAAATGAATCACAGCATTTAATATACTCGTATGTTAACGGAATTTCGCATGGGGAAATTCCATTGAGGTAGACAAATATTTTAATGTTATGTTTTGAGGTTGGCTTGGGTTTCCCACTACTCAAAGAGCTTATGTCCAGAGTTGCAGATTAGATGTGACTTATGTACATATGTATGTACAACAGTTGTTTATAATTGATATTTGGGTCAATAGCGGGTTCATTATTATCAGCAGAAATGCCTCTCTTTCCCCCTCCATCACTATCTCTCTGTTTAAAAATGGAACACACAAAAAGATGAATGAAATACAAATAAATTAATTTCATTTCGAAAGACTTACTGTATTAATTTGATTGTTCTATATTCAATTATATAGACTCAAGATTCAAAAGCATTTTTTAAAAGATTTGAAATGTTCTTCGCTTTACGTCTAACTTGAGTTGTCTCAAGAACTAAAGATCTGAAAAACTGAGTACACTTGCTTCTGTCGTGTTTCGTGTTGCTATCTGCAAAATAGCAACAATCAACAAGTATTATAATTAACCTACTTACACACCAAAGAAAAATAAAAAATATACTAATGTATGAATTTCATATAGTTATTCTGATTGATAACAGGGAATACAAATGAAGAAGAGCACACAATTTGCATGTCAAGTTGATGCAGAAACTTCAGAATCGAGTTCAAACTTAAAAACAGATTTTATTTAATATCCGAATTATTCAACACGTCCTTATCTATTCATAGTCAATATTGGAAATTGTTATACTTATTATTTTAATCGATAAACTTTTTCAATGGCTTCAAAAACAATGAAAGCAATTTCTAATATTCACAAATTTCAAACTACATACCAATTTAAATACAAGCCATAAATAAACAAATAATATGTATATAGTACCAAATTAAATGTAATCAATAGTTCGTGTCAAGTAGATCAACAGTTGTTCGTTAATTTTTGTTATATTCGAAATTGCACCCCCCCAGTGGTAAATGAGCGGTTGAATATTGTATGGAATAAAGTGCAATAAACAATATGAAGAATTTTTGTGAAATTTATTTTTGTGTAGTGAGGCAATACATTAAAAAATCGACAACTCGGTTAAAATGAAAAGTTTAAACTTGATTTGATTTCAAACCAGCAGATTACAAGTCAAAATTTACGTTTTTATTTTGCATTTATAATTATGTTAACTTTTAGAATGTT
Organism: Drosophila rellima; assembly: GCA_035043635.1. Classification (NCBI taxonomy): domain Eukaryota; kingdom Metazoa; phylum Arthropoda; class Insecta; order Diptera; family Drosophilidae; genus Drosophila; species Drosophila rellima. The sequence continues at coordinate 1,943,066 of JAWNMV010000134.1, read as the reverse complement.
TTTTTATAACTGTGCCCATTGAAAATAGTCAAAAAGGGTATAATGGTTTTCTGAATTGTATGTAACAGGCAGAAGGAAGCAGCTCCTACCCTATAAAGTATTATATGTATATTCTTGCTATGTTATTTTTAATATAAATTAATTTAAACAGAAATTTCTCAAGCCGACCAAAGTTTTAATATAGTTTCTACCTCAATTATTTTTGATTACTTTAGAAAGTCTTGCTTTCCCTTTAGCCCTCTGCATAGTTTGAATTCGAGATTGGTGTGGTGATCATGTCGCTGGCCTTGGCATTACCCAGGACAATGAAAGCCAGTCGAAGTGTTTTTGCAATTTTAATACTGTGTGGCCTTTTGCTATCCCGGCTGCCAAAACTGGAGGCACTTGAAGGTTCGCATGGGTCGATGTCCTTTTCGAGGGGACCCGAAAATAATAAGATTCGTTTCAGAAGGCGACCCCTGTACCATCAAGGATAACCAGCCGGGCATTTGTAGATCCTCGTCGAAATGCGAGCCCATCGTTGATAAATATTTCAAGACCGGCAGGCTGACAATCAATGATATTCCCAGCTGCGGCCTGGGAACGCATGAGGAGATTGTCTGCTGTCCAACTGTTGCATGCTGTCCGGATGAGCCAGGGTAAGGATGGATCGGGGAGGGAGTGTTGCTTTTTGTAATTGTTCCCGCGTGCTTTGAGCCAATTGTTGTTGTTGCATGCTTCAATATTGTTAGCCAACCAAGAAGTTGGCGTCTAACGCAATGCATCTGATTTACATGTAGCCCAAGACAGGTCGTAAGCACCACTGCCCGAACAACCAGAGCAACGACAACAACCACAACAACGACAACAACAACAAGGAGACCAACCACAGCACCAACGACATCGAAGTTGGATCAACAGTCGTCTTTCTTTGATTTTCAGCAACTTCTGAGCAGGAAGACAACGAAACGTCCGTCGCCAGTGCAAATCCCAGTTGATACCAATGGACCAGGAATGAATCCATCTGCAGAGTCTCCAAAGCCATCGCCACCACTGGAGCCAACTTGGCGGAGCATGGACCGGTTTCAGAGCATTGGTCCCTTGGGACCAGCGCAGAGTGTGGATCGACAGCCGAAAATCATAAACAGACCGCAGTCCATGAGGATGCAGGACAGCAGGAGACCAGGACGTAGACCATCAATGCCGATGAGAATGCCAGGCCAGGATTCAAGTGACTTAATACAGCTGGTCAATGATCGACTGCGTCAGCAGGGGATGAACATTGTTCCAGCCAATGAGGTGGCCAAGTTTGAGGCAGCGGCAACAACGACGAGCACAGCACGTCCAACTCCTGCACCGACACCGCCAATAGCGTACTTCGATTTGGATTTGGATCCCTGGGCACCGTTTCGCTTTCGGCCGAGACCCGCGGACGAGCTCAGCTCGAATGAGTTGGGCAATGGCGTTGCTGAAGCATTTGGGTTTGTCACAGTTTCATGCATGACATCAATTGGCCCTAGCCCCACATTCCTGTGCCCAAAGCTCTGAGCATCCCATCAGTACTCATCGCCATTCCATTTACACTTCCAGATCAGATACAACCACGACGCGAACTATTCAACCCACGCCAACGACTCGAGTGGATACTGGACCATCTACTGAAAGAGCGGCGGTACGAGGTAAAGCAAAAATGCTTCGTTCTACAACAAAATATTTTAAATAATGTCGTTTCGTTGAAGAAATTTTCAAGAACGGGTTCTTCTTTTTTTAAATAAATGCTCTTAAATTGGGTGCGAAAATCATAAATCAAACCATAAACAAAAAATCGCTGAAAAAACTTGATTTTAAATTTCAAGTTGAAAAATATTGATTTATTCGAAACGCATGAAAAAGTTCGTAGTTCTCATAATACTCCTTTACTCGACAGGTACTGAGAAATAAAGCTGTAAATTTAATTCGGGATTATATCGAGCACACAAAATGCTTAAAACAATCCAGAACGCTCTTGATATAAGGAATTTCACCCACGTTCTTAAATTATGAACTTCGTATTTTTTAACTTTACATGATTTTTATCTCAGTGTAATTTTGTGAAATTAAATGCAAACATAGTTTGAAATTAAATCTTATTTTATATAATAAAAACTATATTCCTTTCATAAGTCGGAACAAATCCGTTCATCATACAGAACCTCAATTTCGAAATTCATAAACAATTTTAAGATATGAGCCTTCTAATAACATGCTTAGATCGCTTAACCCCTCAAAGTTTATTCAAAAGTTCATATATTTAAAAATCTTTATAGTTTCCAAACTAACAATTCGATTGTCATTTTAAGCTTGTCGGCAGATTGAGGACCGTCAGAATTTAAATGGCTTGTCACCGCACATCCTGGAAGGCATTCCTGTTGAGGATGGCTTTTATCCACATATGGCGGCAATTGCGTTCAGTCAATTCGGTAGGATTGATTATCGTTGTGGTGGTTCCTTGATCTCTTCCCGTCATGTCCTGACCGCTGCCCATTGTGTCAATACTCTGAGCGACACGCCCGTCCATGTTCGCCTGGGATCTGTGAATATCGAGGAAGTAAATCAACACTATCAGGATATTCCCGTGACGGTGAGTTCTATTCTATATATATTTCCTAGAAAGTTATTCAGTTTTCATTGACAAGTATTGTTCTATGTCCGACAGGGCAATATAAGGATACATCCGGATTATATCAGCAGCAGCAAGTACAATGATATTGCCATACTTGAGTTGGCCGAGGATGCCAAACTAAATTATTTTACATACCCGGCGTGCCTGGAAACGAATCCTGCGGATCCCCCAGCCAGTGCCAAACTCTTTGTGGCCGGTTGGGGCGTTATGAATCAGACCAGTAAGATTACATTCATGCACAAAAAAAAACAAATTTCAAGTATCTAGCTCTTATAGAGTCTGGGGCTATTTAAGTGGCTGGGCACAGGGTATCCTACAGTCGAGTACACTCGACTCTAGTCGCACTTCTCAGCGAGCAAGGCGAACACCGCTTTTTTTAAGTATATATTCAGGATATTATTGCTAACTTTACTCAATAATCTTATAAAATGGCAACCACTCAGCATTGAATAATTTATCTTGTGTTATTAATTATGCTAATTAGCTATCAACATTTCCACAGATCGCCGCACCTCGAAGGTGTTGCTGCGAGCCCCCTTGAATATTGTGCCGCTGGATCAGTGCAAGTTGTCCTTTGACGATCAGCCGACTAGCAAACGATTCCTCGAGAATGGCATCATTGATTCGCTGCTCTGTGCGGCGGACGGACGGCGACAGTTGGCGGACGCCTGTCAGGGCGACTCCGGCGGTCCATTGGTCCTAGAGCGTGATATTGTCAACTCGCAATACACGATATTGGGCGTCATCTCAGCGGGCTTCGGTTGTGCTACCAAAACTCCAGGACTGTACTCACGGGTCGCATCTTATTTGGATTTCATCGAGAGCGTGGTGTGGCCAAATAATGTAGTTTAACTAATTATCTAAACGGATCTTCAATGTATAGTGCTAAATTGTAAGCAAATCAATTTTTAATACAAAATTCATATATGTTAAGTAATAATATTCGTTTAAGGCATTTCTTTTTTGGGGTCAGTTGAACTTTGCTATGGTAAATTCCTAATAAGTCTGAAAATTATTATACTTTACTAGTATATATTATAAAAAAATCAAACTGATGGGCTATTATATTTTCCAATTTTGACTGCAACACGATAAATTTTGGAAAAAATAAATAAATACATGGTAAAAAATAGACATGGTTAAGGTAAAAACACAAACACAAAATGAGTGTTTTCTTGGTTCTTTTTTAATTTGAAAGACTTTGAAACATATTTTAAATTTAAACAGAAGGAAATCCGGGCCACAGTGCTCTTAGTATGGTCTTTGTTCTTATTCATGTAGCTGGAACGTTCAACTGGTTCACACTCACATGCCAGCTGGTTCGGCTGTTCATATCGTTCGTGGGGCCATTAACGTGCTCTCTGTCATCCATTCGCCTACGTAAACAGAGCCGAAAGAGCAAATGTCAAAGTCAGATGGGGATATTGAAAGCTCTCTTTAGTTGCGCTCTTTCGACCGCATTGCCAGATGTGTATTGAAGATAGCAAAAGCTTTAAGCTTTGCCGCCTACTGAGCTTTCATGACTACTCGCATTTGTGTTTAACCGTTACAAAATGCCGCTGCCGGCGAGGTGCGTTTCCTTTTAGCTTCTACTCCCCCGCACCACGCACCCCTCGGCTGGCTTCTGGGTCCCCTTCGCCAATACGCAACAACTGTTTCAGCTGCTTCTTAAATGCTGCTGCTGCCGTTTGGGGCGCCTCAGTTGGTCGCGAGACTGCGTTGCCGTTAGTTCGTGCCCAGCAAAAGGAAACCGACAGACGGAACAAGCGACGCTTAGGACAAAATTACTCTGGTTGTCGCTGTTCTTGTTCTTGTTTATATTTATTTTTTTTTGAGTGAACACTGCTTGTTATTGTTATTGTTATTATTGTTCTCGATCGAAGTTGCGCCGTGCGGTATGCAACGATTTTTTGGCGCGCCCATTTTGAAAATTTAATTTAACGGTTGCAACATTTTTGGCAGTTACTCAATGTAAGTTCAATTTAGTTGTTGTTTGTTGCGTGTTGAGTGTTGAGTGTATTGCTAATCATATTGCCCACATAACATATTGACGCATTAATCACAAGCTGGGAAATTGATTTCAATTGTACATCTGTTTCAACATTCGATAAGCAATGGAAACATTCAAACACACAAATGTCTGTACTGTAGCTTTGGGCCATTTGCACAACAAAGGCCAATATTTGCGATAAATTCTGTGAGCCCTATTCGACAACAGGTGCTTGAAATTCGGAATACTTTTATGAAATATCACTCAAATAAATATATATATGTATATATGTATGTATATGATATTAAAGCCAACCATCTGGTTTATCAAACTACATTAAACTTTAGCTTTAACAATCCAAAAACAGACGCAACAAAGTACACAATGAATTTCAGGCAATAATTTCCGAAAGAAAGTTTATGAAAAAACGGTTTCTGTAACTTTAATTTTGTGCGCGTTTTACTTCAAATTTGCTGGAAAGTTCAGCTGAAACTGCGAAGTTTCGAACAAAACGTGCCCCAAGCAACACTTATACAAAGTTGAGTCCAATTGACTTTAAGTACTTAAGAATTCTCATTTGAATTCCGTAAATTAAATTAGAGCTAGGTTATCTACATATACATATGTACATATGTTTCTATTTATTTCAAAGATATTTTTCTTATTATTATTCTCGTTGCTTTTATACTGTATTTTTATATCTTTAGATAAAAAACTTGGATTTCATTTCTAATTTTTAGTAAACTTCTTTTAAATCTCAGTTTGGTTTATGTGTGTTTGTTAAATTCTTATAATTGTCCGTAATTTATGGCCATTTGTAATAGTTAATAACCTGAAACTTTGAAAACTTTTGAATGTGGTTTGTAAAAGATAAGTTTAAGATATTTGCGATATAATATAAACACTGGAAACTGCATTTTTGTGAAGCTTTCAAAAATTTAGTTTATTAGCTATGAGGACGCTGTGAAAGAAGACGATTGGATAAGCTTAAATCTTATACTAAAAGTTCTTTCTAACTAAATTAGGAACACGAAATATTAGCGCGACATCTCTTTGTTATTTAAGATGTTTTGCAGTTGATTAAGAAATTTGTTAAAGCAGCCAAGCATTATTTAAATATCTCCACTTTTTTTGATGTTGTACTTTACTTTCATTAATATTTCCTTATTTTATATGATTAAATGTGAAGGTCTCGAGCTCTAAGTGCCTTTAAGCTTTACATTTAAAGCCAAAAAATTATAATTTTTTATATGTACACATATAATTGATATGAAGAGATCATAATATTAACTTCTACGATGTTACAATTCGTTTCCTTTATTGAAAAATTCGCGTTTAATTTAAAAAAAAATGTGAGCAAAAAAAAGAAGATATATACATATTATTTGCCAATATGCTAGATAGCTCCACCTCTACCGATAACCAATCGCTTTAAACAATTAAAGATTACTTTTGAAATAACTTATTTTTGTTAACTAAGTTACTTAAAACAATGAATCCGATGACGAAATGATAAAAGAGTTGAGACCACTTCAATTGATCCCAAATATCAACTCTGTATTGAAATAACATTATGACATTAGTTTGTGTGACAGTTAACTTCCACACTTTTATTAACAAGTGTCAACAATTTGTTAAAACTCCACGCTTAAGTTGTTTGCGTAACTTAAATAAATTTCGATATCATGTCATGTGTCAATGATGTCTTATCACTATAATTGGCAACTGGAAATTTGTGTATCACTTGACAAATTGCCAGAAAGCGACAATGTTCACGCTCAATCGGTCAATCAATTAGACATTATGAAGTGTATTTTAAAGCAATTTGTTGGCATTACGTTTGCCACCAATGGGGGGAGGGGGGTGGGGGGCTAAGGAAAGGAATGAAATGGAAAGGGATGGAAAGTTAAGGGAAGGGGTTTGGGCACCTGGAAACTGTTGCTGTTTGCTTACATGTATGTGTGTGTGTGTGGGTGTCCTTCGAATGTTGCTGCTGCTGGTGGCGGTTAGAAAATGTGGCTATAAATGTGACACTAAGTTAATAAATTTATGGCCAAAACACACCCAGCTGATGTGCTGTGCTGAGCTCTGTTTGGCTACGACTAGCTGCTAATTTTCCTATCTGCCCATCAGTGTTTAGGTGGGTGTGTGGGTGTGTGTGTGTGTGTGTGCGTGTGCGTGTGTGTGTGTGAGTATGGGTCAATGTCACAACACCGCAGCGGACATCAACGAGGCGGATGCCAAAAAGTCGAGGATTGTGTGTCGTTGGCATATTAATAATATTTTTATTGGCCGCTTATTTGCCTTTTGGGGCGAAGTTTCCTATTCTATGTATATATGTGTGTGTGTGTAATAGAATGCATGTGTCTGCTACTGTGTGAGTGTGAGTGCTTATGAGTGTGTGTGCTTAATACTATTCTAATTTGAGCTGACAAATACTATCACCCTCCAGTTAAGACCTATTTTAATTAATAAAAGCGAGTTCAGATAACAAAACAAACCAAGGATATTGTCGAGACCCCGACTACGAGATGGCTGTTATACGTATTTGAGGTCTATCGAAGAATTTTTGAGCTACTATGGTATACAAATTACTTCTTACATTTAGCTTTAATTGCCAAGATGGATTTTTGTGGTATGCTCAAAATTAAATTGCGTGGGTGTCAAGTTTGGTTTATCTAGCTCTGATCAAGAACATAGATAGATTCTCCCAGTTACATTGTACATTCCATTCAAAACAACCCTTATACCCTTAGACTTAATATGTCCCAGATCACATACAAGGATGTTAAACGCTAAGTGTCATTTGGAATACCCTTAACAGTATCGAGACAATCAAGTTCATTCAACAAGTCCAATGTTTTTAAGTCGTGTATTCCCCAATAGTGCAATAATACAAAGCATAGCAGTTAGACGACTTCAACTTGCATTTAGTCAAATGACTGGCTGACTCTTTGGATTCTCGGCTGACAAAATAATTAACATTCTGCCCCATCCCCCTGCATCTCCTACTCGTAATCAAAAAAGTTGAGGCAGGTCACAGGTGCTTCTGTTCATTTCTGACGTGTTTCAGCCTGTCAACAACAATGTTATTTAATTTTTTTCTACATTTTTTTTGCTTTTGCTTTTTGTTTCATTTTTTTAAGTTAATGACAAGCCGGGAGCTCATTGAATATTCATTTGTTTGTAGAAATTTTGCTGAAAGCAATCACAAACGCCCTGTACTTGTGTATGTGCCGGAGAATTGCATATAAATATTCATAATTTATTGGTAATTTTTATGGAAAACACTCAGCTCTTTGCCCAAAGTGTGGGGCAATTGTTGCCATTTTCATATTTATATTATTCTCTTATAAATTTGTTAGGCGCCAACTCAAAAGTATTAAAATTATAGCATACTTTTCAGCGCTCAGCCAAGCAAATGGTACGCTTCACACATCCACCAAATGCTTCATATCTTCTCATACACAATATTATAATATATATACATATATATATGCGCATACAATTATAAATACTCTAGGGGAATTCCCCTTGTGCTTGGAAGAAATCAGAATGGGCGGGAAAACGACAATTGCAAGTTTTGGATGGATAATGTAAAGATTTGGGGGGAGAAATCGGAAAAGTTTTGGGGTCAAAAGAATAAGAAAATGTAATTTTAAATTATTTATTCTTAAAAATTATAAATACACGCAAACTTCAATTATAGTCATATGTAGTATTTGATCATCTGTTAAGTTAATATGAAATCAATTTGGTTATAAATATAAAAAATCCAAAACAATATTACTTAAATGGAGTATTCGACGTTTTCTAAGCATTTTTCGAAAGCAATTTGTATGTATATTTAAGCTATCACATTAAAGTTCCTAACCGGAACCGAACGTAAGCGAAAAGTGTTTTGCCTTGATAAAGTCAACAATTCAAGTATGAAGTGTCAATTTCACTGGAAGAAATTTTGTGGGCAAAAAAGGGATTAGGAAAATAAATTGATTAGAAGGCTAATCGACTTATTTTGTGGCCAGTTCGATAGATGTGCTATCATTTATTTTGTCATTTTCAATTTAGTTTGGCAAGAAGCAACAGCTCCTGTGTAGATTCCAGCAACTGCCTCAACATTGTGACAAATTAATAGTGCCAGATGGCGAGATTAGACATCCAAATGTTACATTTGCTTCAACTACATATTTTCCAACGACTCTGTGTGGTATGTGTGTGTGTGTGTGTGTGTGTGTGTATGTATCTGTGATGTTGTGGTTGTGCCTCTATCAGTCACTATTCCTGCAGTAGCCAAAGCCGACTTAAGCACAGATTTCGCACAGATACTTTGATGTTGCTTTGAGGAATGCAGCAATAAAAATGCCAACGCCAGAAAGAGAAAATATGGTGAATGAGAGGGAGTGGGGGGGGAGACAGAGGGGAGTAACTGAAAATGCTCAGAATGAGGCTGAGTCCAATACTTAAGCAGCTAATGGTGTTAGTTACTTAGTCGGAGCAGGAGACTTCACATGAGGCACTAGGCTCAAGATTTGTATTCCAATCTATATATATATGTGTGTGTGAGTGCTTGTAATACACATAAATTTACACAAGTTCATTTTTGTGTAGCGCGTAAATCTCCGCACAAATCTCTCATTTCGCTGGGCAGGAAAATAAAATAAAAAAGGCAAAACAAGCGCCTAAAGAAACGAAAAGGCAAACAACGTTACAAAACTCGAAATGAAACCAAAAAAAAAAAAAAGAAAATAACATAACTGTTTTTCACACACACACAGACACTGAGAGACATACACAAATGACACATATACTGATATGCTTATATAATGCTCTTATAGTATGGCACTTAACTCTGACAAAGAGTCAACTGAACTCGACTATGTGATGATAGACATAATTTTATTTTATTTCATTCTCGTTTTTCTGTAACTGTCTCTCTCTCTCTCTTTCTCTATGTCGGTGTGTCTGTCTGCTGTATGTGTTTTGGGTTGAAAGGTCGTTGACAATGGTAAAACAACTGAAAATTTATGGTTTGGCATTAAGGAAATTTAATCGATTCGCTGCAGCACGTGTGTTACCACTGCCCCTACCAAAGTATCTGCCAACTTGCCCCCTACTTTCCCATTCCCTGCTGCCTGTGCTCCTTCTAACGCTTTTTCCTTCCGTTTTCTGGTTCCCAATAGGAGCAAACTTGGACGCGTGCCTGCGCCTACGCTTGCCTCTTCCTCTTAGTCCTCCCCCCTTTCATACTCCCGCCTGAGCACCAGCAGACAGAGAGAACGCATCATAAAATTCTTATTTGCACGCACGTCTACCTTATGAAATTTGTATAATGAGAAAAATGGAAAACGTATGTACATTTATTTGGAATTGTTAAACGAAACTAGAAATACCCTATCTTTTGTAGTACACATTCCATTGGTTTCGTGGGTGTTTTAGCGATACTAAAACTAATAGTAACCAATATTACTGTTTGATATTTAACCTCCAATACTAATAATATTACTAATAGTTATTGATCTGTTTGAGTTGTTACCAATTCTTGCTACAAATGTAGAATTATGTCAATTTTTGTTATACCATCATCCTTTCAACTTTATAAATTTATGTTCTTAATTTTTAAAGTAAATTTAGGTTGTTAATTAAAATTATGGCGGGTAATTTTAAAATCAAGTAAAGAAATTTTCTAAATTCTCATGCAAAATTTTTGTTGAGCGAATTAAGTTTGTACTTAAGCTTTGTACGTTTGTATATTATAATGCAGCATGCAACATTTTGCTGCATCTATCGATTACTTACTATACTTTCCCAAGAATTGAGTTTACTCTATTTGCTTCTGTAATACTACAGGGTATCAAAACAAACTGAGTCAAAAGTTTAGCATGTGAAAGTTTTTGCTGTGCGTGCGTGAAAAACGGGTAAATAATTTTTGGGTTGTTGTTGTTGCTTCAGTTGTTGTTGGTGCTGTTGCTTTTTCAGCAGATGCTGCTGTTGGTTGTTGTTATTGCAATTTAATTGCCTGTTGCTGTGGCTGGCAATTAAAAATGTGGAAAATGTTGTCGCAGCGCTGTCAGCGCACAAATTTTTGACAACAATTTATTTGCCAACATTCTCGTTCATGTAGTATTACAAAATAAACATATTTACAAGCGGACATTTTTGTACAGCTATTTAATATTTGCAGTTAAAATATATGGATATAAAGATATTGACATCATGTTATCTAATGTTGTAAATAAGAGACTTTGACAAGTGTCTCAATTAATAATTTGTTCCATTTATTCGCAATTAAATATTCGGGAAAATATAATTAAAATGGCCTATTTGAAATTGGTCGATTAAGAGATACTCTGTAGAAAACATGCAATTGCCTGGTTAGAAAAGACAATATTGTTACCTTTATGTAGTTTTCTAATACATTGATTTTTAAAAATAATTTTAAAAATAAATATGATACATTTTTAAATAATACAATAATATCTTTTGACCCATACAAATGAGAAAAGTCCGCTTCTATTTTCTTTTTTTTTTAAATTGGAATTGGTCAAAAATAAGGTTTGCCAGATAAACCTCCTTAATATCAGCTAATGTCAGCTCAGTAATTAATAATAGATAGTTTTAATTGAGAGAATCTTTTGATATAGTAAGCACATTTATGTACTTGTGTGAGCACATTGGGCTATGATATTTATGTATCATCAGTTGACCCAATAGATTGGTAGGCAATCGAGCGGGAAAAGTGTTGAGTGCTGTAATTTTCAACAGTGCTCGCCAAAAGTATCGGATCGCCCATCGAACGACAAACGGCAGCTTGTCAGCTAATAGAGCCGAAATTAGCGTCGCTAATTGAATTAGCCTCATGGCAGCTGGCAACTGGTTAAAATGGCTGGCGGAATGGCAGTTCGCGAAATGTCGCCATGTTCCCATCTGAAATTCGCTGCTGCCATTTGCCTCTGGGTGGAGCGGGTCGGTGAGTGAGGGGGGGGGGGTAGACTCTTAGGACCCAAAATTGGTCTGGCGGGCTGTCAATTAGCCTGTAGCCTTGCTTCAATTTCAAGCCTTTTAAAATTGCCGTCCGCAAATCGTCCGCTTTTACTTAAGTTCTGCATCGTCTCGGTTCTCTTGAATCCCTAACCTTCCATTTCTCTTTTCCTTCGCAATTCCGTTTTGTTGCCTCCCACTATCCATTCAAATTCAAATGAACTCATTAAACTTAATGAATAACAGCGTTGCGGCATAAAAAAATGACTGCTGACAGCATTTGATGGACTTAAAACTGGAGCCAAAATCGACCGACTAAAGTCAACCAGCTTAATTATAATCAACAGCGATTTCCAAAAATTTTCATAACGTAGCTACTTATAATTCGAGCGAGATTAACAAAATTGCAAATGATATAAAAACTAGTTAATTGAAAGTATTTCGACGTTTCAATAGGCTGAAAGTACTTAAAGAATTCTATAGAAAATGAGGCGATTGCGCTTTTGGGAACACCTGCGAAAATCCGTTAAATTTGAAGAGCGCAAGCCTTCCTCCTACCTTAGGTTAAGTGCCCCTCTTAGCTGCTTTTGTCATTTGAATTGCCCTGTGTCCCCGTCGACTGCTCCTTGCGAGGCCCTGAAAACAGTGCGCAGGTGTAAATTCCGACCGCAAGTCGCTCACACGAGAAGCCATTGAGTTTTGGACCGCACGCGCCGCCTGTTTTCAATTGCGCAACTTGAAGTTCATCAACAGTCAGCTCACGAATTATGGTTTTGGGTGGATTGGTTTCGCCAAAGTCAAGGGTTGCCCAATTTGGGAATGGGTTGCCAGCCCTGCGGCTGTCCATTTAATGCCGCCGGCTTCAAAACGTCTTCAAAATGCTTTTCAATTTTAAACTTTACTCAAGCTACAAAGAAGCTGCTAAAATTAAACCTTTAATGCGGCAATTTTCAAGTCCAGCATAGAAGGCTATTGCCATGAGAGTGTTAATAATTTATTTCGAAAACTTTAACAGACTCTGCAGATTACAATGTCTAGCATCAAAATATAAATTAATTTTCTTTTATACCCTTTTACATTTTGTCAATCACTTAAAGTATGTTTTGTTTCACATTTTCATTTCTCACTTTACTCACAACTTGTTTCATTCATTCGATTACTTACTTCCTTTGAAACATTAGTTTTATATTCCTGCATGCTTTTTTCACACTGTCCTTATCTGTTTGTAATTTGTTGAATATTTTTACATAATTTAAAAAATAACTACATTTTATATCAGATTTACAATGTATTTACTTTGTCCTAAAATCAGTGGGCATTTGAGGATTTATCTCCGAGACTATCTTTGCTTTATTCAAAGCTTCTTTTAAGTTTTAATTGCTTTTCTGCTGTGTTCATTCATTTTCATCTCTTTCATCACAACGCTGCTGTTATAACTTCTTAGTTCTCTTAAGTACTTCTCACTATTCTTCAATACTACGTTTTTCTTCTTTTATTTGCATTCCTCTTCTGTAAGAATACTACCATTGTATTGATAGCTTCTTTAAATTTCTTCTCACTCTAATGTAGAACCTGCTTCTCTCTTGCCTTTTAATTGCTTCTCTCTTCGCTTCATTCGCTTTCTTTCTCTCATTAGTCAAACAATTCTCGCTTTTCCTGACCTCAGTACACTTTCGCTTTCCATTGTTAATGCACAATTTCTAAAAGCTTCTCCCTGCAAGTGTAATAGCCGTGTCAATGATTATGTCACTCATTTTAAAGAAAATGAATAAGAAAGTATAATACTCGCTCGCTGTGTGTTCGTATTTAAATGAATACTTACTCGTAAAGTTTTAGGCATGTGCTGGCTTAGAGTGCCACTTGGTTAAGAGTACAAGTGTTGTTAGTTAAATGATTGATGTCTTAGTCAGCGTTGAAAGTTGTCGCAAAGATTATTTATTTGGTTTGTGCTCAGGTTTCTTTAACTTATTTACTTGCCGTGTGTCATTGACAATGTGATTGCGTACTTTAGCACATTACGCATACGCCTCGTATGCTGGGTGGGATTTTAAATGAATTGGAATAAAATTAGCACATTGTCACCATGTCTTTATTGTCGCTGTCGTTGTCGTTGGCATCGTTAATTTTCAGTCGCATTTTGTGTTCTCCATTTTATACTTAAAATGGGGCACTTCATTTTTTAATAGCAATTTATTAGGTACAGGCTTTATTTTGCCCTTGCCTGGCAATTAATTTGGTACATTTATTATGTCGCGTCTTTTTAATCTGACAAATTTGTGACTCATGTAGCCCGGCCCTAATCCTTGAGCGGAACAGATAAAAATTATATGAGATTGCAGCAGCACTCAGTGTCCCTATTCTTCCATCCTGGCTCCTTCGTTCTGCCACATGCCTCGTACTTTGTGCCTCATGCCAAATGCTTCGTGCGTGGCGTTTTCTTATTGTTGCCTGACCCCAAAAAAATGCAAATGTGCTCGACATTCATCGTTTTAGGCCCCAAAACACAAAAGCGAAAACAAACAAACAAAAACACAACGTTTCAAAGCCTATGCGAAAAGTATTCGCACCGATGTGTAAACAAACGTCTGCAGCCCCGCAGCGGCCCCCAAAGTTCAAGGATATCGAAGCGTCAGCGCATTGAAAACAAGCTGCGAACTACGAGCTGCGAGCTGGAAACCAAGTCAAGGTAAACCAGCCCCGGGTCAAGAGTCGAGTTTAGTCAACGCTAAGCCTTACACTGAATCACTTACAGTCAGTCAGTCAGTCAGTTAGTGAGTCAGTCTGTCTCTCAGTTTGTTGCTGAGCCAAGACAATGCAGGACAATACAAGAATAGGCATGTCAAATATCAAATACTCTTTTCACTTGGCTGTCAGTTGCCGGTTGTTATGCTATATGCTCCGAAATCTTATACAATTCTTGCGAAATGGATTTCTTTTATCTAACTTTTATTCAAAACTCGGTGTAGAGTGGTATGAAGTTGACGCTACAATGTGTATTTAAAGTAAATGTTACTTAACATCTGTAAAGAGAACATGGCAGTTATGTTAATATATTTTAATAGTGAGGATAATGATATCTATATATATAGATTATGTGATCTACACCCCTGTTAGTCTGATATATTGACTAACAGACTCTATTTTTTTAACTAATTTCAGACTATAAAAGTGCTTATGTGTTACATTTTCTCTCTCTCTCTCACTCTTTCTGTTAAGTTAGTGCTAGTTCTGTTCTTCTGGGGAAGACAGCTGTAAGCTAACATTCTGTTAAAGTTCTCCCAGCAAAGAAAATGTTCCATTTTTATTTACTTTTTGTTCATTATCTCACTGATATGTATGTTAACTGACTCGTCTTATTTTTAATAGTCATGACATAATGTTAAGTACGCTAGGCATCTGTTATTTTTTTTTTTCGAGGTATTCGTTAGTTTGACTTAACTGTTTCGCCACAAAAAAGCCCACGTCAAGAAAATTGTCATATAATTGAAGGAAGGGGACATGAAGAGCTATGCAAATTAATGGGACTCCCGGCCGATGTCTAACTCAGATTGTGATCGGCATTCGTCAACGATTTGGGGATTCGCACATTGTCTTTTGAGGTCTGCAGGGACGTGAGACCTTAGCCGCAAAAATCAATATGCCTGTGTGTCTCTAGAGACGGGTCGGCAATTAGTTCGCAGTGCCCATGAGATTGTCAGGCATTTCAATTTTAATTTTTGTGCTAATTTGCAATTAGGCAAGTTATTTCGGCTGCAGTGTGTGCTGTCTATGAATGTTGGCCATTTGGGGTGTGGCACATTTAGACCCATTTCTTAAAAAGCTAAAAAGTTGCTCTGCACTGAGATTAATCATACGCACCGCTAAACAATTGAACAGTCACAACTATTTTGGTTTTTGGGCATTGAGTATGAATAACTTAGAGAGTTTGTAAGTAAGTTGGGCTACTGGCCTGGCTACAGGCCATTGACCAAGACCAATTCTGAGCATAGCCAACAGCTGTTTTCGGTATCGTTTCAAACATCCAACGATTCTCGTATAAACTTCATGTCGCTTTGAATTTTTGTTGCTATTGACAATTGGTCGGCGTCCACTGGGGGGTGGTGGTGGAGGTGGTGCAATGGTTGGGTGGTGCTACAAGGGCTGATTTGTTGAAAATTGCAGCGAGCTAGCGAGTCAATGACCGACGATGGGCGCCAGGCACAAATCCAGCAACTGAGCAAAGGAGCAAAAGGAGCGGCTGCCACTGCAGAAGTGGGCGTTCCACGAGGCGTTGCAGCATTGAGCTCAACATTCACTAGCAGCCGTTGCCCGCATAGACAACGACAACGACAACGACAACGCCATAGACAACGACTTCAACATAGACATCGCCATCGACATCGACATCGACACAGACAACACACAAACACACACAAACTCGACGCCTTTGCCAATGGTCTTTGACTGCACACTCGAGTTGAAACTTGTGAATTTCTAGAGGCGCCCAAAGACCCACCAAAGAATAAGAAGAAGAAAATGTCACCCACTGTGCAAGCCGCCCAACGTCTTCGTCTTTTGCGCTTTTATAGTTGTCTTGTTACTCAATAAAGAAGCAGAAAGGCAAAGCCGAAGTAGCAAAATCAAATAAAACGTGACGAAAATCAAAACGAACTTTAAATGCTCTATCTGTTAGTATATAGTATATAGTTTTAAAGTGTGGTATGATAAGATTATATTTATTTATCAACCTTATCGGTTTACTTATGTTACAAGTCAAACATTCTCTAAATACAATATAACTTGTTTATAGCTCAAATAACCCGTTAATAAAATGAGAATTTGCAGAAATATAAAGATGTGAATATAGACACCAAATTAAACATATTATAAATGAATTTCATAACTTTTCAGTGTACAATACATATAAATTTAATCTAAGTTATTATCAAGTTTAATATTATTTTCTATACATTGAAAAAACCAGCCAGGTTTTCTCATATTTCTCAACATATAGACTATCTAGAACGAGGCTTCGTAAATAAATAAATAAATTTAATCAAAAAAGAGAAGTTTTGAAATTAAAATAATTAATTTAAACTGTGAAAAATAAGTTTTTAGCACAATCAATTTTTAAGCATGGACGCGCCCAACCGCGTTGGAAAGTGTTAAGACTCCACATTGGGTAAGGGCACAGGAAAATCAATGCTTAAACTGCTGTGAATGTTGAGCAGGAGTTGATCAGCCAACGGCTTGCAAAATCAATTTCCGTTTAGGGTTCGGCGTTAAGCAGAGCAAAAGTCTAAGAATAAGAAAGAGAATGAGATTGAGAACGGGAATAGTTACAGCCAAATGGGAATGAGACTGGGACTGAGACTGATAAGAGGATGTCGACTGGGATTGGGATTTTGTTTGGGAAAGTTACTGGGAACGGGAGTGAAGCCACTTAATTACTTTGAGTGCCATAACTACAAGTATTTGCCATACTACGAGTACTCGCAAAGGTTGGCAAAGTCCACACGGCTTCCCGCTGTTCATTTATGCAGAAAAGTATGCAATTATTTACACGCTCTATTGCCATAAGATTGAGAGATGTGGACGGAGCATAGAAAGGGAGGAGGAAAAGCGGAGGAGCAACTGTTGCGCTGACGCTGATGACAATTGTCCTGACGGTCCATGTCGCTTGCTGTGTAAATTGGCTTGATTGGCACTATTAAAATAATTAGCTTGCTTCCCATTCCCATTCTCATTCCACTTCCACTTCCCCTTGCCCTTCATCCTGCCTCTTTCATTCTCCATTCAGTATTGTATTCGCATTGCGGTATTCCCGGTTGGGCTTCCACACCTATTTATACACATACATATACCCTTTTTGCAAAGGGTATTATCATTCTGCAACAATAGGTGCAGGTGCAACACTGAAGGCGTTACTGACCCCATTTAGTATATGTATGTAAATTTGAATATATATACCTATTTACATATGTACTTAAATGCATATCATATTATAAACGGGCCAATGAACTGTGTGCTAGTGTGCCAGCTTTTGGTGTGAAGTTGTAGAGACTTTGCAGTAATGCAGTTATTTTTTTCTTTTTGCTTCGATTAGTTCAATGGAGTATTCTTTGGCTTTGGTCAAAGCGATGCAATTGTAATTATAATTATATAATTAGATAGGCAACAAAGGGGAATATAGATGTACGAACTGAAATTTACATCATAGAATAGTCAAGAAACTATTTAAGATTCTTTAAAAACAAGTAGAAAATAAAAGATTATCATACATGTATTTGGTAAAAAATTTAGTTTTAGAGCTTTAAGAAAGTGATGAAAAAATGTAGCTTTCCATGGAGATGCTTTAAGTTTGTTTTTACCGTTCTGCGATACATCTCAATCATACAAATATTTAAAAAATCATTTTTAAAAATTCTTGTTAAGCAATGTAAAAAAATTTCGAATTTTAGCATGTTATTTTCAAAATACAATTGTTTAATTTTTACTATAAGCGAATCAAATGTCAAGAAATCAGCAATAAACACTTGAGCTTTTAAAGCCAAAGTCAAATATTGGTAGACATCTGCTATTACACGTACATAAATACATATCTCAACTTTCATTTATTTATAATCTGAAAGACGCTGAAAAATGAGCTTCAATTAAGTTCCCTATAACAAATTATACGCTAGAGTTTGCTCCGAGCTAGACTACCATAGTATAAAATCTTCTAAGTAGGGTATTTAATCTTCATCAAAACTCGTAGAAGATTCGCATTGGAAATTGCGCTGACACACATTGAAATGATATAATTGCGCAATTAGGGCAAAGTTGATCTACATTGCGAGCAAGTGAACTGAACTCGTATCTACAATTGGCCATTTCCTGTGACACCACACCGACCCGAAAACATTAATTGCACTTCCTTCGGCGCAGACTGGACAATGAGTGCACATTATATATATATGCATGTGTTATATACATATGTTAATATTATATAAGCGTGCAATTGTATAAGCTTACTACGATTTAATTCTATACTGGCAACTGAGTAAAGCCTATTAATATTACAATACTATTACTAAAATTAGCAATATTCGAAATTAAAAACGTCAAATTATAATTATAATTAAATATAATTTAAAAAAAAGACAATGAAATTCTGACATGCATGATTTGCACATCTTCAAAAGCGATTTATTGGAGTGTGCAGTCGAGTGGCAAACAATGAAATTGGTCTGTATTATAAATATTTACTGTGAAAAAGAAAATGAGCATTGAATGCCTAACAAATGAGCAATAGATTAAAGAGGATACAAATGAACAAAAGATACGAGTTAGTTCCCAAATCTAAAAATTGTTTTTCAAAGTTCCATAAAAGCTTCAATGTGGCAGGCGCATAAAACAAAACAACAATAAAAAGGCTGCCTCCGACTGAAAATTAAAGTCTAAAGCCCTTAAAAGTCAATTGGTAAAGGATATAAACACACACACACACCAACGCTCACAATCGCACGCTCGCACACACTGTCGCATATTAAATGGATAGACAAAGTGAGCGCAAATTTTTTTTATAGTCATAAGCCAATGACAAATAAAAGGACATGGTAAAGCAGACAGTAAAAACGCAACAGCAACACCAGGAAAATAGAACATTATTTTCAGATGAGAAGCCGAAGATGAGATGCCGTTACTCTGAAAAATATATGAAGTATTTATTTATCAATACAAATTAAAGTAATTTGAAAAATACTTTTTTACTTTTAATTGTTTTGGGATTCATTGTAGCCAAATAAAATTGAACTGGTCTCTTGAAAAAATACGACACTAAGATTGAATATGATTATCAGTATCGTCATAATTTCGGCTTTCACATTTAATACTGCAGTACCATTTCCTTGCATCGATTTAAGATATGCTCTATGACATTTAAATTTATCAATTAATGATTATGCACAGTTTTGAATAACATTCCCGAATTAAAAAGTAATTTTTACTTAAATATTAAATCCAAATGTCAACGAAGCTTAACGGTTAATAACGGTTTATGGCTCATAACACGAGAGTGAGCTAAGTGATTGGCCTAAGTAGGATAACAGAAATGTTTAGAATAGAAATACATTTATATTTTTCAACAAAATCTTCTTCTAGAGCAACGTACTTCAATCAACGATTCACCAACTGTTTTATGATATTCAAATAGTAAGATTCGACAAGGTCCTTAATAAAGGCCCATATTCCATTTGATTAAAATCTCTTTCTGGAGATATCTTTGAAATCTCAACGAACTCCATTAAAATTGCATGTATTTTTTTAACCATTTCTTTCTGATATCCTGGATATTTTGTGCTTAAATAGAGCTGTTCCATATTTAATTTTCATATTTTAATGTATTGATTTCTACGGCGCAGAGTCCCCATAAACCGTTTTCGGTTTCACTTTGATCTCATCGTTCGAATCATAATTTAAAAAGGATTCTAAAATCTTGACTCGACGAAATTTCATTTCCATATTTATACGAGCTTTTAAAGTTGTTCAATATTAAAATATGTGAAATTAAATTAGAATTCAATCATTAAAAAATAGTTGAGTTTTACATATTTAGTTCACAGCGTCATCAGCCTGGGCTGATTAAGTAATAATCAAACATTGAACCATATTGATATCATCAATTACAGAAATTATATTGAACTAAGTTGACTTGCAGTCAATTTTTCTTGAGTAAGTTGTACTTGAGATAAGTAATTGCTAATAACTGATCCAATCTATCTTGTTTGTGACTGACTCAATGACACTGGCTGAAATATTGTTGGCGCAAAGAGTGCAACAATAAATTTTAAAGTACTTAGCCTCAAGTGCGGGGTTGATTTCAAGGCAATGTCAAAGGTGTCAGGACCCTTTACAAAGGGCATCATGGCCCAAGGCGCTGCTAAGTATCCTACCCACATGTATGCATATGTGTGCTTTTATTTGTGTGTGTGAGAGAGAAAACAATAAACATAAAACTCACAAGTACACGCACAGCTCTCTTGATGTGAGGATATCTGAGTGTGTGCGTGTGTGTGTATGTGTGTAAACTTAGGGCTTATCAATTTCCATTTGCTCTGTCCCTTTTCTGCTCTCAACTTCCCTTTCTCTCCATCTCTTCCATCTTTCTCCTTTATTTGCCTTTCCTTTGCTTTGGCACTTGACGCGCTCATTTGCCTGCCATAATCAGTCAATGCGTCGCATTTGCCAGCCTTAAAGTACAATGAGAAGGACAAAGACAAAGACAGAGAGAGAGAGAGGGAGAAAGAGTGAGAAAGTGGTAGAGTATTGCCATAAAAGCAACTGATAAAAGTTTTCCAAAACGCCTTGCGTTTCAATGCCTTTTACTGTGCGCTAATTTATGGCCGGCAAACTTTACGCACTTGCGATTTTCATTTAACAATTGCCAATGTTTGCATGTGTGTATGCTACGTTTGTGAGTTTGTGTGTCTGTGTGTGTTATTGAAAGGCTGACAGAAAATTACCTTATGTAACCCAGTACACAGAAAAAAAAGTTTAAAATTCTTATTGTTCCTAGTATGTATTTCTTAGGTATGTATTATTTTTAAACAACAACAGTATGCGAATAAAATGACATTTACTCGGCTTTCAAATAGCCAAAAAAAAGTCAGAAACATTTAATATGACTGAAAATCGAAATATTTGCGCCGAAGCAATTGAAAAGAAATTCCGAGAATTTTTGACACAGTTTGGGACTGATTTTATTCCGAAATTTCGCGTTTTTTTTTTGGTGTACGTAATGAGTCTTGACGCGCATATTTCATGACAGTTTTATGATCAAATAATTTGGCTTCGCTCTTAATTTTATGACCGAGTCTGTCTGCAGCGGTGGCCCGGGATATCGCACCACCGACACCACCGCCACAACACCACAGCGCAGTGGCTTCTTTTGTGGGGTTGAGTCTAGCATTTCAAAATCATTTGTTTGTTAATTAAAAATATGCTTTTCAGCTGTCCGTTGCTGCATTAAGCAGCGTCGCTTTGCGTGTTGCGAAACAATTATACGCATTTATGTGGTAGCCTTTTGTTGCTGGCGCATTCAGGTTTTATGTAGCATACTTTGCAGCGTTGTTAACGGTGCCATGCACCTACGCCCATATCCACAGCCACGCCCCCGCACAGCACATACGTGCATATGTACATATGTGTCATGCTATGCCCACACAAATACATATATGTATATTAAGAATGACAATATCATGATGTGTTTAGGATACTCGTATTTCCTTATCGCCATGATCCGAATGTTGTTTTCCTGGATTTGCAAATCATTTAAAATGCATAACTTTCAGCTCATAGCAGGTGCTGAAATACCAAAGGGGGTCAGTCGAAAAGTTCTTCAAAGTTAAATTACACTAAAATTAATGCATGCAAAAGAATTATTGTATCATTGTGCATATTTATGCCAGTTTATTATTTTGTATTGTTATTACTTACACTTTTTATAAACGTTAGTATTAGCCAAACTTAAGAGAAGGCAGGCACCAAATTATCCAAATTTAACTCAGAAGGTTCATGAGTTTCACAGGCTTGCTTTTTATTTAGTATACATATATGTATACTTAGTAGCTCTAACTATTGTAAACAGTCAAAGGATTCAGCTTGGTGACAACTTCATGGAGTTACTCTCGCTGCGTTGTACTTTATATTTACCATATTTTGCCAACTAATTGGATGGCAAAATTATATATGTACATATGTGTATATAGAGGTATTTAACGCATTATATTCATGCATCTGTATTGTATATAGTACATTCCAATGAGTAGCCAAGGCCAAGGCCAAAGCCATACAAAATTTCACAGAAATGTATACCGCTTAATTAATTTGTAAATTTGTTTTCAATTTCAGATAGGTGTGTGTGTAGGTTTGTGTGAGCGCATTCTTGACTATTCATATTAAATAACAACAATGCACATGTTTAATTGGTATACATTTCAACAAATTAGTAAAGTATCATAATAATATTGAGCCTTAATCCTTAATGAATAAAGCAAATTAAATTGCCTTAATCCTTTAAGCTGCAAAGCTTTCAATTCAAAGTAAAAAAATCAACTATTATACTTTAAAATAAATATTGATAAATATAATTGTTTTCTGAGACCTTCTTCCTTAAATTAAATAAGACTTAGCAAATTGTTATTAAAATAGGATTATTATATAGTTACTCAAAGATTTTGCCCATTCAGTCTACATTTTTGCAAAGTTAGTTCTTATTTATATTTTATTTGCCATCTATTTTTGTCTAAGCAGCCATAAGTTGGATTAGGTCTTAATATGGTCTTAAAACTGAATCAGTTAAGTTTACAGACAGCAAATGATTTCAAATTGACGAATTTCATTTGAAATGTGTTTTTGTATCTCAAGGAGACCCAACATAATACCCTTTAGAAAGCTAATATATATAAATGGGGGTTTAAAAAGTACAATCAGAATATATATTTAATCTGCATATTGAAGTAAAGGATTAAAGGGTAACAAAAAGTCGAGCATGATTAACTCGTGTTTTGTTTGCCTGTCTGCCTATTATTCTTATTATACGCAGTTTTATTTATGTTTCAGTACATAGAAGTGGATTTTATTGGGCGTGGGATCGTGTAAATCTCTGTCGGCTACAGATACTTAATTAGCAAAGTTTGAATGAGAATAAAATTGGTGTTAAACAATTAAAGCCGCGATGAGTGTGCAAAGAAAGAAGAGCAAAGCAAAGTAAAGTCAAGAGAAGCAAAGCAAAGCAAAGCAAAGCAAAGCAAAGCAAAGCAAAGCAAGCAGAGTAAGGGCTAGGAAGGATAAGCAAAGTGAGCAAACAACTTGGCTGACAGGTGAAGGGCGGCTGGCGAAGGGAAAAGGGCAAATGGGAATTGCGAAAGATGCGGACAATGGCAACTGACAAAAACCGAGCATAATACCAACTTGAGACGCACATAAAGTTGTTAGCCGTCTCTTTGTTGTTTATGTCACATGTTGTTGTTGTTCTTGCTGTGATTGCTGTGATTGTTGTTGTCGCTAGCAGCACCTTCGTCTAGT
This sequence comes from Drosophila rellima, assembly GCA_035043635.1. Classification (NCBI taxonomy): domain Eukaryota; kingdom Metazoa; phylum Arthropoda; class Insecta; order Diptera; family Drosophilidae; genus Drosophila; species Drosophila rellima. Next base: position 1,919,412 of record JAWNMV010000134.1, on the reverse strand, counting down.
GTGCGCTGTTCCGCCTCAATGAGCGTAAGAGAAATCAGTATTAATTACTTGACTTCTTGTTGGCAAGAAAAGCAGCCAAAACAGCAGCAGCAGCAATGCCACATGTCGCACACACACAAACACACATACACAGACACGGACACACATACACACATAGACATTGGTGTGGCAAGCTGTTTTGATGGCAACCCTGCGACGGGTAGTCGCCGAGCATTTAATGACCAACTAAATGGCGCATCACAACGCTCTTTTAACCGGGCTAAGTGCCTGTGATTGATGCACTGACGCTTTTTCATACTAAGCTGCAAATCTCTATTTCTTTATCTCTCTCTCTCTCTCTCTCTCTTCTCTACAGACACACACACACTTAATTAGAGACCGCATTGAACTGAGGTTTTCAGTAACAAGAGTTGATTCCCATCTAATGCTGAAAGGAAACTTTCCAACTTTGACATTTCGTCGAGTTTTCGGCTCTGAAATGACTCAAATTTCGATTGAAATACTATAAATCCATTCTCGTTTCTACTAATTCGATACATAATTCGTTTATTTGGTCTCGTTTGTTGTGAGTCTCAAGGAAAACAAAAGAATCAAAAGTCGAATATGTGATCTGATTAAATGACCCACATTTTTCGACTGTAGCCTAACTATATTTAAAATGTGTAGGAGTTTGAAGGAAAAAACACAACAAGATTTGATTCACTTGTAATCAGGCATTTTCTACAAATCTCTATCAACCCGAAAACAACTGTCGTTGTTCCCAAAACCAATCAGACTAATGTTAAAATATTTCTGGGCAGATTTTATAAAATTTTAAATTTATTAAATTATACATTTTAATTGTCGGTGTACCAAAAACATAGAAATATTTAAAAAATGAATTAAAATTTCCTAAAATGCTTTACTTTTTTTTTTTTAAATATATTTTATTAATTTATGTATATATTATTTTAAACATCCTAGCGCTACAAGTTTAGCTTGTAAACATATATTAACATCACTAGTCACAAGCATTGTTGGGTACACAATAGAAATAATTGCATAATTGCAATCGTATTAGATATAGGATAATTTACATATTTATTTATTAATTTATTCATGCTTGCCTGCAAAATTTGTTGGACACGTTAATTAAAATCGATAAATGGATTGTCTGACATTTTTGAAAGTCTACCATTTATTTTGGTTGCTTTCTAAAATACAATCTATATCAAAATCTTCAGCGCGTTTAATAACAAACCTAATTATGAGCGCTTATAGTGCGTTTGAGATGTAGCTTTAATTAGTTTCTCATTCATTCGACTTCAAACTGTCCCTTTTCCACATAGGACAATGCATAACATAGTAATTTAAAAATTTTTAAGCCTGATAGAAATTATTGGTTAAGTCTTACACAAGTTGTATTCACAGGGTAGTAACAGTTATTTTTATTCATTTTATTTTACCGAATTTGAAACCTGGAGTGACAAACGAACGAATTTCTTGCCACATTTGCGTAGGTATAATAAAAGATAAGAAAAGCAAGCCACAGAGTTGATATTGAATTTTGCCAAAGACTGCAGTGGCAATGTCATCCATATCAACAGGCCACAGCGTGTTAGTTGTCTATCAACAGTTTGAGCCAATTAAGAAATTTCGACTGCGAAGCCGAAAACCACAGAAGCTAGGCAAAAGTTTTACTAAAATTTATACTAAAATATCGCTCAAGTTGTCTAAGTTTTCAATTTGCCTGCTGAACTGTTAACGAGTAATTGAGAATACAGAAATTAACAGGATACTTTACATTAAAATAGTCAAACACGCAAAAAGCATTTGATTTTATTGAAAAATTCCTACTGAGCCCTGAAAGTCAAAATATTTGCAGAGATGGAATTGAAAAGTTGTATTTGAATCAAGTATTTCGTGCTTGATTTAAGCAATTTCGAGCTTACAGAGATTTTATCTTGGAATTGAAATTTTTTTTTCTGTGTACAAACATATTTTAAAGGGTTCAACAAGTGTGCAAAATCAGTTGTTATTCTGTCAATTGGATTGAGGCGAGACAAACTGGAATGGAATGGAATGAATCGAAATGATCTGAAGCGAAACTGGGACGATAGTCCCGCTGCAATCGGGCGTCGTCTCCCCCTGGGGAGCACCCTGTGGCCGTAATGCGGCCTGTCATTGCCGAATAAATCATTGAAAGGCATAATAAACTCGACAGGCAGTCGGCATATAAAGCGGTACAGAAGGACAGGGGAACTCAAGCTGCGCCAGGCGTGCAAGTCAAGATACACTTATCCCCAACTCCCTTTCCCCATTTCCCATTCCTATTTCCCATTTCCCATTTGCCGGCTAACGACTCCTACTGGGAGTCCCTGTGCTAAGGATAGCAGCAGGCGCTGCATTGTGCCATCCCAATTGGGGCCGCCTCATGTGTGTCTGTGTTTGTGTGTGTGTGTTTGTGTGTGTGTGTTTGTGCAACCAATCGTAGCACAGATAAGGGCAAAAAACTACTAATGCAGGGTGCATACTCGTTCTAGGGATCCATATAAAGGGAAGGGAAAAGGACGCCAGGTTCAAATAGAATTAAGCGCGCCAACAGTTGCCAATGCATGGGTCATCAAACCGAGAAAGCGACCGTTGCAGTCCAGGCTCTGACCTGCACTTTATACAGGGTGTCCTAAATATAAGCACAGTATATATAGACCTAACCTATTTCCTTGCAAAAAGTCTATTTCAAGTCTTACATTTGACATTTACATGTCGTATTTCTCGATTTTATTCTCTATTTAGGGTTTGAATTCACAGCACTAGTAAAGAGAATACGTTACACAATTGTTTATAGATAATGAGCTTTAAAATCTAACGCTTATGAAAAAAAGTCGAATAATATTAAAAATATTTATCTTAAATAATTTAATTTAAACAATAGCAAAAGTTCAATAGTAAGTGGTCGTACAACAAACCTGATATCTCTATTTTTAAGAATATTTGACTTTCACGCATTGCTTTGGACATAAACTGATGTGAAATATATCTGAAGTTCAGCTTAAAGTGAGGAACATAGACTTATGAGCTTTGTTATTATTAATTGATATTATAAATTAATTGCGCGCTTTATTACAATAAAGTTTTCAGCTTAAATAATGCTTTAATGTGATTTTAAAACATTTCGAACGGTTGTATGTACATATATTGGTTATTTTGCATCAGTGAACTGAAAATGCTTTGCATACAGGGTATTTCAAATGAGATTGTACATATTTCAAAGAGGGTCCAAATATGTAGCCAAGTCGTATGTATATGAAGCACTCGTATAAATTTAAATGAACGTGAATTCGTGTGGTTCGTTGAGAACGTCACACACCTGTGGGAAATTCGATGGCAATCCACCTGATGTGACATTTCCTGTCAATGATTGTATAATTTGGCCTTTAGCATATTTGCATTAAGATGTAATGCAAATTGCATTGCCATTAATTTAAATTGAAAGACAATAGCGAGATCATCATTTTGGTTCCCTTTGAGTTGTCGTTATTCTCGTCTCACTTGTTTCCCGGAACACCCTATAAAGGTCTGACTGCGACGTTTTCAAGCAAATATTTTTGCCGAAAGTGAAGAAAAATTAGGCACAATAAATTGAACGGAAGTTGCTGCTTAAAATGGAAAATAAAAACAGAAACCTAAAGCAAAACAAAACAAAAAAGGCAAAAATGTGGAATATAAAAGAAAACCTGGCATAGCGGAAGCTTGGAAAATAGCAAAACGCCGGCAAACTGGTAAATGTCGAAACTCGAATAGGGGATATTCCTAGCGTTGTTTGTCTGCGGTTATTGCTGTGGCTATTTGGCCAACATGCATGTATATATGTATTAGTGTATACAGACATATGTATATATGTTCACATATGTATGGACATACGTGCCACGTTGTCTATGTATGTGTGTGAAAACTTGTTGTTATTGTCTAGTCATCTTGATTGAAATTCTTGAACCGCCGTGGGCCGAAAATAGGCGTACTTTGAGCTTACACATCACACAAATACTAACACGCACACAGGCCCATGTATAGCACTTAACTAAAGTCCCTTGAAAAAACGAGCAGAAAGGAAACAGAAAGAATAACAGAGACAGGTAGAGGTGGAAGAAGGAGACAGAGACAGAGTTCCATGGACAGACTTTATGTTGCACGGGTGGTGCATACAGATTTTGAATTTCCATATAATGTTGCAAGCGCTGACTGAGGCTTGTTGCAAGTGCCGTTTGGAAATCCTTTTGGTAATTTCCGTAGCAAATGCTAAACAAAGGAAAACTAAATGTAACAACAATTGCAAAAATTGCAGCAGCAACAAAAGCAACTGACAAACAAACAAAAAAGAATGAATAGGACATTTTATAATGCCAGCGACGGCAATGAACACAAATAACAGGCGACAAAATTGTCGTCAACAATTGGCGTTGGCTTAAAATTGCTACATTCCATAAAGTTCACAAAACATCTAAATATTTACCGTGCATTTTTTTAGTTGGAGTATTTTTACCTAACACATATGTAGATATATATTATTTGGTGGCAATATTACAAAAGTCTACTTAATTCACATCTGATAAGCATCTGGCAACATTGGTCATTGTTAAGTGGCCACTTATCGACAAAGTGCTGACAACTTGATTATTGTGAAGTCGTCTTTATTTATGCGTTTTTGAATGAAAAGATACAAATATTTGAATTATATTAAAAAAATTAGATTTCCAAAATACGTGTTATTTTTAATTAACTTTTACTGATTTCTTAAATAAATAATGTTTAATTAATTTTTAAATGAGCTGATAAAAAAGTGTTGATTTCATCTTAAGGTGAATTTCGGGCATACTTTTAAGAAAGATAATATTTTGTTTTTGCCATATGTGATAGATAAAATCTAAGATCATTGAATAATATTTGAAGAAAAAACAGCTTTACCTTTTTTATGATTTCTAAAAATACAAAATTTTTATTCATAATTTATACCGGAAATCGAATTCGAGTTGTCTTTTTAAATACGATGTAAAAATTGATTTGATTACATCTAATTTTAATCAAGATAACACTTTTTTATAGTCTTGTCTGATGGATAAACTATAAGATCATCTTGAAATCTGTTTTTATCAGTGTCCTCTAGCTTTTCATTTTTTTGTCGGCGGTACAAAGCGAGAAAAGATGGAAAAGATGTTCGTTATTATGTATGCCTTGCATAACTTGACAGAACGAACTGTGAACCCCTTCAGCTTCAGCTTCCCCAACGCCTTCCTCATTCCCTTCCCGTTTCCGTTCTAATCCGTTTGTACCGTTGGCAACACTGCATTTTTTTGCTTGCATAACGCAAAACGAATGGAAAGCCACCAATTGTTAGAATCCTTCATGCCCCGCTTTCCACTGCCATCCCTTGGGTGGCCATCAGCTTTATGCCTTTTGTTATGGTTTGCCAGGCGTGTAAAATATTCATTGTTGCTGCTGCCTCTCTGTTTTTATCCCATTTGCAGGTGGTAAGAATGTCGCCCGCTGAGCATCATGTGGCCACGCCCAATGGGGCTGGCGATGAGGACTATCAACTGGCGGCAAGCACCAGTGGCGAAAAGTGGAAGGATGTGCCGGACAAGTATCTACTGGCGATTGCCAACTTCCTTGCCGGCCATGTCAATGAGACGGAGGACTTGGAGCGCTTCAATGGCCCCATACTTAAGGCCAGCATCAAGTCGGTCTATTGGCTATTTCTCATCCAGTATGCAGCACTCGCCCTGCTGGGCGTCCTGATGAACATCACGATCATTGTCTACATCATGTATCATCGCCTCTACAAGGATGTCACGCATACGTTCATCACCAACTTGGCCCTTTGCCATTTCGTCCAATGCGCTTTAGTATTGCCCATCTCGTTGATGGTGATGCTCATCCAGAACTGGATATTTGGCCAATTCCTGTGCTTCTTTCTGCCCATGCTGCAGGTGAGTGTGTGTCCATTTATCTATTACTTATTGCCACACGGGCCATATCTGGCTGGCTTCTCGCTATTTTTTTAATTAAACTCACTCACGAGCATCGTTATCTATTGCCCCGTGCTCCGGCTTCTCCTGCTCTCCTGTCCTCTTGCCAGCCTGGTCAATTGCCGGCAGGGGAGCCAGATGAGCCGATAAGCCCCATTGCCCTATGACAAGTTAATAAACTTAACGCATTCTGCCTTATCTGCTCCTCCGTTCGCTGCGCACAATGAAAATTCAAACAGTTGCACTGTGGTGCGAAATGTGCAGTTAGAGGAGTTTATTAATAATACTCTTTGAGTTATTTTTAAAATAAAAGCAGCACAGAAAATAAAAATTTAGGTTTCCGGGATAAAATCAATCTAAAACGGATAATCTCAATTCAGTTGGGTTGCTATTTTTCTTAAATTTTCTTAAGTCGAGTACGAAATATTTGATTCAAGTACGATTTTTAATTCATTATTCGAAAAAATTTTAAATTAAATGTTTTAGGCTTGGTGGACTATTTGAATGCTCAGTAGTAGTTTTATCCGTGTATTCAACAATACTATTCTGAGTACATACTTACATACATACATAAGTTTTAATTATTAAAATATTTAGTCTTAAATTTTAAAAAATTGCCTAACATTCCATTTCTTATTTTATCCCAATGTGCAAAGTTTTTTAAAGAAGCGTAAAGAGTAGACAGAGCGATAACAACCAATAAGATACTAAAATATTAAGTAAAAAATAAAACGAATGAATTCCAATGGTCATTAGAATTATTGCCCTATCTGAGCATTCAGACGTGAGCTTAGTTTTCAAATTGTATTAAATTGGTATTAAATTGAATCTTATTTAGGCAAAATTGTATTCATATTTAAATACTGTAAATATATTTAAAGTGGCGCTAAAATAAATATTAATCCGAAGAAAATTAAACACTATTTTTTATTAATATCATGTTTTAAATATAATTTGCTCAACATTAGAAAATAAAAATATTAAAAGTATTAACTCCAAGTGAAAATTTGAAGGACAACTAAACTGGCTTATGCGATGAGTGTTTGGCTCAAAGTGTTTGCGGCTGTTAACTGAAATTAATTGGCATGTCAAGTTCACATATGTATAATGGAATCAGATGTGCTATCCAAAACGATTTGCCAGTTCCCATTTAAATCCACACTTTTCCGCTTTGTCATCTTGTGATATGGGGCATTTCCACGCAATAGCTTTTGCCACGTCTTGTTGCCAAAAGCCGCAATGATTGACACATTTCACGGGCGCTGTTAACAATACAATACACACATTTACCAACATATATACATATATATGTATAAACGTGTGTGCGTGTGTATAGCAAAAAACAGGATATAAAATAATTTACTCTCATTCAATTTTGTTATTCTACCTTTATTTAATGTCGTCAGCTACTCTCTTGTTCTCTTTGCTTTCGAAAAGCGACTGACGAAAACATTATTTTGGCCAAATCGAGGCAGTTAATGCTCTAGTGAATTGTGTTGTAGCCAAACTCAAATAAGTCATCAGACTTATGATTCTTTTTTATATACAAAAACTGATTTCAGATGTTGCCTCCGGCATCAGCAGCCCACAAATAGTTGTATGTAGTTTATGCAGCATATTCACACATATATACTTTACAAACTATCTAACAATGCCTATGTACTTTGCAGGGAATATGAAAATTGAGCTAGACGCTCTTGAAGATTGTATTACCGAGCCATTCTCAAACAAAAGACGCGAAACAAAATGCCAGGCAACGGATATGATTCGATTTGATTGCTATCACAAAGGGCGACAAATAGCGCACACACGACCCTCACACACGCACACACACGCACACGCACACACACACACACACACACACACCTACTCACCCAGATGTGCGTGTAAGTGTTTCGGTCCTGAATGCCTTTCCTACCCATTGAAATTGATTGATGCCACTGGCGCCACAGACAACCCACAAAAATCTTGGTGTCGCTTTTGTGATACGTTAAATTTCATCACTTAAAGTCACATCCAGAATAGAATTGCAATTGCTACTGATTGCATAGCTGCAGTTACGGAAAACAATGCAAAATGGAAGAACATTTTGGAGAAACCTCCAGAAATAAGGACAATTTTCAGATCAATACAAATTACGATAAGATACATTATTCTTGAATTATTTCTGCAAAATAGCATTTAAGCCGTAGATAACTGAACAATGCGAATAATTTGACAAAAACATTAAAGTTACCTAACTTGTATCTTTGTTCAACCGAATCGCATCAACTGTTGGGTCTTTATGAGTTCCACAATCACATAAAAGTAATTGTAGCTCGAAAATTGTAAAGATTATGTAAATGCATTTCAAAATTTAGCAAAAGAAAGGAAACGCAACTTAAAACAGCCAATTCTAGTTTTTAAAATCAAAATATTATTGTTTTAGTTTTCGTGAAATTCCAAAGGGCCAAGGCCTTTGTGATAATCTGTCTTAGTCCTAATTCCTATACGCACCTTGGAAACATACATATATTTATGTAAATGTGTATGTGCTTTGACGAATGTATTGACCATTGGCTAACGCTAGACAATCTGTTAAAGATGATTGCTTTTAGATGGTTTGAGGTGTTGTCACAATATCCAATCTGGCATCTCAGACAAATAAATAAACAAGGAAACGGAAAAGGAAAATACCTAGCTAAAAATGGATAGCCTGGAAAATGTTTGGCATTTGGGCAGCACAACAACATATGTAAAGATACATATATATACATGCACCAAAAGAAAAAAAATTTAAATTCTCCATGTTACATTTAAACAGAAAAAGTTGTAAGATTCAAGTAAACTGACTTAACACTTACAATCGAAAATCTAGAGGTTTAATATGAAATGTTCGACGCAAATTTATTGAGCCAAATAGTTGAATCAAAAAGAGAAAATATTAAAGTTTCAGTGCAATTTTCTTTGAGTGTACACATTTGTACATACATATGTACATTCCTATGTATGTACGAACGAATTTGAATGCCCATTCAAGCGAAACTCAACACACATCCGAGTCCAACCTGTGGGCAATACTCCTACAACAATAATCAGAGGCAAGCAAATTTGTTTCAATCACCGCACACGGCCAAAAAAAAAAGAAAATGGTTGCCTAAGCCATTGGACTAAGTAAACAAAGCTGAGGAATCAGCTTCCCCAAAAACTCATACCCTGTCCTCGACCAGGTCAGCTTCAACTGCTGGTCAGCTTGTTGCTTAGTCGTATTTGTGTATGTATCTTTCATTCGTAATGTATTTGTATCTGTATCTGTATCTGTTTCTGTTTGTTTCTGTTTTTTTGCAGGACATTCCATTGCATGTTGCCATGATATCGCATATACTGATTGCTTGGGATCGCATGCGCTGGCTAAACGATCCGCTCAAGGGTCGCATCCCTGGCTTCGTCTGCTGCTGTGCGACATGGCTAACTGGCATGGTGATTGCGCTCCCTTATCCCATTTATACGATTTACGTCGAGCTTGGGGTGAGTATCCGTTGGGGAAAGGGCAACACGCTCAATATCTTGCTTTATTAAAAATTATGCGATGCCATAGATGCGACATCTGCCAAACACACATATGTGTGTTTCTATGTCTCTCTCTCTCCCTCTCTCTCTCTCTCTCTCTCTCTCTATCTCTTTCTATGTGTGTATTTGTGTGGAGCGTTTTATACCTGCCTAGATCAAAGTAAATTCAGCAGACCGTTAAAGCATTCCACCGAGTTACTCAACGCTCCACAATTGCAGACAGTGACAGTTTCTTATTTTTTTGTTGTGTTTTACTTATGTTGAAGAAATTTATATTTAGTTATATATCATGTAGTTATATATCTGCTTCTGGCATCATGAACTCTCCCGTGCATTTCCCAGAGTTTTTTTTTGCAGAAAGTTGCATTGAATTGCTGATAGCGCAATGTTCTCAAATCAATTGATTTTGAGAACAACTGAACGAAATATCGGAGTTCCTGACCCTTCCGGGTCACAATAATCGACTATCATAGGTTTATTTAAAATTTTGAACAGAACTTTAAATTAATAAATAATTCAGCAATACCAAATATTGGTTTTAGGTTGTTCGAGATTTGTATCACTATTCAATGTCTAAGTAAATAACAATTTCATTCAGAAATCTATAGCTTACTTTGGATGCAATTAAATTTCAGTTTGAATATACAAGACTTTATCTGTAGAATTGCGATCAATTATTTATTGTTTATTTCTTGAATGCATTTTCCTTTTCATTTTCAATTTCACTTTTATTATGATTCAGTTACAATTCATGAGAAGGAGTATTTGAAGTTATATTTGTCACATTTCTAGGAATTTCTGTTTCAAATTCGGATTAAAAACTGGCAGTTTATTGTATCGAATTTGTGATTTGAAAACGGCTCGATGGTTCGCATTGTCTCTCATGTGAATGGGAAATGCGCTATATAATGGGGCAGCCGTTCACTTCATCATTGTCTGCAGAAACCCCAATGGGCTGATTAGCAACTGGAAACTGGCAAACTAGCAACTGGCAAAGTGGCAAAGTGGCAACTGGCAAACTGGCAACTGAACTGACTCATTACAAGGCATCTGACTTTGTTGATATGGGCGATATTGCTGTGGCCGTGTGTGTGTGTATGTGTGTGTCTGTGTGTGTGTGTGTGAGGCTGTGCGGGCTAATTTGAAACTCGTTAACATGGCTTGTCAACTGCGCTTGCATTTTGCTGCCAAAATATTTGTTACATGAGCTCCTAAAGTGCGCCCACAGCAATGCCAACAGCAACAACAACAGAGACAACAACAGCAACAGCAACAACAACAACGACGGCAACAATAGACATAAATATTTATGGGCCATAAAGTGTTGCAACTTTTTGATACACTCAACGTGTTTGCATTTTCCTCTTTCACACTTGCCGTCCCTTACCTCTCAATTTTTCTCTCTCTCTCACACACCTCGTTTCTGTCTCCCCTTTCTTTTGTGTGTATGTGTTTGTGTGTGGATATAGCCAAGCTGATTTTGGCTTCAGTTGCTTGGCATCAAACATCAACAGCAGTTACAACAACATCACTACATTCTAATACCCTGTACTCGAATCTTCTGCAATCTGATACCAGTCCCATAAAAGATACGCACATTGAAGTTCTATATACCTTCAGTTGACCGCGCTCTGCGTTGAGGTGAGAAACAAAGTTTACAACTTGAGTAAAAATTAAAAATTCAAATGTTTTCCCAGCTTTTATTCTTAGTAGAATTTCTAGGTTTATATATTCTTGTGTAAAATGTTAGTGTTGCACAACCATCGAATTAAATCGATTTTCATGTAGTTCATTTGCAGAATTAAGTTCAGTTAACTATGACAGAAGCTTATAAAATGTTACAGCTTTAGATTGATTATTTTGAATTTTTGAAAATCACAAATTCGCATTCTAGCGAAAAAAATTAATTGATCGAAATTTTTATTTAGAAAAGTCTTTTTATTGTTATTATTATTTCGACAGCTCGATTGTGTTGAATTAGTTTTTAAAAATATGGACTAACTTTGAATAAATTCAGCTGTTAAATAAATCAAATTTATGCCTTTTCTCATAATTAGTTTTTGTATTCTTGTGTCTGATAAGGGGTTTCATAGCGTTTCACAAAAAGGAAATTCACGAATGTTTGTAAAATGACAATTCGAACTCACGCTCTTACCATACAGGGGTCATGTTGGCAATTGGTTGGCTCAGGTTTGGTTTGACCATATTTCATTATAGGATCTTGTTTGCTGCGTGGGTTGCTTGAACCCTCGGTGCAATTATACCAGCACCAGTAGGAGTATTTGTCCTCTTCATGGTGGAGGGTAGCTTTCCATTGTGTTTTATTTTTCCATCTGCGATGGCTAACGACAATTTGTATAATTTATATGGCAATTCGATAAATGTCTGGGCTCATAAAATGGGCAACCTGATGGCAACAAGTGACACACACACACACACACACACACACAATCACACATAATGATGATCACCATGACGATGATAATCGTAGCAATAGCCGTAATAATAAAGATAATAATAAAGCCTATGATAATTACGACGATTTATAATACTTATGTCTAAAAGTCGATTATTATATTTCGCCTAGTTTAGTGTACTATGTATGTGACTGTGTGTTTGTGTGTGTGTACGTGTATATATGCGGACATACTTATACGGCAGTCAAACTCCATCAGTCGTCAATAATTTCATTAGTTCAATATATGCGTATACTTAATTTGATGACATTTAGGACTCAGACAAAAAGACAGAAAGCCAGATAGACTCCTTAGACCTCCTGATCCTCTTTGCTCGAGTCAGTCCTACAGAGGGCTTATTATCTCATTCGCCGCTTGTGCAATTTATGAATATTTTACGAATATGTTATGACCAAGTTGCTGGCATGGAGAAAAAGGCCGTTAAGGGAGGGGCAGAGAATATATGTGTGCCATGTATGTATTCAGTTTTAGGCATTTGGTATTTGGGTTCAACAAATTGCTTTGACACTCACATTGACTCACACACACTCGTAGAATTCATTGAGAACTTTGATTGTCATGTGGCAAACAAATCTCTCGCATTCCATTGTATGTGTTTCAGTCTGTGATTAACAAAAAGATTCTGAATTCATTGATTTCTATGAATCTTTTCATGTCATATGAGTTCATGGAAATGAATTTAAATTATCAATGAAACCAGACGGTGATTAAGCATATTCGACTGGACTTTCCCTAAATTAAGTGACAAAGTATGTTTGTATATGTATGTATATGTGTAGCTATTTAATTGAAATCAAATTTGTATCAGCACTAGCCAATTATTAGATTTTATTTGTTAATAATTTCAATTAACAAAAATTCCTATAAAATTATTTTAATTTTAATCATTACAAGGCTGCTCGTTCTTCAACAATATTTAATGTTAGTTTCATTGATTAGCTGTAAGTTTCAGCTATCCTTAATCCATATTCAGTTTTCCTTATTAAGTTTTACTTTCAGCTCTGACAATTCGCATACTCGTATGCGATGCGGTTTTGTTTATCTTTGTTAAAATATGCCAAAAACTTTTGCGGCGCAAGACAAATTGGAAATATGCCGTATTTTTATTTGTCCAAGTGTTTTTTGCCCCAATGAAAACATTAAATTGATTTGTCAGACTAGTCAGAGGGGAAATATAACCAGCAGGGAATATGCCCTTTTTACCGACATCAATTTAAAACTGTCGTATCCTTGATATTATAGGGCGTACGATTTTATTGATGTTGCCGTAAAGCTGTCAGAGAATTTCGACCGCAGTCAGTTAACTAATTACAACAAATTCAAGTCCTAAACTTGGAGATAAATTATTTTTAACTGACTTAGTTAAAAGTTTTGAAATGAAATTTTAAAGGCGTGAATGTTTCTCTCAATAAAGTCAAGCGAGTATTCGCCTTATTCGTACTCGAACTCGAACTCGTACTCGTAATGCAGGTTCTGGCATCGAAAACGTCCCAACAATAGCAACAACAGTTACAACAATGTGACTACAGATTATTTATATTTACTGCTTCAGCTCAATGTTGTTGTCGTTGTTGTTGTTGTTCGTCTTCTTGATGTTGTCGGGCAACGTCTTGTTTTTCCGAATATCCGTTTGCCCGCGATGACTTTGGCACGAAGCGTTTCCTAATCCTAAGACCACCCTCCCAACCCCTCACGTATCGGGGATTGCCCCCGACCCCAAAAGCTACCATCGAACTATGTAACCCGGATATGCGCTTGGAAAACGAAATTATGCTACAGGCTACGGGCCATGAAAATTCAAGTGACTGCGCAAAAGAAATGCCAAATGTAATCGTATACAGTATCAAAAGACCTAACAAAATGATAGGAAGAAGCTTGGGAATATAAATGACACAGAGAGAGCGAGAAGAGAAAAGGAAAAAGTTATTGTTGCCCCAAATAATTGTTTTAAGGTTCAATATTTGACATTGCATATCAACTTGTAAGACATTTGAATGGAAGTAATCTTAATGGAAAATAGAGAATCTTTTGCTCTAGTCCATACGATAAAAAATAAATAAATAGCATATTGAATTCTATCAGATTCATTCATAGCAATTAATGAACAGTTAAACAAGAGCTAAGTTTGCCTAAGAGAATTAAATAAGATAAGTTTATGAATAAACAGCAATGTGGATTCTTAATTCAGTTGTAGTGCTGCCTTACTCAATAATGCGTCACTTAAAAGAGAGAACAGAGGATAATTGTTTTGCTCCTTCTCCTAAGTAGCAAATTAGTCGAAAAGAAAATTTCCGTGGTGCAGAAATGTAAGCCAATTAAATATTTCCATAACTAAAAACATATTAAGCATTTTCTTCACCTAAATTTTAATTTTCCGCAATCTAAAAGTGGATACACAAATGCCTTATTATAATTTCTGTATTAGTTTCGATTCGGCCAAAGGAAATCAATAAAATCTATCTTTGATTAGGCATACTAATCAGGTATTAATGAATGCAACTCGATTGTTATACATTGATATTTGAATTCATTTTTGATGATAAACTTCGACACATCGGAAATGATTAACAAGCTCTAAATACCAGCACATCCTTTGTTACTCTCTCTCTTTCTCTTCCTCGTTTGCTCCCTCTCTTGCTCACTCTCTGTGGTGCAGAGGAATGTTGGAAAATACAATCAACTGTTTCCTTGGTATTTGCTTTGGGCTGATATAACAATTTGCGAAAGTTTCACACACATGGCCAAAAATGCGACTTCCGTTCTAAGCGGAAATGGACTGCCCTATGGGCGGGCTTCCCCGTATTTCATTTCCCATTTCCTCCAACCGAAAACTGCTAAATAACATGCGCACTATTTTTTATCATAGCCATCATTATATTTATTATTATTATGATTGTAACTTTGTTAGGAGTCCGTCCATTTTCTTTGGTCCTAAGTGAGTGTGTGTGTGTGTGGGTGTGTGAGTGTGGGCATGTCTAAGGCTTATTAAATTGCCATTTACCAGGCGGCCAACACAGACAGAGAGACAGACAGAGGGCCATGTAAATTGCTGACAGTCAAAGCAAATTAGTTGAGTTCTCTTGCCCAGGGGCCACGTCCTGATTGCATTGGAGGGAAAGTTTAAAAAGCAATGGGAACGAGAACGAGAGCGAGAAAAGCACAATGACTACTCCCCTCTCTTTCTCTTTTTCTGCCATTTTTTTTTAGTATTATATGGTCCCCAATAGGCTTTGTCTATTGCACGCGCCAGATATTTTCAATAGAGCTTGTTGTCATGGATATTATTAAATCCACTTAGCAATTGTCCAAGCCATGCAATTCGAAACATTTATATTGAAACTGCAAACAACTCGTGTTGTTATCTTCTTTATCAAAAATATTCGTAGCCACATAATGCAAAAAGCATTTCGGTAAATAAATCAAAGATCAAATGAAATTCGCAGACAGAATCTGAATACAAACAATTTATTAATGGAATTACTTTGCGGTAATGCAGGGGAAAGACTTGCTGCAGTAATGCTAATAATGAAGTTTCAAGTGAATATATTTGGACCCGTGACATGCGGATAAAGTATAAGTCAATATGTAATTCCAAATAAAAGGAGATGGCCAAATATTTGACATCATCGGACAGTTCTGGGAGTTTGGTTGAGGTACCCTCAGAAAGATAAATGCTAGTTTTTAATTTTAAAATTCAAGTTATTGACTTTAGTGCAGTGCTAAGAGTTCACAATTCTGTATAGCTCATACATTGTTGAAAGCAATCTTTTCATAGCCTTCCTTAATCAGATATAGAATTTCTTACACTAAATGGTTGATTTTCGACCGACTTTCTATGGCAGCTTTGTGATATCGTGATCTTCGACTCGCATTTTCTCGAACTAAATCGAGTGGCATTAGCGTTAACTTTACTTAACAAAGTAAAGTCTCCATAATTCAAACTTTTTCTTTGGATAATGCTGATTTGAGTCAGGGATGCTTGACTGTAATTGATTTAAATACAAATCTGTTTTACGATTTCCCAATCAGACTGACTCAGTTGGCGTCACAATTGTTATTATGATGTTTTTCATACTCACGAGGACACTACATTATTTGGTTCTTTTTTGGTCTATTGCCCTTTGACATAAATACAACGACATTTGAAATGAAGAGAAAGAATTCATAGCATGCTTACGAGGGTCATGTGTCAGCTGGAGCTGAGTAGTTTTCCTTGCCAGATGCTGACTGCGTTCCTTTTTTCCGTTCTGTTTGCATTCGTTTTGCCTTCGTTATTAATGGGTAAACGTAAATTCATTTCAACGGCAGATCAGAAAAAAGGCTCTGCCGCACTCCTCCCCCTCTCTGGGAGTCTCGTGTCGCACGCTGTGTCTCTCTGTTTTAGAGGCTGCAAATACTTGTGGATTTGTTGCACATGCATCGACACAGATACATACATACATAAGAATCCTATTAGAAATTCGCTTGACTTTTTGCTCGACTTTAGTTGGCGCGTGACTTTTGCCAGTTGGAAGCCTGATGTCTCGATTATGGCGTGTGCTTCAGCAGGGGGCATGCCACCAAATGGGGCAAGCGAGCGTTGCAGTTGTAGCTCAGCTTCATTTCTTCGTAATTTGGAGCGATTTTAATGGCCCAGCCATTCGAGTAAATTGCGTGGCAATGGACATTAGCTAACTTCATTGATTTTACGCGACTCGCAAACAAAATCGCACGTCAGGCAATCAATTTTATAAGCCAAGCAACAGCTGGAGCAGCAAAAACAACAACGGCAGCTGCTCTAATAAGATGAAAACAGCAACTTCCCCAGAGCAAAAGCAGCCTTTATACTGCGCAAAAATCGACATTGACAAATTTCACATAAATTCCAGGTAAATTTTGTTGTTGCTCTGGTTACTTTATTTCTTACCTCAATTTCAACGTGGGGTGTGTGTGTGTGGCGTGAGTATATGCCACACACATGGCCAAATTCCGAATAAATGTGTTACATATTGTAAAATAACAATATAAAAATTTAGCAAAAAGCAGTGCATAAAACACATAAAAAACCTGCGCGGGTTGTAACTAAACTTTGTGTATATTAACAAGATATAATATTATTATTGTTATTTGTTCCGTATTTTGAATTGCAGCGGGAATCGATATTTTGTTCGATATTCATCCCAGTTTTACATAATTTTTGATAATTTATATTGTAAAGTACTTTAGTAAAATATATTCTCTAAAGAATAGTCAATCAAATCAATCTATTTCACTGTTTAAAGCTCCTACATGACATCAAAGTGACATGGATAAATGCTCATTATCGGTTCCACAAATGCACACCAATAAAAACCCAATCATAAGATTCCTAGCAAATAATATACAGTAAGCAATATTTTGAATTTTGTTTCCGCTGGATGGGAAACAACAATAACTTCAAGCCAGCAAAATAAGCAGCTAGAAATTCGAATCACAAATTCTACAATTAATGTCGTTATAAAAGAAAACAGAAATGTTCGATTGAAACTCGCCAATTTGACTATTCGGTTGTCAGATTGTGAGTCAACAGGGCATCAGATGATGTCTACTCGAATTTCCTTATAATATTTATGCACTTTCAATATGTATGCTGTCAGTGAGTATGTGTGTGTGTGTGTATATATGGCAGTGGCATTGTGTGTGTGTATTCCCCTAATATCGCTGCAGGCCCTTCACAAGATTTGACGATTTGGTAACGTTCTTGCAAATTGGCATGCGGTTGCTTCTGGCTCAAGTTGTTGGCCTCAGTTGTCGAGAAGCTCTCCTTATGGCAAAGGAGAATCGTAAGCAGCTTATTGTTGTTGTAAATCACTTTCTGTTATTCTCATTGTTATTGTGGTCTTTGTCTTTGTTGTTGTTGTTGTTGTTGATGTTTGCTGTTTGTTGTTTGTTGAACGGGTTGCAAACGAATTGAAAGGATTGGCATTTGAACTTGAGAGTATTCGAAATAACCAATACATTATCCAATGCGCAATGCATTTGTAATGAAATGCGAAAATAGCCTGGGCAATGATTTCACTCTTTTTTCCCCTTCATCCCTTTTTTACAATTGCATAAATTTGTTAATGCTTTGGAAATTCAAACCGTGTGTCTACAACAACAACGTTGTATTCTGCTTAATAGGCGAAAGGGTAGTGCTCTTTGTATTCGATTATTCTAGCTATGACATTCCAGAGTGAAATATCACATTTCACATTTGTACTTTACAGTTTAAGCTGATTTTATTCGGATATTGTTGAATAATAATATATTTATATCATTAAAATACAAACACGAATCTATTGACTGGACTTTGGAAAATATTGGGAGTAGAATTAATGGTGCTGAGACAGAGTCGAGATTAAACTAATTCCAGAAATCTATCGAAAATAGTCGAATAGTCCCATTATCAGGTAATATCAATAACAGAGCCCTGTGCTCACTGAAAGGTTACATACGAGGCGAAGTACTTTACATTGCGAAGATGCTGCCCCCGCCGCATTCACTTAGCATATTCCAAAGTCTACCGACTGCCATCTCAATTTCCCTCAGGCTAATCTCATCTGCATTTTTCACAGGCTCTGGCTGCCTATTCAATGCTACGGACTGAATTACAAGTAGACAAGAACGGCGACGAGTTCGAGTTCGAGTTTGAAAACAAAAAGAAAAATGATAGAACGAAAAAGAAACGGAAAATACAAAGCAGTATCAAGTGCCAAACACTTCTAACAAAGTTCAAATGTACGTGTATTTGGCAACTGTATTACACTGTCACACACACACACACACACACACACACACACACACACACACACATTGAACTCTTACATATGTACATACATACATACATATGTGTAAATGTGAATAGAGGTGAATGTTTCTGCCACATCCAGTTTCCACTGTTAGCAGCTTTTGGGAAACAGCCACTTGTTGTTATTGTTTCATCTCGTTATTGTTGTTGTTTTTCTTTTTGTTGATATTGTTGTTGTTGTTATTGTTTGACGCTCCGCCTTGTTGATTGAAATATTAATACCATCAACTTCAGCAGCAGAAAACAACAGAATTAAACATTATTTTATGTTGTTATTGCAAATTTTAAATTTAATTTGTCATCAAATTAAACGTTAAAGCAAATGTGCTGGAAATTATAGAGTAGATTCATGTAATAGGAGCTCTAATTAAATTGACATTATTAATTTAATTATACTTGCTACTTTAGAAATACGTATAAGGGTATACTCTATTCATTGAAATGGTATGTAACCGGGAGAAGAAAGCTTCGTCAGATCTCTAAAGTATAAATTCTTGATCAGCATCAACAGCCGAGTCGTTATAGCCGTGTCCTTTTATCCTATATCTTAGAAACATAGACTTTTAAGTCAGGCATGTTTGAAATTGTTGCCTCCTCAAATCGCGACACAGAGTTTTTAAAATATAATGTTTTTTTTTTGGTAACTCAGTCTTTGTGAATTTTTCCCAACTCATCTATGACTTAAACATAAATTTACAATACTAAACATGCATTTTCTACCAATTTCTTTAACTCCAAAAGCACCACAAAGTTATTGTCGATGTTGAGATATTTTACAGTTTATGAATTTTTAAAGCACAATTTTATTGCACTCCTCTTACATATATATGCTTATCTTATTCATATTTATTTTGTATTTGTGGATTTGGATATTTTAACATTTTATTATTTCAATTTCTTTAGCTAATAATTGTATTCATATCATGAATAACACGACAGAAACATCAGTAAACATATGTTTCTAGAATCATGATTAAGTGGGGCTCAAACATAAGTATTTAACCATAAATTTAAATTCTAGGCTAACATACATATAACAAATTGTCATGTATGAATAGTTAAATGTTTGCACAGAGAGTAGTATGATTCCATGTCGTAATATGTTACCTAGTTAAGAAGTTTTTCATAAACTATGTATGAGCATATTTAAAGTTGACTAGAATAAACTAGATGAAGTAACAGATTTAAGTATTTACTAGCCTAGTACTTATTTTTATTTAACTTGAAATTATAATACTGTATCATATAGTTAGATAATATATTGGAATATTTGACAACTTGACCAAAGTGGATTATACAAACTCAGGTGAATACTGGTTGTTCTAGGCACAATTCAAGGAATCTCTTATCTGGCCAGGGTATCACGTTTTGGGTTACGACAAATGACATTCATTTCTTTTTCATTTTGAATCAAAATCAAGTTAGTCACACATTACAACGTGTGTATGTGTGCGTGTTTGTGTGTATCCTACTGTGTGCGGGTGTGTGCCTGCCTCGCTTGTGCTTGTGCACTTTACGACTTTAATTATGTAAGTACATAATTGTGTTATTATCATAAGCGTACGGTCCCGGTTTTGGTCGGGCCCAGTTTGCTCTTTAGCTCTTATGCATATGTGTAAGTGTGTGTACGTGTATATGTGTGTGAGTGTCCTCTGTTGTGTGTGCTGTCAGTCCAGGCCTGACCTTGTCTGGCCGGTTGGCTGCTCGGCAAGCATTTTACGGCCATTAAGCCCCGGCAGTGTCTTTTTGGGGGTTACGGTTACGGTTGTTATTGCTCTTTGGGTCGTTGCCGTTTTAATGCGGACTTGGACTTGGACAATCACCCTGACCGGGACTGTGCAAGAAAGTAAGTAGTATGTCGTTTGTTCAACCTTTGGGGTCGTCCTTACTTACAATTTAATCTGTGCTCAGTCTCCTGGCATTGTTATTCTTATTATTTAAATTATGAAATGCGCAGTGCTTTTAATTATGCATCGAAACATTTGCGCCGCTTCCTTTTTCATTAACAAACTTTCAAAGAAAACACAATTTGGAAGCGGAAAAGCAAAAATGAAAAATAAGAAATGAAAATGGCTAATAACTAAAATCTGAACGGTGATTATTGCCTCAAGTTTTTCAAGTTTTTATTTTTTACTTGTTTCATTCATTTTATTTCATTTACGCCTCTGTAATTGTTGCGTTTATTGCAAACCATTTATTTGCATTTAATTAGTGAGGCAAATTAATTACACATACGCAGTGGCTAATTTTATCTTTTTTTTTGTCCGTGGGTGCTTGTGAGTGAGTATTTGTTTTTTTCTTTTTTTTTTATATGTATATGCTTCAAACGGCATTTAATTAAATTATGGCTTTAATATATTTACTATGCCAATATTACTTGGATCTCAGATTGCTTTGGCTTCATTTGAGAGCCTCCGCATTCGTCTTGTCCTTCGCTTTTTCTATCTTTCCAGTCTACTTAATATATACTTATATATAATGTGTGCGGGTGTGTGTGTGTGCGTGTGTTTGGCGCACAGTGGCGTCCCAAAAGGAGCTAGCGCTAATTGGACATTCAATTGAATTCCAGTGCTCAAATTTTAGAATTAAATTTCAAACACAATTCCAAGAATTCAATTACACAAGCAAATTAACACATATTTCAGCAATCAAAGTCGATACTATAATGAGTACAAGTATTCTTGAAAACATAAATGAGCTGGTTATTTGTGTAAAAACAATTTTAAAAGGCTTACATTCTTGAGCCCAATTTCCACTTGACGGCAAACGGTGCCGTAATAAAAAACTCCATTTATAAAAACGACTTCCCAATATTTTCGTTTGTTCATTTGAAATTTGGTTTCCACCTCATGTAACGTAATTCCAAAACGTTTTGAATAAGAGACTGTTATTGACATTAAGGTCTGTTTTTTGTTTTATTATTGATAAATTTACTTTCTACGGATTTTACGTGAAAATATCGATTCAATAGTAAGCAAACACCTTATTTAGACATTGAAAAATCTGTACTAAATATGTAAAAAGTTTTTACTAAATAGCCATGACTGGAAACGTCTCGATTATTATAGCTGATTTTTTTTTCAATATTAACTTTTATGTTAATAATAGCACCTTTGAGCTAACTATTACATACTGTTATTTGTACTATTATTATTACACTTCAATAATAAGACGCTCGAATTTCGCGTCAAGTGCAAATGAGGCTTTGAGAAAAGCACATATTTTCAATAACATTTTTAAAACCCTGGCTGCAGTTTCTAAAATCAGGACGCCTCTGGGCGCAGTGTCAGGCGCAGGCATTTTAACTTGTACTAAATTATTATTAAGTGCTTTTCATTTTAAGTTACCAACACACACACACACACACAAACAGACAGACAGAAGCTCCTGCTCTTAGCCTGGCTTGTTGCCTCTGCGATATCCTTTAGCAACAATTCGTCAATGTCAAAATTACGGCACGATAATACTTACGAGTACTTTTGCGCCTGCTGTTGCAATTTGTTGTCAGTGCCTACCTCCAGCTCTCTCCCTCTCTCTCTCTTCCACTCTTTCTCTCTTTATCTATCTCCCTTTCTCTCTCCTTCCGGCGCCCCCGCCTCAAGTTTCCGCCTGAAACTTCATAGTCATACCAATTTTGTCGTCTAGCTGTTGCGGCGAGAATCTGTGGAATGTCGCCTCTGTTGCTTGCCTCTTGTTGCTGCCACCATAGAAATAAATTGTTATTAATGCTTTTGGTCCATAGAACGCCTTCGGCTGCGGCCTTAGACTCACTTTCAGTTCAGTTCAGTTCGGTTCGGTTGAGTTTTCGCTATACTCGTAGTCAATGAAATATTTGAGACGCGCGCTAAATTCTTAACATCTGTGTGTGTGGAGGGGATGTGGGTGTGGCCGAAGACCAAATAATGTGCGACAATTTAATGTGGCAACCACTTGTTGCACAAGGCGATCGCGCCCATAAACCGTTTACGGCCGCCGTGCCGTCAAATTGATTTGTGCCGCGCACACGAACCATATCAATTGCACTGCTAGAGGCAAGGTAATCATAATTCAACCCAATTCAGCAGGTAACATCTACCCAGAATGCCAGTTTCCAGTCCCAATCCCAACCTCAACCTCGCCCAACCCCCTCGCAGACTACTAACCCGCGATTGGGCGTCAGAAAGCTTAAAAGCAAAGCGGAAACAGTCACAGACGGCACACAGTAAACTCGGTTAACGTAAACACGGCAAACGAACGAAGGCAATGACAAACAGCATAAAAACAAAAACAAACAAAAAAGAATTAAAAGAAAAATCTCACATAAAAAATGCTTGTCAAAGTTGTGCACTAAAAGTCGACGCTTTAATTTACTTTCAAGGCCTTCAGCAAGCTGGAATTCCTAAAAAGAATTGTGAAATATTTTTATTTATATTTATATTATTTAAATTGTATATTAGTTAAAATTTATTATAATTCCTAGATACAACGTACTAAAGAAAGGCTTTTCAGCTTTATTTCACTATTCATGAGTTCACTAAGACTTCATTTGCATACTTTTAGGCTCGCTTTAAAAATTGAATCTTTTGATGCTGCTCTCAAAAATATGCAACATATTATTGTATTTTATTTTCTTGTCAATTTGAATTTATTTTAAATTTATTTAATAAAATTATTTAAAAAAAAAACTTATCTATTAACTTAAAAGATTTATTTGCTTTGATAATTTGACAAGATGGCTGACATAGTTGCTATATGATTTCTATTTCAGAGTATCACAAAGATGCCCGCAAGAGTCATTAAATTGCGTGTAGCTTCCGTTTGGTTTCTCCTCCTCTTACTCATCACATGCCCAGAACTGTTCCAGTTGCTTTACCCAATTTGAGTCCTCCATCTTCTTCTTGGTTCCTGTAGGCGTCGACGTAGGCGTCGCGGTTGGCCGCAGAAAAAGCCGCAGCAGCAGCAGCAACAGTGTCCCATAAAATCACAGGCTGGCTCGTTAAATGCTATGGAGCCATCTTCAGCTTCATCGTTATAGCCATCATCCTCAAGCATATAGCCATTGTCATTGCCTTTGTCGCTGTCGTCCTGTTTGTCCATTATTTGCATTTCCCTCCCAGCTTTGGCCAAGAAATTCAAAACAGATTTCTTGGCCAGATTGTTCGGCGCTAACAGTTCATTACCCAAATGACTGCTGTGGGCTGATGAAACCTCTGTCCAAGTCGTCAGCGGGATCGGGTCAGGGCCGCTGTCATAGCCGGTTTCAATGCGCCAGTGGCTGAAAATGTTTCATTCAAATTTTCGAGTCAGTCACCAGGCCAAAGCCAAAGCCAAAAACTTTTGCTCATCTTCCTTTAGCACATACTGTTCATAGTTTACTGTCTGCAATTTTCTTTAAAACTTTGACCTAACTTTTCCTGTTCCACTTGTTTTTCCCTTCAATCGTAGCATCCAAATTGTGTTGCCTGTCGAGGGAGTTGCAAAAACTTTTAAATAGTTGCTTTAACAAAATCATTTACAAGTGCCTTCCATTTAATATATACTCTTTCTCTCTCTCTCTCTTTCTCTCTTTGTATATACTAAACATATGAAAAAAAATTAAATATAAAAACTTTCACAAAGTGCCAAGTTGCTAGGCTTACAATTTGTACACCCAATGTTATCGGGGCAATGATGTAGAATCCATCAAATGCTTACCATTTAATCCCATCTCCAGTCCCAGCTCGAGCGGAATAATCACGTAAAGCACTCGAAAAAACTTTAGCTCAATTAGCTTCAAGTAACTCCAAGTCTGGACACTCGAGTGGGCTGAGCTTCCCTTTGAGTGCCACTCGGCGTGTGTGTGTTCATGTTGCAAAGTTGCATCATTGCCAGTTGCTTTTACGCTTAAGCCGACTTCAGGCAACTGCAGTGATTAAATAATTTGCTTCTTTAATCTGTACAATCAAGATTAATAAACTGGGCACTTAAGCTTAAGATAACAGCAATGATTAACAGTAACAAATAAAGGATTTCAATTTGTCGACAGATTGAGAAGATAAAATAAGTTTAAGATTAACATTAGCAAATTATAATCAAGCCTTGAGAACTTGATGGCGTAAAACGTTTCGCCGTTTGATTCCTTTGGTATCAGAATCTGTAGAATTTACAGAACTTAAATTTCATGCATGGATTCTAATGATTTTTTGATCAAATAATTATCTGAAAATCGATTAAAAAAAATATTCGAATTGTATTTAATTTTAATTTTATTACTGACTTTGGGGTACTATTTGAACTGTTGCCTAACTGAAAGATACTTCAATGTTATAATATAATTATAGGATGGAAGTTCTTAATCATCATCTACTTATATGTCAGTTTAATTCTTGAGAAATTTCCATATTGTCTCTTAAGCTTCAACTGAAAGTAATTTGCTGTAGTTTTGTTTCCCAATTGTTTTATACAATTCAAATATAAATACATATTCTTATCATCACAAAAGCTGACAATGTCTCTTGTCATTTATATTTTGTGCCAAACTTGACTCATTTAAGCAATGCTCGTAATGTCGCTCGGCAATCTCAGGCGTCTTTTATTTGAGTAATTTGAGAATTTTCCATAAAATTGCTGATAAGAAACATCCATGGCAAAAATCAACGGTGTCCACTGGCATCCCGTGCGTATACACAATGTGTGTTTTATTGTTTTACTGTGACCAAATGTTATGTACACATTTTATCAGTTGGCCCATTACGGCAATAACTTAATATCCATAAATTCATTTCCGCTTCTTGTTCAATTTCCTTTGGAGCTGCTCTCCAGTTCGATTTCCAAATCCACTTCCACTTCCAGTTCAAGCTTCATACTCAGCCCCGCAAATACTTGCATGTGTATGTGTAATTACAATTACGCAAAATGCCTCCACAAAGCGTTGTTCGTGGTGGCATGCCAGAGGCCATGTTCGTAGAGGCAGCATGGAGATCAACGAAGTGTGTGCTGGAATGTGTGGAGGGTGCAAACAATACAATTACGAGTGGGCCAAAAGCAGCACAAGACTGAGAGAGACAGGACACAGGTGCTACGCATTGGTAACAGGCCAGAGACAAGGCCAGAATGGAAGCCACGGCCACGGTCACGACTCTTGCCACCGAACTGAACTTTCGATTCAAAGGAAATTCAGTTCAATTGACTATTTTCTGTTTTTTTTTTGTATTTTGTTTTTTGTTTATTAAATCGATAGCAGCTGGTCATTTACCTGCTTTGTCTTTGTAGTTTGTTGACTGCTTAGCTACTGTAATTATAAAGTTAATTGGCTTTCAATAAATGGCATTTTACTCGTATTTGGCCCGAATCGCAGTGCCTTTAAGTTGTATTGAATAGTACTTGAGTTCATTTTGAATGTGTGATTAAATTCGTGTTCATTCGCAGGATTACATGCCCCAGCTGGATGGAATGGGTCTCTGTGTTATCAATTTGATGGATGACATGCAGGAATACTCCCGTGGATTGTTTCTAATCATGTAAGTTACGACTTACATCCGTGTTTACGGCAATTGACGAATATTCAATGTGTAACACACGTACCTACATACGTCGAATTCTTTTAGGTACTGTGGCCCGGCTGTATTGTTGTCATATTTGTATATACGCACCTCCCAGGAGCTGCGTCCCCCCGATGGGCCCTTCGCGGTCATGATGTACGAGCATCGCGCCGATCTTCGCATGAGACAGAGGTTAGTTTCGAAAGTACAATTTGTTTAGTAGGAAATATACATATATGTATCTCTCTGATGCTACTGTGATTAGACGAAAATTCAGAGAGAAAAAAGTGGATATCAATACATTGATCAGAATATTTATTTAGTTTAAGAGTATAGACCCTCAGTTTTTATACTTCATGTAGGTCAGGTTTTTATAATTTTGCTTGGAATAAAAGTCTACTTACAAGAAATTTTATCATTATTTTTGTGTACCCAATTCGTTTAAAAAGAAAACCAATAAATGAGCATGAAAAACCTCCCAGAAAATAATTGGTATCCCCATTTCAACCACAATTAAGGACTCTAATTTCGCGGGTTAGATTATTTTACTTTTTAAAAGTTTCATTGTGAATATTTTCGAGCGTATGATTAAATATTGTGCTGAGTGTATATGGATTTAAAAAAGAATTTAACATGGTAAATAGAACATAAGAATAAAAAAAACATAATTTATATCATTTGCGGTAGATGATTAACAATAGGAAAGGGATGCTAAAAATACATTTTCCACTTTCCTAGCTAAGCCAATTTAAGCTCTGTTTCATAAAATTGTTGCAATTTTTCTATTCCTGCCACTCGTGCAATCCATTAGAACTCCCAGACCGAGTAATGACCAATCAAAGGACATAATTTGTAAGACTTTTACTTGTAATCACTTCCTCTTTCACAACAACGCAGAGGCAGCCAGACACTTAAAGTATCTAAATTATAAAAAAGAGGGAGGAAAATCAAATGAAAATGAGAAGAAAATCAAAAAAAGGATAGAAATACCTGTGGCCTATTTGTTTGTCGTGAGCCGTGTCATTAAATGGAAATATTAAACACTTGTCAGGCAATGAATAAAGTGAGTTCATTACTCATCCGGATCCGGATTTTTGGCATCGATTTGGGTCTAAGTCGTGCGAACCGTAGCACTGCTAATTGAGCTGATTAATTTTCCGAACGGATTGAAATTGAGTCGGAGATTGAGATGGAGAGCACGGAAACCAGAGAGCACCTGGACTCTTGTCGTCCGTTGCTAATGAGCTCAATTTCAACCCAATGCCAGTTTAATGACTTCGATTTGCCCAACAACTTTCTTTCTGTCCATACTACTATGGGATCAAATCCCAAACATATTATTCAAATATAAAGCTAGAGACTTGCAATTGGGTATGAACTTAACTACTGCTAAATTAGAATTTATATTTATATTGTTTTATTTTAAACTGGGACTAAGCCTTTTCTCCCCGACTTGTGAATTATTATATTTTTTTTTAATTTGATCTTGTCTTCATGCGCCTCCCCATTAGATTCCAAAAAAAAATGGAATTATTGTCCGAATAAATGGACATCTGAAACAAGTGTTATTTTTAATAAGAGGATGATTAACAACATCTGATACTAGATGGTTTTTTTAATAAGCTTTTATTTTAACTTAGCTAATACTACTATTTAAAAGTAATGTTAAAAGTAACACGATCACACTTTTTAGTTTTGAGTTCAAAATACACATGAGCAACACATTTGACAATTGCAAAAAAAAAAAACAAATATTACAAGTCTTAACTAACAAATTTTGTAATATACCTTGTCCAACCTTTTCCATATTTATACTTTCTTAATTATGATTACTAAACAAACACAATTCGCGCTGCAAATTGCAAAGATATATCCCACACTTTTGTAGTTCATATCGCAATTGTCAATCAGCTGACTTTGATCGAGCCTCAAATATTAAGAGTAGTCCCTAAAAATCTCTTAGAAATTAAGTATATAGATTTAGAAAGTGAAAAATATTTCAAGATACTGAAAAACAGAAAAATTGGCTGGATAGAAAAATATCCCATAGTACATGCTCGTATCTTTTGCTCATCTTTTGGCTTCGCTTTCTCTTTCACCCGCATAGGAACTCATCCACCTCCTCCGTGGAGCCGCGCACTCTGAGCG
The DNA here is from genome assembly GCA_035043635.1 of Drosophila rellima. Taxonomy (NCBI): domain Eukaryota; kingdom Metazoa; phylum Arthropoda; class Insecta; order Diptera; family Drosophilidae; genus Drosophila; species Drosophila rellima. Next base: position 1,890,926 of record JAWNMV010000134.1, on the reverse strand, counting down.
GCGGAGGCGTTGCCGGACTGAGCAATGGCCACGGCACCAGTGCCCGCTCCTACGATCTGTACAGTGCCGAGCTCGACGTCCATCGGGAGAAGCGCAAACAGCGCAACTTTGGAAGCATGGCCGCCACTCAGGTGGTCTGTCTGTGTCCACTGATGATTCTCCGGTTCGCACGTCTCTCGCTAGAGGAAACCTACGAGAACCAGAAGCACTTCGATTTCACTTACTTGATGTTTGTGTGGGTCGCATTCCTGCCCACGGTCATATTTCCGTGCATTTATGCCTCACAGATATTGCCCAGGTAGGTGTGAGCAAATGATTGGCTTGTCCTCAAATACTTTTCAAATCATTTGAAAGGAATGCGTGAAAGAGTAATTTTTGCGAAAAACCCTTTGGCTGAAATTGACGTTCGTGTTCGTTACATAACAGTGAAAACCATTCACGTCACTTATCCAATTCCAAGAACTTGGAAGTGTGTGCAAACATATTCGAACATGACTGTGCACTGAATTCACGCTAGTGACGAAAGCATACTCAAATAACACGCACGCAGTGGTGTGGAGCTATAAATACTCGTAGTTTTCGATAAATATTTAATTTCAAATCACGAGAATGTTAACTGGAAAGCTCTGCAGAAAAAGGCTGGTGAGGAAAAGAATACTAAAGCATAATATTAGTAGTACTAGGAATCAATCAAATAAAACTATATTATTATTAATAAAAAAAAGAACAACTCGATATATCGACTTTTGTAAAATCGAAATACAAATAATTATTTCTTCAACAAATATAAATTCATTGATGTTTTACTGTGTTTTTGTTACTGTGTCGAAAAAAATATTCATAAACTATATACAAATATTCAAAAGTCAGTATCGAGATTGTAACTGTTTTTTTTGTTCTACCACTACTTCCAAGTATTGGATATTTTGGTATTTTGCTCATACTTGCAAGATATTTCTTTGAATGGATTTGGAATGGAATGGAATTGCAATGGCTCAAAACCTACTTAGATATATTTACAAATGACAAAGGACATATGTATTCCATTCACATTCGAGACCATTGATAGAATCTGTTCTTCTTCTTTCTTGGCAGAGATGAGCAGGAGCGTATTCGTGGCTACTTCCGCCTGTCGGCCAAGAGGAAGCCGAAGTCTCAGCGACGCAGCGACGCCGGTACTGGCAGCTCACGGGAGGACTCCATCGAGAAGGACGAGCACACGAATACGACAAGTATTGTGGGCAGTGGACAGGGCGCACATCCACAGGGTGATTCGCACAAGCAGCTGTCGAAGGGAAATGCAACAACATCGCTGCGACATGAGCGAGGACACGGACATGGCCTGAGCTCCAAGGATCGGTACAGTGGTGCACCTTATAGGCAGGCTCAGGCTGGCAGCAAGGATAGAGAAAGGGACAGGGATCGAGAGCGTGACAGGGACAGAGATAGGGAGAGAGAGAGGGATAGGGATCGAGAGCTGGAGCGAGAGAGACAGCGTACGGTGAGTGGACGAGGTCCTGGAGATGCTGGCGTGGTCAACAATCTGGGCAAGAATATGCGTGGCAAGAAGCACGATGTCAAGATCAACATCATCTCGGATGGGGGGCATGCAACCACCGCCACTGCCACCACCACCCCCTCCACCCAGGCACGCAAGCAACCGCCGAGTGGCAGTGCTAGCGGCAGTGGCAGCAACAACAGCAGTCGGAGCAAGTCGGGAGGGGCAAGCCAGGCCAGACGATCGGGATCCGGGTCCGGCAAGTTGACCATCGAGTGCATGTCCGTGTCGAACAACTCGGTGTCCAATCTGACCGCCTCGACCTTTTGCAATGGCAACGGCAGCGCCCTCCTGGACGACAGCAGCACCAGCAATTATGGCGATGGCGAGGAGAGTTCCGTGGTCAGCAGCCTGATGCATCCTCCCCAGCGTTGGCCCAACATGATGACGGGTGGACTGCGCCATAAGGATGTCTCCTTCAGTGAGTGCAGCAGCACGTTCTCTTCGAGCACCTTGGACCGCGACCTGGAGATAATCGATCTGCTGGAAAGGGAGCGCAGCATGGACATCCAGGAGATGATGCAGCGCGAGCAGCAGGGCGAGAAGGTGCGTCTGTCCATCAGCGGCGTCGGACGTCAGCTGCCGGACATCGAGAAGCTCTACGCTCAGCGTTCGCCGAAGCCCAAACGAGACTCGGGCTATAGTTACGACAAGGCAGCCTTGGCTCTGGTCATGCCCGGAAGTGATCCCTTGAGCATGTCGCTCTCGAGCAGCAGCCAGCCCACAGAGTACAGCATGTGCTCCACGTTGCTGGAGCAGCAACAGCAGCAGCAACTGCAACTGCAACTTCAACAAAGTCATCAGCAGGCCAAGATGCGTCTCAGTCAGCAGCACTTGCACGAGGCGGAGGAGGAGGAGGAGAGAAGGAAGGAGGTTGAGGAGGAGGAGGAGGTGCCGCAGGACTTTTACGACAGCTACACGCCCGGTGGCAGCAACAACCTGCCGCCGCCAGGGTTGCCAACGGCCCTGGTGCAATCCTCGACAGCCGCCCCGCCCTCGCCCGCCTATCAGTATCAGTACACGCGTCGCCTGAGCCGCAAGAGCTCCGCCTCGGGGTCACATGGTCACGTGGGCGGCGTCAGCTCGCGCGGCTCCAAGCGGGACAGCTTCAATTCCCTCAATGGCACCGATCTGATTGCCGGTGCCTTCTGTGAACTGGATCCGACGCAGCCGCTCAACAAAATGGCCGGACTCGAGGGTCGAATGCGACGGAGCAGTCCGAGAAATTCGAGCTTCAGTTCCAGCTCAGCACGCAGCTCGCTTAAGTCACGGGATTATGGTCACGGATCCGCGCATTCGGCGCATCCGGAGCTTGATTTCAGGGAGAACATCTTTGCCGAGCTGTAAGCGTTGCCAGCAAACGGCCACGCCCCTTCCCCGCCCCTCCGCATACCGAAAAGGAAATGCAATTCATTTACCACACTCTTTTTTGTACTTAATACTAGAATATTTTCGAGGCACATCTGTGCGAAGTGTTGCAACTTTTCTATCGAGCACTTTTTCTACTTGTTAGCATAGGGGAAAATCTTAGGGAATGAGGAAGTGGAAGCCGAGGAGCAAAGGGAACAGAAGGAACTGTAAAAGTGTAACTGAAAGTTTTGGCTCCCATATTTAATTTGTTTTTTTTCTGCCAAAACTTGTGGGAAAAGTGAAAGCTGCAAGTGTTGAACTTAAATGAGAACATTTTTGCAGCTTTAGGGAATTTTTTTGATAAACAAAAATAACTAATAATAAGTGCATATGAACAATTAAAGTTAAAATATTTATGGTTATCTCAATGTATTTAAATGATTATAAACACGTAATAATAATGAAAGATATGATTGTTTAAATGAACGATTGGGAAAGCGTGCCTAAAGGATAGAAAGTGAAAAGTGAAATAAGATATATATAAATGCCTATATTTATATTTATATGTGTATAGGGAGAGAGAGAGAGAGAGAGAAATATCGAGAGTTAAAGAGATAGAGCTTCAATAGTTGCTCAGTTAAAGTGTTATATAAGGATAAAAGAAATTAGGTATTTTATAAGCAGTTTCAAAATAAACGAAGATTAAGAACTTTGTATAGTTATGAACAACAGAAAAAAAAGTGAATAAAAAGATAAAATAATCTAATTAATTATGAACTTTCTCAAACAGAAAATGAAATTTGTTAGCATAATTCATGTTACTTATTTAACGAAATTGTTATGAAAATCGACGAAAACAACTAAGGATAAGTTAATTTGTGCTATTTTTAGCTAAGAAGTTATGTTTACTTCCCAAAGTAAACATAAATAATTATAAACTATAAAAATATTCAAGCATTGCTAAAAGAGCATGCAAAATGTGCCAAGTAACAAAATCAATTTTTAATAGAAAAATATTAAAACATTTTGTGTATATACTAAGTACATACATATACATACAGTTTTGAGGTAATGTACTCTTACTCGTATGGGAAGTTCCCGCTTGCAAGCATACGAGTGGAATTGGTGACCTGTTAAATTGATTAAAATTTAAAAAGTATTATCACAATACAATAATCGAGCTGTCTCTTGTCTAACTTATTATTGGATGTTTATTAAGCGAGCAGGTTACCAGAGTATCTCGATGTCGCGCGTACCCCACACAATAAATGTTAATTACTTTTCAAAGTTACAAATTGCAGTTGTGTTTTAATGTCCAAATCAAAAACATATATGTATTTAAGTGTGTGCTCCAATCTAAAGCGATACCCTGTACCCACGTCTAGCAATGCCCAAATACAGAACTTTCTCCTCTTGTACTCCGCAATCGATTGTTATGATATATTCCGAATTTGTAGATGTCAGATACATATATATACATATAAGCGTTAATTGTAACTCAAGGCTTTATCTTTCACCAAGCGGTTGTAATAAATTTTTCGGGGAAATGAAAAATATCTGAGGGAAAACTATAGATGCTATTGTTGCGTAGTTAAGCGTGCTATTGATTGCCCTTTTTAAAATGGGTACAGGGTACAGAAAACAATAAACGAACATAAAAAGGAAAAGAAAAATACAAAGAGAAAATCTTTTCATATTCCACTTAAATATGCAAAGTAAAAAACATATAAATACATATTTATGGGGAAATGTTGTGCAAGCGTTTTTAAATATTAATTGCCAGCAGTAAAGTTTTAACAACCAATATTATACAAAAAATAAAATAAAGTTTATTGAAAGTTATAGCGACAAACACAACAAAAGATATCTCTATTAATATTAAAACATATATGTACATGTAATATGAATCAGTTAAATATCAAGTTAAACTGGTTGCAATTCTTTTGAGCCCCGGGAATTGCAATTTGTTAATTGTAATCGTACTTAACTTAGATCGACATCTAAAGCTAATTTAATGATCTTGACTGGCTCTCGCACCATTGACTGTGGCCCAAGGAAAAATAAATATCTAAACTAAACTTAAATTTAAATTTAAATTTGATTCAATTCAATTCACAGCCGAATTGTTATAAAAATATATATAATAATAAAAATAGGCTTAGCGGCGCAAGGAAAGAGTCCCAAATTCCAACCAAAGGCACAGGAAAGCGCATCAAATTTAAGACCCCATATAAATAAGTACATATATATACATACAATATATATATATACATATACACAACTTATATATTTGTGGGTATATTGAATATGGTTGTTTTGTTTTTGGTTTGGTTTTTTGTATTTAGTGTATGAAACAAAGAGAGAAACTAATAAAAAAAATTCTGTGAGTTAAACATACAAAAATAAAAAGAGAAAGAAAAACAAAAATCTGGTGCATTGGTGTTGCCTTTTTTATTTGGGTTTAAGCTCTGCACAGTGGAAAAAGTCAACAATAAACAACGATAAGTATACGGCTAATAAAGGTTAAAAAGTTTTTAAGAAATTAATGTAAAATTATTAGAATAGTTGTTGTATTTTTTAGATTTGGTAGAAGCGTGTCTGAATGAAGCTCAAGAGAATTAAGTCGGAAAAGTAGAAAAGTTCGTAAAAAAAAATTAAAAGATTGTAATCAAATACAATATGCATTTACATTTTCAAATGCATCTCAAAATTGTTTAAAATTTACTCTTCTCTTTTTGTCTCTACATTTTATTTTTGGTGCAAACTCTGAGAAGTTTTTTCATTGGACTTTTAAAGAATTCAGAGTTTAAAATAAAAGTTTATTATTTTGTTAAATTTAAACAAAAAATGCTTTATTAAAAATGATAAGTTTAAATGTTAATTTTCTACATAAACTCTGACCAGTATTTTGTTTTAAGATTTTTATTCGATTTTCATGCACCCTGTTCCACTGTGACGAGGAGCCGCCATAAAAAAAGGTTGATTCCTGCTGTTTGTATTTCAGCGCTGGCCTAGGTAAGCTGCGAACAGTATGCGAATAAGGATGCGGATGCAGTAACGGGAATTGGAACTGGAATCGGTGGAGAAAAACTAAAGCTGATGCTGATGCGGATGCTGTGGCCACGTGCCCGTGTCGCTTTTATCAATTTAATCTGTGCAAATGCAAAGGCGAAAGAGGGAGCCAAAATAATTCACAGCTAAAGGAGGGACAATGTGGAAAGATAAAGGCAGCTATAGATATACATACATATATAAATATATACCCCTCCATATACATATGTACATTATTATTGGGGCTATGTATGCAAGTGTGTGCGTGTGCTCATTGAGGTCACTGTGCGAGTTCAAAAGTTCAGCTGTTCAGTTGGGTTTAACAGCCTCAAATCGGATCCATATGGATGACTCTCTCTCTCTCTCTCTCTCTCTCCCTCGCTCTCTCTATCTCTGTTTCTCAACAATTTGTGCTCTAGTTTGGAGAGGTCAGTTTGCAGAATCGCAGTTGAGGTCGCTTTGTATCTTCGATTGACCCAGTAAAATGATTAAGTACCGTTACACAATTCTTCATCTTCCCTTTTCTGTTTTCTTCCCCATTTTTTGGCTACTTCGCATTTAATTCTTGTCTCTTTTCATTTTTGTTTTGATTTCATTATATTTTTTGGTGCTTCTTATGGCTCTTTGCATTGAAACCTCTCATCAAGCGATTCCTTAAAAAAAGTATTTAAGAAAAGAAACTCGGCCAAAGTTTTCTTGTCGCTCATTGCTTTCCCTCGTTATTGAAGTGGATTAAAAAAATTGGAGTGGTCAGTTTTTTGTAAATTCGATATCTCATATTTTTTTTCGAGGGACTCTTAGGACAAAACAAAATATCTCTAAAAAAATTTTCAATTGGTTCTAAGACAATAGTGTCAGTATGATCTGAACTTCTCTTCATGTAATTGTGTATCTAAAGTCATTGTCTCTTTATAAATGTTTCAGAAATATTTTCTATTTTTTATAAGTGTAGAAATCGTCTTCATATCTTTAATAATACATATATACTAGTATAGTTGTTTTCCCTTTTATTAAATTGAAGCTTAATCTTTTTCAAACTTTACCTTGTATCTAAAGGAACTAACATGTAGAAGAACTTTTAAGTAGATATGCCATTTTGTATAGATTCGAGTTGGGGTTGAACCTCAGCGAATTTAAAGGTCGTTAGCCTGTTAATTTTATTAGAAATACAAGTGTCATTTAACTGCTGGCAATTTGAAATCAAGAGTATTATTCGAGTATCGACATAAAAAGTCAATATATGGACTTCAGCTACGATTATAGCTGTCTGTTAGCTGTGAACTGTTAACTGGTTTTCCGTGGTCTATTTACAGTTAACTGTCTGTCAGTCTGTCAGCTCGTCTGCCTGTTTGTTGGTTGTTGCGTGTGTCTTCTTCATTATCAGCTTATTGGCATAATGCGTGTCAAATCGTAAATTGCGAATATGTGGGATGGCATTCCATACAAACACACACACACATATATTTATATACCCATACTCATACCCATTTCACGCCACGGACATGGGGTATACTACGTGCGCTTGCCGCAAATGACACACATAAACAACTTTCAATCATATGAAATGCGCTTTCAATTGCGATTGCGTCTGCATGAAATGAAATGAAACGCGCGACCAAATAAATTTATGGCGATCACGTATACGCAATGTGGACTGGCAATTGGCCACCGAACAACGAACAACGACTACTGACCACACTGTCTACTGGGCCTCTTCCCATCGCCTTTTATGTTATATTACTAAGTATGTTGGCTCATAAAACATGTCTTTCATAATTGTTTTTGGCCCATACTCGCAGTTAATCATTACATTGCAAAGTTGGCTAATTGCAATTGCAATTGCAACTGTGACAGTCGCTTATCACTTAACCTTCACCTCACTTCCTTGTGTGTACCTCCGCTTGACCTCTTGCAACCATCCCCTTCCCCTTCCCCTTGCCCTTCCCCTTCCCCACCTTCCGCCTGGTGGTAGACAGACAACTTGTTGCCCCGCATTTTGTGAATGCCACGCACGTATCTATAAACAACATTTTATGCCGGTCTTTATACTTAGTGTGCCCTGTGCTCGCACATTTTTCCTCATTTCGCCTCTTTCCCCTTTTCCTACCTCTTCACTCCTTACTCTTGTCTTGAATTTGCTTTTTGGTTAAGCATGTGTTACATAAGCAACAAGGCAATATTCATTTTGAATTGAAATCACCAACTGTTGTTGTTATCGTTGTTGTTTCTTCTTCTTCGTCTTCTTATAGCGTATTCAAATTCCATGAGCATTTCTTCATTTGCTTTGTGCCCTAGCGCCACTTTAAAGAAAGTGAAATACTGTCGAGCTTCCATAACTCGAACTTCTATGAACACATATATCGAATATTCTCTAACTCGAAATAAATCTAATGGTAATAGCGTTTCTTAAACTTAATAAAATGAATTGCACATGTCGAAGTCTCCATAAGTCAAACTTTTCTTTGGATAATGTTAATTCGAGCTAGAAAAGTTCGACTGTATTAAACAAAATTTTAAAAATGTCCTATCAATCTATTAATTAGTTTAGACAGTTTATTAAATTATAAAATATTAATATTATTTATTAACATAAATTCGACAGTTAGAAAAGTTTGTTATTAGCTGTACACATGTGATATTTCTTTTCCCAACGAGTTTCAGTAAATTCAGCATTTGAAGGTCTTCAGAAAAATGTCAAAATAAACATTCAAATTAACTCATTCCATTTCTAATTCATTTCAACAAAATATACTAATGAAATAGTAAAATTTATAAAAAATTTTGCGCATAAGAACCAATTGTTATCCCCAAAATATATATATATATATATATATGTTTATTCGAAAAGGTAGCTAAGACTAATTAGACTTGGTTATGCTTTTGTATAATACAGAAGTAGGAAGATAAAAAAACGATCTGAATGTGGATCACAATTTGGATCGACTCTTGCCTTTTCTTAGTCTATTGATTTCGATCGCCCTCTCTCCTCTTCACTCCCACTCTTTCGCTCTCTTTCTGCCTTATGTAATCTTTCAATCTTCCCCTCCAATGAGCCAACGCACATAATTTAAGCAATTTGGAAGTTAAAGAGACGTTTGCAATGAAGGGAGGTTCGGTGGATCGTTCGGTGGGTCTTTTGGGCCATCACCTCACGCACTTGCCGCACTTGCAGACAAAGCCAATAAATAAATTTTCCATTTGCCATTGCTGCATGCCAAGTAAATGGCCGAAACCAAAAGGCCAAGTATAAAACGCTTAAGTCACAAGCGGACAACACACAGTCGAAATTTGGGAGTTACCGTAACCGCTTCGTTGTTGTCGCTGTCGTTGTCGTTGTGGGCGTGGCATTATTAATTAATTAAAGATCACCGCGTGGCATCGCGAGTCTGGAAATCTCTGGAATCAATTACAATAAGCATTTGCTACCGTTGCCATTAATCATAGGAGAACGAACATCATGTCGGCCTCTTGGTATCCCGCGACAGTGTTGGCCTTGTGCCTGCTGCTTTTTAGCCAGCAGAATCTGTGCCGGGCACAATTGTCCTTTCACACCGATGCCAACACCAATTCCTTTACACTGAAGACGCCGGGACTGCAACAGAGTTTCACCCGATATTATGGAGCTGCCAAACAGCAGCAACCAGAGTTGCCACAAACTGCTCAGGTGCAATCAGCAGACGAGGAACAACAACAACTACAATTACAACAACAACAGCAACAACAGCTGGTAAGTATTTGGTTTTCACAGAAAGAAAAAAAGCGTACTATAGTCAAATTCGAATCCAAATGCGATATACACATGAGGAAATTAAAATATGTATACAAATTATTTATGTTTGATTGCATGGGATTTTGAACTCTTATGTTTTTTCTTGAAAACTACGTTCAAACTATTATGATTTCATTTAAATAATTTGTAATAATTTTGATGCAAAGGGTCCCCCTCTTTGTGTTTTCAGAAATTCAAAATTGTAAATTAAAAGCTTTAGTTTGCGTTGAGCTTCAGATGTCACAATTTGTATAATACAACACTTTAATCTTGATTCTGAGACGATTAACTTTTCGGAAAATTTAAAATCTTAAGCTTTGACATTTACTTAAAACCTGCAAATAAACTGCGATAAATTCGATGAAAATTCGATAAATTTTTGTACATCACTAGTGAGAAATCAAGTTTGAAATGTGGCGTTTTACAAAGTACAAAGCAATTGATATTTTCGCTCTGTGTATGCATTTATTTAGCGTAGCAAAAGTTGCACTTGCTGCTTCAGTTGCACGTCAGCGGCGGCGCCGCGGCGACGACGATGAAGTCCCGCTACTGGCCGCATGGCGTCGCCAAAGCCCATCTCCATGCCACCGCGCATCTTCTGGCCAAACATCTCGACGCTCTGGTCGTTGCGAGCGGCGGCTCCGGTCTCGACCAGCTCCTTTAGCTGTGCGGCAGCCAACAACATGCCAGTCTCTAAGTCCTAGTCACCAGAGAAGATGTGGAGCGGAGGTGGGAAATGGGAAATAGGACTTTTAACCGTTGTTGTTGTTGTTGTTGATGTTGTTGTGCTACTTCCGTTTCATGTTGTTCTTATTCTCACCTGTGGGCGGGCGGCGATGCCACCTGCGAGCAGCAGCAACAATGCAACGATGCAAGCCGAATTCATTTCTGGTCTGGTTGAGTGTGCAACCGATGCGGCTTATTTAACAGCCAACTGGGGTCGTGTCTCCGATGCCATTTGGCTAATTAGCAGCAACCCACGCGCAACTGCAACAACAACATCAACAACAACAACAACTAAATTCGCTCTCGTGCTCCACTTCCATATCCGGTGCAATCTCAGGCAACATCTGCAACCCGAATTGCACTTGTAATTAGCAATCGTATCGTGTTTCAGTGTTTAACTACATCGAGAGCATTTACTCGTTGATCAATGTAATCACTGTTAGTCAAACTTAAAACTAACTGCCTTCCAACCCTTCTCCATTATCGCATCTAACTGTATATGCCACCCCAATGTCAATTGTTATCTTACCTATGTGTCATGTATCACAATTCTCAGAGTTGCGCAACCTGCAAGGTCTTAGCATTATATCAAAGTACAGTTGTGTTTCCGCTAGTTCCTCCAATCGGGCATTTAGTTATATCAATGATCGTAGCTGTCAGTGTTGGTCCACAACATGAAGATGCTAGTTGCAGAGTTGCCCTTCCATTCCTGCCGAAATGCAAAGAAAGTTCAATTCGGTGGATCGATCATGATGAAATTTTCGAAAATCCAAAATATATTTAATATATCATAAGTGCCAAGGCTTCAGTGTTGGACAACAAGCAGAGAATATTAGTTTCAGAATTGTCCTCAGGGATTACATTTCACTCGAGAGTGAAGAGTTCGATTTTATGGATCAATTTTTAGGACAGAACAGATCCAGATTGGTAAAATTTATTTTTGTCATTTTATCTTATCAAACTTTAGTTTAGTTTCTTATAGCTAAAAAGTCTCAGATATCTTAGTGTTTATGAAGATAAAAATATACCTGCGTTGTAATCACCTGAAAGTTTTTCAAGAACAAATTTTACGCAGTGTAGGGCCAAGGGAAGAAGAATAAGATATTATTGTTTATTTTTATTGATACTATTTTGTTCATTCCCTTTAAAATACTAATGCACAGTTAATAATATCAAAATCTTCTCCTCATGGCTAGTTAGCTTATTTCTCTTAGCTTCCTTTAAACCTATCGTAATTTTCTATATAATATAATATTTGCAGTAATTCAATGTTGAACATCTAAAAATTAGCTGTATTTTTCTCTCATTCTCAGAGCTTTTGCGTTCTAGTTTTGTTTGTGTAACTTTAGATATCTATGATCTATTACCATTATACAAATATTCATTTATATTATTACCTTATTTTCAAGCTGATTATTAGCCATTAATCATTGGCACATTTGGCAAATACATTGGCTTTGTTTTTTGCTATTCATGTAATAATTTCTAGTATTGTTGGGTCCGTTTTTTACAGCGAGAAGATTTGGACGTAAGATTTATAGAAATTAATTTCCAATTTGTAGCTATATTAATGATTTTATCCCGACTTAAGCAGTTAAGTAAAGAGTCTTCAGAATCTTTTGATCAACTCTTATCTGTTTAAACATTTATTGAAATCTAAAGAGAGTTGCCTTTCCATATTTCTCGCGGGCTTTCCTTTCTCTTGTAGCTTACATTTTTCAAGTTTTTTGCTGTATTGCAATTTATTTGGGGATTACATTCAACTGTAGATGGGATACAGTTTACGCATTGGAAACTGGAAAGTCCTCGGTGTTGTTGTTGACTCCGTCGGCAAAGACATCGCGTAGTTCCTCGAAATAATTGTGAAAGGAGTCCAGCATGGATTGCCAGGCGTTTTTCACACTCTCGCCAAATTGCTGGGCCGCTGAGGTCAGACGTTTGTCCAGCCTCGGCTCGTCGGGGTAGATCAGATGGGGTCTCACATCGTCATACTCATTGGAATAGTCCAGTTCCAGATCGTCCTGGGCATTGGCCAAAGTCAGAAGCAGAAGCAAAAGAGCTACACCAAAGGGTAATTGCCAAGTGGAAGTCATGGCTAAAACTGATCAATTGGTAACGAGGCATTGTTGCTTTTGTATTGACAATTGGAATGGATCAGAGATTGCGGCACGACAACCGGAAATGTTGTACGTGCTGCACGCGAATTTGCCGCATGTCGGAAATGTTCATTCAGAGCGTTTATCGATAGTCGCAGATCGATAAAAAGATACGTGGATACGTGAACCAAAGCGAGTTCGAATTGTGAATGTTGTTCAACTCATGCAATTCGATTTAATCAGATTTAATTTTGAATGATACAGCAACAACAACAATAGGTGATATAAACAAATTAAGTTTTAACTAAATTAAAATTTAACATTTAATTGAAATTAGTGATATTTAATTGTTGGCAGCTGCCTGAGCTGCTGCCCCTTTGATTTGCTGCCGCACCTGTTGCATTGCATCGAACATGTTGTCCACGAACGACAGCCACAATCCCTTGACGCGGTCTCCCAGATTGGGACCCTGTTGTTGTCCTTGTCCTGTTTGTCCATTTTGATCTGGTGGCAACATTCCCACCTGGCGACGACGTCGATGCAGCTTCTTCTTCTTCTTGCTCTTCTTCGTCTGACTGTCCATGGTGCGAATGATGCGCGATCTGGCGGCATTGTTGGCAGCTCGTTTCCTGGCCGCCGCCGCCTTCTTTCTGGCCTCCACGTCATCCGAGGACTCCGTCGGCATCTTGTTGAAACAAGGCGAGCGCTTGCCACGATGTCCCATCAAATGTCGTCGCCGACGTCGTCGTCGTCGTCGTTCGTCCGACTCATCCGAATCGGAATCGTCAGCTGAGGGTCGAAGCATCGCATTGCCGTGTCCAATATCCGTCTTGGAGTGGATCTTCATCAGCGGCGTATCAAAGCTCAACTGTTTTGTGGCCTTGCCGCCATCCTGCATCGTATTCATTATTTGTCCACCCACTGTAAGGGCGCCCAGGGCGAGTTGCTCCAAAGGATTCGAATCCAAAGTCCTGGCCCTGCCCATTAACAGGCAAAGGCCAATACCCAACAACATCAGCCACACGAGCTGCATCTCTTTCAACTGTATTCAGCTCATGTTGTCACCGTCCATTTTATGTGACATTTTACTCGATTTTGAATCGATTTCGCTGTCGATGTTGATGTGGATGTCAAGTTCGCGTGCATCGCATCTGCACAGCGTGGCGTATGATCAATTTCGCCCTTTGGCACACATTTCCCTGTGTGTTTGTTTGTCTGCGTTGTTTTGTTATGACCTTTGTTTGCATGTTGCTTGGCCTTTGTATGAGGTAAAACTGGTTAACAGAGCAGCCTTTGAGATACTTGTTCCGCCTGTTTGGAATTCAGCTCGCAGCCAGAGCTCTGTCAGTCTCGTTTTCTCACTTTATCAATTTAGATTTCGAATTTCCGAATTTATTTCTTTCTCTCTGTAATTTTTTTTCCATTTTTTCTCTTTGTTTTCTTTCTTCTTTTTTCGTCGTGTATAAATTCCCTAATTGCCAAAATTGTTTTCGTGGTTGCAGACAACTTGATTCTTTTTCAATTCCATAGCAAATCGCAATGAGAACCGCAAGGCGTACAAAACATGGTGCTCGACTGGTAAAGCGACTGAAAAATATAACTAGAAATGCATTAATATGTGCACTTAATATTATATTATTTATTTAATATAAGTGCCAGGAGCGGAAAGCGGACTTGCTAGATGAATTACTAACTGGTTTTCTTTTTTTTTTGTTTTTCTTTTCTAGCAAATTCCAAATCGTTTCTCCGGACGCACGGGAGTACAATATACAGGTGTGTATCCGCAGCAATCCCTCGGAGTTCGTACAATCAAGCAAAAGCCCGAGTCGGCTGTTAACACGCTGCAACAGCAGCAGCAACAGCAACAGTTGCAGCAGCAGCAGCAATATTTGGCTCAACAACAGCAACAGCAGCAACAACAACTGCAACAGCAGCAACAACTGCAAACACACAGAAATATTCCCAGCTATGCGGATCAGATGCAAGCGGCCTTCCTTGATTACCAGCGCCAGCGATTGGAGTTTGAGCAGCAGCAGCAGCAGCTGCTCCAGAAGCTCTACACCTACTATCCGGACGTGTCGTCGATCGGTCAACAGTCTCAATCCCCATCAGCATCGCAGCCAGCAGCACAACAACAGTTTGGTCAACGGCAGTCGGCCGGTTTGTTTGGCGGCAACAACGGATTGCAGTTGCAACAACGCCAGGCTGTGCCACAGCAGCAGCAGCAGCAGGCCAGCTTACGGAGTTGCAATCGCAGTCGCAGCCAGCAACTGGTAGACAGCCGAACTTCTATTCGACCCTCCAGCACATGGGATTCCTGCAGCAGCAGCAGCAGGATATTCTCCGCGAGCAGCAGCAAAGTGTTGCCCAACAGTTCGCAACCGGACAAAATGCGCCAAGCACCTCACAAAGCTATGGCATGGCAATTCCCGAGTCCTCCGTACTGGGTTCTCCATCGTACCAACCTTCGTCAGCCGTATCCCATGTGAGATTCAGCAGCGGCAATCTCAGCTACAATTTCTAAGCGATTCCATTGCAATTGTTACTGCCACTCCTCAAGGAATGTTGTTGTTCCAGCTCGATGTCACATCGCCAAGTGGAACCAACAAAAACTAATTTTTTTTCTTTTTTTTCGGAAATAGCTTTAGTCTCATCATATATTCTAGGTAGTATAAGATATATTTTCTCTTGTTAACATGTCCAAATTGGCAACAGAGTAGAAACGAGTAATAAATTGTCAGTTGAGAAATTTATATAAATTTAATCAATTCTGCAATTTTTTTTGTATCTAACTGTGACTCTGTTTCATAGCAATATTTGCTGAATCAGTTCGAAAAAAAACGTTCTTAAATTCAGGCCACAAATTTTGAGTTAAAGCATTTTGTTTTTAAATTATAATTGTTAAACTAACACATTGTGCATGACAAATGGCAACCAGTCAGCAATAAAATATTTTAAAAAGCCCAAAACTTTTTATTTCAATGAAAGAATTCTTAAAATCTTACTTGATTTTCAAATCAAGCTCAACACCAAACTGCCAAACATTTTGAGGTTGTATTTAATTTTCATTAAAATTTTAAACGATGAAAAGTTCGCATATGTCCAAAACTGTTAGCTGTTATTTTTCTATGAATTTATGGACATCATAACAAGGCTTTTCCAGGTCACAAAGTACTGAGATTCCATCTTGTGTCAAGCATTCGTCGAAGTTAGGCAATCATTCAAAATAATTAAATAGCGCTAATTAAGTGCTGATTGATACTCACCTAGAGGTTTAACAGTCTTGGTGTACAAGTAAGGCAAAGTTATAAGTTTAATGATAATAAGAAAAATTACTCTTGAAGCGATATTCTGGACGTATTGTTTAAGTGAGTTAAATAATTAAAATGCTATCTTATTATTTACCATCGAGAGGAACAAATTTTAGCTTGCCAATATAAATTTATTTAAAGGGTACAACTTTATCAATTCAATTCAATTTCAAAAAAATACACAGAGTGTATAAAGTACTCGCGTGTGTAAGTGAGTGTGTGTCTGTGTGTGTATATAGAAGGAGTTTTAATTAGCGTGAAACTGCAGGCTCAACTTATCATGAGTGCAGCATCTTTGGACGCATTTCTTTTTTGGCATTACGCATACGCCGCCGTGGCCCAAATTGAAATGCAAACAAAGCAATCGCAACTAGCCAACTAGAAGTAAACAGCAGGCGACACTGCTCACAGCCCACTTTGGGAATCAGGCAGCTAAATGTGTGTGATCGGAGGCGGGGAAATGAAGAACAGGGTCGAGTTTTGGCCATGGTCGTAACAGTCGATGTCATTGCTGGACATTTCGGCTTGTGTTGTGCTCTGTCAGCTGGGGAAATGAACAGGAAGCGGCCAGTCACACACACACACACACAGATACGGAGTATTCGTCCAGACAGCATGCGGTCCTTGTGCAAATGTATTTGTGTCCGACCGTCCGTCTGCCCGTCTGCCTGTGTACACTACAAATGTCCCTGGGTGTGTCAATCTCCGTGTCGCGTCTCTCGTCTCTCGTTTGCCAGTCTTTGTTTATTTTGGACAGATTTTTTTCTTTGCTTCCCGCTGCATATTTTTGTGTCTGTTTCTCTTTCTGTTTATTTGCTTTTGTTGTTTGCTGGACGCACTAAATTGAAATTTTCCATGCAAATACGAGTATGTTCAGCTACAGAGATCCCCTGCTGTTCGCCTTCCTCGAAACACCTCCTCCACCACCTACTTAGACTCATCCCATTGCCCATTGAATGCATCCACTTTTGCCCCGTTCTGGGATGCAGCATTTTATAAGAATTCCCCCCACAAAGTTACCCACGATAGTGAAACTACACATATTTTTTACATTTATTGCTCTCACTTGATTACAAATAACTAAATGAAGTGAACACTTTTCAGGTGAACAGGTCGCTGCTTATAATTAAGAACGTGCAAATTTATTCTACGTGATGACCTACATAAATAATAAAGATTGAAAAAATTCTATTCTATAATGTTGAACGTTTATTTAGTAACTTTTTTAACATCATCTGAGAGCATTTAACCAAAATTACTTTTTCAAATTTTAATAAAGTTTGGTAACTGAATATCATATAAAATTAATAAGAACATAAATTTAAACTGTGTAAAATTCAGGCGGTTTTTAAAAAAAGGAAGAAATATTTGTTGCATGGATTGGGGAAGACATCAAAATTTCCAATCGGATCATTAAGTATTAGTCGTAGTAATTTTTATTAGTGGTAGTACAAGAATAATTATTAGTAAGGTCAGGATGAATTTGAATATGAAAATGACCATACATACTTTTGATGAAGTATATTTTATGTGTTTTTCTTAAATCAGTTAATTGTTAAAGGCAGCTGTAATTGGAATTAATGCGAATTCGTTGATTAATAATTAATAATAAATTCATTGAGATTTAATTCAACCCACTGTATGTAGTACATGCATCGTATAATACCCAATCAGTCTGAATTTAAATAATATATATTCATTTATAGATTGTGTTTTGTGTGACCAATATTCAATTAGTTTAACGATGAGCTCAAGTGCTTGGCTTTCGACTTGCCTTTGCTTTTGTATTTTGCTAACTTTGTTTAGTTTGGTTCAGCTTGTTTATATTTGCCTGGTTGTGTCCATGTTGGCCTTGTCTTAAAGTCTGCTCCTTCTCCATCGACATATTTTTCTTCTTCTTCGTCTTATTCTTCTTGTCCTTTTCCATCTTCGTTTCCATTGGCTGCACAAAAGTCGCAGCGTTACTTAATGCAATTGTTATGTTTTGGCTTTCAGCTTTCAGTCTGTCGTGTGTTCTTCAATGTACTTTTCCTCTGTTTGTATTTGAGCAGGGCGTGTCCTTGAGCCCAGGTGTCCTGTTCCAAGATACTATGTAATTTCTGTACTATATGTATTTGCATTTACATTCCCACTCGTAACATGTATTTGCATTGCCTTCGCTAAATGAAAATGCCAACAGATTTCCATTTTGGCTGACAACTGTTGCCTTGGCTTCTCGCTGGCTTAAAGATATCGGCCAAATGAACGAAGCTGTGGCTCAAGTAAGCCCCAAGGCAGTTGTGCTTGTAGGGGTGGATCGGTGTCCTTTTGACTTTGATTCTCTTAGTCAGGCATAACTTTGCATCTTAATTGATATCCAGCTGCTTAGTTAAGTCCTTGTGTTTAGCTTGGCCAGGAAACTAGCATCAATATTTGTATAGTTTATCCTTTGTGAGTCTCTCTGTGTGTGTGTGTGTGTGTGTGTGTGTGTGTGTGTGTGTGGGTATGTGTGTGTGTGTTCACAGTTTCCGAGAAAAAGTGAGCTTAGCAAACATTCGCATAACCGCAATATTGTCTGGTTGCTTTGCCACTTTAACTTTAACTCGCTTTTCCAACGAAAAACCATCTTCCACTTCTAGATAAACCCAGACAATTATTATACATACACGAACTCACACCCACACACCCACTAACACACATGGGCACAGCCTGTTGCATTCGTAGAAGATACATTTGCGAATTGTTGTTTCTGCATTTGTTTGCTTTGAGGTTTTGTCGGTTGCTTTCAAGTCGCCTCGTGTCATCAACTAATGCAACTCGCACAATTCAATTCATACTTTGTATTTGCCACACATGCCACCCACCGCTGTTTCACACACATTGCAACAACAACAGCTACAAACAGTAACTACATAAATTCTATTTATGGAGCTCAGCCAAACACAACAGTGTTCTCAATTTGACAGGCAGCTCAATTATTGGCTGCATTAAATCCTGCTCTCAATTGCATTTCCACTTGATCAATTCTCCAGTTTTTCAATTTATAATTTATGTGGCATTTTCATAATTCCCTATAATCGGGGGTATAAAAATAAAAAAGTCAATTTCGCAGCTGTATATTAGAAGAGCATACTCTAAGGACTAAATATATCTTTTTTTTACATCTGAAGTACTTCAAAGTTGTTATTCTGTTTAAGTTTCCCTTTATCAAGTTTGTTTTCTTGTTTCAAAATTTTTCATAAAATTTTGAAAATAACAAATACATTTGATATTGAGTATTTTAATAAGAAAATATCAAAAATACTAAAATTTAAATGTATTGATATATATTTTTTTATTATAAATTTTTGTATCCATTTTGTACACATACATATGCATATTTGGCAACGCGTTGACATTTTCATGGTTGTGCTCTTCATTTGACGCTATATAAAGATCATTGTGTTCCAAAAATATATGCGCCAAGTTCTATTTCTGACTTTCTCCGGGGCGCACATGGCGTATGCGTGACATACAATGGCCTACAAAAAGTAGAGCGAATTTTTGGGCATTTGAACTTTAATACTTTCGCTCGCATTCGCTTGCCATTTGACACATACAACGAGTAGCCTAACAAAATATTGGAGATGGTATGCGTGTGTGTGTGTGTGAGTATGATAAATTCCACGCAATGCGCCATAAAGAATGCAGCAGTATGTACGATATGGCAAGTGTTCAACTGGAGCGTGGCATATAAATCGCAGCATAGTTTTCATTTGCATCCATATATCAAAAGTGTAATAGCAGCCAGCATGGGGAACCCCCTAGAATAGTTTATACCTCTCTCGATTGTCCATCGAGTCGTCTTCGAGTACCACATTTCGAATACATTAAATGATTTTATTCTTTCCAACATTTCACATGCATTTTCTGTACAAAGTAACTTTTAAATAAAACATAAATTCAACCGCGATAAAAAAAAACACAATCGTACACACAAAATTACACAATTATCATGTAATGCCAAAAAAAACGGAGAGAGAGACTTTCCCTTTGAACATGGAGTTAACCAAAAGAAAAACTTTGTAATGGCTCACTGAAAAACGGCAACGATGCAAAATTAAAAATTGAATTTAACTGTACAATTCCGGCGTTGCCATTTTGCGAATTTCAAATGAGAGGTGTGTTCTTTTTAATTAAAGTGCCGTGGGTCACATATTATTTACAGTTCGGCCATGAATATTACTCGTATTTTTATTTTTAGCGGCTAACTCCATGCTGGGAACTGGTGGTGGTGGTGCTGGTGCTGGTGTTGTTGGTGCTGATGATGCTTGGTAGTGGCGCTGGTGGTGCTGCTGTCCTGGTGGTGCTGCATGCTCAGACCAAGGCTCTAGTAGCCATAGTGAATGCCATGGCCAGAGACGGATGTATGCACCAGAGCGGGGGCAGCGACGGCAGCCCTATGCGTGCGTGTGTGCAAAGAATGGGACAAAAGGAAGAAGAAGATGTAGAGCGGGTCGGAATTATGTGATGAGAACATGAGGCGATCCATCTCTATTTATAAAGGCAAACGCATTACTCACTTGAGCACGGGGGCGGCAGCCAGGTGTGTGGTATAGGCGGGAGCAGCATAAGCAGCTGGTGCAGCATAGGCAGCTGGGGCGAGTCCAATGCCATGTCCAATGATGCCATGGGGTGCTGTCGAGGAGAGTACGAATCGCATTAACAACCAGGTAGCGACCAGGCAATGCATAATCACAACTGCAGAACCCCATTTCCAACTGGCCAAGGGAACAGCGTATGTATCTATATCTGTATCTGTATCTTTGTCTCGCTGAGAATAATAACCTGAACGTGTTGTCAACATTAACAATGAAGCTGACCAAGTCTCGAGTTGGTTCATTGTTGCAATTTGGACACCTCTGAATTTTGAGTGGATTTTGGAGCATATTTGAGCACATGGAGACTCGACAAGCCGACATCAATCAACTGACACGGGTCTGACAAGGTCTGCAATTTTGTATTGTCAAGCGAGCATAAAATGTGATATGTGTCGTGCACAGTGTGACACAAAAGGTCACAACAAGAAGTGAAGTTTGGCAACATTGCATAAAATATGATCAAAACATGCTGAAAACGCAATGCAATTGTGGGATAATCGAAAATTTAATTAAATATATAAGTTGCGTTAATAGTGCGCCTCTTGTGAAGTTAGACAACAGCGCTTGAAACATAAAAATATTTTAAAGAAAATGATAGTGGAGAATAAGCAAGAATACATTTAAATACATTTGTGGGCTTTGAATGATTTCAACTTCTGAGAAATTTGGCAACAGTGCTCAAAATAAAGAAATCTTGACGGAATGACAAGAGAAGTTTGGCAACGTCGCACGCAGAAAAATAATTCTCTTGTCAACAATACAATCTTTTTACAAGTGTCGCTTATCTTAGCTAATGTTGCGGACAGTCAAGTGACGCATGGAGGTGAAGTGCGGCAACGCAGCAATGGTAAGCATTGCACAAACGTCCTACAATTGTCCAGTTGTCTTGGTGTCCTGGGCATTACTATAAGCAAGCGAGGCGTTTCACATGGGCTGCCAATTCCAAACGCCACTTGTCCAAATGACTGACGAACTGACTGGCCCCACTTGAGGACTCATCCTCAGTATCTTCATCATCATCATCATCATGACGACCATTGACGGGCCATGTGTCAATGCTTTACACTAGTTGGCAACAATGAATGAATGGAATGATTGATTAAACACTAGGCGTTGGCCAATAGCCTGCTGAGTGAGTACCCAAAACTAACCCCGAGACCCAAACTGATACTCCCACCCGAAACCAGTGCTCAACTTATCTACAGTTGCTGTTCACGAGCCAGAAATCGATAGGAACCAGTGACAACGCCGGAATGTTGCATACACCAGACGGCTACGGCTTTTCCTTGTGTCCCGCCGTGCATCACGTCTTTATTTATTGATAATGTATGAGTAATTTTTGTAGCCTCCCTTCAGTCCTCATGCTTGCAATAATAGGGTAATTGTCTAATCTTTATAGGTTGATATATATCGGTTTCAAAGAACTGAAACTTAAACTAAATCAATTGATTTGTTGTTCAGAACAAATGAATAAACTAGAATTTTCATATTTAAATCTATAAATCTTAAAATCTTTCAAATTGGAAGAGGGAATCATTACAGGAACTGTTTCATTATTTAATACTGCAGCCATATTCATCAGACTAAAGAAATTAGTGCATTTAAATTAATATTAAATCAAAAGCTCCAAATATTATTATAAAATCAAGAATTTTCCTAGAAAACTGGAATTTTGGTTTATTTTGGTTAGTTTTGGATGTGCAATTCGAGCAATAAATTGAACTTTACTGTATAACAATTTTCTGTATTCAACAAAGTTGTATGAAAGAAATTTAAAAAAAGGAAGCGAGACCTGTTTGCATTTGATCTAATATTATAGAAATAGTTAGTTATTTGAATTCTTGCGCCAGATGGCGCCACTTAAGACTTTTACAGAACTTATCTTATTTTTGCAGTCGCCTGTCTGTAGAAGCGAATGCTTATAAATATTTTCTTTAGATTCACGCTACTTTGAACACACGCCAGGAACTGCAAGTGACCCCCTTACCCCCTCCCATTTGCCTGATTCCCTATCCACCATCCGTTATCCATTGGGCAGCTGTCGTAACTTACGTAGTCAAGCATGGTCAGAATGAAAGTTGTGCTTTGTATTTACCCAGCATCAAGTTTGTTTTGGCCAAGTGCACTTGGCCGGCAAAGCGAAAATATAATAAATTGCATCAGAGAGAGCGAGAGAGAGAGAGAGAGAGAGAGAGAGAGAGAGAGAGAAAAATATAAAAAGGGGAAAAGTTCAGGACTGCAGCTGGGTCAACTCGACTATAGATCTGATCAGAAAACGGGGCCAACTATTGACAGCTGTAAAGTTGTTAGGAAGAAAGTTTGGCTGGAAAATTAGTAAACACTACAACTACGATTACAACTAAAAGCGGCAACAACAAAGCTACAAAAGCGGTCAACAGGTGCAAAAGGTGCCGAAGATTAGAGGCAATGGCTGGATCTTTCATGGGTGGGTCATCATTTACCATAAGCTGGAGCGGCGGCGTATTTCACAAGTGGAGCTGGTGCGGCAGCCAAGTAGCCATGGGACAAGGCAGGAGCAGCAGCACTGTAACCACCATAGCCAAAGCCCAGATGCGAGGCACCCGCCAGGTGCAGAGCGGGCGCCGTGGCGCCATAGTGTCCGCCATAGGTCAGCGCTGGGGCAGCAGCAGCCGCGGTGGCATAGTGTCCGCCATAGGCGAAGGTGGGTGCTGCAGCGGCAGCATAGTGGCCACCATAGGCCAAGCCATGGCCAGACAATGCACCATGACTGCTGGCCAGCTGGATTTGGGCAGCCGGAGCGGTGTGTCCAACAGCGTAGCTGGCGGCTTGTGGTGCGACTAGATTTGGATTTAGTTCTAATTGTTAGCATATCAACTACGTGCGTTTCAATATACAATGATCATGAGTGCACTGTGCTTGTGGTGAGTGTTGTGAGTGGCGAGTGGTGAGTGGCGAGTGGTGAGTGGTGAGTGGTGGGTGGTGAGTGTTGTGAGTTTGATTACGAATCATTGTTAAAATGTCCATCACTTTTTTTTGGACTCACCGGCATAGCCATGGGCAGGCGCCAGACCGCCATCATTGCTAATGCTCGACCGCTGGACATGCGACTGAGAGTGCGCCGTCTGCACTTGACTGGCGTAGTCAGACTGCGATGATTGTCCATAGTGGCCCTTCACCGTGTGCTCCTGTGTGTTGCCCACCGATGCGTGATCCACACTGGGCGCACTAATCGAATAGGCAGCGGGTCCTCCGGGCTTCGCCTGGGCGCAGGCAATGGCCATCGCGGCAACGCAGAAGATGAGCTGTCAATGAAAGTTACAAGTACATATATAAATTACATATATCCATTCATATTGATTGCTCCGAGTGCTTTGTGGTGCTCCGTGTCAAATACTTTTGCGCTTTGTGAACACAATAAAACGAAACAACAACTATGCTGAGTGATATAGTTAAGTAGGTTTTCGGATGTTAGGATGATGTTATGAGGATCTTTTTAATAATTGTTCCCAATATGGAGTTTTCTATTAATTTTTGTTCGCACATTAGAGTACGGGCGGTGTTTGTTGTTGTAGATGTTGCTGTAGTTGTTTTTGTGGTTGTTGGTGTAATGCTTCCGAGTGAAAATTTCGTGCCCACCGCTGATAGAGATAATGGTTCAAAAACTCGTATCTTCGCCCAATCGGGGCATGCATAAATTCAGTGAGTGCAGCAGCCGCTTGACAACTCATTTGTATTTTGTTAGCACTCTCGTATCGGCAGGCAAAATTCTCGTTCGAGGCAGGGCAAACAAGGAAATTGCAGACGCATAAACTTTTAATTAAGTTCGCAAAGTAGTTGGCAACTCAAATTCTTTCTCTCTCTGTCTGTCTTCTCTCTTTCTCTGCTTCTTTTTCTTACTCACACGTTGCAGCCCGAGCAATGCGGCGTATGCGTATTATTTACGGTGAATTTGCTTGTAATAAGAACATTGCAACTTTCTGTTGAGCTTTGAGCTTTGCAGAGCTGTTAACATATGGTTCCACCTAAATTCATATCAATTATCTCGTCTGCGCTATTATTCATTTCATACCGAATGCAGCTATTCAGCATTTAGTTCATCTAGAGAGAGAGAGAGAGTTGTCTATCTATTTTATTATTAACGAGCACTCGCTACTCGTTGATCAGTTCTCACAACTCGCTTCTCGTATATAATTACTCGCTAATATTAGCTTTATACTTTGTTAGCTATTATTTATTAATTGCTAAAGCTCTAAGCACTAAATCTAAGCACTCGTTACTCTCTTCTTGTCTTTGTTACTCGTTAGTTACTTATTTGAAATATTTCTGCAAAGTTCTCCATAATGTGTTCTCGATTAACTCTTTACTCTTGACTCGCTACCTTTGCCTGGATATTCGCCAGTTAATACTCGCAAATTACAATCACTTCGTTGGAATTTTGTTGTCAGTACTTGCTTGCTGGCTAATTTAGTTTTAATTACGTCTAATTACATTTGCTTTTCGCTTTATTTTAATCGTTGTTTGCCACTTTGTATTTAAAAGGGGTTCAGTTGTGAGGGTTCTAGTTTTTTTTTTACGCTTGTTTTGCCTTCTGCAACTTTACACTCATTTTATATTATATTCGAATTCCATTGAATTCAATTTACGTGCAAAAATGCTAGTGGAAAAAAAAAGATTTGAAAACTTCAAGGGATAGGGCACATCAGGGAGTTGCGGATGCCTTTTTTATTTAAAATGTATATCATTTTTGTTTGCTTCGACTCTCTTCTGTTGTGCTCTCTTTTATTGTATTTTGCTTTGCTTTGTTGTGCTTGGTTCCTTTTAGTTGTTTTGTGTGTTGTTTTGTGTATTGTTTTGTTTTATTTTGCGCTGCCAGCCTTGCACTCCACTTGGCGCGGCATGTATTTGTCTTTGGGTATTTATCTAATTTTAATTAAGCGCAACTGACTGCCGGACAGGAGGGGGTACAGCATAGGACTAGAATGGTGTGGATAAAGTTGCGTAACATTCGCTTAAAGGCACAACTGACTTTTTGCGATAACTCTACAGGCAACTCTGTTGCAGTTGTGGCATGAACTCATGAAATCATGAATAAATGATGCCTTCCCACTTCGCAATTGATTGGCCCACTTTGACATGGCCACAATTCACTCACATTTACTGTTTACTCTATTTTTTTCCATATTATTTTTGCATTTGCATCAATTTCGTATGCGAATGTCAGCAAATTAGCTTTGAAACGTAGCTGAATGGTCTTCAACTAAATATTTTGTTTAATTTGAATATCAAAACAAGCTGAAACATAATAGAGGTCAACTAGAATATTGCCATGATTAAAAGCAAAAACTTTCGACTTATTTTTAAATTATTCCAATGATAAACTTAATGCATATCTAAAGATAATACTTATGTTGAATTCGAATTAAATTGAGTCAGACAAGAAATTGAAGTGCAAATCTTTAAGGATTAGAAGGTTTTAAAGTTATAACTGGAAAGCGCGAAAGAGAGAGTCGAAGGCTCCGTCAAATGTGGCTGGCAAGGACAACAGAGTGAAAGGATAATTGCAATTGCAACCGGAATGTCAACTGCAATCGCAATCGCAACCGCTACAGCACCCGAGGACCTTTTTCTGATTTCCAGCAGAAGGAGCTTTACAATTTGTATCCTTTTTAGTCCTGCACACAAACACAAACGCACACTCACACACACACACCGATTACGAGTACACACAGAAGCACTTTAGCATCAGGTTGAAAGTTTACGCACCTTGAATGCCATTTTGATTGTGGATATTATTATGCTTCACGTAAAGCGAATGAGAAAAAAAATTAGCTTGTTGCTGGGCTTCGAATCGAAAACTGTCTCAGTATCGCGTTCTTGGCGCTTATTTATACCGCAACGCCTGATGGAAAAGCGCTGGGAAAATATGGTCTAGCGTCGGCAGCGATGGCAAAACGGGTTTACAGCCTCAGCATTTTGGCAAAGCAGGCAACGAGCTCAGCTCTGCCACAGCATACCAGCCTACCAGATTGCCAGCCTACCAGCCTTTCTGTCTATTGTGAATGTGCGCAGGCGCGGCCGACGCACAGCGTTCACGCAGACGCCGACGGCGACGTCGACGTCGAGGCCAACGCAGACAACACCCGCCTTTTTAGTGGTTTTATTGCCCATTTGTCGACTGTATTTCGATTTTCAACAAATTCAAGTTAATTGAAATAACATCAAACCATTGTTTAATTGGAAATTGTTGTTGACTAATTCATTGATCCAGTCGAGGAAATTTCATGCCACAAACAAAATGCGGCATGCGGCAGTAGGAAAACTCTCTCATCTTGCCGCTTTTGTTCATCGGACCAAGTTCAAAATCATGTCAAAAGTATATTATGAATTGACTCAGTATAAAATAAATAATGTAAAAAAGTCGTTATACACAATATTTCGCCATATATTTCAGATTGGGCTAGAAATAATCTTAATTTAGAGTCTTTAAACAGCTGGCAATTTATGGAATCTATGAAAAATGAAAATAAATATATAAATTTAAAACAGATCTGAATCCAAATGCATCTGACACTCTTCACATCGCTAACCGAACCAAAATTCTTGTTCTGTAGGTCGGAAAAGAATTTCTTCAAAGTTAGTATATTTTGCTTTGTTTTTTCTTTCTTTTATAAGAATTATTTGTTTATATTAAACAATTATTGAATATAAATGTTTAAGACACTAAAGGTGCTGTATCAATATCGTGAACTTATGCTCAAGTATAGTGTCAATTAAATATTGCCCATTAAGCAATTTATAATAATTGTTGGCGTAATTAAATATAATTAAAATGCAGGCGACTTTGATAATTGTTCTGGCCTAAAACAGACTGAACAAGTGGCAGCTGCCACATGCGTCTGGTGCAATAGGCGCAACTCTCACTTGACAGCCTCAGTACCCCACACACACACACAAACACACACACACACACACACACACACACACACACACAGACAAGACACACGCACATTACATAACTGCCCCACTCTTTGAGTCGAAGTCACGACTTGGGCAACGCATAAAGTGCGCATAAATTGTGCGACCCACAAAATCGAAAGCCAGCTACAATTTAACTAGCTCGCGACATATACAAAAATACCAAAATCACAAATCAAACCACTTGCAAAAAGGCCTAAGCTGAACTGAACTGAACTGGACTAAGCTCAACTGAACAAACCCCTGCCTTCCTCCCCCCACTCGCTCTCTCATTGCCCCACCCTCCATTGTTGCACAGACATTTGAAAGCGAAAAGCGAAGGCTGCCTTGCCACAGACTTGGGGCAACAACGCATGGACACGCCAAGTGGCCCTGGTTGGCGGCTGCCCAATTTCCGCGCCCAGTTGGCGGCTGCTGCGTGAGAACGCAAAAGACTGAAAATCAAAAAAAAAAACAAAATTAATCCCCAACTGGGACAAAAATGTGTCTGCACTTTTGGCAGAATTTGCCAACGGAAAACTGAGAAAAGACTGAGGCCCATTTACGAGTATGTTATAAACCACTCGCAATTGATCCGAGTGCCCACAAATACGAGACTGAATAATGTCTGAGTGGTGCGAAGTATTTCCAAGTGAGCCGCTGAATCCATAAAACACTTCAATTTTCCAAAGCTTTCGGGAAAAACCTTATCATAACAATACTTATCAATACAATACAATAATTATATTAACAAAGTTTATTGATCTGATTGGCGTTTTCCCAATCCTTGCAATGGATGTTGAATTATTTAAATTTTTGAAATACCTCTAAGCAAATTTTTGTTTATATTCTATCAGTTCTCAATTTGATAGATAGTTTTAGTTGGTAGCTTAAAAATTCTAATTTGTCATTACATTTTTAGTCACTTTTTATCGACTGCTTTTTGAAAAATAAAGTTAACCAAGATAAATTAATGAAAAAGCAAAATTAAGTCTATGTATTCGTTAAACCAATTTATTTCAACTTTTAAACTAAATTATTTGTCGTAATTATTAGTTTTCAAACTAATAACAGTTTATGGTACCTGCTTTTAAAACATTTTGTGACTACGTTCAGCAATTGAAGTAGTTTGACATTAAATCTTGTACAAGTACGATGATGGGTTGAAGGTTAAATTAGCAAGATTCCAAAAATAAAATGTTGGTAATGGAAAAAAAAATCAAATAAAATAAGAAATGCATTCAGTGTAGCGAGCACTCGCACTCGCACTCGCACTCGCACTCGTACTCATTTTCCGACCTTCTGCTGCAATAAGTATGCGAATTAAAGTGTGGATGAGAGGATGTCGAATGCTACTCAAGAAGGACGCCATCTTGCGTGGCATGGATATCGCCTGTGGCGCCTCAATGAGCTTCTCTTGCTGCTGCTGCTGCTGCTGCTGAAGTTGCCAAGGCAAATGGCAAATGGCAATTGCTCGCTCACAGCATAATAAAAATATGTAAGATGCTTTCTCCATTTGTTCGATGTTCGATATTGTTGCCAATATGTCTATCAGACTCTCTCTCTCTCTCTCTCCCTCTCTCTTTAAATCTCTCTTTGTCTGACTCTCTCTGTTTGATGTTTTATTTCGTATTCGCAGAAGAACAAACACTGTGAAAAACAATCTGCGCCCTTTTGTCTCGAAATTAATTTGTATAATTGCAGCGTCAATTCCATAATATACACAATCCACAGCAACAACAATAACAAGAGCAACAATAACAACAAACATCAGTCAAATGTGCAAGCAAGCATATCGACGTCGACGTCGCTGTTGACGTCGCTGTCCATGTCCCTTCGCAGTCCATGGAGCCACCCTCCTGTCAATGGCGTCCAGTCAGCCGCAACTTTACGCGTCTATGTGGGTCAAAAAGCCAAGGACTATAGTGAAACCAAACCAAGACGAGCTGTGTATACCCTTCCAAATGCATAATTCGATTCTTCAACAGTTTTCTTTAATAACTTACCGATCTTACTCTTAAACTTTTCATATTCTTTTAAAAAGTTACTTTTCAAGAACTCGAACCATCGGCTTTTAAAATAATTATTTTTATATATAACAGCACGCATACTTAAAATTGCAGTTAAAATTGAATCGATTATATACAGGTATCTTAGTTCTTCGCAACTAAAATTTTGTGGAACAAAAAATTCAAATACAAAAAAAACAAATATAATAAGAAATGTACCGCAAAGAAGCTGCACACTTCCAAATGAATACTATACATTTTGCAATTGAAGTTACAAGTTATAAGTACAAATTAATAAAAACTAATGCAATTTATTGAGGGCGACTAGTTTCTTAAAAATAAAAGAAATTGTGTTTTATTGAAATAACTTTATATTTGTTAATATTTATTAAATTACATTTATTTATCTCTTCTAAACTTTTAGATTAGATTTTCAGTCTAAGCATAATGTTGTTGGGCTTTTTTCGATATATAGGGCATCGAAAAGGACAATGCCTTTCACCGCTGCTTGTCAGCCATTAGGCCAGGACGATAGCGTCGCAGTCGCAGTTGACGTCGACGTCGCTGTTAGCGTCAGCGGCGTGACAACACTTGTTTCAATTGCGCCTATTGATGTCATTGTTGTTGCTGCTCCAGCTGCTGTTGTTGTTGCTGTTGTTGTTCCTGTTGTTGCCGCCCATTGTTCTGGTCTATCTGTTCTGGTTCTGTCTGTCATTGTGGTTATTGTTGTTGCCTGTTGGCTGTTGGCTAGGACCACATTTGCCTAAATACTCGCCATTCGATGAGAAGAGTGTGCGGGCATTTTGTTTTTTTTTTTGTTTGCTATTTTGCATGGAATTTCCACGGCATTGAAGATTAATGACCGACGTTTGTCATTTTGTTCCAGCCCTCTTCTATCGCTCCGATCACCTCCGAATTGGGGCTCAAACTTATAGCAAATGTGCATTATGTGCTCCTAGCATGTCCAACACGACGTTCCTTGTCAGCTTTCACCTGTGCAGATGTATAATAAACAGCACTTAATATTCAACTTAAAATGCCATGCGTCCAATACATATATATTTGACTATTTATTGGCATTATATTGTGTTTATTCGAAATGGGTGGAATTTGTATATAAAAATAAGAGCTCTATTAAGATATTTAGTTAAAAGCTTATATTTTCCTTCTAAGAGATAATATTAATTTCTATAACAAAAATATTAAATAAAGGTATATTCTGAACCTATGTAGAATACCCAATCCTTTTAAAGTATATCTAAGTATTTCCTTAACTAAACTAAAGTAGAACTAAAATGCTCTTCTTTATTTTCCCTTCTTTTCATTCTTCCTATTCATTTGCTCTTCCACCAAAGTTTGCATCGACTCTTAAATGTAATGCTTAAATTAAGTTAAGCTCGCGGAATACTCGATAATAAGTTGTCGCCTGACCGGCAGGTGTCGCCACAGCACAACATAATTATAAGTTAAGCAATTGAATTTTGTTTGACAAGCACTTTCAATAGCCAATCGCAGGGCTAGTCACAATCTGAGACGATGCTGCTCTGCAAAGCACCATTAACTAGGACAGCCCATAGTAAATATGTATATACCATATACATACATACACAGGTATATTGATAATTCACCTTCAAACTCAAAATCAGCATCGTAGACGACAGCAACAACAATGGAACACGCCTCAAAAAGACAACGTTCAGATTGTATTTTGGTGCAGATTGTATTCATTTTTTGTCTACTTTGCGACTTTTTGCTTATGTGTATTTTTTTTTAATATGTATATATGTATACCCTGCATGTATGAAGTGTGTGAAAAAGGTTAACATAAATATATTCAATTTTGTTCTTCTATTTTGAACAACACATATAGCAGATAATAATAATAATAATATTTTGTAATTATATTCCAATAAGCTCAGAAAAATAGTTCGTCTAAATGGATTTAATTTAATAAATGACTGTAGTACACTGTACACAGGGTATCTGATAGTCGTGCCAGAATAGCCTTAATGTTATTTCTTTATTATTTCAAAGAATTTCGTGCTCGTGTCGATGCCACAGCTGCGAAATGAACGTTGGGGCGTCGGCCACGCCCACCCTTCTTATCGCAACGAACCAAAGGAACCTGCCCGCCCACATTTCTGTGTTAATTCGTTGTGAAATTTGTGCATTTATTATTGCTATTGTATTACGCTACACACACACACACACAAACACAGGCTGATTCCCAACAAGATTTCTTTTTATTGTTGGACAAGGCAGAGTTAGAGGAGGAGAGTCGGAGCTTTTCTAGATAACAAGATTAACTATAGGTAAACAGGCAAACATAAGACGAATAACTTTGTTGATGGTTTGATATTCGAATCGAGTTTTCAAAAATGAGATCGAATGCTTGGCATTAAATCAATTCAGTGTGACCAGTCTTAACTTATCCTCTTGAAAAGAAAAGAAAAGAAAAGAAAAATGTGTACAGATATAGCTTTTATTTGAGTTCCACCACAGTCTGCCTTATTTTTATATAGAAAGTTAGCAGAGTCAAGTTGACAGTAGGTTTAGCCAGAGCTTTTCCTCGTCCATCTTATCGCTTTTCCATTCAACTTTTCAATCTGAGTTTGAGTCTCATTTCCAACTTTGGAATTGCAGTTCATTAAAAGT
The DNA here is from genome assembly GCA_035043635.1 of Drosophila rellima. Lineage (NCBI taxonomy): Eukaryota > Metazoa > Arthropoda > Insecta > Diptera > Drosophilidae > Drosophila > Drosophila rellima. The sequence goes on along the minus strand of JAWNMV010000134.1, from coordinate 1,858,846 downwards.
GTCGCATAGTTCAAACTTTCCTTTGTGTCTCGACGTTTGTCAACAGTCGCAGATATTTCATTTTGACCAATTTAATTTTTTGCTTTTTCTACTTTTTTTCTTACATAGTACTTACTTAATGAACTGGCCGCTCTTGCAATGAAAATAAAGACGAAAAATAACAATGACAAATACAACAGAATAATTATTATACCTCATCAGACATTTTGCAATCAATTTTCTTGTTCTTCTCACTTTGAGTGTCTGGTCTGATTTTATGGAACAAAACGTGCAAGGAGTCAAACAAAAACTTTTAAATTTGCATTTTTTTGTTTTTTAATAAATTAATGATACTATTTGTTTCAATAGAGAAGAACGGCAAGTAGTTAATTGCTAATATTTAGGTACTGTCAGTGTCATTAATTTAAGTCTATTCTTTTGGTTGCAATACTCTTGCTCTCAATGAAAAACTTTTAATATTTTAGGACATCCTTTTAAGAATTTAACTGAGTTAACATTTGGTACTAAAGATATTTTTTGAATATTGCAAATTAAGGCTTGGAATGAAATTCAACGTTGTTTCTTGAAATATCTCTATCATATTGTGAATTTCATTTGTCAAAGAAACAATCAGACGACATGTCTGTTACAAGGGAATCAAGTATTCGGCGTGCCGAAGAAACCATTTCTTATTTGTTTGCTGTTATTTAAATGCGTGTCAAATTGTTGAAGCTTAGCCAATGTGTCGTATACGCAATGTGGCCAAAGGCGCAGCTTTGGCTCTGCGAGGTGCAAGTGCCTGTTGCCCAGGAAGTCTCAGTGCTTATCTCTAGACTTATCAGAGCTCTGACTACGACTCAGACTAAGAGTCGTAAGATTCCGAGCAATCAAATGGCAAATTGCAACACACAGCTGTTGGCAGCTTATGTAAAATGCGTTGCAAATTAAGCGACAAATCAAGCGACGCATAAATAATTGTGAAGACCACGCCCCCAATGTCCCCAGTGCCCCGGGGCACCCTATAGCGAGACAGACTTCACAACGTCACATTATATCAATCCGACTTCAGCGCAGCGAATACCGTATACTCTTCTTTAGAGAAAAACCGACTAAAATACAAGCATAGGCTTAACATTTGTGCAAACTTAATTTAGTTCTATTCCAAAGAGCATACTTTAAATTCTAATACACGGTATAGGGTTTTAAGACTTGAAAGGTTTTGGGGACAAAATTAACAAGATTGGGAAAAATGATAATTTTCAAAAAAATCGAACAATAACAAAATTTATATTCCGCAAGCAAACCGGTTAAGTTTTGACAAAGTTATGAATTCTTAAATCTTAAAGTGGAAGGTATGAATAATTAGAGTGCAGTGTTGGAAATAAATTAAATTTAGATGCAGATTAGAATCAGAAGAAAGGTGTTAAATAATAAGAAAAACAACATTCCGCAAGGAAATTATTAAATATTGACAAAATTATGAAAATTAAAATTTTTTTAAATTAATGCAAAATCAAATACTTGAAAATAGCTTCCGAAAGTTGTCGAATCTTCGATGTATGTATTTAACATCACTTACTTAAACAGAACGATCGATTTACATAGCAGGCGACTGCATAAGTGAACTCCAATAGTAAGAGTATGCGTAAAACCGGCGACAGGCCGTTAAAACACTATTCAATCGCAACAGATTTTTAGCGACCTGATTTTTGATCAGGCTTTGAGCTCTTCGTCTCTCTCCCTCTCTTTCTCCAAGTGACTCTTTGACTGCATTTGAGCCATGGTTTGGGCCTTTGGCTTTTTGTATACCAGACCATTCTCTATTTCTGCGTGGCGACTGCCATTTAATTAAATTAGTTTCTTTTTTATTTATTTTCGCATTTATAGCCAGAATAATTTTTTGGCCACCCACGTGCCCTCGTTTCACCCGGGCAGCCATACAAAAAGCAGAAAAAAATAACAGAGAGAGAGAGAGCGAGAAAAAACCCCTAAAAATGATTCTGATTGGAAATATTTTTGCCCAACGGCGTCAGCTGCTTAATTGAGTTGGTTTATTAGTTTTGCCCAGCCGCAAATCTAGGCCGAGGAGGCTGTCGACCAGAATGAAGCCCAGGACATGCAGAGCCAACTTGGAGGCTCTTCAACTTACGCCCAACAATTGCGGGAACCGAGATTTGTGAAACTAAAGCTCCGATTTGACTTTTGGCTACAGTCCATCAGCTCTACGACGAACTTCACCATTTCTATATTGTATACTTAAGACGTACTTATGTAATATGTTGAAAGTATTCACTCTTGCCCATTTTAAATATGGTTTCCAATACGTTCTGTTGTCAATTACGGACCGAATGAGAGACTGTTATTGGCCCATTTCGCATTGACGTATTAAAAATAGGAATTGAGCCTATTTATTAGTGAAGTGACGACACAATTTGAGAGACTGTAGAGACAAGTAATGCATTAACTTTGATTTTTAGCCTTGTTTAATTATTTACAGCGCAATTACAGCACAAGGTCGCTTAAAAACTTATATATTTTTGTAAAATACTAATGCTCTGTTAATTATTAACGTTATTAGGGGAAACTTTTGAGTTTACGATTACCAACTCAATTATTATAATAAGCAGTATTTCGCGTAAAGTGGAAGTCAGACTTATTCGATTATAGTTCTTTAGATGAGAAAGGCGTAATAGAATTTTGAAAGTCTTTAAACAATCGATAGTTCAAAAAACATAATATTTTACAAATAATAAAATTAACAATGTATTAACATGTGTGTATATTTTGATTAATCAAACAGTGAAAAAAAACCTATAGGTGACTTTTTAGAGAGCTTCGACTGTACATAGACAGTTGGTTGCCTAAGGCAAACGCTATCGATATTCATTGACTAGACTTTCAGGGAAGCTCGTGGCATCATTAAATTCTAATGCGCATATCATGGCTAATTTCAGTCAATATTTTAGAGCCACACCTGAATTATTCGCAAGCATATGTACGTGCCACGCCCAAACTCATAATCGGCTTGCGAATTTTGGCCAAAAAAACAAAAGCAAAAACAAAAACAAAGCCAAAAACAATGACAACAAGAACGAGTTTGTGCCTCCCACATAGAGAGAGAGAAGGAGAGAGATAGAGACATTCAAGACAAATACATAAACACATAAATATAGGTGAGTATAGCTTCATATTGTATAATTTATAAATCGATTTTGCTGTGGATTTCTGCTCGTTGAAGCCGCAGCAGAACGAAGGGAAAATGAGGAAGGGGGTAAAGGGGAAAAGAGGAAAGAAGGGAAACTGTTCCGACGTGAATGATAGCCTTCTTAGGTATTCAATGAGTTTACCTAAACACTTGAATGTCTCCGGCTACAGTCAAGGGTCGTCTACCTCCCCCCTTTTACCCTTCCAACGCCACACCCCCTTGCCAAGAACCGTCTACACCTGAACTCATTGGTACGGATACGACGTGGTCGATGGTCGAGACGATTGTTGCTTTAGTCTCATGGCCCAAACAGTTCCATATGTGACTCCCAGGAGGCCATAAATGTTTTTGTTGCTGTTCTGCTAACTGTGATTTTTGCCTTATTAATTGAGTATACGCACTGTGGCTCACTCATTAAAGATACAACCAAAAGAAGTACAGCTAAAAAAAAATAAACAACAACAGGAAAAAATGAATTGAAAAGCTCAACCCAGACACGGCCACATAAAATGCAATTAAAGTACGACCAGTAACAATTTTGACCAAATTCGCGAGGCCACATGCAGCTGCAAAAACAACAAGTGCAACTAAAGGCAACAATCAACGTTGCACACGAACATGGCCAACTAGTTTATCTGCGGTCCATACCCTTACATCATATTTGTACATGAGTTTTTCCAAAAAAAATAAAATTAAATGAAAATAAAAATAAAGGTTATAAGACTGTTTAAATTACAGACCACATAATTTATAGAGATAATGTTCTAGAAAGCACTTATTTTATAATAGAAGAATAAGAATATAATAAGGATAACAAGTTTTGGTGTCTATCATTATGTGATATCGTGCATTCAGTAACCCAAAATTGTTATTGCCACTTTTTGCATAGAGCTTTTGTATTAATAAATAAATAATAAAAACAAAATAAATAAATAATTAAATATACAGATTCATTAGAAATATCCAAATATTACTTTAAGCTATAGCGAGCGGATTAAAGCTTCATTTATTCGAAAACTCTTTAATTTTAAGCATAAATGTGCTTTAAAAGCCCTTAGTTGGTTTGATGATTCCAGTTTATAAAGCCAAAAAACAATTGTAAATACTTGATAATAAGCTTCAATGAGCTTTGAAAGCTCAGTTTCTTTTTATACTTACAACTAATCTCATTCACTAGGATATATCATCATAATTATTGAATAAATAAATAAATGATTAAAAATATATATAAAATTAATAGAAATCTCTGGATTACTCACAAATTGTTACAGTTGCAACAGCTTTGAAAGGGTATTAAAGCCTTGGTAGATTTCAGCTACTACATTCATTTTTGTTGCCTGCAGCCAAAAACTCGCCCCAACTAAGCAAGCGACCAAGTTGGCAAGAGGGCAAGTGTTTTGGTCAGCACATTGGTTGGCCATTGTTAATGTTGTTACTGCAGCGGCATTTGTTGTTGTTGTTGTTGTTGCTGCTGTTTGTGTTGTTGTTGCTGCTGCTGCTGCTGCTCTTACTGAAGATGGTTGTTGATGGCGTTAGTGGCTTGCAGGTCGCTGTTAGCCGGATCGCTTCCAGGCCACTTCACTTTATTTACCGTTCGCCTCAACATTAAGTGCGAAAACAGCGCCAAGAGCGGCAACAACAACAACAGCGATAACAACAAGTCCATAGCCGGCGCATCGAACTGCTCTCATTTTTTATGGCCAGTTTATTGAAAAGCCCGACAACCCGACAACCCACAGATCCAAATCCAAATCCAGCCACCGGGGCGGTTTCAGGTGATAAAACTTAAACGTTGCGTAAGGCGATGCCCGCCAAATGGCCAAATGGACAGATGGCCAAATGGTCATTGCCCGAGCTACTTGCACTTGCCATTTTTTACTTCGTTTTCTTCGATGTTTCCATCTTTCTTTGCCACTTCTGTGTTTGGACCCGGGCGATTCCTTTTATGAGCGTGATATAAGCGCAGCCAAAGGAAGTGGCCACAAGTGCAAGGAAGTGCCTCGTCAGTCAAAGCACGCGGAAATTTATCCATTGCCTTTTGGGCGTACATAGGGGAAGTAGGGAGTTCCTAGAGATGAGCCCGTGTCACGAACGTGCAACGCGTGCACTTGCCACAACTTTTAAATGCAACACAAACCACAACCAACTCTTATATCTTGAATTTTACTTGTACTTTTTTTCAGTTTTAATTCACAATTCAAAAAATACTGATAACAAATTGTTATCGATAAATATCGTTTTTGATGAATTAAGGTAGTTACAGCTATGCTGGTTTAATTTGAATAGCTTAAAACAACTTAAAGCAATAACTACTGCCAAAATTTCATTTGACAAAATAATATTTTAAATATTGATATATATTGTATTTTATATTTATTTCCTTACCCATTGTTATCGACACGTGCCCATCTCTAGCTCAGCTAAGATCATATTAAAAAAAAACGTAGTGTGCAATTTCATTGGCAAAGTTTCAGTTTAAATGGCTCATTAATAGATTATTAGGGAAACTTTAAATGAAATTTAAGCTCGTATTATGATTAATTTTAATTAGCGCTTAATTTATACTGAGCACCCGTTGTTTTACAGCTGCAGTTAAGTGATGCAAATGGCGATTCCCCCACAACACAACCTACAAAATTGAGGGAAATTGCTAGAAAATAATTCTAGCAAATTATAATTTGTATTCATTCCAAGGGGAAAAATTGTCCAATAAAAAGTAGGTCATTTCTGAGTAGTATTTTACAAATACATATGTCTAAAAAATTAAAATTCAGCTTCAATCCCCGCACTACTTTTATTCTATTCAAATTCTTGGCGCCAAAACAGCAACAGAAATAGCACTGCCAGCTGTCAGTGAAGTTGGGCGAAAGCTTTCGCTTTGTTTACAAACAAGACAAGAGCTTGGGCCGGCATTGCAGTTGCTCTCTTGCACAGCCCAAAACACTCTTTGGTTCTCTTTTATCGTGAAGAGCGCGTGCGCTTCAAATGTCAAAATTGCAATCCAAAATGTAAACGAAAGAAAAATTGTGAAAAGCAGGCGACAAGTTACAGGCAAAAACACAAAAGGCAACAAAAGCAAACAAAATATGTATATAAAACGAACATCAAGAAGAAACTGAACAGCGAAACAACAGACGCGACAAGCCAACAACATAAGTACATACATATATATGATAAATTCGAGTCGACTCAATTTTTCGATAGACGTCACAGAAAATTTCACATACGCATTTTGTTCGTTCTGTCGCATTTAAGCAGAAAGTTGAAGTGTTCTTTTGTGTTTTTGGCCCGGTTAATGGAATTTTTTGGAAATTCTTTGTGTTACGAAATCGAGTTTGTCGTGTGTGCAACACTACGTGTAAACAATTGACACTTTTACATAAGTATTTAAGAATTATTCAAAATTCAATCGCGCAGAATAATATAATATAAAAAGAATACATCCAATTTTCCTTCGGTCTTTCGTTTCGAATTGTATCTCAGGTACATATGTACAAATTAAACAAAAGTTCACTTATATTTACTAGTATTTATTTAAAATTCGATTCCTATTTAAATGGTGTGAAAATCCACTGCGTCTATTCACGATGACTCATTTGATGGTCCGAGTTGTTTCCTCAATTGTTGTTGTGGTTGTTGTAGTTGTTGCTAGTGGCCCATGGTCTCTGGAGGCTTATTTTTAGACCTTCGTCAAAATTGTACTCATTACTTGTGCTCGCATATTTGATAGATCGATAATTTTCACAGTTCGTAATTTTATTTATTTATTTAAAAAATTGCTGTTTGAAATTTGACGACAGCGAACAAAAACAACAACAACAATTGCACAAACAGTAGTAGACGAAAAAAATAGCAACTGTTGAACATGTGATAATAACTAACTGTTCATTAAGCTGTCGAGAGAGCCAGTGAAATTTTCATAGCATACTTCTAGGCGGCGCATGTAAATCGCTTTCGCTTGTTTCGTTTTATTTTTTTAATTTTGTTATTAGACCCTGTACTTAAAAAGTACAAAGTACCTTTTCCATTTGTCAATGACTTTCGAATTCCTTATTAGATCGTAATACATTTTTTAGGACATATCCGTAATGTACATATATACATGTACGTATATGTATGTATGTATATGTAAATATACATACATACAGTCGAACTTCTCTAACTTGAATCACCATTATCCAAAGCTAAAAATTTTTAATTATAGAGGCTACAACTTATGGAATTGTTTTTTAAAGTAAAGTTAACGCTATTGCTACTAGGTAATTCGAGTTAAAGAAAATTTGAGTTATAGACGTTCCACTTTTGGAAGTTCGACTGAAAGTTAGACAGGGTTTCTCTTAGTCGACCTCGTCGATTGTAGCTGCTCCCAGTACTTTATTTTGTGTTTGTCAATTACGTTTTAACAATGGGGACACTCAGCAGGTTTTCTAGGCAATAATGAATCAGTAATTTTTTTTAATATGTTATTTTTTCTATTCCTCTTAAAAGCTCAAAATATTTTACGTATGTATGTTCGTCGTTCGTTAAACGAAATCAGTATCAAAACTTTACATTTTTGATTGTTGTAAATTTCCAGCTGATTGCAAAAATAGTAATCATGATCAGAGTAACCTGCTGTATGCCCCCAATGTTTACACGTCACTTTCTTTGTGAAAATAATTCTCAGTGCTTTGGACAAACGTTTAAACATTTAGTTCATTACTACAAATATTTATTTTCGCTTTCATGTTTTTTGGATAAATCTCAATATCAAAATTGTAAATGTAATCGCAGCTAAATACGCACACAGACATACACATAGACATACATACACCAATGTACAATATAAATGTATACGTAGAATTGCTGTAGTTTTTTTTTCGTGCTTCGATGGCTTTTGTTAACTTGTCGCAAATGTTAAAGAACTTACGCAATGGTCCAAACACTTTGCAGTTGACTCGTATCCAAACAACAACAACAACAAAGTCCACAACATTAACAAGAAATAGAGCAGAAACAAACAAAGCAAACACAATAACAACAACATCAACATCAACAACAACAACAACAAGCAAAGCCCAAATTACAAATTTCGCCGCCCAGCTGCGCCAACTGAGCAACTGCAGCAGCAGCAGCAACAACAACAAAATACGCCAGCGTCAGAGCGAGAACAACAGCAATAACAAAGGCAACTGTGAAATAAAGAAGAAGCACAGAGGCAAAAGCTGCTCCAGCAGCAGCACCTATGCGAGCTTAGGCAAAATGACAGCAATCTCTCAAGAGGCTGCGGAGAGCATGGCAGAGGCTCAGGCTCAGGCTCAAGCTCAAGCTCAGTTCACCAGAGAGTATTATGACATGCCCTACCAAGTAAGTACGAAACGAAGAACGAGGGAGCGAGACAGGCTTACATATGCACATACATACATAAATGCTTTGCATTTGCGTATCTATTAGTGTGTGTAAGCGGGATACATAAAGACAGACAGACATCAATCAGCTGCAGCAAAGCTCATTAGCTAGCTGTGCCAATTGTGTCACTAACACACAAAACACGCACACACACACTCACACACATGTACACGTGTAAGAGTACAAGATTTACTCTGCTGATGTTCTTTTATGCACTTAATTGCTTTTACTGCACCGCCTTCTACTTAACATCCACTGCCACGCCAATCTTTGTCACACGCTGTCCAAAGATGTTCAGATTTGTATCTATTTTTCGTATACTCGCACCTTTGCTTCATAATACTGCACTAATTCCACTCACATCTTCTCTTTCTCTCTCTCTGTCTCTCTTTATTTCTCTTACACGGGATTTGACAGAGCGAAATGAGCGACTCAGCGCCCAACACGCCCGGTCCCTGCTCGGTACCCAAAAAGTATTATCGCCATGCGGCCCACAGGTAAGTCCAAGTCAAAATTATCACACTCACACACAATTGTGTGTGTGTGTGGGTGGGAAAGCATTATAAATATATTTAAGAGCCGAAAAGAAACGCTCCTTTAAATTGATTCAATTTCTCATGACATACTATTGAAAATTGGGAACTGGTTCTTATTCGAACTACAGTTCCACAATAAGTAATAATTTGAATTATGAAAATTGAAATTTCAGAGATAGCTTTTTCTGAAAATATTGATAGATCTATTTATATTTTTTTAGAAAATAAGTCTCTCATTTGGATCAACTTCTTAATTGTAATGGGATAAGATTCATATCTATATTTAATTAATGATAATTATCATCTGTACTTTATAATCGGACTAACGACAAGTAAATTCAATTTTTAAAATTCAACTTTGCTTGGATTTCAATATTCGCAATCTCCTCAGATTTTGTTACCTTGTCAACAGTATTGAAACTATTGGTCGTCACACACGTAAAAACACTTGGTTGAGAGGAAAAGGGGGACGGGGAGACCTTAGATGAATTTACGATTACTGCCAATGAACTCAACGTGGGGCTGACATTGAGTGTCTTCTTCTTCTTCTTTGCTCATTAGGCTGTCAAGATTGACCCCACCAAGTTCTTATCATCAGCATCACTATTGTTGAATCTTGAATTGGTTCGTAGTTGTTGTTGTTGTTGTTGTCTTGACTATTACTTTGGTTTTCCTTAACCCTGTCATAGGTGACATGGGCCAGGAAAATTGTGTGCAAGTTTCACCAGTGTCAAGGTTGATTTAACTCAAACAGTGCTTACAAATTTGCTTAAAATATAATAAAAATAATGATAACGAACTGTGATTATTTCGATATTTTTGAGCAAAACTAATGAAATAATATCCATTGTGTATTAATTAATCATTTCAGTAGATAATAATTTCACAATGTTGAGTGGAAACTTTTAATAGATAGCTTCCTAAAGGTTCCTATGGTAATGCTAATATTAATGCTAAAGCTTATGCTAATGCTAATGCTGAAGCTAATGCTTATGCTAAAGTTAATCCTAAAGCTAATGCTAAAACTAAATGGTGCCACTAAAGCTTCAGCTTATTTTAATGATTATTCTAATACTAATGATAATGATTGTGCTAATGCAAAAATTGTGACCCAAACTAAACAAACAAAACTTTGAAAACATCTCCCCTTTTGCAAATTTGATTAGCAAAGATCATTTTTCGCAGCAAAGTTTCTACACCTCCAGTTTTCCTCAGTGCAGTATTGACATGTTTACGTAGCGCTCTAGAATTCCACAGAGAGAATCAGAGTCGCTGCTTTCGGGCTGTTCACGGCCAATGTCGAATGAAAACACTGCTGCTACCTTATCGCCTTATCTCTGAGCACAGACGCTGAAAACAACAACAGAAACAACAACAGCAACTACAACTAAATAAGCACATACACACACATGCAAATATCTACCAGGGACATGACTAAATAGCAACGTGCAAGTATTTTTGATATAGTTAAAAAAAGGGCATCAAGATTTTCTCATGTGCTTAGTAATGCAAATTAAAAATAAGATTTTAATATATACATACATATGTATGTATATATAATAGATGTGCAATAGATAAAATAATTAAATTCCAATTTATATTATTTATATATTATTTTTATGGTATCTCATTTGGAGTATCAATATTTAAAAACACCAAAAGCAATTTCTGATAACGATTTTAAAGTCTAATATATGTAATTGCAATTAAGAGTATTTGTATTTCGACTTGACTAGAAACTCGTTATTTGCTATTTTTATTTTCGTTATTGTAAACATACTTATGTGATGGAGTGTATGCATATTAGTAACTATGTATTAACTTATTTTTGTTGGCTCCATATCAACCAGTTTTCTGGGCGCGTTGTTTGCCGATTTTTGAGTGGGCACTTTGGCGAGTGTCAACTGCATTTTCCACCCAGTATCAGGTTGTACACACACACGCACACACACACACACGCACACACACACACACACACACAGACAGATAGATGAATATCTGTGTGTCCATCTGTCAGTCTGTCTACTTTCTTAGCTTTGGCACGTAGCGTATCTGACATTGACACACTACTTACCGACAGTTTGTTCCCCTCCATGATTGCCCAATATTTGCCCTCTTTTAATGGGGTTTTTCTTATTTATTGTGATTCCAAAATTTCAAGCTATCTAACGAAGAGTAAATAAACAGATGAGCAGAGAATCAGATGATTGCAATGAAAGTACGTTCAATTTTTAATATGTTTTTTCTTCACAATACTCGTACCCAGGCACAAAACACATGTAAACAAAATTCAAGTGTTGAATGCGAGCGAATTCTGAATAATGAGCACTAATTTTAGACATGTTTGTTATTAAAGTTGTCACATTCTGGCTTTAGTCAATATAATTCTCGTGATAAGTCGCCGAAGATACTGATTCATAACTCAAAGTCAACAGCAATATAGATACACAGATACAAATAGCCGATAAATAAAGATACAGATTTCCTACGAAATAATCTCCAAAAATACATATGCTTATGTTAATTGCTTTACTTCCTGAAAGACTTGTACTTTAGTTTACCTGCTGGAATTTGATATTTATGTATTGGCAGTAAAACAAATCGATAAACAGGTGAGAATTCGATATGGAACGAGTATAACATTTCATGTTAATACCTTCGTCTATATGTGTGTAAGTAGATAGATAGACAAGCTGACTAGGCTTATAAAATATTTATGAGTCCACGCACAAAACAAATCATTATTATAATTTGAACGTACAGTGGGTGCAATATGTCAGCGTTTAGTCGAGATAGTATATCAAACGAATTTCAAAAAATCGACAAATAAAGTTTTGGGGAATAGATATAAACGTCTTGTTTATATTTTATATATGTTATTGTCTAATGAGTGAAAACATTTCGCAGGCACTGTCTCATAATTAATGTGGCTCCAATAACCAAAAATCAAAGCAATTTGACAACCAAAGGTGTCAAAGCCTTCAATATGATTTGCATATTCAGAAAACTGTATGAATACATGTGAATACATATGAACACATTACCTATTGTATAATCAGGTTCATAGATCTGTCATAAATGTGCTACACGTTTCACTTTTGAAACGATAAAAAAAGAAACCAAAAAAATTTAACAAACAAAAAAAACTACAATAAATTCCGTTGTCTGTTTAGCGGAGTCACGAACCCACGCATAGTGCATTCGCTTTAAAACGATCCATGTTTGAATAGTCTTCAACTTGGACTTGTTGTTGTAGTGTTGTTGCTTTTGTGCTATTTATAATTTCTCATTTGCTTTCAAACGCGCCTTTCCGACTGACACACTAAAATTTCCATTGGTTGGAGCTATTTTCGAGTGTACTCGTCTGTTCACTTTATGGCCTGAAGATAAAACGAGTAAGAGCGACACTCGTTAGCACACCGAACATTGTATGCCCTACATTTGGTTGATCGTATTTAGCTATAAATTATACATACACACATGCATACATTTGTATATGTAAGAGTCTTAGCAATTTCAAATTGTATCGAGGGTTCTCTTACCCTCAAGGCAAGCAGAGAGGCGACAGAAATAAAGTCCAAAACACTTATTTATTGCCTAAAAGTCATTAAAACAACAACGACTCGAATCGTCTACGACAAACAAGAACAACAACAACTACAACAAATAGCACACAGCTGTGCTATGTAAGTGCGCCTACTCTTTGACACGCAAATACAGAGACGAAGAGCTTTCGACGTCGCGTCGCAGTGACGCAGCGAGAGAGAGCATGCGCGCGTCGCTCAACTGCGTTCATCCTCTCAGTTTTGCTTATTTGCCGTTTTGTAATTGTTGTCGCTGCCTCTGCTTCTGCTTCTGCTGCTGCTTCCTTCCCATTTCTACTACGTTGCATTCAATGAGCGTCGCCGTCGACGTCGCCGTCAGTTGAAATTCGAACGTTGACCGAAATCGTTGCTCTTGTCATAAACTCTACACCGCTAAAGGCAAACAAAAAAAAAACTCAATTGTTATTCTTGTTGTATATTTGCTATAATTTATTTGTTCGTGTGAAAGTGCGTGTGGCAGTGCTTTTTCTGTTTCTGTTTCGGTTTCTGTGATAAGCTTTAAATGCTCTCAGCATAAATTGTCAAAAAGAGAAGCACACAACAATAAGCAAATAACAATAACAATAATCATAGAAGTTGTTGTTGTTGCTGCTGCAGAGGATCATTCCACACTGTGAGCACTGCTGCTGCTTCGCTGTCTTCGCAAACATACGAGCAGATTCGTGACGTTTCTACCAGCAGCAGCTGATAAGACGCCACATTGCTTGTTATTTTTGTTTTTTTTTTGTTGTTTTTGTGCTGCTTCCGATTCTTTTTTCACTTTTTGCACGCGTGCGCTCGCTCTCTCAGCCTGAGCTGTGCTTTTCGAGAGCTCTGAACCTCTCCCATCTATCGGCGGCAGCGACGCGACGTCGCAACTTAGCTGGCATTGGTCTTTGCCGCCTTTGGCTAACCAGTCGCAGTCACAGTCGCAGTAACAGTAGCATTGGAAGCAGCAGCAGCAGCAGCACGAAAATGCCGCAAACACAAGCAAAACAAAAACAACAAGAAGAAGTGCAACCATCACATTCCAAAACCAACAACAGAAACTTAAATTCCGGTGCACGCGAACGCACACAAACAATTGGGGAAACGGACATGGATCAATCGGTGCTCAATGGCCTTCATTTAGGCGTCGATGGCACCAGCAACTATCACGGCCATAAGCGTGAGTTGGGACACAGGTGAGCAGCAGAAACCGAAACTCTTATCAGCTGAGTCAACAGTACAGTCCACTGTTAACACACATTCGATGACTATCACGATCTCTGCAAATGCAATCGTGTCTTTTATGAGAAAAAAAAAAAACGATAAGCTTTTGTCTTTATCAAGCGTTAGAGTGACCATCTGTCTGTCTTTGTTCTTGTCCTTGTTTTTTGACTGACAACAACAAATTGCGTGTAATATGTACATGTATATATTTTATTATATATGTATCTGCGTCTTAATATTAATGTTATGCACATGCTCTTCCTGTGTAGTCTGCATATAAGCCAGATTATTGACTGATCTTTTGTTCAAATTTATTAAATATCTGACAAGAACTTACTATTATTTATTTATCTTCATTTAAAATTTTCTTACTGTATTTACATCGTTATTGATCGCTGAGTAACTTAAAAAGACAATTTGAATAACTGTTACAGTACTATCAAGTTATATGCTTTTTTTCATTTATATTCTAATCATTTAGCTGCTTATCAAGCACTCATCAAAATTTAGCGCATATATTGCTTTATCTTATCTCATTTTTATACTTATTATAAACGCTCTTCACTAATCCTAATTCAATCGGGTCATGCTCTATCTGGAGACACTTATTATTTCCTTGGCAAAAGCTTTGTTTAAGCCACAATTTTGTATCTGCAACTGCAACTTCACTTTCACTTTGTCTTTATCTTTATCTTTGTCTCTGTCGGAAGGTGGTGGGGCGGAAGGGAAAGAGAAAGGAAGTTGGGGTTAGAGTTGGTGAGGATGTTAGCTCAGGTAGTCTAGGTTTATGCAATTATTAATGTGCCCTTGGCCATACGCGTGTCTCTGTCTCGCTCTCGCGATATTCACCCCCCTCTGTGCCGCCTCCACCACCCTCACATTTGCCTGTTTTTAGTCTTAATTAATAGCGAGGTGCTTGCTGGCAGTTTGCCTAATTGCTGTCGTCGTTTCATTTAGTTTGCCGGCAACACGCGAGTTCCAATCGATAATTTTGTGGTTTTTTATTTTTCGCTTGTCTCCCCTGCCTCATTTTGAATTAAGTCAATTAATGTAATTTTGCTTGCCAGCAGCTAAGTCATCTCCTCTCTGCTTATCAATTTTGATTAGCACCCCCCTTTGAAGCATTTTTATGTTCCTCTCTCTTCTGAAAACTGTCCGACATTTGGAAATCATATAAAATGGACATTTATGTTATGCTTTCGATTGTCAATTGGATTCTTTCCCTCCTTTTACAAGCGACCATTTTGTCGTTGAGTTAAGTCTAAAGACGTGACCTGCACCTGTTCGGGTAAAGCACACACACACACAATTGCAAACAATGTCCTGCATAGTTGTCTTAAATCAAAAGGCTATATGCATAGCAAATTCTATCCCCTTCCCCTTTATTTATAACCCGCTGAACTACGAATTGGCCAACGGGCGACGTGACATTCGCTGTGGGTCACGTAGTTAAAGCTTTGCAACTTTTCGCCACAACGGAAACGGAAAATACCGCCATTGAAATTGCAGTAGCAGCAGCATTGGCATCGGCAACTGCAACAAAATGCGGCAAGCTGCATCAGCAGCAAAAGTTAAATGAAATTTGCATTTCCCTGAAATTCTCATGTGATATGTATTTTATAGCTATAACATTTTTATTTTTTTAATTTTTATTTTATTTTTCTATATGCTTTGGGCTTTTTTAATTTATTCCATGAAAATATAACCAAAAATTTCGTATTTTTTATTATGCTTTTGTACAATGTAATTATTTATGTTGTTCTTATTAAAATTATTGTTATTATAGCTCTTGCTATGCTTAATTTATGCGGATTTCCCAGGTCACTTCACATGTTAGTCGGGTATTTAATTTGTATTTTAAGAGGCATTTTATAACTGTAATTTAATAAGCAGTTACATATTTTGTGGGGCTTTAAACGAGGTAACTTAAGCTTTACTTTTAGCATTTAATTATTGCGCCATTATTGAAAACATATTTGATATTTTTTTTAAATTGAATTAAATTAAAAATAATTAAAAAAAAGGCTTTAACATATTCAATGACTACAATTTAAATTGTAGACTCTGAATGTGGGACAAAAATAATATCATATATAACTTAAATAAAAGCTTTATTTCATTTTGACTGCTATAATTAGCCAATTATGGTCACACCATTTGCTTGCAATGCATCCTCAAATTGCTTCCACAGACAATTCAGTTTAGTTACTAATCGATTTGTTCATTTTGATTAGTTGCAGATAACCTAATCGTATGATTAAAGGCAAAATTCAAATTGATGTCGCGAAAATGTATTTCGATTTGCATATTTTCATTCAGCATTTGAATTTCATTATGAAGCTGAAAAACAAATAACGAGGGAAAATGGGAAAAACGAAATGTCAATTGTAATTAATTGCAGTCGAATTTCTATATGGCACTTATGCAAATTGACAAGACTAACAAAAATAATACATACTACGAAATAATATTATTACAAATCCAATTTATAACGGGTTTGAAAGATAGAGAGAGAAAGAGTTTTAGTTGGTTTTTTCGAATGCACAAATGACATTTGAATGTGTATGTCATTAAAATGCCACGCCCACAGGCGCCCACGCCGACAACCTGCCCAATGTCACGTTCACGGCTATGAAAACGGCGGAAAAGGGAGTGGCAAAAGATGCTCGTAAAATTGGAAAACTAAAAAAAAAAGCTCCTCCAAAAAACTTGGCATTCAAAACCTTAAGCATTTACGTGCTCGTTGTGATTTGCATCCTGAGTTTTTGTCGAGTCGAGACAGAACAATGTGGACCGTGATAACAATTAAACATTCTGCAGATTGTCTTTTGAATACCTTAATTTATCCTTCGGAAAACGGAATAAGTTATGAAATGTTTTGGAAAATATTTGAAAATTTTTACATGATTTTTTCAAAGCAAATGAAGTGACTCAGAATCAAATTTGTTCTGTTGTTTTATACTATTTTGGGTACCAGGAGTTGTTTAAAAATCAAAACTCGATATTTAAAATTTTGAATTTTCGAAAATGTATAGGGAGACCTAAAGGGACCCTATTCGATTGATATTTTTTAAGAACATTTTTTTTAATTAATTTAATAATTAAATTTGAATTCAGAATGAATTAAGAGGCCAAACCATGATCAGATTGACATTCCTCTTGGAGATCTAATTATTTTTGGCAAAGTTAACAAAGTTTTAAGTTTATCTATGTATTAACCTAGTAGTGATGTAAATTTGCTTTCAAAATTTAAAGTCGATGTTGGCTTTCTAAAACCTTTCACTAGTTACTACTCTTTTTCTTTATTAATGTCTTTTGAAGGTGAGAAATTCTTTCTTGTTCTTGATAAAGAAGTTTCGTGTTTTTGTTTTGTAATTAGATTCGACAGAATGATATCAGTCATAGAATCAGCTAAATTGTATATACGTTTGAGGGCTTAATCTCAGTCGAATCATTTTATTAATCAGTCAATGTGTGAGCACAGTCCAATTTTTGTATAGCAAACTCAATGGGAAGAACAATTGATAATCAGAGATAAATGTTAATGAAAATAATAAATTTAGAGAATTACTTACTGTAACACTCAACTCAACACTCAACTCAATACTGAACAATTCTTCAATTATGTTTCATTTTACAAAAGCAAACAAGACTATATTAAACATTAATACTCACGAAGATTTAGTTTTTTAATCAAAACCTGTTTGTGGTGTACTGAATTCGTATTAAGTCTTTTATTAAGAAGAATCTCCACTGTACTTTCCAATTTGCACTCAATTAAATCATGAAGCTGCTTTTCGTAATGATCTATTTCTTAAAGCGTTTCCGGATCGCTTCTTTTGAAGTCTTCTCCAACAATGTTAATCATATTAGATGAATCTCACGATATTTTTGAGGACCATAGATATGAATGATGGGATACATTGGGGCTGATTCCCTCCAGTGAGTGAGTGAAAGAGAAAACACAGCAGAAATATGTTGCAACAATTTAATTTACCTTTATTTATTTATTTTATCTATCAGAGTTATGCCGCTTTGTCCAAAACGCAAGTTCACGCGAATCCAACAGCATCCAGTGAATAGTAACAACAACATCAACAACAACAAGCGACTTGACTTTGCTGGGGTACCGTACCGTTACAGTTATGTTCATTTGGGGTTGGCAGCCCTTGTCGTCTAATTAACCCCGCCATTCACATGCTATGCCGCCCTCAATCAATTGACAAGCCCTCAGCCCCCAATCGTCATTAACCACCAAAGGCAGCCACCACATTAGTTACCTTTCTTCTTCCCCTCCCTTCTCGCCATCAAGCGGACACTGACCCAAGGTCACACGCAATGGGTCGTCATTTGAAAATTGAAAGTGCTAGTAGTTATTTTTCTTTCTTTTTTTATATTTTTATTATTGTTGATATTTGGTTTTTTATTCACAACAAAAAAATGCCACACGCACCAAAGTATCCGAGTACAGCGACCCACGTAGTTCTCGACTAACTATACTGATCTCTGGACAGGGGCTAAACAAGTTCTACATAGATATAGATAGAACAGGTCGTCGTCGTCGTCATCATCATCATATCTACGATTACCTCGTTGTCGCCTTTATTTTCAGCAAATTTCAACTCAGTTTCGTTTCGCGCCAAGCACAGTTTGGACGACGAAACACGACGCGAATTTCGAAAATCACACAAAATAATAGTAATAATAATAATAATATCCGAAAAAAAAACCCAAAGGACTCTAACCATTTGGCGTGTGTGTGTGACTGTGTGTGCTTAATTGTACTGTGTTGTTGTGCATTTCACAATTAAAGTTGGTCACTACTTTCTTCCAGATTAAAGCATTAAATTCGTTTTCGAATCGTTCTTTTTTATACTAGCTAACAAATGAAGTAATTTTAAATTCAAGAGCAAATGAAATATCTAGAGAAACATAGATGATAAATTAAAAAATTTACATTAAACGCTAGACTATCCTGAGAATCATTGACTTTTATGTATTTTTTCTTTTAAGAGGATTAAAGCGCACAAGAAGATACAACAAAATTCTAAAATTCTATTGATATAAGCCTTATTACCCTCATACGTTTTATAACTAAGTATTTTTAGTATTTTCTTATCTGAAATATATATAAATATATGTTCATGAATTACTATCAATAGCTCTTTTAGTTTTGAAATATTTTATACTTTGAAGTTCTTTACTTCAATTCCATTTCTCGCTTTGTTTGCTTTTTATTTTTTTTTTTGGTTGACTTTTAAATATTTAGTTTTAATTGAAATCCCCTCCTGCTTTCTTGATTTACTTTTAAATATGTAATTCCTTTGCAGCCAAATCCCCTTTTTGGCATCTATTTGCTTTGTGTACATTTTCACTTCATGTTTGTAAACTAATTAGTTTTTTATTCCTCTTCCAAGGCATTCCTCTGTTAGTATTTATATTTGAAATAGTTCAACTTTTTTTTCTTTTCTTTTCCAATTGCTCAAAGTCCTTTATTGAGCATCACTTGCTCTCTAATCGAATTTGTTATCCTTCTGGACTTTGATTCTATTTGACTTTCTCACTTGTCGAGCACAAAAGTAAACCAGTTTTATCCACTTTTTAAATTTTTGTTGTCCAGAATAAATGTTTTCCTGCGGCTGTTGCTGCCACATGTTTCCCATGTGTGTGTGTGTGTGTGTGTGTGTGTGTGTGTGTGTGTGTGTGTGTGTGTTTATATTTGTTGGCCTATTTGGTTTTGTGGTTATGCTTATTAAGTCAATTATCGCCCAATTGTGCCGCCACTGATGCGCATGTGGCCAGTAAGTGGTCCCAGATCCCAGTTCTATATTTTCCCCTTCCCCTTACACTCCCCCCTGCCCACCTCCTCTGGTTTCCCCTCCACTCATCAAGTCAGAGACCTTCAGCTGTGTGACCACAATACGACGGTATGTTTGTTTGTAATTTGGATTTTAATTGAAAGCACATACATATGTATATGTACACATTTCCTGAAAATTACCCAAATATCACAACTCCTGTCTGCTCCTTCTCCGTTTCCCTCGCCCCCTTCTCCAACCGTGTTGATGTTGCCTTTGTCACTGACCTTGTTCGAGAATTGAATTTGCTTGAGCCTTGGGGCTTAAATGGAATTCGAATGGGGTTTGCTGGCTTCTAATTGAATGAAGCGCTTGCCTACCTTGAATAATCATACATGCTGCAAATTGCAATCTACTTCAGTTGGATGAGTTTCAGCCGAATGTGCGAAGTTTGCAATAGACCAAAAAACCAACTAACACTTGAGTCCTTGACTTGAGTTTTCTTTACCAGACGATAGATAGTAAATTGGCTAAATAAATGGTATATCAACAGCTTCCATCGAGGGTTTATGTGCCTTTTGAAGGATCTAAAACTTAATCGTTTATCTATACGGTCAATTATTGATAAGATGATCAATAGATACAACAATTTATACACCTTTTTTAAGCTGTTCTCTTATCCTTTTTATGCTAATCAATTAAGACTACTTATGAACTTTCAGTTTAGTTTATATAACTGAGAATTGAGTGTCTAAATTACAGTTTACAACTCAGAATATTATTGTCATATTAACACAATATGCGGATAAAATGCAAGAACTCAGCATTAAAATAGTCAAAACATTTGCTTTCACTTAAAAATATGAAATGGAGCCCCGATTTAAGATTTAGCTCGCAGATTGCAAATAATCTATTGTCTTATACATCCTGTTTAGATTATTTTCAAATTGTTCCACTGTTGAAGATTGAATACAACCGAAATATCCATTTAAGCGACATGTGAATTTGTTAGTCTCTGTGAGTTTTTCCAAGTTCTTAAATATTATTTGATACATGATGCTCGTTGTTACGGTTAATTTTACTTTTGTATTCTTTCTCTCTCTCTCTTCTCTTTCTGATTTCTTTTCTCCACACATTTCTCATATCGCTTTGCATAGTTCTGCATGACTTTCGCAGAATTTATATTTATCCCATGGCATTATCTCAAGAGAGTCCATGCGTACCCGATTCTCTTGGGTCAATGAAAATGCTTCCCCTGGGGCAACCGGGCATTGCTGCTGTTGTTGCTGCCGCCTTTGACAAGTTGCCGCTCAAATTGCTTGCTGTGCTGCGTGTTTGTGCAACTGACAGGCACACAGGTGACCGAGAGACAGTCGACACAAGATGCGTCCAGCTCGCACGTGTCCGACGACGACAACAAATAACAACAACAATTCTCAAAGGCAGCCTTGAGTGTTTAAATTGCAAGCTGCATTTAATGACACTGTCATTGACAAAGAGAAACATAAACTTTAAACTGAAACTCAACTCAATTCTCTAAAACAATGCGAGCTATGACGCATACGCAGCGTTGACCGTTTATCATCATCCACGTGACTCGCGTTGAATAAGAACTCTCTGTTGACATACGAGAACAGCACAATTTCTCGCTACTTTGCTTTACAACAAAAGTATTAAAATACGATTGTTTAGAGAGAACATGAAAGAGGACATGTTGTCTATCTAATAAGTAAATTAATTTTATTATTGTCGAAAACTCTAGCAAAGTATTATTGAAAAGCAAATATGTTCGCTGAATATTATAAAATCAACAACAAGAGTAACAAATGAAAGTTTTGTTCAAAAATAATAGATAATGTAAGACATTTCTCTCTTGAAGCTGAAAATTGATCAATCAAGTATCTTCGATAACAATATTAACTTGATTAAATTTTAAATAACGATACATTTATTTCACAAATAAATTTTAAAGAACATTTGAAAAATGGCGATTTAAAGCGATAAGCAGAAATGGCTTCAATTTTAGTTGTATTATTTTATTTAAAGTGTTTTGTGGCTCAGTTAACTGTAAAATGTTGCTTCCGGCTAATATCATTATTCAAAAAAGCAATGTCCAAATTTGATGCATTACCAACTTTTCGATAGCTGAACTGCCAAAATGGCCCTGACAATTTGCGACAATTGCACAATTGAAAGGATGTGCGGAGTAAGAGTGTGTGTGCCATTGTCCTGTGATGACCGTGTCCATCGTAAATGCGATTGTCAACTGTAGCGTAGATTGTCATTATCCTGGTTCATCTGGATCAAATCAGAGACTGCTGTAGCCACAGCAACAGAATTTGCAATTGCAGGCAACAGGATATGAGGATATGACAATACACGGTTATTTTCAGCCAAACTGTCGCCATTTCATTCAGGTCAATTCACAGTTCGCTGCAAGGATAACAGCAATAACAGCTACTAGAAATCCTTGCTTCTCGTTTATCGAATTGCCCTTCGGGCTAAACATGAATGATGGAAACGGCGACATTTCTCTAAGCGTCCAGCTATCAATTTCTGTTTACACGCGCTTTCGGCCAAAGTCAACAGCAACAACAATACAATTTTCAGGCGAAAAGAATCACAATTGAAGCTGAATTGTATACCATTTTTAAGTACAAATAGTTTCCAGTTGACATTGAAATATTTCCTCATAAATAAACAATTTTGTTAAATTTAAATAATTCAATTTTAAAATGATTCAATAACCAAAAAATATGTGAAATCAGTATTGTATTTAATTTGAATCATGTTTTCAATGAGACTTAGTTTAAAAACATTTTATAATCAATCAATTGTTAAGAATTGCTTAAAGAAGCTTTGCAAATGCTAAGCAAATTTGTAAGTTATATATACTTAATGTAAAGAGAAACTAAAGCGAAGTTAGTTTAATATTGTTTACAAAGGAAACCTATTTTTAGTAATCATTTCTTGCTTGGGTCGTGCTCTACTGTAGTTGCCAAGCAAAATAGCCAGAACAACTGCTAGGATTCTTCTTACAACAACCAAAGTCGACAATGCACCACAACAACAACAATTATAGCAATAACAATAGCAAAGTACTCTTCAATTGTTACAATGGCAATTGCAAAGGGAAATTGCAAAGTCCACTAACCGCAAGAACAACAACTACTGAGCAACCTCAAGCGGCAGCAAATGATGCCTTGCTGCCAAGCAATAACAGCCACAAAATCAACAGTAGCAACAATAACATAGAGAGAACAACAATGCAACAACCGCTTAATTCGTAAGTGTGAAAACTGGAAGCAAATTGAGAAAGAAGACTATCTGAAGTGTGCCAAGTTGCACCTTGATAAATCAGCTAATTAGCTAAATTAATTGATCTAGCAAATTTTCGACATTCATCCGAACTTTTGAACTCGACTGTGAGATATCCTGTGATCAGATGAATCACATTCACTTGTATCTTGATGGATGAAATTCCAATTTTTGAGCTTTGAAGTCCTTTAAATGATAATATGTATTTAATTCTATTATCATGAAAGTTTTTAGAGAGAAAGTTGATAAATAAATCGATATCTTGCATATCTTGTTTTTTACCAAAATTATTCAAATCTGAAAATGACTCAATTTGTTTTCCATATATTCGGAATACAAAAACTAATAACATTAAAGTTATATTTATATTTTTATATCATATATTTGTCCTATTCCTCATCGGTAAGAGAACCCGAATCTAGAAATTTCACAACATTATATTTGTAAATCTATTAGTATTAGAAGTGTCAAGATCTTTAACATTTGAGTATTTCCTCAAACATTATCTCGTATTAACGATGCCAATGCACTTGACAATTGATTCGTGTTAAAATATGTTAATCTATAGAAAAACAAAAGCAACTCAATCAAGCGTAAAATTGAAGAAAAGAAAAGAAAAGCAACAACAACAATTGCAGAAGGAGAATATTCAATGCAAATGTCAACAGCCCAATTAAAAAATACCAATCTACAAGAACAGCAGCAAATCGCATGGGAACCGTGCAATCATAGACCTCTTCTACTATATAAAGAGTATATATGTATATATATATTCGTTTGCTCTATATATACATATTTTTACATATATACCTTGTAATCTGCTTCAACAGTTGCAAGCTTTTCGATTTGCTCGCTGATGCAATTGAATAATGAGTTGAGATTGCAGCCTTATCAGGCAGCATAGCAATAATATGTATATTTATGTACATAATATATATTTGTATATATTACAAATATTTTTAAATTGGAATAACAAGGTTCCCAATCGATTGCGCACTTTCTCACTCGATCGCTGATCAACAATTTGAATAGCAAAGTTTTGAGTTTACGATAGACGCATCCATAAAATAGCGCCACTTGCACCACTTTGATGTCCAGTGACTTCCAACATTTAGCTTTGTATTAAAATGGCTCATACACAATGTTGCTGCCAATTTAGATTTTGATATATGTACATATGCATGTGTTTTTCACAGTTCAGACGCTTGTGAAACTTGACAATAAGTCAAAATAAGTAAAATATCGAATTAGTCAGAGAATGTCAACAACGACATTAACAAAAATTATGCCCAAAAGCAATGGAACGTTTTGTATATATGTATGTATGTACAAATGTATATATAACTGAACATCTAGAAAGCTAGTTGCTTGCACTGATTTATACTGAAAAGCTTAAGGGCTTTAAAACCAATCAATCAAACTGAGAATCTGACGAATGGCATATGAGTCAGTTGTGATTCAAATAAGCCATATCTTTGCTTTAAAAGGCTTTATAAGTAATCTGATTATCTGTCAAAATGATTATGAAAAAACTGTATGATTTCCGAATGCCTTTTTAAAGCATTAAAAACATGCAATTAATTAAAAGAAAGAGTCAATTTTCAAACGCTTAAGGCGTTGACATTAAGACAGTAATAAAACCTTGTAAGATCAATTATTTTATCAAATTGATTATAATTTTCATTAAGTATAATTTGTTAGTGTCATAACATTATTATCTTAGACTAACTTTCAGTTTTATTAAAATATTTATAAATAACTTAAGCAGCAAATTTAAATAATTTTATTTATTCTGTTCATTTAAAAAAAACACTTAATGATAAATAGAATATAATGCGCATGCAAATTGTATGTTAAAATCAATAAACCAAACTTTAACTAGTACCATTATCTATTTTTTCTAGTCATGTTTTTTTGATACTTTTAATTTTGCATTTTCGTAAGCATATTTATATCCCTTTAATTCATTATTGCAAATGCGCAACGTGTACAAAAATAAATCCAACAATTTATGGCGTTGCATTTTGTCGAGCATTTTTATAATATATATACAAATGTTTCCTTTATTTTTATTAATTGACGCGCAGTGTGTGGCAAAAATAAGCAATCAACAAAATCAGCAAAATTAAATCGTAAGATTAGCGACAATTTATTCACATTTATTGCTATTTTTAGAGGATCTTTTGGCCGGGTCAACAACAACAAACGCTATTCGACGGCAGATTAACATCTTTTTTACATATTTATATTTTTTATTATTGCAAAAGCCGATCAATTCATGAACAACAGTGTGTAAATTTAAAATTGGCAAAGTCGCCTGAGCGTAAAATTAATAATTACAATTTCGAAATATTTCAAATTTGCAGTTGTCGCTCGTATTTTTTACCCCCCACTTGGTGTGTGTATGTGTGTGTGCCTGAGATTTATGCACTTTGTTCGAAT
Organism: Drosophila rellima; assembly: GCA_035043635.1. Taxonomy (NCBI): domain Eukaryota; kingdom Metazoa; phylum Arthropoda; class Insecta; order Diptera; family Drosophilidae; genus Drosophila; species Drosophila rellima. Next base: position 1,833,384 of record JAWNMV010000134.1, on the reverse strand, counting down.
TTAGGTTAAACAACAAGCTTCCTCAGCAGGTTCAGCAACAACAACAACAACTAATACAACAATGAGCAATGACAAGGATGCAACTTTTCGCTTATTTGGCAAATTTTCAAGTGAAGCAAATTGAAAAAGGGACAACAAAATAAATAAACGCACACAAACACAAATACTAGTCATAAAAACAACAAAAACTCAAAAAAAAAATAGGTCAAACATAAAAAACAGCATGGACAAACCGAAGTTCATATATCCTTGCGAAAACAAGATTGGCAAAGTTTGAGAGCAATAAAGCGCTTTAAAATTAGTGCTAAATAATAACTGCAGACAGACAGCATAAGTCTAGTCGTAACTTAAGAACTTATACTTAATTTACGTATTCTTTACTTCCATGTATTAGATGGATACACTTGAGTAGGCCCTCAATTTCCAATGCTCATTACATGTGTCAGAGCAACCGCAAACCACCGTCTCTAGCAACCCAATTGCTAATGAGTTTTGCCACAAAAGGGCGGCATCGCCAATGGGCGTGTCTCCATCGCAGAGCTGTCTGTGGCCAGGAGGCGGGGCACATCGACGCCCACAACAAGCGTTTCTTTTTTAACACTAATTGCTGGTCACAGAGCAGAAAACGGGAAAACCGCATCGAGCACTCGATTTAAGCATCGACCAGCGGAGAATTTTAAAAAATATTCTCCGATTTTTGATTTTAGTTTTTTTCGTTTAGTTGTAGTCATTGCGTTAAATGACTCTTTGATATTTTTCTATTTCGTTCACATTTGATTTAATTCGATTTTGCACTGCAGTTTCAGTGCGCTTTGATAAACTTTTGACCCGAGCTGTGCCTTGCAATTTGCAATAACAAAACTCAATCGACACGAGTCAATGGCTCTTCAATAATGCATTTATGTATTGTATTGACGAAATGCTCGTATTTGAAATCCATTTATATAATTATGACATTTACCGAATCAGCTTTTAGCTAGAGCTTTTATAAGTTTCTTAATTTAACTTCACCTAACCGAAGAGAATAATGAATACCAAAATCACCTTAGAAACTTTGTCTAAAGCTTTAAACAAAGTGAAATCTTAAGCCAAAGTATTCAAGTTTTAATAAAGTGATGTGATCTGTCAATTTTACATGCCAATAATTCAATGAATAAAATTCGGAAACAATTTAATTCAAAGCGATAAATCGTGCTGTGTTTTAGTCAGTTCTAGTTCTATATATGCTAATATTTTATTTTGAAAATGATGTCATTGTTATCATAAATTCCATTATTAATTATATTGTTTATAATGCTGATCAATTATTGTCTAAGCATAAGTAATACACATACTAAGTAAATCATTTTCATTAATTACAGAGTCTTTGTGAACCGCTCGCTGCATTTGGAGAATATTAAGTACTATGGCTTTGATATGGACTATACACTGGCCGGTGAGTCGTCCGACTTATCTTGATTTTTCGGTATGATAATCAATATTTCCATTTCAATTTTAGAATACAAATCTCCGCAATATGAACAGCTGGGATTCAATTTGGTCAAGGAGCGTCTGGTGAACATGGGCTATCCAAAGGAGATATTGCAGTTTGAGTATGATCCGACATTTCCAGTTCGTGGCCTCTGGTTCGATACTCTCTATGGCAATCTCTTGAAGGTGGATGCCTATGGCAACATTCTGGTCTGTGTGCATGGCTTTGAGTTCATCAAGCAGTAAGTTTCGTAATCTATCATCAATACCAAATTGAATATTATGAAACAATTGTTATTCCATTTAGTCACCAGGTGTATGAGCTCTATCCGAATAAGTTTCTCAAGCTGGATGAGTCGAGAGTTTATGTACTGAATACGCTATTCAATTTACCGGAAACCTATTTGTTGGCCTGTCTCGTCGATTTCTTTACCAATAGCAGTGAATTTGTCCGGTAAGTCGATCGTGTCGTCGAATCAACTGACGAGCTGTAATCCCAACTTTCAGTCTGTCTGATTGTAACTCATTCGCATATCATAGCTGTTATCTATCTACCCTATCGATCGATCTCTTTCTCTATACTCTACAGCGTTGAACGCGGCATCAAAGCTGGTGATTTTTTATTTACCTATAAGTCGATTTTCCAGGACGTGCGTCGCGCCGTCGACTGGGTGCATTCCGATGGCGATCTGAAGCGTCGTACCACACAGGTAAGTCTCCAAACAAAATAAAATAAAACAACAACAACCGCCTCTTTCTCATACTAAACTGTCCTTTTGTATTTGAGTCTTGCGCTTCCAATAACAACTTAGTTGAAGTACCTAGCAAACGAGACATTCGGTTGCCTTTAAATCTAAAAAAATAGCTAAAACTTAAAAAAACTATTTTTATTATACCCTGTGCTCATTAAAAATCGTCAAAAAAGGGTATAATGGTTTTGTGAATTGTATGTAACAGGCAGAAGGAGGCGGGGCAGACTCCATAAGCCATATATATTCTTCATCAGCATCAAAAGCCGAGTCAATTGAACCATGTCCGTCAGTCTTCACTACTGATAGGTTCTATCGATTTTAAGCTTTATTATCGATAAGCATTAAAAAAAAAAATTTTGAAAAATGAAAAAAACTGCGAAATGCAATATAAATTTCGGGAAATAATCGTTGCAACACAACATCCTCTTAGACATAAAAATGTTATTCAAATCTAAATATTGTAACATAAATATGTATATGTCTGGAGGGTAATTTCTCAAATCAGTGAATGGTTATTACACATGAATACGTGGTTATTATTAGTGATAATTAAAGTGAATTTCAAAGTACACATCGAAGTAACTACAAGTGATAAATTCTTGGTTTTTTTTTTCAGAATATGGCGTACTATGTTAAGAAGGACAAGCGCCTGCCCACGGTCCTGTCGCGCATCCGGGAATCGGGAGCGAAGCTCTTCATGCTGACGAACAGCGACTACACGTATACGAATGAGATAATGAGCTACCTGTTTGACTTTCCGCACGGAGCCGATGCGGAAGAGCCGCACCGGGATTGGAAGAGCTACTTCGATGTGATCGTGGTGGATGCCAGGAAGCCGCTGTTCTTCGACGAGGGAACCGTGCTGCGGCAGGTGGACACCAAGACGGGAGGTCTGAAGATTGGCACACACATTGGGCCATTGCAGCCGGGTCAGGTGTATTCCGGGGGATCGTGCGAGTTGTTCACCAAGTTCATCAATGCCAAAGGCAAGGATGTGCTCTACGTGGGCGATCACATCTTTGGCGATATACTCAAGTCGAAGAAGATCCGGGGCTGGCGCACGTTCCTCATTGTGCCGGAGCTGGTGCGGGAGCTGCACGTGTGGACGGATGAGTGTCAACTGTTTGCGGAGCTGCAGAATCTGGATATTAAGCTGGGTGATCTTTATCGTGATTTGGACTCGAGTGCTAAGGTCAAGCCGGACATATCGCAGCTGCGCACCTGCATCAGGGACGTGACCCACAAGATGGACATGTCCTATGGCATGATGGGCTCCCTGTTCCGTTCGGGATCACGCCAGACCTTCTTCTCCAGCCAGGTGGTGCGATATGCCGATGTCTATGCCGCCACCTTGCTCAATCTCATCTATTACCCGTTCTCCTACATGTTCCGTGCCCCGGCCATGTTGCTGCCCCACGAGTCGACAGTGGCCCACGATCAGGCCCATCAGCCGCCACCGCCTCCGGGCGCGTCTTCCTCGTCCTCCGCTGTCGCCGAGGATGCCAGCTCCAGCAGCATCAGTCTATGCAGTACCGCATCCAAGCTCAGCTCGGCTGTGAAAGCCGTCGAGGAGCCGCTGCCCCCCAGCAGCAATTCGGCAACGGTTACTACTCCCGTCAAGGATGGCAAGGACTTGCATCGTGCTGTAAGTGAAAGGATCTATCCCTCTCCTCAATCAGTTTATTTAATTGTACTCCCATTACAGAGCTCCATTGTCCACACACGCCCGTCGACGCCCACTGTGGTCACTCACACACACGACGAGGATTACTCGGAGGAGGAGGAAGCCGGCAGCGGTGCCGAGTCCGCGACGAAGCAAGAACTGCGTGATGCCTCAGATTAAGCATCCGTCAACGTCTCCTCTTCACCTTCTCCACCACTCCACCTCATCCCGCTTGGATCAACGAATTTTCAAAGCTGTTTCTATCGCACTGCCCCCAAGTGTGGCAGGTCTGTGAGAAACGTGCGATTTCTTTTTTTTTCGATTTTACATATACAAATATATAAACCTATATACATACATGCATACATATATATTTGTGTAACTTATATACATATATACGTAAACCTATGTACACTAGCGAATTCGGTTCCATTTGCCCAACAATTAAATAGAGAGGGTATTTTTTTTTTAAATAAAAACATATAAAAAAAAACAACGATATTAATAAATTATTACTCCCAAATTTTCGGTCATTTCAGGCATTCTCAAGTTTGTTTCAAAATTTTCCAACTCATCCTTCCTCTCCCACGCACATGTTTTAAGATAAAACTCGTTTTTTTTTGTTGATAATCAACTTTAGATATTATTATTATCAATCAGCCATCTTGATCGGAACACGATCGGGCAAATAGAACGGCAGTATTGGCCTGCTTGGACTTGTTTTGCAATGCAAGCGCCTAAAAGTATGCAACGGCTAACTCATAATCGAGCTTTCCCGCTGGGTATTTCATAAAATGAAACCGATTGGAAAACCGAATCCTCAAACCGAATCTTCTCTACAATTTTGGAGCTTTGTAGCTATGATTAGGATGTTATGGGGAGTTAAGTAATACGCATTCTCTGCATGTTTTACAAATATATGGATAAAAAAGAAAACAACCAATTAATTTTTTTTCATAATTTTCTCGTATGTATATTCAGAAGAAGAAGAAAAAAAAGTAGTATGCATATCCATAAGTATAGTTTATAATGCGGGCACTGTTGCCACGCCCCATACGGCTTACTGCTTGGGAATCTTGTTGCCATCGCACTTGAGCTCGTTGTAGATGTGCTCGTTCTGATAGTCGCTCTTCAGCTGTGTGACCAGCTCGGCGGCATCATCCTGCGAAGGGGGATGATAAGGATTGCAGATTAGCGGGGAGATGGCCAAGGCGAGGCATTCGAGTAGATACTTACACTGAAGATGATGTTCTTCTCGCCCTTTTGGTACTCGTGGAAGAGCGCAAAGACATCGACGAGCTTGCCGTGGTCACCGAATTTCTCCGAGATGAGCGAGAACAGATGCTTGATGGTCTCCTGCTCGACGGACGTGGCATCGGCGCGGGTGAAGATGGCATGTGGCAACTGCACCTCAACGTTGCAACTGGCAACATCGGTAACCGGACGACGCTCCAAAGTGGGACAGACCAACTGCCAGTCCTTGTGCTTCTCCAGCTCCTCGGCGGGCACGATCAGCAGCTGCTCCTCCGTGCTGGGCACAATGTTGCACCAGTCCAAGTTGCGGCGCTTGTTCAGCAGGGCGGCACTGAGCCGAGCACGTTCGCAATTGGCATCGTACTTACTGCGTGGACGAGCGAAGAGAGAGGAGGAGTTTTAAAAAATAGTGAATAGGAGATGTAGATCCAAACTATGGATTGAGTTTTCGATGGAAATGTTGAAATCACCAAAACAAAACGAGCAAATTATAAAGATATTTAAATACTCTATACTATTTAAGTGATTTTTTCACTCACTCTTCTTTTCGATAATTGTATTCCAGAAATGTACTTTTTTATTTTAAAAAATAACTGCAATGACCAAACCCCAGTGAGTTGGCGATATATCATGAAACTCGATTTAATTATCTCGATATATCCTCAAAAAAATTATCGAGTTAAGGTACTTGAAAATCGCATGCAAGAAAATCGAGTCGTCGATATTTGCGAATCAATTTGACATCAAAAATATACTTAATGAAAGGATCAGCATATGAGAATTGTAAATCAATTTAACAAAACGAGTAAATAATAAAGAAATTTAAATGAATTTTTCACTCTTTTCACTTTTGGATAAGTACTTAAATTCCAGAGTTGTATTTTAGTATTTTCAATTTTTAAATTCTTCAAATTAACTGCGATGACCAAAGTTCAGTAAAGTTGTCGATATATCTTGAAAATCGATTTGATAAATATCTCGATATATCCTCAAAAAAATGATCCAGTCAAGGTACTTGAAAATCGCATGCAAGAAAATCGAGTTGTCGATTTTTGGATGTACTTTCACACCACTAACATAGCTCACTTACATGGGCGCCTTTTGGAGTGCCTCCTTGGAGAGGGAGGGCGGAGCAACGGCCACCAGGAGCTTCTCAGTCGGCAGCTGCTCATAGACGAGAGGGATGAGCTTGTTGGTCCGAGCATCGGCATAGCTGGCAGCGGGAACAACCGTAACATCAGCCTTGCTGGTGGCCAGGGCTTCGATGCAGTCGGTGGACTGGATGCACTCGAGTTCTGGGCGGGCATCGCGGGCGTAGGCGGCATTATGGAGAGCCTCGCACTTGGTGAGCTCCGTGTCCAGTTGGACGCAGAGACGCATCTTGCGGATGGCGCTGCCGTCACGCTCGATCACATCCTTGTAGCCGGCACGCTCCAGATAGACCTTGGGATCAACGGGCTCCGGTTTGCTGTGATAAAAGGCATTCGGCTGGATGAGCAAATGGGCGGCGGCATCTTTGTTCTCCGCATGGAGGCCGTTCGCAAAGAAGCGCTCCAGACGCGACTGCAGCTGATGCAGCTTCTCGGGTCCGTGCACGGCCTGCTCATTGGAGATGTAGCCGATCCAGGGACGTTGGGCCCAGGAGCACGCCGGTCCGGTGATGGGACGACGTGAGCCATCCTCGCACAGATACTCAAAGTCCTCGGGTTTGCCCTCGGCCGGTGGGGCCGTTGCATTGCCGGTCAGGCCGAAGTACTTCTTGATGAACTGCACCTTGGTGAAGGCCACCTCACCCTGTCCCTTGTCCAGGCAGCGGATGGCGCCATCGTAGCCACTGAACTTGTCCGGATAGTTGCACTGCGTGGGATTCTCGCAGAGTGCGCACAGATTCGAATACTTCTTCTTCAGCAGACGATCCGTGTCCGGATGTGGCGAGTAGGTGCCCACCAGGCACGACTGCGAAAAGAAGTCCGACAGCGCCTTCAACTCCCGCTCTGTGGCCGAGATCTGCGGATCGGCAGACACCTTTAACACGTGCGAATTCTTCAGCTTGGTTATCGGAATCCTGTAGCCCACATTGCGGCCGAAGCCCGTGTGGCAGGACTTGGCGCCTCGCAGCTCCTTCAGCGACTTGATGGGGGAGGACTTCTTCACCAGGATGATGCCCTCATAACGGAAGTTGGCTGTGAAAAATGCGAAAGTCCTTTAGTTGCTGATGCGATAAGCGATATATATTTTTTTATCGCAAATAAAAAAATATACAAATACTATATAATTCGATAATTCTGTCAGACCAAGTGAATTGCTCCAAACGAAAATTAGGTTGATAAGAAATGCAAATCCATTTAAAAAATAAACTTTTTTTATACCTAATAAGATTTAGGTTTATTAAAATATGGATAGCTCACAAAGGATACTTGTCGATAAAAACTTAAATAGACTCGTGACAAAAATGTGAAAATCAAAAAATAAAATATTAAAAAAATAGTAAAATACTTTACTAGAAATTAAATATAAATACATATATTATCGGTTCGCGTTTTATACTATATGTATGTTTAGCAGTCAGAAGCATTTTTGATAAGAAATCTTTCGAGAATTAAATCTCAAAAGAGCATTTAAATTAACTTAAGAGTTTAAAATATTATGGCATTTAAAAGCAGCACATTGAATCTGTTTTTTTTTTTTTAATTTAAGAGGCAATTTGACATTTCGAATGATTCGAAAATTTGTACAAATTAGAGGACAGTTCATTAAAATTATTCAGATCACTATATTAAAAGTAGAGCAAAAGTTCGACAATTTCTTCAGCACTTTGTCCGATTAATTGAATGTAAATATCAAAAACTCACCATCTTTGCCCTCCTCGGTACGTATCTCGGAGATGACGCGGTAATCCTCATTCTTGCGATGATAAGCCATATACATATCCTCCGGCTCGCTGGCCAGCACATCCGCCTTGCGCTGCTCGATCAGCTCGAGGCAATCGATACGATCCCGTCCGGCAACGCACTCCATGCGTATTCCCGCCTCCGAGGGATCGGCGAGCAGCTTCTGGCAATCACTCAAATAGATCTGAGGCACACACAGTCGATCTGTACCAAGTCACAATATGCAAATCATTGATGGATTAGTCTCGACCACCACTGAGCTACTCTAATGTACAGATGTGTGCATGAGTTTACGTGTCTCGACTTACAGATGGGCTCCTCGGCGGAGCTGCAGTGCAGCATGAGCAGCAGCAGAGCTGCGGGTAGAATCCAAGTCATCGTCGCGGACACCATCGTTGCTTTGACTCAACTGTGGAGCTCAGCTCGCCGGCCGGCACCTTTTATAGCCAAGCCCCCAACCCAAGGGTCGTTGTTGCGATGAGCGGCGTCTTGGGTTTTTTTATTTATTTTATTTTCTTTTTTTTCTTATTTTTTGCTCTATTTGCAATTTATTATTGTATTATTATTTTTTGCTCTCGTTTTTGTTTTTATTCTCTTCGTTGTGCTTTGCTTTGTTTTGTTTTGTTATGTTTTCTTCTATTCTGTTTTCCTTTTTTTTCTCCTCTTCTTTCACCGTCCGCTCACGTTTTGATTGCCGGTGATCTTTCCATAAAGCGACAAACTAATAATTTACTGAGTATGCTCGACTAGCAGATGCCCTCGGCAGCTAAAAAGTTGTACACATTTGACAACGAATTTTGTTTTGAACCTTTTCATTATTCAAAGAAAGATTTAAAGCCAAGAACATGTCTATTGTTGAAATTCGAAATCGAAAAAAGTTTGTAAAAATTAAATTTTAAATTCACATTAGTTTCTAAAAACTTGTTGCCCACAGTGCATACACATTTCGGATAGTTTTTGAGTACAGGGTATGAATAAATGATTTGAATATAAAAAAGTCTCGAGTACTTTTGCTCGATCGTTGGGTTCTTCCCGGTGCAGCTTTGGCTTGCGCTACGCAACAGCCGCTGGGCGTGTGGAATGTTTATGCAACTTCCACGACTTATGGCTATATTGATTATACAAAGCCATTAAACTGAAGGTACTGCAAATGAAGACTGCTTGTAAATCGCAAGGAAAAGCATAACTCAAAGTCAAATAGATTCGCGCTTATCGCGCAGAGAGGGGAAAGAACCTGTTGTGTGATTCCCAAAAGAGGCAAACAGACAACGCAATGGACAATTGGGTGTTTATATAGTTGAAGCTAACCCGAGGAAGGAACTACTTAGATTACAGACTCTACAACAATAACTACTTTAAGCAAACACTTCTTCTGAAGCTGAAGTCATAAATTATCGCAAATTGCAAACATTTATATTTGAGCACTGAGCGAAAAAAGATATTCAATATTATTCATCCAGTCAGTTTATGGATTTTCAATATCAACATTATAGATATTGGATAGGAATCATTTGAATCATTTTAATATCTCCTCAATGAGCATTGTAGATAAGAAATCAAATCAAGTTAATTGGTTTATCGCTCTGTAGATCAGCTGATCCGTTTTTATAGCGAAATTATTAATAGAAATTTGAATACTAAATATATACATATACATATATATAAATATATGTATATGCATATAATTAAAAAATTTCACCATCAATTTAATTTCTATTATGCATAATTCAAGGCAACTACTTTTTTTTAATTACTTCTCGCTGTTTGCTAGAAGTCTAAAACGAATCTACAGATACATATATACACAGCAAGTACATATCTGTAATGACAGATTATTTCGAAAAAAGAAAACAGGTTATCGCTCAGTAGATTCGTTTAGACCGCATCAGCACAACAGCATCTGGATTATAATTTGTCTGGTTGATTCGCTTAATGCAATTCCGGCGCTCCTGACCCTCGGCATCCGCTTCGGTTTAGCGCCTTCAACCTCCCGCCTAGACGACCTGTCGTTATTATTTATTTTGTTGGGCGAACTGTTGATTTAGTTGCATGTCAGAACCTGTTTCATAGATAGAACCCAACTACGAGTACTACTCACAACTCACCCCAAGTCAGTCCCCTTTTCGACCATAAATTTGCCATCTATTTAAAATGCAAGTCGGGTGAAGGCGAAGGCGAACGCGGATTGGTAAGGGGAAGAGTGACAGGGAGAGGGAGGGAGTGGGGAGAAGGGGTCCCGGGCGGGGGCGGCAACTGAACAAATTGTCAGTTTTTGTGGTGGGCGACGGGGCTTATAAACGAAGCTTAATGAAACTCACTAGAATATTCTGGTAAACAAGATCACAAAAGTAATCTACTTATATGAACGTGGGTGTATACGAGTCAAATTTCTTTATTTATTTTTTCTCTTTCGCTCGAGCAATAATTATGTTTTTTATTTATTGCTGTTGTCATTGTTGTTGTTGATGCTATTGTTGGGGAGGGCTCCGACTTGAACCAATTAAGTGGCACTAGCGTCATATAAGCAATTTATTTTTAATGCCCAATAGTTCACCCGATTTTGCAGCAGAGACACATGCATGCATATTTCGATGCAATACAAACGCAATTATAGGTCAATTTAAAAACCAGACTTGTCCTCACTACGAGATTAGTCGGGTGACCTTCTGGGAATTTCCTAATTCTAAATGCAGCCTCAGCTAATTACATTGTTATGCATAATAAAAGTACATATACTCATATAGAAAGCCAGATAATGCGATTGTTTAATTGCCCTGTAATAAAACCTAACAATATATAAAAAATCATTAAAAAAATCTGTTCTATTTCCCACCTTATACCTTATGTAACCATAAGTATTGTTATCAATTAAGATTAGTCGAATAATAACAATTCATTTGATGTTTAGGAACATTTTTCAAATTAACCTCTTCGCGCCAAATGGCAACGCCCCGTCAAGTGGCAACGCTTTAGCTGACAGCGCCATCTTGCGGCCCAACTGCACGCATGCAACAGTGCTCACAACTGAACTATGGCCACACATGCCGTGTGTCAAAATTGCGAGATCTGGTCACACCTAGTTTTTGCTGCGAAACAAATGACACGTCAAGTGAATTGCATGTTGAGAAATAAATCGGCTGTAAATTATACAAGTAACTAATTAATTAAACTGTTAAATCGTGGCAAGCATTGTTGGTTAGTTAATAGCCAAGATGAGTCAAGTGCCGTGTTACACGATCATCAACTCGCCGGATCTCGAGGTACCGAACGAGATGCAACTAAAGCAAGACCTCGAGAAAGGCGACACGAATGTCAAAATTGAGACTCTCAAAAAGGTTATCAAGCTGCTGTTAAATGGTGAACGCTATCCGGGTCTCATCATGACCATCATCCGCTTCGTGTTGCCCGTGCAGAATCACACGATCAAGAAGCTGTTGCTCATCTTCTGGGAGATTGTGCCGAAGACTTCATCCGATGGCAAGTTGCTTCAGGAGATGATTCTCGTATGCGATGCCTATCGCAAGGTGAGCTCAATATTTTTACATAACAATCCAGCAATCCGGAAATTCTCGATTCTTTATTTAGGACTTGCAACATCCAAATGAATTTCTGCGCGGCTCCACGCTCCGTTTTCTCTGCAAGCTGAAGGAGCCCGAGCTGCTGGAGCCTTTGATGCCGTCAATACGCGCTTGCCTCGATCATCGTCATTCGTATGTGCGCCGCAATGCCGTGCTGGCCATATTCACCATATACAAGAACTTTGATTGGCTGGTGCCGGATGGTCCCGAGCTGATTGCCACCTTCCTGGACACACAGCAGGACATGTCGTGCAAGCGCAATGCCTTCCTCATGCTGCTGCATGCCGACCAGGAGCGTGCTCTTAACTATCTCGCCTCCTGCATCGATCAGGTGCAGAGCTTTGGCGACATTCTCCAGCTCGTCATCGTCGAGCTGATCTACAAGGTGTGCCACGCCAATCCCGCAGAGCGTTCGCGTTTCATTCGCTGCATCTACAATCTGCTTAACTCATCCTCGAATGCCGTGCGCTACGAATCCGCCGGCACTCTCATTACCCTCTCCCTGGCTCCCACAGCCATCAAGGCAGCTGCCGGATGCTACATTGAGCTGATTGTCAAGGAGAGCGACAACAATGTGAAGCTAATTGTGCTGGATCGTTTGATTGCCATGAAAGAGAACGAGAATATGGAGAAGGTCATGCAGGATCTGGTCATGGATGTGCTACGTGTCCTTGCCGCACCCGATATTGAAGTGCGTCGCAAGACTCTGGCCCTGGCCATGGACCTGGTTTACTCACGCAACATCAACGAGATGGTCCAGGTGCTCCAGAAGGAGGTGGCCAAAACGCACAACGTCGAGCACGAGGACACGGGCAAATATCGCCAGCTACTGGTGCGCACCCTGCACACATGCTCCATCAAATTCCCGGATGTGGCCGGCAATGTGATCCCAGTGCTGGTCGAGTTCCTGTCCGATACAAACGAGCTGGCAGCTGTTGATGTCCTCATCTTTATACGCGAGGCTATCCAGAAGTTCCCGGCGTTGCGTGCGCTGATCATAAAGCATCTGATTGAGGCATTCCCACAAATCAAATCCTCAAAGATCCATCGCGCTGCCGTTTGGATACTGGGCGAGTACGTGGAGGGCGCACAGATTCTCGAGGTCATTGCGGCCATACAGCAAACACTTGGCGAAATTCCCATGGTGGATGCCGAGCAGCGTCGTCTCGCCGGCGATCAGACGGAGGAGCAACTACAGCAACAGCAGCAACAAGGTTCTGCCGCTGGCGGCGATGCAACCACCGCCACCGGCACCACCAACACCAACAGCAGCAATAAGGTCACATCAGATGGAACCTATGCCACACAGAGCGCCTACAGCTTGGCTCCGTGAGTACCCCGAATTATGAACGAATTCGAGTGTCTTCATCCGTTGTTTTTATCTCTTCCGTAGTGTTGCCAAGAAGGAGAAGCGTCCTCCATTGCGCCAGTATCTGATGGATGGCGATTTCTTCATTGGAGCCGCCCTGTCAGCCACCTTGACCAAGTTGGCGTTGCGCTACGCTGAACTGCAGCCGGATGCACGAACACAGAATCGTCTGACCACACAGGTGATGCTCATCATGAGCTCCATCTTGCATCTGGGCAAATCGGGTTTCCCCACCAAGCCGATCACCTATGATGACTCCGATCGCATTATGATTTGCCTGCGCACGCTCAGCGAGCGTACTCCAGAAGCAGTTGCCGTGTTCATGCATGATTGCCGCGATGCCCTCGGCAAGATGTTGGATGCCCAGCATGAGGAGGATCAGCGCATGCTGAAGGAGAAGCAGCGGGCCACGGCCAAGGTGCAGCCAGATTCGCCAGTATTGTTTGCCCAGCTCTCAAACGGACGCGACAATCAGCTGGGTGAGAACGTATTTGAGTCGAGTCTGAACCAGGCCTTGGCCGGCACCAAGAACGCCCAGCTCAGCGACATGTCATCGCCCAACAACAAGCTCAACAAGGTCACCCAACTGACGGGCTTCTCCGATCCCGTGTACGCCGAGGCCTATGTCAATGTCAATCAATATGACATTGTCCTCGACGTACTGATTGTTAACCAGACAAGTAAGCGTATCTAATCATCTAATCTCATCCAGATATTGCAAATAATTTTCATGTTTTCCTTTTATAGACGACACACTGCAGAACTGCACATTGGAGCTGGCCACCTTGGGCGATCTTAAGCTGGTCGAGCGTCCACATCCCGTGGTGCTTGCGCCCCACGATTTCTGCAACATTAAGGCCAATGTGAAGGTCTCCTCCACAGAGAACGGCATCATCTTTGGCAACATAGGTGAGTTGATAGATATTTATATGCAGTTGAAGGTTTAATCTCTGATCTCTGGTCTTTTTTCTCTGCAGTTTATGATACAGCGCTGAATACAAACGTCGTCGTACTCAATACCATACACATTGACATCATGGACTACATCATCCCGGCCAGCTGCACAGACACCGAGTTCCGACAAATGTGGCAGGACTTTGAGTGGGAGAACAAGGTGACGGTTAACACGAGCTTCACAGATCTGCACGAGTATCTCAAGCATCTGCTGAAGAGCACCAACATGAAGTGCCTGACGCCCGAGAAGGCCCTCTCCGGCCAATGCGGCTTTATGGCCGCCAACATGTATGCCAAGTAAGTCCATTTACTCCATTGTTCTTATTCTGTTGGAAACCCCTTATCACTGTGTGTGTTTGCAGATCCATTTTCGGAGAGAACGCATTGGCCAATCTGAGCATAGAGAAGCCCGTCGATGATCCCGACTCAAAGGTGACTGGACACATACGTATACGCGCCAAGAGTCAGGTGAGTCTTTGGTCAACAGACTTTTCTTTTGAGAGAGTCTTGAATCATCATCATCTAATATCGTGTTGTCTGTCCACAGGGCATGGCACTCAGTCTGGGCGACAAGATCAGCTCCTCGCAGAAGCAATCGGTGCAGGCCGCCTAGTTGAACAACAACGACAACAACAACAATAACAAGAGCAGAAACAACAGCAAAAGATGCTGCAGCAGCCAGCACAAGAAATTCAAGCATATTTAAAAGGTGGCCAAGCCACGGCCTGCATTCCGCCTGGTTTTGAAATAAATAAAAAACAGACCACAACAGCCTATATTACATACATATAATAATTATAATTGCAATCATATAATTATTTAATAAAGTTAACCGCCCCAATCTAAACTATTGTTACTCTAGCATTATTTGTTTATCCACATCATTTGCTCACTGTGCAAAAGAGACAGCAAATTCACCACGTCACAACACTAGAGCGAGAAAGGGCCAATCGCTCGCATCAAATGCAAATGTAATAGAAAGGGAGACAACACATGACCAACAGCTCAAAATATTTTACGCGTAAGAACCTATTAAACTATTTTTCCATTTACTCGCTATGTTTAATATTCGAGACGCTAAACTCCACATTAACTAATATATTTCAAATTTCTTATTTAACATGAAAAGCAAATCAGAAAAGGATTTCATCATCTTATAAAGTTTCGCAACAGTTCGAAATTGCCGATTGTCACTGTTTTATCGCGCACCTACAAACTCATTTGAGATAAGAGCAAAGTTGCTATCGACTGACTCGGAGCTAAAAATGGTCAACGCGCGCATTTCAAATAAAAAAGTTTTATATTTTAATTGTTTTATATTTTGCAATGAAATTATATTTAGTGAAAACATTAAAATTGCTTTCAAATTAAAGAATATTCCAAAAAAGGTTCGCTACAAAAAAAACCCTAAATATGACTCGTACTTTTTCTGGGATAAGATGGCTGCCACCGTTTTCTGGGAACCAAGGCTGCCACACCGTTTCTACAAACTGAATCGGAACGATTCGGTACAACTCTACCGCTGACGTGTTTCCAACAACCCAAAAACACGAATCAGTTTCGTTCACACAACATAATTTCGTATATTTAACTGTCGATGATGTTATGAGCGAGCTACTATTGCCAACAAATAGAAAATATTAAACGCGGAAATAAAGCTGAACACGTCAGACACGAGTGCGGAGTTGTAATAATATTTCGTTAACTGACGATTGCGACAAAATTGCAGGCGTTGAATGAAAGTTGGCAATCGCAAGAGTAACAATAACAGAGATAGCGGTTAAACATCACTGGGGGAGTGAGTGAATGAGTAGCGGCCACGGCAACAACAAACCAAGTGGAAAGACAGCCGTCGCATTAAACTGTAGCCGTGGCCACAGTGTATTACAGCAACAGCAACAAACGCAGCAGCCAAGCGAGCACACGCACGCACATCGAGTTGAAGCGGTCCAAAGAGTGAGAGAAACAGCCGTAAACATGGCGTTGCTGACGATGATTGCCCGTGTCATTGATGGCCTGCCATTGGTTGGCACAATGCAGGACGATGAACAGGTGAGCAATACACACACACGATCACACACACACACCCAGAGATTTATAGTTACTTTCACTTTTGATGCACTTTAGAGCGGTCGCAGTATCTTGGACTATCAAAATCAGGCGAAAATGTTATTTCGTAAGCTGGGCACACACTCGCCGGCGAGGAGCAGCATTGAGACAGGACCATATTTATTCCAGTGAGTACACCAACAGTTTAATAATAAGACACAGGAAAATAATAATAACATCGTCTGTTTTGTTTCGACTTCGCACCCGCGAGCAGCTATCTAATCGAGAATGATGTTTGCTATTTGGTAATGGTTGATAAAATGTATTCCAAACGTTTGGCATTCAATTATCTGGAGGATCTGGCACAGGAGTTTCATACAAACTACGGCAGGCGCGTTAATTCGGTGACACGGCCCTATGCCTTCATCGAATTCGATGTCTACATACAGAAGGCGAAAAAGCAATTGACTGATCGCAGACGCAACATTAGCAACATCAACACACAGCTGCAGGATGTGCAACGCATCATGGTCCAAAACATTGATGATGTGCTGCAACGTGGCACGGTTTTAGCAGGTGCGTCGTATAACCTCCTTCATACTCCATATCGTATTAAATTGATAAATGCTTTGCCCGTTTTGCAGAGTTGGATACAAAAACGCAAAACCTCTCGATGATGTCCCAAAAGTATAAAAAGGATGCCAAATTGCTAAATCGCAAATCGATGTACGTGAAGGCGGCGGCTGTGGGCACCATATTTCTAGTGTTTATCCTATACTTTTGGGTTTTGTAATATATACATATACATGTGTATATGCATATGTATATATATATATATACATGTGTATGTTTAGTTGTTGTTAATTGTAATTGGCGCAGCTGCGGCGCCTTCGTCGTTGTTGCTGGCTGAATGATGATGATGTTGTTGTTGTTGTTGTTATCATCGCTGTCGTTGTCACTGCCCCAAACGTCATAGACGTTGTGTGCAGAGCAGACCAGAGCGATATTCAGTGTAACGCTCATTACAAAGGCCAAAAGACATTTAAATATTTTATATAGTAATTGTATAACAACAGCTACAGCAACAACAACAACAACGACTAAAGCAACAATAGCAGCAGCAGCAAAAGCAACTAGTTAATAACAAACACTAAATTCGGGGCAAGCAATTTTGATGTGCGCCGCACTTGCTTTCATTTACCTTGCGTTTCGGGTTCAAATTTTATTTACACACACACAAAGAGACAAAGATATAAGATACAACAACGACAAAGCCAATTCCAGAAACCAGCGAAAATTTTGATAGAGCACCCTCAAACAGTCCCATTGACTTTTTGTTTATGCATTTATTTTTGTTGAAATGATTCGATTTAATTTGATTAATTAATATATACTTATTAATTAATATATTCCACGGGGAATGCAATTGCAGCCTTAGTTTGATACTTCTGTTGTCCCTAGCGAATTGAAATTTGTAAATTATGAAAAATCCAAGCAAATGTGTGTATAAATAGAATGTATATTAAATGATATGCTGATCATGATAATGACTAATGATGGATGCTATGTAACATCAATAAAATGCAATTTTAGGCAATTTATTATAAATTATTAAGAAATTAAATCAATTTACATTGTTTAAATAAAATATGGCATATTCTAGATTGTTTAATCAGTCCCGAGATTTAACAATGAAATGTTCCGATGATATTTTTAGACTCGCTGTATAATATGTTCCCATTCCAGCCCAGTAAAAATGTTTGAGATATATGTAATTTTTTTTCTTTTAATGATTAATTTTCCTTTATATATTTCCTTTTCATTTGAGTGATGATATATTCGCCTATTCCTTGCCATATCCGTATATATATACTATATATGTGAATGCCGCCTTTCGGTTTTGCTATTTTGCATATATAAATTTTTAATATCAAATTTTTACAATTAGGAAAAAAATGCGCCGTTACCATTTACACAGTTTAATAGTTCTTGTATAATTTCCTTTTTGTTAATTATATATATACTATATATATATTTGTGTATGTGTGTATATACGTATATACTGTACTATAAATGTATGTGTGTTTAAGTGGCTTCAACAAAATTAAAAAACATTCGAAAGCGAAACATTTCCAGAAAATACTCAGTAAAAATGGCCAATCGACAGGGAGCATTATCTATTTGTTTTATAACGATATATCGAGAACTAAATGTGAATATGGAAAATTATAGTGCTTGTTTATTGATTTTATTTTTATAGTTTTTGTTTCGAAGCTAGCACTTAGGTTTTGTTATTTCTATAAATTTGAATATATGTTTTTATTTTCGTTTTGTAGAAATCACTAATAAATTTGTTTATGTTTTTTCTTCTATGTATATCAATTGCAATTACTATATTCAATTAAATTTGTTATTATTCACTAGAAGCTCTGGCTGTGTTCGGTTGGCTATTTATTACTTTTACACACATTATTATTATTATTATTATTATTATTTGGATTAAACATTTGTAAAATAAACAAAGATCTGCTGAAAAATGAGATTAGACGTTTTGAGACAGTTAAAAATATTTTTTAAAAATAATGTATTTATATGTATGTATATATAATTTAAATACTTGCTTTCGAAAACATTTATCTTGATCTTGTGCTCTCTATGTAAAATAATAGAAGCAGAAGCCATAATTAATCGCTATATAGAAATATTTATATAGTACTAGTTACAAGTGGTAAATGTTTTCTTTTTGTCTTCTAATTATTTAAATATTAAAAAAAAAAATGTAAAAAAAAGTCATATTGCCTGGGCATGAAAACTGTTTTACAAAATATGTTATTAATTCATCTCATGAGTAACCCTAATGTTCTTAAGCACGTTTTTTTTTTATAGTTTGGCTTTTTGGTTTAAATTTTGTTATATTGGTTTGTCTTCTACATTCAAAAGGCAGTTTTTGAGCATGGAGGGACAATGTGAGATTCATGACGAAGCAGTAAGTATCAAGAATATAGACAGATAGATCTATAAAAATGTGAAGTGCAAAAACAATTTTTACAAAAAATAAAAAAAAGAAGATCAAATCGATAAATCTGTAAATATATATATATATATATATATATATGTATATCTATAGGAAAATACACACACACTGAAAAATGTATTGTATATACCTAACGCGGGGGTACGTCTTAAAACTAGTAAAAAAAAATGGTGTATACAATACAATATAATATATGTATCTGTTTTAGAGTACGAGTACCGTAATTAGCTTAGAAGAGAACGTTGTAGTGTTGAGTAGCGCGTAAAGTTCAATACTTTACGGCGTTGCTAAAACTATGTATGTATATGCTATACGTGCTTCATGTATATGTATGGGTCTCATATATATAAATATATATATATGTTATATATGTATGTGTCTGTAGTATCGCATGTATTCCTCCTGTACACGACTCTGTCGACGGCAGTCCATGCTAGTGACGAAAGCATCACATAGGGTGCGTTTCCAGCTCACTTGATCCTCTGATGATCGGGCGTGCTCTTGAGTATATCCGGCTGATGTGGATGATGGTGATGATGATGATGATGGTGTCCGGCACTCTGTGAATTGAGCGTACCCTGATGACTGCCACCACCACCACCACCACCAATAGCACCACTGGCATGATGTGAACTGCTCAGCGTGTGTGAGTGTGTGGAATTCAGCGTGTGGGTGGCATGAGAATTCAGTGTGTTGTGGGCCGTCGTGGTGGCATTTGTGGAGAACCCGGTGATGCTGCTGGCAGCGCCGACAGCCGTGAGTCCTCCGACTCCGCCACCACCGCCCCCTGGCCGCTGAGAGGTGCGCAGCGAACGATGGGAGCCATTTCGGGTTAGGGAGTTCATCTGCGGAGTACCCGGCACCGTGTGACCCAAGGCGTTCATGTAGTCCGCAATGAGCAGAGTGATCTCCAAGATCTTGGGCTTGCTCATGGCAAACAGCAGCTTCTGCTCACAGCCACCGGCCAAGGTTCCGTCATCGTGCGAGACGACCAGCATGAAATCGTCCTGACAGCCGCCAAAGGTCATCACCGTGCTGTAGGGATAACGGGCCACCGGCGCCATTGTGGACAGCTCGAGGACGTTGAGGGCATCCTCGGCGACGGCCAGCCAGGCGACGGGTGTCCCGGTGGCCGCATGTGGCTCGCACTGACGCGGCTTGGCCTGGAAGAGGCAGGCGCCGAAGAAGGGCCACTTGCGACAGCAGGTCAGATAGATGCGGACGCAGTCCAGCGTGGAGCGTCCCTTGAGCAGTGTCCACTTGGAGATGAGAAGCTCCTGGACATCCTTGAGCTGCTCGGCACCTAAAGCATCCCGATAGCGATACGGATAGAACTTGTCCAAGGCCTTGAGGCCCACATCCCGCGACTTCTCGTGCGAATAGTCGCCCATGTCGATCTGTGACATCAGCGAGGCCAACTCCAGGGCCAACTCACGGGAGAGCGGGAAGCGTCCTTGGACAATCTGGGCATTCGTCTGATAGCACAGCAGCAATCGCTCCTTGTCCGTCTCGCATTTGATCGTGTGCTTCCAGTAGAGACGATTCTTGTAGCTCAACTGGATGACGCGCGAGTTCTCAAACTTTCCGGATCCCTTCTCCCGCAGCGCCGTCTCCCACTTGCTGATCACATCACAGAGCTTGGCCAACGGCTCCAAATAGTGCTCCAGATCCTTTTCAATCGGATCATCGCTGAATAGACAGAATCCATTGGTTGCATCACGAGTGCCCAGTTCTTGAGCCAGCGTGGTCTGGAATTCCTCGATGGTCGTGGAGCCGTCGAAGGAAACCACCTGAAAGTTGAGTTAAAAATGGCCATTAAAATTTCAATACCTTCTCAAACTTGGTTGCAATCATTTATTCCATCTGCGCAAAGAAATTATTTGGAAAACTGGTATAAAAACCGAAAATATTCCAAATGAAAAAACCGTTAAGATTTTAAAGAAAAAGTGTGGAAACAAGTTGAAAAGTACTTTTTAACCCTAATTGTATCACCTGGAGTCGATTTAAAAAATAAATTTAAGTTTTAAAATTTTTGTACATTTTTGAAAATTTTCGAATAATTTAAAGGGGTAACTATGTAAAAATCGACAAATTTTGGAAAAAAAATGTTTGTCTCAGAAGCACAAATCTTAAATACAAAGTTAAAGTACGGTTAATATTATGGAAAATAAGACATTCCTCATGGAAATCGGATGAGCTTTAATAAAGTTGTGCTTGTTGAAAGTCCAAAAAGTCAACATTTCATATATATGTATATATGAACATACATATATGAGAAATGTAGATAATTTACAATAATTCACACATTGTGACCCACAATCTTTTTAATTGTTTTAGCTACCTCAAAGAATTTTACAGATCATGCATCTCAGATGATCATATTTGTATTAACCACATATGGTTCAAATCGTACTACTATATCATTTAGAGGCCATAGAATCGGTGAGTCGAAAATCAAGTTTTGTGACACATTCTGACGTACTGTGACACATTCATTCATATCGGCGATATTGTCCTTATCTAAGTTTCACTTTATTTTTCTTTAAAAATGTTTTAATTTTAAAAATTTAGAATTCTTTTTTTTTATTTTATATAAAACTAGTTTCGATTAATTTAAAGTTCAATTCATGAATTTGCTTAAAAAAAGACTCTCTAGATTCGACTGTCTTAATGAAATATAATCAAATAATGCAGTCGAAATATTATATATCTATGTACCTGGTAGGTGGTGTTCATCATGTGCACGGGTATTGCGTGCGGTAGGGAGTGATGATATGGATTCTTCAGCAATATCGATAGCACCTCCATGCGCGAGGGCTTCGTCTCGCGTCCTCCGTTCTTCAGGGTCCGCTCCAGAGCTCGCTCACAGTATGCCGCGTATTTGCCCGTCTCTGTTTTGGTGTCCGCGTTGCGGGACAAATGCAGCTTCAGATACCAAAGGAGGCGACTCGATTTGGGTACAAAAAGGGAGACGGCCAGGGCGAGGAGCTGCCAGCCCTGGACAAAGCTGTAGGCGGGCGGATTTGACTTGCAGTCGATAATGGGCGTGGTCACAGGCGCCTATTGTCCAACAAGAAATATATGTAAATATGTATATATGGAAAGAGTGTTAGTTAAAGAAAGAGTGTTAGTTAACGAATGAATCTGAGACAAATTTGAAGTTTGGATTAGGCAACACTACAATTGACTACAATAACTGAAAGCAACTGTACAAAACTCTGGGATACAGGACATTGACACAAAAGCCGTACATGTATATCGTTTATCTGTTATTTGTTATCGCTTATCGATTATCGAGTATCGATTATTGAATGACAATAATAATTTCCCCTCATACCTGAATAGATGTGGGCGAACTGCCGTTGGCTTGAGCTTGTCCAGCCTGTTGGGTATCACAGGTGAACAGGCTTTGGGTGGCGCACAATAGTAGTTGCTGTAAATTTCATGATCGTTGTTGTTGGTTGTAGTTGGTTGTCGTCAAAATGGTACGGTACAGTGTTGCAAAACGATTAACGGTTACGGTTTGCGGGATTTTGTTATCGGTTTCGAGTTTCGGTTATCGGTTATCGATTATCGAAAATGGATTTGTTTCGATACACATACAAACGAAACGGAAAACGTACGTTTCAAAACGTTAACGCAAAAATGTAAAGAAACAGAATAGAAGAAGAAAAGCCAAAAAACATTTGCTGATCAATTTTAAGCTCATGTTGAGTTTATCTTTCTATATATTTGGTTTTCTTTTGTTACATCTATACAAAAGTTGTTCTTTTGTTTTTGTTGTTGTTGTTTTGTTTTGTTTAAGAAGAAGCGCAATGGGCAAAGAAAACAAGTTAACTTTTAAGTATAATGCGAAACATTCAAAGCCATTTATTAAAAACAAAATGAATCGTGAAAGCAACAAACTATGCGCAAAATGAACAACAGAATTAATCGGGCAAACCATAAACAAGTTAGAAAACTCTAGTGTTTCAACAGAGACTTAAGAGACATTTGACAACGTTTATGCGTGACACACAGAAAACCTGATTAACAACAGTTTATCATTATTTTATCCATCGATTAAATTTGTGGACAATCAGCATTAATGTTATCACGTTAAGTGTGCTGCGCATAAACGTAGCTCTGCTGTGTATGTGTGCGAGAAAGAGAGAGAGAGAGATAGTTGTATTCCTATACACTGAGTGTAAAAGTATACTTTGAACTTGGCAAATGCATTTGTTATGGTTGTTTTTCTTGTTGTTGTTGTGTGAGTTGTGATTGGTTGTGGATCTGTTATTACATTGGACCCCTCACACTCTCTAAACATCTAATTTTATCTATCGGTTTATTTATTTATTTATTATCAGATATCGACAGTCATTGAAATAATTGAAATCTAGTTTAGCTAATATATCTCTACAATTGAATATAAATAAATAGGTTAATTTTTAACAATAAGATCAAACTTTTCCTTTTCTACTAAAAGTGATCGATATTTGACCCAAGTTACATACATATGTATATCAAAGTATCTCTATATGAATGGAATTATTAATTTTTTTTCGATTTATTCTTTGAGTAGGCATAGAAAACTGGTCGATAACATTTATTTAAGTTTCACTGTATCGTTTATTCTGAGTCTAATAAGTATAAGTATAATATAATATGTATGTTTTCTATATTTTCTCTATTTTAACTAGTTAAACGGATTATTCAGTTATCGGTTAACTGTTACCTGTTGTATTATATTTAATTTATAATTTACGAATAAAGGGGAGGGGCCCATAGTTATTGGTTCTATGGATGATCGATGACGTTTGTACGAGTGTATGTAGATGAGTATGTATGAATGTAATTGAGTTCCTTGTGATGTAGCATTGTATATAGTACTTTAGTTATTATTTATGTGTTTGTGTGTGAAATTTACAGCAAATACTTTATACAATGATAACGAATCAACAATAAGATCAGATCAGAAAAAGAAAGACATTTATGTATATGTATGTAAACTATGTACATATAGATTGACGAGCAGTTTCATCAGATTTAGCCGGTGTTTTTTTGTTTCATCGTTTTGATAGTTGATAGCTAGTGTATGTATGTATGTGGCTACGAATATTGAATACATACATATGGGTATACATACTTGTATAAATGTATATACGATTATAAATTGCGTATGACAGTTATGGGGGAAATTCATTGTCTGTTCCAACTACTTAAATACTTAAAGGAAAACTCAAAAACAATTCACATAAAAATAATTAAATAGTTAGTTAGGATAATTAGACAACGAGCACATGCAAAACTAGATGAGAACATGAAGTATTGAATATTGAACTAATATATTATTATTATATATGTATATCTTATATATTATTGTGTGATTATAAAGCGTTCGTAAGATTTTAATTTGAAGCAAAGCTTTCTTAAAGCTGTTGGTTTTGATAAAAGCATTGCACTTATATGAAGCATCAAATTTAATTCAAATTAATCCGAAAATAAAGAAAATACGATACCTATGGATGTATGTATATTCAGATAAAAGCCAGCGCTATTGAGAGCGAGCTTTCGATTGTCATTTGAATGAATGTTAAATGATATATGAAAGTTAGAGGTGTACTTTGAAAAAGTTGTTTCTCTTTGGAGAGAGCTTTTGAGAAAGCTTTCGATTCGGATTTGGATAGAACCCAGATGCTAGACATGTACACAACTGGTTAGTTAATAATTGTGGTTAGTTCGGGGAACATCAATTATACAAAATCATACGGAAATGAAAAGGTTTAACAACTATATGGGGATCTTATTGGTTTCTTTTTTGGGGGAAACAACTAAAAGAGCATTTAATGATAAGAAGCTTTGCAACTGAAAAACTTACGCGCGTTTGCTTGCCCAGTTTCTTGTTTACCTGGACACCGACACTTAGTTTCTGGCCCATATGTCGGGAGGTTTGCTTGATCAATATGCAAATCATTTCCGTCTGTAGTTCCGGCATGTCCAGACAGTGTTGCAAAGCGTTCTGAGCGAGCACCACATGATAATCGATCCCTGGTTGGTTTACCGCAACAGACATGAACAGCTGAATGCTCTGTGGAAAAAAGATTAAGAGAAAACAATTAATTTTCTCGAAGAAATCAAATCTCTGATCTCTGTATATTGAAAAAAAAAATACATCTAAAGCATTATTATTTTACTATTTCCAAAACAAAAGATTTTATTCAGTTGAAATATCTTGAAAAACCAATGGAAGCATACAGAAACTTGAATTTCGATTGTTCCTATAATAGCTAAATGATATACTAGTCCAGTGTCAGACTTCGTCGGGATGTGTAAAATAGTATTACAAGAACTATATATGACTCAGACTCAGACCCTGATCAAGAATATTTATATGTATTTATGACAGTTTTAGGGTTCGTTAATGCGTTACTCAATTCATGACAGAATTAAAATAAAATTTATAAATTAAGTTCAAGTTACCTTGAATAGCTTTATTGCCTCCGGCTGCATGGACTCCGTGTGCATGGAGGACAAGGGCGAAGCGATCGTATCTTTGGTGTGTAGCAAGATGGGATGACGCCAGAGGACACAGTCTAAGGAAGCAATGGTCAGTTGATCAAATGAAGTTCTTGGGTTGATCCATTGGACTTACTTGGATCTCCATCGGTTTCCATGAGCTTCTGCACGAGCTGCTCGTACTGTGTGCCCGCACTCGGTCCGCCTCCCGAGACGACAGTCAGATGATAGAGCCAATTATCGCGCTCTGGCTTCCCGGATAGAATCAGATATGTGGGACCCTGATGGGCCGGATAGATGGCCACCGTTAGACGGGCCTGATCCTGTGCAGCATCCTCGCGCTCCTCTGAATCGGAATCGGAAACATGCTCCACTTCCTCCACACGAGCATCCCGCATGTTGATCTGTCCCAATGGATTCTACGGAGGATTGTCAAGGATAAACAAAGTGAAGTGATTGCCTTTTGATCGTTCACTTACTGTCTCTGCGGGCGCCTTGAAATATAGGAACATTTTGCCTAGGAGCACACACCAACACTTCTTGGCATGCCCATTCTTCACCTTGGTCACCCAACCCTGCACCGTGGGCTTCTGATCATCTCGGCTGAGCAGCAATTTGGTTGCATTGCGACGTTGCACATTTTGCAGGACACGTATCCAATCATCCATGGTGGCATGCGAGTCGGCCGTCAAATAGTAGACCTTCTTCCCGGTGTCTATCTCAAAAGTGGAGGCTCCTTCCGCCCGACTAATGCGACAGGCCTCGTCCAACATGATCTGACCCTGCGGCTTCCGTTGCACGTCGTGCTGGCTCTTCCAGTAGTTGAGGCTGCCGTTCTTCAGGACAAACCATCGCTTACGCCAGGTCTTCAGCTTGCCACCGAGCTTGGCGAGGTGGCCCATCTAAGGCGAGGGAGCAGAAGGCAAAGGGGTTAAGGAGGTAATTAATTAATTGAAATGCTTACAATATAAATAAAAGCCAAATAATGTTGTGAATAAAAAAACTAGAATATAATAATTATATTTAAGGTGTTATTTATAAGTAGGATAAGTAACTTGTATTTTTAATTTAAATTATTTAAATTATACAAATTAATAAATATCCTTTTAAGGCACATATCAAAATGATAAAAAAAATTATAATAAAAATAGAAAAAGTAATTTTCTGTATTTTAGACATTTTCACATAATAAGAATAAAAATAGTTCTTCAAATAATAATAAAAGATGTACTAAAAAAAAAGAGTTAAGAGTAATATTTTGAATGGAAAATAATCGAGTTGAATGGAATTAAATATTGATCCAGTTTTCAGATCCATTCATTCAGATAATTTTCACTTGTTTTGAAGTTTTAAGACTCGTAACTCTTATAGTCTTTGTACATATAAGAAATTCGCAATAATCTCACCTTCTCGAGCGACTCGAGCTTCTTGCTCGGAGAATCCACGTAGGATTGCCGCATCAGGAGCGACGGCATCGAGGCGTCCATGCACGTCGACTCGGAGACGGCATCGGGGGGCAGGGCGTAATCGTCGGAGAGGCCTGATTCAAAGGAAAGATCTGAAATTACTGTGCCACGCATGTGTGAGCTCACGCGCAGTTGCGTCAGCTGCGCGCCAGAGGGCGTTGCGTGTAGGCGTGGTAGCGTGCTCTGAACGTGTTGCACGGACACCAACGGTGGCGCCAGTGCGTGTGGCAACGTATGATGATGCTGATAATGATGTGCTAGTTGCTGTTGTTGTTGTTGTTGCTGTTGTTGTTGTTGTTGTTGTTGTTGTTGTTGTAAGGTGGTTGTTGTGCGAGTTGTGTGTACTGTTATTTGAATGTGGTTAATGACGGTGTGGTTTAAGAGTGGTAATCGGAGCAGGATGCAAATGAAAGGGTTACACAATAAAATTGATAGTGGACGAGTCGAAGGAAATGCAATCCGTTTGAATTAGAATCATTGTTAGAATAAGCATTGAAAATTAGTTTAGTTTGTCATTAAGATTAAGTTTTGGGAAGCAAATACGGTTTGCTAAAGGAGAAAGAACAACTGTGATTAAGTTGAGGAAAGTTCTAGGGAAAGTTATAAAGTAATGGATAAATACGATAGCAAAGGAGATTTAACTGAAGGGAAGTAAAGCTAGATGGGAATAAATTAATTAAAAAGATGTTATAAAAGCTGGGAAACCCGATTGAAAGAGTGCTCAAAAGGAGAAGGGTACAGAGTGGTACTTAAAAGTTTAACTGAGTAACTTAAAAATAATAATGACAAAAAAAAAGAAATTTAAGAAAAGCGTAGGATCAAATTTAGAACTGAACTCTACGAGTTAAGAATTAAATCGAAACAGATAAGTAAACATATGCAAAACTTGTTTTATAAAGTAATGTGAAACTATTAAATAGAGGGAACAAGAACAGATACGCAATTAAATGCAATGGAAATATTAATTAAAGAAACTGAGAAGATAAACAAAATTAAAACACATCAGAAGAAGTACAATAAAATAAGAAGTAGAGCAGAGCTTTAAAAGAATTAAATAAATAAATATATAAATGTAATTTTAATTTAAAGCGCAATTCAAGTTATTAACTAGGATAAAAAAAGAAAGGGAAAAAGTCAAACTACAAGAAAAATAATGGAAACTAGTAAAATAAAGAAGCATACGAGTAGATAAAAAGAAGCAAAGAATACTAGACTAGGATAAAAATACTAGAACATGGAAAGATTAGAGAGCTCATGAGAGACCAAATAAAAACATACGTGGATGTGTTACTAAGGAATAAACAATGCAAATTCGGAACATAAATATAAGTATTGGATTGGAAACGGAAAAAAGGAGTCGTCTAAGGAAA
This sequence comes from Drosophila rellima, assembly GCA_035043635.1. NCBI lineage: Eukaryota > Metazoa > Arthropoda > Insecta > Diptera > Drosophilidae > Drosophila > Drosophila rellima. The sequence continues at coordinate 1,805,036 of JAWNMV010000134.1, read as the reverse complement.
AGGAAATCTGATTCAGGCAGTCAAAGGGTTGGATTGCTTTTCTAGTTAATATCGAGTGGAGTGGTTTTCAGGTTAGTATTTGGTGGTTTAGTGATTCGTGCTGTTTGTGGTGCAGTGGTTCATGTGGTTCTGGCTGGAGCTACCGCTACCATTACGCTCTACTGGTTCAACTGGGCGCGGGGGTAGTTGACTATATACAGATTCGAGGGGGGTAGGGAAAAGTTTACATACCACGCGCTTTGGCATTTTTGGGGCTCTCGGAGCCGCTGCGCTTGGCGGGGCTCAAACTCGACGAGGTCTTGAGACTCTTTGAGGGACTCGAGGCGCTGCCAGATGTCGAGGTCTCCGTGTTGTCCGTGCTGGATGAGTTGTGCGAGTTGTGGGTGAGCATGACGGCGTGATCCTCGCCATCGCTCGAATCATCGCTGGAGTCGCCCGTGAAGGGCATCGAGCGGATTTGGGAGGCGCGACCCTTGACCGTGGCATAAACGGGCACGGATATATCACAGAAGCCGCCGCTGGCGGTTTGTTGCTGACGCGTCGGCGGCTGCGGAGTTCCCGGCGTGCCGCTGCTTCCCAGCGTCCCATTGCCATCGTGCGGATGCCTCGTCCTGCCCTGTCCATTCGACATGGTCAAACTGTGCTCCTGCACATCTGGCGTGGGCTCGTTGCTTCCCGTGCTTTCGGCGGTGCTTGTGCCGGTACCAGTTCCCGCTCCCGTTCCGGTTCCAGTTCCCGTTCCGGCGAGTCCATCATTGGCCACCTGATAGATCTTGGCTTCCCAGCTGGGGAAGCGATGCAGCGGCGGTGTGGGCGGTCGGGGCACGCCCAGTTCACTAGTGGTGGTTGTGGTGGTGCTGGAATTCCCGCCACTGGCCATCAGCGCCGGATTGTTCTTCATCCAGGCGGGCAGCTTCTCGCACGACGGCGTATAGATCTCGGCATAATCATGTGCCGTATCCGTATCGGAGCTATCCGGCCGTGTGGTCGCCGTGGCAGACGACGCCGATGCCGCCGCCGACGCCGACTGCGCTGCCTTGCTGGAGATGCTCGAGAGGGGGGCGAGGGTCAAGCCATCGACAGCGGCAACGAGATTGCGCTCGAGTTCGTGTGGCTCCATCGAGAGATTACGGCGATGCTGATGATGCGGATAGGAGCTGGTCAACGGTCGACTGATGATCTCCTGCGGATCAAGGCTTTCACTCCGGCGTCGTGTTTCCGGCGTACTCGCAAAGTCCTGAACATCCAAGCTCAAGCTATTCCGCACTGGTCCGACGATGCTGTGTCGCTGCGATTGGTTGGCAATGTGATTCTTGAGCAGCTCCAGCTGCTGATTGCACTTGATATTCTGCTCGCGCAGCAGCTGATTCTGCTCCTCGAGATCCCTTAGCTTGTTGTTGACCCACTCCTTGATCTTGGCCGCCTTCGCTTCGATTTGCCGGGCGTCGTGCAGTCGCAGCTGACGTTGCTCCTCCACCTGAATCTCCAACGAGGTGATTGTCTTCTCCGCCGCCTCGTTGCACGCCCCGGGGCCGCTGGCCGAGCTGCTGCTGCTGGTGGCAAGTCCACTCACACCACTCTGCTGACAGGCTGCGGCCAAGGCAGCTGCGGCAACTTGTTGTTGTTGTTGCTGTTGTTGTTGATGTATCGGAGAACTGGTCGCCGTGCTCTGTTGACTATGTTGTTGTTGTTGTTGCTGCTGTTGTTGTTGTGCTTGGGGCTTTGGCCATTCACTCAGCCGCTGCTCCATAGCACGCACCTAAAAGGCACAGAAGAAAGAAAGAGCGAGAAATGAGTTAACAAACTTTACATTTCCCTTTTCACTAAATGTCCTCAGTTGTCCCCTTTTCATACTTCCAGCCACGCAACTTTTCTCTGACATTCAATTAAATTCAATTGCACTCAGCTGCGACTGTAAAATGCCCTAATGGTGGCATATAACCCAGCCCTGGGGATTAGAGAGATGTCCTTGCCGCAACTAATCCAGTTAAACACTAAGCAGCAAGTCCCGTTTCTTAGTTGCACAAAAATAGACAACAAACTTTACGACATTTTCTATCATCTAACAATTGCGTGTCGACGTTGAAATACCCTTCCTAAAGCTGATAGCGTAATAATATTTATTAATTCATATTTTAAATTGATCCAATTTCACTTAAGTTGTATATTTTTCCAGTCTCATTTTTGATATAATTTGAATGTTAAATAACATTGTGTTTTAATTTCTGAACATTTTTTTTTCTCTATATACAATGCAAACATAATTTATTTAGTTAAATTCAATACTAAAACGATATGCCTTTTATACTAAGAATAAATAAGATATATCTGCAGCTTTACTTTCAAATAATGAAATTTCAAATTGCTGAATTGACTTCAATAATGTATGAATGTAATATAAGATCGAGAACTTTGAAAATGATTGCAAGGATTGTGAAAATCCCAGAAAAACCCAAACATATTATTTATTGAGAGTAGGAGTGTCTGTTTTTGTTTTAAAGATTCGTAAATACAATGGATTTATAGTTGGCTAAGAAGGGAACTTCTGTTAAGAAAAGAAAAGAATAAGTAGTTGGCGCTAAAACTTGTGTAATTAAACGCAACCACTTGGGGCAGACTGTGGCGACCATTTAACACTCGGCATTTGGCGGCCACAAAGGAAGTCGGAAGTGGAGAAGGATGCGGATACGGATACGGATACGGATACGGGATATAGGCGAATGGCATGCGAGGAATGTCCGACAAGTTGCATAGGATTCGAAGTGCATATTCTTTATGGGCACACAACAATTTGCACTCGAGTAATGCAACAGACAGAGAGACATCGAGATAGCCGAGGACACGAAGACAATGAAAGAGGAAATGAGGAAGGAAGGAAGAAAGGTAGAAGGACAAAGAGGTGCAGAATATGGCAAGAAATAACTTCATTTGGCACGCCAAGTTGTCAAGTTGCCCTCGTGTCTGGTCACAGGAAACCGAGCTGACAACTAAACCAGACCCGGAAGCATTTTGTGCGCCACTCCAAAGTGGTGGCATTGTGGCAACTGCAACTATTTCTGCCCCTGTCCCTGTCTCTGTCCCATCTCAGACTCCTTTGCTGTTTACAGCAATATTGGAATATTAGTTTGCCACTCTTTGGATTGTCTGACAATGCAAATGGGTCAATTGTCCAATGTTCACTGTACTTTCTGTGCGTGTGTGTGTGTGTGTGTGTATTTAAAAGATTGCAGGTCGTGGAACTCGACTCGATACGCGACTCCAGGCTGTCATGCAACCTCATGTGTGCCACAACTCAAGCTCAGATGTTGCCGCATACACATACATACATACATATGTATATGTACACATACATAGGTATATGAATGTTAAAAATAAATAGACTGCCAAAAATAAGAGCGAGAGCGTCAGGTTATTGGACGCGACGCATATAAAATGCCAAAGTTTATGCTTGCTCCTGTCACGAACAGGAGCTCGTCCTTTCTGCCCTCTACCCTCCCCCCTATTGCCACCGACTATAAACAGAGTTATGGACATGCAAAACAAAAAAGTTGTCGGTTGATGACACCATACACAGCAAATGTGTTTAAATCAAACAAAGAAAAGAATCTTGCTCTAAAAGCAGCTTGTCTACTTTTGTGCTTATTCAGATTCCACAATTGTCAAATGACAGACGGAAAAGAAGCTAATTAAATTAATTTTCTTTTTAATCTTAAAACTTTTTTGATATTTTTTATTATAAGAGTTGTTTCTTGATTGTTAACAAAACATCTAAAAGAAGCTTTAACTTAATGAATATTTTGTATTACAACTTAAGTTTTCTGAATGGCTAATGTCTTACAGCAAATCAGAATTTTAAGGCATGTTTGAGGAAAAAACTGCAATTCGATCGATACTGTTTGGAAAAAAACAAGCAACCAATTTATCTTCAATTACTTGTGATTTACATATAAAATATAAATAGACTATGTAAACTAGATAGTATTATTTTAAGCAGTTAGGTTTTTAGATTTAACTACAGTTACTGTAAGTTTTTTCTCCTCTCAGCAAATCAGTAAAAAATTATGTTCACAATTCCATATACTTTAACTATATCTTTTTCTATATATCTTTCGAAACGTATTGTAAATTAAGCTATCAAATACAGCGCTAAGAATTCTCAATATGTTCAAGCGAATACCATTAAATGTCGCAAGTATCAAGATAATAATCGATAAATTTGGGGATTATCCTTCCCTGACCTCAACAAAATATTTGATATATAAATTAGTTTCAGCTCCATTCAATAATTTCATGAAGGAGCTTCCAGAAAACTTTTCAAAAGATGATTACATAAATTCATGTGCAACATTTAACCTTAATCTAGGCAAAAACCTGCTTCGACTCAGTGTCGCAAAGTCTTTAAAAGCTTTTGTTTTTTTGGGGGGAAGATGGCAAGAAATATTCTGGCAAAAGTCAAAGCATTCACAGCGACACTTTGCAACGGCAAGAAGCATGCAACTTTGTGTGGCATGCAGCTGCTAAGCCGGGCAGCGTGAATCAAGGCATTAAATACGCCCAAGTAGTTTTGGTTTCAAGTTTCTGGCCAAAAACTTGAGCCATAAAATTTCATGTCCCCCGCTTCGAAAAAAAAGAGAGAGGAAAAGAAATGAAGGCAACATTTAAGTGGAAACAAAGTTGTGCAACGTTTTTCTAAGATGCCAACAAATGGGATATCTAATGCCTGGGAACTTTAAAGTAGAAGTTGGGTTCAGTTAACGAGATCTGTGTTTACCATATGCCATTCTAGAACGGGGAGGGTACTAACTTTATAGCAATTGTTTGGAATCCTTTTGGATATAGAATGCATTTAGGCGTATGCGAAAAGTTGTTTCTGCTCAGTGACAAAGCGCAAATGGACCCTTTGGGGGAGGCACAGGGAAGGGAGGGAAGTCGACTTTATCTATGCTGTGGCAAAAACAAATGTCAGATATTAGTTTTAGTATAAATCTGCGAGCTGCCAGCCAAGTAAATCCGGCAATTTTCGCCATTTGATTGGATTGGATAAGGAGGCTCATGGAGATCCAAGACTTAGGTTCAGATCTCATATTTAGTGTTTCTCGAGAAACTCAAATGCATTGGCATCCGAGAGCGGAAGTGGTAGCGGGAATGTGTGGAGTTGGGTTCGCTTTACGGCTGAACGCAGCTGCAACTGTCAAGCGAAAAAGGAAACAATTCGATTTTTTATAGCAGAACGACATTTTTATTGCTGAGTGCACCAAAGGAAAATGGTATTGGAAAATAGAAAATGGAATATGGGAAAAATGGCAAAATGGAAAACTGAGTCTGCATTCCGGACTAGTCACAACGTCTGCCACTTAACATAAATCTAGAATACTGCCGCATTAACTCTAAATCCAACAATCCTACACAATAATTTGCCCCAACGCACAATCCGATTATGTTCAGGAAAAGGAAAAGCAGAGGCTGAAGGCAAAACTGCATTTTCAAGACTTCTGTCTTCTGTAAAAAGAGATGAATGAGTTATGTATGAATACACTCACTCAGTTGACTCCCCCGGAGGCATTTGAATAAAAATTTGATTTGAATTTTTAATGCGCCTCGACGATGGGGACGACACAAAGTTGGACGTTCGCATTTCAATGATGGAAATTATCATTTTCTAGTCAAAAGACATAAAGCGAGGGAATAAAAATTGTTGAAAAAACTATTTAGCTATGCACTCGGTTAGTCAGACTCCCCCCTTAACCTCACCGACCCCGACCCCCCTCGTTATACACAGCATTCCGACTTTCGGCTCGTGCTCTGGCGAAGCATGAATCCTGTTTTTATTACTAAATGAGCAGACGCAATTAAGTGGCGTAGGTTGAAGGGTTGAACGCACTTGGAGGAAGCACGGAAGGGGGAGGGGGGGGGGAATGTGGCAGACAGCAGCACCACACGGCACAACCCAAAACCCACCCAAACATAACTCGACCCGGCAGATGACTAACGACAATGAGTCGGAATATTGCTCGGACTTGTTATTCAAATTGTATGTAAGCTGAGAGAGACAGAGAGAGAAAGAGAGAGAGAGAGAAAGAGAAGCAGAGTGAAGAGGGGAGAAGGGGGGAGAAAGAGGGAGAGTAGACAAAGCAGAGAGGGGGCAATAAAATGGCCATTTGTGGTGACTCGGTTGCTGAGTATGTGTGTGTGTGTGTGTGTGTTTTTGTGTGTGTGTGTGTGTGTGTGTGTGCACATTCAAGCTGCTGTCACAGATGATTAATAACTTCGTAATGGCTGCTAATTTGGCCACTAGATGGCGCCACCCGCAACACTTGGCATTGGGTAAATGAATTCAAAGAAAAACTTGCAAAGAACTATGAATAACAGCATAAATTATGTAATTATACTAAATGAGTTAAGAGCTGAACGCCAGGTGGCGCTTTGTTAGAAGCACTAATTACAGTGTTGGACAGCTGAAGTCTTAATCTCTTGAATTACCAATGCAATAAACGGTTCCCTTCCTATAAAGTGCTTGAATTAAATATGTGAATTAAATAATTATTTTAATAATATAATTTTTTATTCCACAATTTCTGATTTTTGCAGGATTATCTATTGCATCTCCTTTCCCATAAAAAATTGTTTAAACAATTGGATTCAATGGCTAGTATTTAAAGAGTAAGTGTTGATATTAATTGACTTTATGATTATTTTTAAATGTTCTATGCAATTTTGTGCATTACTTTTAGATTGATTGTATTGTTTAATAATTTTGTAGAATTAATAAAGGATTAATTTGATTGCTCTTAAGGAGCTATAAGAACTACTATATCTTCGTCTTTAATTAGTGTAAGCTTTCCATATCTCAAATTGTCATATATCTTTCTATCCCAAATCTTTTCTCGTTACAGAATCCTTCTGAAATTTAGGCAAAAACTTTACTATTAGTAGCAAATTCTCTTCATCTCCTCCTCATCATCTAATCTCAATTTTCCTTTTCGACCAGCAAGTTACTTATTGTCTCTGATTGACAGCTCTCTAGTTACAATCTTAGCTTGGTACAGTTTTTTGTGGAGTGTGGAGATAGAGAGGGATGATGTTGGGTGTGTGTGTGTGTGTGGAAGGAGGCAGAGTTTTTACTTGCTTTTACTGCATTTGTACAAATTGATGGGCCGCTTTGGCAATTTGTTAATAAGTCTACATATATTACACAAATGTGCCGCAACGGGGCAGACAAATGTTGATATCTGCCACTTTGTTCTCCCCCCCCCGTTTCCACCCTTCCCCCATATTTCTCTATTTTGCTTGCCTCCTCTCCTTCTCCCTCTTTGTGCACACATCATATTTGGCGTCTTTCACATGTGCCTTTGCTTTTATTTGCGTTTCATGTGTTCCCTTGACTTCTTCAGCAAATATACACTCCAAAGCCCCCCTTGGTTTCCCTCTCCAGGGCCATTGTGTTGGCATTCACCCCACACGATCCACGTTCCACGTTCCGCCAGCTCCAACAGCCTCTCGCCCTCTCGCCTCTGTCATGCTACATTTTCGACGTTTAATTTCGATTCATGATTCCATTGTTATTTATAGTCAACAAAGCGGCAGCAACAGCAGCCACTCTAGACAACACTCCATAAAATATTGTTGCCCCCCTTTCCTCTCTTCCACCATTCACTTCATCTTTCTCCCACAGCTTTTACTGCATTCAGTTTGTGTCTCTTCCCATCAACTGGCACGCGTCGCATCGCATCGCATCCTCTTTGCGACGTCGTTTAGTCTAGGGTATCTGCCACTGCCACATCGTCTTATCTGGCTGCTGGCTGCTGCCTCTTCCTGTGGTTCAGTTTTCGGTTGTGGCTTTAAATTGTTGGCAACACCATAGGAAATTTTAATTTAATCCAAGTAGCTGCAGCTTTGCCTCCCCGAACTATTGTCACATAAAGTCGCGTCATCTTATTTGCCTGCCAACAGCGTGCAGCATGCAGCATAATGTTGCAACTTCTTTCTTTCTCTCTCTCTCCTGTCAGCTTGATGTTTTTTCCATTAGAGTCAATGTCAATATTTGCTGCATGTTTTGGCAGCTTTGAAATTGAAAATGTGCTTGTTGCAAATTATGCTAGACGTGGCTGCCACAACCTCTTCCACTCCTTATCACCCTTTCTCTCTCTCTCTCTCTCTCTCTCTCTCTCTCTCTTTGTCTCTGTCTCGCTGTTGCCACTCTCTTTTTGCCGTTGTCTTTGTCGTCAGCTCGTCTTCTGCTTGACAACAATTAAAAATCTCGCGGACATTGCCACGTTCTCTGTAATTGTGGTTGTCGGTGGTGCTGCTGTTGTTGGTGTTGGTGGTGCTTCTGATGTTGTTGGTGTTGGTGGTGCTTCTGCTGCTGCTGCTGTTGTTGCACTACAAGTGGCACTCGTCTGTCGAGTGCTGCGCCTCGAGTCGCCACGCTACGCTGACGTGCGTCATTTTGGAGAACGTGTTGCATACTTTGCGGCGTCTTTCAACTTAAATTATACTTTAAATGCACTTTCCCAGCATACTAGCTTTTATTTTAAGCAGATACCGTAATTATTTAAAAATAAAAGCACAACTCTTCTATTGACTTTGTATTAATTTGAAAGAATAAAATTGAAAATGAAAATTAAGAATTTCATGGTAAAACTCCGATTTTAAGTTTTAAATAGAAAATTAAAAGAATTGAATCAAAAAATTTTATTGAAACTCAAATAAAATGCAAACATACTTACTAAAAAACTTTTAAATGTACTTTATTATTTTAGTGTTTTTAGAATCCTTTGGTATTTTTTCAATATATTTTGAAGTGAACCAAAAAATGTTTAGTTTCAATGTTTTCTTGCAAAAATTTAAAATATAACTTTCTAAAAAAATTAATTAAAAAAGAGTTATAATGTTACTACGGTATGATCTGTACATGCAAATTTAAATTATTTGGTCATATTTAATTTTGCTTAGATTCAAAATTAAAGTTAAAATTAATTTATATAATACATAGTTAAGATAAATATTGGTTTTCATACGAATTCGCATAATTTTGTTTCAAGCTTAAACTAACAACTCTTATTAGCGATTCCTGATCTTAAACCACATTTGCATGCAATGTCAGATTTTCCAAGTTCCTTAATGCAATTTTTCTTTTAATTCTTTTAGTGCAGAAAACTGAATTGTTTATGATGCCACGATGATGCAGCTTCAGTAATTTGCCTGCAAGCTGTGGCCGACAGTTGGAAACTTAAAAGCTGCCACGCCCAACTCACGCCCCTCAGCTTAACTTAATCAGTTTACAGAACGGGACATAGAGAAAGGGATGGAGGGGAGTGAAAAAAACTTTTCTGCGCCTTTTGCCAGACAATAAACTAAAACAAAAGTTTTAGCGTTGCTGATAAAAGTTTTTGGGATGGCGAAAAACTTGGCTTTAAAGCGAAAACCAGTGTTGGGTTACGTTTTCTGTATCGACTGCTTAGCATTCTCTGCAGATTTAGCATCTTGAAAGTCTAGCCAAGGAGTCGCAGCTCAAGCATCCTTTTGGCCACATTTTGTCGTGCCACTCGAGTGGCAGCAGCAGCAGCATCAGCATCAAAAGGCAAACAATGTGCCAGGACAATGTGTCTGGCCGAAACAGGAAGAAGCAAAGATGCCGACAATTTCGCGATGTCAACGACTGGTGAGAAATATTGAGAGTGGGAGTGTGGAAAGTGGACACAGCGCAAAATGGCTATTGCCATGGAAAAGCGCCAGCGATATTTTTCAGGGCTTTTCAATAATAATTTGTACGACGAGTCTTCAAACTCATCCCCCTGCTCGTGGCTGCGCCAACAACTGCGGCTGACAGCGGGGGTGGGGGTTCATGTGCCACGCGTCATTTGTAGTCCCCCTTCCTGCCCCACCCAACTCCAATTTATTTCTCTTTCTCTTCCTCGTCGACTTCTTCTTCGACTCTTTTTTTTTGGCTGCAGTGCAAATGATGTTTTTACGCCTGAGTGGAGCCAGGCGACTGCAATGAGCTGAGCTAAAAGTAACTCCAACTCCATTGATCGAGACATTCCACTAGCTAACAATAACAAGAACAGCAACAACCACAGTTGAGAGGGAAGAGGGATTGTTTGCCGGCTCTCTGCCTGCGCTGCTCCCCTTTGTTAATTATGCGGGGAAACCCCACAAGTAGCACAAAGCGAAGCTTCTGCCTGCCACCTTCGCTTCCAATTGCACTTTGTTTTCCCTTTTTCACATTTTTTCATTTTTTTTATTTATCTTTTTAATTTAGAAAAAGGCCTTTGTTAAAAATGCTGCCTGGGCAATGACAAAAAGTGCATTCAAGTGTAAGTGCAAGAGAGAGAGAGTGAGAGAGAGAGAGTGAGAATGGGACAGGGTTGCCCTTGTCTCTGTTTATCAGCTTCATCAGCTACCAATTCGAAAATAATATATTTCAGTGTCGCCATCTATTAAAAGTTTGTTTGGTCAAATTAAAGTTTTTGTAAATCATAAATGTTGCAGAGGTTTTGGTTTATTATAATTAATTGTGTAAAACGAATAATCATTGCTAAAATAAAAAAAATTAAACAAAATCGAATCTCATATGATTTTCATCTACCAGTTGTGTTTTCAAAGCCATATTTGAACTGCAATTGCAAAGGCAGCGACAACTTTTTGATCACAACTCATAAACGTGACCTTTTCGATGTTGCTAACCAATTAAGCGTGAAGCCCCCATGATAACAACAACAACAACAAGAACAGCAACAACAATCTGAGAAAACAACAAAGATAACTTCATCCACATCGCCTTGGATGAAGCTCAGTGATGCGTTGAAGTCGTGGAACAAATACAACAACAGTGCAGACAAAAAGATAGACGAAAACTTGTCAGCAATTAAAAGCATTTTTTCCTTTCATTCTCTTTCTTCCCCACTGTCCATTTAGTTTGTTACTTCTTCTGTTGCTTAAAGATATTAGAATTTTTCAGTACCTTAGGCACTTCCCACAAGACTAGGAAAGTTGATACTGCGAAATTCATGCTTTAAGATCAGGCAAAATGATAGTACAATATGTTAAAAAAAAAACTGACCAGCAATTGAGATTCAAGTCATCTATAGATTAAAGTTTATAATAAAATAGACACATTTTGTTATATATCAAGTCAATATTTTCAGAAGCCATATAGTAATTTCTTCAATTTTAACTTTTTTTAAATTTAATTTTTCGATACAATACGCAACTTTGTAAAGATTCAAGAAATATATGTAGCTGAACATAATCAGCTTACCCAGCACAAGGAAAATTTGATGACAGTTGCTTTTGAAAACAACCGATCGAAAAGTCGAAGTGCCTGGCATATCAGAGATTTAATTTTTTAAATAAAGATTTTTTTGCGGAGTCACAAAAATGTACTGCAAGTTTAAAACAAATTTGTTTTATTTAAACAACTTTATTTAATTTTGATAAAATATCTCAATAGATGTCTGGCTTTTGGATTGTTAGACATTTATAGAAAATCCCTGATAAATTCAGTTTATAGATTCGATAATATATTTGTTAGTTAACATTTAAAATTGGAATACCCCAAATAGTAACGCAGTTGGATTAAAGATTATTAAATAAATAATACAAGTTGGGACTTAATATATTCTCTTGATCTTAAAGAAGTGATGCCCAAAATGTGAATATCCCTAGAACGCGTGATAAAATAAAATGCTGTTTAGTGTGCTGTTGGACACTTTAAATAAATAATTTCACATTTGAATAAATTAAATTTTTGAATAAACATTTTAATGGGCATTACATACATTTTGGACGTAATGTGCTTTTGCCCTTTTCCTTTAAAAGATTTGCCATTTCGCATAAATTTCCAGTTTAACTTTAGTCTAATGAACTTGTAGTTCTGTTTAACTTTTATTAGTTCGAAAAACACGCACACATATCAAGAACGATTCTTATAAGATCAGAAGTTCATTGCCATGATGTGCCAGGGCTGTTGGCTGCTGATAAGGGTTGGGGGTTGTTTTTCACAACTATGGCACACAACAACGCAACGTTTAATAATAATAATTTCGCGTGGCCAAACTATTTTGAGAGAGTACGTATTTCAGAACCGGTTCTGCTTGCGGTGGTGGGCGGAGAAGGGTAGTAGGCCTAGAAATAGCGGGCGCTGATCGTGAACACGTTCCGAGGGTTGATTTTTAGGGCACCCCTTTAAAGCAATAAATCCTTTTCGTTTATTTCCAACAAACAAAAAATTTAAAAAAAAAAACCAACAATTGACGCAATAATTATAAACTTTTTAAAAATCTTTCAACAACTTGTGTATAACCGGCGTGTTTTAAAAATGCCCGAAATGCAACAAAAAAATTGGAGAATCCGCCAACGCGACGCGCACGAGTCGAGCAACTGCGAAGCACTGAAACGGCTGCCACCAAGCGGCAAGCAGCAAGCCGCAAGGCGGCTTGAGGCAAATGCCAAGTACGAAGAGCGAGTGCGAGTGCGAGGGAAATTAAATGCGCTTGTAGGAGGGAAATTTATATGAGTGCATATGTGTGTGTGTGTGTGTGTGTGTGTGTGTGTGTGTGTGTGTGTGTATGTTGTCAGCGTATGGACAGCTGAGCGAGGGAAGTTTTAGCGAAGCGAAGCGAACCAAAGCCATTTGCTGAGTTTGCCTTAGTTATTCTTGTTATTTTTATTTTTGGGGTGGCAGGTAATTCATCTTGCAATATATGTCATATATCACACACACATATACTCATATAGTGTAAGAACGTGCACGTAAATAAGTAACAAGTATATTATATACCTAAGATGTATCTGATAAATTATATATAGTATGTATATTTGTGGTTGCATTTGAAAATCACTTAACGGCTTTATCAATTGGCATACATCGGATGGGTCATTAAGACTTTGGGTTCTGTTCTTGGTTATGTTTTGGACTTTAATGGTCCTCAATCGTTTGCTGAAATTGTTATGACTTCAGTTGCCGACGACTCATCTCCTCCTTCATGTGGCAGGTCTGTTTTTAAATAGATGACTCACATGAGGATGACAAAGCTAACGGTACTTGGTAGCAACTGGTTTTAATACTAATATACTCTCTACTTATGGCCAATAACACAATATTTCTAAGATCATTTGATTTTAGGCGGAAATTCTTTGTTCTCAGGCAAAATATTCTACTTTTGAACTTTAGAAATTTAAAATTATTATTTAAAATTAATAAAATTATGATTGCTTAAGTATTTAAGCAATAATTTCATCACAATTTGTAGAGTAAATTAAATTATGTTAAATAGTTTTATATATTTTAAAAATCAATTGCATTAAAATTGTTAAAATTCATTCGTTCGTTATGTTTATAATAAAAATTTCTAAATTCTAAAGTCATAGAAATTAATACATAGTTTTAAAATATGAACCTTAAATTCCCTGAAATTAAGAATTTTCCTATGATTAAAAATGTAATGCTCTATTTTAAAAAGCTGTAGTTTTAACAATTAAAACAGAATTTTACAAAACCGGAATTTTTCTATTAATAGGGCTAAATTATAAATTAATACTATATACTGAAGTTTTAAATGTGTTAAGGGTAGTACTTTCTAAAATTAAAATCAAGGTAAATCTACAAAATCGAAATCTACAAAAATGTTAACATTCGAATTAATATATGCAAGAAAGTTCCGTTTAGAGGATATTTTATTGTCGAGTATCTTGTTTTCGACACTGGTGCCAATGACTTTCGCTAAGTTTATGAGCTTTAGTCGGCGTAGGAGAAAGGTAGTTGGAGGGGGGTACAAGAAGACGTCAGAAGCAACGTCAGACCAAACATCAGTCACTTTGGCCTCCTTCCGGCCAAAAGTGCGTGTCATGTGAAGAAGAGTAATAAAAGAGGGGGGGGGGGGGGTGCAAGGACCGAAGAGTCGAGCAGGACTTAGATGCATGTCAGTTGTCAGATTATGTGTCGGACGAACAGTATTGAGAACAGGAGCAACAACAACACAGCAACGCCGCACAATTTATCTCAACTGAAAGAGAGAAATTTTCGCCGTTAGCCAAAATGTTCGTGTTTGTTGTTAGAGCTACAGCTGCCCCAAAACAACAAAACAACCGACAGCCAACAAGCAAAGCAAACCCAGAGCTCGGGGCGTATAATAAATGTACATCCCAAAAATGGTAACATGTAACATGTTGCTTGGGATCTAGCACCAACTTGGAGTTCGGCTCTTAAGCTGATTGTTTGCGGTTGGTGTCAACAATTTGTCTGATTAAAAAACAACAACGAAGCGTAACAATCGCACCGAGATGAGTCAGTTTCATTGTCGTCCTTGTCATCTATCAAAGCGCCAGCCAGCATGAAGACTATTGGCTAGACGCATGAAAAAAACTAAACGAAAACAACAAACCAAACAAATATCCTCATATGACTACGGGCTAGACTGGCTGGCAGCCAAATAGCAAGAACTTTCCCCTAATCGTTAATTTTACATCAGCTATCTACATTCTACCGCTTTCCATCTTAAATCTACCATCGAACAGCTGCTAAAGTGCAGTTAGTTTCATGAGAATCAAGTAATTGATTAAAGCTCCAAATGGTCGAGTCGAAAAAGTATAAGTCCGAGTACAACAAAGTATCTGTACTTTCAATGTGATGGCACTTATGTGGCACACATCATTCACAGGCAACAACTGCAACTGCAACTGCAACTGTTGCATGGAGTCGCCAAGTTGCGACTTCTTATGTGAGTGCTTAGCTATTTATAAATGCATATTAATGTTGGAGCCAAGACGCGTCGTCGAGACCGCCAAATGATGTCGTCGACTTGCTGATGACTTTTAAATATAAAGAAAGCAACAACTGCAACAGCAACAACAACAACAACAAAAAAGACCACTTAAATCAGGAGAAAAATGCATCGCATAAAACACATTAGATTTTTCAAATGTGCAACGTACAGCGTCGTGCGTCGACAGCGACAGCGACGTCAACTGCGAGTGGGCGGCGACGGCGACGGCGACGGCGGCATCAAGCGAAAGTGGCGCCGTCGCCGTCGTCAGCAGCGTCAACAGCAGCGCTAGCGTCGACGTTGCCTTCTGATGACGGATGCATGCATCATTAATTCAACTAAAGCAGCGCACAACAACAGCAAAAACAACAACCACAGCAACAACAACAACAACAACTACAATATTAACAACAACAAAGAGAGGCAACGCCAACGCGATTTGCTTTTCTCTCCATTCTCTAATCTTTTATGCATAATCATTGTGGAAAAAGTATATAAATAAGACGAGTTCGACCTATAGATGTGCTATAAAATTGTACAATACCTTGAATGATGAATATCTGATAATAATAATGAAATTGATCAAAATATTAATATTATTAATAATACATTTGTTATATGTACATGTAAATACCAAAAAATTTGCTAATGCCATTGCCTATTTCAATTTTAATCATCAGAGCTCTGCTATTTCTTTAGCAAAAGTTTAAGAAAATCTTAATGGCTTAACTAGTGTCTTTGCTAATTATAATTATATTGCTAAGGCTAATACCACTGTTATTACTAATGCCCATTAAAATTTTAATGCTAATGAAAATGCGATTTTATATGCAAATCTCAATGCTTATAACGGTGCTATTGCTAATGCTATTGCTAATGGTAATGATGACACTAGTGTAATTGCTGATGCTTATGCTTATGGCAATACCAATGATAATGATAATGCTAATAAAAGTGCTAGTTCATGTGCAAATGGTACTTTTCTTATAATAGTACTATATACTTACAATATATATTGCCAATGATAATGCTAATGAAAATTCTAATACTGATGCCAGTGCTATTGTTAAGTGTATTGATTATACTAGTGTTAAAGCTAACGCTATGGATAACGACATTCCTTATGCTAACATCAATGTCAATGTTAATGAAGATGAGTTCAAAAAAAGTTATATTAACAATTAGATGCAACAAGTTGATAAACTGTTGATACTATATTAAATATTATCTAAATACACATTACAAGAGAACTTCAAAAACTTGAAGATAGTCAAGTTACTTGCCTATTTGACATGTCTTAAACGTAGGGTAATTTGCTTAGGCCAGGTCCGGCAGTTTGGCAAAATGCATTAAGAGTGAGTTTGACTGGCGAGTGCAATCAACGTTGGCCCACATTGAAGTACGGGTCTAAACGAGTAGACGACTAACTGTAACTGTTTCATTTTTCTTTTTTTGTTATCTTTGCATCAAATCATCTCAGTGCTTTGTTTACAAAGAGATAAATGGCCACTGTTTGAGAAGGGGCAGACGTAGAATGAATAAGGAAGTGTTTGCAGAGATGGGGAATATACATGTGGAGGGAGAGGGTCTTTCATTTCGATGCATTTCTTATGAGAGAAGGAAAGAGATAGATTGGCACGTGTCCAAGCAACGAATGCAGCTCAAAGTTGCTGCTGTCTCTGCTGTGTCTGTCGTCAGCTGGTTGTGGGGCATGCAACGGCAGAAGCAATCAATCAACTGGCGGCAAAGCGCTGCATCTGATGCAACTATGTATGTATGTATCTGTGGCGAGTGAGAGTGCATTCGATGCTTGCAATGCACACGTTACACGTTAATTGATTTTGCAGTATTTGTGCTTGATGTGCTAAATGTCAGTGGCGCCACACAGAGGCAAACTGACAGAGAAGGGGAAGGTGGAAAAAAACAAACAAACAAACAATCAACAAGAACAAAGAGATGACGACAAACAGATAAGTGGATAATTAATTGAAAAATCCCATCATCAGAGTGACCCAATTATTATGTACTGCAAAGATGCCCCGAAGAGGTTAAAAGTTCAAAATATAAAATGCGAAAATTTTAATTGACTTCCGCTAACAGAAAACTATATAGGGAAGAGACAGGAGCTCGGTTGGAGGAACGGGTTGTAGACGGGGTGGGAGTATGTACGACCGATGCTCAACATACATAAATTATGGGACGTACATTTCAGAGATTTTGAAATGCGACATAAATTTCATTTTTTGAGTGTTATGAGTTGATTTTAGATATGTGCATATGTATGTATATTGCTAGGGAATGGGAATTGGGGGAAATGGGGAATGAATAGATAAACTGGGGCCCCCTCCTATTTTTAGCTGCCGTAAGCATGAGTATAAAATTAATATAAATTTGTTATGCGGTTAGATTGGGGTGCTGCCTGTTTGATCGGATCATGGCATAGAAAGCGACATAGAACGTCACACAGAACGTCATCCAGGTGGGCGTTCAATCGGATTACCCAATCGAATTTTAGACACACTCAACGGAGAATTTTAAAAATGTTTTGAAAATCATTTAGATTTTGGATCTTAGCTAATTATAGTTGAAAGCGAGTTGATACTTTCAAAGTGACAGTAACGATAGATTGTTTCTGAACTTAAAGAAATATTCTGAAAATTTCTTTAAGAAATATAAAATTTATTTATTTCAAATTAAAGAATTCATTGAAATAAATCTTAAAAAAGTTAGACTACCTTTTGGAAAGGGAGTCTATAAACTGATTTCTTATTGGTTATAAGGGAGAACCATAACCCAATTCGATATTCGATCTTTGGACTGGGGAAAATAATAGTAATTAAAATAATAATTTGTTCAGAAACATACTATAATATATGTATGTACATATATCTTTAAGTTTTGTTGATATTATTTGCTGTAAGTCGTGGGTTGATAGTAACGATAGATCAATTATTCATCAATCCTTGTATGTTTATTAAATTCTCGATTCTCGCTAGAATTCGACGCTTACCTTTTTTCTATAGTTATCCATTCATAAAAGTGGTTCGTTGCTTGTTTTCAATATTGAAATCGTTGTTATCGTTGTTATTGTTGTTGTCGATGTCGATGTCGTTGTCTTAGGTATTTGTTGTTTGCCTTGCTTGAGGGCGGAGGGAGATTTGGCTCGTTGTACCGTTAGTGCAGCAGCAGCCGCTGTTGGCATTTCCTTTGTTTGTGCCGACAGCAAACGCAACAGCGGCGACGTTTCGCACTCACGCGGCGACAGAGCAACATTGTTGTTCATTAACAACTTGTTGTTGTTGTTAAATAATCCATATTTTATTACTATTTATTTGTAGTAGTAGCGGCATTTGCGTCTGGCAATGCCTGAAGCGATACAAAGAGTTGCTGGCAATGCTGAACAGCAACAGCAGCCAGCGCAGTCGGCAGCGCAGTAGACGGTAGAAAGCTGCGATGTTGTTGTTGTTGCCTTTGTTGTTGATGTTGTTGTTCTGAATATTTTGTATAGAACTCCAAATGTAGTCAGTCGCTTTGTTGTTAGTGTTGTAAATGGACGTATCTTGTTGTTGTTGTTCTTATTTCTGTGTGTTGATATGTTGTTTTCAATTTGATGTCGCTCATATTATTATTATTATTATTATTATTATTATTATTATTATTATTATTATTATTATTATTATGTTTGTTGTATTTAGTTTATGCACAATTCATACACGCTTTTTGTTGTCTCCTCTTTGGCTATGTGCTGTGTGCTTTCTTTATTCCTTATTGCCTTTTGGTTCTGGCTTCGCCAGTCAGCTGTCTGTCATTGACATGTGCGCGCGCTCTCACGCTGTGCTCTCTGCCCTCTCTGCTTAGCTTCGACTTCGATTTGCCTAGCTCTCTTACGTTCACTCTCTCTCTCTCTCGCGCGCCAATACACAGCGTAGGGTGTTCACTCACACATACGCACATGCAGACGCACACGCACGTTGTATTTGAATGGCCGATGCGCGTGTGTTTGTAGGTTTGTGTATTTTTTGCGCAATACAATGCGAAATTTGGCCTATAATTAACTACGTTTAGCACTTTTAGCTGTCATCATCAAATGGACAAGCCTACACACTCACTCACTAACACACACACACACATATAAAAACTAGGTGCTTTCGGCAATTTTTTCACGCACTTGAACAAAACGTAACATTTAATATTTTATTTTTCTATTTTATCAACGATTTTTAAATTTTTATACATATATATTTTTTTTGCATTTATGTATAGTGAACACTCCGCGCGCCTTTTGCGAAAGCACTAAATAAATCTAATACTTTATATTTTTTTACTACGCTCCAAATTTACAACACTGACGTCGCAGTCGCAGTCGCTGTCGACGTCGTCGTTGCTGCCTTGAACTTTGTTAGCTTGTTATATGATTTGTTGTTATTTCCTTTTAGCATTAACTGTTGCGGTTGTTGTTGTTATTGTTTTTGAGCAGCGTGTAGTTGCAGCTTTCAAAATTGTTTAAACAAATCGAACGGAAAATAAAACTCAGCGTCGAAGCAGCTACAAGTCTTCTTTTTTTTTGCACAACTTTTGCGCTTTGCGCCTTGTTACGCTGCTTTCGCTCGTATCGTTTCTTCGTTCCTTCTTTCGTTCATTCGTTCGCTCATTCTCTCAGTCAATCAGCTTTTTTTTCGGTGGTTGTTTCCATTTTTTTGGCTTTCTTTTGATTCCGTCTTTCAGGCCGCCTCTCTTCTCTTCTCTGCTCTTCTCCCCCCTTTTCGACAGTTCTTTAGTGTCCTGCATACAGCTGGCAACTACAAAGTTACAGCTCAGGACGAAACTCTCGCTGCAGTTGTCCGATAAATGCAGTCGTAAAAAACAATTGCACACACACACACACACACACACCCATACATCTCTTTCTCATACAGTGCGTTCTCTCTCGCTCTCTGCTGCGCTCTTTAGCAGCTGCTCTGAAGCTAAACAACCCTTGAAATTGCGCTTACAGTTTGGGTTGCACTCTACAGTTTGAAATGTACTTTGCTTTTGTTTGTTTTGTTTTTCCATTTGGTGCGCACGCACGCGCCCGCCTTTCATTGTTTTGGTCCGATTACCGGCGTTTTGCAACACTGTATCATGCACACTATATGTGCCATGTGCGCCAAAGCGTATGCAACATAAATTTGCACGCCTTTAAAGGCATTTTAAAGCTCGACTGACTCCCTCTGTCCCCGAGGGGCAACTTTAATCAAGTCCCCAGACAATTTCGAGCTGACGCACTTCCTGGGGGAGCCCGTGCACTTAATTGCCGGCGTTGAGGCACAGCTAAGAGTCCTTATGTTTATATTTTTTAGCATTTTAATGATTAATTAATTTGATTGGCAAAAAAAAAAACAAGGGGCAATACAATAGCATAGATTACGGCTGTACGGATGGTGTGAGGGGATCGCGTCAGTGTTGCCAGATTTTCTGATCGGATGACATGAATTTTAAAGGCGAAGCAAACATTATTAAATACCAGGGTATCAAACCGAAACGAATGTAGGTTTCAGTTACGGTTTCGGTTATGTTCGCATTAAGGTTTCCGGTAAACGGTTGCGCAAAATGTTTGTTTATGGGTTACGGAACGGTTACCGGTTTTCTGTATGCCTCGGTTTCATTTGAAAAAATATAATTTTTCAAAAACTTAATTTTTGACTGATCGTTCCTATGACAGCTATATGATGTACAATGTGTCAATTATTGTAAATTATCTATGTACATACATATATGTATATGGATCGGAGAAATGTTGACTCTTTGGACTTTCAACAAGCACAACTTTATTAAAGCTTATCCGATTTCCAAAAGGAATGTCTTATTTTTCTCAAAATAAACCCTACTTTAACTTTGCATTTAAATTTTAAGCTTCTGAGACAAAAATTTTGTTTCGAAAATTTGTCGATTTTTACATAGTTACCCCTTTACATTTTTCGAAAATTTTCGAAAATTTTAAAACTTAAATTTATTCTTTAAATCGACTACACGTGATAAAATTAGGATAAAAAAAGTACTATTTATCTTATTTCCACCTTTTTTCTTTGTAATTTTAACGGTTATTTCGGTGTATTTTTTTAGATTTTTGGGTTTCATTATATTAAAAAAAAAGCTTTGTTTCGGTTACGATTTTAGTTACGGTTACCAAATTTTAATCGATTAATACCGGTTAACGATTATGGTTACGGTTTTAATACCGTGAAAATGATTAGTTATCAACAAAAGATAATAGTGAGCTTATTCAAGTCTAGAAAAAAGATATAATTTTTAAGTTTTTAAATATGTATGTGCTCAATATAGCAAATATTTCTCTCCGCCCTCGAAAATCACAAAAATCGATCACACCTACAGTTTTGAGAATAGATCTTTGATGTTAAATGGTTTCTATTATCATCATTTTACTTAATGACATCAAGATCGTATAGAGATAACGGTATTTAAGCCATTTTTAAGTTTCTAACCAACCCAAGCCTCTAAAAGAACGGAGTAATTTTTACACCAATGGAACTTGTTATGCATAGATCAAATAAGTTTATAAACGTTACTCATTGTTTAAAAATAAAAAGGTTGAAATTGAATTATTTTAAAATTTATGTTTCAAAAATGTATTATAAGAGCTAAGGGTTAATAGTTTGGATGAGCGAATTAATTTAAAGGCATTAACGAAGAGCGACTAATTGAAGCGTTAGTAATGAGCCTGTTATCAAGTTGTGTTCGGCTGAAAGTCGTGAAATGCGTTTCCCACTTTTGAGAGGTCTTTCAAGGGGTGGTTTGAATTGACTGTGGACTGAGATAAGCTGGGCTAACCCCTTGGCGGGGTTTGGTAGCTAGTTAACAGTCCACGTGTTTGTACATGAATTTAATCTCGGCGCAAACAAAGTAACAAGAATTCAATTTGTCACAGTGGTTGGCAATGGCAACGGTAAAGCCTACATACATATATGCCAAGTCTAAGGGGATCTCGGCCAGGACAACGGTAGCCATAGACGTAGCCGAGAGATAAACCTGGTCGGAAAATATTTGCATTTCGCCTGTTTTCAGGGTGTTGCGTAGGTAAAGCCAACAGCCCCCGGGGACTTGTTAATGCAAACAATGCGCATTTGATATTGAAAACGCGCACGTGGAGTGCCTGAAGTGGGTGGTGTGGGTGGCATGAGTGTTGCATGGGTGACGCTAGTCCTTGTTGTTCCCGCATTCGGGGTAGTTTTATGATGTCTGCTTTGTGTTGAAGGGAAAAGAAGGGGGGGACAAAAGCTCAGCATCGTTTGCGACCACACGAACTTGAATGTTTAACAGAGAGAAGTGGGGCAAGAGGCAGGGACTGAAGTTGAATGGGGCGTCGAAATGTCCGCTACGCAGTGTTGCATTAATGTGTATTTCCGGTGGTTCTGGAGCGGAAGTCGATTTATGTTTTGTGTACTGTATCTGGGGACAGTTGGCGACAACATTTTGGCCGCTCTGCTGGACATTTTGTCCTGTTTGCCGGCATGTGCCAAAAGTTGTTGTTGCCAAAGCCAGACTCTCTCTCCCTCTGTTTCCAAAAAAACCCCATCTATGACCCTGAATTCAGTATTGTCTTGTAAATGCCGCAAATGCTTAAATGCTTTAAACTGACTTCTAATGAGACGATTTTATCTGCCCAGACGCGGCTTTTGCTGTCTGCCATGGATAATGCTACCCTTCTTTTAATAGTTCACAATATACATATATATATATATAGAGTCAGGGATAAAGGAAAAATTTGCTGTCAGTCATTTAATGACTTACCTTATCTTCAGCTTCCTCGGCGCGTTCTTCCGCTTCGATGACGCGCTGCTCGAGCTCCGTTAACTGCAAGTAGAGTAAAAGAAGAAATGTGTGTAAAAAGACGGAGAAATCAAAACAATATAGAGAGGGTGATATTCAAGTTACTTAAACGACGCAAATCATGTGCAAATAATCGAGTGACCAGATTAAGCACAACATGTCACATTAGTATCAACTTTATTCTTATGGGTTTTCTCATACAAAATGGAGTTGGTCAAGTAAGGAAGTTAAAGCGCAACTTTAACATTTCAAATTCACACAAATACAAAGCTTTAGTTTAGACTTAATGTTTTTTCATTCTGTCTAGGTTCTTTTTTTCTTTCTCTTTATACTTTTTATTTTACACTAATCGGTATAAAAAGAATGCGTTTAATAAACGAGTTTGTTTGATAACCTTGGTTTTTGTAACTAGAAAGCTGCTTTAAATATTTAAATAATCAATATTTAAAAACTTACCAGCAATGTAATTTGTTTGAGTTTTAAATTAATAAGGTTACAAGCAAAGCTCCATTATAAACATTGTTTGGATACAAATTTTCTTAAGAAACGACAATCAATATTCATAGACCTTCAATGATCTTGGGCTTTTCAGAAGAAAATAATTGTAATGCTTGTAAAGTCGCTTAACAAAAATCTCCTCTTTATATGTAGGCATTTGTAGTTTTCTAATTGAAAACCTAATAAACTTAGCTGTTAATTAAAAGCTTTAAGTCTTTGTTCTTTTCCAAGCTACCTCACTTTGATCAATATGTACATTAAAATATTTAATTTCAACATTTACTTCATTTCAAGGATTCTCACATTTTTACTTGACAAAAGCTTTCGTCTCAAGCTTTCAGTATAGACTGCAACCCTAGTTAGCTTGCACTTACAAAAATTCCCGTTATTTGGCGAGGTAAAGCTCAAAAGCTTTCCTTGCTGCGAGTGTGTTGAATTGCTCGAGTCGACTGACAGATGGCGCCACGGGTACAGGGCACGCTCAGTTTTTAGCGCAATTCAATTCCCTAAACTACGCCCCGCGGCCACAAATAACGACCACCATTTTACGCCTCGTGCTGCATCAACTTCAATCAATCAATCATAGAAAATGACAGACGATTTGCGGTTAGTAAAGATAATGGGCTCGCAAATACAATTCATAGCCTACGCTTAGGCGCACTTGCCATCTGAGCATTAGACGAGAGTGAGCGAAGGTGGAGCAACAGAAGAGAGTGGGAGAGTGTGCGAGGAGAACAGAAGGTGGGAGTATTCACAATCAAATGGCGCCAAAGTGTCTGGCGGAATTGAACCGATTGTGTCAGCGTTACAACGGCCAGCGGAACAACAAAAAAACATGTGAAATAAGATATAGACCCATTTTTACAATGTCTGAATAAAGTGTTTGACAGCTTTCAAAATTATTTGAAATTTAGAGAAGTTAATGTTAAATTTAAAATTAGTTAGTTTAAATGTATACTGGAAGATCGTCCCATAAGTCACTTTATTTTTTTGCTTAAGGGAATTTCCCATTTCTAAAAGCTAAATAATACTTGGACTATACAGATTTCGACATGTACCGATCCTACCTACAAGAATATCGTTAGTTTTTTAAGGACTGATTCTGCTTTTATTCAATAATAATTATTTACAAGGATTGCTTGTTTTATTTCCAGCAAAAAAATACTTCTTCTATTTTTGTTTTACTAATTCATTATCATTCATTCATTATAAAATATCATTATGCAATATTTTTGCCGATATATGTATATTTTCAAAGCTTTGTTTGCCGATTCTTGTCTCTACTGTGGGTCGCTTTGGTTTTCCGTGGCACGGACTGTGAGTGTGCCACACCTTTTGCCACGCCATTCTAGAGACCACTTGAGGCAGCCACGATAAAACAAACCCAGCACCAGCCCCGGCGCCGGCCCCAACCCCAATCCAACCCAATGTGGCACTTGTCAAAGCATCTCGACTTGACTCGACTCGATTCTGCTTCGGGTCATGCCTTTGACTGGGCGGAAATGCTAATCTCGCACTTTTAACTGCTCAATGGTTTGCCATTAACAGGCCCATAACGGATACAACGTGGCAGAGAAACCAACCCCTCGCAATCCCTCCCACCTGCGACTCCAACCCCAACCCCTTATCCTTGAATGTGGGTGTGTTCTTCGCTGTGGGACTCTTGGAATTCCATCAATTAATCACTAGAGTGGCCCGCGAGCTTCATAGTCAAAGCCAAAAATTCTCCCTCCATCATCATACTCCTAAGCCAGGCCTATTTGAATGCTCTCAGTGCATTAATTTCCGCTTTTTATGGCATTTAAGTGGCCATTCCGAGCGACAACTTGAAGAGCCTCCGCCTTTGATTGATGGATGCCAAAATATGAGTGCTCTTCCATCTCAGCTCGTAATATATACACATACATATTTAAACACGGAATACGGAAGCTGACGAGGATGTGGAGTGTTAGGAGGGAAGAAGAGATATCGGAAGTCATAGAGTCGTCTGCTTGACTTGGCATTCGGATAAGCTCGCCCCTCCGCCATTGGGAAGGGGCAAATTGCCCAGGATAATGGTTCGAGTTATTATCTAGTGATGCCGCTGATTAGATTACATTGTAACAGGACCTTTCGCAAAACCAAAAGAGATCCCAATAAATATGATTTGTATTGTGATAGCCAGCATAATGTCCTTCAGCTGATAATAGGATATGCCATTGTTTGGCAGCTAATAAAGAACTCTTGCTACTAAAAGAGTTGACTATTAGGTTTCAAGGAATCGGGCACAGATTATTAAATATAGTAGAAATTTAATTCGAAATTTCTTCGATTAATCAATTTTTTTGAACAGTTTACTAGAGATTTCAAATAATTTTTAGTTGACTTCCTCTAAGAAAATCTTGCAAGAGTCCCTTATGCAGTCTATTAAAATTTTAAAAATGCACGAGCGTTTCCTTAGTTCTACTTCAATCTGCACTATTTATATGTTTTATATAATGTTCCCTAGCAACAGAACTGAAGCTTATAAACAGACTGGAAATTGATAAAAATCTTTAATTTATTTTTAATTATAATCGATTCCTACTGGGAACATCTTAGTGGAATTTTTGGTGCAGCTCTTCAGATTCTAATTTCAGCCATTTCACAACTAAATATCCGGCAATTCCTTAGACACGGAATGGAATTAATTGGCAATTTTTTAGAGCACTCAGCTGGCTTTTGGGATGAGAGTTTGAGCTATAGAAGAAAACTGAATTTGTTTTACATACCGGTTGCAGGAACCCAATGATTTGATTTTATTTTATACAAAAAATTAAAAAGGTAATTTTTTTCAATTATTAAAAAATGATTTAAAAATATTTCTTGGTTTGGAGCTTGTTTGATTGCCTTGACTGAATTAGTTTAAAATTTCTTGTTTTATTTAGTTTCAGTTGATTGCCTATATATATTTTGATCAAAAATAATATTTTATGATAAAATGGGATTTGCTTTCGTTTTTAGAGTACCATTAGATCAGGCCAAGTTTGCACACCATTCGATTCCATATTGTTATCGATGGGACAGTGGTTGTCCAAATCTTCATCGACGATGACAATCTCCAGGGTGAGGGTCGAGACCGCTTTTCTGGTCAATTCCGCATCCGAATTGTGACCGGTGCAGCAGCAGAGAATGCGGCTAACAATGTATCTCCACATCCCGTAGCCGTTGGAGTCCAACTGCCGAGGCGCAACCGGCTGCACATAAAGATTGTCTGAGTGTGCGACATGCCACGGAGAAACAGCTGTCAATCATGCAACTGCTTTGCTATCAACTGTGAGCAATCAGCTGATTGATTGTTTTTCACTCTATCTATAGAGTGGCAGTGTCAAGCTATAAAGCTGCCACACTGCGTTGCAGCTAATGCCACTTGCGTTGAGAATGTGCTCGAGTCTGGGAAAGTTTTTTAGCTGCACACGTCCCTCGGACGAAGATTGGGAGAGCAACAAGGAGCGTCGACAGGATCAGAATCAGCATCAACAACGACAGAGGCAGCGGCAACAATTTGTGGCATTGAATGGTGGCGAGGCAATCGTGCAACGTCGTCGTGGCCGGCGATCCAAAAAGCCACCACCGGCGCTGCCAGTTGCAGTTGCAGTGGCAACAACACTGCCAGTTGCGACAACAACAAGGGAACGCAACAGTTGCAACTCGTACGAAGCCATGGAACGACACGATCAAATATTTGAGGACAACACGCACAGGGACTACGGCGAGCAGCTTTAAGCTGAGAATCCGTTCAGACTTGCCATTTTAGCCATTTAGCGTTTGAAGAGATTCTTTTAGCTAGAAATCGGATTATTTTTAAAAATGATTGCCCAATAACTTCAATCTACATATATTTGGGAAAATCAATAAATCAAATGTCTGTCGAAAGTATAAATATCAACGAGATTAATTGTTTTAATCGCATATTATACTACAGAAGTAGTTGAGGAAGGAAGATTATGCTACTATCGATTAAAAAATCTATCGATTGCATTCAAATTGATGTAGATATTTCATAGATATCAAAGATATAAGCCCAACCTTCCTTAATGAATAAGTCCAAGGGTAAAGTCAAGTTTTCAGTTCGTTAGAGCCTATTTAGAAATAGACTGCATACTACAATTCAAAAATGTTTGATTTTAGCTATAACGTTGTATAAGTTTAAATCAGTTTATCCAACAAATTTATAATATTACAGATAAAGGAATTAGCATTGTTTTAAACAAGTGAAATACAAGTTTTAATCTCATGCCATTTCTAGCTTTTATTTATTTACTTTTTTTCTTGGTTTGAACAGAACTGGATTCGATTCGCATGTAAAACGCAAATATACTTTGTAAGAAAATTAAAAAAAATTTTAAATCAACTTTGCTTTAGCTCTAAATATTTTACTAAATTGATTCAGAGTGTGTTCCTTCTGCCCTCGCTGCGTGTGGCAGGATGGCAATTAAGGAGCAACTTTACGTTGATCAACAAATGCCAAAATGCTCATCAATATTATGAACATGGCCAAGATGAGCCAAAAGCTAATGGATTATACTAAAGTCCAAAGGGTCTACAGGTCGTGAGGTCACCGGGGTCAAGGGGTAGGGGATAGGGGGTTGGAGTCAGCGAGGAGAGGGGTCAAGGAGTCGACGGGATCGAAAGTTATGCGTGCGTTGCGTGCGTAAGGCAAGCAGACAGCATGGAATCAGCAACTTGACACTTGACGATACGAGGGTGGACCAATAAGTTATTGAGCCGAGTCAGCTATAAAATTCGAACTTCGCTGAATAGTGTAATTTATCAACTGATGCCTGTACAAGTTTCATGAAGTGCGGTCATACTGTTAACTTTTGGCAACCACTTGTAGGGAACAACTTTAAATAGTGTTCAGTTGTCATCATATACATTTTGTTAATTTAACGCAGATATAAGTAAAATTAAAAAAAAAAACACCTGCGCCCACTCCTGAGGACTCTTACCAATCTTACTGTACGAAAAACAACGTCAGCCGGAGGATAGAATTTTTCTTAAGGATAGTTATATTAAAAATCAATTTGATTCAAATTCCTATGATTTATCAGGTCACCCTCGGACAGGGTTGTTGTTGCGTCAAGGTGTGTTCTACCTGCGTGTGGCACACACATTCGCACACATATGCACAACAAATGTTGCCTTTGGCTGTTTAATTATAGTCACTTTTGGGCCGACTCGGCTGCCAATTGGCAAGTTAATTAGAACTTTTGACCAGGCCAACCAGCAACAGTTTGTGGCTTTAAGCAGCTACATTTCGTCTTAATTGCAGGGGCGTTTACAACTTGTTCGACATGTTGTTGTTGTCAAGAATTATGAGTGGCGCCTCAAAGACCATCTCACCTTTGAAACGGCACTCAAATCTAATTTGCCAGACACGAATGCAATTTCGGACAAACAAATGGCCACAACAAGCGCAGAAACTGACTGGCGATGGCAGAGAGAGAGAGAGAGGTTACATAGACAGACATGTGGACAGTAATGCTAAGCAGAGAAATATAAATACAGACAGACAGGTTTAGCTTTGCCACAAACGTCATTTGTTCCTGTAGATGTTGCCTCAGAAGTGTTGTCACTTGCAACATGCCTCATTAGGCGCAGACCGTAAGTTGGGAATGGATGTTCACCAAAGTTTTTTGTACTCTAATATTTCACCTAATCATAAGCAGTTAAAACACTGTTCCCAACTCCATGTGCCAAAATATACAGGCATAATAGCATATAATTACATTAAATTAAAGATTATATAAAAATATAAATTAAAAATAACTGATAAATTTATATAAAATGGTTATATCACAGAAGAAAATGTCTACTATTATATTGTTACTCCATAAAAACTATGATAACTATATTTGTGTAAATTTTAATGGAAAGTACAATTATTATGTACTTAACGTTTTTTTTCCGATTGTAGTCAAAAAAAAACATTTTCAATTGTTAATAAAATAAAAAAAAAATTATAAAAAAAGACAAAAGAACCTCAAATGCATATTTTTTCTAAAATATGAGTAATACAAAATGTAATTTTTTTGAATAGGTTTGAATCGTCGAAAACCGATCTTTGAATTCGTCTCCTGTTATTATAATCTTAACTATAACCTCTTACACAGATATAGTCTTGTAGTCGCAGTAGTAAATCTAGTGACAATTCTACCTGTAATGCAACTGTTTATTTAAATCTCCAACTATCCATTTATTTGTTTATTATTACAATGTATTATATAAACTTATTGCTCTTGTTATTGCTATTTGTATTTATGCATTGCACGTCGCCACAATGTTAGCCACAAACAATTGTAGATTCAGATAAGCCCTTTGTGTAATCATTTGATATATGGATTAGTTTGTCATGCTATTCAATTTCTAGCCAATTCACTTATGTTTATTTATTGATATTTTTTGCAGCAGCTGTATACTTTTGTATTTTTAGCTATTTATTTGTGTAAATTTTTCATTTACATACCTAGGTACTAAGAAATATAAATGTGTATTAGTTGAAGTTGATCTTCCAAATGAGTTTTAATCAAGGTTGAAATAAGACTTGGATATACTTTAGTAGCAATATTTACTACAGGGCAACTTAAAGTCGAGAACACTCGACAAATACTCTCACTTTTAACCAGTTGTCTCCTTCAACGTTAATTGCAAAAAGTTCATTAAAAAATGTTGTAATTGAATTTATTGCATTATTATTATTGTTGTTGATTTTATTGCTTTTATTGCTGCATTTCTTTTTGTTGTCTGGCGATTATGTCGATTTAGGCTCTGATTAATTTTTGGTTGTTTGCTTTTTGTAAATAATACAAAATTGGATAATGAGCACCTTAATTACATGCATAACTAAAAATGCCATTAAATAAATAAATGCACACACACACTCATACACACACCATGTCCACCACACACACACACCAACACATGGACATTCAAATATATATTTTAAATAATCATCTCAGGCAGGCGTGGATCATCAAAACCAAAATCATTATCTTCGGCATCTGCTTCAACTTTAATTTCAGCATCTTGAATGTTATCGTTATCGTTGTGGTTATCAATATTGTTATCGTCATTGTCATCGTCCGGCTCTGTGGTCACTTGCAGCTCTAAATTCCGCACCGAGTCATAATCGGATTCACCCAAATCGACAACATGTTGCAAGTTGCACGTTGCTTTCTTCATTTTCACCTGCAATTCCGGAAGCTGCTGTTGGGGTCTTCGCTCTGGCGTTGTCTTTGCCATGGCATACGGAATCGGATACAGACTGAGATCCAAATCCAGATTCAGATTCGAATTGGTTTCCGCTCGTTTGATCGTCGGTTGATGCCACAGCGACTTGCGGCATCTGAAGAAGTCCAGGAACAACGAAAGCAACATTCTGGCCGTCATTGCGATTAAAGACGTACTGAGAAATTGGATTTGGGTTACGTTGCTTTTTATTCGAACGCTCTCGCACTTGTGTTTATCCAAAGCTGTTGTAGTTGCTTTTCTTCTATTTTGTTATTTTTTTTGGTTTAGCGTTTGATTTCAACACAAAACATAAATTACGAGTCAACTGTTTCGCCAGCTGCTTTCAAATCAAATGTTTGACTGACTGAAAAAGTCACTCATTTAATCAAACTTCCTAATTGATTTACAATGTTGGCAAGTTGATGATTTGCATAAGAAGCTTTTGAAAGCGCATGCAAGCTTAAAGTGAAATTAATTGTCATTAAGTGTGAAAGCTAAGTATGTAAATCTTAAGTGAATGCACACAAAATTTGTATTTTTTGCATTGAGTTGTCCTTTTTAAAATCCTGAAAATTAAAAACAAACATTTTTGATTTTAGAAACCGATCTTTTCCTCAGTGTACATCTTACATATTTTCTAAACTGGCTGATGAAAATTCAAGTTTATAAGAAAGGGAAATGTGATAAAATATTGGCTAACAAATAATTCAAAACATATTAAAACTTTCAATATTTTCTTTTGAGTTTTTTTTTCTTCATTTACCCATTCTCTTTCTGAGTCTCCAATAGCAATTTTTTTTTTAACTAATGCCATTGGGCTTAAAAAGCTTAACTGAAAATGGAATCAACACCGTATGGAATCAAAGTAATTAGCTCTACAAATGGTGAGTAATACCCATAATTATTATGCCGCATTTGTGCGTGTATTTGAAATGAATAGTTAAACAAATGACAAAATTAATTAAAATTACAATTAAAATTTAAATTAAACGCAGCTCGTTGATTTCAAATGGCGTGTGTACTATTTACAGCAAATATGCAGCTTGTAACGGGCCCATTATGAATAATACATAAAAAAGAATTATGTAAATCTTTTTATGCATTTATTTATATGCAATTTATGTGCATATATCAAATGCATAAAGTGCATTATATAATTACAGCTATGCGCGGATGGGCGCGCCATCAATTTCAATGGACAAACGCATTTGCATAATGCAAGAACCCTACACACCCTCCCTCTCTATCGTCCTCTCTATCTCTCTCTCGCTTTCGCCCTTTTAATCTCTCTCGCTCTATATCTCTGTGTCCATGTGGCATTTACAACAGCTGACTTTTATTTTAAAATCATATTAAAGAGTGGAGAAGAAACGGTCGTGAAAAAGGGGTGGGCGGGGGGTAAGTTGAATTGAGAAGTTGCAACTGCAAATGGCACGTAACACGTTCATTGCTTTTTTGTTCATTTATTTTGCCGATATTTCTTTTGTCTCTCTGTCCTATTGACAGCTTTTTTAATTAAGCGGCGGAGGATAGGAGGAGGTTGGTGATTTTATAGAACAAATATTGCTCATACGCCATGTGAATTCCATCGAAGACACCGGTTGAGCAATGCAAATTAATTGATCATTATATATTTATTTGATGAAATTTTTTTATTTAAATATGCGTCTTCAATTTAATATTTTATGTGCAATTCTAGTTACAACATTTGCATTTTTTGGTTGTCTTTTTGAGCCGGGGAAACTAGGCCAAAAGTGTCGCGTTGGCAATTCGTGTCAATTGCATGAAGGCCAATACACCACAGCGCACACACACACGCGTGCATTTATTTTTTTTTTTTTTTTGATATATGTTTACCTGCCGCATGTGGCAGCGTGGTACAGTGAAGTGTTGTTGCTTGTGGGTCAAGTGTATGGATGGAGAGCCAAGAAATGTAGGCTAACATGGGTTAAGGTGCCTCATTAACCTATGCCTGACACCACACGCGGTGTTGCAGCGAGTGGCAAAGTTGCACAAGCACGGCTCCTCATGCCGCACTCATTATGCAACTGTGGCAAGGTTGCGTTGCACTTGTGCGTTGTGCGTTGCGTTGCCAGGTGCCACTTGATTGGCAAACTGGTAGTTAATTAGATGCACCGCTTGCCACAAGACGTTGCAAGTTGCCAACGGAAGCGGTTAATGGCGAAAGCATAAAACGCTTAGGGCGAACTTAAAGTTGCCACCACGCTGCACGGGGCGTTGTCGCGCTGACTTGTTAAGTGGCTCAGAGCAACGCAAGAAACTCTACCAAATTGACACAAATTGGCAAGCGGCAAGTAAAAGTACATCATGGCAATCAGATTAGCAACAGCAACAACAACTAAAGACAACAGAATAAGAATGACAACCTTCCTCGTCAATGTGCTCATCATGTGCAACGTTGTTGTCTCTCATCGTTTCAACTAACATCAGACATCTTGCTAGGCTTCCACTCCCATTCAT
The DNA here is from genome assembly GCA_035043635.1 of Drosophila rellima. Lineage (NCBI taxonomy): Eukaryota > Metazoa > Arthropoda > Insecta > Diptera > Drosophilidae > Drosophila > Drosophila rellima. The sequence continues at coordinate 1,772,214 of JAWNMV010000134.1, read as the reverse complement.
GCCACATCCATCTATTGCAATCTCTCTTTTTATCTGTCTTTCTCTCTCTCTCTCTTTTTGCCTAAGGCGAAGGCGTCTGCTCCAATTGGGGGCAGGCCACGCAACGTTTTGCAGCTGCTTTCAATCATGACGCACGGATTAGGACTCAGGTTAAAGATTAACAACAGCAGACAGACGACAGGCAAAGTACAATACAACAGAAAGGCAAGGGGATTGGGGAGGAAGAAGCATGCTGCAGGATTATAACGGTTTCTTCTAGCTAGTCAGTCGCTGCTGTCACGCCCATCATTAGCTTATTCCCTGGGCCATGGTAAAAGCTAAGCCGATTGGCAACGGCAGCGTTTTCTGATATTTGACTCTGGAATGCATTGAATTGGAACACAGCGGGAATGGAATACGAAACACTATTATATACATTAATCAAGTTTATATGCGATTCTAGCTGAGGAAATTCTTTCAGAATATCAAAAAATATGAAACGAAGCAGTGAGGAATGATTTTTTCCAAATATTTATTAAACTCAAGCTACATTTCTGAAAATCTGTCAGAAATGTCACATTAAGCTGCAGAATATATGGGATTGAATTAAAAAAAAAAAGGCAAAAACGAAAACACAGAACTGGATCATTGTAATGCGTACTTTACTGAATAGAAATTTAAATTTAAAAATAAATGTATGAGGCTTTCCCTGCCATACAGTCATACTGATGCTGAACAACAATAAAATGAAAATACAAAGTGACAAGTGGAATATTTGATATGAAATTAACAACAAAATTAATTTTTGTTAATTTTAATTTGATATATAATTTTAGTTGTTAACTTAAAAATATGAATTTGTAACTTAAGTTTAAGTTTTTGTTTATTTTTATGTCGTCTGTATTTAGTTGATGTTAAATTAATTAATATGAAATGCATTAAAAACTTGAAATTGCATATCATATATGCAAATAAAATAAAGAAAGGAAACAATTTTAAGCTTGATAAGTACAAGCTGAGAGCCACTTAAAAGTGATACAACTGAAACAATAGGAACGAAGCATAAAAAAGTGAATGAATAAATAAACGAATGAATGAATGAATGACAGAAAGAGTCGACTGTCTGCTATTAGCAGTTGATAGCGATCCCAAGGACTTGCGGCGTTCAAAGTGCTCAAAGAGAAAAGTCCATTTTTGGGCAGAAGGCGCAATCAGACGGCAAGAATAGCAATTAGTGCATACTTTTAGGCTTAGGAATCGTCATGCAAAACACAAGAAAGTAAAAAGAAAACAAGCAGAATCAGAGAGATGGAGTGAGAGAGAGGGAAAGAAAAAGGCAGGCAGACAGCGCAAAAGGCAAATGAAAAGACGCGCGTGCAATAATCACAGCCAAGTGCTGCATATTTATAGGCGCAATCAAGTTAATTGCGCACAGAAAACAGAGAAAAACAGAAGCAAGACAGAGAAGCAGAAACAGACACGATAACAGACAGACAGACAGAATGACAACAGAAACAAGCAAGACAGCTACTGTTAATGGACTGCGACTTGAATAATCAAAAGGAGGCAGGAGAAGGAGTTGGAGAGTTGTGCAGGGGGCAATATTGTTGGTAGTAGCTTCTCGCATCTTCAGGTAAAACAGCTACAACTCCAACTCGGAGACAGCAGTGTCTTTGGTATTTAATGTGCCTGTTCTTTATGTAATTTTGTTTTGTCTTTCTTTTTGTATACTAATTAACTTAATTGCGGGCAGTTAGTTTTCCTTAGGTTTGCTTAAGTGGCAGCCACGCGTAATTGCCACTCAAAGTTCAATGCATGCACAAATCATTTTTTTTGCCCAATGCAAATCGTCCACTTAAGTTGCCCACTTCAGATTGTACAACGAGAATTATGCTTTCAAGCGCTGCCCAGATTTTCAGCCCAAGAAAAGGAAAAAAATAAATTGAGAAAACGCTAAGAAGGAATAGCTTAAACTTTAGTGTGCCGAAGATTGAATGCTCTTGTCGAAAATTAAAACAAAACTCAATGAATAAGAAAGCATAATTTAATGTCACAATAAATTGAGTTTTGTTTTAATTTTCGACAAGAGTGTACATCATTTTTCTACTTACTGAAAATACAAAACCCAAAAATTTCAAATATTGTCCAATTTATATCTTATCGATTTATTGAAATAATCCTCACTCTTAAAAGCTGATATGGTTTATATGGCTGAGTATTTTAATACTCAATGCAAGTCTTTATGAAGCAAATGTAAGTGACTGTATTGATGTGCAGCTTAATGCAGCGCATTATAAAATTATACCATTAGCAGGGCTTATTAATAAGTAGGGAAATTTCTCGCAAAACATAAAGAGTCCTGCAACTTTTGTTGAGCGCCTACAAATGTGCTATAGTTTTTTTCGTTGTAATGTTAACCATTGTGTGGCACAGTCGAATTGCATGCCACAGGCAAGACTTTGTGCCCCATCCCATCAGAGTCTCAGTTTCGCTCTGTGGCGAATTTCAATTATCCCTGATGGGTCGCTCCATCTATTGCCCTGACTCTACACATTTCACATTTTCATTTTGGTGGTCGGCTTTTTTTTTTTTTTGAGCTTACGCCTTGTATTTCATTTTCAGTTTTATGCATGAGACGCCGCCTAGTTTTTCATGCTCATTCTGCAAACTCGATTCTCATTTTTTGTTTTTTTTTTCTTTTTTAGCTTGCCCTTCACTTTGTCTACATATTTATTTTGCCTTCTTCTTTGCTCCCACCCACTTTTGCGCTGTGAATTGTTTGCATACAATAGAACAACGCCCAGTGCCAGTTTCAGCTCCTGTTCCTGTTCCCGTCCCGTTCCCGCTTTAGCTCCATTTTTAGTCTAACGGCCAAGTCATTTGTTGGCCAGCTCAGGTTTTAACTTTTGGCGCGGCTTATTTGTGCGGCAAGATTAAGTTTCAAATTGATGGGCATTCTGGAGTCCCGCTGCTCCAGCTCCAGCTACAGCTCCAGCCGGGCAGAGCATTACATAGTTCTCTGTATTTTTTTTTTATTTTTTTGACATAGTCCTGGATCCGGTTCCTTGTTGTAAGCCGCATTGATGGCCAAACTTAAATTTGATCATGTTTTGCCGCTCAGTTTGCACCTTGCATAAGCTCTGCGAACCAAACTTAGGACAACTGAGAAACCAAATCGAGGTAACGCGCTTAGGGAACCAACAAACAAAAAAAATGAACTTTTCGTAATTGCAAAATTAAGTTCTTGAAACTTCTCAAATTTCCCAATAATTTTCAACCTCAAACTAAGCTTCAATCTCAGAAGAGCGAAGATGAGATTCATTATTAAATTTTCTCCTTGTATTCTGATTAAAGGTGAGTTGATTGGGAACAACGGAATGCTTTGGAATGGAACACACGATTTTACATGTAAGTAAACGTTGTCAGCTTGTCAAATCTGGTTGTGTTGTCCATGGAACAAATAATACTAAAATTTATTTAAAATTATATTTGATTTAATGTATGACATGATATATATTTTATATCATGAAATGGAATATGTGGAATGAAATCGAACTGGCACATAACAAATTTCATTCGCATGCGTTTTAAATCTTCGATATGAATTAAAACTGAAAATAAATTTCGTAGACTGCATAAATTTTTTATTTTTTTTAAATTGTTTATTAAACGTCGACTAAAAACAGTCGACGGAGAGAGAAAAAAATGTATTAGCTTTGAAATAAAATTAAAAAAATAGAATGTGAAAATAACAATTTTAATTTCTAACTAAAAAGAAAGGAAAGTTAAATTCAATTAAAAAAGAATGCAATTGGCTTTTTCATCCGTTTTTTTTTGTTTCGCAGAGTTTGGTGAATACATTAACAATGGAATGTTGGAATGATACAAATTGCCATTAAATGTCAGGAAACAATGGGAATGACACAAAAAATGTTGCTGCATTTGTTGTGTTGCATTTGTTGCGAGTGCCACGCCCGGTGAGTGGGGATTTAGCCACTTTAGTTGAGTGTAAAACATGGGGCAAATAGACAAAGAGTAGGGTGAGAAAACAATGGGAGTAGGAAGAGTGTTGCTGCTGATGTAGCTGCTGTAGCTGCCACTTTTGCCAGCACTTCCGGCAACCATTTCCGGCATCTTGGCAGCCGAAGGAAGGCAATTTATGCGACGCTTGTGTTGTCTTGGGCTATGCGACTCTGCGACTATGCAACTTACTGAAATACCACGCAGTTGCCACTCTGAATGGTCGTGTTAAATACCAAGGACACTCTTGCCGCAAACTGTGGCAGCAGAGACTCACCTGTTTCCCATTATCGCTGCCTTCCTCTCTTTCTCTTTCTGTCTTTCTGCCTCTTTGTGTGTGCCGTGAAAAAGTTTCGCATACAATTTCCATATCAGCAATTTTATTTGCAACAATTTGGCAACACTTTTGTGCGAAGCACGCCTCCCTCCCCTCTTCATAGCTTTTCCTCTCCCTTCAGCCATCAGTTTGGCTTGGCGGTGACGTATCAATTTCCACTTGATTGCATTAAAATAAGAAGAAAGAAAAAGGGAACCGACTGGAGGGGGGTTCTGTACGAGCAGAGAGCGCAGCAAAACTTTTTGGCGCAAATTAAGTTTTGGCACCTGCCCTTCGTTACCTGCCACGCCCACCGCCCCTCCATTGCCCAGCCAACACAATTTTTGCCAGCGATTCGTCGCCCGCCGCAACAAATACAATTTTTGCGGCAAACGAAAATCGAAAATAAAGTTAAAAATTTTACGTTTGGCCAATACGAGTGGGTTTGAGTGTGTCTGTATGTGCTTGTGTGTGCAACACTGACTGTTACAAGTTTTTGTACCTCGCTCTTTATACAGAAACTTTGGCGAGTGCAAAAGTTTACAATTTTTGTGTCGAACTCGCTCGCTTGCTCGCTTACGTCCAAGTTTAAAGGTTAATGATACCGCAAAGTAACACCAAATAAGTTAAGGACAACGCAAAGCAGAGAAAGGAAAAGGAAAAACGCTTCTGATTGGATTTGCTACGTGCACGCAACCAGACGGGGCCCCACAAAACGCCAGACAGACAGAGAGACATATGTATGTGCATACATATGTCTGTACATACAGTAAGTTCCTTACATATGACAGTGTGACCATGCAAGGCGACGGAATTGTGGAACACAACAATGGGAATGGGCACACTTGCTGCAGACTTTATGGGATCAACGGTAAACAAACTTAGAAATGGGAACACAAGCAATAGAAACTATTAGACAGAAACTATTAGACAGAAACCATCAGACAGAAACTTTTAGAAGGTTTCAGGAATCCCTGAATCGTTGGTTTTGGTTCATTTTTAAAGGAAAAAATTTGTTTGATTTCTCAATTGCTTTTGAAATAATTATTTAATTTTTAGACAGTCTAGTTCAAAGTTATGATTTCATTATTATTATTCCTGAATTTCAGAATAAAATCAATCCGATGAGGGTTTGAAAATTCAATAATCCCAATAAAAACAAGCTGAAATATGAAGGAAATTTTATAGTAAAATGTATAGTCAAAATAGTAACAAAAAAGAAACAATTATAAAAACAAATGATTTAAATGATGAGTTTTTTTAATTGCAAAATTATTTTGGTGTGATAATTAGCTAGCATCATTGCATATTTGCACGCTGAAGCGAGTATCGTAAGGATTGAAGTCCAAACTCATATCCAAGGCGGATCTTAGATCGTCCATGGAACCAATGGACTCCAGATTCGTTGTGGGTTGTCTTGTCAACGGCACAATTGGTGCTCCGGCTCTAACAATTGTTGGCTTGTTTGGTTCCAGCTCCAGTTGTCTTATTGACCGAGGTCCAAAGCAGACGCCAACATCGCTCCACAGGCAACAGAATTGCAAAAGTGTGAGCATGGCCTATGGGAGTAAATTCTGACTTTCGGCTTAAGAGTTGGATTGAACCTGGCTCTCACAACGAGTATGATTCTAACTAAATCTAACTCTGAGTCGAGCGTCAGCCTCAGCCTCTGGTCTCTTATCGAATCATTGTTTGGACAGTTGACAGTTGGTTTTGGCCAAACATTCACATCAATTATGCGTCTACTCAAAACACGTGTGAATCTAAGTGAATCTACGAGTAAGTGATGTCTGCACCACAAAATAGTTGGATTGCAAACAGGCAAAGCATGTTCACTGATAGACAGACAGCTGTGATTGTCTTAGACTAATTTAAGTTAATAATTTAATTATAATTTTACTTTAGTATTTTTAGTCAAAGACACAAAACATTGCGCGGTATTTAAAAAAGCATTTAATTAATATTTTCATATTGTTGTTTTACCAAAAGGCCCGAGTTCGGTTATTTAGAGTATATAATTTAAATTTTATTTTATTTATAGTTTTTATTTTTGACTTTCAGAGGAAAACTTAACATTCTAAGTGACACAAAAAAACCTTAATTATTAAGCTTACTCAATAAAAATAATTAAATAGTTAAAAAAATTATTTGTTCAATTTTTTTGCTAACTATTTATAAATATCAGTTCAGTTTGTCAAACAAAACTATTCAGTATTGGTTTTATTTTATTAATTGTTTTTAATATTATTTATTTAATGTCAATTAAATGCAATTAAAGTAAAATTAAGCTATAAATAAATTAAAGTCAAATTTAATAATTATATTTAAATGCAAAAATGTTACTAAAAGGATAAAAAGTTAAATGAAAAATTAATAATGAAGAATCTGACAGATGAATGAATGATGATAACATGACAGATGGTACAAAAAGAGTGTTGGATTGAATGAGAATCTGAGACAATTTAAAATTTTTCTTTTATTGAAGACTACGCAATTTGATTTCATCTTACTGCCTCTGTGATAAAGAAGTTCAAAAGAAAATGAAATAAATACAAAGGAACTTTAATTGCATGTGAATGGCTCATTAATTATTTTGATAATCATTAAATTTCATGTTGCCCAGCGAGTAAGTAAACAGCTGTTAGCGCCTCCAGCTACCGCATTCAACATTCCTCTTGCCACATTCAGCGTTCAACATTTAACATTGAGCATAACACATGCTCGAATACATGCCACTCACTGTGTCCTAAGCTAGAAGAAACAGAAACAGAAAGTGGCACAAGGTGGAGACACTCTGTTTGCTTAGCGAACATTTAATTGTTGTTTACATTTGTACTTTGTTTTGCTTTATTTTCAAGCACTTTGTTGTCACTCCCTCCTGTGGGTGCAACTCTCTTTTTTCTCAGTATGTGTGGGGTTTTTTATTTTTCTATAAGACTCCAACACATAAACAACAGACACACACACACACACACACACCTCGAAATGTTGAGCGAAAATTTACATTTTAATTTCTTTTAATTAAAAAGGAAGCATAAAGAAAAAAAGCGAGGGAGATACAGATAGGAGAGAGAGAGAGAGAGTAAAAAAATAACACGACAAAAAGAGAAAAATGCAGTGAAAAGCGTGCAAAATAATACATTGAAATGTTTTTCTTTTATTGGCATTAGCATTTGGCGTGCCAACGGGTCGGATAAGTAATGGAAATGAGACGACGACGACAGGATGACAGGAAGACAGGACGACAGAGCGACAACAGCTGTCAATACAACTTGAAAGGATTCCAGTCTTTAAATTCCTAAATGCCGCAACGCAGCACCTGACACAAGGATGGGGCATGACCGTCGAGCCTTGCCACGACTGTGCCACAAGTGTGGCAAGTGGCAACAAGCAGCGTGTCCCTTGACGCGAGTCAACTTCAATTTGAATTTCCAGCTGAATTTGTCTTTGATGCTGCTGCTTTCAAGAGCCATTTAATGTCTTTTGAGCAGAGCTGCCTTTTAATCTTTAGAGAACCCAGAAATGCAAGAACAACAAGCCGCGGGGCAGATTAATCTAATCTAATGTAAGGGAAAGTTAAGGTGTAGAAATAGTTACATATTCTTAATGAGACAGACTTGGAAGACAGCTGATGAGCTGTCAAAATATATACTGTAGTTGCTATAATTGGGAATTATTATTTTTAATATACCGAACTTGACTTTAAAAGTAAATTTTAACAATAAAATTGAATTGAGAAAAATGCCATTAAAATTACAATTTATTATTTTATGGTTGGGAAAAGCAAACCAACTGTAATACATACACGTAAGAGTCAACGATACGTTATACGACAACTTTTATGCCTAGTATTTTTTATTGCATTACATCGAGGAGCTGAAGTATTTTATAAGTGTGTGTGTGTGTGCTTGTATAATCTCCTTCATCAGGTTTGCAAGTTTGTTTAACTCTTTGACGTTTAGGCCTGACCCACCTTTTATTTATTTTCTTTTTTTTTGCCTGCGTAAGGCAGCTGGAATCAAAAAAGGGGCAGAGACAGGATGTAATGTGATATTTGAGGGCATCAAGCATTGCACTAAGTAAACATTTCAGACTATGGGGCCGCAGCTCTAAGCACAGAAATGGGCTAAAGCCCAGCAACGATCCAAGAGACCAGGAAGCAAGAGCATCAACATCAGCAACAACAACCTCAACAACAACCGCAAACGGACAGCTTCATTAAGGGGGTGTATATATGTACATATACATACATATATACACACATACATACATATACATACATATACGTGTGTGTGTGTGTGTGTGTGTGGGTAAACTTTTCAATTTCTTTTGCAATTTTCCATTTCACTTTGTGTCGCTCTGACTGTGGTCCTAGTTCTGGCACTGGCTCTGGCTCTGGCTCTGGCTCTGGATCTACTGCAATGTCTGTGGCAAATACACAAAATGGGGTATATTTATCTTACATTTTTCAACTGACCCACACAGCGAACTCAGCTGCCGAACCACCACTCTTTGCACCACTCTCCGCACCACTCTTTGCACTACCTGACAACATTTTGTGCAAATTGAAGTATTTACTTTTTTGGTCAAGGTAAATGCAGCAAACTGCGTGCCTCACATACATACATATATTATACATGGCAAGCTATATATATATAAATATAATTTAAACTATCTACATAAGAGTATATACGCTTTCTGAAAAATAATACTATAAGATTATTATGCATTATAATCTTAAAATGCACAAGTTTGATTTTATGGCTGTTTAATTTGTCCTGTATCTGCTAAGAGTCTAGTTGTTTGATTATCTTAAAGATATTAAAAATTCATTGAAACTTCATTTTGTAAAACAAATATAGTTTAATTTTGTTAAAGTTAAAGTATTAAATATTACACATGATCTATTTAAATAAAATATTTGAAACAATTTCGAATACAGAAAATCCTCAAAACATTTGGCGTCTGAGCAGCGTATTCTTCGTTATTTTTAAAAATTGGCCACTTTATCTTAGTAATATCTTTCTTGTTTAATATTAAACTAGTTTACTAATAAATAAAAAATTTCGTATATTATCTAGTTTTGTTTTGTAAGTGTATTAGAGAGTCGGCCCCTGTTTAAATACATTTTTGTGTGTATTTTTTGTACAATTTTCAGAGTCGTCTCCGTCTTCCATTTCAGGTTCATTTGCTTTATGTAAATTTGAGTAAAAAGAAAAGAGATGGAGAGGGAATAAAAAAGAAAAACTCGAGAAGCGAGCTATGCGTTCAATGCCAGTTCTCAGTATTATTTCCCAGTGCTTTTAGTGACTTGCAGGTTGCAGGTTGGAGGTTGTCCCTTCCGGTTTTTTGCTCCGTTAGCGCAACGGGTGCTCTAAGGGTGGTGCACCTGTCAGAGAGTTGCCAGTTTGGGGCTCAGCCATTTGTCTCGTGCAACGTGCAATGTGCAACGTGCAGCACGTGCTACACGCCCGCCCGCGTTGCACAAACATAACGTTGCGTAAGCGTTTGCCAAAGTTAAACCGAACTGTTGCGACCTGAACGCAGTGGTTCCAGCGGCTCCGCTTCTTCTTCCTTTTCTTGAATCCAACCCACCACTAACTGACTATCGTTTACTGTCCCGGCACATGTCTGTAGGTCCTCTTTCATTTTATACCCTTGCGGCGGGTATTACAATATTAATACGAATGGGGAAACGCATCAAAGTAAGCGTGACTAAGTCGAAATTCAAGCATATTAAATCTAAAAAATTGTGGCTCAAATCGATTAAAATACAGTGGCTCTCAGCTTATTTGATTCACTACTCGTACATACTACACATTTTCAATGAAATTATCTTTTCATGGGGAGCAGGTAAAAATAAAATGTAATCGCCGATTTTTGCCTTAATGCTTAAACTTATTTGATTTACTTTTTTATATATTATATCTCAATTAGGCAATAAATACAAACATCGGCATAAACGGTTTAAAATTGAGGTTTATTTTGGAAATGTCTCAGCAAAAATCACACGTTGTATACTTGATACTGTCCAAAGTATTCTGAAAACAAATTGTCTAAAGTTAGAGTACTATATCATAAATTAAGCTGCAAGGGTATCAAATCTTCGACGTGCGGAAGACAAACTTTTCAAATATTTATTTTTTTTGTATCTCCTACAACGCGAACTTCTCCGGCAGCTGGAAATTGCATAGCTATGGTGAATTCTCTAGCTGGGGTTTGCCTCCGGCATTCGCATCAGTTGCCAGCTTTGGCATTGGCATTGGAAAACGTGTTACGTTTCATTTTCAATTTTCATGACATTTGCTTTAGCCAGTTTTTGCTGCTGTTGCAATTGTTGTTGCCCCTAATGTTGTTTGTTGCCTTTTACGCGACTGATTCCCGAAGACCTGCTAAAGCAGGAGCACATCTCAGCCAAAGCTCAGGAGCAGATTAATTATTTGATGCTATATTCGAGACCCTGACTACGACTTACCCGTTTCACAATTAAAATATGTATATATGGGATTTGCCTAGGAATCTAGTGACACTCAAATTAATGAATATAACCTTGACGATAGTAAAAGAAAACGTTCATCACCAAAAAAAAAAGTTCTGTCGTTGAGTATGACTATTTTTATTTATTTGTTTTCGATTTTTGTGGCTGGAAGGGAACGTCACAAATTATTGAAACCACTGTATTATCCATGGGTTTCATAACAGTTCGTGTGCCAAATTTGATGGCTCTATATCTTACAGTCATTTCAGACAAACTATCAGAAGCGGATTTAAAAACTATATGTAAAGGAACTCAGAATCCTGAAGTATTATTTAAAAATGATTTATTAACCTAAAAGCCTATACAAATTATTTTAATAAAAAATGCAAAAAAAAAAATAAGTTTTCAAGCTTTTTTAATATAGAATTTATCTAGTAATTTATTTACATCTCCTTTAATTAATTTGCGTTCCGAGAATGACATCTGATTGCAGCAAATAATTAATATAAATGTAAATACAAATATCCCAAAGTCCCCAAATATCACATCGATTGAAATTAAGAAAATTTTTATAAGTTTTTATAATAATCTTATAATTGCTTATTGTCCAATTTGTCAATTGTCGAGGCGCCATCACAAGAGGTTTGAGATAAGTTAAGGCCAAATATGAAAAAAAATTTATAAAAAGTAAAGTAAATAATTTGAAGTTAAAACTTTTTATTAAGTAATTTTCGTTAGTCGCAATGAAGACGGAGAAGTCCTAAAAGAGAGAAAAGCACGAAAAGCACGCTGAAAATATAATCATAATAAAACAGAAATTAAATAAAATGAAATGCCATGAAAAACATTTGCACTTGTTCAAACAACAACAATAAGAAGAAGAACAACATTAACAGTTTACAGTGAGTGAGTCCATTAGCTACGCACGGTCCAGACGCAGATGAGAAGGACGAGAGCGAGGACGCGGACGAGGAAGGTAAGTGAGGAGGCAGCAGGGAGAAGTGTGAAAAGAGGAGAATGCTGGGCATAGGCGTTGAAGGGAGTGATATAGCGCCATTAAATATTTACTTCGCGCACTCATTTCTTTTACTTAAGCAATAGCCTACCAAAAAAATAAGAAAAAACAAGCTGATTCAAAGAGCAGGTGTGGGTAGGAGGTCCTTTGGGCGCAAGCCAGATAAACATAACCGTTTCGTTTTATGAGCAACAATCATTGCTTTTGATTGCCGCACTGATGGCCAAGAGTTTGGAACTGCGAACTTCCAACTGCGAACAGCCAACCGAAATGAACAGGAGAGAGAGGTATCAGATTCAGGTATCCTTATCCACGTATCCCTCGCACGAAGATCTTTGGCAAAGGTGTAAAATGCCGCATTGCTTAAATTTTTTATGACTGCCGCTTTTTCCATTCTCTCTCTCTCTCTCCCACTCTCTTTCTATTCCTATGTGTGGGCGTGTTTGTTGTTATTGTGTCGTTCTCATGATTGAAACTCATTTTGCTGCGCAGCTTTTTGGCAGCTCTTGGCTAGTTGCCAAGCAGCAGCATCAGACGCGATGCGGTCTATTGCCCGACTGTCTGCCACATGGCCAAACTGATTGTGGCAGCAACTCATTGGGCGCAATTGTTGCTGTCGAGCCGAGAGAGGGAGCAAAGACCCTTTTGGCTCTGATAGGCCCATTAGTTTTGCTTCAATACCCGCCACCTCCAAGTAGGCAGCACTTATTGAATGCCCATGGCAAGCTGCATATCAATTGTCTGCACAGCAATAAGACTTCGACAGCCTGTCCATATGTCTATCGGTCTATATGTCTATCGGTCTATCGTTGTATTTCCCTGCTCCATTTGTTCATAAGTTGTTATGTTATAAACTACTTCACGTAAGCTTTGCATTATGTTGTTCTGTGAACGAAAACTGTAGATAATAAAAATATATTTCTATTCTCATCAAATTATAATTTTAATTAGCTTTCAGAAAGTGTCAAGCTTTTTCAAATCGGCTTTGAAATTCTTGAGATGTTATGAAAAATGGAAGCTCACCTCTGAAAAAATCTTAAAAATTTGCAAAATTTGGAATAAAAACTATACCATAGGAAACTTGATTCTTGTCATATAGAACCCCATTTGTATAACAAAAATTGGGGTATTGACAGTTTGCACAAATACATTTCTTATGGAATTGAACTTAAGTTAGTTGCATAATATCAAACAACAGCAGATTATGAAGCTAAAAACAGTGACATGCCAATATTTATTTAGGCTAATTATTAAAAAAAGTTAAAATGGAAATACATTTTGTGAGCGACAATTTGTATTTAAATTGCCAAGGCCGTAAATAGTTTCAGGAACTTTGAGACGCTAATTGGTTGCAAGTGGAAGGACAACAGCTGTCACGCTGCCCAAAGTGGCACCGAGATTGATAAGCACAAAAATAGCAGCGATCAAGTGACGTGACACCTTCCGAGCACCTCCCGCTTCCCTCTTCCCTTGCCTATTCCCATCGCTGGGCAAGTTGTAGCAACTTTAATGAAATTTCCTGCATATTAAGCGAAAACTTCCGCTCGAAGGCGCTCGAAAAAAGAAAAGGAATATGTACAAAAGCACAGCAAAAGTCGCCGACGCGGCGGCGTTTCAAGAAATACAAATCCAAGTGCAAGTCCAAGTCAAAGGGAGGTCCAGGATCTGGTCCAGGAGGAGGACGAAGCCAGGAGAACTGTAATCGAGCGTCTTGCTGCGTTGGCTTCCCTTTTAATTTCCGTTTTTATGTGTTCGCCCGCTGGCTTTCGCTTCATCATGTTAGATAAAGAACGACCTGAGTAAGAGGTGGATGGGATCAGGAGGAGAAGGGGCGTTTGAATTTGCAAAAAACAACACCTGGAGGGAAACGGGAAGGAGAGAGGGTGAGCGGAGAGAAGGGTGTTGGGATTTGGTCATGACAAAGCGCTGATGTTGCAAATTAGAAGCCGCCAGTTCGCCTGCTGATGATAAGCATAAAATTATCGACACAAAAGCAAAATTTTCGTAATAAAAATTTTAATTAAGTGTCTTTCTTTTTCTCTCATTTCCATTCTCCGACAAGCGCTGTCTCTCTTTCTCTCCCTTGCCCTGGCTCCTTTTGGTGTCTTCATCATCTTCGTTTCACGGCGTGGACAGCGCCTGCGGGCGACTGCGTTTCATCACTCTGACAGATAGAAGGAGAGAGGGGCTGTAAGGGGAGGGGGGCCATAGATGTAGCTGACTATCATAGCGCGTAAATTTATGCAAATCGCTTTTCTCTCCCTCGAGTTACGTCTGCGTCTCTCGAATCTCGCTCCACGCTTCACTCTGGCATTGAATTAAAAGTAAAGTCCTCCAAATGCAAACACATAAAAGCGACACCGATTAACGATTTTAATGAGTACTAACTCGCCTACGCAATTATGCGATAGCATAGCAAATGAAAGAGATAAAAACAAAGGCGGGAGATAGACAGACAGAGACAGAGAGAGAGAGAGAGAGAGAGAGAGAGAGAGAGAGAGAGAGAGAGAGAGGGAGTCAGAACTAGCCCTTACAGGCTGTAGGTGGCGGAGGACGAAGAACGAGGACAGATTGGCGCGTGATTGCCAGCGGTGACTATGGAATTTAATGCAATGCAATATACTCATAGACAGAGACAGCAACAAAAAAAAAATAACAAAAAGACACAATGAGAGACAGTACAAAATGTATTTTAACAAAAAAAAAAAAATTATAAAATAATTGGTACAAGTAAAATTTGATTGATTTTTAAGTAGTAAGCATTTTTGCTGTAAAGCGTATTGATGATTTCCAGCTTAAAGTAGTTGCTCGAAGAACAACAGAACAACAACAACCAATATTTTAATATTTGTGTAATGATTTGAAGTTTAGAAAATTAGAGCTTATACATAAGAAATTTCGAAAGATTCCAAACCATTTATTTTATAAATTCTGAATATCTTAAAATGTTAATTTTCTTTTTTTTCTAACAAATTTAATATCTTAATATATGTCATACAAAATCATTTCTTGTCTTTTTCACCCAAAAAAAAAAAGTGTAAGTCTGTCTGTAAATCAAAATTAAGCCTCTTCTCTTCAAATTTTAATATAAAAGTCATGTTTCAGTTTGCCTAATGATAATGATTAATATAATACAATCAATTTGAGTTCTTAGATCCGTGTAGCGTGTTTTAACTTAAGTCTGGTAATCTCAACTCGTTTTGACAACTGTCAGAGACTTGAGCTGCAAATCTTCAGAACATTGCCACTTGGACATGGCTGAATGGGAAAAGGCGAGAGGGAAACAAAGGGAAGACGACAGCAAGTTGCAGTTAATTTATACAGAGAGACAGGTGGACTCGCTGTCCTTGCCCAATGTTCCCTGTTCCCTATTCCCCGCTCCCCGTCTGACATGCTGTGGCAGCAACGAAAGCAAAGTAGCAGCTGGAAAATTTATGCGCGGCCGTTTCAAGTCAATAAGCGCATTTGTCTTGCCAACGGGAATTCAACAAAATTTATTTAATTCACTTACACACACGCTACGAGTCCGGAGCGGGACTGCGACTGCGACTGAAAGTGGGATTGGCATTGGGATTGGAATTGGGGAAGAGACTGAGTTCAAGTTGGATTTCTGTCTGGTGCAAGGAGCCTTGAATGGAGAGGGGAGGCTTGGAGAAGGCAGACGGGAACTCCGAAAATCAGTTGAAAGTGTTTGTCAGTTGCCTTTGCATTGTGTTTTTTTGTTTGTTTTGTCCTCATCTCTCCATTCCCTCTGCTCTCCTTTTCTCTCCAAGTTTTCGCCGATTTCCGCCTTAACCCTAGTGTATGTTTCAATGCCATTTCCGTTTCCGTTCGCTTGCACTTTACAAAGCAACGGCATGTGGCTGATGGAATTTGTTGCAGAATCAGGTAGACACCACACACAGAGCCACTTTCCATGCCACAACATTTTGAATCGCCTTGAGGCGTTATTTAAAATTCAATCAAATAGCATTTGCAACACGGCCAATCCACAGTGAGAGAGAGAGAAAGAGAGAGATGGAGAGAGAGTGAGGCACAGGCAAATACTGGTAACAAAGGCAAAATTTGATTTTCAGCTGCTCCCCTTGCTTCTCCCCTCCTCTCTTACCAACGCTCCTTCACTCAATGTGCAATGGCATAAAAAGCAACGATTATTAAAGGACCTGTCCAAGGATCAACAGAGCAGCCCCAACGTTATTGCGCTTATGATGATTATGATGATGATTATTACAAACTACGCATACATTTCCTAACAGGGCATTACATTTATTGTTATGCTTATGCACTGGCTAACAACAAAAAAACAACAACGATAACAGTAGACAAATAAAACTACTTACAGAAAATTTGAATTTATGCAGTTCAGAAATGGCTCGAAAGTCAATTGCAAATTATGTACATATAGAAAATAGATTCAAATGCATTTGCCTGTGCTCCTATCTTCCCAAGTGGCGTAACACTATTCATTTTACAATAATGTAAATACATTTAGGCCAGCAAAAATCTCTTAAGATCATGTAAAAAAGTCAAATGTTCACTCTAATTTAAACAAAAATTAGAGTGAAAATATGTATCTTTAAAAAATAAATTAGTAAAGGCATTACTAACTTACAAAGCTTGTGAAGTCTTGTATTGAGAAATGTTTAAAATAAGTGCAATAAAAGTTAAAAGAATGACACTCTTAGCTTAATATTACTGTAGAATATTCCATAGGCAAATGTTTAATAAATTCGATCCTAGTACTAAAGGAGAATGAACTTGCAACTCTTTGGACACAGGCATGACCACGACTTTTGCTCTGCCCTTATATATATATATATATATATATATATATATATATTTGTATATTTACATTTATATAATATATATATATTTGTTTTGCTTTTGCTGGGAATGAGGCAGGCGTGGCATCAACAAAAACAAAAACAACATCGGCGAACCTCGCTCAACTGTTTTTGTTATCTTACGCTTCGATTATTTTGCTTTAGTCGTTGTAGAAAATTAGCTAAATTGCTTATGGCAACGCACGTAGCGAATGCGAGCAAATGCCAAGGCCCCGCCCCGACACAGCCACCACCCGCCCATAGCCCTGGCAGTGGAAATCGCCCAATCTCCTCTCCATCCCTGGCCAAAAAGACTGGCATATTGTTTTGCTGGTTTTTGGATACTGCAAAACGGTTCTGAAGTTTCGTTTCTGTTTCTGTATCTATTTTGGTTTTTGCTGCTGTTTTGTAATTGTTAATCACAGAAACGTTAAGTGTGGGTGTGTGTGGGTGTGTGTATTAGAGGGGCCCAAAACTGAGCTTAGGGTTTGTTGTCAGCACACACAAAATTTACATAGCGCATTTTGCTTTCTCACTCTGCACGTTTCTGATTTCTCTACTGGCATTTCGAAATTCTTGCGCCATTTTGCGCGCTATTGTTTCGACTTTTTTGTGGTCCATTGACTTGAACAAAAATGGGAGGGGATGAAGTAGGCAGTGTAAGGGAATCGTGCGTAGTGCATGCATTTGCAAATCCGTTTCGCCCCGGGCCAACCGCAAGAGAAACAAGGGAGAGAGGCAAAGAGAGAAACCTCTCATTCTCCAGGCGTTGTACGTGCAGGTAACGCATAATTAGGAAAATTTCCAGACAACGCTTCATTGTTGCCGGGATTAGAAAAACCAGTAAAAGCAGCAACAGCAGCGAGAGAAAAGCAAGGAAATTGTATTTAGTTTTATTGTTCTTTTTCTATCAAAGCTGACATTTGGTGGTCTACATCTAATTTGGCTAATGATCTAAAGTTGTTCTTGTAGCAAATGAGAAGACTGATAGAGTTCACCAATTTCTTTAAATCTATAATTGCACATGAGAAGTCAATTCTATAAATTACATTTGCAACATGTTCGCTAAATTTTGAAAATAAGAAAATTAATTTTACTCATAGTTTTTTTTTTTTTGTTAAATTCGAAATTCATTTAAAACGAATTTCAGATAAATTTTACTATAACATATTCTGTTAGGATTTTCTAGTTTGGAAATAAAGTAAAGAAATCAAATAAGTTTAGATTATAAAAGAAAATATTTTCAAATTTCCACTAGAACTTTGAATTTTATTTTTCCAAGCATTCCATTAATTAAAGCTCACCTTAAAAGCATGTGTTTTTTTTATTTTACTGCAAAATAAATGCAATAGAAAACAGACTGCAACATGTATTTGTATTTGTAATTTATACTCGTACTTACAAATGAAAATTGTTTTTATACGTATTCTTGACTAGCAGTCTTTTCATCAGCTGTGGAGAAACATTAGCTAGCACAAAAAATTTAGCTCACAGATAAATTAAACCCTTTTCCAAAAGCTTCTCCCAACGAAAGCCAGCAGTCGAGCACATTCATTGAATTTTTGGCATTACTCGCATCTGACAGGCAATCCAATAATTCCAATTATCAGTTCGAATCAATGTCAAAAATCGAAGGAAACTCACCTGTAAGAAACGAAGAAAAGAAAAAGACAAAATTGCATAAGTTAGAGAGGCCAAAGATAATATCAGAAACGGTTAACAGGTCGTATGAGTGATTTTATTGGCCAAACATCAAATGAATCTTTTTTATGCGTGCTCTGCCTAAAAGTATGCAATACATTTATTTGCGCACACATAAAATGCCATTTCTAATTTACGAGAGTCGACTGTGATGTTTTGGGTGGTGCAGGTGGTGCTACTTTTGCCTTTTCTCTTTGTTTTTCTTTCTGCGTTTATTATCTTTGCTTATTCTTCTTGTTTTCTTTTCTTCTTTCCACTCTTGAGCTCCTAAAATTATGCCATAAAAATGGTTCCAAGCGCCCGCTGCGTTTTCTAATTAAATCAACATAAAAGCTAAAGCAACAACAACAACAACAAAAACAACAAATTCCAAATTCACATGTGTTTTGTGAGCTCTTTTAATGTATTTCTGCCGCGGCAGCGACAGCAGCAAAAGGTGTGGGGCAGGTGGCAACCTTGTGGGCGAGTTAGAAGAAGAAGAAGAAAAAACAAAACAGTTGCCGTTCTGCAATTGCTTTTTGTTAGCTGCGTTTTGTTGGCCAAATGAAAAAAATTAATGATGTGGAAATTGCGCAAACGCATTGCATACTTCCAGGCGTTCGCTCGTTAATTTTATGTGCTCTTTGTTCCTTCGGGGCGCCAAAAACTGTGCGGAAACACACACAGTCCAACTTTTGTGCGTTGCGCGCGTTGATTTGATTAGTTTTACATCAAAAAGCAACTGAAATCAAATTGCAATCACCCAAGTTTCCCACATTCAAATACATATATATGTACATCTCTTTGGCTGAGCGAGAGCTTGCAATTTATATTTCGATACATAGATTTGGATTTAGGTAAATTTAACAATTTATTTATTAAATAATAAAAAGAAAAATGAAAATTAATAAATGTAATCAATCAGTGATTTCCAAATATAGAAAAAACATGGTAAATCTCATCGAAGAGATTTACTGGCTGTTATATTAGGTATCAATTAAAAATAAATTATAAATAATTATAAGCTCTAGTAATTCTAGAATTGTAAAAAGATTCTTTGGTTGACCCCATTTCCTTTATAGGTTCGTCAATGGATCAATCTAGTTATTAGTTTAATCACATTTAAAAAATTAAAATCTATGCTCAATTATTGCTCAGAATATGCAATTTATTATTGGGGTTCAGCTTCTGCCTAATTGAGTAACTTTCTAGTTGGCAAATCAAATTCAAGCAAATCTGTGGCAACAACAAACACCGAATTCTATTTGGTCTAATCAATTTAATGAAGCCGCAAAATTTTCATGCTTCAGTTTGCCGAAAATTTTGTGAGTTGTGCCGAGCCAATGGCGATGCTTGCGACACCCAAAAACAACTTGCCGCAAATTACACGCAGCATATTTTGTCCAAAAGCAGGGACGCAACCGTAAAAAGCAGAGATAGAGGATTTAGGAGAGGAGAGGAGAGGAGAGGAGATGGAAGCGAACGCGCACTGCATACATAAATCAATTTCAATTAACGTTAATTAAATACGCATCAAGTGGGCATGACCACAGAAGCAACAACAGACTGTCAGGGAGAACAGATGGACGGACGGGGAGACGGGGTGAGACGAGGATGGAGAGGACGTAGAGGAAGAAGGACAAACCACAGAAACCATTGGCAACAAAAAATAAAAAATAAAAAAATTAAGAAACGGATGGGTTCTCAATTTGGGGTTGAATCAAGTGTAGAGTACGAAATTGGGATACGTATACAAAACAACAACAACAAAAGTGAGCAAATGAGATTTGCAGTTGGCGGTGTTGCAGCTTCGTTTTAGTTTTAGGGCGACGCTCGAAAGTATGCTACACAAATTGAAAATATCTGCGTGGCAAACGCCGAGTCCCTTTCCTCTTTACTTACCGATCTTTCTCTTTCCCACCCTGTTTGGTGCCTGTAATTCAAAGACACAAAGGGTCTATTCGGTTTGTCTGCTCAACAAGCAGAAATGTGTAAGCTCTGACCCCATAAAATATAAGAGCTAGATACATCAAACTTGATGTGTTTCTTGCAGTATTTCCAAAGCGATCTTGTTTATTTTAGAATTTAGCCACGTTTTTAGGGTTCAAATCCCGCCGAAGAGTTTTGGGCAATTCAGAGTTTTTTTTTTTTAATAATTCCTTCATTTGTTATCATTTTAAGCTTCTTTTCACAGAATTATTTATTTGTTATTGATTTTTACAGGTCTAGAATTTGGCAGACCGATGGTCGTAGGCTCAGTTTAGTACATTTAAGTTTAGACAGTGCCTCTCAAAGTCGAGTTTGCTCGACTGTAGCCTTTCCGACTAGTATTATATCTGAATTCGCTTCTTTCTTCGAGTTGTTTCAGCCTGTTTCTGTTTCATCTTCCGTCTGTTCGCTGTGTGCGTTTGTGTTTTGCGGTTATGCGCTTGGTTTGACAGCTACGGGACTAAAGCCAAATAAACAAGCACACAACAAACAACAACAACAAAATGAACCTGGAAAAAAGCACACACTCAGTGCACAGTGGGGAAAATCGCCAGGGCAGGACAAGTGAAACCGCAATGATGTGGTCCAACAACAACAACAGCAACAACAACGCACGCACCAGACGAACAGACTTCTAACATTACATAACATGCATAGCGACAAAAACAACAACATCCACAACATTGCCCAAAACCCAACTGACAAAAAGCAACCCCCAAATATACCCAAAGGCCTGTAAATGACATTGATATTTTTCTAGGTTGCCAACTACAAAAAATCAACAGTAATAACATCATACAAAGAACATAGCCTTGAAACGCCGAATCTAAAATACCCTATATTCAAATTAAATCTTTATTAATAAACTCCAAGTGAGCTTTTAATTTGTATATTCAATTACTTTACAATGCTACCATTTTTATACATTTATTAATTTTCCATTGCCATTATATATTAGTATTCTTCAAACTGTTATTTATACTTTTATATATACATATATTATATTTCTTACTTCTCGATATGATTGCTGGACTCGTTGGCTGTAGAGTTCATACAAGAAAACCCTGTCTTCAAAAGATTCTAAAACTCTTTCGGTAATCCAAACTTAAAGTTCGCCGCATTTCCAAATTTATTCTAAAGATTTGCATGAAATAGCGTCTTGAGCTGTCGAAAAACTTTGACTGCTGTCGTTATTATAATTTTAATAATTTTAAAGAATTAAGTGCCTTTTCTATTCCATCTTTATTTCACTTTCTCTTTTGAATAAATGTTGCCAGCTGCTTTAGAATAATTGTTGGACTGTTGTTGTTTGCAAGTCACATTCATCTCGACTTGGCATTGTTTATGTCAGTTTCATTTGTATTTTGTGTTTGTAATTTCTTTTTCCAGTTTTTGTTGCTTTATTTAACTTTTTTCTTTTAACAATTTGGCGTTTTGAGCCAACTGTAATTATAGTCAACTTTGCATAATTACAAAACTCATTAGAGGCAAAAGTTTAAGGTTTGCGTTTGAGCTTTAGGATTCTGACGCACCAAAGTAGGCAGCGAAAAGCGTGTAAATTGTAATTTGTAAGGTTTGGTTAATTGAAAATGAAATTGAAACTGAAACTGTTGCAAGTTCTAGGGAGGTAATTTGTTGTGTTGTTGCTGGGCAAGAAAAAGAAAATAAAAACATGGCCAGAAGCAGCTGCTTCGACCTCGTTCGATAAGCAAACAGCTGACAAATTATCTACATATTTTGAAAAACAAAAAATGCAATTTCAAAATTCAATTAAGCAACCAACTGGTCAACTATAAAACTGCTACACTTGGCCAGTTCTGGGCCGGCAGTCAAACGATGCGCATCTTTGCCGAGTGCCTGCTGTTTGCTTCCTGCTTCAAGCAGCATCAGGATGACGAGCAGACCTTTGTCGACCAGTTGGAACAGCAGGCATCGAGTCACGACGTTGCTGTCATCCAAATCGAGCAGCCCGAACCAGTTGCACATTGGCAGAAGGAACTGGAACGGGAACTGGAAGTTGATCGGGAGTTGGCAATAGAAACATTGAGAAAGGAGAACAATACCAATCCAAATGGAGTTACTCTGCGTGGTTCTCATTCACCTGCACGTCTTGAGGAGATAAGCATTTGTGCGGATGTGCATCAAAGCAAACGGACAGCAGACTGGCCACGGCCCGAATCCATGGCCAACAACAATCTGGCCAACGAGCGTTATTCGGGCGTGACCATCAAAGATGAAATTGAAATCTTTACAGATGTCGAGCTCGGCAACGGTGCGCAATATTTTGTATTGTAAAACTGTATATGAAGCTACAGCAGAAGTGTGAAAGATGAGATTTTTAGTGGCAGGCGATGGATAAACTCATCAAATCATGGGTAGCTCAATCGATATGTTGCAGGCAGTTAAAGTTCAAAGTTGACTTTGATATCAATCTGCCAGCTTGCAGGCATTCAACCATCCATCCAGCCATCCATCTCTCCTGGCAACCAGTCACCATTTGGCCAACTGTCAGCATTTAGCCATGTTAGCGTTCGGTGTGTGCTTGTGTGAAATATCAGCAACGCATTGCCTGTCATCGCATTTGCATTTGCAAATTGGTAACACAATACGTTGACGCCCCCACCCCTGCCTCAACCTGTCTCAGTCTATATCCATCATCATGATTTTAGCTTTAGCTTCTGAATAAACGACAGCCAGCCGCAGTATTAAGCATAATTTTAATACTAATAATAATAATAGTTTATAATCAAATTAATAATTATTGGCTCGTCTGCAGTTGGATTAACATAAGCGCATCACTTTACATCAGATTTAAAATTAATTATTTGCCAAGCACTCACACAGCTGTTTGCTATGAGTACTCGGATACTCGATATTCATTTCATTTTTGAATATGCATTCAGTTGAACACTACAATCTGACAAAACAGTTGCCGCCAGTCGCCACAAAATTCCAGCAAAATAAATTTAAACAATAAAAAAATAAAACAAGACATATAGTATATCGTAAACAGATTTCGCATGACGCAAACAAATTCTCGCTGGCAGTGAGAAAATAGGCAGAA
The DNA here is from genome assembly GCA_035043635.1 of Drosophila rellima. Classification (NCBI taxonomy): domain Eukaryota; kingdom Metazoa; phylum Arthropoda; class Insecta; order Diptera; family Drosophilidae; genus Drosophila; species Drosophila rellima. The sequence goes on along the minus strand of JAWNMV010000134.1, from coordinate 1,748,850 downwards.
AATCAGAGAAGCGGCGGTTTTTATTTACAATGAGTGCGTCTATATAACATGTTGGGGTGCAACGGCCTTGCTACATTCGCCACTTGCTTTTGCCACACGTAGCGGGAAAATTATTGAGCAGTAAAGCGATCAATCGAAGTTAAATTTAAAAGTTCTTTTATTGAGGATACCCCTGATTTGGATTCATTCTATTGGCTTAGTTGGCCTAATTGCTTGAGTAAGTTCATTTTATTTGACGACGAATTTTGAGCATAATGAATGCGTTACTAGTTTACTTTCTCAAATTTTAATAAATGTCCACTCTATCTAAGTTATGTTGGCCACCTTTCAGAGTTGCATAATGTGCTCGGAGATCTGTTGCTGTTGCAGAAAGTTATCAATGGGCAACAGCCAACAGCAGTGCCAGGACATTCAGCTGGAAGAATTGCATACAGAAAAGTTGACAGCAATCACCCAACAACCGATTAAAAACAGCAACAACAGCACACACAACTCCTGCTTAAGACTCAGTCTGGCTGGGCGACCTTATAGCTGGAACTGCGAGGACGCTGATCAGTACAATGTGGATGACTTTGAGGCACGCACGCCGACCTTGTGGCGTGCCTGGTGGCTGAAGAGTGAAGAGCGAATAGAATAGCAAAAAAAGTTGAAGAAAATTATACAAACAATGGCCGCGTTCACCAGAGCACATTAATCATCAATCATGATGGAGTTTTTGGGACAAAATCAAAGTTGCCATTTAATTTATTGTCACCACTGTTAAGACTTATTTAAAAATTATAAAACTATGCTAAACGAAATGGATATCAACACAGCAAAAGGCCAAATTAAAAAAAATTATATGAGTTGTGGTACTAAAAAATAATGAAATCAATATTTTTTGCGCATTTAATAATTTATATGAAAAAATGTAAAGGACTTCAAATTAATTTTCCTTAAAAATCTGCAGAGTCCAACGTATTCTTTGTGTTTTGTTTTTTTATGCAAACTAAATTAATATGCATAAAGTTGTTTTCTACATAGTTTTGCCCTATTTATTTTCAAATTCAATGTCTTATTCAGACATTGAAAAAACGAGTCTTAAGATATAAAAATTATCGAAATTCTACAAAAACAAATACTATACTACTATAACCTATTTATTAACGATTACAGAAAATAATTATTCAGGTACATTGTAGGCCAAATCGTTGAAAGAAATGACATTTAAGTTACAAGAAGTTTTTCTGATCCAGAATAAACACATATTTACATAAATATATAAACATTAAAAAAAAAAAATGCATGGGTATAAAAAGAAACGGAGATTAAGATACAGATACATTTCGTTGTTGAGCTCAATTTAATGCAGCTGCACCCAGAGGCTGGCAAAATTAAATTTTATTAAAAAACAAACAATTATTGTGAGTGCTGCCTTGGGAGATACCCTGTAAACGCATATATTAATATGTAAATAAGCAAATAAATTAAGAGAGTCTAATCGGAGCATGTAAGCCAAAGGGTTTTTGCATGGTTCGTTCTCAACATCATACCCTTTAGCTGCACAATTTACGAGGTATACAAAAATGGGTTAAAAGAACCCATAGTAAACAAATACTTTGCCAGTGACTTTGTGTCTGCTTTTGCGTCTGGCGTTCCACCGAAAATAATTTAGTATAAGTTGCCGTTGCCAGCCAAATGCAGACACCACACACATTCAACACACACCCCACACACACACACACACACTACATACACACTACTCGCACACACGTGTCCGTGGAGCATGCATTTTTAAAATGAAATTACGCCACGTTTAGTTAACTGTCTGGCTTGTTGCCTCTGGACTGGGAATGGGACTCTGGAATGCGCTTGGTTAAGACTATGTAATAAAAATTTGATTAGCTGCTTGTTTAACTTTAATTAAGTTGATTTCATTGCGCACAAAACTGTGCAACATTCTTCAACCAAAAAAAGAAAGAAATTACCCATTATATATACATATACATACATATGTATATATAAAATAAAATAGAGTAAAAAAAAAATAAAAAAGGCCCAATAAACAAGTTGAAAAGGACGATGCCTGGTAGCCAAAGCTAATCAAATATTTAGCCTGGTTGCTGTATGCCACAAGTTTTGGCTTTTGGGGACGAAGCTGCCTCAGCATATTAACATTTTGTTGAGCAAACAGTGTGGCAAACTGTTTGCCCGTAGCCCCTAAAACACTCAAACAAGCAGCATAATATTCATGATTATCATTAACACACACACACGCACACACACCCACTCACACATTCACATACGGTAGTGAACAGGCTGCATTGTGATTTTATGAGATTTGCACGGGCGGTCAACAAGTATCCTGCAGGACTATTGCTGCTGACATTGCCGCTAACATTTGACGCCTGTGCATATCACATATGCAAGCTGAAAGGCATGCAACTGAGAGGAAGGGGCAGAGAAAGAGAGATGGGAGTAAGTGAAAAACAGAGAGAGTTTAAATCACTGAGTATTTAAATTTCCATTCTCTTTAAGTTCATCATACTCTTTTTAATGTATTTATTTTCGCATTTCACTTTGTGTGACATTCGTAAACGTTTATAGAGTCAATGGTTGACTATTGATAGTTATTTAACAGAGTTGCATAAATGGTTATAATTTATATTTGGCTAGGAAAAGTACTGCTTGAACATTCTTATTGATTTATTATAAAGTTTAAATAGGCATTATACAACACTTGTGGGAAATGAATTCAATATTATAATTCGCTCACTTATTCTTACTTTTCCTAGTCTTCTTTGTGAGGTATTCGAAAACGTTCTCGATTGCAAAAAAGAGATATTTTTTAAATATGTTTTTCTATTGGATTCGTAAACGTTGCTCTGGCTGGTTGATTATTTTTTTAAATATAATTCAAGTATTTTACAAAACTTTTGGGAATTTTATTCGAATTTATACCTTCTTCGCTTATTCAATCGGAAATCGCCTTTTCCCTAATTCTCTTTGTATGGTCTAACTGATTTTCCATTTCATTCGTAGACGTTGAACTGGCTGCTTGAACAAATGTTAAACAGTGCTCAGCTCTTGGAGCTTTTCAGCATTTAAATTTAGAGCAATATAATAAATAATAAGGAGCAAAGTTTAATGCACACACGCGCATAACTCTTCTTCTTCTTCCTCCATCTTAATCTCCATCTCCTTCGCTATCTCAATCTTCTTGGGAGTTGGCAGCATCTTGAGTGCGCTGTGTGGTATGCCATTAAAGGACGTTGATGCCTTGATGCTTGCCACTTAGCCAAACGCCGCGCATATTATCGATGTGGCCATAATGCGAGACAACAAAGTCACTTGTTCATCAAGTTGTTTTTGTTGTTGCGTTAGCCATTAAAAACTTTCCGGCAATGCTATTAAAATAAAAATCGAGAGTGTGTTAAATGATTTACAAAAGCAGCAAAAAGCAACGGAACCAAAAACAATTTCAATGCTTGCGGGTTTATCGCATTGGCATAATGTGTTTCAGGTTATCCCCTACTCCCCCCCTGATATTACCCACTTGCTCTTCTCAACCATCGATGTATTTTATTTAATGCGGCTTTTGCGACAAGCTAAAGCTTTCGCTGCATCCAATTCTTGTCCCGCCTGCTGCCTCGAAGACATTTTTTTAGTACTTTATGGACTTTATGAGATTTCAATAAGTTTTTCCACGTTGTGCTGAAAGTCTCTTCAAGTTTCTCAGCTTTGAGACTTGCTTATCAATTCAGTTGATGATGTCTAACATATTTTTTGGAAGATTCGATCATCTTAAGTTATTATCAATTGATGATAAAGCTAAACATACTCTGAAAGATGACATAATTTAACAGATCTCTTTTAAATATCAAAGAGTGTTACTGAAGAGCTCTACAAATCAGAAGAAAATAATAGTCTGATATGGGTGGATTTTTCTTTTAATTTAGCTTAGCTCTTGCCAATATTTTAACAAATTAGCGACATTTACAAAGGGCGATATATTTATGGGATATTATTTCAATCTGTCAGGGAAATGTTTCAGTCAATTATTAAATGTTATTTATTTAACTTAATATTCAGAGCGCTACTAGCTGACGCTTTTGAATTATGGCACTAGTCACTAGCTACCCTGTGGATGGCAGCCCACGCTAGTGACAAAAGTTAATACAATCTTATGATATAAAATTGTTTTTTTTATACACAAGAGATTTCAAATGTACATATATTATTATTATTATTTTATAATAATTTTAATTGTTGTATAAATAATAAAAAACAATTACAAAAATATATATTAATTTGCAGTTGTTAAATATTTTTAAGTCAATAATCTCTTATTTCAGATCATGAACTACAAACATGCACCAAGCCAGTGATAATTCTAGACATAATCAGATATTTTTATAATAGTTCCATTATTGTCTGATTGCCTGTCATAGTCTCTGACTCTTGAATAGATAGAAGCTTGAGTTTCCCCTTACACATGCAATTCAATTACGCACTCACTCACTGAAAAGAGGGTCGAGCGAGAGAGAAAGGAGGGGGAGAGAGAGAGAGAGAGAGAAAGAGAGTTGGCTAGGGGGTTTTGCTGGTCAAGTTAATGCAACTAATCGCCTATCATTAACCGCCAATGACACTTTTATGCCACTTTAATAAACTTGAGATACACACAAGTGACACTGAAGGGTGGCTACAGCGTGTGTGTGTGTGTGTGTGTGTGTGTGTGTGTGTGTGTGTGTGTGTGTGTGTGTGTGTGTGTGTGTGTGTGTGTGTGTGTGTGTGTGTGTGTGTGTGTGTGTATGTGTGTGTGTGTGTGTATAGTTAGTGGTTGGTAGTTGAAGGTTACGTGTGACAGACGCTTGTCCAAGCAGCACAAAACTTTTGGCACGTTGTGGCAATGTCTTAAGTGAGACAATTCTCCCCAGCCTTTTGAATGTGAATTGTCTCCCTGGAGGGGGGACAAGTTGTTCCATATTGTTGTTGTTGCTGATTTTTTTTCAGCTGTGGCGCACTTCATGTCACACACAGAGACAGAAAGAGTCAGAGACAGAGACAGAGAGAGAAAGATAGACAGAGAAAATGGCATCACTTATATCAATAATAATTCCCATTTGTAATAAAGCCTGATAAAGGGCGGCCTTTTGAGGCGACTGTCAGGACATTGCGGAGGATTAGCTGTAAGTCGAAGGGGTGGGGGCCAAAAAGGAGTTGCATGCAATAAGCATCAAGTGAAATGCATAAATAAACATCAATTCGATTCGCACACACAACAACAACAACAGCAAAGTGCCAAGCTCTCTCAATCTGGCCCATATCCATATCCATATCTATATCCAAAGTAAATTGATACAAATTGTTCAATAATCACGCCATTGCATTTTATTTTTATGCCATTGCAATGGCAGCGACAACAAATACAGCGGAAACAATGGCACGTGTGGTTTAATGGCAACAACAACAGAAGCAACAATAACAGTAGCAACAACAACAACAACACGAGCAACCACAACAAGAGCAACAATATTGCTTTGTGGACAACTTACCAAAGTGCTGTGCATTAGCCTGGCGGCAATTTCATTTGTTATTAATAGCACATGGTCACACTGAAACAACAGAACGACAAAGTTTTCCGACAGCCAAAGCGACAGAGATAGCAATATGCACAACAATAGAGAAAGAAAGAGAGAGAGAGACATAAGGGAGTAATGAGTGGTCAAGCGCACTGCATTTAATTGTACTCGGCGAGTCCTTACAATGCCTTTAAACCAATTTAACTCATTTATATAAAATTATATACAAACATTTTAAGCTTCTCTTTTGTTAATTGTCAAATTTAAAATTACATTGCAGCTTGTATTAAAATGTTAATAATACAAATACAAAAAGTTGAAATGAGATAGAAAAGCTAAATTTCTCTTAAATATAAATTTTAATAGAATTGTTCAATATTAGTAATTATCATTGATGAAAATCCATTAAATAAAATATTTTAAAATCATTGTAGAAATGCAAAGATTTTATTGAAAGGATCATTATGGTGATATTATTTTTCATGTCAGGGCTAAGTCATTGACTTAGTAAATTTAAAAAAATCAAATAATCATTACTTACGATCTCTGATAATTATATAAGAAAACATTCATCTGCATAAACATGTGAATATTTTCAATTATATATTTATATATTCATATATAAGAAAACATTCATCTGCATAAACATGTGAATATTTTCAATTATATATTTATATATTCATATATAAAATTGTTGGAGATATTTAATCAACATTTGTTGAGAAAGTTAATGTCATTATTTAACTCTTATACTGGCTCCATTTATAATCAATATAAGAACACTTGATAAATGAGCGTTTGATGGATCGAAGTTTGACTTGTGGTTCATCTAAGGCTCATTGTTTCAATCCATTTCAAGTATTTGCCTCCCCGATCCACCCATTCGATGTTATTTATCATGTGGCAATGTTGTAATGCATTTTGTAATCGATACAAAGCAATCACAGCGAATTGAGGGACAGTCCCTGTTCTTTCTTCCCCCCTCGACATTTCCCTTACTCCGGCCGTGTGCGAGGCACGTGACCAATCAGTATTAGGTATGAGGTAAGGGCCGAGCCACGCCCTGCCGCCATCCTTCTTTTGGGTACTATGGCGCAAATTAATGGGGCTGAGCAACGGGAACAGCAAAAACCGTCAAGTTTGACAACCACGTACCACAAGAAGACAACGCGAATGCGAATGCGAACGCATAAATGCAATCACAAAATAATTCAAAGTTAATTTCGATTCCCTGGATTAGGACGCGTTCAAATGAACACTGCTGTAGACCAGGTCGTAAAAATGGCTAACTGCCCCAAGCAAAAGATAAAATATTTTTTAGTATAAAGGGTTTAGTGCTGGCACAAGACATTACTGGATATTAAAACAGCTACAAAAATATTGCCACTTATTATAATAATTATAATAAATTTAAGTTTTCAGAAATGACACATCGAGGTGTGAAAATATAATATGATGAAATAATAATATGTAGAATCGAAATCAGGAAAGTTTCCAATTAGGAAAAAGCGCAATAAAGTATTTAAAGCTAGGCTTAAATGATGATCCATTGACAACCAGTTTCATTTCAAAACTCATTCCCACATGTGGTAAATATAAAACTTTTAATTTCGACGATTTATTTCAACATACATGTTAAACGATTGAAATTTGCTCAACCATCAAGCTGAAAATCAAATAAAATGCTTTTCTGCTGACTTTTGAGTAATTTTGTTTCGTAATGTGGGCAGAAGAGAAAAGCTGCGAGTTGTCAATGCGACAAACAGAATGGGCCAATAAAATGCGTATTCAAATGCCAAAAAGTAGGCAACAATTTTTTGTATACTCCCTAGAGGAGGAAATGGGAAATGGGGAAAAAAGCGCGCGCGTGCTTTTGACTGATAACAAGTGACAGACAGGCTGCCCCACTGAACCACTGCCCCACCGAGATGCTTGCGTGCCAGGCCCCATTTTCATTGATTTTCCTGCTGCGGCTTTTGTGCTGAGTTTTCACTCGCTGCTGCGACTAATCAGCGACGTAAATAATGCATAAGGGAAATATAAGTGGTGAGAAAGCGGTGGAAAAGAGGGGGGACTGTAAAGAATGCTACATCAATTGGAGCAGCAGTTGATGTTTATTTATTTTGCACATTTTCCTTTAGCCGGCAGCTTAATAACATTTGGCAACTTTTAAGGCAACAGCTACAACTGTATTAATTTGTTGGCATTAGCGAGAGAGACAAGTAAAAACGAGAGAAAGAGAGAGAGAGAGAGAGGGAGTAAGAAAAGATATGAGAAGAGGAAGAGAAAATCGTATTGAAACTTTAATGACTTTATGCGCCAGTTGCAACTTGCAGCTTGCAACTTGGCAACGGGGCAAAAACTTGACCAAAGCCAAGTTTGTAACTAGTTCCCTTCATTTCCTGTTGCCCCGACAATTAAGCGTGTAACTTTTTGCACAATTGTACTTTAAACTTTCCGAACTGCCACGCCCACTCGCAACATAACTGATGAAGCTACCAATGATGATGCTGTTGATGATGATGCTGTTGATGATGATGATGCTCTTTCTGCTGTTGCTGTTGCTGCAACACGTTGAGTAGATTCAATTAATTAACTGTCAATATTCTGGGAAGAACAAGCGCTTGCCACGCCCACATGGCCATACTGCCACGTTTCGCCTACATTTGCCGGCACTTCGCTTCGCTTTGCTTGCTAAATAATTAATGAAAAGACAAATTGCTGTTGGCGCGTCCCTCTCGTCCTCCATGCTTTATCCATTCTGCCACATTGTGAGGCAAGCTGAATCCTCATTCGCATTCTCATCCTGTTCTATCTCTTCAATCCTAGCTCAATCTGTATTCCACCCATATTTCCACCCATATGCTCGTCAGATCTCAGTTTTCATTTGCCGTTGCATACTTCTGTGCAATGCTTTGATTTTCTTCAATCCTGCATTTTTCTCCTTCTCCTTCCCCTTTTCTTTTCTTTTTGGCTTTCATTTCTTTACAGATTGCGCTTTAGTAATTGCATTACTAATTGCTTTCACATAAGGGGAATATGCTGTAGTACCAAATGATTAGTCAGCGCTTGCTTGGAATGCACAAATATTTGTTGTATCAATAGTTCACCTTTAAGGCTTATCGATAGCTTATTAAATAAGTGAATCAAAATGGATAAAAAGTCAACGTTATTGTTCTTAATTTTGATAGCGGGCAAACAGGTTGGCTTGTATTAAAAATCTGAATTTAATTTATTTATTTAAAAAACTAAAAGATGGAATCTTAATTGAATAGCAAACAATAATTAAAATCTAAGACGTATTTGAAAAACACAGTATGTTGTTATAAATGCAGGAGAATCTAACAAAAATTTAACTTTAAATATACGATAAATTTAAAAGAAATTTTAATATGTTTGTTAACATGGTCTAAGTCAGCTGTGGGCATGAAATGTTCAATAGAGAACACTAAAACAACCTCTTCAATAAGAGACACAACTTCTGAAGTTAAAAATTGTTGTGACTTTTATTATTATGATGACGATAAAGTGACAGATTTTGCACACACTCACCACATGATCATTGGCAGATCAATTCGTGGCATTAGGCCAATCTTAAATGCAAATCTTCGTAAGGACTCGCACCTTCCTTGGACTCTATTCGACTTGGCTCGGGAGGAGAAGCATGTCCTGTGCTGATTTGGAATGCAAATGTGATAGAGCTTTTACAGCTTTGCCGCTGGGCCAGGACCCAATGCATAAATCATGGAGAGCCTGCCAAGGAACACACACACACACACACACTTGGAAAACAAAAAGAAAATAAAAGAAAGTATAATATAATAAAAGGGTTGCACAAGTGGCAGCTTTCGCTTTCTCCATTTCTTTTTTTGTTCTCAACCGGCCAAAAGAGATGCCTTGATGGGATTTTCGGTTGCGCAGATTTGCGCGCCTGCTGCCAGTTTTCATTCCAGTTGTTGTTGTTGGTGTTGATGTTGCAATCGATAGGCGGCGTTTTTATGCCGTCAGTTTTGGCCTTAAGCACGTTCAGCATTTGCGCGCCACAAAGTATGCTAAGCTTATTTATTATTTACACGAGTGAAACGTGTATGAAACCAAAAGAGCTGCTAAAAACCTGAACTGCCACTGGGAGAACACTCTCCAGCAACACCACGAGCCACAACAACGACAACAACATACAAAAGCAACTCGTGTGTGTTTGTGGTTGATTTGATTGCTTTATGCACCCAGTGAGTGGCCGCATGAATTTCAAATGAGCCGCTTCAGCTTCAGTTTCATCTATGCCACACGTTGCTGCTCTATACCCCTCCCTCTACCCACTTTCCCCTCTACGCTACACAGTGGGCCAAATAACTGCGATGGCAGAGTTGAATTCTACTTTTTAAATCTGAAAAAAAAAACCAATTTTTTTTTTCTTACTTTTAACCATAGTTTCTTTATGACCTATTTTTTCACCCGTGCCCATTAAAAATGGTCAAAAAGGGTATAATGGTTTTGTGCAATGTATGTAACAGGCAGAAGGAAGCATCTCCGACCCTATAAAGTACGCCTCTTTCGCCTGCCAATCGCAAAAAACGATTATCAGACGCGATCTTTAGTAAAAACACTTCTTATTAAACAGGAAGATAAGAAGTAAGCCAATTTAATGACCCTGAAAGTTTCAAAGCGATTGACTATTAAATAGAGAAGATATTTCAAATTTGATTTTAATTCACATAAATCAAAATCATAGACATGGGCAAGTGCGAGCGAGATAGCATATGCACATTTGCTTGTGCAAAAACATAACAGTGAGCACGTGCGCGAAGAGGGCGAACGCAAATACGAGCGATAGGCAAAGTTATCGATATTTGGCTACAATTTCTATCCTATTTTAATATGGTTTAAGTTAATACATATTTAAAATTGTGTTAAAATATATGTATGTAGATATTAGTATGCATTGCAAAAAGCGATATGTATAAATGCCACTTTATAATTTTGCACCTCGACGACAGATCATTTTACAACACTGAAATCTCTGAATTTATAATAATTATTATGTTTAATAATAAGCTAGAAAGCTCGCACATATGTTCAATAGGTTTTCATTTATTATCATTGTATTTATATGCTTAACAAATTCTGCAAAAAGAATCACAAATATTAAAGCATAGCACTTAAATTTAAATTGCGCGCGCAATGCAGCAGCCTTTAACAGCTGATTTCGATGATTAAGAAGAGTGGAAGAGATTATTTGGTGTTGCCGGACTTAAACAAGCTGAGCAAATTTTAGATAATGGCTACTCTTGGCATGAGCAACATCGATTTCAGCGATTACGATTACGATTACGATTACGATTTACGATTTACTATTTTAATTAAATTAAATACAATTTATTCAATCGGACCACAATATCATATTGCTGTCATAAGAAAGATCAGTCGAAAATAAACTTTTTGGTTGTTTGAAAGATCTCGACCAAACTAATAGGATATGCATTTGAAATGGTCCTATATATCCTGATAAAATTTGGTTGAAATCGGACCACTATATCATATAGCTGCCATAGGAACGATTAGTTCAAAATCAAGTTTTAGTATGATAAACTTTTTTGTTGTTTGAGGTATCTCAACCAAACTAACAGAATACGTATTTGGGATGGTATTCTACATCCTGAACAAGTTTGGTTGAAATCTGATATCAAATAGCTGCCATACGAACGAATTTTAAGATAAAGTACGAAAATTATTGTTGTTTTTAGAGATAAGTCAACCAAACTCACAGATTGAGAATTTGTAATTTGGTTTAAATCGGTTCACTAGATCACATATGTAGATGTAATACGAACAATTAGCCAAAAAGTTAATGCCGCATCATCACACCTTCGGCATGCCTAACGTAGCGCACCTACGTATGACCTATCGGAGAGCTAGGGCACAGGGTATTATACAGTCGAGCGCACTCGTAGCCGGCGCCCCCTTTTTTAACAATATAATTACAAATTATTTGTGCTATCTTTAACTTAAAACGGTGTGTGTTTTTATATACCTGAAAGTAAGTAGTACCTACAAAAATTATGAATATGGTCCGTCTATAAGTGTACCACTTTTAGAACTTCGACTTAAGCTAGGCAAATTGAAAACCTTATCTAATTGCTTCGTTAATAAATTAATAAAATAAAACAAATTAAAGTTATCAAATTTTTTTTTCCACGCTAAATCGGCGAAATGGCCCACTGTGCGCCAGTGGGCTTCCAGCCTGAACGTCCAGGTGTGGACTTGACTTGCTCAGCGCCACACAAAGGTGCCAAATAATACCAAAAGGCATATGAAAAAAGGTTTAAAAATGTTAAGATACGACGCAGCGCAGTCATTAGAGGTATTCCCGACTCCTTGACTCCCTCTTCACAGTCGCAGTTGCCCCTCCCCTTGCGGTGTGCTTTATCAAACGTGTTGCACACGTTTCGCCTGCCAGTCAAGTTGTGTGCGAATGGGAATGGAAATGCGAATAAACATGAGAACGGCACTGGTGTGGGCGAACGAAGAGGGGGAGGGAGAAAGAGGGAGAAAATGAGTTGAAGAAGAAGAGAGTGGATATAAGAGGTGAGAGCGAAGAGGGGACAGCAGTAGAATCAAGCTGATTCTTCGACTATATGACTTGGCTTCTTTTTCTCACTTTTCCCACAGTTTCTTTCTCCAGTTCCACATTTCTCGCTCTATCTCTCCACCTCCATTTTTCTCTCAATGTGCCGGGTCAGTGTTCACACGTCTTTGTGCAAGTCTTTGGACAATCGTGTCTAGTACTACGTAACACTAACACTCTTTTCTCTGATGTAGGGATAAGGAAAGGCATAGGAGCAAGGAGGAAGCTCAAAAAGAAGGCAAGAAGAAGGGAGAAAGATATACAAGGGGAAGGTAGAGCGCCTGGTTCTGTTTTGTCTGTGGTGTTGTTCCCACAGTAATTTGAAATTCATGCGCTTCGTATGTGGAATAAATTCAAGATTTTGATTTGCTGCTACGTGTAGCGTCTTATTCCATCTCTGCCTTCACATGTGTGTGTGTCTGTGTGTGCAATTCAAGGTGTGAAATCGTACATAAAGGATAATAAAAGTGAAAAGCATGAGAGACTTCGTATTGCCCCAGTCGTTCCTTAAAGCTAAAGCAAACCAAAACAGTCTCACAAAATATTCAACTGTTTTTGACTTGTGGTATACTTAGGTTTATTAAGGCCCTCATGACCTCATGACTTAATGGAAGTCAGCTCTTAAATTGTTCAAATCGTATTTGATAAGAATTCTTGTATTATCTCAAAGTATCTTATTGAAAAGTATTACAGAAAATTCAAGGACTTTTTCCAAGAAAGCACGCCGTTTCCGACTCACTTTATACTTATTGATTATCACTAAAATTTGAATCATGTGTATCCTGTGTATTGAAGTGTCTCTCATTAAAACCTGTTACAGGTTTTCTTAAAGTTATTCTGGGAAAAGCAACTTGTGTTCAAGTCTCTGCATTGTTTTATTGCATTGTTACAAGTGTTCAAGCGGATTAAACTTTTTCTATATGGTTTATTTCTTTGCATGAGTCTTTTTGTGTACTGTGTGTTAAATAGTCCAGACTTTGTCGACTTTTCAACTCAGATTCACGTTTTGCAATCATTGAGAATTGTAGCTTGTAGCAACCAACAGTTGACAACTAATACTTGTTAATATCTTTTTGTTTTTTTAATTCTTTAAGTTTAAAATATTAAAATCGAAAAAACAAGGTTATAATCTTAGATTTCTTGAAAAGCTCCCTCACATTTTCAATCATCTTCGACTTTCTTTCACATTTCACAATTCCATACAAAAATCAGAAACATCATCAAAAAGAACGCATCAAGAAATATATATTTATAAATGGTGTTAAGACCAAGTTTTCTTAATTTCTAAATAGACACAGCCTTGTCATTTGCCTCGACAAGTAAAAATGCACATACATACATACAATAACACACACACATATACATACATACATACTCCTTTGCAAGTGTGCGTAAATTTCAATGGCTTTGCTCTTCTTTCAGCTATTCGAAAAGTAATTTATAGCATTTAACGCCCAACAGCACACTAGCGATTTCAACAATTTGCCTCAATGTCGCGTCGATAGCGTGTTATATATGCCCCCCTACCCCCCCTTCCCAAACACCCTTTTTGTCAACCACTTCGCCTCTTCCCACATTTCTTACCACATTTCCCTTGCCTTTAGTTCATTTCCATGCTGCAAAGCTTCATGACGCAGTTGTTTGCAATGGGCTTTTGTCGATGTCAGAGCGACTCTTGTTTTCAGATTTTTCAAATGATGCCGAAAAGTAGGCAACAGCACACACACACACACACAACAACAAGCAAATAAACATGCGCGAATATTACGAGCTGCTTGACTGCTGACATCGCGCTTTCTCTCTCTTTTCTCTCTCTGCCTCATTCTGTCTCTTTCCATTGCTCTTATCTGTTTCTTGCGCTGCCTTCGCACGGCAGCTGTGCGTTTATTTTTGGCATCGCCGCGGCATGCAGCATTTGGTGGCAACAGCGGCTGCGGCAGTCGGCAGGAGGAATACATGTCAATGACTTTACAGAAAGCGGAAACTCATAAAGATAAGTGTTGACATGGCTGCCAACTTGGCTAGGCTCTCTCTTTCATTCTCCCTCTCCCTCTCTCTCTCTCTTTCTCTCTCGCGTTCCTACTCTACAGTTTCCCCCTTTCCTTCCTGCCTTCTAAGTGGCAACTGTCGTCTCGTATTTGTGTCACTCCACCAACTTAAGAGTATGTGTGTATGTGTATGTGTGTGTGTGTGTGTGTGTGTGTGCGTGTGTATGTGTGTCGCACATCTCACACTTTTCACATAAGCCGAGAAACAGTTATTTGAGCATACAGAAATTGGTTGAAAATTAAGCGACGCCTTTAAGAACCTTTTAGCAACATTTTCCGAGCTAAAATCCCACAAAAGAATTAAACGCAAAAAGCTAAAAAAAAAAAAAACAGAATCGGTTTTCTCCATTGGTATTTTCAGCATGTCGAAGTTTGAACACCCTTGCAGAGAAATACTCCAGTTTTCTTTTAATATAAGTCGAAGTGTCATAAGTCGAACTAAATCGAGTAGCAATAAACTAACAAAAAAGACTTCCACACGTCGAAGTCTCCATAATTCGAATTTTTTCCTTGGATAATGGTGATTCGAGTTAGGTAAACTTGACTGTATGATAAAAATATTTTGTTTTTCATTTGATAGCTGATATTTGATATTAAATGTAAATATATTTGAGTAATGGATACAAATAATTGTTGATAATAAAAAAGATAATTATTTAAAAATTTAAAAGAAAAATACAATTGGGGATAAAAATAAAATTGTAAAGAAATATAATCCCTATTCTTCCATTTACATTGTTTCATATTTATTGTATTGTTCAATTGACAACGTCTACTGAAATTAAATTGATTCTACTCACTTTGAAGATAAAATGGAAAATATCGATTATATTGGTTGGGAATTCGCAAAATGCCTGAAAGCAGACATCACTCAAACTTCATAAATACATGAACATGAGTTATGATGGCAGAAGAAAGCCATGCCACAATTAATGGTAATAATGGTGCTACACACACACACACACACACATGCAGACCCAGATGTGTATTATTATTATTGCTAAAGCTATGCAATTAAGCCCGTATATGCTTTATATTCATGGCCCAAAACGAAACCACAAGGCGCCAATTGGCATCGAACTCTATTGTTGGTTGTGCGTTCGAGCCAGAGTCTAAGGGCAAGGCCAAAACCGAGAGAGAGAGAGAGAGAGAGATTGTCAGAATCAGAGTCTAATTAATGTTATCGCATTTCATGCATCACCGCTAATTGTTATCGATAAATAATGCAATGTCAGGCGGCAACAATTGTTATTGTTGTTTCTATTTCCTTAGCTTTAACTCATATCTTGTCACATTTGGTATATTTCAACTTATCAGCGTGCAACAAATTGTGGCAAGGGGCCAATCACTTTGCGTGTAAGGCTTATTATTATTGTAGCCACATGCGAGCGGAAACAATGAAAATGAAACGGAAATGCGTGTGGAAATTGAAACCGCTTGTTTTTTTTTATAGCTTTACCTTTAGTTTTTGTTTTCTTTCACGGATTAAACTAGCTGTAAATTCTGCACAGCAGGTGAAGCATTTAATGGGACACAAATGTGTCAATGTGACAATTTGATTGATTGATTAACGGCTTTAATGCAGATAGAAATATAGACACAATTACAATTACACAATCTACTTCAAATTTATTACTATTGTCAACTCTAGGAAAGTCATTTGATTTTTGGTAACTTAAAAGCCAACGAATTGTTTGAAGAATTCTTAGTTGAAGGAGATCTTCAAGAGAAAGTTAATTAGTTAGTTTATTATTAACAATAAAGTCCCTTTAATAATAAATAAAGAATACAACTTTTTCGAAAAAGAAGAAATTACTTAATGTAGAACCGAATAAATCTAAAGATACTAAGTCCAGCTTTAAGGATATAATTGATTTCTTAAAATCAAAAATTAGGACGAGCTTAACTGATTTCGATAAATTTATCAATTTTTATTTTCTCTGGTCTCTAATCTAATACATCACATGTCATTAAAGATTCAATGTTAGTATCTTAGAATCTCTCTATTATCTGTGCAGTGGTTATGCAGAAGTTATTTATTTTTGAATACCAGAAAATACTTAAAAAATACCAGCTATATCAGTTGCAGGGTTAAACGAAAGTGTGGGGCAATGATTAATATGCTGTGGCACGAACCTTCCTGCATGCGTCAAGTGCCACGAGGCTATTAAAACTCATTATGAAGTCATGTTAAATGAGGTTTTTGGCAGCACGAAAGCATTAATTAAAACTGAAAAATAAAATGCACATCATAAGCCGCCCCAAGCTATGCCTAAGACCCAACGCCGAAGTTATTAAATTAAGTAAAAAAGGAGCAAAAAACAGCAACAAAATAAAACAGCAAATGCACAAAAAGAAGCTGTCCAAAATAATTACGAGAGTCGAAAAAACTGCTGTGATTTTGTTGCTGTCCGAGGCAAACAAAGCAAAGGGCATAACAAAGAGTTATGCCTTGTCCAAAGGTGGAAGCATAAATTTAATGCGCCCAAAATGTAGGCAATGCTTCTAGCCAAAAAGAAGCCAAAACAATAACAACAACAACAGTTGGCAAAGCCACAGCGAAAGTATTAAAGCAAAAAGTTTATCTCCGAGAAAAACTCTCGCCGTTTTGGCTTTTTTGGCTAAAACTTTTCAATGTTGTTGCGATTGTTGTTGTTGTCGCGGTTGCATGATACGGAAATTTTTGTGGCTCGCAAACTTTTTGTGGCCAGCACAAAAAGATACAAGCTAGAGATAAAAAGATACACACAATCGCACACACACATGCATATGCAGCTTCAACTCGAAAAAGAGTATTTAGCCGTAAGTGGTAATAATTACGAATCCGAATGAATTTTGGCTGGATTCTCAGTTGTTCGGTAGCGTCTGCGACTCGTTTGCAGTTACGACCACACGAACACACACATGCATACGTATGAGTTAATTAAGTTTAATTGGATTAAAATTATACAAAGTTATACGTAAGCTCTGCTGAGCGCGGACAAGCGACGCATTTATTAAAAAAAACGCCTTATACTTTATTAAGGTTTATTACCATAAAAAATCATACAGACGTTTGAATATACTCTTACAAATGTAAGTGTTCATGTTTATTAGTTTCTTATTTAAAAGGTTTTGGAAATAACATTGTTGCACCAGATATAATTGATTTTAAAATGTAAGCAATAAATTATAAAATGAAATAATTTCATATAAAATATAAACAAATATAACGGAAATTTATGTTGAATCACAGCTTGATGTAAAATATGGATACTTCCCAAGCAAGAACTAAACTAAATCCCCAAACTGTTTGCAGAGTTTCTCCTAGATAAAACCGCTTTTCAATATCCTGTACGCATATACTATAAGTTTTAAAAGTTGTATTGCTTTACAATTTTGTTTGCTTTCTTTTTTTAACACGTTTTCCAAGACCTTTTATTTTTTATTTTAAAAATCAGTTTCCTATTTGTCAGTATACCTTGTCTATTCGCCAGTTGCCCTTACGGCAGTTTTCCAAGCTGATTCTTTAACAACTAAATCACAACCTGATTATGAAAATCGCTGCACACTTTCGGGCTGATTGCGGCAAGGCAACTGCAGCAAAGTTTGCCAGGCCAATTAAATTTTTCCATTCGCTTTCTCCCCAGCTGCGCTTAATGCAAAATTCTATTAGGCCAACAGTAATGAGTACATCAGGTTTTCATTAACAAGCCAACTAATTTGAGTGGCGTCTTGCAGTTTAGAAAATGTCGCCAAGGGGAAAACTCCCTCGTTTCTTGTCGTTGTCGAAGCAGAATGCCTACATTTCTATTATTTTTTATATATGTATATATATAGTATTTTGTTTTTTGGTTGCATAAAAGCTAAAACACTCCCTGGTGCACTGTTGTAGGGCGATAACTGAAGGTATGCTTTAATTTGATGACACCAGGCGATTGTCGTCTCGTCTCGCTCGCTCCGCTTTTGGGCCTTTATTGAAATATTATGCAACAAAGTTGATGAATTTTTAGCTCGACAAACTTCAGCGCTGCATGGGGACTGCGCATTAAGCGAAACTTGCCTCCTATAGGGCGAGCCCTTGCCACATGCCCCATTGTATCAGGTGTTTACCGAATCCAACAGCGAACAACGAAAAGCAAAAGAAAAAAATATTATAATAGCAATTGAGAATTGCTGATGAGCTTTGCCTGCCAACGATGACGACGAAGACGACGTGGACAAGAAGAGGAATGCTCGCCAAGACATACCAGGTAACCCCCCTCCCCACACCTACCACTGTCTCCTGAACCCTGCCCCTTGCTAACCCACTATAAACTGTCAAGTCGCTGGCACAAAAATGCAGCAACAGCAGGGCGCATAGGCAGTCGGAGTCGGGCCTGAAGCTGTAGCAAAAGAGTCGCTCTTGTCTTTGCACAGACTTGTTGTCGAGGGAGCATTTTAATTATTCAACATTGTTGACAAAGTTTCAGCTGTGACTGAGCCAGCTAAGGAAAAAGAGAGACAGCCTCAGAAAGAGAGTGAGAGAGTGAGATAAAGCAATATGATTTGCTGCTTGAGCAGTCAAAAGTTTTGGGTCACAAAAATTGGTCTACAACAAGAGCAATCTGCGGCTGTTGACAGTGCAAAAAGCCAAGGGCTCCGGAATTGCCAGAGCTATGACCTGAGTTTTAGCTGAAGTATGGGGATATAAATAGGGAAATGTTACTGCGCTTCGCTTATCAAATTTTTATGACTAACATCAAGTATACCCAGAAATTTCAGCTTGAAATATTTTTAAATAAAATAAGAAAAAAATGTATGATAAAATATAAAATGAAATATTTTAATCAGCAGTGTTTTAGCAATCTTTGAAAATGTTGCTTTTGTAAAACAACATATATATCAGAGATGCTGAAATGTCAGTTATAATTTTTCTGACATATTTACGGAGTCACTAAAATCAGCTGTAATAAATTTATTCCCAATTTCAACAAAATTATTAATATTAATGATAATAGTAGATAATTAATTTTTCTATACAACAATTAAAATCATTTGAAATGTATTTAAAGATTTAATTATGTATAAACTTAGTATAAATATTTGAAATCAATTGTTGCTTGATTTTAGGAACATATAAATTTTTTTTTATTTTTATTTTTTCATTTTCATGTATGTTTATGTATGTATACACGTGAAAATGTATATTTTTTATTTTAAATATTTCCTCAGTTTAAATATTTTATTTTTTCCTAGCAACTAACAAATAAATACAACGAAAAAGGAAAAATTTTAGAATTTGTTTGTTATTATTAAATATTCTCGTAGAGAATTTGCGATTGAATCTTTCACTTTTATCCATTTAAAATTCATATTCTTCGTTATCAGCAACAGCTGTAAATATGTAGTTTATGCAGTTATAAAAAAAAAACAAAAAAGGAGATGAGTCTTGGTCATACTTTTTGGTTGTTGTGGAATTTGCCTCACAGTTAACTGTTCAATATTCCATTTATCGACCGGACGCGCCTCACTGAAAGTCCTGTCGTGTCCTTTGCCATATCGTCCTGTAATTTAATTCTTTTACAGTGACCCAAAAGCCACAGCTATGGCCGCAAACCGATGACGATGTCGATGTGGATGTTGGTTGTGGATGTTGATGCCAATGTCGATGCTGTTGCTGTTGCAGATGCATTTGCAGCTGCAGCAAAATGTGGGAGCAACATTGCAAGCGATGACGACGTCGTTGAGCTAAGTGAAGCGGACGGCCGCACAGTAGGTTGAAAAGCACGGAAGCACGGTGGGGTCAATGGTGGCTCGTTTGGTGGTTGGGTGCTCACATGGCTGCAATTTTTTTGTTTGGGACGGCGCGCTTCAATAATTCTGTTTGCAGTCACACACCCATACATGCACACACGCAGACACACACACACACACACACATGTAACCACACAGCGCAGCAAGCATATTTCGAGTGGCTTCTGTCGACTGTGTGCAAAAGACAAAAATGCCAGCAAACTGCAGCCCAAGTCAACAACAACAGCTGCAACAATATTGCTTGTGTGTGTTGCTGAAAAAATTACAATGCAATTGTTTGCCATTGGCACCCAGTAAAAGACGAGGCAAACGAAACGAAGCCAAGCCAAAAGTCGACCAGAACCGGAACCGTACCCGGACCACACAGAGCAGACATTGGCCATTGGCACATTCCCTTTGCCACTTACACAGACCAAACATACGTACATACAAGCAAATATCAGGGCAGGGGTCATTATCGATTTAAAGTCCTGCACTTTTATTATCAACTAATTGAAACTGTATTCCAGGCTAAAGACTGCCTTGTTAGTGAAGAGAGTGCAATTGCTTTGTGTGACTTGAGGCGCCTTTCAGTTCAATCCTCTTGCCAAAGACTGACTACTGTATTCGTTTGAATGTTTGATGGTTCGGTTTGCGGAAATATAAAAGTTATTTAAGTTTCATACTTCTTTACATTTTAGTTTCTATAATTTTAGCTTGATTCGGAAGCAGTGAACAAATTAATAGAAAAAATATAAAATCTTAAGACTTTTATTTATTAAATAATTGTATGTACCTTAAATCAAGAAAAAATTGATACCCATTAAAAAATCTAAAAAATGAAGCTTGAATAGTTTAGCTGATAAGTTCACATATTATTTATAGATTAGATAGATTACTTAAAGTTATTTTCTTGTTCTTTTCATTACTTAGCTAATACATTATTTTGCTGTTAGCTTATCATGCACGTTCGTGTCACGACACGTGTCCAACTCCACTTTGCACGCAGTTACTTAAAAATGTGCGTATGACTGTGTGTTTGTTTGTGTGTGTGCGAAAAAATGACACACACATACGTAGACACGCACTCAATGTGCATATTTGAGCACATGAGCCGCAACACTTACATCTGTGCGCTACTCCCCTTACCAAACTCCACCCTCCCCAATCAACCCCAACCATGCGATTACCCTCCATTATCATCTGACTGTCCCCTGCCCCTCTTTCTCCCCTCCGCCATATTGCCACAACTGCTTGGCAGCGGACCAAACAATGAGGCTTTTGTATGCGACAGCGCGTTTGCCTTTTTGTTGCGGCGAAACACACACATACACACACACACACACATATACGGCCATTGTTTCGTATTGAACCACAGACGTTACTCGGGGCTGGGGGAAGAAAGGGGGCTGCTGTCTTGACTATTTGCCGCCTTTGCCCGGCGTTTTCATTTGCGCTTCAAATCTAAGAATAATAGCTGCCTTGATTACATTCACGCCGCTTTATGACAAACGAAAAAACAACAGCAACAACAATAACAACAATGAAAATGCCAACGGCAACAATGAGATGTTGCACAGTGTTATTAAAAATTTTGTTAACAACTTCAATTTCTAGGATCCAAAATGCAGCATACAATTTTGCTTGCCACATAACTTATATTCAAACTCAAAAATAATGTAAATAAATATTTATTTAATTTCAATGTGGATTCATCTGGATAAACAACTAAAAAAATAATGAAAAGATTTATTTAAATAAAATATTAATTCGATTTGATAAAGTTGCAGAAAAAAAGCTTAAATTGACATAAACTTTGATTGCTTTCAAAAGTCAAAATGTTTTTTTTTTTAAAATTTGATAATAAGTAAAATTCTATGAAACAATTTAAAAGCATATGTAAATGTAATAAAAATTCATAAAAGGCAATACAATTATTTATGTGGATAGAGTAAAATACAACAGTACGAGAAACTTCGTTGTAATTTTCTTTAGCTCTAGTTCTTATTTAAGGTATCACAGAAAATCTTTGCAAAAATTGCAGATAAATATTTGAATTTATATATTGAATAACTTTATTATTATTCCTTTGACTGCCATTGTACCACTGTGCATTGTATGGCTGCCAAAATGAAAATAAATGAAATTAAGTGGCATGTTATTCTTTGTGTGTGTGGCATGAGGCATGTAGCACATATATGTACAAAATTGCCAGGCTTCAACTTAAGCCCACTGTTAAGGCCTGTTTAGCATTTCAAGTGTTAATTGTGTGCGAACAACAATACCAACAGCTGACAGACAGATGAACAGACATCAAAGACAGCCTCTCAGTTTTGCGGCATGTGGCAACGCTGTGATTTGCTCAAGTCTTACTTGCCACAGAACTTTAAGTGGATCACAGGATCAGAGACGGGGGTGAAAGTGTACTTGATTGAATCTGAGTGCAGTTGAGTCTGGACCGGGTCAAAGGCTGTGTGCTGACACACACACACACACGTTAAATTGAAATTCAATTATGCAACAAGCAACAGCAGCAACAAAAGGCAACAATAGTCAACTTTCTTTGTGGCATGGAAAAATTTTAATAATTTCTTATGGCTGCTTCCGCTTTGCCACCGCTGTTCCCAATGGCAAATCAATTTGCGCTTTACATAAAAATCAACAAAAGACTCAAGCAGCTAAGTTGTTGCTGTATGTGCGGGTGGCAGGGGCAGGGGCAGGGGCAGGATCAGGGTCAGGGGGAAGGGGGCAGAGGGTGAAGCTCTTCGAAAATCACAGCACATAACCCATTAACCCCACGTTGCCCAACTACTTACAATATGCATGGATGGGATGGAATGGGACTGAATTGGAGGATGGAGAATATCGAGCAAGCGGCAACAAAAGGCGATTTTCATACAATATTCTTTGACTGTCGTTGTCGTCATCATCCTTGTTGACGTTGTCGCATTTACATAATGAATTCATATGTTTAATAAAATCTACACGTGAGCATGAATACTCGTATACACGCGAATGGAAGCCGAGCGAGCGAACACAAAAGGCCAACACAGCCAGAAACTGGCAACTGCGATTCTCGCTTCTCTCTCGGAGTCTCGAATCTGAATCTGAATCTGAATCGCAAAACAAAAAAAAACATGCACACACACACACAAGAAAGTTATAGTTAAGTCTTCGACTGTGAGATACCCGTTATTCAATTCGGATATATGTTCATTTTATCTTTGTATGTTACTTTCAGCAGCATGTGCTGATTAAGAACGGAAAACAGCCATAAGTAATATTATATTTATTCAATCTTGATGAGATTAGGTAAAATGTTTGATAATGAAATAAGAAAACTTTCAATGCTAAAAAGAGTGTTCTATCCTAAAAACTGTTGAAGTGGCGACGAATTTCGCGTGAGTTGCGTTGTGTTCAAAGAAGTTTTTGTCTGTAAAAACGGCTACATACATATATTGCAACGAGTTCAATATACCACTCTACTATATTAGTAACGGGTATGGAAACTTGAACAGAGTGCAGCAGCGCACAAAAGTATGCTAAAAAAGTGTATACCTCTCCTCTCCTTCTTCTTCTTCTCCATCTTTGTCATTTTTTGTATCATCTTTTCTTTCAGCATTTCAATAGTTTGGATGATGACAAAGACGATGCTGATGACTGCAGCTTTACAAATGATAAAAGTGTTTCACTGTTCAGATATGTACGAACATATATATAAGTATATTGTATATTTGTATATATGTGAAAATTTAGAAAATGCACTTTATTGCTTGGGGTTGACTTACTTGTTGTCGTCAACAAATTAAAATCATATTTTTTATGCATATTATTTCTATGCATTTTACTTTAAAATAACTTTCAATTGTTATCAACCAACTTAACATTTAAATTAAATGCCTCTCTCTCTTTCTCTTTCGAGACAGCATTTCATACGTTTCAACCTGCTCACAAATCACATTAATAAAAAACAATCGCTCTGCATTAGCCTTCATTGTTCTAAGCAAAAGTCTCATAATTCAATTGCTGATTTTTGGCAAATTATCGATACTTTAGTGCATTAATGGAGAAAGATAAGGAATGTGGAGAGCGAAAGGAAAAGAGACAAGAACCAAATAAATTTTGCGCATTAACCAAGAAAAAGTTTTCAACAAATTTTCCACCACAAAACTGTCTCGGAAAAAAGTTTAAATGACCCAATCTCTAAAAATACACGACAATTGTGTGTACGTGTGTGTGTTAAGGAAAATATTGTGCCGTTTGTTGGAACGAAGGGAATGGGAATGATAACAACAGTGCAATACATGAAAAGGCCAAGCTATGTTGCCATGTGAAAACTCTTTTGGACACTGCGGTCTGAGATGGGCCAGTAGTAACTGGGCTTGTTGTGCCGAAGCTATTTCGAAACTTGGTCAAGTTGTTGCTAGGCCACACACACACACAAACACAGAGACACACTCATACAATAGCAGTCAATTGCCAATTGTGATAAATTGTACTTTTAAGCAATTTAAACCCAAAAACGAAAAAAAAAATAGAGCAAAGTTAAGGCTAAGCAAACCGAAACTGAAGCGGCCCTCATCAAAGTCAGTGTCAAGATACCAAAAAGGTTGGCTCTTATTAGGGCAAGCTTTAGCTTTCGAATACCCTGTAACTGAAAGAGTAAAAAAAAACAATATTTAAAAAAAACTTTTGTTTAAAATAATACTGTTGTTTGCCTATTTTCTTAATATTTTTTTTTGAATTGCTCCTATTTAATTAAATTATAATCAAAGTTGTAAAATAATAATAAAATATATATAGTCGCTAGTCATAAACTAACGATTACATTTATATACTCTGATTATCGGATCTTAAAACTAATAATTTTAATTTTTACAGGGCATCTTGTGGGCAACCAGATTGGCAACATTTCGATCGTTTTCAGGATATGTAAAACTACTTTACTAATAATGCCTCAATTGTGCAACATTTTGAGGGCGGAGCTCGTCTCCGGCTTATTGCATAGGGTCCATCGGCATTTCTGAGGGGTTGTTAGGTGATTTTGGGTTTAGGTCTCCGTTTCGGTTGGTTTTTTCTTCTTTTTCTTTTGATTTTGGCTCCACATATGTATGTATGTATGTATGTTTGGCATTACCCTAGTTAAGCGTACACAACACTCGTCCAACAGAAATTTTTCTGTATTTTGTGTTTATTTTTTTTTGCTTGTTGTTTTTGGTATCTTGAGTATTAATCCTAATTGAAGGGAAATCCCTTGATGGACACGCACACAGCCAAAGGGGGTGACACAGTGTGTGTGTGGAGAGTTGGAGCGGTTAAGCGGTAACCCTTTTTTCTCTTTTTTTCTGTTGTTCCAACTTTTTGGACTGCCCGAGTTCTTTAGTTTCTGCTATTTTATGACGCTTTGTGTTTTCTTTTCTATTTTTTTTTACTTTCGTTTTTCTCTTCCTTTTTTTTCTTTGCAATTTCAGAGAAGTAGCGCTTAAGGAAATCTGCTGTAAAGGGTTGCCCCATGTGTGCGTGTATGCGTGTGTGTGTGTGTGGGTGTGTGTGTGTGTGTGTGTGTGTGTGTGTGTGTTGCAAGAATTGCCAACATGTGGCGCAAGATAAATGCGTAGCGTCTCAAAATTAGCTTCGTCTATCAGTTTGTCTCGCACTCCTCTCTAATATTTTGGCAGCTTTGCTCAAAGATTTACACGATTTACGAAAGGAAAATGATTCCCAATTTTGTTCAGCACCAACTTTAAAGACAAAAAGAAAATATAAGCAAAATCGACAATTTCCTTTGAAAGTCAGCAAGCGAAAGATCGTTTATATTTAAGCTTAAAAGCTGATTGTGGTCAGGCTGACAAAAGCTAACTGTCATACGTAGATTAAATTAATGCATTAGTTTGTGGAGAGCATGCTGTGAAAAGCTCATAATTATGTCTAATTGCATTTGAATCAAGGCTGATAATTGCTCACTGCTATATGCGCTCAAATGAAAAGAGAAAGTAAAAAGCAAGTTACGGACACTCATAAACTTGAACACAAACAAAGGCGTTTAGCAAAACTCGACTAACCAATATCCTGTACTTAGCTTTTAAAATTGTGGCTTCTCTAAAATATATAGAAAGACAACTTGTATCTGTATCTGTGTTAACTTATTAATTGCGGTATCAAATCAAATATTTCCTTCAATACAATGATTTACATGTGTTTTGAAAAACAGATTGTCTTACAGTTGCCTATATCCTTACTTTCATTTATTTTCTCTTTACAGGGTATAACAATGCGCAAATAGACGTTTAATGATTCCCTCTTGTCATTAGATAAAGGTGGCTTATAAAAACATTATTTCACAATGCAGGTGTTGAAGGTACAAATTTGTTTGTATGTGTCTGCATGTTTGTGTTGTGCTTGATGTGTGTGTGATATGTGGATTGTATACCAGTTGCCGACCATGCGGGCTTCTGCTCATTTGTTGGCTGCCACACAGATCCCAGATCCCAGAACGAAGGCATTTCATGGCGACTAACGAGCAACATGGGCATAGCTAACTCATCCCACCCCATCACAAATAGAGAAAAAAGAAAACCCACCTTTTGCTTTCATTTCCTTCATCCTTCCCCCAAGCAGACATTCAGGCAAGTGAACAACACACTCCCTTCCCTTCCCTTCCCACCTCTCTTCATACATGTAATTATGTTTAGGTGTGCATAATTTTTACCCCGGTTGGGGTTTATATATATACATTAAATAATTGTCAGCTGCTGGTGCTGCGTAGCCAGCCATAAAAATGCCATTGATAAGGCCAACAACAATAATAAACATACTCTAACAATGGCACATTAGACAGGTGCTACCAGCAAGTGTTACTGAGACCGATATGACAAAATTTCAATAGAAAATCTATGAAAAAATGCATTTGACTTTACTTTTTCATTTTGTATTTTATTTTTTATTTCTTATGATTTGATCCCTAGCGTTGTTGAATACATTTTAGAAAAATTATTAGTTGTTATTATATTTAAAAAAACAAATGTATTCAAACTATTTTGTATGATTTTTTATTCAATTTAACAATTTAATATTCAATCGCGAATTTTTCTTAAGTTCGACATAACATTTTCAGATGACTATTGAGACTATTGCTGACTTTAACTGAAGTAAAAGTATATACTCTTGATTCATCTCAAATACAGCTGGTTACACATTTAGAAAGTAAAGTAATCAAAAGCTGCTTAAATTTGGACTCTCGTGACTTTTGTAAGAGAGCTAACATTCTTCAAGCAAAGCTGGCCGCCTTAAATGAACTTTAAGTAATAACAAGCTAGTTGACTTTTTGAGGCAGCTGGAAATACTGCAAGACGTTCAGCTTTGCTTCTGACCGAAGACTCTGATTGAGCTGAAAGACGCTTTATGAATAAGCTAATGGCCTCCTCAAAGTGCCTCAACTTCAACTGCAGCTGGTCACACTGTACACTTTGAAAATCAGAACTCAATAAGTATTAAATATTGCCCGCTGTTTGCACTTAAGAAACGCAGCCACAAAGTTTGTTGGTAATTCTGAAAATGCTTTAAACTTGGCCCTCAACTTGATAACAACTTTCTGTTAACTTGTTCTCGTTGTTGTTGTTTTCGACCAAATTCGATTTAAGTTCGGATTCTTTCGGTTCACCTTTTTAGACATTTTCCGCTATCCGTCTATGTTTTGCCGTTTTGCCTTTGAGCTCGTCATTCGTTTATTGCGGCAAAGTTTGTGCCCATTTCTTACGGCTCATCTAATTTGTGGGGCGCGTTTATGACAAACGTTGGGCAAATCGAAGAAAAACTTTGATTGTCTGCCACACAGGCAAGGCTACAGTTCAGTGTTGCAAGATTGGGACAGGGAGCTGGAAGGAAGTTGTGCAAATAACGAAATGTCTGCATATTTTGGCACATTATTCAAATTGCCATTATGCACGCGTCTCGTCCGGAAAGTATGCCACTAGCAAATGCAATGGCAAATGGCAAATGGCAAACGGCAAATGGTAATAGGAACAGCCGCATTCCGGACTTAACAGTCCACGGTCCGCGATCCGCAGTCCGTTGTCGGTAGTCCTTGCTGTGGACTGCGGCCTATTATGGCGGCCACAAATGCAATGCAGCAGCGCCAACATCGATATATACGAGGGCTGACTGATAAGTTAATGGCCTACGTAGGAACAAGTAACTTTCTTAATAAGGAATGTGCCGAAAAGAAAGTGCATGTGTAATTCAAAAGTGATTGTTTCTTTTCACTTTTTAAATATATAAATAAAACAAATATTAGAAATAAATAAAATAATCCATCAACTGATGACTGCTTCAGTTTTATGAACAGGTAAATTCAAAAAAAATATATATATTTATAAAAAAGCACACAGTGATGTTTTGGTAAATCGTCGTTGGTAAACCAATAAGCCGTTGTACCTAAGAGCTAAAAGACTCTTTTTTTTTTAAATATAAGAAGTGTAATACAAACGGTTACTAGTAAAGACGACAAATGAAGTATAAAATAATTGTATGAAATTCAAAAAGAATAAAGTTTATGTCTATGCTAAATTTAAACTCTGGGCCCTCGCAAGAGCTGCAACTTTTTCTGGAATGTAAGAATTGCAAATAGTTTTCTTAACAGTAATTTTAAAATCTGTACGATACATATTTATAGAAAAGTCTGCTTTCATTTTGGAAAACAAACTCATAACATACTTTGACATGTTGTTTACTCATCGAGTAGAGAGTAAGTACGGGAAATTATTTGATATCTTACAAACAAATCGAGGCATACGATACTAGGAACTAAAAAAATGTATTAATTTTAAGGACATTGGATAATCTAACAAATTGGATAGTATAAACAAATGCGAATCCAATTTTCAGCTTTCCTCTTGGACCAACAAAATCTCAGCCTACCCTCGACTATACCTGTACCTATAGCAATAGCAATAGCGATACCCCAACAACATCGACCCATTTACAGTGTTTGTAAAGGCGGCGGCAATGCGACACTGCAACAAAATGTGGCGCCCCACAAAAGAATGCAACGCTTTTCGTTTCGTTTAGTTTCGCATCACAACGTTTCGCTGTGTGCCACACGTAGAGTTTAGAGAGAGTTCATTATCGCTAATAAAATGCAACCGGCCAAAAAGCCGTAACGATGCCGTGCAACAAATACGAGAATGCCTTCCCTCTCTCTATATCTTTATCCCTTTCCATTGTTGTGTGTTTGTAGTGCGACTAGTGTGCACATAACCTCAAAAACCTTTACGCTGCGTGCGTAGGGTTGCCAGGTTGCCAGGCCATCACTCATTAGGTCCGTTCGCCGTGCGCATTACAAATTTAAATTGTATGCATGCCGTTGCATGTCCCCCAAAAAATAAAATACTATAAGCTCGAAAGGAACAACAAAAATATATTAAAAGAATAAACTTGTCGCATATTATTTATGAGTCGGTTTTTGTGTGCGACGCGACACGACGCTTAAAAATGTTAAACACGTAAAAAGCGTTGCATGTTTTTTTTGTTCTCTTCTTTTCTTTTTTCGTGGTGGGTGGAGGGGGTGGGGCAAGTTCGCGTCTTGCAGCATTTGGCAGTGCCACATGCTGTGCAACCGGACTAGGCTCAAGATTTATGAGTACGGTCATTGGACAGACAGAAAGGCAGAGAGACAAGCAGACAGACAGATGGAAGGAAAGTCACGTTAGGACGTTGAAAGTCTCCAACTGAATTCTGACGTTGATTAGATGAGATTGTGGACATGTCACAAACTATGTATAAATAGCTTAAGAAACAATGGACTGCCAACATACGTTCTATAATTTTCTAAAATAACTCCATTATTAAATCTCACTCAATTAGAAAAAAACCCAATTGTATTAGATTCTTTAAAAAGGCGCTTCCCGGGCTGATAAATGGTTGCGAAAATTATTTTATATAACTTAAATTTTTGGTGAATATAAGTTAAACTTTTGTCCGATACGCCCCAAAAGTCGTTTGAAAAATGTTACTCAAAAGTTAATCAAACATTGTATCAAAGACTTTGAGTAACAAGAAACTCACTTCCACAGGTTAAAAACAGCTGGAAAACTAAGATAGAAGCATTGTTAAATACAAATTGAATAGGACCTCCTCCTAATCACTTGAATATGACAACCCCATAAGAGAGTTTTCTATCGCCCACTTCTCACAAACTAGAGATTTCATTATTCTGAAATATAGTTTATTTACTTATTGTATTTTGTAGCCGACAAAATTTGGGGCCTTTAATTTATAGTCCCTTTAATTGATCAAATTTGTTGTTTAATTTGAATCTTAGTTTAGATGAGGGCCAAAATAAGAGTCAGATATGGTTATGTATATGGAATATAGAGAATCATCTAAAGTGAACACTCCTTCTGGAGTTAAAAATTATAGGAAATTTAAGAAATGAATATTTGTATTTCCAATATCAAACAGTGTGTCTTGCTAATAAATTTATTATAAATTACGCAAATGCAAAACACAGTTATACTTTTTATTAATTATATCAAATCGAAGCGAATTTCGATTTCAGTTACGGATTTGTTTCATTTAGTGATTTCAAATGGAAAATCTTTCTAAAGAGATTAAAATTCGAATGAAAAATAAAAATAAATATTGTATTGAGACACGATGTTTACACCTTAATCATATAATTCAAATAAAGCTTGATTAAACTGAAACTAACCGTTATACGTGAATCGGTTACTAAACGGTTATGACAATTTAAATAACTTCGGTTTTTCAGTTTCGGGATGATAACAAAGTTTTGTTACGTTTACGGTTTCAGTTACGGTTAACAATTTTAATCGGTTAATACCGGTTAACGGTTGCGGTTTCAGTTAAAGTTGTAATTTCAGATCGTACTGTCTATCAGAGGAACTGCAATTGAATTGATCTGCCATCTAAGCCGATACAAATGAAAAACGGATTTCGCTTTCGGCTCAATGCGTTTAATTGGAAAGAAATTTGTTTTCAAAGCTTACCTTACGCAGCATATCGTCGAGGGATTCCACGTCGAGACCGGCGTAGTTGTTGTTGAATTGACTGGAGCAATTGGACGAGGTGCTCGTGTAGCGTTTGCGTCGCCCCAAAGCGGGTGAGTTGACCAGCGAACTGGGGCCGCTGGAGCTGACATAGCCCATCAATGGATACAGCGAATGATGGGCCGGCAGATGTGGCACATGCCCTATGGTCGCCGGATGATGATGCGACGATGCAGCGGCGGCAACAGCTGCCGATGAGCAACAAACGGAGAGACAAGTATTTGGCGGAGTTGATGGTGCAGAATGTTGTTGTTGTTGCTGTTGTTGTTGCTGTTGTTGCTGCTGTTGTTGTTGCTGCTGTTGTTGTTGATGACGCACTGTGGCAAGCGGGGAAGGCGGCGCTGTGTGATGCATTTGCAGCGCATGATGATGATGATGCAAATGTCCATGACCGCCATGATGCAAATGATGATGATGATGCAAATAACTGGCCTTTGCCGGCGAACTGTTGCCCGAGGAGCTCGTCGAGGTGCCAGCGGTGACCGATTCCACAATATTCCCGACACTTGAACTGGAGATGGAACCAACTGCAGATGGATTCGCCGAGGCGGCGCCACTTAAATCGTTGCCAGTTGTTGTTGTTGCTGTCGCTGTTGTTGTGCTGCTTGTAGCGGAATTTGAGTCAAGAGACATTTGGACGTTTTGATCGCCGCTGTGGCGTTGCAAGTGTCGCGAATGAAGTTGCAACTGATGTTGCTGCTGATGATGATGTTTGTCCGTTGTCGACGCATCCACCAACATCAGCGTCGTTCCGGCCGCTTCCATTTGAGACGCCACTTTCAAGCTTTGCGTTTCTTTTTGCCTTCTTTTTTGTTTTTGTTTTGTTTTTTTTTTTTTTGATATGAATTATGTAGCGTTTTCACTTCATTTTTTGTATTGTATTTTATTTTATTTTGTGGTTTGTTTTGTCACTCATTAAACACTCAACGCTCAAAAGTATGCAATGCAATTTTGGCACTCGACTCTGCGGAAGGCAAAATAAGAATTGTTGCATACTTCACAGCTGCTGTTGCCAGTTTCCAGTTGCCCCGCCCCTTTTCCCCTTTTCCACTCTTCACATTCCACCTCAACTGTGTTGCCGTCGTCTGTGCGTCTGGCGTTGCAAATTTATGTTGCAGTTGCGATTGTTTGCTTTTTAATTGCATGCCGCATGCTGCATACATTTAGGCGTCACCCACATGATTAATGGCTCCCCGGAGAGTCTACAGCGGGAGGGGTGGGGGTCAGCAGATAGGGGCAAAAGGAGTAGCTTCTGGGTCGGTGGTGTTAACCGCAAATGCGCTGCAGTAACTGAAACAGTTAAAAGCAACTTCGGCTGCAACAGCAACGGATTGTTGTCATTTGCCACTTGATGGGCTCAAATCGAATCGAAATGACAAGCGCCATAAAGCAGACAACAAATAAAACTATAAATAAATGCAGCTGAATGCATAATAAATAAATGCGCAAATGTCAATAGCTGCGAATAAAAAAAAGCACAATAATAAATAAAATAGGAAAAAAATATAGCAATTTCAGCAAGCACAACAACAGCATACCCAA
Source organism: Drosophila rellima (assembly GCA_035043635.1). Classification (NCBI taxonomy): domain Eukaryota; kingdom Metazoa; phylum Arthropoda; class Insecta; order Diptera; family Drosophilidae; genus Drosophila; species Drosophila rellima. Next base: position 1,716,254 of record JAWNMV010000134.1, on the reverse strand, counting down.
CATCATTAAAAAAAAAAACAAGCTGCTTATACAAACAAGAATATTCGTCTTATATATATACATATATATTTATTTAAATACTAACAAGACAAGTTTAAAAAAAAATACAAAAATTAATGCACTTTCAATCGAGATTTATTCTCAATTTTTAAGATGATTTGAATTTAGAGGCAATTTTTAAACGAAAGCTAAAAAAAACATAACCAGATTTTGACCCCAAAACAAAGAAATTTGTCTATAAAATGGGTAAAGAAACTTATTATTCTATGTAGACAGAAACTAAGCATTTTTTATTTTATTTTATACCTATAATACTTATAAGTATTATAATATTTAATACTATAAATATTAAGCTGATATGCTAAGTATTTCTGCTTTTAGCTAATTAGTGAGTCTATTTTAGAGCTAAAACATTTACATTAAAGCTAACTTATTTTATTAGTTGAATTAATAAGTTCCCTAGATAAACCTCAATAATTATTGGTACAGGGTATCAAACCATATTTAACATCATGAGTGTGATTCCCAAATTAAATTCATTGGTTAATTGGATTTACTTTAATTGCACCTGATACACGAGCAAAAATGAAGAATAATTGCAACTAAAACTGATATAAAGCAAATAAGTTTAAAAAAAATAAAAAAAATTCAAAGCAAACCCAAACACAGTAAATAAGATTTTAAAATTAGTCAATCATTTGCCAAAGCCATTATTGCACTTGCAAAAGATTAACAAGTCGATGATTAGTGATTAGATGACGAGTGGTTCTTAGTTAGTTGCATGGCAAATTAACCGAATAAGTTTAAAATTGCAAAAAATTATAGCATACATATATTGCAGGTCAAAATGTCGCAATATCTCTATTAGTATGTTTGTGTGTAAGCCCGTTCGTTATTGTTGTTGTTGTTATTATTATTATTGTTGTTGTTGTTGCTTTGCTGCTGTTTACCATGCTGCCACACGCTTGACTTGCTTGACCAGACCCGGGCTGACTAGCTGAACGTAACGCGATGGCAATTTACAACAAAGAGCAATCAATTCTGGAGCATAAATAACTCAATTTCAAGCATTAGCCATTGACTGACTGGACCCGCTTCTCCACATTCTCCTTATTTGCCTGATTCTCCTCTTGTTTCTGCGGCTCCTGCCGCTGCTGCCTGGCATCAATAAATAAGCGAAGGATTCAAGTCAAGAGTGAAGAGCAGCTGTCTGCTCAACTGGACACTAGACACTGGACACTTTCGAGTTTGAATATGGCAAATGGCTAATACGGATAACCATGGTTAAAATGGTGCGGCATTCGTGCCAATTAGTGACTGAAGCTGTCTCCATTGCGTTTAGCCTGCTTTAAAATAAAAACAAAAAAGATTTAAAAAAAAAACACAAATAGTTCAGGAATGAGGCAAGGTTGTATATCGAGATCTAATTTCAAGCTGCAGCAGAGCCAGCGTCGAGAAATTCGACACAGCAGCAGACGGAGGCGACACCAAAGTGCCAGGCGACATGTTTGGCAGGCGGCTGGATATGTCTACGTTTTCAGACCCTGTGCTTATAAGCTACAAAGGGTCTTTTAAGTTTTTCTAAAGAAAACCAGCTATCTTCAACTACATAAAGTTATTATTGACGTTCTTGATCCGCATTAACATATCTAAAATGCTTAAATAAAAGGCTTGAAATATCAGACCTCACAGAAACGAATAACAACAACAATTTAAAAGTCACGGATTGGAAACTTAATTAAAAAATATATATTTTTTTAACCGGATAATAAACACCAATGACATTTGGGTTTAGTTCTTAGGCGATTCATAGAGCCCCTTAAGCTAAGATTTTGGTTCAAACCAAGGGTTTAATTCAATACAAACAAATAATTGTATAATTATAACTTTTCTTTGACTTTTAATATCAGTTAAATGAAAAATGAAAGCTTTGTAAATAATCTAACTTATTTCAATGATTTACATATGACTTATTTTTTTATGAATATTTTTGAAAGTCTACTACTAGAAGAGCATAAAAACAAGGTGAACGTTTCGGGTTCAAGGAATAAATAATTATATTCGCAGCCTTGATTTAAATAATAATTATTTATTTATTTAGTTTTTAATTTGCTTTTTTTATCTCATAATAAGTATAGGGTTTTTAACAGTCGAGTTTGTTCGACTCTAGTCTTTCCTACTAGTTCTTGTATTATGAGCTAAAGTTTTGTATCGTCCATTTAACAATGTGTGCCACAAAGTACGATGATGATACACACACACACGCACAAACACACAGACGCGCAGAGAGTGGCATGTTTAGCATGTGTGTATGTGTAAGTGTGTGTGTGACAGACATTGCCCAGTCAATTGTTGTTGCTGTTGCTGTTCTTGTAAGGACAAGCCGTTTTGGAATCTATACGGCCGGGCCATAATTCACCAGAGATAATATACATATGTCTGTCTGGTTGGCTGGCAGAAGCTACAGGAGCTAAAGGAGGTACAGGACATAGACCGAGACTGAAGCACAAGCAGCGTCATGCAATTGCCCTGCACGCACGCACAACAATAACACACACACAAACTAACACACGCACAGACAGTTGGGCATATTAATGACACGCTGCCTGACTTGCAACTTAAAGTGGCAAGCTTAAAGCTGCACACTGCACATGTAAAATGACATTTGTTGTATGCTACATTTATTTTTATACTCAGAACAATTCTTGTTGTTTCTTTGCTACTCATCAAATATTTATGACCGGGCACACGGAGACGCAAATACACGCATATTCTTTTGGTTTTTGAAAATACATCAAATATGCTCATGTTTTTGCTTCACTGCGCCAAAAATTATGCCACAAAAAACGCGCACAAAACGAAAGCGAAAAAACAGAAAAGCAAAAAAAAAACAAAAGACAGAAACGAAAACGAAAATGAAAAGCAAACAAAACTGAAGGCTGGCAAACCAAACACGTCATATACAGTATATAATGGCTATAAGACATATGGGTGAAGCAATGGAAATGGCGCCAGGCTGTCTGCCATTGTTTTGGCCCTGTCACAAACGGTTGTCAAGTCGAGTTAAAGCCTCAACTTGCAGTCAGTAAATATGCAACAATTGATTACAGAAATAACTTTGGAAATATTTATATAAATATATAATATAATTATGCATTAATAATCGTAAATACACACACGTGAACACACTTGGAAAAAAATAAATAAATGTCGCTTTTCACTTTAACGCGCACATCATACGCAAAATGTATTTTTATATATTTATTTTATTTTCTTTTCTTTAAATATTTATTTATCTGGTCCAAATTCGACAAGTTGCGATGAGTTTTGCGTTCCGCGTTTCACGTTAATTCGTTCTCGAAACCGGGCTACTGCCGAGCGATGCCGTCAAGCACGCAACGCGTTACACAGCCAAACACAAACTGATTGCCGTGTGCCGTGCAATGGTTGTGATTTACCGACAACCAACAACCGACAACCGACAACCAACAACCGACAAGCAGCTCCAGTCAGTGCCGGAGTCAGTAGCACACACAACAAGGAAACGAAACACACACACACATACACACAAACACACACACAGACACACTCGCACACACTTGTATATACACGAGTCAGCACAGCTGTGGATTGTGCGCATGTGTGTGTGCTTGTGTGCGAGTATGTTGAAAGAGCATCGCAAATGGCATCGTCGTGGTGAGTCGAATTTCCCTATTTTCATTTTGGTTAGGACCAAATTTACAATACAGGTTTAGGTCCTTGTATACCCTACGAGAATATTTTCAGATTGCTTTCATTTGCCTGAAAAGCCAATGATAAATCATTGAATTTAAAATCAAAATAATCTAAATACTATTTAACAATATAAGAAGCAACTTTTAAAGCCTTGTCAAACTAAAAAAAATCGCTAATAAATAAATAAAAACTAAAACTAAAAAATAGGCTTTGAATGCTCATTGAAAAGCTTTCAAGCGTCGACAGTAATTAATAAATTAATTATAGTCCAAAAAATGTAATAAAGAATACATAATAAAAAAAAATATTTAAAGCAATTCAACCATTTCAATTTTTTCAAAAAGTCAGTATTAAAATCAAATTATTAATTACAGTAAAAATAAAATTAACATTAATATATGCCTAAGACTAAGAAAATAAAAACAGACTTTAAAGCATTATAGAGAGCTTAATAACTGTAAGTAAATATACATAAATACGCAGACATTAATTAAATCTGTTAAAAAAAACGAAGGCATTGAAAAATATTTGAATAAATTGAGTTGAAATAAAACACTTGTCTAATTTTATTTATAAATATATTATTAATTCATAAATTTATTATGTAAATATTATTAAGCAATTACATTTGCATTCAATTAATTGTGTTAGGAACTAAATGTCAGCTGAAAGATAAAAAACAGCTGTGATCCGTTGTAGAATAATTACATTTACATTTAGACATTTACAATTAAGTAGTAACTTTAAATATAAATGGTTCTACAATCACTGCATTTGAATTTTTAATTTCTACTATTATCGTTGTGTCGGCTGTTCAACTTTAAAGCTTGAAAAAAAATAAACTTTACTAAGCAATCAGATTTAATCAATCTTTACAAAGTTAATCCAAAGTTACTTAAAAAATTTAAAATATGAAAATGCGCGATGCTGTAAACGAGAAAAGCGCAATCGACTGTTTGGGAAAGCATTAGGCAACTGTGATTTCCCTCTATTTTCGTTTTACACAAGAGCAAAGGATATTTTTTGTGCCATGGCGTGGTGAACACAACAGCGAGGAGAGAGGCGAGAGACGAGTTCGTGAGTCGACTTTGCCCGCTGATTTCAACCCCTCCTCCTCATCACACACACACACACACAATACCGTGATGAGAGGGTATTCGTGTAGCATACTTTCGTGCGCTGATTGTGTGTGTGTGATTGTATTAAAGCCAAATTTAGTTAGCCTTAAAGACGCAGCATAACAGAACACAACGCATCGCATCGCGGCCACATTTGTTTTGGCCGCCTGCGAATTTTAATGACTTGGCTGGCAGCTCGACCTGTTTGCCAAAACATGTTTGAATTTGAATTTTAAATTAAACGTACCGCACGCCAATGCTAATGGTATAAGGATGCGAATCAATTTTAGGGCTACGAATGATGTGGATATGGATGGATGGGGACACAATATATGTACATATGTAGTTATGTCTGTCATGCGAAATTTGGCCAGATTAGCTGCGGATTGATATTGATTTTTTAGCTAACCTTTTTCGTAGTGAAATGCGGCCAATTAGCGTGTGCCATGTGACAATGGAGGACGGACTTAAGTCATATCAAACTGGCGGGCATTTTAATTGTGCCTCTAAATCCAAATCCGCACCTGCTGACATTCTAACATTCTGGCAGCGAGCTCTGCCGCAGCTGTCAACAACCAGGCATTAGATGTTGCCACACACACATGTGTATATACACACACGCACACACACACTGTGCCACATGTCAAATGGCCTGGCAGGTGGCCTCTCCCACAATGCGAAAAATTGCTTAAATTGAATGCTACCCAGGGCGTATTTGTGTATATGTTTGTGGCATGTTATATTCCGTATACCAAGTATATATATTTCCATTTCTTATTTCTCTCTTGGTCGCCAGCACAAACGCCACACGACGTCAACTTGTTGAGCAATTAAGCCAACGCTTAAAGCGCCAACCAACTCTATGAATTTATGTAAAATTTCAAAAGAATACAAATACTCATACAAATGCAACTACACTTACACAAGCACACGTCATAAACAGACCACCACATAAATTTACAGGTCGCTCTCACAAAACATTTACTAAATATTTTAGTAAATCAATTTTGATTGTCTGTCAATTTTAATCAAATTTGCAGAGCATTCAGTTTAATCCTTTGAATACAACAATACAATCCATTCAAAAACCTGCATTACAGTTTAAATTTAAATATTTGTATTACACTTTTAGATAACTTTTAACTCATTATAACGTCAGTAAATTCACATATCATCCTAAATAATTAATGCATTATACGTTACATAAATAAATTACTTTTTAGAAATATTTAACAGTTCAAACAAAAAATTAAATAAATCTCTTAATTTTAATTTTTTATTTTATTAATTTATTTAGTAAAGTATTATGCGTACTTATAATTTATCGCACTAGTTACTACAAGGCTCTTAACAAGAGGTGTTACTTTATGTTAGATAACAGTAAATTTAATTTAATTATTTAAAAAATTAAATATTTTGTATTAAAACATCTTAGCAAGGGAAAATAATAGCAACAAAAATATGTTTGTGTACTTAATTGTACCAAGGCACGAACCAAAGCCCTAAACTGGTGTTATATATAAACCGGTTGACGAACCGAACCTGAATCATGCTCAATAATTTTAAAATTTTGCAGCCTTGATTTATAATAATTGATAAAGTTCGTAATTAAGTTGGGAAGATCGACAACTGTTAAAATTCTGTGAGAGTCACTTGACAGCGATAGCTACTGTTAAGCTTATTTCACACATTCTCATCTGGCATTACGCTTCTCAACGAAAACGTAAGGTATATTCTTGTCGCTTGTCAACAGTCTGGCATCTGTTAGTATTATTGCTCTTGTTCAAACGACAACTGGCTAATCTCCTTTTTAATCCCGTTGCAATAAATATACATCCTAGTGCCTAGTGAAACATTGAAACTACCATCTACACTCTGTCTATTTGTGTGTGAGTGGGGTTAATGTGTGTCTGTGTGAGTGTGTGTGTGGGAGTGCGTGGTATGTGTGTGCACATTGGTCATAAGTAATATTGGTGTTTGGTGTTTGGTATCCAGTTTGGTTTGTTGCTCGGCTTTCGTTTCGTTTTGTTTCGCATAGTTTTCATAAATTTGAGACTCTGTCTGAGGCAACTCTGGACTTTTTTCTGTCTCTCGCTCTCTCTTACCCGCACCCTCAATTTATATCTCTCTCTGGCTTTCTTTGTTCGGGGCAATCCGCTTAATATAATTTTTCGGCATTACTTTGAGTATCCCGTTAACAACTCTACACAACAACACTCGATCCTGGCTGCAGCTAACATACGGCTGTGAAGTACCGTTATGGGTGAGTGTTTGTGTGGTTATGTGTGTGTGTGTTTGTGTATTGTTGTGTCGTGTGTATTTCGCAGTTACACGTAACAACATAAACGGCTTAAATACGCAGCCAAAAGCCGATTAACACACAACTTTAGTGCGGTTTTTGCAACGGGCCAAATGGAATTCGCGGCTTTAATTGCAGGCAAAAAGTTTTACGACTCTTGGCCAGTCAGACAGTTAGACTGTCAGCCGTCCTTTTAGCCTGTTCATAATCATGTTTTATGCTCGGCGACCGCACCAAAAAGTAGGCAACGAGTTCCGCTTTTAGCTTTTGCCCCTTTTCTTTCTCTCGCTTTTTCTCTGTTTCTCTCTTTCTCATTCCCTTCTCCTACATCCTGTTAAACACATACACACACACTCACACACACACACACTTATAAGCGACCGCAGTCTCTTTGCCGTTTTATATTTATTAGCTTTATTTTTTCGTCGGTCAGGCATTTGAAATATGCCCACAATGCATGTAACTTGTTTAAGCCATGCGCCTAAAAGCTTACAACAAACGGAAAGTTAAAGCACAGTGGAACATATTATCAAATACAAAGATATAATTTAACTGGAAGTCATTATTGAAACCATCGATTATTTAATGAAATTATTATTAATTTATCGACGTATTATTGACTTGATATAGAGTTCTTTGCAGAGTCGAACCATCGATGTATATTGAAATAATTTACTAGATTATCAGATTTAAACTGTTATAAAGTACCTTAATTTTGTTTTTTTGATATTTTACAAATTTTAGCATTCTAGCGATACCAAAATGAGTAGCAGAATTATTAATAAAACATTTTCATTGCCATTGTAGCATTATTGTTTGTTGCTTCTTCAGGAAACTTCAGCCTCAGTTGCTGTCCCACATTCAAATGCTGTCGTCAACAGAGGCTCAGCCCCACAAGCCCCCAGCTGAAGACAGTCCTCAGCCCCAAATCAACTCGCTTTCGTTTTTGCTCAAAATAAAGCTGGAGCAAAAAACAAAAATAAAATAAGATAAAAAGACCAAACAAGACAACAGCAAATAAGTGTGGGGAAAAAAATAACTGGCAACAAATATTTTTGTCTTGAAACATTCATTTGATTTTTTATGCTTTCAAATGAAAAAAACTAAAAAAAAAAAATAAGAAGTATTCAAAGCTTGATAGGGGTATTATAAATACCGATATGAATTTATATTTTAATCTTTATCTATATATGTAGACCTAGGTCTACGTCTCTTTTAATACATGGTTGCATGCCTTCAAAAGTTGGACAAGGTTTAGTTTGATGATTCGAAGCATAAAGTAAGTTCTGTTCGCGATTTTGTTTTGTTTTCATACTGTTTCTATAGAGACAATTACCTATATATTTAAATAAAAATGTATAGCTCCCATCATCTGTCTATCAAATTGTGTTCTTTTAATCCTATTCTGTATAATACATCCAGAGCGTATCTAGTAGTCATGCTTTCTCTACTATTGTATTCGTATCCGTTCTATTTTCTCGAGTTGTCGCTTTTGATTTTCTATTTTATTATTACATTGTGTTGTTGTCCTGGATATTTTTATTGTTTGTTGTTCTCGTTTCACCGTTCGTTTTCCGTTTATTCAGAATTATATTTCTTTATGATGCCAAGTAATGCATATAAGATTTTAAAATGTTTCCACCTTATTTTTTATATAACTTGAACTAAATTGCGAATTGTAAGAAATACTTATAATATAATTATAAAAAGATGTTAGATTTGCATATACTAAAATAAATTAACATTTCTCTACTGTTTATATAAAATTGTATAATTAATTGTTAAAAATAATCATAAGTCATAGTTGTTGTGTTGCTCAAAACTAGATTAAGTGAAAAACGACGTCTCCTTATGTAACATACAAACATATTTCGTGAGCAAATGATGGCATCCCCTGGTAAGAGTAAGGTTAAGGGTAAGGGTATTAAAAGTAGATTAAAAACTGACTTGGTCCAAGAGCTGGCGCACAAAGGATCTGCTGCTCATATTTATTTGGATGAGCGCAATCCCAGCGAAAGTACTCGAGGATGTCAACTGACTAGTCTTTAATCTTGCCAGCAATGAGAGCGTATAATGCCTGCGCCCAAAAAGGACAATGAGAGGGGAACGAGATGAACGGGGAAACGGAAAAGGGTAGGGGGTGACTAGCAGATGGTTGGGGCCAAAAGCATTTTGTATGAGGCATTGTCACGCATAATTAAAATTAAATGCGCTTTTGGGAATAATTCAAATGAATAAACGAGCGTGGCCAACATGTGTGCGCTGCATACACAAAATGAGTTGTCGTTGTCTTCTTTACAGAGAATACGAAACACACACACACATACACACACACACACACACACACGCATATACATATACCCATTACCTCTATTTCTCTTACTACTCAGACACGCGAATCTGTTTTGCTGCACACAAATTCTCTGTCTCTCTTTCTCTGTTTACAGAGGCCTTAGACAGAAAACTTTAGAACTTTTTGTCTTGTAGAAAATGTTGACCCCTCCCCATCCCGCTCAAAAGCTAGTGGGCGTGGCATTTGAAGCAAGAGCAACAAAGACATCGCTTCATTTATTATGCGACTGATGGCCATTAATTTTGCAGGCCACAGTCGCTTGGCAGTTAGTTGCTGCTGCCAATGTTTTTGGCCCGGCCCGGATCGCAAGTTGCCAGTAGCTAGTTGCCAGACAGACGACGCCTAAAACTGGGCAGCACATGTTGCTCAATGTGTGTGTGCGTTTGCATGTGCACATTTAAAAGTTGTCATAAACAAAAACCCCATATCAACACACACTTCAATGGACATGAGAATATGCCAAGCCGTCAGTCGAGAGAAGAAGGTAAGGAGGCAAAAGACAAGTTGAAGGCAGCAGCTTAACCCGTTGCGCACAAAAGAATGCAATGCATTTTTGGGCTACTAATTAATTATACGCAAATTCTGAGCCCCTCGAATGCAAAGTTAGGCCCTTATCTAATTGCTCAAATAGTTGGGCAATTTTTGGATTCCATTTGCCAGCATCGACGACAGCAACGATGCGTAATTTATGCCCAGACACGAAGCTGTCCAACATTTTTTAATTAAAGATTCTGGCCGAAAGTGTCGTTTGATGACCTTTTATTCGAGCCCTTTTTGCCACTTGTTAAGATTTATAGGCACATCGTCAACAAAGTCTGAAACTCAATAGAAAGCAGTTTAAGAATCTTGTAAAATATATAATTTTTAAATAAAATTCAAATATTTCATTTATTTAATAGTTTCTGTTTACCTACTATTATCATTGCCGTTACATCACTTGCTATGTCATTTTAGATTAAGCGTAGAGCTTTCATGTGCTTATAAAATGTTTTTAATATTTTTTGTGTACCTAAAAAACTGAGCAATCATCAAAATAAAATTTTAAATTTTCTTTTATTAAATTAATAATATTCTACAAATCTTTAGAGATCTTGAAGAGAATGGGTCTAAAACTAATAAATTAACTAAAAGTATATTTCATGTGGTTTTACTCAATTTAAAATATATTTTTATTTTACATTTTAAAAAATCATTCCAAAAAAATTGTTTGACATTGGAAAGCATTGCATCCTTGGACTCGAGAGCACCGATAATTTTATTTAATTCTTAGACAAAATGAAATTATCATTTTAGTTGAATGCTTAAATAAGTTTCAGCCTTTTTTTTAATTATTTTAAAAAATAACACATAAACTTTTCGAAGAAACTTACTGTTACAGTTCGTCGTATATATAACTGGAAGTTAAAAAAAAAGGGAGCTATGTGGAAAAGTCGTTCAATGCTGTATCGATAACAACGCACATTGTATTATCGACATGTTTGCGATAAGCTGCAAGAAATACAGGAGCACAGAAAACTTATTTCCGACTTCACAGCGAAATACGGCAACATTTTCAATTTCCCATTGCAAAATAGCAATAAACAAAGACAACGCCTTCTGCTCTGTAATAACAGAACATGCAAAGTGAACGTTTCATGTCGGACGTGAACTGTGTGCTTATGCAATTGTACGACTGTGTGTGCGTGTGTCTGTCTCTCTGGCTGTATGTGTGTGAGTGTAAAATCAGCGCAGTGGCCATAAGTGCAATGCACGCTTTTAGGCGCCTATCTTGCGCTGTCGGATGCGGCATTGTTGAACACATGCGTTACCTACTTGCAACGGACAAAGCGGATCCAAATGACAGTCCTGACAGCTGCAACAGATGCCACTGTTGCAACGTGGCTATCCATTTTGTTTGCATTGCTATTATACCCTGTAACGCAGAAAAGTCCGCAAGGGCCATTTACAACTCGATTGAGCGTAAATATAAAAAAATTGGCATATTGATATTCTTATGAATTGTAGATATAAGCACGATAGTATTGAATTGAATAGTATGTACCGATAGTAGCAATATAGTATATTTGTATATTAATTTTTAACATCAATGTCAAATAAAAGAACTATTGAAGGAATAATTAAAATGGTGATATCTTTTAAAATAAGATGTAGAGTTTATTATTTCCTATAGAGCAGATAATTTATCTTAAAATTCCTAGTTATATAACAAACGAGAGCTAATTTTCATCTATGACAACGATGCATAAAATAATCTGCATTTTAACTTTAGTCTGACAATAATATAACGATATTATGTGCTTTTATATTCAAAATGTATAAGCACTTGTAAATTCTTTGAGTGTCGATAAAATTGTACGATATTATACCGATAAGTACAATATAAAATTATAAATCCCATGCCAAAAAAAAAAAAAAAACAGACCCCTTGTAGGAATGCACATTCTTAACCTTCTTGTAATTATCCCCGCATTTGCAACTAAACATTTATTGCAAATACTATTGCAAATGTCATGAGATATTGACAGATTGCCAGAGAGTATCTAGAAGTCTAGCAGCCATGAGAAGAGATACATTTACATGTTAATGCATGTTAGGCATTTCAGATATATCCTGTTTTAATCGACGATGGACGCAAACTTTTGTCATCATTTCTCCATTTTTGAATTTTCGGACCAATGGGGAAATTGAAATGGAGGATGATGTTGATGCCGATGACGATGACGACGACGATGACGATGACGATGCTGATGCTCCTAAGCGCAGCTTTCGACACGTTAACGCGTTCCACGCACACACACACACCAATAAACTCACACATACACACACATAGATATAGACGTCGCATAGCTTATTGCTTATGGCACTAATGTGGCCACTTTTGGTGCCTTGCTGTTTGACTGTGTCCAATGTGCAATCAATAGCAACTGGGCCGTTGGCATTGCAGATTTATGAGGCCCATTTATGACCATGGTGGTCACATAAAGCACAACCTATAGCCTTCAGAGAGAACGAGCTGAAGCGATTTGAAGCGAGCTGGTGCGAGCGAAGCTGCGAATAGATGAAACCATTGCCAATTGACAAACAAAATTTCATAACAATGTGCGCAGGAATTGAAGGACGACCAATGCCACTTGAGTGGCAAAGTGTCGCTGGCATTGCCACTGCCACTGCCACTGCAACAACAGCAACGTCTACAAAGTTGCATTAACACCAGAAAGCCGTTGAAAACAACAAACGTAAACTAGCCCGATAATTTATAGACTTGTCTACTTACAAGATCTTGGAAGATTTAAATCTTACTTTTTAAGAAGCTTGACAACGTTGCAGCAATAGAAACCCGGTATGAAGTTTGGCAACAAGTTATCAATTTTGAAGGCAGATATAATTAAGATGTCACACCAAGACATTACGCTTAAAATCGGATCAGATTTCGCAAAGTTATGAAAGTTGGTCTGATTTTTTATCTATGAATTTTCGAAAAAGACAAGGTGGAGCCTTTGCTTAAAATCTATATCTTGGGACAAAAATTATTTAAACGAAATTAATTAAATTTAATTGATTTTTAAAGCAAATAAATATTAATTCAATGATTTATTTTGTCAGTTTGGTGCTAATACTGAAGTTTGGCAACGTCGCAGCCGTAAGCAGTATGGAATAAACGATACGATACTGTGCTCTTTGCTCCATGAAACTTTATTCATTCGGTATTCTTTTCGGCACATTTCTTTGCCTGCTTGGCCAGCTCTTTGGCTTGGCTTGGCCTGGGTTTTGTTTTGGGTTGTTTTTGGTTTGGTTGCTTGCTGGCTGCTTGATAATAAACTTGAATTTTATTGTCGTACAAGAATGTTGCAATATGCTTGGCCATAATTTCACGTCTTTCACATTGTTGCCAAAACATTCAGTAGCCAGCCGATTTGTGGTTTTAGCTTAACGCTTTTTTTGATTGCTGTTGTTACGTTTTTGCTGCTACGGACCACTTTTAACTTTGACATTATGAAAAACTTAACATTAAGAAAACTTAAAACAAATTCCTGAACACGAATTTTCGTCTGCTAGATATCCTGAATCTCGAACCGAAATACTTCCACCACAATTTTAACATGCTGCTTTTCTCTATTTCTTACCACAAAAAAAAATATTAAAGCATTTACCCTAGACAAGAAAAAAAAAATATGAGAAATCCTGATAATACTTTCCTCAGCCTTTTACGATAAAAACAAACAGCTTTAAGACTACTCGACTACAAAAATATCACTTTTACGAAAAAAAAAAAAAGACTCAAAAAGAAACTTTTAATAAATGTATAATAATATCGTTGTAATGTTCTTGTCGACTGTCCAGCAAAGGGTAAAAAACCACAATCAGAATAAGATAAAATGTTTGTGTTAAGTGCTCAATTTCTATCTGACGAGCACCTAAAAATAGTTTTCAGTTGATATTTTTTTTTCCTTGCGAATCAACTTTGACAAAATTTATTAAATAATAATAATTTTATGCATAGGATAGAGAGAGAAAGAGAGAGCAAGATTGTGTGTAGCAGTCTCAAGTTTAGTGCAACTAATTTAAAATTTATGATGTCAAAAATGTGTTGCACTTGAGCGGGTGCTGCAGCAAAAAGTTGCAAGTTAAAAGGCAAAACGCAACAAAAATATAGAAACACTCTTAAAAAGGGGCAGGAGCGACAAAAGGCAAACAGCAAAGCGGCAAATGGCAAAATTGCAAAATTGCAAATGCATAAAACACAAATAAAATATTCATTGCATACTTTTAGTCATTGAGTTGTTATATTTTTCGGTGCAGCTTGGCCCCATTCTGATATTCCGATACCCTGCAAACCTCACAGATGGTCAAAACGGGTAGCATAATCAGGGTGAAAAGTCGGCAGCATTTAAATAGCCAGAATATTTCTTGAGCAATACAAAAATTTATATACATATATAAACAAAAAATACAAAATTATATTATAAAAAAGTTAGTGAATGGTATATATGTTTCTATATGATTTGCACAATAGCTAAGCACTTTAATTTAATAATAATTAAATTTACAAATAAAAAAGAAAATCAAATTTTGTTAGATTACTTATTCTTATTAAGATCAAAGTCACAAGCTAGTCGAAACCTTCTCTATCTGCTGATTTTGTTGATACTTTTCCACTGCATTCATATGGAATTTTTTCATCTTCGGCTGCTTTGCACAAAAATTTGCTGCCAATTAAATATGGAAACTGAGTGCAAAAGCAAAATAAGGTTATGTTTTCTGCTTTCGTCCTGTAAACGAATTTCAGTTTTCCCATTTTTTCATTCAATTTTTTCTTTCATTAAAAACGTCACGCGGCAATGCACAAAGGAAACGAAACGAAACGAATGCATTCATTCAACTCTGCCCACTCGTAATAAGTATGGCAGAAATCAACAATGGCTTGAATTCTTTTCATTGCATAGCAATAAGTGCCACACACACACACACCTGTACACACACACCACACACACATGCACGTACATATTGTCACCTAGCATAATGAATACAACAGTGCAGCACTTGGAAATAAGCAACTTTTAAAGAGGTCATTGAAGGTTATTCGTTAACATCTTAAACGATCAGAAGAAAATTATAAAACAATAGCGTCCATCTATTATAAACGACTGCCCACTTACTGCAAAAATGTACGCAAGTTTTAAACAATTTTGTAAAGATTGAAATTTTCAAAGCAACAATAAAAAATACACTTCGCTGTGAATTTCAAATATATTGTTCCTTGGACGATCTGAAGAGAACATTGATGAAACTCCCATGCAAGAACATTTGTAACTACTTCCATAACTAGGATAAATTATTATTTATCACTAGTTCAATTTGACTTAAATTATTAAAATTTATGTACTGTTCCTGAAAAATTATATAACCGTATCTACCTCTTTTATTTTCACTGGTTTGTTGATCAGAACCAGTAATAGAAATAATTCAAGAATTTTGCCTTAAATTTTCTTTTTTTTTTAAGAAAACTGCAAAAGATACAATCTTACTATTAAAATATTTTTTCTAATTTTATTTTGTGTTCTAAACACAATCTCATCACAAAAATGTTTTCTCTTACTTTAAGAATTTAGGAGCTAGATGCATTTATTGGACAAATGGTAAATTTTTCCGAAACTAAGAATTTTTAAAATTCTTTTAATTAGTGTTAGGAAGATTCGATAGCTTAATTATAATAAATTATTATATAATATTTATTTAAAGTAAATCAATTGCGGTAGATTTTACCCCCATTACTAGAAATAGGTTAAAAAAGATCAGTTATGGTATATCAACTAATAGTATTTTAAACTGAATTGACAAAAGATTCTGTAATGGATTGTCGCAGCACTTATAAATTAATTAACGAAAATAGTGAATAAAAAGAAAACAAAGGTGAATGCCAACAGATGATTATAAATGTCAAGCTATGAAAAATTTATGTATTTGCATTCTGGGCGCATATTTAACAAATTTTTTTTTTACGATTATGATGATGCAATGCGACAGGATATCAGAATGTGTGTTGTACAGGACATGCAGGAATAGGATTGGCTGCTATGGGGTCGCAACTCATGCATTATTTATGCAGCAAAAATCATTGAAGTGTAATTAATTTATGTCATGACTCATGACTATACAATTTGTGTCATGTGAAGAGAGATGAAAGTAATACTCAGACGAGTATAAATACTAACATACATACATGAACAAACATATATACAATATAAGCACACATGCTCTCTATAGTGTCACATTTTAATAATTTATATAGTTTTTGCATTAAAGTGCCGCTAGATGGCGATGCCAATAAGCCTAATGACACTGCCATAGGCCAACGAGGCTTTTGGAGCTCGTGTATGACAAGAAAGACAGAGAGAGATATGAGAAGGGGGGGTTGCTTTTGGCCAAATGCCTAATGACTTAATTAGTCTAATCATAAAAGGACTTACACACGGAGAGAGACGCGAATTTATACATATATTGGACTCATCGAGAATGTCAACAGACATTTGCACTATTTCCGCTTCAAATTAACCTTGAGTTGCGGTTAAGGGAAGCTGAACAAAGCCTGCGGGGTGCGGGAGTGCGGGGATGCAGGAGCAGTTGGCACTTCCGGCTACTGCTGGGGCACAAGTCTGATAATTGTAAGGGGCCGTCGTAAAAATGTTTTAACCGTGGGCCTCATAAATCATCATTAAGCACAAGATGTACATTAGTCTCTCTCTCAGTGTGTGTGCAATATGTGTGTGTGTGTGTGTGAGTGTGTATGTGTGCATAATTAATGTGTCTGTGCGTCAGTTTGTTGTATTTTTTTTTCTCAGCTTTATTCTCACTTATTAACTCATTTACGCTAATCAACAAGTCCCAAAGCGTCAACAAAACGGGAGAAACCCATAAGAAGTCCCGTTGGTTCCGAACCGATCTGGTCCACAAGTAAACAACTTCATTAGGAGTTGCTTTCATTATGAACTTGCATTGTCACAATATTTTCAAGACATCTTTTTGTTATCAACTTAAAGTTCACATTCTCGTAAAGCGTTTCTCATTGGTTGCTTTTATGAACTTTACATTTTAAACATTAATGTACTGATTAAAAAAAATCCCATATGAACTCATAATACAACTACTAAGTTTGTCATCAGTTTTATAAAATGATGGACAGATTTCTTTAAGGTGAGTTTTACAACAACTGCTTTATTTCCGGATCCACAAATAAGTAGTATTTTGCGACTTATCGCATAAGAAACTAATGGAATGAATTAAAACATTTCAACATTTGTTTCAACGCGTTTCAAAAGTTTAGAATGGAGTTCGTTTTAAACTTGAGGTTAATTTCCAAATGCAGAAGCTACTGACTAACCTTTTCACGCAGCATATCACGTATACGACCCGCCTGATTCTTGGAACGATGCAGCTCCAACTGCAGCTCCAGGCAACGTTCCTGCCAATTGATCTGTTAGTGAAGAGAAACGAGTTGAAGCATCGGATTTAATAATTGAAAATGAATAAATCTATGTAACGGAAAATATCACAGCGATTCACTGATTTTTCACTTAAATATTAATCATTAGTATTAAAAATCTCAATTTGAATGATGTATAATAATATATCACTTAATCAGTGTATCGGTGTTTTATTGTTCGTTTTTTTGAAGACCTGTAGCTTATTTTTAATGTAATTTCTTTGACCGAGTTTCTAGGCCAAATTAGGGGCCGATTACTTTGACATAGTTATGCATTATAAGTGTCTGTATTTATTTAGGTTTCAGTTTTGCGAGTTTATTTAAAGTTTCTAGAGACCGATGCTTTTATAGAAATCGGAAATTGAGTTACAATCGGAAAGATCGATAATATTATATAAATTTTGCCATAAATGTTTTGATTAAGTATGGCTATAGATATTTATCTTTATATTTGACATCGTCAAATAAAAAATTATTTAGTGTAGGAAAATGGAGTTTTGAATTAGCTATTAAAAGTTATGTATGTATTTATGAATTATGGTATGCTATGCTGATATCGATGTTATACCGATATTCAGGTTAAATCGAAGTATATCCTAAAGAAGTAAACTAAACATTAAGTACATAGCTCATTTAAAATCATTTTCTGATCAAACTAAAATGAAATAAAATTAATGGATGCTCATCCCTAGTTCCGATTGTACAGTCATACCTCTGGCAATGCCTGTCCATAGTTGTTCAGCTGATGTACGTCCAGGTGCTCGGTGAGCGTGGAGAAATGTGGCCAGGGGGCATCGGGGGCGTCCAATGCGGCCAAGACGGGATTGAGAGTCGTCGGCGGCGGCAATGGCATTGGTATCGTCATCTGCGAAGCATCAGCTGCTGTGGTTAGCTGTGGATGTTGCGCCTCCTTCGACGGCTTGGCCGGTATGGGAGGTGGGCGTGGCATGCGGCGTGGCATTAGTCGTGGACTATTTGGAGTTGAGGCGGCCACCAGACGCGCCTCATGCAACTGGGCGGCGCGTGTCAACGGCATCTGGCCGCTGAACGATGTGGCGCGCTTCGCCAGCAACGGCGACCCATGCAACGATTGTGTTCCCGAACCTGAACCAGACGCCGAACCGGAACCGGTACCGGACCCGGACCCTGAACCAGACAGACGGCCGGGCAGATGAATCGGCAACGAGGGCGGCTGATGTTGTTGATGCTGCAGCTGCAACTGATGATGATGTTGCTGCTGCTGATAATAGTGGGAGGCGTGTTGAGCCGTGGCCGCTGGAAATGTGTGCAGGTAACTGACGCCATCTTGCGGCCGCAGAAAGTAGTTGTGCGTGTGTGTGTAGTAGAGTGTCTGTGTGGCAGCCACGCCCAGCGCTGCTGCGGGCGTGACCCGACCCGATGTGGACGCTGAGGCACTTGCCGACGGCGATGGCGACGATGAGGCTGAACGACGACGCTGCTCTGCCACTGCCGCCGCCGCTGCCGCTGCCGCCGCTGAAGCTGCTTGCTGTTGATGCTGATGTTGTTGTTGTTGATGCTGATGTTGTTGTTGTTGTTGTTGTTGTTGTTGTTGTTGCTGTTGTTGTTGTTGTTGTATGTTGGTAAGTGTATCGAAAATTTGCGATAAACGACCGAAAGGCACTTCGTCAGACATTTAGGCAAACGACAGCAGCTGCAAAAAGCAAAAAAAAAACAAAATTGCATTGATAAAAAAAGCTGTTGATTTGCATATTCATATGTGAAAATAATAGAAATGGCCCAGCGATCCAGTATATGCTTGTAAATATGTAAATATATTGCATGCTCAAATATTGCACACCTCAATTTTTTTGTTATTTTAAATTCTTATCGATTTAAAATTAGTTTAAGCTGCCGTGTGGTAGAAGTACGCTAATTAACCTGAATAGAAACAAATTTGAATAAATAAATTACAATCTTAGAAAAAAAAGTTATTTTTAATTATGGTAATTATTCTGAACTTAAATAAATTTGCAGTCATTTTATGCCTTCTCTTCGTGCAATGCATTTTATTAGTCTCTATTAAAGATAATAGGAAAAAAAGAGTACATTTTGAAATGGACAGTATCTATTAACAGATTTTCAATGACTCCATATACGTAGATCTATTACAGCTATGCAAGTCCAGTTCAGGTCTAATTTATAGCTATCAGCAGTCGCTTGAACTGAATACGTGCCCCAACAACGAAGTGGAAATCAAAGGGGGCAAAAGCGAAATCAATGTGACTAACCGAATGTTATCCAGTAAACGGCAAACTACAACTAGTGTGTGTATATGTGTGTGTGTGTGTGTAAACTTTCGGGGTAAGACGTGGAACAACAGGTGCGCGAATCTGGGGCGTCAATTGGCATTACGTGTGCGCAATGTTTAATGAACAGCTGCCCAGTTGGGAGTATCGTGCTATATATGTGATTGAGTTAAGGCTTTTCAACTGCCTTTTAGCAGCAATTATGACTAAAGTGCAGGGCCAACTTTTGGAGTAAATTGAATGTGCCACAAACGAAACTGATAAAAAAAGAACTTGACATTCTATGTGGCAGTTGATCAGTTTGCACTGCAATGCTGGCTGCTTCACTTCAATCATCAAAAGCGAACCAAGTCTTTCATCTTTTGTGCGGTTTGCCATTTTGGCCTGAAACGACCGAAAAATTATCTGAACTAAAACAGACTGCCATTTACAACAACAACTCTGACTGCGTGATGGCTTTTCGAGTACTCGTAGGAGTAGAAGGCGTAGTATATGCAGGTTACAACAACTAAACTAAACCATGAAAGCAACAACAAAAAACGAGAACTCGTAACATTCATTCAATGCATTTCTCGACTTTCCTTTCAATGAAATTTTTGTGGTGAAAAGCCTGCAGCTTCAGCTTCAGCTTCAACTCTAGCATCCTTCAGTACAAGGAAGGATACCTATTTCGATGGTCTGTCTGCCCCTTTGCCGAAAACCAAGTCTGTGGTCGAAGGGTGCACCCAAGACCCAGGAACCAAGGCCAAGAGTCCAAGACCAACCCATAGCACAATTCTCGGGGCATTCATGAGAATTATATTCAAATTTTGTGATGATTACCAAGACGATGACTACAAGACAGACAGACAGACAGACAAGGAAGACAACTGCCAGCTGCCCATAAAATTGGAATTGAAGTTGAGAGTTTTAGTTCAACTTATCGAGTGCCTCTCAAATGACTGTGCGTAAGTATGGGTTTTTGTGTCTCTCTACACTTCATTTTACAAATTTTGATTAAATTTAAGTTGATTGAAATTCAAATTCCGTTTTTGATTTGACAAAACGTGCACTTCAGGGCAACGTTTCCATACCACCTTGCCCTAAGTGCACTTTGCAGCAAATTGTTTTTAATTGAAGTTTGGCAACAGCGCCGTCCACAAAGGGATCTTGAAAGCAGCTGGACAGCAATCATCTAGTTGTTTAACTAACAAATGTCTCACATGGAATAGGCAAGGAAAGCAGCTGCTTTCAAGTTTCCCAACAATGTTAGAAAATTAAGTTTAAAAAATTGGCTGCAATGACATGGGAAATTGCTGGCGAAATAGAATTAAGTCAGACAAGGAATGTTCTTGCGAGTACCGAGCTTTTTGCAGCAAATATTTTTGAATAGATTTATATACTTTAGTCAATAATTGCCAACTTCCTAACAACATCAGCATGTGAAATGACTTTGCAATTTAATGCTTTGTAAAATTTGCCAACAAGGCAGTAAATTTAAAAAAAAAAAAAGTTTTCAAATTGAAAAGTCAAATTTGAGGTTTGAATAAGGATTTGACATTAATATACGTGTTATTAAGTTTGGCAACAGGGCAGCAAACTGTGGCAACAGTGCATTTGCGATAGTATTGAGCTAAAATTATAAACAAAAGGAGTTGTGAAAATTCAAAACAAGGCATGGTCGTGAAATTCGGCAACAAGGCAGTAAATTTGGACAACATATAAAGGTAAAGTTTGGCTATCATGCAATTGACATGGGCAAAAAGTCGTTGAAGTTTGATAATAGATGCGCAGACTATCTTCTGCAAAGTTTGGCAAACTTATAGTAAGCGTAATATTACTATGAAATTTGGCAACTAGGCGTTATAGACTCACAAACCCGAATGCGTCCATTGTGGATATTTATTTGCTTACTATTTGTTATCAAGTTGAATGAACTCATTAGCTGTGACAGCACTTTGAAGCTTTCAAATCATAAGCCGCTTAGCAATATGTAACTTACAGATACAGATACTTATTTGCAGTAACTACAAGAACGAGGACGATTATATACATACATATGTATATATATGTATATGTATCTGTGTTTGTGGCTTGGCTTAATATGGAGTTACACACATGTAGAGATACATGTAGAGATACATATGTATCTACATCTATAGTCAACTGGATAAGTGCAGTTCCTATTTCAGACATCATTGTCTTGTGTTTGCTCTTTGGTTTGCTTAGCTTTACGTTTTTGCGTGGCAGCAACAACTCGCTAATGCGCACACAGATGAACAACACACACACGCACACAAATACACACAAACACACACACTCACGTGTGAAGAAAGTAAACTAAATAAGTATAAGAATGGCGGCGGCAACGACGCATGAAAGCTCACTCAAATAGTTAGCAGACTTGTTTAGTTGCAACTTGCAATGAAGTGCGGCATGTTGCATGTTGCTACAAAAGGGCAAAAGCAAATTTGAAACCCCTTTAGACGACAGTTAAGCTGCTCCAAGCATTACCCAGAGCTTCAACAAATATTAGACACTGTACTCGTATTTATGTATTATCAACTACACAAATGTGTGAGTGTCTGTGTGTATGTCTTCGACAGGGATTGAGTTCCCACTAGTCCCAAGTCAACGTCTCCGAGTCTCGAATGAACTACACACTAAACTTCTATTCCAACAGAAAACATCGATTTATAAAGTTTAGAATTATAAAAGACTGATGGACTCAATACAAGTTTTAAAAATACCAAGTTATGTAATTAATTAAATTAAAGTAAATTATTAAAACATTTATGATCCTCAGTCGAAAGAATGCTCAAAGTTATTCGCAATTGGTGATATGTTATCACTGGAAAATCACACTCTGAGTAAAGTTAAAAGAGAAAGAAAGAAAGGGCAGATCTGCTCTTAAGGGTCTAGTTTTAAACTCGCTCAAGAAATTTTTTTTTATTTTATTTTGAAATTTTCACCATTTAAATTTTTTTAAATTCGAAAATATAAAGCGCCTGCTAACGATATAGGGGATGGTTTAGAGCACTTTTCTTTTTTTTTCTATCTTTTATAGTTTCTGAGACTTAGATATTCCAGGATTTTAAACAATACCAGCACTGTAAATTTGTTTCGAACAATCTATTAATGCTTAGAAAATGTTCCAACAAAGATATTTGAAACAAGCGTATGCATTAAATTCCAAATTAGTTGATAAATTGTTCGATATCAAATTCACAATTTTCATCGTCCTTGCAACGTTTGAATGATAGTCTGTCACATTGCCCTCAACCTCTGACCCCAACATTTTTTTCCAATATCTCATTCACCTCTTGCATCATGCAACAAAAAATAAAAATACAAAAAAAAAATTGTAGCATGCATTTGATACTCGTGTTGCAAGTTTCAAAATGCAAGTTGTAAAATTAATACAACATAAAATTTTACATACACATACATTGATAGCAATTTGCAGTTTGCAGTGCCCCCTTCTATGTTCTCCTTTTCCCTAGATTCATCCCCATGAGCAGCTCTTGATATCACCAAAGCACTAGCTCTTTTCTCCCCTGGCAATTCCTTTCCCTCTTGTGGCACTTCAAAAATTTAATAAACGTTGCAGCATCGTTCGCATGCCAATAATTTCGCAATGCCACACTTGCCCCTGCCCCTGCCCCTGCACCTACCGCCATCCGCCCAGCACCTTAAATCTGCCACAAACACACACTACTCTTTCTGTCTCTTTTTTTCGCCAACTTCCTCTCTCTCTCTCTCTCTCTCTCTCTG
The DNA here is from genome assembly GCA_035043635.1 of Drosophila rellima. Classification (NCBI taxonomy): domain Eukaryota; kingdom Metazoa; phylum Arthropoda; class Insecta; order Diptera; family Drosophilidae; genus Drosophila; species Drosophila rellima. The sequence continues at coordinate 1,692,748 of JAWNMV010000134.1, read as the reverse complement.
TCTGTCTGTCTCTTTCTCGCTGTTTTCGTACGACTCCCACATTTTTTTCTGTCTTCCTCTAATTTTTTTTTGTTCTCTTTCCCCCTCCCTCTCTCTCTCTCATTCTCTTGTAATACGTCGTCAATTTGAAAAACATTGTCAATGCATATTTTGTCTAGTTGAATATGTGCGAGTGTGTAAGTGTGGGTGTGAGTTTGTGTGCGTGTCATAGTGTGTGTGAAACAACTACTAAGCGTCATATTAACAACATTGTAACATGCACGAAGCATACACAGAAAGAAAGAAAAAAAACAACAAAGAGCGAAAAGTCACAAAATTTCTAACTTGATAATGGCAAAAGACGAGAAAATCGATCTAATTTCAAGAACTTTCTGTCAAATTCGAAAATTAAAGTACTTGCGTAGTATCAAATTCAAAGGTGAGTTCAAAACGTTCTTGAAATGTCTGTGTATTGTATATGTTTGCTTCAAACTTCAATCAGTTGTTGAATACTCTGCAGCTCAGTAAAACATATTTTAAGAATTTTAAAAATCTCGGTTTCTGGGAATAAATCAGTCTCAAACGGTGTCAAAATTTCGGAATTTTTTAATTCAGGTTTCCATTCGTTTTCAGTTATTATTATTTACATCGGTGCTCTTATTACAATTTTCAATGGGAATGTCGAACACTTAGCTGGTAGAGTTTAGAAAATTTAGATTAAAATGAAATCTCTCAAAGTTCTATATAGCCTACGGTTTGGATTGAAAAATTTAAGAACTAGCTTCAAACAAGATCTGTAGAGATTTCTGATTTAAACTCTGAATATTTTAAAATGAATTTAGCAATGAGCTTTTTTTTGCGGTGTAGCTGCGGGGCAGGCATCAAACCAGACAACTTTGGCAACACTAACCCCGCCTGCCTCTCTCAAACCCCCCCCCCCCTCACCACCTACTGCCTTGTCTATCTTGTTCTTTATGCGATTTTATTCTTTCAGTTTATTTTTGTATATTGCTGTAGTTGTTGCTTTTTTACCAACTATTTTTCAGTCAATTCCAACGAAAAATTTATAATAAATGCACATGTGATGTCGCGCATTTTAATTGGTAAGGCCCCCTGCTTGGGGAGTTAAAGTGGGCGTAGAGGGCGTGGCTGTTACTGGTAGATAGGGGAGAGGGTGGCAAAAGAAGGGGGAGTGGGGGCAGGTTATCAAGTCTAAAAGCGCGGGTGCGTTGTCTGTCTGCGTTGTGGTTTAGCTGTAAAACGATTGTCATTGCAGTTGTTGTTGTTCTTCTTGTTTTTGTTGTTTATGCTAGTTGGTAAGCACTTGTGGGACAAAAGACAAAACAAGGCTAGGTGTGGGTCACAAAGGGGCAGAGGGGGGAATCGGCTCTATGACCTACGTGACAGCCAAAAGACTGCAACTTGGCCGCTGGATCAAGTGAATATATGCAACACACACACACACATGTATAATACGCAGTGTGTGTTGTGGTTGGTTTATGGCTTTTAATAGCCACTGCATAATGCATGGCAAATGCAATCGCTGAGCTCATCGAAAAGCAACACAACTACATACATATACATATGTAGATGTAGTGCTGCTGGAAAAGCATTGGAAAATTGAAGTTTTCCATCAAAAATCCACTGGGCGAAAGGTGGCATCAATTGAAACTGTCAATAAAATGCCAATGTATTGCCAAGAAAAGGAAACGGATACGGATACGGAAGCAGCTAAAAAAACTCGAAACACACTTGTTTAAAACAAAACTAAAGAATTATTTAATAACTTGCTTCAAGCTGATTTCAACTGTTTTAAGATCTTATTGATGAGATTTGATATTGATTAAAGTGATTGTTAAGTCAAGCAATCATGATGACTGAACAGTTGTATATTCATATTAAGTTTGCTTTGTTTTTACTTCAAGTCCTTAACTTCTTAAGACAATGTCCTTAAGAAAGATTGGAGACTTGGGATCACATTAGAATTCACAATGATTGAAGAATTTACAAATTCTGAAGCTACTTAATTTTTAAAATATGTTTTTCTTTGAATACATAAAGTATCGTTTTATGATCATGTTGAGATTGATGATGATTGACGTACTAATCTAACCAAATCAAAATAATTATATTCGTATTTCAAGTTGTTAACTTTTTAGGACAATCACAAATAGTTTATAAGAATCAAAAATATATATTATATAATTGACAGCGATTGAAAGATTAAGAAAAGCATGGAATTAAGAAATAAAGTTTAAGAATCAATTTTACATGTTATATTTTCAAGTAAATTTGGTTTATAAAAAACTACTGATATCTTAATAATTTCATTTGAAAATGTTTAACAAAATCCTTCTTTATCATAACTTAGTTAGACTTATAATGAATAAATATACTTAGAATTGTATTAAGAGTGAGGTGAAGATTTGAATTTCAAAAGTGGAAAACTTGCTGAAAATACGAAAAATCCTGAACGTTCTATCGCATTATTAACTCACTTTGGCGAGCTCATAGAACAATCATATCAAGTTTTCGGCTTGCAATGACCACAAAATCTAAAGAAACCGGTTGACAATTTTTGTTGCCGCTGCAGTTGTTGTGGTTTTTGTTGCTGTTTGGTTGCTTGGCCACCCGCTTAAAACTCAAAACTTTCAACGGACAACAAAAGCGTCGCCTCTAATGAGACAAGAACAACAACAACATAGTGTCAGAAAAATAAGCAGCTAATTAAGAGTCATGTTGTCGTTGTTGTTGATGTTGATGTAGTCGCTGTTTTTGTTGTTGACCCAGACTCACAATCCAAATCTAAAACAACCGAACCGAACCCAAAACTTTAACTCAAACGCAAACCCAAAATACAACCCAACCAACGGCCTTCGTTTGGACCAGTTTGCGGCTTAAAACGGTGACAAGTGTTGGCAATACCTTAATATACATACAGCTGTGAACAGAAAAATAGTAGGGCTGCTAAGCTCTACATACTGAGCATAATATTTATGTGGTAAACGCATTATAAAAATGAAAAACTAGGATACAAATATTAATAAACTTATTATAATTAATATTCAAATGATTTTTCTTTAAAAACTAAGGTGTATGCACCTCCAGGGCTTAAGAAAAAAAATTTTAAAAAATGTTGTACCTCATGAAAATAGTAGTGGCCACAAGAAAGGATAACCAAAATTATGTAACTTCATTCAAAATGGATTTAATATGTTTTTCATATTTAATATTGTCTAATATTTAGTTGTGTATTCATTATTTTTAATAACGGCTTCGCAACAGCGCGGCATGAAATCGATAAGGACCTGGCAACGCTTCAATGGAATTTGAGACCATGATCCTTAACCACTTGCCAAAGCTGTGCTGGGTTTGAAGGATTTGCAGTTTCCACAACCCGTTTCACATATTCCAACCGGTTTTCGATCGAATTAAGATCTGGGGACTAAGGTGGCCATTGCATTACATCGATCTTCTCGGATGCAATCCAACCTTTGGTGAGCTTGCTCATATGTTTTGGATTGTAGTCCTGTTGGAATGTCCATTTTAGAGCCATTTCCGAACTGGCATATGGTAGCATTATGTTTTTTAACATGCCAACATAAGAATCTTTGTCCATGACACGATTTGTCAAATGAATAGGACCAACGTGATTGTAAGAAAAGCCAGCCCATATTATTATACTAAGGCCACTATGTTTATCTCTCGTGTTGGTGTACCTAGGATTATATTTTGTGTTTGGTGGATGTCTTACGAACTCCCTAGCACCTGATCCTCAAAAAAAAAACGATTCTGCTTTCATCTGTCCACAATATATGATCGGCGGACCAGGCCAAATAATCGATTACAAATCTACATGCTTTTGAGTCAAAAGGGGTACCTTTTTAGGACTGCTGGCATTTAAATTATGTTCAATTAGACCACGATAGACGGTAACACCACTCACTGATAGATTTAATTCATTTTTGCTAACTTAAGAGGATGCTGATGGTCAAATCTTGCTAAAACGGACAATACGTCTATCCTCAACAGCGGTTGTTTTACATGTTCCACAGCGATTTTCTGGCTTTTTTTATAACTAATTGCGTTAAATATCGTTGTTGGTTTGCAGTTAACAATATTTTTAAATTTTTTGAACGTTTTGCTTTTTGATTAAAGCCTTAGAGCTTCAAAATCTATGGCTAATTATTAAATCTCTTTGCAATGCCTTACTCTACCCACCACAACAAAAAATAGTTACAAACCCAATGAATATCAATCACTAAACTATTTATTACTAAATAACTCTCACTATTGACGGTTTTTGTAGTACCGATCAATTGTGTATAATTTGTTTTTTAACCACTCACACCAAGCACTACTATTTTTATGAAAAGCCAATTTTTGATACATTTCTCAAAAGTCATCAAAAAATAATCAAAACCAATACAAAACTAACGGGATCTTACCGCTATTCTCTTCTATATATAATATTCTTAAAAAAAATTTGACTTGTGTTCAATTTGCAATGTTAGACATTTCGAAACAATACTTTGAATGTTGTGAGGTAAAGCACTACTATTTTCACGTTCACAACAGTACATATGTATGTACTTAATCACAAGTCGGATTCGAACCGGCATTGCCCGTAATTATATAGATTAGAAAATTCGTATATTTTAAATATGTTAACCCTTCGTGTTCAATATTTTGCAATTTGCATCCTATTGACTTTATATCAAAAATAAAAATACAAAGTTTATAAATAAATTAATGAAATAATTAATTTTTCATCTAGATTATAAATAAGAAAAAATTAATAATAAAAAACCCGAAAAATTTGTGGAAAATGCGATGATATAGTGTGGAAAAAACATATAAATATAAATCCAAGTCAAATTAAATAATATTTTCAAAATTATGGTTGCAGAATAGTTCTAGTTCTCATAATTTGAAGTCTCCATAATTCTAACATTTTCTTTGGATAATGGATAATGGCGATTCGCGTTAGGGAAGTTGGAATGAAAATTAAAATTATGAATTTAAAATAAAAGTTCTTATTTTGTCCCTATTTTTATCAAAATATGTAGATAAAAGTTTCTGGAGGGGTGTATAAAAATTTTCAAATCATCAGGATTTTTTTATTTTATGAAACTTAAGTAGCAATGAAGGGCAAAAAAAATGTTTTATGAAGAGCCCGACTGTGCCATTTTTTGGGGCAGTGTGTATAACTGCATCGGCATTGGAGTTGGAAGTGGAGTTGAAGTGGAGGCGGAGGTTGGCAATCGAATGCAAAGTCAGTGCCCGGCCCCGTTATTTGACAATTGCCCAAGTTTGCACGCTTTACAGCTGCACTGGTATTACAATATTTATGATTCGTATTCGCTTTAATTAAATTGTAAAGCCCGGGCCCGAGAATGCGACTGTGCGGCGGCCGTGCCACACATTTGACTTTACGACTTGCATTTAATTAAAGTCAATTAAAGCACTTGCAAGACAAAGACCGAGCAACACATACAGAAAGAGACAGGGAGTAAGAGATAATGAATATGGAATATGCTGCTGCATTAAGGCTTGACTTGGTCTAAATATTGTTCTACCTCAAGGAAGGCAGTACCAACAAGTAAAAAAGGCGACTACGATATAAGGGTCGTTAAGGTATTTCTCATATGTACTTTCAAAGGCAGCGTTATTTTCATCTTCTTCTTCTTTTGGCTCCAAGCTGAGCTGAGTAAGAAAATAACAATTCTTGAAAAACTTCTGAGCTTATTACTCGATCGTAATGAAATTTGAAGAACACATCGAGAGTACACTTATTATGTGTTATTAGGTAAATCGATTTTCCAATTGTGGGGAAAAGCGGCATGACATTCAAAAGAGCTCTGAATTGTCACGATCATCAATTCCGAGGCTTAGATATCTTTTTTATTAAGGGTTATAGTTAATATTTGATCATTGTTGATTAAGCCTGTAATAAAAGCATTGTTAAGTATAAATTGATTATCACCTAATATCAAATGAAGTATGCAGAATATTAGATTTAAAGCCGTTCATGGGTTCCACTTAGTAAAAAAAAAACAAACGGGTTCAACTACATATATCAATGTATTTACATATTTACATTACTATGATAGCTGGAAAGCAATCGACTATTAAAGTATGTTGCTCTCCGTTGACTTCTCAAACAATTTACGCCCACTCCTTAACTTCAATTTATTTGTAAAACTGACCACAATGAACTCTGGACAACAACTGATATCCATATACATACACAAATATGCATGTGTGTTGTTTTCTGTTGTGTTTGACTGTCATAAAGTGAAGTTATCTTAATTAAAATGCAACGACAATATAAACAAATATATATTTCGATACGATATGTGCTTGACTTTGACATACTCATTTCGGAGTAAATAATTGTTAGATTTGTCACTCGATTATAAAAAAAAAACTGTGAGTTTACCTACACTCTGAAAAATATGCCATCCTAAAATTAAGTTCATACTTGAATTTATACTGTTTTGTTTTTTAAATTTAAGGATTATAACGAACTTAAATTTGAGAATGTTTTCTACTAGAAACAACTACATATTGCGATAAGCTCAATACATTTGTGAGCTTGAACTAGTATGATTCAATCTTTAATAGACATAAACTAACCCCAAAACGTACTTATTTTAAGATTTCCTAAGTTGCGAAAAGCGAACTTGAAATATGATTTTAGTTTTAAGTTTTGGAAATTCCGAACTCAGTCAGCTTTCGAGACGCATATTTAAGTATGAAAATCTTGGTATTTTTTCTGAATGTAGATAATAATCAATAAAGGTTATCTTCAATTTTATTTTAAAATTTTTTATACATATGGGGAAATATGTGAGATATTAAAATAAAATAAATGTTTTTTTTAACCTATACGTTCTCAGATATTTTTTGGCATGCAGATTCAAACCATTTTGTACAGGGTATAAAAAATAAAACTCCCACAGCACCAGACAGAGACCATATTGATATGCGATGTACGAAAAAGTGTGCATATGTGTGTGTCTGCATTTGCATATCCACGTTAGTTTCTATGTGTGTGTGTGTGTGTGTTGGTTTGGAGCCTCGCTCAGTTCATAGATTGAAGTTTTATCGTTAATAAACAAAACGGGCGCATGCTTATGCATGCGTATGAATAAAATATCAAGTAAACATGGCAAAAGTGAGAAAAAATCTATACAATAAATGGCAATAACAATAACAGCAACAAGAACAACAGCAATAACAGCAACAACAACAGCAGAAACAGCAGAAACAGCAGCCACAGCAACTGTGACAACTGCGCATAGCGCCATCAACAGTAACAACAACAACAACAGCTGCATCAAAAGAAACTGAGCAAAACTGAAAAAGTCAATGGACTGCAGTAACAACAACAATAACACCCAACTGACTGACTGACTGCAGTTGCAGTCGCAGTAACAACAACAAAAACAGCAACAGTCAAAACGTCAACGTCAAATGCTCATTTACAAAGCAACAACAATAACAACTGCCGCACATTACAAGTAACGGACTGCGCTGCTCCCCCACTTGCTGAGTATACGCTCTCATTTTTTTCTCTCTCTCTTTGCTGCTCTCTGCGCTGCTTCTGTAAAACGAAAGTACGTGTTGTAGTTACATTAAAGCGCGCTGTTGCGCCGCTGTTAACAGTCTTAACAGACTGCTGTTGTTTCACAGCAAACAATGCTGGCGGCTTGATGGCTGACTTTGCAAAAAAAAAAAAAACGTAGTATTGTTGGTTCTACGAGTATTTTTTGTTTTGTTTTGATATTTATTTTAGCATAATGCCAACAACTCTGTATGGGCGTGTGCCAACCAAGGGCAGGTAGAGTGTTGTGTTGTGCTGTGTTGCTGTGCGGCAGCAAAAGGCGCACGCTCCCTTTATGGTCCACTGAAGAGAATCGCAGCACAAAAGGACGGCCCAAGTTGTTTGTTTACGTTAAGTGGACTGCGTTGTAATTTCATTTTATTCATATTTTTCTTAGCCCTTATTTTCTTAAATGCTCGCTGAATGATTTTTTATCATAAATTTGATATTAAACGAAATGAAATGGGCCAACAATTTCGTACTAAAGGTTATTTTCTCGCATTAATTAATTCTACAGATACATAGATGCCCCTAACTCTAATATTATTAAAGTCTTTTAAAATAATACAGGATTTTGTAATAAAATTAATGCAACACCTTATCTTAAAATTTGATTCTTATTTCCTTCATATATTAAAAACATTTTTTTCTATTTTTTTTTTTTTAATTCAAGCAAAACATTAAAAAGCAAGAATAAATATTAAATATAAACAATATAAAAGTAAGATATGTATTGAAAAAGCTTCTGATATATTCACAAAACTTCATGAGAATTTATAAATATTTCAAAATTCCCATTTCTCGCCAGCCCAAGATAGCCAGTAAGCGGAACAGTTGAAGATGTGCAAAGTGATTTATCAGCAATTCTTGGCCGTCAGCTCAAATGTTTATTGTATTGTTTGTAAAAATTGTTGCCACCCAACAACAAAACATACATACATTTCTACATTTATAGATAAATATGTACATTTGTATAGTGACGGGGGCTATAAAAAATCCAAAGTCTTGAGGCTCAAGTGAAATGCAATTGACGCCATCGATTAAACAAAAAAGAACGGGCGATGGCGCCGCTGGAAGAATATTTCCAATGTTTTTTTTTGGTTTGACTCTTAATTGCCAGTCAAGTGGGGAAGCACCATGTTGGCCAAGTCAAGAGGCCTGAATATACAACTTGGCTGACGACGACAACGACCCTGACCTTGATAAAAGCCCAGTTGACACTAAGAGGCGACGCGTGCTGATTTTGCAGGTAATTCGATATGCAGTATTGTGAAAATTTAATTGATCTAAACTTAAATTAAAATACAAAATTGTGAGTCTACACTCGGCAAAAACAAATCTCTCAAATGCCTAAATTCAGCTTTGATTTATCTTCTATGGCGATGTGTCATTCTTTTCATTTCTTCGACATTTTTTCTGTGAAGCAGTGCATCGGATTTGTAATGTGTATACATTTTTTTTTTTCAAATCGTCAAAAAAAATAACACAATTTTCTATTTATCGGAAAAATTAAACAGAGTTATCAATATTTCATACTTTTTCATACATATAATTTGTGGTTTATTTATTAACACTATTATCAAGAAAATATCAATATTTTAAAGTTCCATGCTCAATTAATTTTTTTGATGTTTCAAAGTATTTATACACCACTATATCAATCAAAGTACATTTTTTGAAAACCTTGGGAAAATGGTATCCTACTTTCAGAAGTTATATTCCTGATAGCAAGAAATAAAGTTTTGAAAATTCGAAATAAAATTGCATATTTTTAAAAAGCTGCCCATGGGCATCCATTATTCAGTATCGCAACTCTTCATTTATCGAGTGATGTAATTTTAATATATGGTAATACTTTGATCGATCTCAAGTCAAATCAAAGTGCTAGTACTATAAGAGAAAATTAAAGTAAAAATCTGGAATACAGTATATTTTTTCCTATTTATGTACATATAACAAAAATATTCTAACTCATTAAATAAAGACTTAAAGTGGATTCTTTTCAAGTGTATTCATAATCAGCCACTGTGAATAACGTGAAAATGTGGAGCAATCATAATTTCTTGTTTTTGTCAAGACCATAAAGACAGAAAAACAAGAAAATGCAAAAGGGAAATGCTCATTAAACGAGAAATGACAAAACCAAAACAAGAGCAGAAGAGTCAAAAGTAGATGAAGAAGATGTAGAAGGGAAAGAAGGGAAGGCAGTAGACAAGACATTGCTTATGGACCTAAAGGGGGATGAGCCAAAAAAAAAGAAAATAAAAAAAATTGAGATGAAAAAATAAATGAAAAACAAGGCCGAAGTGCAGGAAATGTCAGCGTTGACAAGAAAATGCACTCGCTTTGCCAAAAGGATATACACTTGACACACACACACACACACATATATATATATATGTATATAGCCATTAGCATATACATAGCTTTAAGTATGTGAGTGAGTGAGTGAAAAAGACAGGAGGTAACGTCATCAGAGTGCTCGGTTTTTGTCATTCAACAACAACAACACCCAGAGTAGATGTGTGTGTGTTTATGTGTGTGTATTTGTGTTGGACCCGCATAGGCAAAATGGAGCCACAAGAACTTGCCCCAATGCAAGCCAAAAGTTCAAAGTTCAAGCTGCAACAGGGCCAAACACAAACAAACTTTTTTAGAAAAAAAAAACTAAGAACGAATCTTGAAACACAAAATAAAATTCAATGCAATTTTTAAAGAGCATATAAAGACTGCAAATTTTTTCTCAACGGATTTCGAGAAAAAAATACATAAATTTCAAACATAAAATTGTATTTTATAATTATAATTAATATTCTTTAAAGCTGCTTTTTGAAACAGTAAATATGTTACAATAAGTCAGCCTTTAATTCAGATTCAATACAATGTTGGGAAATTTGGTTTTTTTTTCTTTTTTCTGATTTGAATTGAAGCAAAGCTTGCAGAAACTAAGAATTAAAAAAACGAACTGACAGGTAAAGGCTATTAAATAAACTTATAAAAAAAGTCGGAAACGAGAATTTTTATTAAAAATCAACTTTAATTAGGAAAATTAAAAAAAAAAAAAACAATAAAATTATGATAAAAAAAGTCTCTCTGAAGTTCTATTTTAATAATTTCCATTGATCGATATCTAATTGATTGGTAAACAACTAAACGCAATTCATAATGCAAGAGGGCAACCCTTGAGGCAACCCTAATGAAACACGCTCTTGAGTATACAATAAATTTCTTTTGCATCTACACTATATGACATATGTAACTTGAACTCAATGTCAAGGACACAGTTGGGAAGAAAAGAAATGAGGGAGGTGTCCCGTAATTGGAGCCCTGTTTGATGCCAAAATGGCAAAAGGCAAAAGTCAAAAGGCAGACATGAATTTGCCAATTGCCATTTTGCCGTTCTTTGCATTTTTCATTTAGCCAATAATCACAACACTTGCCAGACGCCATAACTAACATGCAACTTACAACATACAAATACACACAAGCACGCACACACACACATACACACACAGAGAGACACACACATAAAGGTATAGAAAGGTCTGACGTAGGTTCCTTGCTTGATTTTTCTCCATCGTAAATTCTCATTTTAGGGCTGCTGCAAGGCAACGTAGGTATGTGTGTGTGTGTGTGTGTGGGTGTATGTGTGTGGCATGTGGCAAGTGGCAAGTGGCAAGCTAGCTAGTGTAGCAAACAATTTGAACCGTTGCCGTTGCTCGTTATATAGCCAGTCATTTAATCAATTATGCAAAAACCTACGTCGACGATGTATCCGTAAAATGTTTGCCACGGTTACGGTTTCAGTTACGGGGCATTTCTTTCAGAGCCCCCTCATTCTCTTGCCCCTTCTCTTGGCCCCTTCTTTGTATGAAGTCTTTGCAAGATTTGGTTGTAGCTTTGGTTGTTTCTTGCGTGCTTTTCGGGCATAGGACGACGGCACGTTTACCTTTTCTTGTATAAATAATTAATTAAATGTACAAGAGTCTTGGCCCCCATGTCGACAGACGACGACCTAGGAAGGAGAAAGGGGAGGAATATATGGAGCTGGTTGAGGCAATCGCAGTTATACGCTCCAAGGAGTCATTGGGCAGTTAACAAACCACTTCGTTTAGGTGAATGGCGATTTGAATGGCGATGCATGAACAGATGAATGAATGTATGAATGAATGTTAAGTGAATCGAAATGAATCACTCATTCGCGCATTCAAGCAACAACGAAGGTGACAAAATGCAACAATAAATTGCAATATAAAATTATCTCGAAGTGATTCATCGATTCAGATTCAATTCAAAGTGATGAAAATGTATCTTATTCACAGAAAATGCAAATAATAGAAAATCTTTAGAAATAATGTATTAATTTGAATCTCAGATAATCTACAGTTTTGTCTTCTAAATGGCGTTAAAGTTGCTTATCCCAAAATAATAAATTGTAAATAATCCGAATTTATTCAAGTTGATTATAAAGGTGCCAAGTGCACGTAATATTAGAAAATAATACTATTCTCAAATTTATCAATAATATGTACAGAATGATTCATCACACCAGAATGAACTTGAATTTAATGCAATAATATCTGATACTCAGACTCATAATAAAGGTTTTATGTTGCAAATGTGAATCAAAGTAAATAAAACAATTGCTGGCCATCGAACGAAATAAACTATTTCCAAATGAATGAAAATGAATGGGATTCATTTATGAATAACCCATAGGCTAGAATTAACTGTAACTCAATGAATATGAATGAATGAATCTCGACTTTAGTTTAAAAATATTTATTGCAGTGATACATGGTAACAGAATGACTGTATTTGAATAAATTTTCTTTCCTTTGCTTATGATTTTCATATTTAATAAAAAAAAAAAAAAACGAAAAAGCAGCTATTAATATTTTATATAAACGTATTATCAAAATATTTATTTAAAGTATTTCCTAAAAGAATCTTTCAAATACTCGTAGATTTAAAAATTATATTGGTAAAGTTGTAGAATTCTCAAGCAGTTACAGGATAAGTTTAATTTGAAGAAAAATAAAAGAAATGTAGTTCTTGAAACTAGTTCAGGCAACAACTGATTGACCCTCTTGAAAGTTCTCTCTTATAGTTGTTGTGTGAAAACTAACTGAAAATACAAATCGTTTGCATTTAGTTAGCCCAATTACATCCAGTCCTTTTGCGAGAGTACGAGTATCTAACTAACCCCGCGCACTTGACACTAAAATGCAACTGAATTTGCATAGAGAGGTCCATTGCGTTTTGCTGCTGCCACTTGCAACTTGGTCGGTCCACTTGCCCCACTTGTGTGTGGCGCACACTTGACAACACAGTGCCACAACACGCATGAGGCAGCAGCAGCAGCATCAGTGTCTTCAAGTGTCGCCTCGTGTCCAAAATTGGGCAAGTCGGGCAGAATCACGTAGCAAATGTAGCCAAAGGCAACGCGAATTGACGTGTTGAGGAGTGATGAGGGGGTCAGCTCATTCGCTAGCTATATTTGGTCTGATTGCAGTGGGTGTCAAATCTGTGCAGCAAGATTCGTTGACGCCTTTGCCATGTCGCCGTTTTGCTAGCACCAAAATAATCTATGGCAATTGCATATGGCAGGCAGGCAATAAACTTGGTCAAGTCCAAAACAGCAACAGCAACTAGACCGTCATCGAGTTAGGAAACTGAGTGGACGAGGGGGAGTACAAAGTGGGAGGAGTACAGGCGGTTGCAGACGTCGTTGGAGTCGCTGGCGTGGGCGTCTTTAGTTTTTTTATTTTTTTTTTTTGCTCTGCTGCAGTTACTTCAACGAAAAGTGCTCTTGACATGTTTTTATTAAAGTTTCCTCCTTAAATTTTTTTCTATATTTAGACCCTGTATCTCAAAAGTACAATGGTTCTATTAAGTTTGCCAAAAGCGAAAGTAGCGAAAGTTAAGTGTTCTATAAGATTGGAACACCAATCGTGGTATGAACAGACGAGTGCAAGATAATAGGAACAGCATAATTTGACAAATAACGCTGATAAAATAATTTTTTTCAAATAAATAATTTCAATATTTGTATGGTACAGTAAATAAGCTTTTAATATTCAATATTATTTATATCACGAATTTCCATACTTTTGAATTCTGATACCTTTACTTGATACCTCGAATAACTAATAAATATTGTATTCGAAAAGTAAGAAAAATGAGATAAATAATTTCCAAAACAGTTTTAGCACCGTGTTAGTTCTTATGTCCTTAAAATTAAAATTGAAGAAGTTTCCTCAATATTTCCAATCATTTTGGTTCATTTGAATTTTATAGCAGCTGTACAGAAGTGGCTTCTGAAAGTGAAATATTTTTCTGGTATCCCTTTTTTTTGCTATAATTGCTAACAGTATGCTGGTACTAACATTTTTATATTCCCTCGGTAACTTTCCTTCAATAACACAAATTTATTGGAAGGCAGAATTTTACCACGACCAAGAGCAATTTTATAGCAACAAAATTGAGATTTCATCCAGATCCGTTAACAAATTTGAGATTTTGAGATTAAAAGATAAGAAAAATAGAACAATACCTTTTTTTACAGAATTAGTACAGGGTCTATTATAGTCGAGTTCTTTAGGCTGCGACGCTTCCTACTAGTGTTTTTTACATTTATTCTCTGGGTATTTTCTGCTGTTTTTCTTGGCCGGCTTGTTTAGCCATATGTTGATGGTTCGGACCAAAACTGCACCAGAAACGAAAATAAAATTGTCTAGCTGTGTGTGAGTGTGTATGTGTGTGTATTTTGTGGCAAAGTTATGTTTATGTTGTGTGCGTGTACAGTTCATGGAATTGCTATTTGAGACTTGCATTTTGCACCGCCAGCTGATGCCACAAATGACGCAAAAGTACTACAATCAGATGGTGCAACTAACGGATGCAATCTTCACAATCCACAGCTGCATTATTACCAGATTTAACAACTACCGTTTCGGTTACTTTTGCTAGGGAAAAACAAATGTGTTTTCAATCGAATCTCTACTCAAATTTAAGCAGCTTATGTACTCGAATCTTTAGCTTTGATTTCATGTCTATAAGAGCTTTTGGTACGTTAGGGAACATTTATTAAACATAAACTGAGCTTATAAACACCAAAGCTCCTTGCACTTAGATTTAACATTAAAGTGTGCCACAACTTTGCTACATTACACTTATCTTTGTTTCTCCTTTTTTCGAAGTTTTTTAAAGCTTTTAAACAGAAAGTTTAGTTTACGAAAATCGAATAATAGAAATGAAAGCTGTTAAAAGCTGCAAGTCAAAGTTAAGTTTCAAAATCTGCAGAAGTTTTGCTGAAAAATATTTTAGTTGCAAAAGAAAAATTTATCTTCTTTAACATGAACGTAACTTTAAAGTTTCCAAACAGCTTTACCAAACAAGCTTTAGTTGAGCTTTAATACAGCAAAATCTTTAACTATAATGCAATATTTTCAAAATAAATTTAATTTCCAAGCTTTTAAATAGTTTTCCTATAGAAGCTCTAGTTTTCCAATTCAGACAGTTTTTGTCGCCATTAACTTTTATATTATAACTGCTTAGCTGTTGAAAGTTTGAGTTTAGCTGAGCAATTGTTTAATTTACCCTCGCAGTGAAACTCTCAACTTGACCCAAATTGATGAAAACACAAGTAAATAGCATCGAAAGAAAATGTAAAAAAAGTGCAAGAAAACTTAAATGAAAAGAGAAAATCGAAACGAAATCAATTAGACAGAACAATTTTCCGATTGACAAAGGCGCTGAAATTGTTGTAGTGCTTTTCCAAGAGACCAACGAAGGAGGAGGACAGCGCAGAGAATTACGAATTAGAATAGTAAGAGACATAGACCAAAAATAGCAAAATGTTAATGACAACGAATCGAAGTGAAAAAAGGTCAAATGGTCTAAGGTGAGAATGGTAATGCACTTTGAACCGAACCGAGAAAATCACTGCACTTGAGCTCTGACTATGGTTAATGGGGGATCGGTGGAGACTTTTTTTCTCGGGCAATCCCCCACCGCCGCCTCTGGTAATATGATGTGCGGTCAATACGATACGACAAATATTTGTACTCCAGTACATTCCATTGAATAGTTATGCAAAGCATTCGACAAATGCGCCTGATTCAAGCATAAATATCTCAATGGAAAAACTAAAGCAAGGGTTATAGGTAACGTGGGGCGAGGGCAGAATGGAGTTAACGGTAAACGGTAACCGTTACATACATCGAAAAGCAAAAAAGAGGAATAAAGCTTTTCAGCAAGGAAAGCAAAACCAAAACAAAGTCATTGCTAAACAAATAAGACAAAGGATATGGTTCCAGGAATGTAGCACCAAATTAACATAAATTCTGTTTTGAAGCCAAGATCAAGAGGAGGGTCAGGAGAGCAAACAGGAAAGAGGAAGTATAAGGTAAAAGGTACATAATAAAACAAGAAAATACACACTCGTCGTAGCTACTCAGGAGGACGCCAGAAGAAGCATGTTGCAAAAAGTTCAACGACGCGAACAAGCAGCCGCAGAAGGGTGCACAGTGCACTATGGGCAAAGAGCTCAAAATTTTTCCACAAACGCAAATCTTTTGTTGTTTTGTATTTTTACCATTTTTGTTTATTATCTAAATTTAAGCACTTAAGATAGAATGAAATTTTTTTTTTTAGATTTTTCAAGATTTTTCGCCTAATATTTTAAGTTTGATCAAAGTAAGCTGATTGCAAGTTCCTCAACAATCCATAAAGGAGCACAAATTTATTTGCAAGGTTTGTTAACATTTCACGCTTTTTGTAGTTTAATTAAAAAAAATAAATGTAAAAGTTTGTTAAAGTTCATTCCAAATTTCAAGTCGAGATTATACCAAAAAATTTGGTTATTATACCATAGTGCAGAATGGAGTCAGAAAGTGGGGTAGGAAAAGGATAGTGTAGGGTGTAGTCTGTATTGTGTCTATGTCTATTTTCTATGGCCTGCTCCTTTGGCTGCAACAACAACGACAACAGGAAAAAAAACTGCTCTCACTTACATTCGTATTCCCACAAGAAAAATCAATGGAATTGTTTGGTATATTGCGCTATGTTGGGCCCCGACATGTCTGCCCCGCCTCGTTGAATGCCTTTTCTTTTGATTTGTCTTTCGTTTCACTGGATTTTTTTATTTTCCCTTCTTTTGCAACTTGCTGTTTTCGGTTTTTGGCCAAATGAGCGACGACATCGACGACAAATGCTGCAAGTCCGTTCTCGACCATCTCCTGTGCTAATACTGTTGACATACTTATTGATGGCACTGTGCAATGCACCACAGTCTCGTGGGTGTGGTGGGTGTGACAGTGGGAGTGGCACGTGTGCCTCTGTTGCATGGCAAGCGACGAGAGAATATTGCAAAATTCAACCATGACAAATAGCAGCTGTTCAACTGAAGGAGCTCGACTTAATATGACCATAAGATCCATCTAGCTCCCAATACAAATTCACTCTCAGGACGCTTCGCACTAGACATTGGCAAGCTTTAATCAACTTTCATCCAGTTAGAGCCAAGATTCAACTAATTTTATTCAAAATTTCTGACTAAAATTAGTCAAAAGTTTTCTTCACTTTAGAAAATTTCGTTGTGCAAATCATTTTTATATTATGTAAGTAATTTTCCAACGCAATTATGACACTTTTTGTCTCACCGAGTTCTTTTCATCAGAGTGAGGTGCGCTGGTGGAAAAGAATTTAGCTTTGTTCGACAAGCGTCTCTAATAATATCAAACGTATTTTCCCAGAATTTAAAAGTCAACAATTCAACAAATACAACATCTTTGGGGTTTTCTGGGGCGTAGGATTTGCCTTCGAACAATTATATCCAAGGATATGGAGTCTTGGAGGATCATGAAAGATCAAATTTCGTCGAATTAGTCAAATCGATTCCAAAACATTTGGTAAAAACTATAACAGGGAAGGAGATCCAGCAGATTTTATGTTTAGTTTTTTGAAAAAGTTCCCTTTTTGTTCTTTTTTTCTGTGCCAAATTCCGTTGAATTTTTAGCTTTTTTTTTAAATTAAAGAATTATTATTTATGATTAATGTGTTATAATAAGACAATATCTTAATTACAAGTTTATTCGTTACAATCAAAGTTTCGAGCTTGTACGCATAGTTTTTTTGGCAAGAGTATGTACCCCTTTGTTCCACTGTAGATATTTATGTTTATACGGATTGCCAGCAGTGTTATTCATGCATCGACATGTCCAGTGTAAGCATTTCGTTGAATCTCTTGCTCTCCCCCACTTCGTGCGTTGTATCAAAACGATCAAGAATCTTTATCAAATATCAGCCGTGCATGACCAAAAAATTACTCACCTCTCTCTTTGCAGCGTCCAATTCAACAGAGCTGCGTTTATCACAGCAAACGACGACGACGTCGACGGAGACAGTGGCGGCACGGTCGACAACGACGACGGCGACAGAGTCTAAGTAAATGGATGGGCCAGTGAAGCAGCTACATTGCCGCATCAACAGTAGCTGCAGGAGCACTTGTAGTAGAATTTGCAGCGGTGACTGTGCAAATGTAACAGTAGGCGGCACACACAAAATAAACTGTAGAAAATGTACTAAACGGCCGCATGGGAATTTCTTTGCATTTATCAAACGGCAACGCGTCGCGGCCGGCGTCGCAGTCGGCGCAAACACGTGAGAGCGCTAAACTGCGCAGGCAAACGACAACAACAACAATAGAAACACTTTTTGCTTCTGCTTCGACTACCGTTATTGTCGTTGCTGTTGTTGTTGGTTTTTTCTTTCCTTCTTTTGTTGTTATTGCGGTGGTCGCAGTCGGGTGGCGTCTCTCTCTCTCCTCTCCATATCTCTTCCAAAAAAAAAACACGTACAGGCGAAGCACAAGTGCAAGTTTTGTTGTTTCAGGTATTTTCACAATAAACGCATTGTTGTAAATTCGTTGACTGCTTTAACATAAATTTTCGATTTTGCCATTTGCCACACTTGTCAACTGGCAAACAGCTGTCAATGTAATTGTAGTTGTTGTTGTTTTCGTTGTTGTTGCTGCTGCTGCGCCCTCGTCTTGCACTTGTTGTTGCTGGCGACGCGTGCTGTTAATTTCATTCAGTTATATTTCACAAGTTACCACAAGAACAAAAAAAACACAAATATATAAAAATAACAAAAGCCGTTATATCTGCTGTATTATTAATAATAACAATAATTTAACAAATAGACACAACGATGATGACAACAACAAACACTGAACGACGCGACCGCGACACGGACACAACTTGACGGCTGGTGAAAAACTGCTCTTTCCCAATAAGAAAGAGAGTACAACACGACGAAATAGCAGCACCAGCTCAGCTCTGTCGACGTCGCAGCTGTCACGCGCGCTGCTTTTGTTGTTGTAAGTTGCGTTCTATGCTTTTGTTGTTGTTGTACAACCTTTTTCAGTTTCTTTTTGTTTTTTTTGCACAACACAAACCATGCGAGAGAGCGAGAGAGCGTGAGCGCCGTCGCTCTCAGGTTTGCTCAACAGTTGTTTGTGTTAACAGTGCACTGTTGAACAACAGCTGGACCAGCTACAGAATAACAGAACACTAACAAATACAAACTGTAAAAAGTTTACTGTTACGTAGTTAGCGGATAAATTTCGTATGCAAAGATTTCAAAAGTGGCAGAAAGTTCAAGTTAATCATTTTTGGGAAGTAAGTAAATACGAGTATTATTGGTCCCACTACAGTTTTAAGTATGTTTCAACTCTCATTTGCTTATTATAGATAAAGTACATATGATAATATATATCTGCATAAGCTAATATATAAATTATCAAATATGCGTAAGAGTAGTGGGTCAAAAAAGTTGACAGTCACTGTAGCCCCCTTAAACTCGCAGGCAGATCAAGTTTATTTCAATTTTTCGATACCATCATTAATTATGTATATATGTACATACATACCAAAAGAATTAAATTACAAATGTAATTTTAACAAATTTGTACAACAAAATTGTGTTTTTCGAAGACTTATCATTTTCACCTCGTAGAGCAAAAACTTAAATCAAGATCTAAACTAGTCAATTTCTAAACTCTATAAAAAGCAAAACTCCGAGTCCACCCCATTTTCGGACTCCTGCCAATGTCGTCCGCCTGGCATGGCAACAACAATTAACGGCATTCCAATGTGTCTGGCCGTTTGCAGACTGACGGGAAATTTCAAAAATTTCAATTCACAAAAATTGAGAGGAATGCGCCATTCACATGTACTACCTATGTCTACTCGTATGTCCTTTTGTCGACATTTCTCCCCGTCTGTCCGTCTGCCCGTCTGTTCAGGTGTGCAGCTGTGCATGTCCTGCCTTTTGGCCAACTGTCTATTTGGTGGCTGTAGGAGGTGCTGTCCCCACCCTAGTCGCCGACAAGTGTCAAGCTTTTGATTACATAAATTTGATCCATTCCAAGCAGTTGAATTGTTTCAGGAGATTTCTTCATATTGGGAGCACTCTATAAAGAGATCAATTACTGGGAGCTAAACTCTTACGAGAGAATATAAATAGCTAAGAGTATATATTCTAAAAATTAAAAAAAAAAACATTTGTTTTCTTAAGATATTTTGTAATTAAGTTGAATATAATACAAATATACTATAGAATAGTAATCAACGTTTTGTTAACCTTATTAAACTTATAATTGTTATAGATACCATCTAAATTTTTCTTAAATTAATGGGTTGAAAAATATATAAAGACCCGTTTTTGGCAATTAATGTCAAATTTAAATGCAAACTAAACGGACATAATCCTGATAACTTATTTCTGAATAAATATTTATATTTTATTTGTTAAATTTTTAATGATTATGTGTTAAATAAGGTTTGCATAATATTTTTGTAATAACTATTTAGCAATTTTTTGAAATTTAACAAATCAACGGGATTATATTTTCATGCGCAGCTTTTTATCGTATTGTAAAACATTTGAATGAAATGTCAAAATGACTCTCGTTTCCATTGTTTCTTACCATTACTGTATATGAAATTTTACTACATTTGAATATAGTCTAGTCAGGGATATATCTTCACAACTTGTAAAGTAAGTTCATTTGATCTTCAAAGCAAATTTAAGTTAGTTTAAAGTTTTTAAATAGTATCGTTTATGATGTATCTTTTTTAGAATATCATTCAACCTGTTAATTGAAAGTTCAATCACCAGCTAGATTGAGGCGATTTCCATGCGGAAAACTTGAAAACAACATCTGACTGTGATATATCAAATGTAGAGAGGAAGAGAGATCACCGGATACTCGATGGGAGTGCTCCCAGTCCTTATCGTCATACACATGCTGGAACACCTTGGTAAGGCACCTTCGCATGATTTTCATGACCTAGCAGTGAAGCACTTGATGCATCAACATCCATCAGCACTCTTGGATCATCAACGAGGACACTTCAGTTATAGGAGCAACAACAACAACGATGATGCCAAAATCATGAAGAGAGAGCATTGCAATTACAATAATGCATGTAGAGGACAACATAGTAATCCAGGCTGAAGTGCCCAAGTGTCGGTGACGTGGCCATTGCCGTTGCCAACAACACATCACATGCCATGAAACAATAAATGAAGCGAGCGTCGTTGACGTTGACTGACCAGACGGAATAGCCAGGACACCCAGGACAACGAGGACTCCCGGGACAGACTCCATAGCCTACGAAACAGAGAGGGAGACTCGCAGGGCTGCACTCTGAAAAACAGAGAAAACAAAAATAGCTACATCCTCAGTAACTTAGTTAAAAGTTGTATTGTCGAACAATTTCACAGTACAACTTTGCTATAATTAATGTTGACGTGAAAACAACTTATTTATATCAATGTTTTTTTTAGAATTTAGTTGAGGATTTTTACGGAAGAAAATAACCGCATGTTTTGAATTTTACTAAATTTAAATATAAGTCAAGCTTAAATATTGAAATGAATTCAAAAAAAAAGGGAGAGAAAAAAAGGATAGACAAATATACAAATAAAGCTGAAAAAAAGATAGAAAAAAGAAGTGAGAGATAAAAAGGGTTAAGCTAAGATAGAGAGAGAGAAAGAGACATAATGATACAGAACAAGGGAAACAGAGGGACAAAAATTATAAACTTAAGATAGACAAAATCAGTTTATAAAGCGTCAAAATAAATCAAGTCAGAGAGACAAAAAGAGAGAGCCAAATTTCCATTTGATAAAACAAATATTTATATATATTAAAAATTATTTAGTAATAATTTGTTAACTTTTTATAAAACGTTCAGTGTATCCAACATATAATCAGTCGACAGACAAAAATAATTAGTATTTAAATTAATTATTATTAAATAAAAATTAGAAATTACCAATTATATTGAATTAGGGAAAATTTTAAATAACCCCCGGAAAAGATATAAATTTAATGCTAAGATAAAATTACGTTATTTTAATCAATGCGTATACATAACCATAACATATGATTTATTTATGAATATATTCATATGAGTCAAAGCAATGAATAACTTATCTCAAATAAACCAATTTTTAAATTATCATCCGAGTATTTAAAGAAAATCGTTATATGTCATTAATGCTAATCGAGAACATTCTCAGAGTACACAAAAATTGTTCTCAGTGCAGATGGCAGAATGCAGTCGTCAGGTGCTCAGTTCAGCTCAGCTCAGGTCGGCAGTTGGCAATGAAGTGGCCCATGGACCGTGTCGTTTGGTCAGTGATTACACGTCCTTAAAACAACAACATAAACGCCAGTGCTGGCTAAGTTATAAATGCCAGGCTAAGGTGATACATGGTCTACTGCCAACAACAACAAGAGCCATAACGGTAAGATCAGGATGAGCAAATATCTGGACGGAAGATGTTGCTCATCATGTGGCCAGCGGCAGATTTATGTGGCAGGACTTTAGTTTTAATTTAGCAAGGAAGCCAAATTATTAAGACAGGCCTTGTAAGCGGTTTCTCCTGCTAGACACACACACACACACACACACACGCACACACACACACACACAGACACACTAATGTAACTCTGTGTGCTGTGCTTTGTCGCAACTGTACAGAGACAAAGACAAGAACAACGTGCAACGTGCAACATGGAACGTAAAACGACATCCAAGGACGTCGAGGACGACAAAGTCAATAAATTTTGTGGCACTGGATTGGCCAACATGAGCTGCACTTATTTAGCCCGGCTATATCCACTCTCTGTGCCACTCCATCTCCAACTCAGACCTGTACCCCCTGCCTTAACTCCCACCTTTTCCCCTCAGTTCTCAGTCTCGAGTAGCTCTTCTCTCATTGTCCCAGGTGTCTATTTTAGTTGCTTTTAACTTTGTTATGGCCACGACGTCTTACAAGCTCTTAAGCATAATGTCCTGCTTATGCTGCCAAAGCCCCGTCCCGGGTAACTTGTCCAAGATGTGGTCAGTTGGCTAAGGTTGCACCACGAGTAAATGCACAGATTTTGTGACCCAAATAGAATACCTAAGTACAGCATAACTTAAATAAGCCAGCTTTACTTTTGCACAGTGACAAATCCAAAGATATGAGTAGCATAATATGGAAGTTTTGGATCTATACACATTTTTACATAGTAACATCTAATTTAGAACACCTTATTTTGTAAGATTCTGTCATATGTGTCTTAATTAAGCACTTTAAAAATTAAACACGATTAAAAAATAATAATCTCGACATAAGTGGAATCGCTTGCAGATTTGTATTTTACATTCACAACACTATTTAATTACCATAAGATATTTCACATCATGTAACTTTTTAATTCATTTATTATTGGGTTTCATAAAAGTCTACGATTATCTCAAAAATTTAGGAATACGATGCTTGTATATAAGATAAAATAAAATGTAATCGCTATTTTTTACGCAGAAATGTATTTAATATGTATCCTTAAAAAGAAAACAAAATAAATAAGTTTACTAAAAATTAAAAAAAAAAACCGAAGGCCTTAAGTACATACATACATATATTGGCTTAAAGTTACCTATAAGATACTCCTACACTATATATTTTTGTGTAATAAACATACTTAACGAAATCCCTGAATTACCAATGCTTTTCTCGGCTGTATTTCTCTTGAAATTGAAAATGCGCTGGATAAGGATAAGAGCTTTGAAAGGATGGCTAAGTCAGCAGAGCTAAGAATTCATTAAATCCATGAGAGTTACGAGCTGAGCTATGTGGGGGGAAACAATCAGAAATTTCGTAGACTCTGATGATTGAGCTGGATGCTTAACCTTCAGTTTCAACAGCAATAGGGAACAAACAATAGGGAAAATAACAACACCTTGATACTAAATGTGATCACGCAGTGCGCATAAACAACGACTGCCGCGTAAAAGTTATAAAAACAAAAAAAACAACACAACAACAACAGATGTGTCGTTTAGGTGAGTATGAGGTTCAAGTCGGCAGGTGGATGGTGGGTTGGTGGGCGGTCGAAAGGAAGAGGGAATGGTGGAAAGGGGAAAGGGCGTTGTCCCAGTGGCGCAACTGAACTATAAACCATAAGAATAAGACGTGCGAAGCGATAATCATAAAACAGACAAAAGGTTCGGCCAACACAAACAATGTAAAACTCTGCCATATGCTTCGACGTATAAATGCGAAGCATTTAAGGCTGCAACATTAAAAAAATTAAAAAAAAATTAACAAATTAACATTTGAAAATATGAATATCGAACAGCGAGTTGGAGTTTCTGGAATCTTTCATAATCAAATTAAACTATTTTACAAAGTCTGTCAAACTCAAAATAACATAAGAATTATTTCAACGTATGTCTAAAGCTCGGAATATAAAATAAAACTTCCCAAAATATATTTACTTGATATATAATTAATTTTTTATTTTTGATAGGCGCAATCAAAATCGATATACCCCGCGAAAGGTTTATGTAGAGCATGCTTATGACAGATTATTTCTAAAACATACGTTTTCCCCATTTCCTGTGTCCCCCATGCCATGTACTCGCACTATGTCCTGTGACCTATGAGTGTGTTAGTGTGTATAAGTGTGCGTGTGTGGGACTTGGGTGCGAATGTCGTGTAACCAATGCGCGGTACGTGGACTCGGCGCGGAGCTCATTACACATGAAAAGCATGCGAATGAAGCACCTGTGCCAAGGTGTTGACAACAACAACTGACAACAAATGTAACAAGGGAAAACAACAATAACAACGACCAGAAGACGAAGAAGAAGACGATCAAGCTATGGCAAAGATGGAACGATGTATTGTTGTGCCATTAGCGTAACTTTTGCAGCCGGTTTATTTGCCGTCGAGTATTGGGCAATGGAACGTGAGATGCCACAATTTTTGGCCATCATGTTGCAACGTTAACGGTGCGTTCACCACCATCGTGCCAGCTAAAATTAATCAGAGTTTCAATCAAACACAAAATAAACGCTGAGATTTCATATGACAGAAGGCGTGCAACGGAAATGTGTTAAGTGCCACCTGACAATACGACAAAGAGGCAGCCGGACAAATGGACAACTGACAACAGTTGTCACTTTTGTCACATGTATCTACATTAAATTAAATAACAAAATGCCCAATGCATTGCATTTTGGGACCGATTTTTTTTTACTGCTTTTCATGTGATTGCTAAAATTCGGATGGTGGTTTATTCCATTTGGAAAATTAAGGTTTTGATTTAATATTGATTGAATTTCACGTTGAATCTCAGTAAAGGAAACTCAATTGAAATAGCTGGAAGTGAAGCCTTGAAAACAAATCACACAAGACACAGTTAAATATTAGGAAATAATATTGTAAATATTAAGTTAATGCACTTACTCATAGTAAAAGTTAAAAAGCTTAATTTTTAAATAAAAAGCTTAATTTTTAACTAAAAACATACTTAAGTTAATCAATATTTAGTAACATTTAAAACTATAAAAACTTCAAATAAAATTGTAACATTTAGCTCAACGTTAAATAGTATTATTTATTTACTTTATTTAAAATCAAAAAATTTTATAAAAGTTTTTTTTAATATTCGGTGATACATTTCAGTCAAATATTCTCAATTTTTAATTTCGAATTCTAGCTTGTCTAGTTAAGTGAATATTAAAAATTCAGAGCATATTTTTTTCTGAAATGAACAAAAATAAAATAAAACCAAACAAAACAAACATTGTTAAAAAAATAATAACAACATAATTACAGATACATGTGTAACAATTTCTAATGATATTAATGAAAAATTCTGATTTGTAGATTGAAAATATATGTATATAGTAGTACATGATAAAAAACTGAAATCAGTGCGAATTATACCCATAGAAGGAAAGTTGAATGGAATGTAATAAAATAGGAAAACAATGAAAATTGCAACAATAGAATATTTAACATTGAAAAATAAAACTGAAAATAGAGTGACAATAGAAAATGGAAAAGGAAGTGAAATGCAATATAATAGCGAGAATAAAAGCAAAACAATAAAAAACTGAAGCCAACGAAATAAAATTATAAAGATGAAATATTCGAATTCGAAAAATTTTGAATAGATATACTTCAAGGGAACTGTAATTAAATCGTGAAACATAAAATAAAAAACATTAAATGAAAATTGAAAGAAATATACAATTGTCACGCGATAGTTAAATGGAACAAGGCAGATGAAAATTAAAACTCAAACATTTAAAAAGAGAAATTAATGAAATTAAATTAGTATTTAATCAATATCTTTATCTATTTGTATGATACATTTGTTATTCCAATACAAAAACTTGAATTTTCTGCCGAATGCAAAAAGAAGAAAACAGGTATCACAATTGGTAAAAATAAAACTATCTGCTGAATGCCCCAATATAAATATTTTCTTGAACAAAAAGGAAAACAATAAAAAAAAGTGTTTTAAAGTAATAATAAATGTATGACTTGATTTCATAAATGTTAATTCTAAACATTTTAATATTAAGATCGATATTATATTTTCGTGACTATCGCTAGGATAAGACAATAATTAAACATAAGTAATCAAATTAATAAATAAATAGAACCTGCACAGTTTTGAAGAAGAAAAGGACTCTCTGCAGAGACGCCATGTCTATGACTATACTCGTATCTGGCAATTGTCGACTCTCTGCCATCATCCAATTACACACCTTGGAAATTTGATTTAATGCCAAGGCGTGCGTAAGCGCGTGTCATGTAGACACGGTAATTTTTCAGACAATTACACCAACAGGATGAATGGCGGCAACCCCAAAAAAACACATACTCACACTCACACTCACTCCCCCACACACCACACACACACACATGATACATTTCACC
The DNA here is from genome assembly GCA_035043635.1 of Drosophila rellima. Taxonomy (NCBI): domain Eukaryota; kingdom Metazoa; phylum Arthropoda; class Insecta; order Diptera; family Drosophilidae; genus Drosophila; species Drosophila rellima. Next base: position 1,665,858 of record JAWNMV010000134.1, on the reverse strand, counting down.
TGCAAGTGAAATATTATTCAAAAATCAGTTACGGCCCGTTTTGAAAATGGCGACGCCTTCGCATTGTGAAAATTTATTAGACCAGGCATTAGAAAGGGCAACCCATGCATTACCCCCATTTTGCCGCTGTTCGCGCAGCAGCAGAGCAGAGAGCACTTAAGAAATGTGTAAAGAAAGAAAAACCCTTTGCCATTCCCCCCATTGGCAGTTTCTTTGGCTTTGAACTACATTAAGAAAATCACTCGAAACTCAGCTCAACTGCAGCTGCTGGTCGAATTGAATTGAATTTATGGTTCCCCCTATGTGTGTGTGTGTGTGAGAGTGTACTTGTGTGTGTGTGTGTGTCTTTACATAGGTGTGCGACGCGTGGGCGTGTCATTAGCAGCATTGAAGAGGGCACATAAAGAAAAATATAAGAGAAGAGAAAAAAAATGGTAAAAAAAAATTAAATGTAACCTGAAATGTTTTATTGCATGTGTTTGCTGTGAGTTATGTGTGGGCTTCAACATGAGATTTACATTATGCGAACGTCTAGCTTGAGAAATTAGTGACCCCTTCCCTTCCCCTTCCTCTTCCTCTTCCTCTTCCTCTTCCTCTTCCTCTTCCTCTTCCTCTTCCTCTTCCTCTTCCTCTTCCTCTTCCTCTTCCTCTTCCTCTTCCTCTTCCTCTTCCTCTTCCTCTTCCTCTTCCTCTTCCTCTTCCTCTTCCTCTTCCTCTTCCTCTTCCTCTTCCTCTTCCTCTTCCTCTTCCTCTTCCTCTTCCTCTTCCTCTTCCTCTTCCTCTTCCTCTTCCTCTTCCTCTTCCTCTTCCTCTTCCTCTTCCTCTTCCTCTTCCTCTTCCTCTTCCTCTTCCTCTTCCTCTTCCTCTTCCTCTTCCTCTTCCTCTTCCTCTTCCTCTTCCTCTTCCTCTTCCTCTTCCTCTTCCTCTTCCTCTTCCTCTTCCTCTTCCTCTTCCTCTTCCTCTTCCTCTTCCTCTTCCTCTTCCTCTTCCTCTTCCTCTTCCTCTTCCTCTTCCTCTTCCTCTTCCTCTTCCTCTTCCTCTTCCTCTTCCTCTTCCACTTCCTCTTCCTCTTCCTCTTCGTCTTCGTCTTCGTCTTCGTCTTCGTCTTCGTCTTCGTCTTCCTCTTCCTCTTCCTCTTCTCCTACTCCTGTCCAAGCCCACCAACATCCCAAACGAGATAGAGGCAAACGTGGCATAAAATTCTTATACAAACTGTCACAGCTTTTAACAGCTATCGTCTTAGTAAAAGCGTACGCAAAAAAAAAATCTCTAAAATTCAAGCTTAAAATTATGTATGTATTCAGGATAATATTGTTAAATAAACACAATATGCGGATAAAATGGCATTAAAATAGGAAACAAAAAATTAATTAAAACATTTCATTTCACTGAAAAAATATTTGAAAATATTTGCGGAAAAGGAATGGACATTTCATTTCATTTAAGAAATTCCAAGATTACCGAAGTTTTCACATCGTATAGGATTTTTATTTCTGTATATAAATTTAAAGCTTAGATATGTAAGATATTGCTGAAAATCGTATTATAGTTGGTAGTAGAATGGTTTTAATATACGGCAAGTCCTGTTCATCCATCTATTATAAAAACGCATTATAATCGTGTTTCAAAATTTAATTTAGTTAATATTTGAAATACACTTGTGTAAATGAGCCCTCTGAATATCCTAAAAGTTTCAGAAGAATTAATTAATAAATAATAAAGTTATACAGCATTTTCTTAGATGAAATTATGATTGTGATAATTCACTTTTAGCTTGCTTAGAGGGTATTCTAGGTTTCATCAAACATTCTTATTTGTAAATTTCCAAACGACGCTGAATTCTTTTCTTCCCTCTCCCCAAGTGTTCTATTCTTTTCTTTCTCAATCTCCCTTTGTCTCCATCTCCAAGTGAAAGCTAAATTTTCCTTTCGCTTTTTAATAAGCTGCCTCTCACTTCAAAAATCAAGGCAATTTTTATTTTGTATGCTCGTAGTCTGCTTTTAGGCGTATTCAAAATTAAATTTCCACTGACAGGGATGGGGACGAGGACGCGTCCTGATGCCGTTATACCCCATTGTCTTGGCCAGTTTTCCCCGCCCCATAAGATGTACGTTTTTTATGTTGACTGACTTTAATGAAATTAGATTGATTTTTATGTTGACGTCCGGCTTCAGTTTTTTCATTTCTTTGCTTCGTCTCTTCATTTTCTCTCCATGTCTTTGCTGTCCGTTGCTCGTCTTGTTGGACTTCACATTTTTACGGCTACTTATTCATCAAGTTGAGCGACTGACTATATAATTTAATTTTTGTGTGTAGTAAAAATAAATTTTTGATAGATGCGTTGCGTTCGGGCAGCTGCTGCTATGCTTTTCAGTTTTACGACCCGAACGCCAGGTGGAGCTCAAGTCGCATCGCTTCGCTTGATATTTACGACATATTTTCGTTTTGCGGCGAACGCCGCAAGGTATGCTACAATTTTATGGCCAACAGATGGCAATCGCGGCCAAGAGCGTTGCATACGCTTAGGCGCTCTCTCTCTCTCACTCTGTGCAAATTAAAGTCAGGCACAGTTAACACTTGACAAAATTATTAAACTTTATTAACCTCTTACGCTGTCTGCATAGCCAGGACCATAAATTTGCCAGCCATTGCAAAGACAAAGAACAACGCACATATGAGAGGGACATGTACATGTGTATGTGTGTGTGTGTGTATGTGTATGTGTATGTGTATGTGTATGTGTATGTGTATGTGTATGTGTATGTGTATGTGTATGTGTATGTGTATGTGTATGTGTATGTGTATGTGTATGTGTATGTGTATGTGTATGTGTATGTGTATGTGTATGTGTATGTGTATGTGTATGTGTATGTGTATGTGTATGTGTATGTGTATGTGTATGTGTATGTGTATGTGTATGTGTATGTGTATGTGTATGTGTATGTGTATGTGTATGTGTATGTGTATGTGTATGTGTATGTGTATGTGTATGTGTATGTGTATGTGTGTGTGTGTGTGTGTGTGTGTGTGCTGTGTGTGTGTGTGTGTGTGTGTCTGTGTGTGTGTGTGTGTGTATGTGTAGGGGGCACTACAGCCAATTGGTATTTGCGACAGCCACTTGTAAATTATGGCCACAGTCGACAACGACAGCGACAACGGCAACGTTGACTTTGACTTTGACTTGGGGCAGGAGCTCAAGTCGCTACTGTTCTTTCAGTCCAAGATTTAGAGAGAGATAAAGAGAGAGAGAGGGGTCGGAGGAGTCCCCTTGCCATTGGGGATAATCGCTTGTGGCTTTAAGATGTTTGCCCTTTGCAAAATATTTGCACTTCAGATTCAGATTGCGAATCCTCCGTGTGCAGTTGCTCGGCAATTGCAGCATAGAGAGAATAAGCTAAGGGGGAAAGTTAACACAATGACTATTTATCGACAATTTCAATAGGTTTCTTTGATCAATTTTGAAATAAAAAGAAAAACCATATTAATAACTAGCAGCAGTTTCTAAATAAGCTGATACGTTTTTTGAGGTATTGCATTATTTTACCAAATTATTATTTAAGTTACGCTCGTGTTTCATCTTATTCATTGACAGTTTGCAAGTGAACTCTATAAGTTCTCAAATCAATGAGGCTTTTTGCATTTATTAAAAAATTTCAAACATCGAACACGTCAAAATTTGGCAATAATTTCAGAAAATATGTATATTAAATATAATGTATTAAACAACAAAATTTAAAAAAAAAATTTAAATCTTACTTACTCAAGGGTGAGCTTACATTTTTCATCATCACATCCCAACCCATTGAAAAAAGCTCTACATTTTCGAAAAGCTAAAGAATATATCAAAAATTCATACATACACAGTTTAAAATTTAAAGCAGTAATTTTACAGCCATTGTTATTGTATTTTTATTTCAAAGGGTAAACTAAAATCAAAAGCTTTGGCAACTTTTAATGTTATCGATAACTGCAGTCGAATGCATTGCTGGCGCAGTCTATCGACAGTTGGTCATTAAACCAATGTAATTTTCATGTAACTTTCACATATTTGTCACCGGCTTTGCGCTTAAATTCACAAAATTTATGGTCATTCAATACACAGCAGGCGTTCCCTTTTATTTTCCTTCTCTCTCTCATTTTCCATTTCTGTCTCACCCTGGTGTCTATCGCAGTCCTTCTTTGTCTGTGTCCCCGACTTTTTGTGCTCGACCCCGTGCTGCACAATTGTAATTTTTGCGCACTTACAACAGTAATTCGTGTTAACTTTTCGTGTAATGTGCAAATTTATGGCACAAATTTCACACAGACAAAAGCAAACAAGACAAAATAAAACGCATGTGTGTCTGTCTATCTGTTTGTGTGTGTGTGCTTGAGAGTGTGTGTGTGCAATAAAATAAAAGTGAGTGCGGAGGGAAGACAGCAAATGAGTGTGGGGTAGTGTCAGCCCTGCCAAAAGCGACTTTTAAACTTATCGAAGTCAACAAATTGTTACTTCAACAATCGACAAATGTACTTCAAATTTAAAGAATCAAAACTAAAAAAAAAATGTAAGAAATTATTTCTAAACGAAAGTAGCCTGACAGTTCAAATTAATTTACTTTCAAATTCATTATTTTTATCAATTTAAAAGTATTTTATAGTTCATTTTCATTTTTAATTTAATTGATTTCTGTCATTGCTATAATAAATAAATATGTTGATAAATAATAAACACTATCGATAGTTTTCAAACTTTATTAAAATTTTTGGAAGTTAATTTTTCAATTCAAGACATAAAAATTATTTCTGTATTATAAACTCAAAAATCGTGGATTTCAACTCACTTGATGGGCATATTTATCGATTAAGGAACAAGTGTTCCATAATTTCCATGCATATTTATACTTGAAAAAGAAATATATCATTATCTTATGTTAGATTCTTTCCAAGACAACAAATGTACATTTAATAATTAGTGACAGGTGTAAAAACTAAAAGAAATTACATACTTATAAGAATTGTACAACAATCGAATAACGCAACATTATTATTTTTGAATTTCTGCTTTCTTCATTAAATTTTGAAATTTCCAGAGTTGTTTTTTGTTTTGTTGTTTCAATTATATGGCTGCCTGAAATAAACAAGTGCTGAAGAATGAACCAGACTAATGAGTCTGTCGAAATTAACATACATAATATTGTTAGTTCACAGTGCATTCAGTTTAAAATTAGGATGGAGTGTGTGTGGCGAGTAAATCTCTTTTTGAGCATGGAAGTGAATGCAATTGTCATTTTGTGGTCACTTTGTGGCATACAAAATGCATTTAGCTCAATTGCAAATCGCTTTTGGTGTTCCGTTGTGCGGGCGATTTCTACACTATCTCTATCTCTCCCTTTTTGTCCCTCTCTCTCTCATTCCCTCCCACATCTCCGTCTATCTCCCTCTGTCTGCTGCTTTCGCTATGAACAATGCAGTGCATGTCCAATCCACAATCAAATTGATTGCGATTGGTTAGACAGCAACTTTTTTTTTGGCTACAGACTGTGGCTAAAAGCCGCACAATGCAGTTCCAAAAATGGTTGCGCATACTGTACACATCGCATTCCCCTAATCAATTATCCCAAATACAGTTCTCTAGCGAACGGGATGCTGATTTTCCTTCAATGCCATAAAAATGTAAACCCAAATTAATGTGGAACTTAATAGCGAATTTTTTTAATTACCAATTATAAAGTCAAGCCGTCGAACTTGCTGAAAATTTAGCATCGACTTATCAGTTTTTCGTACGAATTTTCAAATACTTCCAATGTAGTTCTTACATTTTTTCTGGAATTTACGGATGTTATTTCGTTTTTATTGCTATTTGGAAACAGAAAAAGGATTGGTAACGATTGAAGTTAATTTTATTAATTTGATAGAGGAGGAATTCTCAAGAGCATCTTTTGATTTAACTCGATTCATCAGCAAAAGAAATACTAGCTGAACTATTTAATTAAAATAATTAAGATTGTATATTCTAGTTGAGCTTTTTCCAATAATCTTTACATAATGCACAAATGGGGTAGATATATTTTATACTCTGTGACCTTTGTTTAAAAAGAATTTTAGGGCTGGAATTTTCTTAACTGATTTTTCAAACGTGAATATTTTTAAAAATTTTTCTCGAGATTATTTTAACCGATTGATATTGAAAACCTTTGCATTTTTTCAAATTAGTGAATATATCTTTTAGTTATTTAAACAGTTTCAAACAATTTTTAAAAGTTTTAGGGATTTGTATACTTTTGAAAAAGAATATTATGTTTTTTTTCTGGTATTTATGTATTATTATATTTGTGGACTTTAAAATAATATTAAATAAGTAATAAATAACGCGCTTAATATTTTTATTTTTTGGATCACTTAACTATGTAAAGGGTATCCTTCTAGTCATGACGTGTCGAATAAAAGACTTTTAGTTATATTTTAAATTTGTTTTGATTAATTTAGCTTGGCGACTTTAAAAGCCAAACACAGCCAAAAACTTTAGCGGCACCACAGATGTGGCTATACTTGAAGCTGTAGTTGCGACTAACGAATAACGAATACACCCTACCCATGTAGGGTGTTTGTATGTATGTATATGTATGGGTTGTGGTATGGCAAGGGTAGCTAAAACAAACTTTTCAATCACCGCCAGAGCCGGCGAGTCAACGTCATTGCCAAGGCATTAAATGAGAAATGTAGCAAAGTAAACATTCAGCAAATGCAGCAGGAGGCGGAGGAGTAACTGAATGTTGCATGCAGCATGCAGCATACAGCATGTAGCATGCCACAAGCTGCAGCTACCCGGATTGGGTGGCTTCTGCAATGGCAGTCAATCAGCGAGCAGTCAGCGCAAAGAAGAAAAAAAATTAAAATAAAAGGAGCAGCAAGAAAAATAAATAAAATGCTACAGCGTTTAAAAACAGACGAAGCATGCAGCTAAAGTTGGGGTCGGAATCGCAGATGGAGTCAGAGAGTTGGAGTCGCTGTGGCTCTAGCTCTGGATATGTTGCAGACATGTTGGCAACACTTGCCCCGCACCAAAAAAAATATAAAAAGAAGAAAGGAAAAAAAGAGGTATGCAACACAGCAGTTGAAAACTGTGTGACAAATACAAATCACTTTAGATTTATTTGATGAAATTGTTTGATGATGTAGAAAAGGATTAACGCCAATGATATTTGTGTAAGGGCATAACAAACGGTAACAGTAGCTGTAACAGCAGCTGAACTCTTAACGCCTGACTATCCTGGCAATCCTGGCTAGCTACAAAATTGATTTTAAATTAAGACGAAGACGAAGCATGACAGTAATCAATGATGAATGACCCAGCACAATGCCATGGGGGAAAATGCCAACTGACTTGCCATTGACTTTATTTATGAAAAGGTCGCACCAAAGTTAAACGTATTTACAATGGGCAGGAGCTTTTAATATCAACTACTTAGTTAGTTGCTAACCAAGTATGAATAACTAACTGTTATTCAACAAAAGAAAACTTTTCATACCCGGTAATTTATTGTTCCTCTGGACTAACTTCCATGTAAACAGCCCAATTGTTATGATATTTTTCATATATAAAGATAGTTTAATAATATATAAAATTCAATGGCCTAAGGGAAGGACAAAGAGCTTGGTAGACTGACAAAATATTTCAAAGTATAACTTTTTGGTAAAACAATTAAACAAATTTATAAAGCATGCAAAACTATATATATCATTGACAAAAAAGCAAATGTATACATAGATACATACATATGTAGATATTAACTCTATTGTAATATTTATTTTAGTTAATCGAAAGTTCATTATTAAATTAATTAAATGTGTATGTTGTTACAAGAGAATTGACATCCCAACTTTGCTCTTTCAGACAATTTTACAGGGTAATTTTTCTTAGTGTCAGACATCGTAATCTATTGTTAATAAATTTTTAAATTTTTTTAAAGTTGACTAATTTGAAAAAATAAATACTTTAAAGCTTAGAAAATTTGATTGATATAGAAACTGGTTATCTAAATCAGACTAAGTTGTTAATAAATAGAACAGTGATAAAATACTCCTATTCACAAACATGACTATGCTTATCCTCGAGCTGTACTTCAATTAAAATAGTATACTCTTTTAAGCCATTTCACAGGGTATAAGAATAATATATATATTAGAAAGTCAAAGCATTGCTAATGTGAATTGTTTCCTGTTTTCAGTTTTTGGAAAGTAGAAAGTGGAGTGGGGAGAGGGCAGAGGGTTTCTTCAGCTTAACCCTATCTAAATTGGGTCACATCTTCAGCTGCCTCACAGCTCATAACTTGACCCGACTCAAGCTTTTTTTTAGGAGACGTCTCTTGAATGCGTCTTGTTTTATGCAACGACTTTTGAATTATGTGAGAAAGCGCTGCTGAACGATAAGCAACGAAAGGGGTGACTGGTGGGGTGTGTTGAGAAGCGGGCAGTGTGAAGAGGGGGGTGGAGGGTGTTGGAGTTCCCTTTTTGATATAATCGGCGGGGCATAAATCTCAAGACCTGCCCGGCGGCTGCAATTTACGGCACGGCCGTAAATTTTTATAAATGTCCTTGTAAATAAACTCGCAAATATGCTGATTTAGCATATTTTTGTGATATATGAATGCGCATGGCCTTGTGGGCGTGGCACCACGTCTGTGGTTTATGCGTGTGAGTACGAGTGTGTGTGTGCTTCATGTGTGTGGCAGTTTTATTGTGCGCCTTGTGTCCTTGTTCTGTTTCACATATTTTATTTTATTTTCCTTTGATTTTATTCTACTTATTTTTTTTTTCGTTTTGTTTCTATTTTACTTTTCAGCCTGCCCTCGAGGGACAAGTGTATCCGGAAAAAACAACAACAATGCGTTATAAATAAAAAACGAAAATTTTATGTTGCATTAACTTTTGTTGAAGTTGTTGTCGTTGTTGTTGTCGCGTCGCGTTGCATAAACAAAAGCACATGTGTAATAAAATTTATGCATATAAACAGCTAAAAAAGCAACAACAACAATCAGACAGAGAGACAATGAAAAGCGCATTAAATATTTCATACAGCAGCCGTAAAGTATGCAATGACATTTTTTCATATGTTTTCACATCTCAGTCTTAGTCTCGTTTTCTTGCGTTTTGTTTATTTTTTGCTGCTTCTAAAAATAATAATATGATTATGTGACCTCTGCGAATGCGCATACAAAATGCTTATAAATAAGACTAGACCTAAGTCAGCCATAAAGTGTGCTATGAAAATTCAAAGCAAAAATGTCAGGACATATGGGACTAACAAATGCGCTTACCGATTGTTTTTTTTGCATTATCATTTTATTGTTATCAAAGCTTATTTTTTTTCTTAATTTTACCGTATTTATTATTGAAAACTGAACTTGAAATTTTTATTTAGGGCTGGAATAATATCGGTTTTTGGGCTTAGGTACAAGAAAAGTTTTTTTTCGACTACGGTTTCAATTACGGTTCCCAAATTCAATCGTTTAATGCCAGTTAGCGGTTACGCCTATAGCTGTGGCTATGTGGTTTTAATAGCTGATAACAACTCATTACGTGGCCAAATTTTCCAATATATTACATATATATTAAGATCGTCCCATTTTAATGAAACGTATATGGTTAATATTGATACAAAAATTTAATAAGTTTAATTAAGAAATAGACAAATTTTTCATTACATTATTAATATCGAAAATATGTAGTAAAATTTGTGAAAGGCGGACGAGTGGATGGAGGGCATTACTATAACTTGGATAAAGAGCAGATTTTTTAAAGACACTTTGTGTCAGATTATAACTATAAACATTAAAACAACAAATTTATTGTATCAACACTTAAAATCAATGTGATGTACATATGTATGTAAATTCGGTTTACTCCAAATTTTCATTTTGACTAAATTTTGTAACAATTTAAACTCTAATGTTGCTTAAATATTTGAGCAACTGGCAGCCGGAAGACAGTTTTATTTTTGGCTACTCGTACGTTATTTTTGATTTAATATTCCATTATCTGGCAGGAACTGCATTATGAGCACAAACAACTTAAGCAACATTTTCGTCTCATGAAGAGCAGCCAACTGTTTTTTCACATACACAGTATGTGTAATTGTGAGTGTACGCTTGTGTGCAGTTGACATTTTCAATTTGTTGGCAATCAAGCGGCAACTAAAGATTGCAAAATTAATGCTCCCAAAAGTATGCAATGGCTTTTGAGACGCTTACTAGACCCAAATAAAGTGTATTCTTTTTGCAGAGTAGAGGATTGAGTCTATCCCAGTTACGCTTTCTTAAATATGAAAAGTATTCTTTAAGGAATTTTTTGTTCGATTTTTTTTTTTTTTTTTTTATTAGATTAAGGAATGTAAGGATTTCTAGTTGTTGCACCAAAAAGAAGTCTATTCAAATCAAATTTGTCAGCCACACCTGCTTTTGCCTACTACTACTTTTTTTGAAATCCATACTTTTCACAAATCCATTATACCCTTTCTTGCCCATTTTCAACGGGCACAGGCTATAAAAATCATTATTATATTAAAGTATAATATTTTACACTTAGATATACAGGATATAGTTTTTGAATATAGGTAATATGCGGATCAAATGATTATGATTGAGCAATAAAGTAGTTCTAAAATTCTAATATATTTGATTGATGTACAAAATTCGAATATAACAAATAGAGCAAAATGGGAAAATTACGATAATACGAATATAATCAAATTACTTGTTGAGAGCAAAATGAGAACAAGGTTACCAAATTTTAGACACAACCTTTGGGATTGATAACAGTTTGTAATCTAAAAAGTAAAAGCCACACAATTTAATGATTGTCAAGAACAGATTTTATATCTACTAAGTAATTGAAAAAAAAAAATGTATTAATGATTGTCGTTTATGTTATTTAAAATAAAATTAAAGTGTCGTTGGAAAAGTGTTTAGTAGTAAACATCGGTGTTGCTTTTGATCCAATCCAAGTAGCTGGTCACACGGGTGAAGCCAGCTGGAGTGCCGGACTGGCAGCCTTTGCTGGAGACAAATGAGGTAACGCCAACCAGTTGCTTGGTGCTCTCCAGGACCAATGGTCCGCCAGAGTCGCCCTTGCAAGTGGAACTCTTGTCGGTGGTGGCAGTGCAAAGGACTTTTTTGCTGGCAAAGACAGAGCCGTAAGTTTTCCGGCACTCTTCTTCGCTGACAATCTCAAAGGTCTGGTATTGCAGAGTGTTGGTAATTTCTTCGTCCTTAGCCGTTTTCGCGGTCACGCCCCAGCCGGTGGCAATGGCTTTCTCGCCAGTGAAGGTGGAATAGTGGCTGGTAAGAGCCGGCAACTTGACGATCTTGATATAGCGGTTATATAGCGGTAATTCAATATTTAAATAGATCAACGAGATGTCGTTGGCAAGTGTTTTGGAATTGAAGCCGTCGTGCTGTATGAAATCACCGCTGGAAATAGTATAGACCAGTTTGGGATCGGATAGCCAGGTGGCTCCAAAATAGGCGGTCACAGAGGAGGCACTAAAAAAATAGAGTGCCAATTTAATATTAATTTCATATAATAAGAATTAGCTACAGTCAAAAAAAAAATCAGAACGAAGTTTTTAAGAAGTCTTTGGTCTTAAACATTTAAAATGAGAGAAAAATTCCAAAATCAAGAAATTCACAAGTTCGGAGTCATGTTAAATCTTAAATCAAGTTCATAACATCTAATCTTTCTGCGTTCATTTGCTTAGAATTCTCAAAAGGTTCTAGTTTTAGTTTTGTATGAGGAGCAGTGCAGCGGTCACTGAGAAATTAAGACTAAATTGAATAGGAACATTTCTGTAATCAGTATTCACTCAATTTCACACTATCTGAAAATTTTTAGCACCGAAGCTGATGATTTTGACAATTTTTCAGGTAACCTCTCATAATTCCTATTACAAAAACAAATACATTACGAAAATAAATGAAGTATTTTAAATTAAAAATTTCGTTCTTGAATCAAGAATTTTCAGAATCATCGGCAATTCTTGATGCAAGTTCGCGTGTACTTGATTTTTCTCCCAGTGTACTCACCCGTGAGTACAGTGAGCAGCAGTCAGCACCCATTGCCGGGCAATGATGGAACCACCGCACCACCAGTCGCTCTTGGAACTGGTAAAGTCAAGTCCCACCTGGTAGGGAAACTGACGCTCCTCGGCATCGTGGCCGTTGATGATGCGACCCTGAATTTGGGTCACGGCCGGCAGGTCACGAGGATGCATTGGGGCATCCTGTGGCACAAGGCCAGCGGAAACGGAGGCAATTGCCAAAGTCAGAACTACGAACACTTTCATGTTGATCGATCGAATGATTTTCCACTGACCACTGTGGCTTTTTATATTCTCCCCAAATGGGTCTTATCAGTTGCCCAAATCACCAATAGATAGCTACCTTTCCCTCTTCTTGGCTTGTAGTCTCTCCATCCGACTGTTTGGCTAAGCCGTTTCACGTTTGAAAATAAAAAAAACCTAAAGTGTGCTGTGATTATTGTTCTTGAGATGGTATTAGATTCCTCAGAATGCACCGCAAGTGCCACTCTTAAGTTCACTTGCACCACTTGTCTGATAACGATTGCTCTATAATGAAAACCACCAAGATAAGGATCTAATTTTGGTCAGACTCTGATTCATTTAGTAACACTTGTAATGGTTTTAATAAAAACATTATGAAAGCGTTCGTGGAACTTCGACAACAAAGCTCTATAGAAATTTAAGTGTATCAGTTATGTTTATTCCAATATTTATTTATTGATTTAAGTATTAATTAATTTTTGTTTTCTTTTTATTTTATTTTTGTATTGTGCCCGCAGATCAAATTTGTTTTAGAATTTTACCATGCTTCCTGTAAACTGACATGTAAAACCAAAAACTAGTGTAATTTTAAAAGTAGACTTTGAATTTGGGACCCGGTATAACTAATCAATTAACTGATAATATAATTACCATATAAGATAACATAGATGAATGATTTTCAGCTCTGTTTGTTATTTAACATTTGAATTTTTTCTAAAATATGTACAATTTGTTTGTGTGCAATTATTGCAAAAATATGTTTACACGAATTTGAATACATAAATTTCATAATTTTCTAATATTAGGCAATGATTTGCCGCCACAATTAAAAATTATAACATAGAATTTTATATTAAAATCAAGAAATTCAATTCAATTTAATATTGGAATTTTTGGCATGAAGAATTTAATTGACGTAAAAATATTTAAATAAATAATTGCCAAAAGTTATCTGCCACTTAAATCAACAAGGTAAATTCAAGTTAATATCTTTCTGTTTCTCTCTCTTTAATCTCTTTCTTTCTTGGGCTCTTCCCTTTACTCATTTGTCAGCGTGACAGGGTCAAACGAGTTCAAAGTTCAAGCGTTATTATTAATGTCATAAATGTTTGTTAACTGCATTAAAGGTCAGTTTGAAATTGTTGTGGTAGCCGACTGTGGCTGTTGGCCTGTTTGGCTTAAAGAGCGCTGCGTCATTTGTGGCATGCACAATTGAGCTTGCAACAAAAGTCAAAAAATTTCCGCAGGGCGGCAGCGAATAAACCAATACAAACAAATAAGCAAACAAATAAACAGTTGCTGACATTGTTGGCCATTGTTATTGTTATTAATATTGTTATTGCCATAGTTGTTGTTGTTGTTGTTGTTGTTGCCGATGTTGCATATTCATGCGCGCTAAAAAGTCTGCAGCATTTGTTTGCCGCACGCGTTTTATTCATATTTTGAGCTACAGCAACAAAACACACACATACTCATACACTCGTACACTGACAAAAATAAAAGTGTGTTGTCCAAACATTTTTTAGAGGATTTTTTTTTAGTTTTGTGAGAAAAATACATATTTAATGATCATTCGTTCAAAAAATCAAGTTAAGTACCTTCTTAATAAAAAAAGTGAAAAACATTTTGCCTGTTAAACTATGTTACTTTTTAAGAATCTCTCTTTAAAATTAAAAAAAAAAAATAAAACACAAAATTAGTATTTAAGATTAATACAAAATTTGTAAGACACTTTTTTTATAAGTTACCCGTTTTTTGCAATGCACATACTTATATATGTATGTAATACATATATGTATAAATAAATAAACAAATGCCGCATGCGACCGAAGAACAACAAAAATGGCATTTGCTGCGGATTTAACTGGGCGTATGCGTAATTTTTTTGCACAGCTTCCCTATTGCCCCGAGATACCCCCTACCCGCTGGCGGCAGTCAAAAAACTTTTACAGCCACAACATGTGGCAAACTTAGAGTCGGCACAAAGTATATACATATCTCCCTTTCACGGTGCCTGGAAACTTTATAGTTGTTGTGTGCCTAGTACATATGTTAAGGCCATTTATTGTTGTTGTTCTTGTTGTTGTTGCTGCCTACGCAACTGAAACTGCATTTGAATGTTGCAATTGCAGCATTACCTACTCATGGTGTTGTTGTTGTTGTCGTTGCCAGTCACGCTTATTGCAGGCTAAAGCGAAAGACGTGCTAGCTCTTAAAAAGCAGACAACACAAATTCCCATTAGCGCTTTGCCATTTGACTGCCGCATCCAACTATCTCTCTACATCCCCCTCCTGCAGCCCCTTACCAATCTACTTGCCACACACACACACATAGACACACACACAAACAGTTGCAACAGAACAAACATTCGAGCTTGCAACTATGTATGTATGTCCCAAACCAACATCTGCTTGTGGGATAAAGTTAAGACGAACATATGGCCGACTTCGACTTTGACTATTCATATTTCCGTAACTATCTCTATGTATATATGTCTGTGTGTGTGTGTGTGCTTCATAAGTCTGCATGTGTACGTGTTTGCATAACAAAACTAACATTTAACAATAACATTCCCTACGCAACGATGTCGACGCCAAAGCTGAATGGATAAACATTTTGCACCCATCGCTATTTGTACCCTAACTCAAACTAGCCGAGCATCTTAACTAAGTTTGACAAAAAAAAACCCCTACAAAGATTTCACATTAAGATATTAGCCAAAAAATAATTAATATGAATAAAATTCAAAGAAACCAAAGCTAAATATGAAAAAAAGAAAGTTGACTTTAAATATTGTAAACTTCTTTATTCTAAGTAATTCCAAATTTAAGGCACGATTAAATCTGTTGGTGGTTTTCAGTTATGTTTTGAAAAGTAATTCGAAAACTTATTGCAAATATTAAGCAATAGTACGAATATTAATTTTTAACTTTCCAATTTGATTCCTAATTTGTGTCTGCTTAGTTGATTTTGCACGAATTTTATATTCTAATTTTTGCCTTCCCAATGTTCTCGTAAATTTTGTGTTTCCAACATTTATTAATTAATTTGAATTTATAATGCTTTCAACTTTTTTTTTATTTTGACTTTCCAATTTTGGTTTTCCTAAAAAATTTTTCATAATTTTATTTAAATACCTAGTGGCGTTATAAAATAAAATCGTTTCTAAGTTTTGGTATTTTTATTTTTAAATGCCAAGATTATTTATCGAAGCTGATATTAGTTTGGCCAAAGAAATATTTGTTAATGGTTAAACTCCGGCGTATGTTCATGTTCTTCTATATGTACAGGGTATTTACACGTTGGTGTTTATCAATTACATTTCAAATTCATGTTTCTTTTTACGCTTTTTGTGCGCTTTGATTATCATATTTCTTTCCACGCTTTTGCATTCTGTTTGGAACACAAATACTTTCCAACCGTGACCATCTCCCCATCTCTCTTTCTCTGTCAATGCCTCTCTGTCTCGCTTTCAATCGCGCTGTTCACTTTTCATTCTGTGCTTTTTCGTGATGTAGCCCTCGCTGCTGTCAGTCAGACTTATTTTCTTTGGAGTTTGGCTCTACTTGAAATGCATTTTCTCTATATTTTATTTTGCAATGCCTGCGGCTATGCCAGCCTGTGAATAAAGTTTAGCGCAACATTTTGATGCGTTTTGATATCCGTCTGTGCAATTTTGCCTCACTCTCCTTCTCGCTTCATCTGTGTGGCTCTCGGAGCGTATGAGTAATATGATTTTTATTGGCTTAGAATAGTGTAAATCGTTTGTGTGCCAATGCAGGGGGCATTCAGAAGCCGGGAAATGGCAGATCTCTTTGAATAGCAAAAGCTGAAAGCTTATTTGCCAATTTACTTAAGAGATGCCTTCATATTACCAGAAAATCAGCGAGTCTTAGCTTTGCACTAGCTGCCCAGCAT
Source organism: Drosophila rellima (assembly GCA_035043635.1). Taxonomy (NCBI): domain Eukaryota; kingdom Metazoa; phylum Arthropoda; class Insecta; order Diptera; family Drosophilidae; genus Drosophila; species Drosophila rellima. The sequence goes on along the minus strand of JAWNMV010000134.1, from coordinate 1,649,620 downwards.
ACCGCTTACCACTTTCCACTTGCCACTTGCCACTTGGGGCAGCCATAGAGAGAAAATAGATGAAAATAAAGTAAATAAAAGCAAGCACTTGGGATTACATAATTACATAACTATCCTACTGTTATCACAATGCATTATCCTTTAATTAAAAAGTTTACATAACGATGCAGTCGGGAGTATACTGGACTACAAGATACCCTGCGGGATCGACTTCAACCTAAATTACCTAGGCCTTTGCTTGTCAAAAAATCGAACAATAAATAAAAATTAAATTTAATTTAAAAAATATCTTATTTAATTACTCAATTGAATTTTAGCTTAAAGTAATTGTTTTAAATATCGAAACTTGCCATATGAAATAGATCATGGAAACAATAATAATAAATAAATAATAAAAATAATTGACTTAACGTCAACATACCTGACTATAACAAATAATAAAATAAAAATTATTTAAAGACACGTGATTAAAATCAAACGAAAGTATTCTACCATTTTGAATACTTATTCTCTAAAATGATTTAATGAAATGTTAAAGCGTCCAATGGAAAGTAGTAGCTTCCTGGAACAAGTTATAATTATTCTGATTAGAGTTAGTTTCAGGATATAATATTTAATGTTTATGTTAAATCTATAGATGTCCTTTAATGACCAACTCATGCCTTTTTTCATGCATGCCCTACCCCCTTCCACATTATTGATACCAACTTAGCTTAAAAATGTTTTATTAAAATTGCCAAATATTTTATGTGCAACTCAAGCAACAGAAATAGAAAAGTGGCCAATGCTGGGATGTTGAAAGGCACCCCAGAGGGTGGGGTGAGGGGTTGGCTGAAGCTACTCAAAAGTCAGCAGCTGGCAAATTATAACCAAGTGAGGCGCGAAGTGAGGAGTACTGACGGGTGGGTATAATTGGAGGTCAGCACCATCATAAAAAGCGTATTGTTTTGGGACTGCCACGCTCACCGCCCACTTGCTCCTAAAAGCTTCTACTGTTGCTGTTACTGCCGTTGTTGTTGCTGCTGTTGTTGCTGCTTGTCAATAATGTCAACAATGTTGTTTGTTGGTCCATAAATTACAATCGCTTTCTTTCTTTCTTCATCTCACTCTCTCTCTCCTTCATTGTCTCTCGTCGCTCACATGCTTGGCCAGCGGGTCCAACGTTTTATGATTGCAGCTGATGTCGCCCCGTTGGAGCATAAGTGAAAACATCAATGAGGAAATTCGGGTGCGACAAACAAACCGATGCAGTTATACCCTAATTGCATCCTCACATAATTTCCAATTGTTTTGGCAACTTACTTCCCAATGAGTGGCAACACTATATCAAGCCTTTTAGTTCGAATTCCCAAAGAATGTCTAGGGAATCAATAGGGAATGTTCCCCTATCACTAGAGAATCAATAGTTAATTTTTTTGAAAATCTTTGTTGAATATAACATGGTGAGTTCTGTCAATGGAAACTTCTCTAGCAATTTCCTAGCGTTTCCTCGGTAGGGAATCCATAGGGAATTCTGCCGAAAATTCCTTAGGGTTTCGATAACGTTTTTTTTTGGCCATTTTCGTTAGGGAACCCTCCACGATTTTTTCCGAAGATTCCTCAATTTGTTAAAAATTCATGAGTTAAGCAGAGCTGAAATACAATTGAATTAATATCATTCAAGTATTAGGGGTATTCCTAAATGAGATTAAAATTCGATTCTGCTCCTTATAAAATGTGTTGTTTGCCCAGCAAAAATAAAAACAAATCTGGACGCTTAATGTTGTACATATGTACTTTTGTATGTATGTTTATGTATTTATATTTTTCGCTACTTTGGCAACCATGTCAATTTTTATGATGCTCGTCTGGCATTCAAAGTTTATGAGGTATCTAATTAGAAGAGGCGCAACTCATAAAAAACGCATGCAAATGATCGCACGGCATATTGAATTAAATATTCAATAACAAGAACAAAAGGCAAAAACTTTTCACGCAGCTGGAAATTCTTGCTTCCACAACATTTCTTCCAATCCCCCTTCGCCTTTTCTACACAACATCCACTTGTTTCAAGTGACAATTTATGACTGTTCGTTCTGGCAGCGACGCGACGCACAATGGGGCAATTTCTACCTTTAGGTTCTAAAAATCATATCTTTTGAAAAGCTAAAGATATATAATAAAAATTTAAAAAGGTGTTGATGGAAAACCTGTTAGGCTTTGAAATGATAACTTGCACAGGGTTTCATAATATTTTCGAATCTGAATATTAAACAACGAATTTTTTTTTCCTTATCGCAATTATACATATTTGTTCGATTTTCTTTACAACAATTTTCACGACGTTTTTTGGGCAGCGGCCCCATTGTGCGACGTCTCGGCATCGTCAGCTGAACTTGATAGACAATTTTGAGTACGTCATAAACATTTACCGTTCGACGTGAGCCGTATCATAACTTCTCTATGTATGTATATACATATGTGTGTAAGCCCATGAGACATGTCCTTGACTTGTATATATGTATGTAAGTTCTGCCTAAATTAACAAATACGCACAGTGATAAGGGACATGATGATATATGTACATATATGTACATATCTACATATTAGTAGATAGAGAAACTGCTTAAATTTTATTTCAGAAAATGTGTTCCAATTTACTTTTCGTGAAATCGACTCTAATGTGAGATTCTGAATCGTTATTATAGAGCATAGCATAAAATCAAGGTAAATCAAGGTGTCAATTTAAAATTAAATTGCAATTAAATGAATAAGTTAACATTTCTTGTGTACTTAAGCCAGTATTATGAGATTATTTTAAATCAGATTTATATATTCGGATTTGGAAATTCAGAGCTCAGTCAGCTTTTGAGATCGTGTGTACTTGATTTATTTCTGAACGTGTGTTCTGTATGCTGGAATGGATAGCATCTTGGTTAAGGCAATACAATTTGATAGTGTGAACCGCACTCGTAGGTTATTGAAAGGCAAACCTGAGATTGTGGATTGCAAGAAGCATGGAAGTGGCTTGTAATTATTATTTTATGGCATACAATTAGGCGCAGGGAGTAGATGCTATGCTAGTTGGCAACGCGGCCAGGTCATTTACGTGTGTAAGTGTGTGTGATTTTCAATAGAAATCCTCTCTCCCCTCTCTCACACTACTGTTTCTGTTCCTCTTCCTGTTCCCGCTGCCATTTCCACCCTTCTTCAACTGCCATTAGGTGAGTGGCTTTGAGAGCTTTGCTCCAGCTGTTGCAGTTGTTATTAGTTATGTCCGAGGCAATTAGCCAAAATAATTGGGAATCTTATTAGGCACAAACACAGAGAGAGTCAGAGCGAGACAGATGGAGATAAAGAAAGAGGGCAACATGGTCTCACCTTAAAGCCTCACCTTAATTTGTGCGCAAATGTGTGCGATAATTATATGCACGAAAATTATGGCTTAACCCTTTGGGCCCCAGCGTTGCCTGAGAGCAAATTCGTTAAAATATGAATTTGTAGTTTTATCAAAATTTTATTCATAGTTTTGAAAACTTGTCAATACAAATATACCAACCAGTGTATATGTTTACTCAAAATGTGATAAAACAAAAGCATATTTCAAACAAATTCAGAATGTATAAGTGCAAAAGTTCTTAGTAAAAAAATACTTGTAAATAAAAAGTTTATTGTTTTCAAATTTGGGCAATTATCAAGTTGTTGATTTGTATTGGCCCAACGTTGCTCACAACTTCCAAATCTGAATGCTTATAGAATTTTTACAAAATGATCCAAACTAAAAATAAAAAAATGTTCATTCCACGGGGTAAAACTGGGGTTGACAAGGGTTAATCTTGGGTTTTTGTGTATGTGTGTTTCCCGCCTTGCACTTGCCATTCAGTTTAAGCAAAAGAAACTATTGCATAGCTTGGGGCGTGAAATCCCTCAATCCCTCAATCCCCCAATCGCAAAACCGGAAATTAACATTGCCCTACGGTCATATGGACAGTTATATTTGATAGCTTAATATTGTTAATTTCAAATCAATCAACAAACTACCCACACTGAAAATGTTCTTAAGTAAATATTTATGCTATTTACAATTGACATGCATAAACATGCACGTCATGCACGAGCATTCACACACACTTAGGCACAGACAGACAAACATTTGCATTTAGTTAATCGGATCAAATGTGAGTGCATATTTTGTATTTACACAACACTCCATTTAATTCAATTTAAAGCTCATTCCTTTGTAAACTAACATTTCTGAACATAACCTCACTTTCTGTAAGGATACATATGAATATTTGGGAAATGGACAGTAAAATATCTTAATTTTATTATTTATATTTAAATATTATATTTTAGTTTAATATAATATTTTTTTAATGAAATTTCAAATACATATGTTTTGTTTTGAAACCCAAACACAATAAATACTTTTCTTGAAGTGTGTTTGAAATTGTCAAAACAGATTTATCAAGACGGATAAGTATGTTACTACTCAATATACTAGAAATTTCATTACGATCTCTAAACAAGTAAACAAAAATTATTCCACATATTTAATTTGATTAGAAAAAAGAGTACACACAAATATTTATTCACGCCTGTCTGTTTGTCTGACTGTATGCTTGAGTACTTGGGAGCTAGCTATAGGTGTACTACAAGTCGAGAGCTCTACTTATTAGCAGACGTACATACATACATACATACGTATTTATGTGTGTATCTTTCGCTGTGTGAGAGTGCACACTTTACATATATTTAAGGTAGCGTGCTGAAAAGCAAATTCGTGTTTGCCGCTGGCTGGGAACGACATGCTCTGGATACGAGTGTAGTAGTCTGTCAAGCCATGCCGAATCAACTGAGCCCCTGAGCAGGCAATCATTTGGTCCATAAAGCACACGATGCGCCCAAAATGCCATGTGCCAAACGGATTTCGTGTTACATCACGTGAGCCACTACAGATGTAGTGTTAGAGGGGGGCGAATGGAAGTGAAGGGGTTGGTTGGCTGGTTGGTTGGTGTAGGGACTCATATAAAAGTTAAATGGCAGGATAGGAAGCGTTGACGTCGCGACAGGAAATCAGTTGAGGCACAGGACACGAAACCTGAAACTCCTTTCCCTTAACTCAAAACAGAAATAAGCAAAACAAGTCGAGTACCCGACTACATAATTCCTGATAATTAATTTATTAAATTTAATAAATAAATATATATTAATTGTATCTATTTTTATAAGGAATTCATAGCTTCAATTTAAGATACACTCAGTCCCAAAATTATAAGTACACTCACTTCTTATAAATCAACAGTCTAAATCGACCAAAAATTATTCGAACACCAATTTCTAATCTTTTTAACACTTAAACTAAACACATTTAAATTTGTATAATTTTAAAATTTTATTTATTTATTTAATGTAAGAAAAAAATAATTTGAAAATGCAATTAAGTATTTCGGACTCGATTTAAAACAATTTCCGAAATAACCGAACTTTTGATACTGTTTGGATTAATTTTATCCTGGAATTGCGATTTTTCTTTTTGTGTATCTCATAGAATGTAAGTGCGAGCTATATCTTGATTATATATAAGGTCTGGCACGCCTCCTTCTCCCGGTTACATACATTGCCACACACACAATATACCCTTCTAGTGTACGAGTAACGAGTATAATGACATGGCTTGGTAAAATGCGTATGTGTGGGTAATACTCGTACATATGTTGTAACAAGCACATGCCTTGAACTTCAACCTTTTGACACAATAAGAGAATCCCAAAAACTGGATAAAAGTGCCATAAAGTAAATGAAAACTATCGCTGGCCAAAAAGTTGATAAGAGCGGGTCTCAATACCTCAATATCCATATTCTGTCAGTAATCCCCAACGGTTTGGGCCTTCACAGAATGTCACAAACAACATTCCGGGGAGGAGGCGGGCACTAGGGGGGCGTGTCAGCCAAATTTCCAAGTTGCTAAGTTTTGTGAAAGCCACTGCATTTACTTAGCCTGCAAATGAGCTTTTAAATGTTTTGCGCTGACTGTACTGGAGTCATGTCATAACCAGCTTGGCAACTGTACCGTGTATCGGGTACTCCGGCTGCTGGCTACCGGGTAACCGTTTCGGTTAAACATTGCCGTGCAGCATGCAAACGTAATTACTTTATATTGCATTTCGCTCTGACTGCCCAATTAAACTTCAATTGCCAGGTGTTGTTTTAATACCCGCTTACAGTTATTATGCACTTGGGTATATTACCTACATATGTAGTAGTTGCCACCTTTTGAAGCCACATTTTTCGATGACAGATTTTATAGTTCAATTGGGATTTTTTCAACAGCAATTTAAGCTTCAATTTATTGCTTCAAGTTTCGCATGTTTTTATCAAGTTGTTAACAGTTTTATACTTTTTTTTCAACAATTGTTAATACATTACTCGTTGATGAGTTTATTACTTATGGTTTCTGATTCCTCTTTATTTATTTTAATTTTTGATATTAAAAAACTCCGGGCAACAAATTGTCATATTTTTTTAAGAATTCAAACTATTTTTTGTCACTAAAGGGAACTAAGAAAAGTGCACTATTTTTACTACTTGTTCTTATAGATATTCCATTAATCATTAATCCGAGCACTTTTATTATAAGTATTAGAGGAAATTTACGAAATTTCTGCAACCCAATAATATTCCAATTAACTATGCTATGAGATTATATAATGTAGCCACATGGAAAGCTATAATAATCATTTGGTGATAGAAATACTTGAAGCATAGGGTATCTGATTGTTAGGCAGTCGCAAAAATATACGTTGAACAGGTTTCGGAGCTTGGGGCGCAGTTTTTTAATTAAACTTCTCTATGGATATGCAATGGCAAGTGAAGAGAATTGAGTTGTTCATCGGAATGGGTATCAAATTTATGCCTTTAATCAGGCAGCCACTTTAATGACACTTTATGGAGAGAGAGTGGAAAACAGTTGTGTGGGGAAAGCGGGTTTTGGAGGAACTGCGCAAATCCTTAACCCTATAAATTAATCGAACTTGGTCAGCGGCAAAATTGGGAATCGTTTGGTAAAACTTTGAAAAATGCCACAAGTCAATTTAAGGAAAGTTCTCGGCGTGGCATCCGCATCCATTACAAGTTAACCCTATTTTGCCAGCAGAGGGGTTAACGATGGCATGGGGCTAAGAGCGGAATGGGGATGATTGTTTCCCATTGTTGGTCTTCTTTTTGGCGTGCTTCAATTGCCATGAAATTTATGTGTTGGCGCCCAGCGTGAACTTGAAGCGCATAAATCCACATGAAACGGATATTAAAAAGCATCATGAAACAAGCTGAGCATCCCAAAAACTCTCAAAAGACCCCCAAAAAGACCCACCCCAGTGTTCCCTCTCCCCATCCCTCTCTAGTTGAGGCGTATACTTATTATATAGCTGATTGACTTCGATCGCTTTGGCGTTGTTGGCTTAAATTATGAACTTATAAATTGACAGTCGGCAAAGGAATTTATTTTCTTCTTTTTTTCTCCATTTCGTCCTCAGTTTTCCCTTTTTTTCCTGTATGGGTCAAGCTGGATTAAGGCTAATGTCCAGAAGCGGAAATGGCAAAGAGAACTGACAGATGCCGAGAATTACTTGAATTAGAGATGTCTACTTCAAAGCAGCCTAGCGGTTAGAGTACGGGTCTACAAATTACCCTGTACAAATATGAAAGTCCCAAACTGATAAAAATGTTTTTAATTATAATGTTAACACATGGATTTGAATACTTTTAATCAATATTTCATAGCCGTAAGAAGATTCTTTTTCATATTTTTATTCAATTGTATGTTTTAAATTTTTATTTTTAAGAATATATATTTTTTGTAAGAATATATATTTTATTTCAGCTTATATTTTTCGTATACTTTTAGAACACAAACACATAAGTTATATATAAAATGAGAATATTTTACCAAAGCTTAAACACTTATTAGCATTTTTATTAATATCTTCCTTCTATTAAAAGCAAATTCATTTAAAGTTTGTAAATAGTTGGTCAAATAAAATAAGATCCCTTGCACATAAAAATAAATATATCGGCATTATAAAAAGATCAGTTACGTAATTACTCAAGTCTATAACCTTAAACAAATATTTTTAAGGAGTTACTGAGAATAAAAAGAGCGGGGTCAAATCGATATTGGGATAATTGAACTTGGCTTAACTGCAAAAGAAATCGTTGATATTTTATTCAAACTTATTATTTTAGAAAACATTCGATTACTCGGTAAAATAGCATCCGAAAGAGACACACATCATACATAAATATTGAAGTAATACTCTGATCATATATTGTCACATGTCAACTGGCAATTTTTAAATGAAGCAAAAGTACTTTGCAGCATGTACAGATACAGATACAAATTCAGTTAGTACTGCTCATACTCTCTTACTTACCCGGGGGCTCACAATTCATATGATAGTTTTCAAATAATTTAACATGTTTCCAATGCCAATAAATTGAATTGTCTCTGTAGGCACATCAAGCTTGCAGCTGTGTAGCTATCTATCTGTATCTCCATCTGTATCTGTATGTGCATGCACATCTGTATCTTCAGCAATGGAATGTACCAGCATGTATCTGAGAGTTTGACAGCCACAAGGCCAGCGACAGTGCTGTTAATTTGGCTTTTTTAACTTTAATTCAAAATTTCTGAATTGAAACTTTAATTCCAACATCAAAGTATAGAAATATAATAAAGGATAAATATGTTATAGAAATTGGTACATACTCCAATTTTGCTCGAAAAAAATTTAATTAACTGATGTAAAAATAAATCGCAAAATCGACAACTCGATTTTCGTGAAAGCAATTTTCAAGTACGTTAATTTGAATTTATCTGACTATCAATCGAGTTAATTAAATCGATTTTCATGAAAAATCAACAACGCAGTGAAGTTTGTTAATCGTAGTTCGTTTGAAAATTTAAGTTGAGATAATTATGACAGGATTTGATTAAATTTAAAAAATTAAGATTAAAAGTTTTCGAAAAAGTTAAGGATCCCCCTCGAAAATCGATATTTTGAGGCAAAAAAATGATTTGAACGAAAATTATTAAACTTGAATTGATATGAAATTAAGACGCCGCTTGAAAATCTATTCAGTTTTTGGCAAAACTATAAAACTTTGAGGTTGATCAGATTTTCGAGCTAGCAACAATACAAATCAAAGTTTTCCTGTGCATTTTTTTTTTTTTAAACTTAATATATTTTTATTATTAGGAAATACATGGAAAACTTAAATAATTTTTCGTCGTTAACATTTTAATATCAAACTCGATTCAGATGTTTATCTAGTATTATTTACCCTCGAGTTTAGGCTTATTTATATTAGTTTCACAAAACTTGGCAGCACTGTGGATATAGCCTACTCCAACTCCTACTCCAGCATTGCAAACTGTTGCCAAAAACGCTGACTGCCGCCTGGTTTCTGGTTTCTGTTTTCTGGTTGCCTGCTCATTGCCTGAGGGGAAGCAAAGTCTCTGGTCTTGGCATATTTGATTTTGTAATTTGCATTTGATAAGCAAGAGAGCTGCCGAGGCGACATAGCTCAACTTGATTTGGCTTTGTCCTTGGCAGCCTTTTGTTTTGTTTTAATTCCATTGAGCTGTGCTATCTATATTATCCTTATCCATCAGCCCATCTCTCCCTACCATCTCTTGATTCTCCAATTCCGTTTGTTTGTCTACAATTTTATTAGGTATTTGTATTTCTATACTCATTCTCGTTGTTGTTGTTGGTGCCTCTGTAACTTTTCCTCGGGCCATTGCCAACTTACATTAGCACATTCTCTTCCTATGACTGAGTGAGTGTGTGTGTGTGTGTGCGTTATGCTGTTTAAGTTTCGATGGAAAATTGTACAGCTTTCAACTGACAGAAATTAAAAATACTTAAGGGCACTCTTCGACAATTCTATGCATATTATGTACATACATACATACATTCCTTTGGGGATCCCTTCCATGTATCCCTAAGCTTAATTCCCTTTGGAATTCATCTATTTTCAAAAAAAATAAAAACAACAAATTAGTTTATTTCTCATACATTCAATTGTATATTTGACTTGTTTATTGTATATAATCTAAACTTAATAAATAATACTCATACTCGTAGTATTAATATATTGTAATCTTTAAAAATTTATTTATTTAATTTTTTGGATTTTTATTTGTTGCTTTAAGTTGAGAAGCAAATAAAAAAATAAAAGAATCAAAAATTAGGGCAGTGAAACAAAACCATGCATATGGAAAGACAAAAAACCTTTAAAAATTGCCAGAGTAATTTTACAAATCCGAAATACTGAATTCTGAATATTTTCAGTTTTTTTTTTTAAATGAACGAAGGTGTACAAAAAGCGGCCTTTTCTACATAATAAAGATTTGTATTAATAAAAATAATTGAGTAAGTTATTTGGAGAAACTAGTGTGTACTGGGAAAACAACAAAATGGTTAAAATATATATATGTTACATTCATGCATAACAATGAAATATTCGTTATTAAAACAAGGTGCAAAGGATTTTCCGTTTCTTTTTTTTTAAACTCAATTTATGCACAAAAACTTATTTCATTTCGATTCTTTTCCATTTTTTTCAGCAGATCTGAATTTTATGATATTAACTGATACTGAGTAATGATTAAGCAAAATATGATTATAGCAAGGGAATGGTAATTGAATCAAGTGTCAGGAGAATATCATGACAATATTAAATATGTTGTTGTTTTATTGAGTTACAGAATGACAATTATAGATTGTCTGACACTGAACCCTACAAATTTTATACCAGTGCCAGATAATCTTAATTAACAATGAATAACATATGAGCAGCTCTTACTAACATCAGAATATTTCATATGTTGAGCTCTAGTTTATAATATTTATTACATTTTTAATCTTAATGCAATTGTCTTATTTGAACAATAAACATTTTAAATTTTTGTAAAATTAAAGCAAAAGACAATAATAAAAGAAAAATCCTACAAATATTGTTATATTGCTTGTTAAAGAATGTAATCAATCAAATAAAACTAATAATAATTTCAATTCCTAATACTGTACACTTTACGTTTAAACAGAAACAGCTATCACAATTCTGTCGTTGAAATCAATTCACTATTATCTTTTAACTGGCAAGAAACAAGTTTAATATAAATACATTTAATTTTATATATAAATATAAAAAATGGAAAAACAAGGTTATTCAATCGTTGCAATTGACGTTAAATTTGCTCAATTTGTTATAAATATTTCCTTCTTTTGTACATCGTTGACTGTTTTTTTTTTCTGTGTTCTATTGCTCATTTTACCAACTGGAGAAGTTTTTAGTTAGGCAAATGGGTGGTTTTTCATTATTAATTTATAAGTACAGCATTTATAAACATTAAAGAATAGAGTGTAATGTTTGTTAGTCGCATGTTTTGTTTATGTTTATGATTAATGTAAGCTTTGAGCTTGGACATTTATTTAGAGCTAGTTAAGTTATGGGTTAATCAAATTGAAGTGCTACAAGTACAAACATACAATGTTAATAATAAATCATATACCGAATATTTGTGCGATAGAATATAAATGTCTAGTTATATGTATATATGTATATACATTGTGAATATATAATATATAGCATATATTAAGTATACATTATACAACTGCTTAATAACCGTACTTGGCATCGAGTTAACAAAATTAACCAACCATTTTATACATTTTCTTATCAACCAAACAATTGTTATCGCTTTTCATTTCATACACTTCACGATTTTCCACAAAAGCCTGTAGAGTTCTGACCTCATCTAAAACGTATTACCATCATGATTGAAAACTTGAAAGCGCAAAATGCAATTATTGCAGGTAGGCTATCAATTTCTTGTTCTTCTTTTATTTGTTCAGAAAAAATAAACTTTTTGAGATTCAAATTGAGTCATCAGCTTGTTAGCCTAATGAATTGTATTCTAAAATATTAATATTGTTTTCAACTCAGATACTAGCAGAGTATCATTGGAACTCTACAGGATCTAATCTCAATAAAGCGAGCTCCGATCTCTGTTAGCTGGACCTGTTATCAATTCGATCTATGATCTGCTTGAAACTCACATTAAATCTCTATTTCTTTAACACTCGTCTCTCCAAAACTAAAGTGGAATATTTTTATGCATATGTCCAAGTCAATAGAAATGAATGTGTCTTAAATAATGCATGCATGCAAATTTATCATCTTATAACCATTACATTTACCGACTATTGACTAATTCATTATCATTTACTGACTACCATCTAATGGATCGCTCTATCCTACTCTTTCTCTCTCTCTCTCAGTGTCTTGTTATCTCGCACATTTTCGTGTTATCGCATTCTATCGATCTACCTGTTTTTAAGATACTGTCTCTATCATATTTGTTTCTTTGGATTTATGAGTGAGTGTGTTAATGTTTTCGCTGCACATTATGATATTTAATGCACATTATGCATATGATTTAAAACATTGTGTGTGTGCTTTGTTAGAGTAAAGATCAGGTTGTTAGAGGGTTGCTATAATTAATATTGTTGCGCTATCAACCGCTACTGCTGCTCTACGTGCTACGTCCGATTTGCAACCAGGCGAGCAACAACTGCAAAGCCGGCTGTAGCAGCACTAGTTTTCAGATATCGGTATTGATATTGATGCGGGTCAGAAACTCGCCTTGCGAATCGGCCACAGCGCGTATTATCTCCAGCAACAGTTCGCGCGACAAGCCACCGATTTTAGGTAGCCTGGCGACCTTTGCAAAATCTTTCACAATTAATTTCAATGCATATTCTTTGATGTCAAAAATTTTCGTTATATCGGACGCCTCTAGCGTCTGCAATACATTCTCATACGTAATGTTATGCTCCAGTGAATATTTGCAAAATGCATGCAGACGATTGTTCGATAGACCATAGAAACAGGGCGCCTGAAATAGATACAGTGCATCCTGTGGTGGCATCTTGGTCTCTCCATAATAAATGTAGCGTAGCAACGAATGAAAGGCCTCCAGTGAAGGTGAAATTTCGCCAATTTGTATCTGATTCAAAAATTAAATAGATATTTGATAAATATTTATCAACAACAGCTGTTAATTGACAGCAGATAACAGATTAAGAGGACACTTACATTAACGGTATTATCCGGTGGCATGAACGAACGAAACATGCCCTGGAAATAGGTACAACGTGCTGATAACACAGATTTGTGAGCCGGTATCACATGATCCTCCAGTATGAGGCTTATATCGCAAAAATCCTTGCCCGTTGTCTCCAAAAATGTGGACAAATCAATCTCCAAAGTAGTGCCTACAATTAATGCACATTTTTAAATAAATATATTAAATATATATGTATAGTAGAGTGTGTAAATTTTTATGGATTTAACAAAATTCAGCAAACGGTTGTCAAAATCGAAATCTACGATGTATTCTAAGATTTGCCCAAGAAACCATGGGTCGAAAAGTTTCTCGTTGAAAAGAGAAGCTTGATTTAAGACCCATGGTTTCTTAGGCAAACCTGCTTCAAATTCGTCGTAGAAATTGTAAGAATGCAAAACTTGACAAATGCTCACCAATATTGGACTCAAAACTGGTTTCCATAACCAACTTGCTGGGATGCAAACGTTTGCGTATTATCTCGACCAGCAACGGCTTGTCGAGATCACTAAACTCACTGGACATGACCACATCGTCGAAATTCTCATCCTTAATAATGAACTGCATACAATGATCCTTGATAATTTTAATGCTATCAATATTAATGGAATTATTATTACACATGTACTCTAAATGAAATGCCACTAATTACTCACTTGCTTTTATCGGCATTGTAGAGCGCCTCAAGAACATTCGACTTGTTGATCTTATAGTCGAGATACTGAATGCATCCTTGCGCCAGGCGTGGCATTGTAAACAGTCCGGCCAGTTGATAAATGTCCGTAATCAGTATGATTATGTTCTTGCTGTACGAATCCTTTAAATCAATGCGATCTGTATAGATGTAGTTAAGGATGATCTCGAATGCCTCTGGCGAGGCATGGGTCAATCGCACCTCCAGCATGGGTGCTCGATCCGCACCGACGCCCGTATTTAATGCCTGCGCATCGACCTGACCAACGCCATAGACCTTTTCCATCTGCTGCTGACGCGCCTCGCGTGCCGATAGAATCTTGTTGCGCAAATACTTGGAGCGCGCCGCAACAAAGGCAATGTGTGCCAAGATTCGTATCTCCTCCACGCCCACTACAAACTGAATATCGCAGAATTGCTTGTCGTGAAAGAATTTGCCAAAATCATCGCGCAGCGTACACTTCGGATAGCTGGAGAATTGAAAGCGATAGGTATCGCCACGTCGCACACTGTTGTCAACGGTGCCACCAAAGATGTACATGGCATCGCAAATTACGGCCGAGGCATGAAACACCCGACCCGACGGCACATCTGAATTCTGTTCCGGCTGTATAATGGACCACACCTGCGAGTCCAAATCATAATAATGCAAATCATTTGGCAACGTTGAGTCTGCCGATCCGCCAAAGACATACAAAAATCGATCATGATGGACCATTGTATGGCCATAGCGACGAGATGGTGGCGCCGATGTGGCACCACGCAACACCGGCTCATTGGAAATCCGACGCCATGTTCGTGTCTTGAAATGAAACTCAAATAGCGAATTTGTTATCTGCAATCCACTCTGGCCAGAGAACACATACATGGCGTCGCGGGCAACGGCAACAGGGAAATTGCAACAGGTGGGCGGACGATCACCACGCTGTTCCACCTCCTCCCATTGATGATTCTCGCCGGTTAAATTTAATGTCCACATATCATTCAAACGAGCATTGCCATCGTAGCCAGCATAAATCCACATTTTGTTATCGTAAACAGCGGCGCCATGTGCCGATCGTGGCACAGGTTGTCTAAACAGTGCAAAATAGATTCATTTACAAACATATTCATTGCATTAATTCTAGTGTAGTTTCTTTTACCTGCCCGAAAACTTCCACTCCACCCACATGGCGCTGAGGAATTTATACTCGAACAAGTCATTCTTATTGGTCAGATTTGAGTTCGAGTGTATGTCGCCCGTGTAGCCGCCAAATATGAACATGGAACTGCCCGCCACAACAGCTGAATGATGATAGCGTGGCGCTGGTGGTGTGCCCGTGGCACAAGCTCTTCCCCAGGACTTGTCCTTGACACCAAATCGTATCAGATCATTGAGCATGTTCTTGCCATTATCGCCGCCAAACACGAACATGGCATCCTTGTAGGCAACCACTGTGTGTTTGCTCCGCCTGGAAAAAGTAAGTTAAAATTCTAGTATTAAGCCAAATCAAAATTTTATGGCTCAAATCAAATGGGCCAACAGTCAGGAAATACATTTATTTTGTTCAATTGGGGATTTAAAGATCTGAGTAGTAGATTATCGACTTGGCTGTTGATGCTGATCAAAATAAAATAACGGGTATAAAATGTTGTTCTTCGTATTATTAAAAGCCTTATTAGCCCGCCCTCGTATATTCGTACTTACTTGGCGCCCACGAATTCGGCACATTCCAGCATGCGTGTCCATTGGTGTGTTGCCGTATATGAGGTGAAGTCAACATTGAGGGCATTGCAGCTGTAGCTGCCGGGTGAGTTGGCCTTGCCATTGACGCTGCTGCAGCTGCCATTACTGATGCCATCGTAGGCCAGGATGCTGCAACCGCTGGATGCAGCTGCGCATGGAATGACGGCTGAGGCAGTGCTGCTGCTGCTACTACTGCCAGCGCCAGCGCCAACGGCGGCGGCAGCACTGCCCGCTGCCCGAGAACTGCGCATTGAGCTTGATGTGGACTTTTTAAGATTATTGCGTATATGCTGCGCGTCCAGGCAGCCAACCGAAGATGCACTTTTGCGCGCCTTTGGTCTCTTACCCGATTTCGAGTCTCGCGTCAGCAATGCCTCAGCACCAGCGGCGAATGCCAATTGCTGATGTAGCGACGAACTGTTGGCTACGCATGCAGGGCAATAAACGGTTGCTGGTGTACTGCCACCACTCCCACTGCCACTGACACTGCCACTTGAGACTAGGCCACAGACAGCACTTAATCCACTGGATATGGAACTCGAACCCAAACCGCAACTGGCTCGGCTATGTGCTCCAGTACTGCTGGTGCTGCCACTGCCGCTGGCGCTGCCGCTGGCACTACCGCTGCCTCCACTACTGCCGCTGGCGACGCCGACGCCAACGCCTCCGCTTGGTAGATCTTCCGCAGAACCATTCGTGTCCGCGCCAAGAATCGATTTTAGCATTAAAGCATTACAGTTGTAGAATCTCCTTCGTTGGCTTATGTTGACAAGATTTACGTTGCAGGACGGCGCCTGCTCTTCCTTTATTTGTTAACGCTGTTTTTCTCTCGAGTTGTGTTCGTTCCGTTCAGAACAAATTCAACTCCATGGGTCACTGGAATAAACAGCAGAACTAGTTCACCGAATCTAAACTAAACGAAGCTTAGTACAGTTATCGTTAATTAATTGGAATAAAAATAGGAAAGCAATAAATCCAATGAGATAAAGTATCGATAGTCCGTACGCCCTAATCGAATTATCGTCACTTTTTCTGGAAACATCAAAAGGCGCAAAATTTAAATGTGAATTTCAATATAATTCAATAAGTACAACTTAAATAGACCAAACAAATTATAAATTATCTAAAATAATAAAGTAAATTTTAAAGAATGTTTGGTACACGTCACCGTTTGCGTGGTGAAGTATAAATAAATTATAAAATAAATCGACAAACATCCATATAACGAAAATTCGTGTATAATTTTTAAAATTCTAGCTTCCAAATTGAGCAAAAACCAAAAAATATACTAATTTTTAAAACAGAGATAATATGAATTGAGTCTTATGTGGCTGATAGTTGCCACTGGGTTTTGGGAGCCAAGGCTGCCACCTTGTTTTGCCAAAGTTGGGCCAAGGCTGCCACACGTGAGCAACTTTTTTTTGTTCACTCACTAATGAGCGACTTGACCCAGCCCTAGCAGCGAGCCAGCCGCAAATAAAAACATAAACATAATAAGCAAATTTCAATTGTACAAAATATGGCGGGAACCACACGGATCACAACACTACCGCAGTCCAAGGAAGCGCTACTCAAGTCATACAATGCGCGCCTCAAGGACGACGTACGCAGCATGTTGGAAAATTTTGAAGGTAATAAATAGATACACATGTATGTGTATGTACATTTATTTGATTTTAATTGTGGGATCGTTTGATGGATTAATGACGCAGTCGGATCATGCGATAGAGCTGTTCCATCCCCTCGTGCACACCAAGCCCATTGCTGGCGCTGACCCCGTGCACCTTCCAGCGCTGTTGGAGCTCGTGCAGACGCAGTCGCATGGCGAGATCAGCGGGTGCAATTGCCTGCGGCAAATCCTGTTTGTTGGCAAACACCATGAGGACACTGTCCTTTAGCTCGTTCACATGCAGCACCGAGTGCAGCTCGGACATGGCCTCTGGGAGGCGTTCAGTATCGGCAGCATCTACCACAAATATGATTCCGGCCGCATTGCTGTAATAATAGCGCCACATGGAGCGTACACGTTTCTGACCACCGATGTCCCAAACGGTGAGACGCAGACGCTTGTACTTCAACAGCTCGACATTGAATCCAATGGTCGGTATGTTGGTTAACTTGGCGCCCAGTTTCAGCTGATACAATGTTGTTGTCTTGCCAGCCGCATCGAGTCCAATCATCAGCACTCGCACATCTTCCTTGGCAGCAAATCGATCAAAGAACAACGAAATTGTGGCACCCATTGCGCAAAACGAACTTCAACTGATTAAGTAATTATGGAAATGTAGAGATCCAATCACGTTCTGGCTCCATCTCAGTGAAAAAGCAACCCAAGCCTTGCCAAACGCCATTTGTTTATTTATACGAATTAAATGTTTGTGTTTCTCTCATTCTTTCAGTTTTGTTTTTTTTTTTTATTATTATAACGGTCGCTATTTTGTGCATTTGTTTACAGAGATACTCAAACTGGCACGTCGCGAGAGTCACAGTCAAATATCAAAGATAACACAGTGCGAGCAGGATGCCCTGGAGATGCAAGTACGTGCCGCCAACATGGGTAAGATTTTAAAAGAATATTTGAAATTATTTAATTCAAGTTATAATTACAATTAACATTTCATTTGTGAGATTTTAAACAGCAACCTCTGCTTTTTATTCGATCCCTTTATTGCAGCTATATATTAGATTGGTCAGATTCTTAACCAAATATGTTTAAAAAAAATATATAAATTGGTCGTTTCTGCATTCTTTTTATATTTTATTAAGCGATGCATCACGTGATTATCTAATAATAACTATAAAATCAAACAGCCTGCAAATTTTAGTTATATTTTCTTAAACCATTCTATCTATTCTATTCTATCAAATAAGTAGATATGGTATAAGTTACACTTTGTTTTTTTACCTGGTATAATAAAAGACATTTCTCTCTTCTTTTTCTAGTCCGAGCTGGGGAGTCGCTGATGAAGTTGGTGGCCGATCTTAAACAGTACCTTATACTCAACGACTTCCACTCGGTAAACGAGGCAATCACAAACAATTCTCAACTGTTTCGTGCCACACAAATTGAGTGCGATAAAAAGCTGATGAAGCTACGCGATGAAATGGCCATGGATCTCTATGATCTAGAGGAGGAATACTATACCAGCATATTCAAATAGTTGTTAATTAGCATAGTTTAGAGTACAATACACGAATTAAACAAAAAAGTATTTGCAAATTAATAAGAAATCTCCCTACGGTTATTCTCCTAATCACCATGCGGTTCGGAGGATAGTGTGGATGCATCGTCCTCCGTGCAAAGCTCGTTGCTAAGATCCAACATGTCGCGGGTATAAAAAAGTATTGCCTAGGGCACAATTTTGTCGGGTGTGACGAGAAAAATTCTAAAAAGGACTCGCGAGGTATTATAAATGGAAATTTCTTGTCCGACTCATGGTTTAGTGTATACTTTTTGGTCAACAACAGCGAGGATGTATGTAGATATTTGCTGGGACTAAACTAAAAGAGTATGAAGTGCGAAATAATAAGTGATACTAAATTGTCAATTACGTTCATTATATTATATAGAAAAATAACGCCTCAGGCGATTGATTTCCACGGCAATTGCTTGGACCTTTAATAATTACGGACTTTGCTCGTCTGTATTATCTCCTAGAGATATGCAAGTATAAAGTGTCGTAGGAGATATCAACGTTCTGTACATTCTTTTAAGTTATATTCTTTATAGACTCACCATAATCGAAACGACTTATCATAGTCGTAAATGGGTATTTGTCGCAGGTCAGTAACTATTCATGGCTAGCATAATATAAAAATTCTGATTCTTTTAATTTGCTAGGCTTGGTAGCATGAATCTAATTGTCTTCCTGTTTGGGCCATGTCACAATACTGGTACTTGAGTTTAGCCTTATCAATAATTTCAACAGCTGGACTGGATCGTTATTAATCCCAGCAATTTGGCTCATGTGCTGCTTGCTTTGATAAGGCAAAAGTTGTCTTAGACTTCATAAATCAAATGGACTAAAGTAAGAAATACTCAACGACCTCGGTCTTTCTTATTTATTGTTAGAAAATCCAAAATATTTTTCTAATCTTATCCCATATTGAATATGAAAGCCCAAATTCAGTTTGGCTCCTTAAGTATTTCATGACAATTTTATTTTTAAATATTTCAAGTACATACTTGCCAGCGGTTTACTTAATCAAAAAATTCTATTATCTACTAAATATATTTAGTTATTTAATGTGAAGAAAAAAAAATTATTGATTCTAGTTAATTTAGATCTCATAACATGCACATAACGTCATAGCTCTAAGATCTTGAATCTTTAAGTAAGTCTTATAGATGCTTACATCTTATAAATTCTTAAATCTTCCTTCCTATTTTCTCACTTTTTACATATGCTTGAATCTTCAATCATTACTTACTTATAGGTGCTTAGTTGGTTAAGATCCTGAATATTTAAATTTTTTTGTTAATGAATCAATTTGAATAGAACCTTAAATCGTAGGGATAGATTTTTATTTCTTGAAGCTCTTTATTTATATTTTTAAGAGATCCTTTCATATTATTTGCCCTTAGCTCTTATAAATCCTTTCATCTTCAAGATCCTATATCGTATATATTTTTGGAAAAATTTATAAAAACTGAGATTCAAAAACTATTAAGGAATAAACATACTTGAAATTTTGATATTTATTTATTTAACATCGACTAAGAGCAGTCAACAAAATTAATTCAATTAAAAAAGAATGATAGAAATATAATTTAAAATTATTATTTATAATAATAATAAAAAAAATTTAAATTGAAGCAAACTGAATATTATAGTAATATTAATGTAATTATAATAAATCTGAGGGTATTTTAATGTTAACTAAATTTATTTACTGAACACAAATGAAAAAAAAGGGGAAATTGTTTATCACATATAAGTATATTTAAAGGAAGTTTCTTTTCTTAGAATATGAAATCCTCTTCGTTAACAAGATCCAGATTACTCAGACTCCGCTCGAAGCGTTTGATGCGCTGATACCACTGAGGATCCTGGGCGGTCACCGTCTCGGGTCGGCCCGAGCTGTGCCTGTAGAGATACTCGGCATGTCCCTGACCAGCGATGCCATTGACGGTGCAGGCAACGAACTGATTGTACACCTTGGATTCCCAATCGCCGCCCACATAGCGTACAGCGCTGTGCTCCACACGTATTTGGACCAGATACTTGTGCTCCTCGGTGTGGACTATGAAGTTCTGGTGCTGGGGCGGCGTACCCTTCTCCCCGTACGAGTACAGTTCAAAATTGCTGTCCGTTATGGAGTGATAGACGCCCTTGGGCGTCCGGACGTAGCCCACCTTAAGGGAGGACAGAAAGAACGAGGGCTGACTGAGATTGCCAACGACCATGCTGCTGCCGTCGTCCAGAAGCAGAGCAAAGTAAACATAACGATTGATGGTGCTGAGGCAACGCTCGGTGCCAAAACTATGATCCCGAAAGCCGCGCAACTGCAGCTCCAAGCGACGACTGTTCCCCAAGACAAGGCTCCCCTCCAGATCTCCGCTCTGTTCGTAGTGCGTTCGCTTCTCCACAATGTGTCCGACGCTCTTGAGCATGCCATAGAAGCTATCGTTCCAGGCCTCGCGTGCTATTGAGTCGGCAATCAGCGTTGAGCTGAGATCACGATTATAATTAAAATGATCCGCCGAGCTGTGGAAACGGAGATCAAGTTCAACTGACAGCAACTGTGGCTCCTGCGTCTCCGTCTCGGTCTCCATTTCCGTCTCCATAGTGTGACGCAGTTGTCCATTGTATTTAAGTCGCCAGCTGCGCATCGATTGCTCTGGATAAATGTGAAAGCCGGCACCTTGAAATTCGCTGCTCTCCTTCTGTCCATCGGTCGTAAAGTGGACCATATCGGGCAGCCTGGGGGAGCAGTACAATCCGTCGCCAGGTAGCCAGAGATACAGTGCCGCCTTGAGCACTCCCAGTCTGCGTCGCTCCAGCGTCACCATCAACTTTTGGCCAGCTGCATTGGCAGCCATAAAGCTAACCACATCATAGCTCTTCGGATCACTTGTCAATGGCTGCGGTCGATCTAATGTGGCCAAATGTTCCGGCGAGCTGAGCAGCTCCTCATTCCGTTTATAGAGGCGATAACGTAGCTGACGCAGCACAAGCAATGCAATGCCATATTTTAGCGAGTAAAAGACTCCCTTGCACGGATATTTGCCAAAGATTAGCATGGACTTGCGGCTCAAGAGCAACATGGCCAAGCTTAAAAGGGCAACCACAAAGCCCAGGCTAAGACAAATCACCGTCAGGATGAACATGTTGCGCGCACTTGACTTGTGTTTACGTGACTGATCGATTCCGCCGCATTGGCCATATTGACTTGGGACTTGTTGGCCATTGAGGGGCGATAAACCACAGAACCTAACCCTGCCCGCCCCCCATCCCACCCACCATTCACCTTTCTCAAAACTTATCTTCTAGCGCCTTATCAGTCGCACTCTATGCCTACGATAATGATCGTAATTTGAGATTGCGATTCCTGAATTGAGTAATGCGGCATTTACCACTTCACCATAAATCTGTTTGCCAAGTTTATTTTAATACATACATATAAACTATTTATGACTGGATCTTAAAGAAGATTCCCAAATTATAATCAAGTTTAATAAAAAAATTAATAAACTACTAAAATAGTTAAAATAGATCATTAGTTCTGGGTACTTAAGCTAATAAAATTTAAAATAATGTATTTATAATTAATACAAAAATATTCGGAAAACGTGTGATGTACCCAAAAATAAAACACTTTTATTAATTTGAGGCGCTCTCTATTTAAATTTATTGTGAATAGCAATTAGCTTTGGTCTGTGGCGATATCAATCAGCTTATGTCTGGTGACATATGTTTATGTTCTTGGTAGCACAGCAACTTATCTCGATCTTTTCCAAACTTCAATAAAATCACCAGTAATCAAGCGACATATGACAGCGGACCTTTTTAAATTTTTTCTATAGCGTAGCAAATTCCAAATGATCCGATATATATACGGTTCTTTTGCAATATCACGTATGTGCAGTAGGGCAATTAGCTTTTGTCATGGCACACTGAGGAGTGCATGTTTATGCGCTGTATTTCACAATTCATTGTTTTCAGAGTTTTTTTTTTGGCAAATTGGGGCTCTAATGAATAGAAAAATAAAATAAAACAAATAAATAGAAAAATCGAGATATGGTGAAAACATTAAGCTTTTTTCCAAGTGCACAAGTTTATGCGCCGCTTATCACAATATGATTACTATTCTGTCTTTCATTTACAACAAGTTATTTATTATACTTAAAAGTATTAAAGCCATTTATCATTTGTCAGTAAGCACCATAAAGCTAAATTTTATTATATTTTTTTTCAATTTTTATGTATAATAATAAAATATTAAATTTATATTTTCCGTGGTGAATTTCAATCAGCTTTTGTCAGTGAACATCGTAAAGCTAGCTTATGCGTAGCCTATCACAATATATTTTGCGTTATTCTTCATTACTTGACATGTCACCATTTTCAAAGAATATTGGATTTCTCAGTTCTCTAATTGTACAGATTATTTAAAAATTGTGAGTTTAGTTTTATATTGCAATCTTTTGGTTTCATATTTAAGTTGGTAAATAAGAAATTTAATTTTTCGTTTCATAAATATTATAGCTAAATCTCAATTTCAATAAATAAATATTATTAATATAATTTTTGTTTTGGAAAATTCCGTACCTGTTGTTCACTACACATAAATTGTGTATTTATGTTTAGCTGACGCATGACATATGGCATGCACTGTATGTACGCAACACTGCCAGTACACAAGCAGCAGAATCGTTGTCCGGTGTTTTCCAGCACTGCGCATAATACGAATTGCGACTGCGCCAAAATTTTTAGAGTTTTTCGAGCTGTTGGCTGCTCGTCTCTCCAATTGGCAAAACAACAACGCTTAATCAATAAAAACATAAAATTAGTGCGCGAGAAGCAACAACAATAACAAAAACAATTGGCACAACAACAAATGCGTAAAGCGTAAAAGAAATTTGCAAATTAATTGGGAAGAGCGTAAGAGGAAAGAAAAAAAGTGTCCTCTTGAAAAATTGCTGCATTAGCAGTTACAGAAAAATTAGAAGAAAAAAAATCACTAAAACGTATATAATTATATATAGATATATAGAAACTAGGGGAATCGGGTCAAAATGTACAAAACGATACGACACGGCGAGAACAGTTTGCAATATACGATATTACCGCAGAACGATGACTTTCGCATTGAGGGAAAACTGTCGACTGCGAATCGTTTAACTGGCAACGCATCCGCATCCGCATCCTCGTCAGCATCTGCGTCGTCGACGTCGTCCACCTCTTGCTCGTCCAATGCCCACAAGCGTAGCTCGGGGTCGCCTCGCAGGCGTCGCACATTTTTTGCCTATTTGGGACTCATCTTTGTGTGTACCGTCATCATTGGAGCTGTACTTATACCGTTTCTGGTGTCCGCCGAGTGTCTGCCCAGTCCCACAGAATGGTTCCTCAAAACGAAGGCAGCGTTCACGCACAGCGGCGACAGGCAGCCGCAGCAGCAGTCGCAACAATTGCAGTTGCAACATATTGCACTGAAACCAGCAGCAACAACGGCGAATGTTGCTGCTCCCATTGATCCGCCGTTGGCAGCGATGCTCGATCAAAACGTGGGAAAAACTGTGCAAATTTTTAATCGCAATGGCGTTGAGCAGTTTATACTTAAAGTCAACAGGACCATGCCAATTAATAGCAACAGCAGCAGCAGCACCACCACATCGACAACAACAACATCAACTACAAGCACAACAACAACAAGTACCACAGCAGCAACAACTATTGGCATACAAACAACTGAACCGACGGTGACAGTAGCAGTGACAACGGCAGCAACACAACCTTCAGCAACAACAATATTGCCAACAATTGCAACAGTTGCCACCGGTTCACCGCTGAGCAATAATCGCTTGACAGCGACAATTACGACGCGCATCATACAAGTACCGCTGCTTAAGTCGGCTGCCAAGAAGCCCATCATGCCGCCTGTCTTGGCCAAGACACAGAGCAATTCCCAACAACAACAGCAGCAACAGTCTGCAAGCAACACGGATGGGGCACAGAACAAGAGCAACAACGCTTGGATGAACACGCATTGGGCCTATATTGATCCATCAACATATGTCCAGTGGTCTGTAAGTATTCCACATTTCGAATAAATAAATCTTTTTTTATATTTTTATGTTTTTTCTTTTTTGTTTTCTATTTAACTTTAATTTATTTTCTTATTTAAAATTGTTTTAATTTTAATTTTTAGTAATTTTAAGTAAATTAAGAAATAAATAAAAATCAAAATAAATAACATGTTCTAAAAAAATAAAGGAAGAAAATAATTCCTTATTTTAAATTCGAAACTGTGATGACCTTGCCACTAATTGCCAGCTGCCACTTTTAATTTGTGCCAACATTTCTATAGGGCTACAAGACCGAGGATAGCGTGCTGTTGCCCGCCCTGCTTGGATTTGCACTTATTGGCATGATTCTAATTATAACGGTCTGCTTGGTGGCACGCAACAAGCGCACCATCGTATCCTCCGTGCGCAAGCGAAATCGTAACGTGAGTAGAAATGCACTTAATTAACATTCACATTACCTCGAGCCCCATGTATACAACTTAGCTGCAATCATTAAGGGGGAATTTCTTAGCATTTCATGCGATCATACGATTCATTTCCATTAACCTAGATATTTACCGTGCTTCTCAGCTTATTTGTCACACTGAATTATTTAAATGAATTTATCTATTAATGCGAAGGATATATAAATATAATTCAAATGCAGATGTATTTTGAAACCTAGTTAAAAATGCATTGTCCATATGAATATAGATTATGCATTTAGAAATCGGATTTTTTGATGAGTTCAACATGGTTTTATTTCTATGCACGCGTCAAATTATCAAATAAATCATGGAGCTATCAAATTTGTTAAGTAGCGAGAGAAATGGTAGATCTTGAGAAATGGGATCTCCTATATTTGCGGACTCTTCACTGTTTATGCTATTGTTAAATGACAACGATTTTAAAATTATACTCAGCAAGAGTTTCTTCTACTCGTATCCATTGAAGCAATAAATAAATGATTTTTCTGTCACTTCATATCTATAATTATTTTAAATAATTTCATAAAACTTGTAGATTTCTTTACAAAGGTTAATAATTTTAGTTAGTTATAATTAAAGTTACACATTAGTTCAAATTTCAAACATTTATAAGGATGGCTTTTTCTCAAAAAGAATCCGTGCCAAACCTTGAAGTAACACTCATTAAGAAGCAACGAAAGGAGGAAAAGGAGCGAAGCTTGGATGAATGGTTGGAATGGATTAATACGAAGTTAAAGAAAACGAAAGAGGGTGTTGTGCAGGCAAATAGAGATTATTTTAATCAAGATCAAGAAAAGAGAGATTCACATTATGGAATTATCATTGCAGACGAGCTGCATCAAAAATGTCATCATAGAAACAAGGGTCATCAGTTGTATCCCTATCAGAAGCTAATCAAAAACAATCAATGACAATAACTTCAGATTTGTGAATAGGTACATATACCCATTAAATGTCTTAAATGTAGTCTAAATTAAATTGATATATTTATATCTTTATAATATACATCAACGAAAAATATTTACCTACTTAATTGATTGATTTTAAGTTTATTTACATTTCAACGTACTTTCTGTGTATTTACAAAATGGCGAATCTGTTTAGATGGCAACTCTGATAAGCAAGAAGCGCATTGTTTGCTCTTTTCGCGAATGACGTCATCGTTACATTGTGAATAAGTCATAGTGCTTGCTGATGTACAAAGAAAGAAAGCGTATATTTAAATTTGTTGCTACCTTTCATTTAGCAAACATGCAATATAATTATTCAATATTATAGTGTGACCTCACACATGTGTGTATATGCAGTGCGTACCTTGTATTTGTTTTGCCTTTTGAAGCAAACAGAGTTGCAAATTCGACGTTGGCGCTCAATGTGGTTATCGATAACATACAAGACAACAAATTACACGTCACAGTCGGCTAGCACACGAAGCGAACGAAAAACGGACATCGTGGCTAAACATCGTAACGACGACGACAAGTGGGCGCCCCAACATAATATTGTGGCGCTCTGGGCGTGTGAAAGCGAGAACGCTTGAGTTTAGCCGGCAATATATTGGCTTTGTTGTGTGTGCACAAGCGAGCAAGCAATAAACAACAACGTGAGCAAGTGGTAGTGAGCAACAACAATAACACGATACACTATTGCCCGTTGGAGCCGAGAGTCGTTTGCGTGGCAGTTTTTTGTATTTTTATTTTTTTTCCGTTTCTGTTGCTGTTGCTGCCACAGCTAGCTGTGTTTTTTGTTGGACTGCTGCTGCGGCTGTTTGATTGCGCTCTTGTTGTTGCTTAGCCGCCTTGGCATTCAGCATTCGCAGAGCGGTTTTTTTGGTGAAACGTAGCAACCACACATTCATTCAGTCAATCAGTCAGTCACAGGTAAAAGCCAGAGGCAGGCAGGCAGCAGAGGCGGCTGGACCAGAGGAGTACTGGAATAAAAAAAAAAACACAATTTTTGTTTTTCAAATAATATTACCAACGAAAAACAACAACAGTAACGGGAGCATCAAAAAGCGTGGAATAAATCAAAATACATACATACAACTGGACGACGCCTACGTCAGCAGATTGCACAAATAAATTCCAATCCTGTAAGCAGAAACAACAACGACAATAGTTAAGTCTAGTGAAAAGCAAAAAGAAATTGCTTGCGTGTGGCGCTAGCTTCGGTCTCTCTCTCACTTTTTGTTAGTGTTTGTGTGATTTGTGAGCGCGCATTTGTGTCTGTGTGCTTGTGCCAACAAGGCAAAATTTTGTTTTGTGTGCGTGTATGTGTGTTGCTGTTGCACTGATTTCTCAGGGCAATTGGCATTGACATGCACATGGCTATCGCTGTCAGCTGCTGCTGTTGCTGTTGCCACTGCTGACGTTGCAAGAGCCACACACACAAATGCACTCGCGCGCAGTGCGACATTGGGTGAGAGAGCGAGAAAAAGAGAGAGGGAGTGCAGCCGTCATACTCTAACCAACACAACACTAACTAATCATTTGCATTTTACAGCAATAACAACAACCAACAACAATGGCCATCAAGCCCGGAATTGGCCGCAAGACAAGCAACAAAAATCCACCGATATTGAGCCATGAATTTGTCATACAAAACCATGCGGATATTATCTCCTGTGTCGCAATGGTATTTGTTGTTGGTCTAATGAACGAATCGACAGCATCGTTTGCCAGCGCCTTTATATCGCTCCATCATAATGTCAGCGGCGAGGAGGCGACAAGGGAGCTGCCCTATGGCAAGCCATACACGTATGTGGCTGGCATTAAGGATTATTGTGCGATATTCTTTTATACGCTCACCTGCATCATCATGCATGCGATCATCCAGGAGTTTGTCTTGGACAAGATTAGCAAGAAACTGCATTTGTCCAAATTCAAGCTGGCCCGCTTCAATGAGTCCGGCCAATTGGTTACCTTCTATCTGCTCTCATTCATTTGGGGCGCTCATGTCGCCCTCAAGGAAGGCTATCTGGGTCAGGTGGCCCAACTGTGGGAGGGATATCCATCTCATGCGATGAGTTTCCTACACAAATTCTATTTCATCATCCAGCTTTCATACTATTTGCATATGCTGCCCGAATTGTATTTCCAAAAGATTCGCGCCAAGGAGGAGCAACAGCCCAAGATTATACATTCCATTGTTGGATTTACGCTCATCGTTTTGGCCTATACCCTGAGCTTCCAGCGTCTGGCGCTCGTCCTGCTCACCCTGCACTATTTGAGCGAGCTGCTTGCCCACATCTTCCAGCTGATTGGCGTCTTTGATCGCGAGGAGCGTTTGGCCCGCATTCGGATTGTGAACAGCTGTGTATTTGTTGTCGTACGCTTTGCCACCTCAGTGATTGGCGTACTGACGCTGTACTATGGAATTGCCGGATCCGTTGGCAGCTACAAGCTGCGTGCTCTGCTCGTTCTTGTTGGATTGATTGCCCTGCAGGGATATTTCGTGTTCTCCTTTATAACTGAACAGCTACGCGCCAAGCGCGAAGCGAAACGTGAGGCCAAATTGCTGGCGGCGCAGACGAAGAAGGCGAAGGCGCCCAACAAGGACAAGGTGAAGCGCAAGGTGAAGGAGAGTGACCTGCCCGAGGCGGATCAGACATCAGCCAGTCCTGTCAAGCAGAAGCTTAAGTGAAGCACTGTAAGACCAATAGCAGCAACAACAACAGTAAATGCAACTGCAACAAAATCTTCCGCACACTTCCAGGCGCTCAATCAACAAACAACAACATGAACAGACTATCAGCAAACTCAAGCACTACACTAAACAACACAACGCAACACACATTTTTTTTAAAACAGTCGCGCTGCATTTAAATCACACTTTTTAATTTCTCATAGAGCGAAAGTTATTCGAAAATATTCAAACCGTAATGTTTGTTTAATTTTTAAGTTTTTTTTATTATTATTATTATTATTACATACTACTTTTATTTGAAATAAACAATTTTTTTTTATTTTTATACATACAACAACAAAAAATGCTTGAAAAAATATCAAAATTATATAAAAATAAATGTGTTTTCCTTTCGCTATCTGTGTGAGTGTCTGTTAAAGTGTATACATGAAACGTTGAAGATAAATGAAACAAATGAAATGTTTATCGAGTACTTTTAATTGTTAGTTTACCATTTTGGATCGTGTGGTTTTTTACGTCCTAACGAATGTAACAGCAAATTGCTAAATATATATTTTGTATAACAAATGGAAATGAAAATTGAGAAAAACATGTTGAAAATCGTCTTTTTGAGAGTTGGTTGGGTTAACATATAATTTAACAATTATCTGCTCTATCTCGACTTTTGATATATGACTATCTCTTTATTTATTTCTCATGCAGGATATCGAAGAGCAAGGCGCCGAGGATAATGCCACACTGCTCACATCAACAAATCTGTCCGACGATGATTAATTCAATATAATACCATAAATATGCAATCTGTGCGTGTGCCCCACATATTTCACTTGTTTTCGCTTTTTTACATATTTTTCTGATACATATATACAAAACATATACAGACATATATATAGTTATATAAAAGGAACTCAAGCTTCAAATGCAAAACATATTTCCATCATAAATATTTATATATGCATATAGAGTTTCATGAGTAAAAAAAAGTAAACAAGTTCCATTGGGTTAAACTATTTTAAAAAAAATTTAAAGAACAATCTTATACAGACATTTAATTTTTATTAAAACGGTTACTTAACACATTCCACCAAATGCAAAAATTCACATTCGTCTTGAATTTTTTTTTAATTGTATTTGGCATATACTGAAAAGCATATTGTATTTAATACTCGAAACTTGTTCGAACATTTTGTCCAAGCAAAGCTGCGCAGAAAAGATTTATAATAAGAAAACTAAATCAGACATATTTAAAGGCAGTCAAACAATTTTCAAAACTATATTTGAAGCGTAAAGAAAACCAAAAAACACAAGCCTAGAAAAGACTGTTTCCTGTTTTTATTTTTGTGTGTCAGTGTATTTTTTTTTTAAATTTTTGTCTTGTGCGTGTGTGCATACTAAAAGAAAATAAAATTACATGATATCACACACTCACATAAATATACAGAAAAATATATATATACTTCTCGATAAATATATATATACAAATAATTTTTAGCACAAATATTACAAGATTTTTAAGCTTAAAATGCATTTAAGATGACAAATTTTTTAGCGTTTTAACCGTAATGCGTGACTCGAAAAACTGCAATTGTTTTTGTTCATGAAACATTATCATGAACTGTCACGCATAAACGTCCGAGCAGATCTGGTCAGAGGCGCAGCGCGAGAGGGGTAGGGGGCGTTTGGTCTAAAACCCTGCTTGCACAGCTTTTTGCCAAGCACACAAAAAAAAATTAAAATAAAAAAAAAACCAGTATATCACGTAACCATATAAACATTAAGTCCAGTCCTTAAAAAAACTGAGCACAAATAATATAAAATAATATATGTATGTATATGTACGAATGATTTTGGAATAAGTAAGTATTAAATTCTGTTGATTAAAGAAAATCAGTGCGAAGGGGGAAAGATATGATATGATATATAAATAAAAGGGATTACTATATACACGCTGTATACACCATATATATTTATGAATATGTATGTAGCTGTTTAACTATATGTCGATCTATATACGAGTCAACTGTGTATAATTGTGAATCATTGAGAGTTGTAATTGTAATTTGAGATGATCTGTATTTTTGTAAGCGTAATATACTAAATATGAACAATAACGAAACAAAAGATAACGACAAGATATGAAAGAGAAAGGCGTACTGGGCGTGGCGCACTTAAAATTGATTTGCTCATTATATGTACACACAGTGGGTCAAGTAATTGATTTGACATTGACAAAAAATTCAGAATTTATTTTTCAAAAATACAATTTCTTAATTTTTTATTATTTTTATTTTATTGTAGTTGCTTATGGTTCTTAGAACATGTTAAAAAATAAATAGATACAAATAAATGCAATTTTATTTTGTCAAAACAATTACTTAACATACTGTACATATACAGATATAGAGGGATATACATAGTATATACTATAAGTATATAAACTAAAAACACAGATAAAAACATACATATGTACATACTTGCTTATATACATCATACATATATTATCTGAAATGCAAATCGAGGACTCCACTTGAGGTTGGATGATACATATAAGTATCTATATATATCCTTCCATATATCACTGTAATTGTTATAAATAATTTGCAAAAACTAAACAATTAAGTCCATACACACACACATACACATATATATGTATACATACACACACACATGCATATATATACATACATGTATACCAAATTGAACAGAACACTATATTGAATGTTTTTGCTTGTTAAAGTGAATATAATATAATAAAGAACAAACTAATTGCATAACATAACATTGATGTTTATGATTTTTAAAATATAAAAAAGGCCCGGTTTTTTATTGTTTTTTTTTTAATGTTTGAAAACTATGGTTTGTCTATTTTAAATATATGATTTAAATAAAATTAACATGAACATTAAGAAAATCTGACCTAAGTGTTTTTGAATGTCCTTTGATAATTAATATTTAACTAAAAAACTCTTTTTGGGGTCCTTGATTTCAATTGAGTGTAGTTTATGTTACAGTATATACTCAATATATTGGTTACAGCTTATAGACTATAGTTACTTGCATACATATATATGTTGGTAATAGACAGTTAAGATTTCTGATCTTGTTTCTGTTGCTGTTTATCCCTCTTGCTTTGCTGTGCCGTCATGTGATTCTGTATGAAACTTTGAAAGTTCTGCTCCTCCAATTCGCCTTTGGAATCTGTTTCCATCTCTTGCTCTGCATCGATTTGTTGGGGCACTAGACTTGGCGCCATTAGGAACACACTATTATCGGCATTGCTGGGCGAATCCTACGAATATTCTCATAAGTTGAATCCATTAAATATTTTATAATAATTACTTACGCTCAGATCCAGGCCCAAAGGCACCGCAATGCCGGCCTCCTCAATGTGTGATGCTGGCTGAGGATTGTCTTCCTGCTCGGCCAGGCGCTGCAGGCGCATCTTCTCGTAGACCGGCTTGTAGTCGCGCTCATATTCCTGCACACAGTCGAGCATGTGTGTCATCAGTGTGGCAAAGCCAACACCTGTTTTGGCCGACACACCGCACGTGACCAGATTCTCATAGAATGTGTCCAGGGTCAGGGACATGGTGCGCGTTAGATTGTTGACATAGCTTTGCTCCTGCTCGAGTGCATCCTGAAACGCCTCAAAGTCCGTCATCCACTCCTGCACAAAGCTGCATTCCTTTAGATCAATCTATGTGAGGTTCAACAATTGAAGTTAGTCTAAAGAATTCGGATGTCGTTCAAAGATTACCTTGTTGAGAGCCACGAGGAACGGCAGACGCGTTTTGTACAGTATGGAACAGGCGTACAACATGTTGGACATGAATGTGGTGGGACAGGCGGAACGTACAACGTCCATAACATAGACAACAATGGTAGGGAACATGGTAGCCAGACCCTCGGTGATAATATTGCCGGACGCTGACCAGGTGAACACCTCAATTTGACCGGGTGTATCAATGATGCACCATTTGTGGCCACGCTCACCGGCGCGACGCACAAGCTCCGCAAATTTGGGCATCTTTGTGGTGAACATGTTAAGTGCAGTGACAATGCCGCCATTGGGACCCAATTGATACTGCTTCATAACCTCCTTGTAGTTAACCGTGTCACGTATGTCAATATGTGCCGCATACGGAACTTCTCGACACGCTGGATCCAGATTAACCACATAAGGGTTAAACTGCGCCTGAGCATGTTCGATTAGGCTGCGTGTGAAGGTCGTTTTGCCGGAGCCGGCCATGCCCAGCACAATGATGCAAACGGGGGCATCTCGTATGCCTTCGCTGAGCGAAAGTGCCTCCAAATTGATGTCGTTAATACTGGGATTGCTAATGCCTGTGTTGGCGCTGCTAGTTCCTGGTTTGGCGCTCATTGTTGATGCAGATTGTGGCAAAACAAACTAAAGGCAGCGTGTTTGACAAACAATGTATGTGGTGCCATCTGTCGTTATTTCTAGAATTTAAGCGGCCAGATCGTTGAAATGGGACGAGTGATGCCAGCTTTTGTATGGTTGCGTTGTGCTGTGACTGGGCATATATAAATTCTAAAATTAACGATAGATGGCGCCACAAACATCCAATCTTTAATAATCATAATTGATTATGAGTAACTCTTTTTGAAATTATAAAATAAATTTCAATATTTTCAATAAATAAAGCAATAAATATAAATTAATAATTTAAAAGAAACGACTTGCAGCTGCAATTCACTTAGCCATTCAAAAAGTACGCTGACACTTTTTTGTTAGATGGCAAGCCCATTAAGTCAGTGGGCGCGAATATGGAAACCCGACTAGAAATTCGGCTGCATGAACCAAATCCGATTTTTACGCGCTGGCTGGAACGTTGGCTTCATGAGGCAGAGCAGCATGATCGGAAATCACAGCACAAACTACGTCAGGCATTGCAGGCGCTGCGTAATTATCCGTTGCCCCTTTACAGCGGTCGCGAATGCGCTGTGCTGCGCGGATTCGGCTCGACGCTCTGCCAGCTGATCGATGATGAACTCCGTCAATTTCGAGGGCTAGAACAACAGTCTTCACTGCCAGTGACAGTGGCGGGAACTGCATCATCGCATAACAGCTCAAATTATGAGGAGCAGGTGCAACAAGTGGTTAAAGTAATACGCAAAAAACAAAAACAAAAGCAACAACAGGAACAGCAACAAATGAAAAAACCCAAGAAGCTGACAAAGAAAGCACAACAGGAGTTGGCGGCAGCCGCGGAGAGAGAACGGATAGTACACATGAGGGCGGGCTGTTATCGGATCGTGCTGCTTGTGGACACACAAGAGACGAGCGGCAAGAACAAGCGTGTGTTGGATCAGACACGGGGATATCTACAATCCTTGGGCGTGGAGCACGAGGTACGCCGCTTGACCGTTGGCGATTTCCTATGGATAGCATGCGATGGCGCGGGCAATGAGCTGGTCCTCCCCTACATCGTTGAGCGTAAGCGCATGGATGATTTGGCCAGCAGCATACGCGATGGACGGTTTCACGAGCAGAAGCATCGGCTGCGGCAATGCGGAATCGCGCACATCATCTATCTGATCGAGGATTATGGTGACAACGAACAGCTGGGCCTGCCACTTGACTCACTCCAGCAGGCACTGGCTAACGCACGCATTCAGTCCGATGGCATTCAAGTGGTGCGCTGTGACAATCACTATCGTTCCATGTGCTATCTCGCTGGTGTCAGCGGAGTCTTGCAACAGCTTTATCTGCACGCCGGCAGGTCACTTCACAGCGTTGACAAGAGCGAATTGGCGGCCGCCACTGCTGGGCAGCCAACTGGCGGGCAGGAGGGACTGCTCAAGTTTCGTGCCCTGTACGAGGATTCAGCACGTAATGCCCAGCTGACGGTGCGTGAGGTGTTTGTGCAACAGCTGTTGCAACTGCATTCGCTATCCATCGACCGAGCGTTGGCAATTGTGGAACGCTACGCGACGCCTCGACTGCTGTTGGATGCTTACGCGGAATGTGGCAGCGAGGCAGAGGCACGTCAACTCCTTGCAGCCCTTGCCTGCGGTCCTCTACAGCGTCCACTGGGCGACAAGTTGAGCCAGTGCATCTATGAGTTCTATGCGCAAGAATTTCAATCACATGCTTTATAGGTTTAGCAATTGCATTTAGTAGGTATTAGTTAATTGGACATATCTAATGTTATATACACATATTTATACATTAAGAATTATAATTTGGACTATCTTTGCTGTTGTGTTGTTGTTGTTCTTTTAAGGATTACAAATTAATTTCTTAGGAGGATTCATATAAATAATAATAATATGCTTTAGATATTTCGAAAGTGTCGAATGGCCAAATCGACGGGCAGATCGAAATCGAACTTCGATAGCGCATCAATGGAACGCAACGAGTCGCGAAATCCCGTGCTGGCCACATAACTATTGGACGTGTAATATGTGTCGATTAGCTCATTGCAGCTGAGTATAAGATTGAGCCACTCCACGAGCAGATGTGCGCTGCAAATCGAAAGGAAAGGAGAATCAGTCATATATGTACGCATACATAATTCTTATTTTAGTTTGAAATTTGAAATAATTGAAAATACCTTTATTTTATGTTTTAAGCAATTTAAATTGAATTATTAATCATAGCTTTTTCAATTAAGATACAAAATTATTTTATACTTTGAAAAATTACAACCGTTAAAAAATTAACCGGTTGCGGAAAAATATAACTAATGGTAAATACCTTTTACTTCTAATAATACCAATTTAAAATAACTGTTTTTTCTTTTAAGTTTAATAATTGATTATAACTTTTTTGATTAAGTGAAAAGAGTTAAAATCAACAAAATATGAATTTGAAGAAACTATGACCGTTATGTTCCCCGTTTTCGTATATTTATACTCACTTGAGTCCCGCACAGATCAGTGCCTTGAAATGGGCATTGTAGCTGCGCTTGTAGGGCCTGTGCATTGCCAGAATCATGCCAATGGCACTGAGCAGACTCTGCTTGGCCGTCACCGCGTGTGCATCTACAATGTCCAGCTGAAAACTCTGCGATAGCTTACGTGCCGGCGTATTATTATATTCCTCGCCATTCTTCAGATTATAATATTCGATGATCAGTTCCCAGGCATGCATGGCCCGTCCGATGCCGAGAAACTGCATCTCGTTTGGCCCGTTGCCACTGCCCGACACCGAGACGCGCTGTGCACCCGGCTGCAGGCAGCGCATGAATGGCACCATCAAACTGGATGCCGCCGACTCGGCGGGTATGCGCAGACCATGTTGGATCAACTGTTGCAGAGTGCGTGCGAAATTTTTGCGCACGACGCACGTCAACTCGCGGCCAATGGTGGCGATGGAATCGCCGCGCATGTGGACAATGCGACGACTCAGCGATTTGTCCTTGCTCCAGTCATAGCGGTCATACATATCCTCGTCCGAGTCGGAGGATGCTGTCGCTCCGCCTCCACCTGCGGCATAAGGCGTCAGCTCGTGTCCGGCAACGGCAGCAGCGGCGGCGCGCCTGCAACGTGGCGGCAATGTGGTCAAGGCGCCATTCTGTGCATTCAGGGAACCACTTGGTTGTTGCGCCTGCCTCTGCTGCCGCAATGCCCGCTTGATGTTCGCCAACTTCTCGCGGTCGCAGCTCAGAGTGGCGGCCAAGGCCGCCACCTCCTGAATGTCCACCTCCAGCTGTGCGCGCAGATCCCTATGAAATAGTTAATTAATTAATAAAATAGCAACAACAATTGTTTGATCACTTACAAATTATTGAATGTCACTAGACTTGAATCTGTTACATTTCATATTGCTAAATATTTATGTAGTTTTTTACATATATTTAAAGATATTTATTTCATTTTTTAAAATTTCAAATTGAATTTCAAAATTTGTTCATTTGATAATGCATAACAAAGAGGGAGACAGGTCGATAGATCGATAACAGCAGGGCTGCAAGAATACGATGGCTTCAGACAATCTTTGCAAAAAATTTCAAACGTATGTATGTATGTATTTAAAGTAAGGTAAATAAATAAAAACATAATTACTTTATGAATAATGCAATAAAATACAGATTGTATGCAAATATATGATGAGTTTCTTAGGATTGTTTTCAACAATGATATATGTACATATCGATTTAAGAAAGTATAGATCTTCAGTACAATAGTGAAAGCATCGATACTATTGCAGATGTTCCTGTAGCCCTAGATAACAGAATAAACTTCGTTTGAATAGCAAACTGAAATAAATAGTTTGATAAATGGCTATAAGCAAATAAGTACACAATAAAAAACTAAACAAATAAATATATGATGAAGTAGTAAATAATAACAAGTAAATAATTGGAGTATGCGCATTAGGAGCTTATACTCACCCCCAGTGGTTGCCTTTGTGCGTCTTCTTTAGCGAGTTCTGTTGAAAGTCCTCCTGTCGCTTGGCAAAGTGCGTTGTGGCAAACATTTGCATGAGCAGCGATGCCTTGTCGAGCAATCCATGCGCCTTGCTGTGCAGGCTCTCACGTTGCGGCCCGTTCTCCGCGCCAGATGAGTTGACACTTATCTGACTGTCTGTCGTTGTTGTTGTTGATGTTGTTGTGTTTGCTTTCAGCGAAAGCTGCGCTGGCGTCTGTCGAGCTGTCTGTTTGGCGGCATAGCTGTTGTAGGCGCCGCTGAGTAGCTTCAACTTGTCGCTAGCACTGGTGGTAGTGCCGCTGCCTCCTCCCCCGCCGTCGCCAGCGGTGTCGCATTGGAGAAAGGCTATGAATCGTTCCAGATCGGTTATTTGCGTCTTGAGTTGGGCCACGAGCTGCTCCTTCATCTTGAGTGGACCCACAAATTCGCCAATTGCATTGTCCACCTGATGACGCAGTTGCTCGATGCTGAGACCGGGCAGCTGATGCTGTTCCACCTGCAGATTGAGCTTGGTGCGCAACTCATCGAGGATAAACTTTTGCTTCTCGAGCAGCACATGCTGGGGCAGTACACCTGGTGCTCCCGACTCATAGGCCAGCTGTTCCAGTTCCGTCAGCTGTGACTTAAGCTGTTCAATCAGTTGACCATTAGGTTGAGCTGTAACATCGCCACCATCATCTTCAGCATCTTCATTCTCTAAATTCTCGGATGGAGGTTGCACCGCCTCGGGTATTCCTTGGAAGGCGAAATCCTCGAGATCCCGCAGCAGCTGATCCCGTTCATCTGTGGGCGCCTCCACAATTTGACGCACCCGTAGCTGGACGTGAGCAAACTGCGAGGTCAATGCCAACAGGGAGCTGGTCAGCAACTCCTGTTCATCTTCAATGCTGCGCAGACGCGCCAATTCGTTGGCATTGTCTGCAACAGCTGTGGACATTACCTGCTTTTCCAGCTTCTCCAGGCCTAGCAATGTTGGCTCCAGCTCACCACAATCCCCTCCAACCAATAGCTCCGAACTGGCGCTGTTGGCGTCATCATAGTTGGCGCCCAATGGTGACCAACGTTCGCTTAATGGTTGAGCTTCATCTTCCAAATCTTCCACATCTGCTTCCGGGTCAGCATCCGGATCAGTTTCTGGATATGCATGACTATCAACGCTTTCTCTGTCCTCAATGACAGTTAAACTTGACGATGTTGCTGTTGTTGTTTGTTGCACGCTGATGTTGCAAGTGCTGCTGCTGTTGGCTGGCTGCTGACCTTCGGCCAGCGTGGCATCCATCTCCATATGGCTACCTGGCCAGTTTTTCACAAGTTTCACCTTGCACTTTACACACTTTTCTAAGCTTTTCCTCTTTTGTTTTCACTTACAATCTTCGCCTTAGAATTTATGTTGCGAAAAATCAATCAGTTGCTTGTTCCGCTTTCTAACAGCTGGCCAATATGTGTGTGTGTGTGTGTGCCACGAAAACAGACGAATTGACTAACTGACTGACTGAGTGGCTGACTGGCTAAATCAATTGCAGACACGATGAGCGCCCTACGACCGCTTCTAATACACTGAAATTGCCATACACTTTGCCTACACATTGTAAGCTTTTCCTTTAGCTTTTTCCTCACGCATTGAGCGTAAAAGTGCAACTGCCTTTTTAAGGGTTGTTTTATCACTTTCACCTCTAATATATGAAAGCTATAGCTAAACTTACATCCCTAGCAATAAGCTTCGCATGGTGCATGGCATTCGCTGAGCTTTTGGTGGTGCAAAGCTTTCGATTTAGTAGATTATCCACTAAGAAAGAGTAGTTGAGTATTGTGGAAAACTGTGGAAAAATGCTATGTTTTTGTTACCATATTTGAAAAAAAAGAATTAGATAAAAAGCACTTATAAAAAAAAAAAAAAAAATTAAGGAAGCGCCAAAAACATAAATTTGAAAACATTTAAAATGATTTGAATTCAGAATTAATTGGTTAAATTCTATGCTAACAGATGTATAGAAATTAATGTCAAGTGAAGGGAAACTTTTAGTTTATTTCTTGATTATTTAACTGAATATTGTAAAGTTCATTGCCTTAGTCTGTATACATTTTCATAAGGATATATTTTTTTAAAGCCTAGAAGCCGTTTCACAAGCTTTTCAAAAACTTGCAGCGAAAGCTAATTCTTAGGCCAACTTTCAAAGCCAGTTTCGTATACAAATACAGTGAGATAAAAAACTTGTTGAGCCTTCAAGTTACCAAGTATGAAATTTGTAAGTTAAAAAAAGCTTTAAGCTTTTCATTGGCTTATAGTGCATTTGAAGTAACAGGTGGCCTTGCTTTACTATATACATATATACTACGAGTAGTTAAATAAGTACATGCCTAGAAAAAGGTTAACTTCAAAGCTTTAAGCCTTAAGTTCGCTTACTAAGCTTTAGAAGTAACAGGTAGAATTGCTTCAGAGTGTGCCAAAGTTGTCCCAAAGTCAAAGTGTCACAAGTGATATAACCATTATTTTGAGGGGAACAATGACCTACCCCAGTAAATGTGAAGGGGAACACGCACTTAACACGAGTTTCCCCAGCCAGCGAAGGAGAAGGAAAAGAACTCTATACATTTTTGAGTGCTTTCCATGAGTTCACTTTGACTTTGATGTTAGGGGTCGCATATGTGAAACGAGATAAATGTTGGAATAACACGTATTTTTGGGGCTGTATGTAAATAGTACAATGTACATATATCGGACATATCACACATTACCGAATGTCTGTCTCTGAGTGTTTGCTCGTGTGTGTGTGTGTGTGTGTGTGTGTCAGCAACATTTTGCGGCCTGTTTGGTGATAAGCTGATAAGCTGGTCGAGTATCTGACACCCCATAGCGGTCATTTTGGGGTCGTCTGGCTGTGGGACACGCACTCGACTAATTTAAAATACCAGTTTTGCATTTAACATTCAGTTTGTATTTATTTCAGACAATTACAAAAACAAAAAAAATATTTATAGATGGGTATCTAGAATACTTGGTCAGGTTTCCTAACGTGGTGTCAGATTGTGTTTGCCGCCATCAACGGGAAAGAGGGCGCCTGTGGTGAAGCTGGCCTTGGAGCTGGCCAAAAATGCCACCGCCTCGGCCACTTCAAAAACATCGCCAACTCTGCCGAGAGGATGCGTGTTGATGGCACGATCCACGAGAATCTCGTAGGCGTCATCCTTGATGCCAATTCTGCTATGAATATTGGTGGGTACAAAACCAGGATTCACGGAATTCACACGCACTCCCTGCGGTGCCAGCTCGAGGGCAACAATTTTGGTGAACTGATCGAGGGCCGCCTTGGAGACACCATAGCAGACGGCACCAGCAAATGGACGGATACCTGAACAGCTGCTGACATTGACCACAGCGCCCTTGGTCTTGAGGAGATGTGGCAGCACCGCCTTGGTGAGTAGAACCACGGCACGCAAATTCGTATTTAGCACTGCATCGAACTCATCAATGTCCAGTTCGGCCAATGGGCCGCTTGCCAAGATGCCGGCATTGTTAACCAATACATCGATGCGTCCGAATTTCTTGACAGTCTGTTGGACAATAAGATCCGCCTCCTTGGTCACATCGGCGGTCACAATCAGTGTCCTGATGCCCTTGTATTTCTGCTGCAGCGTCGCCTGTGTTGCCTCCAAATTGGACACATTGCGTCCCACCAACGCCAGCTGTGCCCCCTCGCGGCCCAACACCTCCGCGATGGCAGCTCCAATGCCGCTGCTCGCGCCCGTCACAATCACCACCTTGTCGCTGAGGCTCATCTTCGTCGACTGCTTCTGGTCTGCTGTGCACTCCATGCATTTATGCTCCTTCCTTTCCAGCACTCTCCCTTCGGCCATGCATCTCCCTCTCCCTCTCTCTGTCACTCGCTCTCGCTCTCCTGATAAGATTAGAGCGCCTGTAACTCAAGTGACGGCGACTCGTGACGCAAGTCACAATACGTTGAGCTTGTGTTGTTGTCGGTGTGTGTAAGTAGAGCTGGGTTCGATACTCTTCGCGTGACACGAGTTGAGCACGACCCAACCTAACCTAATGCTATTCAATGCTATGCTTAACTATTCAAATATTTTTCAGGGGCATTAATGTTATTGAGTGTTTCGGTTTCGTTCATTAAAAATAAAAAAACAAATCAAATATTACAACAGATTCACCAAAATTATATAAAATTACCTAGCTGTTTTAGTATATTTTTTTGGTTGCCAAAAAAAGTTTGAGAAAAACTAAATACTTATTTCTAAATAGCCAATTTCTCATTTTTTTTAGTATATTTTTCTGGTAACCAATAAAATATAGGATCTAAAATTTCTATAAAAAACAAAACACAGATAGAAATATGTGTAAGACATGATTAAATTTGTTGGTTGCTCCATAAAATTCCTTCAAAAGTTGATCTATAATTTATTTTCCAATTAATATAAAAAAAAACACATTTTAATATTAATTTTTCGGGCAGACAAAACTACAAGCGAATGATACATAATGCTACGTTCCGATTGTGAAGTCAAAAGAAAATAAAGCAAGCGGTCTGAAATGGCGTAAATTCAAGAGAGCTGTAAAAAAATGCTTGCCTGAAAAACGCGAAATCGAAAGAGAATAAAGCGAAAAACCTACAAATAAATCAACAGAGCCATAAATTTGTTAAATCGAAAAGAGTATTGCGAAGAGCTTATGGAAAAAACTCTTCTGACTTTTAAAATGTTAATGAAGCCCGTTCAAAATTATTGAATATATGAAATTGGGTTGGTCATTTTATAACAAAATAAAAATAAAAGTTTTACATGCTGTGGTAATAAACTGAATACTGATGTGGCATGCAAATAATGAAAAATATTAATTTTGTCCGATTAAAAAAAGTCGTTTAGCTCGATTTCTGATGACACGTTGCCATCTCTGGCAATGTGGGTCTGTGTGTGTGTGTGCTAACCTGTTGCGGTTGTGCTTCGGATTTGAAATTGAGATTCAGTTACAGCTTGTCAGGTTCGATTGGTACGCGCACGCCTGGGATAGGGTTAACTTTTTGCTAACATTTGCTAGGGACGAGTCCGTTTGGATTGCAGAAGCCGCTCTCTCTCGGCCCGTGCGCCATACACATTTTGAAAGTCAAGCGACAAGTTTTTAATTAAAAGTTTTTGCGGCTTGTCTGATTTTAAACATTTGTGAAAATAATGTTCCAAGCTGACGCCGCGAATAGAAGAAGCACACCAAGAGCACTCTGCCGTTCCATTTAATCTGAGCATTATGGCCGATTGAAACCAAAAAAGTAGAATGCCATTGGGGATGGGGATGGAGATTGAGATTGAGATAGAGGGAGAGTGAGAGCAAGAGCAAGAGCGCTATTTGGGTGGTTTCCTCATAGATCCTAGACCGACCTCTTAAACGCCTGACGGCAGCTAACATTAACTTTAAGCGGTTCCGTTGTCAGATAATTAACATTTCCATTTAGCCAACGGGCCAACACTCGCCTCGTATATCACCCAGAGTCAGCTCCAAGAGCAGCCTCAAGATATATGAGGCGAGCCAACGGAAAACTTCAACAATAACAAAAGAAATGAATCTGATTACGATAACAACAGTTACAAATTATCACAGCTCTTATTGCGATAGTTGCTAATTATAGTTAATAGAGGAAAATTGTGGAACCCAAAACGGGGAGCAATAAATAATTGCTACAAAAATTCTTAGTCTATCATGTGAATCATATAACCCAATGAGTTTTTGCTTAGTAAATTACTTACTAGTTAGCATCTTCTATTTATATAAGTTATTTTTATACCCTCCAAAGGCAAACTCAGCTTTTAGTTGAATCGTATTATAGCTGTACGATTGTATATACATATATAATAATTATAGGAATAATAATATTATAGGAACAGTCAGTCGAAAACTAAAGTGTTTACATCTATTATCTTGCATAGTGACAATCCCATCAATATGTTAAGGTTGTAGGAAAAACTTTTCTTAATTATATGTGTAAGTCTAATAGGAAAAATGCGTACTAGAAACTTTTCCGCACTTTGTCATTTCATATTACTATATCCTTGCTAATCGTATTTAGATTAGTTAAAAGTTTCAGGTTTGGTGTGTCACATACATACATACATATATATATTTCATTATATTTTTTTCGTTCCGCAGTTTCCATTTAATTTTTCTCTATCTCAGCTATCAGATTGGAGCACAGAACTGATTAACATTCTGTGTTATTCGCAGTTATCAACTCAATTACACGGCTATCGCCGTTGTTTTCTATTTCCCAGCAACGCTGGAAGCGAAAGTTGTGTTATTTTTTTATACTATTGTATTTTTGTTTCGCCTTCTGTTTCAGCTTCTGCTTTTGCTTTAGGTTTAGCTCTAGCATTTGCTTTTGTTATTTGCGTTTTGATGGTAATATATGCGAATGGAAGCGAAACTGCAATTAGGGAAAGTTTATGGAAATTGACAACCAGATGGAATTGCATACAAATTAAATCACTCGACAAAGGTCGAATCAGTAATAAATTAAGTTTTAATAACACAAGAAAAAAAAAACAAAAGAGGAGGAAAAAAAAAAAGATTACTTAAACTAAGGAAAACTAAAGGCTACAAGGCGAGAAATTGATCGGGTTCTATGTTGATGAATATGGAAATTGAGTTA
Organism: Drosophila rellima; assembly: GCA_035043635.1. Taxonomy (NCBI): domain Eukaryota; kingdom Metazoa; phylum Arthropoda; class Insecta; order Diptera; family Drosophilidae; genus Drosophila; species Drosophila rellima. Next base: position 1,605,621 of record JAWNMV010000134.1, on the reverse strand, counting down.
CTTCAACGCTGCCTTGTTCTTCACTGGCAAAAATGAGGCCAACAAGCAGGCAACTGAAAAGACAAGAGAGCAAAAGAAGGCAGTGAAAGGGGAGATGCGAGGGAGGACTGCTAAGTCAGTAGCTCGAGTTGGAAAACGCAAATTTTTTTTTTATTGGCAATAAATTTACTTTTCAGCATAATCTTCTTTTAGATCATTTCAGTTTATCTGGCTTACCTCCAATTTCTTTATGCTTTAATAAAAATATAAGACCCTTAAAGTATGAATTTTTCTACAGACAACCTCTTTAATTGAGTGAGCTTCCTTCTTCAACTGCTGAGTCGATTATTTAAATAACAGAGGTTATACAAAGAGTTGCTAGAAAACTTCGTTACTTGGTGCCTCTACATGCTAAGAAATAAAAGTATGTTTTGAAACATAGTCGTAAAAAGCGAATTACCAGAATTTTGCCCCATATGATAGATACTAACGTGATGTACAGATGTTTTACAAATTTAAAATTTCCTTCTTAAAGATGAGTGTGCTCATATTTTATGAAACTTAACTATCCCTTAAATAGTAAATGATCTAATCTATCATTTAAAAAAATATATGATAATTTTCATAATTTAGTTGAGTTTTCCATCTTGAGCCATTGACTTATCAGTCCATATTAGTGGACCTTAATAAATATTCGATAACACTTACAGAACATAAAAAAGCTGACCATGAGAAAGGGCGGTATGCAGCCCAGACCCATCAGAGCTGGGAAAAAGATATTTCCCATGAGGGAGCCCATGCGACCCACCATCATACTTAACGAGACGATCATTGTGCTAAAGCAAGAAGAGGATCAGAAAAGGATTAGATAAGGGCTAGATCATGGGAGATCTCAGTCTCTCAGTCTCTTACCGTAAGGCGGTGGGAAACATGCTGAGCGAGGCGCTGATTACCGAAGTGGATGAGATGCTGCCCATGGTCACAAAAATGGAGGCGAGTGCCACCGTGGAGGCCGACGAACTGGACCAATACATGCCAATGGCGCAGGATCCAGCGGTGAATAGACCCAAGGCTGTAATTCACTTGGAAATTTGATTTATAATTTCTTACCAGTGATGTGAAAAACAATTTTAAAATTGGCAACTCGATTTTTTCGGATGTGATTTTCAAGTACTTTAACTCGATAATTTGTTGACCATCAATCGGTTTGATTAAATCGATTTTCATGATAAATCTACAACTTTATGAAGTTAGTTAGTTCATTTGCTGAGTTCAGTTCAGTTAATTATAACACGAGTAGTTGATTAAAATTTAAAGACTGCTTAAAAAACGATATCTTAAAATAAAAATATATTTTAAGGAATTAATTTGAATGCAGAATGAATTTAAAGGCCGAACCAGGATCAAAATCACATGTCGTTTGGAAACCGGATAAGTTTTGGCAAATTTATGAAAGTTTGAAATTAGTCTGATTTTTGACCTAGCAACTTTAGAAGACAAAATATTCGTTTCTTTTCAATTACGTTTTCTTTTAAAAACTTGTTTAAAGATACTCGAAATATATGAATATTTTGGAGACACTCATATCGCCAGCGCTATAAATTTTTGTCGTTTTTCACTGAAATTTGAATATAAACTTCGATTTACATCATCCAGCACTTACACATAATGCGCTTGAATCCCACCAGATTGACCAGGAAACCGGCTAGCATATAGGCGAACAAACCCGCGGCGGCAACAATCAGATTGTTTGTATAACTGGATGGGCTGACATTAACCTCACACCGATTATCCGGATCACCAAGGACTGATGCAGCCAGTTGGCTTTGGGTGCGATTCACGCTGTACTCAATGATGTTGCATATGCTGATGCCGCTACCGGATTCGACTTGGTTGCTCATCAGTTGCTCGTACTCGTTGATGGAGGCGAATAATTGGGGCAGCCAAAGACGCATCGTATTCTGGCTGCCAGGTTGAATGGGAAAGTTGAGTTATTGTTATTCGGATGGCTGATGGGGGAAGGGGGAAGGGAGACAGAGGGCGAGCAGTGCCGAGTTGGGTAATGCTTACCCCAAAAGTACGCAAAAGTTAAGCAAATAGACCCAAAGGGACAGACCCAAATAGGGTTTAACGAACAGAGGACGTAGCTGCAACAATCCCGAACGCAGGGAACTCGTTGGCTTGGAGGCCAACTCAACATCCACCTCGACATGTACAGCGGTTGCCTTTACGGTGTCCTCATCCTTTGGCTTCGGTTTGGCCGCCACTTCACTGGCCAGCTCCTTGATCTAAAATTATACATGACAGGTTGTTAGTTATTTTGGTAAAAGGAAATGTTTGGTCAATCGCCTACAGGAAAAGCACTGCGGGGCTGTCTTCTGTTCAGAGCATAGATGAATCTGAATGCTTCCAGGGCCTCCTCGTTGCGTCCGCGGGACATCAGAAACTTGGGACTTTCCGGAAAGAAAGGAAACAGCGAACAGCTCAAGATGCTGGGCAAAGCGGATACTGCCACAAAAATTTGCCACGAATGCACTGCAAAAAATTAAATAAATAATAATAAATTAATATTTAACAAAATATAAACAAATCTGTAAGTAGTTGAGAGTGCTACCAAGTACTATAAACAAATTTGAAGTTATTTTCATATAGAATATAACTGGGCTCGATCTTCACACTGCAAAATTAAAACACAAATAGAAAACAATCAAACAAAATATTTCAAAAATTAAAAAATGATAATAAAGAAAATTTCGATAAAAATATATAGGAAAAAAATGATAATGGTAAACCTTTATCTGGAAAACACATTTTCAATAAATGCAAAGAAGAAATGTCGATGATCATCTTAAGAAGTTTAAAAAGGCCAATTGTTTTAAACCAACTGTTTACGTAAAGTTGTAAAATTTGTTTTTATACATGCTACAGTCAACACTTGACGTAATAAACGGACTTTAAGATCTCAAATAAGCTTGTAAACAAAAACAAACTACAAATCTAATTGGTTTGTCGGGGGCCGGGGACTATCAGCTGTTCTACAGATAGTCAAATATCATTGTTATCTCAGCTAGAAATATTTGCACTTATATTTTTATCTTTATCAGTTATGTTACTCGGGACACGCCAAGGTGGGGCGAGCCTCAGTGGGTGTGTGCTTACCTGTTAGTCCCAAGATTTGATAGTCCCAGATCTGGGGCAGTATTCCCATTGCCAGGCCAGGCAAACTGAGGGTTGCCATGGAGAACATGATGCCGACCATCATCATGATACGCTGGCGATACTGACGACTATGCAGTTCCATTAAATAGGTCATTAGCACGGCAAAGGGTCCACTCATACTATAAATATATCGGGTATGTATAACAATAATAAAAAAATGAAAAGAAAAAAATTAAAAAAAAAAATCGAAACTTACGTGAAACCACCAAGAAACTTGAAGATCATCAGCTGGGCAACATTTTGACTTAGGGCACCGCCCAGCACACAGATGCTATCGGCCAGATAGCCAAAGATTAACACTTTTCTCCTGCCCATCGTATCGGCGATGTAGCCCCAAAAGATGGCCGAGGAGATCATGCCAGCGTATGTGATGGCATTGAGAACCCCCTTGTCCAATAGACTCAGACGCAGATCACACTCGGCACTGGGCAGTATATAGGACATGGTAGACGTCTCATAAACGGTGCCCATGGCCGACGGTATCGCCACCAGGATCAACAGTATATTAAATATGCCAAATCCCGCCGTATCGATGGCCGTCTCAAAGTCCGCCGGTTGATTGGGATTGGAATTGGGATTGGCATTGGAATTTGGAATGGCTGTCGTTACCGATGATTCATACTGTTGCTCTTCGCTCTTGGACAACTTATTTGTCCCGCTGCCAGCAATCGTGACCTCCACTTGCTTTGGCAAATTCTCCTCCAGTTGGCTCATTCTGTGTGCGCTCCCGTTGCCGTTGGCTAACTAAACGATCGCTTCGCAGTTACCGTGTATCTTGTAGCCTAACCGGTCGCTCGAACAACCCGTCTTAAATCTGTTCAACTGGGGAAACTCATCTCTAGATCTTGCAAACAAAATAAGTTGGCAATTAGACATCGTTTGCACTAAAAGAAATTCTTCAGTAACTGTTTAATGGAAAAGCCGCTTCATTTATACGAACTTTACACCTTAGAACCATATCTATCGAAAAATTAGAATGAAATTAATTTAAGAAAGAAAACTAATAGACCTCGTAGGGTAAAACTAAAGATATTCAGACAATTTTTCATATTATTCAAAGAGTCACTAGAGTAACGGATCTTTCTTTGAAATTAAATGCTAACAAAATTTTGTATGATATTCTTCGGGGATTTTTTCTCCAGAACATTTTAATGGGAAACGTCGCTTTTAAAAGAAAATCTTTTAAAGACTTATTTATACTGTAATTTCAAAGCATGATGAGAATAATGTTTTAATATATTTGAAGTTCTTTGTAGAGAGATACAGCAGCAATCTCAATGAATGCAAGCAATGAAAAATATCTAAAATCTTATATTCATTTCATTCGTTAAATAATACTTTCATACACTTGATTTTCCTAGTGTACTCGTGTTTATCCAGTGTTTATGAGCCATCTCTGCCCCCGTCATATATGTACGATTAAACTAAGCAAATCTCAGATCACTCCGCCACCGACTGTTCAGATGAATGGGAGCTAATGTTCCATTGGAATGATTCCACAATTGCGCCGATCACGACAGGGTCATAATTCCAATGACGACATGCTCCCCGGTAGCGCCATTTTGATAAAGAGGAGTGTCGCAATTGAGTTTCACCTGGCAACGCATAAAGAAAGGTAACCCATCGTGTTCTGTACGATATGGAAGCCATTGAAATCTGTGTGCAAATAGACGCTTAGCCTGCTAATTGTAATGATTACGTGCATCTGTTGGTTCCCAGGCCCCCAGTAAAAACATTTCGGTTTATTCATAGACTGGCTTAATTCGCTCAATGGAATAACACTTGTGTGGCGTGTGCTCTTGTTTGATCTATTGCTGCTGCACTGTGGAGCAAATATTGTTAGATGAGCTTAAAGTGTACAAAAGAAACACTAAGCAGCAAAAGCGATGAGTAAAATAAAACCATGAGAGGATTAATAAAGTGAGAAATGGTGCGAAAATGTATTATATATTTTAATAAAACGATAAAGGAGCTATGAGACTGCTTATTAGGAAAGTAATGGCTTAATTGATTAAAGAACTGATAATGGAATCAGAAATCGACGAGATAAGTTTTCAGAGAAATATGATAAAAAAAATAAAAGACATGAGCATGAGATGAAAAAAAAAACACGATGACATTAGCTATGTCAAGAAGAGATGAGTTATAAAACAGAGAAAAAAACATAATAAGTATCAGAGAAACAATAAATGAAATAATGAAAATTTGATGAGAGAAGCAATAAGAGATGTAATTTTAACTGCAATGATAATGACAATTGCTATAGGATTATGATGATAAACGTAATGCAAGAATAGATGAGTAATGAAACAGAGAAGAAAATGAAAATGGTGTCAAAAAAACGATAAATGAAGTGATAAAAAAATCGATGAGAGAAGCAATTAGAGAAGTGATTTTAGCTCTAATGATGATGAGTATTGATGTAGGATGATAATAAAAAAAGTAATGCAAGATGCAATGAGTAATGAAATAGAAAAGAAAATGAAAATGGTGTCAAGAAAACGATAAATGAAGTGATAAAAAAATAATGAGTATTGATTTAGGATGATAATAAAAAAAATTTAATGCAAGATGCGATGAGTAATGAAATAGAGAAGAAAACAAAAAAGGTATCAGACATGAGAGAAGCACTTGGAGAATTGATTTGAGCTGCAATGAAAATTGCTTGGAAAACTGAAAAATGAGGATTTGGATCAAAAATCAATAATGATGATATTTTATATAATTGCCTTGGGAGGTGGGAAGAGAAAGAAGCGGAGATTCATTTAATATTAAAGTTAGCATTATTTTGCCATTCATACCAATTGCTGTAGTTTTCTGAATAAATATTGTACGCTATACTTTATATTTTTCTTTTCTTTCTGCTCGCACACTTCCACTTCATGCGTAGTGTGTTGGTTTTTGGTTTTGCAATGCAAATTGGGGAGCCAAAAGCACCTCGAAATTCCGGTGAGCAGGACACGAGCAAGTTTTAGTCGTTTGGCAACTAATTGCAATAATTTCAAGTGAATTTGCTTCTAGGCTCCTAAAAGTTGTTGGGATTACTGATGAAGCAGCCAAAATCCGGTCTATAGCATTGCTGAATGCCGACAACGATGGCACAGTGTGTGCTGCACAGTGGTACAGAGTATATGAAAAACTAAAATGTGAGAGGAGTGAGGGGGAGGGGGGAGGAATAAAGCATTGAATTTGAATCAATTGTATGATTTTCTCTCGATTAATTAATATAAGTTAAAATTTAATTAAGTTTTTAGAAATCAGAACATATATAATAAATACTATATAAATTTTGAGCATAGATAATAGTTTAAACAATTTTTAGAAGTTTGTATTTTACTTTACTGGTTTTAAGTAAGTACTTAATTTAAAAAATTAGACTGTTTTTTTGTCTTTTTGTTTTTGTCATTTTTGGAGTGCCACTGTTGACGGTTTGACCGGTTAACTGTTGTCGGTTGTCTGTTGCCTATGCTGGGGTGGGTGCTGGCTATAAGCCAGGCCATAAAAGATATGACGTAGCTGCACGTAAACTCAAATTTTTCCACGCTTCAAATTTGTTAAATTTCATCAGCATCAGCGAAATATCGCGTCCTCCGTTATCAAAGTCAAACAAATACAAGCGACTGTGCTGCTGAGGCAAAACAGTCAAATACTCAAATCTAAAGATACATAAGTACTACTTTTATATAGTAGAGATACACAGCCAGACAGACGGACTAGCTGAGTAACTGACTGACTGATAGACTGACTGACAGATGGATACCAAGCTTGGCTTACAACGAACAAGTCAAAAGTGTCAAAATGCTTGGGAGTATGTTTGTTAAGGAGGCAGAGCGGGACTGAGGGAGAGGAGAGTGTATATCCTAAGGCGTTGGGCAGTTAACAGCTTTTGCATTTTGGACAGCATCGCAACTTGGCAACAAAATTGGACTTTTGTTTGTGTTTGTTAAAAGGCTTAATTTGTTGTGCTTTGGGTCTGGCAGCGCAAACATTATGAGAGTATACTGTAAATACACCCTCTTTTATTCCTGACGCCTGCCGCCAGCAATTTAGGGCCTCTCCCTTGACTACAAACAATTTTGGCAACCATGCCTCAAGACGTAAACCAGGCTAAAGTGCTTCAAATAACTTGACACCGCCGTAGTCAGCTGAATATGCTAGAGGTGTGTGTGCGTGTGTGTGTGCGTAGACGTATGTATGTGTGGTAAAGTGTGTGGCGTTCGTCTAAATCAAGCTCAAACAATTTCAACTATTTGAATTGCCGAGCAAGCACTCTAATGTGCCGCACACACATAATAACACACACACACATACACAAATATATTGACAGAGTAGGTGGTGGAGAGTGGGTGGTTGGGTGGTTTGGTTTGGTCAGGCACATGGCACTCAGCTAACGACGTGCCAAAGTAAATGTCAAACTAATGCCAACAACCGAAGTGCCACCACAATGCGGCAACCAGGTGCAGCACCAGCAGAACCAACACCCAGACCACCACCATCACCATCACCATCACCACAACCAGCTGAAGTTGAAGTTGAAGCGGAAGTCACCAAAGGACCTGGAACAGCATCAGCATCCGTATCACCACCAGCTGCAGCTGCAGCTGCATCCAGCTGACGTCCATGGCGAACATCAATTCAATAATGCAATGTACCCTCATTGACGTTTTAAGTTGATGTATGTAGGTGCGTATTATGTTTGAGCTGGACACGTGCCCTTTCGTGCTTCGTGCCTCGTGACCTGCGGAAAGCGGAAGGGAAAGCTTCAGTAAACAGCCCGTTGGCGCGAAAGGTGAATTTTTCTTTTTGATCTAGAAATATTTTAAAGAATTGCTCACCTGTCTTAAAATTTCATAGTTGTGTAAAAAAAATGGAAATATTATTTCTTAATGTTACTATGTATAACATTAATTTTGAATTAAATTCATTTTAAATTAAATTATTCTATAGTTTATTCTAATTAATAGTTGTTAATAATTTTTCCAATTTTGATTTTAATTTAATGGCTTTTCAGTCGACTGCTAATAGTGGATGTATATATGTATACATATATATAGTATTTAGTATATAAAAAAACTATTGAAAATTTGTTTAGATTTAAGATAGAAACTATTACTTCAAAAAAATGTTACTTAGTTTTAGAGGTGAAATAAGATTCTGTAAGGACATTGTGACTATTCCTTAGAAGATGAAGGAACCCAGTTATATATAACAGCTGAAAGTACTATATGAGTTGAGTTATACAGTTAATTTCATTATAGGGTGATTTCAGGATCCATTTCAGGTTGGTGCCTAAAAATAAAGTTATACCCTCGGACTGAGCCGGGTCTCAAAATGAAGGCCCGTGCCCATCTCTAGTACTTATGTAGTGTGTATGCTGCAGTGTTTGACGGGGTTGCTCACTGTCTTCTGGCAAGGTAGGGAGGAGGGGCAAGTCTATTGATGACTGGAGCGTGCTGCCCGGAAACCGCAAAGTTTTACGCCATTTATTGCATTTAACGCTGGTTGAATTGTTGTTGTTGCACCCAAAGAATGACAAAAACAGACGGCGGCAGTTGGATCACTCTCCCTCTCTCTCTGTCTCCTCCTCACTCTCTCCGTCTCGCACTCTCACCAAGGAGTGCAGCTGGAGTTGCAGTTGAAATTGGAGTTTAGGGTCTAATGTGCTGCATATTATGGTGTTTTGGTCATAGGATGGTAGAAAGTAGAAGGGGAAAAGGGACAGGGCCTAAGGGAAATGAATTAGCAGCTTAGAACAAGAAGCGTGACGTTGCTGTAAACTGCATTGGTGTTAAATTGACCCCACACATACACACACACACACACACACACACACCCCTTATGGAGTGCAGTGTCACCAGCATGTCAGTTATTCAATCAATCAATCACACAATCAATCAAGCCATTAATCATGCTGCTTAAAGCACAGGTGTGTGGCCTTAAACAACAGATACCTGATATTGCATTACGTGCGGAGAGTAATAAATTGCCGCGAAATCAAATTAATCGCACACTTTATCGATAATCGATAAATGCAATCAACTGAATTGAGTGCGAACATCATAATTGGATAGTAACTTGTGCGAATTGAATTCAAATTCGACTGCGACTGGTGATATCCATAAATTTATATTTTGACACATGCTATCGATAATCGAAAACTTAAGTCTAGTGATGTGAAATTACGTCGAGCAATTGACAAACGAGTACTTTAATTCGAAAATTTTTTTAACCATTAATCGAGTTCATTAAATCGATGTTCATGAAATATCGACAACTCACTGAAGTTAGTCGTAGTTCATTAGCAGAATTAACTTCAGTTAATTGTGACATGTAAACTTGCTTAGATGCTAAAAAATAGTATTTTAGTATTTCAAATATTGAATTAATTGATTAACTTTCTTGATTTCGATATTAAATTCGATTCACAGTTTGGACTTACATCACTACTAAATTTAAATATTAAGGATATTCCGAATACAGATATGGAATAGATTTAGATTTCGTTTACACACGTCATATATAATTTATAATTCTTTGTTTTAAATGAAATATTTTTGATTATTATAAAATATCAAAACAAAAGTACTTATTGTATACACATATAACATTAGTTAATAAATGTTTATTATATAGTTATTAGCGTGAAATATTTCTTAGAGTTTCATTAAAATGTACCTACAGCTCGTCGAAACAATGGAAGGGAATGCCATAAATTGGTGGTTTATATTTTATTATCTTCATTAAAAATAATATTGATTTTTTTCTTTATTAAGTATTTATTGAGGCATTAAGTTATCGATAGGTGACGATCTCAAAACTGCTGAACTGAGAGAGACAAATATTGAAATAAATTCTCGAATGAAATGAAATGCCGTTAATACTTAAAGCCTTCGTTAAGCGATTGCAATTATTTATGAAGCTCTGGTTATGTGGCAGAGCTTAAATAAATTACAATAGATCAAAAGTATGATAAATTTTTGCGTTAATTCAAAGCGATTTCTCATCACTTGACCGCTTGCTGAGCTGCAATTTCATGGAAGTCGGATACCAGACACATACATACGACATCCACACACCCTGAACGTGCATTCTACAGACAAAGTATATTTATACACTGAAAGAAATTATCGCTAAAAATTTTAAAAAAATTGGAAAACATACCATTTTGGAATCTATCAAAAAACGTAAGCATAATTAATTTAGATATTATTTATTTTTATTGTGTACAGTGCAGCTTCTTCATGACAAATCGATCACAAACTATACTTAAATCATTTTCGTGCTTATATAAATAATTGTGTATATGTATATCTATTGATCTTTTCGGTGCAAAGATCCAAGCAGAATAGCAAATCCAAACCTATGTCATAATTGCTTTTCAGAAAAAGTTATTTTAGTGTCTATAATTGTATTTAAGCTTGAAAATGAAACAGTAGAAAAGTTAGTTTCTTTCTATAAAATAAGTTAAGATCTTAACAAAAATTTGTGAAAAAGATGAACTGTACATTAAGTATACGCATGTTTATATTAGGTAAGCGTATGTGCTTTTTTTCTTTTAGTGTATGCCCTATACGAGTATGTGTATGTGCGAGTATGCTATAACCGTTGAAAGTAGAACCTCCGTCCAGTCCATTGCCACCTTGGACTTTTGTTGAATTTTCGCAGTGTGTACGCTGTCAACGTTATTGCTTTTGTTATTGTTATTGCTGTTATAGCTGTTGTTGTTGTTTTTGTGTTACTCGTAACTTTCCGCTTAAAGAAGCTTAGGAAATTTGCGCGCATGGTAAGCGAAAGCGTTTCGGACCCATATAGCCCCATCATGGCCAACAGTCATTCTTACCCAGACACAGGCACACACACACAGACATACATACATATATGCATATGTATTTGTATATACGTAGACAGAGCCATCGTAACTCTTCCGGCTATTGCTTGTTTTTAGCCAGCAACTAACGGGGTAATGGCGGGTAATACTTGCTTTAAGTTGAACGCTGAGAGCTTTGCTCCGTTGCGTTGCACAGTTCCGGGCCTGGAACGCAATTTGCACGCATAAACAACACAGCGCCCAGAGTGACAAGGCGAGAGATGGGAAGAGAGAGAGAGGGTGAATTGTAGGGGGGGCATTTGAATTGCAGGCACAACCGCACAGCTAAGCCATGGCACATGCTAAATCCTTTGTGCCTCTAATTTGTTATTGTATTGGCGTGCCAAAGCTGTCTCTCCGTATATGCAAGAGTATGCGTACATATGTGTGCGTATGTGTGTGGGTGTGTGGGTGTGTGTGTGTATGCGGCATACTCAAATTTGAGCGCTGTTGTTGTCATGCATCCAACCACACGCGACAGTCACCGCACCGCCAACTGCTGCCTGCGCTGGTCACCCATCCAAAACAAGAAACTGTGCAATTTTTTAGGGGCCAGCAAAACACACAAGTGCAACAACACCGATAACAATAACAATAACAACAGTAGAGGCACAAATATTTCGCCTAAGTCGAAGACTTTAACACTCTAACCCAAATTTTTTTCAATGTGTTATTAAGTTCTTATATAACCAACTGAAAAAATAATAAGAAATTTAGAAGACTATAACGAAATCGGGCCTAACTACCATAAGCTAATAATATCTTAAGCAAAAATGTATTTAATGTATAAGAACAATAATTGAACAATACATATGTGAGAGCTAAAAAAAAGCAATTAATGAAATTAAGCAATTAATGCTTTTAAAAGTCAAAATATTTAATGACAAATTTAAAACAAATATGTTAATTTATTAAAATATATTGGGTTAATTTTAAAATTGAAAAAAAGACATTAAATACATTTTAAATTATTTGAATTGTTGTATTGTTGCTTATTTGTACAATCTTCCAATATAGTTAAAATATTATTCCAATATTAGGAAAAACTGAAATAGGTTCAAAAAGTAGACTACATATTTTTAAAAGAACACTGATGAGCCGATGAGTTAAAGAATTTTATGAAGTTTACATATGTATTCAGAAAACTTTTGTTGGCTTCTTTAGGATATTTTGAAATTTGTTTGAAACAACTGTTCGAAACTTGAATTAAAGCTATTAAGTATTAAATTATTAATGACTATCTATATAGATATGTATAAACATAATTTATCTATTTTATCGAACCTACACAATACATATTTGATGATTAAAGTGACATACGATTGAAGAGTGTATAAAAACCATATGAGCTACACAACAACAATTGCTAACATAAACATCAACACGCAACACAAAAAAAAACACACACACACTCCTACACCCACAACGAACACCACTGACAGGAATACATTTCAAATGTAAGCATACACATATGTGTGTATGATTATATATATGTATATATATTCATATGTAGGTGCAGACGACAGGACAATTCAGTTGAGAACAGGACAGAACAGTGGCGAAAGGGACGGAACGGAAAGGAACGGAAGGGGAACGGAAGGAGATCGGAGAGGACAGGATAGGATAGGACAGGACAGTACTGGACAGGCGACAAGTGATGGCAGCTCTCTTCTGGCACTTAAACGAAAGAGAAAAGATGACATGAATTCTACTTTAAACTATGACATACTTATGATACATTAAACATACTAGTAACACAAATGCGTATACGTATGCTTATAAATACGTATGTATATATACACAGTCACAAGAGTTTTTCACGGAAGCAATGAAACGGATTAAATCATAATGAGATTTCACTTTCTCAAAATTTGTCACTGTCAGTGTTGAGTAACTGCAACGAGTTAAAATGTTAGTCTTGCGTTGTGGAATGGAAGGGGCAAAACATATAAATTTGTATAATAATTTAATATCTTATGAATATAATAGTATATTAGTAATAATAAAGACCTTTTTTATTTTTATTTTTTAATAATAATAATAATAATAATAATAATAATAATAATGATAATAATAATAATATTAATAATAATAATAATAACAATAATAATAATAATAATAATAATAATAATAATAATAATAATAATAATAATAATAATAATAATAATAATAATAATAATAATAATTATAATAATAATAATAATAATAATAATAATAATAATAATAATAATAATAATAATAATAATAATAATAATAATAATAATAATAATAATAATAATAATAATAATAATAATAATAATAATAATAATAATAATAATAATAATAATAATAATAATAATAAATAAAAAGAAAGTTGCTTATAATTTAGTAAATATTTGGAAACGCTCAAAAAACTTATTTCAAAAGAACTGTTTTTCAGATATTAATTCAGATCACTATCAATAGTTAAGTTGTTATAGTTGTCAATGCCACTCAATTTACTTCTCAGTGTAAATACATACATTTTACATACATTTTGTTCATTTGTTTTCGCTTCTCGCAGCTCTTTTGTCGCCTAGCCATGACTGATGCATACTATGTATTTGTGTGCTTGACAGCCGGTTGCATGTTTATCAGCTCATCTCTAATGAAACGTTATGTTTTGGCGTTCACGACGACGTCGACGTTGGCAGCGACAGCGACGTCGGAATGGTTGACTAACTTTTTGTAGCGGCGACGACGCAAAGCGACGCGACGGCAGCCGCAGCCGCAGCCACAGCCATTAACCGCCCACGCACATTTGCAGCGCTCAGCTTCATTAGATGCGCAAATGAACAGCAGCCAGCACACACACACACACACACACACACACACACACACACACACGCGCGCGCGCATATACACAAATATGTATGTATGTTGTTGTTGCAGAGGGATAAAAAGCGATGTGTTTGTGTGTGGGAGTATGAGTGGGCGTGTGTGTGAACTTTAGCAGCTGGCATCAGTTGCGCTAACGGTTGCCCTGTTCCAAAGTTGCCACCAAGGCCACTGACAATGTTGCTGTTACCTCCTCCAGCTGCCGCTGCTTCAGCTGCTCCTCCTGCTGTTGCTGGTGCTGCTCTTTTGTTGGCTGACAGCATGAGCATTTGGTGTTTGGTGGCTTAACGTTTTGTTTTGTTTTTGGTTTTTGTTGCAACTGCAGCTTCAAGCCGAAAACAAGTACGGCAGTTGCAGTTGCAGGATTCGAGCATTTTGGCTCAGCGAAGCGACGCTTAACCCGCTGCTATAACAAGCTGCCCGACTGGGCTGCGAATTGGTTTGACTGAATTTGCAGCTGAAAAGACAGAGAGCGAAAGTGTATGTACATTGTTAGTGTTGGACAACAACCGCAGCTCTCGTAGGCTCAGCAACAGCTTTCCACACTGGCCAATGGCCAATGGCCAATGGCCAATGAGGCATTAGATGGCGCATTTTGTGGTATGTGTCCTTCCCCAACCTCTCACTAATTTTCCAACCATTTATATTTGCTTTTCTCCTATTTTGTTTCCTTTCTTTTTGTTTTAGCTTTTAATCTTTAAAACAAGTGCATTGAAGTTTGTACTCAGCTGATTAGTTTGTCGATGCACAGTCGATAATTGGGTGGCGATTGTGTGGGGCAAAAACTTTACTTCATTTTTAGCATTATTTTAATACCCATCGTTAGCAATTAGAGATGTGAGCGTGAATCGTCAAATGCTCGTTTTCAATGCTTGTATTTTACTTTTGTACTCATCCGGCTCGAATAAGATATATGTAGTATTTCTACAGGTGCTGTGAAAATCAGTATCGAGTTATTAGCTGGAGTTTTTTATATCACCTTTTTCTATTAAGAGTAATGACATTTTAGTCATGTTAACTTATGTGAGCTCGTGAAAAGTCGTGATAGGTACTGATAGATCATGATAATTCCCTTTCGCTTGATTTCCTCTTCTTTTAAATGTATACTTGAACTGAATGCGATTTTTGTTTAACCTACAACATAACTTTCATTTACAGTTGTTGCATGCCGCGCATAAATAAGCACGACACGCGTCCATCTCTGACCAGCAACATTTCTTTCCCTTCAGCAAGAAGAGGTTATTAATTCCACAAGAGGTACTTTGTTTGTGCTTTTAATGGCGTACTCAAGAGTTTCTCGTTAGTTTCCAGCTGTTAGCTTCTACTTAAATCTACTCCAAATAATGCTCACAACGTATTTATGAAATTCAATTAGAGATATTGAAATATTTTGTCTCAATTGAAATGGAAAAGACAACATTATTCTTCTGATAAAACAATATGCTAGCAGCATATCGTAAAGATTACGTATACGCAATTTATTTTGTACTTATATGCAGCTGCAAGTTTATTGAGCGTGTTCTGGTCAATAGCATCTGCTTATGCTCACGGATTTTAAACCCCCTTCTGGCTCAGATACGAGTATTATTGAAATGGAAATATAAGCCAACCATTAAATGGGGGTTTAATTGAGTATACACATACATCATTTATGCATGATGATAATAGCTAAGTGTACTATTCTTTAAAGTGCTCCAAGATAGTTGTATATTAAATAACTGTGACTACAGACTGTCTGGATGTTAAATTCATATCCTACTTACGTTAGGTATGTAAGAATATATTAATTTTTTTTTTATGTTTTTATTCGAATTGAAATATAGTCGATTGCGATTCAGTAGTTTACATTAATGAGAAAGCAATTTTGTGACATGGCATATTAAGTTAAAATACAAGAGTGTGTGATGCACTTCGCATGAATATTCATTGCAAGAGAATACAAATTACGTTTACGTAATGTGTATTTAATATCTATCAGTTCGCGGCAAAATCTTTACTAAAATTTTTATTCTAAATGAAATCCTGATTTTTTACACAGAGAGCAATCATGATGATCAATATCTAGATATATTTATACATATTACGTATACGTAATGTAAGTTAAAAGGTTTTCTATCGTGGATCCAATTTAGACTATACAAAAATATATACTCTATCGTATTGGTAATACAGTATTCAGAGAACAATCACGACGATCAATATGTACAGATATTTATGTGTACATATTACGTATACGTCATGTAAGTCAAAAATTTAAGTGCTAAAGATATTTTATCATGGATCAATCTCGGCCAACTTGAATTATTCCAAATTCAGGTTATACAAATATATTTACTTTTCGTGGCCGGATTTTCCATGGCAAGTGTATACAAAATATGGTTTGTGTTGATAACGAATAAATCTCCTGATGACTATTTCAATGTTTACACAATCAGAGGCGATTGTTCTTGTATTTTCTATACGCTCGCTTCCCTTTTACCTCTGCATTCATCTGGCGCTCTGTGGAAATGATGAATTGCCCTGTGGATTGATACAATATTTGCAATTGATTTCAATAAAAATTTAAATGATTCAACATGTTGTCCATTTTAGGATCTTAAATCGTCATGTGAAAACGCTGGGATTTGGTTATTCATGCATGTGCTATGACGATGACATTGGCGTATGGCAATGCCATGTGGCATGTGGCGTGAGGCAAGTGGCATGACGCATTTGGAGTGAGTATGAAAATGTGTGGCACGGTGTCGTGCGCCAGTGGCAATGCCAGCTATTGACGTTTAACATTTCAATGCGGAATCGTATTGTTTGCATGCTTTAAAATTGAAATTTGAAGCTGCCTTTTGCTTTCCATTTTTTGCTTTTTAGCCATTTGGCTAAAGCAATAAAATATTTGATTTGTTATGGAAATTGCATTTGGTACGGTGGCATTTTTCAAAATTGTTTTTTTCCCATCACCAACTGTCTCGGTCTCTCTTCCTCGGGCTCTATCTCTCTGTGTCTCTGTTTCTCTCTCGCTCTATCTCTCCCTTGTTTTCACATATATAAAATTTTGCGCGCATTGCACAAATCAAACAATGTACACAAACCGTCACTGCCTGCCAGCAATTGTGGCAAAAGGGGTGGGGAGAAAGGAGCTTAGTTGGTCGCTTTAGCAACGGTTTTTAATAAAATTACAGTTCGTTTGTGCAACTCTATTTAAGCATTTATGCTTCGCATTGCAAAAATTGGTATTTGCTTTAATTACAAAAGCTTTTTGAACATACCCTCTTCTCGGGCTACTCCAAATTTGTCATCAAGCAGGCAACGAATATTGCCCCATCAAAGTGCTGATTTTGTTTGATGAAAAAGTGTACGTTTTTTTTTTGAAAAGATGGTTTAAGAAATATAAGGGCTTAAGGACATTTTGAATTTGATATTTGTTGTATGTTTATTATGCTACAATTGACTAAAATGTTTACTTGTTAAGTAATATGTAATTTTTTTCGTTCTTTTCTTTTTGTTAACCCTTTCTCAGATTTTTGGCAAACATTTAAATCATAACCTTTTATTGGAATCTTTTATTTTTTATCTGAAATGTACTATATCGTTATCAATCCTTACCAGCTTATTTGCCTTTCTGTCAATTAATTTTTATTTGTATTTGTATTTTTTATTTATTTATTTCTCGTCGACTAAAAAATCAGTTATATTAAAAATCAAAATCAGATGTCTAATTTAAAATTATTATTGAGAATTAATTTGAGCGAATTTCTGAGAGAATCCACAATACATTTTTATTTCCTCAGAATTGTCATCAACTTTAAGCATGTCTTATAGCGATTGTATAATAAGCACAAAAGTTGCACAATAACTAATATTATCTTCACAGAAGAGTCGGCTTGTAATTGCATATATAAGTGTATTTTAGAATTAGTTGAGGATATCTTCGAGTCAAGCATCCTAAAGGGCACTCGAGCATACGAACTGAACTATTGCTAGATAAAAACTGCGAGGTCTGAACTCTGAACTGCAGTAAGCATTTCATTTTGCTTCAAGTGTGTGTGTGTGTGTGTGTGTGTGTGGCAGTATTTGTGTTTTTTTTTGTGTTGGCAAAAATTGCATATGTTCAGATCTGGTCAAGTTCAACATTTAATTAGAATACATTACAGGCTCGGTGACATGTGAACCCGAAAACCCGAAACCTGAAACCCGTAACCGAAAACACACAAAACTTCAACAATCTGTCTGCCCTTGGCACATGACCTCCCTGTATTTGGAGCTGCTGTTCCTGCTCCTATTCCTCTTACTGGTAACTGGTTACTGGTTACTGGTTACTGGTTGGATGTGCCTAAAGATAGCACTCCGTCTCGTTTAACTTTGCTGCAAAAGCAAAAGGTTTGTGTCTGGCAAAGTCATGTGTAAAACTTTTTGGCCTTTTGCAAAATGTCCGAATAGTTTTATATTCATATGCATATTTGGTCATAGCGAATGAACGAGTGAGCAATCGCCGGATGTTGAAACCGTATAAGGGTCAGGAAGCAATGCAGGGTAGAGGGTACAGACAGACATACAGACAGACATACAGACAGACAGACAGGACACAGGACACACTTGTTTAAAGAGTGAGCTCGCCATATACCGAATTGCCTTTTCCATTTGCTTTCGGCTTGTTTGTTGTTTGTGCTGCTTCTTATGCTTTTTCTTGCTTCCTCACTACCACTCTCCAGCTCTCTGTCTCTCCCATTCTGTCCCCTTTTTTCATCTTCACTCTCCTCAACTGGCATTCCCATTTCACGCCCCTTTTCCGGTTTTTCGGTTTCTGCTCGTGTTGCCGCTTGTGAAAGCTTATGTACATTTTTATGGCCTACAGAGGGTAAGAATATGGCAAGAGGAGGGAGTGCACGGGGCCCTCACTGGTTGAAGGCTTTTATGACTTTGTTATGAAGTTTGTTAGGTGTAAATTTGATGTGGCGAGCGGCTGTTTCTCGTCCATATCCGTATCAGTAGTTCCCTTTTCTTTCGTTTCTGCCATTTTTTTGCCCCGTCGCGAGGGCACGCGCCCAAATTGAGTTTGGAGCCAGGAGAATGAAGAATGGAGACCAGAGAGCGGCGAGCGGAGTATGTTGAAGAGAACCCAACCGGTATCTAGAGTACGAGCAAAGTAAAGCAACTGTAGCTGCGTTTAATTGCCAAGTTGTAGGCAACATAATTTATGGCCTGCCATCGCATGCTATAAGACTGGGAAATGTTCGTTTGCCTTCACTGGCAACGAGTGCCAGCCAAATTGAATACAAATTCGCTTACAACTAATTAAGCAGATGCCCTTAGACAGGATGGATCCCTCTACCTCTGCCTCCCCCTCCCACTCCCACTCCCCATCCACCTACAGCTGCCCGCATCCCCCTTTCGACCGCATCCTTTCTGGCCAATACACAAGCTGGGCTTTAGCAAATTTGAATTCACGCTGTGCAAATGGCTACGAACAGAGCTCTGCATTCAGTTGCAGCTTCTGGCTACTACACAAATCATGCAGCTACCCCGACTACCCTTCCCTCACTCGTCCAGCCTGTGGCACGCATAACGAGCTGCCACAAAACGTTGCACACATTTCTATGAGTGTGTGAGTGTGCGTGTATTTGTACACTCAGACAAAATATCATGAGTGCGTATTCAATTACAAACGATCTTAAAAGATCAAAATGTCCAAGGCTGAGTACAAAATTCGTATTTAAAGTTCGCTTTTCGCAATTCCGGCAAACTAAAAATACGATTTTTCGGGAATAATTAAAGTATTTTTTGGATTAATTCAAGCTTGTCAAAGATCGAAACATACTAGTTTACTTGAATAGTTTGATTATCGCGGCTCTATAAGAATTTCTTCAGTGAGATCAAATGTTTTTTGACTTCTTTGGACCTCGTGTTTTTGACTAATTTAATGCTGAGTAATTGGTATTTTATCCACAAATTGTGTTAATTTAAAAAATAATAATATCCTGAATAAAATACTATATTCTAAAATCAAGAAATCAAATGTTTTTTGACTTTTTTTTTGACTATTTTAATACTGAGTGGTTGACATTTTATCCACAAATTGTGTTTATTTAAAATATAATAATATTCTGAATAAATACTAAAGAAATACATACATTCTAAAATCAAGAAACCAAATGTATTTTGACTTTTCTTGACTATTTTAATACTGAGTGGTTGACATTTTATCCACAAATTGTGTTTATTTAAAAAATAATAATATCCTGAATAAATACTAAAGAAATACATGCATTCTAAAATCTAGAGTTCAAGAAATCAAATGTATTTTGACATTTTTTTGACTACTTTAATGCTGAGTAGTTGCCATTTTATCCGCATATTGAGTTAATTTAAAAAATATATGCTGAATAAATATCTAAGAAATACAGACGTTCGAAAATCCAGTTGTGTAAACTTGAATTTAAGAATAATTTTTTTTCTGTGTATTAGTGCTTGTGTTTATGTGTGTATGTGTCAGTGCAATTGATGACTTGTCCCCTGAACAACAAAAGCTACAACATTTTGGACGACTAGTCAACGAGCTTGTAACGAAAACTCGGCTATCCATATTCATGTGTGACATGTCGAATGCTCAATCCTATTTGATTGAACACATACATATGCAAACACGTACACACATTTGGTGGGGAGGCAAAGTCACATTAGCCAGGTGCTTTCAAATTTTTAGCTGTTTGTAAACGTTTTGACTTTTGTGCCCCGTCAGCGTAGCATGTGGCATGTAGAATTTGGCGTGTGCCGCATTTCTTTTGGCCACATGTGTGTGCTTGTGTGTTTGGCTTTTATGGCCGTATGCTTGCCGTGTGTCTCCAATAATAATGACAAATCGGTTCACAGCTTTACAGACATATCAGCACACTGAATGGGCACTACACAGATGCTAACTTTCATGTCACGTTCGGTCACGGAATGGACTTCATAAAGTCAAAAGGCCCAGCCACAAACGTGTGAATCTCGACCAGACTATAAAAACAGTAGATATATTGAGCACCCCTCATTCTACCTCTCACTTTTTCTCTTTTTTCCTATATATATGCATATTTATACAGATATATATAAGAGTTATCTATTCAGTATAGTACGTGTAGAGTTTTATATTCTACGTTCAGAAATGACCATGTGGCAAACATTTGTTTAACTTAAATGCACAAACGCTTACGCCCCCCTACACAATAGCCATTGCAACACTCAAATATACCCTGTACAAATATTTTAACTAGCTTACAAATTTTAAAAGCGGTTTTTAATCTCAGTTTTGTAACATGATAGTAAAAATACCTAAAAAGAAAAAACACAATTGCTATTATGTAAATAAAATAGCAATTTTTATAATTACTAACTGTAGTCTTAGTCGAATCGAATCCCCTTTTTTTTAGATTTACTAATATTTGTATCGTAATATTTTATTTAATTGCAGTGTTTTAAACTATTGACTTTTCTCAACTATTGTTTCTCCTATTTAAAGTTATCCTCATGTCACTTAAAAAATTTGAAATCTACTTCTGTTTTTGTGTGGCCAAATTATTGAACAGTCCTGCCCACCTGTCACTTCAAGTGCTGCCAACTAACGACAGGGTGTTGCCACGTTGTAAAAAATTTCCAAGCTAGAAATTGCCCAGAAAATATGTTGAAAACTATTGTAAATTCAGAAACTACACTCATATCTGCATACTCTAATTTCCCTAAAAGTAGTCGGAAATACACGAAAATGTGTATGTTCCATACACTAATTCTATATAAAGTCGACTGGGGATACAGTGAACACCATATAGAACGAATTACTCAAAGAGTGTACATCTAAATTCAGACTGTTGACCGTTCACTAGCTTTAAAAGAAATTCTGAGCAGATACCAAACAGAATATACACAATATTATCAATTATAAAATAGTGATTAGGCCTGGGAAAGATTTTGTTCACTATACCCAGACTTGCACTGTATCTGAACATATTAAATACACGAAACAACTTGACTATCTATCTAACATCATTTAATTATCTGTTTTAAGCAGAACTAAAAAAAATAAATAATCAATTAAATAATATTATAAAGAAATAATATTAAAGTAGCAACCTGTTGCGTTAGAAATTGGTTAAACAAATTAATGAATAATAGTAAAGAAGCGAAACTATCAGCTAACATATAAAATAAAATCTGTATCAATTTCTATATTTTTCATAAAATGTTCACAAAATTATTTATTGTTTAATTTAAGGAATACCTTTAAGCTCATATTATTTAATGAAAAAGGTACAAATAAAATCGAATAAATAGTATAAAACATTTTAATTAATAATAATAATATCAAATATACCAATGGAATAAGTGTTAAGTGTACAAATCAAATATACTAGCCGTATTCATCATATCAAAGCTGAGATACTCACCGACTGGTAAGTGTATTATTATTGACTGGAACTGTTGATGCTTATCAAAATTATTAGGGTCAAAGGAGTCATCCTTTGTCGAATTGAATTGCCTGCACATAAACATGAATTGTATGTATACATGTAGGTACACTTGTACATTTGCACAACTTCATTATGCTATTGTGCATTGTGTTATGCCCATTTGATGCTTACAGGGTATACATAATACTCTCGGTAAGAAGAGCATGAGACGCAACTATTCATGCATTTGTCGCAATGAGCAGATAACGTTTATGGCTGGCTGGACATTCACACACACATACCACACACAGCATGGGAGTGTCACACACACACATACACACACACACACACACATACACACAGAGAGAGAGATAGTAGATGGAGTGGAAAAGGGGGAGAGGAAAACACAGAGAGAGGCTGTTGGGCTGGCATTAGCATGTGTCTTGGGCCTGACAATGTCAAAAACTGTTTATGCTCCAACGCCTTCACACTGTTTGCCATGTGC
The DNA here is from genome assembly GCA_035043635.1 of Drosophila rellima. Lineage (NCBI taxonomy): Eukaryota > Metazoa > Arthropoda > Insecta > Diptera > Drosophilidae > Drosophila > Drosophila rellima. The sequence continues at coordinate 1,582,778 of JAWNMV010000134.1, read as the reverse complement.
GTACACAATAGCCACAGCTCCACCTACTCTCCCTTCCCTTTCACTTCCTCCCTCCCGCCTTTCACCCATGTCGCACCGCCCCTTCGACCCGCTTATGGCCAAGCGTTTGGGCCAACGGTCGCTGTGTTATTTTCACTTCACTTTGTTTGGGTGTTGGCTTAAACACGATATTTATTGGCTCACCACATGGACGTCAAGCGATGGGCGTACGCGCGAGTGGTGGGGGGTGTGGGGTGGTTTTTTGCACAGATGATAGGATACTGTTTGAGGGAACCGGCAACCGGTCACACTTTTTACAGTTGACATCTCAATGACGGTTATTTTTTTTTTATACGCACGACATCAGCGTTGCAGCCCCGCGCTTTACTACATCCCATGGCTCATGTCGCAACATGGGAATGCCAATTGACAAAAGCCACCGATTTCGTCACATTTATATTCGCATATATGTATGTATGTACAAACACTGAAAACAAAAACGGTAAGACGAGATCAAATTCATTGCAAACAATGTTAAATATTCGATAATCTCGGAACTTCTTAAATCGAGCTCAAAATACTTGATTCGAGTTCGATTTATTTATTTTAACTATCGGGGCTCTATATAAATCAAATGTTATAGGATTTTTTTTAAAAATTTTAAAGTTGAGTGGTTGCCATTTTATAGGCAATTTGTGATAGTTTAACAATAATATTCTGAATACATACCTAAAACAAACATGCTTAAATTAAGAATTTAAAACTTGAAGTTTAGTTAAACTTTTTTTTTTTAGTGTACACATGTGTATATGCATATATATGCATGTGTACATATTTGCAAATGGTTTCTGTGTCGCCATATTTGTATCTGACTCCGTTTTTCGTATGATGGATGCTATGCATGCAGATGGATAGCCACCAACATCAACATCAACACCAACAGCAACAGCAATTGCACCACCAAAAGCACCACCAACAGCACCACCTCCTCCAACTAGCATCATATGCACATTCGAGTGTATTCCCAAAGCAGCTGTCACATTGCGTAATGCAGTTTGTCAGTTGTTTGACGCGGAACAATCTGTAATGGCAATCACTTCAAATCAAGTTATCAATAGATGTGTCCATAAAATTGAAATCAATTTAATTATAACGCTTATTGCTCTCTGAAGGCGTCTTTGCTTCAATCTATTGACACAATAACAGCTCGGCTTACTAAGCATATTATCGATCAGTCAAGTAATTATGTCTCAAATCACGTTATCGATAAATGTGCTAAAATCAGTGCAATTATTTGCCATATTAATCGCATTAAATTGTTTTGCTTTTATGTGCTTGCAACGTAGATTTAATAAATCGATAAGTCAATTTATTTTGACTGAAATTATGTTATCGATAAATGTGGAATACATGCAGAAAAAGAGGTGGGTGCTCTTTTAAATACACATTAAGTAGGAATTAAGATATCGCAAAAATCGGGGCCAACTTTAATTTAAGATCTTAAGGACCGCAAGGGAGCCTTATAGTTTTTGAGCCAAGGCTATTTTCCTAGTTCTCAATCAAGTACCAAAAGTCTATTTCACCTAAAGGACGTAATTTTCGATTCCTTTCAAAGTTCCGGTGGGCAGTTTTTACTTGAACACAGTTTTAAAAGACAACCTTACTATGGTTATCGATCTGTTTTGAAGTCGCGTTAAGACAATTCAGTGGATTGATCGGCAATAATAAAAGGAAATATTCATCATTAAAACGAACGAACGTCCTTAATAACTGTGGGTGTGGGCAATTATAATTCCCATTTTCAGGGGTGTCTTGGGCGTAGAAAAATGTGGGTATAATTTTTTTTAAAAATAACTTTAATTAATTCCGCAAAACTGTTATAAATAGAACGTTTTTCATTACAGCAAACTCTTGAATGAGATAAAATGGCAGTCTGTAGTAAGATGTAAAATTCTTACGAAAGTTATATTTATTAGCTATAATAAAAATTAATTATACAAAAAGATGGCCTCGATTAATTATAGAATTCCCCAATAGAAATTGTTCTGCTTATAATGAACTCTCGAATGAGTTCACATTGGAACTTTAATAGTTATTTATTAGTTCCTTATGAGCACATTATGACAGGCAGGCATTAAAATTCACTTAAGTTTTGTTTATCTACTCGCCAAACAGGCGCTTCGCTTTGCCTCTAAGAAGTTACCCAATAACATACCCTGTACGTTATGTCTTGTCAGTTCCTGTTTCCCCTTTTTAGTTTGAGATTCAGCTCCAGTTTCAGTTTCATGCTCATTCCCGTTACCGTTTATCATTCCACTTGAACTTTTGTCGCCTGCTTTTCACAGTATTTATGCGTTTGCCTCTTTAGTCATGGCTCGGAAAATATGGCGATAAACATGTCACTCGTGTGTGCTGTTACTTCTGGCTTGTTTTGGCTTTCGACGTGGTTGTTGTTTTTGCTCAGTCAGAGCATCAACATCAGTAGCAGGACCAGATCAGGCCAGACCAACAGAGTAGACTGGCGCAAACCACTAGACGATTCAGCACCACAGCACGCACTCTGGCGGTTCTTCTGTGGGTTATATTCGTACACATAAAAAAAAGTCATTCATTTACTCAAAATTAAAATACTCAAATGTGATTTCAAAATATGTGCAGAGAAGAAATTCAAAAATCGGACTTGAGTCAGGTATTTTGTAATCGAGTTAAGAAATTCATAAATTACCTCAATTTTAAAACCGCTTTGAATTGAGTATCCAAATTATCCATAAATCCCGTTGTTTTCTTTTCTGTGTAGCGAGCTGAAAGAGTGATGAGGGGGCGATGGAGGGGTTGGGGGTTATAGGTGGACCTTCACAATATGGCGATGCTGATAATACATACTCGTAGTTACTAACATAATACATACTTGTCATACTTGCACTCGCATATCATTTGATTTACGTATTGTGTCGCATTTGTGATATATGCGTTGGCACGCCACCCCCGCCGCTGTTTGCCCCTCCTGGCCGACATCCCCCTGGCGTTTGTAGTGTCCCCAGTGTTGGAGCAGAATTCTCATCATTCGTTGCCAGTTTCTATGCTGCCCTGTCGTGGACTAAATGGCAATGTATTCAAACATTTCAGTTTTGGGCTTGATGGGAGCCATAATTGAAAGCAAAACGCGCTCAGCAGGACCGGGAATCGCACACACACACACACACACTCACGCACAACCAGCACACGCACACACACACGCATACACACACAATGCGACATGTGTAGCGAGCCGTTTTGAGTTTAAGTGGCAATACGATTTGAATTCTTTATGTGGGCGCTCGGGCGTTGGGTGATGGGCATTGGGGCGTGCGGCATTTGGGGCGTGGCATGGGGGCATGGAGCGGTGCGAGGCCGTTAGTTAGTGTCCTCGCTTGTGTCAAGAGCTGAAGCGACTTGTCCCTTGGGTTGTATTGGATTTGCTTGTTGATTGGTTTGCTTGCCGTCGTCTTTATTTTTTTTCGTTACTTTTCTTTTATTTTCTTTTTTCCCGCTTTCATTTCGCTTTTTTGTTTCTTCTTTTCTTCTTTGCGTTTTCACGAGTTACGTTTTTATTTTTATTTTCATTTCTTTTTTCTACAATGTTCTGATTATTCATTTTTGAGCAAAAAACCCCCGCGCTTCACAAATCACATATATTCGCAATTTTCAATAATACTCGTCGTCGTTTCGGGCAGCTGGCGTTGTAGTTATGTTTCTGTTTCAGTTACAGTTACAGTTTCCGTTTCAGATTCAGTTTCATATGTATTTATTGCATATTTTTCTAGAAGCCGTCACATGAATGTTATGGCCATGGCTCTAATTTGTGTGTCAAAAGCAGCTGTAGAAGTTGAATCGAGCAGTTGAGCAGCAAATTATGTAACTACATTTGAACACAATACCCAGAGATACAAATATAAACGAGTGGAATCATATATATGAATGGGAATGTGAGTGTTAGTGTGAAAGTGTGAAAGTGTTAGTGTGAGTGTGAGTGCGAGTGCTCTATCCATATATCTATATCCTAACCAACACTGAATGACACTAGTTTCTATGTGGTCATACAATGCGTATACGTAATGCATGCACATTATATTACTTATACGCGCCTTTGTTGCTTAAACAAAACCGGAACAGAAAAAAAAAATAAGTGAGAGATGAGAAGTGAAGTGAAGAGCAGAGAAATGAAGAGAGAAAAAACAATGAAAGAAAAATGGAGGAAAAACGGCAAGAGAAAAAATACACAGCTGAGAGCTATGGGAAACCCGCATATGTTTGAGCACAGCTGGAGGTAAATGGAGAAGACGGTGGTAAAGTGATGTGTGTGTGGGGGGGGGGGATTCGAGTCAGGTTGGGGTGTGCCTGTGACTCTGAGCCTATTGGGGACTCGCTGAGAGAACAGCTTGCATAAATTTTGTGTATTGACAGACTATGGAATGGAATAACTGCTAAGTTCCATTCACATTCACATTCTCTGTCGCATTTGTATTCACATTCGTATTCACATGCACATTCATATACGCATTCGTCATTTCGCTCTGCCTGATGTCTTTGTCAAATGTGTGAGTAACTGTGGGCTTCAATCTCAATGGGCCTTCAGTCACATCGGTCCTCATACCATTACGATGCCAATCCCAATCCCAGTCTTAGACTCGCAACTCAGTCAACGTCTTTGTCGATTTTGTGGCAATGATTTGTCATCGTGTGGCATGTGAAATGTGCGTAAAAAGAGCTCGAGTATAACATTGAAATTTGCCACTGTCTGCCACATACGTGAACTCTTAAGTAGCTGTCAAGGTGTTGAAGCATCTACTTAGCCAACTTTCTCATTTGTTCAACTCTCCCAGTTTAGTTGGCCAATTGACACAGCTAAAGCCAAATTGCCAGCAGTTTTTGGGCACTTGAATGATTCTCGATTTTCTCTGTTAATTTCGCCTGCAAAATAATAATGAAATTATTTTCTACGCTTCCGCAATGCCACTCGATAGTCAACTAACTATTTAATTTAGGCATTACATTTATTTTTGAATATTTATCATAAAATAATTTGTTTCTGTTTTTTTAAAACTTACGACTTGTTAAAAGTTTTAAGTATTAAAAGATCATTTTTGAGCTCATTAAATTTGATTTTTTTTTTAAACTATCGCACTGCTAACACGGAACCAAAAACCTAAGCTCTTTTGTGTGTAAAATCTCCCTTGAGTTTTTCATTTATTATTTTCATAGCTTGGGAAAACTGTTGAGCATGCTTACGTCTGCTTGGCAAATACTCGTACTCTGTGTGTGTCTATTACGGAGTTCGCATATTTCGCATACGCCACGTTTACAAGCTGCGTTAACAACGGCCTCATCATATGCCTACTGAGCCCCAATATGACCATAAGACAAGAGACACAAGCATGCCAAGATGCTTTACAAATATTGTGATTTCATTTAGGGCAACATTTTCTATGATGGGGGCACAAAGTGTCGGATGGGCAATTTCACACAGTTATTTTCAAGAGGGCGACTCTGGAAATAAATGTTGAACAAAGCGCAAAAAAAAAACATTAATTCAATGTGGTATACGATGACGTGAATTATATACACAATATGCACATAAGTTAGTATGTATTTCAATTTCACTTTATATGCTTAAGTACACAAAGCAAAATAAGCGAAATTAAATCGATAGCGAATAAAATACATTGAAATCATTCTCAATAGTTTTCAGGCCATGAAATCCAAACAAAATGAAGCCTTCAACAGCAGCAGCAACACACACAAATCAAAAATAACAAAAATAAAAACCATATGGTGTATGAATGTGATACGAAAGGGAATGCACGTCTTGCAGTTACCCAGTTGGGTAACTTTGACTGTGGGCTTTGCTCAAAAAGGTTCAACTATTTCTATTTTTCTGAGAGACAAAGAGACAAAGAAAGACTTTTATACTACAGTTTCTGGCCATATCCTGCCTAGGTGTTGACTTCATTAAAATTGTGACTACTAAGACATTAATATTCAAAATTTATATTATAATTAAATTATAAAATTTTTACTATTCAATTATTTTATACAAAAACCTTGGTAAGCTTTCCAGAAAACAAATTTTCTAGTGTTATGATCCAATGTCACACAAATCGAAGCATATTATTTTGTAAAGCAAAGTTCACTGCGGGAGGCGGCGAGAGATTGCCTAAGAATTTTATTATATATTACCAATAAATTATCTTATAGATACTCATTTATTTATTCATATATTATAGGATTCGCATTTTAAGACTACCCGGCATCTCCTTTCTATTTTTTTTTTGAAGAGGGTATATAAAAAATAATATTAAATAAAAAATGTCAATAATAACAATTTATATGCACGTATAACTATGTTTATTTTTCATAATTTATTCGCCAGCTCCACGTCATCCCCGTCGGCCCGTCGAGTGTCACCCGCTGCTCGTGTGTCGCATGTTGCACGACGCGTCCTTCTGTTGCCAGTTGCTCGTTTCTTGCCTAGCGTTGCATATTTTCAACATTTCATATTATAGTATTGCCATGTGAGAATGTGTGAGTGTGTGTTAAATGTAAATGAAAATTCTCAATTGGCATGCCATGTTAAAACAATTACGCGCTTAAATGGCAGAAAATTTCTAAATAAATAAATTACTTGCATTCGCACGACCATTGCATAAATAAATAAGTGCGCGATGTCAAGTAGGACATTAGGGTGTCCAGGCGGGAGAGGAAAGCGTTTTGAACTGGGGGTGATTCATAAACGAATAAGCCAGGCCAAAAAGTGTTGGCTGCCAAATCGATTGGCACCCATTCGATGATGGGTCGACGAATCCTTTGACAAAAGCTTCTTGTTCAACGCTCAACGTTTGCGAGCGTTTTTCAGTGCTGTAAAACTAATTTTGTGCATAATAAAGTTTTATGACAAATATTTCGGTACTTTTTTGACAGTGTGTCAAACTCACATTCACACACACAGTCAATACACAATACACACGCAATAACAAAAATTGCTGTTCAAGCGTATTTTTGTTTCCATCTCTTTCTTTGGCTCTGTTCTCTCTCCATTGATCAGACAGACAGTCAGACTGACTGCATACTCGCATTTCGGCCTTTCCAAACGTGTGAGTGTATGTGTGTGTGTGTATGTGTGTATGTTCTTTCATAAAATGGCAAAAAGCAACCCCAACAAAACGAAGCAAAATGATATGGGGTGCGAGGCAAGGCAAAGCAAAGCAAACAAAACCAAACCGAATCTAAAATAACGGCCGGAAAATGAGGAAAATTAATATTTTCATGCATTCCCTTGGCAAGGCACCAAAAAAAGAAACGGCTCATTAAATCTAACAGGACTGTTGGTAACGCCAAATGCAAATTGGTTGAAAATTCTTATACGTAATTTGCATTTGCATTAATCAAATAAAATGTATATAAATTTCTTAAAAGTAAAAAGATGTTACTCAGATTATAATTGTACTCTTACTCTTTGAATATTCATGTGCTTTAAAAGCTCAATTCACTTCTTGCATAAATGCAACACATTGTCTGAGAAATCAAAAAAGAAAAAATAGAGAAAAGCAAGGCAAATTCAACACACATATATCACTTTCAACTCAAGAGATGCTTGTTGTGCGCATTTTTCATATTTTTTTGCAGTTACACAACACTTTTACTTGTATTCTGCATTCCCATGCAAAGGTTGTACTTGGCCTTTACAAATAGATGCCGGGATACATATGGGCAATTCTCCAATGCCGAATGCGACATTTGTACGAATTCAAAGTAAAAAGAAACATGCCAAAATATTATTTTCTTTTGACAAAAGGCGAAACCTATAGCTTTTGATTAGCACTATAATTGGTGTTAAGGTTTATTTTGGGCAATTGTTCGTTTTCAAGATAATTTAAAAAAAAAGTCGTTTTTGCGGCGACCTGTTTTAACACAGATTTCAGCGAAACCTGAAAGTTTAATATATTTATACGTACTAAAATGGTTCATGTTACAATCTTACTATCTTACTTAGTGTAATCGTTAGAATACAAACGGTCAATTTTTTAAGTACATTTTTAAAAAAAATGGGTAAAAATATAGTAAAAGTGAATTTATTTCAATGTAGAATAGCATTAGCATTAGCATGATTATACTACGTGCCTGTGTGTGTGTGTGTGTGTGTATGCACAAATACATACATGTAAGCCATGTCGACGGCAGCGGCTCGCGGCCACAAACAATGTTCTTAATTTAATGCATTAGCATTAGCATTAGCATTAGCATTAGCATTAGCATTAGCATTAGCATTAGCATTAGCATTAGCATTAGCATTAGCATTAGCATTAGCATTAGCATTAGCATTAGCATTAGCATTAGCATTAGCATTAGCATTAGCATTAGCATTAGCATTAGCATTAGCATTAGCATTAGCATTAGCATTAGCATTAGCATTAGCATTAGCATTAGCATTAGCATTAGCATTAGCATTAGCATTAGCATTAGCATTAGCATTAGCATTAGCATTAGCATTAGCATTAGCATTAGCATTAGCATTAGCATTAGCATTAGCATTAGCATTAGCATTAGCATTAGCATTAGCATTAGCATTAGCATTAGCATTAGCATTAGCATTAGCATTAGCATTAGCATTAGCATTAGCATTAGCATTAGCATTAGCATTAGCATTAGCATTAGCATTAGCATTAGCCTTAGCATTAGCATTAGCATTAGCATTAGCATAAATATTAAAATCTTTTATATTATTTTCATTAATTCAGTATTTACAGTTTTTTGTATGGCTTCAGCCTTAAAGTACCCTTTACCCTTCAAAAGAGTTCATATTTGCACTGTAATTTACATAGAACAAATGACAAATCGATTTGAGCTGGCAAATCAAATTTAAAATTAACTGTTAATCGAAATACAAACAGTTATATTGAACGTTGCAATAATGCTTGCATTGGGCACACAATAAAAAAAAACACTTTGACAATTAACAAATTAAATAAAGAAAATACATTTTATCCGTTGTAAAATAAACGTGTTATTATTTGATTTTCGAGGCTATTGTTGGTTTGATTTTGTTGGCGACAGATTCAGGCAATTTGAATAAATACGTATGTTCATATATATATATAAATATATATGTATATATATATATATATAAATATATATGTATATATATATTTATATATGTTTATTAAAATAAAAATATATTTTTAAAGATAAAGCTGATCTTAGTACTTGGTATCAATGTCCATGGGGCTTTAAATAAAGCTGGTCTCAAGAGACCTATCAGTTCTTGCAGTTTTCCTGTCGCTTTTGAAAACTTTGCATCAGAGTAACAATTTTACATTTTATTCAACTTGCCTGTTTTTTACACTTTATACTTGTATTTTATTATTTTTGCATAATTCGCTGCTATTTGTACGTTTTTTTTTTTGTTGCCAGGCTAGAGAGAGAAAAGTTCTTCGGAATTTGCTGGGATGCTCCTTTTCAGAACTCTGAAGCTTCGTTCTGACTGAATGCTGAACCCGAATGAATAGCGCAAATAATTGCGAATATATGAGAGTGTCATATTTCACTTGAAGAACATTATTTTTTTCTCGTTTCCTTTCTTTTTTTTTTTTTTTGTTTGTTATATAGTTGTAGTATTCTCTTATAATAATATGTATATATTTTTATAAAAATATTTTTTGTTGCTTGTTGCTGCTTTACATTATCTGCTTCGCATGTACAGCAGCTGTGCGAGTGTGCGAGAAAGTATGTGAGTGTGTATGAATGTAATGAGCGGATGAGCAAAAAGTTTATGGACGGCAGGAAGCGACAGCCGCGTCGACACTCGCAAGCTGAACAGCAAAAGAAAGAGAGAGAGAATATGCGTAAAAGGGATAGAGTGAGGGAATCGGAATGGCAGCCGGCAAAAGAATGTGCTTGGCGGGGGATTAAGGCACGTGAGGGGGAGGCAGCAGCTTCAATGCGGTCGGTCAGTTGGTCAGTTTGGAGGCTGCGACGCTGCAATTCATGTCCGCTAATTAAATTGTAATTATGTATGTTAATGTGTGTGTGTGAGCATGATTATACTACGTGCCTGTGTGTGTGTGTGTGTGTGTGTGTGCACAAATACATACATGTAAGCCATGTCGACGGCAGCGGCTCGCGGCCACAAACAATGTTCTTAATTTAATGAAAGATTTCGAAAATAAATGGCATTACATTTGCAGTGTCCTTAAATGTCTGAGTGTACCACTGTGTCTGTATGTATACGAGTGTGCATATGTATATGTATTTGTGTGTGTGGTGCGAGTAATTTTTATTTTATTTCTTTTTTCTTGTGGCAGCGAAATCCAATTTCAGCTAGAACTCATCCAGTGGAATATTTTTTTGGGACGTGCGAAAATTTATGAAAATTCCAACAACATGAACACGGTCTTCATTAAAACTTGTAGAAATAATTGAGCATATAATTTTTTTTTTTTTTTTTGTGAAGCTAAAGTTATCAAAAGATGACGTCAAAAAAAAAGAGACAGACAAATATAATTTAAAGAATATTGGTAAATAGTTTGAAGTTTAGTGTAAATTCAATGAAAGCATGTGAATGAAACCTCAAATCAATTGTGAATTGAATTTTCCAAACAATTGCGCTTTAATTGAAAATTAACTTAAAATTCCATAAAGCAAAAGTTATTTTATTTTAATTGATTTTGTTGCAGATTGACGTCGATTATAGTTTTATATACATAAATATTTTTCTCTAAGAAATTTCTTTATTAAATTACTATAATTGAATGAATGTTTCGTATTTTGTATCCTCTTCCCAATCAAATTGAAAACCTATGAATGATGAGAAAATTAAAATGTATGCAACATCTTATTAAAAAATAAAAACTGAGAGATTGGTAATGAAAAGCACGTGGATAGATTAAGTGGGAAGATATTTTTTGAGTGAGTAACAAGAATCCTTATACAATTAAGCTTAATTTAGGAAGTGAAATAAAAGCGCCAAGAAACTCAGCTATAAAAACTTCGTCAAATGAAGCACAACACAAAAAATGAAAGATAAATGAAAATAAAAAAAATAATAAAAAAGGAAAAAGAAAGATTTGTAGAAGAGCAGCGCGTGACTGCATTTAAGGGCCATCAGGCTATTCAATGGCCAGTGGAGTATCCTCTGTGTTCCATGCGCCATGGCACTTGTGAGTTCTTTGAGTACTTTTGTCCTGGTGTCCAGTTCTGGCCTTGGCAATGCATTGTTAATGAACGCTTAGACTGAATGGCTTGGCGGTTGGCGGTGAGAATTTTGATCAAATTTAATTAAGCTATCGTAGAGGCGAAATGCGTTAACAGAGAAAGCGAAAGTGAAAGTGAGAGAGAGAGAGAGCACTTGCCAAGCAGCAGTCATAATTTTATGATGCTTAATAATTGATGCCGCTAGGCCGACTAAGCGCCTTATTGAAAGCTCGCACCCAAAAGTAGGCAATAAAACTTTTATGACACCAGAATGGGCCACTTGACTGGCAGCTACACGTACACGGACTATAGCCTCTTTGTAACAACGGGTTAAAGCAGTTAACTAACTTTAATGACTTGACTGGCTTTGACCTTAATGGGGTACCAAACAAAACGAGACAGAGGCCGAAAGAGAGAGAGAGAGAGGGACTAACTGCCTTGCCCTAACTGTCAAGATTTTGGTGTCCTAGTCTAATCAATTCCTACACTCCACTGCTAGTTTACACAAAAATCTTCGACTTTTTGTGCCCTTTCGCATTCAAATTAAATTTTTTTTCTGAAAATTTGATAATCGTTAGTTTTTGTATAGAAAACCTTTTTGGCCAGATACGCATATATAGATTTTATTTTATCTGAACTCCATACAAAATTCGCCTTCAATATGCCCTACGCTAAGCGATTTCTGGCTAAGCTCGCACGCTTCTATCGCCGCATCAAGTCGCGCTCGTCAACGACAATCATTGATGATAAGAAACACGTCAAGTTATGCCACAAAGCTTGCAACACCATAAGCGATGACTTGGAGCTGGCGGAGCTGGGCAACATTCACTTTGAGAGCGGAGACCAAAACGATGGGCACGAGTACAAGAAGTCGAGCAAGAACATGATCAAGACAACAAAGGCAGAACAAGATCCACAATCAGAATTGTCGCAGGCAACAATAACGATAACAATGGAGAACAATCGCATGGCAGCTGGCAAAGAAGCTGTTATTAAGTGCCAAACCTATCGCAATTCCGATAGCGAATTGGACCAGAGTCCGATTCTGGAGACAGGCATATCGAGAATGGCGTTCTGCCGCCAATTGGATAGCTTGCTGCAACGTAGCCTAGGGCATGAATTAAGTCGCAATGCCAGTTATTATTGAACGCCTTCGAATGTTAAAGAAATTGTCCGCTAAATGCGAGTAGTGTAAATCAAATATCAACCAACCCCCCAATTCCCCAACCAGCCCCCAAAATCCCTCCTTATCCATTACCATTCCCTTCTTGCCCTTGTGGCTAATAAAAGGTATAGCATATGACCTTGCCAATGTTTGCTTGCCCCATTCAAAAGTGCCACGGTTAACGGACAGATTGGCTGCCTTTAGTATGCTAAAATGGGAAGGACTTTCGGGGACAACGGTGGCAACGTAAGGGGTAGCGGCAGCTCATTAAAAAAACATTGCCTCACCGTAATTATGACGGGGTCTCTGCGTGCAAATTCACATTCACATTCGCCTTCACGTACACACGGCCCACAAAACGCCACAGACCGTAAACAGTAAGGTCGTGCGAGCGTCGTACACTGAGAAAAATCATTCTAAGATTCAAGTTTAAAATTCTTTATTTGTGCATGTGTGTATGTTATATATTGAGTATGTAAGTATTTAGGATATAAGTGCTCAACACAAAATGCGCATAAAATGTCGCCAACTCAGCATTAAAATTGTCAAAAAAGCCTAAAGCGTTTGAAAACACTCTTAGTCTCGATAGTCAAATATATTTGCGGAAAGGGGAATTGTAAAATTGTACTTGTATCAAGTATTTGGAGTTGGCTTAAGAAAATTCGAAATAACCGATCTTCAGACACCGCATCGAATAAATGTTATCCCTGAATCCCTGTTTTTTTTTGTTCTGTGTAGGTAGCAGACGAAAAAAGGGGCTGCCAAGAGGGAGAGAGAGAGAGAGAGTGAGAGAGAGAGGGGGAAAAAGTGCTTTGTCGGGGCGTCGATTTATGAACAAGCAGTGCCTAAAAGCATGCTACACTTCTTTACATTTGCTGTCGTTTCGCGTCGCATGCGGTGTGTGTGTTTGAGTGTGAGTGTGAGTATGTGTGCGTCTGTATACATACATGATTCAATTTGGAGCATTGCTTTTGTTTTCATTTCTTTTATAATTAATTGCATTGCTTACGCCTGCCTGGGCACGAGCTGCGGGTCTCTGTTCCGTTTCGTGCTGCGATTATTGGATCAAATTTTGAGCCCAACTCTCGTTTACACACACTGACACACATACAGCCAGATACATACAGACACACACACATGCTGACACATAGAGATGCAGGCATAAACAAGGTTATTTCGATCAAAGTGACATTTAATTAAATGACATAAATGCAGAACGCATTAAGGCTTTTATTGGCGCCAACCGTGCAACAGTTGGAATTTAACTGTTGCCCACTGTGCGTGTGCATTTTTGATAGAGATGGGCACGGATACGATATTTGAAGCCCAACACGTGATGCAATATTTTAATGCACTCACATTTATAAACACAAACTAATATGACAAAGTAATGGAACAACATCAATAAATCGGCTAGAGCGCAAGAAATATGTATTGATAAATTATTATTGATTTTACACAAGCCGTGTTTTAAATCGCAACTTAAGAAAAAATAAATTTAAATAAAAAACCAAAACCAAATGCACGACAAATATTTTGTTATAATACACAAATTTCGTTTGCAAACAAATTAAATAATAGGTAAAATTTCCTAGACTCATATCGATTAAATTAAATAGTCAATTTCTAAGGTTTTTCTGGATTCGCATTTCTTGCACCAAATTTTGGATCAATTATAATTTTGAATTTCCTAGACTTAAACTTTTTTTCTTTTCAGTCTTCAATTACATTAATATAAATATTAATTATAATTTAAGGTATAATTTTTCTTAGTATTGACAAAAGAAAAAGAGACTTTATCGTGTTTCGCCGTGTGTGCTGTTTTCGTGGCACGATGGGACCCGACAAAAAGCCCGGCCCGTGTGCATCTCCAATTTACTTGTGAAAGTGTGAGTTTGTCCATAAAGTTTGAAGCATGTGCATGTGAATTTAGCCATAGCTGTCAGCATTGATTAAATGTCGTTTAAATGTGCGAAGCAAATCAAGAGAAACAAACAAAACATGAAGTAGAAGAGTCACAGGACGAGAAGCAACAACTGAAAATGGAAATGAAAATGCAGATGAAGCTTGAAATGGATAGAAAAATGGAGACGGTGTTAGTAATGCAACTACATTTATGCCGTGTGTGTGCGTGTGTGCCTGTCTGTGTGTGCGTGTGTTTTGATCGCTGCCCGCATGTGGCCACAGCCCCCAAATGAGCGTTGCGGCTGCAATCGAACGTGACGTAATCTGTGCGCAGGCAGGAAGCGGCATGCAACAACTAGCATACATACATACATACATACATAGATATACTGAGTTGGACATCTCAAGGGCGTAGCCAGCTTTGCAAAAGGGGGTATCCCACCTTACATATTTATTTTTAATATGTCGAATTTGCATTTCAATCAAATACAATTGACGGTAATGGAACCATTATCGAGCTCAGTTTTTGTTTGTTTTGCAAATTGAAAGATTCTAAATGTCTTGAATTTTTCGGAAATTCACCAAAGATGCAACTTTTGAAGTCATTCTCTTTTCGAAGACTATTTAGAAACTATCTTTTGCGCGCACTGAACAAACGCAATCGTCAACGGAAAATAAATTATAATTACTTCATAAATATAATTTGTTTTGCGTTTCATCGAAATTTAGTTTGCATCGATTTTGGCATTAAATTAAGTTTCACTAAAGAGCACACTGAATGTGTATTTTTAAAGTCTCCAATAAATAGCATACAAAATCGAGTTCTTTTTCAATACCTACCAAACAAAAAAGAGGTTAAGGACTCGCTCATTTTGGCTTCTTCATTATCGAAGCTTGCTTTTGCTCTTTGAAATGTTTTAAGTACAATGAAGGTAAAAAATCTATAGCTATGAATTCCCCCTGCTTCCGCCCTTGCTAATGTCAACGGCTGAGGAGCAATTTGAAAGCATTCAATGTGATGTCATTGATAGAATTGTTATACACACACACACACACACACACACACACACACACACACATAATAGATAGACACACAGCTGGTGGCATTGGTAAAACAACAGACTGAATGACGAGATAAACAAAAGAACTCAAAATACAATGAAAGACAGTGGCTAAAGATACCTAACAACATGTTGATATTTAAATGATTGGATAATAGTTCTAATTCATGGTGGGATAAGTCATAGAAAGTTATCGATAAATTCGATATATCTGTAAGCCATCGAATGTCAACGGCTGAGAGTTGATTTACAAACGGTAATTGTCGCTGAAGATTTACTTATCAGCAAAAAAGTGTTGTTATCGAAATACAAATAATATTTATCGGTGAAGTTTTCGCATCAGCACACCGACAAATGAGTTATCGTTGTACAAGTGATACATATTTTGAATGTACATAGATACTATTAAATCTATATCGAGATATTATCCATTTATTTACAAGAATCAGATAGTTTATCGTTCTACAAAAGATAATTATGGACATAGTTTCACTTCTTGGCGTGAAAAGAAAAGCTTCAACGATATTTGCACGATAAACGAATTATCGATAAAGTTTCACTCAAATGGTCTTCATTGATATCCAAGCTTGTCTCAAGCAATCGGCATTATTGCTTATTTGCTCAACAAGGTAAAATCAATCTAAACAAGATAACACAACATAATTAGCAAAGCGATAAACAATTTCGATAATTGCATGCGATTACCCGAACGTAGCTTTCAATAAGTACACAACAACAACAACAAAATAACAACAAGAATAATAATAAGAAGAAGAAGAGCAGCAATATTGTAAGCTGAATATGTACATATGAATTTGTATTCGCCTGTGGGCAACAAAGTCTGGCCGCAACAGCAGCTGCTTGCCCCACACACTTACAGACATACATACACTCGGGAAAAAAAGAGCAGCCTAAAATAAATTATGACATACCGTTTTCTACAAAAAAAATTTAAGATTTGTGTTAACTCTTATTCTTAAATAAATTATGAAACGATCTGAATAAGCTTTTTTTTATTCTTGTGCCTTAGAATACTCAACAGATTCTAGCTCCTTGCATTTTTGCAGTTGTTTTGTGTGCTGCTGTGTGTAACCAACAAAAGTCACTACTATGAAATGGTAATTCATTTTGTTATTTGGCGAGATTTTAACATAATTAAATTAGTATATATCAAGATTAAAACACACATTAATACAAGATTAATAGGATAAGTTCAAGATTTGTGTGTAATTAAAGTAGTATGATCCGAACATTTACAGTCGTAAATCAATTCCAAAACGTACTTAAGGTATATCAGATTGCGAAGAGCGAACTTGAAATAAGAGTTTTGTAATCAGTTTTGAAAAAACCGAACTCAGTCAGCTATTGAATTCGTTTGTACTTAAATATCCCCAGTTTATGTAAGGAATTTAGTATTTTTTTGAGTGTACATACATATGTACATATCTCTCCATCGCGTCGATGTCAATTAACCGATAAACGCCTTGAGGCATTACCACTGTCAATGCCACTGCCACAGCCACTGCCACTGCCACTGCCACTGCCACTGCCACTGCCACTGCCCATGCCACTGCCACATTCTGTGGCAAGTATTTGTACTGGTCTCGTGTCGCTGTCGCTGTTGCTGTTGCTGCAACAAAGTTTCAGCGATTTGTTGGCAGTTTTGGACCAAGGTGCAACCAGCGGGTTGGCACCTGCGAGCGCTAACGGATACGTACGCACAACGCACACCCACATACACACACACAAGTTCACGTACACACACACACACACACACAAGCACACTCACGCAAACATTACATAGAGCATATTGGCAAACGCTCAGAAGCGCAAATTTAATTAAAGTTGGGAAAACAGTATTGACTCGAACGGTAAATTATGCAGCATGCCACACGCAGGCAGACAAAGCGAAAGAGCAAGACCAGCTGACTGATGGAGAGCGAGAGATACGGAAATATGCAGATGAAAGGGCAAACAAAGACTTGCATACCCATGCACACACATACATATGTATGTATATACATTTGTTGTTGGCATTGCATAGACAATCGCAATAGATGGAGATAGATTGCTGGCTGCCAGCGAGTGCAATCAAAGTAAAAAAAATGTTTCCCCCAAAAGCAAATCTCCAATGCCCGGAAACAGGCTTTATATACATACACTCAGAAAAATATTTCAAGATTTCCGTACCCAAGTTACTCAAGTACAAACGATCTTAAAAGCTGACTAAGTTCACGATTTCCACAACTGAGTACCAAAAATCTCAAATGATTTTCCCTTTAAGCACGTTTTGGGATTAATTTAAGTCTCTTAAAGATCGGAACTTAACCTTACATATCTCAAAATGTACTTGTTTCTAGTACAAAATATTCTCGTATTTAAGTGAAGTTTAATCTTTAAGTATACTACATTAAGTTAGAAAATATAAATCGTGGCTTTAGTCGAAATATTTATGTTGTCCATATAACGTCAAAAAAAAATTATCGAGTTACAGTCTTGAAAATCGCTTCCGCAAAAATCGAATTGCCGATTTTCTGATGTATTTTTACATTGCTATTTTACAGCAATTAAAAATATTAAACACAAATGTTAATTATAAAAAAACACTTTTGTTTCTGCAGGTATTTCAATTAAACTTACAGATTATATGTTTGGTAGGTATTATATTAAATAGCAGAGATTTATATTTAAGATTGTTTCATACTTAATACCATAATACAAAAAATATACAGCAATCTTAAGAGTTTAATAACAAAAATGGTAAAAGATCAAGTACGGACATACATAATTTTTAGATATTATATATTTTTCTGAGTGTATGCACAAGCTTCCGAGTTGCCAGTTGCCACTTGCCAGTCAGTTGCATTGGAAATGAGTTTTGTATGATGCGGCAGCATTTTTGGCTGGCATTGACTATTGGAATTGACGAACGCGCCATTGAAATACCAAATGAATCTCACTAACAGCTATAACAGCAGTAACAAAACCAACAACAGCAACAGTAACAGCAACAACAATTGTAGCACAGCAGCAACAACAACAATTTGAACAGGAGCAACAACTTTGTGGCACCACAATAAATGCCAAAGTTTTATGGCCACAACGCAGAGCACAACGTCGAGTTTTTGGCAAAGAGTCAGACAAAAGGCAGACACACTGAGAGAAAGATCCTTACAGGACGAGTATAGGACGAGTATCTGGCGCCAGTCAGTCGCATTCATTTCTCACAACATTGTTGTCGACTTAACCGTTTTCCAGTTAGATTTCTTGCTTTTTGGAATTCGGTCAGTAATGCATTTCACATGAAAATCTTTTTGCTTTGCCTCTACTAGTTTCCATTACTGGAATTTTCCTTTTTCAGTAAAACAAATTTGAATAGTTTCGAAATCAATTGAAAATTTTTTGGGCTCAACATACACAAATCTTTAGACATTTCAGATTGCATTATATGTATATCCCATTTAAAAAATTATGAGTTGAAAACAAAATTTTAAATTTAAATTCAAACGGTCGATTAGCTTTGTAATTGAATTTTTCGGTTATTTCAAAAAATTTATTTATTTATTTATGATAATTGTGTACAATAGTACTATCTTTGTTGTTTTAGAAAACTTTGTTGCGTAGAAAAGTGAATTAGTGAAAGACTGAAATATTTGCCTTAGTGCATCGTATAAATAGTGCGATATCTGATTCTGATTGCTTTATTCCATCAATGAATTTTCACAAATCTATAGCAAACCTTTTGAATCAAATTTGTGCAGCCAGTACCGAGTTTCATTTCCTAAACAATTACCAGCTAATTGACATAGCCATAGTTTTGAATGAACATGGAAATTAAAGTCATTAGCTTTGAGCATATTTATTTTACCTGTAATTTGCGTAAAATTTATATAGTTAATTTATACCAAACCAAAAAAATGCCTTTCAATTCCTAGTCGTATGGTGTGCAATTGGTTTGTACGAAGGCCGGTAATTGGATATTGGTAATCAAATATTGTACATTGTCGTTGACGGTTAATCATGGATTTTATTAAAATTAAATATTAAACTATGTATAATCAGAGCAACAATTGGTTTGGTTTTCAACTCGTCTCTTCATTTTTGTCACTATATTTTCCCACATAATCGAGAAATGCCAGCACTGTTGTTCAGTCACTTAAACTCATATTCTCTCTCTCTTTCACAGACATATTTCACCTCTCTGTCTCTCATCCTTACGCTCGCTTTCTAGCAGTCGCATTGAAGTGCAAAATTGCATTGCAAGTTGATTTCGCTTTTTATTGCATTTACGTTTTGTTCGCTGATAAAAATAAATGACTGAATCATCAATGGCAGCGACACGTCCCAAAAACGTCAACCTGGTGGTGGCAAGCAGCAAATGCAACTGCAATTCCAAGTTGCAAGTTGAAATCAATGCGCGTGTGTCAGTCAGTGTGTGGCACTGTTGCAACGTGGCCGATTGAAGGTGGCTAAATGCGACACTTGCTCATTTGCAACGTTTAGTACTAAAGTGGCAGGAAGCATTGCTGCTGATATCCCAACTGCTGCAACTACACTCTTGCCCCTGCCCCCGCCACAATTTGGTTCCTTCTCCTGCAACTGCCAATATAGTACAATGGGAAGCTATCCTGTTGCTCTGACATTTATTTATCCAATTTTAGGTGCAAATTTGTATTTTGTTTATTTTTCACATTTCAAATTGGTTAGATTTATTCGTGATTTTCCTTGGAGCATTATTAAAAAGCAACCTCTTCGCGTGGTCAAAGTCTAGTAATGAAATCATATTCAAGCCCCAAGAATTCTGATATTTAAATCGATATTACATTTAATGTTCAAAGTATTCTAAAATACTTTAAAATTAGGCAGATAACTGGTTTAAAAAAAAATAATAATAAAATCATATACTAACAGTCAGCCCATAAAAGGAAGCTATATAAAAAATGTTAGCCCTCCTTATAGCCATAGGCTAATATTAATTCTTTTATATACTATTTAAATATTAAAATTTTACAATTTAAAATAAATAGCGGATTTATTTTATAAAATAGATTAAAATTTTTCAATTAATAAAAAATATATTAAGTTTAGAAATTGGGCAAATTGCCCATAGTGCAGTGACAGTGGACCGCTGCCCTCACTCTCGAAGTCAACAAGTTGACCACCCTTTGGCTATATCCTGACTGCCAACTTGACTGCCAGCCAGCCATCCAGCCAGTCATCCAGACAGTCAGCCACACTCGTGCCATCCCGACAGCCAGCCTGCAAATCAGATGCTTTGAGAATCACATTATGCTAATGTCGTGTAATGCTCTGTGCGCGTGTGTGTGTGTGAGTGTGTGCGCGTGTGTGTGTGAAAGTGTGTGTGTGGGAAGCTATGCATGCTGCCTCAGCATGCATCCTAAGTGCAGCCTCGTAAAGCAGTTTGTAATTACACACATAAAGCAAGACAAAGTCCTTGAGCTCTAAAATTATTTGATCAGTGCGCAGCTCCCGCTACCTCCATCCAGCTCCCTCTTTCCATCTCCTTCTCGTTCCTCCTTCGTTCGGCTTGACGCTTTTGGGGGCATCATTACCTTCTTCAAATTGGCAAAATTGTTTGCTGATGCCAAGTGTAAATTTATCTATAAATTGACAACGTTTATTCATCATGATTACAAAATCACTCGATTTTGGCATTTGCATTTAATTGATTCCTTAAATATTTCTTCGACTACGAATTCGAGTATTTGAAATAACTTAATCCTGGCAATGAACACTTAACGTTTAAATGAATCACCTGTAAGCAATTTCAATTTGTAGACACACACACACACACACACACACACACACCCATACACAAAATTACCCTTTTGGCATGTCCTTCAGACCCGAATCGTTTCACATTTCTTGCTTTGACACTTTATTTTGGAATTGCTCAATGGAGAAGGAATTCATCTATACATACATATATAATCTACAGAATTCAGACCAGAAACTTTATACTTTGCACATTTAACCAAATGACAAAGCACTTTGGGCAAATGCGATACTTAAATAAAACCAACAAATTGACTTTAACTACGAAATATAGAAGCAAAACTATTTGTGCGGACTGATTGAAAGACTGACAGACTGACTGACTGACTGCTTGATTGGCAATCAACCAGCAAACTTGTTGTTTTCGCCTGCAGGTGCAAATTTGTTGATTTCACCCCATTGGGTGGGCAAATTGGTGTAAAAGACTTATGCGTGGAACTTTTCCAGCTTTATCTGAAATGCTTGAAACTTGCTCTTGTACTCGTTTCTCAGTACCGAAATTGAATACTTATACAAAATGTAAGTCAATTGCGGCCCCTCGAGTGCAAAATTGGTAGAAAAATAATATATGAAACTTTATTGTTTATTTGCCATTATTATCGAATTTGCTTTCACTCAAACTCTATTTTAAAATGTAATCCATATAAATATAATTTCCCGATATTGGGCAATTTTCTTATGTGAAAAGTTTGAATTTTAAAACTGAAAGTTTTTGTATGGTATTTATTTGGTAATTATATACAGGCACAAAGCTGGATTGAAAGGAGAAATTAAATTGATGACCAAGAGAACAAGAATAACATTCTTCATTTAATGTACATTTATTTAAATTATTTATGTATAATTATTTATTATTAATAAAGTAGAGCGATCGGAATCTGTCATAAGAGTGTTGGATAAGCAATCGTTCTGTCATCGATTGCTGTTATCAACAGGACATCGACTTCGATTTATGCCAACTCATTTAGTTGGCAATTCTGGCAACGACTTTGGCCATCAATTCGCGGTCTGAGCCGCATTTGGCAGTCCGCCATTTGGCAATATCCCCTTGTTGAACTTTCAAGTAAGTCCCAAGCGATAGCCGCCCCTCTCCTCTTCCCCCTCGGTACGCCCCCTCGCTCTATGGACCACACGTGGCGCACATTCAATGATAACGCGTCATGAAAATCTCATGGCATATAATCAGAGCCGCATTCAAGCAAATCTCCAGGTGGCCCCGCCAATGTCCCGCCCTCCTCTTATCCGGCGTATGAATCACCCAGCAACCGTCTAGTAGAAGCTACTCCCCACTCCTCCCTCTATCCACCTCTCCCGTTCTCTCTCTCTCTGTCTCAATTGCTTCGCGCTCTCTCTTCCTCACTTTTGCGGAGCATCGCCCAGGCAAAACGCATTACATATGCCAATTTATTCATTTTATTCATATTTTGCCATCTTGTGCCCTTTCTATCGAATCCAAGCCCTCCCTCTTCACAGCCCCCCCTCCCCCCGCCACTCTTAAATAACCACCAAGCGTTCCATTCGCCCTTTGCCACCGTATCGTGCTTCTCCTTGGGCCGCGACTTCGC
Organism: Drosophila rellima; assembly: GCA_035043635.1. NCBI lineage: Eukaryota > Metazoa > Arthropoda > Insecta > Diptera > Drosophilidae > Drosophila > Drosophila rellima. Next base: position 1,560,081 of record JAWNMV010000134.1, on the reverse strand, counting down.
CAGCATCTTCCGTTTTCATGTGCGAACCTTGGCCACTTCTTATACCCTGTGTCGAAAGTATATTAAGTGTCTGCAAATTAAAAAACTTATTTTAGAGTTGAAAAAAAAAAAAAAACATTTTAAAATGTAAGCAGTTCCATTTAAATTGAGAATTTGATACATATTTATTCATTTAACAAATTGCTATTTTTTAAGTACAATTCAAAATTTGAAAAAGTACAAAAATTTATGTTTAGTTAAATTCAAAAAACTTGTAAATTTATTTATTATTTGTGGCAATAATTGGGAAAAACACAATCAGATAAATATGAGAAAAAATAGGTATTGTTATGCATATAGCCAAATTAGTCTGTCCGTCTGACTGTCTATATGAACAAACAGATTTCAGAGATCGTAAGAAGCACCAGGTTTGATATGATGACTTATTAAAACCAATTCAAATTTTGTTTTGTTTTTTCAATATTTTTAAACAATTTAAAACTTAATAATAAAAATCAAACAAAAATTATTCCACAGCTTGTTTCAACGACTTAACTTGCATGTGTTTGAATATCCTTAAATGTTTTTACTACAACATATTTATTTTATTATTTTTGTATTAAATAATAAACTTGGTAGAGAGATAATCAAGAAACAATTATACAAGACATCGGGCCAAAGAAGGAAGAAGCAGAACTTGCAACATGCTTTTATTTATTGAATATCTAAGGAACTGGTCGCAGGGTATTTCGCAGTCGAGCACTCTCCATTACAGTTTTCCTGATTGTTTCGCTTTAGCTTTGTTTGTTTGTTTGCCAGTTTGGGTGTCATTTGTTTGCTTATCGTTACGTCTCTTTCTCTTTCTTTCGCTCTCTGTCTTTCTGTCTGTCTGTCTGTCTTTCTGTCTGACTGTCTGACTGTCTGTCTGTCTCTCTGTCTGTCTGTCTCTTTGTCTGCTGCTGTGCGTTTCTTGTTGTTTGTCTTGCGCTCGACGGCAGGCGCTAAAGAAAATGAAACAAAAGCATCTTTCGCGTCAACTTTAAGTAGCTGTCAATTTCTGATGTTCGTTCAACGCCCCCGTTTTGGCCACGCCCACAATCCAATTTGTACCCCAAAATGTGTGCGCTGCTGTTGTTGCTCTGTCGATCAGGTGTTCGACTGGCAGCAGCAGCAGCAACAGCTGCCACCTTTTTTTTTTGTTGGTCCACACGGCGCGGGCATTTATGTCGGCATTTTTCAATTAAGGTTGCTTTATGTGCAGCAAAAGAGGAAATTAGCATTTATTGTTGTGCCCACACACACACACTCTCTCACACACACACACACACACTCGTACACTCGCACACAACATGAAAACTCGATTATTTTTTGTTGCAGTCACTGTTCGACTGCCTTCCGACAACGTTTGTTGCAATCTTGAAAACTGGCAGCAGCTGGCGGAAATGAAACTGCCGCATGACCACACCCCACTTAACCTACTCCCACGCTTTCCACCCCCCACTACTCCCTTCCCCCTTCACCACTCACTTGGGGCCAAACTGCATATAAACTTGCAACAAAAAGACGCAGCTACTAAAATCAACGCAAGTCGCACTTTGAATTACAAATGTTGCTCGTAATCCACTGTTAACTGGCAAACTGGCAAGCTGGCAAACAGTCGTCTGGCAATCTGGCTGAATATTGTCGTCTGGCGCACTCAATACGCAGGGAGGCGTTGGCGGTGCCACGCCCCCTTAAATGTGCTAATTTGGATTGCGAATGCGCTTCGAAAATGTTTGCCCAATTTGGTTGGCCAACATTTAAAACATGACTTGACAATCACGCACCGCTTTTCCGCATTTCCCCGGGTCCGTGGACTGCACGTGAACATTGCCTAGGGGCAGGGGGCGTGACCACTGTTGTTGTTACTGTTATTGTTGTTGCTCTTCTTGCTTTTGTTGCTGTGACGTGACTACAGAGCAAAAGTTTAAGTCATCAACTTCAACTAGATAGCGTTGAGCGTTGTTTAACAGACGCACCAACGACGGGAGCAACAACACAAATAGCAACTACAACTACAACAACAACAACAACAGCGGCAGCACGACAACAACAAACTCAAACAGTAGTGGTAGTAGGGTGATGGGCGAGTGGCGAGGGGAAGAAAAGGGCAGGGCAGGGGAAGCGACAGTCAGCAAGGGGCGACATCACACAGAGAGAATAATAATAAAGCCAGAGTGCCTAAAATAAGAGAATAGCTTAGAAAATCTAACAATGGCAGAATAAGGAGTAGACGAAATAAAACGAGAATAAAGACTATATGGGGGTACTCAGCAGGTAATTCTAATCAGCAATCATGGCATCTGATTACTAATTTTCGCTTTTAGCTAAATACTAATATTGACAACATTGAGTGTTACATCAAATGTTCACATCGTTTTTTTTTAACACGAATCTTTCGTACCTAATTCATAGATGTGTTCAACAAATTTCTAAAAATGTTTGGGACAGCTTTCTTTGTAAATATTTTCATACTCACACAAAGCAACTTACATTGATTTATTTAAGATTTTAACCAATTTATAAACTGTCCGTATATTTGAATAAGCACTAAAAACTTATATAAATAATTAATTTGTAATTGTATGAAGTTTTCTAGCAAACAATGCTTTAATATGTCAACAAAAATTTGGAAATATTTGAAGAAATGTTAAATTTATTTAATTTCAATAAATTATTATTTAAATTTAATTATCTACAACTTATTTAAAGTTAATAATTTTGCTGAAGCTCGAAATAAATTTGTGGCAATCGATTTTTGTGACTTGGAAAATATGAAATCTCTGACATTTAATGACATTTAATCTTTAGAGATTTTTGCACCTGCCTTTATGTTTATTTGACATATCTTTCATTTATTCATAGTAAATGTATGCACAACATTGTATTTGCATATATTGAAAACGTGAATCTTAGTAGTAGGTTTTGTCAAGTGTAGTACTCGTACGAACAATTCTTTTGGTAAACTTGGCGCTGTGCATTGCACTTTGATATAAATTGCACTCGGGCCAACTATAGTCTTAGTTGCTGCTATAGCAGCGAGTCAGTGAGAGAGAGAGAGGGAGAGAGGTGGGCAGAGTCAGAGGCAGCGGAATGGAAGGAGATGGAAAGAGATAGACAGCGACACGGTTAGATAGAATTTACGCTTTAAAGTTTAGATATTGTTGGGGCTATAATTTTAATTAAATCTGGGCACTATAGGAAGGCGTTAACAATTTTTAACATAGTTTACGTTACGGTTTGTCTAAAGTGTGAAATGTATGGCAGCTCAACATTCTTTTCTTCTCTCTCTCTCTCTCTCTCTCTCTCTCTCTCTCTCTCTCTCTGTCTGTTTTCATTTTTTCCTATCTCACAGTCTCTCTATCGCACTCTGTCTCTTTTGCACTTGCTGTCTATTGTGTGAACTTTTCTTAAACTTTAATTAAATGTATTGTTTTTTCCCTCAACGCACATATGAATGAGAGTGTGTGTATATGTCTAACATGTATGTATATGCATGTAGGTGAGTGCATGCGTGTGTGTGTGTGTGTGAGAACGTAAGCTTGTGCATTCCTTCTTACGCTTCATTTGCTCTGCTTGAAGTACTCACTCCGCTCTTCACCTTCTTCTTCTTCTTGGGCGCCTCCTCCACCTTCTTCATGGCATACCCAGGCATTCGCCAGCATTCACAGCCAAAGAGATCGCCGCAAAAGTTTGTGCAACTTTTGCGTTATGTTCCACATGCTTGGCGCACACAACTCGCCACAAACATAGTTGAGTGAGAGAGCGACCGAGAGCGTGAGTGAGTGTACATATATGTATATGTATGTATGCATGCATGTTGTGTGCATGGCATAGTGTGTGGCATTGAGTTTTATAGCATTCAGCATGCAATTGTGCGAGTGGCATACAAAAGAGCCTCTCGGCAATCGGCACTCGACACTCGACACTCGACACTGGCTGCCTCCTGAAAGATGCAACAACTCCACCTCCCCCTCCCCCTCCGCTACCACTCACCCAACATCAACCCGTCACCTTTCACTTACTGATTTCAACTAAATTTTTGCAGCTCGCTCCTTCTAGGTGGAATTCCCCAAGACTTTGGCGTAAAGTTTTTCTTCTTTTCTAATGAGCAAATTCTTTGGCCACGCATTGCAGTTGAGGCATTTTCTGTTGCTCCACTTACGGCCATTTATTATTGGATCATTGAATTGTTCATAGACTTTGGAGTTGTGATTGTTAGTCTATACGACGTTTTGCCCAGCATCTCTAGCGACTCCTCCAAGCTCTTATTTTCGAACTTTTTAGATTATACCACTTTCCACCTTTCTGCTCATCCCTTTCAATTACAATACTTTACCTGTTGCCATTCCACGCCGTCTCGAAGATTGATTCGTTTTGACAGTGGAATTTACATATTTTCTGTCAATCTGTTACGAATATGGCATTTGGAACAGTTGCCGGATTATTCGTTCACTTCGCCCATTTCTTTTTATTCTTTTGAAACATCAAATCGGATTATCTTTATGGTCTGTGCTCGTTTTATATACTTTTCTTAGTTTCTTACCTTATATTTGAGGTTTCTGTCTTACCCTTAATTACTTATTTATCGTTAACTAACAACTGAGGAACCAATATTGCTATTTTCCTGCCAAGCTTAACTGAATTTATGATAGATGTCATAGTTTTACAATAGTTCTGCTACTTATAATATGATTCCAAGTATCAAAATAACTGTTAAGTCTTATGATAAAACTAAAATGTGTTAATTAAACTATATTTGAAATTTATTAAAAATGCAATATTTTATTTTTGTCTTTAACTTAAGAACAATACAGTAGATTGCAATCAAACAACATCTTGTTAAGATTATTGCAAAACCTAACAATTATTTCAAATTACGAATGTTTGTGACTAGTGCATTAATATATAAGGATATCCTTGAAATAGGACATATTAATTAATAAATTAAAAATATTTATAATTAATATACTCTCGTTATCAGTTTTATTTTTTTATGTATAAAAATTATAAATTCTGTCTTATAATTTAAGATGTTAAAATGTTCTATTATATATTGAAATTTTGTTGTTTGTTTTTTAATAAATGCTTTTTTTTGTTACTTTCAAAAAATATTTAAAGTTTTCTCTTTCGATTTCTAAACTGTAACTTAAGCTCTACTAAAAAATGCAAATATTTTTTTTGTGATCCACTTACTTAATAAGCTTCATTTTTGGCGATAGTTTAAAAAAAAGTTGAACGATAGTTTCACGATTATTAGCAGACTGAAAGTTATAAGTCTATTGTAGATAATTACTCTAGCTGAAATCCGAGTTGTTTTAGAGTTATTCAATTGGGAAAGTTTAGCTGATGGCTGACTGCTAATATTTAATCAACCAGTTGTTTGGAATTATCAGATTTCAGCTTGATTCTGTTTTGAGGCTAGCTTTATTTTTTATATTATTTTATTTCATTTAACAATTGAAGAGCTGGCAGCACTGACTGTTATCCTGCAACTTGCTTTCTTATTGTGCTCGAGCTATGGGGTATGGCTGTGGCATTTTGTCTGAGCCTTTACCCTTCTTATCCTCTCTCCTTCAGCAACTGCTGCTGCTGCTGCTGCTTCTGCTGCTGATGCTGCTTCTGCTTTTGCACTTCACGGCCTTTTCATTCGCCTTCATTTCAGATTGTCTGGCAGCAACCCACTTGATGCCAGCCACAATTTTTGCTCGCAAGCCGCAAGCATCAACAGCCGCAGCCGCAGCCGCAGTTTCAGCCTCAACCTCAGTCTTAGCCTCAACCTCAACCTCAACCTCGACTAGAGCAGCGCCACAACAAATTGCAAAAACATTTCCATGCGACTTACTTACATTTCTTTGTGGTGCTCTCTTCAAGCTGTCGGCTGTCTATATTGTCTGCCTCCTCGTCCCTCTGCCTGTCTGTCTGCATCCAAATCCAGCATCATCAGCTTCTGGTTTCTTTCATGCTATTTTGCCCACTTAATGCCTATTTATTGCCCCTTTAATCTGTGCGCAAGCATTCAAGCCTCAACTGAACTGAACTGAACTGAACTGAACTGAACTGAACTGAACTGAACCAAATCATGCAGCCGACCCGACCATACAAATCTCGAAGAAATTGAAAGCAACCCAACTCTATCTACAATTTGTAATGTCCCATTCAATATGAATGCCCACACAATTACCTAATTGATATGGCATTACAGCTAGCACCATTTGCAAAATTCAATTTTAATTATTTGCTTTAACAATTAATTCCAATCCCTTAGCTCCAATCTCCAATCCCCCTTTTCTACCATCTGCTTCAGTTGCATGCTCAGAGCTGCTGTTGAACTGTCTGTCATAGTAATTATTATAAATAAAGCGTTAATAAATTTATTTGGAAGTTTTATTACAGTAATGATGCTGCTGTTGATGTTGATGTTGCTGTTGCTGTTGCTGCTGCTGTTGCTGCTGCTGTTGCTGCTGCTGATGACGTTGCAAGTGCACACAGACAATTTCATTAAAATGTTGCATATAGCTTAAGTTGCTTTTGCTTCAGCTGCAAGAAAGACGCGGACTTGGACTTGAAGTTGGACGGGAATGTGGATGTGGATATGGACGATGAAGATGATGATGATGACGATGACAGGCAAAGCAAAACCAATATCAAATATTTAAGCACTTTAAATTGCTCGTTTGCACTTACGAAAATAGCTACGCAACATTGCAGAAGGCAAAGTCTTGAACTAAAGCGAAGATTGAGTTGAAGATGGAAATGAAGAAGAAGATGGAAATGAAGTTGGAAATGAAGATGGAGATGAAGCTGAAGATGAAGACGCAGAGAATGGCGTTGGCAAAGGCAAAACTAAAGACGATAAAGTTGCTGTCAGTTGCAGTATCTGTTGCAGATAATGTTGCTGTTGTTGCTAAGATAGATAACATAGATACATATTCATGTACATACATATATTTAGATAGATGGACATGTGCGTAGCATATATAAATATATATGTATGCGTGTACATAGATATTAAGATGCATTTTCTGCGCTTGGCATTATCAAAAATTTAAAGGTTGCCATCTTTTACTTGTACTTCCTTAAGTTGCAAATTAAAATCCCACGAGTATTGCAGTTGATGTTGCCGTTGTCGTTGTCGTTGTCGTTGTCGTTGTCGTCGTTGTCATTGTCATTTTCGTCGTTGTCGCTGACGTTGTTTCGATGCAGACTTTGCTTACATATGTATCAACTATGTATATATCAACTATGTACATATATATGTACATGTATACAGAGTCTGTATTACAGACATACATCTACACGCACACTTTTGCCCAGCTTGGTTTATTTAACAAGAACAACAGACAGAAATGAACACACACACTCACACACACACACACACTTTCGCACACACAAACTGCCTTTCAACGTTCCAATGGCGACGACGGCACGTAAAATGACCCACTTTTGGTCTTTGGCATGAGCCACATTGCCCATGAAGCTGATGCTCCTCGGCTGTCGACTGATGCTGATAAAAAAAAAAAATCTAAGAAATCAAATGGAAGAGTTGCTACCAAAAATAAAAAATGGTACCAAAAAAAAAAATTACACTAAAAAGAGCACCATCAAGATGAAGAAGGAGCAACAGCAACAACAGAACGGACAGCAGCAAGCGACAAATAACTAGTTTCTCAAACTCAACTCAAAACTCAACCTGCTGCTCAGATTTGTGCTCAATTTTCAGCATGCGCTCAAAAGTAGGCAACACTTTTTTGCCTATGCAGCCAAAGCTCTCAGTTGAGTGTGCAGACGTACGCGCTCTCTCGCTCTTTCTTTAGCGCTCTCTTTGACTTCGACTCACAAGTTGTGAGTTGCCCAATTGACACATTTGTACCAAAACTGGTACACTTTTTGGATCGTTAGTACACTAGACCACTTATTTTGAAATTATACATCGTTTTTATTTATTTAAAAAATATTTTGCCCTTGCTTATAGATTTAGAAAATACATGTGTTCATTCCAAATTGAGCCATACATTATTTTGAGCAAATAAGCAAGTTTGATTTTAATTAACTTTTTGTTCAGTTTCACTTTCTTTTTATTTAAAAAGCAAAAAGAAAAAATAAAGTATAATACATTATTGTGCACTTTTTACGAAAATGGTACATTTTCCTCCAAAATCTGGTACACAATATCTTCATGAAGTGGCAGCCGTACTCACAACGGTAAAGGCGTGAATTGGGGATGCGGGGAGGTAGTAAGGGTTAGACGCTTTAACTTTGGCGCGCGCGTTAAGTTAATGTCGCCTTGGCTGCGTCTCGCTGCGTGTGTTGTGATGCGACTTGACTCCGATTGGGATTGTGGACTTTGGTCTAACGATGGTTTTTTGGCGGATTGGGGTAGGGTAAGGGCGCAGCTGGCATTACTCGTCGAGTTATTGTGAGAGTGTGTTCCTGTGTGTGTGTGCGTGTGTGTGTGTGTGTGTGTGTGGGTGTGTGGGTGTGTGTGTGTGGGTGTGTGTGTGTGGGTGTATGAGGCGCGTGTTTGTGTTTCTAAGTTCGTTTGCTACTGCTAACAACTCAGAGCTAAAGTTTTGCGGTAATGGCGCACTGGGACGTCGCGACGGCTGTCAGCCGCTCTGCTGATGGACTGTCGCCGTTGGCCACACGACGACTGTGCGCTGCAGGGGCGGAAGGACGGAAGGGCGGAGGGGGGCGTCTCTGTGTTTCTGGCTTGTTCATGTCTCGCGTCCATGCAGTGCCGGACCATTAGGCGACTACGAGTGCGTATTACTTAGCTGTAAACTTGCCACTCGATTGTTGGCCTTCCACAATTTTAGCAAAAACGTTAAGATTTTACCGCTCAGCTGAGCAGCCACTCCTCCGTACCCTTCTACTGTCACGCCCCCCCTTACGCCAGCCTTAGAGATGCTCTCATGTTATACGACTAGAATAATTTTAATTGAAATTACGAAAGGAAGCTAAATTACTCAGTCTAGCATTGTGAACTTTCCACTTCTGGGGCTTTCATTACTTCTTTTTGTTTCTTTTATTTATTTAACTTGCACACATACATATGTATATATTGTTTTTATTTTTTTTTTATGTTGCTTTCATTCTCTTTCTGGCCTCCGAAATTATAATTTTAAATCATTTTGTGTGCGCCCACAAAAGTATGCAAATAAACGTCGTAATACATTTTTGGTAGTATTTTGTAGCTGTTGTTTCAATTGTTGTTTTTGTTATAGCTGTTGCTTTGTGTTCATACCCTAAAACGAGAGCTTAAAGCTTTGTCACAACATATACAAGTCGATTTTGATTACACTTAAGAAAAGAGATATTTCTAAAATGAACAAAAATATTCGTCGTTCGTATATTCATCTTAAGTGAAATTTTCAAAGAGTTTATTTCTTAATAGCAATATTTTTGGATTATTTTGAGCTTAGACACAAAAATCATAATTTTACAAGTTTGCTTAATCAATGTAACAAATTAAGCTCCTTTCTTGGCAAAAAGATTCAAAGCCGAACTGAACTGTAGGCAAGATATACATATATATTCAGATATAAAATATTTACATTCAGTTTCATAACAATCTGATGTTATTCACAACTTGTTGATGAGCAGTGAATAGTAGATGCGTAAAAAGTAATTAAGCTGTATAAAGAATACTTGAGAGCCTTTTATTCTTCAATTAGATATGGCAATCTCAAATAATGCAAATTTCTATTGAATTTCAAACAGATCACTAAGAGTATTCAAATTTCGGCTTACGATGATTTTTCCATGTTGTTTTAACTGCTGTTAAATCGCCGTGTTGAATTCGTGTGCAGCATAAGTGTGTGTGCGTGTGTGAGTGTGTAAGTGTGTGTGTGCATTTGTGAAGATATGCGAGTCTATGCCGTAGTTCCGCCGTACTAACGCTTAATTTGTCTTTTTATTTATTTTTTTCAGTTTCAGTTTCAGTTTTTGGTTTTTATTTTATGGTTGATGTTATGTTTTTTCCTTATATTTTCAATTTTGTTGTGTGTGTTGAGTTGTGTGTTTTTGGTTTTATTGTAAAAATTATTCCTATAAAGTAGAGTGGAGCCGTAAAACCAGCGCTTCAAATGAAAATCGCATAGCAACATCAAGTAGAGCAACAATAATAATGAGAAGAAAAAAGAGGAATAACAGGCGAGGAGGACTGAACAGGACAGCATGGAGCGGAACAGGGATGAAAAAAAACTGAACTGCGTAATAAAACGAGAAGCTGAAAATGAAATTAGTTTTAATAAAGTCAAAATGCCACAGGAAGCCGAAAGACTAGGCGACCAGGCGACATCAGAGTCACCACAATGGGCTTTAAATTTGAAAAGCAAATGAACAATAGAGATAAATTAAATCAAATGTGATGAAATCACAATGAAATCACTTGCTGGCTATTCGACTATATAATCATTTCCATAGCGACCTAAAGAGCATAACCAATAGGATTGTCAACAAGTGTTATAAATTATATTATAAAAAAACAAAAACAAAGAAATTTCAAACTCAACATTCCAGCAGCTTTGCAAGCTGGAAAAGCGCATTACTGATTTAATAGCTGCGCTTAAATAAAAATAAAAGCTCGATTTTATTCGATAAGAATTTAACTTCCAACAGAGTTTATTTGCATCAGCATTAAAAGCATAAATATGAAACTGGAAGATGTTCGACTACCCTTGGTTTAAATGCATTTGAGAGGTTTTAAGTAGCTCATTAGTTTAAAGCTGCATATTTGATATTCTGCCGGCTGAATTCGAGCTTCCTGTTACAGCCTCAATAAATGATGCTGTTTTCGAAAAAGTTTAAGGTCCTTTGCTTTTCGCCTTACGGCTCAAATCAACATCATAAGCTATCAAATTGCAATGCATTTCAACAACAACAAGTTTCTACACACAAATGTAAGTACATACATAAGTTTTTCCTTCACAAATCAATTTTTTAATAAGAGCACGCTTCTTGGGAGTGCAAGGCTAGCCACGCCCCTTTCTTACAACTATAAGCAAAAAAAATATATTTTATAAAATATCAAATTACATTAATTAATACCAAATCAATTGCCTTTCTTGCTTAAAATCTGTTTTTTTCACTTTTGACGAAGTTTTCTGCATTCACTTCTATTATTTTGACCGGAGAAAATTTAGCGCGTATCACAAAATGGCGGAAAAACTCAAAAATGGAAGAAGCTTTCAAGTCTATAAGGTGCATTGCCGTAAAAGCTTTTCCTAGACTATGATCTGACAAAGTCGGAAAACAAACGATATATAAAGGCTTAATTTTTTTATCTGGTGGCACTACTATTATTTTGACTGCTTTGTGGGTTTCTCATTAGGTATCGATAGCACATTAACTGTTTACAACAGCTTTGGTCAATTGCTATTAGAACATTTGTTTGTCTTTCACGACTTTCATTCTAGCAATTCCCATTTCACTCATCTATGACTGAATTCAACTTCCGACTGAAGCTTCAACGGCATTTCCATTTGCCACAGTCAACTCCTCCTCCTGCTCCTCCTGACCCCCCCTCTATTCCCTCCACCTGCTTCTCCCTCATCCCACTGACCCAAAGAGGGGCTCTACTTATGACCAGGCACTTGTACACGTATTTGTATATAACTAACTAACTAACTCTACACACACACATACACACACACATACACACAACACATACACACACACATACACACAACACACACACACAACACACACACACAGAGTTTGTCTAGATATAAAGTGTACTGCAAACATGGAGGGTTGTTCTCTTCTGTTGTTGCTTTTGTTACTCGTCTATTTACTCAAACTATTTGAACACTGTCCTCAATGTGTGCCTGTGACTGCATGTAAATGTATGTGGGTTTGTGTGTGTGTGTATCTTTGCATCTCTCTTTCTCTGTGTGTGTGTGTGTGTGCCCAGTCTCTCTGTGCATTTTTGACATTTGATGTCTATTCTGCAGACAGATTGGCGCCATTGGCTCCATGCAGATCACATAGAGAACCAGCATCAGCTGATGTTCCAGCTCTAGTTCCTTTAGCCTCAGTCTCTCCAGCTTACATTAGGTTCAACTCTAGCTCCAACTCTAGTTCCTACTGTAGCTCGAACTCTTATTTTAATTCTAGTTTGACTCTAGTTCCAAATTTGGCTGTCACAATGGGTTTTACTCCAGATTAAATTATAGTTCCGACTCAAGCACCAACTCTAGTTTCAAATCCAACTATTGCTAAAATTCTAGTTCCGACTTTGAATCTGACTTCTTTTTCAACTCCATCTCCCACGCTAGGTTCATTTTTAGTTTCAATTCTGGCTCCAGCATTTTAGTTTCAATTCTGGCTCCAGCATTTTAGTTTCAATTCTGGCTCCAGCATTTTAGTTGCGATTCTAAGTATAAATCTAGTTCCAGCTCCAGCTCCAACTCTAGTTTAAATTTCCAATCTCTAGTTCCGGTTCCAGCTCGAACTGAAGCCAAGGCTATTGGCATTGTGAGAGGGCTTGAAACCTGGATGAGTTAACCTAATAGAACAAACAATAAACGCTGCAACAAGAGACGCGTAAAAAGCAGTCACAGTTATTCCCGTGAACAACTCGCACTCGCACTCGCACTCCGACTCCCCAACCCCAACTCCGACTGCGCCTCCGCCTCCGTCTCCTTCTTCGCCTCCGCCTCCGCCTCCAACTGCTGCAGCTGCTCTCCAATGGGTGCTTGGCAATTATGGCCTCGCCTTGCGGCAAAAGTTTCTGCAACATTTTTGGAGCCAAGGCAATATTCTGAGAGACTGCGAGAGTGAGAGAGTGCGACAGTGAGGGAGTGAGAGAGTGAGGAAGAGTCTTGGCCATTTCGAGGGCAGCAAACTGGCGTTGCAATTGTTGGCGGATTTAGCACTGTTCGCTTTATGGCCCGACAGCTGGCCAGGCGCAGTTTGCAGTCCAGATCCGAGTTATCCATGAAAGCGGCCAACGATTGCGCTGGGACAACGACAACGACAACGACAACAAAGCAGATGCGATGAAAACGAATCGAATCGGATATTTTTTTAAGTTGAAGTGGATTTTACTTTACTCCGCGCTGGTCCCCATCTCCATTCCTGACACTTCTCCTGACCCTTACCCTACTCGTGCATCAGGTTCTGCTTCAGCGAATTGCGAGTTTTACTCACACAATAAAACAGTTGCATTAATTTAATATTTGTCGAGAATTATTAAAATTTATATTCTCATATGTAGTGTGCTCGTAAATATATTTCAGTGAATGCTGAAAACAGCAGACAGCAGACAGAAGACAGAAGTAAACTTCAGGGGACAACAGATAAACGAGAAGGACGACTGTGCAAACTCATCTCATAGCCTTAACCCAATGAATAATCTCTGATTGTAGTTCTGTACTTTCAGCAGCTTTTCCTACAATAAAAGCAACGGTTTATCATAATAAAATAGTCCATGCAACTCTGAGAGCCTTAAGCGACATTGTAAAGTTAAAACTCTCAATCCAAATAAAGAAGGATTTTTGGTGCAGATTTGGGAACAGAGTGAAGTCCACTTCACAACAAAAACACTAGAAGGACTCAAGTTTGTCAGGCACGTGATACATATAGGTATTAAGGGGAGTTAAACTCAATTGAATTAGATTTTCAAATGTATATACATATAACAAAAATTAACAGACGAAGCAACTCATTTCCCATTTCTGATAGATGAGGCATCTTAAGCATCTACTTTTTTGGAACTCCCGCTCCATCTAAACTATTTCGAGTCGTGCTAAGCAAATGAATTTTAAAAAAAATCTTTGATTTAAAGAAGCTCTAGTTTCGCCCTAGATATTCCAGTTCATTTCTCATTGGGGTCTTTTGAAGTTGTACGGGATAATTATACGTATTCCCTGCAAGCTGCTGAAAAAGCTTTTCTATAAGTCTCGACTCCCAGTTTTCCGTGTAAGACCTTCAGGGCTACAAATAATTGACTAGCAGATTAGGAAGTGCTGATAAACAAGCTTTAGAGAGACACAACATGACTCTGAATTGGCTTTCTCCATAAAAGTATAATTAATAGTATACTATGACAATCAATTGAAGGAACTTAATAAGAGCTTTAGGTGACTTAATCCTCATCGCAAACAAGCAGTTTGTCTTTGAAGTCTCCTCCCAAAGATTCCAAAGGCAATCCGACTGCCAGCTCAACGGGGTAAACACTCGAACAATCGATTTAATTGCTGACCCCATCAAGGGATTTACGGCAAAGTAAGGAAGATGCGAGTATTGAAAGCGTCAACTCAAATGAGAATGGCTGCATTCAGGCATAAAATCGGCTTTGGGGGGAAAACACACAATGAATCAGATAGTTGATAGTTGGGGCCCTCATTATGATATTGTATCGGTGGCGGATTGTCGGTAATTATAATGGGCATTACCGAGTAAATTACAGTTGCTTTGTTGATTTAATTAATTTATTTAAATTGAAAATAAACTTTTTTTTTTTGTTTGTTGTTGTATTGTATTATGTAGATATATTTGGAAAAGTCCTACGGGCAATTAAATTATTTCTATCAATTATTTAAAATATTTGATGGCAAACCGAAATTCGTGTTGAAGGCGGACGAGGTCGGGAGTCGGTGTCTTTGGCCCATGGCCCAGAATGTGTCCAACACGTTTGGGTAAGAAGATGGCCGACGGCAATTTCTTTCAACTTGTTTGCTGCTCAGCCATTTAAATATATTACCACATTGTGATACGAGGGCTAACAACAAAGAGGAGGAATGCTAATGGGGCAGGTGCTAAGGCAGCGGATGCGGATGCGGTGGCGGCAAGTGACTGTGGCAGTGGCAGTGGCAGCTATTGACCTTATTACGGTTACATTGTGGCATTTAAAGCTTAATCTATTTCCGAATAAAAATAGAAGGAAGTGGCAAAGAGCAGCAACAGCCAAGGCATCGAGATGTGCGCACATTTACACAGGAAAAATAAGTTGATTCTAAAATTGAATATCGAAATTCTTGATTAAAGTATATATTTGTTTTATGTTTGTATTCCGGATATTATTGTTAAATTTACACAATATGCGGATAAAATGGCAACCACTTAGAATTCAAAACATTTGAGTGCACTGAAACAATTCTCATAGAGAACCGATAAATTCAATTTTTGCGGCTTAGGAATTGAAAAATCGTAGTTGAATCAAGTACCCGATTTAAGAAACTTGGAGATTACAAAATTTCTGACACCTCCTTAAATTGGTTCTCGATTTTTTCCTGGAATTCCGAATTTTTTCTTCTGTGTAGGTTTAGGTTCCTCGTATCTCTGATCTATGAGCAGTCGTATCTTCCGATGGCGCATGGCATGACCCTTGGGCCATTTTTTGGCATTTTGTTTTGTTATTTGAACTTTGTGCCAACTCGCATTATAATAACAGCCATATAATTATGTATTTTAGCCTGGCCAGCAGCGTAATGCATTGGCAGTCGCTCGGAAGTAGGGAGGTAGGTAGGGAGGTAGCTAGGAAGGTGGGTAGGGAGATTCTCGGGTGCCCGGAAATAAAACGCTTATTATATTTGCCTTAGTTTTTAAGTGAACAGCACAACCCCAATTCCTACCCCTACTCCTGCCCATGCACCCACTCATGCCCCTCCTTTTACCCCTCCTCCAGCTCACTCCATCCGTTTGCTACGTGCTCTGTGCAATGAAATTTTTGCGCTTTGCTGGCTTTTCAATGCTGCGATCTAAACTTTAACTGCACTGGCAATGTGATTGTGAGTGGGCAATAGAAACAGAAACCAGACGCAAGGGGGAGGGAGGTCGAATGTATCGACGGGGGGTTGGCGGGAGGGCGGGGCAGGATTGTAGACTGCCTGGCGCTTAATGCTGCTTGTGTATATGGCTTAGCTATTAAATTTCCAGTTCAATGATTAACGAAATTTATGTTTTCGGCTTATATAAGTATGTACATATGTATGTGTGGATGTGAGTATGTGTGTGTGTGTATGTGTGTGCGTGTGCGTGTGTGTGCCTGTGCGTGTCGCTGGTAAGGTGCGACTGCGGCCAACTCTAACGACGCCACGCAGCCTGATGCGAATGAAGATGAGGCTGAGAAGGAGCATAGAGAAGAACTCGAAACAGAACCAATTGCCTTAAGGCAACTATCCAACACTGACACCGTCTCCATCTCTATCCCCATCTCACTCTCTATCTCGCTCTCCATCTCCATCTCCATCTCCGTCGCCAACTGTCGCGCGACGTGTCGAGGCTCATTAAATATGTATGTCTTGTGCTGAGCAGCTGTTGGTGGCGCTCAACAGCCCTGGACGGGGTTTTTGGGTCTAGGGTCTAGGGTCTAGGGGTCTTGGATCTTGGCTTGGCTTGGACGGCGTGTGGCATTCAATTAAGGCACATTTCTCTCTCTATCTGTATCTCTCTCTCTCTTTCTCTCTCTCTGTTGGTCTCGCTCTCTAATCTGTTTGAAATATTGACCAAGCGCAAAATGGTGTCAGGCCGTCGCCCAAAAAGTATGGCAAATAGCAAAAGCAAAAGGCAACAGCAATAGCAACAGAAATAGCAATAGCAAAAGCAAAAGCCTAAGCCAACATGCTCAGGCATGCAAAATAATGAAGTTGAAGCGCAATTAATTTGAAGTTGACGCACTAGCTCATGCAACCAGGAGGCCCATTCCCCACTTTACCACTTCCCGGTTCAGCATCAAAATCAACGTCAACGCTTACCTCGACCTGCTGCTGCTGCTGCTGCTGCCAGTCACAGTCACAATCACAACCCGCTCCAATCTCAGCCAGCAGCTGCTCCACAAGGCACACGGCAGAACGTACTCTAGCCTGGCCAACAGCAATCGCTGGCACACGACAACGGTAAATGCATTGGCCAACAGTCCTGGTCCCCTATTCACTGGCTTGATGTGCCTTTGGCCAGTCAACTGACTTACTTTACTTTGCTTAAATGGCAAAAAGAATTTTCTTCGCATTTTCCTTGCCTTTTTTATACCCGGTACTCGTAGCTTATAAGGGCATATTGTATGTATATGCTGTAAGGTATATACGAAATAGAAGGTGTCGTGGGGATGCAGATCCAATCCATTATATGTAGTTCATCAGGTAAATGTTGCCAAAAATTTAAATTTAAATTTTATTTTACAAAAACAGACCAAATCGTGTTTTTATTATGTTATTCTTATAAATTTAAATGTATTTTACTCTTTTGTTATTCTTCTTAGAAATAGGAAAATTAACAATCATATTGCTAACATACCTTAAGAGTTTTACAACTGAAAAAACAAAATATGAATATGAAATTTGTATACAATATAGATATTTCACTTGCAATAAAAAACCTCTCCTTTCACCATGATCAATCATCCCATATAATCGCATTAGGACTAAATAGAAAATAGACAACGCCCTAATCTAATACCGTTAGAGTTGAGTATTCACTTACTCATACACATACATAATCCTTGGTTTCACTGATTGTTTTTTTATGCAAAATTCGTATGCTAAATAAATCATGTTGAAATTCCAAGAAGGTCTGTTCAGATTCGAATAGCTATTATGGCAGTAATAGACGGAGGAGAGAAGAAGTGTCGAGTATTTAACAGTCGGGTACTTGACTATAGCGATCTTACTTGTTTTTCTTGTCTTTTCATCTTGTCTTTGTTGTTGTTGCATTGTGTTAAAAAAAAAAACAAAAAAACTAAGCACAACGGAGCCAGGGACTCTATATTGAGCCAAAACCAACTTGAGCACATTCTCTGTGAGTATGTATGTGTGTGTGTGTGTAAGTCTATATACGTATATTGGTTGCGTATGTGTGTGTGAGTGTAACTATATAAAAAGCCGTTTTTCTATGTCAGTTGCATTTTTGTGTTACGCCTCAGTAACATTTTGCAAGTGTGTGTGAGTGTATATCTACATACATATATACATATATATCTATATATCTATATATATATATATATATAAATATACATACATATGTGTGTAAGTGTGTGCTAAACGAAGGGAGACCCCATTGGGTTGGAGGCTGGGTCGCAACTCCTCCTATTGCCTGCCACGCCCCCACCAGCAGCTGCAGCAGCGGCAGCAGCAGAAGCCGCAACGCGATAGGAAAAGCTTTTTTCAATTGTTTCCGTTTCGAGGTCATGACAAATGCATTCATTTCTCTTTATTTTCTGGCTTTTGTGCATGTGTTTGTGTGCGGATTTTCGGAGCAAACAAGCGACAGGCGGCAATGAACTGTTGCCCCTCACCACCTCCCTCCCTGCCCATCACGCAAGCCACCCGATCTCTATTTTCCCTGTTCCTTCTTCACTCAACTCTCACACACACACATACACACCTATGTGCATATGTATATACATATATATATATTTTTTATGTACAGTGTAAGCCGTATGTCATTTTTGCGTTTAATGTCGAGACCTCAACAAAAATTGCTTACCTTTGGTGAGGCGCGAGACGATAACAACGCCCAACGCCCAACAACAACAACAACAATGTCAGCAATGTGTAATAAAAACAATAAGGAGACTGAAAAAGCAGAAACTACAAGAGAAATGTGAAATGTGTGTATGCCACCCGTAAATACCCTATAAATTATGCTCTTGACTTATGCAAAAAATATTTAATAATATTAATAATAAAAAAAAAAAGTTATAAAATATTATATTAAAATATAGTACGAAAATCAATCAGTTAATTAATATCTACTTTTTTTCCATCTGGATTTTAGAATTACGCTCAAATAACACCTTTATCGTGTCGTTGTCGTTTTTCGATTTAATTGGTGATTTTGTTTTGGGCTTTAAATATTAATTGTATTTGTAATTTAAATCAAGGCAGCAATGTTTGCTTCTAAAATAAACAAATTAAAAAAAAAGAGAGCAATCAAACTTTTATAAAATAAAAACTCCCACACACTGTATTCAAAGTAGCTAATCGCATTTTAAATTGCTTATAAATTATAGAACAGTGACAATCAATAAATTTTATTTTGTAAAATATATTTTTACATCTTCATCATAAAAATGTCGCTTTTAAAGAAAACTATATGTAATTATTGTTTCAAATCTAAAATGCTCTAATTCAGTTATGTAAATTGCATAATTTAATACAAGAACAATTTGTATGCCTGAAATTAAAGGGAAGATTCTTCTTTAATTACAGGGTATGGAAACAATAACTTTTGACAGCAAGTCGACAGTTGACTACTCTTAAATCCATTTTTAATTAAATAAATTGAGTGTATTACTAAATTATTTGTTCAATTATTCATTTATTATGAGTGGTCGGTGAAAACTCAAGCAAATGTAATAGACAAACGGGAAAGTCAATTAACAAATTTGCAACTGTGGCAGCAATTGCAATGCAGCAGCGTGATTTCCAGATCAGTGTGCATTGCTTAGCGACGGACAAGAGCTGCCTGATTCAAGCTAAGTAAACAGTATGGCAACGCCTACACAGTAATTTATCAAACAGGGTTATTTCTGAAAATTATTTGCTCAGTTGAATGGAAAATCACAGGGAAACGAAGTTACGAGTAAATTTCCCATTCGAATAACGAAATTTTCGTTAGTTTTGATGAGCCTAGTGTATTACATAGCTGGCGTAGCCTCCATCCAGACTGATGATGGTGCACCAGTAACAAAATCAGGCGACGACAACGGCTGCTGGCGATGGGGCGACGACAACGGCGACGACAACGGCGACGGCGACTATTGCAAAGTGCTTTGACTTTGGCTCTGGTTGCTGCTGCCGGTTGCTGCTGCTGATTGTTGTTGCTAGCTGCTGGCAGTCGTAAAAAATGTAGTTTATATTCAAAATAAATGAGGTTGACTTTATTTACGCGCTTATGCTTTTTATGCGCTTTGCAACAAATACTGGTAACAACGACAATGGCAACAACAACAACAACAATAACCACAGCAACGACAGCAGAGCAACAAAAATCTTTGGTATTGCTGCCTCTGTCGTTGACTGCAATCGGGCGGGCGTACAAATCAGCAAACGCCTGTGGCAGAGGGAGACGAAAGGATGGATTTGCTAAAGCGTGGGCGTGGGAGAGAGGGAGAGCGGGCTCTTTAGATAAACGTAGCGTAAGTAAGTGATTTAACGTTGTTGCTGTTCTTGCTGCTGCTAGCAAATCACAGCGTTGATAATTATTTTTGGTGTGCTTTCAATGCTGAAGCGGAACCTACAAAACACACAGACAGCCACTGCCATCACCACAAGCATCGCCAAAACAATTCAAATAATATTTGTACAGCCAAAATATTGTTGTTGTCGCTGCTGTTGCTTCTGTTGTTGGTTGTTGACAAAACAGACAAAACCAAAAACTTTCGCTATTTGGTTTTTGAATATTTTTCGAAAATTAATAGCGGGTAAAATGTGTAACGTTTTGTCATTGTCCGCAATCAGGCAGAGCCGTAGAGTGTGAGGGAGGAGGAAAGAGGGGTTGACGATTTAAGGACGAAGGAGACAGGGGACTATAATACATAATATATTGTTGGACTCTTTACACACTCTTTCTGTGGCCGGACGCATTTGTTTGTGATTAAACTGAGCATCGGTATCCTGTTTAGTTGTTGTTGTGGTGTGGGCGTGGCTGGGCGGGTATAAATGTGATGGTTTTGTTGTTGCAAGTGTATTGTTATAGTTACTGTTACAATTACAGTTACTCCGCTACTGCTGCTGCGGTTGGAGGCGGCTGAAAGGATTGTGGCGTTTGCCCCTCCATAATACAATTAGCAATGGTTGCGGCGGGAGATGTTGATGTTGTTGGTAGTGCTGCTGTGGCTTTAGCTTTATTGAATTCTGACTGAGAATGCGCCAGCCTCTGATGCTGATGGATGGATAAGTGGATAACAGGAGAGGGGAATCGGGTGAGACAAACATGAAGAAGAATTCAATCAATCATTTGGTTGGGTTGGTCAATACTCGCCTACTAAATATGTATGTATGTATGTACAATGTACCATGTAAATGTGCTTGCAAAATGCTAATTCATGTTGAAATCTAATTAATGATACTGAAGTACTATCATCTTATGAAGTTTTCACATCAATGGACCAACAACCAACTAATATACATACATCAATCAATCAGTCAACCGCGTTTAGATTCATCACTTCAATCACCAATTTTTCATAATCAACATTAGCCATATCCAATGATTGTAAATTACTTAACACTCGATTATAATATCAAATATACACAATCTCAAAAAGAATTTTTAAAGGAATTTTAACAAGTAGTACTTTAAATATCGAAATTTGAAGGAAAAAATTATGATCTGAGAGTTAGGAAGAATTTTATTAAGAAACTTAATTTAAACAATTCAAATTGTAATGTCATAAATTAGAAAAAAGTCTAACATTTTTTATTCATAATCGTGAGATAATGTTAAAAATGCTTAAATATCCAGAAAGTTTAATGAACAACTTTTTGTTATATTTTTTTAATCCAATATTTTTTTCTCACATTCGAATGTCTTAGTTTTTGTAGTGATTTTTTTTTTCATAGTTGAATTTGTAATTTAGGCTTCCTTTTCATCCATCCATAAATCTTTAAATTTGCTTTTTATTTTTATTTTTTTCCTTGTTTTTTTAATTCTTACAACACATTTAATTTACTTGAATCTATATATTCCTTTTTATATTCAAGTTAATGTGAAAAGAAGAACAAACATATGTATACCATTATACAAATGATATTCTTTGTTAACTTTAATTAATGATTTGGTCAAAATTAAGAATGGATCCACATGAAGTCAGAAAATTCAACCGCTTAAATTTTAATAAAATGTTATTTTTGCCTTTAAAAAAAAAAAGTTTATAGTATAACAGTTTTGCTAAGCTCCACTTAACAAATCCGCCATTGTGGTTGTCAATCATCTGTATCTGTGCTATTTTCACAACTGTTCTTCAGATAACTACGTCGCTTAGTCAGCTTGCGGCGTTTAATAGCTTCAGGGACAACCGCTGATGCTGCAATGGCAGCTGCAATTTTAGAAACACTTTCGCTAGACGTTTCTTCTACCTTAACTAAAGCAGCTGAATTTGATCGGAACAGAAGTTCTTCGAACAGGTTATTTGCCTGTTGACTATCCTGCTCTCTGATTAAGACAGTGTCCTTGCCGACAGCCTGCTTGAAGACGTTGTTCATCTGAGTCAACCTGGACTTGAGCTGATCTATGATAAACTGCACGGATTTGAAAGAATCAACAAATTCGACTTGCTTCCGATGGAGTGTGTTTTCGATTTCTGCCAGATTCTTCTGCAAATGAAACTTGGTTTATACTCAGTCAAAACATACAAAAGATAATAATAATTATAATGTATACCTCCTGAAGTTCCTTAAAAGATCCGAACTGTTGTGCCAACTCGGCTTTCTCAGCTGATACCTTTTTGGTGATATTTAAGTGCTGCTGATCCATTTCATTATACTGCTTTACCTGCTCGGAAATTTGACTTTCAAGTTCTTTCAGTTCCCGTCGAGCTTTGTCATCTTGTTCAGATCTATCTGCTACCAGTTTCTCGTTGGGTTCCTTAAGAGCTTGGTTAATTGAATTAATATAAGTGTAGAGCTTATCTATTTTCGCATGTTTCTTCTTCATTTCACTGTCAGATCGTTGCATTGTGATTATTGCTGTATTCGACAGTTGATTATTTTGTTGTTGTAGCTCCACGCAACGCGTCTCACTGTCCCCCAGATTCAACAGAGCCGACTGCAGTTCAGCCTCCCGCTGCACGTTCTGCTCGCTCAGCTGAGAATTGACAACATTCTGTTGCTGCAAATCCGATTGTAGTTGTGACAGTTCCTTCTGAAAGTGGAAGGAAGCTTATATGATGATATCTTATCACTAGACATATACTTCGGAATGTACGCACCCCTTTCTGGTCTAATTGCATCTTCTCCTTGTCGAAAGCCGCTGTCAACAAACTTTGATGCTCCTCAAGCTGTGTACATTTCATTTGTAGGTCAACCATCTGGGTTCTTTGCTCCCGCTTTACGGTGACCAATTCAAAAATTAGGGAATGATTTGTAAAAAGTGAATCAGTTTATGATAATTTGATGATGTTTACCTGCCGCTTGAACTCTTTAAATCGGTTATGATTGTCTCGTAGATCTTTTTCAAGCTCTATTAGCTCGACATCAAGTTCAAACAACTTTCGCTTCAACAGTTTAGGCTCAATCGCAATCGGATGAAATCGACTATTTGAATTTCCCTGGTTTTGTACTTTCGCGTTCTGCATGATTTTACTAACTATTGGGTTAGGTTAACATATGCGAATATATCTGTGAATATTTAAGCTTACTTGAAATAATAAATAGCTTGAGTGCGTCCGATACAAAGCCCCTGGAAATGAAATCGATAATCAAAACGAAATACATAAAATCGTTTTTATTAAATTATCATAGCTATCGAATATTCTTAGCGCCCTCTAGCGTTATTTAATTATCCAAACACGACTGTAGTGGCGCCATGTATTGTGCATAATGTTTCTATTAAATGCGTAATTAATTAAATAAGTGCAAATTATAAACAATGTAAAATAATACATGAAACTATTAAACATTTTCTATATACGTTTTCTATCTAGTGTAGTACAAAATTAATTTGTCAGAACAATTTATTTATCGCAATAATTTATCGACATTCCGATTTAAAGTTACCCCAGCAACCCTACGTACGCTATTTTTAACCGTTGCTTTATCTCCACAGCGTTGTAGTCATATTTTAAGGAAGTTTCCCAAAAAGAATATTTGTCCATTTCGGTAAACTTATTTATTAATATAAATACGTGAATATGTATTCAAAAATTTTTTTTTGCTATACTTTCGTCGCACTGCAGGCAGCTCTCTATAATCATGCCGAAAGTGAAAAATTATCTCGAAGGAAGCTTGAATACGATGGCTCAACCTCAGAGCGATGATATCTTTGTGAAGCCGCCGCGAAAACTCAAGGATACAAATGAGGGAACAAAGAACGAAAATCAGAAGAAACCCAAATCCGATCCAGTTAGTACTCAAAATGTGCTGAAATGCTTGATGAAATACCACAAGTCGTCCGTTGAGACAACTAAGAAAAAATCCCTGGAGATTGCGGAAAAGGTGCAAAAAACCAACATGGCCGTCGCGGAGAGGAGCCAAGAAAATGTGCAGTTAAAAAAACGGTGATTTGCATATTTTAAATGTGTGTTATTAGTGTTGTAATTATTATTATTATATGTTCAGAGTATTCGAGATGGAGCAGCAAGCGCAGATGTTAAAGGACCAAATTACAGATCTCGATCGGGATAATAATATGTGGCAGCAACAGTGTGCCACTGTAAACGCCAAGTATACCACATTGGAGACAGGCTACGACGAGAAGTTGGCCAATCTAAATGCAGAAATAAGCAAACTTAGAAGTGCACTGCTCGACCATAATAATCAAAAAGAGGATTTACAGCGGCAGGTAAAAATATATTTAATTTAAAATGTAATATATTATTTATACCAGGAGTCAGCCCGAAACGAATATCGGTATCGGTTACTGTTTCGGTTAAATTTGAATTTTGGTTTTCGGTTATCGGCTGAGCAAATTCTTATGATATTGGTTACGCAACGTGAGTGCAAAACAGATCTGTTTAGTGAAATTAATATTTAAATTAAAAATACAAATTTTTTTGCGAAAAGTTGCTTACTCCTTAACTATATATGTAAATTAATTAATGCTTGATTAAACTAACTAACCGTTATACATGTATCGGCTACTAAACGGTTAATACCGGTTAAAGCTTTCGGTTACAGCTACGGTTTAAATCCCTTATTTATACTTCCCACAGCTGAAGACAGAAAAGGAGCTATCTCAGCAAATGATTGTTCAATTGGAATCCGTGGTGCGGGAGAAGGAAGACCAGATTTCTGATATACAATTAAAATTAACACAACTTCAGACGCAACATAGTCAGGTAGAGACGGCTTTTGAGCAAGAAAAGCTGCAACTTGAACAGCAATATGAGGGCCTTGTACAGCAAAAGGAGGTGCGTACATTCCGAGGTACATACATGTCTAGATATTATAATACTAGCATTCTTGCGCCTTTCAGACTGAACTATTACAGCTTCAAGCTGAGATCCAGCAGCAGACTGCTGCTTGTGCTCAGCATATCGAGGAGAATTCACGTCGGGAGGACCAATCTCAACAAATGATTGCTCAATTGGAATCCGTGGTGCGTGAGAAAGAGGACCAGATGGTGAACCTTCAAATGAAATGTACACAGCTTGAGGATCAAAGTAATCTGATGAAAGCGGCTTTCGAAAAGGAGAACGTGCAATTAGAGCAGAAATTAAAAGCACTTGTGGATTTGAAAGAGGTGCGTACATGTCTAGCGATAAGAGATCATTATATAAGCTTCCTTCCACTTTCAGAAGGAACTGTCACAACTACAATCGGAGTTGCAGCAACAGAATGTTGCCAATTCTCAGCTGAGCGAGCAGAACGTACAGCGGGAGGCTGAACTGCAGTCGGCTCTGTTGAAACTAGGGGAAAGTGAGACGCGTTGCGTGGAGCTACAACAACAAAATAATCAATTGTCGAATGAAGCAATAATCACAATGCAACGATCTGACAGTGAAATGAAGAAGAAACAGGCGAAGATAGATGAGCTCTACACTTATATTAATTCAATTAGAACTGATGAGGATTATTGGCAATCCGAAATCCAAGCTCTTAAGGAAGCCAACGAGAAACTGGTAGCAGATAGATCTGAACAAGATGCTAAAGCTCGACAGGAACTGAACAAACTTGAAAGTCAAATGGCTGAGCAGAAAAGGCATTATAATGAAATGGATCAGCAGCACTTAAATATTACCAAAAAGCTATCAGCTGAGAAGACCGAGTTGGCACAACAGCTCGGAGCTTTTAAAGAACTTCAAGAGGTTGTTATCATTAGTATTTTGCTTATTGACTTTAAGACTGAATTAATTTAAAATCATGGTTCTTGTTTTAATGATTCAGAATTATTCGCTATGTTCTATTGTTAATAGTTTTAAATGATCATATCTGGGAAATCGGTTTTTTTTTGCATTATGACAGTTCTAAAGTAAATGAGCGATTTGTAAGAATTTGAAATTGTATAAACTAAGTTTAATTTGCAGAAGAATCTGACTGAGCTGCAAGATAGATTGCGTCAAAAGGAAACTGACTTAACAGCATATAAAAAAGATTATGCCGATCTGGAGCGCCTAAAGAATGTGAGTTACCTATGATATTTCTATTAACAATTCAGGTCGTATTTTTGACATCTGCTATACAGTCCACTATAGCCGAGCTCAAATACAAGATGACCCAAATTGGGAACGTCTTCGCGCAGCCTGTAGGCAGCGTGGCTGCTGTTATCAACAATAAACATCAGCCACTATCCGAAAACGAAACTGTTACCCAATTAGAGCAAACTGCTCCTGTTGAGGCACTTAAAACCTCTGGCGCAACAGCAGCAGGCATAGTATCAGCATCAGCTTCATCACCAACACCAGAAGTAGCATCGGTTGTTGCTGGGGTTAGACGCCGTAAACTATTTAAGCGACCCGTTTATCAGCAGATAAATTCGGACTTTAACACTGATACGGATGATACTGACACACAGGCGGAGTGGCAACCATCACAGAGAAAAAAAGTGTGTATTAACAAAATTATCTTTGACCAAATTTTAAATCTTTTTAATTTTATTTTTTATAAGGTCGCAAAAGCCAAACACAGTGATGGAAACATCCATATTTCGCCTGAGGAAAATAATGCTTTGTTCGATAAAGTAAGGAGGTCATCTAAGCCATAGAGAGGATGCGAACGAAATGGCAAGGAGTGATGTAAAACAATTCAACATTTCTTTAAATACTTTTGGAGAAAAAGTAATCGAAATTGAAGTGACTGAATAACTATTATTTTCATTGAATATTTATGCCAAGCGCATAGCTATTTAAATATCCTGTCTTCAAAGACTTTTTACTTCAAATTTGTCAGCTTAAAAACAACTTTACTTCAAATAATTTTAGAACAAGTTGTCTTAATCAATGTGACGGATTTCATTGAACATTTAAGCTAAGCGCTCAAACAAAAATTATTATCCTTATCTTTTAATACTTCATTTAAATCTGTCTTAAAATTAACTTTTATTTTAATTACTTTTATTTACATACATACATATGTGAGGTTCTGATATTTGAAACAGCCATTTCAAGCTAAAATTCTATTAAATAAAATTAAATTTAAATGGTATATACTACTCGGACTTTTTAAAAAAAAGTGTATATTTGATATACGCATAATTAATTGTGATATAATTGAAAACTGTTTGATGTTGATTGAAGTGGGTGTGTAAAAAGTTGAAAATGATTTCTGATGACTGATATATGAATACCAATTGATAATGTCTGGATTTGCAGTGAATTCAAAAACTCGCGATTAGTTTGTTATGTCATTATGCATCAATCACAATGTCCTTTGACTATAATGGTTCATCGGGTTTATTGCATTTTGATCGGTGCGTTCATTATTAATTTGGTTGACCTTCATTAATTCAATTATTAGTTAACCAATCAATCAATCAATTAAACTCAAGGCCAATAATTCGGTAGCAAAGCAATTAAATTCTTTAATAATCAATCAAAATGTCACCCAATCCAAGTGCAGCAAAGCCACCGCAGACAATCCTTGTCAGGCAATCAATTAGTCCGAGCATGGGCACAGGACTCCATCCTCGCTCAGGTCTTGGTTATAATCATCAATAGCATTATGTATTTTCAATCAGCTGACCTCGATGTCTGAGCTGCTTTGCCACACAAAGCTGTTGAACAAATTTTGCCATTTCCATTGCCAAATGTGCCCGAAAAATGTACAAGTTAGAGAAAAAAATAGAAAAAAAAAACAAATCTGCGCCATTAGCCATAAGCTCATATAGCCCATAACCCGTAACCCCTAAGCTGTAACCCAGTTTCAATTGAACGCATTTTCACATGCCAATGCACCTCCCACACCCCACCCCACCCCAACAACAATTGGCATGCAATGTGTGACCGAGACCGAGACCGAGACTAGGCAAGCAAAACGCTTTGTCGCTTCGGTTTTGGTGCTTCGGCTTACCGGTTGTAGGTTGTGCGATGTGGGCTTTTTTGTGACAATTGCGAATGAGAGTGTGTGTGTAAGATTACAAAAAGGTTGGAAGTAGGGATGGGTTTCGATATGGTGCTGTCGATAATGTTTCTATGCAGATAAATTATGTTCAAAGTGATACTTACATATGTATGTATGTATGTACATATGTATATCGGTAAAGATTCTCATTTCTTAAGTCACCTTGCAACTTACATATAATAATTACTACTAAAACTTGACCTACAATAGCCGTTGAAATATAAAGTTGAGTGTACGAAAAAATGTTGGCCTGACTGTACACACATACTACATACGCATGTATATGTATGATATTCCATGAAATACTTTACTCGATGTTTAATTCGATAGTGTTCGCCGATACCCATCTCTAAGTGGCAGCAAATGAAGTGAGTCAGATTGTTGAGCTTTATGTCTATTTGGCTTATTATTTTTTGTGGCCGGTCGACCAAAGCAATAACCCAACTAAATAGAAATCAGACATGCACGCACACTCACAGGCCCACATACATGCAGAATATGAGGTTGAGCTGTGCGTGTCACGACTTGAACGTTGAGCTTTACGAGGCGACTTTAATTGCTGAGGCCAGGGCAGTAATCAAAATGCGCTGCCAAAAGCGCGCTATCAAATCGCGCGGAAAACGCGCGCGAAGCGCCACTCTCACAATCACCATCACCTCAATCGCACGGTGTTTGTGTGTGTGTGTGTGTGTGAGTCAGTATGTGTGTGTGTTAGTGTTAAGTGCGGCGCCAGTGCGTTAGCAAATGTTCAACCAACACGCCCTCCCCAAATCCAACATATTCTCTTTGTGCATGTGTGTGTAAGAGAGAGCTGCACTTTGTAAAAGTGTTTTGCCCATTTACGAGCCAGCGAACTCAGTAAGCGTCGGCGGTGATTTTTATACCCTGTGCCAGGGATACACAAACTTTGTACTTAAAGCTTGTCCAAATCAGCTCTGCCCTTTTTTGATCGACCAATCATGTCTCTGTTTATCAGCAGCTGAAACGACTAATTAGGTATCTGGTAAAATTGTAGTTTAGTGTGCGCATTCTCTTTAGCTTAAGCTGGCATAAAGTGGTTTTAAGAGGTGAAAGTTCAAAGTTCTTATTGTAAGCTATAAAATTATTTTAGTTTAATTTTAAATAAAAAACCGTTGTTATCGATAGGTATAGATAAGCTGTTAAATGTATAATACATCGATAGCAATCGAAGTGAGGTATCGATATATTAATAAGTATGCGATAATTCTATGTGAGAACGTCACAGTCGCGCTTTTAAGATCAATGTAAAAACGAAAGTCTTGAAGTATTTTAAATAATAGGCAATCGGCTGAAACACAACGATTCGCATATGTGCATAATCGCAGTGAATGGATAACTGAGAACACTGATTTCTGTATCTTCATACTTACATCGATGTTATTTCGAATCTGTATGCTTGCATACTCGTACATAGTATGTATGCAGGTATGTTTGGCACAGGGTATCACTTAGTCTTGTGCACTCGATTAACGTCTTTGCGACTTGTTATGCCATGTTGTTTGATGTTGTTGACTGTCGAGCATATGACACCATTGTCCTCCCCCCGCCAAGCATTACATATCCCCAGTCCCTTAGCTGCTGGGCTACACTCACTATATTCACCTCGTCTCGTCTCGTCTCGCTTTGCTTTTGTCAATCAGCGTACTGTCTGTGGGCGTGGGCGTGGGCGTGGGCGTGGCCATGGCATAAACGCACTTGCATAAAGTCTTGTTTGCCGTTTGTTGTTGCCAACAGCAAGAACAGCAGCAGCTGCCTCAACTGCAACATCATGGCCAGAAATGCACACGCAGCAGTCGCCACTTCACCCACTCCCTCCTCCCTTTTACATCCCCCATCCACCATCCCTGCAGTACCACCCACTAGGCAGCAAGATGTATGTTGACAGTTTCTAAAAATATGAGCAGCATTTTGCTGCTGCCAGCCAAATGTGTTGAAAAATTGAAAAATATTTCGCCGTCGATGCGCTAAAATATGGTCCAAAAACCGTAAGGTATTGCCTCCGGTCCTGTAGACCGTTGTTCGGAGTCCGTAGTCCGTAGTCCGTATTCCACCAAGACAGACGCAAAAACCAAATCGCTGGCAAAATTCAAAGCAATAACAACAATAACACGAACGCGCATTGTTTTCTATGCCAAGCGGTTTTTTGGCGGCGCGCCAGTCAAAAACAGTAACAACAACAACAATCCACATCCTGTGCCTGCCTGCGCCGAAATCAGAGTCCTCCTGCTCGAGTCCTCCAAATATCATCTGTCGGCTTTGTTATTATTATTATTCTTTTTTTTGCTGTTTTTTATTTTATTTTCTTCCGTTAGGGAGCTAGGGGAGCTTTTACTTTGATTAACTGACAAGCGGCAGGCAATTGGCACAATTGAAGGCACAACTCCTTACTTAGGTCCTTGTTGCAGGCATTGTTGATTTAGGATAACACAAGCCAGCTGCCAAAAGGTTAACGTTAACGAATTTATATTAGGGCCGCCACCAATAGCAAAAAAAAAGAAAGCCTCAAATAAAAAAAGACAAAATACACGGACATGAACACGAAAAGAAAAGACAGTAAGAACGGCAGACAAAAGGTGGGCAACGGTAGTGATGAGAAAGAGAGAGAGAGAGGAAGAGTGAGAGACAAAGGGCCAAAGAGATGATGAGCAGTTCAAAATTTGCTTGTTGGCCATTTACCGGCGGCGGCAACAAAGAGATAACCAAAATCTGCACATCGCCCCATAACTCTAAAGTCACATTGAAATGTATATAGTAAGTACACCCACCACACACACATACACACACACACACACAAAGTTTATATACTTTATATCTAACACAAAAGGCAACAACTTGTTAACTTTGCTTTTTATTTTTGGGACCCGCCTAAGTCAAGGAGTCTGGGTTACAGCTTTTGGGGCCTGCTTGCCTTTCTGTTCTTATACCCTGTAAAAATAAAGAAGCTTGCGATGGCATGCCAAAATTCTCCAAAAAATATATGTATATCTATATAGTATATAAAAACAAAGCCCGTTTTTTCAACATCTAAATAAGGCATTGAAAATATATTTTCACGTAAAATGTATAAAAATTAATGTCCAATTTGAAACTATTACTTAAATTAAATTTATTGATATGTACAGTCGAACTTCCTATTTCCTAAACTATTTTTGATGACTATACCCTGAATATTAAGCGTAGTTTTTAATTACTCTGAAAAAGATATTTTGTGAATTTTTACATTGTTTTTTGGAAACGAGCTTATCTAAGTTAAGTCTTTAACTGGGCGGAATTTACTTCTAATTCTATGACCCTCGAACTACTTGACAAGGACAGACAACGATTGACAGACATACGCTACAAATTAAGCTTAGTTTTGGAGATTGATATATATTTTTTGACCTCGATGTTTACTTTTTATTTGTTTCTTATTTCCAAGTGCTACAAGGATATCCTTATAAATTATGAATTAATAAAAATGCATGTGATTAACCTAATTTACCTAACACATACAATTTTGACATATATTAATATTAGGGAAAGTAATTAATAGTACAGAAGGCATTAAATTTGTTGACCTTAGTTTAATTTTTCAAAAATGTTCATTATAATCCAATAGAAAATATGTAATCAACAAAGAAAGATATTTTCTGTTACAGAGTATCCTGATAATCGAGTTTTTTATTGCCATTGGCTACTAACATTTTTCTTCTTTTGGGACAGCAGCTGTTGCGGTATAGAAGAAATTGCCAGGGCTTTGACTTGGTACTGGATTCCCTTCCTGCTCCTACTCCTGTACTTCCTGCTGCTCCTGGTCCTGCGTCTCGGCTACTGCGTTTTGTTTATGGCACAGGCCCGGGTGGCGCCTATAGCCGGGGGCCCATAAAATTGGCGTCGCCGCCGCGTGATTAGGAGCCGCGTCTCGTTTCATTTGAGTTGTCCTTACATATGTATTTATATTTATATGTATGTATGTATGTGTGTATGTATGTGCATACATAAGCAAGTACGTGTACTTATATATTGTATAAGTATCGTAAATTGTTTGAGGCTCTGTGGCAAAATGAGAGGCATTCTTAAAAGCCAATCTCTAGAGATGGCCATTTGTAGATGTGAAACGTTACCCAAAGGCACTTTCACCACACCCAATTCTTCTCTCTCCTCAGATTCGTTTCGATTGAATTCCACTAACGATTTTTAATTAAAATTATAAATTACAAATCAGTCTGCTTATTTATAAATAAATGAATCTATTGAAATATTATCAATTGTCAAATTATTAGTTGAAGTAACTTTGTTTAAATTATCAAAAAGTTCTTTTGATAATTATTAAGTTTATTACCAATGCAATGAGTCCATATGTTACCTGCATATGACGAAACTTATGCTTGTTTAATAAATTCTTGTTATATTAATTATTCCAATCACTCTCTAACGGTCGAATTTAATTTATTTAATTTTTTTTTTTATATATATTTAACCATATGTTACCATATAATGTTCAATCGAAAAAATATTTGTTCTTAACTAATCAAGTACCGTGAGTAAATTTAATGATTCTAAGAATTTCGTGGCCAATGCTTTTCGTACTAATATTCTTTGAAATTCGATAATAAACAAAAAATATAACTTTTGCTTTGATGTTTTTTTTTTATATTTTTATTTTTAAATTGTGGATGGTATAATGTCGTATTATCTTACAGATCAGCTTAGCTGGCGTCACACCTGCTGTTTTAATTTTCAAGCTTATTCAAATTTCTTTTCGGGGGTCGATAAAAGCCTTATCCTGTCGGTTTATTCACTAACTTTAGTAACTACTGTCAAGAGCCGAAGCCTTTTAAATCACTCACTTCGATTCAGCATTAATTCGATTTGAGGAGCAATAAGTCTCTTTACAAATATTTAAGTGCCAAAAGCCAGCTGAGAAGCAACAACAGCTTAGACCAACTAAAATGGGACAATTTTAATACCGAAACACCGATAAAAGGCAGAGGCAGAGTCAGGTATATTCCAGGTTGCCAGGATGTCAGAATGTCTGGGGCAGTGCAAGGCTCATTATTGATACACGCTCATCTGGATGGGCTGCTATGGTGACTTTTATTATCGCACTGACAATTAAAATGCAAATTATGTGATAAATATGAGTTGGCAGTGCGCTTTCGCTTGTTAGCACCGTCACTCAGATCCTGAGTCCTGTGTGAGAATCAGAGTCAACAACCAGAGTCAACAGCAACAACAGCAACGAGGCTAACTAATTGCCACATTTTTGTCTCAACTTGTTTGGAAATATTTCGTCTACATCTCCTTGTGTTCCTGTGTGCTCTGACTCCTGCTCCTGTTCCTTGTGCTCCTTCTGAAGCTCCTTTAGGCTGTTGCCTCGTTGCTGCCGCTTCGTTTGGTGTCATGTGCACAAATTGCTGCTTATTAATGTCACAAATTTCTAATTGCAACGCTGCATACAAATTGTTTACCCCCCTCAATCCTCAATCCCCCTAACCCCTATCTAACAGCCAATCCACCAAATCTCCTGGCGCCCCTAACCAGCTCTCAACTCTACAATATCTGCTGTGAAATATTTGCACTAATTTGAACAATAAATTTTGATTATTTCTGTGGTATGGCGCTGTGTGGATGTGAGAGTGTGCGAATGTGTGTGTGTGTGTGTGAAGAGTGGGTGTAACTGATTTGCCTGGCTGGCCATAACGAGTTTCTGAAATATTGCACGAGGCAACCGACAACCAAAATTTAACTTAAAGTTTCGCAATCCAGAAACCGTAACCGGAAACTCTCGGCCAAGGCCAGAAGGCGAAGAAGAGCCAAAGTCCCCACAAGCCACTTTCATTTATTCCGATGGAAAAAATGGAGAACCCAAAGCTGAAACAAAAACAAATATGAAGCACTAAAAATACTTATAATCAAAGCAAAAATTTGCATATTTTTGCACACTTTTGGACAGGCGAACGAAATGAGAATTATGCGCGCAAAAGGACTCAGCTGGACACGCCAGGACACAGCAGGACATGGCTCGCTATACGACTGGCTGGGCACATGGCATATGGCACAAGCAAAAGCAAAAGTTGTCAATCGAAGCAGATTTATTGCAGTCGGTGCCATAGAAGACAATTAAAGGGCCAATTCTCCTATGCATATTTGTCCAGGTAGCATAATAAATGCTCTTTCCTCCCCTGTACTCCCTACCTTCCTACCCCTAGCCCCATCCGCTCTCTTTCTTGCACTTTGTGCCTCTTTGATAAAATATGTCAAAAAGTATAACAGCAACAACAGCCAACATCACATAAATAAAATCAAATAAAATATAAATAAATCGAAAATGGTCAATTGCGCGGCACTGGCAGATACCCTGTATATTTGCAAGCTGACATGCAGGCATAGATGTACAGGTATTTCAACATATTATTAAATAACTTGTTTATATCTTAAATTATCCTACTGATATAAAAAAAATAATACAAATTTCTTATTTTAGCATGTATTTTTCAAGTATGTACTCAAAATATTTATATGCAATTAACGGATAAAATTGCACATACTCAACGTTAAGAAAGTCAAAAGAACCATATTCAAATATATTTGAGAAGAAGGAATTGAAAACCGATACTTAAGATTTAAGAAATACCGAGATTTCCGAACTTTTATCAATGCTTGGAATTAATTTTATCGCACATTTCTTTGTTCTGTGTAGCAATTGAAAAGTTCATTAATTATATGGATTTTGAAAACTTTAAAAATTAATTTTACTCAGCGCCCACGCTTAGACATTATGTTATGCTATCCTATCCTATCTACAGGGTATTATAATAATAATAATAATAAAAGAGAATTGCAGCCAAAACAGTACGAGTAGTCGGTACATAACCAGAACACAATTCTGTGGCTCTTGCCAATGTTAAAGGCAATGACGATGGCGCCGCAACATCATCGAGTCACAATGGACACAAAAGGCAAGAACAGCAGCAGAGGCAGCTTCAGGTCAGCTTATGGAGTTGCACAGTAGACAATAGTGAGGGCCATTTTAGCATAATACTCGTATAACAAGTATTCATCCATGGATTTATCAAATAGTTCAGCTCAATAGGCATAAATAAAAAATAATAAAAAAAATAAATGAAATGAAAAAAAGGGGATAAACACTCAAAACACACATAATCATCCAAGTGTCAGGTTATCCGAGGCTTTCCATCATTCCCACTGATGAAGGATTATGACAAATGTACAGGGATTTGTCTGTTGTGTATTCAATGTGCATGTATACATATGTTTTCCGATGGAGATCTGCAAAAGTGATTTGAATTCCATTTTGACTGAGGAGGAAAAAGACAGAGAAACAACCATAGATTCAAGTATATTCGAAATATTAGCGAATTGAATTAATTTTCTTTATAGAAATAAAGGCACATTAGTGTAGTGGCAAACATAAGCTGAAAGCTTGCCAATATAATGTTGTGTTGTGTTGAAATCGTGTGGAAATATTTGTTTAACTCAGCAACTTTTTTCATACGAGTATGATGGATTAAAGTTCAAAGCTGAAATCTCGTTAGCTAATTGACAATGTCGTGTTGTTAGGTGCTTAAAAGTGTGATAAAGCGTATCGAAAGCTCTTGAATCGCACCCATCGATATTTGAGTCGGTTAATAGTCGACTCAACACCCATTGTGCATTGTTCGAGTAGAGCCAAAATATTTTTCAGTTGCATTCTACCCTGCTGATATTTTGTGCATTGGCTTTACCTGTCGCTTCTCGTCGACATCATCCACATTGAGGTTCTTTAACCCCCTGCCCTCCATTTTCATGCTTCTCGTCCCGCTCGTGCTTCAGTGTCAGCTCCGGATCCCCCTCATGCTCCCCGTCCTTTTCCTGGTTCTCCTGTATTTGTCGTTCCACAGCATGTTATTGCTATTGTTGTTGTCTGATTCAGCTTCTGTTGTCGTTGTTGTTGTTATTATTATTTTTATTGTTGCTTACTTACATATATTTAACAATCTTTGTGTGTGCGCGTTTTCGTTTCTCGTTTTTTGGTTTTTGGTTTGCCATTTGCCGTTCATCGTTCGTCCGTTTTATGCTCTTTGGCAAAGGATATTACAATATTGTCAACCAACATGTCACTCAAAGATAAAGCCACTTGTATTTGTCTATTTGTCTATCAGAATATTAGATTGCCTCAGAAGACAGACCTGGACCAGAGTTTCTATGATAGACAAATTATGAAGTTTCTTCAGCATGGAAATATTTTTGATTAGATTATACACTTATACTTATATTTTAGATGAGGGGAATACAAAATAAGTTTCATAAATTATTTATTTATATTAAATTAAGCATTCCTTTGCTTACATCTACTTAATTAAAGCAATTCAATTAAAATTTACTCCATTAAAAAGCACCACAATCGATGAATTATAACATTATATTCTTTTAATTTAATTTTCGTCTATCACAATCACATCTCGTTTAGCAGAACAAGAAAAAACTATCGATTTCTTGCCATCACATTCAACCAAAAGTGATTACAATATGTATACTATTCTATACTATTAATCGGGAAAATGACACAGACTTATAGATTTTCCATACAAATTTTCAAATATAGAAAAAAGTAAAATGTGGTTCTTTGCTTTAGTGTTTATTAATGGATATTATTTACATGCAATTTGCATGACCATCAAATCAAAGTGTCTGCTCCATCCTCGTACACCAATCAATACTGTTTATTTTCAGTTGGTTCATCGCCAAGAAAAACATCGATTTAAAGTAGTTAAGAATGCATCGATGTAGATTTCTAAGTCTGACTCGTCTTTAGTGTATCCAATATTCGGTTGTCAAAGTCAATTTGTTCGTTGCTAGCTTCTGTTTTTACTGTTTGCTGTCAGTAGGTAAAAATTCCAATAAATAATTGAAATCGTTGGTTGTTGTTGCAGCGTTTTCCCTTTTGCCCGCTTTGCACGTTTTGGCTACCATTATTATTATTTTATATTATTTTATTTTTTATTTATATGTACATTTTGTTCTTTTGTTACATATATTTTTTCTCTCTTAGTTTATTTTTTTTCCATTTTTTTTCTCAGCGATGCGTTCGCGTCGGACGCTTTTGGCATTTGAATTACAATGGCCAAAAGGGAGATCCCGTCGGCGCCCCTTTGCCGCCCACTTGGCGACCGACCGACCGACAGACCAACTGCTCATTTTTGGTATTTTCTGAATGCAACCGCAGAAAATTATGAAAATTACAATGTGCCAGCAAGCATTTTTCTCGTCTCGCTTTCTGTCTTTTTTTTCAGTTTATTTTTTGTGTTTGTGTTACTTTATTAATAATGCCAACATTTCTTTTTGTCGTTGCGTACGTCCGTCTCTGGCACGCCTCCCGACGCCAAACGCCCAAAAGCCAACGCCACACACATAGTTGTTGGCAACTGCGTTTTTTGTTAATTACACAAATAACTAACCAAACAATGGCAGCGGCAAAAGCAGCAACAATAATAACAAACAGCTCTAAGTTTTAACGGGATTCCCAGTATTTCAGAGAATTTCGTTGCCTACTTTGTGGCGTTGTTGGCAACACCTGCGGCTGAATCAACGCACAAATGCGACTTATCTGGCTGTCAGAGAGCGAAGGACAATTCTCGGTGCAGCAACTACGAGAACAAACTATAGCTGTAAGCTATAGCTGTAAACTGTAAGCTGTAACTTTAGCTGTAAATGTAGCTGGAACTTTAACTGTAACGCTAACTGTGAACTGTAACTGTAAAACTGAAATCGGCTTGCAGATTTTCTACACGGTCTTAGACCCTGCACTTAAAACCTAAAAAGGGTTTATTAAGGAGTTTAGGCAGACCCCCAAAGAGCAATTACAGTATTTCAAGTAACAAATAACAAATGACAATCAAATAAATAAATAAACGTATATGTTTTTTGTATTCATAAATTGTTAAACTAAATAGATCTTTTATATTAACTTTATACTTGCTCTAAGAACTAAAATAAGATTAAATTAAATTTGTCAAAATAGTTACATAGATCTCAAGGTTGAACAAATTCATAATAGCATCAAACACGTGTGCACAATATATAAGTATTTAAATTTATTTATTTATTAGCTGAACTTTATTTCTATGAATAATGGCCTAATGAGCAACGGTTGCAACATTTTCTTCCGTCATCCTGGGATCGATTCCCATAAGTAAGTTTTAAAATTCAATAATTTTTGTTTGTTATATTTTAAACAATACATTTTTTCAATGTCTCAATAAAGTTAAACACAGTAATAGTTCACATAGGGGCATGAGTCAAATTATGTGTTCCATAAGAAATGTTAGTTATTAAATCAATTTATGAATTTATACATCACGTGAAAATGTAAAAGGGAAAATGTAAAAGGGAAAAATTTTCAAATTGCGATTATTTGTCCGATGAAGCAACCAATAGAGCTTATATAACACATGGTTTTAGAAATGAACGAAATTGCCTCTATTTGACAGATTGTCCAATATGAACATCGAGAAAATTGGCCCTTATTGCTTTGATTTTCATTTGTTATTAGTCAATTTTCAAGAATTTGTACAGGGTCTCTCTCAGACGAATTTGTTCGACTAGAGCATTTCCTACTACTCGTCGTACCTAGTGAAGTTTAACAAAAACAAGAACAACTAGCAGATGCCTTAACGACAATAAGTATTTTTGATAGTCATGACCTCAAATATTGCGTAAAGTTAAAAATGAGCAGCCATAAAATGTCTGAGGTGGGGAGGGTGGTAAGGCGAGGTAGCGGGGAATGTGAACGGCTGAGGGGACTCCCCGTTTTTAGTATATAACTTGCAACAGCAGTGATAAGTCGAAATGAAGCGAAGGAAAGCAAATGCCACAGCCAAAAGGCGAAAGTGGATAGTGGAAAGGCGAAAGCAGCCGTTGATTTATGATACTGGCATCCATAAAAGTTTTCAACCAAAACTTGCAGTTTAGCGCCTGGCAAGTGATAAACTGCAATGTCTTCTAGTCTCCTGCCAGTCGCCGTTCTGTACGAGTTCGAGTATATGAAAATCAGTCTGCCATCCGAGAGGGATCGTCTTACGAGTTTCCGACTGGCAATCGGGTCAAAGTGCAGTCATCTTGTTGCCCTGTTGTTGGCCAGCTCAGGGGCAAGCAAACGAACTTGGCTTACAGCATCAAAACAGGATGCATGCTCAAGTCATCCGATTTCCACAAGACTACAGTGCCCTCCTCCTGGGTATTCTACTCAACACTATTCTATTCTTTTCAATTCAATTCCTTACTCGACAGTTTGGGGCAACTTACAAAAATCAATTAGAGCACAACTTGGTGTCAAAACAAAAATATACTCGTACTTGAGCTGAAACTTTGCAGACCCCTACAAATAAGTATAAAGATAGGGAGAATAGAGTGACATGACTTGAAATAAAGTTAAGAGCATTGAAGTGACCATTATACTCAGAAGTGACCCACAAAATATTATACACCAGAGCTTAGCAGTCTGTCTTAATAGCCTAAATAGAAACGAAAAGAATGACAGGACATTTGTGGTTATGAAAAAAAATAGTACGACAGAAAAACAGAGTTGAACTTCTCGTATAAATAGCTAAAAAGTAATCACAGAGTTCAGGCTCATGCTAAAAAGCAATCAAACAGATCACAAGAAACATAAAGACTAAAGAAGCATTTGATACAAAGCAAAAGGTGGAAATCACAAAAATGTATCTGAAAGGGGAAAAGGCAAAGGAATCAATTTCCAAGTAGATGAAAGAGTAGAAATACAATCCAATCTCAAAATGTTCTTAAAAGTAGGCTTTTTTAAATTTGCAAAGCTAGAAAGAAAGGTTTCCATGCCGACATGCCGAAGATTAAATATCCTTTGGATATCTCCAGAAACGACAAAAGTTTGCATACTGACCCATAATATTCATCGTGGCTTTAAAGATGACTAGGAAATTATGGTTATTATGATTGAATATATACATAAATTTAATTCTAAATAAGAGCAGAGATCGGGTGAGGTGCAGAAGTCTTTACAGCCTAAATAATATTAGCCTCTGGAAAGCAGTTAAGTGCAGGAAAACAAATGGAAATGATTCATGTGAAAACAGCTTTCAAGTATTTTGAAACTGTGGATAAAGAAATTACCAAAAGTGAAAAGTTAAAGCGCTAAGAGTTTGCTCGCAGATAAAAGAGAACTCATGAATTATTAGAGAAGTTGCTGGAAGTGTTGCAATACGATTTGGGCTTTACAAATAAGTACATATATCAAAATTTAATCCAAGTGCAAAGAACGAAAAACCAGATAACCCCAAACGACAAAGAAAGCAGCTGTGAATTAGACACAAAAAAACAAAGAAAATTAAGAAACAAAGTCAAGTCCTTGACTGTAAAATACCCGGTAAACTCGAATGCTCGCGTAGCTCTCAAACTTAAAACAGCCATAACTGCGTTACATTTATGCAATATTGATTGGATTAAATGGGATTATTGGAAATTATACATCTGTGTCTGTGTGTCAAATTTTGTTAACCTAGCTGTTATGGTTTCTGAGATCTGGTTGTTCATACTGATCAAAAATATATTTATGTGGGACGTTCTTTGTCACACGGAACGACCAAAATTCACTTGGTTGGATTTTAATGGTCTTGAAACTTTTGTTATTTATTGCATTTTCGAATAGACTAAGTACATATGACAGCTCAAGATGGAAGGTGGACACAACAGAAGCAACAGCTTGTTAATAAAGAAAATGTACCTCCGATTTGATTGGAGTTGGACAAAAATTTTTGGTAGTCCAACATACTCTGGCTTTTGGAGTCTTTTAGATCTACACAGAAAAAAATATGTGGGCTTTCGAGTAAAAATGAATCCAAAAGTTCCATAATCTTGAAATTTCTGAAATCCAACACGAAATACTTGATTCAAGTTGGATTTTTTAGTTCCCTTTCGGCAAATATTTTGATTAGCGAGTCTCTATATAAATTGTTGACTGTGCAATCAACGGGTTTTGTCTATTTTAAATGCTCTATGTTTGCCATTTTATTCGCATATTGTGTTAGGCTAACAATAATATCCTAAATACATAAAAGAAAAAATTGTAGAACATGGGATATTTTTTCTGTGTAGGCATACTAGACAATATACTACCTTTGAACTCCACGCGAAACGGGTATAATAAAAGCCTCTTCAGAAGTTGAAAGTCAGTTGAGGAGCTACTGGAGGAGTAACGCATGTGGCAAAGGCGTTGCCTCGGAGCCAAAAAAGTCGCTCTTGGCGACAGACAGACAGACAGAAAGAGAGAGAGAGAGAGAGAGACAGATAATCAAACAGAAAGAGAGAGAGAGAGAGAGAGAGAGAGAGAGCAGACAAACAGACAGACAGACAGACAGTTAGTTAGTCAAGTTGGCCTATGAATCTCATTAATTTAGTCTTCTTGGCGAGGCAACTCTCAAAATCAAATGAGGCACGGCCTCAAAGTTAACGACGTCTCCGGCTGAAAGTGTTGTGGGACAAGACCGGAGTACTCCGTCCAGTTCTTTGGGGACCTTTTCTCATTTGCACATTGCTGCCCAGGGGCGTTCTGCACACACACGCACACTCTTTTCAGAACTGAATGTGTGTGTGTGAGTGTGTGTGTGTGTGTGTGTGTGTGTGTGTGTGTGTGACGACCCCTAGCTTGAGTTCAATGAACGACTGCGTCCCGTTGCAGCATCACTGACTTCAGTTTCAGTTTCGGCCGATACGTGAGAATAGTTGCCAGTTTTTTCTCACTCCCAACTCCGAATCCAACTGCACTCGGAAAAAAATGACTAAGTGTGTGCGTACTTTCATTAATATCGTTTTGTGCTTAACAGTATTAAATTGTTGTGTACTATTATTCTTGAATTAAGTATGAAACTATCTACTAAATTTGTATTTGTCGTGCTTGCGAATTATAATTCTCAACTGATTCTAGCCTCCCTGCATTTTTGCCAGTGTTATGTGCGTTGTTGTTATTATTAAATGGTATGTAATTTTGTTTTTTATACAATTAAACTAGTTTGTTACATGATTGAAACGAACTTAAATAGGAGAGAGTTTCTTACTAGAAACAAGTGTATTTTGGAATAAGTTTAAGATTTTTGTGTACTTAAACTATGCTTCGATCTTTTACAGACTTGAATTAATTTCAAAACGTACTTAAAGTATTTTTATAGTTCCGGTATTGCGAAAAGCGAATTTGAAATGAGATTTTTGTTTTCAGCTTTGATAATTCCAAAATTCAGTCAGCTTTTGAGATCGTTTGTACTTGAATATGCCCTGATTCAGTACGGAAATCTTGACATTTTTTCTGAGTGTGCCTACTCTTGGTTCCCGGTTGTCGGCTTCCGGCTCGACTTGAAGCTCAAGTTCCCGTCTCCCGTCTCCCGTCTAATGTCTAATGTCTGACATCTTTGTCTCTAAGGGAACTCTCGGCGTTCCACATGGCTGCGTTTTCGGTGTGCAGCGATTGCTCCGATTGCTGCTCGTTTATGGCCGCTGTCAAATTAATTGGCTTTTCCGGCTTTTGGGCGGCCTCCGTTTGCCTTCCCTGACAACTCATTTCCTCGATAGTCGAACTCGAACTCGCACTCACCCGCTCCCCCACACCCCCACGCCACCCTCTCCTGTTTTAGCCATGTTTATCGGGTTTCTTGAAATGCAGCCACGCATACGATGCGGATGCATTGGCTAAACAAACAAACAAACAAAGCAACAAACAAATGGCCAGCTTGAAGGCGGCCCAGTTTAGACTCAATATCCGGAAGTGCTTAAGTCCTGGCCAAAAACTTGATACTGACCATGACTGACAACGTGATGCTTGTTTGTTACCCCATCCCATAACAC
The DNA here is from genome assembly GCA_035043635.1 of Drosophila rellima. Taxonomy (NCBI): domain Eukaryota; kingdom Metazoa; phylum Arthropoda; class Insecta; order Diptera; family Drosophilidae; genus Drosophila; species Drosophila rellima. Next base: position 1,517,029 of record JAWNMV010000134.1, on the reverse strand, counting down.
CTCCCCACCCCCACTCCCTACTGCACTCCACCTCCTGGCAGCTTGACACTTGCTTTGATCGCTCCGATTCACAGCTTCAGACATTGGCCAGCGCACCGCCCTCCGCCCCCTTAACCCGCAATCCACTCAACCAAGCAAACAACCAACTAACCAGTCAACCATCCATCTGTCCATTCATCCATCTGTGCTGTCCTTCCATTCAAGCTCTTGAGCTATTTTTGGAATTTGCCGCGAGGCGCATTTTGATTGCTCGCCATCGTCGGCTGCCAATGAGTGAGTTTTTTCTTCGGTCTTGAGTGACATTGCGGCACTCAACTCTCTCTCTCTCTGTCTCGGTGTCTCTCTCGTTCCAAGCTCCATTCTCTTTGAGTTTGGGACGCATGCTGAGTTGTGGTGAGTTTCGTCCCGTGCCAAACCAGCCTAAAGCACTCAATTCACACTTGGCAGAGCTTTTCTCACACAGCTTTTACGATATGCCAGGTTTATCGTTTGGTTCTTTTCGTAAATTTCCCTTTTGTATTCAAATATCCCTACGATCTACGCTTATCCAATGTAGGATTTATGGTTATTATGGAGAATAGCCCAAGGGAAATGGTGGCGAACCCAGCTAAACGAAGCCATTTTTACGATATAAGCACGTAAGTAAACCAATAATTAGTTAAGTTAAGCACCTTCAAAAGCGGCGCCAGAAATGAATCAAATTTAAATTACACTTTTTTTAACAACTTGAAAGCTTTCAAATACGAAAAGTTTAAATTGAGATATTTAATAAGGGAGTTTTTTTTTACTGTAGAAATTGTGATAAGTAAAAGACAACTCATTCAGAATGCAATGGCAGTCTATAAGCTGAGCTTTCGCCATTTATTATGCTTTAATTAATTAATTCGCCGTTAATAAAAGTCGATTAATGTCCACAAAGGATACAAAGCTACAACAGCAGACAGCGAGGGGGAAGGATTCGAGGATCCCTCAATGTACGCCTGAATTTTCTCAGTCGACAATGCACTGTGCCTGGCACATGTGACAGCTTCATTAGCAGCTCATTGACTCTCACACACACTCAAATGTAAACACACACATATGTACACACACACACACACACACACACACAAACAAGCATACACATGCGTAGGTAAATGGTTAACTAATTGATTATAGACGTAAAAGATTCATAGTATACAAACGAAATCCCTTTGGCACATTACATGCAATATATATCGAGAACATATTTGAGTCCATCTTCCAGATGCATTCGCATCTTAAATATGAGCAGAGAGAGGGTGATGTGGTGTGGGGCGGGGAAGGGAAAGGGGTGGGCTATATCAATGCCACATGTTTTGGTTTGTGTTCAACAAGGTGCTTAATGTTGTCTCTTCACGGACTGTGACTCATTGATTCACCTGATTTATGTTGTGTTTGCTCAACAAACAGTTAAACAACTTTGAACTTTAGCTCGAAGCTTGAGACTGATCGACTGCTAAATACTCTGCTTATTCATAGAAATATTGTGCCATTTACAAATAGTCATTATTTTCACTATTGTAATAAACAAACAAGCTAATTACTACAAAAGCTTGTTTACAAGATAGAAATCACTGCGGACGGCAGTCCGCGCTAGTTGCGAAAGCATCACGAAGGGTGCGAAATGGAACAGGAAGAGTGGAAAATTCACAACGACTATCCGATCGGATTGAGTTATATACCAATCGAAAGATAAAGCTCTAACTAACAAAAGTGCATACCAAGACTATTGGAAGCTCACCTGGATCGTGAGATAAGCAGGTGTAAATGGGAGGGGCGAAATTTCGATGATTGTACAATTTATATTGAAGCAATAAGGTTTGTTGCCCTTTGTTTCGCATGAGAGCATAAATTGACAAAATATCGTATGTCAGGAAATTAAATTAATTTAGCATAAATGATGGATTGCTTTTGATTTTCTCAAAGTCAAACCAATTAAGAGCTGAGAGATCGTTTAAGCGAACGGGATATTAATAATAAGGCAAATATTTAAGTTCTTTTAAATCATTAAATCGACGAGAGCTCTTTATATGTATTATGTACAACTGTTCCCTAATATTTTGATCAATCAAAAATGTAGGTTAAATCAAGCCATTATTTGCTTATATTTAGTTTTCACTAGTTTCTATCACCTATGTATATTAATTGTATTAAGCCAAATAAAATGTAACAAATAACTTAAAATCTGATCTAAGACCAGCAACAAATGTTGCACTAATTCCTAACATTTGGAATACCCTTTGATTTTTAACTGATAGTTAATTTTTTTAATTTAAAATTCCAAATCTTTAATTTTATTTGTTTAAGTTTTTTATAAATTTGACTACTCTTTGAAATTTGTATTCGTGTAGTTGTGAAAAGTAAATAGTTCAAATTAAATACAGAATTCAGACTCAAATTGCTTTCGTCTCCAATCTCTTGAATTTTTTATTTATCTGACGGTTAGTTTTCCAACATTTGGAGGCGCCTCGAACACTTGGCAACCCTTTGGCCAATTTAAGCAGCAAGTGTGTCAGCTAGAAGCGGCCAGACAAACGCTAACCTTCAAATTCACATGTGTGTCTCACACTCTTCCTCCCGCTCTCTCCTTCTCTCTGTCTGTGTCTGTGTGTGTGCGTGTGTGTGTGTGTGTGTGTGTGGTCTGAACTTCCGTTGACAGCATTGCGATGTCCTGGCTGGCTCGTCCTTGCCTGAGCCGCTTAGGCAGGGCTACGTATCGTAGCATAATATTTTCCGATTGCCAGCTGACAACTGCTGCGGCTGGCAGTCGTGGTTTGCCGTCGCTTTTGTTTCTCTGCCCGGAAACGGAAGCGACACACACACACACACACACACACACTCGCTAATACCCTGACACACATACTACGGCCACTACGTGTGTCGGTTAATCATTTGTATTGGCATTTCACTAATAGCAACGACTGCGACCAAAATAATTGTCATTTTCATTTGCATTTGCATTTTCATTTGTTTTTTCTGTGCTACGCGATTAATTAACAGCTACCCATAATGGAATACAGTGTATACAAATCAAATAATCGTTATTGCAATTAAGACAGTTATACTTTTACAAAATATTATACAGTTATTTTCATATTAATTAAATCCAGTTTCTTCCTTACCAAGCAGATAAATTCTTTTAGTTTTCTCTTAATCTGTGAGGTGAAAATATATTCAAAAACTTATAAGCAGCATAAGACCCAAAACTTCGATTTCAGTTCCTTATTCATTTTTTAGTAAAAAACGAGCTTGGAATATACAGCTTCGTAAACTTGTAAACAGTCAAATTTTTCAACTCGATTGCTTGATTAAACGTCCGTCAAATTAAACCGTTTTATATATCATTTAGTGAAAACATATATAAGGAATTTTTTGACAGAATATGATTATATATTTATAACAAACGAATTTTTAAATGCTTAGAAATCAAAATTCAAAAATTATTTTGCATAAATATATTAAATTTCGAAATTGTTTAAAAGAGAGAGAAATTTCTGTTGAACTAGTCAAAAATAATTACAAGCTAAACAAAAAGAGAAAAAACAACTAAAACAATTCACATTAAATTGGTACACAGTTTTTGACATAACAATTTGAGTTGAAATAAAGAAATTGTTTTTTACTTGGTTTTTATTTTATTTATTTTTCTTATTTTTGAGCGAAATTCATTTGCAGTTCGTTTGGCTTTCTGTTTGCCCCTCCTTCCGCTCCTTCGTCTTGCTCTCGCTGCTGCGCTCTGCACAATTTCCATAACATCTTGTAGCAATTTAATTTGAAATATGCAAATTGGCACAAAAGTCTGCGACTACAGAAACTCGTGCTGCCTGCGTGTTAATAATGAATAACAAGATAAACATGATGAACAGGATAAACCATGCAGGGGGAGAAGAGGAAGAGTTCCTTTAAATGTACAGAGCCAAGCTTATCAAATTGCATCAGGACAAGTCCATAAATAAGCCAAAACAAAATGCGTGCTGTCTAAGATCTGATCGAGTTGTCTGTCATAGTCAGTGGGGACTGTGCCATTTGAAGCATTTAGCCACAGTCAAAAGCAAAAAAAACTTGACGCATTTCTGCGGTGTCAAAGAAGGTTTGAACGAGCGCTGGCAGGAGGGGGGTGGGGAGAGGGAGGCTTAAGGCTGTTCTAAGTGAAATATTAAGTGTGAACGGCAAGTCAAGTGGAAGTCGGCGGCAATGGCGACACACAAGTGCAAAACTTTTTCAATTATAAACGCTTTGAGATAAGCAAAGCAACAACAACCACAACAACAGCGGCCTTTGCCTTGAGTGTTTGCCCTTTTCGCTCCACCACCCACACACTAACACACACACACACACACACACGCATACATAAGCATACTCATAAACAAATAAGCGTAAAAGTCGTGTCGGAAAAAAGCATGAAAGAACGGCCACAACTTGACGCAGTTTATTATGTATAATATCATCTGTTTAATTGAATATTGTTGTTTACTCTTTATGCCACACACACAAACACAAGCAAGCATTTATGTATGTGTGTGTGTGTTTGTATATATGCCACACGCAGTGGCAAATAAGGTTTTACCCTTTATTTAATTGGCCCCAGTTCGTGAGGAACATAAATATGTGCACATATGTATGTATGTACATCATCAGCTGAGATACTATTTATTTATTAGACTAGATGAGCTGTAATACATACATACGACTACTAGATACTCTGCAAACCGAAAAAAACCAAAAATTAAAATACTTACAATCGAATTGAAGTAATGTTGCCTACACTTAAGAAGCTTAATCAATGAAAAATTATAATTTACTTAAAAAGATAATACAAAACATATTTTCGACAAATTTGACCTTTTTTCCGAAACTTGACCCACCAAAATTGCATTTGGAAAATACTTTCTTTTTCAAAAATATATTCGTGCTTTTTCCAATATAAAATTGTATTTTTATATCATTAATAGTGTTATTAACTAAAAAATCTATAATTATATTACATTCAAATAAAAAGAAGTTAAATAATTTTTATTTAAAAGTAATATTCTAAATATATTTTTATAATGCATATAATAGCATCCAGCTGTACTGCGAATTTTATCTTAATTTGCTTAAAAATAACCCTGAATAACAAAAAAAAAAAAATTGTCGAAATTTCTGCTCACTCAATGCAAAAGTCAGAAGTGATGCCTGGTAATCATTTCTTTTAACTTTGGTGATTTGAGCGGGGTCAGAGGGGATGGGATTGCAGCTGTCGTAGCAAAGCTTTAAAGTGGCATGTCATTCAGGGGTCACATTAGATGACATACAGGCACACACATACACACATTGATGCATATTGCATTATATTTGCACACGTACGAATAGAAAGTGCAGCACACACACACACATACGCACACATTCATATGTGCATTGTACGTTTCAATAAGCTCGTAATGCGTTGCAACAAATCAAGCAACAGGATGCAGAATGCCGGATGCAGTGCAGCATCGACCAAAGCAGCACGTACTCGCCTTTGCCGAGATGTGAGCTCTGAGAAATCTGTCATTTGAGAATGTACACAGTAAAAAACAATAAGGAATAATTCTAAATTTCAAATTCTCGATATTATTGTTAAATGAACACAACATGCGGATCAACTGGCAAACATTCAGCATTAAAATAGCCAAAACAAATCCTCAAAACATTTGAGTTGACAGCTACAAATTCTTCTAGAGCCACGATAATCAACTTTTGAAATCTTCTGGGATTAAATTTAGTTGTTGAAATGCCTGATTTCTTTTTTTTTGCCGTGTACAAATGTCAGTTTGTCGTCACCCCAAAAAGAAAATCGAATTACTTCGTTTCGGTCATGCCTGAACTTTCAGTGCTGACCGGAAATTCACATGTGAATTCTCATTTTGAATACCGGGTCGGCACATTAAGAATAGTTTCAATACAAAATACAAAAAGCATACCAAAAAAAAAAATAAGTATCCGTCATGTCGAATCTGAAGCCATGTAACAGCGGCAACAGCAGAAGCAACATGGCCAATAAACAAATGCCGCGTCCAATGTGTCCAACTGGGGAGACGAACAGTGCGAGCGGCAGCAGCAGCAGGAGCATCAGGGAGAGTGGCAATGGCAGTGGCAGTGTTATCGTTATCGATCACCTAACCGATCACAATAGTCTACGTGCAACCAGGTCACGCCCCCTGGCGCGACTGGATCGTCTGCTGCGCCGTTGGCTCCCCGGTTATAATTATTTGCGTGGAGCTATTGCCAATGGCAGCAGTAGCAGCAGCAGCACCATTGACAGGCCGGAAACGGATGCGCCGCTTAGGCCATCGCTGGCCGTTTCCGGTTCCTGTTCCGGTTCAGTTAACACACAAAGATCCGGACATGAGATATCTGCGATCTGCGTTGAACCAACGTTGCCAGTCCGAAAGCGAAAAGATGGCGAAGTTGTTTTGGATACGGGCATTGCCAAATCCGAGTTCTGCATGAAGTTGGAAAAGCTGCTGCGGGCCAAGTTAATTGTCAAGGATTAAAGGGCAGCTTGAACAACAACAAGAACAGAACGCTGAGAACCAGTGTTGACCAGTGTTGCAGTCGTTGTCATGGATTCCCCAATTTATTATTATTTCCGATGATCATAAGCCATAAATTGCAGTGAATAAAAATTGCAGATGTATAATTTTCAAGATGAAAAGAGCATAAAACGTAAATAAACCGCTTGTTTCTAATTCCCATATCGGTTCAATTTCGCAAAAAGCGAAAGTTCGCAACATGAAGATTCCTAAATAATTAAATTGGGGCTGTTCCTAAATCCACTTTCACTTGATGGTGAAAATCGAAATAGAAAGAAGTCGAGAATGCGCAAAACAAACGCCATTTCGCCCTCTTTTAATCGGCCCATTAATTCTCGCAACAGATTAGTTGATTTATGGCCATTTGGGCCAACAACAATGACCAACAATATTATTGTAATTATGTATTTATTATGACAATGCCCGCAGTAGCAACAAAGAATAAGAAAGCTTTAACGAGTATACACTGTTAAAGTGCTTGTATGGAAACAAAAAGAACGATATAAGAAATATATATATTTTGCTTAAAAAGTCTGAACGATCAAAAGACACATCATAAATAGTCTTGATTTACTTTAACATACCTTTTGGCTCGGATTAAATTAAAGACATATTGTATCGAATATAGTAATACTAACATGTTTAGGTAAATACGTGTATAATAAGTAAAGAATAAATTAGTAAATATATAAGTAATATAGGTAACTAAAATTTTTGTGATCTGTATTTCAATTTGAATTAATGGGTAGAAATGGAAACATAGTGAACGATTATAAGAGAAATCATTAGAATTGTTGAATGCCCATGGAATTGATAACTTAATCAATAGGATCCTGAAAGTGATGCAACGGATCCAAAAGGAAGTAAAACACACTACATTTTGTCGTAAGTAAGGGTATACGAATAGCCGCATCAAACGGGCCACAAAATATATATACTTATGTTTATGCTTTTGGTGGGCCAGCTTGTGATTTACGAGCATGTGTGTGGATCCATCGGTGCACAGACAGACGCGTGCAGCGTCAATATATCAATATGGAAGTATTAACCATATATCAATCAATCAGATGCAACACAAAGACTCGCACTAAAAGCTGTGTGTGGATGCGTGTCGAGCTTCCATTGGGATGGTGGCATTTATGGACTTGATTGAGAGGCGCGCTTAATTGAAGCGCTCATTAAAAATTAATTAGAAATAATTTCAGCAAGTGCGGTCGAAATTATGGACTCAAAAATTATTATAAATATATATACCACAAATAGGAATTCTCCAGCGCCAGTTGAATGGCTACGTAAATTGGCCGAAAATTAGTTGACAAAGGATCCCCAGCGATTTGGTCCCTTGTCAGTGACAAAGTTGTATAAAAGTTGTTAATCAGCCAAAAGCCAACAACAATTTAACGGTCTATAATTAAAAGAGGTAAAGAAGAAGCTGGAAACAACATAAAGAACCTCAAGTGCCACCGGGGAAATGGGACAGATCCCATCTTGAGTCCCAGTCCCAGTCCCAGTTTTATGTACCCGATTGAAGCCACTCAGCAAGTTGATTGTGCGGCAAATTGACAGGCATGGCAACCAGACGACAGAGGAGTGCAGCAATCTATCGATTTAGTCTCCATCAATTGTCAATGAGCGCAGTTAGCCCCTTGTACCGCACGCTTAACCCACTTCCCGTCTCAAATCTATTATCATAATGGTATATTTCAGAAATCTCTTATGCTAAAGTGAAAATAATACTTGTGACATTGTATTTGAATGCTTACCATTCAGCAGAGTAAGTATATATGTATATATATACATGCATATATATATATATATATATATATCAGAGAGATCTATGACCTGAACAAATAATGGCCAGTGAACAAACTGACAACAACATTACGCATACGCCCCAACGTACCGAGCCAGCCAACGTTGAGCCACAAAGCAACTCAACGCACAGCTCGTTAAGAGCCACTGTGTGTTGTTATGTATCTCTCTCTGTGTGTGTGTGTGTGAGTCTCTCTGAATTTGTGTGTGTGTGTGTGCGTGTGTGTGTGCTTGGGCCCGAAAATTGCTGGCTGAGCACCAGAGTGCTGCAACGGGTAGATTCGAGTTGAATTGTTCTCCGTGCCCTGCTTACGCTCAGTAGAGTGTACGATTTGTTACTTGTTGTGAATCGTTGACACAAACGGATCAGAAAAGGAGTAACAATCGATCACTACTCGAGTCATGACTCGAGTTACTCGTTTTTAAAATGTGCGCGACGGAGCGGGCAAGAGGGAGCAGAAGCAACATCGCTGAAGTCTACCTAACTATGTCGATCCAAATGTACGAGCAAATAAAAAGGTATACACTGAAAGAAATTATTGAGCAGCAGAATAATTATATTATAATAAACCACATTTTAAAAATCATAAAGTCCTCAAACCTACTTTATCATTTCACTCAGTGTACAAATTTCCGCGGCGCACACACAAATGCGCCTTTGCTATGTTGTTGTTGTTAATTTTTATGACGGTCATAAATGAAAAGGGTCGAAAATGCCTCGACCCGACTCGAGTCGTGTGTGCGACGTCGCTTGCCCCTACCCCGACAACCCCCTGCGTGCCTACCGCTGACAAACACACATTGCAATGTGAAGCATATTTGATTTATATTTTGAGCAATGTTTTAATTTAAAATGGCAATTCCACCTATATCTTCGCTGACTGGCTGATAAATATTTATAATTGATAGCTTGTTGCTCTTAAACTCATTTTATAAAAATTTTAATACCTAAGTACTAGAAAATAAAAATTTACATTTAATTTTAATAGGCTTAATTTATCGAATTTTTAGTTCCTTTTAATAAATTAAATAAAATATATAATATCTAAAATAACTCAAATACTAATATAAATTTATAAATCTTTATTTTATTAAATTAATTTCGTGTCACTCTTTTTATTTGGCTATAAATAAAATAAATCAAAGAGACAAATCAAAGTCAGACTGTCGCTTTCGATTTATACGAGCATGCGCGACTCAAACAAAACGAATCACACAAACGCATGATACAAACGCCTGACACAAACGCCTGACACAAACGCATGACACAAACGAATCACCCAAACGTATCACCCAAACGTATCACCCAATCGTATCACCCAATCGTATCACACAAACGTATCACACAAACGCACGCTCGCAGTGCCTATGCTTTACATTGCAATGTGTGTTTATCAGCGGTAGGCACGCAGGGGGTTGTCGGGGTAGGGGCAAGCGACGTCGCACACACGACTCGAGTCGGGTCCAGGCATTTTCGACCCTTTTCATTTATGACCGACATAAGAATTAACAACAACAACATAGCAAAGGCGCGGCTTGCGCCGCGGCAATTTGTACACTGAGTGAAACTATAAAGTAGGTTTGAGAACTTTATGATTTTAAAAAAGTGGTTTATTATAATAAATTATTCTGCTGCTCAATAATTTCTTTCAGTGTAGACCTTTTTTTTGCTCGCACATTTGGGTAGATCGACAGTTAGGTAGACTTCAGCGAGGTTGCTGCTGCTCTCTCTTGCCCGCTCCGTCGCGCACATTTTAAAATCGAGTAACTCGCATCATGATGCGAGTATTGATGCGATTTGTTACTCCTTTCTGATCCGTTTGTGTCAACGATTCACAACAAGTAACAAAACACAACGGTCACAAGTAGATATTCGAGTCTGAGCGAAAACTGTTTACTCGTTGCAGCTCTCTGCTGAGCACTTGACTTGCGTCGTTTACATGACCATTAATGTGACTTTTGCCAACGTAGCCCAGTTGCTGCATGTCCTTGCGGCCTCTGATGGCTGCTGAATGTGCGCCTTGTGACCAGTATGCTACAGCATCATCAGGAGAACACACACACAGAACATACACACACACTATTAAAGAGAGTCTCAAACACAAATAGAGTGACCCATTCAATAGAAGCTAGTGCGTTGCCGTTTGCTACATTCATTGATTGTGGCAACAAAACTGTTGCCTACTTTTCAGCATCCGTCCACTCAACATGCTAATATTTACACAACTGTATGACTGACTGTGTGCGTAAGTGTGTATGTGTGTGCATAACACAAGCACAAATACACACGCACAAACAAATGTATGGTAATTTATTTTGAAATTACGACAAATTGTTCAGTTTCAAAGAACACAACACTAAAGAGGTTTTCCACAATCAGCTGATGAGTTTGTTGTTATTGTAATATCAACAAAGCCTGGGATTAATCCCTCATGTTACACCAATTAACAGTTATATCTGTGGATAATTGAAAAAATTATGCATAAATAAACAATTTATATTCTTTTTATATATATTTTATATTTATTTTATTCGATTTGATTTGATTTGATTTCGTTTTCGATTTTGGATAAAATTTTACAATAAATTTGTAATTAATGTTATGCCATTTTGAGCAAAATACTTGTATTAGCTAAATAAATAAATATTGTATTTGAATTTCGGAAGTAGAGAATTTCTTAAGTAATTTATTAAGTCTTAGCCCAAAAGTGAAATACATATATGTATATAACGCTAAACTTGTGACCATTTTATTATTTCTGTTTTGTTTTGTTTAGGGTATCGTAAAAGCGCCACAAAAATGGGCAACAATTTTTGTTTTTTTTTGTCTTTTTTTATTTTGTTGCTTGTGTTTGGTGGGTGAATGCTTGTTGTTGTTCTTGTTGTTGTTATGTGGTGTCTGTTTCGTGGTTATATGTATGTAGGTATAGGCGTCTTTGATATGTTTATGTTTTGAGAAATCGATTTTATATGAGCTGAACAGCTTGTTTTTTCTTTTTTTCTTTGAGTTTATTAATTGCATTTAGTTAGAATATGTTGTATTTGTATAAGATATTATATTATGTATATTCAGAGATTATATTTATATACTCGATTAGATGTTCCTTTGATATCAATTTCAAGAGTGAGAAAAGTATAGAGTTTTTCATTGTAAATTGTTGTTAGTTATTATTAATAAATATAAATGGAATTATAATTAATTATTAGTATTATCATTATTAATATGTATATTTATTTATATATTATATATGTATGTATATGCTGTGGCGCGTTGCACATAAAGTAAATGTAATTATTTGATAAATTTTCGTTAATTAATCATTAATTATTAATCGCAATCCGTGTAGCTGTGCGTTCGTATGATAAACGTGAAATCGTCAACGTTATCGTTATCGTTATCAATAGAAATTTCAAGTGCCATTAATATTTGCAAAAATCGACATTCATCGACCAGTTCAATCATAGCTCAAGGAGACCGTCGACTTGGGCGTCGGCAACGGCGATGTGGTATTCTCCTCCTCATCATCGTTCTCTTGCGAATCCTCCGGCTCGCCAAGGGCGTGGACAAACTCATAGAAATCAATGCGTCCATCACCATCCACATCCACCTCCTTGATCATGTCCTCAACTGAGAAAACGATTAAAATGAAATTGATAACAGAATTACACTAAAAACTCACTGTCCTCCTCGTCAAGATCCTCGCCCAGACACTGGAGCACAGCACGCAAATCGGATGCGGTTATATAGCCACGATTGTGCTTGTCAAAGACACGAAAGGCATCCCTCAATTCGCGCTCCTCTTGATCCGCCGAGGAAAGACCCGATTTGTCCTCATACGTCATATTGGAGAGTATGTCGACAAACTCCTCAAAGCTTACATTGCCATCGCCTGCGGGAAGACAACAGGAAAAGGAAAAGAGCAAAAGAAGCAAAAGAAAAAGTAGAAGAAAAATAGAGGATTAAACTGGAATTGCACTTTTGGTTCGTCGCATTTTGTGGCACGCACCATCCACATCTATCTCCTGCAGCATCTCCTGGAGCTCCTCGACACGCGCGAATTGCCCGAGGGAGCGCATAACGGTGCCCAGCTCCTCCTTGGTGATGCAACCATCGCCATCCTTGTCGAACAGGCGAAATGCCTCGCGAAACTCTGCAACACAAGTCAAGGAATTCACACTCAGAAAAAACCTTCTTAAATTAATCCTTTTTCGTTCTAAAATTTTTAATGACCGTTTTTCATTGAATTTTCGTATGATAAGTGTTAATCGTTCTTGAAAGCATTAAAATAGGTTTAAAATTCACAAATTAATAAAAATAAATAAATTAATAAGACTGTTTAGTTCTTAAACATAAACAAGCTTTTTACTGGTAAAACAAGTTCTTAAAAGCTTAAATTCTTATATATTTTTGCGGTCGCTTGCTTATAATTCCCAATGAGTTCTTGGTTCTATGCTTCGACGGTCCCTGAGAAAATTTGATTATAAATAACAGGATAATTTCTGTAGTCAGTCTTCACTTACTTGAACAATAACTAAAAGCTTATAATAATCTCACTGTTGATTTTCACAATTTATAATCAAAAAAATTAAGTGTGTTTAGATCTTATTTATCAGAAACGTGCTTGACTTATCTGAACGCTCTTGACATTGTTTAGAATTTCGTATTTGGATCCAGCATTTTACTTGACTTATTTGCTCTCAGTGACTAGTGCATTAAATAATATGTTCAATGAACAAAAAAAAAGGGTAGTCTAGTTCAGTTGATTGCAGTCCCGAAAAACTGGCTAAATGTCCTTACTCACCGCGCATTTGACCCTTGGAGATGCAGCGACGCTTGTCCATTGAATCCGCATCCGTCTCACCGTGGCCAGCGTCCACGGCATAGGAGCTGGCCCGTTGCGAGAATTGACGTGTTTTCGTTTTTCGTTTATTGCGTAATGTGTCATTGGTAGAATCTCCAGTTCCAGCCCCAGATCCAGCTACCACTCCCATTCCGGCAGTAACTCCGGCCGAGCTACGAACGTTTAGTGCTGTTTTGACGGGAGCTCGTCTCATGGACATGGACTGTTGATACTCATCGTAGTCCTCCTCATCCGCGTCCGCATCTTCGTCCTCCTCCTCTCCCTCCTCCTCCTCATCGTAATCATCGGCCTCATCATCGTTGTATTGCTCATAGACAACCTGTTCACTGAGATTGCGCTGAGCATAGCTGACGCGAGTTGTTGATCCGCCTCCAGCTTCACAGGAGCTGGAATCCGTATCCGCATCGGAAGCTGCATGACTTCGTTGTTGTGTTGTCACTTTCTTGCGTTGTCTTTGTCGTCGTTGAGCTTGTTGTTGTTGTTTTCCCTGTGCTTGTGGCTCATTTGTGTGCTGTGGTTGCCCCGCCCCCGCCCCCGATCCCGATCCCGCCCCCTCCGCCAATTGCTGTTGCTGCTGCTGTTCATCGTCTGTGCCCGCCGTCGTCATCTGCTCCATGTCAGGCTCATCACCGCTCAGCGTTGTGTTTCTCGTCTGCCAATGACAAAAAGGAGAACAGATAGTGTCTAGTGCCATAAATTAAATTAAATTAATTCATCGAAAAATCGACAGTGTCTTAAACCATTTTGACAGTCAATTGAGTTAATTTACTGGATTTGCATGACATATTGACAGCTCTCTGGAGCTGGTTCATCGTAGTTCATATGCGGATTGATGTTCAGTTAATTATGACATGAGTTGATTAAATGTTAAAACTCGAGTTTTAAATTTTTTATTTTCCAAAAAGTTAAAGGTTCTCTTTTCGATATCTCGAGAAAAAACATAATTTTAACGAAATGTATTAAATTTGAATGCATAAAGAATTTGAAGTTTTTCTGATTTTTGTCCCAGCAACTTCGCAAAATGTATTCAAAAGTACGCGTGTATTTTGTATTCATGATACTGTACTTTTCAATTTGTTTGGAAAAACTCGATATATTTTGTTGTAGATTTTTACATTTTGATATTAATCTCGATTCACGATTTGGATTTACATCACTAGAAGGAAGACAAAGTCAATAAATAAATAACAAAAATGTTCACTAGCAATAAAAAAAGGCAGTTCTTAGAATGTCCTTAAGCCTTGAATATCCTGCTTACCATTAGCTGCCTCAGCTCGCGGGCAATGGTTGAACCAGTTAAAAACTTATTAACTGCCGTAAAAAGACGTTTTCCTTCCAATGTGGCGGCCTTGCTTGCAACTGCTTTTCGACTTTAATCCTTCCTTATCCTGCCGTCCTGCGATGTGCAATGAAAGTCGTGCAGTTTTTAGACAATTGTTGGACTTAAACCAAGCACGAAGGTTTCGCCGCACATTCAAATATCCTAATTAGACGCATTTGTATTCACACTGTAATAGAGAGAGATAAAGACAGACATAGTGAGAGAGAGAGAGAGAGAAAAATTTTATAATTAAACAATTTGTTCGCTGAATGCAATTCAATTGGCATCGTTCAATTGATGCGATGAATGGATCCGTATTAAATTGCCCTCGCACTTTGCATTCAAATTGGGTCGTTTCTAATTTCGATGCCGAGCTACGTGCCCTCATGTGGTTGACAATTCCGGGTAGCTTCGGGGTTACACAGAGGAACCACCACACATCCACTCATACATTCACCTGTCAGCTAATCAGCAGCCAGTCATCATGCTAATTCGGTGAGTCCCCCTGCTTTCCTCTGCCTTTCAAATGCGAGACACGTTTTGGGCGGCAGTTTCAGAATGTCGTGAATGCAATGAGGATATGGACATCAATTGGTTATCTGGTTATCTGGCCTGCTTTAGGTCAGCTAATTTTACAGCTCAATGCTTTTTTTGGTCTCTTCATACATCCATGATCATTTTACAAATTCATAATCAGCATGTGAATAATTCCGAATAGTAAAAAAAGCTGCATTGTAGCTATTTCTTTATTTTTAAAATGTGTGTGACCTCAATGGTTACTTTAAAATATTACTGTCGAAGTTTAAAGCATAGATAGAATTTGCTTAAAACGTATAACAATATCTATTTACAATACTATTCTGAAGTGTGCGTCCTCCATGGTCACTTTATTACTTTAAATCAATTTTAGTCTCTATAAATAACAGCATTGTAAGAATCAC
Organism: Drosophila rellima; assembly: GCA_035043635.1. NCBI lineage: Eukaryota > Metazoa > Arthropoda > Insecta > Diptera > Drosophilidae > Drosophila > Drosophila rellima. The sequence goes on along the minus strand of JAWNMV010000134.1, from coordinate 1,501,518 downwards.
AAAATGAGTGTTTGTTTCGAGAAATAATTGAATATGCATGGTCACTTTATTGGCTAGAAATTGATAATTTAGTTACGTGGATTTCTTGCTGACTCCTTGACTGGGGAGTGCATGGATAGAATCAACACGCGAATGATGATGATCTCTCTTGCCGTACTGTGCATCCTCGAATCATCCAACAAGTTGTTTTTCTTTTGGCGATAATCTTTAGCTACATGATAAGTCTTGGCTGCTTAGACAATGACTTGACACGTTCTGTTAATGTGTTTAATCTACGTGACACGAAAGTGTATCCCCTCGAGACACTCACACACCCACAAGCACACGGACTCTGTCTCTTCTGGTTGTCAACGGTTGAACAGGGCGTATGTGTAATATGCCAAGACTGACAGCCAACAAGCAGCCATAAATGTTGGCATGCTGATTGTGATTGATGTGCTGGCAGACAGGACAAGTCAGAGACTGAGACTTAAGAATGAAATTCAGGGCTCAGCAGGCTGAGACTGAATGCTTTCGTGTGCTTTGTTTGCATGTTTGTTTTCCATTTGTCAGCAACTAGTTAAGCATTCAAAACAATTCATTTCCACATACATTTTTTTCATTTTTATATATTTTTTTTTTTATTGTATATATTCGTATCTCTTATTAATTTGTGGCCATGGATCCTCATGCATCCATGAATGAGATGGACAAAAGTCGAAATGTCAAAATGCTTATCGATAAGTTCGAGCGCATGGGCATGCGGAAAGCTCACATTTCCCGAGCGCCAACGGATTGGAATCTAAAGGGCATAACCGGTCGAGTTGCTGACATCATCGCCAAGTTCGAGCATAATATATTTCCCTATCGTATTGGTAATGTCGCAATTAGAGGGAATCAATCCACAGATTGCTGGGCGGCCGTGCTTAAGGAGAAAATGCTCCGACATGTTCGTCAGCAGATCGAGGCTAATTACAATGATAAGCTAGATGATCAAGAGCTCTTGCAGATCGACAATTATGTTGAGAGTATAGAGGTGCTGTCACAGCAAGATCAACAACAAGTCAAACCAACAGAAGCCTCGAGTTCTCAAGAATTGCGACACGTTCCTAGCTTTAATGGGTTTAGTTTGCGTAATTATACAAAATATTTCACTCAACTCTTTCCTTAACAATTCATTACTTTCCTATCTCTCTCTCTCTCTCCCTCCCTCTCTCGACAGATAGCAAGGACCTGTCGATTGTGCGGTCAAGCAATAGTTGCACTTGGTAGATTGGCAGTCGATGCTTGAGATTAGCCCATTTTTCAGATTTCCCCAAGGAACGAACCAGTTGAAACTTCCCTCTCAAATATTCAACCGAATAAATAAAATTCAAGTACTTAGTTGAAAAAAATATGTTTATCCATAGTCTTAATTGAGATGGATGAAAAAATAGCAATAAAAGAGATAATAATACTTTCAAATAAATGTGCAAACGTAGCAAGAATATTAAAATAAATTCGAGCTCAATACGAGGTGACTGAATGGAATTTTAGCAGCAGTAAGTATACTTTGTGAAAAGAGGAATGCACTAAGCATATATCCCATAATAAGCAGAACTAAAAGCAGGAATGCCGACCAGCAGATACCCGAACAAGTAACCGTTTTGCACGAACCGGTTTCTTAACGGTTATTTCGGTTGGAATAATTTCGGTTTTTGGGTTTCGGTGTAGCGGTTACGGTTTTAGTCACATTTGTCAATAATAAAATGAACAATTCTAATTTATAAACATGAATTTATTCTTAGTATTATTTAATGTTGAGTTTAGCTAACAATAAAGAATTATGATTTTTGGAACTTAAGAGAACGTTTATCGCTAAAAGTATTTTAAAAGAAAAAATCCAAAAACAGAGTGACTTGCAAAAACAAAAAACAGAATTGAAAGAGATATTTCACCAAGTCTGTTCCATTAATCTGACAAGCAACAGATTTTATAAGCTAAAATTTGTATTAAATTTTAAACATATGTACATAGAGCTAATGAAGCGTAGATAAGTCGCAGATGTCTCCTAGAGGTAAATACCCCATTTAGTTAAATATGTGCAGGGTATACCAAATGGATAGACGAAAATGAATCGAACAAGCATTGCATGAATTGCAACGCAATCCATGGAGCTTAAAAAATTGCCAAAAGAAAAAGTAAAGTAGCAAAAGAGAGAATGAGATTTAAAAGATATTCCAATCTTTCGGGCCGTTTGGAAATTTTTTTTTGAGGGAAGGGCGAAGGTTAAATTGCATTTTAATTGGTTGTGCGCACAATTTGCAGCATATTTCATTTGGCTAACATTTTTGGCACCTCGCTAAAGGATACCACAGGACATCATCATCATGTTCATCGAGTGGAGTAGCATCTGGTGATGCTGATGCTGATGCAGGTCGACTGCAACCTCGGGTCTGGTCGCACAATAAAATGCCTCCGTGCATCCAAAAAAAAAAACAAAAACAAAAACGGAAGGAAGGATGTGACATGAAAATGGCCCACATGCAGCTGCTGGCCCAGCTGGTTGCTGGCGAAACCGAACCGCAAAATAAATGGCCCAAAGGAAGTGCCAAGGCGAAAGCGAGAGTGGGGTAGATCAAGGACGAGGCCAGATGGATAGTCAGGCGGCATTTCCGTTCACAAATCGTTAGCCAAGGAAATTGTATGTACTGAAAAAAATATGGTTTCAAAATTCAAGCATAAAAGTCTTGATTTTTAAATGAACACATTATGCGGATAAAATGGCAACTGCTCATCATCACATCATCACAAAAAATGTTGTAGGCCCCGATAATCAATGAACTATTTCGTAATTGGTTTAAGAAAATCGGGGATCACCAAAGATACTGACACCGCAACGGAATAATTTAATCCCGGACTTCCGGACTTTTTTCTATGTATGTACACATTTTGTCTTGCTCTCTCTGTTGCACTCATTTGTGGTAAATGCGGATAAAGGATGCAGGAAATAGGATGATGTGAATTATGATGATGGATTTACATAGCAGCAGACATAAATAATTATCATGCTGGCCGTTAGCTTGGCCATAAAACCGTTAAAACCATGACATCAAACCTCAACTCTCATTCTGGGGGTGCTTTGCATTTAGTGCGTTGATTTCCGGCCATTAAATCATTATCGTCAGCAGCATCATCATCATCGTTGACACTGTACAGTAACTTTTTACTCAGCCTGCAATTCCAATTAGCATTTCACACCCGCCCTCTCACACATACACACACACACACACCTTCAGTAAATTTTATGACAACATTACCAAAAACAACAAAAATTTCAACTCTGTTGTCGCAGCACATTCAACTCCCCCCCCCCCCCCCTCAAAAGTTGTCAACCAACTGACATGAAATAAATGAAGACATCGCTGACATGCCAATCCCCCCTCCCCACACCGCCCTTTTAGCCCCACCCATTGCCGCCTTCACTGTCAGTCCCTTTTCGCTTAATGCGCTTTGCATAACTTTGTCAGGCGGCAGTTGATTTGTTTATTAGCAGCAACTCAGAAACTGAAGGCTGCATGCAGCCTGAAGCTAAAAGTTGCAAGTTTCAAGTGGCAAGTAGCACGTGCCAAAGTGGAAAGTGGCAAGTTGATACTGGTTAAAACCAGCTGCAACATCTGCTGATGCTCAACTTTAACTGATGAGCATTTGATAAATGAAATGAAGTTGATGTGCAAACTTTCGAATCGATATGAACAGGCTACAAACAGCTTCAACTCCAGTTAATGCCGCAGCATCAGTTGCAGAATTTTAAAGCTATTGCTTGCAACATGAGTTTCAATTAGTGAATTAAATCCAAATTATGGATCGAGCTTTAAGTTCAAAACAAAAATAGAGTTGTCGATATTTCATCTTAAACAATGCTCGAATTAAAGTAATTGAAAATTGTAGATCATTCAACAAAGCTCTGTCGTTCATCAAAAATTGAACGACTGAAGTTAAAGTCAGCTAATAAACTACGATGAATAAACTTCAGTAATAATCAATTTAACTTAATTATATCGTCAAAACAATTATCGTTAAAGTACTTTAAAATTGCTTTCGCGAAAATCAAGCTGTAGATTTTTCAATGAATCACCAGCTTCAAATGTAAAAAAATAGTCGGAAACTCTTTAATTTGGTTGCCACAAAAGTGAAATTCACAGTGCCTGCAGGACACGCCCACAATGAGTGTGCCCACATGCCCCTTTATGTGCCATGTCGAATGAGGTTGACCACAGAATTCGGCACAAACCGCATGAATGTCGCTTGAACCAGCGTAAAACCTAGCATTAAAAAGCCGCAACTGTTTTTGGCTCCCAATTTATTGTTTAATTTGAATTGTTGAGGCTGCGGGGGCGGAGTAGGAGGCATGACCATAAAGTAGTAAATCAGTTGGATTTTTGCAGTTGCAGCATTTGTAGGTCCCATTTCCGATATAGCCTGCTTGCTGTCCAACTTTGCGTATACGTAATACGCGAGCTGTAGCCACAGCGAGAATGTGTAGCCCGCCTAGGAAATGGCAGAGACTTCGAGGGGGAAAAGAGACAGAGAGGGAGAGAAGACTTTGAATGGCATAAAACCAGAATGCAAATATGAACGCAGAAAAGTTTACGCATTTCCAACGCATAAATCACACAAAAAACAAACAGAAACAAAACACAAATACGAATATACATTTAAAATACAAAATACAAATACAAAATGTGTGTTCCACAACTTTTTGGGGCACACCCCCTATACACATGCACCCATTTTCAGTGAGCAACACGTAAATTTTGGGGCATAAAATTTTAACAACTCTAGCGAAACACAAAACAAAGCCATGCAAATAAAACAATGCCCAAATACTCATGAGTGTGTTGGTCTGTCTTCCATTCTCTCGCTTCCCATCTCTCTGTCTCTTTCTTTCTCTCTCTCGCTCTCTCTCTCTCTCTCTCTCACTTTCTTTCTGTGTGTGCTTTCGGACTTCTTAGTTGACTAAGGACAGCGAACAGTTCCATTGGAAAGACTCAAGGACTCATAAAAAATTTAGAAAATTATAATAAACTATGAAATTAACATTTCCCAACAAAAAGCCACAACTGTCTAAATCCAAACTGTGAACCGAGTTTTAAATCGACATATTCGTTTGAGTCGTCGATCAATAAAAAAAAAATTTTTAAATGCAGATTTAACTTGACAATCCGCAAGGAAAATGGAAATTTGAAGAATTTCCAACTGATTGATTTTTCCAACATTTTCACATTTGGCGGGAAACATGTTTTTGAACTCAATTTCTTTTGACCATTCCATTCCATGTAATTCACCAGTCTTTCTAACGGCTAGCCCACATAAATCGACACCTATTGAATAGAAACAGAATAGATAATAATTGTAAGTGAAAGTGTAAGAGTGTGTTTGTGTTGCAAACGTCTTTTATCCAGTTAATTAAAGGCAAATGCAGCCAGACAGAAATGACGAGTTCTACATTCATCTGTTTGTGACATCGAATAACTCGATGATAGTTTCTAAAAGAGTGGGTCAAAGAGATTGGTAGAGGGAACAGCGGAACGGGGGTAATTGGTCATCATTGAAATTCCAATTAATAATATTCAATATGCAAATTATAAATAGCAAATGTGTGTGCATACAGGATTTAAGGTCAACAATGTTTGCCATATTATTTGTAGATGTATCTCTGTTTGTATCTATGCACAGTATCTGAATTTATATGTTTAGTTGAATCTGCACCTAAAAATATTTGTGTTTGATCTAAATTTGTAGATCTCTTACTCTATGATATAATATTTATATATTATTTGAAATACACAACTATCTACTAAGCATTAAATGTATCTAAGCCTGAAGTATATGTGTTTCCAGCTGTAGCTGTATGAATATCCCGTTAGGCATCTATTAATAATCTTTATTTGTATCTGTATTGCAAGAAATCTATTCCTATCATGAAATCCATCTTTATTTGTGTTTTGTATGCAGTGTCAGTAAATCATAAGTTATTTGAAAGAAAGAAAAGACAAGAAAAGAGAGGAAACTCTTGGCAGTCAGGGTACATATCTGCAAGCTTTTAGCCAAAGAAAATTTCTTTCAACTTGAACACACAAACAATTAGGAAAAGTTGGACAAGTTGTGACCAAGAAAATGCGAGCGGGACTTTGCGAGCGAGTTGAATGCGCAATGTGAAATCAGCAGTCACATTCTGAATTCTTTCGTTGAGCTTTGAAAAAGGAAGAAGGAAGACTTGACTGGGCAGAGATCTTGCAATTTATTGTCAGTGTTGAAGGGAAGCGTAAATTTGCAGAGCCAATTTAGAGAGAAAGTAAAGGCCTGTCCTTTTTGTTGATAGTCGAACAGTTAACAGTTCTTGTGATATGCATTCAACACTTTCGACCTCCATTGCGAAATCCAGCCTCATTCGACTTCCATCGCCTGTTCGGAAGTCTTGCGCTTATATGTGATAGTTTGAGCCACACGACGTCCATTGATTAACAACGTGAGAACTTTGGCAACTTTCTTAGCTGGTTTCTCTACCTGTACGGTCATTTTGGAAACCACATTCTCTGCATGAACTGTGGAAGGCACGACTGAATCTCCACCACATATGGTCAGCTGTTCAAACATCTGAATCAGCTGACGCACATTGCTGGAACGCGTTACAGCACTTTTCTCGTCATTTGCCTTGGACATAATAACACTTGAAATTTGGGAAGCACAACAAGGAATTGTATACTGATCCAAATACTAAACAGATATATCTATAAGAAATTTTGAAAATGCATTCGACTAAAACTCAAAATATATTTTAAAAAAAAATGAAAACAAAAAATATTACAACTTTACTCCGCAGAGCGCAATTTATTGCAACGTGAAAACAAATATAAAACATTAAAACAACAGTCTAAAACAAGGACTACAAACGATTCGACGCCTGCGTTGTTTAAATTTTTAATAATTACTTAGAATTCTTTTTTAAAAAAAATATAAATTTGAAGGTAGCACCATTAGTTCTGTTTTTTTTTTAGTAATTGTCCTTTTTTGCACAGATATGTATATAAAATGAAAACTCGCTTTTAAAATCCTTAAATCTTAATTCGTACTTTGATTCATTTTTTGGTGCTCTCAAGAAACGCAACTTTGCTTTTAATATGAATGAGCTAAATGAACGAAAATTATGTAAAATTATTAAAAACTAGTGGGCGGTGCTACAGTCGAGCATACTCGACTGTCGGAGACCCCGTACTTTCTATGGATAAGCAATTCCTGATAAAAAGAAAATAATACAAATCTGTAAATATATAAAACATTGTATCAGGAGGTATAAGACAATATGAAATTTCTAATCTGCTAGTCTGATTGTGGTATCTCCAGAAACAACAAAAATTTGCCTAGATGCATATTCTGTTAGTTTGGTTGAGCTATCTCAATACACAAAAAAGTTTTTCATACTAAAGCTTGATTTTCGACTGATTGTTCCTATGGCAGCTATGTGATATAGCCGACCGATTTCAACCAAACTTAGTCAGAGTCTATTAAATCACCCCAGATGCATATTCTGTTGAATTGGTTGAGATATCTCAATAAACAAAAAAGTTTTTCATACTAATGCTTGATTTTCGACTAATTGTTCCTATGGCAGCTATATGATATAGCGGACTGATTTCAACTAAACCTAGTCGGAATGTATAGAACTATCTTGTATGCATATTCTGTTAGATTGATTGAGATATCCTTTAAATTGTCGTTTAAAATAAGATATTTCTAATTTGTGGGCGTTAAAGTGGGCGTGGCCAAAATAGAAAACAAACTTGATCTGCTTGCAATATAGACGGACCTACATACCAAGTTTGAAGGCTCTAGCTCTTATAGTCTCTGAGATCTAGGCGCTCTTACAGACGGACGGACAGACAGACAGACGGACAGACGGACATGGCTATATCGTCTCGGCTGTTGATGCTGATCAAGAATATATACACTTTATGGGGTCTGCCACGCCTCCTTCTGCCTGTTACGCACATTTTTTTTTATGACAAAGTTAATAGACCCCTGTACTTTTCTTAAGTACGGGGTCTAAAAAGAAATACACAAATTTATACTCGCTCTTCATTTATTGAAAACCAACTTTTTACTGGAATTCACAATGGCTTTTCACAGATATTTTTCCATTTGTTTCACAAATTCGAGGGCGCGAAAGCAATTGTAAATAATCTAATAAATAGTTTGAAATTAATGTGGAATATTTATATCCACTTCATTTAAAGCAATCAATTATAAATGTGTAACAATAAAAAACTCAATGCGATTAAATTGAAATGTCAGTCAGCTCTTTTATGGGTCGTAAATGCTTCATATGTGGAGTGGAATTTGAAATTAAATTTCGAAAACTGCTTTACATAAATTTGCCTAAATTACAGACTGTCACTATGCTTAAAAGAAAAAAGGTCGTTCGTCAATTGGAAAGTAAAGTAACGTAATTAACAACATCAGTTAAACTCACAGTCAACTGCACTATGGAAACAGATGGATCCCTTGAATACCATCACAAGCAAAGACGCACTAAGGTTCATAAGGATACTGATGGGAAACCTCCTTGATTACGATTGTAGATGGAAAGAGAAACAATTTCTTTGAATCTGTCAGTTTTTCAGCTAGACTATCGGACAGACTATCTGACTATTTTAAACAGGTTTAATACCTTTCTTATTGCCCAGACACTCAACAATTACATCAGTTCACACTTACTACAAAAAGTTTATGTACAGTCGGGAAATTCTTCTCTGTCTCTCTATTTAGCAGATAAGCGGCCGGCATGAATTTATAATAAATTACACTTAAAGTTAACTAAATGGTGCCAACAAATGGCGAATTATGTGAAGAGGCTCTCGAGAGGGGGGCCGGAGGGTTGGAGAGGAAGTCAGAAACATTAATACACATACGTTGCTTAAAGGGCCTACAACAACAACGTTAGTCTGCAAAGGAAAACTAAAAAAGTAAAAAAAAAAATAATTTCAAAACTTTTCAGCATTTCGGAGAGACATGCTCGACTTGAACACGTCCTACAAAACCTGGAGATTTAAAAAACTTATTGAGAGTTGGTTGCGTTAAGCTTATAAGTAGACATATATTCTATACTATTTGATACCTTCCTTAAATATGTTTCTAAATAAACAAATCATGTATAACCCTGCCAATTATAATTTGTTGCTAAAACACGGTGGTAGGGTCATCTTTAAAAAAACTTTATTAATAAGCTTTTCGTCTTGTTATTGAAATAAAGACTTATATGAATATATTCAATAAAGTAAATCTATCAATGTATTTAATTTACAGGGCATATTTGTATTATTTATTTAAGCATTTTTAAACTCGGATAATTCCCCCTTACATATGATAGATGATTAGCGATCTAAATTAAAACTAGATAAAATTTCTTTAAAAACACACATATACCCGTTGCCCTATTTTGCTACGGGGTATACGGTAAAGGGAACCCATCAAAACTTTGTCGCTCTCTCTGAGCTGACTTTACATATGTTAGGATTTACATACATAAATGTGTATATATATGTATATTCTATATGTGGTTGTGTATGAGTATGAGTGGGTGTCATATGTGTGTGTGTGTGTGTGTTAACATTTTGTGCCTGCTTTCCCTTTATGGTAGATATGTGCTGCTTTTAAGCCTTTTATTTGTTGACGTCACAGTGGAGCCTCTTCTTTACCCGTCAGATACCTAAACACATATGCATATACACTAACACACTCACACACACATATACACACACACAAACACGTACAGAAAGAGAGGAAGACTTCTTTGGATTTGCATTTTCCGCGCCTCATCTATTTTACGTATTCATCGCCTTATTTGCATGCGTTTTATTCTCGGCTCGTTATTTGTTGTGCACACATTTCAAGACAGAACAAAGTTATGTCCTTTTTAGTCCTTCTCCTCCTGCCTTTTCATGCTTCCGTCTTCGTTATCCTTGTTCTTTATTATTACACTTACACACTGACAGGCTTTTGGCAAGTGGATTTATCGCGTCACATCGCATAAACCAGCAGGAACAGAATGAATACTCGCACTTGAATGTTTGCAAATGCTCGTGAGTGGCTTATTTTGATGTTGACATTTATGTGCACTTGTTGGACGAACCCCCTAGAGGAGCCCATTGGGATCAAGCGGGAGAACTGTTACTTGTTGGCTTACTTCTTAGCTTACAAAAGAGAGTATCTATCTGGAGTATCTTTGGATTTCGATCTATTGTTAACTAGTCTTGAATCAATCTTCCGAATCATTTGAAAAAGTATCTATTGAAAACAATTGCAAATCCATTTTATTCTGAATTTACTGGTCTGAAATCAATTGGCAATTTGAAAAACAAATTCATAAATATCTGAGCATTATTTTTTTAATGAAAGAGCTGTATCTATAATTAACCCCTTTTACTAGGTATGTGAAAAGAATATGAACTAGCAGTAGTACTTTAAACTAATTAGTATATGTTACATCCAGAAAAGTTTAGGGAAAAATAAAGTGATGAAATTGAAGAGAGGTCAATGTTTCGCACCCTCCTTTTGAAGACGTCTGCTGTAGGTGATTGAGACCACCTTAAGGGAGTCCATGAATCGACCTATGCACTGAAACAGACAACGCTCCTCGGATCTGATCAGCGATACTCCCGGCTTTTCGATGCATTTCTTAAAGCAGTTCGTAGTTATCTTTCCGAGCATGTGCTGAGCATTGGCCAAAGCAATCTGTTGACGCATTTTGTGAAGCGTCTCTTCACGTTTATCATGGGCCACATTATGTGCCATTACATTTCCTCTTCGTTTTTCTTTTCTTCTTTCTATGTCCCTCCCTCTATGTCAATGTCTTTGTCTACCTGCAAAAAGTTCTGTGTACCTTTTTTTTCCCCTTTTTGCTTCCAGATACAAATATTTCTATTTGTTGTGTATATTTTTTTTAAATTCTCAGTGTAAAAAATCAAATCAAACTCAAAAATCAGTTTGGTTTAAAAGTCTCCGAGTATATATGAAAATATTAAATAAAATCTTAAGAAATAGCCTTGTTACTTACTCTTGTTTAAGAACATTGAGAATAAAAAATCGGACAACATAATATCAATGGCTCTTCATCATTGGTTTATGCACCTTCGGCATTCTTTCCTAGCTTTATTCATCTCTTGTACCCTCATTTTCTTTATACCCTGTGCCCATTGAAAATGGTCAATAATGGTATCATGGTTTTATGTATAACAGGCAGAAGGAAACATCTCCGACCCTATAAAGTGTATATATTCTTGATCAGTGTCAACAGCCGAGTCGATTGAGCAATCTCCGTCTGTCTGTCTCTCCGTTTGTTTGAACGCGTCGATCTCAGAGACTATAAGAGCTAGAGACTTGAAACTTGGTATGTAGGTTCCTCTTTAGCCGCAGATCAAGTTTGTTTCAAAATTAGGGTCGGACCACTAAATCAAATAGCTGCCATAGGAACGATCAGTCTAAAACCAAGTTTTAGTACGAAAAACTTTTTTGTTGAATGAGATATCTCAACCAAACTGACAGACTAAGCATATGGGATGGTCCCATACATCCTGACCAAACTTGGCTAAAATCGGACCACTATATCATATATCTGCCATAGGAACGATCAGTATAAAATCAAGTTTTAGTTCTAAAAACTTTTTTGTTGTTTGAGATATCTCTACCTTTTGAAAATGTATCAATATTTGACAGATGTATTCAAATTAAAAGCATACCATGTACTACAAATAAGGGAACATTTTGCAGTTTTTGGCATAAATCTTAAAGAAATTAATCGAAATTTAGTGCAAAAGTACTTTTTTACCCTAATTGTATCACCTAAAGTCGATTTAAGGAATAAATTTAAGATTTAAAATTTTTGAAAATTCTCGAAAAATGTAAAATTTCCGAAAAAAAATAATTTTTCAAAATCATCAAATTTTGATACCAAATCAATATTTGTGTAATTAAATGGTCAAAAAATGGTCGAGCACACTCGACTCGAGCAAAGGGAGCGGGGGTAGGCGAGCGTGGTCATCTTATAACATGCCTTCAACTTTATATTTACGATAAAGAACAAATTCAATTATCTTCCTAAGTTACTGACTAACGGGAACCCGGGTTTAGAGCGTAGCAGCAATAACTGAAATGCCTTTCACTCTCTCAGCACTCAGTTGACGGAGTTAACCCTGTTATTCTCTCTTTATTCAAATTCCAGCCAATGTCAATCACTTCTTATGCATGCAAATCTCAAAAGCCCAAAGTGCAGTCATTTACACACGGCCCTCGAAGTCGCTACGGAGTTTATACCCTCTCCTCAGACACACACAATTCTTAACAAAGTATGTACAAAGTATGTATGTATAGTATAATAATAACAATAAAGTTAGTTTTGAGAACTTTTTCATAATCGGAAGGTTTGCCAAATACACCAAGTACTAAGTAAACCAATTACTAAATAAAAAAATAATTGAAATTAAATAATCATTTGCAAATCTTTCAAATGGAGTCACTTACTAAAATAAAAATGATGTTGCTAATTGAATACGTGTTAATAATTTAAAACAAATTAATTCATTAATAATTTAATTTAATACTTTTGATAAAATTTGGGTTAAACTCAAATGAACTATCGTAGCTTAGAGTTTTTCTTCGGTTGAGATTGATCCAAAGATTAAATACAGCAGTACGTAATGAATAATACTTTAGATAAAGAGTATAGCTTGGTCGACACTTTTTATGAAATTTGAGCTTTTCTTGATGCAGACATACATATGTACAACGGACAGGAAATTTTCATTTCCCAATCGTCGCTGACAACTGACAACTTGATTTGCCATTGCTTTTCTAGCTCACTGATGAATACCTCCATGGGGTGTAAAAGTCAGAAGAAGCAATATTATTACTTGTTACATTGACAGATATTACCCCGACGAGTCAGTGAATGAGCGAGTATTGTTGTTCAACAACAATTGACTTTTGAACTACCATTCAAATTCTTAGGCACACAATCTGTCACACTGATGGCTTCTTGGTCTAATCGATTGTGTTGGATTATAATCATACAGACCTTCTCTGGATTCTATTTTGAACAAGCAAAAATGCTGCCATCGAAAGCGCTCGACTACGAGATACCCTGCGGACTAGTCAGAAATAAATATAAAAAGATATATATATTGCCTGTAGATTTATTATTATTAATACAAGAACATACTCGTATTTTTACATGTGCTTTATAAGGTCTGAGTCGCAGTTTTCTGAAAGTTAAAAAAATACAACAATGCGCATAGCACATTTGGGGTGAGGATTCACATGGAATTCGAAAAACGCCAGAAATTCTATCGAGTTGCCTGTGTTTGTCTTTCACATTACATTGATGTTGAGATTTTTAATAGATAAACATATTAAAGGGTTTGGTTGCTGGCCGGGTTTGGGGTTTATGGGTTTGTTAGTTGAAATTTGTCGATGATTCAGACAAAAACATATAGATAAATATTAGGGTACAAAACCAACAGGAATATCGTCCAAGGGTATGACACCTTTTGTATTCAAAATATTAAAAACGTTTTATTTACATATTTTAAATATTATGCACATTTTATCTTAGTAAAGTTCAATGTAGTTAATACCAGTTAACGCTTTTCGGTTTGGTTACGGTTGGAATCCCTGATAAATATCATAAACAAAGACATTAAATCCGTTTATCGATTACATATAAAGCACTAATCGATACTGTTAACTGACTAAAGAGTTAAAATCTGGCCACACCCTCTACAACAATTTGGGTCAGAATAATCTTCTCCTTCCTGTTCGATTCCCCGTTTTTTCCCCATAATCCTTGCTACTGAACTGCAGCGGGGTTGCTGAGTGGTACAGGGTCGGGTCTTCGTTAGCCACTTGGATTACACTTGGCCAAAATATTGCCGTATGTTTCGCTTTTTCCACCCTGTACCTGAAAAGTTTAAAGGGTCTATTAAGTTTATCAGAAGCGATTCCGCCCGCATAAAGTACGATATTTACAATATTTTTAAAGGCCTTTCACTGTTCACAAGTTTAAATTTTTGTTATTTTAATTATTATGATTAAAATATTTAAATTATTTTAGTTATATTTAGTGATTAGCTTTTCCTAGAGAAGATGTACCGGGTCTACCACAGTCGAGACTGCGACTGTTGCCTTTTCTACTTGTTTTTTGCAGCATTTTTCGCTAAAGGCAGTTCGTTATTGTTGTTAATATCGTTGTTGCTGTTGTTTTTGTTACCAAACGACGGGCAAACAATGGCAGGCGACATTGTGGCGCATGTGAGGGAAGAGGTGGTACGGGAGGGCGGCTATGCCACAAGGCCATGCTCAGTTGCAAGCTCCCTCACTTCGCTTGACACTTTCCCTGTTTCTCCCCTAAAGGTTATTTTATTGTGTTGCAGTTTTTGCATTTTTGTATACGTAACTAGCTGTCACATTTGGGACGAGCAGCTGCTCACCTGGACAGGCTGGGGAGATGGAAACGATAGGAGATACGAGAGATTGAATATGGGTTTGAAGATATGCGATATAGAATGTTGGATATGGAATATCCTCGTCGCTATCTGGGCAACAGTTAACGGAATGTGTATTGCATAACCGGATCCGGAGAAACCCCCAACTCTGGACAAGATCTGCCCCTGGAGCAAAACTATGCTCTTATTCATTTCAATTTCTTTAGGTCACCCTCTGAACATCAATGTAAAGTTATGCACTTAATCAAGTTGATGATGCCAAAAAGACCCGAGCAAGTGATTTTTTGTAGGGTGGCGAGAGAGAGAGGGAGGAGGGTAAAAGGAAAGACCAAAAGTATCTCATGTAAAAAGTTTTGCAGTCATTTGTTGTTGTTGTTGTTATTGTTGCTATAGAAAATGTTTCTACATTGCTGCCTTTGAGTCATTCATGTGAAATATTTGTTGCACGTCAGAGATTCCATCAAAATGTGTGCGAGTATGTGTGTGTGTGTGTGCAAGTCTAAATTATGCAGTCAAGTACACACACACACACACACACACACAACACACACACACACACACACACACAGAGGCATCTAAAGGAACTTGCTGCATGATCCAATTCATTAAATGAAAATTATATTTATGATTTAAATTGCATTTTCGCCCGGTTGTCAGCCCAATGTCAGGCAAGTTGTTACCATCCAATGCGTGTGAGTGTGTGTGTGTGAGTGTGTGTGTGTGAGTGTGTGTGAGTGTGTGTGAGTGTGAGTGTGTGTGTGTGTGCTAGTGTGCTGCAGCATTCAGACTTACAGCACAGCATTAAAAATTATCATTTTGATTTAGACTAAGTGCCACTTTCATATCGTCAACACGAAATCAGCTTTAAGTTTTTCTTCATTTCCTGATTTGAGTCAAGCATAGGCATTGGTGGACGATAATATACCCTGTGTTTTTATTTAATATTTCCACTTTCCACAAATATGTTTACATTACCAATCAAATGTAACTAACTGTTATCCTAGTATACGTATTGCAATTTCCACTTTCGACTTACTTTTTATAAAATTTACTAAATTCGTGTCAATTCTATTTTGTCACAAATTTATGTCAATAAATTTAAAGTTAATCGAACAAATTTCTGAAAAATTCAGACAATGATTTTTTGAATCTGTCGTTGAATACCGAACATAATGGCTAAGCCGACGCTAACCGATTGGTATGCAATTAACTGTAATCAAAGCTGTAAAGCTTCTGGTGCTGTGTTTAAATCAAATTGAATTTCCCAAGTAAGTATGAAGAAGTCAAGAATCAGAGCGACTAGTTTTAAGGCTGAAAGCATTTGTTTCCCCCACTCACCAAATATTTAAGATCGAGATACAAGCTAAAAGTTCTCACTCCCAACGCTCTTAAAGCAATCCAGAAGCATCCCAAAGAAACAGAGCAAACAAATTTAATAAGCGTAGCAGCTAAAAACGACAACAACACAACGAAAGCGGGCAAAGTTTCAAAGGCGGCCACGCCCAGTGTGTTAAGTGGTGCCAAAAAATTCAACCGCCGCCTACTTACCCGCCACGTGCGTCATTTCATAATCAAAATACATTCGTAAATTTAGCGCAAATTGTTTTTCTTTTGTTTTGTTTTGTTTTTACAAAGTCAACGCGAAAACCGAAGGATACCAAAAGCTGCAAAGTCTTAGCGGCCAGCGAAGGCAAAAGTAACAATAACAATTGAAAAGGTTGTCAGGGTGAAACTGAAGGGCTGCTCTCCTCTTTCATTCTCTTTGAGTTGGGATTGGAGCACCGCAAAAGAAAAAAAAAAATGATGAAAAAAGCCATTTTCATGTTCTTCTGTCTTGCAAATTGCAAAATGAAACAACAAAAGTGGCCTAAAGCCGATTGCCGCTCAACTGATTGGCATCTCCTTGGGGCTACCCAATGCTTCCGTTGCCATTTCCGATACCTTTTCCGCTTTCATTTAACTCACAAACAGACAGGCCGAAGGACAGACAGACTGACAAAATGGACCGTCTGGCGATCAGTTAATGCCGGCGACTACCTATTTGTCATTGGCAACGTTCTAATCATGTCATTTTCTGCTCTTCTCTCCGCTTCCCTTTCTACTCTTTATCTCTTTCTCCCAACTGTCCTTTCGCTCATGATTAATGTGACAGGCATCCGAGTGTCGTGTAATTGCTTTGACCAAACAACTCTTGACTACACTCACCTTACACACACACACACCCTTCCCCCCTGCACTTCTGCATTTCCGGCCACCATTTCTATTTCCTAATTGTTTCCGTTTGCATCCTCCCCCCGCCACCACTATCTTGTTTATTGCTTGCTGCATTAATGCAACACAACACGAGTTCATAGCTCCGTTACTATTATTTTTTTATTCTTATTTTCAAGGACAGTGTCTGTTTTTTGTTTACTCACACACAGCGGCAAAAATGGAATGAGTGTAGAACCTTGAAAAATATGTCGCGTCTCTTTTGGGGCTAAACAAAGTTTAAGCACAACTGCGAAAATAAATAAAAAGACACAAAAAAAGAAAATAAATTAAATAAAAAAAGATGAGAAGACAAGTGCAAATAGCAGTCGAATGTGTAATTTTTTGAGATTTCCAGCGTCGACCCTCTTAAGTAGGCAACAAAAAACTACATTTGTTGTGATATTTATCTTTAAAAAACAGGCTTTTCTTTGTAAGATCATAATTGCAAGGGCTCTGAGAATTTATCTACCTTGAAGCAGTTATTGTGGACAATTAACACGATAAGTGTGTCTGGTACTCCAAATCCTTAAAGCTATTTGGCGCCTGTTCAGCCTTTGGGTTTTAGGTTATAATTAGTGGACTTGTGGCACCATTTGTTGGCATTCTTTTTTCTTTTACGCCCAGCTAATTACCAATTTTTTTTCTTGCTTTCATTAATTTTTTTTTTTTTTTTTTTTGGGCTTTGTCGAAAGATTTGTGGTTTTGACAGCTACCGAGAATAAAACTTTTCAATTTAATAAGTCTGCAAATAATTAACTTTTGGCATGGAGTCAAAGCCTCAACATGCCCCATAGAGCTGCCCCTAAAACACATGAGTCCCAAACGTTTTTCTACCAATCAACATATGTATGTACATATTTATTTCATATTGTGGCCCCCAGGGGTGCTTAAATATTTATACATTTATACGAACGTGTTTTATGTGGCTAAATACATGCAACTTTAATATATTTTCGCCTGTCGATACATGTACAATATTATATTTGCTTTGGCTGATGCTTCTATCCTGGACGTGACATTAAAAAAAAATAAACTAAAAACTTTTGTACGCTGGCTTGATTAAATTTGAAATTCAAAATATTATTATGCGCGCAGCAAAGCAAGATGTTAATTCGTATGATAACCTCAAAACTAATCAAAATCCCGACTGTTATTATTTCAAAGTTTCTAGCTTTAATGTTTGACTTCAATTTATAATTATTGTGTACATGAAAATAATGACTATAATTTTAGCGGATTTTATTCCCAAATAACTGCTCTCATTATCTAAAAGCAAAATGTTTGATTACTACGAAAACCTGACTTACAATAGCCAATGAAGTAAAAAAAGTGAGATAACAAATAAAAAAAATTTAACATGTGAATTTATGGGACTTACCTTTAAAATGATGCACTACTGACTTGTCAAAGTTCACAGTCCCACCAGCTATTACGTGAGGCACTAAAAGGAATTATACAAATAACAATAACAATTATAGTCGTGCATAAATCAGCTGTCTGTTGACTGAGTCAAAAATGCCGCACAACGTTGCGTATACGGATATGTGGAATCTACTGATGGAGTCTTTTTGGTCACGTTTACTTCTACCACTCACATACGCAAACACTTGAAAAAAAAGAAATTGCCAAAGTTTTTGTTTATCTCAGGCGTACGAACGTACGTGTGTAAGCACTTTGAAATATCTGAAATTCGT
This sequence comes from Drosophila rellima, assembly GCA_035043635.1. Taxonomy (NCBI): domain Eukaryota; kingdom Metazoa; phylum Arthropoda; class Insecta; order Diptera; family Drosophilidae; genus Drosophila; species Drosophila rellima. The sequence continues at coordinate 1,483,055 of JAWNMV010000134.1, read as the reverse complement.
TGAACTCACAAGAATGAAACAAATTTAATTACTCACGGCAAACTTCAAATGAACGCGACAAGGATGACGAGCAAACTAACTGTCAATACGGCTGGTTAGCTTAACCGATGGCGTCACCAGTGTGACCATTCCACCATAATGCAAAAATGCCAAATTGGTTTCATTTTGTACAAATACTAGGGGCGTTTCGCGATTCCATTGCTTTAAGAAAAACGTATCCAGCACGTAGCAAGTAATAAGTGCTTATAATTTATTAGTATTATGATTTTATTGTACTTTCTGATTATGTAAAAAAGCTCATTAAATATTAATTGAATTGTAATAATTGTTACCGCGTCTTCTCCTTTTGAGAAATTATGTTAAGCTGTCTAAAATCGAATTCTCGTTTTGTCTGCCTATTTACTTTACTAGAACTTTTCTTTCGTTTGCTGTTTTTAACCCTAACCCTATGTCTCTTAATACTAATACATCCCAATCTGATTTGGTCTGTCCGGGTTTTTTCCAATCCTTTTAACATATGTGGGATCAAATTTAATTATTGTGTATTCCAGACAAAAACTTTTTCTTTTAAGTTTTTAATTTAAAATTTATTACAATTTATTTTTTAATATTTAATTTACTTTGGGATACATAATTTTATTATCAAATAATTCTTACACAATTTTTAAGAGAATCAAAATTTAAGAATGCAACATTAAATACTGTTTATAATTTACTGATCAGCTTAGCACTAAAAAATACCAAACTGTCAAAGGCGGTTTGCACTTATCGATAGTCCCAGTTTAAATCAAATTAAAATCGTAACAATCGATAATGCTTACACCGAGTGTGCGATAGTTCGAAATGCCGAAATACTTTTGTGCATTTTGTCAGGTTAAATGCAGCACAATTGACCATGATACGCAATGTTGTGGTCGGAATATCAGGTGGCGTGGATAGCGCAGTCAGCGCGCACTTGTTAAAGGAGCGCGGCCACAATGTGCTCGGCGTCTTCATGCGCAACTGGGATGAGCACGACGAAGCCGGTCGCTGCAGCGGCGAGCAGGATCTTAACGATGCAACCTGGGCGTGCCAGCGGCTGCAAATTGAGCTGCGCCAGGTCGACTATGTGAAGCAATACTGGACTGCGGTGTTCAGCCAGTTCCTGGATGATTATCAACAGGGCCTGACTCCCAATCCGGACATATTGTGCAACAAGCACATCAAATTCGATCTGTTCCACAAGCACGCGGTGGAGACCCTTAACTATGATGCCGTCGCCACCGGACACTATGCCCGCAACAGTCTGGGCAATTTTCTGGAACACACGGATGCACACAATGTGCGCCTGCTAATACCCGCCGATAAGTTTAAGGATCAGACATTCTTCCTAGCCGGCATAGCGCAGGAGTCACTGCACCGCACTATGTTTCCACTGGGCGATCTTTTGAAAACGCAGGTCAAGCAATTGGCCAAACGTATTGGCCTGGAAAGACTGGCCGAGAAACGCGAGAGCACAGGCATTTGTTTTGTGGGCAAGCGCGATTTCAAGTCCTTTATACGCGAGGTGAGGAAATTCAAAATCACTCGGATCGTCCTAAAACTAATATTATTTATATTAACAGTACATTACATCCAAGGCCGGCGACTTTGTGGATGTCGACAGCGGTGCCGTGGTGGGCACCCACGAGGGTGTTCATCAGTGGACCGTCGGACAGCGCTGTCGTCTCAGCTCCTTTTTGCAGCCATACTATGTGGCACGCAAAGATGCCGCGAGCAATACCATATATGTGGCTGCTGGCCACGAACATCCCGCTCTGCACAGCACTCGCATCCACATCGCCGATATCAATTGGCTGTGTACGAAATCTCGCCAGCAGCTGGCTGAGAATGGCAGCCTGCGCTGTCACTTTCGGTTCCAGCATACAAAGCCCCTCGTCGCCTGTCAGCTGCGTCCCTATGAGGTCCAACTGGATGCACCGCTGCGTGCCATCACGCCTGGACAATATGCTGTCTTCTATGACGACGATGCCTGCCTGGGAGCTGCGCGCATTCTTAACGGAGAGCCTCTACAGCAAATGGAAACGCAAGTTGCCATGCAACGATAGCATTTAAGATTATTGTAAATTGTTTTTATTCAATTTTTGTTTATGTTGTTAATTATACATAATTGTTATGAATTATCAAGGAATAGCATCATTTTTGGTATAGCGAGAATATTTTTCGCCTACAATCAGGAAGATCCGAGGTCGAAACAGAAAAAGCTTTCTTATACCTATTTTAGATATATTTTCATTTTCTAATTTTTTAAAGCTCCTCGTGCTTAGAACAAATAATGAGATTCCATGGATTTAGCTGGATTAAGGACGGAATTGCCTGTTGTTTCAACAAATATAACCCTTAATTCGGAGAGAGTCTAATGATACCCGATATTGTGATCATTGATCTCCATAACATGATATAAATGTAACTTTCAGATTTTATACAGAATACTTACTTCCGATGTACGAAATCTCTTTTACAACTGCATGGGTATATTGAAACGTTTGTTTTTATGATAAACACAAGTTGTACTATATATTTAAAGTCTGCTCTAAACAATTTCAAAACAAATGCATCGATCGCACTACTTAAATTACATCTACATATTTTCATTCTTAAGCACAAACTAATTATATTTGTAGGCATTTAAAATTTAAGGTCCGTTTTACAAAATTTGAAATCTTAAATATCAATCGCATTATCTTATGTTACATATCGTATGCATATCTTATATATAGTTAGTCCGAAAAAATATATGGGAGCTATTATAATAAAAAACAATTGTCGTTTATAAATTAAATTAATGTTAAATTAGATTGTTTAGTAGTTGGTTAATTAATTGCTCTTAGAGTCTAAACTTTTAGCTACATCTCAAGACTGAAGAGCAGAAACTAGAGCTGCAGCTGAAGAGCAGAACTTAAGTCAATAGCACGGTCAACGCGTCTAGAAATCGAGTTAGGTCGCTCTGGCGCAACTGGACGATGGACGGCTCAAAGAAGTCCTGCAGCAGGCTCGTCTTGCTCTTTTGCGCGGCCTGATCGAATGCCTTGCCAAAGAAGTTCTTGGGTGAATCTTCACGTACCGGCGCAATGCCTACCAGCAAACACATGCCCTGCGCCGCATCCAGCGGACAGGTGGCTATCAATGGTAGATCGGGCGCCTGCCGTGCCCTCGTCGTGGCCACATGACCATGCAGCACGAATTTGGCCAGCAGCGCCAACGCATATGGATACGAGAAGAACGCGTGCTCTTCCTGCAGGACATAGTAGAAAAAGGAGCCCGTCGAGTGGACCTGATGCGCCTCCAGGCAACTCTGCACCTGCCTAAAGATTGCCGCATGCAGCAACTTGGCATTGTCAATGCCACCATTGAGTAGGTCCTTGTGCTGTCGTGTCAATGCATCGGATGCCTCCATAAAGCAGTCCTCGGGAGTCTTGTGTTTCTTAATTGACTGGAGTATGGCTAGCAGGGAGTAGACATAGTCGGCAGCAGCATAGCGACTTCGATAGCCATAGCTGAGTGTAAAAGTTCCATAGACAATGTCCGGTATGGAGTACTTTTCGGCCAGCTGCTCCACCGTGGTGTAAAATTCCTTGCGCAGAACCATATCCATGGCGCTGTACGTTTGGCGCGCCGCCACCAGCGGCAATCCCATTTCGACGAGCAGTTCATGCAGACGCTTCTCACCCCGCAAGGTCCACAATTTCATCTGACAGGCGGAGTAGCGCGAATACCTTTTAAAATACCAGAGAGGAGGATCAATCAAATAGAACAATCCAATTGCATCCAACTTGCTTGACTTACCGCATGGACTCGGTAACGGTCCAGTGTCTGTAGAGCACCAAATGCAGATCGTTCTCAAAGTTGATCTTGGAGGCGCTCATTGTGTTTTGATCATTTGTCTTGTTGGTCAGACGCGACACATGCGATTGGATGTTCTCAAGCTCGAGCGTGTAGGCGCCACTCTCGATCTTGCCCAGCAGCAGCTGCTCGCTGATGCCAACAATGGCCCACCACAGTAGATCCATGTTGTCCTTGGACAGCTTCCAGGCCAGCTCAAAGATGAGCAGTGCCGTCGACCGGCCATAATAGCTAAATTGTGTATAGTCAAACATGATGCGATCCCGCTCTAACTCCCACTGTCGTCGCGCTCGTTGTCGCATCACACGCTGTTCATGTCGCTGCATGCGACTAAGCTTGGGAGCACGTTCCCGCTCCACGACATCCCGATCTCCGTCAGCATCAGAATCGCCAGCACCACTGTCAGCATCGTCGCCATCTTCATGCTCATTGTCATCCTCGTCATCCTCGCCATCCGAATCGTAGAATATACTCTCAAAGGCCGGTATGTTCTCCTCCAGAGCGGGATCACCCAGAATACACACCTGTCGATCACTATAAACATTGCAAACGTCCAGCGGCCGATGGGAATCGCATATGTAGAATGTGACATCCTCCGATGGCTGCAGCAGCTCCACAATGTCCACGCAGCCGCCGCAGTTCACCAACAACACAAACTTGACGTCGCCCTGGTGCTCCGAATAGGCGCGTCGCAGTCCCGTTATGCCCATGATGGGCACCACGGTGTACAGCATGTGGTCATATTTGAACAGCGACTGCAGGATTTTGCTGGCGCAGATCGCGTCAACGTCATAGTTGACGATGATCAGGATGCGTTTGCCAATCAATTGCCTGTAAAAGTCATTCTTCAGATCCTGAATGAACATTTTACGGCGCCTATTGAACACTAACAAACAAATTGGGGACAAAGACACACAAAGCAAAAACTGTTGTTGTTGAAAGTAAATAAATAATAAATTGGCGGCAGCAAAGCGCCGTTATAATTTGCAATCGAATTGTTGTTGTTGCGGCACTTAATTGGCCCTTATTGCGCGTTGCATTTTGTCGAATTCGCTTTTGATTGCACTTTCTTTTAAAAGAGAGCTTGAGAGCTCTTTTCGCCCTGCATGCTCAACAACACACAGCTGCGGGATCGAATTAAGGCGGGAAATCGACAGCTGTTCGGCGTGGTTGACTCGCACTGTGAATGGCAAATGCGCAATATTGATTCATATCGATATCTAATATTTCATCGTTTTCTCGATACATCCGTTTGTAATTCCGGAACCTATGAATTAATGTTAATTCATGTAGCATTAATTTTGAAATAAATTTAAAAAATAATCAAATCAAATAAATTATAAATTTGATCAAAATAAAGATGATAATTTTTATAAATTTTGCGAACGGTTGCTCACGTATCACAATTATCGGCGACACTTTTTTCTGTGAACCAAGGTTACCACACGCTTCAAATACAAATGTGCTGTCGAAGCAAAACGCATGCGGCGGAATTTCAATAGTTTGTGGTTTGTTTACATTTGTTTCTGTGATAATATAATTGCAAAAGAGCGTTTGTCATGGCGAACAACAATAAGGGTAAGCGCAAGGTACTGACGCAGCGCCACGTATGCTCGAGGATGAATTTTCTGTACCAGGCGGCCAATCTAATGGCGCACGGCAACAACAACACGCTGGCCGCCTACTACGGCAAACTTTGCCGGAACGTTGGCACAAAAGCGCTGATGCACATGTAAGTGGCGATTCTGTAAGTAAATACCAGCTTAAATCACACTAATGCTTATCGCTTATTGACATAGGGCGCCGGCTTTGAAGCGCACACTGTGCAAACGCTGTTCGTTGCCGTTGCTTCCAGGTGTCAATACGACGCTGCAGCTTGAGGAGCAACAGAAGCAGCAGGAACAGCAGCATGAAGATCCCATGCAGGCAGAGATTTTAGCGACAACCAGCGATAAACCCAGCAAGAGACGTATCCGCCGTTTACGAGGCAAGCGTCAAAAAGATAAAAATATTGTCTCCAGTGCAATCTTGGACGACAATGCCCAGTTGTATGTGGAGTGCAGCTTATGTCAGGCGAAACGTCGCTTTCGCATCGACACCAAAAACGAGTGTTGGCCCGAGCGTCCGGAGGCTATCGTGCAATCTGTCAGTTTGGACCAACAATCAGGCGATGAAGAACGATGCGAGTTGAGATAAGAGGCCCGAACACTTGGATGGCTTATCGCAGGGCACGTGCGATCGGACTCACTGATAACCGGAGTGGATTATCAGCCATCGGCTGTTTTAGTATTTGTCGACATGCTGAGCTGCAGACATATGATTGGCCAGCTGCTGAACCGACAATTTCAGCGCCACGCCAGCAGCATTTCAGCCAAGATCTTGGATCAGCGTTATGTGGAGCTAACCCAGTCAGATGGACGTCAACTCAAGTATCCGAGTGTTTGGCTACGAGACAATTGTCAGTGCCCCGAGTGCTTTCATGGAGCGACCCGTGCACGTCAGAGTTATTGGGAACGTAGTCCCTTGGACGCAGCAGCGAGTCGCGTCAGCTACGATGAGAAGCAACAACAGCTTGTAGTCAATTGGCAGGATGCACACAGCTCTGTCTACGACTTGGAGTGGCTGGAGCAGCGAGATTTTAGTGTAGAGGCTAGACAGCGCTATCTAGATAAGGTTTACAAGCCACCCGTCCAGCTGTGGAGCAAGTCGCAGTTTGGCAAGGTTACTCGTGAATTTGCCTACGAGGATGTGATCGAGAAGGATGCAGTCTTGTGCGCATGGCTCGAGGCATTGGCCATCCAGGGATTTGCACTGTTGCGTGGGGCGCCCGACGATGTGCAGGTCGCTCGTGATCTGGCGGAACGCATTGGGTACATTAAGCGCACCACTTACGGGTAAAATAGCAGCAGTCCCATTCAAACTTCTCTAACGTGTCTTCCTTCTTTATCAGTGATGTGTTTGAAGTCAAGTCGAAACCCAACGCCGGAAACTATGCGTACCTCATGAAGCCGCTGCCAATGCACACAGACATGCCCTACTATGAGTACAAGGCGGGCATTAACATTCTCCATACGCTGGTGCAGTCGGATTCGCCGGGGGGCGCCAACACCATGACCGATGGTTTCTTTGTGGCCGACAAGCTGCGACGCGAGCATCCGGAGTACTACGAATTGTTGAGCAGCGTTCCTGTCAACTGGTTCGACATTGGACACGATGGAGATGCTGGCAAACCATTCCATAATCTGTGGCGGGCGCCTATTATCTGCTTGGACGTGGACGGGCAATTTGCTCGCATCAATCACAACACTATGAAACGCGATAGTCGCTTCACCGTGCCACTGGACAAGGTGGAGCACTGGTACAAGGCCTACGACAAATTTCTCCAGTTGGTTTACGACGAAGCTGTGCAGTTCAAGACTCGGCAAGGCGATGTCTTTGTTTTCAACAATCTTCGCATGCTGCACGGACGCACCGCATACGAGGATTCGCCGCAGAATCAGCGACACCTGGTGGGAGCCTATGTGGACTGGGATACCATCTATTCAAAGCTTCGCTCTCTCAAGTTCCCAAATCCAAAACATTAGTCATTCAATGTTATATTTAAAAAAAAAATCCACTTGTACTTTTTTTGTGAACATTTTAAAATTTAAATCAAATTCAATCGCAATGCACTTAAGTAATTCGATACATACTCTTTTTTTAATATTACATGTAGATTATATATGTATATATACATATGCATATATATTTTACAATTCAAACCCTTCAAAGGTTTTATTTTGCGCCAAAAACTAGATGTGTATATCGATAGTAATCGACTCATAGTAATAGACGACACATCGAAATATTTCCGTGGTGAGATTTAGGGCTGCACAGCGTAGTTTGTGATTCCATCGATGGTTTGAATTGAAATGAAATATGAAGAACAATATATATATATATATATTTAACAAAAAACTATGCTAAAAAATGTAAAACCTAAAAAATTAATATAATTTTTTTTACTTACAAAATCTTTTAAATACCTAAAAAAATGCTATATTTAGCAACAAAAAAATTGTGAGTGATACAATTGAAAACATCGATTTATCGCACATTTTGGAAAGCAGCGATAATATCGAGTTGTTAGCTTGTTAGCTCACCACCTCTAGTGTAATGTGCTTGGCCCATGCAATATCAACAAGAAAAACGCATTTGTTGTCTGAAAATGCAAACTGCTTGCAAATTATAAAAGTGCTTGTTTATAAAAAGTGTGTGGGTGTGTTTATGTGAGTGCTGGGCTAACAAATGATGCCCTATAACATGCGTGTCGGTGGCAGCAACGCCATGACACGTGAGTACGCTGGCGGGAGCATCAATGGCATTTTGCGCAAAACGGGAACCGCTGCAGTTGCAGCAGCGGCAGCAGCAGCGTCCGGCGTGGGAGCCAATGGGGCGGCGTATGGCGGTGCAGCGGATGGACGGCAACCCGCCGTGGAGTTGCTCGTCTTTGGCTATGCGTGCAAGATATTTCGCGATGATGAGAAGGCACGAGAAATGGATCAAGGGAAACAGCTGATACCCTGGATGGGCGATGTAAATCTCAAAATAGACAGGTTAATAATTGTTGCCTGCAATTAGCGGCTAAACTTAATTATACTACTTATATTACGATATATCAGAAATACATAATATAATGGCATATGTATGTAGCTAATACATTTTGGATTGCATATGCTTATGTACAAGATGAACCAACTTGCAACAATTGCTAGTACATTTGTATGCATCTACCACATTTGTAGATGTTAAACTGGAATCGATTCCCTTACCCTACGCCCATTACCCAATAAATATTCACAGCCCCACTTGGTTTGGTTCTTGGAAGATACCCAGAACCGTGGCCTCGCCTAATCTCTGCGAACTTAACCCGACCCCGACCTTTATTTTCAGAAAGAAGAACAATATTTAGTCGAAATTTAATGAAGAATATGTTACAATTCTAATTTCAATAACTTGAATAATTCGAAAACATTTGTGAATCCGAATATTTGTTGATAAACAGCGCTGAGCCGGGGCAGGGACAGAGGGGAAACGGACGTTGACTCCGAAACTGTTCTCTCATTGTAATAACAGCTCTTTTCAGTACTTTTCACTGTAACTGTAATATTTTACATAAATATTTTTAAATACACTTTAATTTTAAACTGGAACTGTAAAACAATTAACTTTATTTTTAGCAACCGGAGCGGTATGTATAAATGATTAAGACATAATTAATTATGAACATATACCTATATACATATATATATTATAATATATAAATATTAAATGATATCTACAATTTATTTAACTGTGTGAAAAACATTTCTCGAAATGCATTTTCTTTTAAATTCGTTTAAAAATACGAGTACCTTTGATTTCATATTATTATTTTGTGTGTGTTGCGTGTGTGATTTATGGCTTCGACTTCGAGCGGCCCATCAATGTGGAACCTTTGACTAATAACGTTCTTTTTTCTTGTTTATATTTCTCTGATTCTTATCTTTGGCACAATATATACATACATACATCCCATACATACCCACACACACACATAGATATGACGTGCGTGGTGCGTTGTGCGAACTGTCAACATACGAGGCACCACCCGGTGGCTATGGCAATCGTCTGGAATACCTGAGCTCTGAGGAGCAACGGGCGGAGCAACTGTGCGAAGAGGAGCGTTATCTGTTTCTATATAACAACGAAGAAGAGCTACGGTTGCAGCAAGGTAAGTGACGTTGCCGGCATGTCCAGTCCAACTTGCCTCCTCAAATGCGAATTGTATATGTACAACTATTTAAATTTTAAGTGTCAAGATAAAACCAATGAATGAGTAAATCAAGCTCTAAAATAAATACACACAATACATAAATAAGAAAAGCAAGCATAGAAAAATCAAGTAAAGCCAAACGGCCAACAAATCAGCCAATCAAGAAAAAAAACAACACCAACAACCACAGCAACAACAAACATCATGTTCTACCGTAAGTTTCATCTGTTGCTTCTGGTGCTTCTGCTGTAATACCGGGGTTCAGGTAAATAGAAACCATTTGACATTAAACAAATTAAACACTCTCTTGCAGATGCATTCCACGATTCTTGCGGCATGCAACCAATTTGGTCGTCAGCAACCTCTGAGCCAACAAAACCAATATACAAATAAAAAAAATGAAAGAAACAAGATGAAAGAAATACCCAAAAAAGTCGAAGCTTATTCTATGAATTTTTGTATTCTGTTTGCCAATTTCGTCTCAATTGTTGCTGTTGTTGTACTAAAGTCGATTGTTTGTCTTGTATTTTCTTATTTTTGCCAAAACACACACACCTACGCACTCACACTATCACAATCTTTCGTAAAAACATGAACAGAGGAGGATCTGAAGCGTCTGCAACAGGAAACCTCGGGTGGCAATTACAGTCAAGTGGATTTTCATTACGATGGCCAGTCCGCGTCAACATCTGCCCCAGATGCAACGTCACCAATGCCGGAGTCAACGACACCGACCGACGAATCCGAGCTGCCCTACACGCTGCCCAACAACCTGCTGGTTGCACCTATGCCGGGCATACAGCTGGTAAGTTTTTTTTAATATCCTCTTTTACAAATTTTATACTTCAACGATAAACAACGAAAATTACTCCAGTTTTAAATTTATATATTTTTTATATAAATTGAAAATACAAATTGAATTCCAAAATTTTTTGAAGTTTAAAGTTTTTACCTTTCGCTAAAAACTAAATTTTTCAAATTTAAGTTGAACATGAGTTATTTTGAATTGCATTTTTCTTGTTATTAATTAAGATGAACAATAAAAGCTAAAATCAAAATGTATATTAAAAAGACAAGTTATTTCTATTTAACATTTCTTATTTTAAAATTTAATAATCGACACAATCTAAAGTGGTTAAGCTAAACGTGGTTAATCTTTCCTTGCAGCCGGAGACGATGAAGCAGCATGCTATCATTGAGAAGACTGCCCGATTCATAGCCACGCAGGGTGCCCAGATGGAAATCCTGATCAAGGCCAAGCAAGCGAATAATGCACAGTTTGATTTTCTATCGCAAGGCGGGCAGCTGCAGCCATATTATCGCCATCTCCTGTCGGCCATCAAGCAGGGCAAATATGCGCCGTCAATGGAAGCAGCGACAGATAAGGCGAATGCGACAGCGGATGGCAGCCTGGTGTCGGGCAGTCCTAAGCGGAATCAGCAGGTTATTACCGTGCCCATAATCAAGTATAAGCCGTCGGCCAATTGCGCCTACACACAGCTCATCAGCAAAATCAAAGGTGTGCCGCTGCAGGCGGTATTAGACGACGAGGTAGCTTCGCAGCATTCCGCCGGCACCGCTTCGCCCACGCTCAGCTGCAAATCGGAGGGACAGAGTCAGAGTAGCGTTCCTGCCTCTGCCAATGGCGAGTTTACGCCCGTCCTGTTGCAGTACAATGGCAGCACGTTTGCCCACGAGGAGGAGAACGCTAATGATGCGCCTCCCAAGGTGGAGCTGCTTAAGAATACCAGCGCTTTGGCATTGGCACAAAATTACAGCTCTGATAGCGATGAGGAGCAGGAAGCAGAAGATGATTGTAACGGTCAGGGACAACAGCAGAAACAGCCGGTACAACAACAATCGACGTCCTCAGGTGGCATCAGCTCTAAACCCGCTGCGATATTAGCACCACCGCCTCTTTTGAACTTCCCCCTGCCCGAGGAGACGCTGCGACACATAATCGACAAAACGGCGACATATGTGATTAAGAATGGTCGCCAATTCGAGGAGACGCTGCGCACGAAGAGTGTCGAGCGCTTCAATTTTCTGCTTCCCGAGCACAAATTTTATGCCTATTACATGTATAAAATAACCGGTGATGTGGACGCCGCGTCCAAGGAGGAGAAAACTCGCAAAGCAGCAGCTGTTGCCGCTGCATTGATCAGCAAAAAGGGTCTCGGCTTAGGTGGCGGTGCGGCAGCTGCTGCAGCTGCAGCTGCAGCTGCTTCTGCTTCTACCTCAACTGCTGCGGTATCTACTTCCACGTCCAGCTCGAGTGAAAAGTGTGCGTAAACCCAAGAAAGAATATATTTCGTCCAGTTTCTGGTCTAATTTTTAAAAATCTATTGCAGCTCCCGTTTGCTTCTCCATACGTGCACGCGATGAGAATGCGCCGCTGCAACCAGCTTTGCCACAGGAGGGCAGCGATGATGACGCCGATGATGTTAAGGCCAAATCAAATGCAGAGCAGACGCGTTCAGGCATGCCCGACAGCGTACAACGTGCCATCAAGCAAGTCGAGACACAACTGTTGGCCAGAAGTGGCGGCCAGAAGGCGACAAGTGCAGTTGCCACAATGGCGGCATCAGGGTGTGCAACAATGCCATTAAGAGAACAACGTCAAGGTAAGAAGAGATTAGAGCAAATATGAAAGAGAAAGATATATATACATTCATACATATCAAATTATCAAGACTTGGTTAACTTCGCATTTTGGGTTTCGTCTATCGATTGTAATTAGGCTTTTCTGGCGTAGAACCCTCAAGACTTGCCTCAGACTGTTAATTTTCTGCTTTTATCGTGATTTTTATTCACTTTTATTGATTTATTTTGATAAATACAAAATCTATAATAATTCGAGCCCATACAGAATGACTAAAGAATCAAATGAACATACCAATTTGGGAATAGTTAATCAATTACTATGATTCAGCTAGTTAAGTTTATTGGGACTTCATTTAGCACTGATAGCGTTTGTGTGAGGAAGAGCGTAAAATGTATTAACTTAATTATAACTTTCAGCTGAAGAGCGTGTGAAGGATAAACTGGCGCTGATAGCACGCGATAAACTGAACGGAATGATATCGCGGGAGAAACAACTGCAACTGGAACGCAAGCGGAAAGCGATGGCATTTCTCAATCAGATTAAAGGTATAGATTTCAAGCCATACTAAATACAGGTCCACCTCAACTGTTGTCGTCTGTTTATCCAGGTGAAAACACAGGCGTGGGTCCATCTGCTTTGTCAGAGGCGACAGTCGCATCACAGGATGCGGCAAGAGCGGAATCGGAAGCGTTAACAGCGAATAGCAATGGTGACTCCAATGATTCAGTGCGGTCCATACCCATCACTTACTTTGGACCTGACGATGATGATGATGACGATGAGAATTTGAATCAGGCAGGTGCTGCGCAGCAGGCGCCGAAAGCGCAAAATGACGATGATGAGGATGATGATGGCGATCTTGAGAAATATAATTTACTTAACGATGACAGCACCAATACGTACACCAGCAAAGTGGACACAGCGCCCGTCCTGCTATCCGATGATGACGATGTGCAGCTGGTTTCGACTGCAGCTCCATTGACATCATCGTCATCCAGCGGACGACATCGCAGCGCTGTCCGTCGAAGTCGTAGTCACAGCAGCAGCTGTTCCATTACACAAGATGCTTCAGTGACCTCATCCAACAGCAATGCCAGCGATCGACGAAGTCGTAGCCGTAGTCGCAGTCGCAGCTCGCATCGGCAGCGACAGCGTCAGCGGCACAAGCGCAAATCCAGCGCCATATCAAAGCATCGACGTCGGCGACGCAGTCGCAGCCGCAGCTCATCACGCACCTCTCGGCATAAGCAACGCAGTCGTAGTTGCAGTCGGAGTCACAGCAGCAGTCATTCAAGCTCACGTCATCATCGTGGCCATCATCGAGACGAAGAAGAATCATCCTCGCGCCGAAGAAATCATCAGCGACATGCCAGCAAAAAGAGTCACAAGCGCCACAAGCGTCGACGACGCAGCAGCGGCGGATCCATCTCCCAATAGTGACTCAGCATTGGCTTAAGAATTTTAGCTGTTAAGTTCAGAGCAAGAGTGTACATTTCACGTTTTACTGTGTGTACTTCTCCGTCTTCTGTTTAAATGTTGAGCAATCATTTTGACTGCGTCCAATGATTTTTTTAGCCAGTAAACAATAAAAGTTATTAATAAGAAGTGTAATTTTAGTTTCATTAAAAACGTAAGGAATGTACAGGTTGTTCTTGGAGTATGCATGTATTTTACAGCATACGATCCTTATATATACATTTCTGGACTTTTCAGCGTTATTTTCGACTTGCTAAAACAAATTTCAGGCAAACATTTGTTTTTTTTTTGAAAATTAGAAATTTATAAACTAACTTTAATTTAAAATTTTTTTGATATTTTTATAATAATTTTATAACTTTTTTAATTCAGACCAAAAATTTTAGTTGTTATTTTAATGATAAAGATTATCAGATAATTCTTATTATCCAATTTTAATTGTAAACATTTTAATCGATGCGGTGGCTGGTTGTTTCTCTGAAAGTTTAGACATTGTTATTTTTTAACAGATGATAAGATAGGGGCCTATTATAAGTCATTCTGCGTAAAAGGGTCGATAGCCCCGATTTCTAGATCCTTGCTCATTCCCATATTTAGTATAATGAACAAGATTATATAATATTAATGATAGGTAACTGAGTACTGAAACATAGTTTGGTAAAATAGCATAAATATATGTATGTATTTAAATAGATATATCGTGGTATTTCTAAAGACACAGTAGGGAACAGATTTTAAGGCATTTTTACATATGTAAGTACAGTATTAAGTATGTATATATAGGTATATGTATGTATATTTATTTATGGATAATGTACAATTGTCTAGAACTCCAGAACACCAGGCAGATATTTGTCAATCAGTGTCTGGTAATAAGGCCACAGTGCATCAATCTCGGGAACTACCTCGCTCTTCGTGTACAGATCGTAGCGGCTGAAAGCAAATGAGTTGTTATTGTTATCGGTATCGGTATCGCTATCGCTATTGTTATCGCTATTGGTATCGCTATTGGTATCGCTATTGGTATCGTTATCGGTATTCGATTGATTTACATTCAAAGTTAACTTACTTGAAGATGAGCACCCATTTCTTGGTCTCCTCATCCTTGGGCGCCTCGAGATGCTTGTAATCGCCGCCATTGTGCCACGGATAGAAGGAATGGAAGCGTATAATGTTGCATGCGACATCGGGCAGCTTGGTCTTGTTGTGCTTGAGCACCGAATACATGTACTCATCGTGTCCCCAGGACATGAGCAAATTGTCGACACCACAGTTGGGCTCATACATGCCGCATTCGGTGTTGTACTTGGGATTCTCACCGTCGGGATTACCCTCAAAGCTCTCGTCCCGATAGACAATGCTGTCGCCCCAGCGACATCCCACGGCAAAAGTGTCGCCCACGACGGCCCATTGCGGCTCATCGTAGAAGGCCATGATCTTGCCGAGATCGTGAATCAATGCGGTCAAGTGCAGCCAATCGTGCTGGGGAAAGTCCAAGCGGGCACGCTCCGCAGCCTGGAAAGCGTGTATAATGTTGGGCAAATCCAGATCAGGATCTGATTCATCCACCAGATCGTTGAGCTTCTCCAGCGCCTGACGCACGGTCATCTTAATAGTGTTGAACTTTAGCCAGCGTGCACGACGTCCTTGAGGAGAATCACAGGTAGATCAAGATCAAAAGATTTATTGGCAGAGGATCTCTGGACACTTACCATTGACAAAGTCGACGGTTTGATTCAAATGCATCTGGCGATATGTGCGACGGACACGTTCCTTAAGAGGATCCTCTGTGTCCACGCTATAGTCACGGAACTTGGAAGGATTCTTGTCGGCAAATGTGGGTTCTGGACGCATCAGCTCCGAAGGGTCCAGCAAATGGATTTGGTGCTAAACACGAACACAAACACAAACACAGGTATTTAAATCACAATATTTTCAATATTTTCAAAAAAAAAAATTTATTAATCACCTCTTGTAGGATTCTCATCTTAAAATTTTATTTGAGAAATTCTGAAGAAAATATGCAAAAGAAATATATAATTCTATATATTGGGTTGACTTGAAAGTACCGTTCAGTTGGCAGTACGAGATGTTATTGAATCGATGCCGTTTCAGACGGCCCACATTTATAGATCGCCGAACGAAACGGGAGAAATCACAATCAAATTGTTTGCTATATAGTATTCACATCTAGACTACATATGTATATATATATATAAATATATGTATATATGCCATATGATTTATAGCATTTTTGTTGCCTTTCAAAACAGAGCTATCGGCACTTTCGTCGCCCCTGTCCGGTCACCTAATCAGCTATCAATATAGGATCCCCACTTGCAGTCATTGTCGATGTAAGCGAAGGAAATGTGTCCGATTCAAGAGCCTCAGAAATATGTACGAACACATATTATATAGTATATTTGCTTGGGATATTTTTTCTTGGGTTTTATCAAAGGGTCTGTGCCACATCCGCGTTGCCTCGCGCTGTCACGTGCTGTACTTATCTTTATCCATATGTACTTATGTATTGTACTACTTTTATGTATTGTAGTTGTAGTAATAGCTGCACTTGACCGATAAGACTCGACCATAATACTTGCAATTGGAGCAAGCACATGGGGTAACTGATTGCATCACATTACGCCCTGAGACGGAATAAGGAATAACACTAGCTTGTATGATAATGAAACAATTTAATTGGTTCATTAGTTCGTTAACTTATAACACACTTTAATATCAGACTTTCAATAGCCAGGGCCGTGATGACCAAGAAAATATTGTCACATAGCTATTTCCACTTCTTTAGAACAATAAAGCAAGATTTTGAAAACAGACCCGCTAGAAAAAGGGGCTATAAGTTTGTGACAATGGAGGCATTTCCGATTTAATAAAGTAAATATACTTAATTAATCCGTCAGTCCATATAAACACCTAGATTTGAAAGACTATTACCAAGTCCATAAAGACTTTGAATGTGATTTAACTAATTCTTTGTTTTTTTTTGTAATCTTCTCAGCTAAACCTGGTTCAATTAAAATACCACTTTTTCTTTGAATGCTTATGGTTGCCATTTAATTGTGTTATTATTGTTTACAACGGCTGCTTAAGTCAACTTGCTCTCATTAAAAGCGACTTAAGCAGCCGTTATAAACATGGTATTTAACAGCTAAATATACTAAATTTGGTCAAATCACTTCCATATTTAATGCGCACATAGATTATGTTTGTTTTCGGACCTGCAAATCGAAAAAAGACTAATTACAAGAGCGAAAGCTACTGCATTGAGTTTTGGCAGAAATTGTAGGTTACTTAATTTAAATGCCGGTTAATAAACCAAGAAGTTATTTTAGAGCAAAAGGAATCTGATGTTTAATTATTGTTTTTTGAGACGAATTTTGCACTTGTTCTTTAATAAATTTCTTAATTTTTTCATTTGATATATATATTTATATTATGTAAAGTATTTAAATATGTATATTAACTTACTCATATTATACAAATGGTATGATAAGTAAGAAACACCTTTTATAATTAACCCGTTCTTATACAGAATAAAAAGTAGATTTTCTTTGAAAATTTATTTGCAAATCCTTTTTTATCGGGATTACTGATAAAAATCTACTTAAAAGGCTCACATTTAGTCGACATTTCTTACAAATGGGATGAAGGACTTAGGTAACTTAAATCGATCATTTATAATTGAAGAAACACGATATATATAGAGAAAAGGCAACTTCCTCTTTCCAAGTCAGGGAGACGCAAGCCCGTAACCCCATTAATTAAATGACTTAGGAAACTATTTCTTTGCATATGTAGGTCGTCAAATTGGCAGAAAAACAATTTTAATATGAGAATTTATTATTGTAGGATGTTTGTTGTTATTGCGTGCAGTACGATAGCTGCTGGCGTCGTCACCTTGAACACATCTCCGGCAAGGGCAAGTGTTCCAGATTTAGCGTAAAGTCGAACCTCCAAAATCGCAATAGCGCCGTCTAATCTTGGTACATCGTCATCAAGCGCAGAAATAATGTGCCATCAAGGGGGGGATTGCCTAGAGAAAAGTTATCAGTTCGCTTCCACATATTGTATGTACATGACGTCGGCCTCCATTTCTGTCTCTTTTCGTCACTCGGATTTGAATCGTGAGTATGAGTTTGATTCAGAATATTGTGAATAGAATGCGAAGATTCGCTATACCCACGAATAGGCGGGCTGATCGAACTCACAACAGGCGACATGTTCGGACATGGACAACGGACAGCACAAGGGAAGGCGGTGGGCAGGTGGTGGGCAGTTCGTGGGCAGTAGGTGGACCGAGGGGCTCGTTTCTCTGCGACGCAGTAACGGTACAGGCAGCGACGTCGTCATAGTCATAGCCAAAGGTCAATTTGTAACGATCGGGTGCGAGGTGTCAATAAATCTTATCAATTAATAGAGATGGGCCTTAGACGCTGATGACACCATCCAACAAAATGTAACTTTCTAACAAAATTAGCACATTTTTATGGCAAGTAAATGTAATTATTTAAGCAAAGGATCAAATGAAATTAAAATTTAAAATTTGAATTTTAAATCGAAACTTAGCAAATCTTATCAAAGTAATAAGCAGTATTGCTTGTGGTTCTGTTTTATTTTTTATTTCTAATGTTATTTTAACTTTGCTGAAACTTTCAAAAAAAATATATAACTATATTTGTTTTAAAGAGAGCTCGGCTTCGAGCCAGAAACTTTAGACTTTACAGGCATTTAAAGCTCTTCTGGACCTTTTCTTGGCTTCAGAACTCTAAATAGTGGCTGGTCTAATAATTTAGGGTGGTTGACATTTATTTCTTCGATTTGAAGAATGTTGTACAGTGTTAAAACAGACTAAGTCGTGTTCATGTGAATTTTGTATTTGGGATGTTAGAGTCAATGGAAATGTTTTTTAACATTTGTATACGAGGTTGTTGTCATTTATAACACTGTAGAGAGAATAAATGCGACTGAAAATATCAAAACAAAAAGGAAAAGAAATGCCCAAGTGAGGGCAATAAATAGAATTGGCGAACAACGTAAGAAATTATGTAATATGTATGTACAATGTTATTTGTTACGTATGCATGGTTTATTGTGTAAATATTATTGAAATGCACTTTCATTATGACTGCAATAAATTGGAAATAGAAATGTGTGAGAGTGTAACAGTTGAGCAGTGTTATTTATTTAAATTTTTTTGGTAGTTCTCCCTTGCCCTTTCGGTTCCATAACCATATTAATCAATTTAATGTACTCCGACATGCTAATTAAATGATCATAAATATAATGTGCTGATATAAACGAGAGGCTCAAAGGCCAGGATGACAATCCACTCCACGCAAACTGACAAACTGACGAACTGACAAACTGACCAACAGGCAAACGAACAGCCATCATGATGATGATGCAGCGTCGCCTCAATCGGTTGCCAGCAGCAGGAAAGGAAAAGTCTTATTTTAAATATTTGGCAGACAGGTACAGCAGTCTATCCCTAAGACGAAGTCAACTTGCAACTTGGAAACTTTTCCGACTCCTGGAAATCCTCTGTAACATGCACAAGTAAGACACGAATGACTTTTGATGTTAAAAGTGAAAGCCATCAGTTAAGTTGAGTTTGCCATAGGCTTGCCTTACTGTGCCTGTCAAGGGTCAAGTTGATAATTGTCAATAAATCATATACTCGTGTGCTCGCTCGCATTTCACTGAGGCAAATAAAACGCTGTCCGAACTCTTCGACTCTGCTTGTTTTTTTATATTTGTATTTCTACTTGCTCGTATTTATATTTTTTGTATTTTTTCTTTTTTGGGAATTTTGTTAATAGATTTTTGCACATGCTTGCAATAATTCATTTGGCAACTCTGACAGCCCGGGTCACTGGCTTGATAGTTCAATGCGACCGATTGTTAGATAAGTAATATTATTGCTATTTAATTGTGTCAGCAGAAAATAAATTTCATTTCCGTTGTACATATAACAGAAATTAAACAGTTTGAAATATCTTAAAACAGTTGTATAACAGTTGTACAATACTTGTATACAAGCTGTTCAATAAATGTATTATTATATTGTACTAAAAAGGAAATAAGAATAAAAACTCAGAAAGTTCGTATAAATGGATAAAATTTAATCAGTGGCTTTTTTTTTTAAATATTACAAATAAGCAAATACATTGTTTGTATGTGTATGTGTGTGAAGTAAAATAATCAGTGTATATATATATGTATGTGTATGTATGTATGCATTGGTGTATATATGCTATATAAATAAATAAATACATAGAATGCGATATGCTAGACCTAAGATGATCAGTACAAGGCGGAAATAGAACCTAAAGCAAAATTAAAAATTATAATTAAAACGAAATATAATTGGTAATATCAAATAATGGATATCGATCTCGAAGATCTCAGACAAGGCGAGCGGAGGAACAGGTGGCGCCGGAGTTGGTGCTCTGTGCCTCAGCATCGCCAGGCCCAATGCCAACGACCAGACCGCTAACTGCGCCGGCTGTGGCCAGGACGCGTTTGTAGTTGCTGCTGCACTGGGAGTCGGCAACGGAGCGACCATCGCCCTCGTCGCGACGACAGAGCTCGGCGGCGAAGGGGGCGCCGGGCCCAACGGTCTCGAGGCGACGCTCGAGGATGTCGGCGGTGGTCAGTTCGCTGGCTTGGACGAGGTTCGTGGCAGGCACATTACTTAGCCAGGGCTTAAGCGTCGCCTTCTTTTGCATGGTGGCAGCCTTGCAACGACAAACGACATCGGCGCGTTCGCCGCAAATTGAGCAGGTGGACTCGACATCGATGGCACCTGGAACTGCAGTGGCTTCTGTCTCGACGCCGCCGACACCTCCGCCTACAACAGTGGGAATGGTCGCCCCAGAGGAGCTGCCACTCAACTCGAGTTCGTTGACTGCGTCCACAAGGGTTTTAATGGCCGCCGCATTGCCAACGGATTGAGCGTTGCCTTCCACCATGGTCACTATGGTAGTCACCTCCTGTTCCTCGTAGTTGGGATTCAGTAGTAGCTTGGACAAAGGCGGTGCCAAACCCAATCCCAGACTACGCTCGTGGTACAGCTCAGAGATGCTGGGCGTCAACTCCCGATTCATGTGACGCATGATGCTATCCTGAATGCACTTGACACTCGGCTTAACTGGAGTCTCCTCCAGCGGTTGCTTCGGCTCGCCCAGAAGCTCGCTATCCGCTGGCGAGAAGTAGAGGCTGGCAGGATTAAAGGCCACATTAGCGGCTTCCTCCTCCGTCAGCGACAAAGCTTTTCGCTGACCTCCGCTCGTAGCGACTCCGGATCCGGGAGCAGGATTACTTAACACCGTTGGAGCGCTCAGCTCAGTGCGGACACTCAACCTGTCCATAAAGAGTGCGTGCTCCTTGTTCACCCGGGCCGCAAGACAACTCTGTGCGCTGCCCAGCTTAATCTTCGGTTTGCTGCGTCCGCCCGCTCCCAGATTGTGATAAACGGGAGGACGTGGTGGCGGAAGGGGAGGCTGCTGCGGAGGCTGTTGCTGCTGCAACTGATGCTGGGCACCTGCAGCGGCACCGCGTCGCAGCACGGTCGCATGTCCAGAGCCCTCCCAATCCGTCGTCGTGCTACTCGCCGAACTGGAGCTATCTGGCCGTCGATTGTTATTAGTTGTAGGTGGAGCCATCGAGGAGCTTCCTGGCGTTGTGCCTGGCTGAGCGTAGAGGCACCGGATGCGCGTTTGATGAGCCAACGCCAGCGATAAGCTGGGATCGGTCACGGGTGGACTAGGCGTAAAGGCGGCATCACTCTCTCCGCCGCCTCCTGGACGGGAAACACGCACCGGACCACGCAGACTGGCGTAGCCCAGACGTGGACCAGCCTGACCACTGCCCGCCTGCGTCGCATAACCATCCGAGAGCGAGTGCTCACTGTCCGTGGTGTTGGCCAGACTGGAGTCCAAGCCGCCGCCTCCGTCGGGCTCGCCACGTCGACGGACATAGGAGATGAAGGCACTGCGCGGATGCAACGGCAAAGGCGACTGCGTCGAGGTGGGAACTGTTGAGTTGGAGATTCCGCTGCTTCCATTGTTCGTTGTGGGTGGCACGGTGGGCGCATCTAGCTCGGGTTCGGCAAGAGATTCGCAGCTGCTGCTGCTGTGGGCCGAGGAGTCGAGGCTCAAGCTCTTGGGTGCCTCGTGGGTGTCTGTAGGATAAGTAAATATGATTGAGACAGGAGCAGGAGAACGCGCTGATCGGAACTTACCGAAGAGAGCTAAAAGAGCCTGCAGCACAAACTGACAATGACGACGATTTGCCTGTTTGCCCGTACGGAGAATCACCTGATCCGCACCCACCTCGGTGAGATCGAAGCCGACTGATGCCAGAAGCTCGTGACAGCCAGCGACACGCCAAAGACGCACACTCAAAGGCATCTCGATGCAGGCTTCGGCCTCCGGTTTGGCAGGGAACTGCGCCAAGATATTCCTGACAACAGCAATGATATCATCCGCATGCTCTGCGCTGTTTACTAGCTTGGCCAGAGCTTGAAGAGTTGCGGGAGTCAGCGCTAGCAGAGCCTGCAGGCTGGCCGAGCACTGGGAGAGACGTTCCTCGGGATCTGTTTGGGGGAAGAATACGCTCGAGGGAATCCCATTTGCTGCAGGCTCAAACCGAAAGCCCACAGCCATAAGTAGATCCTTCCAGCCGGCCACAGGACCCGCTTTATTTTCAATACTCTGCTGCGTTGTGTACATTGCGTTCTTTTGTCCCCGATGAATGCGTTGCAGACTCTTTTCCACCAAATGCAGGCAGACGCGTAGCGCATCCCGACAACGCTCTGGTGTCCTAAGCAGCTCGCAGAGCGCATGTCCAAGGAGGGCCACCTTGTTGGACAGACGCACATTTCCACCCACGAGCAGAAAGCCAGCCCAGTTCGCAGGATGTGCAAAGTGTTTCGTGTGTTGCACTGTCTGCATTGCCTCGGCCAAGGCGCTGAAAACGAAATAAGAAAGTTAGTGATAAGAAGTGATAATGCGAGGCTAGGAGAGAGAAGCTCGAAGATCGACACGAGATTTAGTTATTTGAGTTAAGCGAATAAAAGGTTAAGTAAAAGTTGGAGAAGGATAAGGGAGATTGACCAGTGTCTTTTGAACGATCTTCGCTTACCGAGCAGCTCTTGCGCCTTGCAACAATGCAGAGTAGAATGCGCGCAGGAGAATTTTCGCAGCCGTCTCCGGTACGGGCCACAACGAGATGAGCACGGCTCCTGCGCCGGCCAAGAGCCAACCTCCAGCCAGTTGGGCAACACCCGAGCCAGTTATGGGTTCCACCGAGTGATAGGAGCTCAGCACCACGAGACGAGCCCCAAGACGTAGTTGACGCAGCTCCGCAGCGGCAAGTGTAAAGTCCGAAAGCTGCGGCTCATGGGGTTCCTTCTGTTGTTGCTGCTCCGCGGTGACCACATCCCCGGGACTGAGCACAACGGCGCCGAGTTTCCAGCTGAGATTGGCGGCAAAGTGGACGCACTCGGCGCTCGGAAGCTCGGCGAGCACGGACTCCTTAGTTGCATTGCAACCGGCAAGGGCATTGGCCTGCAGCATATCTGCTACCATGGCGGCTTCTTGAAGCGCCGCCGGAGATTCAGCAGCTGCCCAGCCCCAACGCTCGGCCAGAGCAGCTGGTACACGTGGTCCACCAACCACCAGAGCTGTGGGAGGGCGACCCCGATCCCGTCGACTTCGGGAGCGACCTCGTAGGGATTGCAGTGAAGGCGCCGTCAGCAAGGCGCAACGCTCCGATAGGTACTCGCCATCGTCGCCGCCGGCGCGAAGGATGGCAAATGGCACCAGATAGAGCGCGCTGTCCAGTACCAGGATGAGTTCACGTCTTCCCTGTCGGGACACACTGGCGCCGCTGGGCAGTAAATCATCGAATGGAGCTAGGAGCAGATTGTACAGCGTGTGCAAGCAGGCGGGTCCACGCCAGGCGGGAGGAGCAGGAGCTCTCCGCGAGCTACGACTGCCGACGGAGCGGGTCGATCCCTGCAAGCTCGCAACGGAACCCAGCGAGAACAGTGAACTCAACGAGTAATTGGATGAGTTCAGCAGTTGATTTCGACTGACCATGCGGAGGAATCCACCGCCGCCAGCTCCAGCACCGGGCAAATCCTCAAGCAACTGTTCGCTGCTTGCACGCCAACCGCTGCCATCTCCATCATGAAGGAGACTCTGCGAGTTCACGCCGAGATTATCACGCACCATGTTCACATAACGTTCCAACAGCGATTGCCCATCGGTCTCGGATTGTTCACCTTCCCGCGATAGCTGCTGCTCGTCCTCATCCTCCTCGTGGCACTCGTTGAGTGAGAGGGGCAACTGCAACGTCTGGGGATCGATGCGTGCCGCATGGAAGCGCACAATGCCCGACTGGGGTTGCAGCAACCAGGCATAGAGCTGCTCTCCCGCTAGACTGTAGTACAACACGGGCATCCTGCCACGATTCACCGCCTCCAAAATGGCCTCAATGTCAGCCAGGGTTGCTGATGATGTTGTTGTCGTCGCTGTTGCTGGAAGCGGTGCCTTGTCATCGGCGCCATTTCTCGCCTTGCAACGTTCGGCGGCAACAAGCGCATCCTCATTCCGTTGCAAGGCCACCAGGAGTTGTTGCAACAAATGGTAGCAGCTTGTTTGCAGCTCATACAAAGCCAGTCTGGCTTCCGGACTGCGCTGTTCCTGACGCACAGACTCTAGCAGCTGGGCAGCTGTTTCCAGCTGGATGCGAGCGCCTTCAGGGTCGCCAGAGGAGCGTAAAGCAAGACCTAAAAAAATGAGGGAGTTACTTGTTTGCTAATGGTACCTACTAAAAGGGGTAAGAGAGCGCTAGTCATGATGGCAACTCCTGTGGGAAACGGAGAATAAAGTGGTTTCGACTTACCCAATTGATGTCTTATTTTGGCCTCCTCCTCCGACTTGCCAATGGACTGGGCGCTGGCCAAACCTTGTCGCAGATACTCCACTGCCTGTCCATGCTGCTCCAGTTGATGATGTACACGTCCCAATGCACCACAGGCCAAAGCCTTGCCGAGTCTATCAGAGCTGAGTCCGAGTTGTCGCTCATAGCATTTTAAGGCTTCATCCTGCTGTCCCAACGCCTCGTGGACGGCACCAAGATTGCCCAAGGCACGTGCTTGGAGAGATGGCGCCGCCAGCTCCGTGCAGAGCTGGAAATCCTGTTCGTGCAGCTGCAGTGCCTCCGCAAGTTGTCCCATGCGCTGTTGGACCTGGCCCAACGCACACATGGCATCCGACTCCAAGGCACGATCCTGCAGACCGCGTGCCAGCTCCCGCTGATGCTCCAGGCAGTTCAGGGCCTGTGCATGATTCCCCAACGCCGCATGAACATGTCCCAGATCTCCGTAAGCCAAGGCTTTGACTTCGGCGCTGTGTAGCTCGTGGGCTACAACCAAACGCTTCTCCAGACACACCAAAGCCATGGCCAGCTGTCCAAGAGCACGACGGGCCTGACCCAATCCTCGATAGGCGCGTTCTTGATCCCGATGACTGGCCAGTCCCAGAGCCAGCTGCAACTGCCGATCGTGGCATTTCAAGGCCTCCTCATAGTCCCCCAAGGCGGCATAGCAATCGCCCAGATGTCCAAGAGCTCTCGCTCGATCCGCTTGGGTGGAGGGCAGGGAGACACGCTCCAAGGTGCCCAGTTGCGCCTCCAGGCAGCCGATGGCCGCTTCGTAGTGTGACATATTGAGACGGGCAATGCCAAGATTGCCATGTGCCTGAGCCTCCACTGCCGCGTCCCTTTGCTCCTGTGCGCGCTCCAGTTGCTCCTGATAACACTTGACCGCATGCGTCCAGCTGCAAAGAGCCATGTGAACAGCACCCAGATGTCCATGGGCACGACACTCGCCTGCCAAATCGCCCAGCTCCTGTCGAAGAGTCAACTCCTGTGTGTGATGTCCCAAGGCCTTGTCCCAGCGACGTAGCAGACGATGGGCCAGCCCCAGAGCGCCACAGGCCGCTGCTTCCATGGCACGCTCGCCGGCAGATCTGGCCAATGCCAACTGACGCTGATACAGCTTGATGGCCTCCTCATGGGCTCCCGTGCGGATGAGGATGTCTCCAATATTGCCCAGGGCACGAAACTTGGCCGGCAACTGACCCGTCGCATGAGCAACGGCCAGAAAGAGTTGCTGACACTCCAAGGCGGCGGCCGTGTGTCCCAACGCTAGATGGGCCAATCCCAGATTGCAATAGGCGCGTCCCATGTGCGGACGGTGCTGTGCATCCTTGGCCAGGGCCAGATCCTGATCGTAGTATCGAACCGCGGCACGATAATTGCCAAGGCAATAATGAGCATAGCCCAACAGATGGCAGGCCTTGCCTTCAGCGGCGACATCGCCCAATTCCTGGGCAAGCATCAGATAGCTCTCGTAGTGGGGCACCGCCTCGCTATACAACTGTCTGGCGCTGAGGCAGTTGCCAAGATTGAGCAGAGCACAAGCTTCCCCCGCGGCATCCTTGAGAGATCGCGCCGTGGCCAGATGAGCACGATAGTGCGCCAGGGCGGCATCGTGGGCACCTAGAGCCTGGTAGGCCACCGCCAGATTGCCATGGGTGGCCGCCTCGGCGCTGCGATCGTTGACCGCCTGGCTGATAGCCAACTCCTGTTTGTGGTACTTCACAGCCGCCTCGTACGCTCCGGCGGCGGCATGGGCATTGCCCATGTTGCCATAGGCACGTCCCATGCCCGCCCGATCACCCAAGGCGCGGGCAATGCCCAGATGCGCCTGATGTAGCTTTAAGGCGGCGTCGTGGGCTCCAAGCAACTGATAGACAATGCCCAGATTGGAGCAGGCACGCCCTTCCCCCAACTTATCGCGTGCTGCGAGCGCCATGGCTAGTTGACGTTCGTGCCAACGTTTGGAGGCAGCTGCATCGCCGGCACAGCGTGCCGCATGACCCAATCCCGCATAGGCACGCGCCTCAATGCTGCGATCCCCCAGAGATTGGGCAATGCGCAGCACCTGTTCATGGCAGGCAGCTGCCTGGGGAACTGCCGACGCTGATGATGAGCCGAGCCCAGATTGGAGTAGGCTCTGGCCTCCTCCACCTGGTCGTGCAGCTTGCGGGCTAAACGCAGATGTTGCGTGTGGCAATCCAAGGCTGCCTCGCACTCTCCCAGCGCCAAGTAGACGGCGCCCACATTGCCGATCTCCCTCGCCTCCTGTAGGCGATCGCCGAGCTGCTTGAAGAGTTGCACGCACTGCTTGTGGGAGGCGAGTGCATTTGGGTAATCCCCGCTAGCGGTGTACACATGCCCCAGGGATGTCAACGCTGAGGCAGCTGCCTGCGTGTCCTTGCACTTCATGGCCAGGACGAGTTGATAGCGATGGGCTGTAAGCGCCTCCTTGTACGCACCTTGACTAAAGTAGGCGGAGCCGAGATTACCATGTGCCCGACACTCGCCAGCCGTATCGCCCAAAGATTTGGCCACTGCCAGATCCTGTTGCATGTAACCAATTGCCTGATCCAACTGATTGAGAGCCCAGTGCGCCGAGCTCAAGGCACTGAAGACGGAACCACGCAGCTTCAGGGAGCAGCTGCCGATGCGCAGGGCAGCCTCAAGGACGGCGACTGCAGCCTGATACTGGGACGCTTGGAGCAGCTCCTGGCCGACCACCGAGCTGACCACAAACGGCGACTCGTGCAACTGCATCGCACGCAGCTGTTGCAACGTTGGCTCCAATGCCGCACGCAGCGGACTCTTGAGCGATGCCTCCATGAGTCCCGCCAGCAGCTGCTTGTGACTTGGCTCCTGTGCCAATCCGGCCGCAAAGGAGGCCAATGCCTCACCATATCTGCCCAGACACTGCAATGCGACGCCTTGCCGGAAGTACGCCTTGGGCCACTGTGGACACAGCTCACGCGCCTGGGTCGCATCCTGGAGAGCCGCTGCGAATTGTCCCTGCTTGAGCCGGGCGGCTGAGCGATTGCTGTAGAGGATGTGGTTGCCCGGATCGAGCTGCAGTGCGTCGGTGTAGAGCAGCACCGCGGTGGCAAAGTCGCCACTCTGACAGGCGGCATTCGACTGACGCACCTTCTCCAGGAACAGGGCGCGATTCGCGGCGGGCAATTCCGGCGTGCATTCCGGCTCGTTCTGTCAAAAGTGAGAGGGAGAGGAAAAGAGGGAGATTGATTAGCGATCATTTGCATCGAGTGTGGTATAAACTTAACATACTTGTGAAAAGTGAGTTTATAGTTAACTAAAGAAGCTCTCAAAAGACTAATTTGTGACTTGAGAAACATTTGTTGTTTTGAGATTCTAATTTTGAAGACGACTTTACGGAGCTTTGCTGGCATTAAAAAACTTAACATGAGGAAAATTATATTGTAATTAAGTTGAAGTGAAGAATAACTCTAAAAGCATCACATGCTGTGTATAGGGTTAATCAACAATTAGAAACATGATTTTATAGTGGGACACTGGCTTTAATTATTAAAAAAGTTCTAATGAGATTCTGCTTCCATTATAAGATGAGAAATATATATTTATATTAAGTACTACAAAATTGTAACAATTAAAAGCAAATTCAGCAATTTCATGTTACTCAAAGTTGTACAGGAGGATAATGAAACATGAAGAAAGCTTTTAAGTTATCATGTACGGAAAAAGATTAATCAGACCCTATTCCCATTTCGACTTTCGTTTCAATGTCAGTGAAACCTGTAACTTTTAGAGTGTGTTTCGGGTGCTTTCAAAAGTGAAATCATCAATTCGGGCATGATTAAGGAATTGTAAAAAAAATGAAGAAATATATTTAATAGGCCAATTTTGTGTTGGATTTTTGAAGCGCTTGCCCCACTGTGTAGACGGCGCCGATGCGCTGTAATTATGTTAAATTGCCGCCGACTGCAGTGCGAGTCACAGTCGAAATCCCAATCCCAATCCCAGTGCCAATCGCAATCAGAGTCCAAGTTACAGGTAGGTATGCGGCCACTGAGTCACGTTTCCCGTCCAACTGCCAACTGCCAACTTGCAACGGGCTGTCTCCGATTGCTGCTCCTGGTCGAGGTAAATGCGGAAGCAATTCCACGAATTCGTGGCCAAAGAACTGAGCCACGAATAAAGCAACCGGTGGTCACAGAACAAGGTGTTGCAGCTGGAGCCTTTTTTGGCATATGCCACAGACGAGAAAGAGCACGAGACGAGGATGGACGATGAGGTCGAGGTTGAGGCCGAGGATGAGGATGAGGACGAAGACGAAGTCGAGGCGCTGACCGTGACAAGAGCTTACAGTTGATATTTCTTTTTCTACATATCTTGAAGCAATTAAATGGAATGAGTATGCAAATGCATTAGCCTGGCTGCAAGACACAAAGCCAAAAGCCAAAGAAGCCAAAACCCAAACTCAATACGAAATCAAGACCAATGCGATGAGCTCTTTCCTAGAAAACGTGCACACAGCAAGTGCCAAGTGCCAAGTGCCAAGTGCCAAGTGCCAACTGCCGTTTTCTGTGGCAAACGAGGGTCTCTGATAAGTTGTAGGGGGTAAGGGATGGTAAGATACCTGGACAGAGGGGTGCTGTCTTTGGGGGCGTGGGTTACGGATAACGTGCTTAGATTAGCCTTGTCTTTACTTTTTTCGTCTTTCTTGCCATTTTCTTGCGAATAAATCAGCTCGTCGATGCATGCATGAGCGTTTACATAGATACAAGTATAAGGCACAATGTATCTGACAGATGCAGAACAGAAATTTATGTTTTATACAACCATTAAAGCTAAGATCCCTTTCCTAAACCCCTCTTGACCCTCTTCGTTATAATCGCCGGCCGTCTAGCGTTCAGTCTTTGAGATAAGCCAAATGAAGTGGGCGTAACAAAAAGAGGAAAATAACAAAACAATCAAAAATACAAAATAAAAACAAAAGCAAATACACACGCACATACACAGAGTGAGAGAGACCGTCGGACAACTTTGGACTCCACTCGCATAACTAAGCAAAAAATGAAATTTTTGCACAGCGTTGGCGTTGCTAGCGCAGATCTCGGTAACCTGATTGGGGACCGAGAGCCAAGCTTAAAACTTATCCAGCGAATGGTCTTTGACCAAATAAACACGCACAACAACATCGCCAGGCTAACCCAGAGACAGACAGACTAACAGACAATCAGACAGACAGACTCACATATCTGACTTCGAAGGCCAAGCCAAGAGCGGAAGGGAGCGCCGCCGTTTCATATTAGCAGATATTATTATCTCGACTCAAAAATAATAATAATAACAGCCGGCAGGCCCTACGAGACCACAGGTCCATTAAAAAAGTACCGAAATTGCGAGCAACTCTTATCCGCACTAAGCGCTTAGCTACGGATAAGTTCGGATAAGCTGCTATGGACTAACAGTCTCTCAGTTTATTAGATCAATAAGAGTCAAGTTCCATTTGGAATATGTTCATCCCAGTTAAGGATCTTGCTATGAATATTTATGGCTAAAGGATTACCTTTTATTTAATGCGTCTTAGATCATTATTACTTAGTTATTATTGTATTGGCTGGATAAGTAAATACATTGTGGTACCTAAAGTACTGCAATCCTGGCTCAGATGTTAGCCACAGATAAATGCGGATAATCTGCTCAGTGGAGAAGAATTTAAAATAAAAGGTACAATGTTATATAATTCGTTTGAAAAGAGCTGCAGATAATTACGTAAAATACATTTTTTATTTGAAAGCTCGAGCTTAAATCAAAGATTTCGATTGGCTTTAAATTGAGTATAAATCACAGCTAGCGGATAAATGCGGGTAAATTCTTTACAACCTTTCTACTATTAATAAACCATATATCCATTGAAGCACGCCTTTAAATAGCTAAGATTAGGTAACGCTTGAGCAGTCAACGGATAGGTTATC
Source organism: Drosophila rellima (assembly GCA_035043635.1). Classification (NCBI taxonomy): domain Eukaryota; kingdom Metazoa; phylum Arthropoda; class Insecta; order Diptera; family Drosophilidae; genus Drosophila; species Drosophila rellima. Next base: position 1,452,376 of record JAWNMV010000134.1, on the reverse strand, counting down.
CTGTTTGGAGTGGCAGTTGCGATCCTCTTGCTACATTTGCGTTGCATGCGTCGCGTCGTCGTGGTGTGTATCAATTTAGGGATTGGCGCCCAAATGCCACATAGAGAAGTCATGTAAAATGATACGCCTGCCATCTCGCTCCAACAATTTCCAAGTAAAACATTTTAGAAAATAGTCAAGAAATTTGCAGAAGGAAGCTTCAAGAAAAGCGGAAAGAGGCAGATACAGAGTCAGAGAGAGACAGAGACATAGCGCAAAGAGATCGGAATGTTTGGGAAGAAATAAAAAAAACCTGCGATTCGAGAACTGGTCGCTTGACTTGGGCGGACAACAACGCGAAACTGAAAGAAGAAAAAAAAGTGGCACCCAAAGATGCAACCAAGAGGCAACCCCCCTATTGCCCCCACAGCTGCCCCCCTGCCTGGGCACAGCTGAAGTTGATGTTTATGTGTGGAGTGAAGTGGAGTGGAGTCGAGTCGAGTCGAGTGGAGCTTAACTACCAAGTGGAGCTCTGGCCATATGTGAGCCAGAGGGCATCGGGCATCGAGCATCGAGCATCGAGCATTGAGAATGAGGCCCCGTCTCGTCCCGACGGCCCATCGATAAAGTCGCCGCATCGGAATGCCAACAATTTCACGATTGCTTGTGGCGCACATTGGCATGTTTTGCGCTTAAGTCAAGAATTTTGTTGCAATTTAACGCGTAATAAAATAATTAGCTGTTGCTTTCGTTCACGGCCTCGTATCCGTTTTCATTCTTCTTTCCGTTCTCATTGCTGTCGTTATTTATCCATTTATCTGCTCAATGGGTTAACAGTAGTTCGGTCTTATCCGCTACTTGGGTACTTGCTATCCACTCTCCCAAAAAAAAAAAAAAAAAAAAAAAGGAACCAATTTGCAGTCATCTAGTTGAGGAGAGCAAACCCAAAACTTAAATCCAGACGGATCAGTCAGTCTGTCAGACAGACAGATGGACAGATAGAGAGACAGCAGGGAAGCTTCTAAACATGCGCCACAAACTTATCCAACAACGTTGACGTTGTCGTCCCCATGCTCATCGTTGTTGTCGTTGTCGTCATCGTCGTTGTTGCCCGTGACATGACAGCGCGGAATATGATGAAAGGGCCTAGGGTGTAGTCGGAGCTGGGAATGCTTTTCTGTGTGTGTGTATCTGTTTGTGTGCTTGGCGTTTTTATCTCTGCGCTTTGTTTAATTTGGCGTGTGTTTCATTGTTGTTGTTGCTTAGCCCTTTTGTAGTCTCGCCGCTAAGTTAATCAACATTGAAATCATTTTGCCATCTTTTTGATTATTAGCGCTGGTTTCTTTGATTGTTTTTTTTTTTTTCAGTTTCTTGCTTTTCGTAGTTAATTTTTTACCTTATTTTGTTTTTCTCTTGTAGTTGTTATCCGTCTTAATTTTCAAGCGCAATGCATGATTAAGTTTCTGTGAAGGCCATAAATAATTGTCATGCTGTATAAATTGGGAGCTTGGAATTCATGGAAATTTGATCACAGCGGACAGCAAGTATTTATTTGATGGCAATTCAAAGCTGACGATATAACAATATTGAGCTTATAAGCTCAATGCACTTTTTTTATCCCTTATTTTATTTTATCCGTTGTCATGCGTTTTTGTTTTCATTAAATTTATCCGCTCTATATATAATGCCAAAAGATCTGTTTAATGTTGCTTCCAATTAAATTGTATGTATTATCTACCGCCTAACATTTACATTTTGTTTATCCGAACTTATCCGTATTGATGCATCCGCATGTTACTGTACTCATTAGATGGTGCGAACGCTCGCCCCCCAGAGATTCAATTCATTTTATTTTTATTTTAATTCCCAAATAATTAACATGCCCATTTCACATTACCCATAACTATTACGATTATGATGACGATACCCATTTTTATTTCTATTCCCATTCCCATTCCCAGACTTACCTCGGAAAAGTCCCGCTGCGACATCTTATTCAATAGCTGCTCGGCAACAGCAATTTTGCCATTGTTCTCATTACTATTTGCATGATTATTTGCATTAAAATTTAATGGCAAATTTATAAGATTCTCATAATTCGTCATTTGTATGCAAAAACCATCAAAGCGCCTTTAGCATGCCGGTCTCTGTAAAATAAAATAAAACAAAACGAATGTGAAAGAGAATGCGAATACGAATGCGATTGAGAGAAATACTCGTATACTCGTAGAAGAAGATGGAGAACAAGATGAGGAAGATTTGGGAGAGAATGCCAATGTGGATGCGTATTGAGAGTCGAAAGGCATACATGCATTTGTACCTAGGTACTGCAGTTATGTCTGCAGCTGGACAATGAGACTTTCAAATACTGCGGACGGGAGAATTCTAGAGAAGTTCGCCTGCTGCTGAGCAGCTCGGACGGCTCGGCGGCTCTTATGCAAATTTAGGCCTGGTCGCAGTCACATAAACTTGACAATTGAATGTGGCTATAAATTTTTCGGCCAGCAGACGTGTCGTCCGCAGCCAGCGGCCGTCGGCCAGCACAGTGGCCTCAACTGTGTGCGAATTCTGCCGCTGACTTGCCAGCGGCGCCTCAGTATCGTGACCATCGGCCAGCCCCAGCCCCAGACCAGACTCATTCTCAGCCCCTCATTTCGTTCTTAATAGCAGCAGCTGGGTTGCTTGTGAAGAAAATCACATTGTATATTTAATTTGTTATCATTTAATTGAGTTTGACTGAGATGAGACGACGATCGGTAGCTGTCGACGCTTTTGGAGAAAGTTCGTATTAACAAATTTAATTAAAAGCCAAATGGTGGCAATGTTAAATTAACCAAATCAATTAAATCTCATTCCATAAGCAGCGGAAATTGTGGTCGCACCTTGAAAAATTGCAAAAAAAAAAAAGAAGCATAGTTATTCGAAAGAAGTAATTAGAGAATGAAATTGTTTTGGCTCATGCATGCAGAAGCTATAGTTATAGTAATATAGCATAAATTATTCTCCTATGCATTCCAAGTCTGACGTTAATTGAAATGTTACGCACAATGACAAAAGACTTGGGCGACAAACCTCAGAAATACGCCGCATACTCACTGAAGACTTAGAACACAAACTTGCTGCGGTTACAGCTTAATGATATGCACAGTTTTAAAATGAAGCCCAATCAGTTTACGACCAACATGCGACGGGACATTTCTAGAACTGCCATCAATCAAATATTATAAATGCTGATTGACAGACTGACAGAGTGACTGATTGATTGACGGACTGACTGATTGGCAATAGATGTGCCCGATCTCTATATGATGCGAGTGAAAACTGAGACGGCATGTTGTAAAATTTGTTCAGATTTTAAATTGTATTACAAGTTTGCCTATAGGTTGATTTGAATTCTGTTAGCCAAAAACTTTTTTGAAAAGTTCAAAATAAAATGTATCAAATTAGTTGAAATAAAAGTCAAGGTCATGAGTAAAATTCCAATAATTAAATCATATGCAATTCGGTTTTTTTTTATGAAAAAAGGCGGCTTATTCCAATCAATATTATGTTACATTAACGTAAAGAGTTTTTTTTTTTAGGAACTTCTAATAGATTACATTTCCGCTCCGATATGAGTAAGAGTCAATGCAGTAAAACATGCCTATAAGATAAAAAAGATCTTCTTGATTTTGTTAATGTTTATTCGACTTTAATGGGAATACCGTAAAATGCTTATCAATTGCAATTTCATCTGCTTTTATTACTTCGAATGTCGTTTTATGACCTTTTTCTTTTTTCTTGTCGTATCTCTTCGCCTGATTATCATTTGCCTCGCTTTTTTCATTTCTTTTTGTTTATTTTTTGCAATAATTTTTTAACGATTATGAAACCCGGTTCCATTACAAATGAGCTTATTTAGCCGCATTAATGGTTTTATAATTGTACTTTGCCCGGTCTTTTATGCGATCCGATATTAAAACGCCGTACATGATCGTGGCAAAAAAGTGTCGTCAAATGAAAAGGAACTGAAAATATTGACCAACGCTTGGATTGTGTATTTTTTCCGCTTTTATTGCTCTTTCCGTTTCATGCTGCAATTTGTGGATTTTTCTGCTATTTTTTTTTTGTATTTGGTTGATGAGTTCGTAAATCTCACTTTCCACACATGTCTTTATGAAGAGAGTATCGAATAATATCGTCATTTTGCACTGAATTGGGGAGTAGTATTACAGTAACCGGTCGATAATCACAACTTTCCTGAAAATACTAAATTCTTTATTTCAATGTTAGATAGTGACACCAATAATTGAAAATCTGTACAATCATCTGATAAAACACGTTTTCAATAGCTTTCGATATCCAGCTAATTATCCCTCTTTCATTGCCCTATCAATGATTTCAGTGGCCGCCATTGAAAAGTCGACGAACTTTCAAAAATTGCTTGGGGCTTATTAGTGTCAATGATGATTTTAGGTTTGGGTTTTGGGTTTTGGTTTTGAGATGCTGTTTAACTGCGATCCTTTACCTGAGCTTAAGCCTCGATTGTGGCAACAATGTTGCGCATCGGCAACTTCGTTGGCGGTCGTTTAACGAGTACAAAACATAGCTCTGGGCAATGGCAATGGCAATGGCAACAGCAACAGCAACAGAAACAACGAGAGCCCAAAACATGGTAGGAGAGTCTCAGAGTCTTTGTTACAACATCTATAAATGATTTCCGCTATTAAAATAAAACACTTTTGCATAATTTTTCACTTAGAACGGACAACAACAAGAACACCACCTTGGTCAGGGCAGCAACAACAACGAAAAGAAGCAGTGGAAAAGAAAGAAATTCCTCACGCTTCATAACGGCCGCAAGGCATGCCCGAAAATTCCGCAACGACAACGCCTACCCCGAGACCCAGAGCATAAACCATCAGAAGGAACTGAGAAACAACAGATTCAGACCCAGGTCCAAGATCGAGCCGAGTCTTATACTCAGAGACTCGGAGGGCTGTTACCGCCAGTTGAGGAGGCTTGTTGATCGTCATCTCGACGTTGCGTCGCATCGTTCGCTTTTTGATGATGCCTCCTTGCAACCTGTTGAAATGTGTGACAAATTGGGCGTAAACAGCCCATGTGAAAAGGGTGTTTCTCTCTCCCTCCTAAGTCTTGAGCCACCCCTTGCTCCATTGGTTCTGCCTCATTGAGTCGGCAACGTGGGCGTGACGGGCACCGATTTTATTACGATTTTTTTTTCTGCCTGCGATAAACGACATTTTACTTCTTTTTGATCTCTTTTTGGAACGAAAAAAAATGAATCAAAAATTGAGCCATAAATTCAAAGTTTATTAATATGCAACGCAAGTTGGCCAAAAAAAAGAGCAGGCACACCAAAATTATTTTTTGTTTCCTGTTATCACCATATTATTTCTAAGTATCATTCTACTCTCAAGTGCCTTATTTATCGTGCACTTGACTTAAAGTTTCTTCAAAACAAAAATGACAATCAATTTGTAGATCAGCCCCAGAGGCAACTGGGAATTGTACGAGAATGGTTTGTTTTGAATGGCTTTCGAGCTTCGTTTGTTCTGCTCTTAATTGTCATTAACTGGCAATGAATTCGTTCAAGTTCGTTGTCTAAGTCTTTTGTTTGTGCAAGTCAGTAGTGTGAGACTATAAGATACCCTAGATTAGATCAACATGCAGATACTTTCGTATATTGTTGGTAAAGGTGTGGTAATGCGGGAGTTCTTGACTAGAATATACCCTGTAGTGGCACGAGTGTCTACTTTAAACAGTTCTAGCTCGATTTTGATGTATATATATTATAAAGTTTCTTCTAAAAATTTAATTACCTCCAGAATATCATTATTAATAAATAGTTAATTTAAAATTTTTTTTTTTATAAATAAGTTATATTTTTTTATTTGAAGTGAAACTACAATACAGAAAACTTTAAACTACAAATGGAATCACTGTCTCCTTTAATCTTTAAATCTGGGTTAGTCACCTCGACTAATCTGAAACCAAAATATTACTGGGTCGAAGGAGCCGCCTTTTGGCAGTTAAGATCATTTACCAAAATTGTAGGGTATAGCAAGTAAATAAGCCTTAATGAAATGTGTTGCGGTTTCTGTTTTTGTTTGTTTTTGATTGGTTTTTGTAGCCTTTACTTGGAAACTTGGCTACAAAATACTCGTACAATTTCATAAAAACTCATTAAAATTTTTTTGGGCCATTGTTGATTGTTGTTGTTGTTGCAGAGGAAAAGCCAACAAACCGTGCACGAAAAGCCGAAACGTATATGAAAGACATGGACCCAAATGAAAAGCAATTTTAATGAAGCCAAAGTCGAAGTTGTAGTCGAGTCCAAGACACTTGTTGCAGTTGCAGTTGCTGCTGCTGCTATTGCCTCTGATGCTGTTAGCCACATTGTTGCTGCCTTATAAGCTGACATGTATTTGTTGCCCACAATGCGAGTGGCACGATGTAATTGACATCATTAGACTAAAGCGCGAGCAGCGACCAAGTCGACCAAAAGGAGCGCTAGAAAGTGGCTGCTAGAGACCCGTTATCAACATTAACTGTTCCCGTTCCCCATACCCAGACTCATACCCATACTTATACCCATACTCATACCCATACTCATACCCATACTCATACCCATACTCATACCCATACTCATACCCATACTCATACCCATACTCATACCCATACTCATACCCATACTCACACCCATACTCATACTCATACCCATACTCATACCCATATTCATACCCATGGCAATGACCTACCGCATCGAGCAGTCGTCATCCAGGAGAAGGAACAATCATCTTCTAGTTTCCCGCAAACCCCAATTTAGTTTTCGAATACAATACAAAATATACGAATGCTACTGGCAGAACCCAATTTTTAATGTATGCAAATTGTTAGGGAAGTAAAGGAAAATGCATTATGATTATTTTATAGTTGATGGTCCGACTCCGTGTAACTAATTCATTTGCCTAAATTGGGTGTGTAAAAACATTTGTAACAGACAGATGAGCGCAGAGCTTTGAACTTATTAAATTTAAAATAAAATATAACTTTTTAGGAATTCATAACTTAAATTGAATTAATTTCAAATGTCCAACACAATTATTAATTTAAAAGTTTTATAGTACTTTAGAATTTTGTGTAGAGTATATCAGCGTCTATCACTTTGAGGAACTCAAAAATTTTATTAAGGTTTCTCAGGTGATTTGTACGCTATCCCCTCCTATATACGTATATGTGTGCCGCAGAAGCACACACATATATATTTATTTAAATTTTTAATTTCTTTGCGAGCTGTTTAGCGGCTTTGTCTAATAAATTTCATGTTTAAGCATTTTCGGGCTGAATTTTCACTGAAAATTTATGGCATGCACTTACCATGGAATGTGGCGACAGCGTCTGAATTGGAGTCGCCGACGCCTCGAAGTTGTCGCAAGTTGTTGTTGTTACTGTTGTGCCTTTCAGTTGTGCATATACATATGTGTATGTGGATATGTTTGCATGTATTTAATTTTGTTCAGGTTTTTATTTATTTTTTTATATTTTTATTTTTTACTTTTTGATGGTCTTGGTCTGCACGTGAAATTTACGATTGGTTATTGACTTTAAATTGAAATTGTTTAACTATTTAAAAGTAATAAATATTAGTCAGAGAAATAAAGTGGCAAAGAACGGAGACGGGGAAGTGCTTTAGATTTATTATATAATTGACTTGCTGATGACATTTTAATCGTCCACTCAACTCGCAGTTTCTATACCTGCTTCTCTTTTGTATTATACAGAAAAATCTGTTCGGGAATTGATTTGATTACCTACAATCGCTGTCTGCCACTTGGCCTATTATCATACAAATGACTTAGGCAACGAACTTGTTGTATACATTTTAACACATGCAAAGACGCTTTTATTATACACATAAATAACCTTAAACAATTTTAGATATTTGTTTGGCTTTAGGTTGCTATTATTGTCGTTTGTTATTTTGGCTTATTGTATAAATTACAGCTTCTTTTTTAAAGTTCTCATATCAGTTGGCAATTTACCTATGCAGAATTCTCTGACCACTGCAGCAGTCTTTGAGTTGGCCAAGAAGTCATTTGGGCATGCCCAGAGCCAACCGCCTTAAAGCAATGCACACACATACATATGTACAGATATATTCTTTCTCTCTTTCCTATATACACACACACACACACACATCGAAAAGTGTGGCTAAAACAAGTCAGACAACTTTTTTTTATTATTTTTTCCTCATTTTATTGGAAGCGGCCGCCGCTTTGGATTGCCTTCCTTTTTCTCTTTACTACAACTACTACCACTATGTTGTTGTTGCTTTCGTTGATGTTGTTGTTGGCTTTTTGTTATTAGTAGCATTTACTTTGGAATGCAACAAAGCGAGAACGTTTCGAAAAATGACGACGACGACGATGTTGGCAGCGCCTTTGGCCATTGACGTCTTGTTGCGAAAACAGAAAAATGCATGGCCTGGTTAGCACTCGTAAGGGGAAGCGAAAAAGAGAGAGAAAACGATAGAGAGAGAGAGAGAGAGAGAGAGAGAGAGCGACTGTGAGAGGGAGCGTGTGAATGAGCATCTTAAAGGCAGAGCGAGATGCAGAGAGGTGGGCGACTAAATCCGAACAGATGTCAAAAACAAGTCGTAGCAGAGTTTAAAGGCCGTGACCAGTTGATCATTTTGTTAACACAATTTGCCACTTCACATTGCCTCAACTTGGCTAAAACAAAGCACCATTCACTAACTTACAAAAAAATAAGCACAGTCACTTGTTGTTGTTGCTGATGCTTTTGCAGATATTGCAAAATAATAAAACAAAATAGACCAAAAAAAAAAACAATTTATTGAAAGAGAATTAAAATTAAAACCGAATCGCGTTTCGTTTTTTGCTTCGTTGTTGAACGCGCCGCATGCAAAACTCAACTGAGACAAACACGAAGAAGCAGAAGGAGATGCAGACCTGCGAATTGAGTGAGAGCGTAGAGTGCAGCATACCACAAATAAAAAAAAATAAAAAAAATAAAGAGAGACAAAAAAACAGGTACACAACTATAACAAGTATTGCGACCCGTTTACCTGTTTGAGCTGCTTGATTTGTGTTGCCAGATGTGCCAACTTTCAAGAGATCTGGCAATGGCACCGCACGGTGCGACCAGTGTATTTATTTTTTAGATAATAGCAAAATTGACGAAAGTCATCGATAACGATAACGATATTGCTTCAATATGATTAAACAAACATATAAGCAATGACTACAAGAAACATTAATAGAACCTATTCTTATGTAATCTTAATAGTAATAGTAATAAGTAAACGTTACTATTTAATAATTTAATTGGACCTTTTATATTTAATAGTTACCCTTTCAATATTCATAAATTATTATTCAAATTCTAAATGTTTTTAAAGCAATATCCACTTTTTAAACATATTTTACTATATTGGAGATTACCAAACCAATACAGTATTTATTGGTATTTATTATTTTGAACAATTGGAAGCATATACATTTTATTGAGTTTACATTCAATTGTATTTGCAAATTAAAAAAAAATTCTGTGAAGACTGAAATATACATATGCGTTCTCGAATAATCTATTGTATACTTTGCGGCAGTTTGTATATTGAAAGTGATCGTAGGGTGTGTTGGTGCTTCCCCTGCTAAATTGATAGTTGTGCTCTCGACTGTATATAAAAACGCGTTTGATTCATGCTAAATAATTTAGTTATCGACAGGTTCTACAACTGAGACAACAGCTGAAGATGTCTTCCAATCAACTGCTGAATGTGTGCTTGCTGCTGGGCTGTCTCCTGGCCTTGGCTGTCGCACAGCCGTATATAAGTGCGTAGTTAAATGATAACAAATGGATTTTCATATAATATATAATATATATTTATTTCGTATAATTATATATAAATACAATACAAAAACTTATCCTTGAACAGCACCTCGCAACTGCTCCAGTCACGAGACCTATCTACCCTGCGGACCCAGCTGTCAAACGGAGTGCGCCACGTTGGGTGAACCTTGTCTGATCCGACACTTTCGGTGCCCCGATGGATGCTACTGCGACGAGGGCTACGCTCGCAACGCGGCAGGCACCTGTATTCCCGTCAGTCAGTGCCAAAAACCATGACGTCCCCCCTATTAAGATGAGCATTACAAAGCGATCCCAATACTGATGGAAACTGATCTGATAAAACAGCTGCTTAATTGTCATCATTAATTTTATTATTTTACACGTATTGCTATTGCTTAATTTGTATTAAATCGGGCTTATTGAATTGCTCACGTCTTTTGTTACAAAACTTTTTTTTCGATGATGGCTTTCCTAATTACTAATGAAATAATATAAAATATAGTTCCCATGTAAGATCTTTAATAACTTTAGCATTATTAATCAAACTATTACGGCTTACGTCATACATACGTTGTTTATATAACAGCTGGTTGAATAAAGTAAATTTTTGAATACTGTATAAATAATATTATTTATACAACTCATTTTTTAGTAATCCAACGAACGTCTCACATTTATTGTGCAAACAATTTTAGATATTTACAAAAATATATAAACAAAAAGGGAATTTATAAGTTTAACATTGTTAACTAAACTATTTCTGCTTACGACATAGATATTATACGTTATATGAAAGCTGACTAAATAAATTTAAGTTTCAAATACTTTATATGTAATATTAATTTAACAACTCATTTCTGAGTAAAGGCAACGAACGTGTCAGAATTATTGTGTACAAGTTTTTAGATAATAACACAAAGATATATACAATTAATTGATAATAACTCACAATGAGGAGTTGTGAGTCAGCAAATAGAGTTTTAAATGCACTGTGCTGAGATGTAATCAACTCAAAGTTCGTTGGAGTTTGATCAGAGGTTCGTGTCATAGCTCCCTGTTACAGTCTAGGAAGCATTGTCTCTAAAAACTCGTTGGCTTCAAAAAGTATGCCATGAAAATATCGTTTCGAGAGAAATGTGTAAATATTATCAATGAACATACGACAGGTTTTTGAATCCGAAATTGCTTTAGTTGTGATGAATTAGTGATAAAATTTAGCTGCTGAGTGACTAAATTAAGTTAAGAGTTGTGTTGAAAGCGCTATTTAAATTAGATATCTGATATTGATGGGATTTACTTAACTTGATGCTTGACTGGTCCTTGAATAAATAGTGGCTAGATTATGGCCAAGAGCCGCTTAACAAGAAAATCTAATCAATTGACAGGCAGCAACAAAAAAAAAGGAAAGAAAAGAAACGAATTGGGATAAAGGTGCAAAAGCAACAAAGGATTTGCTGGCAAGCAAGTCCAGATACACAATGCCGCGTAACCTATGCTAAAGTGAATGGACAATGAGAGAGGGGAGTGAGTAGTACAAAGGGGTGCTGACAACATGCAGAATGTAAATGTTTGCTGTCATTGAGTCGAAAATGTTGGCTGGATACCAAACCAAACGTTAATAAACTCACGTCGCCCGCCCACTGAGTGGGGTGCTCAATTTACAGGAGCAAACATGACTGTGGCAGACACTCATCGAGTCAGTCAGTCAGTCAGCCGCTCGACGGGTATCTGCCTGCCTTTCTTTTGGTCCTTTTCACTCTACACACACGTATGTATACCATATATGTAAGTATACTTGTGCCCATGCAATTTCGTATACCGGGCTTGGATAAAATGAAAAGAACTGGCGCGCTTGGATTTGAAATGCAAATATGTTTGTACGACTTTGGGTGCCCATATAGTATACTACCAAGCTCTGTCATACCATACCATACCATGCCTTCTTTTCCCGACCTCCTCTTTGGCCCATACTTGTTGGCTTGTTCGTCTATTTTGCTTGACTGTGTCAAAGACGCAGCTGGCTGCGCTCTTCAGATTTGTATGTTCCTCAAATTCATTGAGTTTTGAACTAAAAAAAATAAAAGAAGAACAGAAAAGAAAAGAAAAGCCGATGAATAGCGAGCCAGCTTGCTGCATACATGGCTCATGGTCGAATATTCAAACCCAATCAACATGAAAAACTCAAGGGAACACAAAAAAAAAAAAATAGAAAGAACGAATGGAGAAAACGTAACCCAAAATCGAGTAAAGTGCTTGATTATGATATATATACTCTTTTTACAATTGGAAAAAATATTTGCTCCATGATTAATTGACAGTTGTAAAGAAAATCAAAAAACCATAAAATTAGTTTGGAGTTGACGCCTCTTAAGGAATGCCCGTTTCTAAAATCTTTGCTTTTTGAGTTTTACTTTTAATTTAAAACTAATTGGTTAATTCGAAATTTCCTTTTCTTGGAAAATGCACATAAATTAAAAATTTGCTTTGCAATTTCAATTTGAGAGTCAACAGAGGGAAAAATTTGACTTTTGAAGACACTAAATTAAAAGCAAGGAAAATTGTTGTATTCTCGTAATCTCCATTTGAGTGTTAAAACCGATGTGAATATCGACATGAAATTTTAGTCAGTTTCACGTTGTGCAATGCAAAAGGCCACACATACTATACACACATGTGAATATATTCACACATACACAAATGAATATATTCGTACCTTCACAAACGTATCGCACCGAAACCATCGACTTTCAGGGCTTGAACCCTTTCGATTCCTGCGAGCCATAAAAAGGCGACTTATTTCTCTTCCCCTTTCTATTTTCGTATATGTTTCTGATTCAGTGTAAGGTGAACGTTTCAATTCACATCTGACTGATTTTTTGGGCTGTGGCTATAAAAGGCACATATAATTTGACTTTATCTGTGCGGCCAACAGGCAAACGATTCGCATTGAAATGGGTACAAACTGTTTAATGTTAACTTTCAACACTATTCCAAACAAAACACTTCAAAACTTGATTTATGACCCTCAAAACTCACAACACACAAAGAAAAACAAATATTTGCTCATGATTTGCGATACGTTGAGCTTAGAATGCATTCGTTAATGTTTCATGTTGGCAATTTAAGAGGTAATGTCTAGTGACGAAAGCATACTCAAGACCTTAAATCTCTGATATCACATAAAGTGTGCAAGCATTTGTAATTTTAAATTTACATTTAATTTCGTTTAATATAAACATATGAATAAAATGCAGATGAAAGTGTTAAATTTTTCAGAACTTACATTGTTGATTTTTGAATGAAAAAAGTAGCATTATATATCGAATCAGACGAATTGATAGTAGGATGAACGAACTTTAAATATTAATCTTATATTCTCATCTCGGTATACCAAAAGTAGTTTGCATCTCCGTTTGAGTCTTAAACTCCACATCTCACAAAATTATCTTTGGCTAAAAAAAAACTACTCTACTTCTGTACTCTCTAGTTATCGTCAGCTTTGAAGCTGTTTGCATAAAAACAAAAGTCCGTTGCTGTTCACAACTGATCTGAACAATTCGGGGTCTTAGCCATTTTAATGTCAAAGTGCTTGTTGCATACTTTTGGGGAGCACAAATACTTTTTACTGAGCCTCAGATCAATGCCGTAAATATTGATGGAACAACACGGGAAGTTCAGGTTGAGTCCAATGTTTGTGTTGCCACACCAAATTGCAATGCTGTGAGCATCAACAACACTATCAACAACTATAATAACAACAACAGACTACGAGATGAGGAACAACAAGAGAGTCAGCATTATATGTTATCATCGATTGGGCCAATGTGTTTGTGCTAGACACCTCTTGGCGGGTTGGCAAATTGTAATCATGCTTGCCACAACAACGATGCTGATGATCATCTTCATCACCATCATCATCATCGGCCGGCGGCGGCGACACGAATGTTGTCCATGGACATCAAAGTGACGCTATAATGATTGCCATTGACTGCAGCATTGTTATTGTTTTTGCTAGGTTTCGACTGCTGCTGTTGTAGTTGTAGTAGTTGTACTTGTTGTTGTTGTTTTCCTTTTGTGGATGCTGGGAAACTGCATCAGCGGAAAAATCCATGCAATTTGACAGATATCAAGTTGTATGGCATTTGACAAACGCGCTGTCATTGTTGTCATTGTTGCAAGCTGCATTCACATCAACACGGGCAAGGACATGGACATGGATAGTAACAAGGATATGGGTATAGTCATTGGCAGGGAACAAGGAGCAAAGAGCTTCGACGAGGTCATGAAACACTTTGGCTCTCACTTGTGTTGCAAACACTTTCAAGTTGTTGCTGTTGCCCGTGTGACAGTGAAATGCAATTGTATTTCATACTGACTGAGTCTTTTGACACAATATTGTCAATTTATTGATTCTGATTTTGATCCCTTTTCGTGTCACTCACAAGCGACTGTCGTGAGCAGTTGACCTATACACGGCAACGACTCTCAATCAGTGCTCGGTTCTGTGCGCACTCGAATTCGAATTCGTATTCGTATTATGTATTTGCATTTCATTTTATACATCAAATACCCAATGTATTGCTGGACTATGGGTAGGACAGACGAGTGAGAGCATTGTCTTCATTGACGATAATTATTAGTACTGTCAGCAGCTCCAAAATATACATATGAACATATGTACACATTAGAGACACGCAAGAATGTAATCACTACTAAATACAGTACACAGAAAATAAAGTCGGGGACTCCGGAATAAAAGCAAATAGAATTAGGAACCGCTGTATACAAACTTTAATATTGCTCACTTCTGCGTAGAGATGGGCACGGGCCTGTGCGGGCTTCGTGTCCCGCGGACCTCTTCAAAAAATTCCCAGGCTTCGTGCATGAAAATCGAAAACGGGCTTTTTTTCGTGCTGGCCCGGGCCTAAGCCAAAAGCCCGGAGGCCCGGTAGGCCCGAAAACTCACGATTTAAAAAATATTTTAGTATCGATTGGTAAAAATATTTCTATATTACACTGCTATATTATTTACAAATCTCTTTTGTCGATATGACACTTATCGATAAGTTTGTCAAGCTTAATTTCACGTGTGTTTATAAGAAGAAGGCGACAAAGCGGCAAAATGAATAAGGAAAAAATTAATTTTTTTTTCTATAGTAATATCGGGCCGGGCCGGGCCTTAAAAATTTGATTCGGGCTCGTGCCGGGCCGGGCCTTCAAAGGGAGGCCGTGCCCATCTCTACTTCTGTGTTGTAGCTATCCATACACACGGACTTATACATAAATATATTTAAAGTCATGGGTGCAAAATGTTTTTTTTTATAGCACTAAACACATCACTGTTGTTGGAAGTATATGATGTCTCGTAGTCGTCTCAGTTGAATCTACTTTTTTAAATTTTTGTGGTAAAAAGTTAGTTACTGATTCGGTTTTAGTTATTGCACTATTTTCCACAATTTTTTGTTTTGTTGCAAGGGCTCGAGGCAACTAAAGCAAAAGCAACAACTGTAACAACAACTGCATTTGCAAGTGTAACCCCACCCAAAGAGTCAGCTCTTCTCCCTCTCCCTCTCTACATAGTCCTTGCCCTAACTGTATCCCTTTATGTGCGACAATTGGTTGCGGATAGCCAAACAAATTTTCAATCCATTTGCCGCATTTGCCACTTGCCATTTGCTATTTGGAATTTGTGTTTGCGGTTTGCGTTCAATTTAATTGCCATGCGTTTCTTAATGGATTTAAGCTGTTTCAGCTGCCATTTGCACAACGATAAGGGGTGTCATCAAAGCCGCTCCCATAGGAGCAATAATCAATTAAAGTCTGGACCACACTCTCTGCAATTCTCCTGTCGATGATCGTCAAATTTAAATTGTGTCTATGACATTGTATTATAAATGTAATTGTCAGTCCTGAAGAAAAATGTAAACTTGCCATTAATTAAATACGACAAAGAGACCTCAAGTTGTGTGTTTGTGTGTGTGTGTGTGTGTGTGTGTGTGTGTGTGTGTGTGTGTGTGTGTGTGTGTGTGTGTGTGTGTGTGTGTGTGTGTGTGTGTGTGTGTGTGTGTGTGTGTGTGTGTGTGTGTGTGTGTGTGTGTGTGTGTGTGTGTGTGTGGCAGGTGCTTGTGAGAGCCAAGTTTAAACATAATTGTAGTTAATTAATTGCGCACAGTTTGCGCTTTTGTTGTTAAGCCACAGTACTTACGAATCAATGTTTAAAGGACCTCTCTCTCTATGCATGAGAGGTGTGTGTGCTTGGATGTGTAGGCATTGTAAATCATAGGCTCACACCCACATATACACATACACACCACACACATCACACACACGTATATATATTTATATAATAGGATTCATGCACACGCTTCAATTTGCCGCTCATGCAGCGTCTGATTATGAAAATGAAATATTTGCATTGAAGTGCACTCAGATACATACTAATACGGCTACAGTTACCAGGCTCACACACACACACACACACATAGACACATATCAATTGCACACTGGCAGCTGTTGTATGCGTAACAATACAACAAGCTCATTTGCAAAATGATCATCATCAGCTTACTCGTAATCATCATCAACATCGTCTAAATAGCATCACACGCACTGCAAAAACGGAAACGGAAACGTTGAAAAAGCAATTGGCAAATGGCAACGTTGACGTCGACGCCGACATCGACGGCGACGTTGGCTAAACAGTTGCAATTTATTGGCAGCTGCAATTAGTTGGCCGTACTTCCGAAATGGTTTGGCAATGGGCAAGGGAAATGGGAAATGGCAAACTTCATGCTTCATGCCAATTATGTTGCAAGTTGAGCATTAAAATTATGGTATTATCCAAAGCTAAGTACGTGGCACAACTGTACCTACCACTGCACACACGTTGGACGTCACAGCAGCAACAGTGATGTAAAATACGTCTTTAATTTGAAGTAGAATTGACCGAAGCAATAAAATATATTCGAAAATAATTAATATTAATTTTTACTAACTTAGTTAAGTTATTATGTTTGATTTTTTAATCTTTTCACAACTTAAACTAGGTATTTTCTGGCTCAAAAAAGTTAATGTGCTCATAGTAAAATTTTGCAGCTGTTTAAGATGTTTAGCATTTAGAGCACTTTGTAAATATTTAAATGACGTATCATTCACGTCAGAAAATAATTGAAACATAAAGTTTAACTAAAGATTATGTGTTTTTAAATAACAACTGAACTACTATCTGTTCAATTGTTATTTAAAAGCACGTATATATCAGTTGAGCTCAGGTTTATATGTATAGTACATAAGTAGTAGTGAGCTTCACTGTTAATCAGTCAACGTAGGTTAAAGTCTGGTCAACAGTAACATTAGTAAATCTGAACGTCACATAATCAAATATAAGCAAAAACAATCGTTCGTATCGGTTCCAAAGTCATTGTCTGAGACACTTTAGGTTCTCTATGCACTCTCATGTTAGATATGATATTTCATATTTTAATTTATTTTATTAATACTATTTCATTGTTTAGTACCAGAATTTAACTTTAATTTTAATGGATTCAAAATTAATTTTGAGAACAACCGAAAAAAATGTACATAGGTGTTTCACAAATATAATCAAACTATTTTAAATTTACACAATACATTTTTTTATACACCAAAAAAATTCATTTAAAAGGAATTTCATGCCCTTTAATTAAATTTAAAAATAAACGAAATTATTAAATGATATCAAATCGCACATTTTACACAATATTGATACATCTCAAAATTGTAGTACTTTCAGTTCACACAAAAAATTGTTGCAACTACGGTTAATTTACAGTCAGCTACGACAGATAATAAACATATATTCATTTTATGATGCTAGATATATATATACAAATTTATGTACTTAATAAATAGTTAAAGCAAGTAAAATTTTGAAAATGTGGTTCCAGGCACATTGACAAATTGATTTTGCGTGGTTGGAGATTTGCAAAACATGTATATTAATACATATCTGCAGTTGTTGCAGGCAGTTGCTTTAAATAACTTTGTTTTTTGGTAGCCAACAATTCACTTGGTCTGCACCACATGCACCACTGACACCACTTGAGCATCGGGCTGTGGCTCAGCTGTGATTAATGCAAATTTGCGCTTTTCTGTGAAATGCAAGTGCACTAATTGCTGGCAACTAGTTAAAGCGTCTACACCCGATCCGTTCAAAATAAACCTCCCCCTCCCACACTTTCACACTCCCCTCACCCGCACCCACTGGCCGTGCTTAGTGTGTATTGTCACGCCCACAGCAACATCAAGAACAGAGAACAGCAGCAACAATTAATTGCCATCATTTTTTAGAATCCTTTCTTTCATTCGCTTCATTTCAGTTCTTCCCGTTCCCTTTTCCTTCTTGTAGCCATTGTTTTCCCCTGCCCTTTTCCATTTTCCCTTACACTCCACATTCCCTTTAGTTTTGCCTTTCGTCTTCCATCTCGAGACGCAGTTAGCTGTAATTTTCTGTATTATTTCTACCCAAAATTCTTTGTGTAATGCACCCTATGTTCCCTAGCACATGCCGTGCCACGCCCCTTGGAATACGCCTCTCGTTGCCGTGTTGTTTATTGCGATGCAACTTCCGTTACAAACGAAGATAAATTGTTGGCTTTTTTCACTCTTGTTATTTTGTTTCTTGTTGTCGTTGTAGCTCTCGTTGTAGTTGTAGTTGTAGTTGTTGTGCTTTTGTTTTCTTTTTTGGTGTTTGTTTGTTGTTTGTTTGCTATGTTGCGTTGCGTTGCGTTTTTCTATTTGAGTTTTACCAGCAGCTGTTGCTGCTACCAAAAACTTCACCTCGATTTCATCTGCACAGTGTGTCAACAGCACGAAATAAACTTATCAAATATTTGCAGCTGGCAATCAATTCAAGCATTTGCTTTAATACATAATTACCCCCTAGGCTTAACGGCTTTTATCAGCCGTCAATTGAAAATGAATTATGAAGCAGAGTTGAATTCGAGAAATAAGTGCATACTATACATACATACATATATTTAATCTCACAGTAGCTCGGGAAAATTATTGTTATCGATGTGCTTAATCAAGTTCACAGTCTGAGGTCACCGCTTGTTGATTGCGTTGCGAGCTGCGACTGAACCAATGGACTTGAATTGTATTTAACTGCAATATAAATATATATATATACATATATATATACATATATATGTATATATATTGGGATGTACAATTCCGCTATTATTTATTCTTTGGGGCAGTATGCAACTCAGACAAGGTCAAAAAACAATCCGCTTATCAGCATTATTTTGGGCAATATATAACTAACGAAATTAAATTGAAATTTATACAATATCAAATATAAAATGAATTCAGTAAACCAACCAATTTTATTGAAACAACAATAAATATTTGATTTTATTTGGGCTTAATTTGGTTATTCCCTAAACATATTTAAGATTAAGAGTTTAAGAATATCTTATTTTAATTTAAATATCTGCATAATATATACATATGTATGTATATCTATTACGCACACATGCTTTGGTTAAGCAATAATTTATGTTGATACAAAAATATTATCTAGTAGTTTAGATTTATATTTTTAATTCAATTTCATATATTCTAAAGGTAATTTTAGATTAAGATTATATTTTAACATTTACTTTTAGCTTAAAAATAATAATAGCTTAAATATCATAAAGTTAAAGTTGACAATTAAATAAAATAAAAAAAGGCTTTTTTTAGTTTTTTATATCAATTAATATAAAGTTCAGCAAAACATAACATACAATTTTTTTGCTTGACAGATAAAGTTAGAAGTTAGAACTAATGATACGATTTGTCTACTTATTTTTTTGTCTGCCACATAGTACCACTGTGACTATTTCCTCCGAATGTTGCAACTATTTCCGCTTCTGGCGATTTATGCGAGAGTCCCTATCAGCTTCACTCTGAGTCCAAGTCTCCGCTTCAGTCTCCGCCTGAACTCCCAGCAAACGTTACCTCGTTGTCGTCTATAAAATTGTAGCTTTGATTAATTGTTTGTTAAACACAAGCAAACACTAATAGAAAAACTCTCTGGTATATATATTTAGATATATGTATGTTGTTTGTTGAGTATTCTATGAATATGGAGCTGATTAGGACCTGAAACGGCGATAATCTCGTACATTGACCGCAGTGTTAATCGCGCATTAGGTCGCTTAATAAACTGTGTCGCTGTCGCTGTCATTGGCTGATAAGATAAGACAGCGAGCTAGTGGCCATGTCTCTGCTCATGTCGTTCTCGGCAGCTGTTCCAATCCAATCCAATCCAATCGCAGCTGGCAGTCATGGACACAACGTTGAATGGATCACATCGCCTGACCGCGTTTTTAATCGCGCTCATCGGTTGCTGTTGTTGCTGCCTGGGTGGCGCTCAGCTCTCGCTGCCGAAGGACGCGGCGAATATCAAGGATCTGAACGAGTTGGGAGCACACTATTTGCCGGCGGGCTATGCCCAATCGAATTTCACCTATGCGGACTTCCAGCGCCTCCTGAAGCAGAAGTGCGAGAAGGCGAATGCGGCGCTGCCCGATGGCGAAGTCGATGCGGCCAAGTTAAGTTCCAATATTGAAGAGGCAGCAAAGCAATTGATGCAGTGCGTCGGTGGGCTAGTCAACATCACAACGGTGCTGGACGAAGTGGAGCAGGCGAAGCCAAAGGGCGATCTCGATGTGGTCTTTGAGAAATACTGCCTGCGCCTGCCCAATGTGACCAGCTGCCTCACAGAGTTCAACTCGGCGCTCTTGCCTTGCATGACTCGGGAGGAGCGCAATCATAATGCCATGATGAAGCGCATTCTGGGCAAGCTTCTTGACTTTGTGTGCTATAAGAATGGCGATCAGATTGCGCTCTTCATTGCCGAACAGGGACCCGAGTGCCTTGAACAGCACAAGGACAATGTCGGCAACTGCCTGCAAAATACCTTCGGACATTATTTGCCCAGCAAGCTGAATGTGTCCCAGTTGGTTCTGCCCGATCTGGTCCTTGGGCCGCGTCAGTGCGTCGAGCTGCATGACTTTGAGGGATGTGTGTTGCGTCACCTGGAGACGTGTGAAAACATCACGCCCAGCAACATTGTCGAGTCCATGTTCCGCTATGTGCGCAGGGAGTCCGACTGCCAGCAAAGCATCAATCGCGAGGTCAGAGATCACAGTAAGGCAGAGCTCCGAGGAGGAGCTGCCTCCTCCTTCAGCTGGAGCTCGGCGACTGCAGCGGCGATTGCCTTGCCCCTAGCATTAGTTCTCCGCTCGATTTAGTATTTGGTATTCAATCTACACTGCGCTCATACGAGTCCTGCCAGCCAGCGCACTCACACATACAAACATACAAACTAGATAAATACCCACACACATGCATAAGCATAACGCGGCTGCAAATAATTTTTTACCCTTTTTTTGTATATTTTTGTTTTAATACAAAATGATTAATAAAAATTGAAATTATAAAATTTTCAACTTTTATATACTGTTTATTATGTTCTTGAGTAGTTTCCAGATCTATATTTGTACTCAAGCTAGCACATTTTTTTTAAAAATAATTCGTAAAAAAAAGTACTTTAAGCTTGATTTTCGGATTAAGTCTGCTACAGGATCCACAGATAACTCTCATCTCAAATGACTCTGAACTATCACTTCTTTGTCAATGCTGTTGTGTCTTTGTTTGGACAAAAGCATTTAGTGCTCTAGTTTAAATTTCCTAATGTGATTTAGTTAAATTGAGTGGTAAGGAATATTCCGAAAAGAAACTGCACACTTTTTTCACTTGTATTTCAAAAGTTATTGATCAAAAGTATTTTTTCTTCTTACATATTAAATATAAAATTATAAACATTATTTGAAAGTGTTCATTTTCTTGTATATATGTGTAATAGCGCTTTTAATTTCATAAACTTATAACAGCGAAGTTCGCCGGTAGGAGTATTCCATAATTATATTTAATAAATTCGACGCGGCGTATGCGCAATGTGTCCGTAAGCCGCTTAACGGCATCGCTTTTAATGCCTGGCAGCAAGCGGAAAGTCCCAAAAGTGTTAAGTTTCAAGCTGCATAAACACGACTCTGAAATATTCGAGCAGTGGCACAAACGGGCGGCATGTGGCATGAAGCACAAGGCGCAAGGCACAAGGCACATTGCAATGTGCTTATCGGCCAGTTAGCAGCCGGGTCAGTTGTCCGCCCGTCCGTCTGTCTTTTTTGTCCGTTGGATTGCTGACTGGGCCAGTACCTTATCAGGCACTCGCGTAGCAAAACAATGAGACTGGATTTTGGGATGATGCTCCTTCTGGTGCTTCTGTTGCAGCTGCTGACAGCTTGAAAGTTGAAAAGGTTTAGTCAAGCGAAGGGAGCCGCAGAGGCGCTTACAAGGGAGCTGTGTTATTCTTCGTGGGTATCGGTATTGGGCCTGGCCTGGCAGGCCAGTCAGTCAGTCTGGCAAGCAAATTGATTTGGCACCCAAGCCAAGATTACCTCAAATGACGTTGTTGTGGTCTTCTGCCTCGTCTCAACTCGTAAATCATAAAAAATTGCGTATAAATCTAAGCGAAACAGCACAAAATTCGAGACGGCGAGAAAAAGCGCAACTGTCATCGTTTCCACGGACAGGACACAAAGGACTTGCGGCAAAGAAAAGTTCAATACTCGTCGCTGGACGATGCGGAGGATGAGCTTGAGATCGAGGATGAGGTTGAGGATGCGGATGACGATGACATCTTTGGGGGGCATTGGGCAACTGGCGATGCGTGAAATGAATGGACTTTTGCTCAGCTTAGTTGAGTTTATGAACGCATTTTTTCTCATTTCTCAAGCAAGGTATTAAATGGAATCTGATGATATGAAATGGGATGGGATCAAATGGTATACGGATGGAGGCAGTTTTTAGTTTTTATGGTTATGCAATAGATTCAACTAGATGAGTAATTATGAACGCTCGAGGACAGGTGAGCAATATCATAAAATAAACTTGTTTTAAAGTGAGTAAAAAAGGTTTAAAATTTTGTAAGTTGATGAGTAAGTCTTCCATTAGTGAAAACAGAATGTTAAGGTTGAAAAGTGTTTACTGGAGATCGATGACAGCTGAATAATACCGTTTAAAAGAATGTATTGTAAACAGAGAAAAGAAGGGAAATATGGAATGATATGTTAAAAAAGGGAAAATGAGTATTCTTACAATTAAATCTTCAATCTGTTGCTAACAGAAGCAACAAGAAATCAGTGTTGGTAATTGAATAATAAATGTCTGTGACCGAAAAAGTTCACCAACACTAGCTAACTGACTGTTTGAATCAATTTTACGAACCGCTTATCCAATTATTTGAGTTTTTTTTCCCTATTTGAGTATTCATCATTCATACATGAATATCCTTCTATTGGTTAAAAAAGGGGGCAAGAAGGAGGGAAAGGGGAGAGTGTCAGCAATCAGAAGTCGCAATCAGTACAGTTCCGGGGCCAAGTTGCAGCTGTTGCCTCAGTTAGTTGCTGAATTGGTTAGTTAGTAAGTTAGTCAACTGTTTGGAGCCAAGCTAACAAGTCATAAATGTTACAAACTTAATTAGGCTTGCAGACTTTTTGGACTTCTATTGCAGCACTGTAAATACTTGGGGCAGTTGCAAGTTGAAAGAGCCCATTGGCAGTGGCACATAAAACGGGTAAAGGAAAACGGGTAACGGGTTCTGGCACTTTATTATTGATGTGAAAAATGCGGAAAATGAATGCGTTTCCGGTACTTTTCGCGAGTTGGCAGCTAAATTGCAGCGGCCATGAATCATTCGACTTTGCCTTAAACTTCAGCTGCAACTGCAACTGCAACATCAACTTCAGCTTCAGCTTCAACTTGGCATTCCGCATTCGCCAAGTAGACAAACTTTGTACGTGCCACGCGAGCAGCAGAGAATAGAGTGTTGATGGTAGAGACTAAAGGAGGGAATATTTTAGAGTTGTCTCAAAACTTGGCTGGCCAAATAATTGCACGTCATTGGCCAAATTATTGGGTCTGCACGGGGCTTGGTGGCGCAGAAAAAAGTTAAGGCTTAAAGTGAGTGTCCAAAAAAATAAGAAGAGACAAAACAAAGACAATGTGTAGTAGGTAGTGATGTAAATCCAAACTGTGAATCGATTATAATATCGAAAGGTTAAAATCGACAAAACATAAATCGAATAGTCGATATATCTCCAAATAATACCAGTATATTAAGTTTTCATTTATTCCGTTTAAATAAGAAGAACTTAAGAACTTGAAAGTGAGTTCTGCGATTTTTCGATGTATTTTTAAATCACTAATAGTATGTAGGCATTCCTAACTACCAGTAAATTCGAAATTCTGCAAGTAATTCTCTCTCCCGTATGTATTGCATTGCCAAATTTAATTAAATATTTCAATTTGGCTGAGAAAGCTGCTGCAATCTAACTCTAATTGTGCACACATTAGAGATGCAAGTGATGCAAGAGACAGGAGACAGGGAGCAAGGGAAAAGGGGACTTCCAACTGGGGACCTATCCGATGGCACCTGAGACACCTGGGGCGTCTGCGGCGACTGTTGTCCCACGCTTCAGCGCTCATTTGCAAATGTTTGTCTACGTGTGCGGTGTGAAAAGCGCGACTCACTGACT
The DNA here is from genome assembly GCA_035043635.1 of Drosophila rellima. NCBI lineage: Eukaryota > Metazoa > Arthropoda > Insecta > Diptera > Drosophilidae > Drosophila > Drosophila rellima. The sequence goes on along the minus strand of JAWNMV010000134.1, from coordinate 1,427,891 downwards.
GCCACAAAATGTTTGCCTGTCTGCGTCCGTACCTGTGTGAGTGTGTATCTATGTGAGTGTGTGTCTGTGTCTGTCTTTGTGTTTGTCTGTGGTAGAGGAAAAGGGTATTATCCACCCGCTAGGTAATTTCTGTGAATTTCAGTGCAACTTGCAGATCGACAGTTTCTTAACCTTTTATTTCAAATCTAATGTCTGTCGCGATGTCTAAGTATTCGTTAATTGCCGAGTCTAGTTATTATCGAATCATTTGCTGTTGCTTACAACTGATTGTGGCTTTAACCAACCAAAGTTGTTACTCGTACAGGTAGCTACAACAGAAAACCTCATGACCGAGTGATAAGTTATCAATGGACTTTCAGAATGTGCTCTAGGTATTCATTAAATGTTTAGATATTTCTGAGAGATAAGATTTATTCGTATTTCTAGCGATTTCTTTTAGCGATCACTTATACTGAGGGATAGCCGGATAAAGGACTACCTCTGTTCTGTCAATAGACTCATTACGCTAAGGTGTTATTTTCGAAAATTAAAAAGTTATCATTATTTTTTAAATTTTTTTTAAATTTTATAGTTAACAGATCGTTAGAAATACCACAAATAAAATATATTTTTTTATTCTAAATATATATTCCTTAAACTACTGCCTTCAATTTTAAAATCATTAATAATGATAAATAATCAATATAGAAGCTCGCCTCTTAAAAAAAGCAAAAACAACATTATCTTAAAAATATTTATTGGAAAAAAACTAATAGTATGAAAAAATGTGGTCGTTTCTCATATGAGGCCCAAAATTATCGATAAAATTATTCTTAACATTTTATTTTCAGTGTACGTGCCAAAAAGATACTGCTGCAATCTAAATAATTAAATAGATTTATTTATAAAACTATATGGTGTTAAGCAAACTATACTTATCGATAATACAGAAAGCCGAAAGAAAAATATTATTATTTTTAGATTGATAGTTATTAATTGGTCACCGATTGATTCAAGTTGTTGCAATTTTTCGATATGTATCGATTTCTTAGATAACCGAAGCACACGCATGAATACTTTAGCACATGATAAATATTATCGAAAACAAAAGCAACTTCGAACAGCGAAAGGAGAAGGACGAAAAGCAGTATCAGAGCTTTAATGTTAATCAATGTTGGCATCGGTTTTTTGCGTTTGGTCAGTTCATTAATGTAAAAGAATCGGTACTGGGTCTTGGTCCGTGGATATCACATGTCCCCTTCCCTCAACTTATCGGGCGTCTCTCGCTGCACGACTCTTCAACTGCACTTCAACTTTGTTACACTTTGAGAACACACATGAGGGTGTGTGTGTGTACATATAGCTGTGTTTGTCTGTATGTGTTCATGTGAAACGACATGCATGTGCATGTTGGTTTTACGCATGAATGTCTGTGTATGTATGTGTATGCATGTACACTTGTGTGAGTTCACCAACGTGCTTCTGTGCATGTGTTTGTGTGTGAGTGTGGCTTTATTTGGCATCCACAAAGTACGTATACTTTGGGGTCTAATTTGCGGTTGCTGGCGCAGCTCAATTTACAAGTGAGAAATTAAGATGTCGACAAAACTTTTGCCCAAACACCTCAACAGCGTCACAAACACACACACTCACACATATAAACACACGCCCTGGCAGACGCACACTCGGCTTTTGGATGGCGGTTTTTAGTGGAGCATAAAAACCGCAAAGTCTCAGAATGCCACAAAGTCTGAGTGATATTGCCACAGTAACCAATGCACTTTGCAACTTGTCCAGTTCTTTTTTTCCTACTTTTCGCGTTCAGAAAAATTGCATACGCAGTGGTCAGTTTCAACACATATCTTCCATATCCACCATATGTGTGTGTGTGAATATATGAAAGAACGTATGTGTTTAAACATATGTAGATTTAATTGCTTAAAGTACTTGGAAAAAATTTGAAAAACAAAGATCTAGCTTCCGTTCCGCCTATTATATGCTCTATAAAAGACAATTCCACTTAAGGCAAGTTATCCATAATTAACAGCAGCAAAAAAAGCAATTTCAGCATAGTAATTGCACATACATATTCGATGCAACATATCTAAATTATTATTAATTATGATTCACAAATTAACAATTAACCATAGCAGACGACATTTTAATTGTAGCTATTTACTCTTATTGTTTCGTCTGTATTATATATGTATGCTCGTTAAAAGTTAAAAGTATGCAACACTTAATGCATTTTGCAAGAGTCCCAAAAGTGTAGCATACTTTCCAGCGCAAGCGGATAAATATCGCTCTTAAATATAGAAAATCCATTTATAGTCTTAATAAATTTAAGTTATTTAATGTAATTTTTATTGCTTATAATATGTGAGGATAGCTCTTCTTTTTACAAATGTACTTTCAGTCGTAAGTGAACTTATGCCTTTCGTATCTCCTTAAACTTCCTTGAATTTTCTAAGCTTAACGAAATCAAATTTATTTTCAAAATTCAACTTGTGTCATTTGCTTATAACTATATGCTTTAAATTTGATTAAAACTGCATTTTAAAACTGCAACTGCGGTCTGTCAATTTAACACCTAGATGCTTCCAAAAAGCAAGCAAGAGAGCGAGTAGTCGACCAGCATATACCCTATATGAAACTTTCAAATGCATATAATTCATTTGATACTTTCTTTTGATTTAATTGTGCGCCTGAAACAGATATAATATACATTAATGTAAAGTTATCTCGTTAGGTAAGAGTTGCATATCAAAATATGCATATATATACATTGGACAAGCTGTCAAATGCGACGTATACGCAATATCATCCATTTTTCCACAAACTGCAAAAATGTTCAGCTGAATAGCGATACTGTTGTTGTTGTCGGTATTACTTTTGTTGCTATTTTTGTATTATTTTATTATATTGTAGTTTCAGTGGTTTTTTGTTCGACACAAACTTTATTAATTGCGACAGTGAAGTTCGCAGCCGCAGGCGCCCTAATCCAATCCCCAACAACCCTGAAAACTATTAAAACGCGCGATGTTTAATTTTTCCTTTTATACCCTGTACTTTTTTGATACTCAAAAAGGGTATAGACACATTGGGGAAAAACATTATATATTTAATACCCTCTACACTTAAAGATGCCAGAAAACTCGAATTTTTATATGTTGACGGTACATATATGATTTACTCTTAAGGAAATATTTAGTTTATATAACCACTTGATTTTTTGTATTATAGTTATGACATTTTTACTTATAACAGGGTATTACTTAGTTAAACATTCTTAATTATTATACTAGTATTCAAGTTTTTTTTTCTGTTTTAAAAAAATATTAGATTTATTTTTGCATATTTAATTGAATTCCTCTCACACATGATGTTATGCTGCTGACCGTTGTTGCTGTTATTGTTGTTCTTGTGTATGTGATTGTTGTTGTTGCCGTTGTTGTTTTTGTGGCTTTTTTTTTTGGTCAGCAGTCGACGAACTTTTCTAATTATTTGCGCGCTAAGCATAAAAGTTGACAGCTTTTAACCATGTGCTGTTAAATTTGCATAGTTTGCAGCTGACATTCAGTTGAAAGGAAAAGAATCTAGAAGAGAGAGAGAGAACATAAAACAGAAAAGCGAGAAGAAGGCATATAAGGCAACTAAGGATGTGTCTGCTTTAAAATACACATATTTAACATTTGCTCACAATTGTCGGTTTGACATTTGGCTCATTGATTTCTGACCCAAAGTGTAAAGATATTCTTCAATTCCTGTAGTTTTTTTGTCAACATGTCAAGTGTCAGTTGATGTGTCTGTCTGGGTATGTGTTGTGGCCAATTAAATCATAAAGCATTCAATGTATCAATCGAATATTCAAACCAAAGCTCTTGCATGTCGAACACAATGAGATGTAAATTGTGGTAAAGTTTATTGCATAGCATTCGAAATCATTAGTAATCATTGAAAACATTGGATATCATTCCCAATCGAAATTCGAACAGATAAAATCTCAATTGTTATAACATAATTGTCGATTCAGTGACAGCTGCAAAGGTCGTCAATTTCCCCAGCTACCTCCCTTGAACCCTCCCTTTCCCGACTAATTTAATCTGTGTCCTTGTCTGTCTGTATGTCTGTCTGTCTGTCTGTGTGTGAGTGTCTATGTCATGAGACACGTGAAACGTGTAGCATTTCATTTGTTGGCATTTGTAGTAAATATGTAATACACAATAAATGTAGAGCAAATACTGTCTTCTGTCGGAGTTTGGGTCAAAGTGAGTCAAATAATAAGGCCAAGACCGACTTGAATATGCATGCTCTGCATAAATTGACTAAATCGTTTTGACCAGTTGAGAATAGTCAGCTAGAGAAGTTATATTCTAGTAGCCTGTACTAGTCATTATGGTTTTCTATAATCTTTTATGTATATATACATAAGTTTTTTTACATTTATTATATTCATGTTAACTCTGAGAAAAATATTAGTCTAATTCTTATTCTACTCTATAAATTTTATTCAAGTTAACTCAAGCTCACGTCATATTCCGAAAAGTCAAAATTTTAATTTGACATCAAAAACTTATTGATTTGATCTCAGAAACATTAAAAAAATTGGTTTGCTTATCCCTGATATGAAATCGAGTATCGCACCATCGGTTAATTGAGCATTATTTCCATTCAACTGCCCCATTCGTGTTCCATTTTCCTTCCTCTCTTTGTCTCCTGAGCAGCTTGCCACATTTCTGCCAGAATTTAGCAAGAAAATAAACCGAATTGGGTTTCCGAATAAAAATGCGGTTGCAATTGTTATCCAAATATCAGAGAAGGAAGAAAAAGCAGTAAAATTTTCCAATAGTTGCAATTAAATGCAACATTTTGGGGTATTGTTTACATTTGACAACCTCTCTACACCTCTCCTCTTCTTCTCTGCCAGCACTTTTGTCCCTCACATTTTTGTCTTTTTCCATGTCTAGTTTGGGGGGGGGGGGGGGGGGAATGTTCCACGGTCGTGCTCTGAGTGTTGACAGTTAGTTTGGCTAGAAGGCTTACTTTTTCAAATTGTTTTGCTGTCAAGTAAAAACCAAAAGCACAGCTTAAAGATATATAGTAAACAACCTTAAACTATTATAGAGTAGAATGAAAATTGTAAAATTACTAAGAAATTATTAAGATAATTTACCGCAAAAAGAACTGAAAATACAAAGCATGAAACTACAGTAAACGGAGATATCCTACTTTGAAACATAAATTGCATTTAACATTAACATTTAACATTTTTTTGCAATGAAGAATTATTTCAACTAAAATCAATCTGAACTTTTTTGAAACAAATTCTTAAGCTTAGGAGCAACAGTTGTGTATTTAATATAATTACTTTGGATCAAATAAGACGTCATACAATAAATAATTTACCATTTCGCAAGAAAATCTGTTAATTTTTGACAGAATAAATTAAATAATGTTGGAAAAGAATTCAATATTTCAAATTAAAAAAATGCTGATGAAAAATTCTGATGTACTGTAATTAATTAACTAATTACAATAACAAAACATCTTCTTAAGTAAGCTTTGGCTACAATTCGTTAATATACGAAGGATTACGTAGAGCTCGAGTTTTCAAATCCTGTGAAGATTGGGCTTAGTATATTTCGAAACAAAAAACTTATTTTTGTTTTTTAAATAGTACTTGAAAAATGAGTTGCAATTGCTTGTTAAAAGTACAAGATATATTACATTGTGGATAGATTGCTTGGCATTTAGAAAGTCACGATAATGGGCTGGACTTTCCCCCTTGTACCATGACTCCCCCCTTTATTCCAAAACTACTTTCTACATATCACATATCACTCAGCAGTTCAGTTCAGTTCGGCTCAAGTCTGTTCAATTCTTTTGCCATTTAATCAACTCTCAAGCCTCTCAATTGGCAACCACCACAGGAACCACCGAAACCACAATCAGCACTTAGCCGACCAACTGAGCCGCCCTTTGAATATCTTTACAACCAAAAATCGAATCGATTAAGGAGTGAAGAAGAAGAGGAAGATGAGCAATTGGTTTATGTCGGTGCCATTTCTTTGTCCTCACGAGTGCGATGAACGCTTTCCATTTTTTTAGACTTTGTCTTATTTTAATTGCTTTTCAGTGTAACTGCGGTCGCTGGGTTGTCACGTTCCCTCACCTCATCCGACAATTTGCAGTCCTTGAATGGATTTATTGCAAGAGGGCAGGGGAAGAGAGAAGAGGGCAAAGGCAAATGTCCTTCATTGTCCTCATTGCCAGCCAAACAGTTTGCAATTGAGTTTCGACTATACAAATGAGAAGTGAATAAACGTACATATGTTCACAGAAAAAAAAATATCCGTCATTTCGGGATGATATCAATTCGATCCAAAGCTCTGTAACCCCGGATATTCTAAATCAAATCTACTACTAATTCTAATATTTCCTCCATAATTTTGGGCTCTTTGACTTTTTTCATACTGAGTGATTGACAACTTCCATAAAAAAATGCAAAAATTAAGAATTTTAAGTGTTGCTTTTTAGAATGATATTTTTGTATGTGTACTATGTAATTTAAATGAAATACACATGCACAGCAGGACACACACAGAACATCACACACACACATAGCACACACACACACACACACTTTGGTTTTTAATAAGGAAAATGCATTTGTGCTGCAAACTTGGCCAGAAAAGTGCGCCCGCCACTTGCTGGCTGACTGACTATCTCTTTTCCTCTACTCTCACTCTTTTTCCGTCTATCTGTCTATCTGTGTGCTGTGGCATTTGCCAAATAGCTTGAAAAGAAATAACTCACAAAAATACACGTAGCTCAAGTGCAGCGTTGACACCTAAGCAGCTGGCAAAGAAGCCAGGCAAATACTTTAAAACCGGAGACATAAACCGAGAAAGGTAGACAACGAGAGTGTGTATGAGAGAGAGAGAGAGAGAGAGGGGAGAGTGTGCGAAATAGATAGTAAAGGGGATTGGAAGAGAAATTGAAACGGAGACTTTGAGAAGAGCAAAAGAAGCAAACTGAAGAACTTTTTTTATTTGTGTGCGTGACTGTGTGAGTGAGTGTGGGTGTGACTGTGTGTGTGCATGTGTGTGTGTGGATGGCACTTGAGAATGGGAAAGTCTCGGTTGTCTCACTCTTGGGGGCGTGGCTGCCACATGGCTGCTGGCATTTAGCAGTCGTTGAAGCCTGGCTGCACTTGGCTTCACTTTGTGCTGCTGACTTTCCTGGGCTGATTTTGAATTGCTTTTAGTTAAATTATGCGAGAGGCAGAGAGAGAGAGAGAGGAACATAGTGGCAGAGAGAAGGAGTGTCTGCAGTTACACAAACACCTGACTTTTGCTTGACAGCAAATGATTTAAATATTTGTCAAGAAGACGGCAGATAGAAACTAGCAGAGAATCAAGCAAATGTTGCGCATACGCCACGTGTTGCAGCCCGCTAACGTCAATTATCAACGTAATTGTTGGCAGACAACAGAAAAGTAACACCCCCAGCAGCATTAGCAAACAACAAACAACAACAACAGCTACAATGCAAACAACAAGGCAAAGCAAAAAATTGGTGCGATAATTAGTTTATAGCCAGAAGTTAGGCAAAACACGGCAAAATGGTAGCTCGACATGACATGCAACGTTGGCAGCGTTGGCAGCACTGGCTGTGGCACCATTGTCAGCAACAACCGCAGTAGGGTAAACAAACAACCTAACAAAGCAGCACTAAAACCCTTACAAACTACACGAGTACAACAAACACACAAACAAACAAGCAAACAAACAACAAACAAACAGAGCAACGTAACAAAATTAGCTTTTTGGCTTACAAACAACACTGCAAGTTGATTGAACTTGGCGTGAAAGCAAATGAAAGTTCTGTAATTGTTGGCTCCCTATGTGAGAGCCAATTGATAAGTGGCGGACTCGGAACAGCATTGACCTATAAAGGACAAGTCAGTTACTCTTAGATCGCCAGGATAATGGGACGTTGATAGGAGTGTGTCTTGTTTTTCCCATATTTAAAAGAGAGCATATCAAAATGTTGTTCTGACTACCTTTCGAACCCGAGTACCCACAAGCATTTCAAAGTTGATGGATAATTGTTATGTTCCTATCGAGAAAAGAGTCAAAAGAAGCTTTGAAGAAATAATTGAAAGTTGAGCAACGGCTTATAAGGTGAATTAAAGGAAGAAGTGCTTATAGAAGTTAAAGGAAGAATCAAAGAAAATTTAGAATCTTAGAAAAAAAATCGCATTCTGGCAAAAAAAAATTAAATTTATTAAAATTTAAATTCAGAATAAATATATATCGACAACTCCATTAATTTTTATTTGTTGTTGTGTATTGGCTATCGGTAAAGCAGGAGTCGAGCTTGCACAATAAGAGTGAATTGAGTGGTTGGGAGATTTAAGGGACTTTTGCTTACTATTAATGGAAGAGCCGAAGAAGCAGGAAAGGGAGATTTGTTCGAAAATTTCAGGGAAATGAAAAGGCAGACTGAATTGAAAGTCCATACTCTGTTTAAAGTCAAGTTCGGTTTACTTTAGTGTTTTAAATTGAGTGTTTTATAATTATCAAATTTCAATATTTTTAGTAGAAACCAATTTGGAGGATGGAACTTGAAAACGTAACGTATAAATGAGGAATTGCCGTATGTAACAATAAAGTTCAGAAACGTGAATCTGGATGGAACCTTTATAGGTAGATAGAGTCTGTCCCCTGGTCTCCGATGATACATCGATTTTTTCACTTTACTATTTTACGCTTGACCATCTCAGTGTGGAGGATCTTGCCCATGTGACAGGGATTCATGGCAACCAGGACACCCGCGTCCTCCAGCGCCTTAACCTTGTCCTTGGCGGCGCCTTTACCGCCTGAGATTATAGCACCGGCGTGTCCCATCCGGCGACCAGGAGGAGCCGTCTGGCCCGCAATGAAGGCAACAACAGGTTTAGCTTCACAGCCCGTGTTCTCTTTCTTGAGATACTCGGCAGCATCCTCCTCAGCGGATCCGCCAATCTCGCCAATTAGTATAATTCCCTTGGTCTCCTTGTCGCCGAGGAAGATCTTGAGGCCGTCGATGAAGTTGGTGCCATTGAATGGATCACCGCCGCAGCCAATGCACAGAGTCTGACCCAATCCCACAGCTGTGGTCTGGTGCACCGCCTCGTAGGTGAGAGTGCCGGATCGGGACACAATGCCGACCATGCCACGCTTATGGATATGGCCAGGCATGATCCCGATCTTGCACTGATCTGGCGATATGATACCGGGACAGTTGGGACCCAGAAGACGACTCTTCTCCTGGCTGTTGAGCATCTGCATAATTCTCACCATATCTGCTTGGGGAATACCTTCAGTGATTGCCACTATCAAACCGATCTCGTTCTCAATGGCCGCACAAATTCCTTCGGCGGCATTTGGCGGTGGTATAAAAATAACTGTGGCATCCGGTTTCAGTTCCTTTACCGCTTCCTTCACATCCTTGAACACGGGCTTGTCCAGGTGCTTGGTACCGCCTTTATTGGGCGAAACACCGCCCACAACATTTGTGCCATATTTGATTGCCTCATCCGAGTGAAAGGTGGCCTGTTTGCCAGTGAATCCCTGGACCAGCACTTTGGTGTCCTTGTTGATCTTTAGATTACAAATGGTCTTCGAATAGTCCGACTTCAGTCGCATCAGCTTGTGAGCATTGCTCACCAGACGCGGAAGTGTTCGGTTACAAAAGGACATTTCGATATTTTTAGTACGGCGTTAATATAAACTTGTGTTTTCTTAGATTTTGTTCTGTTGTATCGAAATTGTTACCAAAACTGTAATGTATGTTACTCAAAATGAAATGATACGACTAACTGGTCTAATGCAGCACAGCCTACTTTACAGTTTTCTATCTTCCTCCGGATATAATTGAAAGGCTAACTCGATTCGAATTTTGTACGAGAACAGGGTATCAAAAGTTATAGCTAGTCTCAATCAGTTGATAGTCATCTTCGCTGCTCAGAATATCAATGTCTGATCAATTCCTCCCTAAATATGTTTGGCATACTTTTTGGGGAGGTTTTTTTTTATTTAGGTTACAGTTGCTCCCAAAAGTATGCTTTTGTACAGCGTAATGAACAGCTTTATATACAAAAATATAGAAATTAATTTTAATTTATTTCATTAATGTTTATGCATTTTAAAAAATAATTTAATTTAAGTTTAAATTTATAAAATATGTTTGGTATTAAAAACGTGTTAAAATCAATTATTTTACTAACAAAAAGTATGCTTGAATATAGAGTATTTCAATATACAAGTGTTTTTCATATTAATACAGGATACTCAAAAAAAAAATATTTTGGCATAACTCCCGCCGAATTTATTGCAATTCTTAATTTTATTAATTCAATGGACTTGAATTGTGGTACATTCCCGAATATTTGAAAATTTCTGAAGTGTGCAAATTAAAGACGTACAAATTTCCATGTGCTGAGCTCGCCTCGCTTGGCATCAATTGACTTCGAATGGCCGAGAAATAAGCAAGTTAATTCGAAGGCCCTGCAGAGCTCCTCATGCTTCTTCTTTCCGATTACTTATGTGTATGTGTGTGTATATATATGTATGTATATATATGGATGTGCATAACTTGCTGCTGTCAGAATAAATCATTCGCGAAGCCTCTGTGGCTGCAGGTTGCAGGTTGCAGGTTGCTTTTGCCGGATTGCAGTTGCCGTTACCGTTGCCATTTCTGTTGCCGGTTGTAGTGGCCGTTGCAGTCGACTGTGCCACTAAATTACTTCATCGCACACAAATAAAATATCAATAACTTCAAAAGTGTAATAAATCATCGGCTTCTTGTTGTTGTTTTTCGTTAAGCCCAGGATCACGAGACCCCGTTCAGCCTCATTCTTTTTTCGTTTTCTTTTTGGCAGTTTCCCGACCCTGCTGCTCATTCCGTCATTCATCCACTCATTGACTGGTCGTGGGGAGAAGGATGGCGCTTTCCATTTGATGCGAACGCCCGCCATGAAATGGAAAATGCAAATTTTTCTTGTGCCCCGCACAAAAGTATGCAAAACTGGCCTAACAGTCCAAAAACCGAAACCGACACCAAAAACCGAATTCAAAACTGAAATTCAGCATGCAAAGGTAGCAGCTCCTTTTCGGTGAATTCCAGCGGGTCTTTGTTTTTTATTCTACTTTTTCTCGTTCTCGATTTTATTATTTTCTTTGACTACTTAAGTATTTATGCGATATTCTTATCTGACTTTATGACCTATTTTAAGCAAACTATTCAAAGTATTTTCTTATTTAGCATTCTCTACAATTTGCATTGTTTTACCCCTGCTTAAGTCCGAATTGTTTTCTAAAGATAACAATTAAGATTATCTTATACTTGATAATTGATTTTTTAACTGTTTTAAAAAGCACAGAAATATTTTTCCATAAACACAAAAATATTGTGTTTTTCTTAAAAAAAAAAACGATTCTAATGCTACAAGAAGAAAGCTTCTTGAAGCTTTAAAACATCAAGGACAAACCCCATTTTCAAATAATTTCGTAAATCTTTTTTATTTATATTTTTATATTTTTGATGACTCATTAATGTTTATATTTCATCCTAAATCGTTTGCATAAATTGCATTTTAAGTAAAACCGAAACAATGTAAAGCTTTTTCTTAAACAAACTATTTTCATACAGGTTTTATTTCGCAAAAATGCTCATAACTTAATTACTTTAATTTAGGTCAAATAATGTGAGAAGAGTTTTCCTTTCCGCTCGTTTAAAATTAAAAACTAACATTTGTCTCTTCATGGCGTTTGAAAGGACATTCTACAAATGTAACAAAAACACCCAAAATAAATATGTCAACCTGGTAATGATTTAAACATTGAACTAACTATCGCTTTAATGTTTACCTTTTTTGATACTTTGTTACACAAAACTAATCCAATTTAAATTGTTAACATTGCTGTTAAAATTAAAATTTGTTGGTGTTAGCCAAAATTGAAACATTTGAAATTTCTATTTGGCTATCACAACTTTTCTATTGGCTTTTATTTGCGCTTTATTTGCTATGTATTGTTGGTTTTTTTTTTAATGTTTGGCCTTAATCGTAAATACGGCAATATTTATTATTATTGTTATTGAAACATTTGCGTAAATTTGACAACGTGCATACAATAGATCTCAAATACATAGAATACTTTGATATGATACACTAGTTGGGATATCCAGCTATGTTTGTGTTTGCCTGATTTTAGTACACAATGGAATTAGCAGAGATTTGAAAACGAGTTCTAGACTAATTTGGACACAAAACTAACACGTCAATTCGAAAACTTTTGAATCACATACATTTTCAACCAAAGAGTTTTACATTATTTAAAATGGATGAGTATGGGTTGGTTTAATTTTTAACATTTATCTTTTAAGCATAATGGTCGATGAAATTTAATTTTTTTACAAAAGATTATTTTGCATGTTTTTTTTTAATTTTTTAAAATGTTTTAATTTTTTAAGTTTAGCTTGATTGCCAGTTGAATTCAAATATTTAAATATATGTTATAATCGTATAAAGTAACAAATATATTACTCTGTTACTTTGAAATTACTATTGCAACGAAATTACCGTGGAAAGTGCATCTTCATGTAATATAAAAGAATATTATTAATATTAATTTTTTTATTTTATTTTAGATCAAGCTACATCTTCTCTTTTTTCGAAAAATATCATTGAAACTTTATGTAATAAGCGGAAAGAGAAAAGCAACAGATCTATCTATCTATAAGTATCTGTTAGTCGAACAATCGTCGTAACTATTCCTCTTAGTGGTAGCTGTCTTTTGGCATTGACCATTGGTTTTTGGCTGATGGTGGTTGGCAATTGGCAATGGGAAATTGGCAATGGGGCGGCCGTTGACAATTGGCATTTATGAATTTCTTTTTCAATTTGGCGCCTGGTCCCATAACGAGCAGTTTTGCCCAGTGATTGTTGATTTTAATTTATTATTGTTTATTGATAAAATGTGAGCAAAAATTTGCATAAATCGATGAACAATGGCATAGCCAGAGCCAGAGCCAGAGCCAGAGCCATTGCCACAGCCAAAATGGAAATGCAAATGCGAATGCGACTCTATGGGACTCTGTGAATGCGATCCAGCAATTTAGATATTTATTGCATTTGCAGGGAGTGAAGAGAGGTTGCTGATCGGGGGAGGCATTTCCGCTCCAAAACGGTGGCACTGCTTGCAACATTTGGTGCTGCCACCTCTCAGTCGCTGTGTGTCGCTGTTTGTGCTTTTGCTTTCAATTTCCGCACAGCATTTTACCCAATTAACTAGATTTTGCTTTTGTTTGTTTTGATGCCAGCCACAAAAAAAAAAAAAAGGAGATGAGAATAGGAGAGTGGCGAGTGGCGAGTGAAGTGTGTCGAGTGTAGAATGTTGAGTGGGTTGCCTTGGTTAGCAAGCCTTAGCACAAAAATGGTCAAAACGGGATGCTGGCCAAATGGTCAATGGGTGGATGGAGATGGCGTTGCCGTTGCTTGCTTTTTGCTGCCAATGCCAGCATCTATTTTCTAGTTGCCATTTAGCGGATATCGTGTGGTTGCTGCAGCCCCAAAATGAGCAGAGGCAGGCAATGCCAACAATTGTGGCTAACTGTCTGGCTGACTGGCGGATTGGCGGACTCGCTTTCTGCCCGTCTAGGGCGATTATCAGGCCCACACCATGGGCCAAGTGCATTGACAAATGGATTAAAGGCAGATTACAGGGACTGTTATCATTCAACGTTATTTCTTATTGACAATTATGCAATAATGATTACCTTAAGTTTGTTTCTATTTACTTAAGATATAATTATTAATTTTCAGTTATTCCTATTTTATAATTCAAGCAACCATCATTATTTTTGAACAAAAAATAATTGTCCTAATATAATGATTATGCCTTGAGTTTCATTTTCTGCACAGAAATAATAATTATTATTGCTCAAAAATAAAACATATGTAAATTTAAATATTTTGCTTGACGACCTAAATTCTGTTTGCCTGTTTTTTTTTCTAATATTTTTTTATAAACGTGTACTCTAAAAATAAAGTCTTATTTTTATAGCTACAATTGTTGTGATTTATTATTCCTAAAATTGTAACCTTAAGAGCAACATTGAAATATAATTTCTATGCTTATCTTCTAATTTATAGAGAGTGAATTATTTGTGTATTAGCTAAAGAGCCCATTCATTTTAATTACAAAATTTAATTATTAAACTCTAATTAAATGAGTGAATTTTTATATTTTATCAGAACAATTAATTGATTTTGAAAGCTTTTATTTATTTTATGTTGTGAAAGTGTGAGTCAAAAGGGGATTTTATACCACGGTGCACGATTGCGTTGGCTTCTAGCTTCTGGCTTTTGCTTACATTGGTCTAGGACTGGACTAGGTTGTCCTTGTTCCAGCAGCACCGACACAATTTAAACTTTTGCATTCTTCCAGCTTCTTTTTGTTGTTCGACTATCGCGGCATATCCCATTCAGATGGTGTGGCACCTAGTCCTTGTTCTAGTCCTAGTCCCAGTCCTAGTCCCACATTCAATGGCTGCAAAACTTTTGTTTATCTCTCAACGATGACACTAGCACCCAATGCCAATCCCAACAGTATTCCATTTGCATCCGCGGGCCCAGTTTCCCCTTCTTACCCTGCTTCCTTCGTCCCGTTGCTCTGTAGTCCAGATCTAAACAAATGGCCGACACCGAACTGTTTTTCTCGATATCCGTTTGGGATTTGTTTCGTAGCAGAGGAAACTTGAACGACAGCTATGCTGTAAATGGATCTAGATACTTTTGTATCGGTGTAAGAGTATGCACATATACATGAATGTGTGCACCTACCTATCTGCTTAAAGGTATTGCCACATCTAGCCACATGAATGAGCTGAGCCGCACACCTCAGCTGTGTGTTGGCCTTTGGAGAGTCAACACTCGTATTGGACACACTTTTCTGGCTGACTAATGAGATACGAGTGCCCGAGTGCATTGCGTGACAAGGATTAAGAGTTACGAGAAACTGACTGCAGATTGAAATCACTTCTTTACTTGATTTTCCAAGCCAACAGCTAACCAAACAGAAATAAAATGAAAATAAAACACGAAAACGAAAAAGAAGCCTTGAATACGAGTACCATTTGTTTAATCATTTTAGACCTAGACTACTGTAATAATTTATAAGTAATGTCAATACATATAAATATAAAAAGCTCACTAGCTAATAAGTATTATATGTTGCACTAGGATAAGTTATAAAACATTTACAAATAATTAAAAAAATACACAAATTAAAAATTTTTATTCATTCCATGACTACGAGTATAATGACTTTTATTTTAAAATCATTTCCCCAAGTGAATAGAAATGTTTTGCCTCTAGTCTCCAGTCTAGTTGGTTTTAAATGCAAAGTAATTGTAGTTGCTATGGATTGTATAATTCGGCTTACAATCAAATTTAATAAAAGCTATACATATTTAGATAATATCCCTATTATGTACCTGCAAAAATACTCTACAATCAGCGAGGAGTTGGAACTAACAAACGCATTAAAAAGGAGACTTTATTATGCTAAAGAAAGTTGATGAAATTATTGTAAGTAAGTAAATATCATTATGGAAATATCTTTTTGATTGAGGAAATATTTAATCCTATCCTTAACACTCAACAATTCCCGTGAGAGATAGAAAACTATTTCTTCAGTCAAGTTAGGGCATTTATTCAACGTGTTTGTGTTTCGTGTATTTCTTCACTTTTTACCCGTATTTCCTTTTAAATTTTTTCAATGTTTTGTGGTTTCCGTTTTGTGCACTCTCCATTGTGCCCCAGGGTGTCCTGCGTCCTGGGTCGCTTGCCTTTTGTGTGTGCCCCGCTGCTTATGCATAATTCTTTTATCTCATCCACACGGAGCTTGGCCAGCTCCTTTCTAGTCCCTGCCTTTGTGCTCTTGCTCCTAGTCCTTTTGACCACTTCTCTGTTTCACTGTTTTGCAAGTTCTCTGTTTCCCAGCTGCTGTTCTCTCTTCTTTGCGATGCTATTGATGGCTTGTTTACATTGCGCCGCGCGCAACTCTCCGGCCATTTGTCTATAATTGACTAATCGACAGTAGGACCTGGCAGTCGAGGCAGTCCTTGTAGTCCTTGTAGCTGGGAGAGGGCAAAAGTGTGTGCATTGTGAATGAGGGGCAACAAAAAGGAGCTAAGCGCCAACTGGTAAACTGTGTCACTTGGCACTTTAACCCTGCCGTTAAGATGAGCTCTTTAAGTCCACTAAACAGCCAATCTCTGGCCGCAAGGACAGTACAAGCGAGTACCAAGTACCGAGTATCCTGTGAGCACAAAGGCTGGCAAAACGAATTAAATTAGCGCCGAATTCCGTTCTCAATTAAGCACAGTGTGTCCGCGACTCTCTCCCTCTCTCTGTAAGTGTGCGTGTATTGGTGTGTGGGTGTGTGTGGATGTTGTAAATACACCCCCTCCCCACGCTGCAGCCAATTGAGGGCTACTTAACTAGCATGCGGTAGCCAAACTGGGTGGCAAATATTGGTAGCACGATTTGGGGATCACATGACGCTGCAGAAGTATGGACGGGTTGGTTTCTCTGCCCCCTTTTCTCTCAGTGCGGTTAATTAGGTTGCGAGCCGTAATATTGTATGGCTGTGTGTGCGTGTGAGTTGGGTTACCACTTAGATGGACGGAGAGGCATACGAAACGAACCACCTGCTATGAACCACATTTGAGGCCGCGACGTGCATGCACAGTGCCTTCAACATACACCGAAAAAAGTCTCCATTCTAAAACTAACTTTAAAATGGCAACCACTCAATATTATAATTGCCAAAATATCCAAAAACATTTCACTGATTTGATGAAAATAACTATTGGAATTGAAAAATCGTTCTTGAATCAAGGATTGCGTAGTCGGCTTAAGAAAATCTGATATAAGCGAACTTTTGACACCATTTTTTTGCTGTGTACGCCTGCACACAATATATGTTTATGTATGTACATATGCGTCTGCACTTACATGCAATTAGCATTTGCTATTTGGCTAGTCACACACACAGACATAAACACACACAAACACTTCAAGAGCTCATAATACGCAGCCAAAAATCAAGTTCCACACTCCCATGCAATATGCAACTGCATGTCGTATATGTATATGTATCAGTGTGTGTGCGTGTGTGTGTGTGTGTGTGTGTGTGTGTGTGTGTTGGCCATAATTATGACCAGTTGGTTATAGCCTGGTACATGCATATATCCTTATGAGCGACATGCCAATGTTTAGTTGGCATTGGCCGTTTTTAACTAACACGCTGATTGGTTTGCCACCTAACTAAAATTGCGCAGCGATGCCATTTGAATGTAAATGTGAATGCTCATGTGAATGCATATGAAAACATAGTCACAATTGATCTGAAATGTAATGCACTCATGAGGTGAGGCTATAAAATGCTTAATAATGTGTATAAAAATTATGCAAAATCAATATAGTTACGTTTATAATCAAAATTATTATAATAATCTTAACTTGTATTATTACCGGTTTGATTGTGAAAAGTTCATTGCACTATATTTTTTTAATCAAATCCAATTTTTAATGCACACTCGCAAGTGACTGACAACTGTAATTGGCTCTATAAAAAACAGCCGACAAATCAACCAACGCATCCACTACACGGATTTTGGCAAAAAGCTAAAAGCTTTCAAAAAATTATACGTTCCCTAAAATTGATTATGTACCCAGCGGGAAAACATGTGATTGCCTGGCAAATATTTTGAAGTATGGAAATATCTTTAAATAGTTGGAAATATTATAAAATTATCTGATTAAGTTAGGTTTAAAGTTTAATCGACAGAGATGTTAAGATAAAGGCAAATATACAGACTATTTTCTGTGAAATTTAATTAAGAAGTATTTCATGCATTTGAAATTGCAACGGTCAAGAAGCAGTCCGCTTAATGGACTCTCACAGTAAGTCCCGCTGGGTCCGTGGATATAATTCCGTATAAATACACACAGAAGCAGACTAGTGGATGCATATGAAAATAGCATCGTAATTGCACATTTTAATTTTGCATAGTTTTTAAGCCGAAGCGCTTAATTTTTGGATTTATGCACATGCATTTTAAATAGCTACCGCTGATCCTGTACGAGAATACATACATACAAATATAAAATACAAGTAGATTTTAATTAGTGTGCCAGCATTTGCATTTTTGACCACGTTTAGCAAAAGTTGCCAAGTGAAGCGTACTAAATTATATTATTAATAATATATAACTTTTTATACCTGTTACTTGAAATATAGAAGGGTATAATTTATTCGTTGCAATATATGAAATAGGGGTAAGGAGGACCACATAAAGTAGATATTTATTATGTACTCAGCTTATAAAGTGAAAATTTAATATTCATAGATATCATTAAAATACTATATTTTAATTTCATAACAGGTATCATAAAGTCGGAGACTCAATGAAACATAGCATTCTTACCTCATTTTTAATTGCACGTACATTTCATATACATGCATACTTATTATAAGAGTAAATATTTACATATTTATATACATAAAAATTCGTATATATGCGAGCTGTTGATTCATGACTAGCCTAGACAAACTGAGAGTACTCCTAAATCAAATGAGGCTAAAATCATGGCCCATAAACTGAAAGGCAAATGAATGTGCTAGGTGTGTAAGGATGCTCTCTTTGACTCCATCCCGTAAAGTCCTGAGCAGCTTAATAGGTGCATATTCATAAAAGGATATGAAGGATATATAGACTTACTCATACTTAAAGCTGCCTCATCGTGCAGCGATGAGATTTCACTTAACGACTCACGCACATGTAAAACCGAACCAGGCTACAATAAAAGGGGTTGCCTTGTTTTCATGGCACTGACTCGGACTTCATTCTCAGTCCAGGATGTTAAACTGTGTGTGTGTGCCCATATAAATAAACATAATCGTGAGACAAGGCAAAGGCAACTAAAATTCTGTGGAATTTTAATAGTTCACGTAAATGGTTTTTGTGGTGTTGGTAATGTTTATTAACCAAGTTAAGTGCCAACGTTCCAAAAAGGACCCACCTTACAACCAGTCGGAGTCCTTCAGTGGAGCGTGTTTAATGCTCACTTAAGTTGCGTTTATACAAATTTCTTTGGCTCCCGTTGCCAGTTGCCGCCCAGCATCTTCTGCATTTACCCCACTAAGATACCCTGTAACTTTCATTTTACTTGTCTTCCTTCCGACGCTTCCTGACTAACCCCCAGTTGTATGTATGTGTGTGTGTGTGTGTGTGTGTGTGTGTGTGTGTGTCGTGTGTGTGTGTGCAATGGTGGCTTAAGGTATGCCTTGTTGTTGGTCTCTTCGTCTAAAGTACGATAGTAAGTGAATTGGGCTCCAGTTGCTGCTGTGGCATTTTTGGCTGCGCGTTCCTCGCCAAGTTGTGCGTAAGTGGATTCATTTATGCCCCAGAATAAATGCTTTGTTGTTTACATTCTTAGAAGTTTTATATCTCACGTCTTGCCACGCTGGACGGAGCTGTAATCGTAAGCAAAAGGATGCCACGTTTCTGGCAAGGTGCCTGGATAACTAACCATTCAACTGGAAAGCGCTTGGATGCTGTCCCAATTCAAGTGTCTGTCTCCTTGTCTCTCTCTATCCCTTTCTCTATCTCTCTCGCACTCTCTCTGCCTGTGTGCCTTCGCATCTGTATCTGTATTTGTTTTGCATGCCTGAATTTTAGCTATCTTAAATTGTGCCTCGTACTCTTGACTGCAACCTGAAATCATCTGGTCTATAGCCGAGTTTAAGCTAACGGCGTCAATTAGTCTGTCAATGCACAGCCAAAGGACCATCTGTGTAACTGTAAAGAGCTTATCCGGTTACTTAAATGAGTGCGACACCAGCGATTAAATATCTTCCATTTCGCATAGCCTGAGCTTTTACTTAGCGTAAGATGAAATGGAGGAATGGGTTCCTAAGGCTTGAATCTTCTTAAGCCTTTCAAAGTGTACATATTAATAGCTAGATCCTTAAGGCTATTGAAAGACATAAATGTATTCATATTAAGGTAAATACCTTTAAAACTAGATTAAAGTATCTCTAAGATACTTATTGTTGTAAGCCGCAGTAGACACAGTAGAGAACCTTTTCTAATTATCTTCATTAATGTACATATTTATCGGATTCAAAACTATTACCAAAACTAAAATATATAACTGTGAGATACTTCTAGATACATCTTAAAGATTGCAAAAATATAAGTCTTTAACGATAAGTATCTGTCAATTATAAATAATGTTTCAAATAAATTCACAAGAAGCTGTTCCATTTTTAAAATTTTTATTTTTCAATCACTTGTTTTCATATCAATTGTTATTAGCTAGGCAAAAAAAAGGTTTGGGTTCCATCATATAATTATCAACTAACATTAATACATTTATGTATCTATATATATGTGTTTTTGTATAAGTATATACCTATATATCCATGTATATATATTATATTCTATATATAAATTTAATGGTAGATCTCTCTGATAGATCCATGTGATCTAGTGCAATAGTTTAAGTATCTGCAACCTGTTAGACATCATTCCATACAAATCAACGCTTATGCAAAATGTAAACAACTTTTGTTTTTCGTTCCAACAATTTGACTAATCTGCTAAAATAATAATAATAGGTTCGATAAGGAAACAATTGCAATAAAAAAAAAAAAAATTATGATTGATTAGATGCTTAAATTTATGTACAATGGAAAACTTAAAACACAAAACGACCTATGCATGAATGGAACTTATAATTTATAGGATAGACATAAACAGGAATAAATTCAAAAAGAAGATGAAACTTTTCATAATGAAAACTTAGATTGAGCAGCTTGCAACATTAAGTAGATGCAACTGTTTAGTTTGATGATTATTATTACAATATTATTACCATATCTTTTGCATTTGTTTTTGTTTGTTTAACATATTCATATATATTATTATTATAATAAGGTTTAGTGTTTATAAACAATTTAACTATATACAATTTTTTTTATATATATTTTTTTAATTTTATTGCTTAGCATTTAATGATATTCGTTTGCTAAGTACAGTTAGATGTGGCTTTTTGTTATTTTTTATTTTCGTATTTTGTTTTATTTTACTTTACTTGCCGTGCAATCCACAACAATACTAACTAATAGATAATATCAAGTGAAATTTGTTTGGCTTTCGCACAATTTAAAATAAAATTTTCGAAATTTGTTTCAATTTCACACAGTTTTGCAATTGTATCTAATTATTATATAATAAACATCATCAGTCTTGAACTTAGTATAGGTTTTGCGTTATCTTCATCTTCTTAATGTTTGCGTGTGTTTTCTGTTCTTTTCGGCTTTTTTCTTTTTAACTTTGTAACGTCTTTTGAGAAACTTACAATTGTATGTATAATATGAACGATTTAATTAGGCTTCAACCTAATATCTAAGTATGTATGTATATAGTATGATTAGGTATGTGTCTGTGTATGTCTGAGTGTGTGTTTTTGTGTGTGTTTAGTCCAGTTTTTCCGACACCTTGATGATAGTCGCTGCCTTTAAAACCCTAAAACTACAATTTAAAGTTGAAGGCACAATTTCAAAAGTGTTTTCATTCGCTTTTCTTGTTATTCTTGATTCGCAAGTGCGAATAGATATATTATTTATATATGTATGTGTGTTTGTGTGTATGTGCATGTATATATTGTTTTTAATAGGTCGAACAATAACTTTTCAGTAATAAAATAGTTAAATATACATATGTAAACTTGTAAGTTGTGGGGGCTAACTCCAAATTACTACAAATTAAAAGAAAATTATATTTATAATTGTTATCATAATGGTAAAAAAACACTTTTTTCTATAATACAGAAAATGAACAAATCGAGGTGTAGACTAAGGGATAATGGGGGGTTGGTAAGGGACGGGCTTATGATTGTTTGTTTTTTTTTGTTGCTTTTTTTTTGTATTGGAGCTTGTTTCAGTTTCGGCAAGGAACTCTCTCTGTCAATCATTCTCCCTTATTAATTTATTATTTATCTCTCGATGTCACTTTCTCACTAGACGAAAAACTCTTCGTTGCCCAGTCCGCCGGCCGTCGCAGGATCCACAAATGGCGCCGACGGTAGCCAAGGCCACGCCCAGCCGCCGAGCAGTGGAAATCACCGTTCAGTTGAATGCGTTGTGGCGCCACCGCCGAGGCCGCTGCTGCTGCCAGTGAATCCAGGGCCGCCGCTGCGCCTGAAGAAGCCCAGCGTCTCGAGCGTCTTGATGGTGCGTCGGATTAGCTCATCCTTGTACTTCCATATGGTCTTATCCTCGACCGAATGCTCGCGATATTCCTCGCAGCTCTTCTTCAGCGTCTTCACGCAATCGGCGCGATAATGCTGCAACTGGGCGTCCTGTGTATCCACCGGATACGATTTGCAAACACCGCCCAGGCAGCTCAGCGGAAAGTGATTGTGCAGCGTCAGAACGCGTTCCGGATCGTGGAAGCACTTGACATACTGATTGGGCTTCGTGTAGTTCTTGGCCCGATGCACGTGTTGCAACATATGCATATACTTGGGTATATCCTTGTGCCAGCCGTGCTCATGCTGCTGATCGTCCAGGAAGTAGACGTTGCGGAAGTTGTAGCTGTGATAGCCGTCCGGTTTGATTTTCAGCGATTCAGGACGCACCTTGTCCATCAGCTCGGACCAGAGGACCGAGTTGCCTTTGGGCATGATCACCTCATCGATGTCCAGCAGGGCAATGTAATTGTACAAATACAGATTCTTGTAGAGGCAATCGTTATAGGGTATCACCTCGTTCTGTCTCTTGTGATTGGTCTTCTTAGTCAGATAGAGATGCTGGAAACCGGGAACATTCGGTTGTCCCCCGGGCAGCGTCAATGGGATCACCTGAACTTTACCCTCCTGCTCATAATGGCTGAGCACTTTGGTAATATTCGGATGAACTTGCAGATTGTAAAAGTAAATCTTGTCGGCTCCCAATATATTCAGCATTTCGATCCATTCGATCAAGCGAACACTAAGATCATCATAGAGAAAGTCCAATCCCTTGACACAGACGGCGAATCCCTTCTTCTGATCATCCGGTGGTCGATTGTAAATGACGCGCAAATTGTTGGTCGCCGTGTCGCATTCCTTCTCCACCATGGACACTGAACTGGGCACAACACCGTGGAAGGGTTTCGGTATCTGGCAGGCAATCAAATATGGCTGATAGATACCCTGCTTGTAGTTGCCCCATTTGTTGTACCAGATGTACTTGTACTCGAATGTCTTCACAATAAACGGCTCCTTCTGGCCATCGAACCAGAACTGGCAGTACGTCTTAACTTTCGGCTCAATGCGATCGATCATGCCCAGAATTCGCACCGTGGGGCCTAACAACGAAGTGCGTCTAATGTCGTAGTAGGCGCCAAAGAGCTGAAATGTTCCATTCGATGTCCTCAGGGTTTGCCAATAGATGTTATTGAACTCCAGCTCAAAGATGGACGGATACTTGGCACATGTCGATGACTTTTGCTGCAGAAAATTCTTGTTCTTGCTCCAGTAGGCAATTGGGAGCGATGGAATTCTAGACTCAACATCTCGCACTAGCTGATCATCGTCCATGGCTGCATTGGGGAGATAAGAAATGAAAAAGTAGATAAGTAAATTTAATTGAAAATAAAAGTTTGCAAGTGTGATAGGTTTTAAGTAGAGTCTTTCATGAATATTTTAAAATTATTATGAACACTTTTTGCTCTACTCATTACAAATCAACGTGTGTGAGTTATACTGGAAGAAAGCAATTGAATTTGATATTAAGATTAAGATGTCTTTCGATTTTGATTATCTTAATCCGTATTCCTTTAGAAAATTGGTGTCCCAACTCAAACAAGCAAAGCTTTAGGGCTTGCGCACACTATAACTTAAGGCGGAGCTGATAGCGGAACTGAAATTTGAGTGTTTGTTTAGATCTTTTTTCTGATAGCTGCTGATAAGTTCAAATATGTTTGACCGATCAAACAGAGCTCTGCGTTTGTTTTTTTTTATTATGAAAGCTTTCAGCTCCTTTTTCAGCTAAAGTGTGCGATGGGCCTTACACTGAAAAAAATAAATAAAAGCATATTCGAAGTGTCGCATTGATACAGTATATTGTGCTAATTAAAAAATAATATTCTGAGTATATACTTTTAGAAATACATGCTTAAATCAAGAATTTTATACTTGATTTTTAGAATGATTTTTATTTTTTCTGTGTTTTGAATAGATTCATGCAGGTCTCTAATTTCAAGAGCCACTCACCTGTGCGATTGTCGACGAGTATTTCGCTGGGATCGAAATGATCTGTTGTCGTTGAAGTTGTCTCCGCATAGCGAAGCATATCTTTTTGTAACAAACTGCGTCCGTTGATCGGCAGCTGTTGATACTCCTGTGGCACCTGGTGATAGTCCTGTGGCACTAGATTCGTGCCGTGCATCTTGAATAGTCCAATGATGACAAACGACCACACGCACAGCGAGAAAAGTATCTTCAATATAACTTTGGAATGTGCCATTGTTGAAAATTGTCTAGTCTCTCTTTCTGTCTTTCTTCTCTCTTAGCTCCTCTTTACTTAGCTCTGTAAAGGAAAGGAAAAAAAAATGAGATAACAATCAGCAATATCCTTTAAAACTGTTGCCTACTTTCAGGCTACATTCAACTAAAATTGAACCCTCGCGTTGGCAAATTGCTTTGCATTTCTTATCAACAGGGCCCATTTTATGCCCATCCCCCTCACTCTGCTCTTGCTAATGAAATGTCGTCATTCATTTTTAATATGGCGGCCAACCGCTTTGCCATTTCCGTTTCGCCTCTGTCTTTCAGCCAGACCAAGACGCAAAGTGTCAACTGGAAAATTGCGTGTAATATTTCGCACACAGCAAGGAGAAGCCTCTGAGACCAGACAGTCGACGGTCGTCCATCTGCCGTCTTTTGCCTAATGGAAAACAATCTAAAAATGCCACACACATAGTGTCTGTGTGTGAGTGCTTGTGAGTATGCGTGTGTAAAACTGTTTGGTTACAAGACTCACACGCTCGTAAATCAGCTGGCTAATCGATAAGAGGGGAAGGCCAAGTCCAATGCTGGAAACTTATCGTCAGTTCATCGAAAGGTTATGCTGACAAATGTGAACGATTTTTGCTAGCCAATCAATTGAAATACTTCTAATATTAGCAGCATTCATCGCTGCAATCGATTTGTTGGTAGGAATGTGAATCGAGATATCGACATCGTCGATTTGATTAGTCTGAAATCGATATTGTTTAACAATCTACTTTAAATAAAAGTTGATAGTGTAATTATCGATCGATGCAATACATTTTGCTTACCCCGTACTTAAACTTTGTTCTTTTCAATCTATAAATTAAAGTTGTCATTAATTTAATATTTAATTTGTAATTTTAGTTTAAGTGTCCTATTTAATTTACTTTTGCCGACTTAACTTAGTCTTGCTAAAATATTATTAAAATTCTTTAAAGAGTTTCAACTCAAATATAAATATTGCTTTGCATCTTTCAAAATATTCGATCAACTATCTGTTTATATCTCGTCAAATATCTACAGTTTCTTCGCAAGGGTCAACCGCCTTCAGTTTAAGCCTTGTTACTATACGCCGCCTTTCCTTTTTTGCTCTCCTCACCGTTTTATTCATCGTGGCCTGGTTACACGCAATACAGAAGCTCTAGCGCATTGCCCCCTCCGTCACCATCTTTTCATCCGACACGACACTTCAGGCGACAATCTGTTTGTCTAAGTATCTACGCTTTGTATCTTTGGACGATGTTGACGTTGACTGTGACGTCGACGTTGGTATTGCCTCTGGTAATGGTAATGGAGTCGTTGCCTGTACTCGAATTGGTGTTGGGTGTTGGTGCTATGTATGATAGCGGACCTATAATATTTATGACACTGCAAGGGCTTTACACATGTTCGTTTCCAAGTCCACAACTGCGTGTGCCGACTGCTGACCTGCCTCAAGGCGCTTTTTGCCGAGCGATAAACAAAAGCCGAGCCCCTTGGCCAACAACACCAGCAGTTAGGAATGCAAATTTGGCTGGAACTATCGTTTTCGAGGTAAACCGATGGTTTTTTAAATATCACCAATGTTGGATGATAAACTGAACAGTGTTTTTTGATGCAACAATGTTTTTAAATCCATCAAATTCTTAAAATGGAAAAGTTTTGGAAAAAAAAGAGAAGGGGTTTCTAGTCTACAATAATTGTCAATATGACAAACAAAAAAATTAATTGAAGTCTGCAACAAGTGCAACAAAGTTCTTGATTTTAGATCATCTGGTTCAAGCGCTCGGCTCGATCAAAAATTGATCGGCAATCCTTATTTTTTCAATTGATCTACGATGAACAACTCTAGATATTTTTTGTAGTCACCAATGTTTTACCAAAGCAAAAAAAGCGAGTTTCACCAAGACTTCGTACTGAAAAATTATTTATAGCCGCTGCATCGATATTTTTTTTCACATCCCTATCAGCAGCACCTGAGTCCCATTCATAGCTCAATTTTGTCTACAAATTGCACGGACACTGCGTCCGTGTCTGAGGCAAATGGACGACAATGGACATTGGAGGCTGCCACAGTTTCAGACAAACAGGCGACATTTCTGACTCGTTCCATTCGTCTAACTCTGTCTCTGTGTCTGTCTCTTGTACATTTTCAATTGATGTAGCTACACAGTAAAAACAGAATTCGCGATTCCAGGATAAAATCAATATCAAACGGTGTTAAAGACGGGTCCTAGCTTGAACTTAGCAAATATTTTGATTACATGACTTGATACATCGACTTTTGTATAATAATATAAATATTTCTTGTCCAAATACCGATTTATTGATGTTTCTACGTTTCTACACTACTACTACTACATTACATTGTATGTTCAAAAATAAGTATCAAGTTTTTATTTCGATTTTTTTACAACACCTATTTTGATATTTACTTTAATGCTTAGCCCAAAAATTACATGCTAGCTTCTGGCATTTTCAAGCTGAAATTTTAAAAATAGATTTTTCTTCTGTGTATGTTTGTGTGCTTGTCTGCATTTGCATGTCCGATTCATTTTCTTTGGCTACCCCCCACGCTTTCGCCCTGGCCGTTTTGGGCCACTAAACAGTTTGTTAGCCTTGCTGCTTAAGCAGCTCTGTGCCATGGACAATGCCCTGGCGACAGAGAGACACAGAGAGAGAGAGACAGAGAGCGAGAGAGAGTTCTGGGCACACCTGAGACGCTTTTATGATTGCCTGCCTCTGGGATTGGCCATTTCAAAGGCAGCAGCAGTAGCAGGCACTTAAAATCCTTTAAAGCTCCTTCCTTCATAACCCTCCTTCCCCGAGTGTTGACCGCCCATAGCTTTAATGCAATTTTTACATAATCAAAAACTTTGTGCAACATTTGCAGCACAGCCGAAATCAGGCAAATGTAAAACACACACAAGCACACACTCACACGTACAGAGACACATACACAAATACTTGCACAGACAAACAGACAGTGAAACAGTCCCTAAGCCAGGTCGCATCCCGGCAGCTTACAGTTTTTGCTCAAGTGTTTTCCATTTCATTTGCATGTGCCGCAAAAACTTTACCAGCAAACTCGCAAAATACACACAAAAACACACACACACAAATAGAGACAGTCGGAGTTAGCGAACATTATACAAAATATTTTGCAACATGCTTTCAACAAGCTTCTCTCTTCTCATTTTTTGATTTAAATTTTTTTTTTTACCTTTTTTGTTTTTGATACATTTTTGGCAACAAACTCACACACACACACATCCTCTAGTTGGCTGGCTGCAGGTCTCGTGAAATATGCAGCAACTATCTATCTGTATCTATGGCAGTGTGAAAAGCGTATGAGTGTTGGTGTGTGTGTATATTTGTGCCCTAAGTTGTTATAAATCTCTGATGATTTGCACTCAACTCAACTGAACAGCATTCAAAACTAAAGTCAACAGTTGCCATACCCTAGACACAAAAGTACTTTAGAGAGGGTGGATACAGTTTACGAGTTTTTCCAAATCAAAAGAATATCATTTTTATAAAACGTTTTATTTCTATAAAAATAATCCGCAAAATATCAAAATTGAATGGTATTTTAAATGGCTTATAAAACTAATCACTATCGTATGATCTTCACTTCTTCTTGGTCATAACTGGGAACGCTGAATGCTAAAGTTAAACTGACGTAAATATGTAACATTTGTAGAAAAAAGAATTATAGTTTTGCATAAATAAATTGAGGTCTTTAATTTTTGATATTTTGATAAACATGTATTATACAAATATTTCATTATGATCATAATATCCTCTGCATATTTTTTTTAAAAATATGATGACTTAAATTTAAGATTGTTCACGATGGTATAATAAATTCATTTGCTGTTTATATATTTATACTAAATATTGTCTTTTTTAGCCATAACTTAAGTTATTAAGGTATGGTAGGGTATTTCTAATATAAATATTATACATTTTTCTTTAGCGTTTCTCTAAATTTTGTACCAAGGAGTTTAGCGTCAAGTCCAAAGGCGAAACCAAAAAAGTCGATCATTAATTTTGAATATATTCTGTCTCTGTTGTGTAAATGTGTATGGGTGTGTTTGTGTGTGTGCATTTAACCCAAATCCATATCGAACAAAATGTCAGGCATTAGCATTTAAAAGTAAAGCTGGACTCGACTTTCTCGTCAAGCTGTTCGATATTTCAAGCACAGTTCTATGTATCTACAGTTGATTTAGGTCACTTTGCTACGGTTATGCCATTTTTTTTTCATTCTTTTTATTTTTTGGCTACCAAAAAAAAAATAAACATTGGCTGAAACAGCAGCAAGTGTTGTACTTGTTGTTGTTGCCGCTAATTTGCTAGGCGAAACAGGTTCGATCTGTGTATCGCTGGTGGCGTGTTCCGCAATGTGTGTCGCGCCCAAAAACTCGAAATGTGAAAATACATTTTAATGATGCCCAACTATTCAACTACTTATTCAACTGTTTAGATAGGTAGACAAACGGACGGACGCCTTTCAAATTGGGTCAATGAGCGTCAATGACTTTTAAAATTTTCTAGACGCGTTCTGTCGGGACTGTCCAACTGTCCGACTGTCCGGGTTAACATTTAAACAATTAAGAATGCTCAACTCGCGGTCGGTCTGCTTTTGAGATTCGATTAGCAGCTGCTGCGCAGTCGTTGCGTCCATTGATCTCCACTTGCCACTCGGACTGTTCAACTAACGGAAATGTGTGTTGCGCACGCGCAAAAGCCACCAAACGAGTCTCTCCCCCTCTCGCTCTCGCAGTGTATGTACATATGTATCTTGCAGATACTATACTTATTCTATAGCCTGACTGCACCGACTACAGGAAATGCGTGTCACAAGGCATTGTTGCCGAGAATTTCTTGGAAACAACTCGACAAGTTTCCCATTGCTCAAATTGCAACACAACACCCCGCCTCCCCCACCAACGCCATAACTCTCTCTCTCTCTCTCTCCCTCCATCTTTCGCTCCTTGTGCCTACAGTCTGCCAAGAAATATTTATAGAATTTTCTCTTCTTTTTGCTTGTGCTTCTTTCCATCTTTTTTCCACATTTAATTTGCACTGCAACTCAGAGATCCAAACGACTGGCACTGGAACTGATCGCTGGCTGTCTGGCATATAATCAAAGCTTATCGCGCCGGCCCGCAAATGTCGAGTGCTGCGAAGCAGCAGCATCAACACTAAGACAACAAGATATAAAATTTATCTTTGGCACGCCGAAGATTTTATACACTTGCTGAACCCTGTATTTCATATTTGACTTATTCTTTTTGTGCTCGCTCTATTTTGTATTTTATTATTTTCTCGAAATATCAAAACAACTAAAAAGTTGTAGCAAATCATCGCAATCAAAAAATTCTAGTGTACTATTTTGGTGATAAATTTGCATCTATCACAATCACAATCACAAAAATCATACGAATTCCATCGATTTTTTTTTGTCCGATGTGATTTGGTGGTCTAAAAAAAATCTAAAAACTAAACTAAAAACTTAAAAAATCTTTAAAAAAAAAAGGTGTTCATACAAAACGTTAATTTTCAGCCGATCGGATCGTTCATATGACAGGTATTTCACCAATAGATCCCACATTTCGCCACAAAATCATGATACTCTCTGGAAGGGTATGAAAGGGTCTCAGACCTGCCACAGGCTGCATCTGTTGCAGCTGCAAACATCACAAAGGCGTTGCATTGTTTATTTTGAGACAAAGTTGTGCTCGAGGCTAAATGAAGGATGGCTGCAAAAAGAGCTATGAGTTTAGCATCAATTCGCTGTGGCTGTGGATGCCGCAGATCGTGTGAAACTTATTTATGCCTTGCAACTCGCATATTTGCACTTACAACACATGTGCACACAACACATCCATCAAATGACACCAGTTGCAAGTAGCGTTTGATCTGAAGATTCTACTACAGTGAGAACTATTAGCTTTCTAAAATGTTCAAGTTTTGAGTAAAATTCTTTTAGGATAAGTTTAAAATGTAATGCAAGCTTTTAATGTGCAGTCTTTAATTTCCTAACTTAAATGCACAAGTTATATTCTTGTAATAAATGAACTTTACTTTGGATTTATATTTTCACTAATGCATTAATTTGTATACCCGAGCAAACAAATGTAATTAATTATTTATAAAAACATGAAATATATAGTAAAATATTACTTGTTTCTTTTTATCAATATCATATATTATTTTATTTTCTGTTAAATAAATTTTTTCACATGAACCCAAAACAGCTGTGTGTCAACTCTACTGAAATATTTAAAACATCTAAGATTCTCGGAATATTTGATTTATAAATATACTTTCAAATGACTAAACAGCATGTGAGTCTCATGTTTACATAACTCTCTCATAAATTCAATTCCTAATTTTAAAACTTCAGGCTTTCAGTGTTAAAAAAAATAAACGAGACAACAAATAATTATTGATTAAAATCAGTCAATTCAAGCAGCTAAATATAATCTGCTATACAACACTGTTCGATTAGATTTTTACTGCATGCGCTGTCTCATAATGAATTAATTGTTTATTAAATTTTTATAAATGCTGTCAAATTTTATGAATCCATTCAACTGATGATAATGATGCTGGAATACGAACCCGTTTGATGGGTTTTTTGATAGATTCATGAAGTTTCAATTAAAATTCTTTGCATATACAAATTGTGAGTTGGCACTCGGATTTTTATTCGATTGAGTCATTAATGTTTGGTAGTTGAGTGTTTTATAGATCAGCGACTTGACTTACAGCAGCAACAGATTGATTGTTTTTAATGACAGCTTTCTCGAACCGCATAAAAGATTTATGTATTGGGCTGCCAATGGGAAACATCAAAATTACGATCGTTGTTATTACTTATTGTCGAGGCGATCCTCAACGATTTCAAAGATCTCAATAAACCCGAAAGCGACTTGCGTTGAATTCTTCAACTCGGTTTCGGTTGCTGAAATTCAATAAGCTTTCAAGCCATTGTCTTAGCCACATGAGCAATGACCGCTTAAATATGTGAGTGTATCGTTTATTCATCTATTCACTTATCTACATATTCATCTAAGCGAGCTAAAGAATCTAAGGCCAAAGCAGAGACAGAGAATAAGAATAGAAATGAAATGAAACGAAATGGGGATTGGTGAAGTGGCACAGTAAACCGTTTGGATTGTTTTGTGTGTGCGTGTGTGTGTTGGACAAACGCAGCAGCCGTTTAACGGCTCGAGATACATTTGTATCTGACACATGCCCAACTTTCTAGTTCACTGAAGCTGGATGGGGCGACAAAGGGAAGAAGTGACTGAGCTAGGCGTCTATAGGGAGTGGGGGAACGTTTTATTAAAAAAGTCGCACACACTTAAAATGCACAGGCGCAAAGTGGCGCAAATGAACTTAAGTAGCGTGCGTGCCACCGTTTGTTGCGAGTATCTGGCGGATGCGTCAACGCACAGCATAACATATGCTCATACACACATACTTATCTATATTTTTAGCTGTCTATGTATTTCTAGCTGTATCTGCATCTGTATCTCTAGCTGTATCTGTATCCGTATCCGCTGCTTGAGTTTTTAATTCGCATCACATCCTTTTTTTTGTGTACGTGTGCGTGCCAAAGTCGTGAGAAGTTCGTTTTAAACTTCGCTCATCATTCTCTTTCTCGCTCTCTCTCTCTCTCTCTCTCTCTCTCTCTTTCTTTAGCTCTCCCTCCTTTTCCATCTGTCTTTCAATTTGCCCTTACGGCTTTTTTGACGATTGATAGCGAATGATTTTTCGTTATGTCGCCAAAGTTGATTTTCCTTCTTTTTTGTCAAATGAAATTTGGTATCTTTATCTTTTTACTTGACGTCTATCTACTGCTGCCTGTCGGATACATTACACATTGGCAAATTTAATTATAAATAATGCAATTACACATGCACATCTACATACACATTCACACACCAAAAGATACTTTTGCCTTTCTGCATTTGACAATAGCATTTGCGATATTCGATGCTCGATTTTCGCTCCACGTCATGAGCTGTAGGACCTATTTTGAAATATATATTTTTCAAGTGCTACACGTGTTTCTGACACATGCCACACATTTTCAGATTTAGCATCTCAATTCAAATTATGCCATACAAAATTGTTCGAGTAATCATCATCGACGATAGGATTATCGCTTAAGTACGCACAAAAAAAAAAGTCGAAACCAAATAAAGAAGGAATATCTACAACTGTATGTGTGCATAAACGAGTACCTCATAAATTCAGCAGCAGCGGCAATAAAACAAACAACGACGGCAACAGCAACAGCAACTGCAATCGTTGTCAGTGATTTAAAATGTTTAACAATTAACAAACAATGCGGCAAATTGTCAAAAGACATGAAACGGGCGTAGCTCGACGGCCGCGTCGGCCAAAAATGCAAATTGAAAACTGCACAAAAAGTCGCCATATAAATGGCGCAAGCTGTCCCCTTTTGTCACACCCTCCCCCGCATTGGTAGCTCCACACCATTTCTTACCAGAACCTACCAGAGTCTGGCATCACACCGAAAATATTGTTAATACAAATGTTTGGGAGAGGCAAGCGCAGACTTGTTGTTCTTGTTGTTGTCTTCTATCAGTATCTGAATTCGTGTATCTGAATCTGAATATTTGTATCTGTATCTGTATCTGAGTATCGGCATCTGTATTTATGGCATGTATCCCGGGTCTCACGCACATGCAACGGAAATGCTTGCCAATCAAAATGTTAATATCACGTTAAGGAAATGGTAGAAAACAAATTCAAAAAATCAGAAGAGAGAGTAAGAAATGTGTGATAAAATATACCTCGAGTATATTTCAGATAAACGCACTTGACGGCCTCAAAACGATTGGAGTTGACTCTTGATTATTGCTTATCAATGTACTTGCTTACGTTTCTGTCGTTACGCTTGTTTTACGTCAGTAACTTACGTTGTTTGGGATTCTGCTACGATTTACATATTAACAATGTCAACTAAAAATTGAGTATTTCTCCTTATCTTAAAATTATTATTATTTATTTACTTAAAGTCACCTAAGTTCTGTTGAGTGAAAGTAATTTTTAAATGTAAAATTCATTTAAAAATTAAGTGATTTAATAATTAAAGTATTTTATATATGAATTTTAAACGGAAAGAAAAATATTGAAATTAAATACTAAAAGTGTAAATGTAAAAATCGGGGTGTATTCTTCAGTCTTTTAGGCTGTCTTTCAATTGCTGTTCTGACCTTACTTTACGTCTTATTGTATTATTTATAATTTATGTGACTTATTGCCACATTACTCGAATTGTCTCCGACTTAAGTTGTTGAATTATGAACATTGTCTGCTGCTGATTGTTACACCTTACGTCGTCTCACGTCACGTATTTCACTTACGTAAACGCTTACGTTGCGCTGACTCAGCTGAACTGAACTGACGGTTAGAGCCCATCTAAAGGTGATTGCGGGGGGGGGGGGGGGGGGTGGGGGTGGTTAACACATCAATCAGCTGCCTCAGCAACAACAGCAATTGCATCTGCATTTGGAACACACACACACACTCAACACACAAGTTGTTGCACGGCTCATCCTGAAAACTGACAACGGCGACTGCCAACTTATTATGGCAATTTACAGATGGCACACCACAATAATACACACACACACACAAATGCCGGCTTGCAAACGAGCTGGGCAACGAATTGAGAAACAATTTTGCGAAAAGCAAATCAACGTTTAGCCCACGCCAAACGAAGGAGACAGAATGAGAGAGAGAGAGCGAGAGAGGAAGAGGGGGAAGGAGATAAAAAAAACAGCGGCACGTTGTCTATAAATGCGACACGAAATGTTTAGCTTTGGCTTTCGAGTTGCATGCCACAGAAACATGCAGCTAACTAACTGCAAGACATGTCGCCCGCTGCCTCTGTCGTCTCCAGTTTCCTTCTTCTATATTTTCGATACCCTTACGGAGCATGTTATGATTTTCTCATGAATTGTGTGACGCCCTTAAGGCTTAAAGTTAGACATCTAACTCTTTTGAGAACATTTAGAATTCAACGATTTTTTTTCTACATTTTCTTAGCTTTAATTTTTTCTGATTTGATTAATAGTAGATTATGAAGCTTAGGACAGATTAAAAAAAAAAAGCATTAGTTAGATACGTTGGACTTAATTTTATCTTTAATAGGAAACTATACAAACTAGTTTCTTAGCTTTGAGAAAAACTTGATCAATCTTGGCACAGATCCGTCTTTTTGCTGCAGACAGTAAATATGGCGGAACTTTAAATCTTTCAGTTCTTATTTGATTGATAGATTGTATAATTTTAGTTGGTTATTTAATAATCTGACTATTTTTTTTTTATTAAATAAAAAAATATAAAATAGGTTCATACAATCGGAAAATTACATTATATAGCTAACATAGAAACGATCCGTCAAAAATGGAATGCAGCCTCTTCTAGGGTATCAAATCTAAGGCGTGCCGAAAAAAAATTTACTTTTGTATTTCTTGTTTTTTTTTTTTTTTAAATTTACTTTTGTATTTCTTGTTTTAAAAAAAAAAAATTTTTTTTGTGGTTTTCTGTGTGGTTGACTGTGGTGCCCCAAGTCCTACTATAGGGTTATCATGGGCACAAGGCAGCAGTTGAATGTTACTGTTGTTGTTGTTGTAGTCGCAGATTTTTGCGTGTTTGATTTTCTTGTCACGTTTCTGCTAACAACATAAGGAAGCAGTCAAAAGCTGGTTGGCATCCCCAAAGCGGCAGTCACTCAGTTGTTGCAATGAAATCACAGATAGACAGAGACACAAACTGTGGCGTGGGGAGGAGGGATGGAAAAGTCTTGTGAGTTGTCAACAGCATTTGAATGACATGCACAGAGAACGTAAAGCGGCGTATCTGTAAGTTCGTCCCGCTGTCAGTCACTGCGTTGACTTTGATTGCAATGCGCCAAGGATGCTGCAACGACGACGGTGGCTATGGTGTACTATGGTTCAACGCACATTGCCGAAATTGTCAAGACGTTGACGACGACAACGTCGGCAGTCCGAACAGTCAGTCAGTCAGAGAGGAGACAGACAATTGCTGCAGTAGCAGCTCATTGCAGACAGCCAGAAAATTGTGGCTCATCAATTTCTGATAGAAGACAACCTGCCACACCACCACATGCCCCTCGTCTTCCCTCCTGCTCCTCTCATCCTTTTCTCACTCACCGCTAAATGTGGCGGCAAAAAGTCAATAGATGCATTTGATGCATCTTCTGCTTTTATTTTAACAAGCTACGTAAATCAGAAAAGAACTTTAAGCTTAAAACAAGTAAGAGAAAAGTTCTACTGATATCTGTTCTCTAAACAGAAAATTAAAAAGAATAAAAAAATAAATTATGATTTCATGTTGCAATTGTTAAAATAACACTATAAGCGAATTAAATATAAAATAAAATATTTGAATCATGTAAAACATTTTTATTAAAAACAGCGAAGATTCAAATACTTGCTAAGAGCGGCATAAGAAATAAATTAATCAATTAAGAAAATCCGTGATCACCGAACTTTATTTCGAAATACCTATTTTGCTGTCTGTAACTTTATCTAGATATCTCTAGCACGTAAGATAGTTGGCCTGGATTGCGTAACAAATTCTACAAGAGATCGTAAGAAGTGTCGTAAATGCAAATAATGCAAAATAATTTTTGCCTCATGCTGGGCATACCCGCACGTATTTTTAAACTACAGGGTATACACCAACTAAGCATCAGGGAAACATGTACATTGTTGTGCGAATTTTATAGGCCGAACCCATGGGTGGCCATTTTGTTTGCCTGCAGTCGTCGTTAGTTGTTGTTGCTTCTCGGCACAGTTGGCTATTTGACATCGGTGGTTTTCCTTTCTCTGCTGTTGCTTCGTAAGAATTTTAACTTTAAATAAAAAAAAAAGTACAGGTTCTGAAAAGAAAACGAAATGTAGGCAATGCTACAAAAAACGGCAAAAATGACTGCCACACCACCCAAGCCACCCACATTGTGCTCAGCGATTTGCATGTGGAATTTATGCTTTTGATGGCCGTCACAAGCCGTCGTTCTCGTCCTCGTACTCGTCTCTGTGCTTACAGTCATCTCAGTGCATGTTAATGAAAGGCAACTGCAAATGCAACCCTCGGCCCTCAGCAAACAGCTGTCATGAGCCGCTAAGACAGCAAGCAACAATAACACTAACAACAACTAGTCGACCGAGCTCGACTGTGATAGACCCAGTAATTATTGTGTAAACAAAATTAACAAATTATGGTAAAAATCGAAAGATGTATATGACGCGATCCAAAATTATCCATTTATAAATTTATCAAAATACAACCAGTCTCGTCTTCATCTAAAGGCCTTAATTGTTTCTTTTCAGTCAATGAATATTTGAAAATTTGTTCATTTATTTGAAGAGGTGTGGTCAAATTCAATATACGCTTGATTATCTTAAGACATAGAGGAACCTACATACCAATATTTGTGCCTCTAGCTCTTTTTGATTGATAATACTGATCAAGTATTTATCGCTCATTCACTAGTAGAGTAATATAACTATAAAACAAAATATTTAAGTAAATAACGCAGGAATATTGTTCACATCCAGTTCTAAATTGTGTACAAATTTCCTGTTGATATTCTTCGTATTCTGCAAGAGACAGTCAACAAAAATCTTGTTTTTTCTGCAAGCTAGCACTGAATTAAAACGTTAAACGCGTTTTTCTGAAAATGCGCTCTTTGAGATATATCATTAACTTAGTAAATAAACGATATGTTTATAGTTTATGGTCTTCCATATGTTTGATGCACACAATTTACCTTTTTTTCTAACATAATGGGTTCTATGTACTTTTTGAGTGCAGGGTCTAATAACACAGAGCTTACGGATTTTCATGCCTGTATGCATATTGGAAATGCGAAAAGTTCAAGGATTGTGGCTCGTCGTTGTCGTGAGCTTAGATTCTGTGCAGATTGCGCTGCAGCGCAGTCATTTGTTGGTTGGCCGTTGTTGCTGTTGGCCAGGTAACCCAAAAAAGAAAAATATATAAATAAACCAACAACATTCGCCACAGCAGCGGCAGCGGCAACAAATGCCACGGCCTGGGGCAACAAATGCAATGTAGCACATGAGCGAGCAATGTGCACTACTTAGCTGCTGAGTGCATGAATAGTCAATGTCTATAAGAGAGCATAAGAGACAAGAGCGAAGAGGCACAACAACTGCAACTTGCCACAATAGCAGGCACAGCACCGTTGCATTAAAGCTGAAAGAGAGAGCAAAGACGATATCGGAAAATGTATCAGAAAGCTTTTGACCACAGCAAGTTGATTTTTAGATATTGAAAATCCTTTAACCTATTAATATTTCTAGAATTGTACATAGAGACATTGAAACAAATCTTTTACCTCTTAAGCTGTAAAACAATTCCAAACCTCTACTAGAAAAAGTAACAATCTGGATGAAAAAATTAAGTCAACTGCGCTTTCTGTAAACTGAAGAAGACTTCAAAATAATTTAAACATAATGTAGCGAACACTAGCTTGATTTTGAGGCAAATACTAGTAAGTCTGTAATTTTATATTAGTTTGGTTATAAAAGAGAAAAAAAATAAAATAAATAGTATTACCTTGAACTTGATACTTTAAAAAGTATTATTAAATAATGTTATTGGCAAACAAAATAATATAACTCTTTTTTAACCGATAACTTGCTCTATGATGAACGAAAGAAGAAAATTTGAAAAGAAATCATTGCATCTTTAAAATCGATAAGAATAATTTGTAGTTGCATGTCTTAAATTGAGGTTTTATGGTCTTTAAGCTTGTCTCATGCCACATGCTCACATCCAATTGCCATGTTTATCCACTGACCAGTTCAGACCCAAGACTCAAGACCCAAGACCTGGCCACTCCCACGACCATTGAATTTGCCTCCCCCATTGGTGGACTAGACCAGACTTGTTGCCTTTCACTTGCTGTTGCAAGTTTGGAAATGTAACTGGTCATGTTGCCAGCTTGTCAGTTCTCCAGTTCGGGCTGGAAGTCAGGCAGTCATTCGTCAGGTTACTATGCTCGGCGCCCGACAGTCATCCAATTAAGCTATAAAAATCTTAATTTAATTATTTGCCACACGAACAAAGCCAAATGCACAGAGTGAAACGCCAGAGACCATATTCAACATACATACAATACATACACACATATGTACATACATTCAGCATATAACATTCAACATACAACATTTGCCATTCACATTCACATTCACATTTGCAGTCACATTCGTATATTTGATGCAGTGCAGCAACGTCGCGTCGTCGTCTCCGAGTCCGAGTTGTCGGCGACGACGACGACGATTTATGGTGGCCGGTTTTTCTTCATTTGTTGGGCACGCGGAACAGGCAACTGGCAGCATAGGGTACAACAACAGGGACGGGGGGCGGGCAGCAAGCAGCATGCATTTTTCATGAATTAGTTCATATAAAAGTCAAATGCACAAAACGTACGCTGTGGCAACTCACAGCCATCTGCGGGTTAAAGCACATGGACAGAGGGTTGGTTAGGTGCACTGACAAGGAGGGGGAAGCTTAGAGAAACAGGCCAACTGAAGGGTTAACCTAAGCGAGGGGCTGCTGCAGCACATAAACAGATTTGCGGCCGCAACACACACAAAACAAGCCAAAAAATAAAATTTGAAAACAAAACAAAACAGGCAAAGTTGCATCTGTACTAAATGGCTTGACTAGCAGATACTCAGTTTTTAATCAGTCTTAAATTTTATTAAAGAATAGATAAACAAAATCTGAACTTATCATGTTAAAAAATATTATGAAATATTTAAGATTCTATATATAAATAATAATAATAATAATTATATTTTATATGTCATCAATTATTCAATTCAAAACATCTTTTGAAAAATTGTATGCCCTATTGTTCACATCAAATTTAAAAGATAGATGTACACTTAATTTCAATTAATGGATCGGCCTAAAATTTATTTAGTGCTTAGCATACCCACTTAAAGTGGCTTTGCGTTTAAAGAGGATAAAAGTACACAAACACACACACATTCATTCCCCCGTTTTTGTGGAGAATTGCAAGGAGTTTTCTATAGGATTTACAAGGGGGTTTCTATACCAATTCTTGTTGATTTTCGCTGCATAATTAATGAAATGAAAGCATTTGGCGGCGCTTCTGTTCCACTTTCAGCTTCAGCTCCAGCTCCAGCTCCAACTTCAATTCCTCTTCTGTTTCTGTGTGCTTTTTCAATGTTTAGCTTGGCTTCTACCATTGGA
Organism: Drosophila rellima; assembly: GCA_035043635.1. Lineage (NCBI taxonomy): Eukaryota > Metazoa > Arthropoda > Insecta > Diptera > Drosophilidae > Drosophila > Drosophila rellima. The sequence continues at coordinate 1,387,948 of JAWNMV010000134.1, read as the reverse complement.
CTTACTATGGTTCTGTTTCTGTTTCAGGTTTGATACGAGCATGTATTGTGGGCTCGGACATACATAAATTAGATGCATGAACTGAGGAGGGGGAGACACTGAGATAATACGACCGATTATGCGAAAGCGTGCCGAGCAGAGAAATCTCTTGGCCGGTTAAACTTTACCAACAGCAGCATCAGAATCAGAATCAAAATCAAAGCCAGGCAGACACCGTTGCCAGCTTCCATGCGAGGAATGCAGTCAGAGCAGAAAAAGTCTGCTCCAGGCTCTGCCTCAACTCAAAGCTCAGTCAGCAGGATAAAACGAGTCGCTTAATGTTGTTATTGTTTCTTTTTTTTTGTTTTTTTGTTCTTCTTGTTGCTGCTTTTACGGATTGTGGGCGACTGTGGGGGAGAATTCGTGTGGTTTGTTGAGCCCGTTGGCCATTTCTGGGCCTTCCACTTGATACAAAAATACAACAAAATAAGTAAGAATTACGTTGAGCCAGAGGGAGAGAGTGTCAGGTTTAACATTGCCTTTACAAGCAAAATGACCAAAGGGAAAAAAAGGAAACGACAACAACAACAACAACAACAAACGGCACGGCACATTGAACAAGTTAAAATATAATAAGTACATAGGCTTCAGTGTATATATATATATATAAGTATTTGTGTGTACGTCTATTGAACAACAACTAGCAAGCAACAACAACAACGGGAGGAAAATAAAAAGAACAGCAATTTATTTTGAATGGCGAACAAAATGTCTGAAAATGGCGCAATATGAAAACGAGCTAAGCAAATTAAATGGAAATGGACTGGGAAATTCTGAAAATAACGAAATTCCTCGATTTCAAATTAAATACAAAACCTGTAAATACATTAGCTGACTTGATTGTGTTTGCATCATCTATAAAAAAAAGCGCTGTTTCTAAGGATAAAATAGGTCTTTAAGCTCAAATCAAGACTTTGAAGAAAATCAAAATAAAAAATGTTTTTTAGGATTAATCGAATATATTTGTGTGTGTAAAGTTGTATTTTTTATCTGTTCATTCAGTAACTAACTTATACTAATATAGATGTAGATATTTAGATCAAAATGTTTCTTTTATTTCATTTTTGAGATATTATAGCAGCTTCCTTAAACATTATTATAAAATTAGTCTATTCGGCTCATCTTTTTGTTTGCAATTCTTCCCTTTACTCAGTTATATTTACATTTTCAAAAACATTAAATTTATTTTTATTTTAGTTAAGGCATTGTCTATTTAGATTAAGTTTGTATTCCTCCGTCTAGTTGCAGTTAATACTCTCAACTTACCCGGACAATTGTATTCCCAGTTGCCAATTTGCTGTTTCAAGGACAGTTGCTGTTGCACGTTGATATGGATATTGCTAGTGCTTTTGCTCTATTTGTAGTTGTTGATCTTGTAGTTCTTATTGTAGTTGCTGCAAAGAGTAGAAGAGGAAAAAAGTCGGTTAGAGTCAAAAATCTCTTTTGTTCCGGTCTTAAAGCCGTCGCCAGACAACGACGCACAATTTAACAAAACAAAAAAAAGACAAAAAATTTAGTCTAAAATCGGCTTTCGGCATTTGGTTTACCTCTAAGCTCATTAATTTTATTTGCCCATTGCGGTGGCTGCTGGGAAGGCTGTCTCAAGTGTACGACTCGATAAAAAAAGCGAGTAAAAACGCTTTAGTCGAGTCCCCGACTAAAAGATACCCCTTAATCATTTTAAATTTACAGAAATTGCATTAACGAACTTAAATGGTATACAAATTATTAAATACTTTTGGGAGTTCTCATTGCTTGAAATATCGAAAAATCCGTAAGTAATGATTAAGCGATATTAATTGGATTTAGTAGGATGATTAAAAAGAATAAAAATACAGAAAAAAAGGTTACTTCAACTCTTACAGTACTAGACTAGATAAGCTTACATGACTAGTTTAGCTCGGATATAGATATATATATATATATATATAATTTATTTGCAACAGATAGAATATACCCTTGTACTAAACTAGTAACGAGTAATAAAAATTGAAAAAAATAAAGGGAAACTCACTGTACACGCATACCTACCTCCCTATGTACGTATGCAAAATAAAGTCAAGTGGCAACAGGCTCAGGCTGAGGCCGAGACCAAGACCGAGGCTTTGGCACAGACTCGAGCCCAATCCCTATTCCAATCCCAATTCCAATCCAAATCCCAGTCCCACAGCTTAAACTGGCAACATCCGCCCAGACAGGGCTCTATATTTGCTCGTACATTCTTGTACTTTTGATGTTGTCGCTTGTTGCCAGTTGCCGGTTGCCAGTTGCTAGGTGAGAGTACAGAAATGCGGTTCAAGGTTTTTTTTTGGGTGTGCGAGTGTTTGAAGTGTAGGTTTGGGGTTTTTAGCAGCTGGCGCAAAAGTGAAAGTGAATTATTAAAAACAATTGCAATTGGCGCTGATAACTGCTGCACTGCTCGCATATTTTTCAACCAGCAGGGGTAGATAGTGAAAACATGGAATAAAGGTAGGTGTGAAGGGAGGGGAAGCATTCCTCCCCCCCCCCCCCCGCCCCCACACACGCTCGAGTGGTTTTCGTTGTCGTTTGTCTCGCGTGAAGTGAGCGGCATGAGTTCAAATTAAGCCCACATAAATGCTTGTCATCAGAAATGGCACGAGCCGAATGTCGAATATTAATAACTGGCCTTAACGTTAACGTTTATTTTGCAGCTTATAAATATATAAATGTGGGTTATTGGGTGTTGCCAACCGTGATAGACTGGTGGCAAAAAGGAAGCTGTAAGCCAAGAGTTTACTTGACCCCAAACTGCACATTTTTCTTTCGTTTCGACTCTTATTCATTTAAGTTCGATTCGATTTGCTTTGACATTTATTTATTGATATTTTTGTTATAAATTTAAATATCAATTCCAATGTTCCACATTGAACAATTAAAATAAATTAGAATTTTTGGACAAGTTCTGTCTATCTCTCTTATCCATTTCTTCAAGCTCGCCTTTGCTTTTATTCAATGGTTTCGGGTATTTGATTAATGTCTCTCTGTGTGCCAGTGCGTGGCAAGTGCAGCTGCAACCTCAAACCCTTCAATTTATTCTTTATTGCCAAGTTAGCCACTGCCATTGCCATTTCCATTTTAATTTTCATTTGGTTTCCAGTTCGAGCTGCTTGCAAATGTCAGTCAACTCAACTTGAGATTTTCACACTGAATTCTGTTCAGTGGGAGTGTTCACTGTGGCTCTTGGGGGGAGAGGCTCTACATGTAGTTATCTACACATTTCTCATACGCAGCGTTAGCCTCGAGACAAATGAAGTTACTTGCGGTTGCTGTTAGTTTTAAAACAATTTTTTTTTTTGCTATTTGTTGTTGTTGCGTCAGGCATCTTTTTATATACATACATATGTGTGTGTCTATGAGAGAGAGAGAGAGAGACTTGATTTATGTCGCTTTATTTCATTTTAATTGAAAAACTTGCACAGTGAGCGACCAAAGCCAAGTGGAATTTACGCCCAGTCAACGCTCAAAAGAGCAAATATAATTAAAATGGCATTTAAAATGTTTTCGGCTACAGGCAACAGCAGCAACAGTAGCAACAGTTACAATAGCAACACCAACAACATCAACAGGAGCAGACGGCAAAAACAAATATGCAAGCTACTCGTACAAAATGTATGTAATAGCATAAATAAGTAAATAAATTACAAGACAAAAGCACAAATGTAAATAAAATGACTTTATTAAAAAGCTGGGCAACCCAACAGCAACAATAACAACAAACGGACACAAAAAAGGATAGGCGTGTTTATAAACTTTCAGTGTGCAAATAATAAAGACATTCGCAAGTTCTATGGTCGGGTGCTGAAGCTGAAGCTGAAGAGATAAAACTGAAGCTGAGAGCAAAAGTAAGTAAATCGTGGAGGCAATGCAGCAAGCGACCCACAGATACCCTTCCCCACCTTGGCCTCCCTCAATCAGGCCAACACAACGTTAGGCCAGGCGACCTTTTTTCTATGACAATTGCAAATGACGCACACAGAGTTGTTTTGGCGTCGGCGACTTGGTAAGTGGGCGCAGCAGCAGCAGCAAAAAAATAAAAAATTATTTTAAAAAATTAAACACATATAACTAGACCTATGCAAAATAGTGTGCACTGTGGTACGAAAAGGTAATAATATTTAATCTGTAAATAAATCAAATTCCTACACAATTTACTTATAGATTTCAATTTTGCAGGTCTGTATATAAATTTATATTTTTATCTACATAAATATATAATTTTTGTATATTCTTCCAGCAAGTTTTTGTTTTTAACATAATTTAAACTAGATTATAAGTATAATCATAAAATACTTGTAGCGCTAGGAAGTAAATAATGAGAAAATAAATTAGATAAATAAAATTTAATTTATGTTGATAATCTATACTTTTATAATTAAATATATATTTTAAATAAATAAACAAAAATGTATCTCTATCTGTTTTTATACAAGGTATCTCTTTGCCGAGTTGCTTCTAATGCTTCAAATGCCACCTATTTGGCAATACCCTTCACTACCCCATTATGTTCCACCACAACTTTCAAAAGCACAGCTCCAAATGTCGAGCAGGCAAACAGACACAAGCACTTGGCCAAACCACGGTGCAATAGCAACAGCAACAACATCAACATCAACAGGCAAAGCAGTAGCAGCAGCAGGAAAAAAATGCCGCCAACACCGTAAATCATGCGGCCAGCAGAAAACGGCAACAGCAGCAGCAACAAGAACAACCAGAAAAAAACCAGCACGAAAAACGCCAACGCAAAACGGTAACAGCAGAAACAGAAACAGCAACAGCAAAAATAACAAAAACAACAGCAACAGTATCAGCAATGCCCAGATAAAAGTGAAATTAAATAACAATAACAAGGTTAGCTATGTTTTTATGTTGCATCTGCTGCTGTTGCGATAACGTCGCCAATATGCGAAGTGCAACAACAGCAACAGTTACAACAACGAGGGAAACAAGAATTTATTTCGAATGTACAACAAATTGAGTGTTTTTATTGCATTAACATAAATAAATTAGAATGCCAACGCGCGCGCATGTTGCTGACTCACAAGTTGGGACAACAGCACCAGCAGCAACATCAGACGTAGCAACAGCAACATGCAAAAGTTGTCCCTGCAGCAACGTCAACTCACGCGTGTTGGCTGTCAAAGTAATGTAGCCATGTGTGCTTGAATATCGGTAACGGTATGTGTGTGTATATATACATATATGTATTATACACAGCAACATTCACATGCAACTTGCTGTGTTAGCAACATTCGCATATTGTTGCCGGCTGACACAAGTTTCTTGCTGCCGTTGCAGATGCTGTTGTTGCCACCGTGAGTTGCAATGAGCAAGTTTAACGGTGCTTCATATGTTGTTGCTGCCGTTGCTGTTACTGTTTCTTCTCGCGCCCATGCAACGCCAGCAACATTGCCACGTGCGGCAAGGCAATTAAATGATTTTTATTAAGACTTGTATATGCAAATTAAACTAAGCTAAAGTTGAACTTCGCTGAGTTGCACTTTATTTATAAGTATAACATTTAACTTGGAATCTATAATTTATTTTATTTATTTATTTTTAATGCAAATAAAATTGAAATCTATAAAATTCAACCCTTTGAAAATATTAAATTTCATAATTTTCTATACTTATGATTATTTAACTGAACAACTAAATTTACAACATTAAATTTAATAATTTTTAATAACTATGTCTGCCAATAAGTATCAAAAATAATTATTTATAATTCGTGGCTTAAAATTCAAATAAATTACATTTTATTTTATTTGCAATGCTTATAATATTATGTTAGCAGAAAGTTGCACTTTCTGTTTCATAGAGAAGTATCGAGATTTAATTTATTCCAAATATCAATAAATTGTAGTTAAGCTTCAAGTCTGGTTTAATTTGTGAAATATGTTTCGAGCAATGCCAAGCAGAACAAAGTGAATACAATGCCAAAATGTCTTTCATGTCAGCATCAAGGAACGTCTTCGATTTCGACTTAACGCAGCTCGACTTCAGTAACAGCTTAAGTTTCAACTTCAGTTACAGCTTCGGTTTTGGATTCGACTTCGACTTCGACTTTGTCTTGGACGTGGACGTGGACTTTCTTGTCTTGGGCAAATCGTAATGACAGCAGCTGCTGAGATGCCTTTGACTTGGGTCTTGGCCTGGAAATTGTTTGGCTTTGTGTTCAGGGGGGTCAGGTCAGGCAACTGTCAAGAACAGTAGCCGCTCCAAAGGCAACGGCAACGGCAACGGCAATGGTAATGACAATAGCAACAATAATGGCGACAACTTGCGGCAGCGACAAGGCATAAGCCTGTGGCAGCACACAGTGACTGAGGTCAGCGAATGGGCCAAAGATCTTCTTCATCTTCTGGCCAGGCAGCAGTGTCAATAAAACGAAATTAAAAACTTTAAATACAGCCCCAGTGAGCTGAGTCCAAGACAATTTAATCAAGCAACTGCAAATGAATGCCCAGAGCAGAGACCGGAGACTGGAGACCCAAGATGAGAACCAAGAAGACTCCATGGCGCCAGAGCGTGTTCGTCCATTTGCATGCCGGCAACAACAACGACAGCAACAACAACGAAACAATCAAAAAGTTTTTAAAACAAATTAAAAGTTGACAGCAAACGGCGGTGTGGCAAGAGGCCAGACGAGATGAGGCATCGGGGGCAACTAAACTGCAACGGCCCCTCGCAATGACTGGCAAAATTTATGATGCGGTCAAGTGCAATGCACTCAAGTGGTTAACCGGGCGTTGCAAGCTCCCCCCAAGGGATGTTGGGGCGGGGGAGGCAGAGGGACGACGGAGAACGCAATGTATAACCAACTTTATTAGCCCAAAATGTCAAACAGGAACTGACAAGTTTTATTGCCCAAGGTGTCATTGACTTTGCTCTTGCATTTATTGCCGCAAACGCAACGACAACGATAACAACAACAAAAAACAACGGCAACAGCAACAATGACAAATCGGATTAATGTCAAGCTGGGAGGCAACTCAAGCGTCCAGTAAAAACGTATCAATTCAAAACAAATGTGCTTTGTTAACAATTTGCATCGATGCCAAATATCGCACGAAAGCACTTCAAATATTTGCATTTTATGCGACCTCACACCCTATAAACAGGTCCACTTTCTTTACTTTGCTCTCGATGAGAAGGATAGCAAGTCCGGAAGTTAATCCAACTTCGTTTTCTGAGAAAATTATGAAGAAAACATTTCTAATCTTTGTCTTATTAATTTAAAGAAATGTTTAGGCAAATACTTTAATATCAAGTTGAAATGGTTTCAAAGCAACTTTAAGGCCATACGAATCTTAATTTGTAATTTTACCTCGGAAAGACAAATTCAAATGACAAACTCCTTATTTTAATATAATTTAATTTGTGCGTAATTAATTATGAGTACAGTACTACTTAAGCGAATGCTTTAATAGCCAATAAAAAGTTCATACAATTTTTTTAATAATGTCAGATTTAAGCTCAAAGACAATTTAAGCCAATTTACTAAAACAGAGTAAGGTTTACCCATTCATATGATTACCAATTATTTGCTTATCTTAACTGAATTAAATAAGGCTACATTTTAAGCTTTTTTTAAATTAAGTTTACTGAAGTCTAAAAGCTCCATGGTCTATGATTAAATCAACTCACAATATTTAATTAAGTGTACTTAAAGCTGCACATACTTTCATTAAAGCAATTGCAGATGGGCGGCAAATCATATTATTTTAATGATTTAAATTTCAATGGCAATTTTTAATTGCCGAAAGCTTTTCAGTTTCCAACCACGCCCACAGGCGCAATACAGTTTTTTGCAATACGTATTGAAAAAGAATATAAATATAAATATATATTTCAAGTTGCGATAAAACGGAAGAAAATAAGTTAAAACGCTCCAGTCAAGAGTAGACGACTACGAGATACCCTGCGCTCTTATTTTTAGATATTTCAATCTCGTTTACTGACATTTATTTTAACTCATTTATTTAAATATAAATGCACATTTTATAGCGTATCCCATGAGGTTTCAGTTTTCACGTTTCAGTTTATACGATGAGATGTACAATTTGAAATATGTACTTCAATTTGTCAAGTGACAACAGTCAAATTTATCTATTAACAAATTTTCAAAAAAGTATGCAAATGTAGAAAAGTTACTCTTTGTTTTTATTTTGACTTTATTTTATATCTTGTAATATAAAAATTGTGTCTGTTGCATTCTATTGTTCAAAACCATGATGCCCTATTTGACTATTTTCAATGGGATCAGAGTAAAAAAACTTTTGGCCAACTGATGGCTGTCCCTCTCTGAGAGAGTCCTTCAAATCGATTGCAACCTTGCCACAGAGGTGAGGCAAAAGTTGCTCGAAGGATCAACTGGCAATGGGACTGAAAACGAGAACGAGAACTGCAATTGCAAACAAACTTAAATCGAATTCATGACAAATGATGCGCGAATTTTTCATTTGCCTTTGCGGCATTTTGTGGGCGTGGCATTGCCTACCTTCCAGCCTCTGCTTCTGCCTCTGCCTCTGCACAGCCCGCCACAAAGGTGAGCGAAGAGGAAGTGCGACGAGCCAACCGTCACAGAGTTGCAAAATCCACGGTTAAGTCAAGGTTATATTATGTTGGTAGTATGGTTCAATTACCTCCACTTTTGGACTGTTTTTTTCGTGTCTACATCTACATCTATGTATATATCTGTTTTTCTCTTTCTCTTCTTCTTCTCTGGCTTGCTTTTTGCTTTTTGGTTACCAAGCGCCCTATGGATATCGGCAGTTGCTCTTTGGCAAAGGTTAAAGCCAAATTAGAAAACATAGTTTTATGCTTGAGCGCACAGGCAAGAGTCTTTGGTCAAGAGTTTAGCCCCCATTTTTGTATTGCTCAAGTATGCAGCAATCATCATCATGAATATGACGACAATAATGATGATGATGATTATGTGGAAGATGGAGATGTTTGATGATGATGTTGATGAAGGGAAAATGATGATGATAAATTTGCTAACTCTGGGTCTAGCCAATGGCCACACTTGAAATGTAATTAGAGTGCAGCCAAATGCATCCGAAAAAGAATGTTGCAAAAATTGAAGGGCGTTCGCTTTTCAAGACCTCTGCCAAGTGCTTTAGTTTTATTGTTGTTGTTGTTGTTGTTAATGTCTGCCATGAACTTGGCAGAGAAAACACAATGTAATGGAAACAAGAGGAAAAACAGCAGCAACGCCACTGAACTAACTTTAAAGCATTTGCTAGATACTCGTAACTTAATGAAATGTCTCTTGAGTCGTAATAAATATTGTGCCCGCATGACACGAGCTTCATTTGGTGTAGAAGCTCATAGTGTTGCAATTCTGAACAAGTTATGTTGGAAATTAAGCATGATATTTAATTAACTAGTTTCAGCTAAGAATTAGAGAAATAGTTACTTTAATTTGTTCACAAACCAAAAGCTTGCATGTGCTTTTCAGTTTTTAATTCATTCAATTCATTCTGAAGAAAATTTAATGCGCTTTCACAGCTTTTTCTTTTTTTTCTACAGTTTTTTTTGATTTAAATATAATTTTAGTTAAACTAATTTTAAGTTTTGGTCTTTTTTCTTTTGTCGACTGCTTTTAGTTGATCATAAAATAAATAAATAACATAAAACAAATACGACTATGCTTAAAGCTCAATATATTTAAGTTCATTCAAAAGCTTTCCTGTGCATTCACTTTTCTTATAAGATCAATCATTATTATAAAGTTTCTTTAAAACAAGAAGCGTTGGTCGTCTTAATTAATATAAATCTTTAATCCTGAAAAGGAGATTTTTAGGTTAATCCAATATTGGAACATTAAATCGGCAAATTAACATTGTAACCGAAACTTCAAAAAGTAACTCTAAAGCAATTAGTTAATTGATGAAAGCACAGCTAACTGGAAATTGTTTAGAAGCTATCCATTACTTAAGCTCTTAAGCAGCAACTGGTCAGAGATTTTGCCAAATGCTCATCACGAATATTAATGGCTCAGCTCTGCTTTCGCTCCAACACCACAGGTAATACGAATAGGGACAGTGGCAGTGGCAAAAATGACAAACGCCCACACATGCCACAGAGTGAGATAAATTTAGCTGTGACTGCATTTCAGATTATTGTTGGTATTTTTCGGATTGTATAAGACAAAATGCGAAACAATGCGAAAAAAAATAAATACTTTTGTATGGTATGTATATAAAAGACATGAAAGTCATGCGAATAACTCAAAATTTTCATTGATATTTCTTAAGAAATGCCAAAACAGCTTGTTGTTGTCTTTTGTTTAGTTTCCATTTGAAGCCAAGTCTTGTAAACAATTAATCACTGGACATTCAGTCAAATTGAGTTCAGTTTTCAAAACTGAGCTGAGCTCAGCTTTTGGTACGGTTCGATTTGGCTTGGTTCGGTTTGGTTTGATTGGATCGATCGTACGGTCATTCAACGCTTTGCTGAGAAGAAAGTCTTTTGGCCATCTAAGTGAAGATCATCATGCGGATCGATCAACGTCGCAAGCATCTTTTGTCTATTAGTCAACGGGTTTTATTTGGTTAAGATCTGGCAAATGCCAAAAATGGCAAAGTTTAGCGTCGCACTAAAATGTTGCCGTTTATGCGAATGCTTTGACAAAATTTACAAAAGCATGAAGAGCATATCAACTTTCGCTCTTCAAGAGGTTCACTTCGAGTTCATTGCACTTTTATTTTTCCAGTCAAAGACCGAGTTTAACTATTTTTTTAAAGAGTTTTCCTTAAGAATAAATAACTTGCTTTTATATACTGTACTCGTAAGGGTTTTCCATTTGTGGAACTCAATTGAATAGCTGTGGATGACATTTATTACCAAATAATTTCAGAGCAGCTTATCCTTGAAGCTATGGCATGTCTTCAATGTCAACATTTATGGTAAGAGTACTCGTATATTGCCTGAATTCTCCCACCTCCCAACTGAGATAAAGGCGACACCCTTAAGCCAGACAAGTAAATCTAACGAATCTGCTTGAAGTTTTTGCCCTTGCTAAAATCCATAGAGCATGTCAAGTTTTGCAGCTGCACTTGAAAGTTTTCCAACTGAACTTTCACAAGCCGGCCAACTACGAGTTACCAACTGGTAACTGGTAACTAGCAAACTGGCAACTGGCAACGACACCTGAGAACAGCTTCAACTATAACTGCAGCCTCTTCCCTTTTATTTCACCCCGCATCTAACAACGTATGCAGATACAAGAGATTTTGGCAAATGGGTCAGGGCAGAGCAAAGTCATCCCGGTTTTTGTCCACGCCCCGGAGCTGATAGTCGTTGACTATTTTGCACTAGCCACAAATTGATACACACACATTTACGCGTCGCCTGGCAAGTTCAAGTTTAACAATTGCCGCGCTGTAAAAGTCGCCAGCGAAACGCACCAGCCATTGGCATTTGAAAAAATAAACACAAAAACAAAATGAAAAAAAAAAAACAACTAACTTTGGCAATGTGTCAAGCCGGTTTTTCAGTGAGTTAGCCAGCCAGCCAGCGAGTGGCACATGGCCGACACGCCGGTCAACATCGCATTTTTGACGTCGACGCACGATATAATCCGGTCGGTCTGTCTGTCTGTTGATGTAGCGTTTTAAAAATGTTGATTGAAACTGTAACAAGGCGACGTTGTTAGTTGTTAGTGAAACTGCATTCAGTTAACTCAGTTCAAATATACTCTCAACTCGATGTATGGATATTATAGTGTTGGGCGCGTGTCGTGACACGAACAAAGAGTACAAAACACGACATGTTTTAAAGTTAATATTAATATATTAAAATTTCTATGTTTGTTGTGTGATTAAATGCGCAATTTGAAGTGGATATAAATATATGTTTATATAACATAAGTAGATGTGTGTCGTGACACGAATGTAAAGGAACTAAAAATTGTGCTCGTGTTATTCACAAAATAAAATATAGATGTGGATGGAAAAAATATCAAATGATGCTCCGTCTTAAGATTCAAGTTGAGCCGAAAAAAGTACAATATAAAAATAATCGGGAATAACATCGAAAATTGAATGAATAACTCAAATTCTATAGAACAATGAATATGCATGTAAATTGTAGTATGATATAGGATTGTTTACACTGGAATGGACAAGAGTTAGGCGCTTCGTATTTATCACATATTTATACTCGTATTCAAGCAGAAATGTCTGCGGTTCTATTGTAGTTCTATTTGATGTAAATATAGACACCCCGTATAGGCATCCCGTAGAATATTGTGCACAATTAATTACTAAATACTTAATTGGAATATCGAACGCAGTTTTCGAGTGACCTGCGCAAACTTGTTTACTAGCTCAAATTCCCATTTCCGTTGAGTGCAATGCAACAAAGAAAATGCAATAAAAACAGAAGAGGAAGAGAAATATTGTTGCAAGCGAAACGAACAAATAAATAAACTAGTGCAAACATTAATAACAATTTGCTGTTGGGTTTTTTTGCCTCTTTGCTTGGCCGTCTGAGTTGCCGCTATTTAATAATAATAAATAAATATGGTAACAGTTCATATATGTATCATAATAATCATCATCTGGCATTATAATTAACATAAGCATTATCATTATCACTGTTATCGTCATCTTCTTCTTCTTCGTCTTCGTGGTCTTCATCATCATTTATTATGCTTTGTGTGCAGTGCTTTCATAATCAATCAATCAATTCATTGAAGACGTTGAAACAGATGCTTAAATGGGCCAACTGGATGGTCAACGAAGCACTTACTCACATAGATTAACAGAGTACAGTTGGTCAATGCACCAATCCATAGACAATATAATAATCATCTTGCACTGCTTCTTCCGATAACGGCAAATGCAACCAGTTCGAAATGCCAAACAGAATACAGGCAACAACTAACTAGTTACTTGGCTAAGCTTATGGCAAGACAATCAGAATACACCCATTGCTGTCATCAACAGAAACTGAGAGATAACTATTATTTTAAGTTTAATGTCTTTTGGTTAAGACACTCTGATTCTTAGGGATATTCTTCACTCTTATTACAGCTTTGATTAAGTTTCAAATTTTACCTAGTGACTTGTATGCAACTGGAATTTGGAACGATCTCGTTTAAAAATAAGGTATCTATATATTTAATTTATTTTTGATTTTTGGATTTATATAGATTAACATTGTAAGTATCATAATAACTTATAATTTAAATAATCAATTTATTTTCCATCATAATTGAAAGGCTCTGGATTCAGATATTAAATCAATATTAAAATCTTTTAAAGAAATTAAATATTAAATCTTTAATTTTTTTGTGTCTTTCATTGGCATTTCTTTCTATTTGAGCCTTATAAGAGCTCCTAAGCATTGTCACACTTTTTGCTTTGTATCAGATCCTGTAATACTCTTTGATTTATGGCGTATCGATATCGATTTAAATAACAAACAGCCTATCAATATCGAACAAATAAGTTTCTCGCGCTTATGGCTGATTAATGATGATGAAAACGATACGTAATTCCCTGAGCAGATTAACAGCAATCCAAGCATTCAAACACATGACTCATTCTTCAGTCCAAATTATTCGAAATCTTATTTTTACATATCGTTTGATGGTTCTTTTGCTTTCGAGCCTGTTTTTGGTTGACGAAATGTATTCGCGATATTTTTTAAAGCCGTGGTATGTGTATAAATCAGAAGCTGCGAGCGGCATTAGCATATTATTAACATTTCGCCGCCGTTACCAGAGGCAGTGGCGAGACGGGGGCGGGTGCGGGGGCGGAGGCAATTAGCGGCGTTCTCGTTCCAAGCACGGTTCGAACTCAGCCGATCGAAGTTTAAATTTGTTAATTTATTTCGATTAATTGCTAATTTGATCAAAAATAAACACATACATATGCAACGACAACGACGACAATAGTGACAACGGCATCGACATCAGCAAAATAAATAAATGTCACACGGCAATTTCCGGAAATCGTTCAGCGATTACTCATACGCAACGTTAACCAGACCGAAGCTGTGTGGGATCAAATGTAACTGGAAACTGTATGGAGCTGCCCCAATAGACCCCAAAAGGTCGTATAACTTTCATGCCATTAATCATGCGAATCTAAAACTGAAAGCATTTCGCTTGTACCCTGTGTAGGCATAAAGTCTGATAGGTTTCAATATGTTTCTTATTACAACCTTAGTAAAACCTGAAATTTGTTTAACTATCTCAGTTTAATTTAATCGTAAAGTACAGGGTATAAGCTAGCCACGCACTCGTCACATGATTATTACTAGTTGTTTTTATTGCTAATTAGTTTGAAGCACGCACAAAAGTCAACGTTCAATTGACTTTAACTCGTTCAACTGTTTCAGTTCAGTTCAATTCGATTTAATTAAATATAATTGCTTGTCTCTTTCTCTGTTTGTCATATGATTTATTTACCAAATGGGTGAAGATATTGCATTAACTGCCACTTGGCACTTGAGGCGTGGCAAAATGTGTGAATAGTTCAGCCATTCACATTTCCCAATCTGCCCACTTGTATCGCATTCAACTCAGATAGACGGAAATTCAGATGCACACTCGTGTGATGAAAATATTCACAGATTATTAATATTATTATATTTTTTTTTTGTGGATCGTTTAACCAACAACGCAGCGAACAAATTGTTGACACATTTTTCCAAAAAAAAAAAAAAAAAAAAAAGAAAACAAAACAGCGTGTGTTGAAAGTGAAGGTGGCGTTGGTGCGGTCAACCGTGTGGATGGACCATGTATGAGACTCGTGTATATGCTTATGTTAATCGCATATAATGGCGTGTTTATGCAAATTTAAGACAGATTTTTACAAACGCACACGCATACATTGAAAGTTCGCCAGAGAGGTTCGCTTGGCCAATGGAGAATGTAATGTCTTGCAAGTTAATCAATATGCGCAACTCTCAAATTAAAACGAACAAAAACAAACTGTATTTTGTTGCACTTGATTAAAGTTGAAATATATTTTGTGAGGCAACTAATTTGAAAGTAGTTTTCAACAAAAACAATTAAAATTGAATGCAACCAAATCAATATGAATTCAATTGTCAAATGTTACTCGAAGGTTGCTTAATATTGAAATCAATTTGTTTGAATGAAATACATTAAATTTTGAGTACATTCCAAAAGCTGTAATCAGCAATTATCATTGAAATTGTATCTATGAAATTGGCAGGAAAAATGTAAATGAAATTTCAATTTGCCTAAAGTTGAAAGTGTTTAATTAAATTGATTAAATTTTTAAATTAAAATAAACACTAATTAAAACATAATTAAGATTCTTAAATTTATAAAATCTCACAATGTGATTTTTATTAATTTTGTGTGTTGACAATTAAGTCAAGTGAAGTCAAGTCATCAATGTTGCGGTTGTCCTCTTCCTCTCAACTGTTCGTTCAGCTATAGTCTTCGCCTCATTTATGCAACTAATCAAAGCAAAAGCTAGAGGTTGTGTCTGTTGTTGTTGTTGCTATTGCGCTTATTTGTTTGCTGTTGCTTGTTGTTGTTGCACTCTCAGCACTTTCAACTTTGCTGCCCGCACAGTGTTCAATTTCAACTTTTGATTGCACTGCATTAAATTGATTTTCGACATGTTGCCTCTAACATCTCTGGCTTCATCTCCCTTTAGTTTCGTCTCGGCTTGTCTCCTCGTGGCATCATCATCATCTGCCATCAGCTTTTTTGTTGTTTTTGTTATTATTGCGCATGATTGGCATTTCTTCAGCTTGGATTATTTTTTTTTTTATAAATGTTTATTTTTTGTTGTATTGCCTTCAACAAGAAGACGAGCGACGCTCATCAGTTTATTTATTTACTTTACTGTTTACTGTGATTACTTCACTTTGCTTGAACAACACCAGAAACAACGCAAGCAACACCAGCAACACCAGCAACGACAACAACTCTAAAAACTGCAGTCATTGCTGCTGCTCGTCAAGCAAATGAAAATTTATTTCTGCCATTTGTTCATTTCCGATTTGCAGTTACAGTTACGACAAAGACGTAGACAATGTTGTTGTGGAGTCACAGTCTTCACAATGTGACACATCATTGTCACGGGATTCGGGACTGGGATCGAAGTTTATTGCATAAGCGGAACAATGCGGAACGCGACCCACGAAGATGCCAGCTAAAATGACTCGCAAATCAGCTAAAAGATATGACCAAAAATACAAAATGAAAAAAAAATGTTGCTCGCATTTCACTTTCATTCGGCAGCTTAGAAAAAATCATCGACTTTTGGCCAAATCCATTCACTTTCTGCCAATCTCACTTCAGTTTTGCCAAAAACTGCATAATGTTATTCACTCCCACTATTTGGCTTGTATTCGTTAAGTTACTCAATGTTTAATTCTACAATATCAAATCAATTCAATTTCAATTGAATGACAACCCGTTTTAGCCAACGTAATGTTTGCTTTATTTTGCTAGCATTCAATTGAATTCAATGCAATGTTTTACTACAAAGGTGTACTAATTTAGACATTAATTTAATTTAAAGCGATCGTTTTCACCTTCTTACTTCCGATTTGGTTGCGTAAGAGAAGATGTTAGCTTTTACATATTGAAACAAAGTTGAATAAAAATAAATTCAGCTTTCCACTATGTTGCACAATTTATGGATCTTTGTTGTTTAGATTAACAATTAGTTTTGAATTTCATTAGATCTTTCTTAGTGAACCCATTCAATTCAATTTTAGTCAGAACAAAATCTGCATTTTAAAGAAAAAAATCAAGGCAATTTGTTTATCAACTTAAATTAAATTCAATATCATTTCCATTGTATTTAAACTTGCGATCAATTCCCATTTTAAGTCAACGATTACATATTTAAAAATGTAGCATAGCTTCAATAGAGAATTGTCTTTAGTTCAAGCGTCATTCAATTTTAATTGCAACTATAACTTTAAATTAAATTCCATTTGAACCCTCACGGTGATGGTGACAACTTTGCCGTGTTTTGATTTTGTTGCTGCATTGAAACTGCTATTGATCGTGTGCAGGAATTTGTGTCAGATTTTTTAAGCCCCCGTCAAAGTCGCATTACTATGTCGTGTGTCTAAATAAGTACATATTATAGGAACAAGTCGGGTCGACTCGACACTCGCCACTTGAGCATACAAGACAAGCATATAATTTAACACGCTGACCACAATCAGTTCTGCAAACTGTCCGCGACAAGAGCGAAAAATTCTCTTCATACCGGTGGGTAGTTGTTTCTCCACTTTTCTATAGCTTTTCATTTAGAGTTGTTATTTTTACATTTTTTTTTTTATTGCTGCCGGGCGGAAATTGCTCGTAGCCGAGGCGCGCTTTGTTTGCGGCCTTTTCAATAGTATTTTTCACACTTGTGAAAATTAAAACTTAACTTAACTGAACATTTTGCAGTTGCCGTTTTTTTCTCTCTCACTTTATTTATTCTTTTTTTTTTTTAGTTATATTTTTCTGTCTTGCTATTGTTGTTGGTGTAGTTGTTGATGCCTTTTATTGTTTTAATTACACGCGTTTTTTCGCGCGTTGTTTCAATGACCGTCACGCGCCGCAAGCCTCTAGCCCAGTCGACCGGTCCAAACAGTTGTTTAAGTTGTTGTTGTTGGTGCTATTATTATACTTGTTGTTGCTGTTTGTTGTTTGCAAAATGAAGTGGTCATATCAGTGCTGTAGTTGTCCCTCCTCTTGCCATCCTTTTGCTTTAATGATAATTTCCAAATGACATAAACGCGGACAGAGTGCTTCAGGGCGTAATGTCCTGTATACCCTGTATACTTTGTATACTACGTACATACATACATATGTATGTACATATACCCTATGTGCTCTCTGTGCTGGACAGCAGGCGTTGTACTCGTAATCAATGAACTGGTCAGGGCCAAACCCCCAAGATAAATGAATTAAATGAATGGCTGCCGGTATCTCTGTGAATGTCTGATTGTTTGCCTATAAATTTGTATGAGTATTTCTGTGTGTGTTTGTCTGTCTGTCTGACTCTCTCTCTCCCCTTTCCCCTCCCCCTCTCTCATTCTACCCGTTTTTTCCTTTCTGTGTGTGTTTGTGCATTTTAATGCCTTAATGAAAAATGCATTTTTAATTATTTTTTGTTCATTTACGGGCAATTTTTTATCATTGAGCTTGCCTATAGCTCGACATTCGTTGGCTTATGCGGCGTATGCGTTATTTATTGTATTTAATTTTCTTTCTGACGCCTGACAAGTTTAAGTTGACATGTCCACTGTACAGTGAACCTTTTTTTTTAGCTGTTTTCTTCTCCCTCTGCTTCTCCTGTTAAATCCAATCCGTTTGCCTGCTGGGCAAGAGCTGCTATTGGCCCCGTTAGTTGTGTTTTGGGGCTGAGGGTTTCGTTTACACTAACTGCACTTTATGGTTGGACTATTTGTGTTGCCGCAGCCAACGGCAACGACAACAGCAACAACAACGTCAGCAACAATAACAACAACAACAACAACATTGACTACCATGTTGGCCATGCGGCCAAATATCGTATTTCATCATTTGTTCAAGTTGAGCCATTGATTTGCACACAGGTAACAGCCGCTAACTGGCAACTGGCAGCTGGCAACGCTGTCTCTTGTCATTCATTAGGATGGCATGTCATTCATTAGACACCGTTGGTGTTCCCGAACTCTTCCCCTGCTCCCTTTCTCCTCCTTCCCTCTGAAAGCGAATCTTTTGTATTGTTGCACAACGCTTTGCACCCTTGCAAGACACAACGGAAGCGCCATAAACTCATCAAATTTCAAGCCAATTTGTTTACACGTCTTAACGCTTGACACTTGAAGAGCCTCAAGGTATGAGACAGCAGGTGAGATAAAGATAAGAAAGGAAAAACAGGTGAAATAACGACAACAAACAAAAGACATTGAGTTGGGCATAATTCACATCATCGATTGCCATCATAAGAAAGTGAGGATAAACACAATTTAATCGCAATTACGAAAAATATTAATTTTCAAGCAATTTGTCAGCTCAATTTCAATCAAATGCAAAAATTAGATATATAAATATTTAAAATTTATATATTTAAATAAAACGCAATAAGAATCTCCCACTCTCTGTTTCTGCCTTTGAACAGAAAATGTATAGTTCTTACCTTTAATTATTTAAGATTTATTTCAATTCATCTGCTTTCTTCTTTAATCTCAGTGCATTTTCCATACATTCACATTCCGTTTCAATAACATACGAATTATGAGCACTTTGACATAAAAAATGCAATGACAAATTTCTTTTTTCCATCCTTAATTTTCACTTCAATATCAGTTTCAATTTCAGTTGAATTTCCAATTGCAATTTCCAAATAAAAAAGACTTGATTATGTGACAAAGCTTTTACTACTGCAGTCATTGTCTTTTGTTGAATTTCAACATAATTGCAATTTATACATTTTACTTTTATTACTCCGGTTGCTGTTGTTGACATTCGCGTGTCAATAACATGTAGCAAAACTACAAAAAAAGTAATATTAATAATATTGAAACTTTGTACGACTAATAAATATCCTCCACTTCGAGGGAGCTTTCTATTTGATTTCCTTTTCAGTTATTCAGTTCTCAGAAATCAAATTATACAAATGGATTAGTATAAAAGTTTCTATAGATTTCCATCATTCAAGGAACGGTATATTTTTTTATTACACTTTCTTGTTGAATGTCTGACAACAGGGTATTTAAAATTTATCAACTTTAGCGGACAATGGTTTTGTATGCCGTAGAGGGGAATTTTTCGTTCACAGCTAGCAATGTCAACTGCTAACTGAACTAGCCAAGTAAATGTATTTTACATTCACAGATCTTGAGCAATTGTCTGTCTATCAGTGCGTTTGTCGGTAGACGCCGGTTTTTCATTACAACTTAAAAATTGTGAATAAAAACGAAAAGTGGCAAAAATGAAAATGAAAGTTTCAATTACAAATTGGACGGGCTAGTGTTGTCTGGTTGTGTTTGGGGCCGTCGTCTGTCGACATAAGAAACAACAAGCAAGCAACTTAATAAAAAGGCGGGAGCAACATATTTTTTATTTTTTGTACACATATTTTCATTTTTTCAGAGAATGAGAGAAAAGGAGAGAGAGAGAGATAAAGAAGTATAAAAACAAAGCGTACAAGTGAAGCCATTTAATTACTGGTTTTTCCGCTTCAATGTTCATTTTAAGATTTCCAAGGTGAATGACGAGCAAACTGGCGACCACGCCCGCTCTTAAACTGATTGAAAGAGTCGAAGACCGCTGATTGAATGTGGCAATCAAGCGGAACAGATTTCTTTTGAAGATCTGCTTCGTTGCGACAAATGTGAAGGATAAGCCACATGAATCTATGGATAAAAGGCGACTGTTAAAATTTAAACAGAAATGGATTAAAATGCACTCAAGATACATATATTTCAAATGAAACGATAGGCGATTAGTAAGCAAAGTCTTTAAAATGTATGCAAATCGATTAATGCAATTATTCAGAAGTGAAACAAAAACTCAAGAAATTAATTCAAGAAATTGTTTTAATCGGATTTTAAACAATGTTTCGAATGAAATGCCAAGAAATTTGTTTATTTTGAGGATGAGTAAATTGTTGAAATTGAATTGAATCAAAGCTTAATTGAAGTGCATGAGCTGTGAACAACTGATATTGTATAGAATGATGAGTAAGCAGCAGCGCTTTTTTGAGTATGTACGAGTATAACATTTTCTTTTTTTTAGTCAGTTCTCAGCGTCAGCTTGAGATGTCGGCAAATCATCAAGGGGCAACCTACTATCAATGGGCACAGTGTTCGTTCAATTTGTGCTCATTGTCAGAAATTGAACGCTTAGCCAAAGCAATAAACAAGTCAAAAAAGATTCTCAAGGCCGTCGCAGCTCCCAAACGGGCAAACTGCGAACAGACATAAGCAGCTTATGGAGTTCTTCTAGCCAACATTGATGTTGACATTTTAAATCCGAAACATATACACAAACAGAGTGTGTTAGACAGCATATGCGAGACACGTGCATATGTGGGAAGACCCCAATAAAAAACGTCTTAGTTCAAAGCCCAAGACATCAACCCGCCCCCTGCCCCTTCTCTATCACCACTTAGCCTTAGCCTCACCAAAAACGCAATGCATGACTTGCATGCCAAGATCCAAGATCTGAGATCTGAGTAATGTGAACTGTGAACAGTGAGCTGGCAGAAAAAACAGTTGTGCATTGTTTGCATATTTTCCTCCAAATTGTTTTTTTTTCTATTTTTTTTTTGTATACCCTGCAGTGGGTATTAAAACTTAGTAACAAATTGAGTAACTCATTCAAGATGTTGACAAACCCATTTCTTTTCATAATACTCAATTTAAAGTTAAGTTTAATTTAATAATTTTTTTCCTTGTTCAGAAAAAATCAGAAGTTTCTTTCAAACCGTTAGATAGAGTACTACAGCCTCGACACATTGTCAATAGATTTTGTTTTATTTGATACTTTTTTTAAGAATCGCTAAATTTGGCGAGCTCATGTTAACGACAATTTAAAATGCACACAAAAATCAAAACATGTATATAAAGGTGGGAACGTTGTGCATCTAATTATTTACTACAGAGCGCACTGTTGTTGTCTTTCTGATAAGCTTTGGCAATGCCATCCATCCTTAAAAATACTAGACAGGCAAAGAGACGGACAGGAAGACAGACTGGAAGTGAGACAGGCGGACAGAGCTCAGAGCTTTGCCAATATTTACCCTGACTGAAACACTAAAGTGAATTATTAGTTGTGCAAATAATTGCACAGTTCGGTTTACAGCAAAGTGTCTTTCTACCGTTCTGATAACTTGAACATAAAGCGACCGACGGTGAACGATGAACGACGTTGTCGTCTTCGTTGTTGACAGCTTGCGACAATATTTATCTTGGGATGGCCATAGAAAAGGACAGGCAGAGGGACAGGGAGAGGGACAGGGAGAGGGAAGACTTGTGCTGCAAAAGCCGATTAGATAATTTTGTTTTTACTTAAGCTCAATTGTACTCGTTTGTATCTATTCTTGATTGAAGTAGACGCTTGACCACATTGCTAATTGCTTGCCACACATAAGTATCAGTTATCAGATATCAGCTATCAAATTTAATGTGAATCTCTTAATTGCTTGGCCCTGACCAAAAAAACATAACTTAAGCCATATTGGCAATAGCATCGCTTGATTTGTAACTTGGCTTATTTAAATGTCACGCTTTGCTCCTTGGGATATTTTTTTTTTCTCCAATGTGCGAAAGTATTTATGTCATGATTTAAAATGCGTCGCAAGTCAACGAGGCAGTTGAGTAGTGCCAATGAGTTATGAAAAAATCATTGGAATTTGTTGAGCTGTGTAAGTAAATATAGCGCAGCTTATTGCACATTAAAGACGTCAACGGACGATGTTTATGGCCCTGGTATTTACAATGTCTGTTGAGCAAATATGACCGAAACAACAATAGTAGCAACAGCAATAATGACAGTGACTAAAATGCAGCCAGGTAATGGAAATTGCGGCAGACGATGATAAACAGACAGTTTTAGTTAAACTACTTTAAACAAAAAATAATTTATTGTTGCAAAGTAGAGAGGTAAAAAAACCGAGTTAAAAACTCGATACTGATTTTTGAGTATGATACTTAGATTATTTTTAATAAATTGGCGCTACAATGTCGGCGGTTTCATCGTCGACAAAGGCTTGAAGGTATTAAAGGATCAAGGTATGTACATTGCTAGAAAAGAATTTAGTTCTAATCGACGTTTAAAAATAATACGAATGTTATTTGCAATGACTTTATTTATTCATTTTCCTAAACTGTATAAGTCCGGAATTTATATTTATTTTAGAGCCGAGTTTGGAGAATAGAGTAATATTTTTTTTAAATATTTAGTTATCACTTAGGCCCGTATTTTTCATAAACCCCTTAGATTTTAAAACACTGAATTGTCAGTAAGTTTGTTATCCGAGATTTTAAGCAAAGCATTGAAAAATTAAAAAATAAAGTTGCTAATTTCATTTTTAACTATTTAAAACGTTTCGAATTGTTGTATTTAAAGTAATAATTAAATTGAAATTACAAATCAACTTTATTATCACGAGCCTAAAACTGAGATCGAGACCAGTCCAACGCTTGCCGGCATGAAAATATAATAAAAAAGGTCAATTTTAAATATAAAACGCCACTGCAATGGCTTGAAAATCGTATGATACAAATTTAAACTAAAAGCTTTTCTCATACTGAACGTTCGTTTTAAACAGCACAAAGCGTAGTTCCTCGCAATGGACAAGTCTTGTAATAATTGCGTTAGTGGGTGGAGTTAATTTGTTAATCTTCTGACTGCTATACCCGGTCCTGTGCTTTCCGTTATCGTGCCTGTGTAACTCATTTAGTTGCCAGCAGATGGCGTAATGTGACGGCAGTTGTATTTAGCTTACAATGTCTATTTAGTTTCCTCTCTTTTTCTCTTTGAATGAAGTGGAAAACGCCAAATGAGGCTACATTTGGTAAGGATTGATTCATCACACTCCCCTTACACTCCTACTGTCTCTGTTGCAACACTGTTAAAAAGTTCTAATAAAAAAAAAAAAAGAAAAAAATCAGGCCAATAGCTCTGGGTGAGGATTTAACGCGTGACCAAAGTTAATGGGGGAAAACAAAATGTTTCATTTAGAGTTTCACATGATGATAACGATCATAATGATGAGGTTGACGATGATTATAATGATGACGTTGACTGTGGCCAGCGTTTCATGCAGCATCAGCGATGTCTGCTGGCTCGTATTCTGCTATGAGAGCTTCCCTTAACCCGGCTATTATATGACCGCCTGATGCGATTGCATTTTCCGGCGACTGTTGCTACTGCCACTACACAGAAAAAAAAACAAAATCCATTTTAAAATCCATGTGTAAAATTCTTGATTTTAGCATGTATTTTCAAGTGTGCATTCAGGATATTATTGGACATTAAAATAGTCAAAATAACCCAAGCAGTGTCAGATTTAATTTATTTTATCCTGAAGTCCAGGCTTTTTTTCTTAGTGTACTGTTTCTACTGTTGTTGCTGCTGTTGTTGTTGTTAATGACGATGACGATGACGAGGTTGCAGTCAGCATGCGATTTTTGCATATACTCGCATCAGCATCGCAACATCTGTCTACGCTTCTCCATCGCATCTATTTGCATTCACAGCCGCTTATATGCTCCCTCGTCCGCCTTCTCCTCCTTCTCTTCTCCCAACCACACAGCGGGCGGTGGTTGGGGAGGAGGGGCGAAAGGGAGGGATGGGCGCTCGTTTAGTCATTCATTTTGGTTTATAGGTAAAGCTGCCCCAACATTGAGCTACAAAGCAATTTAGTTGGCGCCCCATTACGAGGCGTTGGGCGTGACCATTCGTATCATACAAACATACAAGCGTACATACATTGATGTTAAGGTCGAGGGCAAGGGCGAGCACACAATGAGGGTGTTTATTCTTTACGGAAGCTAAACGGGGACTACACACATTTTTGGGGGCGTGGTGTGGTCCCCCTTAGTTCTGATTGTGAGTTTAAAATGCATTTTACAGACAATTTTGCACTTACCATTTACGAGTTAGTTGAGGTCATTGATGGCGGCGTTGACTGCAATGAAAAGAGAAAAAAGGAGACAATGAGAAAAGAGAGTTGCGTATGAGATTGAGGAATTTAGAAAGGAGTTGGAAATATTTTGATATGTTATTCTTATGAATGCATGTACTTTACCATAGATTTAAATTGTTATGCAAATAGCATATGAGTACTACTAAAAAGTGTTTCATTGTAATATATTGATATTATCAAAGAATATGAAGTGGTATATTTCTAAATGAATAGAACATATAATAAAATTTTTTTATTGTAGTTCTTCAACAAAAACGACATTTCTCTGGTATCATGAGTTGTAAGATTTAAATACTTTTATCTTAATCATCCATAAGTTAGGAAAATTCAATATTGTAACACTAAGCAAATTAAGAAACTTAAAATCGAACGACATTATTATAATTTAACAAGTAAATCAGTTTTCAGTATCAAAAAACGCTCACCGAGCATAACAATAATATTTTTGTTTACCAGTCTATCAAAATTATTTGCATTATGAGGAAAAACTTGAAAAAAGGCAATAGAACTTTGAATATATCTTAAATGGACAGGAAAGGAAATAATGTTACCTATTAGCGTCATTATGCTTTTTAGTCTCTACTTTTTTATTTGTATGTACAAGCCAGCTCTATCATTTGTGCATCTAATCCGATTACCTTGGCACCCAACTATCACACTTTAAACGACAATTTGCGGGTGTGCAAAAATTTGGCAAACACATCACGTGTCGCATTGACAGATGTTTCATGCGCTATACTGTGGCCTATCTACCTTCAATTCACCCGATCCACCCACGCACAGGTGCCACTCGCTGTTTAAATGTCAAAAGGTAACAAAAAATAACAGTTTGGCAAATCGACAAGACCTCAAAAAAATAGATTTAGAAAATAAGAACAACAACCACAAATAGGTAAGCGAAGGGAGTGAATGGAATCTGAAGGAAACGACGACATTTTTTTTATAAGACCAAATCATTATTTTACATTTTTGGTTCATGACCCACAATCGTAGCCCCAAAGAATCGCAGTCTGTCTCCATTTAAGTTACTCTCTCTCTCTTTCTCTCTGTCCAAATCCACATTTTTTATACAAGTTTCGACTGCGTTTCGTTCGTGAGACGTAAAATGTACTCTGTAGTGAGTACGTGCGGTCATCTGTCATGATTCTCGACTTATCGTCTTGGTCTACGTCTTGGTCTTCGTCTTGGGCTCCATCGCGACCAAGTTGGCCTACAAAGCCAAACAGTATTCAGGGGTAAAGGGAGGGAGAGAGACTGTGTGGATGATTGTGGGTATGGGATGGACTTCACTTGTCCAGCGGTTTGTGGTCTTGTCTTCCCATTGTCTATGTGCGTACGCTTTGCTTAAATGTCAATTATTTCACGCTTATTAGATTCTCAATGTTGATGATGATGATGATCATAACGACGAAATGGCTGGATGCCTGATGATGGACAAAAACTTCATTAGCGAGAGTCGCGAGAAAGCAGAGACAGTGACAAAAAAAAAAAAACCAAATGAAGTCAAACGAAAAGTGAAAAAAAACGGAAACATTTCTATATATAGTATATACAGGTAGACTATAAAAAATAAAAGTAATGTCTCGCTTTTTATGGCATTTTAATGCGATCTTTACTAACTTGCGACAAAGATCTCGACAGTGACTAGACAGACAGACAGTCCATGTGACGCTTTTATAGACATATATTTTTATTTTCAATTTTGGTTAAAATTTTTGTGGGTCAGTCCCAACATTAAAGTCAGCTGTCACTTCAATTCCAGAGCTAAGAGATTTGAGAAATGCCTGAGAAGGTTTCTAACACTTTTTCACAATGCCTTCTTCCGTCATTATGTTGATAAGTCTTTCTCTCTCTCTGTCTCCCTCTCCATCTCAGATCTGCTGACACTTTGTGAAAAGTTGAGCGGGAAATTGCCTTGCAATTTTAGGAAAGATCTATTAGCAAATTAAATAAATATTTTTATAAAAAACTTACTTCGCCTATAGATATTAGCACTCTCTGATACTGGGATTGGAGTATTACTTTGTCGAACTTCAAAGCCCTCTCTCACACACAGAGAGAGATAGAGAGAGCTTGCCAGCTTGCATCGTGGCTTTAACTTTAACCAATTTCCAAACATTTTCCGCAGATACAATCAAGAAATTTTCAACAATAAACTAAAACGTACAACGAACAGGAGGCTCTCTAGTTTGCTCTTTCTCTCTCTATCTGTCAATCTCTCCGTCTCTATCTTTCTCTTTTTGAACGGAACATAACGACATTTTGTACGACCCCATTTCCAAAGTCGTAATAATTTCATGAAAAACGCAGCGCCATCGACGTCGACGTCAACGTTAGCAGCGCTGCAGTTACGTTGAGTTAACTTTTTTTCGGTGGTTCGTCTAAGGGCTAAGGGGGTGTAAAGAGAAAAGGGGGAGTCTATTGGGCAACGCGCGTTGTTGGTAATGTGCCAGTAAAAGGTATTTTAACGCTGGAATGCCTCAGCCTGCCATCTTCTTCATCTTCTTGCACTCTTTCTCACCCGCCATTTGCCAGTGTGCACCTATCAGTCTCCTCCTTCACCTCGATTTCATCACCACCACCCCACCGCTACTGTCCTCTGTTGCCATTATCTGCTTTACCGCTAGCTTGTCTGTCTGTTTGGGCAAAATGAGTCGAAAGAGAGAGAGAGCGACAGAGAGAAGGTACAGCGAAAGAGAAAGAGGAGTCCTCGGCTGCTTTGTCATGAAAAATAACTTCGCTTCGTTGAAATGACAGTCACGATTTTGCTTTTGCTTTTTTGGGCAACTCCAACGACTGCCGATGTCGCAGACAGCCCCCCCCTCTCCCTACTTCCCTCCTCACCCGCACCTCTCTCGCCCAACGCTTTTGACTCCGTATTCGCATCTTTAGTGCACGCTGTCTGCGAGATTTTTATTTTATTTTATTTTTTTAATATTTCTTTTCTTCTTATGATTTCCCTTCTTTATACTACATACATTTATATAATTTTCCCACTTTTCCTCTTCTGGCAGCCCGCTTTCTTTCTTTTCTATAAGGGACAGCAATGTAACTGACTTGGATGCAGCAACTAAATGAAAGATGATGAATTTATTAAATTCTCCATGTGGGTGGGATGAGAACGAGAGTCGAAAGGGCGAATGACATTGCCTGGTGTTGGCCATAATAAATATTTATATATGTATGTATATGCATTTCTGGTATCCACTTAAAATGCCACACTAATGCAGTCAGTTTAGAGTTAGCACAGACACAGGAAATCTTCTAGCATAATACAAATATGTATTTGTAATCGTTGAGTGGGATCGAGACTATGAGTTGAATATGGTACTGAATATGGATGTAAGTCTTAAATTATAGGACACGTAGCTAGTTTGCACCTATTATAGATAAGCATAGCAGAATCCGATTGACATTTCGTAAATTCTTGCGGTTAAAACCAATCTAAAAATGTTTAAGTAAATAATTGAAACAATTGACCTATCATATATGTAATTATAGCAATATTATGGTGAACTCAAGAGTTTATTGTAAGTCTTCGATTAATTGTATAATAAAAACTGGTGGGCGGTGCTACAGTCGACCATACTCGACTGTCGGAGACCCCGTACTTACTATGGAAAAGCAACTCCATTGTTTCAGGAGGTATAAGACAATAGAAAATCCCCAATCTGCTAGTGTGATTGTGGTATCCCCAGAAGCAACTAAAATTTGCCTACTCAGTATACATTTTCGACCAATCGTTCCTATGGCAGCTTAATAATATAGTAGACCGATTTCAACCAAATAAAACAAAAAAGCTTTTCATACTAAAGCTTGGTTTTCCGACTGATTGTTCCTATGGCAGCTATATGATATAGTGAACCGATTTCAATCAAACTCGGTCAGAATGTATAAGATAACCCCAGATGCAAATTCTGTTAGATTGGTTGAGCTATCTCAATAAACAAAAAAGTTGTTCATACTAAAGCTTGATTTTCGACTGATTGTTCCTATGGCAGCTATATGATATAGTCAACCGATTTCAACCAAACTTGGTCAGATTGTATAAGATCACCCTAGATGCATATTCTGTTGAATTGGTTGAGATATATAAATAAACAAAAAAGTTTTTCATACTAAAGCTTGATTTTTGACTGATTGTTCCCATGGCAGCTGTATTATATATCGGACCGATTAAAACCAAACATGGTCATAATGTATAAGACCATCCTATATGCATATTCTGTTAGATTGGTTGAGATATCCTTTAAATTGTCTTTCTAGTTAAGATATTTATATTTTATGTAAATATAACATTAATATAAATAATAATAATAAATATTTTATTAATAAATAATATAAAAAATATAAATAAATAATAAATATAAGATTAAACATTAATAATAAATATTAAAAAAAAATAAAAAATATATATGTCCATGACGGGAATCGAACCCGCGACCCATGGCCCAAATGACAATTTTATTAAAAAAAATGGACGCTCAACACACTGCACCACTGAGCTATTTTATAAATAATTGTATATTGTAGGTTTCATTATTACTGGACCATAAGTCAAACTTCGCTGTTGGTGTCTAACTGTTTTGTAATTGTTGCTGTTAAGGTAAAGTAAATATAGGCAAATTTCGTTGTTTAATATCATCGCTGTTTATTATCCGATCGCAATGAAATCTTCAGTAACCATGGCGGATAATATTGGCTTGGTCTATGCCTAATTAGAACGCTCTATCTTTTAAATTGCCCTAATAAATTAGATTTATTTGATTTTAAGGCGTTAAAGTGGGCGTGGCCAAAATATAAAACAAACTTGATCTGCTTGCAATATAGACGGACCTACATACCAAGTTTGAAGGCTCTATCTTTTATAGTCTCTGAGATCTAGGCGCTCTTACAGACGGACGGACAGACGGACAGACGGACATGGCTATATCGACTCGGCTGTTGATGCTGATCAAGAATATATATACTTTATAGGGTCTGCCACGCCTCCTTCTGCCTGTTACGCACTTATTTTTTATGACAAAATTAATAGACCCCTGTACTTTTTTTAAGTACGGGGTGTAAAAATACATTGAATCTGAATTGTTTTCATTCGAATTTCTGAAGTTATCAAATCATTGGATAAAAAAAAGTTAATCTTGCCCAAATATTTAATACTTATAGAATACTTTTATATCCTATAGATAATCAAGTTTGAGTTTTACTTTTTGTCACTACTTTAATTGTAAATTATTTTTTGTTGGCACAATTTTTACTGAAATTTAAGTTATCTTTACCAGTTAAAGAATTTGTTCCACTCAACTATATATGTCTTGTATGGCCCAGAGTGCAGTCTATTGACAAATCTTATCCGTATGCCACTGAACTTATATATGACCTACAGATTGACAAAGTTTGCATTTATATTTTCCATATTCCATTTTTACCATTTCGACTCCAGCCATGCATCAAGCATCGGTCTACATCCCTCATTTGACTTCCCTCCTTCCCTTTCCATCCCTTCCCATGCACCGTTTGCCAGTTACCTGTGAAGAATGAAAACTTTGTTATGCCCCACCTTTTGGTCGGTTTAATCTTTTGTATGGCGATTTTATGTAACTTGCATACGATGATGAAATTCTTTGGCCAACAAAACACAGCAAAAGAAAATAAAAAGAGAAAAACTTTTCAGCCCCGCTAACTTGGCGTCGGCTAATAAAGAATGTAAATGGAGCAAATTGCTTGGCCAAAAGGTAAAATTTCATAAATTTCTACGCAAAAAAAAAAAAAATTCCAAAGAAAAGGAAAAAATAAAACAGAGCATTGCGTCGTAACTTTTCTTTCTTTCGTAACTTAAAAAACAATCGTAAAAATCGCGCAGTGTCATTAATCTGAGGACTTTCCACCCCTCCTTCGACCCCATCAACCCTCTGCCCCCTACCACAATCCAAAGTTTTCGACTGCCCCGTCCCAAAATTGATGTTATAAAAGCGTTTAGCCTTAATTGTTGGGGCGTTAAAGGTTATTGCTGTAGTTGTTGGTATTGTTGTTGTTATTGTTGGTGCTGCCGTGTGCAACGATTTGTTTTTCCTTTACGCATTTCTCTCGGCATTTTGCTCTGTCATCATAAAAGCAAAAACTCGCCTCATACTAGGTGTGTGTACAAAGGAAAAATCAAAAACGTCGTCGCTTGGATTCATTATACCCTGTATTTATAAATGAACTGAACAGAAGTTTGTTGAGTTATATTTGCTCAGAAGAACAATTTAATAGCAATTTCAGAATTAAATATTTATTTTAGTAAAAAACGTATTAGCATTTAATACTTCTATTCCGTCTACCCGAGAAACGAGATAATTTTCGAAATTTGGAATGCTTTGGGTAAATATTATTTTTTTCTTCTTTTAAGTAAAAACTTTATTTTTACTTTAGGCAAACAGTTTTAAGAATTTCTTTAAAAATTCTAAAAACTTAAACAATACATGAAAAATATGTCTTATGAAGTTGTTCATCTACAAGTCCAAAAAAATGGTATAAACATCAATTACTTAGTTTTCTAAGATTTCCCTAATGGGTATCTCACAGACGTGTGCTCTCATTTATGTGCTTTGATTTGAAGTATGGGGTTTTTGGGTTCGGATACGGATATGGATATTTTTTTAGACATTTTCATCGTCTTGGGCTTAGTGGGACTGGAAACTGTTTTTAATGACCAAATATTAAAATAAAAGGTGCTTCCATTCAGACCTTTCAGTTTTCGTTTTAATTTTCGTTTCGTTTCGGTTTTGGTTTTCTGTTTTCTGAGCGCCTTTTTCGTGGCCTTTTGTTTATGGTCATGGGTTTGTTTTTGTGTGGGGTCCGGTCCGATGGTCTTATGACACTTTTCATTTGCCGCTGCATAATGGAAAATTAAATTAATGAACGCACATTTAAGAGCGGAGGGAGATTCATTTCTTCGTCGTCCCCCTTTCCACATCCTGGTTCACATAGATCCCAACAAACAGTTGCGACACCCTAAAAATCAGATTTCATCTACCATTTTCAAATGGTTGTTGTTTTTTGTTTTCTATAGTCGTTTCCATTTCCCTTGCTATGTTGTGTCATTTTCATTTCCATTTCCATTGGCATTGCCAAGTAGTCCACATTAGCGAAGTGCCAGGCAAATAACAAGAACAACAACAAGAACAAGGTTGGCGCCTTCCACTTTGTGGCAAATTAATTTGGCAAGTGCAATAAAACTTTTGCAGCAGATTTGGCCATTATTCAATGCCTGGTAAATGCAGGCAGCTTCCAAATGAAAATGGAAAGGGGTTGGGTTCGGTTGGGTCCATTGCCAGCCCTCAAGGCAGCGGCATGTTTGTGTAATAACCAGGCCATTAAATAAATTAGTCAAATGTTTTTGTTGCCATTTAGGGTTCCTCCTCAAGTGGATGATTGGGGGCAACTCTCAACTCACAACACGCAGCTCGCGTGCCTCAAATGGCCTTTTCGAAGTTGATACTGGCATCTTTTTTGTTGGTTAAACGTCTGTGTCTAAAGAGTTGTGTGAATCCATTAAAGCTGATCGCAAAATTGCCAGCATCAGTCAGCCATAATTAGTTGCGCTTCACTTGCCACCTGAACTCAGCTCAGTTCAGCTCAGCTTAGCTCAAAAGTCCTTAAGGACAAGTCTTCCATCACAGAAACAGAAACAAAACATTTGTCACTAGGGATTTCTCCTCAACATTTTCTATGTAATTAAAGCAAAGTGCAGCAAACAAAGTGTAAATAAGAGGGGGCAAAGATTTGAGCATATTTTCGAAAACAGATTGGATGCAATAAATCGCAGCTGAGCCGAGACTCGAATCGAGTTGTGTTCGGATAAGTTGAAAGGACGCAGGATCTGCTGTCCATGTACCGGAAGCTGTGAGTGTTGCAATGAGCAATAATTGCGCTTTGACACTCTGACTGACCCCACAAGGCAGAGACAGAGACAGCGAGTAAGAAAGAGGGAGAGAGAGAGAGAGAGAGATGTTTTTGTGCCGCCTCTCAAATCAACCCTGAAATTCATAAATGACAACGGGCAGCGACAAGACAATGGACGAGACTGACTGACTAACCCACCATGTGCGCCTTGTCGGACGGCATACTAATAAATCCTTGTCACAATATCCTTTTGTTTTGCCATTTTTCGAGGGCCACGTTGAGCTGAACTGAACTGAGTACCAAGAGGCAGGCGCATCATCCTTTTTAAATTTACAGCGCAATAATTCAAAACACATTCATGATGACTGACAGACGGACGAAATGCGAAGCGGCACAAAAGGGAAACAAGGAGTAGGGCACGGGAAATGGGAAACGGGGAGCGTGGATTGTGGATCAGACTGATGTGCTAAGGCGTCTCTGGCGTCTGGCAAGCTTGTATGTTTGTCTGTCCGTCTGCCTGTCTGTCTGGCCGCCCCTTCAATGATTAAAGTCCTGTCGGCACGCAGCATTGCCATATGCTTCGCGGCGGCCTCGTTCTCAAACGTTGCCACAGTGTGAGATTAATTTGCTGCTGCTTTCTGTGGCAGCTTCTAGTGTCTGCCTGTTGATTGCCTTTGTCTCGACTCTCCTAGAATTGCAACCTAGCCACTGTCATTGTTCTCAGCTTCCCCGCAATGTCTACTTATGTAAAAGAGGAAACTGAAATAGAATAGAAGAATAAGACTATCGTCTCTAGCAGACTCAAAAGGTACTCTCGATCTGTAATTATCTGATTTACGAGCTTCAGTTGCCCAAGAGAATATATGTATTAAATATTTTAGATATAAGACTCGAGAGAAAGAGAGATAATCAAATATATATAAACTTAATAGCTATATATTTATACTAAAGAACGATGAAAATACAATATAATATAGTGCATCTAAAAGAAACTCCATATTTATATTCAATATAAGAGGTCTAGTCCAGACATGCGGAACAACTCAAAATTTGCTGTTTTTGAGTTAACATATCTACAATTCATTAAAGATGAATTCATTTCCTGCTGTACTTTGCTAAAACTTAACATTTATTAAGCAAATATTTGTCTGTACATATATATGAAAATAAAACAATAAAGATAAACGGCCCAGTTTAGTAGAGTTGACTTAACTAGTGCTTTTGTTTGAATCGGCAGCAAAGACGGCAAAGTCGCAATGAGAGTGCAAGTGAATTTGGTCTGGTTTAGGCAACAGATGACAGGAGACAAGGCTAGCACTAATACTAATACTAGCACTAACTATCACTAGCAACAACAACTTGCAAGAAGAGCAAGTCGAGTAACTGTTTAAACACTTATTCACACACTCATATGCACTCACAATCAGACAAAGCACTCATAAGACACTGCTAGGATACTTGAACTTTTTGTTTGCGCTTCGCATCGTTTCGTTTCGCTCTCAGTCTGGGGCATGTAAGTGTGTGTGTGTCTGTGTGTGTGGCAAGTATCTTGTGAGAGTGCAGTGGCAGCTAAAGAAACACATACATATCCACAAGTTTCACGAATTTCACACACACATAAGCACATATATGTATATATGTATGCATGTGTTTGTTACATACTTAGGCAAAAACTTGTGTGCTTAATTCCATTTTCATTTTCGTTTCAACGACGTTTTGTTTGTGTTCTTGAGGCATCCTTTTAGCCCAGTGCCTTGGTAATGCCATTGTTTGTCTTCCTCAACTTCTTCTTCTTCATCTTCATCTTGGTTCCTTTTCAACTCGGCCATCTTCTTCTTCTTCTTCTTGAGCTTTTCCATTCCTGCTGGTTTTGGGCATTTGCCCCTGGAAAATGGGTCAGCGAATAACAGAGCGCATAATTTAATTGCCAACATTTTGACTGCGCTGTGTGGCACAAATGCAATGCATTTTTCCAATTACTAAAACTGCTTCCCACTTCGTTTCGGTCTCTTTCTCTTTGTCTTTCTCTGCTTCGCTTGCTTTCATAAATCATATTAGCTTAAAAATAGGCGCCTCTGACATTTGAGTGCGATTGTCAGTCAATTCTTTTGGGCTCTCACTTAATGGCCGCACATCTGTCTAGAACGTGGAAAGCGGCAGATCCGATCAGATCAGATTCTTCCACCTCGACCCACACCTCTTTCCCATGTGGCAGCTGCCTCAACTCTGTGGGCCTCGCGTCGACATTTTCCTGTCCGTCTGTCTGTCTCTCTGTCGGCCACCCTGCCAAATGAATTTATGACAACTAAGCATAAATAATTCAATTCGTGCGTGTTTACAACATTTATTAAATGAAGTGTTGAAGTGGCTGAAAATTACGCCCACTCAAACAGACACACACACACCTCCGACACACACACCTCCGACACACACACCTCCGACACTCACACCTCAGTCATCTTTTAAAACGTATTTCTATATTTTGTTTTTGGGTTAGGGGCAAACACCAAAAAGTATCTGAAGTTGTGTGTCTTGAAAGACACACAAAAAAAATAGAAATAAAATAATTATAATATGGAAAAATTTATGAAAAATAAGAGAAAAGCATAACAAGTCGGAGCTTGGAGCTTCGTAAATTGTATCTATCATTATTCGTGAGGCTGGGAGAGACGGCTTGTGACCCTTGTAAGCAGCAGTTGAGGTAGCCTTGCTTTATCTGCAGATTGTCTATCCATCAAATGAGTCATAAGTGCTCCGACTTCCGCTTGTGTCTCTAGGGTTCAAAAAACTTCAAATTAAAAAAAAAAAATCCGAGCAACAAATAACAGATTTGAGGCGCAGATTTGTGGCTGAAGCTTAGGTTGTTGCCCATGATCATGTCCAGTCACTTGCCTTTGTTTCTCTCTCCCTCTCGCTCTGTTAATTTTTTTATCTTGACTTGCGGTTTGATTGATTTTCATAGGGTCCTTAACTATGTTTGGGCTTCTGACCTCTGAAGTCTATCAGTATGAAAACTGAGTAGCTCAAGTTCTTAATGAAGTTTTTGAATAAAATTGCTAAAGAGGGTGAAAATTGGTGGGAAATCTGTTTTGTGTTTCAAACTCATTGTATT
Source organism: Drosophila rellima (assembly GCA_035043635.1). NCBI lineage: Eukaryota > Metazoa > Arthropoda > Insecta > Diptera > Drosophilidae > Drosophila > Drosophila rellima. Next base: position 1,352,242 of record JAWNMV010000134.1, on the reverse strand, counting down.
GTATTTATATGCACATTTTTTTTAAATTTTATTTCAAATTAAGATTCAAAAAACACAAAAAAAAAAGTTCCTGGATTTGGAGATAGCCAAACTGTTCCTAAACTTCGGTGATCTCGGATTATCTTAATCCGAATTCGAAATACTTAATTTTTTTTAAAGAATTTTGTACGTAAATCATATATTTATTTATTTATTTTTTTTAATTTTATTGGTGTACTTTTCTCATACTTAACCAAGTTTCTGCATTTGTAATTCCCCCCGTAAGTTCAAGAAATTTCTAAATCTTCACTTGGCGGTGACTATAGTTTACTCATCGTTTGACTCATCTTTATACATTCATGTTATCACAGACGACCTTAATCATATTTTGATTCGTTCCATTTAGGATCTTGCAATCTCCTTGGCAAGAAAAGCTTTGCAAATTGTCCATATGTAGACATTGAATGGCTTTGGTCAACTTATGATGTCAGCTACTGGAAAAAAAGCCGTCTTGTCAACGTCGTCAACAACAACAACAACAATAATAATAAACAATAGCAATCGCACAACTATTATAGAGAAAGAAAAAAAACGGCCAACAAGTCGTTAACGTCATGAAATTATAATTAAAAATCTGAACAAGCCGTCGGCACTGGCAACGACCTCTCCACCTCCTGTAGCACAAACCTCCCGGCAACTGTTTAACATTATAATCATCATGATGTTAATACTGTTGCTGATGACGGTAATGATCATCATTGCGGCTTGTGTATTTGATAATTGACTTGGGCCTAACGCAATTAACAAAGCGAACGATTGAAAAAATAAACTCCATCAACGATACAATGATAAAATAAAAATAAATGAATATAAATAAATAAACGACAGAAAAGCAAAAAAAAACAATTAACACTAGTTATATGCTTGTGCACTGTACATATATTTATATAAAAATTATGCATTAAACAGATAACAACTCACACTCGTGCACAGATTTAAAGTTGTCATTTATTCATTTGTGTATTTAATAAACAATACAAAACATTAATAAGTTAATAATCGCTCGAAATGTGTGTGTGTGTATTTTTGAGTGTGTTTGTTTGTGTGAATGTGTGCATATGTGATATGTGTATTTGTATTTGTATTTGTATTTTCGCTGTCATTGGCTCTCTGCATAATTGATGTAGGTTCAGTTTTGATTCTACTAATAGATTGGTTAAATGCTTGTTGTTTTTTTTCTTCTCATTTTTATCTTTTGGGTGAACGATAATAATAACTGTGACGGTAATGGTAATGCGAATATTGATGATATCATGCGATTGTTGTTAAGACTTGTTGATAACTAAAATAAAAACTGACCGGCCAAAGACTCTGCCTGACTCTGATTTCCTGCTGACATCGCATAATCTACCTAAAAATACATATAATCAATCTTAGTATGGCTACAACAATTTCCACAGTTGCGGAAAACAAAACGTAATATGACAATAGATAAAAAAACAAATAAAAACAACAGCTGATGAGAAATTTTACTATTTTTTCTTTATATGTATTAGTACTTAAGAGTCGACCAAAACTCCAACTAACCATGAAAATCAAATAATCAAAAATTAACTGAATGAGCCAGAGCATCAATTACCTGAAAAATTTTTCGTATGCCCCAAACTTCCGGCAGATGAGCGAAGACTGCGAACTCTGACTACATTTGTCCAAACTATCATTATCATTATGAATATGATGATTATTATGCTTATGATTATTATGATGTTCACAAGCAAGTGGACTTTGCCAGCCCGCCTATTTCGCCTGGGCAAACATAGTGAGAGACACAAACTCAAACTCAGACGCAGCCGGATGGAAGACGTAATTGCTGCCCATTATATGGCCAGGCCAAGATGTATGAAAAATGACAGCAGTATCTTTGTGTCTTTGGGATAAGCAGCGAACGCAAGTGCAAACATGACGAAAACAAATAAAAAAAAATGTATTTATTTTTTTTATTTATTTTTTTTTATTTTATGCGCATAAAGCTAATTAATTAGCGCCAGGCGATGGGCACAACTCACATCATGACAAATCAGATAAGAAGCAGGTGTGCAATAGCACGAGCTAACTAACCCCTAACCTCTCAAGGCGGATTCCCAAATCCAGCTGCAATTTAAATAAAGTTTGTCTAAAGAAGCTCATAAATCATATGAAAAAATTTCAACAAGCCAACTGAATAATTCAGATACAAAACTTGGGATAGAAGATTTTGCACAGGGAAAGCTATAAAGTTTATAACATACAAACATATGTACATATGTATATAAGATCGATAGATGATGAACTTCGTTGCGATATAAGCTGATGATCTAATCACTTGTCATTGGAAATGAAGGTTTTCTGAACTGATACCTATGACATTGAGGTAGAACTCTAAAGTGTAGAAAATTAATAAAACTATATCCAATGATTTTGCATATTTTATGTAAACATATTTGTTTACCATTTTACCCAGCAAAACTTTTAAAAACTCAGAAAAACATTAAAAACTCAGAGGTGTATTAAAAAGTGAGATACTACATGTTTTAATTTAATGATGTTAAACGGATTTCGCAAATAAGAGTATTACTTTATACTAAAAAATATTAAAACTACATACAAAAATAATACAGTTGGTATTTTAAATTTTATAAAAAAGCCTAAAATTTAAGTTTTTTTTAAACAAATAAATATTATTTCCCAATATTTTTACTAGGTTTTAAGTAACTATCACATATTATTTTTTTAATTTCGGAATACTAGGAAATATAATTTTTAAGGACAGTTGGTCATATATTAATTAACATCTCTATTTATTTCAATTGAACCATTAAAGCTAATATCAGTTTGCTATGTATTCATTACTAGATTGGTTTGTCTGCTTTCTACTTTGATTTTAAAGTCAGTTTCAATTTTATAAGAAAAACCTTTTAGTCAAGCTTAGCTTAGGCTGACAAAATACATTGGCATGCAAATGAGAGTGGATATTAATTAAAACTTGTGTAAAGTACAACATTAGCTCAAGATCTGATTTGGCTCTTTTTGGTGGAGGCAACTTTTCAATTTTGGCTCTGCCTCAACGGCGTCAGTCGACCTCCACCTCACTGTTCGTCTTGGCTTAATTCACTTGTCTCGCCAATTTATTTTCATTGGCAAACATTTCGCCAAGAACAGAACATCGGTGAAGATGTTGAACAGTCATTCCAATCTTCATTTCCAGCTACGCACCTCTTTAAGGCTGTAAGCCTAAAGTATGAGAACTTTGATGGTAATTCGAGTTACTTGAGCCCAGAGCTACCCCTAATAGACATTTAATTACCTACCTTTATGCTTTGTTCTGGCGCTTTTAGGGCCGTGTTGATTTTTGCGCAATGACAGCATGAAATTACCATTAATTTTGGTACCTGCAAAGGAGAAAACGGAAACAGAAACCGAAAAACAAAATAGATTAGCATTAATCAAGAAATATATTATACGCGATATAAATATTTTTAGATTTTTGGTATTTCTGTAAATGGGGAGGGGAAGTGCTTACCACAGATTTGCATAAGCTGTCGCGACTATAACTAAACAAAGTAAATCCAGTAAGTGCCACAGTTGCATGTCAAGCTGACATTAAGTGCGTGCCACAGTAAGTGGCACAATCAAGGCGGGGACTCCCCATTGGGCCACTCAAATTGAATAGACAGCCGGCCCAAAGTACTGGTACTTGAGTGGAGTAAAGCGGAAAGGAATCACAGGACAATCAATAAGAATTGACATGTAGCTCGAGGAATTTGTCACACAAAATTAGCGTTAAGAATGAGGAGACTCCCGTCGAATCGAATCGTGTTGAATCAAGTTGAATTAAGTCGAGCCGCGTCTAGTTGAGTTTCTCTAGCGCATCATTTATCAATGTGCGCCAAATCGCCCAGTGACAGCCAACAATAAAAACAAAGCGACAGCGACATTGTTATGGATAAGCAGGGCATCTTTTCCCTCTCACTCTTTCCTGCCCCTCTATCACCATCTATCTCTTATGCTCTAGCATTGTATTGTGTCTATAAGTTATCGTGATACTAAGAGATTTACATGATCTAGTATGACAATAATTAGCATAGATAGCATGTATCTGTGCTCTATTTGTATGCATATCAAGTGAAAGATACATTTGGATTAGATACTTTCAGATCAAGTGGCTCTTGAGAAAGTTAATGTCTCTTAAGTGTCAGTTGCTTGCTAATACACAGAAGAAACTAAATCCATTCTGAAATTAAGAGATTGAATTTCTTGATTTTAGCATGTATGCATATGTATTCAGGATTTCATTGTTAAAAAAAAACCAAATCTGCGGATAAAATGGCAACCACTCAGCATTTAAATAACCTAAAACATTTGACATTACTAAAATAAAATCTTATAATCAAATCAAATTTAATAAATTTTGTATTTGGCTATAGAAAATTCGGGATTAGAGAATTTTCGACACCGTGCTGGATTTAACTAATTTTGGAATCACGAATTTTATTTTCTCTGTGTACTTGTACAATGTCAACTAATTTTTGGCAGCTGTGTTCAATAAGTACAAATCTATATAAAGCACTTCAATTGTCCAATTATCGATGCTCAATTTTCGCTTGTCAATTGTCGGTTGTCAGTTATCGCTTTGCAGCCCGAGCAAAGTCAAGAGATGATTTGCTCGTCAAGTTTCCACCTGACCAAAGAGAGTAAATAGTGTATGTGTGGCGTGACCTAACTTGAACCGCACACACACACAAACATATCGATACACACTCACTCACTCGAACTTGGCCAACTGACATTTCAATGGCATTTGATCGCATTATTTGGGTTTTTCAATTTTTCAGACGCATTTTAAAGTCGTCATTTTTTTTTTTTTTTGTATTTATTCGATCGTTTATTTTTATTTTATTTTATTATTGGTTGCGCTTTGTGCTTTGCATACTTGAGCAGCAGCTACATTTGTAGAAGAGCGGGGAAAGGGGTCATCGTATGGCCATCCTCGCATTTAACCCTCACCCTCCCAATTACACACATTGGAATGCAGTTTTGGTCACAGTTTCGTTACCAATTTCGTTATCTTTAGCCATTGCTTGGCACCCTCAAGTATTGTCGAATATGCCCTTGAATACGAATACAAGTACAAAAGTAGTATGACTTCGAATACGAATTGGGTATTTTGTACTTGCACTCATACATAAATATCTTCGCACTTGTGTTTGTGTATGTGTGTGTGTGTGTGTGTTTTCGGCTTAGAGTTTATTTTATGGCCTGGCACATTTAGTTTTCAATTTCAATTATTATTTAGAGCCAACTGAAGGCCGCGCGCAGGCGTGTTGACAACCATTACCTTTTGGCCTGGCCAGGCCGGAACCAAAACCGAATCAAAATCGAATTGAGCCCCAACATTACCATAAGTAATTGTCGACAATCGATAATATTTAATGAGTTGCTGCTGCTGCTTTGATTGTTGTTGCTGCTGCTGCAGATCACAAATCTCTTTGAAATATTCGTTACTTTCACTGAGAAAAATACAACTTACATTTTAACATATCGAAAAACTTTACAACTTAATAAGAATATTTTACGTTATTATTTTTTATTTATTTGAGTTTAATAACCAATAACATCTTAATATTTTCTAAACTTAATGCACAACGTTGTTTGCTTAAAACAAAAATATATTTCTATGAGACTCATTAACTGGTAAAACGTATACAAAAAAAAATCAAACAAAAAATTGTATTAAACGGAATCTCTGATTAATAATTGCAGGCATTAATTTATGCGAATGGGTTGTTTTAGTGTAAAAAGGTAGCACATCTGGGCAATTAGTGGGCTCGCAAGTTGTTGCAGTTTGGCCAACTCAAACGTTGCAAGCTCCCATCGACAATGGCATCAATGACGAACTGTCTAAGCTTATGGGAGGCAGGGAAACTTGTCGAAATTATACGTTATATTGAGCTAACATTGTCGCAACGTTAACAAGGACAACAACAAGGACAACAACAAGGACAACAACAAGGACAACAACAAGGACAACGACAACGACAACGATGAGAATGACGGAGTGCAGGCGACACCTTTATCCGGGTCTATGTGCAATGCATATTATACAAAATGTTGCAGCTCTGTCAGCTGCCTTTCAATTAGAATCTTGTCAATGCCTGCACCGCTGCTGCTGCTGTTAACAGGCATCAGTTTGGAGTGCTAGGCAGCTTGGCAAAGGACCTACAAAGGACATCTATTGAATATGTTCTCTCCCTGTCTCTTTCTCTCTGTCTATCTATCTTCCCGCTCTCGAACTGCATGTCGCCCATTTTTAGTATGACAAAGCGTGCCATTGTTGATTTCCTGCCAGCGACCCTCAGTCTCTACCTCAATCTCCGCATCCACCTCTATCTCTTCATCGGCAGCTTCCCTTGCAAGATACCACTTACATAACTAGACAGCCATCCATCGAAACATATGCACCATGGAATAGATCAGTGGCAAGTGAAGAACGTTTAGAGTATCCACAAATAATCATTGAAATATTATTGATTACTCTGCATAAATCAGTAAATTCGATAACTTTTAATCGTTACTCGCTATAAAAGATACGTGCCTATCGAATACAATTTACGGCAACTTTACACAAACATATTAAAAGTTAAAAAATTATTGCAGAAAACACTTACGAAAATCACTCACTAAACTTAAATTTCAAATATCAATTTATTTATAATTTATGTTAATTTTTTATTCCCATCAATATTTCCAAATTTTCTTTGAAAATTTAAATAGCTCTTGGTCAACTGAACTTAGTTGTCGTCAAGTAATTAAATATCGAATACATGATGTCATTTATCGCTGATATGTTAATTTCAACCCCAACTGACGCAAATTTCATGATAAACGATACACGATTGATATCGATAACATTTAACTTTTGCTATCCAACAAAAATTTGTCAAACAGTTGGAATTCCATTTAGTCATTCCGCCTGAATTCATGCATAATCCTCAGCTACAAGCTGCTGCAATCCTGCAGCCAGTTGTTGGGTCGCTTTGGTCCCATGGTGAATTGATGCTGCCTGGTTCCGTCGCCGTTTGCTGACATGTCAGAAATTTTAACTGGCAATTTGCAGGAGGACGCGCGCCACGCACGTACAACGTCGGCCAGACGGGCTGACTTCCACGTGGACTGGTGAACAATGGACTGAGGGGGAGTGGCAGGGCGTGGCGTGCCAGGCCGTTGTGTCGCACAGGAGCCACAAAAGGACAATCTGACAGGCGAACGGACACACAGACGGACGGACTGACAGACAGATAGATTCCAGCGTCCCCAGCAATTTCCATGTGCGAGTTCCCTGTTTGGACTGCGAGTATCTCCACTCTCTCTCACTCTCTCTTTCATTATCTTTAGCTATCTCTCTCTGCCGCGCTGTCTCTGTTTATGTCTGTTTTGTTGTTTTTGTTGCATAGAACATGGCACAATATGTTGCCATGTCTGCCACGCCTTCCACGCCCTTCCTTAGGCCACGCCTCGAGTCTAGCTTGCCACTTGCGTGTGTGCTGTGTGTGTGTGGCGAACATTTTCGGTAATGGTGTCAAAATAATTTGGGTTGTCATTTGTTTTGTCGGCCACCCAGAAAGGTAAGCCATATAAGCAAGCACTGTGTGTGTGTCTGTCTGTGAGTGTGTGTATGTCTCAGTGGAGATGCTGAATACTCTGTACTCTGACTCATAAGCTCATAATCAGCAGCAGACCAGGGGAAGTTTGCCATTTGCGATTTTTAATAAGCAGGCAAACGCAGTCGGCTAATAAACTGTAAGTGGTTGGGCAAAACAGGCAAAACACACAGGCAGACAGGGACATGAATAACAAAGGAACAAACACAAACAAATATACACTCACACACATACTAGAACACCTTTTGTGTATTGTTTTAGCTTAGCTTTTGCTGCTTGCTTGTTTGCCTTTTTATTAAATTTTTTTTGTTGTCGAAGAAAATGGGAAAAATGTGGGAAAAGGAGAAACCAAAGGAGAGTAGAAACAAGAAGGCCAATATGTGTGCGTGTGAGTGTATATTAGTAGCTAAAAATATTAATTGATTTTCGTGATTGCCTTGTGTGCTTACAGTTTTGATAAACACATGTGTATGTGTGTGTGTGTGTGTGTGTGTGTGTTACACACATGTTTATTTTTTCTTTTCAATTTAACAGCAAGCCATGTTGTGTGGCAAGCTAAAATTCAATTCGTTATCACCATATTCGATTTGTAATATTTTAAATTGTTACACAACATGGCGTAAACGCAATGCGTAGCATAAAAACCAGAACTAAAAACTATTGCCTACTTTGCAGCTGCACGGACGACGAATTGGCTTTTTAGCTTGATTTATGATTTCTGCTCTCGAGCAAATTAATTCAATTTGTTGCAACATGTGGCTTGATATGTTTTCACACATTTTCTTCTTTTCTTTCTATATTTGTTTTTGTCATTTCTTTCGTTGTTTTTGTTAAATCTGAAAGCAGACAACAAGTTAAATGGCATCTCACATTTTTGATTTCTCGAGAGCGTCAGTTGAGTCATAAATCATTGGCTAGGTGTGGCATGGCACAGTAACTAAAGCAACTATAATACTAAGAATACAACAACAACATCTCTAGCAGTCAGGCTGATAATGAATTGTTGTTCTCATAGTAGTTGATTGCTGCTCGAGTTTTGAGCAGTAAAAAGGCGTCATCATAGCCTTTGCATCGCTTAAATGTCGTTTATCGGCATGGAACAGGGGGCGGGGGGCAGTGTGGCATGCAACAGCTGTCAATGCCAGGACATAACGAATACAACGAGAGTAAACGAGTCACCAATCCAAGTCACTCTTGCAAGACCCCAAAAAACTCATCGTCATCAACATGAAGAGCCCTTTGTTTGTTTGCTAATAGCTTGTTAGCCATTTCAAAAACAATTTTCTAACACCAACAACAACTACGAGGAGAACAGCAACCAGGACAGGAACATGTGTCCCCTCTAACTTATCTGCCACAGCCCTCACACTAGGGATCACCTGGTCTCGACTTTCATAATTCAGACAAGGAACTTGAAAAAGGAAAAAAAATCAGAAAAACACATATACGCACACAACGCACTCTTACACTCACATTTACACACATATTGACAGCTTTGCCATAAATTTCAGGTAACTGCGACAGCCAAGAACAAGCGTACACACACACACACACCCACACACACACATAACTTGTTGTAGTTGTGTTGGCTTTTTTCTCGAACAGTTCGTTGAGGTTGTTGCCAAGTGTGGAACTCATTTTGCGTATCATTCATACGACACGTGGTACGGCCGAGACAAACGAAAACTGTCAGAGCAACCAACGATAAGGGATTACGATTATGTATGTAAATGTTTAATGCCAAGAGCAAAATGGAAAAAAGGCAAGGACAAGTGTCAAGGGTGAAGCGAAGAGCACTAAAGATCATGCTTATAACAACAATTGCAATGGCATTTCTGGCATTACAATTATATAAAGCGTCATAAACATTAAGGCTATTTGATTTTCAATAAGAATTTCTGACGATCGCGAGGATAATTTATTTATTTTATTCATATTAGCGCCATTATTGACAGCTGTGCCCATCAATCATATTTCAAATCATTATATGTAGTTAGCAAAGGGATAACCTGTGGCAATTCTTAGTGATAATGAACACTTTAAGCAGTTAAATGGAATTTTGATTGAAATTGATTTGACAGTGACATACGTGCCATTATAATGTGTGATATCTAAGCAAACGTGTAGAAACGTGAATGAGGACTTCATAATGCTTAAATTTAAAATCCCAGCTTATTTTGATAGCGCTCGTTAAGTACCTTTCACGCAGTCGACACCTCCCCGAGTCAAAGTCGCCGTCCCCAAGGCAACGGGCATTGTGTAAATGATGATGCCCGTTAAGTCAGCTCAGGTTTAAGCCCCGTTTAGCTGTTGTGCCTTTTGCGGCAGCCGATGGCGTTATTACTCTGTTTGTAAAACTTCAATTTCGCCAGCTTGTCGCTAATATTTCATTACAAAGGGTTGTCCGACCAAAAAGGGGAACCTTTCGAAGGGGAACAGAAACTGGCGCCCCTTACTCCGGGCCTTTAACCACTGTTGTTGCTTTGTTTTCTACATTTTTTATTTTTATTATTTGTCCTTGGTCTTTTTTTACGAATTTTGAACAAGTTTGTCGCTGTTTCAACCCTTGCGCACATCCGGTGCCCAAGACTCCCCATTCAGCTTTTAAAAACTTCAACACATTCACACTCCACCCTATGAGAAAATTTACAAGCACACACACAGACACACACTCACATGTTGGCTTTGTTTATGGCAAATTAAAATTCACTTAACAATATTTCGTTTAAGTTTTAATTTTCATTTAAAAATTTTCCATTTTGTTCTAATTTTTTTTTATTTTATTTTTTTTTTTGTTTTACCTAAATGCCCAAAATCCTTGTTAAGAATTTATGAGCCACAAAAGCCGCAGACGTGACCCATGCAATTTGCATTCTGTTGAGATAAGTGGAGAGATATGGTGATGCGATGCGAATTGGGAGATAAGAATGGAAATGCAGATGGCAATGGTGATGGTGATGGTGATGGAGTTGGAGATGGAGTGGGTTGAGTTGCGAGCCACGTTGCTTGCCAGATGGATGCTTCGTCAATAATATATAAGCATTGCGGCAAAAACTTATTCGGTGGCTGTGTTTCCTCTTAAAAGGTTTTCCATTTCTCAGTCTCAGTCTCAGTCTCTCTCTGCCCCTCTGTCTGTGTGCTTTCTTGACTGTTCAACGCTCTTTGTCTCGACCTGCTTTTACTCAATTGCAATCAATTAAAAATCAATCAACTCAAATGTAGTGAAAAACAATTTTTAATTGAAAAGCTGGCAAAGCAGTCGAGTGCCCGGACAGAAGAATCCAATCCCAACTGACCTGGGCACCTGAAAGTGCTCTGATAGTGCTGAGTACTGAACTTCAAGTGGCTTTACACATACAAATACACTGAGAAATACACATACATATACATATATATATATATTTATATATATATATATAGTCGAATATAAAGCAGCTGAAAGCAAAGTGCATGAATATTTTATGAAGATAAATAAGGATAAAAACTTCAAACGACCACGAAAAGTGGTCGACGCTTGGAAATGGACCTGGCCAAAAGGATGCAACCAACATCACCCAGAAAGCAGCACAACAGGAGGTCCAGCAAAACAAAGACTGGGCACAGTATAAAGAATGAGAGCGTAACGGAAAATAAAAAAACTCAAGCAGGGAACATGGGAAGAGGGAAAAAAGAGAGAGAACAGCACAATCCAGCACAGCTGGACATTCACATGGCGTATGAGCAATGTGCTCTGTAAACGACATTTGCATTTTACATTCCCCATTTTCTAGTTTTATTTAGTTAGCTGATCACAGGCCACAGAAATCGAAATGCATTTCTCACTCATCCTATAACAAATTGGCTGGAAAGACAGACAGGAAATTGGCTATTTATCAGGCTATTGTGAGAGCGATCCTTCAAAAGGAAATTGTCTGAAAGTTCGATCTCCTTTGAAGTAGATATGAGAAGTTAATTTTGGAAACAAGTACAAGGTAGGAGAATGCAATTTTTTGCACAGATGATAAATTTAAGGAAAGACAAGTTCGACAGTTGATAGAGCTCAAATTGAAATCAACTAAGATTTACTTAGCCCTTTAGATTTAAAATAACGAAAATTCTGAAATCTTAAACTCTTTATTTAATAATATGTACATGCTCTTGAAGACCTAAGTTTGCGTCAACCTAATTCTCTAAACGAAACGAAAACTCAACTGTCGCACGGATAATAATATATGCTACTTAAAGACAGTCTTTATGTGACCATCAAAATGAAGAAAAACTAAAACTATGTGACCGCTAATGTTGTCTGTGGCCCACAAGTTTTTTAATGAACTTTCCATTATGAGACGATGGCAAGAGCAACAGCAACGACAACAACAACAAAAACTGACCAACAGTCAAAAAAACTGTGTCCAAAAACCGAAACTCATTTCAAAGCTATTAGCCGGAAACTGCAAAAAAAAAACAACAATGAGAGCAACTATTATAGGATGAATCGTAACATTGCCAGCCAACTACTTCGGGCCTTGTTACAATTTCTTGAGCAAAGGCGTTCATGCGAGTGGCACCCCCTCCCCCCCCCCACTCTCTCTATCACCAGTTCTCGCATCCTTCACTTCAGCGACAGGATGATGATACTCATACGTCCTTTCACCTAGCAGCTACACTAAAAAAAATCAACTTTTTCAGTACTTTCAAGTACTAACGATCCCGAAAGCTGGCTGAGTTCGGAATTTCGAAAACTGTAAGCTAAATCTTATATCATGTTACAATTCGAATTTGCTGGAATACTTAAAGTACGCTTTGGGATTAATTTAAGTGTGTAAAAAATCGGTTCATACTAGTTCAAGTTCACAAAAATCTTGAACTCATTCCAAAATGAACTAGATTTTAGCACACATCATTCTCATATTTAAGTTCGTTTCAATCTTGAAATATACTAGTGTAATTACAAAAAATACTGTGCCAAATAATTAAATAAATAATATACCATTTATTATATCATAAAATCAGAAACAATTGGAACAAATCAAAAAAACCATTTTATTCTTGATTCGAGAATAAAAGTACACAATAATCTAAAAATTTGAATGCACATACGGAAATTTCGAATTTTATGATCGCACATTTTTTCGAGTGTAGCTATTCACACAGTTTTCTTACATTGCGCTGCCTTTTGTCTGGCCAAAATCTGCGTAGTCGTTGTCAGCTGAAACGAAGCGAAACGAAATCGGAGAGCGAGTGGTGGACTGGAGGGGTTGGAGGGATGGAAGCAGGGCCCACTCAATGTAATGAAGGTCATTAGAAATGTACTCGGGGGCAGGGCGCAGCGCACGCACAACTCATTTGCACTTGGCCAAGTTGCAGGGTGCCATCAAAAAGTGCGTAAAACACAGTAGAGCAAAAGGTTTCTTTTTCTGACTTTGGTCTCCCTCATTTACTATCACTCTCTCGCTCTCGCTGTCGTTGGCTGTCACATTGTTGGTAGCTTTGGGTCATTAGGTGACGCTTGTCCATGGCCGCAAACGTAATTAGTCGACAGCGACAACAAATACAACAACAAAGATGACGACAACATCAAAACATGTAAAGTAGGGCGAATATCGCTCGACTGACCCAACGAGCCATGCCCCCAATGAATATCGTCCCCATCGGATCTCGGTCTGTGTCTCGGGGTCTTAGTCTCAGTCTCAGTGTTGGTCTGATGAGAGCTGAGACTTGTGCAAAAACTTGGTAATTAGGATGTTTGTGCTGACAGCAAGACAGACGACGGCAGACAGACTGACAGACGCAAAAAACGTTGTGTGAAGGCAAAAGAAAGTGAAAAGGCAAACGGGCTGTCGAACGGATTTTTGCCAGCCAACAAAAATCCAGAATCTTAAGCTGAAACAGAAACTAAAGAAGAAGATGACGACAATAACCAAGATGCCAAAGATATCCGCGATGGCTTGGCTTGGATGTAAATTAAGTTGACATCTTAAGTTTAACTTTTCTAATTAGATTGTATCTTCATTTTAATCAAGTCACAGTGCCAGCAACTGACATCGATCCAAAAGCTGACAACTTGTAACCTTTTTCCTCTTGCCATTGCATTTTATTTTGGCCTTGCCTCTTGCCATTGCATTTTATTTTGGCCTTTGATTGCAGTTGCCATATTATTTAATTCTCAATTTCGCTCTGAAAAGTAGGCAACGCATTTGGTTTGTTGCAACATTAAGAGTCAAGCAATTTTCTTGCAAAATTGCGTTGCTGCAACAATGTGGTTCAAAGTCTAAATGGCATTTTATCGATTCGCTTCACATTTGCACCCGTAAATCGTCGAGCAGCTCAAACTTCTCATACACGCATAAAAATAAAGAGTGCCAACAATCAAAAATAACGATTGCAAGTGAGCTGAAGTGCTGCTGCAACAATGGGAAGTGGAAAAGTTCTCACACTATTAAAAAACAAAAATGTTACGTTTCTGAAAAAAATTAGTTTAAAAAAAATTATAAAATATTAAAAAAACTTATAATCATAATTTTATATAAAAAATAAATTGTTTTAAATAATTTGATAGGATGAAAAAATCGAAAATAATTAAAGCGATTCGGGAAAAAATAGCTTTTTTTGTCCATTTTAAAAGTATGTAAATGCGTTAAATGTAAATATAAAAAAACACTCCATGTCCAAACGTTAAATTTTCTTCATTAAATATACCTACACTTGATTGTATCCAGTTGATTTAAAAGGAGCTTAAGTAAACTCCAGGTCAGTTCAGTTGACTTCATTTCGATTTAATTCGGTTGAGTTCAATGTGATTCAGTTTGAATCCATTACAAATGCAAGTTGAAATGTCGAGCTGATGAGCATTTTTAATGTCAATTTGATGATTTGTCATGAAAGCAAAGTGTGTCTGTGTGTGTGTATCTGTGTGTGTATGTGTTTGTGTTTATCAATGTATTTGTGTGTGAGGAGCTTTATGTGCCAACACTGGCCACTAAGCAAATAATAACAAATGAATAATAAACAGCGACTATACGTGGAGTCCGATCAACCGAGCCGACAACGAAGGACTCAACTGTCCACTTTTTGGTATTTGGGCAACAACAACAACACCTCATACCCCTAAAACACACACAGAGAGATACACCATCACTCACACATTCACCGACAACACTCATTGATTATTTAAACGTTTGCGGTGCCATTGTTGTTGTCCACTGTCCATTGTCCACTGTCCGTCCAAATGTCGCAGTCAGGTCCGAGTTCATGCCACAATGAGAGCCGCAACGTCGGCCACGTGCATTCGTGTGTTTCACACTGTGGCATTTATTGTTTACCGTTTGTATCTAAAGTTTTATGGCATTGGAGCATGAATAAATATTGATTCGATGTGGGCAATTCGGAATTGTTTTTGTTGTTGGGCTTTTGCTCGACTGGTCTGTCAGGTGTAATTTTCTAAGAGAACTCGACTAAGTAAAGTTATCGAAAAGTAGCCTACGAACGTGTTACAATAATAAACAATTGGAGAAAGATACTTATTTAGATAATCAAAAGCTGGAAGTTTGATTATTCTCATGAAAGAGAATCAGAGAGAGAGAAAGAGAGAGAGAGAGAGAGGCAGGAGAGAGAGAGAGAGAGAGAGAGAGAGAGAGAGAGAGAGAGTTAGATAAGTGATGATCGAAAATTAAGATTATT
Organism: Drosophila rellima; assembly: GCA_035043635.1. NCBI lineage: Eukaryota > Metazoa > Arthropoda > Insecta > Diptera > Drosophilidae > Drosophila > Drosophila rellima. The sequence goes on along the minus strand of JAWNMV010000134.1, from coordinate 1,336,907 downwards.
TATCTCATTGCTATTACAATTATTATTTAACAGTCAATTATATTACTGATCACACTTTAAGCTTTCATGTGCTTTCAAAGCTCGCACAGTAGCAAATCGACAAGTTATTAATTTGATATTTAAAAGTGATTTGTTACTACTTAATCAGACTCTATCGGAATAATCAAAAACAAGCTCATTAATTTACAGAAACCTCAAGCTTGCTTGCCGGAACATAAGAATACTCAGTTGCTGCTCTGTTGCACATCGTCTGCATTACTTGCTTTCTCACACACAGTGCAGACAATCCTGATGCGCTTCAATTACTCAAGCAGTCAATGCCATTGCTGCAGCAGCAACAACAACAAAATCAACAACAATGGAACCAAGCGAACTAGCTAGGGAACATTGTACGCTGAAGTAGCGAAATCGTCGACATCGACATCACTGAGCCTCCCATTCATGGAGCGCCTTGTGTACTTATTTTTAAACGTATTAAGGAAGCCCCACTAAGGAGTCGACAGTCGAGAGTTGAGAGTGGAGTTGGAGTCGAGTTCGGTGTAGTCGACTTAAAGCGAGGCAACAGCAACGTCTGAATAAATGATATGATTCATGTGCATAAAGAGCAACTATGACTGTAGTGGGGAAACTAGGGAGTTAGCGAAATAGTCAGGTAAAAGTAAGCAACATTCAGTTGCTATAGAATTGGCTTTCATTTTCGAGTGTTAGGCGTTATAGCCTTTGTTGCTTACAAATCGATAAGACTTTAGAATAATCAAAAGAATTTATAAAATTAAATTTTTTCCTTTCTTTTTTTTTCAGGCAATGCCAATTAAAAGAATAGAGTATCTGCCAGTAAATTAAGCTTCTTCTATTTAAGCAAAACTTTTGCAATGTTTTGTCTACATTTTAAATCCACAAAGTGCCCTGCCAAGCAACCATTCAACAAGCTGCGGAACAGCAAAGAAATTGGAGGGATGAAAAGGGGATGGCTAAGTCCTGAACCGATAAAAGCGGTGACCCAAGTTGCGAGTGCACACACATTAAGTTTCAATTCCGGTTAACAGATTTTGAACTTCAGGTTACTTACAGCCACATAAAGAGAGCAAAAGTTCTGAGCGAAACAAACAAAATAAAATACAAAAAATATTATAAAATACAATAAAGAAAACCAACAAAATAAAACAAAAAGAAGAAAGGACACGAATAAAAAACAGAAAAATATGTATTTTCCTGGGCGCACTTTTGCTTCTTAGTTTTGCTGTCGAATTCATGTTGCAGGCAAATTTATGACTGTTGAAAACTTTGACTGCAATAGTGTTAAGAAATAGATGGAGAGAGGGAGAGAGGGAGAGAGTGATGGGAAGATAGAGATAGATTGAAGGACATGCAACTTTGTTAGGCTTTAGCACTTTATGCACTGTTCCAAATTATTGTCCTTGCAGAGCTGCATTAAATCACAGCTTGACAGCTATTTTATGTGGATTTTAAAATTGTTCTTTCCACTTTTAATTCGAATATGATTTTCAATAGTGACACAGACACGCACACACACACACACAGACCTGTCCTTTACGCTCAGACTTATCCTTGGCAAAGCATCTGTCAATGCCCCGTTACGTCTGGATGACAACAGCAACAACAACTACGGCAACATTCAAACCAAAGCCACAAACCTATCAAGACATTTTTAATGACGCCCCAGCCAGACTCGCGTTGGGCCCAGACTCCCGCTCCGCCCCCCATCACGCCCCCGCGTCCGCGTTCTTGCACCATGGGCTCTCCTGCTGTTTGCGGTTAAGGGGTCCCAGACAGAAGTTACATCTCCCATTCCAGCTCTGTCCCTCCCCTTCGGCCCCATAAAGTACTTATACACAGCAAAAAAAAAGATGAAAGATTCGGGAATAAAATAAAAATAAAAAACTTAATAAAACATGGATACAGTCCTCAAAAAATATTTTAGAATACATTTTAAAATAATTTTTTAGAATACATACATATACAATAGCAAATGCACATTCTGTGAGACTAATTAAGAAGAAAAAAAAAACTGTGAGACAGACAGCGCTACATTTATCTACTCTGCTCTATCTCTATCTCTCGTCCTGATGAAGAAAATACATATGCATATGTAGTTCATGTGGTCTCAAAAAATGAAATACTCTTTGCAAGGGTAAATAGTTAAATATGAATTTTAGAATGCATTTGTTTTTCGCTGTGTATTTCAAATGAAACAAATGCAAATCGTTGTCATTCAGGGATCACAACGAGGACAGCAGAGTCGATTGAATTGAATCCAGAGGCACAACACTCATTTGTCCTCCAGTGCTGCCTCGTAAATGTTCATTAATCCGCTGGCAATGCAGACACAACACCAACAACAACAACAATGACAACAACACATGAGTTTTGCGGTGTTTTGTTTGTGCATATTAATGCGGCTGGCAAAAGTAGCTTTTAATTAGCATGTTGTCTGCGGGCCACGCGACGCGTTTGTTGCAAGTTGTTTTTGGGGTTTTTTGAATGGCTTTTTGGTTGACTGGCAATGAGGCAGCGTCGAGGAGTCGAGGAGCAAAAGCCTCTACACTAAAGCACAGGTGCCATTGTCTTGTATAGCTCAGGTATGAGGTGGCAAAAAGTACTCATATATAGTTTTTTGAATTAGATAGGGGTAAAATGTGGGGAAAGCTTTGCCTGATGAGCTCTAAGGGCTTAAAGAGCGACTTAAGCTTGGTATCTCTATTGCCGTTGTTGCGGTTGATTTTTGGTCTCAGTTTCGGTTTCGGTTGGCATTGAATGAGCGAAAACGTAAGTCTAATTATATATATGTAGTTATATAGTACATCAATAGTTTATTTGTGACATTTGCAGCGTTTTAAGTCTTCTCCGTAACTAAGTCTTTTCAATTTATCTATTTGATTAAAGGTGTTTCATCGATTTCCAGTAATTAACGTTACAGCGAAATATAAGTCAAGGACTTAGAATCAAACGTATTCTTAAGTTAAAGTTAAGCGAATATCTTGACAAATAAACTTTATTATTTTTTTTTTAAACGCCGTAAACATTAATAGATTTTTTAAATTTATATGTATATGTATTCCTGAGGATGCTAAGTATTTTCAAGTCGAACAAGCTTAAGTGAATCTCTTCAACTTGACTTTAAATTTAATCGCATATTATTATGGATTTATAATGTAGACCCAAGAATTAATTTTGCATTTAATAAATGCAATTAGCTACTGGTACTTAAAAGGCATATATATCTTGATATATGCTTGATTTCAACTATGAAATACTTATCCGTAGTATTTTTAATGACCAATTAGCTTCCTATTCACACAATTGCAGTCACGCACAGTCAGATGAAGTAAAACGCAATAACTACGAGCACACATAAGTAAAGTTGAGTTGTGGAGTAGAAAGTTTTGGGTAAAACAAGGTTTGTAATATTTAGATTTTAACTAATACACAATCTATTTGATTACTCTACATAACCTTGTGGTGATTCTTCTTTATGGCAAGTGCTTTTTGTGAGTGCACATTTGAGTTTTATGTGTATAGCATATAAGCACATAACCTCGAACCGGCTTAAACACTTAACATACTCGCACATCTTAATGGTCATTAAATTATTGTATTGTCTGCTCAAAAAATGTTTCGACTTTTGTGATTATTAAAAAAAATTCCGTAAATATCTTTGTTTTATGCGTAAATTTCTTCTTTTTAAACAAAAAATATTTTCTAAAGAGCTCTCCTGAAAGCGAAAAAAGTAGAAGTATTCTAAGGGTCTAATTATAATTATTTGACGAAATATTACTCGCAGCCAGTAAAACGTTACAGAAGTTATTGCAAAGTATTTGATAGAGTTATAGTAAAAGTGTAGTCAGCTTGGTAATTACGGAATAATTACGGAAGTCAGCAAAACGTTTCGGCTGCTCTCTCTCTCTCTTATTTTTCACTCACTCTCTCTTAGTTCCAGCCAGTAAAACGTTCCGGCTGCTCTCTATCTCTCTCTGTTTCTGACTTTCTCTCATCTCTATCTCTATTACAGCTGGAAATCTTATTTTATTTTTAGAACTTTAAACTTGCAGTTTTCTGATAGATGTTCCTAGCACATGGTCTAGCGTTTAGTCAATGGTCAATAGCGTCGATTATTAAGCCACATTAGCCAGTTCATTGGCATGACGAACGAACGGATGCAGTGCAAACTGTGCAATGTCAAGCGCAGTAATTTGAAGTCATCGCCGTAGTCGCAAGTGCCTTCAAGTGGGTGATTCAAGTGAATTTCTCAGTGCACGCTAATTAGACGGCACGCAGGCGCATGACACAAAAAAATATAAACAAAAGTAAAAAAAAAAAAATAATCAAGAGGGCTGGGATGTACAGAAGTTAAAGGAGGTTGTACTTGTCGCAGAAATTGTTGTAGTTGCTGTAGTTGTTGTTGTTATTGTTATGATTATTAGGCATAAAGTGCTGAGGCTGTTGCCGTTGTTGTTGGTGTTGCTGCCTCGGCCCAGGCCTAAGTAACACGATTTTTCTTCATTATTATTTCTTGGCACGCGATCTGACAAGTTAGACGACTTGCTGCTGCTTTTGCAGTTACTCTTGTTGTTGTTGTTTGTTGTTGTTGTCGGACTTTGAGCTAGTCAAGCAAGCTGTCGCCATTGCCTTGGCTGTCGTGTTATGCGATTTACATGAAGTGTTGGCAAAGGCAAAAATTTTCACGACGCCCCCAGCTGCACCAGTCCCGCCACAAACCGCTTTTGACCATTTTCCCTTTGCTGTCTTTCTTTCTTACGCAAACCAAACACCCTGCTGGCCGTTGATGTCTATCTATACATACATTAAGTTGTACATACATACATTAAGATACAAATACATGCATAAATACGTTTATATATACATATAACAATGAACTTTTATAAAGAAATTACATTTGACGACTTACTTGCAATTAGCCACGTCTGCAACTCGTTGACTTGTTTCGCTGTTGTTAATATTATTGCTATTGTTAGTGCTTGTCTCATATATAACTCCGTAAATATTGTCAAGTATCCCTTAACGATCTGAAAAAAAAACAAAAGACAAACGATTTTTATTATTTCGGTTAGAAATGTGAATTACTCATCTTAGAAATAAATAAACAAAGCAAACAATAATTATAAATGTTTATAGCGAGAGCTTGCTATACGTTTTTACTCAGCCTTCATTGAGATACAATCAGGCACTTACTAGCTCTAACTAATGAGTGGCAAATCTCATTGGAACTCAAATTATTTGAATGAGATAGTTGGCGGGGTCAAGGAAGAAACCAAATTATTAATCTTAGGTCGGAGACTCTAAATAACAGATTGTTTTAATAATTATATACCCAGCAATTGTATTATCAAATAAGTAAAAAAGTAACAAATGTTAATTCGAGTCAGTCAAATTATTATTTTCACCTGTGAAACTGTAAAAAAGACGATACTAGAAAAAGTTTGTATATTCACTTATGATAATTTATCTTTATATACAATTCTAGTCAATGCGTTTAAAGAATAATCTATTATCAGTCGGGTTTCTGGTCGAACAGCATTCTAACGTATTAAATACGTAACATGCTCAACGGTTTATGAGTCACATTTGTCCAGTTTTTTGTATTTTCATAATACTGATTCATGGCATAATAAGAGTCGCTAATCTTTTTGGGTTATTTTCCATTATTTATGGCAATTTTATCACAGTCCATGTACTCATATCTTCAGAATCTTGCTAAAAAAAAAAACGTAAGCAACGAAAAATACCTGTAGATCCGATAAAAAGAATCAGCGTCAATTGATCAACATCATAAAACGTATAATTTTGTGCTTAAAAAAATGACCTTGGCTTCTTTTTATTTGATGCATGTACAATCTTATCTATTTGCATAACGTAAGGTACTTGAGTGGCAACAATCTTATCGCGCTTAGCGATGAGATGAGATCGTAGATGACTAGGGACGGTAGAATATGAGCTGGAACAGGGCCTAAACGATTTCAAAGCTATGTGAAACGTATAACTGGGCATCATGTGAAAGATGTGCGCTAGATTTTTTGTTAATTGCAAAAAGTATGTATTTGAACATGGTACAAAAAAAAAAACAAAAATCAAACGAATGAAATGAAATTTCATGCACATAAATAACGAATGCGGCTCGAAAGAAAAAAAATTATTAAGCGAGTAGAAGAAATATGAGTGGAAGTGGGTGGAAAGGAGTGAATTGGCGGTGCACAGACACATTACATTTTCTGCTCCAAATACGCTTTTCACAATTTTCATACACACACGCAGACTTCTTCTTAATTTTACTTTTGCCAACGCGGCGTATGCGCAATGTTTGCGAACGAAGCATGCGCGCACAGAAAGCAAACAACGCCAACAAACAGATAAGCAAACAAACAAACAAACAAACAACACACACACACACACATATAAAAACATACATATGTATATGACTACAAGCTGGCCCAGTCAGTCAGGCAGTTAGTCAGCCAATGGAGCCACTGAGCCATATAAAAAGTGAAAATTGCATTTGTTTTTAATGCAGCTGCAAAATGAAGACGCATACGATACGAGCAGTATGTGTGGCAAGGTTGTGTGGCAGCTCCTGCACACAGTACAAAATACAAAAGCAATAAGATGAGAGAGCCCTTTTAATGAGATTCACCATTTCACAGATTTTTGGCCTAGCTTTTATCTCGACAATCAGCTTAAATTCGCACCAATCCAAGCAAAATTTTCAAATAAAACTTGGGTTTAAGAAGCAAAATTATCTTTTTGAGATGTTCTTTAAATAACAATTTAAGATACAATTTTCGAATACTGGACAATCTTCTAAATAATAACTTGAATTATATTATAGTACTTTATATTGATTGAAAAAGTTTATCGAACACCATTTTTATTTTTTGAATACAACTAATTCTTTTAAGTAGTATTGCACAATAAGATAGAAACCCTAAGTTATTTTGTTTCAATTAATGAAAGCTTCAAATAAGATTAAATTTGATTGAGTTTAAATGACGTAAGTGAAGTTCATGTGTTAATGTAGAAAAACTATACGGCAAAAAAAGCTTTGCAATGAAAATAGACGATAGCAAGTTGGGAACATCATGATTTTTATCATAATTTAATAATACAAATATGAACAATCATATTTATCTTTACGGCTTTTTCCTTGACAGATCATAGTCTATAATTATTAAATATATTCTAAAATCATCAGTAGTATCAAAGGAGATTCAACCGTCAAATAGTATCTTTGTAAGTAGTAGTTCTAAGTTTTCGTTTTTATTTCTTCTATAAAATATCCTACAATCTTCTCATCTGATTTACAGCTTAATATCATGTTGCTTTTGGTGTTGGTTCGAAATGGCTCTGTCAATCAATTGGACACCTTTGATATTTGGTAATACCGATAACATATGTAAATCACATTGCACTCACATATGCAAAACTCATTGGTATTTTGTCGGCTATCTGGTGTGCCCACATCACGTGGCAATACCAGACAGACAGTCAGACGGACAGACTGTCGGCAATCGTCAGTCGATGAACCCAGTACCATCATTATTAATTAAACACTTAATTAAAACTGCAGCCGGGCAAATCGGTTGGTTGATAGACCCTTTATGAAGTCGACGAGGGAGAGGAGAGGGCAGCTGAAGTTGTATGTAGTGCAGCGATGTAAATAAATGTGAATGGGACCGGGTTCAAGAGGTGGCGCTAAAAATGGATTAGGCGGCATTTTGTAAGCGACCAACGAAAGGAAGCAGCAACAAAAAAAAAACTAAGACATCTAATGACTACCGATTATAATGGGTTCAATAAATAAAATGTACAAATATGTAAGAGTAAAGAAATTAACACAACTTTCATTTCATTATCAACTCTATTTCGTTTGTATTGGGCACGAGATAGACGATAACGATAACTGACAATCGATAGTAGTATGAATAAATCATTGCTATTAATTAACATTAACTAATTGTATGAAATAAATTTGTTTATTTTCATTATTATGTAGAAAAAACCAATTTAAATTCATTGAACGCAATTTCCATAAAATTTCAATCCCGTGCATGTGTGCTGAGGAATATTTATATACCAAGTTCTGTTTACCGTTTACACTTATGCAATTATATAACAACAAGGGTGATTCTCCTAACCTCCCCTTAAAATGGACCCTAAGACCTAACAAGCAACAACTGTAACGAGGACCCCAAGATCCGACTAGTTAAAGCAACTTAGAGCCAGAGAACCAAACCCAAAATGTAGGAAAAAAACAGAGTTGACTACGAAATACCCTATAAACATATTAAAATGAAATTTAATGGATATATATTGTAATCCTTGTAAAAACAAAGCTCAAAATGATCAATCCAATCTAACAATCTTTGACATAAGAACATATGTTCAAACTAATGAACGGACTGTTGATATTCAAGAAAAAATATACTCAATAAAGCAAAATATATTTGTATTTCCTCTTGTATGTTACATTTGTATGTACATACATATGTACATTTGACAAAAAGTTGTCATACTCTTTTTATCCATTTGCAGAGGTATAGGAAAAAACGAGAGCACAACACACAATCAAAGGCTGTTTATCTTCTTGACTGCTAGAGTCACAGTCGTTCCTTTCCCTTTCTGGTCCATCGGACATCGAATGAGGGTCACACAAAAGGCAATGGATGGCCTTGAGTTTTGGGTGTGGGATGCGGGTTTGGGTTGGAAGCAATCAGATTTTCAAGTATTTTTCATTTGCATTTTCAGTAATAAAATATGAAGAACAAATAATAATGGTATGAGTACCATATGTAATACATATTTAGGCAATTTGTTATTGCCCTCACTGACCGCCGAAACATTTATTATTGCCAAAATCGTTTATAAAGTATTCAATAGTGCAAATATCGAAGCACTTTGCGAGAGATGGGAGACAGTGGGCGTGGCCATGCTCGTGTTTATGTCCATGTCCATGTAAATGAAAAGGAATTGTTATAAATTGTCTTGGACCTTTTTCCTCTTGTGTTTTTTTGTCTTTTGGCGTTTGCCTTTGATAGATATTCCTTATTTGCCGTTAGGGGCTAACAAAATATCTTTGAGATATTGTATCTGTTGTCATGCAGCATGCGTAGGCGATTTAGTTGATGTGCCAATGGGATTGGGGTTGCCCCGTTTAGGTTTGCTGCCTTTTAAATCGTTATGTAACTGTTATTGAAGACATCTCTGCGAACTGCCGAATTATTTATGGGCTGTTCAATTGTCAAATATCTTCTGCAAAAGTCTTTAAAAATCTCCTAATCCCGTTACCGCTCAATGTGGATAATTATAAACAAATTAGTTGGCAGCTCTGTTGCCCCTATCAAAATTATACATAAATAAATATAAAAAATATATAAGCAAAATTAAAGAGAGAAAAACATTTTGCAGAATTTGCCAAGTGAAAAGCTAACCGTGTCAGGAGGGAATTCTGGAAGGGGGCAGGGAGAGATTAGCTCAACCTGATTTTAAACCGGTTGACATGGCAACATTTGTCGAGATCTTGTGGGCGTGGTAGGGGCAGGGGTAGTGACAAGCGCCTAGAACTTTTAGCCAGACAAATGACCAGCTAGACACTTGGTAGAATCGTTCAGCCCACAGTAGCACAATCCGTAGTCCACAGTCCGGTTTAGTCCAGTTTTTGCTTTGTCCAGTGCTGACTCTCTCTCTCTCATAGTCAGTCAGTCAACTTTGGAGCGGGTCGAAAATAAATTTCAAAGCGATTTATCAAAACAAAAATCCGAATCCCAATCCCAATTCCACACAACAAAAAGCCAACATTTTCAGCCACAAAACGCAGCCGCAGCTGAATATAATTGTCGCCCAAGGAGAGAAAGAGAGATGAATAATAAAAAAGAAAGAGGGAAATGGAAAATGGGGAAATGGGCCTCAGCTACAGCATCAACTTTTAAGTCTTCAGCTCTGCTGCGTTGCCGTTGACAAACGTCCAATGCAAATTATTCATAAGCAGGGCAAACAAACATCTTGTAGCTACAAGCAGCACATAGATAGAAAGAGACACAGAGAGCTATAGAAAGAGAGAGAGAGAGAACTGTCACTGGTCTCTTTGTGTGTTGTTATATACAAATGATAAATTAATGTTAAAAGCTTGTTGCCCGCCTTCGTCCGTTTAGTGCGTCTAGCTCTTGGTCTTGCTGAATGTTGCTATACTTTTGATACCCTCACAAAGGTTATTATCTTTTGTAACGAGTTTGTGTTTTTTTATATCCTATAAACAACTATAGTCCAATATATTCTGAACAAATTTTATAGAAAACCTGACACTTATATCACACATATGGTTGTCAAACAAACGATTAGTGAAAAATCAACGTTTAGTAGGCAAACCTTTGTTGTTCTTTGAGAAATCTCGACTTATCTCACAAAAGCATTTGGTATAATTGTCTTATGCACTCTGAACAAATTTTGTTAAAAGCTGAGTACTAGCTGTCATAGGAATGATTCGGCAGAAATGGAATGCTATGCAAAGGTATCAAGTTTTCGGTGTCTCGAATATACATTTTCGTTACTGTTACTGTTGTTTTCATTGTCGTTGTTGTTGTTGTTATTGTCTTTTATACATATATCGCTCCTTTGTTGACCATTGGTCACTTGGTCTATTCACTTGGCTTGCTCTGGTTGCCTTTTGGCTGCAATTGCGTTGCCGCTCTCTGCTGTTATTACCGCTGCCTAAGTTGCCGCCTCTATTGCTGCCGCTTCTGTTGCTGCCGCTTCTGTTGCTGCCGCCTTTGCTGATAAGCCGCTTAGCTGTAGTGCAGTACAAATATTTCGGCTGTGCTGGGCCCCAAGCCGTGGGCGGCGAAGCGGCAGCCCAAGATTTAATCGAAGCTTAAAGCGTGCAACTTTTTTAAAACTCTCCATTTAATTTAAGTTAACCAATAACCAAAAAAGATCGATTATAAAACAAGTTGATTTGACATGCTACATACGATCAATTTTAGGTACTTTTAGTATATGCCACCAACTATTAAATAAATATATATTTATAAACTTTAACAAAACAATTAATTGTTTTAATTATGTACTGCTTAAATAACAATCTATTCATTTTGCATTAAACATTAAAAAAAGTTATTGATATTAAAATATCATTAAATCATTAGTAAAGCTAATTAACTAAATTTGAATATAGTAGTTTGCAACATTTGTCTACAGTTAAGAATTTAGAGCAATTTCAGTCATAGCTTATTTTTAATTTAATTATACCAATTATATATGCCAATAATGTATAGTATATAACAAAAAATCACTTAAACAACAATCTAGCTAATTGATTATACAATATGGGTTAAAGAAACAAATGAACTTAATCTTAGTATAGAACTTGTGTAACATTTGTCTACTGGAGTTATTTAAATATTATTTCAGTCATAACTTACTTTTTTATTTTTAATATACCAATATCATTTTATGGTTAGCTATCATATCATATTGGTGCTAAAGTGCAATCTGAAAATGGAAATCTTTTAAAATTTCAAACGATATTTAAGACCAACAGCTAATCGATAACTTTGTTTGCATCTGTTATCGCATGGTTTGGTTAATTTTAATGTAAGGTTCGCAACTTAACAATTCCTTCAATTGGGAGGTCTGCGCAGTTAAAGGCCAACAACTGGTAATGGGGACAAAAACAGTTGATCGAATTGCATTGTTTTCCCACACATCGATAATTGTTTTCGATTAGTTTCCTGAACCGGCAAGGTTGCCGCCTCTGCAAATTACGTAGTAGTAGCTCAAACTGTTGCCGAAGATTGTGCGGTGGCCCTGCCATTTATGTGGCCCACCTCTCAGTCTGTATATGTGTGTTTATGTTTCAGTGTGTCTGTGTGTCTGAGTCTCTGCGCCACCCCCGCCTCGGGTGGTTTCTGGTGGTGTAGTTGTTGTGCAAATAAAAAGCTTGTCACTTTGACATTTCGCCGGCAGGAGCGTTAAGTTGCAACCTGGCCTCAAACGTGCGGCAGAGTCAAGTCAAGAGGAGTGCCGCAACTCGACGGGGACGAGCAACGTGCTGCAAGCAACATGCAACATTCAACGAGCTGCTTCGTCTTCATCTTCAAGTTGGGTTCGGGGTATTGTTGTCTAAATGCTTGCCCAGGCCAATGAGCAGCTTGTAGGATTGACAGGAGAGAGGGGATTGTGGAAGCGGGGATTGGAGGAGAGGGGATTAGGGGATTCGGGGTAAGGAGCGGGTGCAGCGGTTCGTCGCGGTTGCTTTATTTACAATTTTGCATTGCAAAAATCGAATTGGCAATTGCAGTTACTATCGTTGTTGTTGTTGCCCACAAATTAAACGTTTTGGATCGTGCCAACAACAATGGTAGTACAACAGTTAACAACAACAACAACAATAGCTATAACAACAACTCTACATTGTCTGCGCCTCCAATTATTTTGCATTATTTGCAACGAAAAGTAAAAGTTTCTTTTATGACTGCGAAATATTGTCGAAGAAAATGAACTAGATAATCAACATCATGATCATGATGAAGAAGCAGCCGCTTGTGCAATGCTCAACTTGTAAATTTGTATCTCTTCATATATACATATGTATAAATGTATCTGCTGGATGCAAGCGCCCAAAAATAAAAAAAAAACAATGAAAACGCTTTCTGTAATACACTTACCAGTGCGTTTGCCTTATAAAGATACATAGATACAGCTAAAGATACACAGTAAAGTTTCGTATTTGTTGTATTCCGTTTTGGGCTGCTGGTCAAAAACATGATATTCGGCCTCTTCAGGCCTTGGATCGTGCGTTAATTAAGTCAAATAACAGAAAAGAAAACAGTAAAATAACCCAATATTAAAACGTGTATATTTTAGGTTGTTTGGCTAATACTTTTGTGCCAGATCAGTGTCTGTAATTGGACAATTGGGCCTGAGGACGCACAAAACGCGTACATAAAGTATTTAAATTGTAGGTCAATGTCTACGATATGCGATACGAATCTTAATCTAAGTGCAAAGATTGCAAATGAATACGAATTCATCGATTATAAATTTTGAATGCTCTTCAGCATGGATTCGTTGGATAATGAGAAATGAAATCTTGTTAATATTGCAGATCAAAAAGATAAATTTTCTTAACCATCGACAAGAGTCAAAGAGTGATCTTCCATAAAAAAAACCCTTATCCTTTTTTGGTTCCAATTATATCAAAAAAAAAATTGCTAACGATAGCGTAGATCATTGAACGATCACACTGACCGATTTATTTTAGCTTATCTTAATATACACTTTACAATCTCATAAATAGCAAGTCAGACAGAACTAAAGTGACATTCCATAAATTAGACGATTTTCTTTAAGTTATTTATTTATTAAGAAGCATCATAGGCTTGAGATTGCACTTTAGATATCGTGTCCATTTGCTGAACGAAATGTGATATTTAATGATAATTATTAACCAATGATCATATGTATTGACGATCAATTTTTTGTTGTAGTAAATAACAGAGATTTTGTCTGTTATAGTAAACTATTATGCGATCGGCGATAAAAGATCTTCCGATCTTCAAGTTTCACAGTTTTAAAATTATAAAAAAGTGATACAAGTTTTGCAAAATATTTCAGTATTAAGATACTTAATGTAGTATTTGCAAATTAAGAGGTAACTGCTAATCGAAAAGTGTGACGACGATCTTTAAGCATATCACAGCTTTATGAAGTGCACGTCTTTATTGGGGACTTGGCGTCTGAAAACGTATTCACATGAATTTTCTGAAAGTAAACATAAAACTCATTGCATTTTGTAACCATTAATCGATGGCTATGAAATTTTCACTCACACAAAAGATGTGAACAAAGCCCAAAGACGAGTAAATAAGTCAACTGAATGAAACTTCATAAAGAACAAGTCAGTGAGTGACTGAAAGAAAGGGACGGAGCGAAAGAGAGAGGGAGTGAGAGGAGCGGTTTTGTGCACCGCAAGGGTGCAGTAGCTGTGCCACCGCCGCCCACGTGAGCTATTCGACGGGTGGACAGAGGAGCTAGGGGCACAAGGGGGGAGTATTCGCATGGAATCGCAGTTTCAAAGAAGAAACAAACGAAGCACAGCGCAAAGAAGTGAACAAAAAGCGTCAACCGTTTTGCTTCATTGCACAAAAGGCCGCCCAGACAGAGCCTCGGTCTTCCAGTGAAGTAACCTCCATTTCCCGCCCTTTCCCTTTCTCTTTCCCTTTCCCACCTCTTTCAGTCCCTCCTCCTCCTTCTCTTCTCTTGTCATATGCATACGGCAAAATCATAAACAAAACCCCGCAGCAACCACGACGAGGAGCGTCGACGCTGGCGCTGACGTTGACGACGGCGTTGGCGTTGTCAATATAATCTGCTTCTTTCTTCTCCAGTTATTTTATACCCTCGCCAGAGGGCTTATTATAATTTCATCATGAAATGTGTAAAATATATATAAACTTGATCAGGTCGAGGCCAGCTTTGATGATATACCCGATAAGTCGTCTAATCGCCAGTTTCAAATTCTTCACTGTTGAAAATATCTTGATCAAAATATTTCGGTAAAAACTGGAACGGATCACTTGATGAAATAGAAACGATCGGCCGAAAGTTAATATGAACATTTTATTGTTTTGTTAACCAAACTGACGGATTGTGTATTTGGAATGATCATATTAGGGATGAGTATCGATATTATATTCTTTTAATTTGATGTTTGCAGGAGGCACTGAACAAAATATTTATTCAAGTTGCACAATGGAAATTTAGATAAGCCATTTAAATTATGTATAAACCATATTCTATACTAGTGTTTTTAAAAAATCGAGCCAAAAACTAGATACTGGCTTTTGAATACGAAATATATTTTTATGCAAACATGAGTTTTATCGATGAAACGAGTTATTTTACATCATTGGTCCATAAGAGGTTTGCTCTTTTTTATGATCGATTAGGAAAAAACAAAAACATTATATTTTAGAGAAAAAATATCAAGAAAAAATCGAATTAAAATTATTTGTTCCTGATTTTATTTCTTATTTTATATTCCATTTCAGCTTAATTTATTCAACGTTGACTAAAAGCATATATGTATATATATATACAGCTGTCATAGCAACGATCAGTCGAAATTTTAATACTGCTCTCTGCAAGAGTATCAAGTTTTTGGCGTGCGGTTTTTTTTTGGCGAATCACAGTGGGAAAAGATGGCACTAGGTGTTGTAGGAGCCACAGTGGCCACTCCTATTGTGCGCCGACTGCATTTTTCAGGCGTTGACAAATTTTGGAGCCCAAAACAAAACACAAAATAAGCGACGGGGCGAAAGTATGCGCAATAATCGAAAAATGTTGGCAGCGATGAATTGAACGGGGAGTTATCGCATGAGGGGTAGAGAGTAGAAGAGAGGGGAGGAAATGGGGAGTGGTGTGGTGCAGTTAGGCGGCATCGCATTGCTGGAAGCTGTTGTCTCGTTCTCCAGAGCTGCACTTTGGTCTCTTCGCCCCCGCCACAAAGTGTGGCATGAAATTGAAAGCAACATCGAAACGAGGCGCAAAGTAAAAAAAAAATTGAAATATTTTGAATATTTTCACGTGCATTTGCATAAACGGGTGGGTGGCTGTGATGGCGGGGAGTGGACGAGTTACGACAGAGACGTGTCGCATTGACAGGCATGAAGCTGCTGCACTTGAAGCGACTGCAGCACCAGCAACAACTCGAGCAGCAGCAACAACAAAAACGCGTCGCAAAAAGCTTTTTGGCAATTTGCCTTCAAAACGGTTTTTCCCCCCTTTCTTTCTCTCTCTCTCTCTCTCTCTCTCTCACCATTCTAATGCCTCTATTTTTTTGTGTTGCTCTTTTCCGCTTTTTTTTTTATTTTGTCCAGGGGCGTGGCTAGCATTGAGATAAGTGCTTGGCTAGATGGAAGTATTGCAGAGCAGCTTTAACGTTTAGCCAGAAGGCACAAAAGCATTTTAAGGGATTGACAGACGACATCACAAAATGATCAACACAATGTTTCCGTTACCGAATATCCAAGAGAGTCCTTGATGGATGCACTCAATGCTTCAGTCAATCAATAAGCCAACAACTTCAAGAACAAGGCCACAAACTAATTATATAGCAACTATATTTGAATATAAAAATTCGAAACAGAAAAAGTTTTTTTATCTTTTTCCAGTAGAGAATTTTTAAAAGAGTGTCTACGAAGAGAAATGGAAAACTTATTAATACATATTACCATTTGCAAAATATTTAAAAAATAGACATGTATAAGTTCAAACCAAATTTTATTTCAACTTTACAGTCATAATTTTTTTAAGGAAAATGGTTAAGCGACAAAATATAAACTAAGGTCTGTAAATAAAAGTAATTAGATGAGATGGGGACTTAAAGAAACTTGATTGCATAAACATTTAAACCGTTTTATATATATCGACACGGAATATATTTTTACCAAAAATTAAATAATACTTATTGTGTAATATCAACTAGTTAACTTACTTAAGGATATAATTGATAAAAAAAAAAAAAATATATATAAGCCCAAATAAAATTCTGATGCTTCTGAAAAAAGAGCAGAAAATAATGCAGCATTAACTGAAGGACTTGAAACTCTATCTTTTGCAAAACACAATTAGCTTAAGTACTTTAAGGCCAAACTTCCCTGAAACATCTACCATATTTAACTGGGGATTAGATCGCTTCCGAAGCCAGTTTCATTTGCAGTTAATCCATTTAGCTGACATGAACAGCATCTCGAAGCAATTCAGCAAAAATAAATGCTGTTGCAGAACATTGTTTCAGTCAGGTCTTAGTGCTCTGACATGCAACCACAAAACCTATGCAACACACAGCGGACCAGACGTAAAGAAACAAACAAATATAGACAGAGACAGAGACAGGGAGAGAGAAAAAGATAGAGAGAGAGGGGGAGACATCAGTAGCATCACGACAGGAACCAAACAGGAAAAGAAACCGCCGACAACAACAGAGAAGCAGCAGCAACAACAAGAACAACAAAAATTGAGAGTTGAAATCCTCCCGTCAAACGGCAATGCGCAACCACAACAACAGCAAACATGCAACACTCGTTGGGTACCTGTTCTACATATATATATATATATATATATATATGTGTGTAAAAATAAGTATATATTTGTATATGTATGTATCTGTGTGTGAGGAACGAGCCCGCCAGTCGGCCACTCATGCGCAGGCAGAACGAACCGCAACCAAGATGCGAAGAGGAGTAGAGAAGGGGCAGAAGGCAGGTGAAGGGGAGTGGCAAGTGATGTTGCAGGGACTGGGACTGTAGTCGAGACTGCAAAACGGGTCTGTTCTACCAAAGCTGTTCTTGCTGCAAAGAACATGTGGCTGCAACAACCATAGAGTGAATGAGAGACAGAGAGAGGCAGTGGAAAAGAGAGAAAGACTTATGCTGTTAATACTCTTCTTTAATACCCTTGCAGAGGGCATTGCATTTTTGTCACGAAATGTATAGCGCATTTCAACAAGTGTGGTATTTATATTGAATATTTATTTAAATCCACTTAACCTTCTTTTCAATAGATTTTTACTTAAATACTAAATATAATGCTATATAGTTATTTTCTTAAATATCCGTAATATCTATAATTCCATAACTCTTTGGTTATGGTTATGAAATTCGGTCAACTCTCTTAAATAACTTCCAAAGGCAAGATAAATTAGAACAAATAGTTTAAAATGGAATACTAAATATAATGCTATATAGTTATTTTCTTAAATATCCGTAATATCTATAATTCCATAACTCTTTGGTTATGGTTATGAAATTCGGTCAACTCTCTTAAATAACTTCCAAAGGCAAGATAAATTAGAACAAATAGTTTAAAATGGAATGCAGGGTATCAAGTCTTCAGTGTGCCAAAGTTAACCTTTCTTTCTAGTTTCTCTAGAATTTTGTTATTTTTTCCCATTATTTTCTTCGTTATTTGGTGCAGCATCAAGAATTTCTTGGTTGACCCTGAAAAATATCAGAAAAAGAAGATTTTTCAGCATTTCGCTGCGATTGTTATGGAAAATTTAATTTGAACCGAGCAAAGCTCTTGAATCAACATTATTATTTCAACCGCTAACTGTTGAAGCTTTCTTTGCCCCTCCCTCTCTCTCTCTCACTCTTTCTCTCGCACTCTGTTTTCTCTATATCTCTTGCATGCTGTTATACTCTCCTTGTGGCTTTGGTTGCATGTGCTACATGCAACATGGCCCGGCAGCTATACAACAGCAACAACAAGGCTGAATTAATTCAAGAGTGCTCCTCATTAACATCACACACACATATGTAGACACACACACACACATTCACCAAGGCGCACTAACTATGATAATGATGATGTTGATGATGATGAAGCCTCAGGCTGCACATAACTCGTTCAACATCACATGACGACGGTGTTGTTGTTGCGTTTGTCTTTGGGCCAAAACATGCGTCGTCTGCTATCTTGTTGCTGCTGCTCTTGTTGTTGTTGCTGTTGTTGATGCACGTTGTATGCTTGCTGGTTGAATACCGCTCCCGCTCCCGTTCCCGTTGACGCCGCCACCCGCCTCGCAACTTCGCCTACCCCCGAATTGGATTTGTTTCTTCTTTATTTTCTGTTTAGCTGCTGCTGCAGGAATTTGTTTAAGGCATACACAACATCGGCAACAACAACAACAACAGCAACAACAACTAGCTAACAACTAGAAACCGGTTGTCTTTGCATATTTTTTTGTCTCTTTTTTTTTCTTTTCTTTTTTTTGGTTTCTTGGTTGCTTCTTCAACTGCTTTTGGCTGGGAGCAGCTGCTTGTTGCAGGGTTTGTTGCCGGTTTGCGATCCATCCATCATATTCACTTTTCCTAGGCGCCCCAACTTGTCATGCGCCCAGAATCTTGGGCCAGTTAACAGCTGCTGCCAGCATTCGCAACGTTTTGGTCAAAATCATCACAAGTGGCAATCACTTGTTGCGCCTCGTCTAACTGGCAAATCTGTGCACTATGAAAGCGCCAGAGTTCATTTAGTTTAAATACTCCCCAAATTCTTAAGGATAATGGATGCTCCAAAATTTGGAAGGAGGCCTAAACAAAGTGGAATTTGCAACAACAAGAGAGTATTCAATTTGTAAAGCTGATATAAAACCGTTCTGTTCCACAAATATCTAAAGATTTTAATGTCAATTGCTTTAAAAAAAACTGAACCAAATGTCGCTTACCCTTAAATATCGTATATTTAAATTTATTGAGTCCCAATTTTAAATTTTGGCAAAGTAATTGATTATTTGTATATTTCATACAATAAATAAATTTATATAAATTATATTTTTTGCCTAAATATTCTATCTATGTAGTCACAATATTAAACTGCCATAAATAAATTTCAAATTTCAACGAAATTATTAATTCATGTAATTTAAATAAATTTGTTTAAAATATTTTGTATGTCCAAATATTCAATTTAAATCTGTCGACAAATATTTTAACATTTAAAATCCTGAACTACATATTTTTAAATAAACTAAATATTCAAATAAAAAAAAGGTTTATAAATGTTTAAAAAATGGTATTAACATGTGTGATATACCCATTCTATTTTCCTAGATCAACTCTGCTAGAGCTAAATACATTCTTCAGTTGCCGCAACTTTGGAATCGCTCAATTCACATAACGAAAGATAATTTTCTTTTGTTTTGTGAAGCCAAATGAAATGTTTTGAAGGTTTTCAAATGAATTTCAATAAATTTAACTGCACACGACGAGCCCCAAATTAAGAACCAACAAAAAAAATAATTACACAAGCACACAAGCGCACTTTAAAGCCGCATTTTATATGCACTCCAAATGTTAACAACAACAGCAACAACAACAACAACTGGCAAGTAGAACAAACGCCAAAGAACAACACAAGAAAAGTCAAATGCAAGAGCAAACAAAGCAAAAACAATTCCATCAACAACAAGCAACAACAACAACAATTGCAGTCACACATGTGCCACCAAATTGTTCGCACCTCCAACCACAGCGAGAGAGCTGCACCATCTACCGCCCCTCCCCCTCACCGACCACTTCTCCACTCCCCCATTCTCTAGCCGTTTGGCTGCCACGCCCACTCGAGACGCACACGTGCAGACGCCGCATTATTATTATTTTAATTACACAAATAAAAAAAAAACGCGTCGCACTTGCAACTCGCAACTTGGACTGCGACAAATGTGCGACACAAACACACACATACCCATATTGGGCAACTCTGCAAAGGGTTGCCCTTTAGAACAGGAAAGGGGAGAAGCAACAGACACACAACATAACGACAACAACCAGTTGAAAACGCATCGAAAGAGTTGGAGACATGTGTGTGTGTGTGTTTGGGGGGGGGAGGACAACTTTTGCAAAATGCTGCCAAGAGGCAGTTCGAAGGATGCACTCAAAACTTGTTACTACCAACCCCCACCTACCACCCTTCCCCACCAGACAGCCCTTTTCATGAGCACTGTTGCATTCTCGATACATTATCGATAGCTGTTAATGTACTTGAATTGTGGTTAAATTATTTCAAGTTTTATTTAAATTCAATTTCGTTTTTATACTCTTTAAAGAATTAAAATCGATTGCACGTCTATCGGTTTTTTTGTATACATCTTTGTGATTTGCTCAAGTTTAAATTAAAACAGTTTTTTTTTAATATTTAAACTTTTCATTTATTTTGCATACATTAAATAGTCTAATTCGCGATATCAGTATCTTTATTATGGATTCGATTCAGAATTTACAATTTTTTCAAACCTATTTTTCTACTAATACTTATTTACTTAAATTCTCTGCATAAAATTATGTGCCGATAAAAAGTATAACGATCTCAGAATGTTCTGCTTTTGGAAGGCAAAGAAAATTTTTAACTTTTTTTTTAAATTTATTTTCTTTGAATAACGCAACAATTTAATAAAAAATAATTTACAACTTTTTGTTTATAACTCTTTTCATAAATAAAACTCTGTTGTATAGCAGTATGTATTTTGAAAATTTCGATAGTCAGTTTATTTTTAGATAGGAGGTATCTTTGCCTGGTTTACTCATTGCAATGGAAGAGAATGGATAGAAAATCGCAAATTCTATATATAAAAGCGCCCCGCAGCTCTGCATTCTGCATCCACTTCTCACATCGTGCCACACGAAACCCCATGCATTCATTTCAACGGTTTTTCATTATTTCTTGGTTTTGTTCTTTTTTTTTTGGTTATTTCTAGTGTTTCATCGAATGCGTTTCGTGAGCTTCGCGAGAGAAGCGCGAGCAAAAAGACCAAAAGACCCCAAGAAGCCAGCAGCTAAATTTAAAATTATTCGAGCCAAAAACTTAAGGAAAAACCATGCAATGGCAGACAATTGAAAATGCACTAAGAAAATGAAACAAACTAAAATGATAATAGGCACATTTTACAATAAATCAGCTAACGAAAATGTCTTTTTTTTGGGCTTTTCATTCGGTCATGCGGTTGCCAAATTGTTTCTTCTCGGTTCGTTTTTTTTTTTTTTTGGGTCTGGGAATTAGAACTGCGCGTGAAGCTCACACGATTAGAGACAAAAGAGTGGAGAAGGCTGATCAACCAAGCTGGAACGGGAACTCAGTGGAAATAAATTTAATATCTTAGTTAAATATACATATGTACATACATATGTTTATTGAACTGTTCCCATTCATAAATCATGTTATCTATAAACACGCCGTATCTATGCGTTCTTGCTATAAGTCAATAAAACATAAACTGTTGATTGACTTCAAGTGTGATAACGAATGGATCAAACAAATGCTTTCAATATCGAAAGTAATTTCTTGAATGATCCCTGGAATGCTTTTAAATGAAGTTCAGTTTCAGTTTTCAGAAAGTTGAAAGATTCATTAATAAGCATTAACAAACAAAGAGTCGATGAGGTCTCGTTACTGTTTCCGGGTCTCAAAATTGAGGCGCCTTCAATTACACACAGAAAATTTTGCGAAATTGTAGTCAAAAAAATTGAATATCATTTACAAATATGAATATGATTCGATTACAATTCGTTAGTCGAAATGCAGCAAATTAAATAAAAATCACGAACTTTTGTAAAGAGCGCATGTAAGGGAGCTAATGTGTGTGTGATGTGGATTGAATATCAAGAAGAGAAATAAAGCAAATGAATACTCATTATATCGACAGCTGTTGCTGCTGTTACCAAACTATCGAGTCAGAGACAAATACATGTATGTATAAACAAATCCAATAACTTGGCTAACTATAAAGACATTAATCAGTTAGACGAAAAGACGCTCAAAAAGACATCAATAAGTACATATATACACAGTATGTTCACAAATTCTTTTGACAAAATATAAAATTCAAATATATTATTTACAAGAAAAGTAAATTAATTTTCTGGGCGCTTTATTTATTTTTTTTTTCTTGAATTAAACTATTTATTGAAATGCGAATTTGTTAGTCTGGCAAAACAGTTACTTGACTAACTGTATATTAATTTAATTTTTTTTTTGCCAGCTTTTTAATTAGTCAACAGGGCGCGAGGGAGTGAACGACGTTATTAATGATGTTGTTGTGTTTGCTGTTGATAATTACACTGTTGTTGTTGGGCTTGGGTTTGGATTGACTGATTTTGCAATGCACAATTTTCACTTTCTTTTTGCAAATCAAATTCAAACTGCTGAAAACGAAACAATATATCAATGGAACACATATACATATACATATACATACATATGTCTTTAAGTCCCCCTTCTAATCCGACGACTTGTGAAACTATATCATACAATCTTTGGTTTGTGGTAAGCATTACTTGCCATCTTTTATTATCAACTTTTGGACATGCCCAATTCAAACTCATAACGAGCAATTAAGCGGATGACTTGGCAAACGAGTTATTCGTGAATAATGCGCACGCAGACCGACAAATTATGAACATTATCGTAGAACATCGCCAATGCTGATTGTCGATAACCTTGAGGTCGTAAACCAAATGAAATTGAAACATATGTCCAATCAATTTGATTAGCATTCGTATCGATAAGTACTCGATAATCAATGTTATAGCTAATAACAAGGCAAATGTATTAGCTGTGAATCATGGGCTAAAAGATCGATAGATCGATAGATTATCGACATTGAATCAGTCTATCAACTCTTTAATTTGACATTATTTTATCGAAATTTTATGTACAAAAACTAGATAAACTTAAAGTATTATCGAACATTTTAAACAATATTGAATATTCAGATCAATGCTGTTATCGATAATCACTTGATATCATGCTTATGCTCTTAATCTTCACATTAGGAAAAAATAATGCTATTTATATTTTTCAAAATTGGGTAGTTTTGTGTGACGTCTTATTTGATTCGAATATTAAAACATTTCCATTATAAAGAGCGAAAGTAAAAAGTTCTAATCACAATATTGATAACGTGACCCGTAAAAGACAAGCAAAGCAAAAGGGAAACAAAACAGAACAGAAGAACAATAACAAACACAAATGCGGCTAAAGCAAAGAAAACAACTTTGTTAGCAATTATTTGTATTTCGATTATGGAATGTCCACTCTGACGCCGGCGCTTACCCACTTCCCTCCCTCAACCCGCCATCAACTCCCCCTCAACTTTCCGCTTTCTGAAGATATCAGCATTTTAGCCAAGAATTAAATGCACATAAGTATTTATTGGCATTTATTGTTAACAATGCTCGACATTTGTATCATAAAAGTGCTACACAAAAAGCTATTGCAATTTTTGACTGCTCTCTCTGTCTCTCTATCGCTCTGTCTCTCTCTCTCTGTGTCAGCTGTTCTTGTCTTTGCTCTCTTTATATCTACATTAATCCAATTTACTGTTGACTGCTGCTCAGCTCCCTTTCCCTTTTTCAAGGGTGCTAATTTAATTAGCGTTTACGCCGGCAAATTTCTCGTATTTTCGCAGCACTCTCTGTAAACTCATTGAGACCATCATCTTCTCTTCCAGCTTCCCCTCAACCAGCTGTTACCCCCTAAAGAGCATATGAATATACATATGTATTGTTTAGCTTTTCGGTGATCCAATATTTTTTTTCCGTATGAAATTAACGCAAAGTCGTTAAGTGTTACATTCCATCAGCAGCAAATATAACAACAACTCGTAAATGGACCTAACCCCCTAAATCATAATATAAAGCAAAAGCAAATTTAACTTAAACGAAACCAAACCACAGCAAAAAGTCAGGCAACAAAAGCAAATTTTGACGTGCCGAATCTGAACTACACTCTCTATATAAAACAAATTATTACGTTTATTATATATATTCAATTTTATTTAATTTTTACAAAATGTACACTAAATATATTTTATAATATATAAAATCTCTAGAGATTTGGATGAATATTAATTTTCTAATTTCTCCTTATTTTGAGAAAATATGTTTTGATCAATTGAAGGAATAAACAGATAATGTGTTTGTAAATTTGGATCAGACGTTTTATTATTTTTGTTAAGTTTACCCTATTTGAAGCATTCTGTCCACAGGGTATAGCAAAAAGAAGAGGTAACGAAGTGTGTAACGAGTGCAATGCCAACACAACAAATCTATGAACATTTCTATGAGCTATGGTCATTTCCATGGGTCTTCTTCCATATTGCACTGTTTGTTCAGCTATTTAGCTCATTATGTCAGCGGTTTTTATGGCGCCGGTCAGTCAGACACCTGTCAATATGCTTTGACCATAAACATGTTGACCGATATTTACATTGATTTACAATTTTGAATGAGGTGAGGCCAGTAGCATACTGGGCTACACTTTTTGTTCTCTTTCTGTTGCACTTTTTTTTGCGCTCTGTAGAAGCAAAAGATTTATCTAGGAAAAACAGTTTTGCTTTCTAAAAATTACAACAGCAAATAAGCGTACTTATGTATGGGCTTTGGACATGTGGAATACGCGTCAAATCACTTTCTTAATTATCCCCATTCAAGGTCCAATCCTCTCACAATATCTAAATTATATTCAATTTGATCTTAGTTTTTTTTTTCATCGCACTATTCCCACTTAACATACTCTCATCACTGTTCCCATTGAAAATGTTCCCAAATGCCGTCGCAGGCTTCGATAGCCTAACAGAAACATTGTAAACACATACATATTTACATATTAATGTTAAGATGTACATACATCTGTACACACATAAGTACAATCTTAGGTATTCAATATTTTTTTGTTCCGTTCTCTCCCACTGATCTGTTTACACGCTAAAAGGAATCTCGGACAAATCATAAAACTTTCTGAAATTGCATTTGTGTTCGGCGTATTTATTTTCATTCAACAGAATTACCAACGTTATTTCCTTTTCCTATTCTATCCCAATTTACTGTTTGCCCAGATATCGATCGGTTTCCTGCTGCCCACACACAAAACTAACGGAGAGTTACAGCAAGACAACAAACATTTGCACTAACCTTTTAGCGTTGTCTGTTTGCTTTTGCTGCTTCTTTTTCTCCTTCTCCTTCTCCTTCCACACTTCCACTTTTTCCAATTCTTGCACAGCGATCGCTCTGCTCCTGTTGCGCTTGCTCTGCTGCCGTCTAACAGCAGCAGCAATAGCAACAACAACAATAACACAATCGGCTGAGCAGCTGCCGCGGGATGCTTTGTCGCTGAGGATAGATGTTAACGTTGGCGTAGCTGCTGTGTGCGTAGCCGCAGCGAAAAATTTGTTGTTTCTTTGGCTGCTGTTGTTTTTCTTGTTGTTGTTGATGTTGTATTGAATCCGGTTTTAAATTTCTTTCAACTTGGTATTTATTTTTTTTTCTTATTTTGCTTGTATATCAAAAATTTTGTTATTGCTTTGCGCTGCTTTGCCTTTGGGTTTTCCTTTACACACTATTTTACATACATTGAAAAACATACATACTCGCATATGTAAGTTTTGGGTGTAAATGTGTATGTGCGTGTGTAATGTGTAGCACTTCACGTGTAGCAAAAAAAACAGCAACAATTGCACTTAAATTATTTTTTATTCACCGTTTTGATTGCCAAAAAAAAATTAACAATGAGATAAAAACTATTAAAAAAAAGATTATGTTGCTTTTTGTCCTGGTGGCTGTTGGTCGGACGACAAATATTGTTTTTATAATGCTTTTAATGAATGCACATTCACCAGCAATCTACAGCAACAATGATTATTTACATGCACACCAAGATTGAAATCACGCGCGCAAAAGTAACCAAGTTAATATTTACGCAAACTGCGAAACATTTACAATAATCCTAAATACGGCAGCGACGGACGTAAACACGCGCGTTCGATTCGAATGCCGGCAAAAGACTAACGTCGGGGCTTAACAGACACTCGCTACGTTAACGACGCGCTGTTAAGTTAACAGACGCACTTAACAGCTCTGTTGTCGCAACATGTTGCTGGCAGCGTTTGTACAGTGGACTTTAAGTGCAAATGAACTGATGATTTGTGTGAGCATAACAGTGGACAAGGTTGCAAAGCGTTTGGAACGGAGCAGTTTATTCAAATTGTAATTACAAAAGGTGGAAAATACTAGACCTATAAAGTTAAAATTGCTATGTATTAGGCAACAATAATATTTTTTTAACAACTAACTTTCTAAGATATTGTTCTTATTGTCATTTTCGGTTAGATAATGTGTAAAATTTGGCGTAATGTACCACTGTGTGGTACTTAAACCATTGTATCACGCATGCGCGCATGTCGACGCTTCTCGTCGAACATAAAACATGTTTGACCTGTAAAGTAACAGGTGTCTACAGCCATGGTGGTTTCATTGGCTTAACATAGCTATGTAAGCATGTTGTGTGCACTGCATACTTGTATAAGTATAAATAGTATGCGTATGTTTGTATGCATGTGTGTGTGCTTGTAAGGTAAATAGATATTACAACTTAATACATTTAGTACTTCATGCTAAATTAAATATTGTGCGTAGCCTAATGAATTTTGGGTAAACTTTGGAGCTGAACTATATTAATCATTATTGCAGTACAACGTGCCGCAGGTGCGCCGGCGCTCGACTCGCTGAGGTGCAAGCAAGAAGGCATTATGTTGAGATGTCTAGTGCAGTGTTGTCAGTATTTCAAGAGCTAAGCTAGCCAATTTAGTTTTTAAAAAAGAAGCTAGAAATATCATATTAGATATATGTGTAAAGATATACAGGCGAGCTTCCCTAACTCGAATCTCCATTATCCAAAGAAAGAGCTAGAATTATGGAGACCTCGAGTTTTTAAATTCTTTTTTTTTTAAGTTTAGTAAACGCTATTGCCACTCGATTTAGTTCGGGTTAGGGAAAATTCGTGTCATTAAAGGTCAGATATGGAAGTTCGACTGTAATAGGAAATGGTTCATTTTAGAGTTCTTCTTTTATCTTTTGATATAAATTTATTGAAGGATTTAACATTAATCTAAAACAGATTATAATTAAGAGTTCTAATTTACTTTCATGAAAAAAATGTAAAATAAAATAGTACATATCAAAGATTATTTTTATTTAGGTGTGGTGTTTTAAGACTTATAGCCAGGTTATAGCTATAAAATAGCTAAAATGCCAACACTGATATTATGCTTGAATGTTTGTGTGCGTGTGTATTATTGACGAGCTCGGGGCGCGTTGTGCGGTGCGAAGTGCGTTTACCCAGCATTTTTTAATGAGTCGATGTCGTTTAACAAATTTTGTTTTGCACTTGACTTTGAGCATTTGAATAGCCATAGGCTGGTGGGACGGGGAAGCGAGCAGCGGGTGTTGCCTTAAAATTGTGTAATTAATAGTTGAAGTCGCTGTTGTTGTTGTGGTTGTTGTTGTTATTGTTGTTGCTGGTAGTGCTGTCTAATGCATTTAAATATGCCGGACAACGCAACTGCTGTTATTGCCATTGTTGTTGTCGTTGTTGTTGTTGCTACTCTATACTATTTGCTGACCTTGAGGACGGCCCAATGTCCAATGTCAAGCACAGGCGGACGAATTTTAATTTGATTTTGTCTGTTTTATTTATTTACTTTAGTTATTTGACTTGCGCTTCAGTTGTGTTTCGTTTCCTCTATAATTTTTATTTATTATATTTTTATCAACCTAAATTGAACTTGAAGTTTAGTTTCGGCCGAAAGTTGGTCAATTCGCCAGACTGGACATTTATTTGACATGCAGCAACATGTCTGTGGGCCCAGCATAGGCGCAGGAGGCAACGCAGCAGTTTAAGTGCAAATCGTTGTCAAATTCAACAATCAATCAACACTCATCAATCAAAGCATTAGGTACAGTTAACGAAAGCTTTCCCCAAATACATTTTGGCACATTTTAACCACCCCACCACACGCCACTCAATTGCATGTTGTCTATGAACAGAAACACACGCAAACATAGAGTTCGTCGTGTAATTGTTTTGACCAAATTAAAAGTTCATACCAATTTTTTTTTTTTTCATTTGACAAAATATTGTGCCGTATTTAAGTTCTATGCTTATTTTGAAGACAACAAAATTAAAAATATTTCTTATAGTAAATACATTTCTTACGTTTTAAAGAATTTAGCTTGAGATAATAGTATTATTATTTGCAACTGATTCAAAATCAGTATAGTATGGAAACGTAAAATAAGAAAACACAATTTAAAAACAAAGTAAGTGTGTGTTTTGTTTCAAGAAATATAATACATAAACATGTGCATTTTTTTCGATGTAAAAATAATTTTTTGACGTACTGTCTGTCATATCATTAACGTGAAATGCATTTGGATGCAGTCTAGAAAGTCATCCCTCCCACTCTTCGCACATGAAAGAGATAGAGAGAGAGAGAGAAAGCGACAAACGCAGAGACAGACAAATATTACTGCGTTTGCTCGCTCTCTC
This sequence comes from Drosophila rellima, assembly GCA_035043635.1. Classification (NCBI taxonomy): domain Eukaryota; kingdom Metazoa; phylum Arthropoda; class Insecta; order Diptera; family Drosophilidae; genus Drosophila; species Drosophila rellima. The sequence goes on along the minus strand of JAWNMV010000134.1, from coordinate 1,308,002 downwards.
TCTCTCTCTCACTGCTCTCTTTTATCTTGTGCTTGTGCCGCCGCTTCGGCTGAACGCTTGTGGAACGGCAAAAGTTTCAATAAAAACTCAACTTCAAGAACGACGTCGCGACGTTGGGACGCTGGGACACAGTGCGTCATGCTACGCTTACCAGAGTTATTAAAAGCGGCAACAACAACAAACAACAAGTCAACAAGCCAAAGAAGCGTTGAAGAGTAAGCACAACAACAACACGAAGAAGAAAACGAAGACACAGAAGAAGAAGAATCTTTGAGCCAGCAACAAAACTCATCAGCAAATCACGTTAATCAGTCAGAGCGCCAAGTTCTTATGCCTCCAAGCACTGTGTGGTGCACGAGTGGGGGGGGGGGGGGGGTAGGTGTGAGAGAGTGAGAGAAAGGAGTTGGGGTTAGCTAGGTCGGTTATAGTTAAAGATTTTGGGGCCAAATGCACTGTAATAAAGTGCAGCCAGGCGAGGCAATGCCAAAAATCCACAAGGACAGAGAGAAAGAGTGTGTGCTAGAGACGCGATCACAGAAACCAAGTCAGTAGAGACTGAAAGCAAGAGAGAGAGAGAGAAAGAGAGAGAGAGAGAGAGACGGAGAAGCTTTCGCAAAGATCTGCTAAAATTAGCTTTGACTTTGGCTCGCACCTCAAAGATGTGTTGAGCTTTTGCTTTGCTTTTGCTTTCGTTGCCAGCAGCGTATGGAAATGAAATAAAGCAGCGAAAAAGGTAGCAAGAGAAACAGCAAGAAACAAATATGTTAACTACAAAAACATGGTGTAAACCATCTACTGATGGTATTTATATTTAATGTCTAATTACCTTAAAGTCGTGGTGTGAAAATACATACATTAAAAAATCGACAACTCGACTTTTGCGGAAGTGATTTTCATGGAAATCTTACAACTCACTGACGATTGATCAACGTACTTCAAAATCGCATTCTGACGAAAAAAAAAACGAAATTAAGAGTTTAAAATTGGTCTGATTTTTAATCTAGCAACTGGACAAGTAATAATTAGGTAAATTATTGACTTTCGAAAACTACATTAAATTGTACAAAATGTGATTTAGGCTTTCTCACTATATAGTTTATACTACGCCTAACGAATTTAAAGAAGGTATATCTTAGTCGAGCATAGCCAAATAGTAAAAAAAGCTTTAACCGCGATTTAATTATGAGATTAAAAGTAAAATTCAAGTTTTTGTTGCACATACATTTGTAGTTGGAATTTTTTACATGTCGAAAGCAACTCAATGATTTTAAATATTGAGAATGAGTGTTGAACTCAACAATAAAAAAAAATTTTAAAATATTGTGAAACATTTGAATATCTTACAGGGTATTGGCAAGTCGAATATCTTTGAGTAGAACCAACTTAATTGTTCATAAAGCTTTAATTGCTAAGTTGATGGCCAATCGATAAGTATTCTAAAGATTTTTGAAGAGGGAGAAAAACAATGTGGACAAAACTGTATGTTGGCGATTGGCCAGAGGGCATGTCCTGGCAACTGAATGAATCGATGGGCCCCAGCCGGCCTTGGCAAATTTTACCTTTATGAGCCAGTGTGCACATGCAGCCTCCTGGATAAATGTTTCATCCTTCCATTTCCACATTTCGCGTTGACAGCTATAATTACTTTAATGATGATTTCAGCTCCAGCTGACTGATGGGATAGAGGTAGGGGATGGCAGAGGCAGGGAATGGAACTGGAACTGAGACGTACTGTGTGCAAAGCTGGAGACATCGTTGGGGTTGGCTTTTGTTTGTGCGCGTTTAAAATGCAATTATATATGCATTTAATAATACTCATTGCATACTTTGGAGAGCCGCCTCACTTATCGAGCAACTGCAGCAGCAGCAACGATGGCAAACGGCAAGCGACAACAGAACCCGCTGAAGCCGCTACTGAAGATTAATTAAATTGAAATGCGATGGCAAATCGAATTTAAGCGGCACACGCGGCGTATGCGCAATATTCCATTAAGCATGACATATCAAGGCAATGACCTTATGGAACTGTGTGTGCGTGTGTCTGCAACATACATATATGAAATTCAGCAAATTAATCCGTTAATCAAAGTATTCAGCAATTATTTGAAGACTTAAATAAATAAACACATTATACGGTAATAAACACATTTCTTTACTTTGTATAATAATATAATTTTCTTTTATTCAAAAATATTCATAAGCAAAATCATTTATAAATTTAGAGCATTAAGGCAGCAATAAGTTTTAGAATGCAGATCGGAATCGATTCAGCATTTATTTCAGGCAGTAACGGCAATTTCTATACATATAATGGAAATAGCATCACTTAGTAATCATTTTGAATTGGATCCGAAAAAAATGGACATTCGTAAATGAAATGAGAGAGTCCGAGAGCGAGGGCGAAAGTGAGAAATCGAAGCAGTCTCCCGTCTTATAAAAACTACAGAAGCCTATCAAGGAATTATATTCATTCATTTAATATTAGTTAATATTAATAAGCAATTAATGTAGTTATTGAATGCTCTGCATATATTTAAAATAAACTGTACTCTTATTATTTATTTAATTATATAATTGTATTATAAAATTCGACACAGGATAAATTTTCGACGAGCATTTTCTACACATTTTGCCTAAACATAATTTGTTATAGAATTGATTACAATTAAGTTTTGCAAACACAAAATAATGATGTAATTGTCTAGATAGTTGCGGTTAATTCTGGCTGGAGAGACTGTAGGCTCATGAGGGAGCTGTGGGGCCAATTGAGATGTATGCCACGCCCACCATTATGCCTACAATTATTCAATTAAAAAGTGCATGCCGCGCAATTAATATAATTTCGAAGCAACGAAAGCGAAGCTAAAAGTTTTCCAGTCTGTTGGCTCCCCATATATGTATATAAGTATGTGTGTGTGTGTGTGTGTGTGTGTGAAGCAAGGGTTGCCAGATAGATAGACTTTGGGTGCGGGCGTAGGCGTGGCAATAGGCGGTCTGACAGCGATGTTGGCAGCTGCATGGAAAACTTGCAAAAGTTTTTAAGTGACTTCTAATAGCGAATTATGATGCCGTTGCAGCAGGCGGGCTTTGATGAGCTCCAGCAGGAAGGGGGGTGGGGGTGTAGAGAGTGGGAGGGCGGTTGGGGGCGGAGGCTGTTTTCCGCTAAAAGGAAGGCAGCCAATTTTCAATGCGATGGCTGCGGTTCCTGTGCAACAGCACCAGGTTTTTAGGGGGCGGGTTGGAGGGAAGGCAGCTTCAAGTGGAGGCGTGGCTGCTGGCAAAGCAAAAAGTTCACGCTTAAAACTTGGACGATAACTTCATTGCAGTGCACACCAAGTGACACACACACACACACACATGTATACACAGACTGTGAATGAGCAGCAAAGATAGAGACAGGGAAAGCGAGAGAGAGCGAGAGGGCAGAGTGTGAGACATGCATAAACAGAGCACACTTTTAACAAAGTTAGTTAGTTTCTTCCTTCCGCTTGCGGGCCATGTGTGTGTAAGTATACGTACACAGACAAAAAATATCATTTTAAAATTCAAGATTAAAAATCTTGATTATAGCAGATATGTATATTATATAGTTTTAAACTAACAAAATTTGCGAATAAAATGACAACCACTCAGCATTAAAGTTGTAAAAAATGCTTAACAAATTTAATTTCACCCTAATACATAAAACAGTTGAGGTAACGTTTTTGAAAACTTGTACTTAAATCAAATATTTTGTACTCGATTTAAGAAATTTCACGGCTACCAAACTTTTAACACAGTTTGGTATTGATTTTGTCCCGGAATGTTGGATTTTTTTCTTCTGTGTATGTACATATATGTATGTGTATATGTGTGTGTTTTAGGGTGTGTTGCTGCCTTCTCCTGATATAATGACAAAGTGCACTTTGACATTATCATCATCAGCGCATGTCGCCGTCGCTGTCATCAAGTAACCAGCATGCAACCAAAAACTCTAGCGGCCTCTCTCTCTCCGACTGCAACGCCTACGCCGCCCCGTTTTTAAGGCTGGCAAAAGTTGCACGTTTTAATGAATTATGCGTACATTGATAATAATTTCTTGGTTAGTTTTTGGGGCTCCGCAACTTGTGTATTGCAGTGCGACAAAAGCCACACCCACACCTCACACACACATATACCTACACATTACACACACACACACACACACCCATACACTGCAAAAACAACAATCTGCGCGGAATATAAAAGTTCTTGCACTTTTAATAAGGCCACGTTTATGATGTTGAAAATGAGGATGTTTCTTGGCTGCCTGCTTCCTTCACACGACGACGACGACAACGACAAATGTCAGAAAGTCGTCAGTTGGCTAAAAAGTTTCGCCAGGCGGCTAACAAAGAAGCAGTCAAGAAACTAGAACAGGCCAAAGCAGACACGGCAAGAAAGAGGAAAACAGATTGCAAGAGAGGGTAAAAGTGCGAAGACTGCAGGCTGAATTAACCAGTTCTCGATCTGTGAGTAAAAAAATTAAATCTAAATGCAGAATACAAGTTTTTGCCAGCAGCTTAAGATAACTTTTTTTTTTAATTCTAGTACGCTTCTTGAACAATTAGTTAAATTCAAAGTTTAGTATAAATAGGAATATTAAATTTTATAATTTAGTTTAAGTCACAATATCCATCCACTTTTGTAATAAATAAATTACAAATATACATACATAAATTTCTGCTCAAATATAATATAATATTACAAATACTTTGATTGAGGCAAATAAAATAAACACGAATTCTTAAATTAAATTTAATATTGAATTTAAATAACAAAAAAATTATTGTAAAATAATGTAAATATATTTTATAATCAAATTATTAGGTTTTTTTTATATTTGTTTTTTTTAAATTTTATTTCCATTTCATGTCTTTTGAACGGCATTCATAGGGATGTCCTTATTGAGGCCTGTAGCTAATTTGGGCAAGACAATTAAGTTTCCTTGTGTCTTAGCTCGAAATAGTGGATGTTCCGATGCTAATTGAGTTGTTTGTTGCACGGCTTGTTGCAAGTTGGTCACATATATAATTGCATCAAGTGCTTTACAATGACAGCCCACATAGTCTGCGCTAAAGTGTGGCAAGCTAAGCAGACAGACAGAGCTAACGTCTTCAAAGAGGCCAATAGCTGTAGCCAATGGCATTTTAATAGATCCTAATGGACATTTTAATTGCCCCATCGCACACTGCAGCAAAAGGACGATAAAAATCACACGAAAACGAGAAGGAGAAAGAGCAAAAGCAGGAGAACGAAATGGGGAGAGGGAGAATATGGCTTAGGAGAGTGAGTGTGACAGACGCACGCACGCACGTTTTGGGCTTAAACGGCAACTAGGCGAGTTTATCTTTATGAATATCGCGACACTTTATGAGCGCCAAACGACGGCGACGATAACAAAAAACGTGTCCACTGGACAATGCGGCGTATGAGCAATGCGACGAACAAAGACGAGACTGAGACAAAGACAACAATGTTCGAGACAGAGACAACAACGTCACGTGCTTGATACATATGTCAGATATGTTACTGATAGTCAAGACCCTCACTCGGCAAGTCGTGTCGCTCCACATCCGTGATGTATGCACTAACTGATCTGTTGCGACAACTGCTGTTTTTTTTTTTTTTGGAAGTGGGTCGTTCTTTTCTTTCCACTTCTCTGCTTCTTTGTCACTTGTAGAATGCATTACGATGTGTCGAAATTTACGATTCTAAGCAAAAAGATAATCAGCTTCATGAAATTGGCCGCGCCTTAACTTTCCTCTGCGATTCCCTCCAAGGTTTTACTGTCTGTTAGATTTATGAGCTCAATAAAAGATAGATAGGAACAACTCTCAACAGTAGCTGAATTACTTAATGATAACACCTCTTATTATGCATTGTTATGAATTTGATAAGCATATCAACTGAACTACTGATTATGATGCTTTTAATAGATCTTTAAGGAATCATTAAAGATTTTTATTGGCATCCTCCATATCTCTCATCAGAAATTCCATAAGATAAGCTATTTCCGTTTTTTGCTTAACAGTTTTGCTTATTCTATTTTAGAAACATAATGGTTTGCTTTCCGTGTTAACATTTGGAATTTAAACTTTATTTTCTAGCTAGTTTCGCTTAGTGTTGATTTAGCGAGCTAATGAATTCTTTGTGCCCATTTTGAACCGACGAAAGAAGCCTTCAGACAATTTAAGACTGATTTATAATCTATTAACTGAAATCTTGAAGTTTTCAGACTGAAAGTTGAACTATAGACCGGTGGGTAGTGAAATAAACTATTGCGTTCAGAAATAAGTTAGGGACTAGGAGTTACCCAATAGAAGTTGAAGTTGAAAAACATTTAAAATAAATATCGAATGCACATTCCATAAAATGCCTTCTAATATTTTTGGTATTTTTGATGTATTTTATAACAAAAATCAAAACTAAGAAGTAAACTATAATTTTAAAATTAAAATGTATTTATTTATTTAATGTCAACCAATATTTCGATTAAAATGTAAGATAAATTTACAAACTTAATATATGATATTAAATTATAATAAAATTAAATATAAATTGAAATTAAAACTGAAAGAACAACAAACCAAATTAAAAATATAAAAAAAATTATATTACTTCATAATTTCACCTAAATCAGTAAAGAATAAATTTTAAGACTTATTTTAATAATACAAATTAAAAACAAAGAGTTGTGTTTGTGTTCATAATTCCCCATACAAAAATAGTGCATCCTAGATTTTTCCACTCAATTTTAAAAACAACAAAAGCCTTTTTTGCGATTCCTGATCGTTTTTTAATTGCAATTAACAAATGCTTGAATTGGTTTTATTTTCGTAATGCTGATCATGTTTCAAGTCGCTCTTAAATTGATTATAAAGCTTCTCAGGGGGAATTGCGATGTGGATTAAGCCTTGAGTATTCTGTCTGTCCCCCCGGCCGATAATGTTCAGTGAGTGTTGTGTAATAATTTTGTTGCAAGGCATCCATGATCCGCAATGCTTGTTGCATAACAACTAACACCCAAACTGCAAAGGCAAAAAAAAATAGAAAAAAAAAACCGACTCAACGAGAGGCACAATAACAAACACCTTGTGGCCAACACAATGAGCACAACAGGCAAACACTTTGACCCAAGCCAAAGACTGAAAATCCAGTAGCCAGAAGCAGTAGCTGAGAGCTTGAAGATGGAGTGGCTGTGATGCGGCAACTACTGTTGTCGACTGTTTTCTGTTTTCTGATGCAACCTGTTTCCTGATTTCGGCATGGTCCAAAACACACATCGTACTCGTACTCATCCAACTGGGTACTCGTACTTGGACCCCAACGTCGCAACGTCGTCAGCGACAGCGTCTCCTTTTTCCAAATGGTATTACTTAATTATAGATTTTCAAAGTGCTCCTATGCTCGGCGACAAGAAGATTTGCAAGCTGTCACGAATCCCCGCCTCACCCGTCTGCCTGGGATTACATATGCTTCTTTTCGACCATCCCATTGCAAACTATTTATATGTCGGAGAGAGATAAAAGGCTGGCTAAAACGGCAGCTGTTAAACTTGGCGCCGAGATGCCAAGCCGAAGGGGTCGCTGAAGGGGGAGGGGAAAGAGCGGAGAGAGCAAAGTGAAGTAGCGCTTTGAGTTGAAGATGTCGCAACGGGAGTGTTAATGGGGAAATTGAAAATCCATTTGCTGATTAATTTCTCACCATACCAATGCACTTCCCGAAAAACAAAAACAAAAATAAAAAAAAAAACCGAAAAAAACACAAAATAAAAAAAAAATAAAAAACTGCTCACATTTACGTAAATGAACTTTTTGCTTTGGTGTTTCTGTTGCTGTTGTTGTTATTATTACCTTTGTTGTTGTTATTGCGAATGTAACTCTGGCAAACAGTTGAAGTAAAAGTTTTGTTTGTTGTTTGTCGCCTTCGCTTTTTTCAGTTGACAAAAATGTTTTCGCATTCGTTGCCAGTTTTTCAGTTTATCCCCAACCTTTTTTTTTCCTTCTTCTATTTGTCTATTTTCCTACTTTGTTTCACAATTTGCAGTTTACATGGGAAAATGTTATGGCAAACTGCAATCGAGTGCAAGCAAAACATATTTCGCAAAGTTTGCCTTAAGGTCTTTTGTTTAGAGCTCTCATTGATCTCAGCTTAAGCTTCAAAGCTCTTGAAAATGCAGCTAACAAATTTGATTATGTCAACAATGGGGCTTCTATTCCAAGTTTGTACCATAACTTATCCCTAGGCGGTTTGTCATTCATAAGATCGCATCTTAAGTTCTATATTGCTTTTAGAAATTTTGTACAAATTCTGTAAAGCTTTAGATAACTTAGCTTTATTATTTCTGCAAGTTTAATCTATGTAGCAGATTTAGGATCTAAAGCTTAGAACCGGAGTGTTCTTATGTCTTTGGTTTTAGGACGGCAATCTATTTATCCCAAGGCTGCAAACCGGTTTTGAACCGAGCCTCGCAGAACCGGTTAGGTTCGGGCTTTTGGAGTAGTCGAAAAATCTTAAAACATTAATATTTAATTTATAAAACTAATGTTGATTCTATACTAAATTTTCGTTAATTGTTTTTAAATTAAATTTCAAGAATGAATTTAAATTAATGGATTTTAAGAATCAATGAAAATTTAAAACCTTAAAATCATTTTTTGTATTGAATTGAACCGGTTTGCGAACAGAACTAAAGCCTTTTTAGCTCGAGCCACCAATACAAACATTTTGCAATATTTTTGTGGCTTAAAGCCTTGATTGATCGATTTTCAAGATTCAGGTAGCTTGGTTAATATTTTGACTTTTACTCTTTCGCACAATAATACCTTAGGCTCTAGAATAATCATCTCTAAGCAATGATCTTGAAATTAAATGTTCAAACAAAACATTTCTCCATTAGGCTTTCGATGTAAGTTTATAAATTTTTCGCTTAATGCTCCCAAGTTCTTGTTTCATATATCTCCATATATTCACTCACAGAAACTTAAACTTTAAGTTAATTAAGCTAGATTGTTATTCGATTCGACCAGGAACTTATCAAATGAAAGCATCTGAAAGCTCCCCTGGTCTGCTGTCCTGTTAAATGTCAGATGGACAGGAGAAAAACTCTACGTTGGCTTCTCTGGCTCTCTCTCTCTGGCTCTCTCTCTCTCTCTGGCTCTCTCTCTCACAGTCTGTCTGTCTATTTGTGCTTGCTCGCTCCCGCCTGCCTAATCAAGTGTCCAAATCAGTGCTAGCTGCTTCCTGTGCCAAGGACTTGACGCACATGCATTATTCAGGAGGCAGCGCTGTGTCTGTTGCCGAAACGGGACACGCATGATTTGAATTGTCTGCAAAAGTTTTGCAGCTCGAGCTTCAACTTCGCTTTGCACCTTGTGTGACAGCTATGTGCTGACTGAATTTCTTGTCAGCCAACGAAAGAAACAACAACAAGAACCAAGAAAAAAAGTGTGAAAGAGACTGAGAAATAGAGAGAAATATTACAAGGCAAAAACACACACACACTCAGACGATTTTATATCTATAGCACTGTCCTATGTATGCAAAATGCAAAAGTTTAGCCAGTAAATCTTTGCAAGTGGCACATAAACTTTGCCAAAGAAACTTTTTTACTCTCTTCTTACAGTGCAGAAATCTAGAAAAAATGATACAGTGCCAAAGAAAAAGTAGCCCAAAAAAAAAAAAAAAAAAAAAATCATAACAAAAACACTAAAACAGAAAATACAACCAAAAATAAGAGACTGGATCGAAAAAGTATCAAAAGAAAACTTTAACACAAAAGTCGCCGAGTACAAAAAGCATAAAAGGCCATTGGTTTTATTTCCTTTTCCTTGAATTAGAAAAATTCGTAGATATTGGTCCTGTAATTAGAAAATTTAAGAAATTTTAAGTTGTAAGTTAATAGGAACTCTGAAAGGCTTCAGAAATATTCGTACTTGGCTAAGAAAAATTCAAAATCACCGAACAACTTCTTCAGAAAATTTGACTACTACCTCGCTAGGTTCGGATGACTTTAATGCCAAATGGAATTGGTCAATTTATAAACTATCGGTTTTTTTTTAAAAAGGAAAGAGAAGAGCTAATATACTAGGCTTAAAGGGGAATAATTAATTGTTAATTAAAACTAACTAATTAAACCTTAATTTTTGGAAAGATAGCTGAATTACTTTCTGAAAAGAACTGATAATATGTAAAACAATATTAAAAAAATATGAAAGAATCATAATTCTAAACCATTTTATTATTAATATTATTAAATATGCCTTTATTTTAAATAAACATGATTCACTCATACAATCATTTTTTAATATAAAGTGAAAGCCTAACCAATTTGGGTCTTAAATTTCACATTTGCTGGCTTCAAGAATGTATTAAAGCTGAAACAATGGCAATCACGATTAAAGTGTGCTCAATCAGTTTCCAACTAAATAATTTCCCCCCATGCGGAATAAGAGTCGTCGGCTTAATTGATGGTCGAATCGCATTGAGAAATGTTTGCTCTACCAAAATCCCATTAAAAAAAAAAATAAATAAAAAGAGGAGAAACATACAAAATGAAAACAACATAACGCATCATAATTGAGCACTACTTCCTCAATGATCTGTCAAATTTGAGGTGCATTGTTGTTGGATTAATCAGGTCAAAGCTGTTTGAACTGTTGGAACAAGGTGCATACAATTAGTTGAACAAAATGTAAGTACCCAATACGTACCTGCTTTCAAATGATGATCGCGGATGGCCCAAAGCGCTGTCGCAATTGCCGGACTATTAAATAACTTCAATTTTTATGCACTTTTCGGTTGCAACTTTGACTCTTTGACCGACTAACTGACTTGGCTGACAGACAAACAGACAGTCTGGTCTGGCTTGGTCTGGTTTGGTTGTAATGTCATTTGTCCCACTCGTTAAACATTCATTTGTCGAGGGCTTGATGATCTCCAGCTCGTAATGACAGACGCAGACCTTGAAGTCAAATGCTGCGACTTCGGGGCAGATGTGTTGCAAGCGTTGACGTCTTTGTTGTTTTGGCCCTTTTCGGTCACATTCGAGCACTCGGGGCATTTTGACTTGGGATTTGGCTTAATTGCGAGCACGTTTGCCCAAAGTGTTGCCACCAATTGCAACTGCAACACTTAATGGGGGCATAACATTGGCGTTGCTGCAACTTTGTTTTGCTCAAAAGTAGCATCCACAGCGGAAAATGAATATAGCACGAAGTCAATCGATTGGCGATCATGACGAACAGTTCGATAATTCGTTCAGACTGTTAACATCGCATTGTTAAGCTTCAGCGATTGTTGGCTAATCTGATCACAATTGGTATTAACTTATCAATAGTGAGTTGTTTGGCATACAATTCAAGGCAGTATTGTCCTTGCTTTGCAAATAAATAAGTAAAATAAAAATAAAAAAATTTATCAGAGATATTCCGAAAACAGATGAAGATTAGATTAACATCCATTAGTTTTCTTGTTAAAAGTATGCCTTAAGCTTAAAACATTATTGCAATATAGAATTGTTTCAGCGCTTAGTAAAGCAAATAAATAAAGGTATGTATGTTAATTAAACAATCAAGCTTTTGTGAGAAGTTCATAAAAATCGTAGCTTTAATATCATTTCAATTGCAAGTTGTTATCGATAAGTGGAAAAATGAGTAACCAACTAAACTCACGTGTAAGAACTAAACACTTCAAAAGTACTGCAGCATATTTGTTGGTTTCTTTTTATTCTTGTAATTTTTCCAAAATAAAATTTGTATGTGCAATATTTGTGGTTGTAGAAAATGTGAAGCAATTTGGCTCTTCATGACTTGAAATCAGAAATTTGATGGTGGTTTACATGGCAATCAGAATTTCTTGTTGCACGATTACCCAACGAAAGAGGGAAATCCCCCTACTACCAATTTCCCCCCATAAGCTGCCCAGATAGTTGCTCGCAAGTGAAGTACATAAATCGCTTTAGCCAAACACGCGCGTTCGCATAATTTTCAATATCGTGCCAATAAAAAGGATTTTGCGATGGGCGTTTTTCTTTTTCGTTTTCTTTTTATTTTTATTTTATTTTTATTTTGCAGCAGCATTGAATGATGTAGTATGAAGGGAAATGGGAAAAGGCGAAGGAGCTGAAGTGGTTGAAATTACATTTAAAATTGAACAGCATACGAGACTCGCAGCTCGCACATTTCGCAGCCACTTCCGGCGGCAATGGCTGACATTAGCACCTCGTCTCGACAAGGTGGAGGCACTTGCCAGGTGGCCAAGGGTTGTGCACACATACACACACACATATAAACGGGTTCAAGTATGGGACAGCTGACGGGGCGGAGGGGAGCGAGATGCTGTTGCAAGATTTATGTAGCATGTGTTTTTATAGCGGAATAAGCTGGCGCTGCTGGAAGCAATGCAATATGCTAAAAATTTCCTAACGCAATTTTTCATATGCATAAATGTTCGTTCGATAATATAGTATGTAACAGCTACATACACACATATTTGTAATAATATTATATGTATATACAAACATATGTAAATACTTCGCTTGCTCTGACTGTTTGCAATGCATATGTTTTTGTTGCTTTTGAAACAATTGAAACTTTTTATATATTGTTAGTTTATAAACTTTTTTTTAGAAAGAAGCAAATTTTTGTTTGTTTTGTAAAATACAATTAATATAACATTTATTGTTTTAAACTAATTTAATAAGTGCCTGCATTTACATATTTGTTTATCGTTTTAGAAATTAATCCATAGCATAAGTTCTAGAAAGATAACTTTAGAAGACGATTTTAAAAGAGGTGTAATTGCGCAAGCTAAAAATCAGACAAGATTGAAAATGTAAATATGAAATATCTGTAAAATTTTTAATTTCATTTAGTTATTTTATGGTGTGATTTTGTCTTTAATCTGGCATAGAAATATATGACAGAGAAAAAGTGGAAATAAGATTGACAGATTGATATCAAGATAAGGGGCGAGCAGAGATTCTATAAAGGGGACGAACGATAATGTGGAATAGGATTCGTCATCTCAATTTTCATTTTTCTTTTCAATTTTGAATTGCTCTGTTTTTTTAGTATATATTTTATTATTTTACTACATTTTTTAAATTTTTTAAGGCTTTTAGGCTTAAATTTTCCAGTTTTTCCAGAACTAATCCGCAAATAATATCTCTAAATTATAGTCATGATGAGCTATGCCAACAGGTAAGTTAAAGTCAACTTGCAGTTGTCATTCGAATGCAGCTCAAGGAATCGATCGAATCAGAGCGTTCAGATGCAGTTTTTAAAATTGATTGATGTCCCCATGCTCCGTTCATCAACAAGAAATCAATATCCTACATGCACAGTCGGAATGGTAAGGGGGGAGAAGAGGAATAGGGGTAAAGGAAGGGAGTGTTGTAAAGCTGAGCAACTGGTCGAGTGCTCATCCTGGTGGAAGGACAGCCCGCAGCATTCAATCTGAGCAATTCAATGGCAAACGCAAAAATGAGAATAACCCAAACAATCAGATTCGCTCCCTTTTGGATAGCAATTCTCCTTGTCCCTACTCGCCTCTCTCTCTCACACTCTCTGAGCCAAAAACTGGCAACTTGTCTGTGCCGCCAAATTCGTATTTCTTTTGTGTGTGTATTTGAGTGTTTTATTTTTTGTTTGCAACACTTTTTGCAATGCGATACATAAACATGGTTGCAATTTATGCGCTGGGTTGGCAGTTGTGCAACCGCATACCCATTCCACAAGGAACCTGCTCCCTCTCTGTGTGTGTCCCTGTCTCCATCTATCTCTCTCTCTCTCTCTCTCTCTCTCTTTCTCTCCAGCTCTCTCAACCTTCACTTGAACGCTCGACAACAACAACTGCTGTCCTAGAATTGCGCGGACTGCCAAACTAACTTCAAACACAGATTCCGTTAGACAGCAGTTGTGGGCCAGAGAGACAGGGGTTGGCGGAGCAGATGGCCAAGAGGGGTCAGCCGAAAGAGCGGGTAGGTTAAAAAACGCCAGCAGCTTTTGCGTACCTCGCACCGACAAAAACCGAAAAAGGTGCCAGCAACAACAACAATAACGACAACTTTACGCGGAAAACAAAATCGTTCTAAGTATTTTTTACAAATGTTTTTAGTTATTTTTTATTTAATTATTTAAATTCGAGAAAGAGCTGTCGACAAAAATTAATTAAATAAAAATGCAAATTTAGGAATATAATTTAGAATTTATCATGAGAATAAATTATAAAACATTTCTTATTTTAAACAAAAAAAAATATTTTTGTAATATACAGTGTTGTTAAAAAGTGTGGGGCTATTCAAATAGTTACAATTTAACCATCAAATCAATAAATATCAATGATAGTTGCTGCAGGCAAGGAAATTTAATTTAATTTTCAGGATATTATTAAAATAGTCTGAAATCCCAAAGCAATCCCAAAGATTCAAATAGATATAAAAATATTTGCAGAGAAGGAATCGTACTTAAATCAAGTATTTTTTGCGATTTTTAGGATTTTGGGATTGATTATATCCCGAAATCTTAGATTTTTTGCAGTGCAGGCAACAACTACAATTGCATTAAAAAAAAAATGTTATTGGGGCGTTCTTTTTTCTATGGGCGTGTTGGCATCGCTAAGCGTGGGCACTGCGGAAAATGGGAAAGCGGTCAACAACAACAGAAACAACTAAAGTTGCACCTTTTGCTAGTTTGGGCGGCGACTTAAGCGGAGGCGTGGCTCTAGGGAAGGGGGGGGGGGGGGGGTGGGGGTTGGCAGAAACGTTGCTTTTAAATGATGGAACGCTTAGTTTTGTATGCATAGAACTTGTCGATGGCAAAAGTTGAATTATTGTGAATCTCGTAGCAAATAGCAGAAGCAGCAGGGATAGAAAATAGAAAGAAATAAGGAAAACTGAGAGAGAGTAGTGAAGAAGAAGAAGAATAATAATAAGTGAGGGAGGAGGACAGCTGTAAGAGGCAGCAGCATTTCTCATGCATTATGAATGCCTTTGGACGAAATGGCGACGATTACGATGACGATGAGGACCAAACAAAAAAAGATGAGGAAGCTGCCAACAAGCAGACAACAAGCTGTTGGACTTATGTGGCTTAGGGTCGTCATCAAGGCGGCAGAGGAGGGGCTGCAACGAGGGACTGGCAACTGGCAATCGGCAACGTGGCTACACATCGAGTAGGTGCCACAAATTGTTGTGGTAAGGAGCTCTTAAAGTTGCTAGCAACTGTCGATGTTGCTGATGGAAACTTGTTGATGAGCTTAAGAATATTGACAGATAAGCTATTAATTGTGGACTTATTTATGTATATATCTATGAAATATATCTGCTCGAAAGTTGCTCAAGCTGAATTCTATTAGAAAATTTAAATAAGTAAAAGCACATTTGTTTTGTTTTGAAACATTGCTTAATAAAAATAAGTAAAAATTATCAAACTTTATAAAAAGATTCCTAGGTTCAAGATCAAAAAATAATAGATATTTCAATGATTTTATATAAGGATTCTAAACTTTTTAAAGTATCTAATCATTATATCATAATCAAAATAAAATAGTTCATGTCTATGATTATTTTTGTGTGCAATTGAAGTTTGGCGTTGGCTCTGCAATCACTACATCAATGTTGGTACGAGTATTGGGCATTGTGTGAAAAGGTAGCGCCTGGTGGCAACACCTGGGGAACAGGCCGTCAATTTAGTTACCAAAGCGAACATTTCACAACGCAACCGAAATGTAATTGACGCCAACGCCAACGCCGACGCCGCCGCAGCCGCCAACTTCAGCTTTAGGTCGAGTTGACGGGGGTCGAGTTTTGCCAGTGAGACTCACCTTTCACCTCTCAGTGCTGTATAGAGTTGAGCGTTCCCCGGACGAAATGCTATCATCATTTAAATGTTGATTGTCGGTTTGTCGTTTCGTTGCTTTGTTGTGCAGGGTTGTCGCGTTTCTCGTTTACGGCTCAGCAACAAAGGGGGTCGCCACAGGCGATGCCCCAAAAATTGTATTGCAATAGCGCTGACTGTTGCAACTGCAGCGGCAGCATCAGCGGCAGCATCAGTTGCAACTGCAACAGCAACGTCGTATCGAATGGTGCTGCAAATTGAAATGGATGCGATAGAAGCGCTAATTTGATGACATCATGGGGCAAGCTAGTTACTTGGGGGCAAGTTAGATGTGGCAAGCGAATTGCCGCTTGGCAACTGGCAACTGGCAACGGGCAACGGGCAACTTGCACTGTCCTCTTAATTAATGACGCACCTTATGGTAACCGAGCAATACGGAAAAAAAACAACCCTTAGTTGCATAGTGTTGCCTCAGGGGGCGCTTTACCTTATTTAATGGTTCAGCGCCTCAACAGGATCCAGTGTACGGGGTCAGGGGTCAAAAGGGACAAGCGCTCTATAAAATGCACATAATTAAAAGTTATGAGCGGGACTCTAATAACAAATGCCCACTGGTTCCATCAGCTACCCATCTCATTGAATTTTACCTTTGACAAAGGTGTTGCTCAAAGCGAGTGCAGAACAATCAAATTAAATACCCGTTAAATGAATGCCCAAAAGGCAAAAATATTCGAACAGTAATTAAATGCAGCTCGAAATGAGTCAACAAATTAGATACAAAGCGAATACTCGATTCGAGGGTGGCGGACTATGAAATATCCAGTTCATAAATATTCCAACACTTGCTGTTATAATTTATTTAGTTTGACCAACAGATGGAGAAATTTTTATGGTTGCCCGCTTTTAAACATAGATGCAATAAATAAGATAAGATATTTAAGTGAACTGGAAGCCTCGCAGATCTACATAAATTCTTGCAAGTTGACCAAAAAAGGCGATCTGATCAAATACAATGATAAAATACCAAATACATGTTGACCCTTGCCAACTTAATAAAAAATATTCAAAATCATCCCTTAGCTCTGTGATATTATCAGGCTTAAGTGTAAAATTATCGATCAATTATAGAAAAAAAAAAAATTAGATTAATAATTCACTAAGGATTTGGCAATAATCTTAACAGATCAGCAAATTGACAACACTTTTCCCATCAAGTTGGTTAACATTTTCGACTTCTTAAGATAAGAAATCGTTGCATTTAAAACAATTAAAGAATAAGAACAAGAATTTTCTGCTTTTTAGCAAAGTTGTTGCAAAATCAAAGTTACCTTAATCAATTTTAATCAACTAGATCTTTTAATAATTAAGTTTTATTTGTCGATGCTTAAATAATCGATTTTAAAATACCAACAACTACTATAGTATTAATCGCAAGCTATAACTCGCTGACGTTTATTTTCATTGTTGTGCAACACGGGCGACAGCTGATACGTTAAATTGTATAAGGCGCTCAGTGAATTTGGTTTTTTTTTTCTTTTCTATCTGTTTTTAATTTCTGTGCATTTATATGCGCCATCAAACCATGTACGGACACATACATACATATATGTGTACATATGTATATGTTATATAACTTAGTATTAAAATATTTGTTAATTAATTCAATTTAACTCTCTGTAGACTCTGTCATCCACTTGAACATTCGAGTGAAGCCTGAAGAAGCCATTGATTGAAAAACTTGTTTATTGCCAGTTCAAATGAAACCGAAGACAGCATCGGGAAAATTTTAGCTTGAAATCTGCAAAATACGATAGCCTCTATATCTGAATTTCTGGGTATTTAAAAAAAATTAAATAAAATCTCTGAGTTTCTCTCTAAAATATTTTGCTCATATTTTTAGTTAGCTGACCTTGCTTATTGCCTCCAAAAAAATTGATTGGCGTTATACCAAGACTAATAATGTGGTTTGACTGGCTGTCTGGCAACAACTTGCAATTGGTCTTTTGTGTTGGGACTCAATTTGAAAGTGGCCAGAAATAGAAAACAAAGTCATGGCCACCACAATTGCGATAGTTCCCGGGAAAGTGCTACTAATTAGCCATGACCAATTCCAAGACGTATGCCAAACTGCAGAGTGCAGAAGAGGTTAACAAAGAGAAAGAGAAAGGAGGCAGGGGGCAGGGCCACTTACAAAAGCCGCTTTACAAAAGTGTCGCACCAAATGTGTCACAATGAGATGACATTTTGTTATTGCTCTTGTCGCGCTAGGAGCGGAAGCCAAATTGATGTTAAATAAATAAATAATAAGCTGTCTATAATAGATGATATAGGCGTGTGGCATTTCGATTTTCGTTTTTGCCAACACGCATGACATAAGTCTAGCCAAACAAACCTGCAGCATATTGTTGCAATGTGGGTGACATGTGGCAAAATCGACATACAGAAAGTTACCTCTGCTTCACATTTCAAAGACTCTTGCTCCATTAGCTGTTACTTATGGTTAGCAAACTATCATTTTTCTCTCAAAGAATATCAATGTGACAAAATACATTTAGATAGACAGAAATAATTCCTAGCTTGTCTGAATTTGCCAATTACACAATTCAATTCATGTTTTGGCTTAGGCAATTCATTCACTATATACGAAAAGGAAACCAAAATTAGAAATAATCTAATCAGGAAACAAAATTGGAAAAAAAAAAATCGAAAGATATATATTTAATACTATATAATATGTAGTAATAATACTTAGGTAAGTGTTTTAGAAATATAAATATAAAAATATAGCATAAAATATTATCCTATCTCTTGAAGCCAAATGCTCAAATGCAATTTTCATTAATTCGAACTCTTAAATTGGTAGAGCTTTCTCTTATAGAAATGAGTTTTGCGTTTTTACCGACTCTGAACTATAAAACCAGATATATTTTTTAATTTATATACTGAAAGTAAATACATACTACTAATTTCCAAGTTGGATAATAATTTATTTTGGTAACCAACTATATACCTTAGAGATCTCTTAAAGTAAACGTAGAAAGTCATTTGACATAAGCTTAAATAGTTCTTCAAACTTTAAGCCTTAGTTGAACAGTTCTCAAAAAGCATTTGGAACTTTAAGCCAGTTAGCCATAAGTTAAGAGATATGTAAATTCAGATTGAAGTACATTAAGCCGCAGTCAATCAGCAGGGACAATCCGACTGCCTTTTTCCTGTCCAATGAAAAGTTTATACTGCCAACCGAAAATGCCACGCATAAAACGAAATCATTTACATTTTCAAGTTTTTTGTACATTTAACATTTTTATTTGTATAATTTCCTCTTCGTTGTTTCGTTTTTTATTTATTTATTTATTTTTGCATTTTGTACTTTTTAATTTTGTTCTACCCAAAATAAACTACCCATGAATTTATGCATACGAGTAAATTCGCTGTGTGGAAATTTGTGGCAGTTGCGCCGCCAAGTTGCACGACTCGACGGTGGCCCAAAGGGCTGTACAATTTTCACCGTTTCGACTCAGATGGAAAGCTGCTGCAACGGAGGGAAACTGAAGCAGCGAACACAAAAAAAAAAATGCAAACAATGAGGATGTTCGCAATGAAATGCATTGAAAATTGAAAATCAATGAACTGTTATAATAACTTTCCGCAGAGTCAGAAACAAGCGTCGAGCAGCTTCGCCTGCACACAGACAAGCACACCTATACGTCCATTTGACACTTTATACATATACAAATATGTGTGTGATATGTATGAGCACAAGCAGTTACGTCTATAGCCTTAAATTCATATGGGCGAGCCTGAAGAGAGATTTATTCAGTGCAATGCAATGACAAAAGCTGTTTAACATTATACATTGCAAGAAAATACTACAGATTACGAATCGATCTAACGCCGTTGTGTAATATGTTCTATATGTGAAATTTTCTAGGCAAATTCAACAATATGTCATATTTAAAAAAGTATATGGTGCAGGAAATGATTATAATTATTCTTTTTAATTTTTAGTCAACAATAAATTCTTAAAATACTGAAACCCTGATAATCCAAAATCTTCTTAAAGAAATCCACTTTACGAAGTAAAAATCTAGTGACGAAAACGTTTTCATGCCTCAAAATTTCTGAGATCCAATTTTGTGATGAACGATATTAAATTTTATACATAAATTATTCTTAAGAAGCAAGTTTGGCATTCGGCACTGCGCAAGAAGAATTGGGATTTTTCGACTTATATATAATTCAATCTGATCGGACAGTTGAAGCATGCAGTTTCCATTCTTCCTGTTTATATTTCTAGTCGCCTTTCTTACCCCTCACTAGCGCTGACTGCCGTCCACATTGATTTTTATTTAATTACATAGAGAAAATGATACTAACGATTAAAATATATGCAGAAATGCAGCTATACATTCATTTTTAAAGATTGGGTGTCTTTGAAATAAATCGTGTGCCATTTATGTTTCCACGGCGATATAATAAATTGACATTAGTTATAAAATATTTCTATCTACATAAAATTGTTACAGTGTGTACATGCATTGAATGTGTCTGAACTTCTCAGGCTATCTGTCGATGTGGCAGTTGCAGTTGGTTGTGGCTGAGATTATGGGGAATGGTAAGAAGTGGCAACCCGTGCGTGCAACGCTCTTCATTAAACATACAAATGTAACGCATTGGGTTACAAGTTGCAATTCCTCCACCGCTAACCATTCCCAACTTCTTCGCAATCCCCATCTCCATCTCCGCTCTCAACTTCAACTCCATCTACTGCAATTGAGAGTCGGATGCAGCGATTAAAAATGAAATGTTGTCGTATTAACAAACAAGCTGCATCAGTTTTTCAGTTGCGAGTTGCCGATTGCCGGTTGCCGGTTGCCAGTTGCCGTGGCAGTTGCATCTTTGGCCACAGAATTGTTGCAATGTAAAAAGGAATGAAAATAAAGCGAAGCGGAGGGCTATCTTCGGTACGACGAAGATTTGATATCCTTATTGAATTCTGCGAGTTTATTTAGGATATTTCCAGAAATTTTTGTGCCGGTTTAAGTTTTCGAGTCAATGTTTTTTTCAAAACTGAAATAAATTTTATAATTCTGTTTCGGTCGGTTTTTTTAAAGCAATCTGTTAGCCGTCTTTGATGAGCTATGATATTTCTCATAGAGAAGTTATATTGCGTTATATTTCTGTATGGCAGCTATAGTGATCCGATCTACAAGCAAATAGACGGACCATTACCAAGTTTCATAGAGAAAGCTTCAAGGCTGGGAGATTAATTCGCAAAGAATCAGACAGACAGAGGGACATCGCCATATTGACTCAGCTCGAGAGCCTTATTAAAAATTTATAGACTTTATAATGTTTCTATTTTGTTTTCTATTTCCTAGTGCTACAAGGGTATCCTTATAAGTTAGTGCATTATTTACAAACACAAGTTAATTATACAAATTTAATTTCCTACTTAACATAAATATAATTTTGATATAGCATTAAGTTTTCAAATATTAAGCTTAATATAAGTAATTATAAATAATTTTATAATTTTTATTATTATAATTATTTATATGTACATATATATACAACTTGTACCTTACAACCATGCGTTACACATTTTATGACAAAATTATAATATCCTCTACCGGGATATAAACACAACAACAACAATGAGAATCAGAAAAAGGGGGTAAAGGGAAGTAAAAGAATGACTGGCCGTCTGGCTGACTGGATATTGAAGCATTCTTGGTCTGGCTCCATGGCTGAGCTGGAAATCCTTTTGTGCATGTAAAATGCATGAGGGGCCGGCGCGGAAGGCGTACGACGTGTGAAATTTATGCACATATGTTGAATCCATTTAAAGAGAGCATGTCCAGTCTTCATCTCCATCCCCTTTCAGTCCCATTGAGTTGAGTTCAGTTCAGTGTCCGACTGGGTGCATTAAGACTCTTCGCTAGGTGATCAAAATTCATGAAAAATCAAGCAAAGCGCGCATAAATTTCGGACACCGGAAAAGTGTGCAAAGAGAATGAAAAATATGAAAATGAAATTGTTGGAAAATTGCAATGGCAATGGCAACGGCAATGATGTCCATGGCAATGTCCATGGTCATAGCAACAGCAATGGCAAAGGCAGCAGCAGTAGCAATAGCAAAATGGCCAAAATGGTCTGGCATGGAACAACAAAATGCAAGTCATGATGCCAAGGCCGCAAGTCGGCCAGTCAGGACGATCAAGCGCATTAAATGAGTTGGAAAATGCATTCGCCTTGCCTGGGTCTTGGGGCATGCAGCTAATGGCCAAGAGTTGCACTTACTGCATAAGCTGTTCTCCTTGTTATTGTAGTTGTTGTACTCGTTGTTGGCAGTCATTAAGGCTGGCCAAATATGCTGGACTTCCCTTTTCCCCTACCACCACCGACCATGGGTGGCATATCAATGATGTTGTCCCCTCAGGCTGATGAATGTTGCCACTCGATTTCAGTTGTCCCCAACAATTATCACGTTATTTTTCCTTAGCCAAAGAAATAATTTTTTTATTTGTTAATTTATTTTGTTTTAATTTCTTTGCGACTTGCCATGACCCAAAGGCCCTGCAGTCACATCATTAACGTTAAGGTCAGCAATGGGAAAAAATAGTTAAAAAAATTAATAAAAATATTGCATAAACGTGAAAAAGTTAAGTACAAATAAATAAACTGTAAAGTCAGTTAGTTTGACTGTCAAGTAAGTAAATAAACAAGCACATCGATAATAAATCCCAAATAACAAATAATAAACAACAATTATAGTCACCACCATGAAACAGTTGAATAACAAACATTGACATTCTGAAAGAACTATTACGTACATACAGACATATGTAAATACAAATATTGTACATACACTTGCATGTATGTATATATCAGATCTAGATCAAGACCTAGGGCTGGGTATCTTCAAGTCGAAAACTATCGATTATATTTATGAAATGCTGTCCGTTTAAACGAACTATTTCTCGAACTATTGATTTATCTTTTTTTACAATGTCAACACGTCAAATTCATTAAATTATTATAGCAGATTTGTCAATTTTTACAAGTAATCCAGATCTGGCAGCTCAGTGTCTTAAAATCATTTTATTTAAGTTCTAATAATTAAATAAACACTTCATAAATTCAGCACAACTATACTTAAAGAGAATTTGGGGAATTCCTTTATCTTTTTTGTTTGTTTTTTGTTTAACTTATCGATTTGGCCAAAATTCACTTATATGTATTGGATAAGAAATAAAAAGAAAACATATTATTTTTGGTCAAATTTACTTAATAAACAGAAGAAGACAATAAAATAAAATTATTGAATTGTTCGCGATGCAACCAAATTAAATTTGTCTGTTCCTTGGATGGGAGTTTGTCTATTTGAAGTCGTTTTAGATTTTCGCCGACCGCTTTAATTGGCATGTTTGGATTGGCCACAGCCATGTTGTCACTTTCAGTTAACAAGCATTTCATTAGCCTAATTTCAATGGCGATTCGCTGTTTGATTTCAAAGCCAGCCAAAGCTGAAAGCACAGCCCAAAGCAAACGCCTTCTGCCCGACTCTCTCTCAGCTGCCGGCTTAACATTCGCATTACCATAGTCGCCCATAAGCCACAAGGTGTCCGTCCGTCCCATCCACGTCCCCCATTCACTCGATTCGGTCGCTTTTCATCATTTGCTAAGCAAACAAAAAGTAAAGAACGACACTGACAGGAACATTCGCTCAAAATGGATGGTCAACTGTCACATGTGACGTATACGCAATATTATGAATGTATGAATAACAATTTTTTTTCTTATTTGTCTCTGTCCTATTTGTGTCATTTTGATTGCTTTTAAATGTTTCTATCACAGCTATCGCAATGATGCTTCTGTTCTTCTTCGGAAGCTGTTGGTACTTGGAGCGGAACATCAGAACGTTAACCAGTTACTAAAATCTATTCTCGTCTCTGTGCAAATCCACAAAAGTTTGCTGCTGGTTAAGTATTTTAGTGTACAATGTCAAGAGCAGAGTGTATTATTGGCATAGGGCTAATAGGGATATACAAAAATATTAATTTACGACCCAATGGAACATGAACAATTCTGTGTAAATTTGTTGAAATTAGGAAGTAAATGCGTGCGATATTTATTAAAGAATGTAAAACAAACATGATTAGAATGGTTTTAAATGGTACCATACCTTGTTAAAAAGGTTTTAAAACAAATAACTTGATTTGTCGATATTATAATTTATCAATTACTTTCAAGTTTCTTATACTTAATTCATTAAATACTGCGTTATCGTACAACTTTTTGCCTATATAGATAATTACATACGATTTGTTTAATAAAGATAGAAACATATTAAATATTTAGTTGACTAAATACAGATTAAGTTCTTCTTTAGTTAAAATTAGAATATCTTGATAGTTTTAGGTGCTTGCTGAAAAAAAAGAGTATAGTGTCCTCTGGTCAAGGCGACTCCATTCCCGGTTGCCATTTGCAGGCATCATGCAAATAAATTTTGCTCAGGATACGGCACGTGCTGTCATCGGCAACTTCCATCATCTAACTTAAGCTTAAATGTTTTCGACAAAAACAAATGACAAATACGATTAACCTAAAATTAAGCCACATAAACTCGCCCAATAAAGGTCCATCACTCACGGATTGATCTTAACTTAAGTGAATGACCCCATACGAGTACATATTTGTCTTACACACATAACATAATGTACATACATATGTACTTCAAACAGTAACAATCATACCTTTGCTAGAGCAAAATATTTAAAGAAGTTAGATAACAAAATTACAATTGAATTAATTAAAATACAAGTTAAGAAAGACGGATGTAATAACTAAATAAGACAGATTTACTCTAACAATAATATTATAATTGTTAAAATACAAAACACATAAGCAAAAAAAAAAAAATTAAATAAAAAAAATAACGATCGTAATAGCAAAGTTTTAAAATAATAGTTTGTGTATGACAAATGAGTAAAAGTACATCGAAAAATCGAATTCAACGAGATTTAACCTGTAAAATGTGCCATTTAGATTCAATTAAATGATGGAAAATTATTCAAAATTTATGGGAAACTCAAGTTTATTTTTCTAAATTTATTTAAAGTATTATCCATTATCTGATATGCTCTACGCGCTATTTTCAATACATTGTTTATATTACAATTCAAATTTATTACGATTGACAAATAATTTATATGATTATAAACAATTTGGTTTTATTCCACAGAATTTGAACTTAATGATTTGAATGTAAAACTCGGAACTACTCGGCTTCTAATTTTCGACTTAGAATTTGGTTGACGTCAATGGGATCTGCCTTTTTGTCAGAGGATTCCGTGTGATAAAAATGTTTGCAGTTGCTGCTTTTGATAATGTTACTTGATAGAGCATGTGTTGCGACTGGACTGATATCCAAAATCGGACTAGACATATATATTGTATATATATATGCATTTATATATATGTATATAGTTGTGTGTAAATTTGTAAATTGTAAATTTGTGTGTGTATGTAAGGATTGCGTGTGTTTTATCGTGTATAGTTAATTTGATTCAATTCAATTAAATTTGATTTGATTTGATATTTTCTTCTTTTCTTTGGTTGTTGGGGAAGGGGGTGTTGGTATTTTGATGGGAGGAATGTAATTGGATATTGTGGATGGTTATGCGTCGCACTCTTAACGCGTGTAGATGGTCTTGACCAAAGACCCCTGCTTGGCCATGGTATCCTTGTGTAGTTGATACTGTAGAACATATGCGCTTTCCATGCGGAGTCCATCGCGCAGCTTACCTCCGATCTCAAGGGCAGCAGCCTCATTGCTACCATTTGCTGTCCATATTGAGATCTTATTGTTCTTGACGCGTATGTTGACGACAGCGCCGCACAATTCATGGGAATATTCGCAGCTCTCGCCAATGAGAACTAGCATTGTATCCAGCCAGAAATTATCCAAATCATTTTTATTGTTTTTATTGAGGGTTATCACCCAGCGACCGCCCTTCACATTTGCCTCATCCTCCCACATGGGTCGTATGCCTTTCTTGAACAGACAATAATCGCTGCCCATTTTGATTTCCGATGGCGTTTTAATATGATTGATAAGGCTCCAGAAATGTTCGACCGTGTTAAAACTGGCCACCTCGTGGAGCATCTCCTCCCAGCTCTTGCTGCGATCGGTCTCCAAATACCAAAGTGTCCATTCGCTATTCAATGGATGATGCGGCTCCGTTGGTATCTGTTGCTCAATTTCACTGTCGTTCACCTCAATGCCACTAGCTGAATCCGAGACCGGACTATCGCTATTGGCCGCCTTTGTCCTCATATATGCTCCGTCTGTGGTGCAACCGCTTAAATCTGAACGTGGCGTCGATGTTGGTGAACAGACGCAGCTGCCACCGCTGCAGCATGTTGCATTCATGACACTCTTATAGCTGCCACTGCTGCTGCTGCCACTGCGGATGCCACTCGAGCCCGGTTTATTATTGGTCTTCTTGGTGGGCGAGCCGCTTTGCACCGGTGTCGTTGAGAACTCATCGTTGTTGGAGCATGACTTGAACATGGTCTTCGGATTGGCAAAGTTCTTCATTTTGTAAAAGTTCGATGGGTTCATATTGCACTCTCACGCTGAATTCTGTTTAAATGTACTTACAATTATCGAAGCTTATAGTACAAATACAAATGGACTTGCCTTTTTCGCCTGCGATTAACTTGATCTCAATTGCCGTTTTTGTGTTCCTCTGTACTTTGCTCCAAATACAAGTTTGATGCTTTTGATTTTAGGATTATCACAACCTGCAAACGATGTTATTTCTGTTCTAGAAAGCAAACTATATGACTGAATTTTTACACAACGCATGCTTGATATTCAAGCTAGCATATCAGTCTTAATTTCTATTCATATTTAGTGGCCAATTTACCCATAATTAAATATTGAAAAACAATTTTGCCGAATCACTGATTTCTAATAAACGGCAGAGCTGCAACCTTTGATAAATGTTTGGCAACGCTAGTTTCGTTCAGAATACCAAACTTGGTGCCATGCTTAAGCTGAAATAAATGAGCCATTAAAATTAAGAGATGAATTTATTCAGGGGCTTTATCTTTAATCTTGCACAGTTTTTTTTAATTTAAATTATACATTACCTTGTATACTCCATTATAAATATTATTGTTACATTCACAATGTTTCCCAATAACATTAAATTATTTAACAGTGGAACTTTTTTAAATGTTTAAAAAGCTGTAATATTTGGTTTATGTACTTAATTTTGTTTTTTTTAATTATTCTAATAAATTTTGTCATAACATTGATATAGGACATTTTTTGGGGTAAATAAAAGCTATCGGCACTAGGAGTTCTATATGATTGTGATCTCAGCCAAGCCAAAGAAACAATATTCACAATTTTATCTGCCCGTCTTGTTTATATATAGAACCAAGGCCTAAAACAATATTGAAAATTGAATTTCTACAGACTCATTTTCAGTGTTAAAATACTCGACAGAGTTATCATCAATTTTTAAATTGCTCGCGATGCAACCTAATTTAATTTGTTTGTTCCTCGGCTCGGAATTTGTCTATTTGAAGTCGTTTTAGATTTTCGTCGACCGCTTTAATTGACATGTTTGGTTTGGCCACAGCCATGTTGTCACTTTCAGTTAACAAGCATTTCATTAGCCTAATTTCAATGGCGATTCGCTGTTTGATTTCAAAGCCAGCCAAAGCTGAAAGCACAGCCCAAAGCAAACGCCTTCTGCCCGACTCTCTCTCAGCTGCCGGCTTAACATTCGCATTACCATAGTCGCCAATAAGCCACAAGGTGT
The DNA here is from genome assembly GCA_035043635.1 of Drosophila rellima. Taxonomy (NCBI): domain Eukaryota; kingdom Metazoa; phylum Arthropoda; class Insecta; order Diptera; family Drosophilidae; genus Drosophila; species Drosophila rellima. The sequence goes on along the minus strand of JAWNMV010000134.1, from coordinate 1,280,299 downwards.
CCGTCCGTCCCATCCACGTCCCCCATTCACTCGATTCGGTCGCTTTTCATCATTTGCTAAGCAAACAAAAAGTAAAGAACGACATTGACAGGAACATTCGCTCAAAACGGATGGTCAACTGTCACACGTGACGTATACGCAATATTATGTATGTATGAATAACAATTTTTTTTCTTATTTGTCCTTGTCCTATTTGTGTCATTTTGATTGCTTTTAAATGTTTCTATCACAGCTATCGCAATGATGCTTCTGTTCTTCTTCGGAAGCTGCTGGTACTTGGAGCGGAACATCAGAACGTTAACCAGTTACTAAAATCTATTCTCGTCTCTGTGCAAATCCACAAAAGTTTGCTGCTGGTTAAGTATTTTAGTGTACAATGTCAAGAGCAGAGTGTATTATTGGATAGGGATTTGTCGATATTATAATTTATCAATTACTTTCAAGTTTCTTACTTTTTGTCTATATAGATAATTACATACAATTTGTTTAATAAAGATACAAACATATTAAATATTTAGTTGACTAAATATAGATTTAATTTCTTCTTTAGTTTCAATTGGAATATCTCGATAGTTTTAGGTGCTAGCTGAAAAAATACAATATATTTATGAATTTGAATACGTATTTAAGGTGGAACTTACAATTGATTTCTGGGTTGGCCAGCTTATTTCTCTTGTTCACACAGTTGCTGCAGAGACACATTACGGTGGCTGCTTTTCTGGTGGTAGCAGCAGCGGAGGCGGGGGCAGCTAGGGGCTGTTGCTCGGTCATAAAAGCTGCCACGGCGACCTGTTGATTGTTGAAAAGTGATTGAATTTGTTGTTTCAGCTGCGACTCCACATGGTCAGCAGTTGACTGCGCCTGTTCTGGGATCACTTGGTGCACTGCTTCCAAGTGCGCCTCAATGGACATAGCCGATGGCTGTTGCGACTCGGACAAACTTTGGGGCAAGTCCAGCTCCCCAGCTGGAAAGCGGGCCGAGCGATTTGAATTTGCTAGCGGAGTTGATTTCCATTGCTGATAGTACAAGTGATTGTTGCAAGTGTCGCGGAAATGCGACAGGGTCTTGGCCAACCGAAGCAGCTCTAAATTGTTGCCAGCTATCAGTTTCCTGGAATCAAAAGTCCAGGGTATGTGGGCCTTACCAAATGCCGCCTCCAAGAGCATATAGTTATGCATGGCATCCCCATCATTTGCTGGCCGATTAATGATCAGCACGCTTGCCAATGAGCCCAGACAGATTTTGGCCATCAAACGACAAAAGATGACTCCATTTCCCAGTTTCTGAAGTCGAGTACAGCGCGCACTCGACGCCGTTGTCTTGATCCATTCGACCAACTGATCAAAATCATTCACATCGCGCTCAGACAATGCTGCGAAAAGATGAAAGCGTCCTTCTGATCTTGTCAGCACCGAAGAATAAGCCATCAGTAGTGCGTGATATGTTAACAAAATTTAATAATATTTCTTACTTTTTTCCATGTTGTAACACATACCTCAAAAATTTGTTGTGCTAATGACTTGAAATTGAATATTGAAATGTGGCATATTCACTTACAGATTGGGCTTAACTAACTTGACGTAATCTTCATTAGCATTCTCTGTTTCTCTCTTTATTTTCCTTCTTCTCTTAATTTGCTTTTTGTACTGCCATTTAACACTTGCCCACTGATTTGACCACTGGCCAATGACCACTTTAGCTAATTACAGTGGACCAACTAGTCTTTCTACAGACGCCGCCCTACTGAAGTTAATGAAATTGATTCATGTGCCACTTTTGATTTGAGTGAATGCCCCTATGAATCAATACAAATGCATATGTTCGTTCTCCCTACTCGATTCACGACTAAATTTATTCAATATTCAAACGTTAACGCGTGTGGAAGATTTAATAACAATATAGTGAATAATTTGGAGTACAGTCTTCAAATCATTATTAAGCGTTTTGTTGATTATAATGTTTTGTGGATCTATAATTCTTTTGTGCATAAAGTATATTACTAAATAATATTTTATTTCTATTCTATTGTATAAATATGTTTGCTCATTCATTAACTCAATTTTTGGTATTTTACTAGTGGACAGTTAACATTTACTCATTAATGCGTTACACATTTCGTGACAAAATTAAAGTACTCCCTGCAAGGGTATAAAAAGAACTGCTCCTCTTTTGTTGGAAAGATTTGGGATGTGTGTTCTTTTCGGCTGTGGGATATTCTCTAGTATTTTTCCTTGTGCTTCCTGCGTTCGCTCCGTGTGTTCTGTGGTCAAGGCGACTCCATTCCCGGTTGCCATTTGCAGGCAGCATGCAAATGAATTTTGCTCAGGATACGGCACGTGCTGCCATCGGCAACTGGTTTTATTTTTTTTGGCGTTGGCAGTTGGCAACGCCGTCACCTTAATGCGGCCATTTCATTTGGCCAAAAGTAGAGCCAGAACCAGAAGCAGAACTTGGATGTAGTTGGACGTTGGCAAGAGCCATCCTGTTGCAGGATGTGGCGCAGTTCTAGAACATACACACACACACACATATACACACACACACAGAGAGACACACACATAAATAAAATGCAAGCAATGCTTGTTTCATTTGCGTAATAAAATATTTATTCAGGTATTTAGTAAGCTGGACTGCAAAATAAAGCACACAAGGAGCACGCGAAAAAGCGCCGAAACCAACGAAAATTAGGCAAAATACCATTATAAAAAGAAAAAATAATATAAAAATTAAATAAACGGAGAACTAAAAAACAAAAGGAAAATGTCCAAGAAAAATGAACAGCTGTAAGGTGAGGAAAAGGGAGACAAAGCATTTGAAAAACTCATGCAATGTTTCCACTTTAATGCGAACTCTTTGCTGCCCATTGTTTTGGGGTCGAAAACGAAAACTGTCTAGACGTCATTTCTCAGTCAAGAGTCGAGAGTCATAGCAGAGTAGCAGAAGCTTGGCCAATATCCTTATCCCTGTCGCCGTTCGCGATATGTAAGATAAATCAGCTCACGCTGCGATTTAACCAAGGAGGATGAATTTCGAGCTTCAGAAAGTTGAGCATGACATGGATATTGCTTTCATTTATCATCGCCCGTCTATCTTTAACAAAAAAAAAGCGGGAAAGGAAGAACATGAGTGTAAAATAAAGAGAGAAAAATATGGAGTTAGACTGACCAATCAAATCAATAAAGGCGAAAAACTTATTGCCTGCATTCAATTATTATTTATTTTCTGCTTTCAATTTACCTGTAACTAAGTAAATCTATTGTCATTAAAATTTTTAATATTATGGTGAGCAATTAACAAAGAGGCTGCAATCATCGGATAAGGATGACTCAAACCATAGATATTGGTAAGGCATGCGAACTGGTTTCAAAAAGCCCGAACCCAAGGTCTTTCTTGGAATCCTGATTTAATTCTATAGCAAACAATTATATTTTATTTTCTTAATTGCTTTTTTTTATATAAATTTTCTGCTTTCAATTCACCGTTAATTAACCAAAACTTTACTCATTATATACTCATTACATAACAATAAAATTAAGAGTTATTTACAAAATGGATGCTTTTCATATCTCACGATTTTTTAAGGCTATAAAATAAAAGAGTCAAATAATTTAAAGTCTTTTAAGAATTAGATTTTAAAAAAATGTTGCCGTATTATTTAAATCAAACCAAAGTAAAATAATAGATAGAAGAATATAAATATGAAAACCAAATATATTTATGTATGATATAGTTCAAATTATATTAAATATTATATATTAATTCCATATGAATGCTACGAAATTCGCATTTTGTCTTTTATCTTTATTTATAATTGCAAGTCAAGTCAGCCTAAAAATTATGTTGATTCCTATAACATCACTCGTTTTCTTCTGCGAGTAAAATTTGTTAAAGTTTTCGACTCTTTTAAAAAATAGTTTCCTGTCATATTTATTATTTAACACATTAACGATAGTATACTTCAATTACTTATGTGAATAATTAAACTACTTGTTTTTGCTTAACAATTTGAGGCAAGCTTGTTTAACATTATTGAAAGGCAATTTGCATATCTGAGCCACTGTTCATGGGATCGCTGCCAAAGGTATTTCCTAAGTTGGCGATGGTACACAGAATGCGCCAGTTCCAGCTGCAGTGTTGCTGTTGGTGGTGTAAGCGACGGTTTTTGACTGTAACGTGCTTTATCGCAGAGACGTTAATTAATCTGTGACGCCTCCAACATGATTTTTGTGGCTGCTGCATCTTCGTGCAGGTCGAATTGCTGGCATCTCCGTGCCCCCGATGACAGGCAACTGGCCTGTGTTGTTTGCCTGCCTGTTGCGAAGGCTATAAACATTTTTAACACGTTTTGCGAAACGGAAATTCTTCTAATATTTTTACATAATTTTATGTGCGGCAACAAATGGCAGTGACTAAATAAGAGATGGAGATATGGAGAGTTAGAGAGAAAGGCAACCAAGAAAGACCACAATGACAATTAACAATATAAACAAAGTGTAGGAAAAAAAAATTAAAAAAATAATTGAGTGAGTTGTGGACTGCGGGGTATTTGCCACTTGAATGACAATGACACGGGAGAGGAGGTGAGAGAATGGGAGGTGGGGAGGCAGTTGGGATGAGGTGGGGCACTTACTTGCCGTGGCACACAAACAGCGCTTTTTAATGTGCGGTCAACAGTCAGGCGACGTCTAAATTTGAAATGTCAGCGTTGTCAACGGAAATTTAGTCGCAACGCTGCGGCAGCAACAACAATTAAAACAACAGCAACAACAACAGCAAGCTGCATCATACAGATTGTTGCACAATGTTTGTGCTTTTGTTTTTTGCGTTGACAACAATTACACTTGTACACAAATAATGCACAACACATAATAATAATTACGAAAAGCTTTCAAATGCGCTTTGTTTAAATGTTTTCGTCGTCGCCGCGCTTTGGGCATTTTGTGTTGTGTGTTAAGTTTTTTGGGCCTTGGCACGAGCTTGACACATGCGGCATGTGGCATGATGCATGGCCCATGAGTTTGCCCAATACGAAATACTAGTCACTCGCTTTGCTGCCCGCAACCTTTGCCATCGCCCCAACAACGAGCCACCTCCCCAACCCTCCTACCCACCCTATTAAAAGGGTCGACTTTTGCACGAGCTCTTGGGCAATTCTGTCTGACTAAGCACAATCTTACAAGTACTACACAGTATTATAAATACATAAATATATAAGTATTTATTTATACTCGTATATACTATTTATATTTTTTTATTTAAACCTTGACTAAACACTGGCCCACAACATCTTTTTAAGCACGATTTTTTATTATTGTAGATTCGTTGACAAAATATATTAATCATTGAAGATACAATAAAACAGGCGAATGATCTTTGACAAGGCTTCCTAGACAAATTCAGTTTTGGCACTGATTTTTATATTTTGTTTGAGACAAAACCAGTCAATTACCCTGTAATTATGTTTTACATTACTGGGTATGCTTTATTTTACTTGTTAATTTATAAATATGCCGGTTTTTAAAATTTTTAAAATAATTTCAGATAATTTATGCATTTTTGATGCTAAATTTATTATTATAATTTTCGTTGCCTTAATACGCTATTGTAAAATCTACTTAATTTTCGTAATTTTAAGTATATATTCTGGTCTTAAAATATTGTTTGACTTAACTATCTGTCTGATTAGGAATTTGAGGTACGCTGTTTGGCTTTCTTTATACCCTATAAATACAGCTAATGTAAACGTCATATCAAGGGTGGGCAGTTAGTGGCTCACAGAGCTCGCTGAGCTTTTTCCCTTTAATTTATTAAATTTATTTTTAAAACGTTTTTATTTAAAAAGAGTTTTTTAATGATTTGAATCAAAAGAGCGTAAATGATTTAGGTAATAAGGTTAGGATGAATGTTATAAATAAAACAATAATTATTATTACAATATATAGTGCAAGCTTTAAAATTTTAAATGATTTTCCCAATTTCATAAAGTTTTTAAAGTTATCCAGTTTCATTAAGTGCATTCATAAGTTATTTGAGTAGCTCCATTTCTATTCAAGGCGTCACATACAGAAAACGAAGCGTCAGAATAAAGGACACACATTCACACTCACATGCACAGAAACACACACAAACACATAGAAAGACCCGAAAAATTGTCATCGCGAATTAGTGACACATTTTCGAATTCGATATAAATGTTTTTATGGGTTAGTCGGGGAGAAAGAGAGAGAGAGAGAAAGAAAGAAAGAGAGAGAGAGAGAGAGAGAGAGAGAGAGTTAGCCAAACACATTGTTGGGGGGGTAAGAAGAGATGATGATGATGGGTGGGGTTGGGTTTGGGGTGGGGTGGGGTGGTAGATATGTCGTCGTCAGCCTGGTTGTTACATTGATAGTAATTGCGAGCAGCATGCACAATTGCAGTCGCTTGGAGCTTACTAAAAACGAGACGCGTAATAAATCCATAATCCAAGGCGACAATTTGAATCATTGCACTGTAAATGCAATGGCGTTAGCTCTATCTCTGTGTGTAGAGTAGGCGACACAGGAGTACATAGAAAGAAAAAAAATCCATTCTAAAAATCGAGTTTGAAATTCTGGATTTTAGCTTGTATTTTTTGATTTATTTTTTATTTATTGTTAACTAAGTTGAAATAGGTACTTTTAAAGATTAAATTAAAATTATGTATCATAATACGCTATAAAATAATTAAAAATTATATATAAATTTGAGCTGAATCTGGAAGTATTCAAAAAATGATTTAATGGTTTTAAGTATGCATTTAGGATACAGCCTATAACATTTAATTTCACTGAAAAATCATAGTTGAGTCAAGTTTTTCGTACTTGCTTTAAGAAAATCCGAGATTACCATATTTATGACACCGTTCGGGATTGATTTGATCCCGGAATTCCGGGGTCAAATCAATCCCGGATTTTTTTGTACTGTGTAGGGGAGCAGTAAGAGAGTTGGGGAGCAGAACATGGCGGATCGTAGTCCAAAGGTCTCTGGTCGAGGCAAACGCTTGACAGGCAACGTCGTTGTCACAGCTGCAGCATCAGTTTCCAGCTCAGAGCTCGCAGCGTCGTAGCCAAAAGACAAGACAGTCTCAGTTGCAGTCACAGTTGTTGTCCCACTTCCCTCCTCCGTTCTCCACCACTCCTTTTACTCTTTTTGTTTTATTGCATTTCACTTTACTGGCTTTCAGTTCTTCCTGTTGTTGTTTTTTTTTGTTATGGTGGTTGTTGTTGCTGCTGCCCCGACGCCAAATTCATTTGCCCCCAAACCGAAAAAGTCTTCTTGCCAGTTCCCAGTTCGCCAGTTGCCGCTGTCAGGCATGTGAAAATTGCATTTTATGCTGCGCTACTTGCACTCCTTGCAATCTCTCTCCCCACCCCGCATACGGCGAGATCCTTGTGCTGTGTATTTGCCTTTGCCTTGGCAGTTAAAATAATCATAATAAAAACAAAATCCAGAGCACAAATGCGCCACAGAAGAAGACAAAGACGAAGACGAAGACATAGCATACGAGCTCTGGAATAGGATTGGGCATAAGATGGCCAAGAACAAGGGAAAGCGCATTAAAGCAACAGTAAAAGCAACAACAATAAATGTCAACATTTGCCAGTGCACTTTGCCAAGGCAAACGCAAACTGGTAGCAAAAAAAAAGGACAGGACAGTGCAGGACATCGTCTTCGACTGGACATGGACACGGACATGGAATAAACGTGAATGCCTCACGTCGGCTTAGTTATCTTAATCACAGCTAAACAATCCATTTAATTTGCCCTTAATGAAGTCTGTGCAACGAACAGCAGTTGGAGTGTCCCTTTTTTATTTTAGGCCACCCAATACTGACGCCATTCGATTTATTGGCCAACTCTTTTCAATTGGCAGCGGCTTTTCATGTTGCGGTTGCTTGGCAGCCAAAAACTCTGGTCAAAATTGATCATCTTTCTTCTCTGGCCCCATCTATTGATGTTAATTTGCAAAATGGTTTTTGGTCTGCCTCGTTTGTGGCATGCAACAACGTTTATTGGCATAACGTTATCGCCATATCAGCAATGCCAGCCAACTCTCCGTAACATGGCCAACTGAACTGCAGCTGGCTGGCCAACTGGACTGCTTCTCAATTCAAGTGCACACTTGCTGCTTTGACTATTTTTTCCAAATCCAAGTCGTCGTCTGTTGACATTGTCCTTTTGCTCAAACACACATCCTGCTGGCCTGACTTATCGATTAAAGCGTATCGATTGCTGTATACGCAGGTCTGTTGAAATGAATGCAGTAATTGAATTGTTCCTCATTCAAATTGGAAGTGAAAGGAGATTAGAAGCGATGCTACTAATATACGAATAGACCAGCTCATTTCGTATTTTATTTTATTTTTTTTTTGTTAATTGGAAGCTGCATGTCGACTTCTTGATCATCGACGAGCAAACTAAAAACAAAGGGAACAAAAGAATTTGTATTATATGTTCTATTGAAAACTGAATATATATTACTCATTGAATTTTTAAGATGACGGAATGCTCACATTATCAAGCTTGAGAGTATCATGATCAATATGACAATCCGCTTAAAAATCTGCTGTCTTTGGGATTTTGTGAAATTTTGAATATGGTGTGATATTTGACCTGGCAAATTTAAAGGTCTACATTTTATTGTGTAGTTTATAATTGTAACAATTTTGTTTTTAATTTTTTTTTACTGAGAAAACTCGATAAATATTTTTAGTATTTGCAGACAAATCGACAACTCGAATAATTATTTCTGACTGAATAAGTGGAAGTTTGTACTGCCGACTGTGGAACCCATTGATAGCTCTCAACTTTTGTTCTAAGCCGAAATGCTTCTCAAAATTCCCTAGTCACAACTGCAAAGTGGGCCAACTCGAATGGCTGGAATTGATTGTGGCGATGGCCGGAAGTGGAGTGGAGTAGCTGAACCTCTTGAGTCAGCTGCCACACATGTCATGCATGAAATGCAATATTGAAATAGCTGCAGTTCTGAAGTTGGTCGGCACCTAATTATGCGGTGTTGGCAAAACACACAGCTTGTTAATGCATGGAGATTGAACCAGGTCGTTGCTTTGGCCTTCATTGGAACAGGGCTAAGCTTGTCGAAGGCAGCATCTTGAATAAATAAAGCCTTGGCTGTGAATCATGCGTTGGTGTGATTACCTTTTTGGCCAACGGTGACCCGCTGACTGCTTACCTGACCTGACTTGGACCGGTCAAAGTTCAATGCGCAATGTGCACTATGCAATCTGGCGTTGAGACTGGAGCTAATGGCTGGGGTGGAAGGGGCTGAGTTTTGACCACTTTGACCATTGGCACGATATGTCAATCAGCAAACGAGGTCAACGCGTCGGTCAACTGGCGGCTATCCAATTTGGTCCACAAATTTTGTGATATTCCATGAAATGCGAGCAAACAGGCGGCGATAAATGTTTGGCAAAATGTTTCAACTAATTCCTCGTTGCATTAATTAAATGAGTTGCTTTGCTTTTCATTCACTTCACACTTGCACCGTGCTCCGTCCCCCGAGTGCAATGTGTGCAACGTGCGCAGCGTGCTACCAATGTACGTGCAACCTGCAACCTGCAACGTGTGCGTTGTGCATTGAAATTGATTGAGTTCAAAATGCAAATATTGAAAAATAGCACAGAACACAAATGCGAAATGCATTTTTGCAAAAAAAATTAACAAACAAGTGGGCGCCGGCTACAGTCGAGTGTGCTCGACTGTATAATACCCTGTGCCCTAGCTCTCCGATAGGTCATACGTAGGTGCGCTACGTTAGGCATGCCGAAGGTGTGATGATGCGGCATTAACTTTTTGGCTAATTGTTCGTATTACATCTACATATGTGATCTAGTGAACCGATTTAAACCAAATTACAAATTCTCAATCTGTGAGTTTGGTTGACTTATCTCTAAAAACAATAATAATTTTCGTACTTTATCTTAAAATTCGTTCCTATGGCAGCTATTTGATATCAGATTTCAACCAAATTTGTTCAGGATGTAGAGTACCATCCCAAATGCGTATTCTGTTAGTTTGGTTGAGATACCTCAAACAACAAAAAAGTTTATCATACTAAAACTTGATTTTAGACTGATCGTTCCTATGGCAGCTATATGATATAGTGGTCCGATTTCAACCAAATTTTATCAGGATATATAGGACCATTTCAAATGCATATCCTATTAGTTTGGTCGAGATCTTTCAAACAACCAAAAAGTTTATTTTCGACTGATCTTTCTTATGACAGCAATATGATATTGTGGTCCGATTGAATAAATTGTATTTAATTTAATTAAAATAGTAAATCGTAAATCGTAATCGTAATCGTAATCGTTGAAATCGATGTTGCTCATGCCAAGAGTAGCCATTATCTAAAATTTGCTCAGCTTGTTGAAGTCCGGCAACACCAAATAATCTCTCCCACTCTTCTTAATCATCGAAATCAGCTGTTAAAGGCTGCTGCATTGCGCGCGCAATTTAAATTTAAATGCAATGCTTTAATATTTGTGATTCTTTTTGCAGGATTTGTTAAGCATATGAATACAATGATAATAAATGAAAACCTATTGAACATATGTGCGAGCTTACTAGCTTATTATTAAACATAATAATTAATATAAATTCAGAGATTTCAGTGCTGTAAAATGATCTGTCGTCGAGGTGTCGAGGTGCAAAATTATAAAGTGGCATTTATACATATCGCTTTTTGCAATGCACACTAATATCTACTTACATATATTTTAACACAATCTTAAATATGTATTAACTTAAACCATGTTAACATATTAAAATAGGATAGAAATTGTAGCCAAATATCGATTATTTTGCCTATCGCTCGTATTTGCGTTCGCACTCTTCGTACACGTGCTCACTGTTATGTTTTTGCACAAACAAATGTGCATGTGCTATCTCGCTCGCACTTGCCTATGTCTATGATTTTGATTTATGTGAATTAAAAGCAAATTTGAAATATCTTCTCTATTTAATAGTCAATCGCTTTGAAACTTTCAGGGTCATTAAATTGTCTTACTTCTTATCTTCCTGTTTAATAAGAAGTGTTTTTATTAAAGATCGCGTCTGATAATCGTTTTTTTGCGATTGGCAGGCGAAAGAGGCGTGGCATCTAAAATTTAAAACAAACTTGATCTGCGCCCGCTATCCAGCAACCTTCATACCAAATTTGAAGTCTCTAGCTTTTATAGTCTCTGAGATCCTTTGGCTCAAACACTCGGACAGACGGACAGCGGACAGACAGACGGACATGGCTCAATCGACTCGGCTATTGATGCTGATCAAGAATATATACACTTTATAGGGTCGGAGATGCTTCCTTCTGCCTGTTACATACATTGCACAAAACCATTATACCCTTTTGACCATTTTCAATGGGCACGGGTATAAAAAATGGTATTGCTACTGGGATAAAAAGAGAGAGAGAGCGAGAGAGAGAGAGGTGAGAGCGAGAGGCAGCGAAATTGAATTGTGCATAGAAATATTTGTGCAACTTGGTGCTGCTCAATTGATTTGGCAAACAAAGCTTTTCAAAAGCTATATTTAACCAAGAGTTTTTATATTTGCTATTGACATTGATATATGATTATTATGTTTATTAACATAGGTTACATACAACAAATTTTAAAGAATTTTATATGATTTTATTATATGTGTTTGGCATGCATACCATAATAGATATACAAGTTAAATATGCATTGAAAATGTTAAATAATATGTATTTCGAAAGTTTGCAGTACTATCAATAGTAATATCGCAAAACTAAATAATTTTAGACATAGGACAAATTTGGGGTGGGTAAATAATTTGCAAGTGTTCATTTCCAGAGAATGATCAAAAACTCATATTTCATTATTTCTTTTGTTTTTGTTGGAAATCTTACATTGACAGAACCAACTTTTTGCTCTAAACATGACGTTTTTAAGTTTTAACAATTTGTGTTAACCTTCATACCAATATCGCGTTTGCAAGCCTGTAAATGCTCATATACCTTATTTTGGTATTTTATATATTAAAGATTATAATAGCTCGAAAAGAATAAGTGTTTAGGCCTAAATTCAATGTGCTTTGCTACTGAGTTTTTTTTTCCTAATCTGTCTTTTAACGCAATAAAGATTCCATTCCAATTGAAATCTGTATTCAATATTCTGAGATAGTACGTTTTTATTTATCCGTTATTTCAAAGAGATTACATTTCAAGTTCAGATATGAATTGATATTATTATTCGATATCCCAAAGATAATTCCTTTTCTTTTATTGTTACTTTAAATTTGCTTGCTCGAATACTTAAAGCAACTTTAGACAGACCCCAAGTTGGATGTTAGATGAATTCACACGGGTCCCAATCGCTCTTTGCCGCAAATGGAAAAGCACTTTCTGAGTTATGGGAACTGTGTGGTTCTGTATGTGTGTGTGTGGGTGTGTTAACCAAAATCAAGCCGACTATTTTGCATACGCAAATAAAAATAAATAAATTTAAATACATGCCACCTTACCCCAATTGAGTCTAAACCACTTTGCCACACTCCTCGACCGCCCATCTCATATACATACATAAGTATAACACGTATGTAAATCGTCGTTTTACAACACACAAATTCCACCTGTGGGCCCGTCGTCAGCTCCGGAGTCCGGACCCGTTCACTCGATGTCTGGGGTGTAGATGGCAGCTCCCAGCTAAGTTTGCTTTTTCTCCATTTTGTAAAAAGGAGTGAGTCGGTAGCTACTGTCAATTGTTGAAATGCGTGGCCTCCATTTTTCCATTTTCACGGCTCTCTCTTTCACTCTTTCTCTCTCCCAATTTCTCATACTGTTCGCGCTACTGTTTTGCATGTTTTCCGATTTTCAGCAAGGCAAACATAGGCATCGTTTGTACTTCACTTGTTCGCTTAGCTAAACTCGTATATTAGAAATGAACCCATTCAGAGTAAAAAATTTCACTTCTCAAATAAATAAACCTACATACATATGTATGTTTACCTTAAGCATGAAGAAGTTTCAACTCTTATTAAATATTTAAAAAAATTACCGATTCAAGCATGATTATAATTGCATCATCTTAAAGTTTATTTTTATGTCATTAGAGCAACAAAAATTTAATTTAAAAAAATGATTCTTTTTACCCGATTATGGAATTTTCAAAATATAAAAATCAAAAGAAAATGGAATTAAATGATATTACAATTACAACTAAAAATTGTGTTAGTGATCAGGATAGTATTGAATTTATATGAGAGTATAATATAGAAATTATTTCCAACATAATAAAAATACAAAATTAGTTATTATAACAATGTCACAGTTCTCACATAACTCCCATGCTGACTATGCGTTTATTATGAAATTTTCCGAATAAGCTTTAATTTATTTTAAATATTCCAATCACGAAACTTTGAACACAAATAAATCTGTCAAATAACTGATACTAACTTATTTGTGAGTTTATGGAAACCTGTGCTTACGTAATAAAAGCTGATTTTTTTCGACCTTGGGCCAATAAAAATGGCTAATCGATTAAAGTGTTTTAATCAATGTTCAGGCAGGTTTTTCTTTATGGATGGGAACGCAATTACAACTAATTTACTGCCACCCCCTGCGTATGCAATAAAATGAAATTAAATGTCATAAATCAATGCCAAATACTTTGGAAGCTGCTGTCCCAAACTAAGAAGCGACACACATTCATATACACAATATTTGAGCCTTGACCTTTACCCAGCTGATGTTTTATTTGGCGGAGACTTTCAGGTCGATACAAAATGTTCTGAGGACTAACTGAAAGCGCATAAATGCTTAATTAGATTATAGCAACTGCATTAAATGGAAAGCTTTAAGCAGCTGCATATGTATAATGTACTTGTGTATCGAGTATTGAAACCGTTTTGTAACTGTTGAAATGTTGTTGAGACCAAGGTAGTTGGACAAGTGACAGGAGTCAAAGTTAACGACAATGACGCTTGAATAGGGTATTATGGACATTCAGTTATGCCAACAAAAATAAAATAAAAAATAATACCCACATTAAAAACAACCCAATCAAATGGAAGTAAAGCGACCAACGGCTTGTGGGTGACCAGTGGTCCGTTCCACCGTCAACAATGGAATGTGGCAATTGGAGGAGAGGGTCAACATAAGAAGCCATACGGCGGAAACCACCTGATCTGAAGGCCCGCTTCTCCTTCCCTCTCTCGCAACAGCACCACCAGTGGCAATAGTCACAATAAAATGTCAACTGCCAATAAACGTCAATAAATCAAACAATTGAGCGGAGCCAAGTTTTGTGACGCCGTGCGCCAAATAAGTCCAACCAGCGTTTGAGTCCCCAAAAACAGTCAAAAGCCAATGGAGCACTCCAAATGGCCACAAAACAAGCAGCAAAAACCAAAACAATAGCAACAAGAACAGCGACAGCAAGAACAACAACAGCAAAATGCCTAAATGACAGGCCTTCTTTCATTGATTGTGCTCGTATATCCCAACCATGGAGGCAAATGTGCTCAGTTCACTCGTTTATCTTAACCTTAAATGTATTCGACAAAAAATAACTGATAAATACCATTAATCGATCGGTCTTCTTATTTTATGTCACTCGCAAAGGTCCATCACTCCCGCATTGATCTTAACTTAGGTGAATGACCCCATCCGAGTACATATTTGACTTACACACATGACACAATGTATGTACTTCTAACAGTAACATTCATACTAGCAACCTTTGCCTAAATCAAAATATTTCAAAATGTTTGATTACAAAATTATAGTTGAATTAATTAAAATTCAACTAAATAAAATAGATTTACTCTAACAATAGGATTATAATTGTTAAAATACAAATAACTTAAGCAAAAAAAAAAAATTAAATAAAATAAATAACGATCATAATAACAAAATTTTAAAATAATAGTTTGTGTATGACAAATGAAAAAAAGTACATCGAAGAATCGAATTCAAGATCAAATATAGAGATGAGTTGCCAAGCAAATGTTTCGAAATTCAAAACAGTAATTTCAACGAGATTTAACCTGTAAAAAGTTCCTTTTTGATTCAATTAAATTATGGAAAATTATTCAAAATTTATTTAGGGAATTATCCATTATCTGATATGCTCTACGCTTAATTTTCAATTCATTGTTTATATTACAATTCAAATTTATTACGATTGACAAATAATTTATATGATTATAAACAATTTGGTTTTATTCCACAGAATTTGAACTTAATGATTTGAATGTAAAACTCGGAACTACTCGGCTTCTAATTTTCGACTTAGAATTTGGTTGACGTCAATGGGATCTGCCTTTTTGTCAGAGGATTCCGTGTGATAAAAATGTTTGCAGTTGCTGCTTTTGATAATGTTACTTGATAGAGCATGTGTTGCGACTGGACTGATATCCAAAATCGGACTAGACATATATATTGTATATATATATGCATTTATATATATGTATATAGCTGTGTGTAAATGTGTGTGTGTATGTAAGGATTGCGTGTGGTTTATTGTGTATCATTAATTTGATTCAATTCAATTGAATTTGATTTGATTTGAGGTTTTCTTCTTTTCTTTGGTTGTTGACCTTTCCTCAACAACCAAAGAAAACTAACCAATTTTGATGGGAGGAATGTAATTGGATATTGTGGATGGTTATGCGTCGCACTCTTAACGCGTGTAGATGGTCTTGACCAAAGACCCCTGCTTGGCCATGGTATCCTTGTGTAGTTGATATTGTAGAACATATGCGCTTTCCATGCGGAGTCCATCGCGCAGCTTACCTCCGATCTCAAGGGCAGCAGCCTCATTGCTACCATTTTCTGTCCATATTGAGATCTTATTGTTCTTGACGCGTATGTTGACGACAGCGCCGCACAATTCATGGGAATATTCGCAGCTCTCGCCAATGAGAACTAGCATTGTATCCAGCCAGAAATTATCCAAATCATTTTTATTGTTTTTATTGAGGGTTATCACCCAGCGACCGCCCTTCACATTTGCCTCATCCTCCCACATGGGTCGTATGCCTTTCTTGAACAGACAATAATCGCTGCCCATTTTGATTTCCGATGGCGTTTTAATATGATTGATAAGGCTCCAGAAATGTTCGACCGTGTTAAAACTGGCCACCTCGTGGAGCATCTCCTCCCAGCTCTTGCTGCGATCGGTCTCCAAATACCAAAGTGTCCATTCGCTATTCAATGGATGATGCGGCTCCGTTGGTATCTGTTGCTCAATTTCACTGTCGTTCACCTCAATGCCACTAGCTGAATCCAAGGCCGTACTATCGCTATTGGCCGCCTTTGGCCTCATACATGCTCCATCTGTGGTGCAACCGCTTAAATCTGAACGTGGCGTCGATGTTGGTGAACAGACGCAGCTGCCACCGCTGCAGCATGTTGCATTCATGACACTCTTATAGCTGCCACTGCTGCTGCTGCCACTGCGGATGCCACTCGAGCCCGGTTTATTATTGGTCTTCTTGGTGGGCGAGCCGCTTTGCACCGGTGTCGTTGAGAACTCATCGTTGTTGGAGCATGACTTGAACATGGTCTTCGGATTGGCAAAGTTCTTCATTTTGTAAAAGTTCGATGGGTTCATATTGCACTCTCACGCTGAATTCTGTTTAAATGTCCTTACAATTATTGAAAGCTTATAATACAAATACAAATGTACTTGCCTTTTTCGCCTGCGATTAACTTGATCTTAATTGCCGTTTTTGTGTTCCTCTGTATTTCGCTCCAAATACAAGTTTGATGCTTTTGATTTTAGGATTATCACAACCTGCAAACGATGTTATTTCTGTTCTAGAAAGCAAACTATATGACTGAATTTTTACACAAGGCATGCTTGATATTCAAGCTAGCATATCAGTCTTAATTTCTATTTATAATTATATACGCAGCTGTCATGGGATCTATCGACTAGAAATTAATTTTTGTATGAATAAATTTAAATTAAAGTAGATTTTGACTAAAAGAGTAATACCTGTTAAATATAAGCAGAACTCTTTTGAAAGAGGAAAAGCAGTTAACAAATAAAATGAGTACAAGGTTTAGTGCATTTTATTAATCGGTTTTCGTCCTAATAAGTGCTCACAAAGTGCAACAATCTTTTTAACTGATTGAAACGTAAAACTCACATCAAACTTGTTCAACTAATTATACCTTTCCATTGGAAGGTAGAGAGAAGGAGAAAAGAGAACACATGCACTTAGACGTGCAGGTGAACACGAATTGACTTTTGAGAATTACAAGGAAAAAGTAGATCTAACTTTTCTTAAGAGAGCAGGACCAAAGGATACCCTGTAAATTGCTTGTTTTCGATAGAGATGATATATAAAAAATACTTTAATTGCTTTTATATGATGAAAGTTTTTGTGCAATATAAGTATGATTGATTAAGATAAGCATCTTAGGGTACTGACCTAAGAAATTTTAGAGTATAACATAAGCAAATTGAAACTCTGAGATGTGAATTGTGTGCTGAGTCGAATATAGAGTATCAATTTTGATTCCTGTAGGAATCGAATACCCAAAGCCCAATTTCAATTCCAATCGCACGCAAAACTTGACGAGTTACAAAATAAATATTTACTTACTCACACACCAGCACAAGCTCACACACACTCACATAAAGCACCCACACACTACTCGAAACACACTCGGCCGACACGCTGGAGCAACACTTCACGCATTTCTTATTAGCTGCACTTCAAAAACTGAAAAGTTGTGCTCCAAACTTATTATCGTATTTCGGTTGGCCTCCGAAAAAGGAACTCGACGAAACGGAAGTGAAAGCAATAGAATAGGAAAATGGAAGTGGAAGTGGAAGAGAATAAGTAAGCCAACTCTAACTAATGGCAACATTTTTGTTTGAGTGTTATTGATCCAAAGCAAAAGAGCAAACTTTCATTTGGCTCCGGCTGTCATAAGTTTAAATGGGGTTATTGGGCATAACGGGGAAGTAAATAGAAAGAAGGTCAGCATTCACAGAAGCAGAAGGATGTGTGAAAAATGTCAAGTCCGAAGCATGCCAACAAAATTGTAAGACATGGCTGGCAAATATTTGTGCAATGGCCAAATGAAACCCAAAACCAGACCTGAGCGGTTCAACTCAAAATTGAGATTCCAATTAGTCACAAGCTAAGTGCATGCATTAGCTTGTTATGAACTGATTGTGTCTATTTGGGCCGCGCCGGCTGGCTCATCGGTACTCAGGAGGATCCAATTCTCGTCCAAACAGGATCCCGGTTCCGGACCAAGCGTACCCGCCCTACCTGAGATGGACACCTATACTCCGTCTCCCTCAGGTTGGTCACCAATCTGGACCGATCTTCAACTCTTGTTGGCCTCTATGATCTACCCACGGTTGCCACTTAAAAAATCAGATTGAGCCAAAAAAAAAATTTTAAATTAGCCAAATTCGCTTATTGCATTTCATTAAATAAAAAAATATATTTTTTACAAGCACTTATAGCTATGACACATAATATTTCAAAATTATTTCACATTTTCATCTTCATGTAAAAATGTTTCCATAATTTTCAGTGCCAATCACGAAAATACCCAGATACAAGTTATGTGCTGAGTAAATCAAATCAGTCAATGTCGGACTCTCTTGCAATTTTTGGAAGCAACGTGGTCTGTGAATAAATTTCCTTTTCCAAATTTCAAACCACATTGGCTATCAGTGGCCTTTGGCTTAACGGCTATTGGTAGGCCAAGGGGCATTGGGGCTTTTACCATTTGCTGTCTCGCCCTCATCCTCTCTCATTACGATCGCAGTGGATCTTAAATTACTGGCTGCCACCCTCCTCTTAATCTTTACCACCAGAAACAATCGATATTTCCCTAATTTAAACAAATAATAAATATATCGACTATGTCGATAATAAATATAAATATAAACAAAAATCATTGCGCTGGCACCAACGATGAAAACCTGTACATAACAATCTTAAACCAATGCCACGCCCCAAAGGCATTATCGAGCACAAAAAGAGATAGAGTGTGTTTACTTAGGATTAGAGTTTAATAGTTGCATCCTCATCATTCAAGAAGTTTGATTTCAAATTTCAAAGTAGTGGACATTGCATGTTTTCAAGTGCTGCACAGAAATCAAACTTTCTGACATAAACAATTTTAATTTTATACGCTCCTGTAAGTATGCTGTAGATATTTATAGAAACTAGTATGCTGCAAAATTAAATCCATAGATATTTGTATTGCATACTTGTTAGTACAACATAAATTTGCAGTGCATTTTTTTTTACAATTTTGTAAGATTTTACATATAAATTTATGTATGTACATACATATGATAATACTTTTTGAATTAACAGAATTTAAATGATTTCATTGAGTTTTTAGATATTTTTTGATGTTGGTTTAAAAAAAATTAAATTCTTCTATATTTTGATATACGATTGGATGAGCATACTCGTTGGACAAATTTCATGTATTATAAAAAGTTTTACTAGTATACCTTGCTGTAATAAATGTCATCACTTTTGACTGTCCGAGCTGATCTGGCAGCGTTTAACACTTAACGCCATCATAAAGTGCCAGGGGCCAAGAATAATGCTGAAACATTGCACAGCATACATAAAATGGGCAAAGAAGTGCACAGCTTGTGCCAGATTTGCTTTTAAAAAGCGCGCAGGGATTGAAATTGGCTGCCAGGCCAAAGCCATCCCCCCGCTGCCACTCCCCATTTCCAGCAACAATTTTAGCTCCACACACACACATACACATCACTGTGCACAGTCAGAGCGCACTTACAAATGCGCTTTTAACTTAAATGACAGTCCTAGGAGGGGGAAACGACACGACCTGAAAAAGCTTAAGAATCTGGGGTACCCTTAGCTTGACTGGATGCTGGTGCTGCTTTTCTTTGGTTTCGGGTTAGGGCAAAACTCAACTGGAAAATATACGCACCACAATTTTTTATTTGGATGTCCGCCCGCGCCATGTACTACAACAATTTGATGTAAATATTGTATTAGTTGGGGCCAAAGTGTTGAGTAAATTTATTGGCAGCACATAAATCGCATTCTGAATGGGCGATGGCATTGCCATTGCCATTGCCCTTGCCATTGCCACTTCCATTTCATTTGCGTTTGCCATTGGGCCAAGCTTTTTAAAGAATGTTGAATGGTTACCGTTTACATGAAAAAAAATTATGTAAGAACACTTTTGTCGAAAAGGCACAACGACGAGATACCCTGCTTCTGAATTTGTTATTCGACTGTAATTAAATTTTCGAGACAGACTCTGGCTTCGTTTAAAAGCTTAAATATGTTTTGTAATTCGTTGTTATGTTCAACATTTTAAATATATCTTATACCTAATTTGGTGTTTCTATCTCTGCTTAGAAAAACAGAAATACGGACATGTCAATATCGTTTCAGCTATTGATAGCTGTGTTACATTTAAAAAAACGAATCAAATAAAAGTACACCATTGGTTGGTACTTGTAAAGGGTCTAAATAATATATACATATGTGTACTATACTTAATTCTCAATACTCCATTGGTAATTACCAACTATAACATGTGTACATATATACATAGTCAATATATAAATCAACTTCTTCGGCTAACGGTGATCATTATGGTCGAGAAGAATTATCTAATCTTTTTTCAAGTCTAAGTTGCCGTATCTGTCTAAATTTGACTTATAAGTGTGATTTTTAATCATTTACCACTAAAGAGTATATGCAGTTTTTTCTAATTTTTCATTACTTTACTTTACTTTACTTTACTTACTTTACCATTACTTTAAAATCTTTGTTGCGTGTATGCAAATCGCCATAATTGAAGCAATCTTAAAATGCTGTTGTTGCTGTGGCTTGCGAGTATTGTTGCTGCTCTTGATGTTGCTGCTGCTGTTGTTGTTGCCGCTACTGTTAATGTTGCTGAATAAGCTGATGTTGCCACTGCCTCTGCTTCTACTAACGCTGTTGTTAGGGCTAATGCATTAAATATTGCTACTGCTACATGCAACTAATGAGGTTGGTATTACTTCTGTTGTTGCTGCTGCAAACGGATACAGATGTTGCTGTTTTAGTTGCTGCTGTATCTGCAGCTACTTCTTAATCTTCTTACTTCTGACGTATCTGTTGCACGTAGTGCTTGTGTGACTGTTAATTTCATATATGTTGCTCTTAGCGCAGTAAATGTTAATGATGTTGCAACTGCTACTACCGACAACTGCTGTTGTTGCTGCTAATTTTGCTGGTGTTGCTGGTACAGAGTTTCTCATAGTTGCTCTTCCTGAAAATTTGTACTTTAGTTGCTGACAGTTTTGAAAACTGCTATAGCTCTTTCTGCTTTGAAATTTCAGCTCAAAATATTTTTTTCAGTGTAAAAATGAGAAATTAGTGCTTTAGCAATTACCAAATTTATAAGTAAGCTATAGAAGACATAGACATATCGAAACATTGAAACATACATTTTTGTAAGAGCAATGATTTTCTATTTTAACCCGAATTTAAATTATCCAATATTCTTTTTGGTTTTATAATATATAACTATTTATTTTAACAAATAATATACATAAATAAATACAAGCTATAAAGGTGTATCTTCACTCTTTTTCAAGCCTTGGGGATCTTAAGCCTTTGACATTCTCAATTGCTTTATTACACTTACTTGTACATTTGTATACATATATATGTTGAATTGCCTGCATTTGGGTTTGGTTTTAAATTTTATTTCTTTTCTATTGAAAACATCAGAAAATACTAACCGTTGCAGTTATTGCCAGTCGTTTGCGAAATGCTTTTCCGTTTGCCATGGTTGGCATGTAATCCAATTTGACTGCCAAAATTTTATATTCAAATTCAGAATTCAAATCGAAAGCCAAATCCCATAAATGTAATATTTAAATCCTGACCTGTCTTCAAACTACTTTGCAATGCGTTTCACATTTTTTAATATCCCCCATAGCACTCCTCCCAAATCCCCCTATGTTGTTGATGAAAATGCACAAATGTTGTTGTTGTGGTTGTTGTTGCTGTTGTGGCTGCTGTGCCAATTTTAATTAACAAAAAACATGGCAAGCTCATGTTGCGTAGTTTTGTTTTGTTTTTGTGTTCAGTTGATTTTTTGTTTGTTTTATATTTGGTTTTCTGATGTTCCATTTTATTGGACTGCAACGAGAAAGAGAGAGTGAGAGAGAGAGAGAGAGGTCAAAGCCTAAATAGATCTGGAAGGGAGAGGAGCCATGACACAGGACATCGCGACGGTTGCAAATATTTCAGAATGGGCCATGGCTAAGACGTTTCCGCTGACAGCCTCAGTCTGCTGTTCCTGTTATTGTTCTTGTTGTTGTTGTTTTGTCGCTGCATGTCGTCTCCGTTTCCGTTGCCATTTTTGCCTCAGTTCGTTTTGAGTTTGTTTAGTGTTTGGGTTGTGTTTCTTTTGGCGTTTTTATCTGCTTTTTGATGTGCCCACAGCAGCTGCCGGTTGCTGAATAAATATTTCCCATAGTTTTCCCATAGGATTAGAGCTGAACATTTAATTAAAAAATACTCATGTGCTCTCAAGCGCAAATTGCAATGAAGTTCGCTTGTTGGCTCCAATAATTATTTGGCCACTTTGTCCACAAAAAAGCTTAGCTTTTATTTGCTTACATCCATAGTATACCCAAACAAGTACATATCTATATAATTCTCTAAGACATTCAAATAGGTATAAAATAGTATGATTATACTGTAATCAAGTAATAAGAAAAGCTCTTAAACCTAGTCACCAAAAATACTGACAATGAATTGTTTTAATAAAAAAATATCTATCAATTGATTTTTTTGTTTTTTTGTCGATCTTAAAGTCAGAACTATTATATCTTGTATCTACATACCATATATAGAGAAAATGAGTGGCATATAGTTAAAATAAAAATATTGTTTTAGGAGTAATAGTAATATAAAAACCAACCCGCATGAACCCAAATAAAAGAATTAGAATAGAATAAATATATTTTTATTTATAAATTATAAAAACCATGTTTGCTGTTTGCCGAAATTCTTATAAAAATGAAAGTTAAATCTTAATTTTTTTTTAATACTTTTTAAAAATTCGTTAAGTCCTAAATATTCGAGGTCGGAATTTGAATTTGCAAAAGTTAGATCGAAGCAACCCGTGCGGTCTGAGTACTTAATCTTTAAACAATCTCTTAAGTTTTTAAGTGGGTTATCATCTCAGCAGTATAAGTAAACGATTTCTGTTTTCGTCTCCAAGCTCAATATTAGATACCTGATAAACTGTCAGCCACCTCACTGACATACTTGTTGCTGTCGTAACGTGGTAAGAACTTGTTTAACTATTTGATCAAGTGTGAAACAATAAATTTGGCTCAAAAAAAAAAATAGGTAAGGAGAAAAATATGGTTAATGATGTTTTAGAAATAATAGACAATAGAATAGGCCACAAGCCGTTTTTATAAAATATTGGTTTAAGTACATATCTGTATTCATATCTGTATATTCAAATGTGTTCTGCTCATTCCCATATCGTAAATGTTTTTATTAAATTATTATATATTCCCAAATAGCTGAGCTCTGCACGTCATGAAATTAATGATTAAATATTTCTTAGTATATTTTATGCCAACTTTGATTTTTGTTTTCAGCCATAGGTCTATACAAAACAGGATGCTCTCTCAAAACTAAGGTTTCCATCCATTTTCACGATTGTTATTGGTAATTGGTTTTGTGATAAGGCAAGAAAGACTTTAGAAATATTTAATTGGCAAAAAGCTAAATGATTATTGACGTGTCTTAGGTGTAAACTCATGTTTTAGAAAATTTAATTAAAAGATAAAGGCCTATACAGCTATTTGAAGCTTGATCAAAGAGACATGTGTTAACTAAATCTATAATCATACGAGTGGAGGCTGATAAGTTATTGGTCTATGTAAGAAACGCCACTCTGTCAATCAGCTTGGTTGGTTAATGTTAAAGTTTGTTTATATATATATATATACATATATATAACACACCGGAACTGAATAGCGTAGTTGCCACAGTAAAACTATAAGTATTGGGCTACAAACTATTATCTTGAAAAAAAAAAAAATGGCTTGGCGGTTAAAGATTTTAGGTTATTTGTGATATTGAATGGCATAGGACAGTTGGAAGTTCATTTGATAAAGTGAATAGCTCTAAAAGTACATTATGTTAAAATGTAAATTGATTTTAATTTAAAAATGTAGCATTTTCCTACCTTGAGCAATGAATTATCAGCCGACCCTCGTAAGTGCAAGTACACGATCCCAGCTAAAAACATTTTTATCAAATATTGCGTTAAGACGTCTCTGCTTCTGCCTCTGCCGACGTCGACGTCGATGTTGGGAGTTGTGCTATGGATCGGAGGGCAAACAGAGAGCAGAATGAAGTTGTTGAGTACAATATAGAATTAGTTGTCGGAAGTCAAGCATTGAACGTTGATCGTTGAACGTCATCCACTCTCGAACTGCAATTTTAAATATGTTGGGGAAACACACGCGTCTCTCGAAGATACTATTTCTAATTATTTTCGTGAAAGTGTTTATTCTGGTACTGGTACTGCTGTGTCTCAACACCTCTGATATACAAAGGAGCAGTCACGGTCGCGGTCGTGTTGTGCTTGTTAATGATCTGTTGATCGATAGACGCGAAGGTATTTAATGCTTTAATATACCTATGCGCAAATCCTTACTCACTCTTATTCCCCTTGCCCATTAGCTCCCAGTTTGCAGGAGCGGCTTAAGCTAATACGGGAAGAAATGCCATCGTTTCCCCTCGAGGAGCTGCTGCGAAGGCCTCGAAATCTTAAGAAACACAATTGCGCCGAGGCGCCCGACTTTATGAACATCGAGTATCACAATGAATACTGGCAGGTGCTCCACAATGGCAACACTACCTTCTATTTCTTTGGCGCGTACTATGATGACAGGAATGCGGTGCCTAAGACGCCGCTAGTGCGATTGTTGACCATGATCAATCGTTATGGCAAAGGAAATGAACTCAAGTATCCGCTAACATATTGTCAGCTCTGGTATAAGGATCGTGCTGATCCTGTGGTTGTCGAAGCCGTAGATCACAAGATCGTCTGGTTGTGGGGCGGTGCGGCGAGACGTGTCTATCCAACGCTGATCAGCTGCCCATTGCCAAAAATAAAAACAAATGGTAGTCTGGAGGTGCCCGAGATGGTGTCTCTCGTAGCAGATCGCTGCGATCGGGCCAAGAATCTGTTGCGAGTCGTTCACGAATTAGACGCAGTAAGCTCCATGGAAAATAACTCAACTCATATTGTCAAGAGTCCGCCGGGCAAATCCACAGAAGCCCAGTCACCGGAAAAGGAAAAACCTCTCCGTTTTATGGTCTGCCTGAAAGCCATGGATTTTCCTTACACGGACATGTCCTGGCGTCTGATTGAATGGCTCGAGATGATGCGTCTGCTGGGAGTGGACAAAGTTGTCTTCTACGATGCCCAGATGCATGCGAATATGACACGTGTGCTGGATGATTATAAGGTATCCAGTCCCGGCTTTGTGGAGGTGCGTCCCATGTCCTTGGGCCGTGGGGAGCCGCACTCACCGCGTCATTTTCATCACTATGCCCTGGATGCCGATGGCTTCAATCGCATTTTGAATGAAATGATACCCTATAATGACTGCTATTATCGTAATATGTATAAGTACGATTACATCGGGATCTTTGACATCGATGAGATCATCATGCCGCTAGGCAATGTCACCAACTGGAATGATCTGATCAAGCTGGCCTACCGTGTACCGGACTATGAGAGAGACTCATCCAAATGCAAGGACTGGGTAAGCTTCTGCTTTAGGAATGTCTACTTTCCCCGCTATGCGGAGCGACCCAAGGTCTACAAGCAGTTGCCCAGTTACTACTATATGTTGCAGCATGTGGAACGTGTGGCAGAGCACTGTGATCGCTACTCTGCCGCCAAGTGTCTACATTCCACAAAATACGCCATCGGAATGCACAATCACTTTCCCCTCCATCGGGCCGAGACTGGCGAATGTGCCGCCAAATCCGTGCCAATTGAGTTCGCCCAGCTGCATCATTATCGTGAGCCCGATAATAAGACCCGTCTGATCAATCCCATCATCGACGATAACATCTGGCGCTTCCAGCCCCAGCTCCAACAAAGGGTCTACGCGAAATATGACAAGCTCGGCTTTCTGCCCACCATCCACGAAGTGGAAGCTGCTGAGGAGCAACGCATTCATAAGGACGAGCAACAACTTCGCGAGGCTATATCCATAGTATAAATGTCCCAACTATCTGATGATATTTGAATCAAAGGTACACCGTAAAAAATCCAGGATTCCGGGATAAAATCAATCACAAAAGGTGTCAAAAGCTTAGAAATCTCGGAATTACTTAAGTCAAGTACCAACAACATGATTTAAGTTCGATTTTTCAATTCATTCTCCGCAAATATTATGATATCTTCAATGAAATGAAATATCACAGACTTTTTTGACTATTTTAATGTTGAGTGGCTGCCATTTAATCCGCATAATGTGTTTATTTAACAATAATATCCTGAATACATACTTAAAAAATACATGCTAAAATCAAGAATTTTAAACTTGAATTTTAGAATGATTTTTTTTCTGTGTACAGTAGTTTTAAGACATTTCTACGTAATGAAAGTAATTTTTTTCCTTGTACACTGTCACGAGCGGTGTAACGCACTGAAGTTTCACATCCCGAAAAGTTTGTGGGATTACTGATCACAATGAAAAAATTGCAAAAACTAGATAAGGATCCCAATTATTTGAAAGGCCGCAATATAGGCTAAATACTTAACTCTTGAATGACTACCATGTCATTCATGTTCTAATTAAACAAGTACGAATAGCAGCTTTGGCTATCTAATCTTTAGATATTATTTTTTTTTTTTTTTTATATAAGATAGTTTGCTGTCATTAGAAAACATATATTAATAAACTATGTGATATTCTTATCTCATAGATGATAGAAATGACATATTGTTGTTGTTGTTGACATTGATTACAACGTTTAAAGATAAGTAAATGATAAGTAATTATCTTAGATGTGCGCGATTATATGTGCCTTATTAAGAATATAAAAATATTCCACAAGTTCAAAAAATTATATGACATAATTACCTCGCCAGAAAATTATGGTATTCTTCATTCTAGAAAAATATTTACTTAGCTGGGATGCTATTGTAAGTATATTACCGTCTGCTTACGTCAAAAGCATAAGTTAGCTTTACAAGGTCAGTCCAGTCATTATTAATTCAATTGTTGCTAATAAAATTAAGGGTCACAATTATTGTGAAATGTATTCGAGGTAGGTCACTCTATTTATTTCACATGAAGTCGCCAGGAATGGGGAATTTAAGAAATGCAACAGACAGCTGAAACAAAAAGCAAACCCAAACTCAAACGCATCTAAACGGTACACGAAAAGAGCCTTAGTCTTTACTATCTTTGTGTCTGATTGTGTACGGGCACTCGTATGCGTGCCCCAAAGAGCTCACAAAAACGCACCTGAGTGCAAATGAATGATGATGTTATGTACTCGTAGTCGCTGCTTCTTGTCGATGCTCTTACTCGCTCTGCACAACCCTTGAGTAGGCACAGTGGGACGGCCAACTCGTTAGTCTGTTTTTTTATAATAAGCAAATGGTCTGTGATCGGGTCGTTTATAGAAGAGTTGTTGTCTATAATCAGCTCGTTATTGGTTTATGAGTTATTTGTCTATGATTCTCCTTCTAAAATGCCTTCATCTGTGAGTCTTATGCAATGTAAGTAAGCTATAGGTTCAATGTCTAAAACAAACTATTATGCAGTGACGAGCAGATTATAAAATATGTATTTTAAAATGTGACAGATTGTATATAACGACTGACTGTTCAGCAGAAAATTAAAATTTTAGTGACATTTTTAACGAGTACAACTATTTTTTATTTTCATATTGGTTTCCTACTCTCTTCTCTAAGCATTCTACTTACAAGTACATATGTATAGCAGGAAACTATTATGCAGGGACAAGTATATTATAAAAATGTAGAAAAAAGAACACATATTTTACAATGTGACGAACTGAAAGTTACGTGTGATAGCCGAAAAATTAAGTTTTTAGTCACTTATTTTTGATTATTACAAGTAAACGTAAATTTTTATATTTTCATAATATTTTTATATGATAAATAAAAATACAGCTAAGAAACTTAAAGAAAATAGTGATTTTTTGATTCGATTACTCTTTGAAAGCGATCTAATCTTTCAAATGCAAATCCATCAATTACTCGTTAATTTATAATAATATAGTTCAAGAATTCCACTTCCCACGATCCTTATTAATTACTTTTTTATTGTGCCTATTAAAATTGTATATTTTTGTTTAGCACTTACATAGCCAATGCAACCCACTGTGCGACTCTTTGCCGTGCATGTTGCCTTTTGGGCAAGTCTCGCATCCTTTTCTGTTGCTGCTTGTTGCATCGTTTTTTGGCTCATATGTTGCAACCTTTCGCTTAAGCAAATTGCCAGCATATACAAATGTGTTTGTGTATGTGTGTGTGTGTGTGTGGGTGTGCGTGCTAATATGTGTTGCTGTGTTCTGATGAGTTTGCGTTCGCTGCCTGCCTAGTACTCGTACTTGCGACCAGTGAAAGGCGCTGAGTTATTGTGCTCATCGTGCAATGGAAGCAGCGACAGCGGCAACGAGTATCCCAAAATGGCAACGTGCAACACGGAGGTGTTTTCATTCTATCCCAGTTGCTCCATATCTTCTCTTCAGAAGTGTGTGTGTGTTGCATTTTTACTTAAAATGCTTTTAACCAAAACATTAAGCAGCTGGTGTCACATTACATCACAATGTAGACTAACTCTAGTTATACTAACTCGTATAGTAGTAACAAGCCACAACAATATTGGGAGCAAGAAGAGCTTCATGAAGCAGCAGCTACAAATTTATGGCTTAAATAAGCTTCGCAACCGGTTAAAATGGAAGAAAGGAAACCTGTAAGACGCCAACCACAACTCCACTTGGAAACTTTTTATCTAATGCTAAACTAAATTTATACATTTACCTGAGATCGCATAACAAGCAACCTTCATCTAAAGTGCTCAAGGCAGCTGCACAATAACCCAAGTCATCTCCATAAGAAATATAGTGAATAATTCCACTTAGGCTCAAATAAAACTCTTGGAGCTGCTTGATAAACTGAAGCTGCATAAATGGGAGTTACAAAGGATAAAATTCCTTGAATATTGTTAAATAATTTTTTTAATTGTTTTTCTGATCCGACACGGCTACAAACAAGCACAGTTGGCCATTTCAATGAAAAAAAGGTTTTATCGGTTTTGAATAACTCTTGCTCTGAAATAAAAACAAAAAATGAGAACATTTTCTAAAAACACTTTTTTTGTTATTTATTCACTCAGTAAATTTCGTAAATTTCGCTCTTGGAGAAAAATACTTAGAATAACTTTGAGTCGAAAGTGTTTCTTTTATAATATTGTTGAAAGCTGAACAGATGAATATTCAATTTATTTTCGATATATTTCAATGTTTGAAATCCTTTTTAAATAATTAAAAAATAGGGAATCAATTATGTGTCAAATCAAGTGAGATAGTGCTCTGTAATAAAAGGGCAACAGTGGTGCTCAAAAATAAATGTCTACTTAGTACAAATATTCTCTTTGACACTGAACAAATATTCTATTGATCCCCTGAAACTGGAATTTGGTTGATGATTTTTTTAAAATTCTTTTTACTCTGGACTTCTTTTGATTAGAGGACTACGCTTTGGCTTGGGTAAAATGCTGCGCAGTAATCAGTTTTATTTGTCAAGGCAATAAAATCTGTTGGCAGAATGTTCATCAAAGTTCTACGCGCATTCAAATTGCCGCATTTACATTTGGATATCGATTATAAAATGCTCTTCGGTTGACTCCTTTAATTTAGCTGCATTTATTTAGTTACCTAATGGTTGTATTGACTTTTTATTAGATTAAATTAAATCGATATTAGGTTTTAGCCTCAATTTGACTTTTATAACGACATGAAAACTTCATTGCATTATAGGTAAGCAGGCAAGATGTGCAATTAAAGGCGAATTTAAGACAAAAATTGTTAACTAAGTAATTAAAAAACATTCTCTCTTAAATGATTATAAATACAAGTATATTTAAATTGGGAAAATTAATGTGCTTGAATGAATGCAATTGGCAAGGACAAATTTTATTTTGTCAAGGCTCCATTTTGGGTCAGGTCAATCAATCCTGTTATAGACTATTACTATTTAATGCCCAGCTAGTATTTTATACTCGCTTTTGTTCGCCCCGATGTGCAATGTTATGACAGCAATTGATTGCTTGTTTATTCAAATTAAATTTTGCATAATAAACTAAACGAAAAATTACCTCAACTTTTGTTGTAATGCTTTTGCCAGTCGTTGGCTTAGAGCAGCCAGAACTCATTTGCCTTTAAATAATTGATGAAATCGCTCAGAAAATTGCTCATATGAGTATACTGCATGCACTTAAAGCTGACTCCTTCACCAGCAACAGCAACAAGAACAAAAAAAAACAACAACAAGGATAGCAAAACAACTTGAAATATTTTTGCTCACAAATTACATGGCCGTGTTTCGAGGTCTCTTTGGCAAAGGACCGGCCACTCCATAAATCACTTTAATACCCGCACTTCATGCTGGGGCCACTGCTCGGAGTAACCTCACAAAGGCCAAGGCCAGTGGAAGGCATTGGCAAAGGAAGGACTGTTCGCAGGAAGCTGTTATTATTGGTACTTTGCCAATCCCGATCCCGAGATCCTGGATGGTTTTGTTAATCCATATCGAAATATCTGGACTGATTTTAAGTTCACTTTGAGCCGTGATTGATATCTTTTAAATAAACTCTCTGCAACTCTTTTCGTAATCATGTCACATTTACCATTTACAGAAAAACTCGCATCTATTTCTTAAGATCTTAGACAATGTTGGAAAATTCTTAAAATCAGGCAACTGAAGCGGAAAACTTAATGTTGGTCAGTTGTCCGGATTACCTACAGTGTTATTGCCTTTACGAAATTTTTACCATTTGAGCAAGTTATTTGAATTGTGAGCTCAAAGCTAAACTTCAACCAGATTTGGTGCTCATCTCGAGTATTCGTGTGTGTGAGTGTGTGTGTGTGTGTGTGTATGTGTCGCAGGGCCGATTAAGTGTGGGCCAGAAGTGTGTTGTTCTGGTTGTCCAACTGCAGCAGAATCGTCAAAATGATTAATTGATGAAAATCCCTTTTGCCATGCAGGATAATAAATTACAATACACAGGATCTGGACAGACAACATACCCGCCAGACGGACAAACGAATGAACGCACGGGGACGGACAGGTAGCATGTGCTCCAAATGGCTAACAGGGACTCACACACACTTTCCAAACACAGGCACACACAGAGACACACCGTTTTATATGAGGTCGTGATGTGTGCGGTGGCCCTGCATTGAATTAAACTACAGCCAGGACGACGTACGTCGACAAGTCCCCGACATAAGGAAGGGGACGACGACACGTTGGCTGTTTCCTAAATTAGCTTAATTTCATTTAAAAGCATACCATGTTGCAGCAACAACAACAACAGCCATGGTCACGCCCCACGCAACTAACAGGCGTTGCACACTGCTCACTTTGGACCTTGCCCCCATTTCCCCTATTGTGATGTTTATTATTATTATTATATTTCTTTTATGCACATATATATTATTCGCATATATTTAATACTGCACTCCACTCTGTGAGTGTTTATAATTAATTAACTTGTTAAACATATTTGCCAGCTTAATTGGGATACTAACGCTGTTGACTAAGCTCATGATGTTGCCAAGGCAGAATAATCGGATCCAAGGCAGACTTTAGAGTTTCGCAGTGCTTGGCTCGACAAACAGATATGAGATTTAACAAATATATTCTATAATAGACAATCATCTGCTGGCCCACCTGAGCCAGTCTCACAATTAGCCACAGCATACATACAAATGAGTACTTGTATGCAGTTCACTTGCTGCATTTGTGTTGCCTACCTCAGTGGTTGCCCCTTAAGTGGGCCAACACGCGGCGTATACGCAATATATATATATATATATATATATACATATATAGCACACACAGTTTGCGCTTCTGGCATTTCCGTTAGCGGCTTGCTTCCGTTATATTTGCCCCTAAAAGTATGCTTTGAGTTTATTATGTGTGCCGACACCCACAACCCCAGGCAAAGACAGACACATACTCGTAGAAAGAGACAGGTAGTGAGAGGAAAGAATAAAACTTAATGCATATGCAATGACTAATAATGAAATATTTCCACCTACTGGTCAGGAGATTTTAGAACTATTTATAACTATCCTAGACAACACATATTCCCGACATATTTTTATACGAACTCCCTAAAATTCTTTTAGATTTCAAGTAGTACCAGCTCACTTTACCCTCGGCGCTAAGCAAATAAGTAGGATCAAGCGAAGCTGCTTAAGCTAAATCTAAACTGAGCCCGATCAACAATTTTGAAAATCAAAATATAACAAATTTGAAAAATAAAAAATAATAAAGAAAAACCGTTAAAATTAGGAGTATCATCTCTTAAAGTTTTTGAGATCTAGGCGACTATATGGACAGACAAAAGAACAGTCATTGGCACAAGGCCTTAATTCTTTGCAACCTTTGAGTAATGAGCTAATTAATTAATGAGTAATTAATTCTCAAGTGAAGTACATACATATGTATGTAGAGCAAATAAATATGAGATAAACCATGATATAAGACAAATACATGAGCGTAATGCATTTTTCATATAGTAAATTAAATTCTTTACATTTTTAAAGATAAATATCTTAAAATATCATATTTATTTATTTTTTTTTAAGATTTTGTTTAATCTGTAAACAATTAAACAAATTTTATATAGTGTGGTTTTATTTACCAATATTTATTTACAAATTATAGAAATACATGTAAGCTCGCGTTTGAAACTTTTACATACAGTTGTGATTTAATTAATTTTAATCATGATTCCCAAGTACGATAACTCCATTTGTAGTTCTTGTTTAGTAACTTTTTACTTTGACAGTAGCCCCTCAATCTTACTAGTTGTCGGTTTTTTACTTCTCTTTCATTCATATATGAAGCAATTGAGTAATAAAAGCTTATCGCAGTCATTACGTAGCAAAAGACTCGGCAGTACGAGTATGTGAACTTTGAACTCAAATAAAATGCTGAATGTCGTTTGCTTTTGTTTTATCGTATATCATGACAAAAGCCTGATCTTTGGATTCAGATGAGTTAGCCCGAATGTGAGGTACTGAAAGAGAGCTTAATTAAAAGAATAATACACACTAGACGCTAGACTAATTAAAGCTCGAGCGATTAAGTGCATAACGTTTAACACTTGATTATTGGACAGATGTTTAGTAATTATACACCGTTCTCTATAAAAAAATTATTATAGAAGAATTGATAAATATTATATTTATCTCCCAGCGCTTATTAATCGCAAGCATAAAAGTATTGAGTTATAAATACTGCGAAAGTGCAAAATTGTTTCGATTCCATTTCGTTCCACCTCATTTGCGATCTAGTTTTTTTTCCCTATTTACAAAACTTACCTATAATTACTATGCAAAAAATATGTTTGTTTTACTTTCCTTTAGCCCCACATTATTTTAATAAATTTCTTTTCCGACCATGGACACTGCGAATGTTAGATAAAAGTTTTTTCATTAGTTCAAATCGATTCAATAAAGTTAATCTTTTATTACTAATTATAAAAAAATAGGAATCAAATTATTTATGATTATAAACTTATCGAACAATAGTTGCTGTAAACTAAATAATCGTCTTAATTCGAGTTTTCTCTACTGCGTGTTTTTCTTTTACGATTCAACAGGTTCACAATGATGTTTCAACTGATCATAAAACGATTCATTATTTGGACATATGATGTTTCAAAATTACTCTTTGCACTCCATTTAATTTCTTTCATCAGTCTTTGACGGGTAACTTACAAATTTGCTGCGAAATGATGTTGTGTATTTGCATGGGTCATACTCAAATTACATATCATAAAAAATACACTATAAACAAAAGTTACAACGAAATTGTGATATTACCGATAAATGAAACGAGCTGCTCTTGAAAAAACTCGTAAATGAAAATTCCGCAAACGCTGCAATCGAATTGAGGTCGTTGATGACTATGTTTGTTGTTGTTTTTGTAGTTGTTGTAGTTACCCATGTCTTTGTTGCTATTGTTGTTGCTGTATTTTATACTTTTGACTGTTATCAGCTTTAAAGCTTTCCGACACTGGTGACACTGTTACTAAACGGACGAACAAATACATCGATAGTGCAATAAGCGTATAAATAAACATTTAAGGCAAACTTCGATAAGATTGGCGAACAATATGTATGTGGATAGCATAAGTTATACATAATGTACACGTACTTAAATATATCGCTATCGAAATCAAGCAACGATCACACGAGTACGAATATTTTTATACCCTACATGAGTACATATTAAATATGGGTACCTGATTGATCGACTTCTTGCGGCAAATCATTCGTTTTCGTAGCAGTATGACAATTCCTGCCCTTTGCCCACTTTCGGCCTCATATGGGAGAGATCCACGTAAATGATGTCACACTGCCACTGACTGCGAAGGTGTTCGGATTGCCGCCACCGAGCCACCGATGTTGCACAGTGGTTCGACATCGACTTTATCTCAAGCACTTGCATGCATGTCTTCAAATCAAACACTTTACTAAAAAGTTAAATTTGGTACATTATTCTCAAATATTTTGTATTTATCATAAGAGATGAGATATTTAATGTTAGAAATATTAAGTATTTATGTTTATATATATATATATATATATATATATATATGCTAGACTTTATTATTTAATTGATAACATTACTACTCTAATTAAATACTTTTCACAGACATACTGATTTTGCAAAATATATTTGTTAATTCTGCTCTTCATATCTTAAATTTCTCAAAAATCAAATCCTTCTCTTATTTAAGAATATTAAATTTATTAAAAACATTTTATTTAAATTTTCATTTCAATAGTTATAGATCACCTTTTTTGGCTTTGAAAAAAAAGACGGGCCATAGAGTAGAGCAACAGAATATTTTTTAATATTACATACTGCAATGCTTAAAAATGAAAATTATGCTCCTTATTACTGTGAACAATGTTAAAATATTGTTGTTAATATTCTTATTGTTTTTTTATTTAGAGTTTACGTACAACATTTATGCACACAATCGATCAGCTAATAAGCTTTATAACAATAGAAATACATATTTGTATGTTACATATATATGTCTGTGTGTATATATTGACAAACTAATGCCTCTTGTTTCCTGATAAGCAGCATTCGGCTGTGACCTGATAACAGTGTCAATCTGCTAGTTCAGACCCGATTCTCATATGATGTGTACCACTGTGCGGCGCTGCACTATCAAGTCGCATTTGCTGGCTGCTCTTTCGCTCATTCAATCGCAGCAACGCGCGCTGAACGGGCACGGAGGCCGCAACGAAAATTAAAAAAAAAAAAAAGAAAAAAAAAAATAATAACTGATCGCATACTCAACTCGATTCGATTGGATTGGATTATATTGGATTTGATTGGATTCGTCTCGATTCTAAGCAGTAGCCATAATGAACAAATACGCTTTGCTGGTT
The DNA here is from genome assembly GCA_035043635.1 of Drosophila rellima. Classification (NCBI taxonomy): domain Eukaryota; kingdom Metazoa; phylum Arthropoda; class Insecta; order Diptera; family Drosophilidae; genus Drosophila; species Drosophila rellima. The sequence continues at coordinate 1,244,523 of JAWNMV010000134.1, read as the reverse complement.
GTATGCCTGCTGGCAGCCCTGGGCGCCCTGCTGCTGGAGGTGCGCGCCAGCCCTGCCAATCCACCACAGTTCAGCGCCAGTCAGCTGGACAGTGTTTCGGCCCAGTTCCTGCCCCCAGAGTTTCGCAACACAAACGTGAGCATGGGTAAGTTGTATCCAATGACATAATCATAGATAACAAACCTGATTTGGAACTCAATAATGCAGATGATATCAAGCGCGTGTACCGTGAGAAGTGCAAGAAGGTGACGGGCTCGGATAATTCGACGCTGTACAAGGATATCGAGAATGCTGCCGCCACGTTGGGCTCTTGTCTGAGTGGACTGGCCAATATGACGGCTCTGCAGGCGGAAATGGATGCGGCTCGTGCGATTGGTGAGCTGGACATCGTCTTCAATAAGTATTGCAAACGAGCTCCCGAGGCCGAGGACTGTATGCGTGCCTTTAAGAACAAGGTGAAGCCCTGTCTGACAGCCGAGGAGCAGCGTCAACAGGCCACAATGATGCGTCTGGCTGCCTCTTTGTTGGGATTCGCCTGCTCCCGTGGCGGAGATCAACTTGTGCTATTCGTTGCCGAAAAGGGGCCCGAGTGCCTGGAGGCCAACAAGGAGAGCATCAGTCATTGCTTCAATAAATCATTCCATCAGTATATGCCCAAGAATGGCGAACTTTCCGATATAATGAGCCGCCCCGAGTTCCTCTTCTCGCCCACCCACTGCGTCGATCTACAGAGCTTTGAAGGCTGTGTGGTCCATCATTTGGAGCAATGCTCGGACATCACGCCCGCCAACATTGTCCAGTCGATCTTCCGCTTTGTGAAGAACGAGACCGACTGCCAGGCCTGGATGGATGCCCGCGCCAACGAGCGTCCCATTCTCCTTGCCGCCAAGGGAAACAGCACTGGCGGTGGCGCCACAACACTGGCCACAACACTCACGGGCACCTTGGCACTCGCCCTGGGCGCCTACGTGCTACGCAATTAGACAAAACATACTCATAATAATACAAATGTTCAAAGTATTCCTTATTCCCATTATACGTATTCCCATTCCCATTTTCGTTTAACCTTTTTTTTATCTTTTTTTTTCTGCGATAACTAAAGTAGTGATAACATTTCTGCATATGTATAAGTGTGTATGTATTGTACTTTTACTTTTTATTTTTTTTTTTTGCTGAAATATGTGCGGTACTTTGTAATTTAATGACTACTCTATTTATTGCTAATAATAAACAAATGATTACAATACAAATATGTTCTGAAGTTTTTCTTTAAACCTGATACGATATCTCAAATACTGTATAAGCTGATTAAGTAAATTCCTTGAATACATACATTTTCTTTATTTCTCCAGAAACTTTAATATCAATAGAATTGCCATACATATCGCGCCTTTTATTTTATTTCCAGCACTAGTCACTTGGCTTAGTCGTTTCTTATCTCATTCGCTTTTTACCGATTACTTCTTTATTGAATACGAAAGTCCAAAATTCTCAGCGAGTGCCGTTGATGATTCAGTCTAGTATTTGTGTGAAGCAATATTGAATTTATGTCGGGTTCGACAAGTGTGAATGACAACTGATAAGGCGGCCCAGTAATAAGACATGGGCCATTGAGTCATTCGATTTAACAAATCATTGCATACTTTTGTGCTGAGTATTAAATTCCAATTAGCAAAGGCAACTGCATAAACTCGTTTAAGTTCATATGGTGCATAATTACAATTTCAATTAAAAAATCTGCACTTTCCATAAAAAAAATGTGCTGGAAAAAAAAAGAATTTGTATGTTTTTTGTTAAGAAATATATTTAACTTAATCTGTAAAGCAATATACCCAGTCGCACTACGCTGTCACCACAGGGTATCTGTCACATTCCCAATATATACAGTAATCAAACTGCTCAGGTACGAAACGTATATAAGTAGAATTTAGTACCATGATTTTATAGAGTCATCAGCGACAAGAACAGTGGGAACACACGTAATTACTTGTTGAAGTAAATAGATGAGAATTGATTCGCTCTTTGACGTTTAGTTTGATTTGGTACACTGCTTGCGGGTTTTCCATTTTAATATTTTTATAAGTTTATCAAGTTAGCTAAACACAAATTTAAATTGTGTATACTTTCTAATTTACATTATTTTCTTTAACTATGTATGATATTCTGAAAATGGGAGCAGAAGGTAACAACTTTGATAATTCTGTACATATGTATGCTTCAAATCAATATCAACAGTTATACAATAAATAACATATTCCACGTTCCAGACATCATGTAAATTGTATTATTAATCATGTTCGAAAGACAAAAGTTACATATTACTCTTCGAATTACTTTCTTATTTTTGGGTAAGATAGATCGAAATAGATAGATATGTTCTTAAGACAGTTAAGACTCAGCGAATTACTTTTATTTTTTCATGATAGATAGATTGAAAGCCTAAATATTTCCGGTTTATAAATTTATTTATTTTTTCACATAAATTGCTATTATTATTATGAACAACACTTTCCAACAATAGTTGTGCATTTAAATAAAATTTAAACCCACAAAAATAAAAAATGTAATTCAATGCGTAATTATTAGTAATGCAATGAAATTAAATATTATTTGATTATTATTATTGTTTATGGGTGTGCAATTAGTTTATTTATAAAAATATATTCTTTTCATTATATAGTATACATATATAGTATTAACTCAACCACAATATTGTGATGCAGTCCGTTAAATTTATTTAAATTTATTTATTTAAATTTATTTAAAAGATTTGCAAAACAATATTTATTTGTGTGTCGATATTAGTTGAGTATGTCAAGGATTAAGTTTAAGCATATAAACAATTTGTAATAATAATGAATAGTTTTATTATTAGTTTTTACACATTAAACTTACAAATTCGTGCTATATAAATAAATAATATTTGTACACTAACCAAAAAAAAAGAGGCGATTTATTTGCAAATTATGTCTAAGTTTTTGCCACCTGCGCCTGCGCCTGCACCTGCTGCATCATTTGCTGCTGCTCCTGAGCCTGTTCCAGATCCGATTCGTGATCCTGCGACTCCTCGAGCATTCCCTGGTCCTCTGTGTCCACACTCTGGCCCTGTACATCGTCGAGATGCATCCAAACTTGCTCTACAGCCGCCCGCAACTCGGGGGCATACTTCCAGGCATTGCGATCCTCAACTAGTTCGGAATTATTATATTTATTGTCCGGCTCGCGATAATGTTGCATTTGGGCGAGTTCGACGTCTAAAGTGCGAGGACTACAACCACCTTTGAGCCACTTGAGTGTGAAGTGATTGTGCAGCGTCTCCGAGAAGCGAGTGTTGTGGAAACACTTTGTGGCACGATTGGGTCGCGAGTAGTTCTGATGCCGCATCGTGTGCTGCAGCACGTAGAGCTCGTCGGCCTCCAGCTGTTCGTGGTTGAGGGCCTCGGGCACCACTTTGGTGAAATAGGTGTTAATGAAACAGAGTGAGACGAAACCATTGGGACAGTTCTTCAAGGTCAGTGGCCGATCCGTGTCAAGAATCTCCTGCCAGGTGCGCAGGGCGCCCACTGGCATTATCACCTCATCGATGTCTGCATTCAGGAGATAGTCATGCCGATACATGTTTCGGTAAAAGCAATCATTGTAGGGTATCAGCTCGTTGAGTCGCTTTATTAGCCGCCTCTGCTGGATCAGCATGTGCTGATAATGCCGCAACCTGGGCATGCCATTGGCCATGGTCAAAGGACGCAACTCCAGATAGCCCGTGCGCTGGTAATAATCCAGAACCCGCTGCACCGCCGGATGCACATCGTACATGTACGCATAAATTCTCGAGGCGCCGAGCAGACGCTGAAGCTCGAACCATTCGATAAGACGGGCCGACAGATCAATATAAGGGAAGTCGAATCCCTTCACGCAAACTCCAAAGTTGAGCTCGGGTCGCGACGTTGCATTCGAGCTGGTACTGGTAATTGTCTTATTGGGCTGATCGTAGTGAATGCGCAGTGAATTTGTCGCATGCTCACAGCTGCTGCTCACCAAGGAGACAGTGCTGGGCGTTTTTGTGATAATATTCGGGGGCAGTGGACCGGGCACGGGGCAACTCAATAAATGCGGATAGCTTAGCAATGGCTTGAAGCCCCAGTTTTTGATCCATACGCTCACATAGTTGCTAACCTGCACTGTTATGGGATTCGTGTGATTTGCATACCACAACTGGCAGTGGGTGACCGGAAATGCGACGCCTATTTGATTGGCCGTGGCCAGAATTCGAACCACGCCCCTCGACTTGATGCCCGTACGCATATCCAGATAGGCGGCATACAGTCGAAATGTGACATTGGCATTGTTAAAGGTCTGCCAGTAAATGTTGTGCAGCTGCAGATCCAAGGGATCGGGGTAGCGAGCACAATTTGTGTTCGTGCCATACTTTTTGGGCTTGGCATACCGATACCAGAAGCCATAATCCACCTCGGGCAGCTCGTTCTCCAGCTGCGTCACCAGCTCCTCATCCACGGGCTCCTCCACGGTTTGCACTGGCGGCGGTGTCGCCTTCCCCACCTGTGTTTGACTCTCGGTCTTCAGCTGCTCAAACTCCAGTTGCTGCTTTAAGTCTTTTAGCTCCAGCTCCTGGAGGTTATAATCGGGGTTGTGCAGTGAACTGAGTAGCAGCAAGAACGCAAACATTACCAGCAACGCCAGTAGCGTCAGCTTGACAAAGCTACCTCTACCTCTCGTTGACATTGCGACCAAACTAATCGCTCCCATCATGCTGCTAGGAACCGACCGACGAACTGGGATCCGCATGCCTTATCTACATATACTCGCATAGTCAGTTACTCACTTGCTCCGTTACATATAGTACATAATAATGTGTATGTCGCTCGTCTATGTATGTCAATGGTGGCACGAAGCCTCACCGTCTAGCACATAGTTGGCCCGAACTTTTATCAGCGCTATTGTTGTTGCCATTCATTAGTTGGCTAATTAGACTGTTCGACCAGAAATCATTTACACTTAGGAAAAAACGAAACAGATACTGCAAAGTACTCAAGGATCATGAATCCAATATTTTTTCATGCAGAGAAAAACAAAAAATAGTTGGAAATCCTTATAAAATTCTCAGAACATAAAATTCACAAATAATTATATGTAGATGTACAATATTGTGTATTGGATACATAGAACTTTATAGAACTTTACACTGATTGTGTTTTTTTAGCATGTTTTTATAAATAACACCCTGAGGAACCATCCAAAGCAAAATAAATTGTATATATCAAAAGTATTTTATATAATATTCAATAATCATAAATTAAGAATTTGAAGATCCCTTTGAAATAGTAAGCACATAGAGAAATATATATATAGACTTATCTTTTGAATTCTATCATAATAAGATTTTTTTGAATGAAAGTTTACAAAATTTACAATCTTCACCACAAGTTCTAATCAACATCAATAAACTTAATATTTCTTATCTGTTTAGAATCGACTTTTTAACAGCCTCAGTAAATTTAATGTGTCAGATAAACAGATCAGATAAAAACGATTTGTTCCAACAATAACTCAATAATGCTATGTGATAAAGATAAAAGCTATGCAGAACTTCATCTTAAATTTAACAAAAGCTTGTCTTATCATATATATTTTCCACTATAAAGCTTTCAAATAAAAATCCCTCCTATATTTTCAATGGTATCGTAAAACTAGCTTATTTAAGTAACAATTGGGGGTAACTTTATTATTGTTAAGACTTGCAGGTAATTGAAAGATATAAATTTATCGATCGATTAAAAAATCAAAATATTGGGGCACTTCATTCGACACATAATTAGATATGTATGAAATTTCAAGATTTTATCTTTGGTATATAACGTAATCTGTAACCCAGTTTTTCTCAGTGTGGCTGAACACCGCGTATTTTCCAATCAGAATAATTTCATATCTTCGTTCAAAACAAGTATAAAGTAAGTTTTTTACTTTGCCTGATTTTGCGTTTTAATCATTGGCATTATCACTTGGGCGATCATTAAAGCAGAATACAAATATCTCTATAGTTGTCTTATACGCTGCTTATCAATTTGATGGTCACATATAATAATAAATATGCCATTTAAATATAATAATCAATCGATAAGTTGAACGTCGAGCTAAAAAAATACCAGGAAATTTCTTTATCTATTACAGCTCAGCGTTTCACAACATGTAATAAATAATTCAAAGACTTTTATCAAACTAATCGATAAAAATATTATTCCATTGCTGATTAATCATTATAGAGATCCCAGATTATTTGTACTTTATATGTGCCCAAATAAAAGAACAAGCAGCATTTGATTTTCTGTAAAAAATATTCCAATAAACTAATCGCTGGCATTATTTTAAAATATTTTTTGTCAAAAAATTGTAAGATAATCATTGATAATTGAATTTGAAAACCATATATAAAATAAAGTACCTAAATATTTATATGTAATCTGAGCCAGATTTCTAAATGAAGCTGCCCCATCTTGTCCAGAAACCGTAGAAATGGCTAATTGATTTTCTTCTAATTAATGAATCAATTATGTATAAGTACTGTGGGCGTGGTCACTGCACTCTGGACATGGCAATGCTTTTAGATGATATGTGGAACAAGCTACTCATTATTATTGTTTACGCTGCTATTGATTGCATGCAGTTGAACTTGGGGGCTTTGAAGTGTTTTGGCGTTGTTGGAGTTCTTTTAACAACAGCTGATTGCAAGTGACAAACTCTTATGTTCTTCCCAATATTGTGATAATCTAATTACAAAGAATTGAAAAAGTAATAACTCAAATCCATTACCACAATAAATTGAAAGTTGAGCGTTGATAATGTCGATTGATAAGCTATTTAATTTTTGATAAATGCCTTTACAATCTATTGATAAGATTGTACAATTTTCCGCTCTCTCTCTTTTTCTCTCTCTCTCTTTCTCCCTCTCTTTATCATGATCTGTATTTTTTTCACTTTCTCTTCGCTTTCCCTGCCATTTTCGTGCACCTTTGCATACCTTTATTCTATTTTTAAACTTTGCCTTTCGATTCGACACCCACGTGCTAAAAAAGTACAATTTTAAACATAATCTCTGTAAAAATTGCTTCCTAAAACTATAAAAGTCCCATTTAGCTGGACTATAATCCGGATTAGAGTAGAGCCCGTGAGTCTCAGCTACTCATATAAAAATATGCTCTACCGTAAAGGGAAGACAAATTGGTTTCCTATAAGAAAATACAAAAGTGTATATCTATGCTATATATAACTTACTTATGCTGCTATTTACCTAGCTATTTACCTGGATCATAAGTAAATTAAAAAAGCCTTAGTTTGTTAAATATCGAAAAGCAGATATGGGATAAAATTTCCAAATTTCTTTGACAATTATGGAACTTTCTAAGCTTAAGTTTAAGAACAGGGTATCTCCAAGTCGTTCCACCTCATCTACCACATTACTACTTATTTCACTCTTTGTTTCGCTTTATATTATTATAACTTTGCGCTGCCCTATTTTTGCAAGTAATTTAAAAATAATTTGATGTTGTTGCCGCTGTAAGGTTGAGTTGGGCTTCGTGCTGGTTTTGGGTTGGGTTTGGGACTTGAGTGTCTTTCAGGTCCGAAGTTTGCTTTATTGACATTGTCACCAAGGCTTGTGACAATGAGACTGCACACCTGCAGGACGACCAAGGGGATAAGGGCGATGCCAAGGACGCCAACGAGAGGATAATAAAATTGTGAAACAACTTTTTAATGAGAAACATTTTTTGCACATTCCGCTGCCAGTGGCATGGATGCGGGGAGCAGAGAGGAGAGAGGAGAGCGGAGAGCGGAGAGGGGAGAGGACAAAACGCGTGTTGGCAAATTGTTTTCGCTTCTACGGTTGCTGCCACTGATGATGACGATGGTCAGGTTAAGTCAAGTGCAGCAATAAACTCTACCAACTTGTAATTTTTGAATGAGTCTGTAATCGCTTGAGTGCCCATAAACGGTCTTATTTAGCATATTAAACTACATCTCTTAAGGGTCATATCATATAATATCTATTTTCAAATCTTTTTGAATGCTAGTCAGAAAACATTTTTCTAGCATACTTTTTGGATCATCCAACAATTAGCAATTAATTATACATTTTGCAACAAATATCGAAAGTGGAACTCGGAACATCATCCTACATTATATGCTCGGTTGCTAATGTTGGAAAGACCTTCGGATAGTAAATGATAATAGTTGCAGATACGAGTGCAGGTACTTGTATTCCAAGTTTCATTTCAGTGGTAATCGCTCATCATATTTAATTATTTTTTGATATGCTCGTAATCTGAAGAGCAACCTATTGTTAAATAAAAACAAGAAAGAAACAAAATTATCAGTTGTTTACCTACTTATTATTAAATTAAATAGTAACTGAAAGAAGAAAATTAAGTTTTTTATTGAAAACATTGAAAGACAATTGTCTGCTAATTTATCGGAAACTTATTTAAAAGCTAAAAATTCATTAATCAATTATAAAATTATTTATATAATTGGTATTATTTTGATAATAGTAAATGATTAAGAATTCCACATATTGTTTATGAAATTGTTATGCCTATTTTACCAAAGCGATGATAGTTTTATAATATTATAACAAATCGTATATTCAGGATGGCTATAGCGACATTCTTACAGCTCTATAGTGAAAAAATAAATAAAATTTTAAAGCAAATTTGTCTTATTTGTATTTTTTTTTTAAATTATATTAGACTAGCCCTAATAAACGAGAGATATTATAATCAAATTTTAAGCAAATTAAAACGAAAGTAAATGACTTAAAGTTGTGATATAAATTTTTTCAAACCAATTAGAAGTTTAGATGGATTTTAAGCTTTGGCAGTCGGTGTTGTTAATAACTTGAAAGACCCTAAGCACCAGGAGATTCTAGAATAGGGGTAACCGGATAAAGGGAGCACTTGTTGCTGCTTATGAGCAGCAGCTTCCCATTAGCAACAGCCAAAATCGATTTCAGAGCCATGCAAAGTGCACGCAACAACAGCAACAACAATAAGAACAATTTCAAGTTGCCAGAGAGTGGATAAACTTTTTTTGTGCCAGACGATTGACGTGGGCCATTGCCACGCCCATGACTCAGTCGTCTGTTGGTCGGAGTGGGCAACAGTCGGGGCTACAATTAACTATGAACATTTTACGCCGCACTGTAAAACTGCAAACTTTTTGCCTTAATTGCCCAGAAAAGTAACACAAATGAAACGCATCGACTCTTAATTACTTTTGCTAAATGGCACGGACTTTGCCGTCGACTGCGTTAGGTAAACAGTGAGTGAGTGAGCAAGGACGATTTTCTCCATTCTCTTCTGTGTCCTCTCTCCACCGTCTTCTTACTGTGCGTACATCCTTTTGGTTCTGGTCTGGCCGAGTCTGAGGGCCAACTTTGCTGCATGCGGGCGTTAAAGGTAGCGAGAGGTTGGGCTTGTGGCACGCTTTGAATTTGCAGCATGGCAATTTACTGCATTCACTTCATAGTTGGTATTGGCTTAGGCTTCTTCTTTTTATACACTTTTGCCATGAATGCTTCAGAGTCCACACAGAACTTAGAAATACAGGCAACCATATTTTATTTCTTATGCTTAGGATCGTTTTCTTAATTGCATGCCATTTCCATAGAGACCTTTTCGATATATCAATCTTTCATTGTTCACGTTGCCACCTTTCAACTTTTTATATACATATATACCAAATGACAGCATTTATGTTTAATTTAATATAATTTTATTTTTCAATTCATTATTCCTTGCTTTTTAAAACGTTGAAATATATAACAATCATAATATTTTGTTTGCCTTATTTTCAAATAAATAGTTTTATAAGCCAAAAAAAAGTTTATGTTTAAACCATTCACTTAGAAAATGAGAGAAAAAGCCAAAGCGAGAGATAGGTACGAGTAGTAAGAGCAATAAGAATTCGGTAAGCAATAATATGAAAAGTGAGTTCGTTTTCTGTTTGGACTCGGGACTGATTGCAGCCAACATGTGAGCGAGCTCCAGCACGATTTGACTTTTGTCGACGTCACAATTTGAGAAGTTAGCCCAGCATGCCAGGCAGTGTTGGCTGGCAAACTTGGCCAAAAACTTGTCTGCCACTTGGGTGCAAGTTTTTGATTAAAAGCCTGCTGCAAAACACCATGCACGCAGTGCGGCAAACTTTTCTACCATTCACTCGCATTCAGGAAAATTGTTAATTGAATGCATTTTCGGGGCGTGCAATGTTTGCCTTTTACTGAAATGAGGTGGCCATCTGCTGACTGGTTGTTCGCAACTGGTAACAGTTGAAATCACTGCAAAATACGAAGACAAACATTTTGATCCATTTGGTATTCGTAAATGTAAATTCTGTACTTCTAAAGTTCTTAATACGATCCCAAGAGTATCAACTGTTTTAAGCAAACAGTCGGTTCGCATCTTCGATTCATATTCATACTGAACCTAAGACTAGGCTTAGAACTTTGATATAATTAAATTAATTTTTCCTTGATTTCATAAACTAATTGAAAAATGTAAAAATGGTAATTTAGTCAATAGGTCGACTGAGTTTTATAATTTTTTTCAAAGTCTCAAATAGTCGCGCTACCTAAGAAAAGCATTACATTTTTTTTTTGTCTTTTGAACCGAACATTTTATTTTAGAAAATGGTCCAACTCGTAAGTTAATTAATTTCAATGGTTCGGTTCAGATTCGGCTTTCAGCCTTGCTGTATATACTTATGATATCGATCAAGTCTAGTCACATATTGCCGTTGATTTGAAGTCAATTTAAGGCTGTACAAGTTATACTTGTATTGCATTCATAATATCGATTTGAAAAGACAGTCATTTCTAGTCCATAGAAATAATTTGGCATTGCCTGTTAATGGTCAGTGCAGGATATATGTATGTATGTTCATATGTAGTAATACAAGACATCTGTCTTTCTGCATTAGTCCTCACATTTATTTTTCATAAAAGGATTTGCTAAGGATGCATCCACTGTTGGAAAGAGTAGAGCGTCAATTTAGTTGTTGCAACTTACCAGCTGCATGCAGCCTGTTGCAAGTTACACTTAAAAAGCTTCAGCTGCACTTTTCACCTATGTACTATGTGAAAAGGAAGACCTCAAAAGACGCCCTAAAGCTTTAAAAGGAATTCATGTGCAACTGACACCGCCCCCAAGTCCGAGTTCTTACTGGGCGTGGCACCTTTTCACTTGAATGAAGTGCAAGCCAAAAAGGAAAAGCCCGAAAATACAAGCAAAAGCAAAAGCAGCTGCAGATTTTCTATAAAAGCCGTGGCTAACGAGATTTGATGAATTGCAAGTCTTTGTAAATGGAAACTGCAAGAAGAAAACTGTGCGTGAATAGCATCTTGCCCCTCACCCTCACTCTCACCCTCAACCTCACCGCCGACCCCGCCAAATCCCAAAAGAAAAAATCCCATTAAGTGGTGTAAGCCAAATAAAAATAAAAATAAAAACGATGAAGAAGAATAAGTAGACGCGCACTACAAGCAACATCAGGGAAGAATGCAGTTGACATAAAAGGCGCCCAAAGAGCTAAAGCCAACTCCCACGCCAATAACAGCTCCAGCCCAGAAAAAGTGACTGACTGACTGACTGTCAGCCAGGCCAACAGACAGATGCACAGATAGCTGAATGGCAAAAGCGCGTGGAGATGGGGACAAAGCATCTTGACGAATTACTTGGCAGCTGTTGGGCCAAGTTGCACTCAAAACTGCTGGCAGGAAATTTAATTCGACCAACATTTTCATGTTGCTGAAGCGGATTTATGACTGGCTTCATGCCAGGTGCAACAGAATATTGTCTGTGACTTATTGCCAAAGTTAAAAGTCTTAGAGAAGGGCTATAGTAAGTTTGGTTTTTTTTATTATGTTATAAAGATTGAGTCTGAATTTCAATACATTTGATTAATCTAAATGTTCATCATCAAGATACAGTGAGATACAGAAAAGGATGAGCAACAAATATTTTATATGGATATATATGGACTCTTAAGATAAATACCTACCATCACAAAAAATTAGTTCATTATCTGATATTCATTATCTGAAAAATATATGTTATTATTTATTGTACTGGCTCCAATAAAATAGCATAAAGTATTTTTTTGTTTCTTGAAAATTTACAATATTTAAGCTGAAACTTTGTAGTGTAGTGTGTGTGATATTACCTAAGCACAGGATCTATCTAAAATGCCCTTTTATTTACGTTTCTTTCTACGATTTGTTAAGGCAGAAAATTTTAAATTTAGACTTAGCCGAAAGCTTTTGGCCAGCTTCAAGCTGCAAATTGAAAAGCTTTAACAATAAAAAATGAAAGTAAACAGGCGACTTATCAAAGTAGACGAGCGAGTAAAACTGCGAGGAAAATAAGGAAAACAATACAGGCAACAGTTCCTTGATTCAAAAGCCAGTTAAACTTGTAAATTTAACAAATGCCAGATTCATATTTGTAAATTCGATCAAAATTCAAACTGAAATGCACAGCTAACAAAATCGAGCAGACCGAGCGAGACGCAGAGAGATAGACAGAGAGAGATAGAAAGAGAGAGAAAGAAAATAAAGGAAAATGGAACGCCTATCGATGTCGGCTCTGGGCATGGCCATATTGCTGCACTCGGTGATGGGTGTCTCGTATTACTTTCTGTTGGCCCGTTGCTCACCGGCCCCCTTGCTGGGCAGTTGGCTGTTCGTTGCCTGCATCGGGGCCGTGTTGCAGGCGGTGCATATATTTCCACAGTGGTGCCGCAACTGTTCGGCATTGTTCCGACTGACAATGGAGACGGCTGTCTGCTGCATAACAATGGATCTGATGCTGACCAAGTTGTGGTGCCGCATCGAGTCGTTGTGTCACTGTGCCATCATTGGAATCCTGCAGCATCTTGTCACCGATGATCGTACCTTTGCCTCCTGCGAGTATTGGATGTTGGGTCTAACCACCAGCATTATTGGCTGCTGTCTGCTCTGGTTCACACTCTGGGCCACCGCAGTGCCGAGCAAACTGCATCTCGGCCTCACCAATTGGCAGCGAACTGTCAAACGTTCAGTTAGACAAAACGTTTGCCAATTGGCTTTCGGCTCGGCGGAGCTACAGAACAGCAACTCCCCACAGCTCGAAGAAAGTCAGGTGAGCTTCACTAGCTGAGGACGGTAGACTGAACACTAGGCACTGGAAAATTGGACAACTGGACAACGTCTCGGATATCGTTGCAAACTTAACAGACATCTATTAAATTAAGCAACCATTGTACACTGGAGCGAAATGAGAGATGCGAGAGAGGCGATTTAACTTTCAGAAAGCAGCCCAACTTCTTTAAAATGTTCTAATTTTCACTTATCACCATCTTTCCTGGTTCCTTATTAAAATTTTGTCTGTGCAACAAAGAAATATGACAGTGCAATTCGTCCGTGATCGATTATCCTTGGACAAAATGTAATGTAAAAACATTTAATAAAAATGATTTAATTAAATAATATTTTTAACATATTTTAAAATTCAACCAATCAATGGTTTTCTTCACGGGTTTATGGAGAAGTAAATGATGATAATACATAAAATGGAGAACAGTTGCAAGACAGTTTATAGATATAGATAGTTTAATATAAGGTTCAACTGCATGCCAAAGTAATCATTAAACGGCGACGGTTACAAAGGAAAACAAAAAAAAAATTGTTTCTTTATAGAAAACATGGCATCATATTTTAAATATTCGCCTGAGATCCGCAATCTATACCAAATGAATAACATACATTTTTAAAAACTATACTTTGTGTAATATTTCTTAAAATATCTAAATAATACATTTTCGAACTGACAAGCCTTATAAGTACTTTCCATATTAAGTAAGGTCAAGTGACATGTGTTCTTATATCCTTATTTAATCGAGGTATATTAATTGATTGAATCATCACTAATATCTTCCCATTTCTCTGGCATCATCTGCAACCTACATATATTAAAGTATTTAAAAGGATCATTCCATCCTATCCACTATATGTAAAATCAATAAGAAGTGCATTTTGCAGACAATATTTGATTAACTTAATCGACGACCTTGCCTTGTATTTATACAGTCAACAAAAGCCAGAAAAATATCGACTTGGAAGAGCGTATTTGTTGTTGAAATGCTTTTAGCCAACAGCCGGTGCTGGCATAAAGAAACCCGTTTAACCGTATCATGGCCATGTGGCAATGCGGAAGACATCCGTTGCAAGCGCCTAATTGTGGGCCGAGTCGGTGCTGCCTCCCCGTCTATTCGGAAGACGGAACCAAAAACCAACAACTTGACAATAAACATTTGGGGAGTATTCGGCAATGCGATACCCTATTCAAAATAAAAAATGATTGCAATTTAAGAAAACATTATGAATAATCGAATTGAGAACAATATATTATGTATTTTAAATTGAGGCAGTTTATCAACAGTTATAAGTTTGTTACCAGTCGCAGTTATAAGATACGATTAATCAATTTAATTAGACTGTTTATTTGTTAAAGGTACGGTATTAAAATATCAAGTTGATGGCAAGCACAGCTGCTTGATTGTCATGTTAAACTTGAACTTCAAACATGTCCAAATGATTAATGAGGCACATGCAACAATGTGCACAGAATGTGCAACGTTGCAAATGTTTTGATTTCAACACACCAAAGCCAAAAAAAAAAACAAAACAAAACCGAAACGAAAGAAAGACACGCACAGGCGCATTGTTAAAGAGTCGTTAATAAGTAAGTAGCTAACTGCATTTGGCAACTTGTGGCATGCTTTGGTTTAACCACTTTTAATGGCAACGGAGGAAAATTGCAGTCTGACTCCCCAACTTCATTCCCCTTCGCCTTTCTTTTGGCTGCAGCTCTCGTGGCTCCGCTTCGTCAAGTGGTAAGTATAAAAGCCGCTTCGCTTGCGTCAATGACGTTAATCAAACCGCGTCGCTTGACAGTCTCAGGCTGCTGCAAAAGTGCAAGTGTTTTTGCCAACAACAGCAATAACAACAATACCCACAACAACAGCATCTACAGCAACCATAACAACAATAACAAGATATTAGTTATAAACAAACGCCCCAAAAACCAAACTACAACTTGTAGCAAAGGTGAAGCATTCAGTGTTGTTTTTTCTACCCTTTTCTGGTTTTTCTTTTTCTTTTTATTTTGTTATTGTTTTAAGCAAGCGTTTTCGCCTAAACATAAGCATAATTGTTATAAAACTACAAATTAAAAAACATTTAAACAACAACGCGCAGCAAGTGAAAGTGAACTTCAGTCAAAACATTGTTAACCATTCATGGAATTCGGTTATGCTTTTATTTGTTGTTTTTTTCTTTTATTTCACGTTTATAAACCACTCTTTGGACAGAACAAGATTTCTGACATATTAACAAATTCAGGGCTTGACCCAAAATTAAAAAAAATCCAAAAAAGAAATTAAAAATTAATGAATAAATAAAACGAACCAAAATCTCAAAACAATCAAAATTTTTCGAGGAAAGCTAAAATTTTGTACTGTGCCAGAAGCTTATCTTAGACTAATTTCATTTTTTGGACTATATTTATTAATATATATTTTTTTATATATGTTATAACTTTTAAAACTGTTTGTTGAGATATCAAACAAATTTTCAAGTCAATATGGAAGTGTTCATAAATGAAAATAATTATTACTGTTCGATTATATTTATTACGAACTGAATTGCATTTTAGCAGTTATTTTAAATTTTAAAACTTTTAATAAATATCGTAGTGAAGAAATTTATGTTGAGAAAAAAGGGGTACTGCAAATATTGAAAAAGAATTTAAGATTATCGTAGCTACAACGAAGATTAGGTATGTTTTTTGATAGTGAAAATTAGTGAAATGATAATAGAATTAAATAATAACGAAATGAAATGATAATGAAAATACAAATTTAAAAATTAGAAATAATTAGTCCAATGACTTTAGTTTGGTTTATTTAGATCTAGTAGTGCATCGAAAAGTCGACAACTCGGTTTTCGCGGAAGCGATTTTCAGGTACTTTCAATCGATAATATTTTTGTACTATCAATCGAGTTCATTTAATGAATTTACATACAAAATCAATTTTGAATTTTCAAATAAAGGTTTAGGGAAGAAAAAGTTAAGTTGCTTAAAAATCAATAACTAAAGGCAAATGTTTATTTTAGCAAAATGACTTAAATTTGAACGCATAACTTAGAGGCCAAACAATGATAATAATGACATTCCGCTTTGAAATCTGTTTAGCTTTGACAAAGCTATGAAAGTTTGAAGTTGGTCACACCGTTGACCTAGCAGGTTGGCAAGTCAAAATTGTTGTTAATTCATCAAGTTTAAATTGTTGCTTTTAACTATCAAGTTAAAAGTTGAGATAGTGAAGATAGAAAAATGTATGTACTAAAATATGTATCCCAATTTGGCCTTTTAAATTTTTAAGTCTCTTAGATTACAGCTATACTTATAAGGTGTATGTATATGGGAGTATATAAGTTGTAGTTTTGAAAATCTGACATTACAAATCATTGCATTTTATATTAGTTATCCTCTGGACTGTGTAATATTAATAACTGCCCGCTACACTCGCTTTACTTGGTATCCTTTATTTCAGATGCTGGGCCGAACTCAAGTGCATAGTGTAATATTACTTGCTCAGCTGCTGGTGCTTCCATTATTCCTTCATGCCTCGCCAGTGTCTAGTCCCGAGATAATCAACAAATCAGCTAAGTCTCCCAACAGCGTGCTGGCACAGCAGCAAACACAACAGCTCAAGTCCATCTCAAATGGGCAGGACTCGCATCTAAATTCGCTGAGTGCATTTGCCACCAGCTACGATAGCTTGGCCCCGTCTCCGGCACAATTGCAGCCGACAGCCGAGGCGGGCTTCAAGCCCTCCTACAAGATGCCCGAAATGGAGACGAACTTTACACCGATGCAAAGCGGCAGCATAGGCAGTGAAGGCGCCACTCTTGCCAATATGCCCAGTACGCCTATGCTGATGCAGTATCTGCCGGCACAGCCGCTGCAGGATGGAACTGGCACCGTGCAGTATTTGCAGCTCATTCCCACACGTCCCATCATTGTGCCCATCAGTCCCTTTCTGACAGCAGCCGCTGCTGGTGGCGTTCAAGCGCCTTCGCTTAACCTGACTCCTAATCTGAATGCCACGCCCGAGTTTGCGACACGAGGATCTGCTGTACAGCTTGGTGCTCTGCCCTCGAATACTGGTGTGACGGGTCTGCACTATGCTTCCGCAGGACTGCAGGGCTATGCGAGTTCCATCAACCCGGTTGCCGCCTATCGCAGCAGCTACCGCATCAACCGCGAGGCCAAGGACAAACACTTTAATCCCACCTTCAGCCTCAATCTTAATGAGTATCTGCCCTCAGCTGCAGGTGGTCATGATGCCACTGCAGCGACAGCAGCATCGCATCCGCATGCTCAACTCTACATCAGGGCCAGGCCATAATGTAATCCATTGCAGTCAACTCCACTACAAAGCCAAGTTTGTTGCTTAAGTCTTTTGTTTTTGTTTATTTTTTTTTCTTACCTCTTATAAGGCATTAATGTCATTGTTGAATAGCTAATAAAATATACAATTACAGACAAATTAATCAATATTATAAAAAAGTGTGCTCAAATGAAGATTGTCCCAAAAACAATTTTACTTTTCTTGTTATTCAAAAAACCGATGTAATTCTTAAAGTCTTTGGTAATTTACTGATTTAATAAATAGTTTATCGACCGAGTTGTAAACAATCCAAACACATAATTGTAGCCAACAAAAACATATCATTCAATAATGTAATAGCAAGCATCAGAAACTTTACTAAAGATCAATCCTGCTAGTTATACACAAATACATTAATTTTTCGTTACTTTTTCTAAGTTCACCAAAATATTTACCAAATAACACGTTAAAAGAGCATTATTATTGTTACTGCGCGTACTACTCATCTATTACAAAACCATCAAATTGGTCAAGAAAGGCAAATAAACAAATAAACAAAGAAGAAAAATAAACTCGGAACAAGGTCATAGTAAGTCGACGCCAGCCTTATAGAATGCATTTCCATTGTCTTTGGGCATATTTTTTTTTTTTTTTATTTGGATTTCTGTGAAAGTAAACAGAAATTTCACGCCCGTACCGGAACAGTCAAACAACTGACATGCTCAGGCATACGCAGAGGTTTCAGCAAAGTCGACATTACGTTGGCAACCTTGAAGTGGCGTCATTCTCTCAGTCTGTCAGTTTGTCAGTCGAACAATTGGCCAGTCGCTCAAATCGTTTGAAGTTGGATTCGGTTCGAGATGAAGTCACAGTCTGATTTGAATCGTATTCATATTCATCTATCTAATTGTCGCATTTTGACAAATTCATTTGGCATTACAAGAGCTTTTATTACCACTCCATCTTGCACTCAACTAAACTCATCTAAAAGCTTCTTTCACTTGAGGCATTATGTGGATCAAATGCTATTGAGCAGTTCAAGTTCAATGTGAACAAGTGAATACTCTAAAAATTGATTTTAATTATAAAATTGTTTCCTATTGACTGAAAATATTGGGGTTTGTAAACAATCTATATTCACTGTTCATAGGAGTCAATCAATATCAATTATTACACTTTTTGTACCATAATTTGTTTTTTTAATCCATACTAAAATGTTCCACATTTAATTGCTGTGTATTTCCTTATAAATGCAAATGGTAATAATAATCGGATATCTTATCTTTCCTATAAAATGATTATTTCTGCTATTTAATGTACGCTTTGAAATAATTAGTACTCAGTTTATCGATTTACAGTCACTGATAAAAATGAGAAGAGTTTAAAATACAAATATAAAAATTTTATGACAAAATTAATAATATACATTATAATAAGACAATTAATTACAAAGTTCAGTATACTTATTCTATTTCCCTCAATTTCTATAGCCAAAGTGCCAAATAGTTTGTCAATTTTGGTATGCCCGAACTTTTGTTGAGTGCTGCACAAAATCGATGAGCATTACATGCCACATCGATGTACATATTGCCACAATTAACTTTCAAGCTCTAGAGGCGATGACGACGCCCTGTGGCGTACCCAGCGTTTGTTGCACCGTCTTGTGGGGGCCCATCCAAATGTGGATGGGTCTGATTAGGTCCACTTGGGTACGACTTTTGACTGGTCGTTGCTTTGGGGCGGAAGTGAACGGTTGAGGCTATCTTTGGCTTGAAAGCAAAGCAACACTTACTCAGTGAAATACTTGTATATAGATCAATTAATTTTAAAGTTTTTGGGATGCTTTGAATGCTTGTCGCAAGTGTGGTGCTGGTGGTGCTGGAGGTGCTGGTGGTGATGATGGTAGGTTAAGGCCTCCCATGGCTGGAGCTGTTATAACACTTTTAAATGCGTAAATTAGCTTTGATGATTGTTGTTGCTGTTGCTGTTTCTATAGCTTGGGCGGCATTTAAATTTGAAATGATTTCAATTTGAATATCCAAGCTGTTTGCTATTTACTTTCCATTTCAATTAATTGCGCGCACTCGGTGCTTTCAGCTGCTTTTTTATGCTTCACATTTATGGGCTTGCCGCTGTCGCTGTCGCTGCCTCAACTCAAATCCTTCAACGCCGTGAAGTTGTTTCGCTCATCTGCATCGCCATTGCCATCGTCATCGCCCAGACAGCAGTTAACAACAATGTTGCTCCCTCTTACTCTTCCTCTCCTCTCCATCTCCCTCTCTCTTTCTCGCCTTCTGAGAGCCAACAATGCGTCCACTTGTTGGGCCGCAGCAGAACTGCACGGCTAGCTCTGTTGGCCAAGTCGTCGACTCTTGGTATAAAACGCACAGTTCACTCTTTACTCTGTCGCAGTCGCAATTGCTTCGTTACTCGCTTTCGATTTCGGTTTCGTTTTAATTTTTGTGTATTCAACTCTTTTTTTTTAATTTATTTTTTTTTAAGGAACATTTGCCCTACAATTGTTCCAGAGCTGGAAATAAGTGTTTATTCGAAAAAAGTGTTAATATATGTGGTTTAAAGTTGCCAAACAAAACATAAATTCGACAAACATAAAGTGATCTTAGTGAAAATGGTGCGTAAATATTTATACAAGAAATCAAATATATGATATCTACTCGTATAAACAAGGCCGCTTGGATAATTCTTAAAGAGACTTATGCCAAATTATAAATACATATACATCGATTATTTAGATATGGTTTATTGAAATACCTAGAGCGAGATGAATGTTTCCAAATATAATTATCCTCTAACTTATCTTCGTTTATTTGGGTGATTTAGGAAACCTGATAAAATGAATATTACTATTACTAAAATAAGATTGATATAACTTGTATATAAGTTTGAGAGATCTTCTTACATAAATGCCACTTTTCTGTTCCAAAAACTCTTCATCATCCCTATTTGTATTAACAATTTAACAAAGCTCAATGTTAAACAGCCAGAACCCAAGCTTACAACCAACTGCTTTAGTTAATGCGCATAGTAACGAATAGATCAAAGTGCGAATCAAAGAATTAAATTTGCAATTACAGCCTCGATTTGTGAAGACACTCACAAAGTGCTAATAGTCAAACGTAGACCGCCCAGTAGTTATTTGACACCTATGAATGTCATAGACATATGTATGATTGATTGGAGTTGCAGTTCTATGAGTTCGTGTCTTAAGTCTTTTGTTAAGTTTTTTTGTTCAGATTTTGAATTTTGCCATGGGGCAAGACAAAAGGCGCGCAAATTACGCGCGTTAACGATGGCATTTGGCAGTCCATCAGTAGCATAAGCCAGCTTGTCATTAATCAAGCTGCATTTGCATCTGCTCGTAAGAGCAGAGTCGCTCATGTGACCTGGCTGATCATTACCAGATGCCGTGGCCAAAATAATTAGAGAGCAGCGCCAAACTAGCGCACGCATTGAAGATAATGATGACGCTAAATTTGAAGTTGATGCTGAAGTTGATGCTGTTGCTGGCCCCGGACGTCAGTGAATGCTGGCTCAGTTGCAACCAAAAATTGCAACTAGTTTTTATAATTTTAAAAATTTTTTTATTTTAGTGCCATTATTGAGCATTGCAAAAAAAAAGCTAGTTTTGGCCGCTTCATTTTGAGACCGCATATTGAATGCTGTATATTGGGGATGTTGCAATTTTGGTGCGCTTGGAATTTGTTGCGTGTGTGCCGTGACAAATGTACGTTAGTTAGTTGGTTGTTGGTCAGCATTTTTAGAAAGGCGCCAGCTTATCAGGTAGTGCTTTAGTTGACCTTGTGCCGCTTTCCTGCTGCCAGCTGAACACCCACAAGCCACGATCGAAATGCAAGTATTGCCGACAACTAACCCACCCACCCAGAGAAGTTCAGCATTTCCATTTGCATTTGCAACGCTTGAGTGGTCAAAACTGGAGACAAGACGTAAACCCAAATTCAGCGTTTCTTATTTCAAGCCAAATCAAAACTCAATTAAACGCATCACTGGGCGCGTGTGGGCGTGGCGGAGGCCACATTTAGCGAAAGGCAGCCAGTTAAGCGAAAACCTTTCACCAGCAAAACACTTACGCGGTAACATTCAACTTCAACTTCAACTTCCACTTTGCTTGCACCTGAGTTAGCCCCTCGACGATGTTGTCGCTTGGTGAATGCCCTTCTAATGGATCAAATAATAAAATTCATCTCCTTTTTGCAACTTTTGCAGCAGCAACTACCTTTGCTCTGGGCACTGCTCGCAGTGTTGCCAGCAACACGAGCCGTGCTATCGCCTTCCCATCGCTATGACGATGAAAACAGTTCGCTGCAACTGAGTCTCGAGGATCTGGAACGGGAACAGGAGCAGGAGCAGCAGCAGCAACAATACCAGCAACAATACCAGCATCATCAACATCTGGACGTCAATCGTCCGCCTCTGCTGCCCACACATTACGACTGGCATCCAAGCGTGGCTGCCAGTGTTCCGCCCAGCTACGTCCGCGATGCCGCCCAGCTGGAGCAGGCGGAACGACTGCGCCAGTTGCACCTGCAACATCAGCAGCTCAGCGCTGGTTACGCGTTTCCCGCTCAGCTGCCCGACGGCTTAATACTGCTGGGCGGTCCCAACGTGTAAGTAGGCAACATACGCTGACGAAAAGCTCTGCAAAGACTAGAGCTTATGGTGCAGACCCAAACTAGTTTCAACTTAAGTTTTAATCGACTTTTGCTTAGCTTTAACCAATTGGACTTCAACCTACAATAAAAGCTCTCTTCGTAGCGGCTGTATTCGAATCTCAAAAGGTTTTCTCTGACAGCTTTAAGCATACTTATATCAAAATTACATTTAAAAGTAACAAATAAGTTCAGAGGGAGTTTATTGTTTAAAAGTGTTGAACAACGTTGTATTCACAAACATTTTAAATTGCTGCTTATTACAACTTCGCATGCATTTTGAACGAATTCACAATTCAAACTTACTATAATTAATATTAACGAAAATACTTAAAAAAATCTGAAGTTCTTTTGAGGAAGCTTAAGATATTTTAAGTTTTATTAATCATATTTAGATCAACTACTATAATTTCTGTCTTGGAATGAACACCAGCTGAACATTTTGAAAAAAGTCAATACAAATTTTATATTTTCTGTTATAAAACGTACTTACTTTGAATCTTATATGGAATCAAGTAAGATCTAATATAGTATGAATATAGGGATTTGATTTTGTAGAAGCAGAAACTCACAGCAAAGTTGAATTTCGATTTGCTAATGGCTGCTAAATTGTTGAGAGTTTCTTTGATTTGACACCAAGCAAAACTTGGAATCTTATAGGAAAGGTAAATTTTATATGAATATAACAAATTCGAAGTGATTTGTATATAAAGACCGAAATTGGGACCAAAGAATAGGATAACACGAAACTAGATAAATTGGGAAATATTAAAAAAAAGTCAAAGTTAGAAAAAATTTTATAAGGAAATAAAATTGATTAAATTAAATTAAAAATATAGCTTTTACATTACTGCTGAATATTTTTGTTAAGTTTTAAAATTTCGTTCAGATAAGTATATTTATACTCTTTCTTTACTTATATATTTTTAAACTTTAAGAAAACAAAAGTTATGATCAAAAAGATTCGCACGATAAAATACAAATTTAAATACTTACAAAGCTCTGCGGACAACAACTTTTACCTAATTTGATCCAAAATTTTATATTGTTCGTTTAATGTTTTTCTTATCTGTATTTACAGTTTCTGCTGTTTTGTTGTTAATTCTTTTGCACAATTTACTCTCAAAGTTGAGACCGATTTAAGATTACTCTTTCTTTTTCAACTTACTGTTGGCAGGCAAATTGTTGTGCTGTAAAATGAGTGCAAATTGCAGGCGCAACGTATGCACTTAAAGACATTTAGGTCTGCTTGTGGTCTAATCTCGCACGTAATGTTAGGTTAATTGCTGTCGCTGATAGATTTGTACTCGTATGTGGAATGTGGGGGGACTGTGGTGGATTGTGGGTGGGTGTTGAAACGCCAGTTTCACTCACGATTGTTGCCGCCGTTGGCTTCCGACAAATGGCAGCAATGATTGCCATAATAAAGCGCTTAGATTAGATAAGAGGACCTCGTTAAACGCTATTAAACTCACGCTCCCACTTCTCCTTCTCACTCTCTGTTTCTCTCTCTCTCTCTCTTTCTAGCTCGCCCACACCAGCGACACAAACAGCAACAACGGGAGCAGCAACAAAGTCTCGAACGCGACTTCTTCAACCCATTGTGCCCTTTGATCTGGACCTGCAGCTGCTGAATGGTGGCCCGTCACGCCATCTACCCAGACCCGGGCCACGCCCACTGCGACCACCATACACATTTGCTCAGCACCCACCGCTACGATCCACACACAGTCCACAGTCTCTTCTTCTCCAGCAATCAAAGCAGTTTGCCTATGCGCCACTCCCACAACGCAACTATGCGACAGCCACCCGAATCCCATTGCCCTATCCGCCCAGCTTTATCAGCATTACGACCAGGAGACCGGGATCTGCTTATGCTGCCAGCTATTCGAAGCCCTTCAGACCCTCACAGCCAGACCTAACGCCAGATTTGTTTGCGGGCCGCGAGTCCAAATCTTTACTAGAGTCTTATATACCCAGCTGGGAGGTACTGCGTCTCCTTCAGCAGCAGCAGCAGCCTCGTCCGTGGCAACGTCATACCTTGGCCTATGCCGTGCCCAATCTAAGACTCTTCAAGCGCGACTTTTCCCAAGAGCGATTGGAAAGATCGCCAGAGCGGAGTAGAATCATAAAGAAGTCTCTGCCCAAGGATGCAACGGCCAATTTGGCGTAATTAAATTTAGTCTTTATTTATCGATCGCATTATCAGATATACCTATGCATTTGTATATAGGTTTTGTATAGGTAAACTTTTTCTTACAAGTATTTTATGTATGCATTTTCATTTATTTATTAAAGCACAACATTTGAACTTTGAATTAAAACAAATTATTTTTATAAGAAAAGTAAGTATATTAATATAATAATAATATTTATAAATAATAAATAACTAATTCCTTACAATATGGGTTCGAAGATGAAGGAATAAAACAAAAAATCTTAGCCTCTAATTTTATCAAAGATTATAATAAAAATATTTATACATATATATATATATATATATTTTTTTTTTTTTAATTCAAAAAGAATACATTTTAATGATTTTTACTTAATTGCTCTACAAATGACACATATTATACATTTTTTTTATTACAGTTTTTTTTTTAAATAAGGTAACTGGTTTAATTGTAAATTCGATTTGTTTTGATAAACTTCTTTTTCGATTAATCGTAAAATAAATTTAACCATTGTCTGCACAATCTAATTAATGCAAAAATAGACCAGTGAAACATAAATGTCTTGTGAAGAAGAAGTCCCAAGCAGATAATGTCTGATTATACAAGAACTGTGAGTTTTTGTGCATCTATCACGTTGCATCCCAAAGAGCTGTGCTCACATAACACAATCAGGCAGGCCATTTAAAGCGAGGCGAAATCAATCGAATTATGCGACAACTTTGAGTGCAATATTTGTGACTTTGGCGTTGTTAAATAGTCGATGAAGTCGATGAGCTGCTGCTGCTGCTGATGTAATCGCGTCCATAAACCAAACATCCAGCAACTACAGCAAACAATTACAGGCTGGCCGGATCATCAACAGCATTTACCATCTGAAACTGCACCCAAGACCCAGTCTCAGTCTCCGTCTTAGTCTCAGTCTTTCTCTGTCTCTGTCTGCGTCGCCATCTCCGTTTCTGTCATAGTCAACGTTGCATCTTTTATAGAGAAATTTATGATTTGTGTGGCAGTGTGTTTGTTGTATCGCATGCTTTTCTGAAAGACTCTTCAGCTATACAATTCAAGCAAGTAGGAAGCGTCGTCGCAACGTCAACTTGCAGCAGCAATAACAGCAACATCAACTTCTGCTGTGTACCACTGTTAATGAAGTTGCCACCAAGTTAGCTGCCACTGCCAACTGACTAAGGCCCTAATTGATGCATTGTCTGCTGCGGTTTGTTTGTCATCAATTAAATGCAAAATTATGAAAATCGGCAAGCGGAGGATGTAAAAATTGTCAAAATTTCCGCTCATCATCCACTCAAAAACATGGGTTAAGGACTGCGAATATCATAGTCAGTCTGTCGAAAAGTTACGCTATATTTCCTGACGAATTATAATGCACTTAATGTGGCTAACCTTATGACATTAACCTATAGGATCACTGCACTTAACGATATTTTGTTCAGGAGTATAGCAATTTTTCTTAAATAAAGTCTCTTAGTAGTGGAGTGAAAACCATCAGGAAATGAGATTTATAACATTTTATGAGTTTTCAAACCACATGTTGCACATATTATCTCAGCGCCCCTCCGTCAATTTTACATATATATACATATATATATATATATATATATATATAGCTATATTGAATTATATTTCATATAAATAAAGTAATCATTTTACTCTCCAATTTTCCAGAATTTAGAAGTTAAGAAATCTTTAAAAAAAATATATTTTTTAATTAATACATTGAGCTTTTATGTAACTAGCTTTTATGTAACTGCACTTCATTACCATCTCCTACCAGATACATCGATCTGAACAACTCTATTAAATATTCAATGAGGTACAGGGTACTTAATAGCAAATAAGAAAATCGTATGCAGATAAGAAAAAGGTTGCTGGTTGAAATGCAAATGAACTTTCAATGTAGTCGCAGGTGATATAAGACATTGTTATTCTCACTATCAAAAAACTTTTGTAGCTGCCATCGCCAATTTGGCTGAGAAGTTGCGAAAAAGAAAAAGACGGCAAAGTAAACGTGTTTGGAGCGCAATTTCGAGTATCTTCATTGTCTCATCAAAATCCCATTCATTTGCGGTAAATTGAAATATTTGGCAAAGTATAGAACAATTTAAAGGAGTTAACATATTAAAATTAGTCGCAATTTAGGTTGTAATTAATTGTGCAAAAGCAAAAAATAAAATAAATAATTCATAACATTTGATATATTTTATGAGTAGCATTTAGACAATTGCTTAGTCCAACTATTAAAGATTATCGTATGGCCTTGCGTGGTCCAAGGGCTCGCTCCAGATGCTCCAAAGTATTTAAATGCCCACACGTAAGCATAATAGGGAACTCACCTTCGGTTCGAATCGAATGCATGTCGATTGTTGCCATTGATCAATACACAAATATTTTACTTTTTCTACTTAACTATTTATATCTCAGATTGTTTATTAGTCTGCTGATACACTATGATTGAGTTGTTTAAAATATCAGTTTGATTCAAATAACAAAAAAATACTGTTAGGACACTTTAACTTAATTTAAGTTTAGTTTTTTACCTTTTGTAATGCTTTTATGCAGATCTGGAACTTTTCTTCTTACATCGAAGTAGTAATGACTAGCGTATCTGCTTGTCGTTGTATTTATTTTTTTATACATCTATCTTTAGCTGCTGATGAACATATGCAGATGCAGGGGCAAAGCCCACGGTTAACCTTCTGCAAATGGGCGAGTAAGCTGCATTATCATTGCCTGGCATTATGATATTTCATATTTTATGGGCCCCTCAAGACTTTGGAGGCATCTTCACACACATGACAAATAAAAATACTATAATAAATAATAAACAATAATAATAATAACAGTGACGTATTCAAAATATGTATACAACCTGACCGACTGACACAATTGCAGCCATGAATTGTTAGGCACTATGACAGGCTGGACAGAAAGGGGATGAGCTTTCAGGGGGACACTTTGGCTAACCTACAAATGGGCAATTAGGGCTGACTTTGCTCACTGATCAACATTTCAATTGCTGTTTATTTGCCTATCGATGCGAGATCAAAGCAAATTTGTATGATGCGAAAGCTAAAACTAAACATGAAAATAAACTTTCAAACAATGCAACCGATTGCCGATTGCGACTATGGTGCGTGATATTTGTTTTATTTGTATCTTATTTTGTTTTTATTTTCTTAACGTTTTTTCGTCTCCTTTTCAAATATTTTTATTGCTATTATAGCTATCGCAGCTGTTGCTGGTGTTATAGCTGGCACTTCATTTCGACCAAATAGATTACAAAACTGACAAAAAACAGTTGACCGTCGCGACGTTTGCATTTAGCCGCCTTTGTTATGCCATTTCTCTTTTCACGCAAGCCCAAATTTAAACTTAAACTTAAGCTTAAGCCCAAGCCCAAGCCCTTGCCCCAACCCCAAATCCAACCCAAATCCACAGCGTCGAGATCTCAAAATCTTGAACCCAATACCAATGCTTGGCGTTGCCAACTTTAATGCGCCAATTAAATTGCCACTACTTGTGAAGATCGTAGTTTTGCCTTCCAGCTTTAACTTTGGTTTGTTTTCGGGTTCGCTCTTGTCTCTGCAATTGTTTTTATGCAAATTCCGTTTCGATTGGTCGCCGTCGTCGACGTTGGTTGGCTTTTGTGTAATGGCCATAATAATAGCCATAAAATCTATTCATCTAAAATGAAAGGTCTCTCCAGATTGAATCTCGTGACGATACTCGAATATCGTGCACCCAGGTAAATATTGCGCCAGTTTCTTATTTTTTTTTTGTCATTGTATTTTATGACTTTGAACTTGAACTGGGCAAACAAATTAAATTGTCTTTCTAAAAAGAAATTTCGTAAAATGAAAGGGATCACGCGGCCTATTCACAATTACCATAAATGAAAAGGCGTTAATAAACGGCAAGGTCAATCACTAAGCCCCTATTATAACGTATTGTCATCTGTCAATCGTTGTTATCATCGGTGACTTACTCGCTTAAGTCTTTCACTAAGTCTAACCAATTATAATCCTATTTTAATGAGCTGGAAATTATTGTACTGAATGTGAAAAGACATTAATAATTATTAATTAAATTAACTGAAATTTGCTTTATTGAGTTGACATGACATATATACTTAACCACAGTTTTACCCATGTCAGACCTTACGCATTGAAACAAACTTAATAACCTAATATCATGTCAATATTGACTAATTAAAAATATTAGTTTTAATGTGGAAAATGAGGAAAATAAACATATTATAATATAATATATACATAATTTTCCAGAGAAACCTGAGAATAATGTTACATGTGTCTTATTCGCATTCTGGCAATTTTTCAATCTAGGACAATCATTTATTATTGAATAGCTTACAATATGCTGTTTATTCAGAGCAAGAGGTCACAAGCTGATTTCGAATAAATACACTTTACATATTGTATAAGTTAGATAAATTAAGAATAATAATAAACTCTGTTTTATAGAATATTTAAATTAATTGAAAACTACTTTAATTACCTGCACACTTTCCAACCAATTAAGCCATTAATCAAGTCAGAAAAATTACATCTAAAATATATCATTGTATTTTAAGGTTTTTAATTTAATGTATGGACACAAATGCATCTTATGGATTGCTCTAGATACTATAGAATAAGCTTTATATGTTACATTGAAGCGGATTTGCGTGCCTGCTTATGGCATTTCTTATTGCGGCAGCGTCTGTCAACCTCCACCTTCAACCACACACAGCTCACATACACAGTGTGTATTACACACACATACGCACATACACATACACATACACAAACACATACGTGCGATGTCATTGCCTGTGAACTCGTCTATGGTTCGTTCCGCACGCTCGTCCCGCTGGCTTCGCTGACTGACTGGCCAAGTGACTTGGACGCTGCTGCAACGAAGACGCTGCTGCTGCTGCTGTTGTTATTGTCAGTGTTGTTGTTGTCGTCGTTGTGGTCGTCATCGGGCATAAAAACCAAGCGCGGCGCCAGCTCCAGCCACAGTTGGTCGCGCGACTTTTGAACGCCTGTACGGATCGCATTGAGCTTCGCACGTAACGAGCAAGCTTCCCACCATTTTCCCAGCATCTGTTTTCTACCTATGAATTGTTTTTTTTTCTGTTACTATTTTCTTTTAAACTGTGCATTTGCTATAACTTGGAGACTGGTATTTAGCATTTGACTGAAATTGTGCGAAAGGCAATCACAACGCATAGTAACAAGTGAAGCAGCAAGAAAATATTGTACTTGATCGGACAATAAGGAATAGTACAATACTCATATGCAATTATATTGTATGTCTGTGTGAAAATTATTATTTAAATGTGCATTGTCTGAGGCAACGAATCGAGAGCAAAAACGAAAGCATCATCACCGAGTGCCGCCATTTCTGAGGAACAATGAGATTAGCATTGATATTGGTATGTATGCAACTAGGAAGTGAAATTATCCCCAGCCCCTGACACACCCCAAACCCGCCCCATCTTTAGGCTCAACACTTACATAATCGATGCCACAACTCACATCGCAATGCGGAAGAAGAGTTTTCCTGAAGATGGACTTCCTCGGGCATAACTCTTATAGACTTTGTCAGTCAGCTTGTCGACTCATCAGGCTCCATTTAGAAGTCTTTTAAGCTGTGGCAAATTCAAAAGTTCGGCAATTTTGGGGCGTGGCAAACGATCACCGCCAACGCCAACGCCACATAAGAAATTCACTTCCTACTCCTCCTGTGCCGTCATCCGTTTGGCTGCCCAATTAATTTGCATTGCAATTGCAGCCGCTCAGCCGGCTTGGCCAGCTGCCAAGTGCCAGCTTGTGTTTCACTTTTGTTCAACAAATTTGGTAGTAGAGGCTACGAGAGGCAGAAACGCCACGTAATCTCTGCCATAGTGGAAAGTGTGCACAGTGGGAGTTTGTTTGCAGTGTGAAGCACAACAACAACAACAATAACAACTTAGCCAGTTCGAGGAGCAAAAGCTTAGCCGGTCTCGGACAACATACTTGCTCATAGTTCAGTGATCCTGACACCCAACTCTATTGCAACTTTCAAGTCAATATACAACCGACAACATACACTCTGAAAGTGGTATTTGTATAGAACATTATCACCCTCTTTGTGATTCACATATAATCTTTTATTATCAATGGGTCAGATTTTTTTTTTTTAGAAGAAATTGCTAAGTTACACTTAAGCTTGAATTATATACCCATACTTAACTATATTGCATCTTAACTAATTGCTCTTATAGATTAGGAAAAAAAAATTGAATTTTTTAGTGCTTACAATTAAAAAAGGTGGAAAATCTTTTCATAAGACCAGAAAACAGTGCCATAATATTTTAAAAAATTTTAAGAAAATTTAAATATTTGATTTAATAGTACATTTTTTTTACTACCAATTATTATTGATTTATATAAAAAAGCATATAAAAATACACATTCAGGAAAGGATCTCAAAAGCCTCGTTGAACTCATAATCTGCACACGATCAATCAAGAAATTAATTTAAAAAAAAAGGAAACTGTATTTTAGATTTGCAACAAACTGGCTCACCCAGTATATCAGCTTTTACTAGCAACAATTTAAGTTAACTGCACAATCGACATTCGGCTGGCAAATGTAAACGAACTGTAAACGAAAGATCCCCCAATCTCTGTCTCTGGTCAACAAATTGATCGCTTCGTTGAGCAGACAACAACAACAACAACAACTTATCTTAACTTATCTTATCTGCCCTTGCCCTTGTCTACTGTCTCTGCTGTGGCTAACGTGGCCTAAAGTGCCTGCGGTTCTGTTGGTTGACCTCGTCCCTCATCCAACCAAATGAAAGAAGCAAAATAGCCACTGTAAAAAATGACACATCACATTAGAGTAGAGATCATATTATTCAAATTTGAGATCTGATCTGAG
The DNA here is from genome assembly GCA_035043635.1 of Drosophila rellima. Lineage (NCBI taxonomy): Eukaryota > Metazoa > Arthropoda > Insecta > Diptera > Drosophilidae > Drosophila > Drosophila rellima. The sequence continues at coordinate 1,213,212 of JAWNMV010000134.1, read as the reverse complement.
TAGAGTTAGTTCCAGTTCCATGTCTCTTGGCTAATTGGGGCAACATTTTATTAGACCAATGAATTGCCAAACCATCGGAGTTGGCCACAAAATATGTTTACGCAAATGTGTGGCGGGTTTGCAATGAGAACTCGTTTCTTGTGGTTTGTTGATGTTGTTGTTGTTAATGCTGCTGCGGTGCCTGTTGCTGTTGATGTTGTTGGCGTTGTTATGTAAAGCCCCAGGATTAAGTGCAATTTGAGCATTTAAATCTCTCTTTGAAGCCGCTCAACAAGTTGGCTTATTGTTGTTTAATTTACATTTTATTGTTATGTTTTGTTTTTGTGTTGCATCATTTCAAACAACAACAACTTCAGCGATTATCCGCTGTGGAAGCTGAGCAAAAGTAACAACGGTAAAACAACATCAAGTCAAATGATGAGACTACAACTAAATTTGAAGCGTTGCGTGGCGCTTGCGGTAACAATTTGTACTTGTTGCTGCCACTTTTTGTGGCACGCGTGTCGTGCCCCAAGCAACGCAACAACAAAACACTAGACATTCGCATTCAATTTTTATGTGTTGCAATTGCATATAAATGGGAAACGAAAATATTTTTTAAATTAAATTAAAAATTTATACATTATTTTTAAGCTCTTTTGTGTTGTTGGCGTTGTTGTTGTTGCCGCACAGTGTTCTGCCTGAGCTGCTTGACAATTTGTTGTCACATTCTGCAAAGTGAAAGGCAACAACAACTGTGTTTTTAATTAAATTATTGCACAAAAGTCTTTAAAGCGCCGTTAGTTGCCAACAAAGATAAATCAATGCTAACCGAAACTGACAGGCGGGCGCTCAAAGAGAGAGAGAGAGATGGGGAAGAGAAATAGAGAATAGAGGAGGGTAGAGGGATAGTCTTCGCCAAGGGGGGCAGCTGCTGGCCGCCTTATATAAAGCGAATAGTACAACAACAAAGATCACTCAAAATCGCATGTATGCGAAACTTGTCTCCCATTCGCCCCATCCCCCCCTCCCCTCTTCACCGTGGGGACTCTAACTAACTATGCCCCCATCCCCGATTCAAAATGTTAGCATTTGACAGAAATCATTTTTGTTGTTTTTTAAGCATATTTACTGTTATTTTTTACTGGTGCTGTTGCAGGTGCGGTCGTGCAGCAAGTGAACGAAAGCTTTGCCAAAAAAGTCTTCCTGCTTAACACACATGCACACACACATAAGCCAAGAGCTGTAAAATGTACAAAACGAAACACAAAATTACAGCGCGCTATTAAATGATCTATCTTGAGCGAAGTTGAGTGGAATTGACTTGACACACTGTCCCAGTTTTGAATTTATCGTCGCGCTGTAATTGAGTGACAAAATGCAATTAAAATTTAACTATATTATTATTGCGGAGTTGCCTAAGAGCTTGTGGGATACGAGTATTCGAATCGTATGCAAAAATGTTGAAGTTATAGACACGACAAAAGCCAGAGAAATTGTTTTAAATTACGCAGTCAATCAAATTACAGTAATCGAATTGAAGGTACCCTGTAGCATAGACCATTTAGACTGTCTCAATAAATAGCTTAATATCGGTTCGAGTTGAATGAGAATGTCATTTACAATTTATTTAAAAATTTAAATAGAGCTTTGAACTTAAATTCACTTACGTTTTTATTGTATTCGGAAAAATATAACACTCGTAATTTTTATCACAGTTCTTAAAAATTTATATTCAATTATCAAAATTAATCAAATTACCACAATTCCGAACTATATTAAAGATCAGAAATTTGTATTTTACAAATTAAAAATGAAAAAATAATATAATATTTTGAATATAATAGTACAATATAATTGAATTAAATGAATATTTTTGAATTAAATGAAACATCTCCATAAAAAGCCACCAACGAATGTGATTTTTGTAAGAAAAAACACATCCTCTAAAGTTAATAAAACAAATAATTCTCTATAAATCAACTTAAAATCTTTCATCATATGCAGAATACGAATAAACAAATCTCCGGAAACGTCAATTTAACTTAGATCCACAGTACTCAATTCGTAGTACTCGTTTGTAGTTGCTAACAGGAAAAACCAATTGAATCATGTTTTATTGTAAAAAAAAAAACAAAAGACTTAAGACACGAACGTGAAAAATTGCTTACTACAACAAAAACACCACCAATAAAAAAAACAACCCCCTTAAGTGAATAACATATTGGGCTATCTAAGAAATAAAAGCATTCACTTCATTCATTCAGCTTTTATTCAAGCCACAACGTGGTTTAGACCAAATGTCAAATGTGAGAAATCTGTTAGTGTGTGTGTGTAAAAGTGTTGGTTTGACTTTATTATTGGTGGTGCTGAAAGCATCGTTTGATTTTATTGATTTTTGATGATTTGGCTTTTTGTATCGAGACCATTCGATAGCCAAGAGCACAAAAACAAAAGAGCTTTTGGCGCAATCGAAGCGCCGTTCGATTGTCTCGATTGCGTCTCACCTTGAGCCCAAATTTGAGGAGACAAAGGTGCCAGCAAACAAAAGCAAACAGCAGCAGCATCACTCGTCTCTATATTAACATTAACGAGTAATTTTTACATTGCGCATCCTTTTTTTTTTGCAGTGCACACTGAGTGCAACGCTGTGTTTGGCCAGCGCAGTTGGTGGACAGTCGGAGGCGCCCACAAAGTCATCGGGCAGTGGGTATCCCAAGAAGGTGACCACTCTGAAGAAGAGGCCCACTAAGACGCCCAGCACTGCTGCCACCTTGGCGATTGGCAGCCAATCATCCACAACAAAGCCGAGCAAACCACGCGTCAAGATTGCAACCACCGGTAAGACAAGAACCACAAAGGCGCCAACTTTGGATGACAGATTCAGCAACTTACCTGCCGATGATTTGGAGTTCATCAAGGAGCTGGACAAACAGTTTAAGCTCCATGGCAACAAGATTAAGATCAAAGTCGAGCGCGACAATTCAACCAACAACTCAAGCGGCAACGGCAAGAACAACAAACGCACCATCGATGGCGAACTCGGGTCAGTGACTGTTCCGTGAGCTGTGGAACCACAGCAGGTCACTTACGTGGTGCTCTGTAAACTTTAAACCAGTTTGCACTAATTTTTACAAAGGCTACTCGTTTTCATTTGTAATGTCAAAAAGTTTGATAGTTGACAGTATCAGAGAAGATAGTGATAATAGTACTCTGTGCAATGGGGTAAATCATAGACAATTCTTCTGCTCATCTGCATTTATAATGTACCCTATTATATAATATTATCAACAATCTGCCCCTACCAAGTGCAGGTGAAGTTAAGTTTAACAGAAAAATGAAAGTATACGACGTGTGATATGATATCCTTGCAGGGTCTTAGCCTTAATTTTCAAAAAATCGGTCTAATTGGATTACAACACATGGCAACAAAATACATTATAAATAACGTAATTATATATTCATTGACTCGGCTCTGACGTTCTAGATTAATGCTCAAAAATTTAAACGCACCTGTTCAAGTCAAGAAAATGCAGATCTCTTAAACAAGTTGCAGAATTTAGCATGAAAAAGAAAATGTAAAGATGATTTCGTCATATGGGGCTCGTTAACTATTTAGGATCTGTATCTGAGGCTACCATTCTCACTTTTATTTTGAATTTCTCAAGGATTATAAGTTCTCAAATCACAAAAAAAAACAATTTAAAATAAATTTACAGGTTCAAGGTCAAGCAAGTAGGCAAGACAACTTTCGAGAATTTATAACGATAACGTAAGCTGGATCGAATGTACACCAATTTCACTGCAGGTTTAGGGTGACCGTATTGTACTTCTGATACTAATGTCCACTTATTTCACAGCTATGGCTATGCACATCCGGGTTACGACTACACGCCACCCAAGTTCATGTTCTATCCGTACTCGCAGCACGATATACCCGCAACGGAATCGCCAGATGCCTATGCCTACTCACCAGCGGACTATGAGCAGCCAGAGACACCGCAGCAGCAGGCGCATTCACATTCGCATGCGCATCAGCAGGTGACCAGTGTGACCATTGAGCCATCCTATTCCTACGAGCTGAAGCCACAAACCAGCTATGAAACACAACAGCCGACGGCCGAGCAACATTTGCATCCGGAGCAGCCGCAAATTGATTTGCCACAGCCACAACATGGAGCGGGCGGTGCTGGCGATGCTGGAGATGAAACCGCTGGCTACCAGGAGCCAGTGATAGTGCTGCGGATTCCTGGTCCAGCAAAATATGCGGCGCATTTGCAGACACTGCTACAACAATACCTCGAAATACGCGCTGCACAGTATCTGCAGCTGTTGCAGGAGGCCGAGCAGCGGAAGCAACAGCAGCCTGAGGAGCTGGCACCACAGCAATATGCCACACCCGAGCAGCATGAGGAGGCGCATTATCATGCCGATGTGAACTATGCACATCAGTTGGCGCCAACGCCACCGCCAGTTCAGTACGGTCCCATTGATGATGTCTATCAGACGTACAAGGGCCACCAGTCACAGCCACATCCACAGCAGCAGCAGCAGATTCAGTATGAGCAGCCAGCTCCAGAGGCTTACTATAGTCCCGCCGGTTACCAGCCGCATCAGCAACAGACGCAGTTCTATTATGCCCAGCCACAGCAGCAGCAGCAGTATGAGAGCAGCTATCAGCCACATCTCTATCTGATTGCCATGGCACCGCAGGCGCAATACGCGGAGCCATCAGCTGTCGCAGAGCAACATCAACAGCATCAACATGCACATCATCAACAGGAGCAGCAGCAACAGCAGCCCATTTATGTGCCGGAGCAAGAGGCGCCCACAGCACCGGAAGCGGAAGCAACTGGTCAAGAGCTGCCCATTACCGAAAATAGTCCACGTGCCACACACACCAAGGTCATCTTCAATTCGCAGAGCAACGGCGGCGACTATGCCGCCAATATGTATGCCTTACCCGCCATAAGATCCTACGAAGAGGAGCATCAACAGCATCAGCAGCAACTCCAACACCACCAACACCACCAGCACCACCACCAACAGCAGCTGGACAATGCACATGTGGATGTGGAAACGTCAGCGGATGACTATCAGCAATCCGCCGAATCTATGGGCATTACACAGCCGCCCTACAATTATCACGCCCACGGACTGAAGATGCAGCGACAGCAGCGCCAGGGCAAAAGGGCGGCCAAAGCGGATCATCCGGCGGATCATCAGCTGCAGCAGATACGCCAATATGTCAGGGAAAAGCTCGGCGCCGAAATGGGATCGGCGGTGGAGTACAAAACGACGCAGCTGCTCGAGGGTTAATCGATGGGTTATTCCAACTCAGTTTGTTAATATTGTATTGTATGTACTTTAAATTCATCGCTCGTTTTATGTTTATTGTTGTATTTTGTTGAGAATGAGAGAGAGAGTAATCTATCATTAGTATTTATTCTGTTGTGGAATTAGAAAGCGGAACCAGCTGCGAACCAGTTCCATGAGCCATGCGCAGCGACTTATCCAATTCGATTCCATTCCTGATTTCAATCAACCTTAAAATTCATCTCGCGTTGTTTTTTCTCCATTTAATTCATGCTCATGCCACATGCCACTTGTTTTTATTATCGTAATCCAATGAATATTATTGCTATAATTTCTTAAAAATTTTTTTTTTATAATTTTTTTGTTATTTGCTAACAACGAACAAATTGTATTAAATATGTGCAATAATTAGTTTGTAATTATAATATGTGCTTTTAAAGCTATTTTGCACAAATAAATGAAATTAAAAAAAAATGTTGAAAGCTGCTCGGTTTTCTTTTTTGTAAATGCAACCGCTTTTTTTAGAAACTATAATTTATAGTGCGGATCAGGAAAGCAGCACTGGCGCCATCTATCGCTGGCAGCTTTTTATATGCTCTGCATGTATTACATACAAACATTAAGTCATGTAAAAATACACCGAAAAATCGAAATCTCGATTTTCGCGAAAGACATTTTTCATTACTTTAACTCGATAATTTTTTTGACCATCGATCAAATTAATTAAAGCAATTTTTACGAAAAATCTAGAACTCACTGAAGTTTCTTCATGATACATTTGTACATTTGTAAAATAAAATTATGACTTCATATTCGGAGATATATCGACAAATTGATTCATTTCTTGCAGAATTTTACATATTGATATGAAACTCGATTTATTTTTTGGACTTACATCAGTGCAAACATTTTATGCATTAAATGTATTTCATCTAGTGCGCACTGCGCACATGAAAGCATCGCAAATGTTTTCCCTCGCTTTGATCATTTCCCGAGCCGCCTAAAAGCATGCAACGATTTTTGTTAGTTGCTAATTATATGGTGCAAGGAGGATTGCCTAGCACACTTAACACATTTTAATGCGGAACATGGCGACGAGTGCGGGTACGAATACGAGTACCCGTTAGTGCAATTAAATTGGGACTTATGCAATTTTCAATGATCGCACGGAAGTCACGCATAAAACCAATAAACAGAAACACAAAATCATATCAATTTGAAGCTCATGCGCATTTTGGCTCGCATTTTTTATTTGAATTTCTTCGGTGTTAAATGCCAGACATTTTTAAATACCACATTGCACATAATAGTTAAAAAAAAAAAAAAAATAAAAAACACTTTAAACATTTTAATAACAAGTTGCTGAAATCACGCAAAGCGGCAGCCAAATAAACAGGAAAAGATGCAACAGCAGCAGCAATATTCAATAAGCGTATAAATCGACGCCAAATTTCAAGTTAAGTTTTATTCCTTCAAAGCTTAAAGTCAATGGCATTTTTAGGTTAAAAACTTGTAAAATATCTGATTTGATAAACCTGAAACCAAACTCATTTTTAATTTACAAACCTATTTGATCTTAAACTTTTTCATCTTACATCTCTTAATATGGCTAGATTTAATATCGAATCATCTTTTTATTTAGCGAAAGAAGAATATGTAAATTTATTAAAATATGTAGCCCAATATTTAGTGTTTAGCAACTTTCACCTACTTCCATAATAGTGGAGCATTTTTCGAGTTGCAACACATCATTTAAATAAGTTTTACGTAAAACTCAAGTATGCAAAGCAAAGTAAACAATTAACATAATCATAATAAGCTGCCGCAATGAATGGTAAATTGTGCCAATTTAAATAATTATTAAATTGATCCTATTGAATTGCGGCAGCTCAGCTGCAGTCTAGTCAAAATTATGTGCTACAAGCGATGTCGATGCAACAGTTGCAACAAGCGACGGCAACAACTTCCGCACACTCAAAATGAGTTGCAGTATCGTATCAATATCGTTTTGGCAGATGCAACTGATATATGGATGCCTCACATTGCATGCCAACACGAAGCCATCGAAACTGAAAGTTTCTTCTTAATGTGAACGATTCGTTTGACCATTGTAGTCACGTTGACCAGACGGGCAGTTAGCCAATATATTGGACTGGCCTGCCCCGCCCAGACTGACCAGGTGGCCTGGCGGTTAACCCGCATTTCTCCCGTAATGCGACACTGTCAAACGGAAGGAAGATCAACAACAACTTTCAATCGGCACATCTTGCGGCATCTTCATATAAATTATAACCACTTCCGTGCGCTCTGGGGACACTGAAAATACAAATAGATTAAGAGACAGAAAGAAAAAAAATGAAGCGAAAAGAAAAGCTGAGGGAAAGATACGGTAAATACATAAAACACCACAGCCCAACAGCAATTCCAACAGCGAACAAATTAATAACTTAAGCGTCAGGCCGAACACAAAACGTAACATTTTCCAACATTGTCTAAGCGTTGCAAGCACTACAATGCGCACAGTGGTTCAAAGTTAATGCTGATGATGCACTGGACAATTCAAGAGTCGATGGCTTAGTAACTAGTACACTTAGATTTTCTAAGTTATTACATTGAAGTTATAAGTTATATATCAAAACAAAAAATATATATATAAAATTTCTATATATATATGTATATATATATAAAAATAAATAATATCTAAAATACCATGATGAGATGCATCGGTAAAAATAATATATATTGACTTATTTCTTTCCTCTCTAAGCAGTTGACTATTCAAATTAATAATATGACGTATTTGTATCTTAGTATTGGGATATTTTTTAATAATACGTCAAGGATTATTACCCCTCTAGCCGGCAAAGCAAAAGAGTATTCGATGAAAGACTTTCCAATCTCTTGAAAATTTCAGTGCTCTGAGTAAACTTTAAAAAATTACTTTTGAAAACTACCAAGCAAAATGTAAATGAAATTAAAAAAAAACTATTTTAAACATTACAAAAAATAATTCAGTTTTGGACAACTTTTAAATAGAATAAATAACTTTCTTTTAATTTCATTTTTTTATTTTTCTTTTTTAATTTAATTTTGCATTGGTTGCTAGAGATTTGAAGAACATGTCTGGTCATAAGTTAATAAAAGACAACAATTTCAAGCTACTGTGCTCTGGCGTCTATATCGTCAGTGGCCGTTGCCGCCGAAGTAGCTGTTGGTTTTGCTTGTCGGTTGCTGTTGGTTGTTGTTGGTTTTGGCCATATAACGAGCATGCATTGCATTCACGTATTCGCATTGGCAAGGTTGTTGATCTTCCCATGTGGCTTGCGGAGGCTTTCCCCGTTCCCGTTGCCGTTTGCTGCCACCGACATGTGATTCTTTTTTTTGCTTAATTTTCTTTGGTTGAAAATTGCTGAAGTGGTTGCTTACTATTATCACAATTCAATGTGTTAAATGTTTTAGTTAGAATATATAAATATAAAAATAAATATATATAACTAATATAAATAAAATAAAAAAGAATATATTCCTAATATATATAGGCAAGTATAAATGTAAATATATTTATAATGATTATTTCCATGTAATAAACTAAATAAATCAAACTGTCTCGCAGCTGTCGTCATAGAGAAAAGTGATAGGTAAACAAAGAACCCGTTTCAACTCGTCTATGAAAAGGAAATTAATTAAGCTGCTTACGAGTATTTATTTTGGCTGGCAATCGAAATTGAAATCTTATTTATCCATTTGTTACAACTCAGCTGCAACACAGCTGCATCGAAGCAACCTGTGGTCTGATAAAAATCCTCATACATTTTCTGCAACTCTTTTCACTCAGTCAGCTAATTACTATGCACTTAGTCAGTGACCATGAAGTAACTGAAACCTTAAAACGCATAGATGAAAACGATTTCAAGCAAGAAAAAATCACTTTTTGCCAGCCACGCGTTTGCTGAAGTGCCAGCGGTGGCTGTGGTTGCGGTGGTGCATGCGGTGGTGCATGCGGTGGTGCATGCTGTGGCTCCTGCTGTGGTTCCATAGGTGTCCGATGTGGTTCCAAGATGATCAGACGCCACGCATTACAATCGAAATGTCTTTAATCGCTTGAACCCGAAGACTAATGGTAAGCCATAGAAAGAGCTTGCCCTCAATAAAATATTTTTATCGAACATTATTTAATCAAATATGTGCAAACTAGCTAGGTAATAAAAAAAATAATTAGGAAGATATAAGGAATAGTTATATAATAAGTAATAAGAAGACGAAAGAGTAAATAAGTATTTAAATTCAAAACAAATTCCAATAATAAGCAGTTGAATTGCAAGTATAATAAAATATTATTAACGAAATGTACAATCAAATAAATTATTTACAGAAACCTATTAAGATGTCTGTATATATTGTAACTTCCATATTATTGAAAAAGAAAACAGCGTAAATTCTTGAACAAAACTGAAAACATTTTCTCAAAGGAATCATTTGATGTCCTACAACCAAAATAATGTTGTATGCAATTAAGCTTTAACCAGTCATATTTAGCAGTCAACATAATACCATAAAATCAATGAATTTAATCTTTGAATGGGCTGTAAATACATAAATATTTGAGGCTGCAATGCCAAAACGCAGCCATTTCATTGAACCGCATTTCCACTGTGAATGTGTGTGCAGTTTATGGCTTAATTGCCCGAAACGAAATCGAAACTTTGGTTTAAAAAAGAAAACCAAAACCAGTTGAGCATTTGACATTTGATTTGTGTGTGGCAGCAACAACAGAAGCAGGGGAGTCGATACTTGTCGATGTTGTATGTGCGTCACACGGGGCGTATACTTTGCGGCTCATTATGTTGGCTGATCATATCACGCATACGTATAGTGCGCTAAATGGCCGTTACGATTTGAATGTTCAGCTGTTGATGGCGTTGAAGTTGCCGCCACAATCCACCGTTTGCCACAAAAAGCGAATGTCTCTGTAATAGCACATCTTTCTCCCTCTATTTTCACTCTCTCTACCTCTATCGCTCTTTCACTGAGTTTGTGTATACTTTTGTTATTAATTCGCAAGTTTTCTTTGGCCCGCACATTCGCATAAATTTTCCGCTGCGCCGGCAGCGTCATTATAAAAGCCTCGCCTTACCAACTCGACGTTAACAATTCAAATCCAGTTACAGACGCGAAATGATCTTCGCAATGGCAACGCGTTGTCGGTTTACCAAGAGCCTGAACCTGAATCGGTCGCTCCTCGGCCTAATCGCGGCATTTCTCATTGTAAGTAGTGCCAGTCGAGGATTCAAATGGGGAAACAGCCTCTCTCTTCACATCTTCGTATAAGAAACAAACGATTTACAAATAAATTACTTAATTTTTTTTTGTGAAAAATGTGTGTGTGACAATAGCTAGAAAAATAAAGTGATTTTAGAGTTTATTCGAAGAAGTGAATTAATTGACTGAGACGGTTGCTAAAATCAAAGAACTCTAAGCTCAGCATAAAAAAAAATCAAAACAGTCAGAGAAAGTTTGAAACTAATAGACTGAAAATGCAGGGAGGTGATCCCGTTGTGGACCAATTAAAAGAGACTTATCATTGTCCACATGCAAAAGCATTTTATACCGGCTGTGTAAAAGATATTTATTTTAAAACCCTACCAACGACACCGAGAATTATCCCGAGAGTATTTATTATAATGTTTTAAATCTTGTTCAATTTTATTTAAGAACCTCTTTTGAAATTTAATTTTCGTTTAGAGAAAAAATTTTTTTTTAAATAAACCCACTATGGTCTTTTTAGCCACACGTTACCATATATGTATATTTGACTTGTTAAGAAGAAAATAACAATTATGCACAGCTAAAGTATTCTCGTTAAAATCTAAATTTGCAAATATTTAAAGACTGTAATATACTGCTAATTTTAATATTATTGAATAGATTTGCATATTTACCAGAAATGTATTAGTACTGATCGATAGTTGATTTATCTATGTGTTTTATTTATAATGAAAGAAAATAATATTATTTTGTATGTATTTAAATATAATTCGTTTAATCTAAATCTGTTTCAAAATTCAATATAAAATAACACTTTAATCGAACGCTTATTAATATTTTTATGAACTGACACAGAATAAACTCAAATAGAAAAATATGAATGGTTAAAAAATGTTTTCTAAAACGAATAAACCATTTAGATACTTATGTAAGTTGACAGGCAAATCAAGTCAATCATTTGTCCACAAACATGTGGATACTTGTCGTCAGCAATGCATCAAGTAATTCAGTTTTGAACCTATGCGAGTATCTTACCATTCACTTAAGCTGTAAATCATTCAGTAAACAACCAATTTTAGAGGCCATCTATCCTCGCCAGGCACAACTTAATCGGTCTCAATCAAAAGAAAATTGCGTGTTGAAAACATTTTATGTTGGGGCAACGTCAAAAACGAGGTGTGCAACAGCGCCATCATCCATATGCATGGGCCAATGAACTTGCTGCGGACGCAGCTCATGCGCCAAGTCAATCATAAGAAATTACGCCAAAAACGAGGACGAAGACGAAGAGAGGAAGCGGAGAAGGTGGAGGCGAAGGTGGAGGAGCAGTTGGCGGGGGCTGAGCTCTGTCAAGTGGCCCGTTCCCGTTGTTATAAGAGTTGCACCCCGCCAGATAGCGAAAGCGAATTGGTTAACTTTAATTAGTTTAATTACAAAAAGCACACACAGATTCGAGTATGTATTGTACATTGATTCAAACAAAAGCAAGTGGCCAACTAAATGCGCATTTTGCATTCACATGGCTGACAATCGATGCCGAACCACATCGAACATCGCTAATAATTACGATTTAATTGCTCTACATTTTGACCGCCTCTTTTTGTCTCCCTCTCTTTCTCTTTCTCTTACTCGTTGTCATTGTCTTTGTCTTACTCTTTCTAACTCTCACCCACTTGCACTTGCACTTGCAGTTCACGTTGCAGCTGTCTCTGGGCAGCGCCCAATCGCAGCCACGCCTCAGCCGCCGACCTGCAGCAACGTCAGCTGTGGAGTCAGAGGTGTCTAGCGAGAGGTCGGCCGTGCCCGATCAGCTGGCATTGGCCGCAGGTCGATCAGATGGCCAAGGACGCGGCTATCAACGCCGCGGCGCAGCGGTGCATACAAGAACCAAGGAACCAACGCCAGGTGAGAGTCTACTCCCAGCTCAAAAATATTATCATAATATAAATAATTAGTTAGTTTATTTATTTATTTAACGTCGGCAGATAGAAAAAACTAAAGCTATAAAATTAGAGTTAAAATTAGAAATTAAATTCTATTCTGGGATATAGAAAACGATTCCAACACTCGGTTATACCCTGTATTCCCAGACAACTGAAATGCAGCTTCTCAAACTGGAATTTAGCGGCATTTTAAAAGCCGCAAATAAAAACCAACAACTGCCAACTTTATTGGCCATTAAATAAACTTAATTTAACATTTAAGTTGAAGCGAATGCCTTTAACCAATTTCAAACTCATTCTCGGCACTCCACAGACTACGGCTATGGCCAGCTGGAGCTAAATCTAATACGACCCGAGCATGAGACGTCTTCATTACCGCCGCAAGACAAGATCGATGGGTATTACGGCGGCGGTGGCAGTTTGAGCACAACAGCCGAATCGATTGGAACGTTCAACAACAACAACGGGGACATGAGTCAGGATAAGGACAGGATATTGGATGACTCGGAGACGGCAGCCGAGTATGTGGCCAATGCCATGAAATTGGCCTATGGCACACGACGCAAGGAGCAGCGACCCTACAATCCAGGTTCAATCACTGAGCATAAGCACACACAGCAGCAACAGCAGCAACAGCAACAGCAGCAACAGCAGCATCAACAGCAACTGGAACAGGATCAGCTGCAACAGGTGAAGGCGCAGGCGCAAGCGGCGCTGCTGGAAGCACAAATGCAGGCGGAGCTGCAGGCGCAGCTGGTGGAGCAACAGGCGCTGCTGCTAGCCGAACAACACCAACATCAGCAACATCAGCAACAACAACAACAGCAGCAGCAACAACAACAGCAGCAGCAGCAACAACATACAATAAATGTAGCCAGTGAAGCATCTCCTGCCGCTCCAGCGCCTGTCTATGAAAAGGAATCGGTGCCTAGGAGCTATGAAATATATGAGACCCCCACTCAATCTGAACCAGCTGACGGCGACATCGAGCGTCTCTATCGCACCAAATATTATAGTTATGCACCACCGCAACCGTATCGCAGCATCGAGTCCGAGGCGGAGGAGAAGGTTCGGGTCTCCGCCTCCACGGAGATACCCAAGGCGGAGATAATGAAACAAATTGAAAAGTCTGTCATCAAGTACATGAAGGAACTGGAGGCGGAGGGTAAGATAATAACCACACCACAAGAGCTGGCACCGCCAGCCACCAAAACCTACTACAAACTACTCTCGCTGCCCAACGCAAGTCAAAACTCCGCGAGAGATTCTGGTGAGGAGAAGCGCAGCACAGTGCGTCCCAAGTACAGTAATGCACCGGCAGCGGGACAGGGTCGTCAGCAGACGTCATCTAGTCAGCAGCATGGTCAATACCATGTCCAGCAGCATCAACAGCAGCAGCATCAACAGCAGCAGCAGCCGCATCATCATCAGGTCAACATCAACAAGCCGAAGCCACAACGCTATCAATCGGAGACGGAGACCGCCTACCAGGCGCCAGAGTTATCAGCCGAATCGATGGCACCAAATGTCGAGTTCATCTATAAGATCAAGACGCGGGCTCCATTGCAGACGGCCACCGTGAAGACGGTATCGAAGCCATACACACTGCCGCTCAAGAGCAGCTCGGATCACTTTGATCATGGAGCTGCTCTTAAAAATATCGAGGAGTTTGATTTATCGCATGTTGTTACGCCACAGGAACGGGAACGGGATCGTGAACGAAAACGTGAACGAGAACGTGAACGTGATCTGGACCGGGATCAAGAGCAGGAGCAGCGAGTGACCGGCAAACCCCAAAAATTGTACTTCAATTCAGAGATCTATCATGATATTAATTCACTGCCCTACAAAGGTGAAAAGTTGCGAGGTGTTGGCTCCAGCGCCAGTCAAATTCACTCCGTGCAGGAACAGGAATATCGGCACAAACTGAAGGCAGCCGCCGATCTGCATCCGGATTACAAAGGCTATTCCGGTTATTTTGCGGAGCCGGTGTCCAGCAGCATGGAGCTGTCGGAGAAGCAACCGCTCGGTGGAATGGACAACGATGACATGGAGGACGGTTATCCCATACCCTATCAGTATGTGCTGAAGAAGGAGCCACTGTCCAGCAAGTACGAGGAGGAGCGCGAGAGCTGGGAGTCACTGCGACTGGCCCATGGCAAGCCAGTTCCCAGTGGATACAAGTCTGGAGCAGGCAGCCTTGACTACGACAGTTACAGTCCCAAGTTCAACAACAATCCTGAGGGCTATGGCTATCAGCATACCTACAAGACGCAGCTGCTCCGTGGTGGTGCTGGCTCGCCTGGTGGTTCCCAATCCTCCGCCGGGAATGCCGTCAAACGTGGCAAACGCGGTGGCTCCGCGCATCCGTCATCAGGTGGAGCTGGTGGTGCTCCTGGCAAGAAACTGGTGAGAGGCGGATCCTCGGGTGTTGGTGCCACAATCGGAGTCGGTGGCAAGCACATCAAGGATCTGGAGGCAAACCTGGCACTGCGACCACCGCCCAAGAAATAGTCCATTAAATAGTTTATTATTGTATATGCAAAATTCTGTAAAGTCGAGAATGTTGTCGTTTCTTCTACTGTATTTTTTTTTGCCTTTAGTTATTTATAGTTTACTAATACTAATTATTTATTTTATAGCCAGTTGCTATTCGTGGATGAGTGGGACAAGCAGCAGTTGTTACCCAACCATCCAACTAAGTAGTAAACAAATACCGAATACGGAATCATACTGTGCGCTAGAGAAATACTTTTTGTAGTTCACAATAAATAAATATAATTATGAAAAGCTCGAAAAGAAAGCTGTTCAAAGCTAACACTCTACTCAATGACAACTTTTTCCAACAGCTTTATTGTGTTTTAACTGAATTTAAAGCTCATTGCTGTTCAGCTTTCAAATCAAGCTTTCAATTCAAGCTTCAGAATTCAAATTCAACTTCAATTTGGAATTTGTTTATGTTTTTGAATTGATCGACTATATTAAAGTTATAACATATTAATCAAAAATAGCTTAAGACTGCAGCTTTGATGACTACGAAATACTTCTCAAAAGTTCACAATGCGTAAATATAATTAAGAAAAGCATAAATTAAAGCTTTTCAAATAAAAACGTTTCCATGCAGCTTTGATTTCAAGTCAAGCTTTTAAGTATAAGACTTGAATTTAAAGCTTTAATGGGTTACATTAGGAAACATAATTATTTGTTGTCAAAAAGATTATTCACATATCGTCTTGTGTTAAGAAAATCCAAAGTAAATAATACTTTTACCTCGCAACCATATACAGTTCTTGAAGTTATATCTGTAAGCTTTTAAGCTTGAATGCCAATAGTTAAGAATTTCAGCCTCAAAGAAGAGCTTTATAATTTTTATTGGTAGTTATACATAAGGTCAGCCAAGTTTCCTCCCATTCATCTTTGTCATCAAATTTATAAAAAATTGTATCGACAAAGAACTTTATAAATAGTCGATTTTCTAAAATCATTGATCAATATATTCTTATTTGATTGAAATTACAAAGACATTTTTAAAGCAAAGGTCTTGAGATTTGGTGTTACCTAAATCTTTTTATACCCTATGCGCATTGAAAATGGCTAAAGAGCTAGAGACTTTGAACTTGGTATGTAGGTTTCTGGATAGCGGCCGCAGATCAAGTTTGTTTCAAAATAAGGACCACTATATCATATAGCTGCCATAGTAACGATCAGTCTAAAATCAAGTTTTAGTAATAAAAACTTTTTTGTTGAGATATCTCAACCAACCTGACAGACTATGCGTCTGGTATAGTTGCCTACATAATGACCAAATTTGATTAAAATCGGACTGCTATATCTTATAGCTTCCATAGAAATGATCAGTCTAAAATCATGTTTGGGTAAATAAGCGAACAATTTTCGGCATAAATCTTAAAGGAGCTAATCGAAACTTAGTGTTAAAGTACTTTTTACCCTAATTTTATAACCTCAAGTCTATTTAAAAAATAAATTTTAGATTTTAAATTTTAGAAAAATGTAAAGGGGTAACTATGTAAATTTTCCGAAAAAAGGAATTTTTCAAAATCATCAAATTTTGATACCAAATTAATATTTGTATAATAAAATGGTTTGAAATATCACGACCAAATTGGCTGGATATGCATATGGCATGGTCAGAACACTATATCATGCCATAGGTACGGTCTGTCGAAAATTGAGATTTAGTATGAAATTGTTTTTTGAGGTACCCCAACAGAACTCCCACACTCGACTGTAGCCACACATCCTCACGAGCGAAGCGAGCAGGGGGTGGAACCCCATTGTTTTATCTACTATGTACATAAACAAAAGTCAAATAGTTCTTTATATTTTAAAAGTATAATCTAAATATTGGCGGATAAATTAAAAAACTAACCTAATTCAAGTATTTTATACTTGGCTTAAGAAAATCCGGGATTTCCCAACTTCAGACACCGTGTTGGATTCATTTTATGCCCAAATCCCGGACTTTATTATGCTTTTATATTTTATTAAAATTAAAGTTTCGATATTCGGATTTCTACAGATATTAAGTGGAAAAGAAATGCATATTCCATGCTTCCTATAAAAACCAAAAACTTAATATTTGTTAAGCTCTCTCTATAAAATTATTCCAAAACAAAATTGTCCCTCTACCACAGAAGACTTCATTGTGTTCAATAATACTCTGGACAAAACTTTATTTCACATAGATGAGAAAATAACAAAGCCTTAAACCTAAGCACATATTTAAGAAACAGATTCTCACGCGGTAATTAAGAAAACATTAAACATTATTTGGCAATAAAGGGAAATTGGAACTAGCGACTAAAAGGGGGGATTCCCCGCAACGGCTTATTCATGATGTGAATAATGCTCGTAGTGCTCGGAATGATGCACTGGCTCCTCGTAGTGTCCATGCTCATGCAGATGCGACTCGCTGTGGTGTTCCAACACCAAACCGTGGTTATGATTGTGCTCAGTCTTGGGGTGCAGAATCTTCAACTTCTGCTTGGTGCCGCCAATTTCGATGGGCTTCTTGACCAGATGCTGATCCTCCTTCTTAATGTAAACGGGCACGGCATGAAAATGATGAAATTTGACGCTCTGATGCGATGTTGCATGCTTGTGATCCACCTCGTGGTGCACCTCGGTCTCCTCGTGTTCCGGCTCATATTTTGCATGCTCCTCATGCTCATATTCGTGGATTTTTAAAGCGCTGGTCAAAGCCAAAAGCGCCAAGCAAGGAAGCTAAGCCAACAAAAAAAATAAAATAAGCACAAACAAAAAATGTATTATCATCGTTTAATTGGAGTTTAACAAAAGGATCAAAAGATCGTTTGGTGAGCTTTTAAAATTTTCAGTTTTAATGATCCTTGATATCCTTTTGTTTCTTTTGCATATTTTTTGTTAAAATTTCTTATTTTGCTTACAGCAAATTTCAGCATTTTGTTTTGATATTTAAACTAAACACAAACACACACACAAAAAAGAATACACTTTCGAGTACATAGATTAAAAAAAATATATGTAGAAATAGCTTCGAGGTTTTCCTTTAAGTTTTTGATTGGGATGTGAACTCCTTGACGTTGCTGAACTGAATGTGGCTTAGCGTTTGGGACCAGATTCGATTTATACCCAAAAAATGATGTGGCGAGCTAGAGCCGAACAACCAACGAACAAGTGAAATGTGCAACACAACAGCTACAACAATTGAGTAACCGCGGCAACGAACTTCAAAATGAACAGCAACAGCAACAACAGCAAACGAAATCGAAGTCGAAGTCGTTAGCGGCATATATGAGAAGTTGTCACTAACGTTGTTGTTGTTGTTATTTTTACACTCACACACACACACACACACATCTACACACTCACTCGAACAGATGCGTGCGAAACTCGTACTATTAAAATTTATTACGTATACGCCACCGCCTGGCCGTCACTTGAGTGAGGCGCTTTTCTATGAAAAACTTGTTGTCAATTGATGTGGCAGCCACATCAGCAGTAGCAGCATCGGGTTAACCACCGCCGACACAGTCCACATCACCACCACCAGCAGCATTAACCGGTCGGGCGTTGCACAAATATGTAATGCAAGTGCAAAGTAATTGTACAAAAAGTATATACATACAAATATAAAATATTGAATTTTCAAACGGCGGTCAGCAAAATAAACAAAGAAAGAAATGAGACAAACAAACAAACGAACAAACAATATTTATGATTTTAAGTTTGGTTTATTTGTTGAATAGTATCGCACGATTTACACTAATTGGCCGCAAACTGATATCGATATCCAATTCAAATTTCAGGGGATTTTCCCCATGTCACCTTATAATCTTCCTGTTTGATTGCTCTGCAGTCTAGAGATGTGTTGAGTACACTCAGAAAAATATGACGTCTTAAAATTAAGTATGTCCGTACTTGAATTAACTGTTTTCTTCTAAACAGTTTTAAGTTTGACGTGTTCTATTATATTGTTGTAAGCTACATAAGTATGAAACGCTCTGTTTAGGTTTTATTTCCTATGCTTGCACCTCAGAATTCTCAACTGATTTTAGATCCTTGCAACATCAAAAAACTACTATTAAATGGTATTTAATTTTGGTATTTGGCGCGATATTAATGTAATTTATCTAGTATATTTCAAGCTTGAAACGAACTAAAAAATGAGAATGTTTTGCACAAAAAACAAGTAAGTTTTGGGACAAGTTCAAGATTTGTGTATACTTAAACTAGTATGATCCGATCTTATACAGCCTTAAATTAATCCCAAAACGTAGTTAAAGTGTTCCAGGAAAATGTTTTTTTAAGTTAGTCAGCTTTTGAGCATTTGAATATTCCATTTTTAAATACGGAAATTTTGATTTATTTTTTCTGAGTGCACATACATATGTAACTGCCGTTGTTCTGCTTGCATCAACAGAAATAACAATTGTTGCAAGACTTTTTAAATTTGCTTCCTCATTCATTCATCAAGCCGCTCCCAATGTACAATTTTGGAATGCTTGAGAAATTGGTGCACGTTTAGGATGATGGATTGATGGATTGGCCCTAATTATACATAGTAAGGGCTTCATGCAACATGTTGCATTCGTATCTGACACGCTGAAGCATTATGAGTTTGATTGCCAGTGAAAGGTACACATAAATCGCTCGATGTGTTCGTAAATACTTTCCCAATTGGCTTATAAGCTAATTACTATTAAATTATTTAATTAGTTTCCTAGCGCTCCAATTATGATTTAAGTGTACATAAAATCAAAATATTAAACAAAAAAACGATAGCAATTAAAATGCAGCCCGATTATATAATCATTCGGTGAGTGGCGCCGTTTGGCTCAGGAAGCTCAATTCTGCGAAAGGTATCAAAAAAAAAATCAAATTGTCTATTTGAGACGAACTCTAAAGCCGCTTTTATAGTACAAAACTGTCTTGCCAAATGGCACTTTTGTTTTACTGATGTTGTTGTTGTGTTTACTACAGTTGAATGTGTAATCGATTGCATTTCATTGAGTTAGTATGCTTCAACAACATATGCAAGAAATTGCAATGCAAAAGTAAAAGTAAACTACATACTTTCTCACATAATGACGACAAAATTTGCATAACAAGCAATTTGCTGTTGTCGAAAGTGCGCCAGCTACACGAGCAACTTTAATTAATAATTTGATAAACGATAAGCCGTTTATATAACAACAATTCTCATTTCAATTGGCAGGAAGTCTCAACGCGTATATCTTACAAATTTAAATGCGTAACGGTCAGTAGCCTGTTTGTAGTGCTGCCATTTGTCGCTAGTACAATCGATTGACCGATAACGCTCACTGCCCACTCTAACAGCTGTCAGAATATTGAATCGCAAGTGTTGAGAATGTAGTAACAAAGATTCGATAACAAAGATTCTTATCGATTTTGCGCGCGTCAAATGAAATGTAACTGTAAACTTACCAGGTGTCAGTGGAAATCGTGAAAAACCTTGAAATGGATCTCGGTGATGCCAATCTGCGGCCCTTGCGTGTCCTAGGAAGCGGTTCCTTTGGACGAGTCTTCTTGTGCCTACAGCGCGAAGGGCGACGTGAGCATAAAGTGTGCGTTAAGCGCATTATTATGCGAAATGTCAAGAACGAATTGGCGCTGATCAAGGAGGAGGTAAAACAGAGACATAAAACAATGGATGAGTGGCATTGCAACTAAACAGATTATCAGATTTATATCATCTCACAGCTTCGGCATCCGCATATCGTGCAATTCATACGGCACTTTGTGCACGCGGGCACAATGAACATTGTGATGGAATATGCATCCAATGGAACCATTCGCAATGTCATTGAACAGGCTCGGTCTACTGGAGCAGGTCTTTCAAATGCACGGCTGATGCGTTATTTCAGCGATATGATCATGGGACTAGAGTATTTGCACATACGCCACGTTATACATCGCGATATCAAGCCGGAGAACATGCTGCTGGATGGGAATGACCATGTCAAGTTTGCCGACTTTGGCATATCCAATATACACACACCCTCGAGCCTCCAGCTGCCGTGGCAGGTCCTTGGCACACCGCTTTACATGGCGCCAGAGATAATGTGCGGTGGTAAATGTGATTTTAAATCGGACATCTGGTCACTAGGCCTCGTGCTCTACGAACTGTGCATTGGCCGCAATCCGTTTATTTCAGTGCTCGATCCAAAAGCCCGTTTCGAGCAAGTCCACAGCGTCGTCAAAGCGATGTCGCGACCCAAGCTCGACTGTCAGCTGATGCGACAACGCTACGATCCTGTTTGGAGGCGCATCTGTGAATCAATGATTGTCTACGATCAGAATCAGCGCATCTGTCTGCCTGATCTGTTCTGCGTGGATCCCTTTATTACGCTGACCATATACAAGCAATACTTTAACTATAATTACTAAATTTTAATGTCAAATTCCATGTCAACATCTGTCATAATGGTCATTATTTCGATATATCTGTTCAATGTTCCATTTGGCGATACAACTGTAGGCTTTATTACTAAATAGATATATTCCTATTTATAAACTATAGCTACTAAATTGTAACTGCATTTATGTTCAATATTCCAATTGGTGATATAACAAGGGTTAGCTTTATTACTAGTTAGATCGATTTATTTTACAAGCTATAAGCAATGAATCATAAGAGTATATACACTACGCCTTTCGCTGTTGAATCTTGCGTTTCAGACTCTTGACCAGAGCATTCGTCTCGATCTGTTGTTTGGATCGCTTCTGTGCTGGTTCCTCCTCATCATTCAACTTTCTGTCATCCTGTTGCTGCTGACGACGCTTTAGCTTCTCGCTAATCAGCTGTTGCATACCCTTGGTGGCCTTGAAGTTGGAGTTGGTTGGATCAATGTTGTACTCATGCGACTTGTAGACGGCCTTAAATCTCGTATCATTCAAGTCCACCTGGAAATTGTCATCCTCGTGTGGTTTGCCGCTGTCGTTCGCTGTTTTGGACTTTTTCAGTTGCTTGCGACGTTTCCGTTTGCTGCTGGCGTTTTGCTGTTCATCCTTTAGAATCTTGGCAAGACTAAAATGTTGCTTTTGCTGCTGCATCTCTACGTCATCATCATCGTCCAGCAAGAGGGACAGTTGTGCTTCAGCCTGGGCTTCCGCTTCCTCACCGTCTGGATTTGATTTATGTTTTTGCTTTTTCGATAGCTCCTTTTTGCCTTGTTTGGGCTTTTCGTAGTCGCCATTTGCAAACTCATCGGCAAAGTAGGAATCGTTCATGTCGATGCCATCGGGTATAGAGTCGTCATCGGTGTCTTGTGCTGCATCGGGATCGATACCTTTAAGTTCCAGTTGCTTGCGACGGCGTTGCTCCTTTCGTTGTTTGTTCTTCTCGCTGCGCTTCTGCATCACCTGCTCAATGGGTGTCATCTGGGATTTAGTGTTGGGGGCTGACTCCTTCGTGTTGCTCGTCTCCTTGGGCGCTTCAATGTTCCAGGACATTTCCTTTTCATAGTTTTTCTCTTTAGACTGCTGCTCTTGGGCGTTGATCTCGGCAAGCAGATTCTTATACTTTTCAATACGCTCCTTTTCTTTGAGACGCTTGCTTGGCTTCTTAACATTGGCCTCTGGCTGCGCTTTGTCTGCAGAAGATGAGCCCTCCATTTTGGGTTCCTTCATTTCAACTTCCTCCTCCTCTTCATCATCATCGTCCTCTTCACTGCTGTAGGCAACAATCTGACGAAGCTCCTTGTCATTCAACTGATCCACTTTGCCGCTAGACAACTTGTCGCCTAGCTCACGTCTATCCAAAGCCGTCTCGTCCCATGTGAGATCAACCTTCGCCTGCTGCAGCGCCGTCGTTGTAAACTGTCGTGGCTTGTAGCTGCTCGCATCCGGTAGCTCGTAGCACTCGTCCGTGGGCATATCCTCATCGAAGCTCGTGTCATCTGGTATATAGCGCAGATCCACACGCGTCGCCGAGCTCTCGTACTCGATGCCATCGCACTCCTTGTACACCTTGTCTGCCGTAGAGACGCTGTCGCACTCAACAACTGCATAGTAATATCGCAAGCGATTCAGCTGGTATTGTCGTAACTTTTCCATGTGATAATCATCGCCCTCCTCGGCATCACTGTCCTGCTCCTTCACCAATTCCTCATCCGAATCCAGATCAGAACCAGCCTCGGGCTTCGTGCTCAACAGTTCTGTTGGACCGTGAACATCTTCTTCGGCCATTCGAGCTTTGCCGTACTCGGAAGGATAGATTTTGACGCTAAGGATGCTGCCACCTGGCGGCAGAAAGGAACTGAGCAACACCATTAAGTCTTGGGCACGAATACGATCCCAGTCCATGTTACAAACGGCCAAGCGACGTGAAGATTCCTCCGTGCATTCCGCATCCATGTCCAGTTCGCCCCACACATGATCGATTTGCAGCTCTGGCCCGCCATCCTCATCCTCTTCATCGCTGTCCTCATCAGACGAGGAGTCAGTCATCAGGCGGCCCTCGCCACGAGCATAATCCACATTTGGATTTGTTAAACGCTCGCGTAAATTCTCAGGCACTTCGGTTTCATCATCGCTGGCCAACTGGAGTTCATTGGCCAACTCGTCGCGTGCTATGGCTAGCTCTTCGGCGCGCCGCTCCTCATCCTCATCAGTTGTCTTTACCTTAGTTGCCTCCTCCTCCTCATCAGAACTCTCGTTATCGTCGAGCTCATAAAATTTACGCAGATCTTCGGCGTTTGTTTTGTTCACTGGCCTGCCGTACTTGTCTACGGTGTACTTCACTTTAAACTTTTCATCATCGAACATGCCCTGGAAGCGCTTGTCGATCTTCACCTTTCTCTGTACCTTTGGAACACCGCGAAAACGCGGATCGGTCAACAAATGTTGAAAGCGCGCATCCTGCCAAATGCCAGACGCTTGCGACTGGCCATTTTGATTGTATGCTAATGCTGATGATGTGGTAGACTGCTCCTCCTCCTTTTTAGACTTGGCATTCTTTTTAACTGACTTCTCTGGCTTTTTTGCCATTTTATTAAAATTCAAACAAACCAGGCAATAATCAACACGTGCATTGGGGGGGTAGCCTGCACATCGATATATGTCTAAACGATATGCATGATATCGATATTTTCATTTAAGGTTTCTGTGCGCTATCGAAAATTTCCAAAATATCGCGCTGTTAAAGAGCTCGATATATTTAGGTCATCAACGTTGCCGCTAATAAACATAAATTTTGAACTTACTTCTTGAAAAAAGTTAAGGATAACTTTTTTAATTGATGTCAAAAATAATTTTATTTATTTTATTTTTTTCACTATGTATGACTCTGATATGTATTATAAACTTTATTTAAATTGGCGCGGAATCAGTTAGGCAACTCCATTTGTTATCGTTAATCAGCACACAAAAATTGCAACAACGTATTATCGATGACGACCTGCGCGAGTTTTATATATATATATGTATGTATATGTATGAGAAGTGTTTTTATTTAACTTTTTTGGGCATTTCAAAAGCACAATTGCATTGCAATCCTATGATGACATACTGCATCGCACGTGGATGTTGTCAGTGAACCAAGAAATACGTGAATACGTATTTGAATATCATAAACAGAATCAGAACCATAAACAACAATAGCAACAAACATCACGTCATTTGGATAAGAAATCAAATCAGTTTGTAGTTGCGCTTAGGATAGCACAGTTAGCAGTCTTACGAAAAGAACCAAAACACAGTAATCGCAGGTCAATAAAACAAAAAAGAACAGCCAAGAACAATAAGAACAACAAGAACACCGACACATCTATACTGTCAAATCAATCGGCGCGGGGGTGGCGGACGGCGGTGGCCGACGACAACAACAGCAACAAAAAGTATGAGTAATAACGTGGAAAGTAATGGCAATAGACGCACCGTTGATTGGCAACGCTTTGGTCTTGGAGCTGACGACGAGGGCGAGATAACGGTTGCCAACTTTCGCCAGCGCAACAACAACAACACGGGCGGATTCGTTGATCTCGGTAATGAGTACACGTATGCAGCCGGTGGTCATCATGCGTCCGGCGCCAATGAGATCTTTGCCGGCGAGCAGGGCGACAAGCCATGGTGAGTCTGGTGATACGGTCTTTATATTGGATATACCTTGTAATCCTTCAATTGTTAACATTGCTCAACAGGTGGCGCTCAAATTTCTTCATCTCACAGCCTGTGCTGTTTGGCACTTGGGATGGCGTCTTCACCTCCTGCCTGATCAATGTGTTTGGCGTCATCGTATTCCTACGCTCCGGTTGGATTGTCGCCCAAGCGGGCATCCTGAATGCCGTATTCATCATTTTCTGCACTGTGCTCATTGCCCTGGTCAGCGTACTCTCTGCAATTGGCATCTGTGAGCGGTGTCGCGTGGAGAGCGGTGGAGTTTACTTTTTAATTGCACATACACTCGGTTCCCGCTTTGGTGGAGCGCTTGGATTGATCTATTGCTTTGGCCAGGCCGTCGGCTGTGCCCTCAACGTGATGGGCTTTGGCGAATCAATGGCTGGTCTGGTTGGACAGGAGGACAACAAGTGGGCCATTCGTGGTTTCGCTACGGCTGCCGTTTTGCTGCTTGGCAGCATCAACGTTGCCGGCGTTAAATGGGTCATCAAGCTGCAGTTCATATTGCTAATGATTCTGCTTATCTCCGCATTGGATTTCATGGTGGGCAGCTTTACTGGCGAAGATTCCGGTATGTAATTGACATAACAACAACATTTACTCTTCTGCAACCCATTGCTTATTGCAGCTAATGGCTTTGAGGGCTGGTCGAGTGGCAACTTTATGGAGAATCTTTGGCCAAAATATGAAGACGGATACTCGTGGTTTCGTGTATTTGGCGTCTTCTTTCCCACCGTCACCGGTGTCCTCTCCGGCATCAATATGAGTGGTGATCTACGCGCTCCATCGACAGACATACCAAACGGCACGCTAGCCGCATTTGGCACATCGTAAGAACTCTTATTTAACATTACTGTTTTATTTTATACCCGTTCAAGGAGTTAAAAGTTCAAGGCTGAATTGTTTTTGTTCTCCGCGGATTTTAAATTATATTTTTTTTTTATTTTGGCCACTCCACTTTTCGTCCCACCAAATCAAACCTCAAGTATTGATCATCACTCTACTTAATTTAATCAGTACGATTTAAATACAACGTTAGCTATGACTGTTTTAAGCTTTAATCTTTGGACTCGCTATTTATATTTAAATTCGGTTATGTGTATCTTATAGTCGGAGACTTGACTGTATTGTTATTACTGGTTTTATTAACTTGATAATTTCTCCCCCAGCACGTTTCTGTACATGGTCTTTGTGCTGTTTTTGGGTGCCACGTGCAAACGTATTACATTATACACAGACTTTATGATCTCCGTGAAGGTTTCAGCCGTACATTTTTTGCTGGTCGCCGGCATTTATGTGTCGAGCATGTCCTCCTGCCTGGGTGCCATGTATGGAACGCCGCGCGTCCTACAGAGCATTGCCAAGGAGAATGTCATACCCGGCATTGATGCACTGGGCAAGGGTGTAAGTGAATGGCATACTTTTCTTCCTGTCTCATTCTCACATTCTTTCTCTCTCTCTCTTTCTCTATGTATCTATTGGATTCATGTAGCGCGGACCCAACAAGGTACCTCTGTATTCAATGGCCGTGGTGGCTGTGGTCACCGTTACCTTTATCATAGTGGGAGACATCAACTTTTTGGCGCCCATTGTGACGATGCCATTCCTGATGACTTATGCGTGCATAGACTATGCATATTTTGCACTAGCCCAAACCTTTGACATACAGGAACAGCGCGAAGAGCGATTCCGTATACAAGCCTCCAGTCCTAGCTATGAGACGCGTCGTTATGGCAGCGTATCGGATGGTGGCAATGATCTGGATTTGTTGTTTCCGGATCGGGTGCGTCATAAGAATCTACAGAGTCCACAGAATTCACCGATGCATCAAACACAACAACCATCATCTTCAGTGCCTACTGAGGACATCGTAGATTTCGATGCGCCAGCTCCAAGCACATCCTCTGGTCAAGGCGATGCAGCGACAACATCAGATGGCACCACATTGACCGTGGAACAATCAACGGGCCAGGGTGGCAGCGAGATGGAGGATGAGAATGAGCCCGTTGCGCCTATTCGACCGCCAATTCATTCCAAGACGAAAAACTGGTACTCTGTCTTCTGCAATCGCTGGGCTTCATTGGTGGGCGTAAGTAGAAAGTTTGCAATTGCAAACGATTTTTTAATTTAATATTGTTTGTCACTTACAGGCGCTGATCAAGCTGCTGGTCATGCTGCTGGTGAACTGGTACTATGCCTTGACCTGCTTCGTCGTCGTCTTCATTATTTGGTTCTATGTGGGCACAGCTAATCCCGCCGTCAAGCCAGGCCTGACGGCAGAATTTAACTTTTTTGGCTGGCTGAAAAGCGTCATCTTTCGATGCTTTGGGTAAGAAATCGGACGTTTACTTACCATCAATCAACGAATCTAATTTTACGTCTGTAATTGCACATCCAGAAAACGAATGCACGAATATGAACAGATTGTCGTGACGCCCTCTTGCCCGGGCGTGGATCTGTCGCCTACACAGTTGAACGAGCAAAATGAGGACTTCAGGCCGCGTCCCAATTACCATCACTCTTCGGTAATTGAGGGTCGCCTGATAGATGACATCTAGACTCTTCATATGGACTGTGGACAGTGGGAACATGGGTTATATGCGAGGCGGGGAAAGCAATATTTTGAGTGCATTTTGCTTATACTAATGAATGTATTACTTACCAGAATATATTAAATGTAATGCTGAGGATAGTTATGTTTATTTCAGCATTTGCATTTAGAAGCGATCTTCCCACTCACACACACACACTCGAGAGACCGAACCCAGCGCACATTGCAGCTTTAGCTAAAATTAATTGTCTACAAATTATGTATATTTAATAAGTTCAAAAATTTAATAACCTGCTTTTAATATGTTCCTCTCTTGTGTGAAGTCTCTTTGACCTTTTTCTATTGTTTAGTTCTATTGAGAGCCTGTAAAATTGTTGCTTAAAATACATAGATATGTTTCCGTACATTTTGTATCATCTCAAAGCACACACTTTGCTTATTTGTGGAAACATATGTGATACTGAGATAATAAGTAAAACAATCAAAAACAAAGTAAAACAAAACCCACAGCCCAAAACGAAATCAAAAATTAAAATTTGGCACGATCGCATTCTTAAAATCTAAGAAGAAGTTACAGATGAAATTAGTTTAATTAAAAAGCCCTTTTGTTAAATGTGTATTCACATAAAGGCACAATACACATTCTTTTGACTGTTAGAGCCACAAAACCACAACAAATTCCAGTCCAACTTTTCACTAGCAAATAAATAAGCCACAACATTATAAACATTTATAAATCATAAGCTATAAACACAAAATAACCACAATAGCTGCATTATATATACCATTAAATTATTTAATTAGGTATGTAATCAAATGTTGTTTAAGTAAAACTATAACACAATTATATAACAAATTAACAAGAATAACAGAATATTTGCAGCGCGTTATATTTCAAAAATATACAAGGCGTTTTAATTTTGGACGTACATACATGTATAGCATAAATTTAACCTAGTTATACAAAAGGCAGATAGCACCATTCAAGAACAATCTAATGATCTATGTAAATGTAATAACAATATTAACTGAAATGTTGTATTAAACCAGTTTAATAAACCAAAAAGACATTTTTATTACAAACAAAAAGAGAACTTTTCAATTATCTGAAAATACATGACAAAATATATTTAAAAACATTATATATAATTTTTTGTAATTTGTTGATTACAACTTCATTTACTTTCATTTGGCGCCAAAGTTTGTGTTTTAACTAGTCACGAATTTGTTATCGATATTTATGTAAAACAATTTATCGACAGTAATTTTGTCAGCCCTCGAATGTGATTGTTGCAGCCCTATAACCTCAAAACTGATACCAATAAAAACAATAGACACTGCAGTTTTGTCCAATATCTGCTTAAAACTGACAAGTGCAAGTACATGAGGTTACTCCAATAATACCAGCCAGTCACCATGAACACCCTAATGCGCCGAGCTCAGCAGCTACACCACTGGCGCACATATTGCATAAAACAATGCGCCGCCGTCGCCGGCATCGACACAGCAGCCAAAGGTGGGTAAACAAAATAAAAGGTCCGAATTTGAAGGCAACTATTCACTCCGTGCTGTCAACAGGCAAACCCAATTACGAGGAGTTCATTGGCAGACGTCATCAGCAGGCGCAACGCAGCATCGTGGTGCAGGTCAGCTCTGAGAAGTCATACAATGAATTGTATAACTACTGCAGCCAATTTGGACGCATCGTGACTGCCCACCATTATTGTGTGCAGCATGAGGATGAGCTGCACTACATGTTGCTAGAGTACGCCAGCCCCGTCGAGGCAACAGCCGCTATTGACTCGAGTGCCTACAATGCAGAACTGAGCACAAGTGGAGGAGGAGGTGGAACAGGTGGAATACCGGTGCGTTCGCCCTTTCTCTGGTTTAGGGCAGCCGCCGCTGGCAAGCGCAGTCAACCTAAACTCTCGGCAAATACCAAGACAATACCGCTAACCACAACTGACGGCACACGGCCATTGGGTCAGGAGCACTTGCATACACTGTTGCGTGGCGCCGACAGCATTGAGCATCAGCTGCTGTTGCTCTACGAGCACACGCGTTTAAACGACTTGGGCGTGCGCATGCGCTTCCTGGCCGCGCTACAGGTGCAGCAGGCCGTCTCGGGCATGTTTCCGGATGCAAGAGCTCAGCCGTTTGGCTCCTCGGTGAATGGCTTTGGCAGAATGGGCTGTGATTTAGATTTAATATTGCGTTTCGATAGCGAAACAACAGCCAATGGCCAGCGCGAACTGTCGCGACTTGTTTATCACACGAAGGAGAACCTGAGCAACGGTCGCTCCCAGACGCAGCGACAAATGGAATGCATCGGGGACATCATGCATCTGTTTCTGCCCGGCGTCTGCCATGTGCGACGCATTTTACAGGCACGCGTGCCCATTATCAAATATCATCACGAGCATCTGGACCTTGAGGTGGATCTCTCCATGAGCAACCTGTGAGTACCCATAGTCCGTTGTGGCATTTTTAATTTATATTCAATTTAAAAAAAAAACTGCTTAGGCTTAAACAAAATTTTGTCCTACATATTATATACCATATAAAACATATGTGTATATTCTGATCTGTATAACGAACTGAGTAGATATAGCCATGCCCGTCGCTCCGTACATTTCTATGCAATCTAGTCTCCCACTTTTTAAACTATCTTGTTGAAACTTGGTATAGGTTCTACTGCCATGGGAGCAATTAGTAGAATATCAAAATTTGGTATACAATTGTTTTTTGTAGCTAAAATATTTAATTTATTAAAGTGCTATTAATAAGTTGACAAAAAATATTACTTTCTTGTTTTTCACTAGAAATATACTAGCATTATTTACTAGAATTGTAAGACTTTTGAGCTTAGTTGGGCCAAAGATGGCTTTGTTTATTAACGTACTTATTGTTCGAAATGAAAACTTAGGATCTACGAAGCATGGACATAACTTTTTGCACTTTGCGCTCGCCTAGGCTCGTCTAGGCTGGGTGTTAACTTAGCTAACTATAATATGTTGAAGTTTTATGTGGAGTTGGAAGTTTGGGAGCTTAGCGCCTGTAGTTGCTGGCTTGCTCCTCCTCCTTCTTGACGGCCTGGACGAGGATAAAACTCATAACACCACAGACGACATTCATCATGGCCATTGTCATGGCGAGTCCTACAATCCAGGAGGTCTTGCCCTCAAAGAACCAGGTCAGCTCGTCCACGCAGCCACTGAAGAATGCATTGCCACTGACAGTGTCGCGGCAGGAACTTGGCAACGGTTGATGCAAATCCAAATAGTCCCATGGTCCACTGGCGCCACAGCAGCCAATATTCTCCTGTATCATGGTCAGCACATAGTTGGAGTACGTGTACTCCGATGTCGACACGAATCTTCTCAGCGTAACATTCAACAGCGGTTGCAGGCTCGAGTTAATTGTGCTGTACTGCAGCAATATTGCCGATCCAGCGACAGTTCCCACAAATCCAAAGATCTGCGTGCCAACGAATACAAACAGTGCCAACGTGTTCTCCATGAGAGCACTAAGGCAGCCCAGAAAACTGACAGCCATCATAATGATGCTAATGGCAATCAGCACATAGACGCCAATATAAAAGGATTGCGCTTCCAGAATGCGCAGCCAGTCATTGAATCCCGGCTCAGCACGCAGCCAGACGGTCAAGGCGAACAGTGCCGTGGAGATCATCCAGGCGACAATGTTGAAGCAGAAGAGCGTGTACTTCACACAGCCGATTTGTTTCTCCAGCTGCTCATCGGAGGCGCCATAGCCAATTCCCATGTTGAAAGGCTGCGAGAGAAACAAAAAAAAAGATATTAAATATATACAAAACAAAACAAGGATTAAGAAAAGATGTTTTTCAAATAAACAAAGAAGTCCGGAAAAAGCCAAAATATTTATAGATATTTATATAGAATGAAACATGCAAGAAATATAGACAATTAGAAAGAAGCTCGTTGGGTCAGGACAAGGAAATAGACAGGATATTAATATTACAAAGAAGTCTATTAAATTGGGAGACACGAGCTAAGTTGTTTTAAAGATGTAACAAAATATTCCGTCGACTTCTGACACAACCAGTAGGTAGAAAGACACGATATTATGTGGATATTATAAAGAAGCTAGTTGAGTCATCGATATCATTAAAAGCTTTCTCCCCCCTTAGCACATTGTATTAATCATGCAATCCCCAATAACTTTGGCAAGCGATTCCCTCCCACAGTCACAGCCACAGCCCCAAGTAAATTGGTCTTATCAGCGGTCTGTTTAGCAAATAACGTTATCATTAGTTGGCTTTAAACGGCCCACAAAGTTGTACGCCCTACATGATTAATACATCAAGTTCTTGAATTGCAACACTCATTGAATTCCAGCAGGAAACTCGCTTCTTAGCTGCAACTCCACACAGATTTCATTTATAATTAATTTGATTTTGTTTTTTATCTTTTTTTGACCCATTATCAACGATTCTTGGCGGTCACTCGCGAGCACTTTTCAAGGTTTTCAGAAAGAAAAGGAGAATTGAATGTTTTTTTTTTTAAGAATTAATTGAGTCACAATCTGCCCTCTCTCGTGATGTGATAGGGATATAAGAAAGTCTTACAAGATGTTCTTAATATTATTTAGTTAGCTTCACCTTTTGTATTCGTCACAGAGAAAAAAATGAAAAATGTTTTGTTAGACCGTTGAGAGCGTTATTTAAAAAAAAATAAATAAAACGCAGCTCCGTTTGGTTCGTTCGTTGAAATCGTTTTGCCTGCTCGGAAAATGAATACAACGCCAGCAACCTGATCAAATGTTGTACAACAACGAAAGCAACAACAACAATTCAATACGATGACAACATCCACACAGTGTACAGTTTGGCGGTCCGTAATTGTAACAGGTTGAGGAGGCCTCTAGATAAGATAAGATAAGCCTGAGGCATGCCAAAGCTTTTCTTGATAAGATTAGATACGAACAGGTGCCGATTGCTAAATGCCATGTAAAAACTTGGTAGTATGTCCATCTCTTTTGCCCCATGGAGCAGGTGAATCAGTTTGAAACTTCTTCCCCCACATTTATGTGTTTGTGATTCATGGACGAATCCGTCGAGCTTCTGATGCGAAAACTAAAGCCCACATTGCAGCAGTCATAACCACATCCGGTTTGTGGTGTGTGGTTAGTTTTTCTGAATGAAACTTACTATGGATCGTCTGCCACGCCTTGTGGCTCATTTAGACAACTGTGAGTCAGAAGAACCGAAAAGTATTTCCGAAATGAGAGCTTGATTTTCAAAACCTTATGATTCCATTTGATATATATGTAGAAATAGTCATAAAAATAAAATAAAATAAATGAATAAATATACTTTTTAATTATAATCATATATTTATATAACTAAATAAATATTGCTTTCGAAAACAACTGAACGAATTTTCAGGAACACCGAAAACTTTAGAGACTTTATTTTTCAGACGTATTTTCGTTTTTAGAAAAATCGATAGCCATACATTTTGTTTTACATTTTTAATATTATTGTATTAAATGTTGGTATATTTTTAATAAATTTATGAAATTTATGCCATTTAATATTCCATTTAAAATTATTTGCTATTTATTAAATAGAATAAATAGTTACTTTTCATACATGTATTTTTTATCTCTTTTGAAGTAGCTCTCAGTAAGCTATATGTTTCTGATAAGGTTCAAATATTAAATTTTTACACAATTTATAATAGTCCCTTTCTATGCATAAGAATATTTGGTTTTTTCTCTTCGGAGTAGTTCCCAGTAAATTATGCGTTCCCCAAATGATTTAAGCGTCGTATTCATTAATATTAGGTTCTTTTTAGAGCGCCCACTAATATAAATAAAAATGTCTGTTGAAATTATCAATCATCTCCAGAAAAGTCACCTTTAAAGAGTTTCTTATGCTCAAATCTATTCTGCTTTAAGAAGCAGTACATCGTCCTTTCCATCCAGCTTTACTACATGTTATTTTTTTCACATCTTTCAGCACGGGTTTTTACATGTCCGAGCTGCTCTACATGTTTGGGGAGATAGATCCGCGCGTGCGACCCTTGACCTTCAGCATAAGACGATGGGCACAGACGTGCGGATTGACGAATCCCTCGCCAGGACGCTGGATAACGAACTTCTCGCTGAGCTGCCTTGTCATGTATTTCCTGCAACAACTGAGACAACCCATACTGCCGTCAATTAGTACGATGGTGAAGGCGGCAGCTACCGCAGACATCAGAGTCACCGAGGATGGCATCAATTGTACCTTTGTCCGCGACATGGAACGTCTGTCATTCCCCAGCCGCAATACGAGCAGCCTCAGCGAGCTTCTCTTGCAGTTCTTTGAATTCTATTCTCAGTTCGATTTTCACAATCGCGCGATCTCATTGAATGAGGGTCGGGCGTTGGCCAAGCCAGATCACTCGGCGATGTACATTGTAAATCCGCTAGAGCAGTTGCTGAATGTCAGTAAGAACGTGAGCCTGGAGGAATGTGAACGGTTACGGATTGAAGTACGAAATGCCGCTTGGATACTTGAGTCGGAGGTGGAGAACTCAACGGTGTCGGAGCACGAGCGACAGGAGCAGTCCTGGGGTCTACTTAATCTATTTAAGCACCCCGAGAAATCTGTTATACGTCCCAATATGTTTTTCAAGCCACGCATGGTTGAGGTTAGTGATCTCTTTGAAAAATCCCAAAGCGGAGCAACAACAACGCCGCCCGTCAACTACAAGAACTCCACGGTACGCCAACAGGTGCAGTCCATCAAGGCGGCTACACGCACCGAGCTGAAGCAATTGCGTGAATCTAGCACAACGGCGACGACGTCGCCCACTTCCACATCGAAAACCAAACGCAGCAGATGATAATCAGCAGCCTTTTGAGACGACAAAGCCCGACTTAGTGTACATAACTAGAAAGCTTAGCTCTACCATTGACCACTGAATTAGTTAACTAAATAATGTTCATAGTTTTAAGCGTTACGGCCAAATCACACCTTATGAGGCGTACAATTATAATGTACGATTTTAGGATCATGCAATTTATGGGAGAACTCAACGGCTTTCCCTTGCATCGCTAATTACTGACGTTAAGTATTCTAGCTGTTTTTTTTTTTAAACTAATAAATTTACAAATAAAGTGTTTTTCAATAAATCTATTAATTACTTTAATATAAAGATATGCTATAAGCTTTACATACAAACTCAGACTCAACACTTTTTTCCCTGTCTATATATGCGAGTTTGTCTAATAAGAGTTTCTATAATCCAATCATAAGAAAATTTTTAGGGTAAAGTCAACACTAGGAAAAGTCTGAAATAACCAAAATTTTAACAAAACGTTTAAGATATAAATCAAAAGAATTTTTCTAAAATGAATGGATTTGTTAAAATATGCAAAGTATGCATAGCATTCTATGTTTTTGATAAATAATATAAAATGAAATTGTTATAATTTGGTTCCATTATGATTTGTAGCCATGTCAAAATTATTATATTATTTGAATAATGATCCCAACACAAAATATAAATGCTATAAAATATGCTGAATTATATATTGTACTCAAAGAGGCACTATGCACAAACATACATTTCTATATCTATTTGCATACAACAATCATGGCTGTAAATCATATATCAAAGCTCAACAATGGATATTTTATCAATCTAACCTTAAATTAAGGCAAAATTGTGTTAATATTTTCATAATTGCTCAATTTATTCAATTTGTTGTAATAGTTTTTTGTTCATTTCTTATTTATTTTCTTTTTTTTCTTTAATTTTAGTTATATATTTTGTATAATTACGGCAAAGTCTTGATCGTTAACAACGCGCCTCATGCTGCCAATTTTCAAATATTTTCTTTTCTCATTTCCATTTTTATTTTGTTTTTCTCTTTCTGTTTCGGGTTCTCTTCTTTCATTCGTTTCATCTATATGGGTAAATGTTTTAAAATGCTACAAATTAGCACACGAAATTTGATTTAACATCTGTATGTATATGTGTGTCTGTATTTATGTATAACAAAAGGCTATATATAATATATATGTGTTTGTGTGTGCTTATGCACTTATGTAAACGTTTGATCTTCTATGTGTGTGTATTGATTTGTTAAACGTATGTACGCTTTAAATGTAAGTTGTTGTTTTCTTTTCAATTCTATGATTACATATTGCTATGAATTGTGTTAGTTGTTGTTGTGTGTGGTTCAATCACGTATTGCATATATATGTTAAGTTTCCATACGAATTCTCATTTGTTATTCTTGTTGTGTGTTTATTTTGTTGTTGTTGTTCTGCTTCTTGTTGCCATTACGCTTAAATAATTAAAATAATTTACATACAGTTAATGAAAATTATACTTGTAAATCCTAGTTCATAGGTACAAAATGATTGTTTGTCATGCGCCACTTCAGAAATTAAATCGAACGACAAACAAACGCCTAGTAAAATTAATATATAATTATATGTATATTTAAATATATATATAAAAAAAAGATTAGAAGAAACAAACAAGAGTCCTGTTTTTGCGGACAGTATGTAGATGTGTGTGTGTGTGGAAGCCAGCCCAAGGAAAACGTTGGGTTCTTTTTTTTTTTAACTATATAGTCACAAAATAAACAAGGCATCCTTTTGTAGAGCTCATGCTTGGCGGCTACTAGACAATAATTTCGACAGCATCCTCCAATATTGCGTTGGCTCATCTAAACCAGAGCTTGAGACGCAGTGCATCCACGCCATTAAGATAGTAACGAAATAGTCGTTTATCACGCACAAAGCCTAAATTTTCATATAGACGCAGCGCCGGCTCATTACGCATTTCCGTTTCCAGCACCACTTCATCAGCATTGTCAGCGAGCATGGCCTTAATAAAAAAAAATTAGAAATTTTAATTCGAATTCCATCTTAATTGACCATTAGTTGTAGACGCACCTCGATGGCTTTGGTCACCAGCGTGGTGCCGATCTTTAGCTTGCGGTATTCCTTGCGCACCGCCAGCATCGCAATATAACCGCGTCGTACATTCATATGCATGTCCAGCTTGCATACAATGGCGCCCACATATTGATTATCGTGCGAGGCTAGGAAGCATAATTTTGGCCAATTGTAAATGAAATAGCGGTAAGTGTATATTGAATATGGCTCGGACAGCTCCGCCTGTATCAGACGCATAATATCCTGTAAATTTATGATAAATGACATTAATATTAGTAGTTTGGATTTCAATTTGCGAGCTTACATGCATCTGATGCTCGGCTTCGTATTCCTTGTATATGATCTCATCGGCTGTAATGGCAGGTTCGAGCTGAAGCTGGGATTGTTGTGGTTGTTGTTGTTGTTGTTGTTGTGGCTGTGACTGTTGTTGTTGCTGCTGCGTTGGTTGGGGCTGCGCTGCAGCGGCAGCCGCAGCTGCAGATGTTGAGGGCGCCTCATCCTGTAGACTGCCTCTTGTTGCGATGGCCATGGCTGTTGTCTTTGTTGCTGTTGCTGATGTTGTTTGTGTGTTGGCAGTGCTTTTACTTGTCGCAACAACGCTGGCGCCTTTAACGCTTGTCGTTTGCTGCTCCTTTTCCACCTCACCCTGGTCATGATTTTCCGATGGATCCGATACTGGCACCAGCTTTGGCTCCGTACATCCTTCAACTGTGGACTGGGATTGGGACTTGTTGTTGTTTTTCGCTTTGCCGCTGTTGCTGCTATTGTTGTTGTTGTTCTTGCTGCGGCTGCTGGTGTTGTTGCTTACATTGTTATTGTTGTTTTTGCTATTATTGTTATTGTTAATATGATTGTTGTTATTAATAGCCGCACTCTTATTGACATGTCCATTGAGTGTGGCCGTGACTGTGGGTCCAGACGTCTCAGCTACCGATTCAGCCTTTTCTCTTGCCTTTGCCTTATCCTTGGCATGACCATTACACAGCTGCACCTGCTGCATGATACCATTGATCAGTGCAACTTCCGTATCATCCGTGACATCAGCGGCATCACTAGCACCCTGGACATGTCCATTTGGCTGATGAACAGCAGCAGCAGCCGCTTTGACTGCCGCTGCACTTTGTGCTGGCTCTGCCTCAGTTTGTTGTTGTATCTGCTGCTGCTGTGATTTTTTGTTTTTATTTCTGTACTTTTTCTTGGTGGCCGCCGCAGTTGTCGCTGCCGTCGCCGTATCCGCCATGGCCGCTGCTGCTAAATGAAAGCAAAATAATAATTTAGTTTAGTTCCCAAAGAGGAGGACACAGCTGAGTGCGTTAACTGTTGGAAGAGGGGGTAAGAAGTATACAGAATGGGATTCTATTGGGGAACACAGTGATGTTCACCTGCTCCAACTGCTGCTGCTACTGCGACTTCTCGGCTGTCTACTGATGTCGCTACTTTGAAGTCGCTATCGATGGCCTTAAGTCAACGCACTCGATACAAATTTCGTCTTTATTTTTGGTTATATTTTCACAGTTGCCAGTTTTTCATTCACACACCCGCACGCACACACACACACTCACAGAGCTCCCCTAGGGATGTGCGTTATTTTCGTGCCTGCGACTTATCACAACTATTTTTAAGAAACGTCGCAGTTACTAACAAAAATGGCACGAGGAAAATGTAAGATGTAACTGTTTTTATTTGATTAAATACTAACTTCTCAAGTGAATTTTGATTAATCTTTATCAAAGTAAAATTTTGCGCAGATTTTTAATTTAATTTTCTGTGGGAAACCACTTTTTTATTATTGTTATTTATTCGTTTGTATCGAAATACTGCAGATTATGAGCCAGGCTTCTGTGTAAGCAATATTAAATAAGTTAATTTGGAGATTCCTATACGCAAGTCTCTATAGTTTAAAATACACATATGTAGGGAAGTACGTGTACCAGTTTAAAAAGTAAGTTTTTTAATTGTCACTATATTTACATATAAATGTAGTATTTTGTCTTCTCTAGCGAACTCACGAACACACACACTCACGCATGCACACAAGCTCTTTGGTGTCGCACTTTGTTCCTGATCCGTATATGGTGCTGAATTTAACGTTGCTTTTTTGCATTTACGCCAGTATATTCATAATCAATGTTTTTAATTTTCAGACTTCTTCGTTCACCTCTTCTGTTTTTTGGCTACGATTTCGTCTCTCGGTTATGAACAAATTCGATCACATACACACACGAACACATGTAACACGACGAACAGCTGTGCGAACAAATTTCGGTTGTGTGAGTTATCGATAGCTGCCGATTGTCAATGCAGTTGCCCAAAAATCGATTGAGTCATTGTTATGTGCAATTTGGCGCCACTTGTGGGTCGGTTTGAAAATGTTCTAGCCGAATTTTCCGATGAACAACATATAAGAAAACTTTAGTTTATATTTCAACAATTTTTCTCTTTAATTACGAATTGTTTATGTTTACACGTTAACTTTAGTATAAAAATTGTTTTCCTATTTTATATTATGGTTTGTACACTGTACATACATATGTATGTACATAAGATTTATATCTAGTCCCTTGTTATTAACGTAAGCTTGCTTATCGCTGGAATGTTTTTAACTTTAATTCATTTCGTGCTCGAATGTTTTTAGCTTCGGCTCCCTCACAAAATCCAAAAATGAAATTAAAAACTGCGATTCCAACCTTCGCCTTGTTTTATTTACATAGCTGCATATACAATATCAAAGTGCTCATAAATAAAATAAAATAAAACAACATAAAATGAAATGAAATTGGATGAAGATAAAGAAATTAAAGTGAGACTAAACTTTAATTTGATCTCTTTAGCTGCGACTTTTTTTTATGCAAATTTAACGCTCCACTGTGCTTCCTTCCTGTTGGTTTGTCGGTCTCCTCGGTTAGCTGAATGACTCAACTGTCTCCAAGTGAATTTTGTCCGTCAACTATCCGATCCGTAGGGGCCAGCTCTTATGCAAACAACGCATAAGCTGCTGCGTCTTAAGAGTTTTTAATTTCATTTCGATGCTTAGACAAGCTCAACCAAATCTCTGCAAAAACAATAAAAATGAATGGAAACGATAGATAAAAATTAAAATTAATTTTAGATGAAGATGGTATACACTATAATGTTTTTTTTTATTAATTGAGACTTCAAAAATATCCTATTATCATTTTTAATAAAAAAAGTATTATATTGCAAGAAGGTATTAATTTTTTTTTGAGTCTCAACTTTAATAAAGATTTACTTTACTCGAGAACTCAAGAAACACTAACCGAATCGGATCTGTGAGGTTAATTTACTAGCAAAACTTAATTACCTTGCATGTTACATTTTACGATGGTCTTCAATTTAATATTAATTGAGTTTTAAGAGCGTTTTTTTTATATTTACTTATTTCCTAATTCATTGTATAAAAGTTTCCACTATGAAGAAAAGAATGATCCGTTGATCAGCTCATCAAAGAGCTTTCGTAATCAAATGCGCTTTCAAAGTCTAACAAATGCATTGTAATAAGTTCAATCTGTATAGATTGCTTGAATTGGCAAACCTTTCAATATAATCATAATACTCATTTTAGCAAATGGAGACAGAAAAAATCATACTCAAGACTCGCCGGCGGCCTTTCACTTGGACAGCTCGAGAGCAAGACAAACTCAACCAAGCCAAAGTAAACAAGTCAACTTGACTTGGCCAAGTTAGTGAAGATGGCCGCAAACTCATTTTGGAGTTAGCGCGACAATATTGACTTCAACTTTAACTGCAATTGGCATTAAATTTCCGAAGCGCGATGTTAATTAGCAGTCACTGTTTGTTTGGCTTTGGCATTTAACAGTCGCCACAGTCGCGCATCTGTCGCGCCCTCCAGAGAGCTTCACTGATTGATTGGGTACTTTATGGCCCTGTGAATGAGTTAATAGCTCATAGTACTGTGGGGAGGGGAAGTAAAGGGAGCTGCGTTGACATAAATTCGACGCTCGCTAACAAAAGACTTAGGCAACGAACTTGGCATTGCAAAGTGCTCTCGTTGTCGCAGCTGTTGTTTATTGTTGCTGTCGTTGTCGCTGTTGTTTTTGTTCAGTTTTTTTTCATGCCTACTTATTGCAGGAATTGGAGCACAATACACGCTTGAACAATGTGATGCAAGTGTCTTTAAATTATGCCGAATTTTGACATAAACGGTCACAATTGAAGCTGAAAATCAGTTTTGATACCCTGTGAATCGAATGAACATATTTAAAATCCATAATTATATGTAATATATAATCTTTAGTGGCAGTCTTTAAAAAGTTACCAGTTTTTATATCGAGATGTATGAGCTTAAAAAGTAATGGGAATATTTAGAATAATTTAGAAAATCAAATAATATTTTTTAACTTGAAGCGACTCCGTGAACAACACTGAAATCTTTATTTGTGGGCCCAACCACCAAACTCACCCTTTTCCCAAATTTTGCTAGTTTGCAGCCAAGGTATATTTGAGATTACCATATCTGAATGCAGGCTAGGGTATCTCCCAGAACAGCAGCTTTAACTTTTAACATGGTAAGCTACGTATTACAGCAAGATTGCGCTGAAAGAGTATAGAGTAATTGGTGTTGCTAAAGAAATGTTCGGTTATCGCTGAGAATAGCTAAAAGAGTTTACTGTAGCACAGTCTAACGCGATTAAATAATTTGTTTTTTGTTGGAATTTGCATATGCCAATACATAATCTTAGTGGCACGCTCTCGCTCTCTTTCTGCCTTTGTTTGTTGTTTCACTTTTTAAAAACCAAAAAGGAGAAAAAGAAAAAAAAAATTAGCAAAGCAAACAGCAAAAGCAAATAAAAGGCATGGGGAGAAAGTGAATGGCCGTTTAAAGTAAAAGCAATAACAACAATAACAACAACAACAACTGAAGACGAGTGACAAACCAACGCCCCAACGTCTCTTATCATAGATGCAAAACGTGGTTACACTGACTCCCAGACCAACACAGACTCCTCAAGTGGGGCCTTGGTTATTTTTTTTTTTTTTGGATTTGTTGTTTCTTATGCTGTGCATATATGCACTTTGCTCGGCCAAAAAGCAATTTACGTTTTTGTTTTCAGACGATGCCTCAAGCAACAACAACGTCGACCAAATTTGGCCAGTCATGTTGGCAGTAATGTGGTGTCATTTTGCCGGTATGCTGTTGCAATTAACCAAAAAAAAAAAAACAAAAGTAATAACAAATAGGAGCTCGACTCTTGTTTGAGGAGTCATCCACGCATCCATACAGCTTGGACATCAACTGTAGCGATTTGCTGTAGTCGCATTTTTGCGGTGTCAGCCTCAAATTGTGCCAAATATTGTCACCAAAAGGCCAAAGCGTCAGACACGGCCAGACTTGAGCTGAGCCGCACAAGTAGTTAACATTTTGAGTTTTTCGTGTTTGTTAATGGCAAAACAAAATGGTAATGTTACAAATTTGTTGCCAAAATCGTTTTTAATTATTTCCACCAAAAGCGAGCGAAGCGGATGGCCAAAAAGGGGAGAGAGGGAATGGTGGGCTGGTTAAGCAAGGGCATGCGGCGTAGCATTATGCAAAGCATACTTAGAAGATATCGGAACTGGAGCAAATAACAAAAAAAACCAACAAACAACAAGCCAATCAGCTTAAAATACCTTACAAAATTATTGAAATATTGACATAAATTAAATACCATTTACAAATTTATCACATGTCAAATAGCAAATTATCAAATTTATCAAATGTCAATGCTCGAATAACAGCCCTGAAGTGCTTAAAGAGAAGAAAAAACTGAATTGAAGAAGTATTGAAACTTTTTTTTATTTTGCACTTTTTTAGTTTCTGGAATCACACAAAAAAATGTAACAAAGAATAGAATAACTTTGAAGACAAAAGGTAAAAATTTAAAACTAATTTTTGCATTTCAAACTATATTAATTTTTATGTAGAATAGAATAGGTTAATAAGTTAAGTAAGTAAATAAATGAATACTCTATAACTTCTCAGCCTCTGTATTATTCAATCTATCTATACTCAGTGCGTATTACTATCCAACGACCAAGTTAATAACTGTCAAATCAAATAACTCATAAAGCCAACAAGCGGCTATGGACCAAACTGGTCAGTCAGTCAGTTTTCATCAAAAAACCGAATCACAATGCACGAAATGCTCCAATTGCAGTTATTTGTATCAATAGATTCGAGTGCATCGAGGCCCAACGCAATGCAATGTGATCGGCAACGGCATACATATCCATATACTTAAATATGTACATACATGCATACATATGTATGGACTTCGACTTGCTATGCATTATGCAATAATGGCCCCGCCAAAGCCAAAGCCAAAACAAATAAAAATAAAAAATATATAAAACCAAACGTAATCGGAATCAAATTCCAAATCAATTTCAACAAGCGGCTGGCGTCAAGTGGTCAGGTTCCCGAAATGGAGCAGCAAGCCAGAAAACTGAAGACTATAAAACCAATATGATGCTCATTGTGGCAGGGGCGTAACGAGCAGGATATGTACAGTGGTTACAAGAAGTAGGTCCATAGCAAGTTTCTCTTTTGCAATTTACTTATATTTTAGATTTAAATTATAATAAATAAAAGTAGATGAAATCTTAAATTTATATTTATATTTATTCAACATCGTTTCATATAAAGTTTTCCTTTTAAATGGTTGTGCTACAGTTACATTTCTGAATATATTTTTAAATGAACATTTATTTATGTATTTAACCTTATTCATTGTGGGTTAAGACAACAGTCAAAAAAACAACAGACAACAGTTACTAAAATATGAAAGTATAAAACTGGGGCCAAACACCACAGTTGCATACCACTCAAATCGTCTTGTAGACCATTATGAAGTAGGATAACAGTGTATGAGAAAATATGATTAACACCACCTTCAAAAAAAGTAGAGAGTAAAAGTAAAGAAAGATTCTTTAAGTTACAATAGCTAGAAAAGATTTAACTGTATAAAAATAATACAAACATTTAATGGTATTCTAATATTTATTCTAAATATAAATACCTTCTGATCTAAAAAAAAAAATCAAAAATAACATGGGTAAAATTTGAAATTGGTTAAGCTTTACATTATGTGATCCCCTTTTACTACTGCCGCTACGCCCCTGCTGAATTGCGTGCCTTGACACAAATGCGTTGTCATCTGGCCAAGAGAAATGTAAGCTGTGAAATGGTAAATGGCAAATGAGAAATGGCACACAGCTTAAGCTGGGCAAATAAAGCGATAAAACCTGTATGATAGAATGCAGTCGCCTTGCCTGCATTCCGTCATGACCGAAGTTCCTTGGACTTCTGCCTCGACTTCAACTGCTCCACAATCGGTTTATGCGCCGCTCAGGTCGTGCAGGTGCACTTGGTCAAGGTAAGCGAGGCGAATAAACAGCTAAGAGCAACACACAATAACATTAACAATAGAAACAACAAAAACAACAAACACAGCACCATGTCAAATAACACTTTAAGGCCAGAAGAGGCTCGAGATCCAGCTTCAGCTTAAGCGGCTGTCTGATTTATTTGGCACAGAATCACACAAATCAAAAGACGCATTCTCAGTGCCAGATTGACGCCTCTTTAACCGAACACACACGCTCACAAACAAACACAAGCGCACATATAAAACAGCAAAGCTTAACGCTCTCTTTTTTGGACACGCAGACAAAGCGACTGAAACGGAGACGGTGACGGAGACTGAGACTGAGACAGTTAAAGCGTCGACGGCAACGTTGTCGTCAGTCCGACCCATTCAGTATAATTCGAACGCTCATTGAAAATGGTCTACAGGCCGCGCATGCGCCAAGCCTCCAACTCCACGATCGCCTCCAAGTCGTAGTCGTAGTCGCCGTAGTTGCAGTCTGTGTCGGATTTTACATTCGGATTCGTCGCGTGCTCATATCAATTTTAGTTAACCATCGAATTTATATACATATAATACACATTTTTTTCCTTCTTGTTGAACAAAAGAAAAAGAAAAAAAATAATACGGAACGTGCCAACGACAAGCGAAACGTCAATCAAAATATTGGAAAATGTAAATGAAAATTGTTTTTTTTTTTTAGTGTTAAAGATATAAAAGGAGAAACAAGAAAACAACTGATAATTGACATATTACGTATAGTGTATGCAAATGAGGAAAATGCTTTCAACGAACTTGCAATGACCTTGACTCGACTGCATTGGTTACAGATACATGAATTGATGGCATGACAGCAACAGGCGTGGGTTAACCCAAAGACATCTCTGTGTGTGTGTGTGTGTGCCTGTTTGTGGGGTATGCAAATGGCCAAAAGATTGCAAC
This sequence comes from Drosophila rellima, assembly GCA_035043635.1. Taxonomy (NCBI): domain Eukaryota; kingdom Metazoa; phylum Arthropoda; class Insecta; order Diptera; family Drosophilidae; genus Drosophila; species Drosophila rellima. Next base: position 1,168,251 of record JAWNMV010000134.1, on the reverse strand, counting down.
ATCTTTAAATCATTGGCCTCAGGCAATCTAATCATATTGCTGAAATAACAAATGAATTGCATAAATTAATAGAATTAAATTAGTTGGCGATTAATGACCGAAGATCGATAGAAGAAACTTGCTAGGAAGCGGCATCTGTGCAAAAGCTTAGACATAATCAATAGTTGTTTCTTAATGGCTTACATCTTTAGCGAATTTTACTCTGATTGTCTATAATTCTTGGCGAGAATTTCTTAGAAATAAATCAATCACAGCTCTACATGAGATCTTCAATTTAGTTTATCACTTTCATTTGCAAAATACATTTCTTTTAAATTTATATTTTAATTTATTCTCATTCATTGTACCCATTATTAATATTTATTTCGATTTTCAAGATTATTATTAAAGTTCATTAAAATTGTAATGGAGGTTTTTTAAGTCATAAAATAGACATTAAAAATATCTAAATTTGTACTTGACTACATTTTTAAAATGCGTGCTTGTTATCCTTTAAATCTGCACATCTGTCTATAAAATTTGAAATAACATTATATAAAAACAGAATATTGATAAAAATAGAGAAATTGAGAATAAAGGGTGTTAATATAGGACAGCTCATTCATAAAACAACTGCAGTTGTAACTCTACATTATTATAATGAAAATTCAAAAAGCCGCCAAATATGTTGCAATCTGAACAACTCAAAATAAAGCTCAACGCAAATTCAATAACAATTATAAAGGAAAATATTTAAACATTAAGTTATATTAGCTGATAATGAAATAATTTCTACGAAGAAATTGGAATGTCCACGCGTAATTTCAACGACAATTGTTTATGATAACTATTAACATAATAATGAAAATAATGAGAAAAAAGTTGACCGCTGAACAAGCAGCAACAACAATTAATATTTATAAGCAAAAGTGAACAATAAAAGTTTTAAGTGTTTTATATTTGTTTTTGTTGTTATTTTTTTATGTTTATTTGTTGGTGGCACAGGTGAAAGTGTTAATAAAAAGGGAAACAACTACAACAACAGCAACAGCCAAAAAACAAAACTAGAAAGAAAAGAAGCAAAGGAAAAAGCAAAAGAAAGAAAAACAAAAATCAATAATACAAATTAAGCGAAACATTGGTTAAGGTAAAAAATCAATTGAGTGAGGTAAAAGTTGTGCAAATTAATGAATATAAATAAATAAACTGAATGAAAAAATGGTAAAAAGTAAAATTCAAAAGCTGTTCATGCTTATATATAGTAACCATATCTATATGGTAAAAAAAAATGCAATTGAAACCAATTGAAGCGAATTTCAGTCAGCCGGCAACTTGTTTTGGTTTTTGCTTTTGATATTGTCTTTGATTTTGTGTTTGAATCTGGTTGAGTTTTCTTTTCCTGGCCGCCCAAAACAACATTCACTTGTCATATGTAGGCAACGTTTGCCACTTGGCTTAGATAGAATATAGCAGCAGCCACAACAACAACAACAAAATTGACAGCAGCTAGTGCAACTGCAACGAAAACTTGCAAATTTTAGACATAAACTAAAAGCCTGTCTGGCCAGTAGGCTGAAAAAAGCAGGAAAACCCGTGTACAAAACGCTTCAAAATTAACAACAAAATCAACATCTACTACTACTGCTGGCAGTGTAAAAAAAACCAAAAATAATAATAAAGCCAAAAGCAACAAGCATTTGTAACAAGTTTAAGTAAAAGTGGTGCGTAAAAGTCGCCCTATCTCTTTCTAGCTGTTTATCTCCAACAGCAATTCCCTGTCCGTCTCTCTTTCTCTCTCTCTCTCTCTCTCTCTCTCTCTCTCTTTGTCTCTCTCTTTCTCTCTCTGCACGTCAGTCGGCTAATGAAGCGCGGCAGTTTGAAGTTGATGAATTTAACACGAGTTGTCGCCATTGACTAATTGTCTAAAGTGAGAGCAGTCATCCAGTTAGACCGTCCGTCAGTCGACCGCCAGCGGCGCTTTCCAAACAATTCATACCGGAAATGTTAGCAGACGACCTTCCAAAATGAATAACTACTGTACTTCAGTGCCTTTGAAGCATATCAACATTCAGTTTAAAGTTCGTGTCTTAAGTCTTTTGTTTCAGGTAAATTAGTGTCAATATTTTAAACAGTTGTTTGTATTTATTTGTTTTGGGTGTAATGCAAAATCAGCTAGTTTGTACTTTAAGCTTTTTGTCTAGACTAATAAACTGGTTTGGGAGCGGCACGAGGGCAACAGATTCTAGTTATTTTCTTACAGCTAGTTCGTGCCTTAAGTCTTTTGTTACCGGTTGTGCCCTTAGTCTTCGTAAATCAATATTTCTAATGGGAAAAGTATCCTGTAAATCCAAAAAAATAGCATAATTAATATATTCTAGTTAGATTATGTATTTAACTTATCCTCAGTGAACACTCACCTTATTTCTAGATCACAGCATTTTTGTATGATTTGTTAGATTATCGTGCAGTATTTCATAACACCCCAAACCGAATTGATGTTGTTGGCTTAGTTGCATTGCAGTTTCTTCAGCTGCAGAACGAGGTCAAACCATCTTTGGTGCCCGCTAATGATCAATCTTTGGGCAACATAATTCAGATCTATAAGCTGATCTCCAAATCCTACTAACAAATGCCAAACCATAAGCCAAAAACCGTTGCTCTGACTGTCCCATGAATTAAGTTAACTTACCGATTCTTGAAATAAACTTTCTTCTGGCTATCTTAATGTTGATCAAAAGGGTGCGGCAAATGTGTCTGATATTTTATGACTAACCCACTTGGATTTCACAAGACCTTATTAAATGATCTGCAGCGGTTTTTATTTCTCTTCTGGGATTTTAGTAAATTTGTTGCTGTTGAAAATGCTCTTGAATAAGTGTTAAGCTGAGTCGGCATTTTGAAGGTCAAGATAATTACTGAGGGGACTACCAAAGTACCTCAATGCTCTTGATTAACTAAGCTAATGAAGTGGAGTAACTATTTTCCGCCCCTTCTACTTTCGTCTCTATCTCTGTTTCGGTCTTGATATAAGAAAAACAATGGACAATGGCAAAAAGGCAGCAGGTAATGTGCGGACTTGATTACTTTAAATTGGATTGTTGTTGTTGTTGGTTTTACTTTATTTTATTAGTGCTTCTGCGATTGTTGTTGTTAGTAATGAGAGAGGTCAAACGAATTTTAGCGTTCGCTGTCCTCAAGAAAGTTAAGGTTCAGGGCTAAAGCCATTCGAGTCCAAGTGATCGCTAAGTAAATGCAATGCCACAACTCATTAGTTAATCTAAACATTAAATTTGTGTTAGATTTACTGATTTTGAAAATACTTTTATTTGAAAAACTTTAAGAAACTTTAAATTATGGGGCTTAGCACCACTTGCATATTATATATGTCTGAAAGCTTCTTTTTTAACTAAAAGCACATTAAAGCTTACACTTCAACCTAGAGTCTTTTGATTTGTGGTTATTTATTTATTTAAGTATTCCAAAATCTTAAGTCCTTATACTTAAGTACAAGTTTAACTACACCTGTGTTATTGAAGACCAAAAAATACAACTCACAGCTAAAGCTAACTTAAAACTGTTAGGTATCTTAAGGCTCTTAAATCACAACCATCTTAATAGTTTAAGCCAAAGTCAGTAGAAATATTTATAGGACTGATCAAAGAGAGAATAGTGAAATCTCTTTAAAGCTCTCATAAAGTTTATGTGCCTGTCAAGAGCTCAACTTCACACTCCCTTTTAAACCGGCTTCACTTTCTATTAGAATAAACTATGATTTAATTTTCAGCTAGTGTCAAACGAGTCATTAACGCATTTCAAAGCCAAGTTATGGGGGACATTTGTCATTTGCCCTTTGAATGAGTTATCAAGTCATATGTCAAAGCATTTAAACTAAACTCACCGACAGTTTCACTTCCGTCTAAACGAATGTGTCAAGTTGAATAACGAACGAAAGAAAAACACAAAATAAACAAAAAATTAAATTGAAATTAAAATTGTCAACAATAAAAAAATAAAAGACATGACAAATTGTATTAAAATAATTGAGGCTTTCCAGGCGGGGACTAGGCCATTGTGAATATGTTGTTTAAAATATCAATAACAATAACAAACGGCAGAAATTACTTAACAGCAATTTAATTGTTACCACAATCACACACACACACGCACATATGTATGAGTGCTGGCAGCAGCGAAGTCGACGTCTAATGCGCTTCAGTAACGTCGCCGTCGTCGTCGTCGTCGTCGCCGGCGGATTGGAAATGCACTCACCAAAGATTGGCTCACATTTCGTGCTGTTGTTGCTTTTGTTGTTATTATGCTGGTTGCCGCAATTGAAACAAATTATTTGCGTTTTGATTGCGGCCAATGTAATGCACACACACACACACAAGCACATTCACACACAGTCATAAAAACGGCGAGACACGCACAGCGACAGCGATTATGAAATTAAACAGCATTTTTTTTCTCTTCACATATTTTTTTTTTTTTTTAAGTTTAATCGAATTTTGCAGAGTGCTGCGTATAAATATGCAAACTAAAAGAAAAAGCAATAAATTGCTAAAAAACTTTCCGAGAAATCATTTTTTAATTATATTTGAATATAATTATGTGAATCAAGCCAAAGCTTTATTCGTTTTAAATTTTTTACAGATTCTCATATTGATATAGAATTAATTATATATTTTCAAAACTATTTGAGCTTTGAAAAAACTCAGTCGATTTTCGATTAAAATTTTTGGAATTTGATAATCTTAAGTTAATATAGACTATCGTCAACGAATGTTAATAAAAATAATGAACATTACTTTAGATTGAATCTCTTATTTGAACTTGTAAAGATCCGAGATTTTTCACACTTTAAATTATGTTTAATTAATAACTCAACAATTTATCTATGACAGTCTTTAAAATATAAGTTTTCAGAGTAGAGCTAGATAAAAAAAGACAGCTCAATTATAAATATAGCATAATAAAATAGTTGTCTTTCTCTTGCATTTGTAGAAAGAACGAATTATTTTAAGAGTAAATTTTGATTTTTATTTATAACCTATAATATCGACGAAAATTTAAATATATATATACAGTTTCACCTACCACAAAATGAATATAATGAAAGAAAAACACGTAAACTCTTTAACTAACGCTAAATGACAATTGCTTTGTGGTTTTCCGAGACAAATTAAAAGCTTCGTAATGTTGCATTGTATTCAAGTAACAAATATAGCATGATCACTGTCATTATCACATATCATTATAAGATGGTAACATGCGGTCGCTGACTTTGATCTATTAATTGAGACCCAAGGATCGATTGCAAATCGGTGAAATAATTTGTATTCATTGGATTTTGTTACAATTGCGTAAATTTCGTGTGCTCAACTCAAGTTGAAAAGACTTTAAAATCAACTGATGTACAATTTGCTTAACTGTCAAGTAGATTTCCGCCAAATGAAAAATGGAAGAAAAACGGAAAACAATTAAATGAAATGCATGACAAAATTTTTGTCAAAAGCTGACAGCAACAAAATCAACAAACCAGCAAGACGACAAGTGTACAAATTCATTTGAACATTACACAGACCAAAATTGAATTCGAAAAGACTGCCTGACTTTGAGATACCATGTATATTTTATTACAATCTTTTATTTATCCATTCTTAAGAAGACTTGTGCCTGCTTTTGCTACTTTTATTTTAATGTGTATACCTTTTATCGCTAATCATAAAGATATGTTCAGAATAAAAATTGTGAGGTACCACAAATAAACTAAATTTCTTTTGACATTTAATAACTATCCCTAGAAATGATCCATAAGAACAGAACTATCTACTTCTCTCAGTTGCATCTCTATGCTTAATATAATTTATTTTTGATTTGTTTAAAGATTAAAAATTTAAATGTTCGATAAAGTTAAGAAAAGGAAAAGCTAAGTTGCTTTAAATCGATATCTTGACGAAAACAAATTAATTGAACGAAATGAATTTAATTTGACCATGATAAACATGACATTCCGCTTTGAAAACTGTTCAGTTTTGAAAAGTTCTGGAAGTTTGAAGTTAGTCTTAGGCATTTTAGGTTACAGGGTATTATTGTAGCATGAATAACAGTTGCCATCCCATTTAATGGGAGGGAGGCGGTTTTTGGTTTTTTTTTTGCACCATAATTTTAAAAGTAAAGTAAATTTTAAGATTTATTATGCAAAGTAATTATGTCTAACCAGAGTAATGGAGAGGGATAGAAACCGAACAGATGCTCGTGAAGCAACATGACGTAAGATGGCGATAACGATGGCGATCGTCAATTGGCGATCTTGTCGAGGCATTTGCCGATTGTGCGGAACTACTTTTCACAGTCCATTGCAGGCTTGGCAGACCAGACCAAGTCGGAGTATGAGTACTCCGTCTGGAGCCTATCGAAGCGTTTAATTTTCACATAATAACTGCCGTAGTTGAATCATAAATTTAATGAGTCCCGTAGAAAGCGGTGATGACAACGATGAATATGATTGTCTCGATCATCTACGTGGACTTGGTTAGTGTCCAGCAGCGAAGCCGTTAGCAAAATGAACTGTTAGATAATCTTGACAAAATGGTGAAAGAGTTACAAAAACAAAAAAAAACAAAAGGTAACAAATGCAACACGATTATGGCTAAAGTATTTGACTCCAACGGACTCAACTCAACTGGCTACGTGCTGCGCATTCTTAATGGCCACAAAGACTTAATGTGCCACATACTTGTAACAGCTTAACCGCTTGACAACTCTGGTAACTGGAACTAAAACTAAAACTAAAACTGGAACTATAACTGAACCTCTGACTAACCAGTCAGTCAGACATTTCGAAATACTCTGGAACTATCCAGAGACACACACAGAGTCAGTTAACTGGATGTAATTCGTGTAATTCATTTACACGTGAATTGGCCCGCTGCATTTTTAAGTTTATTGCAATCCTTTCACTTACATAGATAATTTGTGAATAAACCAAATGGAATACAACATTAAAAGCACTTTATAGCTCAGCATAAATCTTTGTAGCAAATGAATAAGTTAACTTCTGTTGGCTTGCATTAAGTTACGTAATTTTAAATATAAGAATTTAAATAAATAAACTAAAACCGACATAATCTTATTGGTACTTGGTACTTAAACTAAGCGCAATTCATAATTGGTACTCAAATCTTTATATATTTAGCCGAGCCTATTGAAAATATGTATGATGGTTTTCAAATTAAGAAATATTTAAGAGACAAAATTTAAAAATAAATGCTCTTATAAAAAAGGTAAATTTTTTATTTTCTTTTTCTTTGAATTAAGACGAAAACTATCAATGCTTATAGATGTAAAAATATATTCAAGATTTATTACATAAATAAAATGTTATGTAAAATTAATAATGTAATTAATTTCTTACTTCTTTTTTTCTCTCTCCCTCTCTTGCGTTTCTCCCCCCGGTAGAGCTCAAAGATGAGCTGTTCCATGCGGCAGACACAACAGCATCCGATGATGCTGCTGTTGCTGCTGCAGTTGACGATATTGCTCCCGAGGATTGGGGCATTGCCCACGATACAGCAGCAAGGAGCGCACAGTGCGGCCAACTATGTGCAGCAGCTGGACAAGAGTTTCTTCCAGCCACGTGAGATCGAGCAGACCATCGACGAGGTGCAGAAAATACTGGCCAGTGATCCAGCGCTGCCCAGGCTCACTCGGTAAGTCCATGACTTGAAAAGAGATAATCACACACTCTGAAAATGCAGAACGATGTGTTTAACAAAAAAATCATATATTAATTCCGATTGGTTCTAAAATTGTAGTAAGAAATCGTCAATCTTTCATGTTCTTAGTTAAGATCGAACTGTTCTTGATAGACATTGAAAAAAGAACAAAATTCCTAAATCACGAATAGTATACATATATTAAATAAAGAGTGCTTCTGTCTTACATAAAAACAAGCTTAATTCTGATCAAGAAAATTCGATAAATATGTTGGAACCCTGTTTCGACTCACAAAACATCATCGGCAAAATCTTAAATCTTATATATTTTTAACGTTTGCGTGCTTATAATTCTTAAATGGCTCAGGCTTGTCTGCTAGGAGGAACAGTTCGAAATTACCACTTTATTTAAAAAAAAAATAAATAAATAAATATTAAATAGGACATTTCAATAGCCAGTTACTTTCACTTACTTTCACACTAACTGAAAGCCCGATTATGATTTTAACAATTATATTGGATAGCGTGATCTAATTTATTTGAGCAACCTTAAATTTTTATATTTATTTTGAATATTTAATTTCTTGTGTACCCTTGGAGCTTACATTTAAATTTTAACATAGTTCATATTTGCAAAGCATTATTAAATTGACTGTTCTCACAATTACCATTATGATAAGCTTTATTTTTATGATTAAAATTATATATACATATATATATATTATTATTATTATTTGTCATTATGATTTTCATATTGATTAAGAGCTGATCAAATCAATCTCTCACTCTCTCTTTCTGTCCTTGAAGCGAGAAGATCGAGGTGCTGTATTTACGATTAACATTATTAGTTTAATTTTTATTAAAATTACCATTATGATAAGCATTATTACTATGATATTAATTATGATTAGCATTATCATTTTGATTACGAGCTAATCAAATCTCTCTCTCTCTCTCTGTTCTTGCAGCGGGGAGATCGAGGAGCTGTATGAGAAGGTGACGCGCGAGGAGTACGAAAAGAGCATCGAGGCGGGCGACATGAGCCGAGCGGACAGCATGCGAGCTCTGATGTTGGTGCTGCCCTTTAACACGGACAACAACACCGAGGAAAATCTGCAGGAGCTGTATACGCGTCCACCCGTCACCCGGGTCATCGATGGCTACTCACCGCCCGATCCCGTTAGGTTCCTCACGGCCGATCCCAATGCGGCGCCACGGAGCACGGTGCCCGGCGGCAATCCCGCCGTGGCAGCGACCACCTATAAGCCCGCCTATGGCAATCTGCCCAAGCAACTGCATCTGGCGGCGCCAACAGCAACCACATATCATCCACCCGCCCCGGCGCCCGTCATGTACCAGCTGACGCCGTCGCTGGGCAAGCCGAGCATGGACTTCCAGCCCATTACCAAGCTGCCCCAGGCATATGATTATGCTCCATCTGCAGCTCGTCCGGTTGCGCAGAGATTCAGCTCCCATTACAATGCAAAGAATGCGCAATTCTTGCACAAACCGAAGCCGATGTCCAGCACCGTGAAGCCTGTGGCGGACATCCTCGAGAGCCTCGGCATCGTGGGTGGCGCAGGCGGAGGATCAGGTGGTCAGACGAACCACAAGCGCTATGCCATCGATGATTACTATCCGGCAGAGAGTGCACCACAGCCGGTGGTGGCCATGGCGGATTTGCGTGGTCTGCAAGGAGCACGGATTCGTCCCGATGCCTATTCCAATTTCAAGCCATTGAACATTGGCGAGGAGCTGCGCATCAAGCCGGAGGTGGAGGGTTATCTCACCCGTTTTGGCATTGTCAAGAAATCGCCAAAGGCCTTGAAGAAAACGCCACCAGCTGCCACGCCCACCGAGGAGCCAGCTGGCGCCCACACGGAGCTATCGACGGCAACGGCCAAGGTGCCCAATTTGGAGCTGGCCAAGCTGCTGGAGAATCTTCAGGAACTGGAGCGCTTGCATACGAAGAGTAGTCGTGTGGCCAGCTCCACCAGCACCAGCACCACCACCAGCACCACTAGCACCACGACGACAAGCACCACAACACCAGCTCCTCCAACGGCACCACAGTTGATCACACATGGCGCACCGCTGCTGATTGAACCAAAGAAGCCGCGACGTCGCATCGATCCCAACATTGACATTAACTTTGCCAATGGCGGCAACCAGCAGAAGCCGGCTGACTCCATGGACGAGCTGTCCAAGCTGCTGCAGAATCTGCAGGAGCTGGAGAAGCTCAAGATCAATCCGGAAAATGTGCTCAAGGCGACAAGTCCACCCGCCACACAGGCGCTGAGCAATCGCTTCAGCAGCACAGCAGCACCAGCGGTAACAACCACCACGACTGCTACTCCTCCTCCTGCTCCGCCTGCTCCTCCTTCGTCAGTGATTAGCAATGACTTGCAATCGATTCTACGGCAACTGCAGCAGCTGGAGCAGGCGCAGGCCACCACGAGCACCACCACTCCAAGACCGAAGCCCAAGCCGCCTGCAGCCGCTCAAAGATTCGCCCTGGGTCTGAATCCAGCGCAGTCAAGTCGCTTGGGCGTCGCCGATCTCGCCCAGCTACAGCGACTCCTTAGCGATGACAGCGAATTGGAGCGACTCTACGAGCAGGCGCGCAACAACAAGAAGGTGGCCAAGAGCTCGACCAGCACCACCAGCACCACTACAACCACAACAACCACTCCGCGACCGACCAAAGCCGCCGCTGCCGTGGATCATGCGCAGTTCGAGGCGTTGATAACGCGCGTCCAGCAGTTGGAGCAACTGCAGCAGCCGAAGGCCACAACGCCAGGTTTCAGCACCCGCAATGTGGCGGCCACGGGACGCGGGCCAAGCCTAAGCCTGCCCAGCAATGACTATGCGCAGCTGCAGCAGCTGGCGCCAGACTTGGAGCAGTACCAAGGACCCGGTGAAGTCGAGATCTCCACCGCGGCAACGACGTCCAAGCAGCGACAACGACCGCGACCGTTGAACAACTTCGAAAGGAGCAATGGACTGCTGCAGGATGTGCAGCCGCAGGACTATGTGCAGCTGCAGAAGCTGCTCAGCAAGGTGCAGGAATTGGAGCGTGTCCAGCTCCAGGAAGCGCGTCCCACAACGGGTCATCAACTGGTCACCGCCGCCTCCGTGCGCAGCCAGAACGTGAAGAGCTTGAATGGAGCACAGATTGTCTACGCACAGCCCGCGTTGTCCGAGGATCTGGACGTCCAGCTGGATCTGCCGGTGTACAGGCAACCCTCGATAAAATCGACCACTCCCCTGCCCATGTCCCGGCTGAGTTCCAGCGAGGAGCTGCGTGAGTTGGCCATGTCACAGCCGGCGCATCCCGCAGCTGGCCAGGATCAGGACTTTGAGCAATATCAACAGTTCTTCAGCAGCCTGGAGGACAACGGGGAGCGTCAGAGCTATCGGCCCATGCAGCCCATTTACAAGACGGTGGCGTCGACAGCGAAGCCACCGAAGGTTGCTTCAACCACAACAGCCATGCGGCAATCCGATCTGGCGGAGCTGCAGAAGCTGCTCTACAATACGCAACAGTTGCAAAAACTGGGCGTGGCACTGCCCAATGAGCTATCCCAGCAGCTAGAGAGTCAGCTGCAAACGCAGGCCACCAGCAGCACCAGCAGCACCACTTCGACAACAGCTGCTCCCACTTCCAATCCTGCTCCCTCTCCCTCTCCCACATCCTCTTTCTCTTCCACTGCTACTCCATCTACCTTCTCCTCCTCCTCCTCCGCCTCCTCCTCGTCACCCTCTCCTTCGCATGATTCATCCTCGCCAGCGGTTTTCTCCTTGACCACCAGCAAGCCCGCCTCGCCACGCCCACCACGCCCTAGTCCACACACCACAGAGAGCAGCTTGGAGCTGCCCATCTTCAGTGCCACCAAGATCATTGAGGCGGCCATCAAGCGAGCGGCCAATCGCATTGGAGTCGCCACGGAGCAAACGCCAATGAATCTTGTACCCGCTGTGGGTCTCGGCTTCCGGCGGCGCAGTGACGATCAACTTGACATGGACACGGAGGCGGAGGCGTCGGAACCGGATCCAGGCGTCATGGATGCTGATCTGATGGCGGAGTTCAGTGAGCTCAACTATCAGCTGGCCAAACCGGAGGCGGCTCAACCCATGCTGGCCGATCAGAATCTGGACGAGTTGCAGCGACTGATCCACAATCTCCAGCAGCTGCAACAGCTCAATGTGAGTCTCGATCTGGTGAAGACACCACAATCCCAGGCCGATGCCATCTATCTGCAGTCACAGCTGCAGGAGCAGCAGCTAGATACGAGCAAGACGCGCAGGCAGAGCAGTGATGGCACCACTAGCACCACTAGCACCACTAGCACCACCAGCACCACTGCATCACCTGAGTCGGCGGACGCATCCACAACTCAGGCACCCACAAGGATTAGTCTGAATCTGGGTTTAAGCGATGCGGCTGAAGACGACAGTGACAGTGACACAACAATGGGCACCACAACTGAGCCAAGCAGCAGCACCACCTCCACAACCACTGAGGAATCACGCAACGGCTCGCTGGATGATCTGGCGGACTCGTTTGGACCCGATCCCGTTTCACAGGAGCCGCCGCCGGCCAAGAAGAAGAATGGTTTTTACTTTTTGGCCGATTGGAATTCGTTCCTCGAAGTGGGCGATGGCGATGATCAGGTGGTGGTGCGTCTCAGTCCCAAAATTGGCGATCCACGCGACTTTTTGCCCGTCTAACCCAATTGAATCGATGTCCACCTGTGCGTGGATCAATTAGCCAATTTGCAGGCAGTGTGTATATAGATCTTAATTAGCTCTCCCTAAAATTATCCTAACTCCCCGATCATTGTCATTATGATTGTCATTATGCTTATCATTTTGATAAGCAATGTCATTTGGATTTTCATTATGATTATCATAATGTTTAGCACCATCATTATGATTTGCATTATGAATAGCATTATCATTATGATTTTCATTGCGATTATCACTATGATTAGCATTACCATTACGATTATCATTATGATTCTTATTATGATTAGCATTATCATTATGATTTTCATTATGATTATCATTGAGTATATTAATTGATTATCGTTATTGTGTGCGTGTTGTATTTATTGTAGTCACTGGTTTTATTTTTTTTTATCCGCCGCCGCCTAATGGACCCGACCCTATCCGGGTTACCGGGTCGTAGTCATAAGTTGGGGCTTAAGCCTAATGTTTAAGAGTCAATAACAAAAAAAATATAAACAAACAAATGAATATGCTTATAAAAATGCGATTTTAAAGGAATCTAGAGTTTTATAAACATACAACAATTTTACACTACGTTGTTGTTCAATAAAAATGTGTAAACAAAATTATTTGTACATTCAAAATGTGTTTAATTTCGTTCATTTTCAGATCCCTAATTATTTATTAGCGCATATTCTTAAACAGAAACTAGAAAATCCAAAAACACATCGCTACAGAATAGTCTGTCAAACTCTAGACAAATTTAGAGATATGAAACATGGACCTTATTATGTAGGATATATAAAATTGTATCACGGTCGGAAAATTAAAATAAAATATTAAAGAAATTTGAACCAGAACTGGAGTCATCTAGTGCTAGGGGGAAACAAGTAATTGAAAACTCAAAGTTTATGTTTTGATCAGAACAGTTTATACATTTATATATATACATTATATATACATATTTATATTAAAGATAATACAAACAACAATAATTAACACAACTAAATAAAGCAACAAATATCTTAAAATAAAAGCTACTTTTCATACGATTCTTATCAGCAATGGAGCCAGGGCTCAAAGAGTCCAGGGATGACAAGCTCGTAAAAGATGATGTGACGTGTATGGACTACGGCCAAGGTGTAGAGAGCGCCCGGGGATTGCAGCAGAGGCAGACGAAGTGCCAGCAACTGGAGCACATTATCGCCTACTTCAGTCTGGAACTGGGCAAATGGCACAAAGCCCTGGACGCCGCGATAGATGAAAATGCGCACATGGCAACATCCCTCGACAAAGGCCAACAGTGTCTCGTCGAGCACCCGCAGCGCCGAGAGCTGACGTGCTTGGGAATCGGCAGCCAGGGACTGAAAGAGTGTTCCATTGGCATAATGCAACTGGATGTGGGCAGCCGGAGCTGTTGACGGCGCCACCGATGGTGCATCAGGCGCGACAACGGTCAGACGCGCATAGAGGAGCCTGCTGCGCTGGGCAGGACCCACATGCAAGCGTATCGTCTGCACGGGCTGCCAATGCTGCTCCTGTGGAGCTGGCAAGCTCATGGTGTACACTATGCTCGCCTCCGGTTGCTGCTCCGGCTTGAGGTCCTCTTGCAGACGACGCAGACGCTCAATCACCGCATGCAGCCGTGTCGTGTCATCATCTTCATCCGCCGCATTGGCCAAACTGTCAATGCCCATGTTAGCCAATTGCAGCACATCGTGCACCGTCTGCTCAAGTTGAAGCAACACCAGCTCCTCGGCCTGACTATCTTTGGCTTGGAGTCGAGCATGCAATGCCCTCAGCTCCTCCAGCACTGACCAAATGAGCTGCGAACTCCTCGCGGCCAAGACACGTGCTGGATTATTTGGCAATGGTAACGTGTCCGTTTGCAGAGTTGCAAACATTTCGGATCCGGATTTAACTGCATGTCGTTGTAGCTGACGCATTAACCATAGGAAATCCTCCACAATATGCTCGTCGTCATAGAGATCGCTCTCGGGAATACTCAGCTGCGTGATGTTCACCTCGGTCTGCAGGCGAAAGCTCAGATGATCCAACAATCGCTCCCGCAATGTGTCATATTGTTCCTGGGTGATTGCATGCGTGGCATCGAGATGTGGACGCAACTGGGACTCGATTCTGGGGCGAATTAAATACTTGATGGCATCCTGATAGCTGGGCACACGACGTTGCAGCTGCTTGGCCTCATGCTGCTGCTGCAGCTGCTCCAGCGAATGGACGGGCACGCCCAATGGTTCAATCTGAATCTGGGCGCTTGTCCGCCAGCTCTGTAGATTCTGTAGACTGCTGCATGTCAAATGCTCCTCCTGCCCTTCGTTCAGCTCGTAGCTGGTCATGAAGCTAAACTGATCGCTATCATTGCTGCTGCTTTCATTGCGCAACTGCAACACAACCACATCATCGATGGGTCCACTCTCAAAGGAGCCCGCGTCGGTAAAGTGCGTGCCATTCCAGCGAAGGATGCGTGTCCAACAGCCAATTTCGTTGAGCACCAAATAGTTGACACCTTTCACAGGCGACTTGAGTGCAAAAACTCGTCGCAAATCCGCCCGATCTGTGCCCTGGCTCAACTCAAAGCTGTGTCGCATCTGCTTCACCTGATACGGCAGATGGAGCAGGCCAAAGAGTCTGGCCAGACGTGTGCACAGCTCCTGATGTCGTTTCGCCAATGCCGTTGTCTGCCGACGATAAATCGCATGTGCCGCCTGCTCAGCCTCCTGTGGTTGCTTCACACGCAGCCAATAGACGCTCCAGTTGCCGTTGATCACCTGCGTGGTTCTTCCCCGTGCCCACAAGCTCTTCTCATGCCAGGCATTAAAGTCGAAGCCATTGATGCGAAAGCGTGTTCGCAATTCTGGAGCATGCAGCAGCTCGAAATATATGGCAGTCTGTAGATGCAGTTGCTCCTCCCGCAGCGTGACCACATCACTCAAATTAAGATTGCTGTCGCCATTGATGGATGAGTTGGTCTCCAAGGAGCCCAGCACATTCACCGACTGCATCACCAGCGGAGTCTCCACACGCTGCACATGCGCTGCATTCACCTGCAACGGGAATACGATAATTTTAAGAGATTTGGAGACTTGGAGATACCCGTTGCGAAATTTAAATATAAGTCTATTAAACTCAATATTTTTAGTTGTGTATGTGAAAAAGAATGTAAATATTGACAGAAAAAAAAAAAAAAATTTTAATTAAATTGCTAACATTATAGAGCAAACGACAAGGATTTTTTTTCAACCATTACTTGACTTAGGCCCTCTTTTTAGTACAGTAGAGCCCGATGTTTGAACTAACTTAGAATTTGCCTTTTATGTTTTAGAAAAATTAGTCAAGATAAATATCCTGCATTTAGTTAACAGAAACCTTAACTCGATTTTTTTGCCACCTTATCTGTGTGAATAATTAGGTGGCTCTAGCTGTTAAAGTGTCTGAAATCCAGGTGGTTAAACAAACGAACAAACGGACATAGCTAAATCGACTATGCCGATCAAGAATCTACATATACATATATATATTTTTTAGGGTCCGCCACGAACACAATATACCCTATTACTCAGCGTGTAACGCATATAACGTGTAATGTAATAGCAGCCGAAGGTTACCCACCAGCAAGGTATTGGAGTATTCTTCTAACAGATTTCGTCCATTCACCAGACCCTGCAGCGACACATGACCATCCTTCAGTTGCAATTCCTTGGCCAACATCGGATAGCTGAGATGTTGTTCCGTATGCAGAGTGACCACATGCGATAGATTCAAGTGATTAAGCTGCTCCACTTGCAACGCATTGTTGTCCAGAGCGCCGGGAGTAAAAGTGAGGGGAGCTGCAGGAAGGTTAAAGATTGGTTTAGAATTTTCTGTATTCTCTAATCGATAACTCGATTTTTGATTTGATGATTTAAACACTTAAAATTTGAACTCGATCAGATTTACATAACTAAATCTTACCATCCGCTCGCCAATTGCGATCCACACGAAGTGTGTCATAGATCCAATCGGTGACATTGCAGCCATTGATTCGTTCGCCTTGTAAAATGAGTTGATCCACCTGCAGTTGATTCATCAGGACAGGCGCCTCGAAATGCACAGGCGAATGCAGTGCTACCTCGTCCATCGTTCCATCGAGAAAGATGAGCTGCTCCAGGAGCTCCTTTACCTGTATGCCATTCAGTTCGGTAATTTGGGCGCCACTTTGAATGCTCACGCGACCCGTAAAGATTTTGTGACCCTCTAGACGCAATTGAGGCTGCAGTTTGTCGACCAGATTGTCAAAGAATTCTTGAAGCGGCTCCAGACTGCGATTGCCCAGATGACCCAGAACCGTGAGATCCTTGAGCTGACCTGGCGGCAATTGAATGAGTCCACGTTGTACAAAGGCGTTAAGTTGTGGATGCCAAAATAGACGCTCCTCCAACTGGCTAACCATTTGGCCATTCAATTCGCCATCCAGCTGCGCATTTGCCACATAAAGCTCCCCGGCCAAGTGAAGATTGCCGGCAAAGTTCAGAGGCTGCAGTTTGTTGGCAAATTGGTTAAAGGGCACACCGTTTAGTGCGTCCAATTGGAGACTATCGCGGACAATAACATCTCCAACAAAGTTCTTAGTGCCCAGAATCAGCAGCTCGTGATCAGAACGAAAGACAATATCTTCGAGCAGTTCGGGCAACAGACGTTGATTGTAACTGCCCTGGAGCACAAGATCACTGGCAAAGATTGGCGGCTGTTGGAAGCGCCAACGCGTGCGCAACTCATTTGGCTGATCCAGCCAGACAACCTCACGCTGAAGCTGGGCGAAATTGCGACCATTCAGTGTACCCTCTACTTGGACCGCGCCACTGACCGCCATCTCCTCCACCTGCAGCTGGCCATGGAGTATGAGCAATGGGAGCACATCCAACTGCTGCAGGAAACTCAGCAATTGATCGGCTTCGAGTCCCTGCAGCTTGGTCGCCTCCACGCCCATGGGGAGGATGAGGTCTTGAACCTGGACATGATCTGATTGCCTGGACATGCTCAACAACTCGTCAAGTGGACGACCATTGAGACGCCCCTCACCCGACACATTGAAGCCGACGTCCAGTTGTTCGGCTTGGAGGCGTGTGAAGCTTGCCTGGCTGAGATGCAGAGGCTCCTGCAATGTCTGGTAACCAGAGAGCGGTACATCGTTGAGGACGCGTGTCACCTGCAGCTGTGGCAACTGCAGATCGTGGACAAATCGCAGTCGCGTACTTGACGCCATCAGCGGTGCATCCACACGCAGAGTCTGATCGAGTAGCTCCTGCAGATGGACGCCATCGAAGGCTCCATTGAGTTGCAGCCGATGGAAGTAGACGTAGCCATCCAGACTGTGCAGATTGTGCAGAGTCTGGTTCGTTTGCTTGGTCACGAAATGCTCGATGGGAATGCCACTTAACTTGCCATCCAGGACATGTGCATCCACCGGTAACGTCAGCTGCTGCACGTTCTTTAGTCCAGGTATCAACAGCTCCTCGTTGCCATCGACAGGTCGCTGGGCGAGATCGCCCAACAATGAATCATAGCTGTCTCCATCAAACAGTCCATGAATCTGCAACGGCCCGTTCACAATCAGCTGGGCAAAGTGACATGCGGCATGAATGTGATGTGATTCCAACAGTGTGGGATTCAGTGGCGCCTCCTCAAACTTACGACCTTGCGCATTTCCATTTAGCTGCAAAGAAGTTGTGACATAAATCCAAACCGTGAATCAAGTTTTATATCTAAATGTAAAAATTGACAAAACACTAACAAATTAAACAAACAAATTTTAAATAAAAAAATCAGACCAACTTCAAACAGTTATAATTTTTCCAAAACTGAACAGATTTTCAAGCGGAATGTCATATTGAAAATGGCACAAACTTCATTCTCAATTTAAATTTAATTAATTTCGTAGAAATATATTTTAACTGTGTTTTTAATAATTCAATATTTTAAATCTTAAGTTTTAACTTGGTTGATCATCTTATTTATTCTGCATTCGAATTTAAATTGTATTTTTTACTTTCTCTTCCCTTAACTTTTTCGAAAATTCAAAATTGTATATATCTCAAGCTTTAATATTTAATATTTAATAAACTCCAATCAAAATGAATTGAACCCAATTCTATAAATGAAGTACAATAAACAGGCAACATCTTGTTGTCGATATTTCACTAAAATCTATTTAATTAACTCGATTGATGGTCAAAAAAATTATCGAGTTAAAGCAAAATTTTTCTGTGACTTTTACAAGACAACAAAGCATACGGGATGATTGTGAGCTTGGGCTCTTAAGATTAATCTGACAACTCACCTGCAGCTCCTCGGACACTTCTAGCTGTGTAAACGTAACCAAACCAGGCCAATCTTGTGCATCACTCAGGGTGATGGCATCCAATGGATCGCGTCCATTAATGGTCCCAGCAGTGTCCACATCGTTGACAGCTAAAACAGTTGGAAAGAAATTAATCTCAGTCAATGCTAAACGAAGTTGAGTCACTTACTCAGCGTCTGAGTGAATTGTTTCGGAGCACGAACGATGCTCGTGGAGCTGCCCTGTGACCAGAGATAATCGCCAGGAAAGCTTAACGCATTGAGCGCACTCAAATGCAGCGAGTCCTCAAAAACGACAGCCTGAAAGGAAGACGACGAATCGTTCAATTAGTTAAACTACAAGAAATAAAGGTTAACTTAATTCCTTTGACTTTGACACAAGTTTTTATATAAGAAAAAGTATTTATCTATAGAAACAATTTTTTTAATAACTTGGCTTAAAAAATCTTGAAATCAAAATGAGATCTTCATACTTAGCTGTTTTTTTTTTTTTTGAAGATCGTTTCCATGACTGGCTATATCATATAGTATTCAAATATTTCACTAAATTTGGTCAGGATTTCTAGATAAATTATTGAATACATAACTCGCAAAGTTGCTTTAAATATCTTAGTGAATAGTCGGCATTTTTATACAATAGATTGATTTTGATACGATAGTTCTCATATATATTCTTATATACACTATAGTAATTCGATTTTAGGGAAATTTAATCGGGATGTAGAAGACATTATCAAATACAAAATTTGTTACTTTAGTTAAGATACCATAATTATAATCAGTTAATTTAATTGAGATATCTTAAGAAATAACAAAGATTTTAATTAAGATAGCCAAATATAGCCAGGATGAAGAAAACAATTTCAAATACACAATATGTGAGTTTGCTAAGGATATCTTAAGGAATAAAAGTTTTTTATACTGAAGATGGTTTTTGATTTGATCTTTCTTATAATATAAACTGAAGATGGATTTTAAGCCTATAGTTCCTATACATTGGAGTACGGATGTTTTAAAATCTATCAACATTGCTCTAAAATTAAAAGACGGACAGACGGAAAAGGTATTATCGACTCAGGATCTAGAATATATATATAATTGACAAATCCCTTTGCCACAACTTACACCTTGCACCTGTAGCTGTGACAACTGCAGAGCCTCATGGCGCCAGATCACCTCTCGCAGAAACACTTCCCAATTGAGTCCATTGATATAATCGCAAGTCAGATCCCCAGAGAGCTTCAAATGCTGTCGCGTGCTTGAGGGCAGAGATTCGGGTGGCTCAGTTAATGGAGGGTCCAATAGCTCCAATTGTCGCACGTTGATCGAACCATTGAACTGCAGTGTGGCATTCTGTATGTAGAAGGGCACATGGTTCAACTTATCGATGAGCAGCTCCTGTACTTCAACCACATCAAAGTCCAGCTGCTCGTAGTCGTAATAGAAGAGCGGAGATTGACGCTTGCTGCGGCTTGCCACGTCCAGCAGCCGTTGCCTCAACATGCGAATCTGTTGCAACAGCTCAAGCAGATCTATACCCGAATCTTCAGCTGTCCAAGGCACCTCGTTCACATAGAGTGCTCCTACGTGGGCGCCTTCGCAGATCAGCAGCTGCGTGTTCACCACTTCGTATTGGACCAGCTCCGACTCGTCATCGGGGGCATGTAGCAGCTGCTGGGCATGCTGCAGTACCTTGTCCTGCTCTTCCACCCAGTTGCGCATGAATTCCTGAATCTCCAGAATGTCATGTAGCTCCGAGTTTCGCGGCAGCAGCTGCGTGTGCAGCCGAAAGAGTCCCGAGGGCGCTCCATGACGCGGCACGAGCAGCAGCGGTGGTTGCACCTGACGCACCAATGCCGCTCCAGCCATGCCCTTGTCTCGCAGCTCGTCCAGCATGCAGCCGGCACCGTAACGTGTCTGCGATCCCAGCTCACAGGGTGGCGGCAAACTGGCCTCAAAGGCTTCTCCATTCCAGACGAGCACCTCCAACTGGACCAATGTGTGGGTGTCAAAGAAAACCCTATGTTGCACGAGCAGCAACAGATCATCGCGATAACTGCGCACTGGCACGGGCAGAAACAGCTCTACCAGGCCAAAATTCTGGCCAAGCACAGTCTTTGGCAGCAGCTGGCCTTGAACATAGGCGAGGATCTGTGGACGCTGACCGCCCAGGGCCAGGTAACTACGTCCGCCCATTTGAAAAGCCGCAATATCAGCGATTTGTGGTGCATCCAGATGCTGGCGTATTTGCAGCTGCAAGCCCGCATCCTGGGACAGTTCGTGCATGTCGTGGGCGTAGATGATGGCCTCGTTTGTCTGACCAACGGCCAGTAGGAGATCCCGGCCAGTGTCCAGCACAGCTATGGCCGTAATCGTCTCCTCCAGCTGCAGACGCTGTACAATCCAGAATTCCAAAGCATCCGCATTATGGGCATAGATGCTAAGCGTCTGATTGGACACAGCAACGAGATACTCGCGATTCTCTACAACACACGGCAGCATCCTGTTAACATGGCCCATTGGCCACTGCCAGAATTCAGTTAGCCCGACACCAGCTTCAAAGCGATACCAGAGCAGTTGCTGATCCACGGATAGCAGCACTAAGCTCTCCTGTTGCTGCATCCTCGAATTCCAGCGCTCGTAGCTCATTAGGGCATTAATCGTGCTCTCAATTGGCAATGTTTGGAGTTGTTCATAGGTGTGAAAGTTGGCATTTTCAGTTAAAGCTTGTTGTTGTTGGAGCAGTAGCAACTCCTGGTTGCGTTGGCCCAGAAAATAGATGGTGGCATTGTGTTGCAGTTGCAACCAATGGGAAACATCCTCGCCGAGGGTGAATTGCAGATTTTCCTCGATGCGACTGAGTATGAGCATTTCGCGAGTACGTCGCTTGGACAGCTCCAGTTGCTGCAGCTGGACCAAATCAATGTCCAGCGGAGCTGCATCCACAACATTCGCCTGTTGACTCACGTCATCATCATCAGCATTATTCAGACTGCTGCCCAACATCTCCTCACGACGCGCACTGCCAACAGCCACAGATTGTCCGGTAGCCTCGCCTGTTTTCGCCTTGATGGCTGCCTCCAACTGACGCACTTCCTCCGTATGACCTTGACGGGCCACAGCCTGATTAATCTCAGTGCGCAGAGCTTTTGCCGCTTGCAGCGCAGATTGATTCACAATTACCTTGGACACTTGGCCACTTGGTTTCTGGCCCTGCTTAGTCCATGCGGGCTGCACTATTACTCCTTCCTGCAGTGGATCAGTTGGTCAACATCAAGAATGAAAAGCGAATTCAGTCCACTCACCTGCTCGGCCTCGCCTGCCTCAAGTGCATCGTTCAATTCGCCGCGTATCTTTTGAATCACCGCAAGTTGCGCTGCTGAGGGGGCTGAAGAGGATTTCGCATCTCTGCTGCCTCCGAGGCCGATGCTGCTGCTGCCGTTGCATGCCGCGACAAGCAGCAGGAACAGCAATAAATTCATATTATTCACTTCCGCTTTCGACTTTTTTTAATTATCACAAACACAATTAATTACACTTTAACAAGCAACACGTGAACACATTTTTTTCGTATTTACAAAATTTACCGTTTCTTTTATTGCAGCGCTGCCAGCACATTTGCCTTCGACGGTCTGGCAGCACTCCTTATAACTCTACTAAAAATGCAGACAATATTATTTACCTTGCTTTAAGTACTTTTATAATATTTATTTACCTTGATTTAAGTACTTTTATAAACACAAATTTTTGAGTGTTACTGATTTGTTTAAAAAAATATTGTTGAATATACATGTACAGTTAAGACAAAGCCTGAAAGGCTACTTTAATTTGTTGCTCATGTTTCTGCAATGCTTAGTTTTGACATGAACCCACAACGTTTGCAAACTGTGCTACATATATGTAAATACATACATATTTATGTAGGACACCTGAATAGGGCTTGTAATATTTATATAAATTAAAAAATAAACAATTTAAAATGTGTTCAGGTTAAATTTAATTTAAATCAAATTCCTCACATTATATTTGTTATTAATTTTTTTACCACGAACGCTGTGTGGATTCTGCGAAACTATAATCAGTGTCGATTGAATGATTTTTTAGGATCTGCTTTTGATTGTGGCACGAGTTGTCCATGATGATTTGATATCGACTTACGCACAGCATGATAATGTCGGGGGTGGTGATGGGGGCCGGTTGCTCAGGAGATAGGATGTGAGCGTGCGTTCCTCCGACCAATGTATGCTATCAGCTTAAAGATCTCTCACTTACACAAGCACGCACACACTGTGTACATGTGAGAGGGTGAGAGTAGCATGTGTATATTTTTCAGCAAAGGTAGACAGCCGGTTGCTCATAATATTTCTCGCTCTTTGACTGGCGCTCTCTCAAGTTCGCTCTTTGGCTCTCACACGCTCTCTCTATCTGTTTGCCAACAAGTTTGGGCATAACGGAGCAACAAGCGTCGACACAGGCCGCTCGTTGGGTTAGTTCTTCAACGGAATTCAGCGTTTTTCGACGTTTGTTCTTGTTGCACACACACAGACGGAGCACGCATGCACAGACAGACAGCAAGACAGACGAAGACGACAGAGAGGCAACCACCAAGCAACAGGCAATCACCGCCAAACGAAACCAAGCGGCCACAAACATTTAATTCTTTTTTAAAATATTTTTTTGTTTTGTTTTACTGTGTCTGTTTACAAAAAGTGAAATGCAAATTGTGAAAAGACAATGAAAATTTTATAAAAAAAAGTATTAATTAAACGTGGACATAATAGTTGTTGTTGATGTTGCTTCATCGACCTATGCGAACTTATCATCGTAACAGCGGCAGCAATAAAAAAACAACAGTAGCAACAACAACAGCTAAAAATAATTAAACAGCGCATGTTTCAACGAGTGTGCCAATATATGTATATGTGTGTGGTCTTTGCATCGGTTCAAGTTAAAAACCCAGCACATTAATTACCCCAGCGGCGTCTAATTATCAACAGTTGAACAACATGTTGTTGATATAAATTCTTCGACATATTAAAGTGTTGGGACTGCAAAAGCATTTTCAAATCGTTTGGGATTTTCGCGTGTGAGTCTCAGTTTCGCATCCCCACTTCCTGCCTCAAAACGGCGCCAGACAAATAGATCAGACAGACAGACAAAGAGAGAGACAGATAGACAGAGACAGACAGTGTCGAGCGAGCTTGAGACTGCGACACGATTCGATGCTGACAGCGTCGAATGACGTAGACATTCAATACTTGCTTATCCATTCGGTCGTCGCTCCTTTCTACAGCCCTTCGTCTCCCTCGATCCCTGTCACAACTTTCGCGTGACTGAAGTACAACCCACTGTCCGCAAACCAGCAACAACAATAACAACGCACAAATTAAAAAAATCTGCTTACTCTGCATAAGACAACAACAACTACACCGAGGCAAACAACAACATAAACATCGAACGTGTTAAAATCAAGAAGGGAGCAAAAGGTGAGTGTTGTAAATAGGATTACAAAAAGGTCACATGTAAATTGCCAGCTATAGAAAATTAAGTGCAATTTGCAAGTAGTAAATGCAGTAAAACTTCGCTTAGACAAACTAACTCATAGCTCAATGATTAGTAATAATATTAAAATAAATACTGAAACAAAAGATTTACAGTAAAACTTCCCTAACGTGAAATCGTCAATGATCTTTCACATAATCTGTCTTTCTAGCATCTAGATAATTTTTGTCATTTTTAATTTTTTTAAACTTTTGATAACTGAAAATTAAAGAATTAATTAATAAAGACAAGATTGCGCTACTAAAGATCTATCTAGTTTTTATTATCAATTGAATTCGATATAATATTATAAAATGATCTAGACTGCTTTCGCTTTCATGCTTTCCAGTTAATAGAATGAATTGGGTTTAACTTGATACCTAATACGCTAAGCAAATTTATAGTTTGAGATTTACATAAATTGAGCATATACATATGTACTATAAATATACATATGTATGTATATTAACATGCGTGATCTAATAAGTAATTCTAAAGAATTTTTAACTTTCCAATTCAATTTCAAAGATTATTGAGTAAATAAAATCCCCATAATCTTATACTCTCACTACCTTAAAAAAAACTGGGGAATACACACACGTCGAATGAGTCTACAAACAAAAAAATCAAATTGTGTTATTATCTGCTATAAACACAAAGTTCGAGCTATCCAGCGATAGTCAGTTGCATAATTGAGATACTCGTACTTATAGACGTAGTATATACATACACATAGAGTTGGAACATTTAAACGGCAAGCTGACCGATATAAACACACCTGCTAAGGTGAGTCAAATTGAGAGAGAGGGAGAGAGACGGAGAGAAAGAAGGTCATTAGGCTGTGCAAAAAGTGTTGTGTATATTTGAAAAAAATGAAAGAGATTTCCAATTGCTAGCTAAACATACAATACTCGAGTCGTATCCAACTCTCAAACGATCAAAGTCAGTTTTCTAGACCAAATAGTTTTCTGAGCTGTTTGTTTATTTAATTAACATTTATGTGCGGTGTCGGTACCGGTGCAAAAGGGGTGCCGATTGAGGAAACATTAAGCGAATACGACACTGAACAACAAAAAATCTGAGTCTCGGAGACGTTCTCCGTATCTGTAAGGTGTCCCCGCCGGCGGCATGTGGTACATCTTTACGGGGAACAATCCAATTGATGTTTTGCACTCGGACAATGTCCAATTTATTCGTAGCACCAAGCAATGTGCTAAATTTAGCTACCAGCTGCGTCTGTCGCTTGTTTTCAATCTCAGCTCACTCTAAGTACACAAGTACGAGTATATTTAAGTATCTGAGTGTATCTATGTATCTGTATTTGTATCTCTCGATTCCTCGTCTACTCGTCTCTACTTTAAAGTGGCCGGACACATTATCTGATCCACGAAATTGTTTAACTAACATCAATAGACCTCCTAAATGTGTGTGTCTGTGTCTGCGAGAGTTCCAAGAAAACCTTGTATGAGCAATACTCAAATATAAAACCCATTAAATTTCAAAGGCAAATTTTAATGCTCTTACAATAATAGAATCTGTAGCAGTTCTTGATTCAGTTTATTAACCCTTAACCTTTGATTACGATAGCTTATTGTGAGGTTTAGATGCGATTTAAATATTTTCAAGTGAAGTTTGGTTTTGATTTCAATAGTTAACAGCTTAAAGATAAATATGAGTTTTAATTACTGATAAGTAGGTTTAAGATTGGATTAGCTTTGAATTCGGTAGCTTAAGATAATCTTAATGTTGATTGTTTTAGAGTCTAAGGTTTTCAGACCGCGGAATTTTGGACACTCATAAATATAGAAAAAGACATATTCAAAACATACGATTAATTTGTATATTATTCAGTCAGAATATTATGGTATATAGGAAAGGCTAGTGTATATTAAGTGCTGTTTGAATAAATTACCACTGGGATTTATACAATTTCACATGTGCCACGCGCCTGAGAAATTATCCAATCGTATTATATTAAAATTGGATTCGTTTCGTTTTCTCTCCCTCGCTTTGCCAACGGCAGACCCATGAACACTAGGTGAATTGTGGAATCCCCCTCCCGCCATCAAGTGTAATAAGCGTTTATCAAAATGCTGCAGCACACAATGACCAAGCGTAAGACGCTAATCATCGCCTGCTTTGGCATCGCATTGGGCCTGTGCATTGGCACCGTTCTCAAGAACTATCGGGCGCTGGAGATTGTGAAGCGCTGCAGTATGCGTCCAACAAACCTGAAGACACCCAACGAGATCATTGGCCTCAATGATGAGGATACCATACAGAATTCGCAGCGTAATTTGGTTTTTGTGGGCGTTATGACCGCCAAGAACTTCATCGAGGGTCGGGCACGAGCTGTGTATGACACTTGGGGCAAGGAGGTGCCCGGACGGATTGCGTTCTTTAGCTCCGAGGGCAGCTATTCGGAGGAGTTGCCCGTGGTGGGGCTGAAAAACGTAGATGATCGCTATCCGCCGCAAAAGAAATCGTTCATGATGCTGTACTACATGTATGAACATTATATTGATCGCTTTGAATGGTTTATACGGGCCGATGACGATGTCTACATGGAACCCGACAAGCTGGAACGTTTTCTGCGCTCCATTGACAGCTCAAAGCCGCAGTTCATTGGACAGGCGGGCAAAGGCAACAGCGAGGAATTCGGTCTATTGTCGCTCGAGTTCGATGAGAACTTTTGCATGGGCGGTCCAGGCGTCATACTCAGCAGCGAGACACTGCGTCGTGTTGCTCCGCATATTCCAACCTGCCTGAAGAATCTGTATAGCACCCACGAGGATGTCGAGGTGGGACGATGTGTGCAGAAATTTGCCGGCATACCCTGCACCTGGAACTATGAGGTTGGTGTTTCAATTTAGTCACATTTCAACACAATATGATTTCTATCACCTGCCCAATTACAGATGCAGTACATATTGCGGCACAATTCGAGCGGTCGCAACGCCTACACAGGCAAGCTAAAGCGCAAGGAGATCCACAACGCCATCACACTGCATCCGATCAAGCAGGCGCCTTTGATGTACCGCCTGCATTCCTACGTACAGGGACTCAAGGCCGAAGAGCTGCGCCAGGAGTCGCTGCTGCTGCACAGGGACATTAAACGCATGGCCAAATACCTGGAGGTGCCCGATGAGAGCACATACATGCTGCCCAGCGTCTCTCCGGCTGCCGTGCCAGATGCCGACAGTGGCAAACGGCACTTTGAGGATCACAATATCTTGGGTAAGCTATAATTTTGATTAAAATGATTCTCAAATGAGCTAAGCCGCTTCAGTTATTTTTTTTTATCGTTATCGTATCGATAAGCTGTCATCTTATTGCACAAATGCGATCACCATTGTAATCGAGTTTTAAATGAACCGCTTCACTTATTTCCTTATTATCGTTATCGATAACTATTGAGTTGACATATTGCACAAATACAATCAGTATTATAATCGACTTTGAATTAAATCACTTCAGTTATCCCTATCGATAACTATGAAGTTGTCATTTGTGCGATCACTATTATAATCGTTTTATTTGAACTAACACAAAACAAAATTTACATTGCAACTGCTAAACATATTTAAAGACGGCGATAAGTGTGAAGGTGTGTTCCTATTTATGCTGCTTGCAGAGCGTATCACCCTGTCCAAGACAGCCAGCATAAGCCATCAGATGCGGCAGCAAATTTTGCTCCATGACACCGCTAAAGAGATGCGACTGGGGACCCTGGGTAAAAATGGCCACATCCTCGCCAGAGTGCACGCCCTTGGCATGTATATAGCTGGGCGTAAATGAGGCTAAGTCCGAGCAACAAATTTGCATATTTTATTATTGCATTCTCTGTGAAAACGAGGGCAGCAGTCGACGATAGGTTACATACAAATATCGTCAAAATCTGAAAGCCCGGATTCATGTGTCGATTTGATGTCGTGATAAAAAATCGAAAACTTATCTTTGGCAGAGGCGATTTTCCTATTTTTGAAGATTTATCGAGTTTATTTCGATGTTCATGATTGATTTTCACTAATCCTAATTCACAGTTTGGATTTGTATCAATAATTTGTATACTACTCTTCGACACTTTTTGGAAAACTTCGAACTATATAATTTTTACCAATGAAAGACCTCTATTTTAAATCTGCATCCTATTAAAAATTAGGATATTTTCGATATATCGACATGTTTTACCGATTGATCGACAACTCGACTCATATTTTTTTGTCGATCTTTACATTTTGATTTTAAATTGATAAAAACAATTCTTTGAGAATGTAATCCTCGATGTTCCTATTTTCCACGTAAGGATTCTCAGTGGAGTTTTCATCGATCATCTTAAAAAAAAACCTATGTATGCATGCAATCTATCATCGCTTCCTGCCCACCGTAATAACTATACTCACTTCTGCTAAGATGCGGTGCAGGATTCTCGCGTTTGCCGTCCTTATTGAGACTCTGCCACTTGCCAATGGCGTAGTTGAGCGTACTGTAGGGAACACCATCCAAGTCACGTTGGCTCGTGTCCATGCCCAGTATGGAAGTGCCACGATTGGCATAACCTGCCATAGTCAGCGTATGGGAATGATCCGCCGTGACGACTATAAGGGTTTCATGGGCATCAGTTAGACGGACAGCCGTCTCAATGGCCGCATCGAATTCCAGCATCTCGTCCAATGCATAGCCAGCCCGGGTCTCATGATGGCCATGATCGATGCGACCGCCCTCGATGAATATAAAGTAACCATTCGAATGTGGCGACAGTCTTTCAATGGCAGCGGCTGTCATGTCGCTAAGACGCGGTTGATCCTGCGATGCGGCCAGATGATAGGCCATGTGGCTGTCACTGAACACGCCCAATAGCCTGCCATTGGGATCAGTGGTGCTGCAGTTGTGCAGCTCGGCCAGCGTGCGGGCAAAACAACCATTTGGATTTGCCTCATGCCATTGCTGGAGCAGATCACGTCCATCCGTCCGTTCGCTGGCAAACTTGCCAAGTCCGCCGCCAAGGATAACATTCAGATTACGACCCGGCGTATCCTCAATCAACTGACGTCCGATATCCAACTCCTGTGTACGCTTCTTTACATGCGCATATGTGGCCGCTGGACTCGCGTCTGTCAGTCTCGTGGTGGTCACAATGCCCGTTGCCTTGCCAGCCCGTTGAGCCCACTGGAGGATCGACTCCACATGGGCTCCCTGTGCGCTCTGTCCAATGCTGCCGTAGTTGGTCTTCACACCCGTCAAACAGGCTGTCGCGGCACAGGCTGAATCCGCCGTTTGGCTGTCTGTGCAGTAGGTTTTGCTTAGACCCGAATAGGGAAACTGCTCCACAGCCAATTGGCACTCCTCACCGCTCTGGCCAGCGTGCTGTCCCTTCAGGATGCGTGCTGCGGTCATCGTTGTAATGGACAACCCATCGCCCATTAGCATTATTATGTTTCTCGCCACACGCTTGTCCCCTCCGCCCGCCACACGTGTGCGCTCCAGACGCTCCGCCAGCTGCCGCTGCGCCTGCGCCAGCCAATAGCTGGCCGTGCGCTCATCCTCAACTGGCTCCGCCTGCCTCTTGGAGTTACCAAGCACTCGACAGTTGACTACCAGCGGCAGCAACAGCAGAAGCATCAAGTTTTTTGGCCACATGCTTCACACAATTGTTAAGCTTAATTGACAATAGAATACTAACTAGAAATGCTGTCAGCTTTTTCATTTGAAACTCAAACTTGCAACCTTATCGGAAGTATTCAAATACGTATGTATATCAATGTGGGCTCCAGCAGCGTCAGTATCCAATTTAAAATATATTTGCATGCATTAACCCATTTTTTATTTATTTTTATTTTGTCTATTTTTTTTTATATCACGATTAAGCAGTCGGCATAAATGTTATTTAACATTGACAATTTAAACAAAAATAAAAATTAAATTAATTAAAGACAACAAACAATCTTGAGTTGTCACTTTTATCTAACTTCTTATATATTTCATTTTATTTGTAGACTTTTCATTTTTATTTACAAAATTTTTTAGAAATATTTTAAAGCAAAGTCAAAATGCGGACTAACTTTCTACTTTCCTAAATTTGCCAAACCTGATCGGATCTCCGAGCGAAAAGCCATTTTGAACATGGCCTCTAAATTCGTTGTGCATTCAAATTTATTTTTTTTTTTGTCGATTCTTACAGGTATCAGTCCTGAGCTAAACAAGTTTGTTCCGGAAAGCACTGCGGATCTGCTGGACTGGTCCTTTATAGCTCGCAGTCTGTACTCGGCGGGCTCGGCGAATCCCAAGCAGAAAATCGACTCGGCGATGCGCGAGGGTCTCGAGGATGTGATAACCGAAGTAATGGAAAATATCAACTATTATTCACGGCAACGGGGTCGCGTTATTGAGTTCCGTGAGCTGCTCTACGGTTACCATCGGTTGGATTCGCTCCATGGGCAGGATCTGATACTCGACCTGTTGCTCATCTACAAAAAGTATCGCGGCAAGAAGATGACTGTTCCAGTGCGTCGTCATCTTTACGTGCAACGCGCATTCACAGGTATTTTTGTGAAGGAACTCGACGAGGATTTCTACAATGTGACGCTGCAGCAAAGTGAGTATAAAATAAATGTATACATCAAGATTATTTCATATATCCTCGAACCGAATCTGCCTCTCAGACACCTAAAAATACAGTCGTACTTCCCGTACTCACCTTTATTCAATGAAAAAGTGCTCGAATTATGACTTCAACTTATAGAATCCTTATGTAAGTTTAGTAAACGCTTTTGACACTCGATTTAGGTGGAGTTATGGAAGTGCGACTGGAGCTACAAATTTAAGTTTATACTGATTTGGGATCAGGGAATTTAAAAAACTCATTATTTATTACATACAGCCATGCTCAAAATGGGCACAAATAACAGATGGCGTTTTTTATTAAATAATAATGGAAAGGATCACAAGTTTAATGGCGTTTCGTAGCCTATTAAGTTAGTTTATTAAGATCAGTTATAAAATGATAAAAATATAAAAACTCAAAATTCACTCATTGGCACATTTTTAAACAAAGGGCTTAAAACATAAAGTAAAGAAATTATTATTTTTTAAGCTTGATTGAAGCACGCTTCGAAAATACATAAATGTTATGAACTTAAAAATAATTAAATCGCATCAGAAATGACCCAGATGATTGCCAGAGCTGAGACACCATTATTTTTGAGCTAGGTAATAAAAATGACTTAAATGATTATTTTTTGTATTTCAAAATTATTAATTTACAATTTCATAATTTATTTAAGCTGAGATTGCGGGATAAAACCTATATTTTTATTTTTTAATAAAATCCAAGAAATGTCTTTAATTTTAAAAATAAAAATTATCATTATCTTTTGGTTCTGGGGAGTTTGGCAGCCTTGATAAGCATGTATTGTAAATATATCTGTATGTTTATATCTTTTAATCTATATGCTTTGCAGGTCTTTTGGGCAGCCTGTTGCAGAATGGCATGGCACGCCTGAGTAGCCATTTCACCATGGCCAGTAATTTGCTGACGACACCGCCGGACAAGATCGTATTTGTGCTGCCCATTGCCGGTCGTCTGGCGACCTTTGAGCGCTTTCTGCTGACCTATGAACGCATCTGTATTGATGCCTCCCAGCACTGTGACCTGCTTGTGGTCATCTTCGGTCCATTGGAGCAGTTGACTGAACATTTGCAGCTGCTTAACGATCTGCGATCTCGACACATTTACAAGCAGATCAACTATATACAACGCAATGAACAATTCTCCCGCGGCGTTGCCTTGGACATTGCCGCACGCTCCTCCTATATACAGCAGCTGGACATCATATTGTTCATTGACGTGGACATGGTGTTCGGCGTGGAGACGCTACAACGTGTGCGGATGCACACGCAACGTGGACGGCAGGTGTATTTGCCCATTGTGTTTAGCCAGTATGATCCGAAGCGTCGTGGAGCTGACAGTTCCACTAATTCGCTGCCAATTGATGATGAGAACGGATACTTTAGGCAATTTGGATTTGGCATTTGTGCCATTTACAAGTCGGACATACTAGACGAGGATATTAATGGCTTTGACAAGGACATTACTGGTTGGGGTCTGGAGGATGTCAAGTTTCTGGAGAAGATTGTGCGCGTCGGCACACGCCAACGTGGCTTTCTGGTGAACACGGCTGAAGTGCCGCTGGATTATAATGAAGCTGCCGAACAGTGGCGACGTCTAACCGTCTTTCGTGCTCCAGATCCCACGCTGGTGCACATCTATCACGACATCAGCTGCGATGTCCAGCTAGATGCACCCCAGTACAACATGTGTCTGGGCACCAAGGCCAATTCCCTTGGCAGCACGCGTCTCATGGAGCAACTTTTTTTCAACAATCAACAGAACGTCGAGTTTATTGCCGACTTCAATCGCCAAAGGCAGCAGACCAGATGAGGGGGCTCAAAATCCTGGCATGTTTTACTATAGTATTATGTTAATTGTTTCCTATCTGTTGTATGTGAAAGTGTGCGAGTGTGTGAAAAGACTCATTGCCAGCAAAAATGCCAAATAAAATCACTGTTATTGTTAAGCTAAGCTACTTATTAATAAGAACGGGACGACAGATATACAAAGAAAGCGAGAGAGAAAGAAGATTCAAATTCGGCATCCCGAAAGTGAAAACCCTTGCTAAAATATAAACTATACGAAATTTCTTAAGCACAAACTTATTTAGACTTGTCTTTTTCAAAGAATAAAAGTTTATTAAACAAACTGTATATTAAAGTGTTTGCAGTTTATAACGCATTTTTGGTTATCTGTTGCTAGGTCTTATACTAATTTAAGTCTTATGTTTATATTAGACATAGTTATAAAGCATATGTAAGCAAATAGTTGCACATATTGTAGATCAAATGATATATTAATATTCCTTATATGTATCTACAAATACAAATACCAACTATTGTTCCTGAGACAGAAACTAACAAAATTTTCAACTATATGCAGCCTTTTGCAAGGGCAGCTATTAAGATAAGTTAAGAACAAACTTTTCGAGGTTGCACTCTGGGCAGCTTAAGCAGCGTTATTCTTAAGTCTTATATAAACCATAGCTTTGTTGTTACATTTTAAAGTATTTGTACAATAGATATACAAAAAAAAGAACAGTTTTTTTCTTACATTACTTGAAGGTATTTGATATATAAAGGCAGTTTACATATAATCAACTGGCTGTATTCCAAGTATAGCCAGCGCTGAATTGAGCACCTGACGCACCGCCTTCACCAAATAGATGCGTGCATAAAGTAAAGGCATCAGATTTGATCGCTTTTGTACGAGTATCTGTTTGTTGCGATAGTACCGGCTAAACAGGCTGGCTAAATTGACAATGTAGCGCACGAGAAGATGAACGGTACACTGACCCAAGTGCAGTTGCATTAGTGTTGACTCGACAAGTTCCGGAAAGCTGAGCAAATATCCATAAATCAATTGCCAATCGAGCTGAAACAAAAGGGACAATATAAGTAGACAAATATTGCTATTTTTTTAGTGAAAACATACCTCATCTTCAAGTAGACTTAGATCGATTTTTTCAAGTGGGGGCAAGGGTTCATAGACGCCAGCGTTCACTTGGGCGGTAAAGGTGCGCAGCAATGTCTCGAGACGCGCTGAATTGTACAGTATATAGCTGGCCCCCTTTGAGCTGCCCAAACCGTTGCGCACCACACTGGCACCAGTGCCATGACGCACCTCGAAAAGATCCACAATGACGGCTGCTTGGCCCAGTCGTTGCATCAGACGCTCCAAGTCAGTGCCCTTGGCGCAATCTCGCACTCCATGACGATGCATGGCTATTAAAAGCATATCATTGGAGCGCAGACTACAAATTCAAGAATGTTAGATTAAGATTGAGAATAAATGAATGAGGGTCGCTGTATGTCTATGATTTAATTAAGATAACGCTACTATTTTCTAATCAACTTATTTGTTTAAATCTAACAATTTTTAATGAACAATTTGGAAAAATTCTCAATAAGATGAAAAAAACAAGAATTTAACTTGACTTTATACAATTCAATTTCAGTCTTCCATCAGCATGATAACCGGAAAATACAATTCTAACTTTTTGCCTGGATTCGAAGTCGAAATTTGGGAAAAACTTCCCTTTCCAGCCCAATAGAGTGTAATAACCATTAAAAGATTAATTGTACTAGGGGTTCGAATTGATTCTACAACTACAATACTATTATCTTGAGACCAGGGATTAAAACCGTAACCATAACATTTTAACCTGTATTAACCGATTGAAATTGGTAACAGAAACAAAACTTGTTCATACGCCAAATGCTCCAACAAATGCTAGGATTGGGGAAAACCCAAAAAAATCCGATCAGATCAACATAAACCTAGAGGTTAGTTGCTTAGATTAGCTAGGTATAATAAAATATAGGCTTAAATATTGAGAGGAACTAATCGTACGGGTCAGACTATTGTTATTAGCACACAGGATACGAAGAGGTCCATGTATTTCCTAGTTGGTGGTGCAATGCTAAAGATACAAAGGATTAAAGCTACGCGTTATTCTAGAAGGTACATTTAAAGTTATTTAATCCTACGGATTAGCAGTCAACCGTTGAATTAAGGAGATTTTGTTGAAAACTAAATGTAATTTCAGTCCTAAAAGTATCGTCAATAATTTATCAGTCGACCCCCGTTACTTACGCCATGTAGCTGCTGCTAGTGAGCACTGTGGGCGTTTTCTTGGTTGGCTCCAGGACCGGACCGCAGACTAGGCGTACGTAGTTCTTTTCTGGGTGCGCGCTGGCACAACGACGTGATTGATTATTGCACTCGACGCTGACAGTTACAGTGTCGTCGGTCTTGTCCTCTGGTTCCACCAGGCGGTAGTTGGCATAGTCCAGTAGGCGGCGCACAATCAGAAACAGTTGCTTAGCCCGAAATTTGTGCAGCTCTTTGATATTGTTGCTTTCCAATTCGGCGAACTTTTCATGTAGAACGAGACAGAGTGTGGGCATCATCTCACGGCTATGGTCCAGCTTTTTGACCTGCCCATAACTGTCGCCTCGCTGCAGAATCGCGTGTAGAACATTGGCAATGATTGGAGCACGCTGGAAACGCAGGGCGTAACGCTCCTTGCGCAGCTTCGATATTCTGAGCAGGGGAAATATCCACTGCTTGCTATGCTCCAGCAGCTGTTCCACCGACTCCTCATCCGGTAGCAATTGGTCCGACTCGATGCGTAATTGCAGTCCATTCCTTTGGCTAAAGCAAAGCCAATTTATTTTACTTGCAGCAATGCTAAGGTCTCCCAGCTCCATAAGATTGTCGTTGTGATATCGAATAAGTTCCCCGTAACGTTGGGAGCGTGGAGCATCCTCATTATCCGGGTAAATGGCAAAAAACTCAATCAATTGGCGTGTTATTTTGGTTATTGGATTGTGCGACATATCTATATCGAATGTATGCATTTCTTGGCAACTCAATTTGTCAGCAAATAATAAAAACAAACAATAAAAAAAACTGCAATGCAATTGTTTTGTTCGAGCGAAAGGCACCAAAAAGCGATAATTTATCGATATTGTGCGGTTAGTTATCAGATAAGTAAATTTTTTTTTATGGAAACAATTTTTGAGAATTACTAGTTGTGAGCGCTATGCTACTTGCTTTTGAAGTGAACTACATAAATTAAACAAAAATGTAGTACATTTTTGAATTTGATCGACAACAACAGTAGTCTCTGATTTTAGTTTCACATGTTAAAGGAACTGTGATTTTACCATGTTATCTGATTATCGATACTTGCTACAAATTCCACGAAAAATTAATTGCTTGGCTTAATAATTTTATGTTCCCAATCGTGAATTGGTTGCAAAATGGTTATTTCGGTTTTAACAAGAAAGTATTGTTTTGGTTACGGTTACCAATTTCAATCGGTTAATACCGGTTAACGGTTATGGCTTCGACTACGGTGAATGTATCGATAGGTTAAGACGACGTAGCTGCATGATTATCATTAGTGTATGGCTGCAACTAGAGCTGAGCGATATGGTAAAGTGGACTGTAGAGTTTTGACATTTCAATACATAAATTTTAAATAAGCAATGCATGTGTCAAATGTTTTCATTCTATATGTTTGCTTAAATTGGTGACTGAAGCTTTTGATTAATATTTGTTTTGGTTCTTATTAAATGTATAACTGCACAGTAAAGCGGTTTCCAGCAGTGAGCGAATGGTGAATTGGTAACAGTGACACTTTCGATATATTGTCATTGCAGCAGCATTTACTTTTACTACTTGTGACACGTAACTGTGACGTAAATACCACACATCTCTAGCTGCATCAAACAACAATAAAGCGCAACACGCACAAAATAGACACACAAAATAAAGCATTGTATGTGTGTGTACAAGTGTATATGTGTGTGTGTGGGCGTTTTGTTTTCAGAATCCATAACAAACAGCAGTAAGAAATGCCGCGTAATTTAGGCTCTGGATCTCGTCTAGTGGATCTAGGCGTTGTCTGCCTAATATGTTTGCGGGCGGAGCCGGGATTCTGTTCGATCTATGGCCAGGATCTGGAGACGCCAGACATGCAGATTGTGGACAAAATTCGCAGCTGCAGTGCGCTGCAATTGGAGAGGCCACAGCTCGCCCAATTGCCGGACAAGATCTGTCACGGCTGCCGCAACGAGCTGAGCATCACGTACCGTTTCCAGCAGAAGTGCCTCGAGGCCCAAAAGGTGTTCCAATCGGCGGCGACCGCGACTCTTTTGCTGGACGTGGACAAATTGCAGCTGGAGCAGCAACAGCAGCTCAAATTGCCCGCCAGCTTAAGAATCAAACGTCTCGAAACGGATCCTGCAGCCGCAAAATTAAAGTATTACAACGACGACGATGGAGATGGAGAAACGCTGACGCTGGTAAAGAAAGAGGATGTGGTCACCACAATTGTCCTGCAGGATCTGACGGGTGTCGCATCTGACAACGATGATGACAAAATGATTGCACTTGGTGTTGACTGGGGATCAGATCCCATCGAGTCGGAAGCGGGCAATCTTCAAGAGTTGGAACAGGATCTGGAGCAGGAGCTTGAGCTGGAGCAGAAGCTGGAGGAGGATGAGCAGCCTGAGGATGAGCAGACAATGCCATGTGTCACTGTAACCAGCAACAACAACAACAACAACAGTAGCAGCAACAACCTAATCAACAACAACAGCAGTAGCGTCGTTTCACGGAATCGACGTTCCACAGAGCCTAAGATCTGTGACATCTGTGGCAACACGTACAAATATCAACATGCCCTCAACGCACACATGCGACGCCACAACAACGAGCGACCCTATCCCTGTGAAGTATGCCAAAAGGCGTTCATCTCCAATGTCGAGCTGCGTCGCCACATGCGCGTGCACACCGGACAGAAGCCCTACGGTTGCCATTACTGCGAGCGACGGTTCTCGGACTTTGGCAGCAGCAAGAAGCACGAACGCATCCATACTGGGGAGCGTCCATATGTCTGCGAGGTGTGCAACAAGGGATTCGCCTATGCGCATGTGCTCTCCGTGCACCGCAGGACGCACACGGGAAAGAAGCAATTCCAGTGCACACAATGCGACAAGGGATTCACTAAAAAGTGCTATCTGGCTACGCATTTGGAGCAGCATCGGATTAACCAGCCCAATGTTATAGAACTCGGCACGACGACGCGAAAACAACAGCGACAACAACAGCAGCTACAACCGCGAGAACAACAACGGCAACAACAGCAACATCATCATATGCCATATGACGATCACGATGATGCTGCCGATGTGGATGATGACGATGATTATGATGATGAGAGTGTCAGTGTTGGCATTGTTGGCATCGGTTCTCTTAGCCAAGTAGGCGGTGAACAGGCCAAGGTATTGGAGGAATGCATTGTGACAAATGATTTCATGTTTAACGACGAGGATGCCGACGAGGCGGAGCATGACATGGACGATTATCACGATACGGAGCTGGACGAGAATGAGTTTCAAAATGTTCAGCATGTTAAGGTGCCCTATGGCCTGGTCGGTGATCTCCTTGATGCCGATGATCTGGTCAGCGATACCAAATACTTGATGGAATAGATTCGACTACCAATCCCAGACCCAACCCAACCCACCTCCCCTTTCTAGTACGTAGTCATATAATACGGGAAACATACATATATACATACTAAACAAATTAGAATAGTGCTTACCAGCTGTGTAAATAAAAACCGAGTTGACAACGGTTT
Source organism: Drosophila rellima (assembly GCA_035043635.1). NCBI lineage: Eukaryota > Metazoa > Arthropoda > Insecta > Diptera > Drosophilidae > Drosophila > Drosophila rellima. The sequence goes on along the minus strand of JAWNMV010000134.1, from coordinate 1,129,661 downwards.
CCAACATAATTCAAAAACAAAAGTCTTAAATGAACTCTTTTCTCTCCTTTTGTTAATTGTTTTTAATTTTGGAAAGTGTGGCAGAAACAACTGTATAAACGACCACAGGTTGCCCTCCATATATGTACATATACAAAGTGAATTTAATTACAGGTATTCGAGAGTGCTATCAAAAACTGAACCGTTTTCCAGTCATAAAATTGTCATACAAAAATTTCACTCTCGATATGATACAGCAGTCTGATATTCAAGAATCAAACTTGTTTTTTTAAACTTTTTTTCAACGATATTTCATATCCATTATATACCTCCGGACAATTATTTCCGGTCCATAGCATCTTTAAAAATCAGATATATCATTACTCTTTACAAAACAAAAATTGTTTGAGAGGCTTTAATTTTGTTTCGCTTGTCAACCATTTTTTTTGGAATTCTTGCAACTTTACCTTAAAATCATAAACGATTTTTCGAATTTGCTTATAGATTTCATTTAATATAGTATTGTATATTTTCTATAAAAAAATTCGGACAATTGAGCTACGTTTTTTGACTTTTTTTTAACATGGAATCGGGCTGGGTGCGTGCTTATCGCACGTTTCTAGTCAGATGACGCGCTCTGTGTTGTGTGGCCGTTTTGCTGAGATGAAATGCGAGTGAGCACGTTTTGGACCGGTTTTCAATGGCGAGGTCAACGTTTTGGCCATGGGCAGAATTTTATGGCTTACAGAATTATTAACATAATTTATTTTTAAACTATTGCCCTACACATTGATAAATTGTATAAAAAGTTGGTAAAAAAATATATATGTTTGTAAAACAAAGGAGGATGGGGAAAAAAATAAATTACAGACTTGCCATTGGCGACAAGATGGAACAATAAAACTTGAACATCAACACAGGTGTCGTCTTAATCTTCGAACGTAATGCGACCGGGTCCATGGTTCTTCATATAGCGGCGATAGGCCTTGTATCGTGGATTCTCGGCCAGCTTTTTCTTCATCTCCTCATCCTGGTCGGCTTTCCACGCCGCAAAGTTTTCGCACTCCCACAGCTCCAATTGTAGATACTCCTCAATCTGTTTGTCTTCCAGCGAATTGAACTGATGCTGCCCCATGCCCATCTGCCGCCGTATCAAGTACAGCTGTTGCTCTCGCCCGTAAGGCTGTTTGAGGATCGTAAAACGCCAGAACCATTGGGCATGCCACACAATAAAGTTAAATAACGTATAGGGACAGATGAGCAACTGCACCCAGAGGACATCCCATACCGTTGGCTTCGCATAGCCGCCCTGCACATCCATCTTCTCCTCGATGACTTTGCGTATGATACGCTCCAGTTCCTCCTTTTGCTCCGTTTTGGATAGATTCTTTCGATTCTTGCCCTTACGAGTATGTATGCGCTCCTGGATCTCATCGCGAGCAATGTCCAGTGCCTTATTGCGATATTTTGGCACTGTAGCAAAGTATTTGATGGCCGCATCATAGCGCTGCCAGCCCGAATAGTACTGAATCACCGAGATGATCGTCAGTGTGACCACAATCACCACACGTACATCTACCTTGGGCGCCACGCGTCTTCGATAGTAGCGATAGTAATGCGCATAGTACGCATCTGGATTGTCCAGCATGTAGTCGTAATCGGTGCGAGATTCCTCATCACGAAGTATCTCGTATGCGGTGGCCACCAGCTTAAATTGTTCCTCTGCCAGCGCCTTGGCTTCCTCGCCGCGATGCAGATCCGGATGATGCTTACGTGCCAGCAGACGATAAGCTTTACCTATTTCCGACTTGGAGGATTCACGTGTCACGCCAAGCACATCGTAGCAATTCTCCTTGCCACAGTAGAGACCCTCCAGTAATCCCAGGCATAATGTGGGCAGCAAGCTCACCAATAGACAGGTGTACAGCCATCTCTGTAATTGTGTGTGTGGCATTTTGTATATATATATTTATGTGTGTGATTGTGCTTGTGTGTGTGCAACAGCTGTTGCTCCTGGGAACTGTGTTGGGTTAAACTGTTTGACAGCTTTACACACAATACGCTCCCCTATGTGTATGCTTGCTGCTTATCAACTGTTGTTTCGTTTGTTGCTACGTTGCTTCAATGCTGGCGCTCACGAGCCTTTTTGGCACTTTCACCTCGCTCGGCCTCAGCTTCTTAACGTTCTTTGCAGTTCTTGTCTAGAGTTGTATAGGTGCCCAGCGGAACCAAATTAATTCGCTGGCGCTTTCATTTGAGTTAGTTCTTCAGCTTTAGTTCAGAAAGTGAATAAAAACTAGTACATAAAAAAATACATTATGCAATGTTACATGACACAGCAGTTAAGACTTTAATGCAAAGCGTGTATGAAATATGTTTTATTTTTTCCTTAGCTCTATTCTCCTATTTAAATTTCCCGCTTTAACCGTTCTTTTGAACATTGGACTTATTTACAACGCCAAGCCGATATTTATGGTTCCGATAGCTCGGCTAAGCTAATGATACAAGGAAATGGTATCGGTCACATCAATACAAACATCATACTATCGATAAGATCGTAATTAATAAGATAAATTTAAAAATATAAATATTGCACAATACTCGTGCATGAACGAAGTCTTTCCTATCCTCAAAAATAGAATGTAACCGTAGGTATAAGAGTTATTGAATATACACATATCGATTATTTTTTAAGTAAATATTTTTTGCATTTTGCATTGACACTCATCCCTAATACAAATTGCCGGTGCGTGCGCTCATTTTCCTAAGTTCCTGTTTTACAACAACATTGTGTTTACCATGAATTTTATTAATGATGTTGACAACGTAAAAAAATGTATTGTTGAAAACACTCACTTCATGAAATCATTCGACAGTAAGTCACCGTTTGCAATAAGTTGTACTATTTTCAAGTACATGTTTAAAGTTTTTTGTTTTAAAGATGCTGAAAATCCATTCCAAGATGAGCTTAAGAAGTTCATTGATGAAATAATCGACACGCGTTTGGCAATGGGCGAAACTCTAATTCGCCTTAAAACCAAGCATAAACGTCTTGAACAAATTTTAGAAAAGTCCGCCAATGAAAGCAACACTATGAAAGAATTTGAAAGGAAATATGCCGACTTAAATGCATCTGAGGAAAAAAGGCGTAATAACGTCAAGCAAACGGCTGAGTACAAAGAATTTAAACAAGAAATAGTTGGCAGCTTAAATACTTCAAACGCCAGCGGTTGCAATGATGGCGAAGCTGAAATCATGGAAATCGTGGAATCGCCAGGTGACACAGCTTGCTCCATGTACGACCCATGGACAAAGGGACTCATGTTGAATCCCGTGCGAAACATTAAATGTGGCCATCACTATGATCGTGACTCCGTGATGTTTAACATCAAGAACAACATGAGCGTACGTTGTCCAGTTGTTGGGTGTGCGAGCAAAACTTACATTCAACCGAACCATCTCCAAGCCGATGTGGCATTGCAGCAAAGGATCAATGAACATAGAGCCGAGCAGGCTGCCCAGGAATCCTTTGTGTCATCTGAAGATGACGAAAATTAAGGAGATAAATAAAACAAAACATTTAATCTTAAGATTGCTGTGAAATATTAAATAAATATAAATATATATGCATATTAAAAACACTTCAATTGATGTCTTTCATAGCCTACACCATGTAAGACCAAAATAATTATGCATTTTGTTTTATTTGCCTTAATCCCTTTCTTTTAAGCACTCGTTTTCTGGTAAAGACAATAATATTGAAAATTAGTAAATCATTTTGTTTCATAATGATTTAAATGTTTTTGAAGTAAATGAGATAATTTTTACAAAATAATTACACATATATCGATAACCGAAAAACATTTGGCTATCGCACAATTGTAAAGCCGCTTAAACTATCGATGTTTTTGTAGCCCTAGTTTGTGGGATATCTGGCACCGCTCACAGCTGTTTGACTCAAAACAAATTGCAAATATATTTCACCGAGTATATTTATTTGGGCATCTCAACAAAAAACTAAGCGCTTCACAACAAATGTGCATGTGGCGTGCATATATTTATGAGGCTGTGACACAACAGCAACAGCAACAACGCTACAATCTTTGACGGAAGCAACGAACCAAGCAGTCAATCAGCCTGAGACGCCCCTGGCAATGATGCCGATGCGAATGTCCATGAATTCTGCATTCGATGCACACGATGTGGCCAGCCGCACTAACACGCCTGCTGAGACGTCGCTTTATTTACATAATCCTTGTACTACTCGCCCTAGTGTATATATTTGGCAATCTCTTTGATCGGGTTAGTTTGTTTTGCTAATAACAATCAGATTGTTTAATTAATTTACTTCTATACAGAAGGGAGCATTCAGTGGACTGCATTACGATGAGTATAATGTGCAAAGGACGCGTCCGCTTCTCTGGCAACAGCAGTTGCTTGCGCCCGAAGAACATCTTAATCGTACCCATGATCCGGAATTACACTGCCGCAACTCGGTGCAGGGACGCAAACTTCTGGCAGATGAGCGTGGATTTGTTTGCCAGCGTGAACAGATGCTGGTCAACGGTTGCTGCAACGTGGAGTTACCCGAAATCAGCTACTACAGCTGTCAAAGCTGCAACAGCACATCGCACTGTTGCGGGATATACGAATACTGTGTAGCCTGCTGCCTGCATCCGAACAAGCGTCCGTTGCTGGAGCAAGTGCTGCAGGCGTCCGATACACAAAAATATATATATGCCAGCGTGGAAGATCATTTCGAGCTGTGCCTGGTCAAGTGTCGTACTAACTCGCATTCCGTTGAACACGAAAACAAATACCGCAACGAGGCTGCCAAATATTGCTATGGCACCACCGAGGCGCACGAGTCGCAACGCGAGGTGGCACCCAGAGGTGGTCAGGGTTAGTTCAAGCTAAGCTCCTTAGCAGGAAAGGTCATGTGCAATCTCTGTAGATGATGACAACAAACTCAACAGTTGAGGTGTCTATAGAGCTCCAAATGCTCGTCTATTGTTTTATCTCAGGTTTTTTATCATAAAATGTTTGGTCTGGAAATGAACGATAAGTTAAAGAATTTTATATTGAGCATAGTTTTATTGATAAGTTATTTTGTGCTTTATTGTTAGTAATTTATTCATATAATTGCAACATGAAATTGAGTATTTATGTATGGACACAAGCCGCCTATTTTTTAATCTCAGGATTTCTGTATTTTTTTTTAAATACATTTTTGGTCTAAACAAAATTAACAATATTCTTTCGAAATAAGCTGAGCAATAATCTATCGATAAGAGCAAGAATGTACATAGATCATAGATCTATTCGTAAATTTTATATTTATATGTATAATTAAGGACTTCTTTATTGACAGTAAATTATTCAAATGATATTTGTAATATACATTTTTTATATATGTGTGTTATGTACGGGCACAAATGGCTCTTGGAGCACTTCTTTGTGCTCGATTCCGTAGTGAATAATGCCATCCCGTACATAGCCCCAGGCCATGCGACGAGAAGTGAAACTGATGCCCACATCCCCGCGATGGTCAATGACAATAGCACCACCGGTGCCTCCAATACGCGTGGTCATCCGTGTGCACTCTTGCTCGGCAGCAGCTTGGGCGGATAGTCCTTGATGCTGAATGGCGGCAAGAATGCGTTGGGCCAGATTGTAGCGCATTATTGTCTCACCATGGCCGGTGGTGGAGACACCGCCAATGGTATTGTCGGCATACGTGCCGCATCCAAGCAGCGGGGTATCACCAATGCGCCCTGGCCATTTACCAGTGATGCCGCCCGTGGATGTACCCACCACAATGTGACTATCATGATCGATTGCAACAGCACCCACAGTATCTCCTTTCGGATCGGTGCGTGCATCATCCAGCTCGGTGCGTGCGTATGTGGTGTCCGCACCCTCCGTTTGCTGTTGCTTAAATTCCCGCAATGCCTGACGAGCACTCTCCGTGATCAGAGCGCCCGCTGGTAATCTCTCGCTGCCCGTGCTCAGTGCTAGCTCCAAGGCGGCATCACCGCCCAGGAAGACGTGACGCTTCTTCTCCATCAGCCGACGTGCCACGGTAATTGGATGCATGACGTCGCGCAGCAAGGTGACACAGCCAGAGCGCAGAGTGCGTCCTTCCATTAAGCTGGCCTCCAGTTCCACTTCCCCAGCGGTGTTCAGACAGGCACCGTAACCCGCGTTAAATGCCTCGTCCATCTCCATGGACCGCACAGCCGCCTCAACGGCATCCAAGGCATTGCCAGGTGCGTCTGTTGACGGATCCAGTTTCTCCCATGCTGCCCGCAGTGCCTCCTTGATGCCCTTGAACTTACCGGCGATGCGAGAGTCCGTTATGTCGCCGGCTCCACCGTGTATCAATAGAACTGGGCGTGGCATTTTATGCATTTAATTGCTGCCACTTGCTTCGAGATACGCCTCAAGTCTGGCAACATTCTCACTCTCAACTCTTACTCTCACTATCTTTGTTTTCTCATCGACGCCTTCCCACCCCGTTGAATCGCTTTCATTGTTCGCTCTTTATTGTTGCTTTATCGCTCTGTTTTTCTTTGCTTGTTGATAAAGCGACAAGTCATTTCTCATTTCAGGTTGGATTTATTAATAACTATATGAAGTTGTTTAATTAGAAATTTTGACTTCAATGAATTGCAGTGGCAGCCGCTAACGCATCCTTTTGTTGTTGTTCTGGCAACGCTTTGATCGACTAAACATTGCTTATCTCGATAATTGTAATCGATCACTGTCAATTGAAGTTGATATTTAAATGTCGATTCAAACTTTACATAAGTGAACTATTTTCTCAAGAAATGTTTAAGTTCAGTTGAATTTTGAGGTATTCATACTATTATATCATTTATCTATCTAGGGAACGGTCAGCTGGAATTTTAAATTTAAGGTCGTTTCATGCTTAGTTTAAGAAAAGTGCATGACAATCTTAAAAATTGTTAGAGCTAAATAGTATAATTTAATTTTAATTAGATCTATGGGTCAAAGGAAAATATAAGACTAAAGGCGTTGTCCTTAACAAATTTAATAAATTTCAGATAGTTCAAATAATATCAAGACCGTTGAGGATTGTAGAGTTACCAGCGTGTTCATTGAGCAAGTCTCTCAGACGAAAGTGATGAGCATTTAAGGCTTGTTAACTAGAGGGAATATAAAAATTACTTCAATTATTGTAATCCCTTTATATGCCCCTAGAGCCTATGGAACAGCATACCAGGCGCATTTTTTGTCCATTCCTTAAAGTGATTCCATTGTTTGTACGTCTGTCCGTCCATCTGTCTGTTCGGGCCTTCATCTGTTAATTGCCTTTCAAGAGCTCTTCTGTTGGCTGTGGCTCGTTTACCATATGAATGACCATTGCAGTGATATGACGAAGCAATTGCCCGGCTCCATGATGCCATGATCCTTGCCCTGGTCGTGGTCTTTGTACTGATTCTGATGCTGATGCTGATGCTGTGCCTTGCCTTGGCCCTGCTTAAACAGCTGACATGGAAAACGCAGCCAAGCGAGACACACATGGATAGACACGCACACATTCACAGCTTTAAACGTGCGTGCGCCTTTTTGCATATTTAAATAGGGGGCGTGGCAATGACAGTGGCAGCTGAAATGCAACGCCAAAGGGCGTAGGCAGGAGGGAAGGGGACATGGGGCGATGGCCCAATAATAAAAATAGTTTTTAATTTTTTTCTCTAATTTTGACATTTGACTGCAACAACAATTTGTTGGCTTCAGGAATCTCGACAATTGCTTTTTGGCGCTTTTCTTTTTTGTTAAAGATTTGTAGGATTATGTACGTTGTGTGCGTACAAAAGGCAAGTCCCCAAAAAAAAGAAAGAGACACTCATAATAAATTTAATTTTATAATTGACTATATCTAAAATAATTTATTCTAAGACAAAAAACAAATATTTTAGACGTTTAGTAATATGTGATATTAAAGTGAAACTATATAAAGTGGCATTATTAATTATTTTCTTATAGATAATAATATAAATTAAAATAATTTTATTTTTGTATAACAGTGAATGGTTTTTTAAGAAAATTTAAAAAAATCGTATATTAACATATTTTAATGTTTTGAAGAATGAAAAAATAAGTAAATTAATATTTGGGGCCCCCCTTGGCAAAAAGCTGGCCACGCCCTTGGCAGCGCATGTCACTTGCGTGCATTTGACGAATTTTCACGCGTCACATTTGCAGTGACCTCAAGGCTCAAAGCTTCCTGTTGTCGCCCTGCCATGAACTCATTTTCCACCTCTCGCCCCATCCCTCCTCCTGGTGTGGGTGGAGAATGTGTCCGACTAGACTTTGGCCGATGCATTGCATCCTGGCTTTCTTTTGCTGCATGCTGCTGTTTATTCACAGCAACACACAGAGACCCAAGCCAATTGCTGTTGTGGGCCCAGTTTGAGGAGGGGGGCGGGGATGATGCGTCACATTCCCAACTGGGTTATATCAACTCCATTGGCCTCGTCAACGGGCGGCCGACGCCGGCTTGCATGTACTTATGTCTACATGCGCATATATTTGCATTGCTCGGGGTGTCGCACGGACTGTGCTTTTCAACAACAATGCGCCACACTCTCACACGCACCGAGCAGTGACATTTATGTATATGTACATATATACATATGTATGTACATACATATTTATGTATGTAGATGCATGTAGACATGGACACGGTCACAGTCACAGCCAGGAGCGATTTCCATGCTCCACTTGCATTGTGCTAAACTTCCGTAGCCAAAGTCGTAGCCAATCTAAATCAGACGACGACTACTATAAACAGTCACAGAATCACGCACGTTCACGGATAGAAAACTCCGTATACATGATGTACGGGTACCTACATACATACTTATTTAGGAGACATCCCACAAGAAATGTGCATATGTACAGTATTGGCCAAAACTTAAGCACCCGTCAAGATCGTTATAAAATATTAATAGCTGTCATCCTGCTTATCGGATAAAGTTTGAAGTTTTTCCCGGAATGCCCACATTTTTTGCAGATTTCATATGTACACAATTGCTACAGATTCGAAATAAAAGATTAACATAATTTTTACCTGAGGCCTTAAATTAAATATTGGCTTGTAAACCTGAAACGTTGGTTTAATATATACGCTTGTAAGTAAATTTAAATAAGTAACTGGTATCCTATAGTCGGGAACTCCCGCTTGTTTTTGTTTAAATATGTGTAATTGATTTACAGCCTGTTGTTGTTGTACTCGTATTTGTTGTTGTTGAATCTCGTGCATAGCACTCAATTACAAAACTGACTGAGATTCAACGAGTGCAGCGTAATTTTTATTGCTGTGCGTCATTTAATTTCAATGGCATTTTTGGGCCTAAATCTAATGGTTAAACTCTAAATTGCTGTCATTACCAAGCGCCAGGGATTCTATATAAACAAATGTGTACGTTGTATGTTTATGTACATATGTATATACATACATACATACATAAATCAGTAAATTCGCGTTCATTGTCACGCCAGTTGTTGCTGCTGATTTTCTTGTTGTTGATGTTGTCAAATTTATTTTACATAAATACATACATAAATTTGTATATTCTGTTGACATTTGGAAAAGTGTTTGCATTTTTTTTAACCGAGTTTTCTGCTTTAAATTCCCAGCCCACAAAGAACTGATCAAAATACTGACCAGATATCAATACAATTTTCATTTAAAATTACACAAGGATTAGTTCTCGATAAAAAAGGAGGGATGGCTTCACAACGTACATACATATGTATTTAATTATTTATTTTATTATTTATTTATAATAATATGTATTTAATATTAGTTATGATTTATGTGGAATTTATTTAAAAACTAAATTGAGCATAACTACAACATAAGATTAAATAGTTAAAGTATAAAGCTTAGCAACATTTTAGTTTTCGAGTTTTATTTTGTAAATGTCTTGCTTATAATGAATAATACAGTTTTGGTTCTCAATATTCATTGTTATCGATATCTGAAAAATAACATAGACGCATAGGGACATCAAACAACTTTACACTAAAAATTATTAATTGTCTGCATAGATACTTACTTTAAAAAGGTAGTCAATTCTTAGATACTTTTAGTAAATATTTCATAAATGTGATGAATTGAACTGATCTTCAACTAATGCGCCGAATTCAGAATTGACGGTTTCCTCTTCTCTTAGTTTTTATGCCTCTGTCAATCTTATTAAACACACAGCTCTACGGAATTGAATCGAAATTGGATTGCGAAACACATTTACTTTACAGACTAAGTTATGATTTTAGTAGATAACTGGGTATTTTCATGTTAATTCCATTCTAATTGGACTCTTTTTTGGCACCACCCCCCTGTTTTAATTTGCATTTTCAATTAGAAGTGCTTGGGAAATGTACGTACATCTGATTTTCATTTGTTTTGTTGTTGTTTTTATTATGGGGATGGTTTTCGGGTGCCACCAGCGAACTCTTGTTTCACTTATTTGTTGCATGTACTTCAATTTCGAATGCCTCATCAGCATTGATTGTATTCGTATGTTGTTTGCAGAAATCATTCATATTTTCAGGCTAGTAACAATTACACAATTTTCTAAAATTATTGCCTATTACGTCCGTGGGTCGTGGGTTTTCCCTCTAACAAAATTCACTGAAACTAGAGCCCGCGTATGCGTAATAAAATTTAAATAATATTCTTCTTATTATTGTTTACATTACTAATAGCAGATAACGGCAATAAGTATTATTTTGTTTCTATGGGCATGAAAGTGGATCTGCCTTTTAGAACACAAAACGGGGAGATGCAATTATCTAATGCATTATACGAACACTTGAATTTCAGTATATATAATTTGTAAGCGATATTGAGATTGCCATTGAAATGAAATACAATTATGTTCGAATTAAGCTTGGCCAAAATCAACGCCAAGCAATTGTTGGCGATACCAAAAACAACTTTAGTTGAAAGAAAAAAAAATATGTGTAAATGTAATTGCTCTGGAATTTCAAAAATAAAATAGAAAAAGATTGGCCCAACATTTGATGATAGGTATGGGGAAAACCCAGAAAAACAAAATCAGACCGAAATAAAATAAAGAATACATGCATCCTTGGACCATCGCTCAATTAATAAAATCGCATATTAGTTGCATTTATTAGTTGTTTAAAAAGAACAATTATTAATTAAAATTAATTACTTTGTTGATATTTAAAATAAGTTGATGATCTCCTAATTTTAAGATACCAAAAAAAATATGGCCGCACAAAGACATCTCAGAAATTCTAAGCAAAAATCTCTAGACGCTATGAAAGTTAATCATTTATATAAATATATACATATAAATTTTTTAAAAAACATGTGCTTACTCAAAGCCAAATTTGATAAAAATGGATGACGTTTATTTATTTTCGGGGAGATAAGAAATAATTAATCTGACAATATTTTAGCTACTATTCTTTACCAAAAACTGTTGCAACACTTGCAATTGATTTTGAAATTGGAAAAGATTCAGACATTCGAATAATCAACCTGAGACCCACAACATTTAAGTCCGGGTATAAAAACCGTTTAAGCAATTGTAATCGATACTGAAATTGAGAAGGAAATAGAAATGACTGAATAAATAAAATCAGTATAAAACCAAAATCGATTTGAGCAACAATTTAAAGCTGTTAAGGCACTGAAAACATAGCACCATCATTAATGGCATCAGTTTTGGATTTTTGGTGAAGTGGGCGAGGACAAGGGCGAGGGCGTGGCAATGGGCAGTGCTCCACCCAAGACAATGAATGCGTAAATCTGTCACAATTAATACCTTAAATAGCGCTCAAGCAAAAACAACTCACGCGGCACGCGGAAAGCCAACAAAGTCAAATGGAAGTTGTTGATGGATGAGAGAAGGAGGAGAAGGAGGAGGATGAAAACAGGGGGTGTATCCCCCATTTGCTGTGAATCATTTACACCGGAAGTGGTGCAGGTTACAGGCATAGAGGAAGTGAAGGAGATAACGGAGGATGGGGAAATGGAGAGTAGCGTGAAAAGTTTGTCGCGCGCTCATTGTCAACATGTTGTTGCAATTGCCGAGTGGGAAGCGCACGTTAGGCGGATGGCGACCATTAAAGCCATGTTAATCGATTTTCTGTTGCTTAACATGCGCCAAAGAAAACCTCGATTTTGCCTCTTCCACTGAGCTGTTGCTGACACAAGCACATGCCCCACGTGCCCCACCCTCTCCCTTTGCCTTTGCCTTTTCCTCTTTCTCTTCCTGTCATCCATTTGACGATGCAAAGTAGAAAATAATCAGCATGGCCCGTAGCAATTGAGGTGGTACAGTTTGTGCCCCCTGACTTCTATTCCTATTGGTTGTGGCAAGCTGACATTGGGGTTGGGTTGCAGAGTAAGGACTGGTGATGTAAATTTGTGTGGAAACATCGGTGTCGATGCTTTCAAAAATCAATGTCGAAACTTCGATGCATCGACTGAATCTTAACATAAAAAAAATATATATATATATCTAAGCTTATCTTTTTGATGTTTTTCACATCACTACAACCTAGCAACTTGACAAGTCATTATGTTTGTTAATTTTGTCATGATTTTGGCTTAAAAGTCGATTATTTTAATTACAATTTTTTTATTGATATTAATTAAATTTGAATTCAAAATGCATTTAGAGGCCAAACCATGATCAGAATGACATTGGAAATCGGACCATTTTTGGCAAAGTTACCAAAGTTTGAAGTTTGTCTATATGATAACCTAGTAACTTAACAAGTCAAAATATTTGTTAATTTTGGCAATGAAACGTTTCAGAATCAAATTTAAACTGTTGTTTTATACTAATTTGGGTACTAGGAGTTGATTAAAAATTAAAACTCGATACTTAAAATTTTGTGTTTTCGAATATGTAAAGCTTAAAATTCGATTTTTTTGATGAACAAATTTTTTGATCAAAATAAATTAAATTTAAATGCAAAACAAATTGAGAGGCCATATCAAGATCAGAATGACATTCCGCTTGGCAGTCGCATAATTTTTGGCAAAGTAAATAAAGTTTGAGGTTTGACTCAACATCAGTATCAACAAAAACATCGAGAAATATCGTCAAAAAATCATCGATGCTTTTTTTACATCACTAGTAAGGACACCTTTTGGGGCAATTGCAAATCCTTCGCATATAGTTATTCAAATAGTTTATGGCTCAGACCATAAAAGCGAAATTTGCCAAAGGAATTAATCATTCAATTAGTACTCATTAATGAGTGTTGACAGCTATAAAGATGCAGCCAAGTGGAATCTCAATGCATCACATTTGAAGGCACTTCACATGAGTGTATCTCTGACTGCTGTTGACTGTTCAGACTAAGACTCCCTGATGGAAAATTAACTCCCAAGATAGAAAGCGGACTTAAAAATCTATATATTATATTTTGTAAAACGGAATGGAAATTGTTTTATGCTTTAAATTGTGCTTCATCCAAGCAGTTATGAAATCATGCACAACGATCAATGTTGTACAATAGTCAGCAAATACAGTCACTCACAGCAGTTTTGACCCACTACATTTTTAAATACGTTTCGTCTTATTGCCTTATTCAGATAAAATATATATAAAATTAAATTGTTATAATTAAGTTTAGGCATTACTAAACAAATCACCGCTTTAATTTTATTTATATCTCACTTTTATTAAAACATAATATTGTTTAAATAAGAGAAGTGCTTAAAAATGCTTCTGCATGTCACAGTATTAGGAATCTTCTCCCATTAGTTAAAATATTAGGTATAATATTTTAATAAATAAAAGTTTATTAATAGAATTGCGCTAAAATTGCGAAAGTTTTGTGGAATAAAGTGTATGTTTAAATATAACATTATTGTTTTCAGAAGTAGCTGTGCGTCATCCAATTCTTTTCTTTTTTAATAACAATAAATCACAGAGAATGGGTATATTTGAGTGTATTATACATTTTCACATTTTTTGCATATATGTTAAGCTGATTTCTTAAATGTTTCGTCAAGTTGTTTGTTTGATTTAATGGAAACTCTACTCTAACCCCAAAGTAACTAACTCTATGTATAAATGTGTGTGTGTGTGTGTGGTCTTATAATACACGTACGCACATTTTACAAACTGCACTAAATTACGGTAACTCGCTGCCCCCACACACCATTCACCATTCACCATCTCCCCATTTCCACTCCCCTCGGAAACTGTTTAAAGTGTTTTAGTATTACTGTTGGCGTTGCTAAGCCAAAAACTAACTTACACCTAACTAAATGACAAAGTTTTGTGACTCACGGGCGCACACACACACGCTTATAGAGCGAGATAGATGCACAGAGCAATGTGTGAGTGAGAGCAGCGAATGCATGGCGGTAATTTAAGGTAAACATTTCTTTCTATGCATAGGTGAGCGAGCTACGGACGGTGTGTGTGTGTGTGTGTGTGTGTGTGTGTGTGTGTGTGTGTGTTGAAGTAACTGTTACCACATGGACACCAAAAGGCACGCGCTGCACATTCGCACACTCACACACACATATACACTTTTATATGCATAGAAAAAAGAAGTACACATACACTTATACATACATATGCCTGGATGCTGGTTCTTTTTTGTGCCCTGTAAAGAACACATCAAGCGGGGTGTGCCAAGCTAATGCAAATTTGCATATTTAAATATATCTATTTTTTATTTAACAGTGTAAGAAACTAATAAAAAAAGAGTCTATTAACTGTACACAATTACGCTATTCTACCTTCTTTATGATTTGCTTTGATTCCTTTTAATGCTTATTATTTAGAATCTTTTTTTCTTAATATTTATTCGTATTCTTTTCTAGTGCATAAGATAACTTAAGGTTGAAGCACTAATACATTTTAATAACCTTAATATTTACAGTTGATTTGTACATAATAAATACAATATATAATTAAATTTTATTGATCTTAAATTCTTAAATTTAATTGAAATATAAACTTAATAATTTGTAGATCTGCATTTAGTTGAGTTTGTATATGGGAATTATCTGATATCGGATTACAAAGCGATATGAGTTTATAATAAAAAAGGTTAAAAAAATGCAATAGAAAATCTCTTGTGTTTTCGCATGTGTTTTAAGTCAAATCGATTTAATTTTAACCGATTCTATTGCTCATATAAGTAAGTTATTTGTTTTTTAACGCAAACCACTTTGTTAACAATGATTCAGTGACTCTGTAATTTCTTCAACTCATACAGGGTATCTCATAGTTGTGAGCTTTGCAGTCCGGGATTCTTAACGGTTTTGTGGAGCTTTGTTTCTTTCCTTTTATTTTGCGTGTTGGCTACTACTTTTGCCACTACTTTAACCACATAAGCGAATGCGAATGTGTGTGTGAATATTGGAGTGTGTGAAAGATGTGTGTTAGGTGTGTGGGTATGTAAAAGGTGTGTGTGTGTGTGTGTTGTGGGTGTTGTGAGTGTCTGATTGTTGCCCGTGAACGTGCCGTGCGTCCAGTTAACGCTACAGTTAGACATAGCTGTTTTTATTCATCTCTCTCACTCACTCTCTCTCTCTCTCTCTCATTTTTTCATGCTTCTTGTTATTGCAATTGTTGCTGTTGTAGTTTCGTTCTGGTTTTTGTTGCCGCCTGACACAAGCAATCCCCTCGCCGCCTCCCTCGCCCCAACCTCTGCCCGCTCACATCCAGTTGTAACTGGCATTTTACACATTTACAAGTTGCCACTTTATATTGCATAATATTACCACGTACATGTGGCACCTTGCCACCTTAACTTTTTTTACGAGTTCGTCCTGAGTGGAAGTCTATCTGTGTGTGTGTGTATGTGTGTGTGTGCAAAGTAATTCAATAATTACGCTCTTGACATCATATTCGTATTACTCTTTTCTGTCATCTGTGTGCGTGCGTGCGTGTGCGTGCCTCTGTAGGTGTATGTGTGTGTGTTTGTGGGTGGCAGTATATATTTATATGTATATATATATATATATATATATATATATATGTGTGTGTGGCTAAAAAAGTCACATGCCAATGCTTAAGCATTAACCCAAACAAGGTAAAGATTTTAGGCTAAATTATTAATACACAACATACAAATGTACTTAGTGCAGTTTTACCCATTTAAAATACTGCCCAAGCATTTGCGAAACAGATCTGGCAATTGTCTGGATGAAGTAATTAGTTTTTCGTTTGAAATTATAGAAATATTTGAAATAATAAATCCTAAACCAATTTTTTTTTAAAGATTAATTTCCCTTGCTTTGCCTACTCAAATACCATTATGATTCTGACCACTTTTATTGATATGTTCTGGATATTGGTAAATTCACTACTAATTAGGATTTTCTGAATATTGGTGAATTCTCTAGTCATTGGTATATTCTGAATATCGGGGAATTTACTAGTAACTAGTATTTTCTGGATATTTGTAAGTTCACTAGTGATTGGTATCTTCTGAATATTGGTGAATTCACTGGTTATAAGTCTTTTGGGGATATGGATGAATTCACTAGTGATTGGTATCTTCTGGATATTGGAAAATTCATTACTGATTGGTATCTTCTGGATATTTGTTAATTTATTAATGATTGGTATCTTCTGAATATTGGCGAATTCACTGGTTATTGATATCTCCTGGATATTGGTGAACTCAATGGTGATTGGTAATACTGAAGGTGGCAGTTGGTCACCGCTATTAACATCCTTATATTAAATTCACCAATGATTTGCTAGGATTGTATAAACTGCCAACTGAAATGGTTTAGCAACAAAATTCGCATCCACGATGTGGCCATAAATACGACCAACAAATTTTCAATTACTTGTTTGGGATAATATTTTCGGAAAATGTAATTTGTCCAACTAACTTTATTCATTCATTTCGGACTGAAGTTGCTTCAAAAAAAAAAAAAAAAACGCATACACACGCACGCGCACACACACATATATATATACAGAGGCACACGTACTCACACATAGCCTGACACTTGTTCTAAGCAAACAGCAGCAATGAATGCGCTTTTAGGTCCTATTTCCGTGAGTGTGAACGCGCGTGTTTGCTTGTGTTTGTAGTTTCGTGTTCCAAAAAACAAAACTTTTGCAAAACGAACTCAACGCAACGGACGTTGAGGTAAAGAATTACGTAATTGACCGACTTTTAATTTATCCCATAGTTAGCTCAACTTTAATTTGTAAAAACTTAATGATCATTTATTTTCGAGCCTTTAGTGGCTTAAGTCGAATCAATTTAATTGCAAGTGTAATATTTTAATTTGAGACAAGTTAAAGGTAATACGCTTTTTACCAGGTCTGTGAAAGACACAAAATCAACATTTAACAGTTGATGAATAATATTTAATTTGTAAAGGGGTTCAAACAACCGTGGATCAAATCATTCCGCCATAATATCCTTATTTTGATAGTTATATATTAGCTGTCATATTATAAGAGCTATTTCGAGATACCCTTCAGCCAAAACTCCTATAGGGTATAACAAACACTCTCACTATTTCTATCTCTCTCTCTCTGACACACATACACATCCACAAGCACAAACACAAATACATAGCGCGATAATAGCGTTGGATGGTGTTTGTCGTCCTTTAAGCTATTCCCGGAGACACAAGTCTCCATATTTGTGTGTGTGTGTGTGTGTGTGTATGTGTGGGTGGTGCAATATGGTGCATTGTCGCCCTCATCATCCTCATTGCATGTTCCCTTTGACGCTTTGCACGTGTTTTTCCCCTGGCTAAAATTGTAAAAGTTTTGCCGGAATAATTTTTTTTTTGTCCGCCGACCTTTGGGCGCTGCCTTCGGTGCCGTCGCGTCTAATTTCGGTTTTAAATACATGGTCATAGTTGATTTCGCTGGCAAAAGTTGCAGATTGCGCTTTTTGGCTGACTGGTTGGTTGGTTGGCTCAGTTAACTGCCTTGAATAATGTATGCAATTTTGTTGCTCCCTCTCAACTAACTAAGTAACCGAGGCGCCAGTTTTGTCCCACAAAATGTTTGAGACTTGCGGATCATCAGTGTTTTTTTTTTTTTTCTGAATGAATGTTGGACATGATTATTGATGAGCTAATCTGGCGATTTGCTTTATATTCAGATCCTTAGGTGGAATTTAATGGAACATTTTATCTGTGTCTTTCTTTGGTTCTAAATGGTTTTATAGTCTGCTCCAAATCCCCCTAGGATCAATTTAATCTTTTAGATCCACTTCGTATTGGTTATCTCATTTAGACAGGCAAATAATTATTTCAATTTCCCAAATCCCATGATAATAAACGGAACGATTAAAAAAATTTGTTGATTTATTCATACAAAGAATACATATATTAAAACTAAGAACAATTTGACACAATTTCGCTTACAAACTACAAAAGTTGTAAGAAAAATAAATGAAGTTAAACAAAAAAAAAAAAAAACAAAGAATAGCTCATTATTGCATCATCATGACGTTTACATGTGCAGAAAATTAATGGAAGTCGAGCAAAAAAATGCGAAAGAAAGCAAAAAAAAAAAAGAAATGGGAAACACAAACAAATTGGAAAGTGTAGGGAATATAGTAAAACAGAGAAAGAAGACAACATTCACTTAGTTACGGATAGAAAGGGAAATAGATAGAGATTGCGTGAAGATGCTTTACTGTCTACTGGGCTTCCCCTTCCCCTTCGGTCGCCTCGGTATTGGGGCCCGAGAAGATGTAGTTGTCGCGTCCCGAAATTCCCGTTCCGCCGGCATCGCCCAGCCAGGGATAGACATTGGGGCACTCGCGGCACGTCTCCATATACCGAGTATCGGTCACATTCTGTTCGGGAATCTTGAAGGACAAAGCACATGTCTGCCAAATGTTGCAGGGCTTCGGTGCAACAGCGATATTCTTGTCGCATTTCCACGATTCGATCTGGTTAACATCACGCAGCTCCTTGGGATCGGTCATGTACTGCAACATCTGGGTGACGGTCAGAATGTAGACGTCGGGTCTGTCAATGAGAGAGGAAAGAAATATTTAATAAGATTGGGCCATCGAATTCTTTTGATTATATTTAATGATCAATTCAAATTGTATCTCGTGTCACTTACAAAACTAACTATTATTGTTGTTATTGTTTTGTGGCGTGTAAAATTAAATACCAAATTATTTTAAATTCGGCTGTGATCGAAGCACAATTCTGTGAAGTTCTTTGACAATCAAATCACAACAGGCTGTAAAAATGACAAGGCCTTAATAACAATTTAAATTTGGTTCAATTCAGGATCGTCCTTTCACATATGTATATAATACACGCGCTCGTTCGGTTGTCTGACCATATAAAAGTAACATAAAAAAGGTGCAATCATTACGAAAGCAAGTTAATGCAAAAGAAAACTTTACGGCAATCTTCGACCCCCTTACTTTATCTTTCTGCCTCTTCCTCTCTTTCGCTCCTGCTCTCTCTCTCTACCTCTCATTTCATCATCCTGGCACGCATTTTCAAGCTTCTCATGCCAACTGTTGAAACGCCTCGCACTGGCTACAGCTCCTATTTCCTATTTCCGTTGCCTGCTCCAGCTCCAGTTCCAGCTCCAGCTACAGCTTATGTTCATGCTTTTGGTTCTATTCCAATGCCAGCTGGAGCACAGTGCGTCATCTCCTCAAACTCGGTGTGCCGACACCAGCTCAATGTTGAAAGTCATTCACACTAATTAAAAACTTCGTACAATTGTGCGAGAAATAGTTTTGCAGCTGCTGCTATTCAGTTTAGCTTTAGCTCAGCCCCTGCCATCGCAACACACTCTTTCACCGCTTGTGGCACTTGCCACACCTCA
This sequence comes from Drosophila rellima, assembly GCA_035043635.1. Taxonomy (NCBI): domain Eukaryota; kingdom Metazoa; phylum Arthropoda; class Insecta; order Diptera; family Drosophilidae; genus Drosophila; species Drosophila rellima. The sequence goes on along the minus strand of JAWNMV010000134.1, from coordinate 1,109,850 downwards.
CACACATACACGCATACACACTCACACACACGCACAGACGTCCGAATACGACGATCATAATGGCTGGCAACTGCATACGACAAACTTCTATCTTAGTTCAACAACATGCAGATGAGATATTGAGCGAGTTGAGCTAAAGAGACACAGGTAGAAAGGTGAAAAGAGAGAGAGAGATACAGAGACAGAGACAGAGTTCACAGTTTGAATTTAACGACTAGTCCATCATTAGTTTATGCAATTATTTAAGTTGCAATTATTATTCACTTAAAATGTGTTTTCCAAACTCTGCGAACTGCACATTTCTCGTTCTGGTTCCAGTACCCAAATAACGTATTCCAATTTAAAAAAAATGTTTTTAAGAGAACAATTTTGGGATTAGTTCTCTAGTTTACATTGTATCTTTTTGGATATTTTCTGGCTATTTTTTTCTATTTTTATAAACTCTTCTTTGGCAATTTCTAATGTAAATCGAAAATATTAAGCTGCCACTCAATTTGGTTGGTTGATTGTTTGTTTCGTGGTGAGTCGCAAACTTGCCGCTCAGTGGGGCATGCACTACATTTGCGTACCTCAATAAAGTTAGTAAATGCTGATAGAACATGTACTCGTGCATATTTTGATTTCATTAAAAATTACATACAAAATAATGCAGATATAAAATGGGTGAATAATGCTATTGCACGGTTTATGATGGGTAGCGTTTGTATGCTGCATGCCGCATGTTGCATGCCGCATTTTGCTCGCCGCATGGACACATCATTTGCTATATGTGTACTCGTGAATGCCACCCAATGCTATTCCGGTTCCAAATACCCAGATGAATGTAATGGCCGCTGCTGACAAAGTGCGATGCTATCAGCGTAACTTCATTACGGAAGTTTTGTTGCCCCGCCGTGAGGCACTTTGAATCCAGCCCACTCCCAACCACTCGTTATAACCGTGTCCCTCTCTCTCACATGTTGTTTTTGTGCGTTTTAACATGGCTTTTAGTTAGCCATGGTCCTATGCTTTGGACCCGCTACTCATTTTCTTTCAGCCATCTCTCCTGACTGCCTGACTGCCCGAGCTTCATCTCAACCTGATGCTGCTGATGCTGTCGCTGTGCCTGCGCAGATATTTTTCAAAATGAAAGTTTAACAAAATTAAACTTTTCTCATTAAAACGTGCGATTTTCCCCTTGCCCTTTGCTGCAGAGCGAAGAGTTCTTTGCTTGCTTTTTTTTTTTAATGCTGACCACAGCGTCGCCATTGTTGGGGCATTGGCTGAGATTCGGGATACCGTCGAGAGTTGTGCATATGGTTGAGTGACTGGCAGAGCAACGGCAACGGCATCAACCTGTTCCAGACACACGCGACCAGTGGCCGTGTCGAGCCATCAGTGGCCTCCATTGGGGGCATCATGGTCGATAGCAGTCGCAACATATGCCGCTTGTTCCAGCAATTTTTATAGCAATTGCCAATTTTGCTTGTTGTTGCTGCCGAAGCCGCTGCTACTTTTGCGTTTTTCATCCTCTCGTTTTATTTAATTCATTCTCTCTCTCTCTCTCTCTTGTTTTTCCATTTTTGGTCTTCTCTTCTCTTCTCTTTTCTTTTTTTTTTTGTTGCTTTCTTTTAATTGAATATAAAACTTGCCAGCGGCAATCGGAAGAGCACTGCAGGAAACGCCAGCTGTCCATGTGTGAGTGTGGGCGTGTGTGTGTGTGTGTGAGTGTGAGTGCGAGGGAGACAGTTGATGAGTGCGTGTGTGTGTGTGTGTTGTGCCTGCTACCAAAGTTGGCTTTCAATTAAGAAAACACCAACAACAAAAAGCCAGAGCATAGAAACACATTTATGAAAAATTGAGAGCCTCGTCCTCAGCTTCAGATACAAACATACATTTGTACTATGTTCATATGTATTTATAAAACATAAAAATTGTGCCTCAAAACAGTCTACAAATAGAAGGTCAACACAATTGTTAGCCTTAAATCTAGTTGACCTTAAAGCTATACTCGTATGTTTCGCTAAAATGGCCAAAAACACAAACTAGTTACAAAGTTTGCCAATCCTTGAGAATTTGTTGGCAACTAAATCTGTTTGATTCTTGCTTTAAAAGTTTCGACAAACTTTTGTGAGGCCTTCTTTTCGATTAAACTTTCGCATGGATTTTATTGAGATAAATATAGCATACTTTATGGTGTAATATCATGTAATGTCATAATATGTATATTGAAAATATTCGAATATTCTTCTGCGTTTGTTCTTCTTCCTTTGTTCAGTTAATTTTGACAGAAATTTATATAATGATAAAGCTTGAGATTTAAAATTATCAATTTTAAAATAAAATTTAGGCAAAGGAAAACTTAAGTTGCTTAAAAATCTATTGCATGAGATCAAAAATAGTTTTAAAAAAAATATTTTTTAACGAAATTATTAATTTTTGAGTGCAAATCTATTTAGCATTGGTAAAGTTATGAAAGTAAAAATTTGGTCTGGTAATCAACCTAGCAACATTACAAGTTATTTTTATTGATTTTTGTATTTACAACTACGATTTCTTTTAAATTGGTTTTTTTGGGAATACTTGTTGTGTCGTAGTGGAGATATACCAACAGCTAGATTCGACTATTTTGTTGTTGTCAATTTTGACATTTTGATATTAAACTTGGTTCACCGATTGGATGTACATAATTTAAACGAAATCGGAATACTTACAATTCCAGAGCCCAATCCAGGAACTTGTGTAGGCCATTCTCAAGGGGTTTGGTCTGGAACCAGTTGGTATGGAAGGGCATCATGTAGGGCGCCTTGTTCTGTTCGTAGTAACGCGAGAAATCCTCCTGCAGCCATTCAAAGACCTCGTTCTCATCCAAATTGTGGAGAACACACTGATCCATATAGGGACAGTGACCACCCTCGAAGCCTTCGACATAATGCGTATTGAGTGGAACCTCCCAGACACCTGGGAATGTGCGCGATGGGCAAGTGCCGCTCTTGCATTCGTGAGAGATCTTGTAGTCCAGTGTATAAGGCCAGACAGGGACGGCTATTGGAGGTACAGTTATGGAACTGTCATAGATGTAGCCAAAGTCTTCCAGAACCTAAAGAAGGGAAGATGAATGGGAGATGTAATAATGTCATGTAATCATAGAGTAGAACCATTTGTTTGGCAAGAGTAAGGCTCTATTGACGTGTAATATACATATAGGTATATACGTATGTATATATCCTTTTCAAGCTAAATTGTTCGCTTTTGATATTATAATGCGCCTCTTTGGCTTTATCTTGATTATTTGTAGCATTTGTGGCCGTTAAGAGACACGTAAATCCAACATTACGACAATAAGGCTCATTATCCATTCATCATCACTTTATTGCCAAGCTCACTGCAATGCAACAGATACACACAGACAGACACACACACACACACACACACACACACGTGAAGGTAGACATACATATATTACAAGTTATTTAACACGCTTTTACACACACACATGCCACGCCCACTGCGTGGCCTCCGTCAGTCAGTTGGTTGTCAGAGACATTTTAGCCCATTATATGTGTAAAATGATCTGATATTGATATGATTTTAAATACGAATACAAAACCCTAATAATGATGATGCCGATACACATGATGATGATGGTAATGATTATGATGATGACGATGATTGGTTGAGGTAGTTTGATTGAAGAGTACTGTGGAATATGGGGGTTGTGCTCTCCTTTACCAATGTACTCGATTCGTTGTACTGTAATCGAATGTGTTATGACATTGATGTCTTGTCATGTCAAGTAGACAGCCCGTAAATGCGTATGTGTATGTGTGTGTATATATGTATGTGTGCTGAAAGTGCTATTTGTACTGATATTGTGAGTTTTAATAAACTTAAAGCCAACAAAAATGTAACACAAAAATTCTCTTAAATTTGCCACATTATTTTAACAATAAAATAATACTCTCTGTCGGCTTCAAAATTTATGTCCTTTTTTGAATTTATAAGATTGCTTAAAATGTTAAAATGTTGAAAGGTTTCAAAACGTCAGGAAACACAAACTAATTGAATATCAATATTTTTAATAACTATGTATTCTTTGAAGACAATTTTCCAAAACTATTCAAACATTTTTTAGGTTCGGTTTTTATAAAAAGTTTGTAGCTGATCTAATATCAATTAATTATTTATCACTTAACCAAAAGTTGTTTGAAATATTTGAATATCATTGTTTTCCATCAATTTTCCGCAAATTGGTAGAAGCTTTAAAAGTTAAATGGTACCGTTTTCAATTTATTTATTCTATAAACTTTTAATTGGATAAAAATCAATGGCGGCATTGCACGGCATTACCTTTAAACTATAAAAAAAAAACTTTTTATTATAAGTCAGCCGATTTCATACGTCTTTTAAAAGCTATTAAAAAACTATTAAAAAAAAAAAAAATCAGTATCAGGTATTTCCACGATAAATTTCAAATTTTGAATGCTTTAAATTTCTTGCTGAATTGTAAAAATTCTCAAAAGCCTAGTAAAGCGGCATTTTTTTTATTTAAAAGAACTTTCAGCTTTGAAGAATTATCTACACTCAGTGCTAATGGTCTTTATCATTATCTCTACTTCATCACTGTTTTCAGCTTCATCTTTGCCTTAATGGTCTTTTTGGTCAATTGGTAGAAACGGTACAGTAGATAATTGACAATCAATTATGTGTGCACTTTAGTGTTGTGACTGTATTTTATTTGTGGCCCTGCCTCGTGATGCCACCCTCCACTTGTCAGCAGCACGCCTACCAGCATCAACTATCAACTATGCGCAATTGTCAGCGTATGTGTCTGAAGCATGGACTTGGCAGCAGAAAGGGAAGGTAAGGGAAGGAAAGGAAAGAACTCACCTTGTATTGAGTATTGCGTCCTGGCTTCAGGAATGGAGCACGCATGCCAACCACATCGTTCACGGACACATTCGAAAAGTGACGCAGAATTTCACGCATGCCAATCATTTCTCCCACCCACTCCTCGTAGCCCTTGTCCTGGAGTCCCAGCTGCTGTGAAATGCTCTCGGTTGCAATCTCGTGTCCGGCATAGCCCAGATGCTGGATCTGTTGATAGTTGCTGCAAAAACAAATAGAACAGAGAAATAGTGAACGACAATTAAGTGTTGTCCGAGAGTCTGTGTATGATGTTGTGTATTCTTCTCAGTGTTGTTGTGGCTTTTTGAAAAGAAGCCAAGCCAAACAAGTAAATCAAGTACTGATGACCATAAAGGGGAGAACTTAATAAACAGCCAAAGGTCAAATGTATCAGCAATACTCATATCAACGACATAACTGCACAATCAAATCGATTCAATTCCCTTTTTTTTCTGTCTTTTTCTCTCGTTATTAGAATTAAAATCCGTCCTAAGGAAAAGTCATTAAAATTGTGTGGATTTAACTTTGTCGGATATATGTTTTTTATTTATGGTGGTTTATTTTTTTTAACTTGGCATTGTGGGTGAATTAAACCCCAATTATTTAACTGAGAGTGCTAATTGTGGCAGGTCGGCGACTCTAGCCAGAGATCCATCTAAATTTATTAACATCATATATTTCTCTTGGCATACTTTAAGCTGATTTTTATTTGAATTTGATGAAGAAATGGGTATGAATGAAAGTATCTCTATCTGCAGAAGGTGCATAAAGCAGCTTCTGTATAATAAACTCGAACAATGCCAAATGCATATGCAATGATTTTCGCCCCGAAACCGTTGTAGGTATGAACTGCAGCTAAAATTAACCATTGCACATATTATAACTATATACACATATGTACATATGAGTATGTATGTATGTATGTATGTATGTATGTATGCGTGTATGTATGTATATAGGATATTAAAGTTTTTGCAACTTTTTCATATCCTCTGGGTAATAAAGGGTATAACAAAGTTGTGCAAATGCATTTAAATGATATACGAAGCAGGCACTTGCGAACAGAGCTTAAGCTAAGCTCAAAAATCCACTTATTTTTGAGGAATTCTAGATGTTATCAGCTAAAATCTTAATTAAATTTTTTTTTTTGGAATCTTTCTTAAAACTATGCCTTACTGTATGTAAAATCTGGAAAAACGTCAAAAGCTAATTCTTCTTTAAAGGAGTTGCTTTAATTTGCAGCAAACGCGAAATTTGGAATAGCTTAAAAATTTCTTTTTTTAGAGCAATGTGCAGTTCGAGCATTCATAAAATATATTTAATTTTTATATATTATGAATGTTTAGGGTATAAGCTAGTCGCATTGACTAGTCTCCTGGCTTATTGTTTACTTTGGTCAGTCAAAAATACGTGAATTTTCCACAATGCTAATAAAAATTTGATGAACAAACCCAAAGACATACAAAAACAAACATAATACATAGATAAATTTAACCCAAAAGGGGAAGGAGAGACAGAAAAGGGAAAGGTGGGGAGAAATGGAGTATGGAGTAAAGGGAAAATTTGCGGAAACTCTGTGAAAATTAAAACTCTTGGTATGACTGGCATGGCAGGCACATACTACTACTATACTTCAGCTTTTGCCAATTAGAAGTACATTTACAGTTTTGAAACTATTTACAAAGCGCTGAAAGCAACAGCTGAGTAGCAGCAAATAAGAAAAAGAGAAAAAAAATGAAGAGAATGTGGGGAGTGAAATCATTTCTAGGTGCTTACTATGAAATCTGTGCTCACAGAAAGACAAAGAGGTTGCTTGATAAATATCAAACGTTTGTCTAACAGGTATAAAATATAAGAAAATTTAGCTTTAAGCAATTCAAGAGCAGTTGATACAAAAGTGCAATACGATGCAGTCCTAAAAATGTAATAAGAAAAAATACCAAATGCCAAAGATTTGATCTTTGATATTTTTGGTATGTGCATTACATTATTATTTTCAACTTTCTATAAAAAAATGTATTACTTTTTTTTTTACAATATTTGCAATTCAAATTAGAAATAAAGAGTTGAGTCTTAAATAAGGTATGGAAGCGACACATTCAAGCGTGCTGAAATAAGTACATCTTTAAAAAGTAGTGTATATAAAGAATATAATTTTTAATATTTAATCTAATCGTAGTTTTATTTCGGCTACGTTGCTTAACCTTAATAAAATGACAACAAGTTGTTAATGCTTAATGCTTAGAAAATCACAAGTAAAGTAATTGCTGCTTGACGCAACTGTACTGAAAAGTGCCTTTAGCTGCATGACAGCAAAAGGGCATTCCGACAGTTGCAACACGCTGCAGCTTGCGCCTGAGAGTATGCAGCATGAAATGCGCCAGTTATGCATAGTACAAGTAACAAGCATAATTTCTCATGTGTGTGTCTTTCTGTGTGAGTGTGTATGAAATAAATTTCTTAATGGAGGGCAGAGTTGGCGGTTGGCAAGGGAACTTACTTGTGCGCAAATAGTTTTTGAAATAAAAAGTAATTAAAATAAATAAAAAAAGAGAAAAATACTTAACAAAAAAGGAATATAGAATTATGAATGTTTTTTGTCTGTTGGCTTTTTGTTAGCTTGTTTCGTATGCAGATAAAAAACAAATAGCAAATAACAGAAAAGCGTATACAACTTTGCATGCGTGCTGGTGTGCGTGTGTATGTGTGTGTATAAAAAAATTGCATGTATATTTATTAAACATTTCTGTCAGACGGCGCAGGCGGATGGATGAATCTGCCTGACTGCCTACTATATGTGAGAGTGTGTGAATGCGTGTGTGTGTGTGTGTGTGTATGGGTATGTGTGTGTGCTTTAGTTTTGGGCAAACAAACTAAGCAAATATTTCGCAATGAAATTACGCCCTAAAGTCAAAGTTTTGGTCTGCTGCTGCTGCTGCCGCTGCCGTTGCTCACAAACGAAAACAAAACAACAGAAAAAAGGGACAACTAAGCTATGTAACTGCAAGCCAATGCATACGACTAGCAGATGTCCTCGAAGCCAGTATTGTCCATAGTTCCAAAAGCCTATCCGAGCTCATTATTCTGCCGGCGCGCCGTCGCAGCCGACACACATATAGAGAGAGGGAGAGAATATATTTGTTCTATAAATAGCAAGTTCGGTGGCTTTTTGCTCTCACAACGCGTGTCTTTGGTTTTTTGCTCTCTCACAAAAAATCGGATCGGCTGAAGTTTTCTGATGTCAGTCGCTGATCTGCGTTGAATGGGCGCACGACATTTATCGTAAACTGCAACTTATGGTTTGCTCTCTTTACCTCACCAATCGTTATAAAGCGATACTTTGAATATGATTTCAAAGACTGCAATGCAGTCAATCTATAAATATGCCAAAAAAGTGTCATCTTTTAAAGTTGAACATACTCTATTGCCCACACTTAATGGGTATACAAATTAAAAGAAAAAAAATACCCCAACATAAACGCAAAGTAAAAATAATGAATGCGATGCTGACGCACTTTAGCCTATAGAATGACGTACCAAAGGAGGCGACACGCCCCTTGCCGAGCACACACACAACACATGCACACACACACACACATATAGCCATACATGTATGCATGCATATGCAGAGGCTTCCACAATGGCGGGGCACAAACTATCTGACATCGTCAAAAAGTTCATGCAAAAATGTGGAAATGTGAAAAGTTGTTGAAAAGCACGGGCTGAGCACACACACACAGACACATGCACTTGAAGTGGGCTGTGTGCGTGTGTGTGAATGTCGACAACAAACGTTGCATGCGTGTGTGTGAGGTAGATTTATTGCATGACATTTCAATTGTTAGACAAACAGCTGAACGAGAACTGAGCCAGGCCATAACAACAACCAGAAGCTGCTGCACTTGTAGCCAAGGCCGAAAGACGCTTGCACTAAAACAAAAACAGAAACAAAAGCAAAAACAACCAACAACCGACAACAACACTGTGGCAACGCGTTAGGCGTGGCTTGTGGGCGTGGTAGTAGGTAGTAGGTGTAGACCAAAAGCTGCTGCTGCTGCTGCTGGGGAACAAAATGTCAGTAGCAATTAACACGGCAAACTAAGCAAAGTTGGCCAAAAGACGCAAAGCAAGAGCTCAAAATAACTGACATAACATGAAGAAAGACAGAGAAACACACACACACACACTCGCACACATAGTGACATTTGATGTATTTCCTTTTGGCCTTGTCGCGAGTGTCAAAAGACAAATGCAGTTCTGGCCTCGCTTTTTCCCCATTCCTCTTCCTCCCCAATCTCCTTTTATTCGTTGTCTCTCTGCTTTTGACAACACTCATATGTACGTAACATTGAGCCGGCCAAATGCCACGCCCATTGTGCTGGCATTTTTATTGCCCAAGCCCTTTTCTATAGGCTTTTGTTTTGATACAATTTTTTGATATTTTTTTTGCTTTCTACTTTAAATTTGAACGCATTTTTCTTTAATAGTTCATGCACACAGCAAACACTGAGATACATACACACAGACATATGCAATTTACTTCTAATGTATGTGTGAGTGTGTGTGTGAGTGTGTGTGTGCGTCTATGTTGAGTGGCTTGGCCTCTGCTCTGCTGCAACTGCTAACAAGTTCAATTTGCATTTAAAAAGGGAGAAACACATGTAATCTCAACGATTAGAAATTGTTAGCATTGAGGAGCACTCACACTCACACTCACACACATACATGCATACAAGTGTCAGGACTCACACACACACACACACACACACACACACACACACACACACAAGTGGACTGATAGAGGCATACATATAGTGCATAAATGAATAACGTATGTGGCCTAAAAAATGCTTGAACTTTCACCAGCTGCTTGAGGGGCGGGCGAAAAATCCTTGGCAGCTGAAATCAACTAAGCGAATCGCTCAAATTTAAGTTTTTCTTTCAGCTTAATTAACTTTTATAAGTTTAAGGTTACTAAACGTAAGCAAGTTTGTGACATTGAAAAGCTCATTAAAGCTTTAAAATAGAATAAAATCTAGAGCCCGAAAATGCGAAATTGCAATACGGACAAAAAAACCTCGGAAGCACATGAAAGCTCTGATAAACTGTAATGGTAATTATAAAGCCTCTGCAAATTCTTGTTCTTTTGAACTATTGAAAAATGTTCCCAACTTTCGCTTTAAATAAAAGCTTTTTTCAACTGTCGGAATAGTAAAGCAAAAATAATATTAACAATAAATTTTAATTGATAATAATCATAATAATAATGTTAAATTTAAAAACTCTTTTAACTCTTAAACAGCACAATAATATAAAATTGTATAAATGATAAAAAATCAAATTAAATAATATAGATTCAATTAAAAATTGTCCAATGGCAACTTTATAAGCAACCCATGCAAAGTTCATTTCCCGCTTTCAATCGACTTTTCTTTGTATATATATATATATATATGTACATATACATAGTATATGTATGTAGGTACGCGCTCATACACATGTGCACATATATTTTTCTTCAATTTGTGCCTAACTGTTGCCAGATTACTGAAAACGATTCAGGCTTTTGGCCCCAAAAAGTGTGCAATGACCGCACAAAGCAATTTCTTTTAATGTGCTTTTAAAAGCAAAATCTACAGGTTTCATATTGTTGTTGTTGTTCTTGTTGTTGTTATTGTTGTCTCTCTGTCTTTCTCTTTCCTCTTTACACTCTCAATATCTCCTCTCACTGACTCAACGCATCGCTGCCATTGAAAGATGCACACACATTTTACGTAGAAATGAACTTTTGTTTTTATTATGCCTTGTACCAAAAACTAACTTAATTTGCATGCAGCATATTGTGCGTACAATTGTGTGTGTGTCTGTGTGTCTGTGTGTGTGTTGGTCGGTTTATGTGTGTGTGTGATATGACCGTTTCTAACGAGCTGACCTGACTTCGAGCAGGCATAAAAAATAGAAAAACGCTCCCAAACAAACTCAAGTCTAGTTTTCAATAAAGCTCTTCGACAACACCGCATACTCATAAAGCAAATTGCAAAAGAAACAAGCAACACCAAAGAGATGAAGAGACTCCGAGGAGAAGAGGCCGAGTAAAGAGAAGATGAAAAAACGTGAAAGACGCAATGAAAATGAAAATGAAAAGAAAAGAAAGTGCAGGGTACAAACGGTTGTTCACATGGAAAAATTAAGGCTGGCTTGTTGGTTGGCTCGTTTGGGCTATGATCATCGCTATTATCAACACCAGTTAAGCAATAACAACAAGAGCAACAACAACAAAAAGAACAACAACAACATCGTTGAGTTTGAGAGACAGTTGACCAGGGTAGAGCCAGTGATTACAAGAACGACTAATAAAAGTAGACAACAAAAAACAGAAAACACACTTACACAGAATAATAGAGAGAGAGAGAGGGAAAGAGAGGGAGAGGGAGAAAACTAGTTAGGGAGAGCCTGAGAGGGGGGAAGGCGCACACTTGGTAAAAAACAAGGTCTAGTGCAGGGTGCTTAGGTTTGTCGAGAGCTGCTTCTGGCCAGATATTCGTGTATGTGAGTGTATAAAAACCAAAAGAAATTCTTCAGCATTGCCAATAACGACTCGAAAATACGCTTACGATTAGAGAGTGTTAGATGATAAAAAGTACAGATAATTAATGTGTATAATCCAGGGATTAGAGATAAGAGAAAACAAACTCAAAATTATCTAAGTGAATGAGAGATATAATTTTTGAATGTTATATTCTGGAAAAGCATCAATTCGTATTTTTAATTTTGAATTTAAAAAAATACTTTAAACTTTGATTTTCGAATTTGTATAAAAGATTGTTTAACATATTAATTTAATTTCAATTTAACAACAATCGTGTTACATGCGAATGCATAAAGCTAATGTTCTCTTGGCTCAAATTGTGGGCTGCATGGCTCTCTGCACAATATACTATGCAAACATACACTTATACATATACCTACATATTCATATACATGCATACATACATACATACATACAGACTCTCGTTTATTGAAGGCATGAGGCACCTGCAAGAGCTGTTAAAGTGTCGTTGGGCTGTTGTCATAGTCATTGTCAAAGTTGTCGTTATCTTTATTTCACATCAACGACATTATCATCATCATCATCGTCATCATCATCATCATCATCATCAAAATCATCATCATCATCATCATCATCATCATCATCATCTTTATCCTCATCAGCAACGTCATCGTCATCAGGTCGACGGCTGCAGGCAAAAGAAGACCCAACTAGACCAGGCCAGAACACGCTTGGTCCTAGTCCCATCATCATTGTCGACAACACACAGCTATTGCAGCAACAACAACTACAATTACTGTGGCAGCAGCAGCAACAACAACAGCAACAATATCAATGCCTTCATCAACAATTTGCAGCAAGAAAAACATGATAACGGCCAAAACAGGCAGCAGTTGAAAACGCAACACACAAAAACACACATATTTAGACACACACATGCACAGATATGACTATGTCACAAACACACACACACACATCTATATATATATCTATACAGTCACATTCATCGAGAAGTACTCAAATTTTCAGCATTCGGATATTAACGCTACGTATAACATAATTTGCAACACAATTTTAGGACGTTTCGTAAAGTCTTGGGGAAAAACATGTGGAAACTCTGCTCTTGCCACATAATATTATTATTAAGATACTCGTAGAGATTGAATCTCATCAACACGTTACAGAATTACTTGAGAGAGATGTCTTGTATCTAAAGTGATTAAGCTCAATACTACTTGGTTGTAAATGAGGAAATATCAGAGCTGATTTAAGATTGATGTGTATCTTAATCTCTCTGCTTTAAATTAATTTTTTAATTTTTTTTTTAATAATAATAATTTAAACAAATAATAAACCAAATAACAAGAGGTTCTTCCAAAAGTAAGCAGGACATTTTTGGAAAAATATACCTTTGTGGGTGACTGCGATAGATCTGTTTTAATGATCATCTGTAAAAATTTCGTGAAAATTAAAAATTGCTTAGAATTCAACATTTGAAAAACAGTATTTGGGAGTCCAAAAAGACCAAATCTTTTTAGCCAGTTTGTCAGGTGGTAATAAAAAGTGGTTCATTTACAAAGATTTACAAAGCAATTATTAAAAAACTTTCAGATGAGTCTAAAACCAAAAAATTAGGCTTGGAGAAGTCGAAAGTAAAGAAAAAGTTTAATTTGTTATCAATTCAAAGGATATAATTAATCTTAAATTAATTTCTCCTGAGCAAATGGTTAGAATAGCTAAATATCGGTTTATAATTATCATGTAGTTTTGACCAATAGGTGTCGCCTTTTTAAAAAGACTTCAATATTTTAGGGCGCAACAAGAATACAAATTTTATAAAGTTAAATCAAATTTGCCCAATTCCAATGGGTCGATTTCATGTCTTTCTATATTTAGCAATTGATCTCTTGAGAAATTTATACCCAAACAAAAAATGTAGCATTAATTTTTAATTTAATCCGAGAAAGCTTTTAGATAAATAACACTTTTAAAATAAATTACCACTACAAAGCAAGTACTTGAAAATGGATTTAAACAACAAAGTACAAAAACTTCGGCCGTGTGAACTTCTGAAAACTAAGTTTTTTATGCTAATTGCACCATAATCGGCAACACAAAATTGACTCGATAGCAGTGCGTAAAAATAACAGTAGCTAACAGCCAAGAAAATGAACAAATTGAGTCAAGTACGGAAACGTTGCGTATACGCAAAGTGAGCTTGTAAAAAAAAAAAAAGCAAGCAACGGTCAGCGAATCAGTTAGAAAGGAGCGAGACAAAAAGGAGTGGAAAATAGTTTAAGCAAATTAAAGCAGAAATATGCATAAATGACAATGAAAAGTTATGCAGCGGCATTCACTTTATTCGTGGATGCAGCTTGAATGCTTTACGACCAGCTGCCTCTTGATGGAAACTTGCAACGTGTGGCAACGGCCACTGCCGTAGCTTCTCTTGTTGCTCTTGCAATGCGAATTCCGCTAGCCAGGGTAGATGGGACATGAAGTGGAGATAATAGTACGCTTGGTTTGAGGTTTGGGCCTCGGCTTTGGCTTTGGCTATGGCTATGGCTTTGGGCCTGGTAGACAGCTGCTCAAAAGTTGTTCGGGTCATTTAGAAAGTTTAAAGCTAAAACTGGCGGCTGTATTAGCATCAAGGATGGCAACGTGCCTGTCGCTGACGTCTGCCGCCGTCGCGGTGGCTCTTAGAAGTGGAAATCTGCCTAGCAGCTGCCTGAAGTCAAGGTAGCGCCAGGACATAAAAACGAGAGTTCTGATGCGCTCACTGTGGTGCAAAGCCGACGAGAAAAGCACGAAAATACACAAAAAAATATGTGAATTAATTAAAAAAATAATACGAACAGTCGAACTTGCCAACTCGGATCACCATTATCCAAAGGAAAAGTTTGAATTATGGACTTCTTTTATGACTTTTATGGAACTCTCTTGTTTATTAAGTTTATTGCCATTCGATATTATGTACATATGAAAATATTTATTTTGCTCTCTTTAAAAAGCTTTGTGTGCTGAAAAGCACATTTGCTGAATTCTTCTTATGTATATATTAGTTCTCAGCACACTCATTTTAATTCTATGGGGACTATCTTAACTTAGCTTTATAAGCTGGCAAAGCAATTCATTTTATTGTTTTATTTATTTATTTAACTGTTATGTTTTAAGCATTATTTTAAGCACATGCTTATGGAATTCTTGAACACTGTGCTAATGCTAGGTGGCATTAGGTTGCTGCCCCATAGGCCTGCGGAGCAGTGAATCCGGGTCGACGCTGCCACATCGCTGGCCAGCCGCTGCTGAGCGATATTAACATCAAGCGTCAGGGACGAAGATGAAAATAAATATGAACTTTTGTTAAGATGCCGTGCAGCAGGTTGTTCTATTTGGAACTGTGTGTGTGTGTGTGTGTGACTCTACAAAAAGTTCTAAACAGGCAGCAGGCGCGTGTGTTGTGCCCGCAGCTACTTATGACAGCCGAGGTAGAAAGAAAACCAGGTGGGGCTAAGAATATGGCAAAGTTGTTTGGGCTAGCTTGAGATTGACTTGGCTGTTAAACACATTTTGGTTACGGTCATGTTTTTGCTGTTGTTTTTTGTGAGCTTGTGGCTACTTCTAGTATGGAAATTTAAAATGTCAAGGTGTTGATTACGCGTGCCAAAGCTCACTACAGTTCACTACAGTTCAGTTCAGTTGAGTTGAGTATTGGCTACGGCCAAGTAAAGTCCAAAGGACGACGAATGGACGTCACATAATTGCCTGGCGGCTCTGGTTGCTAATTTTGTGGATTATTAGGTCAAGCTGCCTTAGTCAGCTGATGAAATATAATCCAAGGAGCGATCACACATTACAAATGCTTCTCAGCTGACTCTGTGGCCTATGGTTAACACCATTCGACTCTGCTTTGATTTGGCCAACTCTCAATTTTAAGCGACGTGTTTTATGAGAGTTCGCTTCTACTACAATAATATAGGAAATCACTTAACAGTAGTGATGTAAATCAAAATTATGGATAGTGCTTTAATTCGAAATACTTAAGTCGCAAAAAAGAAAAAACAAAAAAAAAACCGAGCTGTCGATATGTCAGCATATAAAAATTAAATTTGTATAACAAAATGGATAGATTATAATGATTTTGAAATTTAAAACTAAAATATTATTTATGTGAATTTTTCACGCAATTCACTTTTCGATAATCACTTGAATTCCAGAGTTGCACGTTTTAAGTTGTTCATGAAAATTGCATCAAAAATTGAACGACTGACAAATGAACTACGAGTGTCTTGTCGATTTTTCATAAAATTCAATCTAAATAATGCGATATATTGTCAACAGAATTATCGAGTAAATCTACTTAAAAGTCACTTTCGCGAATAGATCGATATATTTTTGCATTACAACCAGTATCTCAAATAAATGTGAAATTCTCAAGTCACAAATGCCCCGTCAAAAAAAGGCAATTTCTTACCTGCCTGCACGGAATTTGTGTTGGGCCCAAAAGCGGCTAATTGATTTCTTGTTTCTTTTTTCTTTTTGAAATGCAATCAGCTGCATTGTTCTTCGGCTCTCGCGGCTGCTTGGCAAAAGTTTTGCATGCTGCAAATTCGCTAAGCCAACGCGACTCCATTTCAGTTTTGCAAACGGAAACCGGAAGTGGAAGTGAAAGAGGCAGCAGCAACGGCTATGGCTGCGTTTATATGTAAGCGTCCAAAGAAGTCGCTCATGTTTATTCAGCGAAAGCTGAATTCCACTGTCTGACAGCACTTGGCACCCATCGCCCCAGCTCAGTTCCCTGCCTCCTTCTATCCCTGTATTCCTCCCTCCATCGCCTTGTCACCTATTCATTTTCGGGCTGGGTCTGCCAACTTGCGTCAAGATTTGCGGCTAGAGCGACTTTTTAGTATATTGTTAACAAGTAAAATGAAAACGTAAATGTTTGAAAATTAGATTTTGCCCGAGACGCTTTTGTTTAGACTTGCCCCAAGGGACGGAGGGAAGGAAGGCTTCGTATTCGGTCAGTATGTGCATGTGCATGTGTGTATGTGTATGTGTATGTGTGAATGTGTTAGCACTGAGGTGTTGCCTAGTTTCTGGCTTGTTAGTTAGTTAAAAAGTTTTTGCGTGCAATTAAAATGCTGCGCAAAAAGTTTGCTTCTACATTGTTCTTAATTTTTTCTTGGTTTTTGCAGTTTGCCAAAGCCAAATACGAATGAACAGAATTGTCTCCAATGCGTGTCTGATGTGTGTGTATATGTGTATATGTGTCTGCATGTGTGTGAGTATGACACACTGTGTGTATGTGCAGTCACAAAGTGTACAAGTCCTGTGGCAATTGCCTGATTGTTTTCTTAGCCACAGCAGCAGTAGCATCGAATGGCAAGAAAGTTCGTTGTCAGCGACATTTTGGGCGTACAAATAGTAAACAGCTCGCATTTCTCAGTTTTTTAATTCTCAGCTCTCAGTTCACAGTTCTTTTTGTTGAGTTCTCATTTCTCATTTTTCAATTGTGAGTTGTCAGTTTAACAGTTTGCACTGCGAGCTCGCTGGCATTGACAACACTAATGAATATTCCAGCTCAAAGAAACTTTAATCAAATCAGAGTCTCAACATAAGAATATTTAACAAGAGTTAATAATTATTTAAATCAGTTAATGAACTGAGTTGAGTGCTTAAAGTTATAGACGAAAAATTTAAACAAATTATGTACAAGATTGTAAAACTTTACTTAGCCATGACTGACATTCAGTTAATATTAGTAAGCGAGGCACGCGTTAGGCGCCAATCTTTAAAAGGTTTTTGTTGGATTTCGGGTTTTTTTGCATTGTTAACAAATAAAAAAAATAGCAATAAGGATAAAGAAAACGTAGGACTTAGGTTATAGGGACTATCAGTTTATAACAATCATTGATGCATTTCCAAAATTCTTTGGGCGCCAGAAATACGTATGAAGTCGTTGCTTCGCTTTTGTTTTTGAGCAGTAACACAGATTAAAAAATCTGAAAAAGATTTATTGCTTGACCTTATTTTGTAAATATTATATATATTTAATACTTTTCGATTTTTTTTCGGTTTATAAAAGCCGGAAACAGCTGAAAATCCTTGTTGTCAGTCATAAATAGTTTAACATAAATTCTTGCCAAGTTTTGCTCTACTTCTTGGCATTGGACTCGCATAGAAGGGGGTGTGCTAGAGGGAAGAAGGGAACGGCGCTGCATTCAGACAAAACTAATTGCCTCAATGGCCGTAAACAAGAAAGCTGCTGAAAAGTCGCTGCACACTTTGCGGCGCTGTAAATGGCAACTCAGCGGCAACTCTGCATGCCAAATCAAAATCATCATCAACCAACTCTATACCCAAAGGAAATGGCAGCAGAAAAAAAGAATTCTTAACAAAATAAGCTGAAGAGTTGCGAAGCGCATTAAATCATTTCCGCACTAAAGAGCTCGACAGCGGGCGGCGGTGGCTGCGGCAACTGCGGCGACTTCTTGTGGCAAGTTGTACGAGTACGACTGTTGCCGTTTACCACTATTTTGCTACACAGCATTCAGAATAAAAAACACGATGAAAAAACAAGTTAGTATTGTGGCGACTTGATTATGAACTGCAAGATACCCTGTAGACAGTTTTGAGTCGAGATAATGTCATTGACTTTATACTTCAAAGTTGCTTTCTATTTTCTTGACAGATCCAACAACTGTCATTTACACTTTACTAGTTTCACACTTTCTTTTCATATTTACTCGCTTTGATTTATACGCCTATGTTATTTCGCATTTCTGCAGTACAGGGCATAAAAATGAATGAAAAGTGTGTCTCTTTTTCTTTCTCATGCAAGAAGCATAAAAATTATTTGCCCGAAAAAAGCAAAAGGACATAAGTGTACATATATGTATCTATGTATATATATATATATACACGCACACCAACACTCAGACACATTAGTGCATTCATGTGTGTGCATGTGTAACATATTCAGGCAATTACTGCCATTCAGCGCATTTCAATTCAACTTCAAAACTGCCGCCATCGTTGCCGCTTCTTTTACTTATTCATTTTTTTCTTTCACCTTCTTCCCCTTTCGACTCTGCGCTTACACTGCTTCTTCTACTCCTTTATCAACTGCTTCTGCTGTGGCAAAAGTAGAAAAAAGCTTTTAAACTTCACTCAAGATTTTTGCTGTTCACGCTTGGTTCGCAAATTTTTTGACTGTTGCCGCTTACTTAGTGTTCCAACGTGCACTGTACCATGGGCTTTGTGGTTTTACCTCAAATCAAATGTTGAGAGAAATATAGTTTGCGCCATCTAAATAAACTATGAGTCTCTTACATGTTGAATAAGGCTTGAAAACTATTTTTTTTAGAATTTTTAATTGCTTTTTATACCCTGGCCGGGTATTTTGAGTTTATTAAAAGTATGATACAGAGAGAAAGTTGGGCAGCAAATCTTATTAATTTCTTGAATTCTTAACATATATACCCGGCAAATATGCTTCCAGTTTAAGGCAGTCAGCTGTACAAAATTTCTTTTCACTTTCATAGTCGGCTATAGACTGTAGATTAATAATAATAATTAAATAAAATAGTTCAAGCATTTATATGGATATTTTTGTATACATTTTGAATTATATGCCCCACAGTGCATTGTAATTTTTGGTCGATGTGTGCTGTTGTGTCTTTATCTTCAACTGCCGCTTTATATTCTTCAGCAAGTGCGACTGCAACTGCATCTGCCTCATGTTGGGACTATACTTTGTTATGTGTTGACTGCTATGTGTGTGCAAGTGTGTGTGTGTGTGTGCTTTGTGATGCGGCGTTTTTATAAGTCTGCCAAAATGTAGTTCATATATTTTGGCGAAAATTCATTTTGTAGTTGACATAACTTTGTCAGCCCCAATTTATCAACAACAATTAGTAGAGCAGAGACCGACTCACTGACTGACTCACAGACTGACTCATTGACTGACTGACGTATGGCAAGTTTTGGGTTTTTTGGGGCGTGGCAAAGTGTGTGACAAGTATTTTGCACAATGTTGCACAAAACTTTACCCTGCATCTGAGACGAGTTGGCCTCGTCGAGCTGTTGATGGAGACGTTGCTGCAACATCGTCACCGATCCATGACAACAGCAGCAACACTGCGTATGCGTTATATTACCAAAATAATTTATTTGATGTAGGCAACGTCTTGCATTGGAAACTGTTATGAGGCCAAGCCTCAGTCAAACTAGTTGTCAACTGGCCTATTATAAGTCATTCTGCTTTGATTATAAGTATGAGTGTCTATATAGTTTACCTGTATTCGTGCGATAAGAAGAAAGTGCCACGAATATTGCAGCCATTAGGATTCTTGCGTTTGCCATTGAAGATCTTCTGATAATGATCATAGTTATTTAAATTGACGGCACCATCGAATGTTATCATTATAATTTGAGGAACCTGAAACGGGAAGGGAAACGAGAGAATAAAGTAGTTACTAATTAAGTGTACATACACAGAAAAAGAAATTCCGAGATTCTGGGACAAAATCGATCACCGATGCGGTGTCAGAAGTTCGGTAATCCCGGAATTGCTTCAATATTTTCCAATTTTTTTAAGTGTATTCAAATGTTTTAGGTTTTTTTTCACAGTTAATTTGACAATAATACCCTGAAAACATATTTAAAACATACATGCTTATTTCAAGAATTTTAAACTTGAAATTTAAAATGATATGTTTTTTTTCTGTGTATAACTAGCTATGCGCTCAACTGGTTAAAGTTCGCCAAAGACTCTTAATTATATGATATGCACTTTTGCCTTTTGGTCGTAATCTCTCTCTCTCTCTCTGTCTGCGGGTGTATGTTGGCCCAATTAGGGGAGCGCTGACCTCAAAATCAGCCGGGCATGCAATGGCATTGGAAGCCACAGCAACCCTGCATCGGCAGCAGCAGCGACAACTCTAATTGAAGGTTTTTAGCATTTCGCGTTTGTTTTTGTTTTTGCTGTCTGCGTTATGCCTGGCTGAGCTTTTGGCTTTGACGCCTGCCGCCTGCCAACGTGGCGTATGCACAACGCTTGTTGCAACTTGCAACTTGAGCATTAAACATAATTAGTGGGCTTGCCGCAAACCAGGTTGCCTGCTCCATATGTGTATTACATGTATACGTAATTGTTAATGTATATATATAGTACAAATATTTCTATGATCTGTTACACGCCGACTAAACCAAATTAATTTCAAATAATACTTAAGTATCAATAACGTCAGCAGCAACAACTACAACAACAACAACTGTCACAACAGCAATGACTTTAACGATTGCTAAAGCACTGCAATTCCATTACAAAAATTGCCACCCCATTGACGAATACAGCGAGAGAGAGGGAGAGGAGACGAGGGGCAGAGAGTGCAGCAATCCCCCGATGGGCAAACTCTGAACGCAGAAGGGGCGTGGTGGGGAAGGGGGCGGGTTCAACGTCGATTTTGGAGTGCCCAAAGGGAGCTTGCAACACTTTAAGTGCAATTCCATAATCAAAGACCGACGCAAGTGCGAGACCAAAAGAAATGACGCGCCAATAAAAACAAGCAACAGTCAAAATATAGTTACAAACTTTGCGAATTCGAAATACACTGCAATTGTTAATTTTAATACATATTATTAAATATAGGTATAAAATACATTCAACACTCATATTTACAAATACTATGTTAGATTATAAAATCCAAAACAAACAAATTATTTATTTAAATGTATGATCACAATAATATTTCGCTTAGAAATCAAATAAATTTTGGCAAAGTTATGTAAATTTGAAGTTGGTTTGATTTTTGACCTTGACACTTTACAAACCAAAATTTACATGTGTATTTTCTTCGTAGCATTAGGCTTTCTTTTGAATTGTTGGTTGAAGGAACTCAATATATTGATATTATTTTGAGAAATATCAACAACTCGAAATAATTTTTTTTTGTCGAATTTTAGATTATCGATATTAAATTTGATTCACTGTTTGCATTTGGTTTATTAATATACATTTATTTAATTATACATACATATTTCTTTATTTACCCATTGTTATACGAGTATATTACAGATTTTAAATTCATACTAGAGTTGATATTTCAATACATAATTTATGCAAATATTCATTTTTTTCCAACCTTTATCCATTTATAATTGAATCTTTATTTCCATGAAAAGCGGCTTGAAATAGTCATGGTGCCCCATGAAAGGCGTGCAGTGAACTGAAAATCGAATGCGATCAGCATAAAGCAGCATGTGAATGGCGTTGGCAACGCCTGACGAGGTGGCAACACCGAAATGCATTTCGCTTGAGCTCCACATAAAACGGAGCGGCACGGGCTGCGGCACTTAACGCTCATTGTAGAACACATAAAAAGGATTATTGTACAAATTCAATATTAATGTGGGCCCACTAACCAAAGCTGAGACTCAGCCTTCACCTCAGACGGGGCAAAGTAGACTCATCTCCTGTCCCTCTCTCTCTCTCTCTCTCTCTCTTTCAATCTATCTTAGATGCGTCTCTATCTAGAGCTGATAAAATTATGCAGAGGAGTGAAACACTCGAAAGCATCGAACGGCGGTCAGCTTAAATGTGGCTTAGACGACTGATAATGATTATGAATATGATGATGATGATTCTGCTGCTGCAAGTTGAACTGAAAATTTCTGTTCGATTTTCACAGCGTTTCCTTTCTCTCATTGCAATGCGTTTCGTTTATTGCCTCTGCCTTGGCTCGAATCGTCTATTGAAAGGCATATTTCAAAATCCGTTTCCGGACAAAATGAGTGCAAATGAACTGCACTTGCAGCTTTTTTTCTTCTCCACTTCTTTTTTTGCCGAGCAACTTTTCGCTCGAATTATAAGGTAAAAATATTATTGCAAATATAATGAATGTGCTGCAAGAGCGACAAAAAATTGCAGACGGAAGCGACTGCCCAAAATGAGATAGAGACGGTAAAAGTAACAGAGACAGAGAGTGGAAAAGAGACCAATAATAAACGAAAATTTTAAGTATCTCTCTCGGATATTCATATTGCGCCAATGTCAACGCAAAAAATTACAAACAAGTTTATCGTTGAAAAGGATTTAATATAACATTTGATTGCAAGGGGCTCTTAATGGCTCAAAAGGTTTCAATTGCACGCTTAAAACTCTCAAACGGCTCTTGAATTATATTTAATTTTATATTTCGAATGAAAAATATGTACATTTAACGCAGTGAAAAGTATTTAACGAGACCAAAAAAATTGGATTACAGCTTAAGAATTTGGAATAAGTAAAGGAATAAAACGGAAAATATTAAAGCTCATTTGATAGCCACAATTATTATTTATTTTAAGGGCCATCTTCAAGATCAGCTCGATTCACTTGAATTTTGGTCAAAAGTTGCATATTCACAAGTTGGTCTTTGCCTCTAGTCGTATACGAGTTATCGCATCGTAAACTGCATTTGAATGCCATGCATGACCCATATGCATCTCCACTTTAGACTGTTTCCAGTGTTTTCTCTTCCACTCTCTCGCATTCTCTGTTTTTCTCTCTGTCTCTCGTACACTTTGACTCTGTGTTCGTTGATAATTTCTGCTTAATGCGACTCAAGTTTGCACTCCAGTCTTTGAGCAAATATGGCAGACAGCAGTTGACAAGCACCTTTGCCTGAGAGACAGAAGTTTGCCAGTCGGGAAACTTGCTGAGCACTAGAGCAAATGGATGATAGATGGGTTTTTTATGCTCTCCTTGAGCTGCCTGTCAGAGTGTCAGTATGGCAGGAGGACTAGGACCAGGACGAGGACGAAGGGGGCACTCCTTTGTGATGGGAGGGAGGGTGTTTCGGGGATGCAAATTTGCATAGCTTAGTTGCTCAATCGCAGCGACGATTGAGCGGCTCATTGATTGAGTGATTGCAGCCGCGCATAAATGCAGCACCCTTAAACAACAACCCGCGTGCTCTTTGCCCCTAGAAATCCTCCCTAAAACGATATTGAGACTCTGCAAAGGTTTTTTCTTGTTGACACTGTGCGCCATCTTTTCAGTTCTCTTTCTTTCTACGAGCTCAAATCAAATTGGATTCGCATTCAAATTGAGTAAAGCGTTTTATTTAACGTTCCCCCTTCTCGCTGTCTCTTATTAAGTAAATGGGATAGGCTTGGCGGCTTCTTGGCGTTTTTATGCACCAAATCAAAATATGGGTATGATCAACTACGGAATACGTATGCAACGCACAGGAGAAGGCTTCAATCTCGAGCAGACTTAGCTGACTTATTTTCAACTATTTCAAATATCTTCAATACTTAATTTAAATTTGATGACCTTATTTATATAGTTGCAAATTTCTTCAATACTAAAGAATACCTTGATTATCTGAAAATGTATACTAAATACCCTATAATAAGTATTATTTGATGACTTAATTTATACAATTTTCAATACTACAAAATTCTTTGATTCCTTGAAAATACATGTTAATTATTTTGAGCTTTTCACAAGTAATTCCAAAAATTTTACATACGGAAATAATTTTTAAATTTAATTTAATAAGTTAAATTATATTTTTGTAACTTAATTACCCTTTACAGGGTATCTTTGAATCGAGTCCTCGCATCTTGGGTATTTTCAAATTTTTCTATTTGCGTATTCTTGTGCACTTTCATTGCGGAAATTGGCCGCGCTGTGAAATGGAGCGCAACACGTTCAACGATAATCGAAAATCCCACTGACAGCGAGCAATGGCAACGCCAACGCGGCGTATGCGTAATTTGAGTCATAGCTCAAATGATTTGCCAAAGAAGAAGTTGGCCAAATGTGCGCACAAATTAACCGCCTGTTTGCGGTTAATTGAGATGATATTAATTATAATTATGCGCTCACATACACACACGCACCGACACACACACACACCCAGAAATACAAACAGGCTGTCAGAAATTGAAATCGTTTTGTTGGGTGGCTGTGGAAACACATGTAAGCGCTAATAACACTTAAATAAGCACACACACAGAAAGAGAAAAAGATAGGGAGAGGAAGAAAGAGACAGAGAGAGCGAGAGAGAGAGAGAGTGGAAGAGGGAGTAGAGACAAAGAGACAACAGTAGAGCAGCAGTCACAACAGGAGCGACCAGACACTGCGACAGACACACATTTCAATTTCGAAATTAAGTGGCTCACTTGCGTTGTTTGTGTTGTGTATTTGCGTTTTGCGTTTATGCTGAAAATCGGCCGACGATGTCGACGTCGACGCGTCGCTGCCGCAGTCGCTGCCACCGCCACCGTCACCGCCACATAAACTTCCGTTTGCTTTCTGCTCGTATTTGACTTTTTACACTATGCAATTTGCGGTCTAAGCGCATTTGTCAACCACTTTGTGCGGCCCAAGCGACAACGAATGGAAATATCAATACAGACAATACCGCGGAAAAGTCAAAGCCAAAGATACGGAAAGTTGATGGAGCAAACTTCTGAGTATTTGGCGAGTAGAGCGAATAGTTAGAGACAGGGCTAGGGGCTTTTTGCTTTCAATTATAATAAGCTAGTTTTGCATTCATTTAAATGTATTAATGCTTCTTGCTTTCGTTAGCTTTCATAGCTTTTTTTTATTATGCAACATTACGAAAATATGAAGCTGCTTTTATGTATTAATATTTGTTATTATTTGAAGATTGCGAATTTATGTTATAAATAGTCGATTGCTAATGTATGCAATTGAATTAAATGAATTTAATTTTAACGATAAAATATCATCACTTTATTTAAAAAGTTCTGTCAACTATTTTGAAGTATTTTCAATATTTATATTGCTCAATTAATTGAGATTTAATTATAACTATTCAGTGCAAATGAATAAATTGAATTACTTACCATTTTCAATTAAAATTAAACAAAATGATATGTTTTAATTTCATTCACACTACTTTTTTCAGTGCTACTGAAACTTCAAACGCACAGAAAAGTATTAGATATAGAGGGTAGAGCATTCAAGTATTTGTTTCGATCCCAAATCAAAATGCTCTTGTGCGTGGTCTTTGTTGTTGGTGGCATTGCTATTATCATGCATGCGAAACCACAACTAATGTGCACTTCAAACTGTCTGTCAATTGGCAACAAACACACACACACACTCAGATACACACACGCACACACTAAATCAAATACAGATATACAGACATACTTACATACAGGCTGACATACAAAGAGCCAGCTTTATTTTTTTCATTCTGTGTAAAACTGATTATAACCATATATACAATGTACATATAATATGTGGAGTTTAGCTCTTGTGAACGGATTAAATGACACATAACTTTAAACTAAAGCTGACAGTAAAATTCCAAGTTACTTGGGCCAATTCAAAGGATATTAATTTGCTACACAAATATTCATTAATTAACTCCAACTCTTTGTTTTCATTTTAGCAATTTATCTGTCATCTATTTATTTATACTTCCCTCAGTGAGTTGACTTTAATTTGCTTGTATCCATTAGGCAGTTGTTGTTCTAACTACTCATAAAGGCAGTTATGCGAAGAAGTTGAAAATGTTATGGGAAGACTTAAGGACTTGAAGAAATATTCCCAAAATATCCGTTAATTGTGAATAAATTGAAAGATAAAATTCTGGTTATACTTTTCAGCAACATTAATTTTTAATTTTTATCATTAAAATGATAATTCAATTTCTAAAATCATAAAATTACCTTTATTTATTGACCTTATATGTGATACACATAAAAAGTATACGCAGATTTAAAAAACTTCAGGTCTTTGATTTTAAATTAGTATACAGATTCGATAAAGAATTACGCTAAAAAACTTTATGATTACATTTTAAAGCGGTTCTCTAGAAGTTAAAGCAATTTGACTACATACACACGTTACGTATACGCACTGGAGATTGTGCAATATTTTTGCTATTGAAGAACAAAAACAGAAATAAAAATTAAATTTTACGCAATTTCATGAGATGCATTTGGCTTGGACTAAACCGAAAAGCACATAACTCTTGGCCAAATAAACAAAACCGAAGTTATTAAACAGGATATTCGAATCAACAGGAACAGCAGCAACGACAACAAATTCAGCAACAACAACAACTCAAGCTGTGACAACAATAAGCTACGAATGGCACAACAAATGGCAAAGACAACAGTACAATTTCCTTATGCAAAGCAGCGATAACAGGAGCCGAATGCAAATACACAGATTTATGGGAACAGACCAGACCAGACCAGCCCAAGACCAAACCCAGACTTAAATAAAAACTGATATGTATGTATCTCCCCCTTATACCACTCAGGTCTCCCCGAAGGCAACTGATCCCCAGCTGCCCGAGTCCTGCTCCTGTGTCGTAATAATAAAGGCTGTCAATGCACTTGAAATTTATCGCTTTGCAAATTAACACTTAACAGAAAAATCGAAAAAAAAAACAAAGTGAAAGAACGACAATGAAGATGAAAAGGAAAACCTGTATATACATAAGTATAATACTAATACTTCAAGTAGTGGGTGGGGATTGGGACATACCTTTTCGGCCTCCAGTTCGCCAGGTATTTGGGTGCCATCCTTGGAGCAGAAACAGTAGGGCAGCTGGCAATCCTCCGTGTTGCAACGTTGGGCGGTGTCAGCGGGCGCATCCGTTGCCGGGGCAGGTGCTGCAAGTAAAAAATAAAAAACCAAACTATAGGTTAACAACAATTTTTGGTTATTGCACAAATTACTTTGGAAATTATTTAGAATCTATTTCGTTATGTGAACACAATTGAAGTCCCAAAATCGAATGAATGCCTTTGGCCAACCACCTCTCCTTGCTAGCCTGGCTAAGACAATCACCGAGAGCAGCAGCATTTCGAAAGTTAAAAGTCAACAAAATAACACAATGCAATACAAATATCAATAAGGCCGGCAGTCAGCCAAACAACGTACGAAATGTGCAAGAAACAAGTTAAAAGAAAGTTAACAACGACTGAGAGAGATGGAGCGAGAAGAGTACAAATATCCAGAAGCTAAATCCCTGCTCGAATCTCTTCCTTTGCCACCAAACAGCTCGGCAAAAGCCCGCCCAACAAACCAATCCCAAACGCAGAAACCCTTTCGGGGCATCTTTTTGGCATAGCTATTTGCATATGTGGGCGTTGGGCGTGACAACTGTATATATGTTTTTGCATGTGTCTGTGTGTGCATGTGTTTTGGGCCAAAACTCAATGGAATTCAATTGGCATTTTTTTCTTGGTTTTTGTTGTTTTGTGATCGAGTAAACAAATTCGCTTAAAGTCCACAAAACAAAAGGTGGCCCATGCACATGTGTTTACAGAACAAAGCCAGTTGAAAAGAGAACGAGTGTGAGTGAAAGAAAGAGAGGGCAAGCATACCAACAGGTAAAACCAGCATTAGTCATGCACTGAGCCAAGTGAACCACGCCCCAGAGCCATATTCTGGGGCCAGGCAGCAATAGCAGCAAATATTAAATGCATTTCCTGCGCCTCGCTGCGTTCAATCAATGAATATAGCTGATTCACTAACCCACTCAGGGTCTGCCCTCACCCCTCTTACTCTCATTTCCCTTCTATTTTTTTAGCCCACGCGGGAAGCATTTGTTGTTGTTGTGTTTGTTGCTATGTGGAAATTGACGCCACATCTGAGTTAACGCCGGTTCACAATGGTAAAAAAGCGCCAAATTTTGACATAAAGTCAAATAATTCGTTGTTTTCATTTTTTTTTTTAATTTTCTAAATCTGAATACTCAAGATAAAACAAATATTTTTTTTTTATTTTTAAGGACCACCCTTAATGTTGGAAGCTCGCTCAAAGACAGCTAAGGAAAAAAAAGTCACGAGAAAACTGCGGTGCACATTGTGTGTATTTCTTGTAAACTTTATAAAATTGTATTAATATGGATACAGTTAATAAAGGATTGAAGACTAGGTTTAATTAATTAATATATTTAGACTTTATTTAAATATATTACACTTTTTTCTCATGGTCGGATCGGGATAAAATTAAAATTTTAAATTAGTCTTGCTAAGGCTTAATCCAAATTTAAAGCTCCTAGCTTAATGTTTAGAGTTTATGTGAAAATGTTAGGCATTTTGTTCCATAGTACTGTCATCGAAACGAGATCAGAGGAAAACGCACTACAGTGCTTGATTTGATTTGATTGAAAGATCGTTTAAATAAGTCCACGGCAAGTGCATGAAACTCAATGGGTATTCGCTTTAATTTGCATCTACTTTTAACCCTCAGGCAAACATATGCCAACATTTAACCCAAAAATGCCCACGTAAATTATTAAATATTTGCATTCATTTTTAGAAAAAGAAATACGTATTAAATCGCATTGTTGAGAGTTATAAAATATTGTAGCCAATAGGAAGCTTAGATATTTACTAAATGATGTATAAATATACCATAAATTATAAATAGTTAGGAATGATAGATATTTAAGGAGTTCTATTGATAATTTTTATTGAATTAGGTGCGTTATATAACATAATTTAAATTATTGCGTGGAAATATTAATCAGTATTTGAGTTCTTAGATATTTTTAGATTTTTTACTTTTGTCTAAGAATTTTTGTCGATAATATTATGCAGATTTACATCGATTATAACAAACTTTATTGACAAATACGAACTGATTGATAAAGACTTATTTGACAAAAAACTACAAAAGAAACTTGTCTTTGCTTTTTAAATATTTCTTAATAATCCTTTGAAATGCAGGACATTTTTTTTTGTTCATAAAGTTTTAAATAAGTTCGTTTTTATAGCGTGAAAATGTTGACAGTTTTTAAATGCATTTCAGACAAAAGCCATAACTTTTTCCCCTTTTCGTTAGAAGATTTAATGTTGTGTAGAAGTGTGAACAATAAATAGCTGAGCAATTTAGTTAAGTATAGAGATCATAAAGGAACTGACCATAAAAGTTGTGACTTGGGTTTGAATTGGTCGTAATGTATGCAGTAAATTAGAAATAGTTATTTAATGCTTGTGCCGTTTGTGCTTTCGCTGAAGGGTAACTTGAAGTGTTTGTCTGGG
This sequence comes from Drosophila rellima, assembly GCA_035043635.1. Classification (NCBI taxonomy): domain Eukaryota; kingdom Metazoa; phylum Arthropoda; class Insecta; order Diptera; family Drosophilidae; genus Drosophila; species Drosophila rellima. The sequence goes on along the minus strand of JAWNMV010000134.1, from coordinate 1,080,380 downwards.
ACACTCGAGTGGGAAAGAAGTTGTTCGTCAACTTCTCTTTTTCAATGGAACAAGGCGTGTGCCATTCGCTAGCCCATTGAATAACATCATCAATCAATTTAAAGTGGACTTATGCCGCTTGACGTTGCCAAATGCAAAACAAACTAATGATGTCAGAAAGCTTGCTTTCTCTTTCTCATTTCGTGTATTTCTTTTCAAGGATATTGATGAAATGTTGCTCAGCAGCTTAAGCTTAGCTCCGAAAATCGAATCCATCCAATCGAGATGCTTTCAATGTATGTGTGCTTATGCATATAAATGTAGTTGGAAGAGTTGTTATTAAGCAAATCTATATTCTGTTGTGATTGTGTCCAAGGCATGCGAATTGAAGGATTCGTTCGTATACAATGCTTTGTAGTTGTGCCAAACAATTCGATTTAATTACAATATTTGAGTAGCTGTCATGACTGGCATCTGAATAATCGCTGCCTGCATAGCACTTGATGCTATTGCTTAAAAAAACAACAACAATGAGAACAACAAAGAGATTGACAAAGCAATCAAAACAAATGTTCTCCTGGGCCAATCGACAACGAGAGTTGCATTTTCAGCTGACTAAAAGATTTTGCTTTGATTTGGCTCACATTCTTTTTATGGTTTATGGAATGTACAGAATAACAGCATAACAACAGCCGTTACATGGTCAACAACTTGGGCAGCAAAAGCAATAGCAACAGCAACCATAACAACAACGGGAGCTGGCGAGCAACAAAATTATAAACACTATAATTTATGCCATAAATATGAATGAGTTTAATTTTCGGCTTTAAATATTAATATGTGCCTTATATGTTAAATACACAAACACACACAGGCACATACACAGACACACACACACAAGCACACACGCGTAGCAGGAGTTGGTTTCCGGTAGCGCCTAGAAGTATGCACTGGTATTTTTCGTAGCAAATTGTCGCCTCTTCTTTTGGGGACCTAACATATGTGCAACGCCCACAACAGCATCTGATCCGATCAGTATTGTTGCACAAGTGGAAAATCTATGGAAAACTAATATAAATGTGTGCAGATATCAATGCTTGAAAATATTTGTGGTCACATCATAAATAACAGCAATGAAATGAAATGCTTGCGCAATTAAGTGGCCAGGACATGGCCAGCAAATGGATGAAAGGATTCTGCCGCACCCAGGACACACACAGTGACAGTCAATTGCAGACTGTGCAATCAACATAAATTCTCATGCACCCATCTCCTTTAACTCCTACTCCCACCTACTCCCGTCGCAAAATAAATGCATACAATTTTATTATTTCAAAAAGTAACTTGGCAAATTTGCGCACTCGAGCAAGTGAATTTGTGTGTGTTGGTGTGTGTGTGTGTGTGTGTGCTTAGAACTTGTGCACAGTTATTGAATAAAATGTAATAAACACTTTTCGTAACTTTGTCTTATGCATTTCGCACTGACAACGACAGCCTCGACAAGCAAACGAAGAGACAGAGCGTTTGAAAGCTGACTACAAGTTGCATACGCTGCGTATACGTAATGCGGCCAGTTCAGGCTTATTTGTGTTGTGTGTGTTATGCGCTGTACTGCTATTGCTATTGCTGTTGCTGGTTGTTGTGTAAGCAATATTGAAATGCTGTCATTGAGCGTGCTCACTGAATTATGAAATTGAAAACTATTCAGTGAAAAATTGCTTCGAATTTTACCAGCTCGTGTGAGATTTCTTTTAAAAAAGATACATATACATATGCGTAAGTATACATACAAATGTAGCTTTATAAATATGTACTAGTAGCTTTTTTCGGGTAAATAGTAACAGCAGCAGCAGTTTGTCAGCTGCTTGGACGCGCTCTGTCAATAGCTTACTCGTAACTTGGCAGCTAAATAAGCCAGTCAGGCAGTCAAGCAGTCAGGCAGTCGGCCAGACTGACTGTCAAGCTAGAAATAAGGCTCCAGTCAGACAATTTTTGGCCAAGCAAGTGTAGGCAACGACTGCTCCCCGCTGTTCGTAAGCAAATTTTATTGAATTTTATCTGGAAAATGTGTCTAAACTATTTTAATTTCTGTCTCAGCAATAGCAAAACTGATTCAGATTGAAGTAAAATGGAAATTAAATCGTATTTATATGCACATTGTAATATTCTGCCCCTCCCCAATATACCCATCTGCTTTGCAAGCATGTGTGTGTATTTGTAATGAAATGAAGCCACTTTTTGCTTATTTATTTGGGACATTTTCTGTCACAATTTCAAATTCATTTGGGTCTCCGAATGAGCAGCTCGAGCAATTCGTCAGCTGAGATTTTTGGCAAAAGGAAAGTCGGCTTTGGTCTGTGGGTTTTTGGGTTGCATGGAGAGCATCAAATGGAGGGCAACTAGGAGGGCAGAGAGTATGTACTCAAAACTGAGTTTCTGGGGCTCCGGCTCCAGCAGCTCGTAATCCCTCGGCTGGCTTATGTAGCTGGCAGATGGCTTGAAAATTAAAGTGCCAGGCGATTAGAGGCAATCAGTGAGCTCCGTAAGAATGTGCATTTCCTCAACTTCCATCAAATCCTTCAAGTGTCATGCGCAGCTCAAATATGAGAGTATTATTAATGAAATTTCTTTGCAAATAGCACAAAGTATTCACACAAACGAATGGATACCCTCATGCAAACATTCCATAAAAATTGCTGTATTAAAAAGTTGGTATGAAAAGGAATGATTTGACCAAACTTCAAAAAGTTTTGTTTTTTTAAAAGATACTTTCAATGCTTGTTAAAAATTAAGGTAGACAGCAGGAAGTAGAAGCAGTGACATAAACTATTTGAGAACTAGAATGTGCAATGTTAAACAATGTAAGTAAAAATACACTCGCATTCTTTTTACTCTGAATTGTGATTTATAAACTCTCTTTAACAGCGAGGGTGGGCTAATAAGTATTTGGCCTAAGTATTAAAGAGTCACTTTTTTTTGTAAATTAAATAATTAATTTTAATGGTAATATCTTAGCTGACTGCCGGTTACGATTGGTAAAGTATAGTGCCTATTTTTAACGAGCTTTTAAGATGAACAACTTTGGCAAGCTCGTAAAATTGCGTAAATTGGAATATATTGTAGTCATTAGATTTCTGTCTATAAAACCTGTGGTAAATATTTTTCACAAAAATTAGAAAATATATAGAGTTTGTCTCTCTGGAAGTCAGTTCAACGCTCTGTAAAAAAATTTGTATTCTATTTCCATTCCAAAAAGCTTTTTTTTTTCCTAGTAGGACCAAGTACATATCAGCCCACCCTCGTAGCTGCAACTATGGAATGCCTAAGGATAAGTTCATGAGTGGAATTCCATGAGTGATAGAAAATTGCTAAAAAAGTTAATCTGAATTTAAGCTTGAGAATTACTTCGGTTTGCGGTAGATTCAGGTACAGACAATTTAAGTTGTAAATTAAACTAGTTTATAAGATGAGAATATATTTCAAAGTTCTTTAACATATAACTTGTCATATAAATAGTTTTAGATACATATAATGTACTCATTTAAGATAATTTCTAATAACAAGAACAAGTATTTGTCTTTATATAGAGTTTACTATAAGTTATATATTTTTTTATCAATTTAATTGACAAAAAGGAAAGAAAAACCGATAAATAAAATTTGTTTGTCGACGCATTTTTTAGATAAGTATTCTTGGTTTTGTGGGAAAAACATTATTTTTTGTCTTAAAAATGAATCGTGTTGTAAAATTTGTTTTTCATAATTCTTCTCTTAATGCTGTCTCATTGCAGTGATAAAAATGTTAGCGCAATACTCTTGATTATTGTTAATTTCCAAGCTCTTCTTCTCCTATTCATTACCCCTTTTATTAACATTTTCACTATTATATAGTAAAGCTAATTATGGTGACCACATATCCATCCCACTATTTTTAAAAGTATGGTTTTCGTATCCTTAACAATCCTTGATATACCAACATGAAGGGTGACCATGCTTTTATATTTTTTTGCACATTCATGTTCAAAATTGAACCAATTTGTTCCAGATATAATATTTATTTATTTTTCTCATATTCTCATATTCGTTAGTGTAATGCTGATCGACTTTGTATATTCTTTACACATTGTGTCTTTATACCTGTATCTTAAATTACTTGTTCACGATATTGTCCATTTCCATATTGTATATTTTTCAGTCTCATTTCAAGATCGGTGTTTGTTTATGCTATTATAGTGACACACAACCCAGAGCATTTGATGTGCTAGCATTTTGGGGTAACCATTGTTTTGTATTTTTATTTTGGAAAACCCTTTGCTATAATCGTGTTCATTCGCCCAACGGCAAATGCTGCGAATGGCAAACGAACAAATTGCAAAATGGCCAACAGAGTGGGAAACCAAAAAAAAAATTGTTATATTGGTTGAGCTGTGAGGCGATTCAGCGAGATACAAAAGGAAATATATACTATATATATGTGTAGATAAAAAAATAAATTTCGAAACTACAAACGTAATATGTGTGCTTGTAGTATCTAACTCTAGCCATTTTCTTCCTTTCTCTTTGTGTGTGTGTGTGTGTGTGTGGCGTCAGCAAAAAGCACAAAATTGTTATGCACAGAGCTTTGACCTAATCTCTGCTGCAATATTTCTACTCGTGCCTTGCTTTACTTTGGCTTCAGCATTGCGGCTTGGGGCAGGAGGTGACTTTTTGTGTATGTGTGTGTGTGTGTGAATGTGTGTGTCATTTATGTTATTACTTTTCTACTTTAACATAGACTCATACACACATACACATACAGTTGCTTAGAGTCTCTTGCTCGCAGTCGCCGTCAGAGTCACAGTGGAGAGCTATTTATATGAGACAACATTCCAGTTGGTATTACGCAAATCCCAAATGCTTTAGCTGTCGTAGCTTTCTTCCAAGCGGTTTCCTTCCGACAACGACGGCTAACTGTAACGTCGACTGCGACAGCGTCAGCGACTGCGACAGAGACTGCGATGCTGACTATTGCAAAAGTGCGTGCTTGCATTTGAGCGATATGTCATTGGGTGTGTGCTTATGTGTGTGTTTGTGTGTGTGTGTGCTTGTGTGTTTTTGTTTGAGTGTGCATTAGATTCTATGCTACTTTCGGCTGAACTTTGAATTTCATTTTATTTTCTTAGACTTCCTCAAAAGCAAATACTCGTATGCCGGATACCCTGTATAAGTTACCCTGTACCCAAAGCTTTTTAACATTTCCTTGCCTAATGACACTAGGCCAAAACTAGATTGTAACCCTTCAAAAATCCACTTTATTTTAATACACAAAAACACTTTGACATTTTCTTAGTGGTTAAACTGTTTATACCCGTGCCCATTGAAAATGGTCAAAAGGGTATAATGGTTTTGTGCAATGTATGTAACAGGCAGAAGGAAGCATCTCCGACCCTATAAAGTATATATATTCTTGATCAGCATCAATAGCCGAGTCGATTGAGCCATGTCCGTCTGTCTGTCCGTCTGTTTGAGTCAAAGAATCTCAGAGACTATAAAAGCTAGAGACTTCAAATTTGGTATGAAGGTTGCTGGATAGCGGGCGCAGATCAAGTTTGTTTTAAATTTTAGATGCCACGCCTCTTTCGCCCGCCAATCGCAAAAAACGATTATCAGACGCGATCTTTAATATAAACACTTCTTATTAAACAGGAAGATAAGAAGTAAGCCAATTTAGTGACCCTGAAAGTTTCAAAGCGATTGACTATTAAATAGAGAAGATATTTCAAATTTGCTTTTAATTCACATAAATCAAAATCATAGACATAGGCAAGTGCGAGCGAGATAGCACATGCACATTTGTTTGTGCAAAAACATAACAATAAGCACGTGCACGAAGAGTGCGAACGCAAATACGAGCGATAGGCAAAGTTATCGATATTTGGCTACAATTTCTATCCTATTTTAATATATTAACATGGTTTAAGTTAATACATATTTACGATTGTGTTAAAATATATGTATGTAGATATTAGTGTGCATTGCAAAAAGCGATATGTATAAATGCCACTTTATAATTTTGCACCTTGACACCTCGACGACAGATCGTTTTACAACACTGAAATCTCTGAATTTATAATAATTATTATGTTTAATAATAAGCTAGTAAGCTCGCACATATGCTCAATAGGTTTCCAATTATTTTCATTGTATTCAAATGCTTAACAAATTCTGCAAAAAGAATCACAAATATTAAAGCATAGCACTTAAATTTAAATTGCGCGCGCAATGCAGCAGCCTTTAACAGCTGATTTCGATGAAAAGGAGAGTGGGAGAGATTATTTGGTGTTGCCGGACTTCAACAAGCTGAGCAAATTTTAGATAATGGCTACTCTTGGCATGAGCAACATCGATTTCAACGATTACGATTACGATTACGATTTACGATTTACTATTTTAATTAAATTAAATACAATTTATTCAATCGGACCACAATATCATATTGCTGTCATAAGAAAGATCAGTCGAAAATAAACTTTTTGGTTGTTTGAAAGAAATCGACCAAACTAATAGGATATGCATTTGAAATGGTCCTGATAAAATTTGGTTGAAATCGGACCACTATATCATATAGCTGCCATAGGAACGATCAGTCCAAAATCAAGTTTTAGTATTATAAACTTTTTTGTTGTTTGAGGTATCTCAACCAAACTAACAGAATACGCATTTGGGATGGTATTCTACATCCTGAACAAGTTTGGTTGAAATCTGATATCAAATAGCTGCCATAGGAACGAATTTTAAGATAAAGTACGAAAATTATTGATGTTTTTAGAGATAAGTCAACCAAACTCACAGATTGAGAATTTGGAATTTGGTATAAATCGGTTCACTAGATCACATATGTAGATGTAATACGAACAATTAGTGAAAAAGTTAATGCCGCATCATCACACCCTCGGCATGCCTAACGTAGCGCACCTACGTATGACCTATCGGAGAGCTAGGGCACAGGGTATTATACAGTCGAGCACACTCGACTGTAGCCGGCGCCCACTTGTATTTTTAAGTATTTAATGTTTTTTTTTGTAGTTTACTTAAACTTACGCCTAAAAGTTAATGCACATATCAGTTATTCATGCATAAAAAGTTTGGAATTTTTAGCCAATAATTGTACAGCATTCTATTTGTAAATCTCGAACTTTTGTGCGGTAATTTAAAAAATATTTTTTAATTTCTGGGAAAAATCTTGAAAAATTCCACAAAAAAATTGTTTTCTATCTTTTATTGCTGTATTCGGAAAAACGAATATAATTAATTTTATTGAAATCGAGGAAATATGACTTTAAAGTACTTGGAATGCGGCTTCGAATGAATTTGTTCTAGCTGATTGATTTTATGATTTTATTTAGACTTTCATGAGTAATATTGTTCGTCAAAATTGTATAATCTGCAGACTAGGCTTATGTTAAATAGTAATTTAGTTCTTCTTAAATGATTATATAAGAATTGAATTTCTGCATAATTATATAGTATAATATTCTCTTCAGTGTATGTAAAAATTTGGTTGTTATTGTCGTTCAATGTCTTCTGCTTGTCGACTGTCGAGGTACCCAAAAGGGCACACTTACTGTATAAATGCACTCATACTTAAGCCACACACATTCACGCACACACATACAAACATAATCGTTTACACACACAAACCTACATACACGTTCACATAGATAAATGCCAAAATGGGCGTGCAGTTAAACTGAAAACTAAATCGTAAATGTAAGCTTTAATGGCCCACACACACTGGCTAAGAGTCAGTCTAGTAGTTGCATGTGTGTGCGTGAGAGTGTGTGTGCATCTCTGCTGCGGCACTTGGTTATTCTTAAGCGGTCGCGTTTGTGCTCCATTTGAAGTGCCCTCAATGCTGGAAACGCATCCAAAGCACTTGGCATTCATCATGCACCCAGTGAGCCAGACCTACAGACAGTCAGTCTGTTGGCCAACCAACCGCTGGGCCACCTTTGGACCTGGCCAAGTTGTCGTTGTCGTTATGAGACTTAATAGAGCGCACAATGGTAGAGATAAGGGGGCAAATATTCGAACTCATTGTGACTCTGTTCAAAGCATTGTCATCATCGAGTCGAAATGGGCTTCGATCTTTTTGGTTACGTTTCGGTTTTGATTCTCTACTTTTGGGCCATAAATGAATTATGCGACATTTACTCAAAATTGCTTCCTAATGCACAACATCCGGTCGGCAAATATCTAGCATCTTATACATAGTCTACACAGTCTCTTCTTTCATTTCTTCTTATCTCCGTCTCCATCTCCATCTCCACCTCCATCTCTTTTCTTGGAATAACTCTGTCACATTCAGTCGTTTATCTCTCTGCTGCCTTCTGTCTGCTTGCGCCTTTCTAATAGAATGCCCAATTCTATTTGGAGCTTCTAATAAATTTCGTGCTGCTCTGCAGTTTTAGCCATGTAATTTTTTCGTGTTGTTACCCGCCTCGCCTTTGGACTTGTGTCTGGACTACGAGTTTGCTCTGTCTGCTCCTCGAACTTCGCCTTTTATTTTAGTTAACAACTTTGGTTTTGCAAACTTGAAATCGTTTAGCAAACCGCTTGGCATTTGCCACAAAACCTGCTCCCCAGTTTGTTGACTCTGTCCTTCTCTGTCCCTCTTTATATAGCTGTCTCGTTCTGGCATGCATATGTGGTATTTAGAGTGCACTTAAACTTTTGGGTTGTCTGATTTATGACGCACTTTCAATTGTTTCTTCTGCTAATGCCACCCCCTTGGCTATTTGTAGACCAGACAACACTCCCCTCTTCTCACTCTCATTGTATTTATTTTCCAGTCTGTGTGTCTCGCTGCACCTTAAGCCTTATCTCTGGCTTCTTTTTGTTTAATTAATTGCAGTCTGGGATAGCTTGGACATAACTTCATCACTTACTTGTTGGCAATGGTCCGCATTTGGCTTCATCCTTAAATGTGCAGAACTTTTGCAAGTCGTCAAAGTATAGACCAGAGGGGCAACGATTCAAATAGGGGTATCCATCCACGCACTTTAAAGAAAGAAGAATATGTCAAACGTAATGAGTGATTCGACCTTTGGTCAAGTCCACAGTAACTGGCCAAGTTAAGTGGAGTTGCAACTTTACCTGATAGAAACGGCGACAGGTCGCTGGATCAGCGTAGTTGCCATTGCCAACCTGAGCGGGGCAGGTGAACTCCTCCTTCTCCTTGTTTTGAGCTGTAAAAAAAAGTACAATAAATATTGGTCGAAAGAGTGAAGAGCATACTCGAATGTCGGAGACCCGGTACTTACTATGGAAAAGCAACTCCTGATTAAAAGAAAATAATATAAATCTGTACATATATATAACATTGTATCAGGAGGTATAAGACAATAGAAAATTCCCAATCTGCTAGTCTGATTGTGGTATCTCCAGAAACAACAAAAATTTGCCTACTCAGAATACATTTTCGACCAATCGTTCCTATGGCAGCTTTATAATATAGTAGACCGATTTTAACGAAATAAGAAAATAAGTTTTCATACTAAAGCTTGATTTTCGACTGATTGTTCCTATGGCAGCTATATGATATAGTAAACCGATTTCAACCAAACTCGGTCAGAATGAGTAAGATAACCCCAGATGCCCATTCTGTTAGATTGGTTGATATATCTCAATAAACAAAAAAAATGTTCATACTAAAGCTTGATTTTCGACTATGGCAGATATATTATATAGTAGACCGATTTCAACCAAACTTGGTCGGAATGTATAAAATCACTCCAGATGCATATTCTGTTGAATTGGTTGAGATATCTCAATAAACAAAAAAGTTTTTCATACTAAAGCTTGATTTTCGACTGATTGTTCCTAGATTGGTTGAGATATCCTTTAAATTGTCGCTTAAAATTAGATATTTCTAATTTGTGGGCGTTAAAGTGGGCGTGGCCAAAATATAAAACAAAATTGATCTGCTTGCAATATAGACGGGCCTACATACCAAGTTTGAAGGCTCTAGCTCATATAGTCTCTGAGATCTAGGCGCTCTTACAGACGGACGGATAGACGGACAGACGGACATGGCTATATCGACTCGGCTGTTGATGCTGATCAAGAATATATGTACTTTATGGGGTCTGCCACACCTCCTTCTGCCTGTTACGCACATTTTTTTTTATGACAAAGTTAATAGACCCCTGTACTTTTTTTAAGTATGGGGTCTAAAAAGCATAAGTAAAATAACGCAATAATAGGTATATAAATAAAATCAATATTTTAATTTAGTTCTTAATATAGATTAAATTATAATTATTCCCGTTTCGAATTAAGATATTACTAAATAAAATTAGTGTTTTAAGTATTTATATGCTTGTTGCGCTAGAATAAATAAGTTAGTTAATTCATATTGTTATGTAATACATTCGATTACAGGATATCTAAATCTTATTAAAATATCACACTCGTTTCTGATTTACATTTTTCTGGTTCTGGAAAGTTTGATTTGATTTTGATTGCGCGACTGCCACAAACGGATTTAATAAAATATTTTCATTAAATTTCTTAATGCATTTAAATGATGCAGCAATTAATTAATATGTAACAACAAATAACAAAATAATATTTAGAGTCATGTATGGGATAAATTACAATAGCTTTTCAACAATTATGCAAGTTATTTTTGTCGATATATTTTTTTTATAATTGCCTAAAAGGCAAATCTAAGCTTGACATTTGCATAAAAGCCACAAAAATATCAAATTATCAATTAAAAAAAGAAACAAAAATAAACCAAATTAACGGTGGGAATAAATAAATCATAAAAAAGGAAGAGGGAGAGAGAGGGAGAGAAAGAGCAGATACATAAATTATAATTAAATTGCGATTTTCATTTGATTAACTGAAAAGTGCAGCGAATTAAAACTGAAATATTAATGCAAAGGCTTCAGAAACAACAAAAATAACAACAATCTGATATGTGACCACATCAGGGGTAAGGTACGGGGGCGGGGAAGAGGCATGGCCGAGAGGCCATTTGAGTGGCAAATAATGAATATAATTTGGCTTATAGCATTAGATTAGCACGACGCGTCTAAACAGCAGCAACAACAATAAATGCAAACAGTAAAGAGTAAGTCGATAATAAAAAAGAATATGGCTAGCAGATAACCTGCAACTGATAACAACAAATTAAAAAATTCATAAAACCTGAATTGATAATTGATTTACTACTTATGTTATTTCTATGTTCAAGTTTCTTGCCTAACTGCTGCAGAATCGCACTTCAGTAATTACAGGGTATTAAAAGAGCACTGTATTTTTATCAAACAAACTGTTTCGGCAATTATTCATAAAGCTTATCCATTTGGCTAATATTAATTAAATACACACTATTTTTGTGCCACGCTGCGTATACGCAATGTGCGCGCTATTATCAACGCTTGTTATAGCATATTTATAAGCAATGTTGTTGTTATTTTTGCGTGAGTTCGGTTTGATTTTATATTATTGGCATTTGGCCAACTGTCAATTAATTGATAGTTTTGCGATTTATTCTTTCGCCTGATGCGCATAATCCTAAAAAGTGTCCCTCCAAAAAATACAACAAAAGCTGCGCCCCAAATGTGATTAGTGTCGTGGTTTATGCACAATTAAAGCCACTTAAACACATATATTATTGTATATATGAGTACATATGTATAATATAAGCGATTAAACGATTATACCATTCATTGATTTATTAAATTTTACATATTGACTTTTGACCATTTGTTTAGCTTATTTTGCTTGAGACGAAAGTGAAACCAAAGCCTCATTTAATACCTTGTGGCCTGTCGTTTAAGCCGACTTCGTTAAAGGCATTAGCATTCGCAGTCAAAGTGCATGCGAAACGAAACCAAACACGTTGTCATAAATTGAGCAATGAGCCGCAACTTTCAATAAGGCGGAAAAACCTCTACAAATATTTATATATATTCGGTGACATTCTCTCCTCTGCCCATCGCTCCTTTCCTCAGCTTGTGTTTTCGCCATTACTTATTCATTTTTCATATAGCTTTATTTTTGTTTGTTGTTGCCTTTCGGTTACATTATTCAGGTTGCAGAAAATGCTTTTATGCAACAAAGTGCAACAGTCAAAACTGTGGCTACCCTCCTCTACATCCATGCTCCGACGCCTATGTGCAACGCGCCTTGCGGATTGATATTGTGTAAATTTCGATTTGCAAATAAATAACAACACAAAAAAAAAAAATAAACTAAATAAATAAATGAACAAGCAAAACAGCAGAGAAGACTACAAAAAATTGTGATTCGAATATTACTAAATGACAATCACATACTTTCTTACTTTCTTAATTTTATTATATTATATTTTATCCAAGCGCAACAAGGAACTTTTTTTTTTTTTTAAATTAATGCACGATTATGCAATTCAGTTTTGCCTTTATTTTATAGTTAACTCAGTTTAAGTCATTAAATTATTTATTATATAGTAAAAACAATGGAAAAAAAAAATTAAATTAAAGGTCTTATTATTAAATTTTTTTATTTTAATTTTGATTTTATTTTTAATCTTATAATAAATATATATAAAGCTTGAAAATAAATAAATAAGAATATTTATCTAAATTATTGCGAATCTACACTTTTGTGAATGATAAAGTAAGCCGATTTATGGAAAAATGTTATTTCGATTTACTAATATGAAAGATTCCTTTCAAACGAACAATTAAGTTGAGACAAAGATGTTTTGGAGACAGAGAACTGATAATGAAATAATTTTACCCGCTGCAAATCTTTAATTTGCAGTTATTTAATAGCCCACTTCTCAATTTCAATTGGCGACCAAAATATGTTAGTGTATATATGTGTGAGTTGTGTGTATGTATGTATGGTCAATATATGTTAATTTATGTCTCTATGTATGGACAACAACAACAACAAAACCAAAATGCGCCATTGGCAGCAAAACTCAGTTAATTTTAATGCTGTTGAAAATAAACAATAAACGCAAAAAAATACAATGATAAAAAACACAAATAATAAAATACAACAAAATTGCTTGGAATATGTGTGTGTGTTTGTGGTATTATGAACATGAAATATGCAAGAAGCAGAAGAATAAATAACAAACACAGTAACAACAACACCAGCAAAATCACAATAAGAAAACACATTTTCGTATAATTATTATGGCTAATTAATATTTATTAACCAGCACATGGGCGTAGCCAGGAGTAAAATATGGTCAAACAGAGGGATAAATAAAATGGTGTGAATCTTTTTTTCTAGGCTAAGGAAATGTGTTTGAAGATAAGAAACAAATAAAAATCTGGATTGAATCTTTTACGAAGCTTCTATGGAGCATAAGTGCCTTCTGAGAATTACCAGATAATATAAAATATTCTTAACGATAGTTAAAATAGGACATTTGAAACTAAATTTCTTGTACAAAATCTCGTGAATTCGAGATTATTTGGCAATAATAAATAGAAAAATTTATTTTTAAACTGGAAAATTTCTTTAAAAAAATTGTGTAATTAATTAATATTTTTATTAAATAATTCATTAAAATTGACTTAATTTGGAATGATTTGATATTTGTTATAGATAAAACTAAAAGTAGCACATTGTTAATAAAATATGCTATAACTATTGCTCTAGTTCTATGTGAGAACATTTTCAAACGCTGGTTATTTCAATGCTTAAATAAAGCCTACCAAATGTAATAGGTCAGACTTAACTGTGGGGGGTGCTTGATAAGCTTATACCCCTGTGTATGGACCTTCGATGCTGTCCCTGCTTATTGTGTTGACACCTGCCGCTGCTGCTGCTGCTGTTGGTCCTGCTGCAAATGTTGCCGCAACAAAATTATTGTAAATTTATTTAAAAGACATAACGCCAATTACGTTGGACTTTTTGCCTTTAATTAAGAAATTGCCAATGCGAAAAATAATAATTAAAAATAAGCCGAAAACTGAAACGTGCAGAGGATCTCTTTCTCAATATACACTCCCCTCCCTACCTCGCCTACCACCTACCACTTCCCCTCTCACTACATCTCGAACGCATGTTGAAGAAATTCAATGTGTTGAAGAAAATGAAAATAAAATGAATATACAAATAAAAAATAAAAACCTGGCGAAGAGCTGAAAAATCGGCCAACTTTATTTTATACCCTCTCGTCTCTCCTTTTTGCTTATATATGTATATACATTTATATATATATGTATAATATAAATATTGTTGTTACTGTTGTTTTTATTGTGCAGCGCCTGTTGATGTTGATATTGCAGTTGCTGTTGTTTCGCTCATGCTCATAATTTATTTAACGTTTGTGGCAATTTAAAGCGAGCTCAGCTGACTCGAGCCAGGGCAAGTGTTCGATTCAAGAATGAGCCTGAATAAGGCAGGACGGGGTAGGACGAGACAGAAATAAGGCAATGTACCGTTCAAATGAAATTTAATTCTGCGGCATTGCTCAACTGCCAATGTTGCAGTGTCTGTGTGCCTCAATTTAATTGTATAATTAACAAAAATCCAATCAACAATTTACTGTTTTATTTTGTATGTTTTTTATTTGATTTGATTTTACCATACATTTTTAATGATTTTTCTAATGCTTGTCTTCTGAGATTATGGCTATGGAAATTTAATTTGCCAATTTAAATCGTGAGGCTTTTGAAACTTGCGTAATATTTTCGTTGACAATTTTGTGAACCGAGTTCTATATCTAAATATTGCGATATTTCAGTTTAAAATAATAAGTAAAACAAACATAAATTGTCTAATATTTCATCGATGAAACAAAAAAATATATAAAGCTTCGTGACTGGCATAAGTAATAGCCAAGTGAGCTATTTAAATTTGTATCAGATAGTATATCAGCAATTTAAAGAAACAAACAATATTCAGTTTAAATAAAAGGAATTACAATTGTGTAATTAGCGTAAAATTTGTCAGTTTTCGAGGGTGTGCAATATTTGGGCATGTTAAGTTAGTAGTTTTCTTTATGTTGAATCTTTTGTTTTTAATTTATCACAAGCCGCAAAGCGAAAACAAAAAAATCACAGAAAATCTTGCTGCTTAAGTGTGTGCGTGAATGGATGTGTGTGTGTGTGGGAATAATGAAAACTGAAACTGAAAAACGGACGAAACGGCAATAAATTGCACAACTGATATATGAATATGAATGAGAATGGTAAGCTGGTTGCCCGGTCAGCGGAATCGACTGATGCGAGGTGTGTTTGATAAGTTCTCTGTGTCGCGAAGTGACAGCAGCAGCTTATGAGCTGGCAAGAATGCGTTATTTTGATATATTTTCACTTAAAATGCTTCATCTGTCTTGCTTGTCTCTGTCTCCTTGTATTTCTCTGTCTCTTTCTCTTTCTCTGCTTCTGTCTCTCTCGCTTTGCATCTGTTTTTCACTTTCTCTGTGCGTCTTGATGTGACTTTTTGCCTCAGGCTTGCCAACTGTTTGTATTTGGTAAAACGGTTTCTGCTTTTTTATCCGTTGGC
The DNA here is from genome assembly GCA_035043635.1 of Drosophila rellima. Classification (NCBI taxonomy): domain Eukaryota; kingdom Metazoa; phylum Arthropoda; class Insecta; order Diptera; family Drosophilidae; genus Drosophila; species Drosophila rellima. The sequence goes on along the minus strand of JAWNMV010000134.1, from coordinate 1,064,895 downwards.
ATTTTCAAGTAATTTTTCACGCATTTCTGTGGCTGCTTTGCGCCTCATTTTTCACGACGCGCAAGTGTGTGTGTGTGTGTATGAGTGTGCGTGTGCGTTAAGCTGCTTAAATGTTTTTGCCGCTTCCTTTTGCAACATTGTTTTCTTTTTCATCTCTTTGTTGTTGCTGCATTTACAACACTTAAATTGTAAATAATTCCGATTTGGTTGCCCAGACTCAGTCTCCACTTTGCTCTTCGAGTGTGTAATGGCTAAAGCCACTTGCCTTTGTCAACAAATTTGCGTTTAAATGGCTCACATGCCCTCCGAACACCATGAAACGGAATGGAATGGCAATGGAAGTCGGAATGAAACGGGCTGGGACGGGAAAAGCCTTTGTCGGCTCATCTTGGCTTGCTCCGGTTTTGACTTGATTCTGCCTTTTTGCAATTCGTTTTAATGTATTTTTAAATTATGTTTATTTATCGCATTAAGAACACAAGTGAGAATACGACAGAAAAATGTGTGAGAATTGAAGAGAGTGAGAGAGAATGAGCAATGAATATACTATTTATGTATGCTGACTTACGCTAAGTTCTCAGATCATCTCTTAGCTCAAGAACGCCATAATACGAGTACTGACTAAGTTTTGTTTTCTTAAATAAATAAATTGATCAACATATTAAGCATTTTAATTAATTTAAAATCTAAATTTGACTTTTTTTTTGGTATTAATTAATGTTAAGCTAAAATGCAAAATCAGTTTGAATTTTATTCTTTGCCTACTTTTCCATAAAAGATAATTTCATTTGTTACATTTTTGTTGATTAGTAAATTCAATGGGCTTATATCATTTCTATACCCTTTAAACATATTTTTATTGTTTGATAAATGGGATCTGGGCAAAATGATTTCAACTTCAAAATTTTTTAAATTATTTCCTTAGTATTTTCATAGCCAACACCCAATTAGAGTATTGTTTAAATTTCTTAATATCAAATATTCTATTTAATGCTACCTCATTTCTCAACTATTCGAAAGAAAACGCTTAATGTATCTGAAAATAAATCGTTTATCAAAATTGATATTCAAATGGAAAATATAAACGAACAATTAAAACAAATTTAAATAGGATTTTCTACTTTGTTTTTGATTATGCACAGCATGAAAGTTTTCTTTTGTTGCTGTGTCATTTAATTATTGAATTTATTTATGCAACGTCCGATTAAACTGAGGCTAAGTATGTTATGTTATCAATTTCGATTGATATGAAATCAATGTCACAATCAATATTGCATAAATTAAGCTGTTTACTGTTACGGTTACAGTTAAGGTTGTAGTGTGATTTGCCTCGTTTTTCTCCGATTTGCCCATTGCCCGTGGTCCACAGCCTCTGGTTGATTGTTAATTGTCTGCTTTTTTGGTGTCAGTCGAAAAACACATTTACATTCAAAAGTACATAATTAATGCAATCTGACGTTTTCAAAACGGGTTTTTTTTTACCCGAATGAAAGTGAAATCGCCAGAAGAAATTTGTTCAAATCAAATGATGAGATGCTTGCATACAATATAAGCAATATTTACATACATATATCTGTAGAAAAAATGCATAAGTGTGTATACTCGTAGAAGAAAGGTGGATATCGCTAATCCGTTTTGGCCTTGTTTGGAAAGGGATAGGAAGAGGAAATGCTATAGCAGCAGCTGCTGTGAATGCCGTGGATGATGAGCCAAATATGGAAAACAGTTGAAGTTGACCATGAAAATGCTCAAAGCCAAATGCCCCAAGCTGGCGCAGAAATACGGCAATATTTGCATATTCATAAGCACAGCTTTATCCGTATAAAACACATACACATGCAGATACTCACACACACACACACACACACAGACAGACTGATAGTCAGACAGATGCTGTTAATGTGTGCCGCTGGCGAAATGTTAATTAAACCAACTGGAAACCAATCTAAAGCTGAGCAAGTAAGCAAAAAAGCAGCCGCTAATCAAGTTGGAGGTCAACGTTGGAGCACGCATATTACGTAAGGATCGTCAATTGAGTGAGGGAATGAGGAGAGCACAGAAAGAGAGACAGAGAGAGAGAGAGAGAGAGAAAGAGTAAGCCAAATTCAGAGAAGTAAATGAAAAGTGAAACCGGCTGAAAATCCAGTTTTGCATTGGAATCGAAGCCAGAGTTGTAGCTGGCGTTGGAGTTGTAACTTCAGTTGTTGTGGCCCAAGCATGCAGGACAGCTGACCTTGCACACCTTTCAGGTGATAAGGTGTGTGTGTGTGAGTGTGTGTGTGTTGGTGTGAAACCAGTTGTAAGAAACCATTTATGATAAGAGCAAAAGTCAATGAAATGCCAGCAATATTACCTAATTCGCAGACGAAACGAGACAAAAGATCAAACAAGAAATACGAGTACAACCGGGCAACCGCGCCAGGAAGGCAAAAAAAAAAAATACAAAGAAAAAGACAATGTTGAAGGTATATATATATATATATATATATATATATATATATATATATATACAGTCACACACAGACATACACATACACAGGAAGCCCAATTGGCAACGTCAACACTTTTGAATTGCACAGTAAAAAAAACAACAAAACGATTAACATTAAATAGCAAACACGAATGCGAAAACTTGGTACATTTTCTCTTTTTTTTTTTTAGATTATAAATTTGGATTTGGATTTGTTGCGTGCCGTGTTGCCGTGTTCATTAGACATTTGACAATACTCACCATGAACGCCAACGGCGATTAGCAGCGTTGCAAGTAGACAATGCTGCAGCATCTTGTAGCTTCCACACTCAAATTTGTATTATTGGTTAACCGAACAACACACTTGGCCCACTGCGAGGCAAGTTGGATATGAAGATGGACACAGAGAGAGAGAGAGAGAGAGAGACGTCCGCAACGCGCAAGTGCAAACCGCCAACTGAACGCAGCGAGCGCCAGTGAAATTGCAAGAAGCCAAGTTAAGTTCAAGTTTTTCAAGTTGGTTGCCAGCGTCGCCGATCAACGACGATCAACAACGAACAACAATCAACGATGAACACTGAACACTGAGCGCCACCCATCGGATCAATGAGTTTGAGCGAGAGGGCGTGCAAGAGGGAGTCGGAGAAGGAGAGCGAGTAAATGAGAGAGAGAGTCTATCGGCTTTTCACAATATATTCTCAATTCACTTTCATTTCAACTGGTTCGACAATGACGCGCAATAATCGTATGTCACAGTGGGCATATTCAATAATCTCAATCTTAAACATATTTTTTGATAGTTTTTATAAGCACAAGCTGCTGGTTATTATATTAAATTATTAAGTTAGTTTTATTATTAGTCCCTGTACTTAAAAAAAGTACCGGGGTCTATTAACTTTGTCATAAAACAAATGTGCGTAACAGGCAGAAGGAGGCGTGGCAGACCCCATAAAGTCTATATATTCTCAATCAGCATCAACAGCCGAGTCGATATAGCCATGTCCGTCTGTCCGTCTGTCCGTCCGTCTGTAAGAGCGCCTAGATCTCAGAGACTATATGAGCTAGAGCCTTCAAACTTGGTATGTAGGTCCGTCTATATTGCAAGCAGATCAAGATTGTTTTATATTTTGGCCACGCCCACTTTAACGCCCACAAATTAGAAATATCTAATTTTAAGCGACAATTTAAAGGATATCTCAACCAATCTAACAGAATATTCATAAAGGATAGTTCTATACATTCTGACCAGGTTTGGTTGAAATCGGTCCGCTATATCATATAGCTGCCATAGGAACAATCAGTCGAAAATCAAGCTTTAGTATGAAAAACTTTTTTGTTTATTGAGATATCTCAACTAATTCAACAGAATATGCATCTCGAGTAATTTTATACATTCCGACCAAGTTTGGTTGAAATCGGTCTTCTATATAATATAGCTGCCATAGGAACAATCAGTCGAAAATCAAGCTTTAGTATGAAAAACTTGTTTGTTGATTGAGATATCTCAACCAATTCAACAGAATATGCATCTGGAGTGATTTTATACATTCCGACTAAGTTTGGTTGAAATCGGTCTTCTATATAATATAGCTGCCAAAGGAACAATCAGTCGAAAATCAAGCTTTAGTATGAACATTTTTTTGTTTATTGAGATATATCAACCAATCTAACAGAATGTGCATTTGGGTTATCTTATTCATTCTGACCGAGTTTGGTTGAAATCGGTTTACTATATCATATAGCTGCCATAGGAACAATCAGTCGAAACTCAAGCTTTAGTATGAAAAACGTTTTTGTTTTATTTCGTTAAAATCGGTCTACTATATTATAAAGCTGCCATAGGAACGATTGGTTGAAAATGTATACTGAGTAGGCAAATTTTTGTTGTTTCTGGAGATACCACAATCAGACTAGCAGATTGGGAATTTTCTATTGTCTTATACCTCCTGATACAATGTTATATATATGTACAGATTTATATTATTTTCTTTAAATCAGGAGTTGCTTTTCCATAGTAAGTACGGGGTCTCCGACAGTCGAGTATGCTCGAGTATGTAGCACCGCCCACTAGTTTTTTAATACAATCGTAATATAAGTTAGTGTTTTGTTAGTGATGCAAAATAGCCTGAAGCATCGATATACATATACATAATCTAAAAATATGTTTTAAAATCAGTATCGTGTTTCTAACTCAATTTTTTTAACATAACTAGTTATGTATGAAGTTTTTTCTTTGATTAAATTTTAACTTGTAAGAATTACTATGCTTTAAGATCTGTTCAGATATAATATTTTTATTAAGCGTTCAATACTGAATTGATGGGCTCGTTATTTAAACTCTCTGCAATTAGAAGTTATATACTAAATTTTAAACAAATAATTAATATTTTTATTTGCATCCAACAAAATCAAAGATCAACCCTAAGAACTAATTAAATTAATCAATTATTGATTGTCTATGAAAAGTAAAAAGTGTATATAATTTATTGGCTCCATAAAAATATTTGTACTTATACAATAAATATTTTCAATATTTAAGTACTTTGGGACTAAGTCCACTGTGAGCCGGTTAAAGCCATGCGACAGCGGCGCATGCGCATGCACTTAAATGAGGTAGAGGGCTGGGACCGGGTCCTACTCGGTGTCCAGATCGTACAAATTATGCATATTGCCTCCGACGAATATCTTTTTAAATTTATGGCACGTGAGTGTGAGTGAAGTTTATCAATATTATCTTGAAGAATTGTTAAAGTTTGAGTATTGTCGTAATTGTAGAATTTGAATGCAAGGGCTGTGTCAAATGTACTTGGAAGTAAGAAAAGTGGTAAAAATTGTAGAATTTGAATGCAAGGGCTGTGTCAAATGTACTTGGAAGTAAGAAAAGTGGTAAACAATCTCGGCATAACAATAACATGTTAATTGCATATTACAGTTAAAGTGGTAACAGCAAAAACTGTATATATATATGGACTTCGACTACTGCATATCAATTACATGAAGTTTAACAAACTTTAGCTACTCGATTGCGTCAATTGAAGAACATTGTGGAAGTATTCAGAGAGTTTTAATTATAATCAGAACAATGTGGAGAAGTTGCCTTAGGGCAGAAATATAATCAGAAGAGTTTAAATATACTTTAATATGGTATTTATATGGATTTTTAAAGCATTCATAGATTAGTCATTTCAGATAAATTGATATCAGACTTATTCAGATATTTAGATCATTTTAACAGTCAGGTTCATGATTTCCTTATTAAATCTTATCTAATGCTAAGACTTCATTATGATGTCAGCTTTTACTTGGTAATACACTAAAACCAGTTGGCAAACTTGTCAATAAATGCAGAAACTTTAATCCAATTCATAAATGTATTTTTTTTTTCAAATCGCTTTCGATTTTCTTTGAAATGTCAATAGAACTTGAATAAATTATATATTTTTTATTGGGTTTTATTGTTGCTTTTTTTCTCTCTTTTTTTTGATCTTTAACGGATTTTATCTTGTTTCATTTCGTTTTAGCTTTTGTATGTTTAATTTTTATGCTGAAAGCTCATTCATATCAATTTCAACCAACTGGAATTTTAAATACCAAATACATAAACACGAACTCGAATAACTATGCGAATACGAAAATGAATATGAATGTGAATACGCTTAAAGTCTGCACGTTTATTCAACGCGTCAGTAACAAATTCTCAATATACACACAACATTGGGCTTATACAATATCGTTTATTATACTTGTATAACTCTTATTTTTATCCCCTGCCCTTTCACGCCTCTCTCTACTCTACTCCCGGTAGTCAATATAATATGCGATGTTATTGTGTGTGTGACTGTTTATTTTTAAGCCGAAATTTGAAATTGAACGGCATTGGTCGAGTGTTTTAATATTTATTGGTAAGCTTGATCAATGAGGCGAATCGTATAAGTTAAAACAACACGACGAATATCAAATTCAATCAGTGAGACAACAAATGCATTTAATAATTGGATGATAGCAGTTGCGAAACTTTATTCTGATATTCGCACACTCATTTCAAACGAATCGGAATCGGATTAGTTTTCGATTTGCCGATGTGAAGCGCCTAAAAGGGCGACGCATGCAACCCAAACCAAAATGTATATTATAAAATATTTATTCACCTTTATTTATTTATGTATTTCTTTATTTATTTAAATATATATGTATTTATTTATTTTTTTATTGGTTTATTTATTTATTTGTTTATTTATTTTTTTGTTTATTTGTTGATTTATTTATTTATTTATTTACTTATTATTTATTTATTTATTTATTTATTTATTAATTAATTTATTTATTTATTTATTTATTTATTTATTTATTTATTTATTTATTTATTTATTTATTTATTTATTTATTTATTTATTTATTTATTTATTTATTTATTTATTTATTTATTTATTTATTTATTTATTTATTTATTTATTTATTTATTTATTTATTTATTTATTTATTTATTTATTTATTTATTTATTTATTTATTTATTTATTTATTTATTTATTTATTTATTTATTTATTTATTTATTTATTTATTTATTTATTTAGATATTTATTTATTCATTTATTTATTTATTTAGATATTTATTTACTTAAGAAGCAAACACTGCTGCCTCGAAGAGAGACTTGATCCGTCGAGATAATTACAAAATCACCATTACCCCATTACTCTTCCTTTACTCTTATTCTACTCTTCCTCTACAACTAAGTATAAATGAAAGTTGTGTTTGCCCTCATAATTGGGTGAAAATGATATTTCCCACCTTATACGTACATATATGTTCAGTTGAGTACTTAAAATTTGTCCAATTTAACCAATAAAATTATGCCTCTATTAAAATTGTAAATTAAATAACTTTATCAAATACTTAAAATTTTTTTCTAACATTGACAATTTGTACGTATGTAGCTGAAAAATTATCTGAATAAAATAAGACAATATAACTTTTTTGTTCTATATATTTGTATCTATAGTTGTTTACAAGGTATCTAGCTAGTTGGCTACTCTTCGATAGGTTGTGTTCTTCTTCTGATTCATACATATATATTTTTACTTTTTTATGAATATTCATTTTTATTGTGGCTGTAGACAGTCAGCCCAGTACGCATGCATGTGCCCAGTAGGAAATTTTTGGGCATTTAAACCAATAAATATGTAAATTTTTCATAAATTTAATTAAATTCACCACAAAAGCTGCGTCTTTATCACCCAACAGCAACAGCAGTAGCGGCAGCAGGGAAAGTTTTTCTCCCAAAAATAAAAATGCAAAAAAGTAAAAAAATTCGGAGGGAATGACAAAAAAAAACGAAGAGGAGGAATAGAATAGTGTGCGAACAGTTTGAGCGGAAGTGAACTGTGCGACAATTGAGAGCGAGAACAGATAACTTTTACAGGCAGATACTATAATAGATCTACGAGAGAACGAAGAAAGAAACGAAAGAAAAAAAATATGAAAGTGAATAAAAGAAAAGTTGAGAAATATATGCAAATATCTATCGCAAGCATCGACCAGATCCCGAGGCAGGTGGCAGATGCCGACTAACTTACTGGATGAATGACTGACTGACTGACTGAGTAAGTGAGTGAAAAAGTGAATGACTGCCTGAATGGCTGCATGCTTCGTTGGATCAAACTTATAAAAGTTGTAAGGATTCGCGGCCTGTGCCGATGATAAATGAGAATTGTCAGAGAATTTAACGATTTGACTCACAAAGGCATTTCATAGTTTTGTTTATGCGAACGTTACGACAGCAACAACAACAAGAATATTGCCTGACTGTCGTTTGCCTGCTTGGGTGGTTCAATGGCTCAGTAGCTCAGTGGTTCAGTGGGTGGCATTTATGGTGGTTGAACGCACTCAAACAAAAACAGTTGGAATGACAAAGGCGAGAAAAATGCAAGCGAGCGGACATGGAAATTAAAAGCAGCTGAAAGGGGACCGCATGGCTGAGCCCTCAACAGAAACATGGAAACGAAGGACAAAGACATACATAGAGATGGGAATGTGGACAAGGATGAGAACGAGAACCTAGTGCAGACCAAACCAGACTAAGCCAGACCAGACGGTATGGCTGACTCCAAAGTGGACCTGGGACTCAGCACGTGACTGCAGACTTTCCTGAATGCGATTGCGACTACGAATACGAATCCGAATACGAAAACGAATGCGAATACGAATGTAAATGAAAATGATAATTGTTCCTGCTCTTGATGTCATACTCGTAGTTAGCACTCGCGTTGCCTGCGACACATTCAATTAACACTTATTCAATTTTCCAGCGATTTTGGCCCTTTGTCCATCGTCACAGAACAGATGTGATTAATAACGAAGCCACAACAAATAAAATAAAATGATTGTGGTTCCAAGCAATAGTTATCTGACTTATCTTATCGAATTAAAGACTCGGTTATAGAATAAAATAATAAATATAACACAAATGAATTAGGGTATATACCCGCAACCAATCACTGCAATTAACCATATCATTTGAATACGAAACTAGCATTGAAAAAAAAAAATAGTGGAAGTTTTTAAAGACTAAAACCCGAAAAGTTTTTCTAAATTTCTAATATTTAATTGTTGTCTTCTTCCGATAATGTATGTAGTTGTTGAATCGCCCATCAATCACATCCGATTTTATAGGTGGTTCAATGACCATATGACTGCACTTTAAAGCCATTAATTAAAAAGAATCTCGTCAAATCGATTTGCTAAATTAAAATAAAAAATGAATCAGAAAAGGGGGAACAGTGGTTGAAAAAATAAAATAGTATGCACAGAAAAGAATCTGAAGAACCAAAATAAAATTCCAACCTCACAGTTTCGTAGGGTGGGTCTTAGATAGAATATGAAATAAATACTTAGGAAATATTTTGATCATCCAAATTATATTACAATTATTTTACTTGAAACTATTAGACATGTTGGGCTATTTCAATGCCGATTAATTGTGAATGGAATTGCAGGTAACCTTAATTTAACAAAAGTATATAACAAATATTTTTCTAATTTAATTGTGAATTGATATTTTTTTCTGTGTACGATTGGCAGGTGATGGATATGTTGTGATTAGCCGTGCTCTGGGTGAAATGTTGTTTCGCATTGAGAATTAGAATAAAACATACTATGCCCACAATTTGGCTCCCAAATCGAAATCAAATTGAAGCCCTGGCAATTCGGGCGAATGCAACAAACAAACAAACAAACAACAAGCAGCAATAGCAACAATAGCAATCAAAATAAAAGAGAGAAAAAAGAAAGCGAAAAGAAAACAAAAACAGAAACAAAAACAAAACAAAAGCAACTCAAATTGCGATGCTGGCGCTGGATGTAAATGTTTTTGGCTTGAAATCAGGCACATTAATTATGACGAATATCGCTTGGTGGTTAGAGAGCGGGTGTGTAGGGGGAAGAGAGAAGTTAGGAGTGGAGGGGGGTTGGGTATGGAGCTAACGATGCTTTAGGGCAGCGCTGGCTAGTGGCCATGTTGCGTGTTGTAAAATTGAAATTGGATTGGAAATATTTGCACGAAATTCCAATTTCAATTTTCAATTGACGCGACCAACAGCGACGAGTTTTTGGTGGCGAACATGGTGGAAAAGGCAAAGGAAAGGGACAGGGACAGGGACACGGAATAAAGGGGGACAACACAATGCAAGGGAGATTGTTTCGTCACGGGTCTCAAATACGTATCCCCAAACTCTTAAACTCCAGACACGACTCGACTCGACTCGGACAACACCTCCAGCTACACTCAGAAAAAATTTGCCATTCTAAAACAAGGTATGTGCATAATTGAATTTATAAAAATTTGTTAAAAAAATGTTAAGATTGTTGTAAACTATTATTCATAGATTCCTACGATAGCTATATGACATCATAGTTCGAAATTAATCAAACTTAGTCAGAATAAATAAGACCATGCCAAACATAATATCTGGAAGTTTGATTTATACACCTCTAAAAACAACTGGTTTTATACTTAACATTTGCTATTACAATTTAAGTTTCTGAGTACATAATCTAGTATGTTTCAAGTTTGTAACGATCTTAAATATGAGAATGTTTTGCGATAAGTTCGCGATTTTAGTACACTTGAAATTTAAGATTTTTGTTCTCAGTTTTGAAAATTCCGAGTATAGACAGCTTTCGAGATCGTTTATACTTGAGTATCCCCTGTTTAAATACCGAAATCCTGTTTTTTGTTTTTCTGAGTGTACCAGGTTCAGTTACAGGTTTAGGCCCAGCTCGGATGTTGATGCGGGTGCAAATGCGGATGCAGATGCGTTGGCAGCACCTTTACAGTGGCTGCAAAATTTCAACTGCCATTTTCCTGCTTCACTCAATTACAGGCCTTTTGTGTCTATTCGATTGTCCAGTGGAAAGTGCAGGAAGAGCACGTTGAGTTGTCCGTGTTGGCTGTAACTGAGACCAAGTCCGTAACCGAATCATTTCCCAAAATTGTGAGTGTATTCACGTCACTCTTTTTCCCTTTTTCTCGCGAACTCACTCTCGCTTGCATGTGTGTGTATGTGATTGTTTGTTGTTTACTGGGTTGTCGTTTGTTTGCGGGCAGGTGCCACGCCCCCTTTAGCCGCCCGCCAACATTGCGCAAATTGAAGTGAAAAGAACTGCCAACAATAACAGTGGTCATGGAATGCGCATTGCGCGGATGATAGACAACAGGGCGCATTACTCCCCCTCCACTACCGCTCATCATTCTACTTCCCACTCTTCCCCCTTTTCTGCCACTTCCATCGCCATTTCCCCTTCTTCTTTAACTTGTTATTGTTGTTGGCGCTGTTTGTGCAGATTTATGGTTCGAAAGATTGCTGGCCAACTTCAGACAGAGAAAGAAAGAGAAAGAGAAAAAGGAAAAGACAGAGAGAGAGAGAGAGGTGAACGAGAGACCTGCTTTATTTGCAGCCATTAAAAATTTGCATAAGTACACAGTATTGGCAAATAAATTCTGGCTTGTAAATGCGGCACAAGTGATTGAGTACTCGCTGAATCATTGAATACCCTGCACTCCAAAATGAGTGCCAAATTAGATCGAAATGCCAGGTGTTATTGTTGTTACTTTTAGAGCTTCCATTTGCTTATAATTATACAATATTTAAATTGATTTAATTTTGAAAACGTTAAGTTAATTTAAATTAACTTTACATTTATTTCATTTTAATAAGTACTACAAAGAAATTGTACATTTGTTTAAAATCTAGTTATATTTTTTTTTGTACTTTTACACATTTTAAAATGCTTAAACCATTTGCATATATGCTTTCCAGGGAAATATTTGTTAACTATTCAAAAAAATATAAATTAATTTCTTACTTAAAAATTTCAGGTCTCCACTGTTTCTGAAGAACATGCAATTGTCGCGAAGTTTCATTAAGATTTTAAGCATTCAATTTGGACAATATTTAGGTGACTTTCAAGTGGCAAATGCTAGATTCAATCACAATCATTTATATATATATATATATATATATATATATATACATATTAAGTGCCCCTGGCAGTAGTAAATGATATATATATATATATATATTTATATATTATATATATATTATTATATATATTTTCGATTAATTTGGTGTTTTGTTGGAGTCCATGGTCACATAATTCTCTTTTTAAGCACGCCTGCGTCTCATTGCCAACAGGGAAGGACAACGCCGTGTCCATGTCCTGCGTTACATGGAGACAGCAGGTGCAGTCTGCCACGAGTGGTGGGGAGGGGGTGGGGTGGTCGTGAGCAGAGAGGAGAGAAGGAGAGGAGCATAAATTTATGTTGAGCGCGTAAATTTAAGAACAATCGACACGACGATGAGTAAGGGACTAAATTGGGCAGAGCTATAACAGCAGCAGATAGACTGGATAGAGAAGGGGGACAGGGGCATGGAAGAAAGGGATTGGGACAGAAACAGAAAATTGTCTAGCAAAAGTATCTTGGCCATTGGCCATTGGCCTATGGACATCCGTTGGGCTTGTTTGTCGCGCAAAATAAATGAACACAAAATGAAATTGGTTGCTCCAAATTTATTTATTGAATGCCACTTCAAGTGCCTTGAGAAACAGATGGTGATGGAGGAGAAGGTTAAGGTGAAAGTGGAGCATCTGTGGCTGGAGCAAATGACTTGAAGCATTTTACACCTGAAATGATTTCAATTTTCAGAACACGAAGCGTCACTTTTAAGGGGACGCGGCGCTTTTTGTTTGCACAATTTCAAGGCGATGGCAAGTGTATTAAATAAAAAGTGACAACAAATATTGTTACGCTCTCTCCCACTCGTTCCATCTTCGGTTAGTGTCAGCCAGTCTTGGCTAATGCTCTGAAAATTGGCCAAAATTTCATTTTGCAGCCTGGAACTAATGGAACTGAAGCTTACCTTACTTGTAAGCAAATATTTACCACTGAAACAAAGTAAGCAACTTGCTAGCCTTTTTTTACATTTTTTTTGTACCTTCTCTCTTGTCTCAGCCACTTCTTTTGCCTACTACATCGCATTTTAAGCTGTTTGCGGATTATCAAAGCAAACAAGCGACTTACTTCTCCCTTAACCTTCACAGCAGCAGTTTCATATTTTTGTCCATCATCTGTTTAGGGGTTGGCTAAAACCCTTTTAGCCGAGTTACCAAGTACCGAGTGTTAAATTATGACTTAGCTTTGTTCGTCTAAAGATTTGATAATTAAACAGTACTTAATTATGTCATAAAACTTCACAGAAAAAAATTTTTGGCTGAATATATGTTGGAAAGTGTTGACGCTAAATTTTTAATAAATATAGTTAAATTATATATATATATTAAATATACTTTTGATATGCTTTTGTAAAAAACGTTTCATTTTGCTTTGTCTATTTGAATTTTGCGATTGCGGATCATCTCATTATATCGACGACATTTATATTTAAAATAATTAATTATATCGAAAAATCGAAAATCTAGTAATTATTATTAATGTTAATCTTGAAAAGTATTTAAAATTGAAGTTATGTTTTTTCTACTAAGTATTCATTAAAAATTTAAAATAATATAATTTTAGTTGGCGACCTACTTTTTTTTATTATTTTTGGGTGGGTATGATACTAGAATTTTAATTTTTTGTCTGTCAAATTACAGAAATGACATAAAATTTAGAGTAAGCGGAATTTACTTATAAACGATTTTTAGATGTTATTAGATAATGGAAGTGTATCAAATCTTTTGGTTTTAGCCGATTTCATTGCCTGTTAAGTTGGGTAACTCAATAAGGGTAGTTGAACTTGGATGTTTGTTTTAGACATCCGCGAAAGAGATCTTGGCTCAATTAAAATAGTGGGATATAGACACAGAACGTTTGATAACGTTATCGATAACAGTTGTTTATGGCAAAGCTACGAAGCTGATATAAAATTGAATGATGCCAACAGGAAAACAAATAAATTAATCAATGTATTTGATGTTAAGAGAATGCCAAATCATTTCTAGGACTTGGCCAAGCAGCCGCTAATGGGCCCACAATTGAATGTGGCGCGGGAATGTGGCATGCGGTTAGAGGGTATGCGATCTGTGTGGTCTCATCATTAGGGTAAACAAAACTCATCTAAATGGCCTCAGTTCTGTGGCAATAAATCACAAGTTATTATTTGTTGCCCTCATCAATCAATCAATCAACATTTATGTGTGCTGTGTACTGCGTTTAGCTCCACAAATGTCACATGTTAGCCAACAAATTGTTATAAATATAATGTCATTATTACCACTTACTCGTAGAAGTGCTTAGAATCGGGCAAGACCCAAACAACAGGTTGCTATTGTATAAGGACTCAACTAACCTTATATGCGAGTAGACGACTATTATGTCTATTTTCCATTTAAGCCAAATGGAAATGAAATCAAGTAATAAAACTAAATAGCGTTAAGCGCATATTTTTTCTGCTGCTGCTGATGAGCAAAATGCTGACAAATATATGTAAGTACTCTCTCTCAATCTCCCCACACTTTCAGTCTGTATGTTGTGGGTCTGTGTGTTTGTTTGTTAAGTGTGTGTACTCTTGCACTAAAGACTAATTAAGTTTTCATGGCCATAAGTCCTGCAGTGTGGGCTTCCTTCAGGCTCCAGGCTCTAGTCTCTATTCTCTCCAGCTTTGGTCAGGCTCTCTGTTTAGTTCGTTGTCAGTTTGCTCGTTGAATGAATGAATGGTCAACTTGATTAATTTGAGGCAGCTAGACAAGCATTAATAATCCGGTTAAAGTACACACGTATACGCAGACAGACACACACACACATACATGAATGTAAACACACTTAAGCAGAGCTTGTGGCTTCAGCAACAACAACATTAGCAAAAACAACAACAGAAAAAATGCCGCAGTAAACACAAACTAAGTATAAAAGTCAAAACAAAGCCACAAAGTGTTGGTAGCACACACACACACACACACACACACACACACACACACACACACACACACACACACACAGAGAGGGAGAGAAAAAGTGAGTGTTAGAATGAGTTGGGACATTTTTGTTTATCGCTTGAGCAGCGCCATGAAGTATGCAACATTTTATTTAACTCAAATATTTCAACTAGCGCCAAAAAAATGGAAGGCAATGAAAACGCAATTGAGTTTTAGTCTATCTTAAGCGCCATTTGCGTGGTGTTCGCGTGATATACGGGCCATAAACGAGTAGAAGGACAAGCAACCATTACCTCTCCCTCTTCCACTTCCACTTCCACTCCTTCTCCCACTTTCTCGACCAACCCCCTTTTCTTACAGCGCACCGTTGAAGTAACCCCTAGACAATACTTGCTTAGTGGGCACGACGTCACTTGCGATGTGTGAGGTCAGGTTCATAAGTAAGTCAATAAGTCAGTTGGTTAATGACAACAACAACAACAACAACAACAACATCATAAAACCATAGACAACATGCTGTGAGGCAGAAGCAGCAACAGCAACCCCAACATTTGTTAGTAAGCAGCCAAATTTGGGAAATTCTCTCGCATTCGATTTGTTTGTCAGCATTCTTCTCTCTTTTCTTATCAACATTTTAGCCTGGCAACATGACTTCTATTGCATTGCCTTTTCACAACAACTCTGCTAAGTAGTACACTGATAATGTCCTATGCTAGCCATGTTACAGCAATAACGATTAATTATCATAATTTGGAATGTATACTCTTTATTTTCGCAGTCAGATCAAGTAAGATTCAAATTTTAGATATTATAATTCGCATGGTTTTTAATTATTTTTTTAACTACATCTGTTAAGTTACAGAAATAATGTAAATTATAAATAAACAAAAAATCACAAAATTTAATGGCTTTTATTATTTAATACATAAAAAAAAAAGTTGAAAGTCTTAAAGTGATAGCATTGTCAAGCCCCAAATGTTCTCTATTATCTTTGAAACAACTCGAGCGCCTTAAAGTAAGCAATAGTTTTTATAGAAGAAGAAGCTCCAAAATGCAGTGATAAAATATATATATACTTATGCCAGAAATCTCATACGGTGCACCAGTATAGTATACAATTAACAATCAATATTTAAAAAGCATTGAGGTCTGTTACGGTTTTTACTTTCGGCACGATTTTTCGAAAGTGAATTTCTTTACACTGCTCTAATATTGAACGCAACATGAACAAATATACTAAGTAAATTTTTACTGAATAATAAAAAGTGAAGCCAAACCAGGAATGACTAGGCCTTCAAAGAAAATTATCTTTTCAATGAACCCAATATATTTAATTTAACTTAATATAATAACTCATACTAAAATCGACAATATGATTGAATAAATTGTTTGGCTGTCCAAGCGACTTCTTATAGGTTTCACTATTAATGATTCCCAAAAAGAGGAGTTGTAGATAGTGTGGGTAGAACTTTGGACATTTTATATAAATCTGTGATATTATATCTGAAAAATTAACTTTATTATTTAAAGTAAGACTCTATTTTTAATTTAAGAATATACAAACATGTCACATTTGTACAATACCAAAAGTTTATGGTCGATTAAGTTCTCGAACACATTAAATAATTTCTTGATAGCCCTCTTGGAGTGTATAGAATAAATTAAGATAATTAATAATTTGAAAGTTATTAGAGTTAGCATATATCAATGACAGAATCTACCGTTACTTAGGGTCTTGCAAGTAAATACAAATAAATGTCCTAATGCTTACAGCGCGGACATTTTTCTCTATTGCTGAATCTGCCGCTGGGCGATATGTGGGAAATTGTTGCTAAAGGCGTTTAACATGTAAAATCGTCTTTTGAAATTTATTCGCATTATGCAAAGTGCGACTAACTGGATTATCCTTAACCGATGGTGATGGTGATGAAAATGGCGATGGTATTCTTGGCAGGCTGCATTACTCGTACTTTATCTTTCGCTTTGGTGTCCTATTGCTGCCTTTTTTGCCTCTTTTGTCGCTATCGCCTTTGTCTTTGTCTTCGCCTTTTCAATGAGCAATGCGCCGCAGTCAATTTGATGAATTTTTCACAAATTCCATCTTAACGTCAAATTGGCCAACGGCTTTTTTTCGTTCTTCTTTCTTTTGTGGCAGCGAAAAGCGCAGCCGCCACAGCGAAGGCATTCGTTGCAGCAACTTTGCCTCCCTCCCATGTTGTCCCTTGCCAACAATCTGTTCCCTTCACACTGCTCTTTCATCGTGGTTCATCTTGAAACCGCTTGAGCGTCAAGTGATTGATGCATTGCGCTTGTAAATTTGATGGCGCGTTGGCTTGTGGGTGGGAGCTATGGTTGTGGTTGGGAGGGGATTGAGGAATACCAAGTCATGGTCCACGTTCGTCCTGATTCTGATCTTGGTCCGGCTGTGCTTGCTGCATTTGCCGACTCTGACTCCGACTCCAACTCCAACTCAAACTCAAACAGTTACTGCGGCCTGGCGGGGCATGCAAAGTGCGCGAAATTGACTTTGCTTTTGCGGGCGCTGACAGTGGCATTGCCGTCTGCTGGTTGCAAGGTTGGTCGGGGCGGTCGGGCTGGTCGGGCTGGTCGCGAATGATAAATGGAAAATGCGAAAATTGTTAAGGCAAAAGCGGTGGCCCAAGAGAGAGCGAGAGTGAGCGAAAGACCGGAGATGTGCACAGAAAAAAATCAATTATAAAAATTGAAGCTTAAAGTCAAGATTTTGCATATATTTTTTAAGTATGCATTCAGGTTATTATTGATCATTTATCACAAAATGTGAATAAGACGGCAACCACTCACCAATGAAATAGTCCAAAAAGCCCACATTATTTGATTTCAATGAACAAGTTTTTATAGAGCCAGATTAATCAAAATATTTGCGGAGAAAGAATTGAAAAATCGATCATGAATCAAGTGTTTTGTATTTGATTACAGATCTTTTGGGATTGTTTTTAGCGCGGAATCGCAAAAATTTTTTTTCTGTGTAGGAAAGCATTGCAAAAGAAATTGTAAAATCTTAGTTGAAATTATTATAAATTAATGGCTATCCTTGTGACCCAGTTACTCGAATGTTTCGGAATAAGCAGCCATTGGAGTCGGTGGTGCTAGTGGTGCTGCTGGCGGTGGATGCAGCCACAGCTGCGGTTTCACTGGGGCTCGTCTATTGTGTAACGAAAATAAAGCAAGCTGCAGCTTCAGCTGCCACACACGACACACAGCACATCCTTTAAGCAGCCTGTCGGCTGTCTCACTCTATAAGTGTGTATATGTGTGTGTGTGCGTGTGTGTGTGTGTGTGTGTGTATGTGCTTGGCAGTACTGTCGTCCTGGTATGACAGTTGCATTTTTAATGCTGGCCATAATTAAGTTTGTGCAACATCAACCCTGCCAACTATAGGCCATGAGTATCATAGTATCATTAGCTGGCCCGTCGCGCTCGGTTCGTGCTGTGGCAGTCTGTACTGTACTCGTGGTAGAACTGGTGAAAAACTGATATTTTGAATATTTATGATTACATAATGGCAGTCCATTATCCATGGCTCATCGATGTTGACCAATGTGCGGGCCAGAAACTACAATGCAACAACGATATCTTTAAGTAAAACTATTCATTGCATATTTATGAGTGTATTCATATAACTACTCATAACAATAGTTTTTGATTCTGATCTGTGTACGGCACATGGTCGTGGCACAATTCGAGTCACTAGCCAAACCTCAGATTTTCACAAATAGATTTCAGTAGTGAGATGCGGATTAGAAATTTGCGAATCTACTCAACAGATACCTGCCGAAAAAATCGTATTTATTATAAAGGTGAGTTGATTAACTTATTATTGTTATCTTCTTTGTTCTAAAGATTGGATAATTTTGAGCTTGATAATATCGTTCATATTATCGGTTATTAAATTACATATAAAGTTTCTAATATGAAACTATATTCGTTGTAAATACGTCCTTTTCTTGAAACTTTGGACAGTCATTTTATAAAAAGATTAGGTATTTTGGATATTGACTTTCAATATATAACTGTTGTTGGTAGTACTAGTTCAAACATCCGACACTCACCAGAGTTTTTTCATCTCAGTTCATTTGCAAATTATAGTTCAATTAATTAAAATTAAATGCCAAAACTTGAGATATAAAATTTTAGTTTTCGAAAAGGGGACGGCTCCCCCTATATCTTGAAAATCTATATGTTGAGCCAAACAATTATTTAAACAAAATGAAGTAAATTTAAATACAGAATGAATTAAGAAGCCAAACCAAGATCCGAATCTTTAACATTTTTTTGTTATTTTTTGGAAAACTCGATGTATCCTAATTATTTGTAGACAGCGCGATCCAATTCTTATAAATTTAATTTTTTTGATTTTTTTCATTTGCCATCAAGTTGAATTGACTGCATAAATTTACATTACTACTTGATACTATCAGTCAATAAGTGGCATATTCATGTTTAGTTTTTAAGCCGAACCTTACGATAATAAATAATTTGATAGCTTATAAAGTCAAGGACTATGTGTAAATTAATATCATATATATTGACTTAACATTTTAAAAATATTTCTTAATAAGCATATGAATATCGAAAATGTGCGGAACAACTACAACTTAACAATGAAATAAAATGATTTACATATTTGTTAAGTAATGTAGATATTGAAAGGAATAGTTACTAGTTGGCTTTTAAACGATTTCATAGATGCAACTTGGAGTTGCATGGAATTGCGGTGACAATCATCGTTATCGAGGTGTCACATGCCACATATTGATGAAGATTTTGTTGTTTCTGTGAGCGTCGCAGATTGATGCAATATGCAAATGGCACTGCTGTTTTTGCTCTTATTGTTGTTGTTGGCATTTTCGTTGTCGTTGTTGTTGCTCGGTCATCTGTTAACAATAAATGCGCCCACGCGCTGCTGGCAAAGCCATTGGCCTAAAGCCGGCAGCGTGTCCGACAACAAGCTAAAAATAATCGTAAAAAAAGATAGAAAATATATTAAATAAAAAATGGGAAAAAACGAAGGCGCGCGTGGCACATGTAAAAAGCGGTAGGGAAATTGTTAAACAAACAGCAAACAGACGCAGACGCAGCGTGAAAATAAATTGAAGAGCCCAGCGAAGCGTCACTGACCTACGCGCACACGTGAGTCGCAGCAGCAACAGCAGCAACAACAAGACTTCCAAAGAACAGCAACAGCAACAGAAATAGCTACAGCGAAAGTCTGCCCCCGCAGCGTAAGTACGCGTATTGCCCAGTCGGCAACATTTGTCAGTCGTTGGGCGATGTTGCTGCAACAAGCGGTGACACGAACGAATTCGTGTCATGCCTCGTGCCTCGTGCCATATTCGGCATACTCGGCTCTTCGGCAAATCAGGCAGAGCAGAGCAGAGCCGGCAACCGACTCGCAAACGAATGCGAATGGGGCACAGCCTCCAAATCTTCTTTGTGGCAGCTGCTGCAGCTTCAGTCTTTGCGCGTTTTCCAACTGATGCGGTACAGCATCTGTCGGCCCCATAGCGAACAGCACAGTGCCGCAGCCGAAAGTCGAAAGTACGTGTATTTGATTGCTAAACGTTGTATCGAAACAATTTTTGGGTAATCTTTCGCAGCGCGAGTGCGTGCTAGAAATTGAGACCAATAATCATAGTTTCCACTTCCGATTTCCTTATTAGTTTATCATTTTTTTGGTTTTTTTTCTTTTTAACGCGAGACAAATAGAAAGAAAGCGTATTGAATTAAAGAAGAGAATTTTTTGGTGATTTTTTGCATCGCGTGAGGTAAAAGTTTAATGTTCGAAGCGCGCTTTTCGGCGCAGTGTTTGCCGTGTGTGTGAACTAAAAACCTAAGCAGATTTCCAAGTGCCAGCCGACAAAGCAATCACAACAACAATACAAGCACACACACTCTGTGTGTGCGTGTGTGTATGTGTGTGCGTGGATGAGCGTGTTATGCGGGTAAGCCTTGGCTTCGATAACAAAGCCACAACTTTTGATGACCGCAGTGGCCACAGAAATTATATCAATTGAGATTTAGTGGCTTGAACGAGGCGATAAAACTGCATGCATCAGCAGATAATGCGACTTAATTATCTCAGCTGGAGATGCAAGTAGGCAGCGTGCCGCATGTCGAATGCCGCATGCCACATGCCGCAAGCCGCATGGTGCACTTGACATTAGCCGGCAAATTGACGGGCGTTGTTGTTATTGTTGCGTTGTTCTCCACCTTTTGTTCATGAGGGGGGAATAATTGACATTGTCATGTTCGATTTTAAAACAATTACACATTTGTTTATAACAGTTACTCACGGTAATTAATTAGTCGCACAATTAATGTGCTAATTAAGAGTGGATAATAATGTATTACAAAAAAAAATCAAAAACAAGCCAGACATTGGTTTAAAATTCAAACCAAAATATGTTTATTCGATAAAAAAAGAATATTATATTCTCATCTACATAAATACTAAACGTGCATTTTTGTGTCGTTTAAATGAATTGATAAGATGAGTATAATTGAAAATTATGCCAACTCAAAGGAACACATTAATTAATATGCATGTTGTTTGTTTTTATTTCTCTATCCACACAATGGAGAAACAGAAGGTTAAAAAAAGTCACTTTCACTATGGGGGGAGAACACAACAAACCTACAGCGTATTTGACAGCCGAGCAGAATCTGTGATACTAATCTTATAAAAACACTTTTGACCTAGTCCAAATCTTTGTCTACTTTAATCTTTATCTACTTTAATCTTTATCAGTAATTACAAGGCATCTGTCAGGTTTAACTCCCCTCTCCTATCCTTTTAACTAATTTTTATTATTTTAATTTACTCTTGTTAATATAACAACTTGCACTTGACTGTTGTATGCAAAAATTTAAATAACATTTTTGAATAGCAGTAAATGGTTTAATAAAATCAATACAAAGCGAAATGAGCTGAACTTTAAATTATTATATTTATAAATTTGAAATTACATTTAATTAACAGACAAAATGAGTAAAAGTTGCATAAGCATTGCAATTTATACAGATTATAATGCAGGTAATTCATGCATTGATTTGACTTTTAATATGCATTTAAATAATGCAAAAAAAAACTAAGCTAAACAAAAATATAAGGCAATTAAAATAGAATATAATTTTAAGCCTAAATTGTGCAATTCCATAAAAAAATCCGAACGGATGCTATAAATTTAATCAATTGAAATTGACAGGTTTCTCGATAATTTACCGCTGATCTTTTTTTTTATTATCGATTTATAGAACAGCGTTTTTAGGTCAGTTAGATAGAAACAGAAAGTAATGATTAAATTGGACAAATAATTTCGAACTAGCTAACTGGCTCACTAAGACATTAGGTAGTCTAATGACTAATAAAATCAATATTTTATTCATATGAAATTATTCTTATTGGTTTTCTTTAAGATAAATTGTTGTATGTATTTTAAAAGCCAACTTCTGGTCATAATTTAACAATTTCGCATAGATAGAAGTTTAAGCAACTGGCCAAGTTTTCGTTGTGGCACACTTGCATTTGCTGCCACTTGCAACAGCCACTCAATTCTCATATGTTGCTGCTGCTGTGGCAACTGTGTTGCTGGTGGCCTTCAAATGGCTCGCAAGAGGCGAATTTGGCCGGGCTAAATAAATAAGCACTCGCAAAAAGGTTGGCGTAAAAAATGACTGCAAATGGATGTACAAATGGAAATGCTGAAAGTGCAGCGGCAACAACAACAACATCAACAGCAACATCAAGGCAGCAACAGGGACAGCAGCACATCAAAAGCCAGCGGAAATGGACAGTAAATAAATGTTTACAATTTTTCTGTTGCGCCTGCCACTTTTTCTATTTTTTTAAAATATACAAATATATATGTATATATAGATGCATAATTTTTGTTTTTATTTTGCGCTTTCTTGGTTTTTGTTGGTGGCACATAAATTTTACGGAAATTGTGTAGCCGCTGGCGAAATAATGGCCAAGTGGGTTTTGGGGCGGCAGCATGGCCAAATCAGGGCTTAGAATGAAACACAAGAACTGAGTATATGAATAATGTGCTATTCACTTACAGACACACATTGTTGCAATGCTGCAGCTGCTGCTGCTGCTGTTGCTGTCGCCCCGTTGCTGTTGCTGTTGCTGCCACTCAGATAACCTTATTTCATTTTGCATTTCATTCCAAGCAATGTTAAAATATATTTTGTATTTTTGCGCGCTGCTCTTTTCATTAGCAACAGAATAAAAAGAATGTGAAAAAATAAGCAAAATAAGAATTGCACTTGAATGCAGCAGCAACAGCAGCAGAACCAGTAGCAGCAGCATCAGTCGAGAGACAAGTAGTGCAATTACTGCTTAAAGTACTTGTAACGAGGCACTGCCACTGATGCTGATGCAGATGCTGATGTTGCTGCCGCCAACTTGCAGCAACGGCCAACCGGGCTCTGCTCGAGAGTGAGTCCCGAAAACCCGTCTCTGGCCCTCTCCCTGTCCCTGTCCCTGTCCCTGACTCTCCCGTTACCCGTTGTCACTTTAAAAAGGCCGTATGCCTGTGTCCAAGTGCTGCGCTAATTTCAGGCAATTATTTGTACCACCCGCCTGCACAGTGGATCAAGTGAAATAAAATAGAGAGAGCGAAAAAACGACTGAAAGATGGAGATAAAGGGAGAGTGAGAGAACGAGAGATAGGCAGGAAGCTTGATCATACTTTATTAAATTTATATAATCAAATTCAATAGCAAAAGTCACACAATTTATACTTGTTGCTCAATTGCAGCAAGTTTATGCCATAAATTTCCTTACAAAGTGTATATATGTATATATAAAAGTTTACTTTTAGCATTTACATTTTATTTAATTGTTTGTACGCCCAGTACTGTATAATATTTTATTGTACACTTGCTAAAATCACACACAAGTGTTATTATTCTAATTTAATATATTATTTGAGTCTAGTAGCTATTTAGTTTATTCATACGTTCACTTTCCAAAGGAAAATATAGCTATTAAATAAAAGCACATTTACTTTGAATTCGAAAATATATTTCTAATAACTTTTTTATTACAAAATAAAGTTTACATATTGTCTTGATTTATTTGATCTTGACATTTAAACTACATATTTTTGAAACACAAGGTTTATGTAGTTATAAACAATTATGTTGTTTTCTAAAAAAATATATAATTTGAATTATTTTTACAGCTTTAGATATTAATTTCATGCAATGAAAAAGTATTCTGATAACCTAGGCAACATTGGAGTCACCAAAATCCGCTAAATTATTAATTGGTACTTACATTTCCATTTCTGACTACACATTATTGTTTTAACTTTCTAAATAAAAGTGTAATTTCATAATTCGAGTTGGACTCGCTCAAACCGCAATTAAGAAAAGAAAATATTCAGATGAGTTCCATAAAAAAGTATATTTGTAATTGTGGATCTGTGCATTTTTCTTACGAGTAATTGATGAGCTGAAATCTTACTTGTTTTGATATTTTTAAAGCAGACGGTGCTATCCTTTGTATCACTCTCTTCCTCTCTCTCTCTGTCTGTCTCTATATTTGTATGTTTCTCTGCTCTGTTTGGTCTGCTTTCGTTACCACACTCTCTGCAGTTTCCCTTTTTCCACTTCTCTTCCACTTGCATTTAAGCATATTTATTCATATTCATTTGCGCTCTGGTATTCGTACATATGTGTGTGTGAGTGTGAGTTTGGGTGCTGTTTTCGTCTAAGGCTTAGCATTCATTCAGTCATTTGCAGTGTTCGTGGCCATTTAATGCACTTATTCATTAAAATACGGGAACGAGAAAGAAAGAAAAAAAATGAGAGAATGATAGGAAGGACGGTAAGGAAATGGCGACGACCATGGCGAAACAAGACTGAAAATGAATGAAATAAAAAATGTAAACATACACAAGTGCAATGCAAATTAAAGCAGACAGCAAAGTGGCTGCTCCTGCTTCAGTTCTGGTCACAGGAGACTGGGGAAGCGGAAGCGGAAGAAAGGGCTGGCCGGCGGCAGAAGGGGGAAGCTGTGAGAATGCCGATTGAATGGGAGTGGCGGGCAGATGGGAAAATGTGGCCAACGCCGACTGATGCGGCGAAAGTTAGATGGAAACAATGGGAGGCACGCTGCAAAGGCAAATGTGGCAAGGGGCAAAGGGGACAAAGGGGATGGGGGATTGGGAAAGAGAGTGCGGGTTGCGGGGTACGAGGGTGCTCGGTTGCAAGCCCTTGCGAACGCGAAGAGGCAATTCATTAGCTTTAATTTAGGTAAATGTCCTTGGTCCTTGTGGCGTTGCCTCTTGTGGCGAATGTTGCAAATGCAACTAAAATGTTGCGGTTACCGCCATTTTCATTTGCGTGCCACAACTACACGGCTGTATTGGTGTGAATGTGTGAGTACAGGGGTGTGCATGGGTGTGTGTCAGAGGTCGTTGTGTTCCCTCTGGCCGCTCACTTAATATTTAAAGCCAACCGATGTCGCCAAGTGGCCCATTTTGTTGTCTAAACTATCCAATTAACAAATCGAGTTATTTTTGAGTGCATTCACAATCCATTGGCGACCATTGCAGCTAATTGACATTTAACTCTCTGATTTAAAAATGAACTGCATGAAATGAAAGTTTATTAATAAGTTGAATGTAATTTAATTGGAAGTTGATTTCAACTCTTATACTTTCGTTAATAGATTTCGTTTCTTGAAGTCCCCGAAAATACATGTGTTTTAATGCAAAAAAATACTAATAGTAAAGTTATATAATAATGTTCAATAGTATTTGACAGAGCAGTATTTGAAATATCTTTTTCTACTTAGAAATTAAACATTGTGGTGGCGACTAACTTTTTTTTTTAAATAAAACAAATTGTCAGTAAGTCTGATAGTAAATGATAGTTTACTCCAATATTCTTAATTCAGTAATAACTGATTATAATCAGTTACCTGTTAACAATACTATTCGTATTCATACAGAACTAAGTTTAAATTTTCGCTAGCTTATAACACTCCTTACCATAATTAGTGAAACTTGGTAATACATACTACCCATATACTCGAATATATAGTTATTAAATGAGTATTCTTAGTTGATAGCTAATCATCAACGCTCAATTAACGTGACAACATTGTGAGTCACCAAAATCCGCTTAAATTTCAATTGCAGTTTACATTTGCAGTTGATGTTTGACCGACTGACCCCTCATCTCTCATCCCTAACACCCAGCACCTATATGCCAGCTTATATACTTTGGGCTGGGAACTTGGTTGCACAACACCCAGCATGCAACGTGCAACGTGCAACAACAGTTGCCCCAAAGTCGCGTCGTCGCTTCGCCCCAGCTGTCCAATTTGTGTGTGCCTTGTTGCAGCTTTGGCTTCAGCTTCAGTCACTACACTGAAGAAAAATAATCGTTCTATGATTCATGATCAAATCGTTCTAAAATTCAAGTTCACAAGTTTTTGTAAGATTGTTTTAGGATATAATTGTTAATTTAAGATTGGAGGCGGATCAAATGTCAATGGGGCACTTAGCAGATAACTCTGATAACAGATCGTGATACTTTTCCATTTAGCCGAAAATTTCAAATAATCAAGGCTAGTTCAAGTTGTTGTCACCATTTGCAATTGATTTTATTCTGCATTAATTTTTTCTGTGTAGCTGCTCAGTGGCAACATGACATTGGCATTCCTTGTCATCAACCGGGTGCCACGGGCGTGATATTCCCCCCTCTTCACCCACTCACAAGCTCATCCACCAACAGAAATAAATCATGCGAATGCAGCTACCGATGGGATGGGGGTGGTGAAGATGCAGGGGAGGGGGAATCTGCAACATCGTCGCCATCGTCGTCATCGCCGTCTGCCTAATTAGATAATGTCAGCAGCACGCAGTGCATCATTTCCTGGCCTGTTCTGGCCTGGCTTCAGTCTATGCACGTCCGGCATACGCATCCTCACACACACACACACTCACACACACGTACAAACACACGCGTGCATATTCTTGACCCCAATTAAATTTAAATCATTTGAGTGCTTCCAAAGTAAAACTAATTGCTTTTGCAAGAGCAGGAGAGCACTGTCCCTCTGTTCATCTAGCCGTCTCCCTCTTTGCTTGTCTGCCCACGCTATTGTCTGGAGTGCTGCCCTTTCATATTAACTATACATGTGTGTGTGTCTCTGTCTGTGTGTGTGTGTGTTATTGTTGTTCTTGTTCAATTTGACATTGCAATTACCAATTGATTGCGCTTGTTTAAGTCTTGCAAATGTTAAGTTGTTCCCATTGTTGTTGCTCTCTTCAAAAAATGCCAGATCGACACTGAGTTGCTCTTGTTTTAATTCAATTTGACAGGCCGCAAATAAATAGACACTTAAATGTGCCCAATCTTTTCTCTTTTGTCTCGTCTGCATCCGGCCCAAAAAATCACACACACACATAACGTTTTGTCTTTTACTTTTTCTTTGTTGTTATTCAGGCAGCATATTAATGCGTCTCTGGACGCACATTAATGCATTGGATAATGGACAGCGTACACATACACACACACACACACACACACGAAGACACATACATCTGTCACTCAAAAGCACACACACACACATTATACTGAACGTGCCTGGCCATGTCATGCAATCATTTTAACTCCAATGACCCCAAAAAAGCCGACGACGCTGCCTTAGTGAGAGATTTTCAATGTCATTAAGCATACACAACTAGGGCGACACTCCTTTTCTCCCACTCCCTCTCCCGCTCCCACTCCCTCTCTCGATTTTCCTCTTTTCCCCCTTCACCTTCCATTCTGTGTTCACTTTGCCCCTTTGCCAAACGGAAGTCAAGCAATTTACGCATTTTATTCAGTAACCACAGTCACAAGCTGCAGTTGCAGTTGCAACTTAGCTGCTGGTCAAAAGTATGCAATCATTTGCTCAACAGGTTGCATGCCCCATTCATTGTTTGCTGCCTTGCAGCACTTTGTGCTATACACAGAAAAAAAAAACAAAACAAAAAAACGAAACAAAAAAATCATTCTAAAATAGCAGTTTTTGTTTTATTTTTGTAGGACTTGAAAAATCGTACTTGGCTTAAAAAATTCCGAAATTACCGATTTCTTTTCTCTGTGTAAAATTTTTCGCTTATTGTGTTACCAATTCGCTTATCGTGTTACCAGTGAATTGCCTTTGGCTTAAGTTGTTCAGTTGGGCCAAGATCTTTATATGCTTAATGGCCATTTGATAGCTGCATTCTTGGCTTAAGCTTTAAGCTGTAAAGAAAGTTTCTTAGAAATTTAGGCCTGCTCTCTGGCTGCTTTCCAGCTTACGGATTTTGGCCTTTAATTAGCCTGGCTAATTAATTATAAATTGCTTGCGTGAATGTTAATGCGAAGAAAATGCCGAGAGCAGAAAGGATTCAAACACAGGCGGCAGTTGTTGCCACAGTCGACAGTTGAATGTCTTTAATAAATTTATTGTGTATGGCAATTAGTAAGTTATGAGATGTGTGTGTAGTTCTCTTTGTGTGTGTGTGGCCAGAACCCAAAAGTTTAAAATGTAGACAGACAGACACAAAGACTGAGTGAGTGATGGTAGGGGGGGATAGCTGGCAACTCATGTGTTGCGCCTAAAACATGGCAAACATTTGTTGCCTGATTACTTTTAAATTATTGTGTGGCATAATTTCTGTGGCTCTGCGCCAGGCACAACAACATATATTTACACACACACAGACACAACAAAGAGCCGAGTCTGAGGCTGGCGTGCATAATAATAAATAAAAGACGTGACGAGGAGAGGCCAGGGATTTTTCAGGACACAAAAAGGGACCTGGATGACAGAGCTGCTGCTGTTACTGCTGCTGGAGGGGCATAGAAAAAGCTTTGCGGGCTTTTGTTGAAAATGGCAACACTCACACACATACACACACATGTGTGTGCACGGGTAAACAGGATACAGAAGGACATGCTGCGGCTGGCTGCCAAAAAGAGGCCCAGGCATATGGCTGATATGGTATTATACACAGGAAAAAAATCAGGGAGTCCGTGATAAAATAATTCCTATGCGGTGTCAGAAGTTCGGTAATCCCGGATTTTCTTAAACTTAGAACGAAATTTTTAAGTCAATTACGGGCTTTCAATTACTTTTTTGCAAATATTTCGATTACCAGGGCTCTATTCAAATTTGTTCAGTGATTTCAAATGTCTTAGGCTATTTTTTTGACTCTTTTATTGTTCAATGGTTGCTGTTTTATGCGCATATTGTGTTAATTTATCAAAAATATCCCGAATATATATATATATAAAAACAACATGCTAGAATCAAGAATTTTAAACTTGATTTTCAGAATGCATTTTTCTTCTGTGTACTCGCATCTGTGTAATATATGAATAAGGATGCTCTTTGAGGCGCCTCGCATTATGATATGCTTAAGCAGCACAAAACTGTTTAATTATTTATAGATGCTTCCCTTTTGGGCAAGGACACTAAAAGGGAATTGGGAAGGGGACTATGACTTGGACTGGAATTCTATGAGGCATGTACTGCTTGATGGAATGATTTGAAATGGAAATCTAGCGTAGCCCCAAGGAATCTATGTAATAAACTGACGGAGCGATGATGCGAACAGTGGATCAAGAGATCAACGAGCTTCCCGTTGAAATGATAACGTCGGCTTATCACAGATCAAAGCAATAGATCACAGTAAAAGAAAGAGAGAATTAGAGATGAAGAATTAATACATATGTATCTAACTTCCATTAGTTCAATTTGCTTTCAAATTAAATCAAAATAACAAGGACCTTTTAGGGAAATTGGCGGCAGGTGTCATCAACTGGGCATAAAACTCATTTCATGCAACCCTTTTGGCCAAAACAGATGCTGCCCCTCAGATAACCCAGATGACGCGCAAGGCACCTAAAATGTTGCCCCACATATTGTATGTGAATTTTTATATAAACGGAAGTATTTCCCTGTCGTGTTGTGTTTTTGTGCAAATTAATGAGCTCTTTGTGGGGCTTAAAATAATACAATAAAACGGAACAAAACAAAGGAAACACGCCCAAACAAGCCCCAGTGACAACCCGCAACCCGACAACTGGCAGCCTTAGAAAGCAGAAACAGTTTTTTATAATTTGTAAAGGGACCCACACACACACAGACATAAATACATACATATGTGACATACATCAAATACGCTAATCAGCAAAGTTTCCCAAATCACCAACTTGTTTTTAGGTCGGAGCAACTAGTTTCTGGCTTTGAGTTCTCAAAATCAAATTGTGGATACTGTAGTGTTACATTTATGATAATTATTTACTTTTTTATTCCTTTTATTTTCAAGGATTTCCATATAAATTAATGCACTAGCCAAACACACAAGCATCACTTGATAGATTAGTTACGACTTACACAGTCTTCATATTTTTAAGAGAGATACATTATTATTATTAGAAATACTCGTGTTGTTTTTAAAAATATAGACTACAACTTAAAATTGTATTTTATATTTTTGCTTGCTCAAAATATATATATATATATATGGTATAGATATATATTTAATTAACTGGTGATTTCAAATTTGTGAACAGAAAATTATTTCCTTAATTTTTTCTTGAATTTTGCTTTATTGATAGTCAACCTTCTGTACATGTTTAGTTTTTGTTTTAATGAAAATTAATTTATTTGCTATGTAGTTGTTCTCCTAAAGGCAAGGCACAGAACTGGCTTGGAGCGTGCGTTTTAAGTTCTTTGGAGGATTACTTAAAGCAAAGTGTTTTGAGGAATTACTTACAAGCTATTTGAACTTATTCCGAAGAGAAATCAAATGAAACTGTTTAATTACTTTATTATATTTATTAACAGATTTTATCCTAAGTATCGTTTATTTAATTTTATACTTTGTGTAAAGTTGTTGTTCTCTGTCCAAATTTTATTAAAACTTCTTATAAATGTGTGGGGAACAAAGTGACAAATTAACTTGTTAATAAGTAAATAATAAGTAATAAGTGCCGGTCATTACTTTCACCGAATTTTAACAAAATTGAGTAGATCTTTTTGTATTAAATACCTTTTAAATTGTTTTACATACTGTCCCATAAGGGTAATTAATACACCTATCATAACATTTGCCGCCCATTGTTGCAGTAAAAATTTGCATTTAGGATTTCCGTCGACGAATCTAAATAGTTGGCAATTCGCAGTTTGCAATTGTAGTGACATTTTCAAATTGAGTTTGGGAACAGTTCATGTATTTTTGACCGGAAACGGAAGTGTGCGTACTTTATAATTACCAACTTCTACGATTATATGTATGTGTAAGTCTGAATGGAGGATTTACATTTTTTGTATTTATTAATTTGGCAATGAATGCAGCGAACCGACTAACCAATTCGGTTTATACGCGTTTTTACAAGTATTTAATAATCAAATTAAATATGCTCCCCAACTTTCACCCATTGGCCCCTCGTTTATCTCTATTATATCATAATTGTATTTCACTGTAATTACACGCAATCAGGTTATGCGATACACACAAACACACACACACCCACTTACGTATACACATCCACAATAAAATGCAATTTTATCAAACTTACACATGAGCTGCCTTGTGAAACATACTCATATCTGTATGCACTCGCATGCGTGATTTCTATTTTATTGCCAAACACGTAAATGAGACTAGTTGCAATTCGAAAATGTTTTCAACAAAGCAATACCCTCTAATACTACAAACTTAAGTAAAGTTAAATATGATGATAAAAGCAAACATAATATATACATACTATATATTTATGTAAACATATTTTCGAGTTGCATTCTATGTAACCTTCCTGAGATAGCTTTCTAGATTAACTGATATTTAATTGATTTTTTATTATTGTCTTTATGTATAATAACAACCTGCTCATTCAGTCAAAATTAATTAACTTGGATCAAGTCCTAAAATTTGTAAAAAATTTCTACAGGGTATAAGTCAGTCTTGCAGACAGTTATAGCTCAAAATTTTTAAAATGAAAATAAAAAATAAATTCTGTCAGCTGCAAGTTCAAGCAACAAATGGCCAAACAAACTAGTCTACTCGTCTTTTCTACTTTAAGCCTGTATGTGATTGGATCGTTACAACTATACTATGATTATCGCCCCTGGGGGTATGACATAAACGTGGCTAGCTGTAAATAATTAGGAGATACCGGTTTACAAGCAAACAATGCAACAATATGAATATAAAATATAGCAACAGCAACAACAACAAAAAAAGTTTATAACAAAACGCAACAAAATAAACAACATGTCTATTATTTGCTATCAAACTGCAGCGCAAATGCCTAAAACAATTATATATGGCCTCAACGGGGTAGATAAATGAAGTGGTGAAGGACAGAAAGACAAAATAAAAGACGGGGGAGGGGGGGGGGTGGGGTGAGGTAGGAAGTACGCGTATTTTGTCACTGTGGCTAATCAACGCAATGTAAGCCGCTTAAATGAGCCCAAAAAGTATGCAATATGTTTTCTCATTTGTTTGTGCGCATTGTGCACTTAATTCCCCCTTCACTCTGGAAATGTTTTGGGAAGGGGGGGGGGGGAGGATTGGCGGTTGGAGTGAGGTTGTGCTTGCTGCAGCGATTTGTGGTGAAATTTTGTTTGAAACAGCGCAATTATAATATCCGAGAGTGCAACAAGCAAACAACAACAATTGTTTAAATTTATGCCATGCAAAACAACCTCTTCTCCAACCACTTCAAGTCCTCAGCCTTGCCATAATCTGACCTCACTTCAAACTCCCCACTCCCCTCTCCCCTAACGACCCATTTACCTCTACGCCTATATATAAGAGGTCTTATATAAAATATTTATTATATATGGCAGCCATGAACGAGCACACGATAATGCCATATAATTGACAGGCGATTTATGTGACATTTGTAAATACAAAACAAAAACAAAAACAATAACAGCACCAAATATACAATAACAACAATGGCAAAAACAAGCTGCGCAAATTTGTTGGCTGTTTGTCGAGAGTTATTGTTGATAAATACGAGTATGATGTTCTCATTACACTAGAATTATTGTTGCCCATAATTTTGGCTCAATTAATTATTTATTTACCTTTATGTTGTTTGCCGTATTAAAGCGACTTTATCCGCATTTATCCCCAATGTGCTGTAGAATCACGTGAATCGCTTGACTCAAAGAAAATCTGTAGCTCAAATCACAAAAGCCTTTAAATCATCAAAGACTACGAACAAAAATAAAGCAACGATGGATTATGACAATTATTTTAGGCTATTATTTCATATCATTGATTATACTTAAAAGCATTTGCAGTTTGTTTCAAATTATGGGTATAAGTGTAGTAAGAAGAAATCATAAGAAGAATATTTTATGCAAACAAAAACGTGTTTGTAAGTAGTTATTTATTCAGTAAATTATATTGATCTATCAATACAATATTTTTTTTTTTAAATAATAAAATACTTCTCCATTGTGAAATTCAGAATACAAGTATAACATTTATACTAATATTAGGCAAATAACCAAGACAGGAATACAAAAAAAATAAGTAAATTGTAAATAACTGTCGTTAGGATTAATATACTTAAATTAAAGCCCAGTTTAGTGATTAGTTACAAAATACCCATTGTAGGGATATACGATAGATATGGTGAGCTAGATTCCTTGAACAGAGATAGAAAGAGATTTTGCATTTGCCGAGAGTTTGGTGAACCATTCAGAGTGTTTCACATTGAATTCTTGTATGCCGCTCAACCGGCAGCTCTTTCCAATTGAAATGCATTCAGTTACCAACTGTATAGTATTATTCTGTATCGAGAGCACTTTCTTAAATTATTTGCGACTAAATAAAATTTGCTGTGCAAATTAACTAAATGCAGTTCGGAAGGCATAGGAGAGGGAAAGCATTCAACTGATGTTTTTTCTGCAGATACAATAGATGTGCATCAGAATGATTGAACTGTTGAAAGGCCTATGCTAAGGCCGTACTAAATGCACTCACGTGCCACGCCTTATCATGAGTACGAATATGAGTATCGATGCTTATGTATCGATGCAAACATTTCCGTCACAATACGCTGAAATGTCACGTTGATGACGATGACGATGACGCTGACTACGTCGCATTTCAGACGTTTATCAATGATGCCACAGCATTGACAGACAGGGAGCGAATAAGCGAGAGAGAGTGAGAAAGAGACAGAGAGAGAGGGAAGAAAACAGAGCAGAGCATCTGTCTAACAACGTGTCGTTGCCCTAGGCTTGGGGGCTTGGAAAATATGTGTGTCAACTGGCAGTCGATGCCATTGACGCCACAAAAATGCAGCTGCAATTGCAATTGCCATGGCTTTTTAACTTTCCCAGTTGCTGCTGCTGCTGCTGTTGTTTTCATTTGGTCTTATTGCAAAGTGAGTTGTGGCTTCAACACTTCGAAAAGTGGTCGACAAGCACAAGATTCCTTGCATAATTTTTAAATGAAAATGAACAACAACTCGAGTATTTAAAGGCAACCAACCAATTCAGACAGACAGATAGATAGATGAACAGTTGAACAGCCGGACAGACAGAAAGACAGACTGACAGATAAACAGACAGACAGACAGACTGGCAGTTAGACGAGCAGCCAGGAAGCTGTTTCAACAGCAAAAAGACATCAAGTGTGTGGCATATCAAGTGCTTTTTCACAACCATTTTTCAATAAGTTTGTCGCCTATCTGCTCTTTCTGCTCACACTAACTCACACTCTCTCTCTCTCTCTCTCTCTTTCACTCTTTCCTTCACTCTCTTACGCTCTGTTTGGTAGCCTATAGGCCCTCATAAGTATGCTAAGTTTTTACGCCTTGTCGGCGCCTCGGCAAATGACAGAGTGTAAATCTAAGTGGCTCAAATGTGTCGACTATTAGTTGCCCCCTCCCCTCTTTCTCTCTCTCTCTCTGTCTCTCTCTCTTACTCCTTGCTGTCGTCGGGATGTCGATGCCAATGCGGAAGCGATTTTTGAAGCCCTGCACGTTCGTAGCTCTCGGCTTTGTAGCCCTTTCTCGGCCCGATTGTTTTATTTGTTTGCGTCCTCTGCTGCTTTTGCACTTAATGCAGCAGCTGTCGCTGCCACTTTTCAATGCATTTTCATTTATTATGCAAATTGGAGTTTTCAAGCCTCAAGCGGAAAGCAGCTTGCGTTTTTCTTCTTTTTTGTTTTTCTTTTTATTTGCCCCTTACTTGAGCAAACTAATTTGACATTGAAATTATGTGTAAAGTAAATTTAATGAATCTTGCAAATTATGATAAAAAAAAATATCAAAAATATAAAATTGACGAAGAGAACTGAAATAAAAGTGATAAAAAAGATAATATAAAATTTGCATCTGGGCGCATTCAGCACAGCTGTCAATGAAGATGAATGAATACCGACCAAAAACCGCAGGTCAATTTGGTCAAATGAGCTCAAAAGTATCTCACTTATATAAAGACAATTTTTTTTATATTGAATAAAACATATTATAATTCGTGTGCTCATCGTTTTTTTAAGTATATAAAGTATATAGTTTTTTATCGGCATCGAATAACGTGTCCGACTGTCAGTCTGTAGACAAGGACACACGCTTAGATCCCAGAGGCCGTAAGAGCTAGCGACAGCAAAATTGGTGTGTTGGCTCCAGCATATCATGAGCAGCTCAATTCTGAATAAGTCTTTGTCACGCGCCCTTCCGCCAGCTGCTCAAATTTATTACTTATTCATTAAAAAGTCACCTTGAATCGCTTAGCGAAATTACTTGTAATTCTATTTAAAGTTGATTCGTTTCGTTCGTTGTCTCGTTCTGAATCATTGGCAGATGTGTCCTTAATATCGACATTATGTCACAGAGCTTTGATTTATGGCAAACACTCACTTCCAGTTCCACTTCCACTCACATTCACACTCACACTTATCCTCACACTGACACGCACACACGTACTGAGCAGGTGACCCCGCACACTGCCCCTTGGCACGCCATCTCGTTGCCGTAATATTCGCAATGGACATTATTATGAAAAATCAAATTTTCACCGATTGCCGGGCTTGGACGAGACGCTGTCCGGTCACGTGTCTGACCATGTTTATGATCGACCATCAGTTTAATGGCTGGAATCAATGAATTCGTGGCCTTTACGGATGCAACGTCATTAGCTGTGTGTCCGCGCTCTTGTGGCATGATGTGGCTAGAAATAACTTGCCTCACATTTGCGCAACAGATTTAATAATTTTCTTTGCTTTAGCAGCTCTCGGTTGGTGGCAATTACTGCCATTATTCTTCGCATTACTCGCAGTTCAGCCTGCAATTTTAGGTCTCTGCCTGTGCTTCTTTCCCCTCATCTAGCTCAGACTCCAACTGTGTAGGGGGGATGCACTCATGCCTCCTCTGACAGTGGCGCCAAAAATAGACATGCATGTATACAGCGTCTGTCATAAATAGGCTGACTCTGCAAGTTGTCCAGACACGAGTTTATAAATATCCTTATTATTTTTAGTCTTGAGATGCGCACACATCTTAAAATTGTAATTAACCATCTAAACATCTACGGTTTCAATTGGCCATTTTGAGCAATGCCAAATCGAGAAGGTTTCAGGTAGAGTTTACATCATAGACTTTCGAAAGATTCTTCAAATTGAGTCAAATTGATGAATCTTTTTTTTATTTTGGCACGATTTCTTACAAAAACAAGAACCATCTCAGATTCAAACTAAAAGTGTTGTAAATATTGTTTGGATTTGGATACATTTTTTTGGGCGGACAGAAGGTTAATCCAATCTTTTGATCTTTTGATGTTGATACAAATGTATAAGTCATAAGTCTGTATGAAATCAGTTGGGGAAGCACTTGATTATCTAAAGAGTATCGCTGTCAGCGTTCGATGGGCTTGTTGAACGCGCAGCACAATGTTATTTTAATTCTTTAACTTTCAGACAGTGTCATTGGACCGAGCGCGTAGTGTAAATATTTAAATCCCATTTACATAATATCGTGAGTGCAGTATGTATTGGCAAGTTTCAAGGTTTTGCAATCAACTCATGCAAATAACTATCGATGTCAGTGAAGCTGCTGCTCAGCTATATATATATATATATATATATGTATATATGTATATGTATACATAGATATATACATATATATGTAGTCAGAAGTTTGCTTGTCTGCCAAATCGAATAAGACAATTCATTCGCTTGAGATAATCGAATAGCGCATCTGTGGGCTTATTGCCCGCTAGCGTTGTTTACAGCCATCTGAATTGTAAACGAACCATGTGAATTTCTATTACAAAGTTTCTTGAGGGCAACATGAATGAAAAGATTGCGACTCAAGGCGTCTCGCATTTCGAATATTGAATGGGCGAATGAATAATTTATGCCACTTTTGCACAAGATGAAAAATTCGAAGACTTCTCGAAAAATCAGTTCGAATTGTGTGACGCTCTGAAAGAAATACCCTACTTAATGAGCTACTATATGGTAACTCGGACTATCACAATCTAATCTCAGACTATTTTTTTAGCAGTCACTAAGGCCAAATCTCAAAATTACATGTGTATTTCCTTGTCAGCACATAAGTGACCTTAAATAAGCACAGCCACAAACCAGAAACTAGACCCCTTAGCCCTTACAGACCCCTCATTCCACTCGGGTCGAGTCAGACAGCCAGAGCCCAGACGCCATCGTTGACATTTTGGAATGTAATTTTAGCATGGGGGAAAGATCTGGCAAAACTGTAAAGTTTTTGTAAAAAAAAACACAACTTAACAGATTGTTGTGAGTGGCCCGACTGTGCAATTCCCTATGGAAACATTTTTTTAAATCGTTTTTTGTCTTATTAATTTTTGACTAGCTTTTAGTATTTTTAAAACTTTAAATTTTGCGATTTTCAAAACTATTTTAAATTTTTATAATTTTTTTTGGGACTTTTTATAGGTATTAATACTTAGTTAATAGTATCATTTTCTAATTTAGTATTTAAATAAATCTTATTTTATATATTTTTTTTTGAAACTTGACAAAGCACTAGATGCTAACAAATCGATCGCTAGCTTAGAAAAATCCATTAGTGTTTTGTTCCCATATCTATAGGTTTAAAATGCATGTTTACTTTAATTAAAAAACATATATTTTATCCGATACCTTAAGTAGCTTTAAATTCGTGGTTAGAAATAGTATCGCCTTAAGTAAATAAAAAAATAGAAGAAATTCAACTCTGTAAAATAAGGCTATTTATTTCTTGGGTAGCTGTAAGATTATCAAATATACACAATGTGTGTCTAGTTTATAGAGTATACACAGAATTGCTCGCTTTTTATATCCAGCTAGAAAAGTGCAACAGTTTTAAGAGGCAAAAACAAATGCGAGCAAATGTCAAAACAGCGCCCACAAAACGTGGCTATATTTGTGAGTCTGCCAGTGCATACGAGTATACGAGCATTCATTTTATATCATGACGGGTGCACGGAGCGTATCACTGGAATTCTAATTTGCTGGCGAAATTGAACGGAAATGGCAATTTTCAAAGTGAAATGGCAACGACTGCGACGAAACGTTGCGACAGCTGCAAATGTTTGAGGCCCAAAGTGACTTTTGGACCATCCACGCATTGGCTGGAACTGGCCCAGATTCCGAGCACTGGGAACCGAGTACTGAGTTCAACCAGATAGACATCAACTAGCAGCTTTTATATATACGCAGATACTCAATACTAGTGCTAATGGTTGTGAGTGAAAGTAAAAATAGTCAGTCAGTCAGTCGTAGATGATGACATTCCAGGCGGGCATTCAATAAGGTATAATTAAGTAACTCGAAGTAGCCAACAGACATTTTTACAACTCATTTAACAAGACATTGCCTTGTAGCGTAGTATTATAGTATATACCAAAAACAAAGAAAGGAAAAATACATTGACCGCAAGGACGACGATGATGACGACAATGGGGTAAACACAAAGCTGGAAAGCAGCTTGTCCTTCTTTCATTTCTATTCCTCTCAGTCGATCCCTTTGCCTTGGCGCACAAATAAACAATTTGCATATTCGACTTCATTAAACGCGCGCTTTTTTAACAGTTGGTATTCTTTTTTTTATGGTGAATGTTCAGCCAGGGCTCATCTCTTTTGCCACTTCATCGTGTTGGTCAGTGGAGCAGCTGTCTTGCAATTTATCACGCAAGGGTATCTCCAGTCCATAGTTCCGAGTACCGAGTCCCAACTCCCAAGTCCCGAGACTAAAACCAAAACCCAAACCCAAAACCCAAACCTAAACCCCAATACCGACCGCATGCCAAGCAACCGAAGGCAGAAACCCAAGCGGCTCCTGCTGCTTCTCCACTGCGTCTAATCTGCGTCTTGTTGGCAACAGATTGAAATTTATTACGCATAAATCGAGGCATTCATTTGCACCTGGCCAGGCTGCCACTCCGCCACTTTTCCACAAATGCCAACGCGCCGCTATGCAAACTATTTGTGGAAGCAACAGTTTAGCGAGTCTATAGTGGTGAGCTGAGGAGGGGGAAAGAGACAACGAGAGAAGGAGACAGGGAGAGGGAGGGAGAGAGAGAGGTAGCTGGTGGCGCGTGCAGTTACGCACAGGTGACAATCGGTGGCAAGCACCAAAGACCGCGAGGCAGACAGACAGACAAACAGACACTGACAGTGGCTGTGGAAATGGAGGTTAAACGTGCCGCAATGCGCGTGATTGCTGGTCAAATTGCTAAGGGGGTGTTAGCCAAGAATGAGAGGAGAGTTGGTTGCCTCATTGGCACAAATAGATTTTCATTTCATTTCGCTCAAGCTCGTGTTTAGAGCCTTTGAAATTTAAGAATGAAGACGTGAAATAAATGCCTAACTAAGCATCGATACATGAGCAGCACAAGGATTCAAAGAGAGACTCGACTCGACCCAACTCGACCCAACACAACATAGCCAGGACACGCATCCAAATGCCAAATAAAATTGGAATTTTTAACTTGTGCCAAGCAATATGAACAGCAAAGCTTGATAAACAAAAGGAAGATGCAGACAGACAGAAATAGAGACAGACAAATAAAGATAGACAGACAGACAGACATTACCATCGCCATCGCCATCGGACTTTTTCAATGGCTGAGTCAGCATCAGTACGAGTACTCGTAGCCACACTCACACTCACACACTCGTTGGCATTTTTTGCTTAGCGTAAAGAACTTACAACTCCAATAAAGAAACCCATATAGTCATACACAAGTCGAAAACAGCAGCTGGAGAAATCATACATACGAGTACTAGTATAAACAATTCAATTCAGATACTCACTCGTATGTTTATAAAATGCAAACATTGAATCCAGCAAAGTGCAGGCCAAAAGTTTACGGAAAATCAGATAGGAATGAAT
This sequence comes from Drosophila rellima, assembly GCA_035043635.1. Classification (NCBI taxonomy): domain Eukaryota; kingdom Metazoa; phylum Arthropoda; class Insecta; order Diptera; family Drosophilidae; genus Drosophila; species Drosophila rellima. The sequence goes on along the minus strand of JAWNMV010000134.1, from coordinate 1,024,571 downwards.
GTATGTATGAGCTGTTGAAAGTTTTTAAAGTCATCGATTCGTTTGCCAAGCAAACTTTATGAATACAAAGTGAATGGATCCGCATTTGTGATGAATATTGTCTGTATTTTCACCAAGATTATAATCGACTTACTGGACTTATATATAATTCACACGCGATCGAATTCCTTCTTTTAATTCTGCAACTGAGTACAACGGCATCTTAAAATAAGAATATGATACTTGATGTATGCTTACTGTAGATTTACATTAAGATCGTGTTACCTATATTGCTGTGTGTACATTTTCCTCCAAGCAAGTATTGTAAATAATTTTATCGAAATTTTTCATTAGTAAGGAAAGACTGACTAACCTGTTGTTGTCCATCTGACTGAGCCTCATATTAGACAAGCAAGAATCATTTGGGTAGTCCAGGCAAACGACTCAAGAAAGATTTATATTTTAAAATTTAGATTTTAAGATTTTATTGAATTTTTGATATGAATTTATTGATGCATTTATCACTAGTTGGTCTGGTGAATTCTAAATATTATTATGTCAATTAAAGCTTCAAAAAATGGATAGTTTAGCTTTAAATACAGTGAGTACAATATGGCAATGAATTTAAAGCTAAATCATCAATTTATTGGGGCTGGCAAACAGTTTTCATAGTTTGCTCTGTTTTCCATTTTTTTTTTGATTCTCTTAATGCAGAGCTTTCCGTTCCTGACCTGCGTGACGTCTATTTGCAAAAGACTATTTGCCATTCCTTTATAGTTTTTTTTATTCCATGTCTGCTCTTTGCTATTTTCATATTGTTTGACTTGGCACATGTTTTTTCTTTCATTGTGTTTTTTTGTTCACATGGCGTCTCTTTGCATATTGCCAAGAGTTCATGAGAGATGAAGAGGCAACTTAAAAATGACACTAATACTATAACATACCAGCCCAAAGAGCTGTCAACTAACGCAGCAAATACAGCACAGAACACACAACACACAGTATGTGAGCACAAGTGTGTGAGTTGCCGAGTCTTAAAGACAACGTGTGAAGTCACTTTTATGCTTTTCAAGAGAGTGTCACAGGTTTTTCATGCAGCTTGCTTTATTCCATTTAGGCAGAAACTGTATTTAGTAATACCCTTCAGGAGTATTAGATCTTTGGGACATGGAATACATATTTGTAAGAATATTATGTATGGTGTTGCGTATTAATTTGGTTTGATATTTGCTTTAAATCATTTTTTACAAATATAAAGACGACTAGGAACCAGCATTAAATACTTAAAAAAAATATTAATACCGTTGAATTGATGATTAATTAAATCATGTTTTCCAGCAGATACTGATTACTGATCCTTCATAGTAATGAAGCTATTTCTGATTGCTAACTTGCTGAATATCTTTTGATCTTATTTAAAACAGATTATCAATATGTGTTAAAATTTGTTAAATTTTATGTAAATAACTAAATAAATATATAACTTAAAATAATGTAAATAATAATACATCTGTAATTTATTTGTGTAATTTTGAGCAGTCTTAAGCATCTGTATCTATTTATATCACTTGATCAAATCATTTCACATTTAATTCTAAGTATGTTTAGCTCTTTTCTAAATACCTTTTCCTATTAGAGTATTTGGACTTCGTGGTTTTTTTTTACAACTTGCTTTTTTCTTTCCTGTAATGGTGTGCTCAAGTATGCTGCTACTACTTTGCTTGTCTGAAGTGTGTATGTGTGTTGCTCTGTTGTTTTGTGACCTTCGTTACGTGTTTGGCAAGTTCATTTTTAGCGCGCAAAGTTAACTCACAGCAGAGGCAGCCAAATAAACACTGTGTTTGTTCAAGTAGTTGCAAGTGACGCTGAGTGTATGTGGCGCCCACTTGCTCCCCCCCCCTTTCCTTCTGCCATACCAAACACTTGCCCTACCCAGTGTCTGTATGTGTCTGGGTGTGTGTATAAGTGAAGTGTGTATGCGTGTTTGTGGCACACGCGCCCCATTATATGCTTTATATGCTTTATTATATGGCAACACAAAAAACGCAAGCATAAACATGTGTAAGCCAACTCTCTCTCTGTGTTTGTGTATATATGTGTCTGTGTGTGTATGGCAATGTTTGACAAAACTTATTGCGTGGCACACTGAGTCGCTGCAGACATGTGTGGTACATATAAAAAGGCGACTGTCTTGGCGTGTTTCCTACCTAATTTGGCAACATTGCGAACTTCTTCATTTTTCATGCATGCTAATGTTGAATATTTTGACAGCTATAGCCATCCGAGGGAATGTGTAACGGGTCGTATGCGCAATATTCGTATATATTCGAGTCCCGAATTGCTCGCTCTTATGAGAACATTCTTATGATGGCACTCGTAAATGAATAATTAATGATTTTTCCATACGTTTTCAGCAGTTTATAAAATAGATTACATAATTTGGCGCCCAATGTGGGGGTTGGTTGGAAGTCAATAATCTGTCGACGGGCTGACAATTTAATATTATTAAAGATAATGCTTTTTACCGGATCAACTACAAAAAGAGTTTTACCATTTGCAATTGTTAAGACGGTTCAAAAATTAGAATAAGACATATTGCTTATACGCAATGTTGTACATAACTCATAACTCCTCATTGAATAGTTTTGTTGCAAATTGAGAGATTTGCTGCGGTTCTGTGTGTGAGTCGACTGAGTCTACGATGTCTGCTCTGCTCGAGTGGCCTTTGATGCAGCTCCAAAGCAAAGTTGGCTCGACTGGCAGCTGTCAGTTACTTGTCAGTTTCTTAAATGTTATGTGTAACTTTGTTTGGCGAAAGCTCTGCATTCGTCACTTTCATTATAAATGACCTTCATATGAGTCGAGTGTTGCTGACATCTGCACCTGCCAAAGTGCAACTTTGATCCATTTCTAATCAAATTCAATAAAGCAACATTAGAATTGCGCATAAATTTGTGCTAAAATGTAAATCGAAATGGATGCATTGAAGGTCCTGCATAAATACATGAACAAGCCGAACCAATTCATGCATATGCAACACGGCCTCAGAGATAGAGAAAAAGAGAGAGCGAGAGATAGAGAGAGAGAGGGAAAGACTCTTTCTCATACGCACATGATTCAAGTGGAATAACATTGGCAGACGCGGTTAATTTGAGTTGTGCTGAAAGCTAAAAACAGCAGCGGGTCAAAGGGTTTTTGGTGGGGGGAGGGGGGGGGGTGTAGTGAAACGCTATGAACCGATTCATATATAGCTCATAAATATACAGCGACGCCGCCACATTGCGCTGTGGTGCATGTGGTGTGCGCTCGAGTTTGATCAAACAAGATACCGGGCGGGGCATAAACAATTGCATAAACCCACAAATACACACAAACATGCACGCACACACTCGCAGACATGCATATGCATGAGCTCAATTTAAAGTTGTGTGTGTGTGAGTGAAAGTGAACATGCACAGCGGGGGCAACTGTGTTGTGTTGTGTTGTGGCAGATTCACAGTTGTCGCTGACTAACAAGCGATGGATGCAACAAACCACAAGGCCGCTTTTGATTTGCATAATCTCGACTTAATGCTCTTCTTGTTGCTCTCGATGTCATTGTTATTGTTCTTGTTGTCACTTTTCCTTTTTTTTTTGTTTTTTGTGTAGAAAAACAAAACGATATTCTGAAAAAAAGTAAGCAACAAAAATTTGAGACACACACAGAGAGTCTGCAAATGCAATTGAATTTGGCTTCCATTCTTAAGCCTTGTGAGTTGCTTTGTCGAACTTCAGGACTAACGCTAACTCATGACTTACAAGCAGCGACAGCAGCTGAGAACTTGGCCAACATCTCTTACACACACACACACACACACACACACACACACACACCCACACACACACATACTAAGAGCGTTTCAATGACAAAAACAACAACCACAACAGCGACGAGATTCACACGCAGCAGGCTTAAGAAAATGTATATACAATTTTGGCAGCAGCTGGAAAAGAACTGAACATAGCTTATCAAACCGATTGAAAAACCAACAGAGACAGGCAAAGGGAGACAATGACGTAGCCAGCTTTATGTGAAGGGGGCAGGCAAAACATTATTTTCTTTTAAATATACTTTTGTAATAACAAAATATATTTTCATCAACTGATGTCACCAAATGAATGTCACCAAATGTATCCAAATCTTATTTTTTCTGCCCATATCTTTTACCTAACAATAATTAGTTAATAAAAAGATCATAGCCTGTATTTAGAAAACAACTCATTGTCTGTAATACAAATTTCAAATTATTTCAGTCCGTTCAATACAATTCGAAAATTTGGTAGTTATACAAAAGTACTGAAAAAGATGTTCTATTTTATTTCACTTTAATAGCACGTAACAGAAGTAAAAATATACATTAATTTATTATTGGCTTAAAAAAAATGAAGATTAAATAGACTATTTAGAAATTTAATATATAAAAAAAAAACAAATAAAACCTTAAAAAAATGCACTGTACATATATGGTCCACAATTATTTTATATTATTTCAAATAACCAAATATTTGAATAATTTTGGGCATACGCCCATGGATAGAAGAATAGAGAGTGAGTGAGCGATTGAGAGGCAAAAGTAAAGAGGGAAGAAACACCAATAGAAAAGGCAATCGAACTCAAGCCTGAACAAATTTCCTTTCACACAAATCAATATATGTAAATACATCGAGATTGAGTATCTGAAAAGCGTTTAATTAAATTCGAAAATACGGTTGCTTCTTTTATTATCCTTTTCAGGTATGAGGGTGTTGTTTATTTCAAGTCGTAGTACTCCATTCCGTTTAAGAAGCTTATTTTCTTTAATTACCATTGCATACAGGGCATCAAAATGTCGTCTACTCTTACACTTCTTGGTTTGTACTAAAATTGCAGTAGCTTATCTGCAATTTGCCACCGTTTGGACTCCACCCGCTGTCCCTTCGTTCTGCCTTATGGACTGAGCGTTGTCCTCTTTTGTTTTCAGTGTGCTTATGCAAAGCATATTGCTGCTCATTATCTCACAAGGATTAACATGTTATCCTTGGCACGCGCGGGCGCTTCCTGTGCGGCAGCTTGTGCTCATTATTGTTGCTCCCTCGTTGTTGTTCTTGTTGCTTTGTTGTTTTGTTGTTGCTTTTGTTGTTGTTGCTGATTTTTGCATGTCGTTTGCTTTGGTTTTTCGTTGCACTCGTCTTGTTTTTTTCATTTTCTTCGTTGTTTTAGCACATTTTTTGGCAAGCCAACCCAGGCGACTAACAAGAGGCAAGAAGGTAAAGGGAGGGGGACTGAGGACTGGGGGTGTCGGGGGTTGCAGGATCGGCTGAGTGGGGGCTGGCAGATTTTGGGCGCGTAATAAGAATTATTACCACATTTTTGCATCCTTAAAGCTGCACAGCTCCATCTCCCTGCGGGTATTTCCCCCTCCACGCTTCCTTCAAGTCCACGAAATTCGCCTGGTTGACTGCTGGATTTGCGCGTTACCTTTGTCATGCTTATCCGAATATCGCTGGCCCTCGTCCCCTATCTTTGCCCTTTTTCCCTGCCCCTTTCCCTGCCTCTGCCCCACCCACCAGCAGCTAGTTGAGAGTTTCGACAGCGTTTCGTGGCATGTAAATTGCACGTCGCCTTGTTTGTAGCATTATTTTGTTGTAGCCGTTTTTAGCTCTTTAACATTTTTGCCGTTTAACGATGTCGGGGTCCACTGGCCGGGTCGTGTCGCTCATACGCCGTGCTGCACACGTAGAGCGCCAAAAACGCCGGGAAAACAGAAAGCAGAGAATAGAAAACCGAAAACACGAAACGCGAAATAAAGAAGTGAATACCGCAAACAGCTCACGGCTTTGCAAGGCGTTAGATTTGACCCTAACCAGTTGCCCAACTCTATAGACTCCTCGCTCCCTCTCTCTGTCTCTCTCCCTCTCTCCTTCTATATACATACATATATAAGAACTCGCAGTCTACAATATTTTGTTCCTTTTTTGCTCTCGTTGCGTTTTGTGGATATATGTATTTGTTCGTGTTCTGTGTTTTTTTTGTTTTCTTTTTAATTTTCTTGCTACGGGTTAAGCGGTCCTTGGCTTTTGGCTCAATGTCCCTCCCCTCGCTGCCCTATTGCTGCCCTGTACCTGGCGTTCTCCTCTTACCCCACGTCTCTTTGTTTTTTGACTTCGTTTTTGTTTAACAAAGAACGTTGCTGATACAATTGCAGCAAAACAACAACAACGATAGGACTGGAACAAAGCAACAACAAAAATAATAACAACGCAAAAGGAAAGAGCTAAGAACTGGGCTAACGGTGAATATACAGGGAAGACGAACAAACATAGCCAGCAAAAAAAAGAAACAAAGAAGTCAACACCCACACAAAGCGTCGGATTGATTGAATTTCGAATTTTTAAGCATTTCGCCGCAGTCTAAAATTTCGTTACCCAAATTGCAAAGGAAAGTGCACACAACCGAAAAATGCACAAGAATAAAAACAACAGCAATAACAACAAGACCCCAAAAACAAATTAGAAAATAAAACAAAGAAAATATGAGACCAAAAAAAGATTAGCATTATTGCTCAGCGAAAAAACATAAAGGGAATCTAACTTCAAAAGAAATGTGTTTTCACTGGTTTCCCTGTCTCCCAAAAGTACTTAAAAAATTACCAACTGCGGATAGAGAATAAAGCTCTTTCTACTAGTCCATTTTATCTTGGTTGTCTCTGTTATCTATTTAATTTCCATCCCTTTTTTCAATTAATTTGCTATAGATTTATTTTACTTATCTGACAAGACGTCTTAAAAGTCGCTTTCACGCCAATTAAATAGGCAAGTCTTTAGAAGGAAATTAACTTTTCTTCAAAGTTGATAATTGTCGTTAAAAAAATGTAAATTATTTTTATTATTATTTTATTGATGTGAGATGCAAAAAAAAGGAAACAAAAATTTATATTAATTTCGTAATGCCAGAGAAAAAAAAATTAAGCAATTTAAATTAATTTCTTTGTTAATTGTCAATAACAATAGTAACAAAAATAATCAATAGTTTTAGTTATTTGTAAAACACTCGTATTAGAAGAAGTCAAAAATATATTAACTGAATTATTGTTTTCTCTTTCTTTTTGCAGACTGTTTAAGCTTTAAAGGTAAGTCAACAAATGCTGGACAATAACAGATATATGCTTGTATGCATGAGTGTAGAAGATGAATTTCAGTCAAAAGTCAAATCCCTGGTCAATTCCATTCAACTGAACGATCACAAGGGCGGTAGAACTTAAAGCGTCTCCGTAAGCCTTTGCCTGATGTTGGCCCGGTGAAAGTCCAGGCTATCATTTTACGTCGACTGAGGCACGCCCCCATTGTGGCAACATTAAGTGCAGTCAGGCCAAAGAAGTTGCAAAAGGAGAAAATGTAGCAGACAGACAAAGAGAGAGAGAAACAAAAGGCATGTGCCGTTAAAAAGTAAACAGAAAGAAGAAGAGAAGGAGATAAGAGAAGAGAAGAGAAGTGTGAAGAGGACTTGTGCATATTGAATTACGCGACAAGTGCAAGCAAGTTTGAGGCTTTTTAAACTGTTTATGCTTCAGTGGGTGAGTGGCTCAGTGTGTAAGTGTGTAAGTGGGTGAGTGGGTGAGTGTGACTAAGTAAGTGTATGAACGCCATTATTTTGTTATAACAATGGTAAAGTTTCGACCGCAGAACCCTTACCAGCTTCCAGATTTTTCCGACCGCTTTCTATAGCTGCAGCAAACACTTAACACAATCAATACATACACACACATACACACACACACACACACACACACACACACACACACACACACACACACACACACACACACATACGCAGGAGGACTCTGAAAATGAGTGAAAGAAAATGAGTTAATGGAAATTCTTAGCAACTATTGTGATTTGACAGCTGCGTGTAAACTTGAGCACAAAGAACGCTCAAGCAAAAGCTGTTAAAGTGTTGGCCAACAGTGCACAAAGACGGCCAAAACTGACAGTTTAAAGAAAACTGCAAAGGCAGTCAGGCTGTCATGAAGGGGTGAGAGCGGGGGGGAGGAGTGGCAGACGCAGTTTCCAGTTACCGTCTTCCAGCTCCCTGCCATGTTATTTGCTTTTGTGTTTGCTATTCGAAAGAGCTGAGAAAAAAAAAATGAACGAAGAAAAAAAGAAAATACAACTTCAACTTTACTTCAAAAATAATAAGTGGCAAAAGGAAGTGCTAGGATGCGTAGTTTAAGAGAGTCTCAGAGAACTACGCACAGATTCACATACAGGCCAAACAAGTCTAAGAGCTTGTATGTATGTATGTGTGTGTGCGTGTTTTTCTGTCTGCGTGTTGGTTCAATAAAAACGCTTTAAATGTTGCGATAACTCCCAATTCACAAACGCATCATTATCCATTTCTATTCGTGAGCAATGACTTCGCTGAAGCACTGGATAGAATGAGTGAAATAGTGATTGGAACAGAGAAAGAAAGATAAATAGATAGAGTGAAAGACATAGAGAGAGTGAGAGAGAAAGAGACTGGTTGTACGTATTGCGAGCTAGAATTGTTTTCTGAAGACCTTTTGCTGCCAAACAACATCACTCATTTATATACACATTGCAGTTTTTGGAAGGAATACCGCATCGAAACTTTTATAGTTTCCAACAAGTGGGCGCCGGCTACAGTCGAGTGTGCTCGACTGTATAATACCCTGTGCCCTAGCTCTCCGATAGGTCATACGTAGGTGCGCTACTTTAGGCATGCCGAAGGTGTGATGATGCGGCATTAACTTTTTGGCTAATTGTTCGTATTACATCTACATATGTGATCTAGTGAACCGATTTAAACCAAATTACAAATTCTCAATCTCTGAGTTTGGTTGACTTATCTCTAAAAACAACAATAATTTGTGTACTTTATCTTACAATTCGTTCCTATGGCAGCTATTTGATATCAGATTTCAACCAAACTTGTTCAGGATGTAGAATACCATCCCAAATGCATATTTTGTTAGTTTGGTTGAGATACCTCAAACAACAAAAAAGTTTATCATACTAAAACTTGATTTTGGACTGATCGGTCCTATGGCAGCTATATGATATAGTGGTCCGATTTCAACCAAATTTTATCAGGATATATAGGACCATTTCAAATGCATATCCTATTAGTTTGGTCGATTTCTTTCAAACAACCAAAAAGTTTATTTTCGACTGATCTTTCTTATGACAGCAATATGATATTGTGGTCCGATTGAATAAATTGTATTTAATTTAATTAAAATAGTAAATCGTAAATCGATGTTGCTCATGCCAAGAGTAGCCATTATCTAAAATTTGCTCAGCTTGTTGAAGTCCGGCAACACCAAATAATCTCTCCCACTCTTCTTAATCATCGAAATCAGCTGTTAAAGGCTGCTGCATTGCGCGCGCAATTTAAATTTAAGTGCTATGCTTTAATATTTGTGATTCTTTTTGCAGAATTTGTTAAGCATATAAATACAATGATAATAAATGAAAACCTATTGAACCTATGTGCGAGCTTACTAGCTTATTATTAAACATAATAATTATTATAAATTCAGAGATTTCAGTTTTGTAAAATGATCTGTCGTCGAGGTGTCATGGTGCAAAATTATAAAGTGGCATTTATACATATCGCTTTTTGCAATGCATACTAATATCTACATACATATATTTTAACACAATCTTAAATATGTATTAACTTAAACCATGTTAATATATTAAAATAGGATAGAAATTGTAGCCAAATATCGATAATTTTGCCTATCGCTCGTATTTGCGTTCGCACTCTTCGTACACGTGCTCTCTGTTATGTTTTTGCACAAACAAATGTGCATGTGCTATCTCGCTCGCACTTGCCTATGTCTAGGATTTTGATTTATGTGAATTAAAAGCAAATTTGAAATATCTTCTCTATTTAATAGTCAATCGCTTTGAAACTTTTAGGGTCATTAAATTGGCTTACTTCTTATCTTCCTGTTTAATAAGAAGTGTTTTTATTAAAGATCGCGTCTGATTTAAAACAAACTTGATCTGCGCCCGCTATCCAGCAACCTTCATACCAAATTTGAAGTCTCTAGCTTTTATAGTCTCTGAGATCCTTTGACTCAAACAGACGGACAGACAGACGGACATGGCTCAATCGACTCGGCTATTGATGCTGATCAAGAATATATATACTTTATAGGGTCGGAGATTCTTCCCTCTGCCTGTTACTTTCATTGCACAAAACCATTATAGCCTTTTTGACCATTTTCAATGGGCACGGGTATAAAAAATGTTTCCTAGCACAATACTATCGGTCTTTCGATCAAGTTTCATCGAGATCCCTTCAAAACTCAGAGACTTCTTTCTTCTGAAGATGTCTATGTACATATACTTAATGGCTCGTTTTATATATACGTTTGTTTATTCATTTGGTTTAAAAAAAAAACTTTTAAACAACAACGATTTCTATTTCCATCCATAAGAAAGAGCCCATAACTCTTATAGTTAGCTTCAGATTTTTTCTAATTTTCTGCTGGCTCTTTCAGCCCCACAGTTGGCAATTTATGACATAGTGCGTCGATGCTATATAAAGTTTTTTGCAATTTCAACCCGAGTTTTGCCGACTGCCTTAAATACTTATTAGCCTCAGACGCACCCACAGTCTGGTATGCTTAGTTTTCTGTATGCTTCATCATCTCCAGCCTCATTTCTCTAAGGGCTTTGGTCGTTGATTAATGATCGACGTCGCGACGTTGCTGTCGGTGCCATAAAGAAACAAGCTGGGAAAAACTATGAGGAAATATAGTAGTTTTCCCAGTCAGCCAACCACATCGCATCGAGTTGAGATGAGACGAGATGAGTTGAGTTGAGTTGTGTTAAGCTTTGGTGGCATTGCAATTTTCACGACTTCTTGTCACCCCACTCAATTAAGCGAGGCGCGAAATAAATTTATCTAAATTATCGGCATTATCTGCGGCGCGTTATTAAAATCTAACGCAGACATTTGCTTCCCTCTTCTACTCGCCATCTTCTTCGGCCCAATCTCCTGCTGTCTTCAGTTTGTCTTCCATCTTCATCGCCATTTTCGTTGTGGGCTTTTGCTTTTTAACGAGAAATTATGGTGGCATTGTTATTGTTATTGGTGATGTTCTTGTCGTTGCCGCGATGCCATCATAAGCGAACTGCGAGCAGGGAATAAGGAACAGGGAACAGGAAAAAGGACAAAAGACATAAGTACGAAGTACGAAAAGGCAAGGAAAATGCGCGTCTTTTATGACTTCCGTTTGTCTAAAATGGCGTAGTGGGGCCAACGGGGTCGCAGCTGCGACTGCAGCTCAGCATTTTGACTCCATGCTCGAGTGCGTCGCCTTCCATTGTTCCTTGTTCCTTTTTCCTTGTTCCTCGTTCCTTTTCCAGCCAACACGCAACGCACCACCAGTAAATGCAGTTCTATTCCCACTCCACTATGGGATGAAGGCCCGATATCTTGGCATAAAGTTCCCTTATTTATTCTTAAGTATTGTGATTTTTTGATTTTCAACACATGTTGTGTGCATTTATGCTATAAAATGTATATCTACAGTTTAAAACCCGAAATTTTTGTCCAGAGTCGGTAAAAAAAATTCGCTGAAAAAAGGATCAAATTATAGCCTTATATTTAGATTGTATAATAATATATTACCCTTTTTTCACATATTCTGTCGGGTAAGGGGAAGTAATGGCGTAGTGCAATTAAAATAAAAAATCAAAGCTCTACATGACTTTAACTAAGGCTCATGCTTAAGCTTAAATTTCTAATTTTAATGTTTAGAGCTTTTAGCAAAATATTGGGCTTTTATACCATAGTGCCCTTTCCACTTCCCATCTTACCCCCGCTGCCCAGCTGCATCGTTGAGTTTTGTTTGGAAAAATAAAACTAACAAGCAAAATTGTAATGAAAAGCACAATAAACTGTCAGTTTAAATATGAAAGACTCTGTGACTTTGCTCAGTCCCTTGACTCGATGCTCCAAGTGCTCACCAGCGACCCGGACAACGCCCGACTGAGGCAAAGACAGTGCCACTTCATTGTCGTGCCACGGACGTCTTTAAACAGAAGCGTCAAGTGGCATGCATTGAAAGAGCAGAATCTGGCAGCTGGCAACTGGCAACTGGTAACTGGCAATCTGAGGCCAAACCCACGCTGCGTATACGTAATGCAATGTGACAGTGTCTTTCAAGTTTCACTCGCTCGCTTTCTTCCCATCTCTCTCTCATTCTCTCTCTCTCTATCTCTCTCTCTTTCTCTCTCTCTATCTCTCTCTCTCTCTCTATCTCTATCTACCTGTGTGAGTGTCTGAGCTTGTCGCTACTTAGCGCAATCTAGTCCCAGCGGCCGCCTGCAACTTGACTGCATGGCACAGCAGGAACAACAGGAGCACAAGGCAAACGACAGGACTAACAGAGCTCGAATCATTTAAGGGTCACTCTAAATGTGCTCAGTGCATCGCAGTGCGTGAACTGAACCGAAAGCCGATCCAAATCAAAGCATCGATGGCAATATTGGGGTTTGTTTAATTATGACAATTAAACATAATTGCAACAAATTGAGCTTCATAGATTCAGTATATTCTAAGCTTGCTAAGTTTTTTTTTTAGGCTTTTTCAGCTATTCAGTTTTTAGCTGCTTTTTAAGCTGATTCGAATTTAGTTTAATGTATATATTACTTTGGTAACAAACATTTAATATTTAGATGTAAATATTCATTAAGAAATAAATTAATTGCATTTTAAATCTTTAAAGGCACATTTTAGAAGCTTTGAAAGCGATTGATATGCGCAAGTAATTACGAGCTTTCAGGTCTTTAAAAATTCAATTGAATTTTTTTAAAGCTTGAATGTGTATGGCAAGCTTTTAAAATACATATGTTGTAGGAAGTTCAAATAATTGCCTATTGCACGTTTAAACAGTTCAAAACTGGCAACAACTTTGCTGATTGGTAACTTTTTAAACTGACCGCTGCCCAAACTTCCTTCTATATAGACTACGTAAGGGTTATCAGGGGGTAGAGGGCAGCGGGCAATGAAGATTGGCCAACATTGTTTCCATCGCGATGTGCAATAAAAATAAGTTCAAATACTTTAAGCATAATAACAATAACAATTGGAGTAATAACAAGGATGCAGGATGTGCGCGGCATGCTGTGGTTTTTGCCAGTGGGCGTGGCAAGGGCGGCCAGTTGAGTCGAAATAATTAAATAGCAGCAACATAATGACGACACCAACAACTTTCTTGAAATTGAAAAAATTATCATGAAAATAAAAAGTAATGCGATAAAAACTTTGCGTGCGTGCGTGTGTGTGCCAGTGTGGGAAATGCAATGTGGCAACGTTGTGCAACACTGCTGCCCAAAAATAGGAGAGAACTGTGTCACCGCTTCAATCGAGTAAGAACATTAAAATATTGTCATCTTCGTCATTCAATTGCTTTTAATAAATTATGGACTTTTGCTAGACTTTACTACTGTCAGTTAATTCAAACTTAACCTTTTAGTTCGTTATGTCAGTATTGCAATTATTATTCGACTCAAATTTAACTTGTAGTAAATATAAATTTAAATTTTACAACTAGCCAAAAGATTTATCAGCTTAATTTCGATTATAGTTTAGCTGCATAAACTATTAAATTCATTATCTAAACATTACATTTTAAAAGGATCCCAAACCTAGAAATTACTTTCGAAAGTTGTTTATTAATTGATAGACATCCTTCGAGTTTTATCGAAACTCTTCCAAGTTCTTTGCCCACAAATTCTACTGACTAAAATAATCTTGGTATCTTTTTTTAACCAATATATTTTTTCGCTCAGAAATGTTTCCCCAATAAAGTTTTATAAAGTAAATATTTAGTAAATAGCAGAACGTCTTTGTTGCCTTTGGCGGAAACAAGTGAAACAAGTTTGTTGCTTATGTCCTGCTAGTGTTGCAGTTTTTAGAGTATGAATTAAAATGTTTGTGAGTTTTAGTGGTTTTGCTTGTTGCCAGCGACAATGTTGCCCAGAATAAATTACAAAATACATCAACAAACACAACAGCACAGTATGTGTGTGTGTGTGTGTGTGAGTATGTTTATGCATGTGTGGGAAAGCCATAAATCTGAACGCCTCAGTCTTGGCTCATTTGCAGCAGTAAATGTTCGAAAACCAACAGCAATTAAAAATGGCAAATGCCGAAGCACATAAAAACGATGCCAAGACAATTTTGCCATGGCTTCTTATGCTCCGTTCTCATTTGAAATTGGTTGATTGGTGACACACACACTAACACACATACATACATACATACATATATCTACCCTCCTATATCCGGTAACACTCTCGAGGCATTTGGCAACTCTGTTGCTCAGTTCTCAGTTGCTCAGTTGTCAGTCGTAAAGTGAAAGATAATGACATAATGCTCGTACACATATGGATGCAGGAAAACAACTAAAATGCAGTAAAGCAACAGCTAGATTACTTTGTGCGCTTGGACGCTAAAAAATTTGTATTTAATTTTACAACCAAAATTTAAAAACATTTGCCGCAAAATATGTTTGTGATATTTGCCGTTGAAAAATACGACGAATTAAAATATGATTAAGAAATTTGAAATAATGCGTATACGTAATATATGTCCAGTTGCCTGGCTTTTTCTGTCTTCTCCTTTCTCCTTGAACTACTCGAACTAAAATTAAAATCGCTTTTCGTTGTCACGCAGCAGCGTCATTCCGCCTCTTTATTTTCTCCGCTTTCTTTTCTCCTCCCGTTCCTCACATTTAGCTATAGTTAAATCAGACGAGAGCTAACCGCACCAAAACGATTAATATTCAACACAACAATATACTGAATTTATGAACAACATTACTTTGGGACTCAATAAAAGGAGACATGGCTTTGGATGGCGTTGACTGTTGCTATGGCTATTGCTTCCTGCCACGCCCCCTCGCAGGGCCGCCCATCGTTCCGAAGAGTGTTATAAAACCAAATGATTCTATTAAAATAAGATTTGTGCCATTCATGTGTAAATCAATCTGCTTTCATGTTGTTTCTGTCGTTGTCGGTGTCGTTGTCCTTCTCGTTGTGTTGGCCATAGGCCTGCTTTCTCTCTCTCAGCCCCTTAAATCATAAATTATTTTCGCCTACCTTGCTGCCAACAAAATTTGTTGAAAGCAACAATAAAATATTCATTGCTTGTTTATTGAATGTAATTTAACAACAGTTAACCCGCTCAGACGCATCCCACAGTCGAGAATCGGGCCGTGGCCAATCACAGTAACCAGCCAAAGGAAAGAACTTCCCCCTTTCTCATCCCTCCATCAGTTCTCAGCGGGCCTGGGAACTTAACAATAGTGGCCAAAGACTGGTCCTAGAGTTGCCACCAAAGGGATCTATTACGTGGTATTTAATCAGATTTTTTACGACCGACCGACAATAAAAATGTAAATAGACACGAAAGGATTGCCATTGCCTTTGCCTTTGCCTTTGCCTTTGCCTTTGCCTTTGCCTGCCAATTTTTTATTCATCTGCTGGATATTTTATCGGCTGCCTGAGAGTAGACCTGGATCGACTTGGACTCCAAATTGAAGACGGGACATAGACCATTGGCCAGTAGGAGTTTTCTGGTACGTTTAACTTCGTTGCCCTTAAGCGCTTAATTTTCCGCTGGTTTCGCTTTTATGGCATATTCTCATAAAAAATATTGTTATATGAATGGCGAAGTGGCAGCCACAGCTGGCAGAGACGTTTAAGTGAATATCCCTGAATATCCAACATTTTAATATTTCCAAAAGGCAAAGCCAGGACCTTTAAGCTGACATTATCCTCCTACTCTCTTACTCCACTCCCACACCCACTCCCACTAGGGAGTTTCCCCCATTTTCCCCTCAGCGTGTAGATGACAATTTGGAGAAACCGTCACTAGTCTGGCTGCCAGTTCAACTTGACAAATAATTAATTTCAGCAGAAAGAGCAACAAAAAATGACTCTTACTTTATTGGCTTGTTGAGTATGAAATCTGTCAGGGCCAGCAAGGAGCAATAAAAAATTTACCTTTCAGTTTGCATATTGTCAAACATAATTAATTAATTTCAAGCCAAACTCTTTGTTAACATTGCACAGAGTGAAAGTTTTGCCATTTTCATTTTTGCCACCGCCCTCGATCTACCCATAAATATTGACGCAATTAAAACATTTTGAGCATTATTTATGACATTTCAATCAACTTCAAATGCCAAATGCTCAACTTATTTACAAAATATCTTGTTGCTATCATTTCTTTTCCAATTAAATTCAATCCCAGCTCATAAATTTCAGCTCAATTGGATGTTTAGCTTTTCGATGCTTAAGTACAAACTAGAAAATGACAATCAATCTGGATTTCAATTCATATTAAAGTGAAACAGCACAATTTTAATTTAAGATATTGTATATTGATTGACCATTGACATCTCACTTTATGTTTAATAGATGAACAAGCTTTGTAGATAATTTCTATGACAGCTATTTAATTTAATATTTTGAATTGTTATGCAATTTCAAAGGATGTGAAGGATTTAGAATAAGTGGCATTTGCTGAAATTGATTAAAATATCTGCAAGGACAAAGCAAAATAATTTTTTTTCATAAAAATAGTAATAAAATTCCTAAGCTTGAATAAAGTATCCGAAAAAGAAAAGAATTTTCCGTTTCAACTTTTAATATGAGACCTTTTATTAACTTTATGTCAGCTATATGATATGTGTAGTAATTAAATTTTAATGCCTTAAGGGGTTGATTGTCATAATTAATATACTTTTAAGAAACAAAAAAATGTATAATCAACACATTTAGTTTTGTGATATAGATCTTAAATTAGGTCATTAACATTATATAATAGTCAGTATATATTTTAATATATATTTCCATGTGATTCCAATGAATTAAGAGAATTCCGAGTTTTTCTCACTACTCGATTACAATTAAATTTCAAATACTATCCAGCGGCTTCTGTTAAACCAAGACAGATATTTCCATTGCGTTTCAGGATTTTTTTGAAAGGATCATCGAGTGAAGAATAAATTAATTTACAAAATAATGAATAGGACTATAACACGGAATTAACTTGTTATTAATTGTTTCGGTCTCAAGATATGCTGTAGAGTTGGACTAGTCCTCACTCATTTCCGCCAGAGTAATTTTACATATCGATATACTTTCTGACTTGCCTTTGGGTTCATCTACAGCCCGCTGCCAATGTCCTGTCGCTTTCACATACCAATAAAACATTAAGCAGCGTGTCTAACTCTACAGACAATCTGATTAGTCCGGCGTCCATGTGAGCTTTCCTCTCTCTCTCCCTCTCTCTCCCTCTTAAACTTGCTGTCACTTTCTTACTCTGTCTTCTTCTTTTATTGCTTAATGTCTGTGCATCTCTTTTTTAGATAAATTCCGAAAAAAAGCAAAGTAAAAAATAATACGATACATAAACATAACTGTAACGTTTCGTGTGCTACATTTCGTTGTCCTGTAGCCTTGTTTTCACTTTGATTGCTACGTGTTGCCGCATCCGCTGTCCCCCCGTCCACCGCTGCCCCTGACTGCCCACCCCCTTACCCCCTTGCTGTCACGGGTCGAGCCAAGGAGCATGGCATGCAGGCAAATTGGATTTTCATGCAAACTTGGTCACACGCGCGCTCCAGCGCCCCAAAAAGCCAGCAATTCTCATAGAAACATGGCCAGAACAGAACAGAGACAACCAAGAGCACTCTCTTCAGCCACGTCATGGCCAAAGTCAGCGCCAACTCTTCTCGCCTTGTGCTAAACGTTGTTATCTGCCATATTTCCCATCTGTCTCCTTGTCCGTCCCACTGTTTTTGGTCTTCTGTCCTCTATCCCCTGTCTTCTGTCTTTTGCCTTGTGTTTTATTTCCTCGCTCTGTTCGTTCGATTCCTTGTCGTTGTCGTTGTCGTTGTCGTTGTCCTTGTTGCCGCCTTGGCATAAATTTATTATAAAATAATTTGCATAATTCGTTATTACTCAGCATAAACAAAGTGAAATTAAGACGATTTCTTTTATGCCCCCATCCTTGTTAGTGCCATTGTCTTTGGTTCTCTTTTAGCATTTGTTTTCGCATTCGTATTGTCTGTTTCTGCCTTGTGTCGTTGTGTTCTCTCTTTATAGCTTTGTATCTATGCATCTTTGTATCTGTCTATTTTGTCAATGTCATTTGCCTAAGCACGCCAGTCAAAGACTCACTCAACTCTCGGCCCTGCCAGTCATCTGGTTTGTCACCTCACCTTACCTCAAATCACCTCACTTCACATCACCACACCTTTAGTGGACAGCCTAAGCCGTGTGCCTGAGCTTGCTTAATATGTATGATCACCCCTTTTGTAAATCTACTTCCATCAGTTGAACACAATCTGAAAAACAAACAACTGTTCAATGGGGGATTTCAACTACTCCGAATGCGATAATCAGCTAAGCTTCTTAGTAATTGAGTGTTAGTTGAAAAGCAAGTGAAGAGAGGCTTGTTATTCGATTAATTAGACTAAGAGGGATTAAACTGCTCTGAATACGATAAAAAGCTTTAACTTATATTCGATAATCTATCGACAAATAGATCTATCGAAAGAGCAATATCATAAAAACTGAAGTTTATACAGACCATATCTATTATGGCTCAAAATTCACTGTCAACTTGCTGACAGTTCAAAGGAAGCTTCAGCCTACAACTTCAGATCAGTCATTCGAACAAGAATCGATATACTTATGTATTTCGGAACTGTGTCCTTGTTGCTCTTTATAGTTAGTCTAGGAAAATTTGACCACACTTTGACCTAGTTTAGCTTGAAAGGCACTAATCAGTTTACAATCGACTTACACACACCATCGATACACAGACACAAACACACACACACACACAGACTACTCATACTCACACTCCCACTCACTCTCACACTCACACTGTGTTAGGCTGGTTTACGATTTGTAGCTTTAGAACTCAAACTTAGTTTACTTTTCAATTTGATTGGGTCGTCTAAGCAAATAACGAAGGTAGCTCACAGGCATAAACAAATGGTTGAACTTACAGCTGCAATACAAGTAAACATGCACACCCACACACACATTCAAATCTAGTTCGTATGATGTGTGCCAGTGTGTGTGTGTGTCCTGCGTCCACTTTAATGGCAAGCTTTATTTATTATGCCAGTAAGTAAATGTTATTCCCGTTAACTTGTACAAATATAAACGACATACACATACAAATGCGCACTAGCATACATGCACACTAGCTCACAAACTCAGACAAACACACAGGCAAGCGTAAAGAGAGACCAGACCACTTGTGCCCATCAGCCAAAGTGAGTGGGCGTTGTTGCTGCTGCTGCTGATTCTCTGTCCTCTCTTTTTTTCTCTCTCCCTCTGCCTCTCACTCTCACTCTTCCTTTCCATCTCTATGTACAGTGAACAGACGTACTATATATTATCTTATTTATTGTCTGAAGATTACCTTTGCACTTGAGTCTTGGATAAGAAAAAAAACACACACACGAGATAAAGAACGAACGAGTGCGGGATAGAGCAAGAGAGAGAGAGAGAGAGAGAGAGCAAAAGCGAGAAAAAAAAGTCTACTTGTATCTTTT
This sequence comes from Drosophila rellima, assembly GCA_035043635.1. Lineage (NCBI taxonomy): Eukaryota > Metazoa > Arthropoda > Insecta > Diptera > Drosophilidae > Drosophila > Drosophila rellima. The sequence continues at coordinate 1,004,949 of JAWNMV010000134.1, read as the reverse complement.
CAAGTTCAATGTGTTGTAAGTGCCATAAAACTGTTCTTTAATCAGCGTTTGAGAGCCAAATTTGAAGAACTAACTCGAGTATTTTGATATTGTTCACTTGTCTGAGGCTTTTTCGTGATAAAAACCAAAACCAATTGTAACTGGCTCTTTGAGTATATTCCTAATCGAAGCTCATAGACTTTCACTCTACAACAGGCAACGAATTGAATTCAAAAAGGTATTCCAAATATTAATAACTAGAGGGGATTACTTAATTAAATAATAAAAGTGACTAAGTTTTCTCTTAGTCTCAAAAGAATCGATATTAAAGCCATAGGTCAAATTTCAATATTTTCTTTTTATATTTTACTACATTTATTTTTAATTCAGCTTGACTTTGAAATTAGGCAACTTTTTATTGACAACATTCCCAAAAAGTCCTGCCCTTTTTTATCACTTGTGATCCATAAATTTTGTTTATTTAAAATTTGTCACAAATTTTAAAAGTCATGTGAAAAATATAGTGTATAGTGACCTGTAGTTACAGTAGATTTTGTTGTAAAAACGATCCTTAAAAATCGATCCATTATTTTAATAGATAATTTGATAGATTTAAAAATCAATAAAAAGTGATAAAATATTGAAGAAATATACGATATTGGAGATATTAAAATAATTCACGAACAGAAGCAGAATATTGTTTGAAACCTTAGAGGCTGGCAGCGTTGTTTCTTAAAAGATGTTCAGTTGCCATATTAAAGCCTAGGGACATTAAAATTGTTTGCGACATTGAATCGAGCTTGTTTAACTAGGTGACCAATACTTGCATGCCAAGCCGATAAACTCTAGTTGCAAATTCCCACAAAATATCAAAAACCAACTAGACATACGCACACTCACAGACACACACACTCACATACACAGACACACACTTCTACACACACACCCACTGTCTGTATTTAGTGAGTTGCTCAAATGTTTTTCACTTACTTATGACTGTAAAATTTCTGTAGCCAAAAATGTACCGAGTACTTATGTACAATATTTTTGGCATTCATTTCATTTCGTTGTGTTGTGTTGTGTACGTTTTGGCCTTATTTAATTACACATAATTTGCTTTTGCTGGTGTCTGTCTGTGTGTGTGCGTGTGAGTATGTGTAGTTGTGTGCGTGTAGCATAAATATGCCAACAATTTTGTAGCATACTTTTTGGGAGCGACATGAGCAGCCCGACTTGACTCTTTGGACATGGCTTTAGCTATCTGTCCGACTGTCTGTCTGTCTGCCTGAGCGGTAGAGCATGCAAAATTAGCTAACACACTTATACACGCTCACATGGACACACACACACACAAACACACACACACACATGCTTGAGTGCGCTCATTAGGCACAATGTTGTTACTTTCATGGTGCTTGCCTTGTCCCGACTTTGGCAGTCGTCGCTTCCGCCGGTTTTGACTTACACTTTCCACTCAAAAAGTCTCATATTTAGAGAGACGCACGCACACACACACTCACACTTGTGTCTACTCTTATGCGTGTATTTATGGCTGCTTTATGCTGTCGACTGTCGGTTGTTTTGCTGTTCGGCTGCTTACATTTTTGTTTCGAGCACGCAATGTTTTTGCATACTTTTGCCGCACAGTGCCTAAATTTTCGACGCTTTGTCCTTGTCTTTATTAAAAGTTGTGAAAAGTTTCCACGCCCACACACACGCACATTCCGCAACTGCAAACAAGCACAAAACAACACACAGAACAGGGAAGACGGAGAGACGGAGAGACAATCTAACCATTAATGTTTATTCTCTTTCGTTTTTTTTTATTTTTTTTTATTTCACTTCTACTCGTATTTGATTCTCTGTTGTTTGTTTTCCCTTGGTTTCGGCCAACGGCCAACAGTTCTCTCTAGATGTGTGTGTGTGAGTGTGAGTGTTGGCCTCCGGCTGAATAGTCTTGTGTGCTGACTTCCGTTTTGGCCATTGCCGCCGGCCATTGTCCTTGCACGTTTCCATTCACGGCACAGCATTTGACCCTCGGCCTTGTCTTTCAACTTGACTTTCTGCAAGTGTAACTTGCAGGCCTCCAATTGCTACACGACCAACAGTGGCACTAGTGGCAGCAGTGGTAAATACATAGAAGAAAAAAGTCCGGAGTTCAGAAGAAAACAAAAAATACCGGATTTCTTTAAGCCAAGTACGATATACTTGATTCAAGTACTTTCTTCTCCGCAATTCTCTTTCCGTGAAATCCAAAGTTTTACTATTAAAATTTTGAGCATTTTTAGTATGAGTGTATGCCATGTGTTAATTTAACAATAATATCCTGAATATATATTTATAAAATATATGCTAAAAACATGAATTTGCAACTATCATTTTAGAATGATTTTTTTGTTTCTGTGTAGCTTTTCCACCTTCCACGCTGCCAACGAAATGCATTTCGTATTCATGGCAACATGTGCGCAACACAAACTGGACAAAAGGACAATCTTAGTAGCCGCTTTTTTATGCTTCTCTCTTGTTCCTTCTGCTGTGAGCTTAAGGCACAAATCCACACACACACACACACACACAGAGACACATACAAATACACATATACGCACTAAAGCACTTTTGAACTTTTGATTTTTCGTTTGTGGCGCAATTGCGGTGCGCTCTTGTCTTTGATTTTCTTTTTTGCTCAAAGCTTTCTGTTGTCTCGGACCGCCGCTGGCTATAAACTGGGCTCATAACGAGACCAAGTAACCAAGACGGCATAAAAGACAGACACACAGACTAAGAGAAAGAGAGCGAGAGAGAGAAAGACAGGGAGAGGAACAGCTGCTATGCAGACTCGTTTTTGCTTTTTGGTTTTTTAACCTTTATTACTTTTTAGCCGACAGGCAGTTGGCTCTGCTTTAATGAGCACAATTTTATTAGCTGCTTTAACAATTTTGCCTCTTTCATATTTCGCAGATTTTCTTCCCGCCTCTACCCGTCTCTATGTTCTTTGTCTTTGCTTTGTGCCCGCTTCGTTTTTATGCACAAACGCAAAATTCCACTTTGTTTTCAAATTTTTGGCATATTTGCTTTATGAATGTCCGCCATATAAAAGGCAATCGTAATAAAGTTGACCAAGCGAATACACACACTCACACAAATATATACATATGGACTTCCGTTCTTACTTCGTACAAAAAACAGCATTTTTAACTAAAGTCAAAGCGTATTTTGCTAAGTACAAATTTTTAAGCTGTTTTGTTTTTACTTAGATTAAGTGTAGTTCTCATTATACACGTATGTACGTCGGGTGGTCTGGCAAGTTCTTAATAACGTAAAATCTTCGTATATCCACCTTTTAATTTATTTTTATTGTTAGATTTACCTAGGAAGTATTTTGAAAATTTTGATATATTTATTAAATTGATTTTTATAGCCCGATTAAGTGCAATCGGCAACAACTTAATTGAATATTGACAAACTAAAACTATAATTATAAGTTAATAATCAAATTAATATCAACTTTAAAATATAAATATAAAACCCTATCAGATCCCTTTAAATATTTAATGTAAGCTTTCCGCTCACTTAAGCTGGATCCAATTGATTTCGCCTGATTTGCCAACGTTTTACAATATTGGTTTGCTTAGATTAATCTGAGCTAATGAATAATAAGATCTTTGTTTATATTATAAGTATTTTTATGTATATATTATTTTAAGCTCAATCGATTTAAGCCTGATTTTTAGGTGTTTCACAAAACTGTTTAGATCAGCCTAACCTGAGTTAATAAGGAAATCAGATCTGTAGTTATATGATGCTACGTATGGATTGGGTATGATATCATGGCCAACACAAAACTTAGCCAAGTTTCAAGGACGCGGCCATTTCAGAAACTGAAAGCTGTTTACTTTTTGCCTACTTTCAGCCCCGTTATGGTTTTAAACGGCTTTTTCTCCTTTTCTCTTACTCTGCTTATCTGCGTGCTGTGTTTGCATAAAGTTGCCCCTCGTTTGGTGGAAGTGCTCTGTAGAATTAGAGAAAATTGCAAAAGTTGGTTGCTTGGTTTAAGGTCTTTGTGGTTGCTACTCGCTCACTCATTATCAACGTCATGGTCATAACTCGAAGGGGGAGTAAGAGTGAGGCAGAGAGAGAGAGAGAGACAGAGAGAGAGAGGCGGAGAGAGAGAGAGAGAGAGGCGGAGAGGCGGAGAGAGAGAGAGAGAGAGAGGCGGAGAGGCGGAGAGGCGGAGAGGCGGGGAGAGAGAGAGAGAGAGAGAGAGAGGTGGAGAGAAAGAGAGAGTGAGTGAGACATTTGACGAGCTTTCTAATTTGTTTTTAATTTTCAGTTTTGCTTTTTCTACTTTTCTGCCTGTCGCACGCATTAACTGTTTGCCGTCACCTTTTTGCACCTGCCTTTTTTAATTCTTTTTGTCATACTCAAGAGCCGTACCTGCCTTTTCTATCCTGGTTTCGCGCATTCTCCCTCGCTCGCCATGTGGCATATTAATGAGCTCGTCTTTAACACGCTTTTGAATTAGTTGGCAGCCAACGCTGTCGTTTTCACCTTGACGCAACTTTCTTGATTTGGCTTCTGTACCGCTGATAAAAACTTTTAGTGCTCCCCTCGCCACCCTCGCCTCCATTCCAGCCCTGGCTGCAACTCCTTGCCGTTTTAGCCGCCCGACCAGACACTTGCGGTTTAGTCTCGGCCCGTTGAAGCCGCCATTTTAATTTGTCGCAAGTTTTAGCGCCGCCATTTGCCATTCGCCAGCTTCGCCACGTGTTCCATTTGTTGTTGTTGTTTTTGTTGGTGTTTAGTTATTGCCATCACTTTGTGTTGAACAACTTATTCAAGTTCTTGTTGTCGGTCATTGCCTTTTGCTCATTTTTCGCCTAATTTCCGTTATAATTTGCTTCGTTTTATTCAAAACCTTTTTGGCTTCATTTCGCCTTTTGGCCACGTTCCTTGGCCGAAACGCGTCTAGAATTTAACTTGTCTTTTTCCATGCAGCGCCGACATTCGCATCATAACAATTAGGTAGCCTTGCCAATTTTCCTCTCTTTCTCACTCTCTTTTTCTCTATTTCTCTCTTTCATTCTCTTTCGTTTACTTTTTGTCTATTGCTCCCCTTTAGACCAGTCTGCTCAATGCTTTATCCTTTCAACTTTCAAAAAGCTGCTGGCTGTTGCCTCCGACTAGCTAGCCTAGCGCTCACTTCGAAGTTCTCCTCCTATGTTATACCCTGTATCTAGGGTATATTAAGTTTGTTCAACTTATGAACTGACAGTAGGAGACTCTATGGTAAGTATATATAAATTTGGAATGTGGACTTCTAATACTATGTATGCATATGCAGGCAGATCGAGTTTATTTCAAATGTTTTATAGCTCCTCCTACCACAACAAATAAAAATAAAGTAGAACACTAAATGCACTCCAGAAAAGTCTTATCAAAAGTGCAAAACTTAACTGACCCGACACTCGTTGTCTTGATTTTTGAAACGATAGTATGGAACGGCACTGAATTTTATCTTCATCAATTAGAATGCCTCAAATTTTTGAGAAATCCGCTACCTTAGTAATACAAATACTACCAACTCAAATTCGAATATTATTGATTTCAGATAATACGAGTTCCAATAAATCGAATAGTTATTAAAGTAATAAAAGCGAAAACTGAATGCATACACGTTTTGGGTTATGTAACAGCCTGGGCACAGGGTATCTCGCAGTCGAGCACTTTCTGAGTTGATTTTATTGTTGTTCTAGTTATTCATCAAATGCTGACGTCGGCACACACACACCTACAACTGCCTATACATTATCGTACGTGTGTGTGAGTGTTTGGGTATAATTTTCATACGCCAGCAGAAATTCATTCGCGCGTGCTTCGGCTTGGCCAGAATTCAGTTTGCCTAAAATATAGAAAAAAGCTGTTGCTTTGCTGCCTGTCGTACAGGACATTTTATTTTCATTCATTACTGCAATCAGAGGCACCAACTAAATTTCTAAACCATCAATAAATGTGGCTAAGTGCAGTTAAAAACAAAGCACAAACGGTTCACAATTAGCTCAAAGTCGGAGGCTTTACCTGATGAAAATGATTTGAAAATTATTTACGTGTTCTCCTCTTTCATTGTCAATTTGAGCATAACTAATCTCAGTGCTGTAACTTTTGAGGAATTTTAAGCCATTTAAATCTCATCAGCTTTTGTGTCTGTCTGTTGAGTATTCTTTGTTTGTCTGTATTCAATGAGTAATTGCAGCATGCTTCAATCCTTCAATACCTAGAGAGCTGTTTTCAATATTTGATTTAATTTCATGTTCGCAACAGTTACATTGACAGTTACATCAAAATTAAAATCAAAATTTTAAGCAAAATCGAAATGAAACTCCAACGTATTATTTTTCGAATTTAAGATTATTTTCGTTTGTTATTTCACCTCGCTGAATTTTCATATCTTTCTCCCTCTCTCTCTCTCACTCTCTTTCTCTCTCTCTTTCTTTCACGCTCTGTCTGTCTCTCCCGCTACCTCACTCATTTGCTTTAGATGTAAAGAATGTTGTTCGTCTTGGTTTCAATTTGCCTGGACGTCGTCATTGAATTTTCAATTAAAAAGTATTAAATAACCAATAGATGGCTTATTCCACATGAATCATCTATGTAAATATGCCTGAATAAAGCAGGCTTAGATTATTGCCCTGGGCTGTGTCTGTGTGCGTGATCATATTGCTAGCATACGCACACACACATATACAAATACCTATGGCAGGTCCTTAAATATCCTCATCTCTCTGTCAGCTGTCATCTTTTGTAAATATTTTCGACCTTTGGCTTTGCTTTGTTGTCAATTTTCTCCACGTTTCGTTGTTGTTGTTATTGTGGGTAGTCAGCGTTTTCTGCTTTTGTCGACATATCAAAAAAAAAAAACAACAATAATAAAAATCTGATATTTCGACTGGAATTTGGATTGAGAATGGGTCTAATGTCGCCTGCTTCAACGCTGAAACTAATCCGAAAATGTGTTGCTGCTGTTGTTGCTGTTGTTATTGTTGTCATTGGACATAACGGCCAAAAAACACAGAGCATATATGTTCATATGTATGTATATAGAGCGAGAAGGGGAAAAGGGAGAAAGAAGCGAGTAAGACAAAATTTGCTTTGTTATTGTTGCTTGCTCATTGCACGCCATTTTCATTTTCATTTTCATTTTTATTTTGATTTTCATGTTGACTATCTATTCTTTTTCTTTTTACACACAAATACAATCTCATTCGGATTTTTCTGTGCTTTTCGCTTTGCTTTGCTTTGGTTTCTTGCACCCTTTCTGAAGAGCAATGCAAAATATTGACTGACATTGATTATACTCGTTTTCATTGTGTGTGTGTGAGAGTGTGTGTAAGTATGAATGCGCTACATATTTGAATGGGAATGTGCGAATATTCGTACAAGGAGCTTATGGCCCCAAGTTGCCAGCAGACACAGTTTTTCTATTATTCTCTGATATGGACATGCCCTGTCTCTGTCTGTCTCTCTCGATGTTTCTCTGTCTCTCTCTCTCTCTCTCTCTCTCTCTCTCTCTCTCTATCTGTCTGCCTGTCTGTCTGCCTCTCGACAGTTGTCATCGTCTTCGTCGTCTTGACGTTCTGCTTGTTGTCTTTTTGGGTGTCCACATGCAGACAGCGAGGAATGTCCTCTATCTCGCTCACTCATCACTAACTCTGCCTCTCTCGCTCATGTCTTGTCCGGTTAAGTTTAACAGTCAAGGACTTTGTTGTTGAAATGTTGATTTGGCTTAGTGGCTGCCACTCACATCACAACACTGCGTATGTGTGTATGAGTGTGTATGTGTGTTTGAGTATGGCGCCAGGAGTAAAAGCACAGAAGGCAGAAGGATTCCCTTGGTGCTGGCCATTGCCCACTGGCTAACAAATTTTCTAAAAGCAACTAAACTGCTGATGAAATGGATTGTCATGTGCGTTTCAATTTCCGCCACTGACATTTCACACACGCAAACTAACACACAATCACACAGACACACTTACACATATGCACACACTCATAATGAGTAAATGCGAGTGTGTGTGCCAAAAGTTTGCTCAAAGTTTTGTGCCTCTGTATGTGTGTATGTGTGTGTGTGTGTGTGTGTGTGTGTGTGTGTGTGTGTGTGTGTGTGCCATTAGCAACTGGCACTGCAGGGGCGATAAAGCGCAAAGTGTACAAAGGGGCGTGGCAAGCCGCCTCTGTTCACACTGTGTTGCGTTGTGTTCCACTTATGAAAAGGATAATAAACTGTGGTGCAACGCTGTGTGTGTGTCTGTGTGTGAGCATGTCAAAATGAATCAAATGCCGGCAATTGAATATAACCATAACTTGTGAACATGAATCACAATAGCATAAACAGCACAAATTGCAATAAGAGTTGCTAGTAACATGAATAAAACAATCAATTTACACTTTCTTCGCAATTTAGAGTTAAATAACGAATGAATAGAATCAATAAGAGCATTTATTTTTTGTTATGGACAGACAATTGCAATGATTGACGAATGAATAGATTTAGATTTGAATATATGAATTTTAATCACTTGAAATGTAATTGATAATTGTGTAATAAATTTATGCTATTTTATTTTTGCAAATCTATGCATTAAATTTCAGTTTTCGAAAGTCTCAAAAATACAAAAATACCAATATATCGAGTTTTCATAAAAATAAATTTTAAAACAAAAAACAGAAATTCAACTCGTTAATTATGACTTGCAAGTTCCTAGGTTGAAAATCACATTAAATTCAAACTTAAAAAAAACTGCAAATTTTAAGTTTTAACATTTAATAAGATCCTCATGTGATAATTAAATGAACTTCAGTAAATTGTCGATTTTTCATGTAAATCGATTTATTAACTCGAAAATCGCTTTAAATCACTAATATCGATTATATATCGCATTTGAATTGCTATTTCTCAACAATTTACTTGAGCTCGTAAATTCGCTGGCTTAAGTCAAATTTGCAAGCCAATTTCAGCTGGTGTCATTGGATCAAGCCAAAGGTGGAGTTGGAGCTTATGGCCACGGTAATACTTTGGCCGAATAATGGAGCATGCCTGTTCGAATAATACACATAAATGACTGGGCATTATCGGACATTCAGCTGACACAATGTGCTTGCCACAAAGTGTTGCAACTTAAGCACAGACTCATCCGCAACAAGAGAAAAAACTCAAATCTATGACTGGTCAAGAACAACAACTCCCCATCAAGGCCATTTGCCAAAGGGAATCGCAGTTGTTGTAGTTGGCCGGACAAAACTTTCCGTGTACTTTTGAACTTGAAGTGGCCGGGAAAGCGAAAGGAAACCAATGGGAAAACAGGGGCTGAATGGGCGACGAGGGGAACCGGACTAATAGACAACTTGCTGTGATGTTTAACTATTTTGTTTATGAAAATTACACGCGTTTAACAAAACGAGACGAGAAGTGAACCTAAATGTTGATGATGACCTCAACTCGAGCTACGAGAACTTGAGCAGCAGCTTCAAGTTGAAGTTAAAGTTGAAGTTGCACGTTGAAGTTGCAAGTTGCAAGTTGAACAGCGCCATTTCTGGGTTTCTGACGACTTCCGCTGTGGCAGCTGTATCTCTGCTTCCAAAGTGGCAACTCTATCCCTCCATCTCTCTCTCTCTCTCTCTCTGTTTTACACTCCCTCTCTTTCGCTGACTGACTAACGGCATTTTCAGTTTCAGTCTCAACAATACAAAATTGTTCACTTGCAAAAAAATAAAAAGCTACACAAAACAACTCACGCAAAAAAAAATAAAAGAAGAGATGAGAAAAGAAAAGAGGAGAAAGGAGAAGAAATGGGAGGGGGGCAAGAAATGAAAGCAAAAGGAATCAAGTTTCGGACCCGCAGGAGGTGATGGCGACAACAGAGAGAGACACAGAGAAAGAGAGAGGAAGAAAGAGAGAGAGAGAGAGAGAGAGAGAGAGGAAGAGTGACAGAGACGGGACGGCAGGGGAACAGGAACAGGAAGCAAAGGCAACTTTGCCACACATTCGCCATTCGGTTGATGGCAGTTTGTGTGCCGTTAGAAAAGCGCGCAAAAGTAAAGTTTTTGCTTTGCAAACAACAACCAATAAAACTTTAAGCAATCTTCCACAGCTTGAGCGTGAAGGAGCGGACATGCCCCCCTACCTTGCTTTGCCTTCCCACTCTTCTCTGTCCCTCTCTCTCTCTCTCTTCAGTCTGTCGTCGGTTAGTTTCAGAGTATCATCGGAGCCAGAGGATAACAACTTTGGGTGCGAATGCCTTGCGTACGGTTCGCGGCAGCTTCTTTTCATTTTCCTTTTCTTCCTCGTTTTTTCGCCTTTTTTTTAATTTGGCTTTGGAATTGCTTTAATTTATTTTCACTGCGCCGCCGTGACGATTCCTTTGAGCCAAAGCACAGGTACATATGAGTGCATATATGACTGCATGTGAATATCTGAGTGTGAATGTGTGATTGAGAGTGTGTGGCCTGCAGCCGGTCGAGAAGGCATCGGGAAGGAAGTTGTCCTAGCGGCGTTTTCCGGTTTCCGGTTTCCGTTTTGCTTTTCTTTTCTTTTGCTTTTCTCTTTGTCTCCCTTAAATTTTTCATTGCTGTTTTTCATTTCTACGCTGTGCCGACAGCTTTGAAAATTTGCATGCCCACCCACAGTCTGCGCCCGCCCCCTTTTGCTCGGCCTGAGCCTACGCCACTGTGCCTGCCTCTTGCCACAGCTGCTCCTGCTCCTTCAGCTCTGGAAACTGGCAACTGGCAGCTTGCAACTCTTCTGCTGCAATTCGATAAAAGCAACAACGATTTGCAACAAAATGCAAACAAATAAAGTGACCAACAATAATAACAGCAACAACAACAACAGTGAAAAAACACATCAGAATTGTTTTTGTTTGCCATGCAACGTGTTTTAAAATTTATTTTTAAGTTTTGTAACAACTTCCCAAAATGTTTGCCAGCTCACTATGCAGACGGGTGTATGTCGTGTGTGTGTGTGTGTGTGTGTGTGTGTGTGTGTGTGCATGTGTGTGTGTGTGTGCAATTTTGGTTTTTTGCAGCTGTACTGTTTTCAGCCTTTTAGTAAGTGCTCTTTAGCACTTACCACACACACCACACATACTATACCCCACCCCTTCACACACACACACACACACACACACAGCTGTATACATCCAAATAACAGATATCGAGGAGGCAGAAAAAGGCAGCTATAAATATGCTTTCATATGGTTTTGGGCCAGATTAAGTCTTGTGGCAGCTGCAACTTCAATTTTATGAATCCAAATTATCGAATTAAATATAATAAAATCGAAATAATGCTGCAGAATAATATCTACTGCATTTCAGTTTACCAATCTTGAAAAATCTTACCGACTTAAAGCAAATTGCAGAAGAATGCATAGCTAAGACTTTAGTGTTTTGGAATTGTAGTTTTTTCACTGAGATATATGCATATATTGCACAAGGAATTGTAATGTAAATATAGCTTATTATCTTGAATATAAAATTCCAAAATATTTGAATTCAATAAAAATATTTTACCTTAACGCTTTATATATGATAAATTCAAATTGAACTATTTTTATTTTTACTATTCGATTTTTCTCCGCTCGGCTTACAATTTTTACCTTCAGGCTCTGATTCTTGCTCTTCTATATATGTATATATAATTATTTTTAAACATTGTTATATGTTAATTGTTTAGCTTTTCTAAAATTATTCTAAGATGCTTTCACTTTATATGTGTGTACTTATGTATGTACTTTCCCATTAATTTATATAGTTTTTATAATTTAATTAAATAATTAAACTGTAATTTAAATAGATCTTTCAATAAAAAGTATCTGTATATATGAGGTTATTTTAAATTGAGAGTTGAAAGCTAATGCTGCACATAGGTAAATCCATCTTGAATCACAGTTTTCAGATCAAATAATCTGCATGCAAATGGAGAATTTTTTGTGAATTCATGTTTGTTTTAGCTGGCGGCAGCTGAAACTCAATTTAACCACTTGCAATCTTAGTGGGTCAGCCAACTCCACGGCTTATGCATCGACTGATAGTGCACCCTTTCTGCCTCTTGCGTTGCTTCCCCCTGTGCCCCTGTGGCTTCGCCATGCTGTCGAGTATAAAAACCATTTTATCCGGATTCGTCCACTTTGACTCCGGCTGTGCTTACCTGATCTCACATACGTTACGGTAAATTGTCCCGAAACAAAATATGAAAACGCATTACCCGTTCCTATTTGCTGCCTCTCTCTCTCTCTCTCTCTCTCTCTCTCTCTCTCGCTCTCTCTCTCTCTCTCTCTCTCTCTATCTCGCTCTCTTTATCTCTGTGAGTCACTATCTCTCTATTTATCTCATGCACTCTCCCATCTTGTACGTAAAAGTTTTGGCCTGCATCTTTGTGCCTTTTTAGTTGGTTGCTTCTTTTATTTTGTTTGAACTCTATTTTTATTTTTATTGGCCCGCCCAACAACGACACAACTTTCTAGAACGCCACTTGAGCAACGCGCCAACACAAAGCACAGACACACAGACATATCTAACATGCCATAAAGGAAAAGTTGTATTACATTTATGACACTTTTGAATATATTTTTATACATTTCTGTTGGCCTCGCATATATTTTTCGTGTGTCTTGTGCCATTCCCTCAGCACGTTCTCTGTTTTATTTAACTCGCCATTACGTTTTTACAACCCTTTTTCTGACAGTGTTGACAAAGCGGAAAAGGCAAACAAAGCGACGAGTGCAAACAACACGACAGCCAACATTGGCACTGACTGTAGTAGAAGTTGGGGGGTTGAATGAGGATGTGAAATAGGGAATGGGGATTGAGATGAAGATGGAGATGAGGATGGAGACGGAGGAGAGGAAGGAGTAAATAGAATGTAGGCAAACATTTTAGTTGGCGACATTTCATCAAAATGGGCAATGAGTCAATCCTGGCGTTGGAAAGCGGAGACGAGAGGAGAAGGATACGCACTTAATCAAAGAATTCTTTCTGGAACGTCGCCGATTTGTTGTCCTTCTAGCAAAAAAAAAGAAAGAAAGGAAAACGCTTTCCTTCCTTTTCCTCTTTTGCCTGCTTTCATTTTTTTATGCTGCCACAGAATAAATAAGCCGACAGCCGACAATAAAGTAAATGCAAATAAGTAAACAAATGACGAGAAGACAAATAAAATCTTAAGGTCGCAACTGAGATACAGTCCTTAAGCAAAGGATAAATTGAGCCAAGCTAATGCATTAACCAGCCTCTGCCACCAAATTCAGACTCTATCTTATTAAGTGATCCTTCCGTTGGCAAATAGTCCCCAAAACACTGGCTGTTACAACATTTACTTTACACTTTTATTGTCATATTTTTAATACAATTATTATGTGTAGAACATAAAAATATTGGGGACAACAATGCGATAATGCGAGTGCCAATTGTCAATCCCTCAATTTGCGGTCATTTATTAATGAGCTACTCACACGGTCGACATGTAATTGAACCAAAACATTTCCACTTTATTTTTTTCATTTTGTTTATAATTAAATATTAACACCAACTGACATTTGACATGTGTTTGAACTCGTCGAGCAGAAAATTTATATGAAGTTACTTCATTACATTGCAAATTAAGTATACGCCATGTGGAACTTCATAAATGTAATAATATGTATAAATATAAATATATATATGTATATATATATTTGTATGAGTTGTATCTATTTCAAAAAACATATTTGCATCTTAATCAGACACACACACATTCATAAAGTAGTCGGAACACTGCATTTTATTTACTATACTATATATATAATATCCCGTTGTTTTACTGATTCATCAGCGAGAACAGCTGCTGCTTATCTTGCAAATTACCTGAGAACTGGGCCAAAAGGCAAATGGTAAATGTGCTGAGCCATTTGATAGGGTAATTAAATGAATTCAATCGTAAAAATTGCGCACAGACACCCACAACTAATTACACACATTTATATAGACTCAACCCGAGTGTTGTTGTTTTTGTTGTTAGTGCTGTCGTTTTAGTTGTTGGTCTCTGGTGTTGTTTGTTGCCAGTTGCCCGTTTGCGATTTTGTTTTTTTTTTGCTATTGTCACATGTAATTGAAAGCGGGCACGTACTGCCACGCGACTGTCACATCCGGTATGTGTATGTGTGAGTGTACAAAAAATGCGAGCGAAAGGGTGACAAGGGGACCGAGGGTAGATCCTGCATTTCATCAGTGGCAAATCAAAAGAATTCACTCAAATGTTTGCCATGCAAACGAAGCCAACTGCCAGCATCTGAGTTGCCCGGAGTTTCATTTTCTTTTCGTATTCCAAAGCACGCCCACAGATTCAAGAATGAATGTGTGTCTGTGGGTGTGTGTTTGTGTGTGTGCTGTTAGTGTGATAACGATGGTAGCCTCGTCTTGTGGTTGTCATGTCCTCGCTGTCCTTGCTACTCATTTCGCCGTGCTGATGTTTCGTTCATTCGTGCAATTTATTTAACTTGATTTGCTGCAATTTATTTCAAGTGTTGTCGTTTATTTAAACACTTAACAGACAAACAAACAAACACACACACACACACACATACACTACGAGTAGCACACACACAAGTACATTGATAGACAGCCTGAGTGGCACACGTTCACCGCGGGTTGGAAATACTTTGGCGGAGCGTGTAAAATGCACCGCAAGAAAAATCTACTTGAAAGAGTTGCATAATTGCCACTGATAGATGCACACAGACACATACATACATAGGAACGCCCATGTATGCAATTAACCTTTGATGTTTTGGACGCCACGGCAGTTGACTGTGCAGCCTTTTCAGAAATTTCAACAGATGCGAGTAGTTAAGCAGCCAAAAGTGGCATGTGGCATGAGGTATTTGGCATGAGCCATATGAACCCGCGGACTTTCTTTTGCAATCACACACACATTATTGGATTTCTACTCATTTTAAGTGGGAAATATTTTAAATTATAGATAAGTTTGTATGCAAAAAAACTAACTTGTTATATTTCACGTTTTTTCTTAAATAAAATTGCACCTTCCATTGTGCATCTTACATATTTAAAATATGTTCATATTGTATTTTATATAGTATGAATTTTGTATCTACATAAAATGCATCTTTGGAAACGTTTTGTCCTTGCATTAATGTATCTACGCGCTTATGTATCTTTCTGTTTGTTTTTCTATCTGAGTCATTCTTTTTATTGTAAATTAAATTTTTGTTGTAAAATTCTATCTTTAGTTTTAAATATATGTATTTATTATACCACATATGGGGAATCTTATAGGTATATATTGCATCTTGGTAATTTTGAGTCCTTGCATCAATGTATCTAAGCATTTATGTATCTTTATATTTGTATCTCTATCCAAGTCAAACAACTATATCCAATAAATAGCTGTTGAAGTGACGATAAATTGGCTCTATTAGACTGTCTGCTCCCAGTATCTATAATACGTCTCTCGTAGACCATTCTACAGTATATCGTCGCCCACGAAAATGTGTGCCAGAGTTGCCAGCTATTCTTTCTAGTGTTCATCTTTGTCCGCTGCTGCTTAATGACCCCTCATTTATTTTATTGACAGGCATTCTGGGTTTTTTTTCTCACTTTTTTATGTTTCTGTTTTTTCCTTGAGACTTTGACGTTGGACAGGATTTTGAATTCAGTTGGCGCTAAAGTGTGCAAATTAGTTGATTTTCATGTTATTTGATTTGGCAAATGAAAAATGAAGTGCGATTAGTTGCTGAATTGCGATGTTTATGATGGCCAATTGAAACTGAGATACTTACTCGTAGCTTGTGCCAGCACATGAAAGTTAAGAAATAAAGAAAACACAATGATAAACAATTTGCATGCCCAAACCGACTGACCCGACAAACAATTGATGTGGCAAGTGGGTGCAGTGACAGGGGGCGTGGCAAGTCAAGGCGCAATTGCATGAATGTTGGAAAAAACGAGTGTGAATGTTGCTTATTTGGCAATAATTAAATTTATTGTATTTTATTTCCAGCAACGTGGCAACAATTCAACGAGGCAGCTGCAGTCAGAGTTATTGGTGGCATTTCGTAATTGATAATATTGAATGCAGCGCATTGAGAAGCGAAATCCATTAGTGAGTATAAATTAAGCCTTGTATTAAACATTTAAAATGGGTAAAAAGGCTTTTGTCGAGAATGCTTGACTTCGAGATACCCCGATCCAGAGCTGAATATATGAAAATTACATTTCTCTTTTGATTAAAGTAGTTTACTCAGTAGTAAGTTCGCGATATAAGCAAAATATCACCTACTTTTGAATCCGTTGTATTTGCAGTCGATTTTTTCCAAATTGATTATAGTACTAGTGTGAATTACAGCACTATAAAATATTTATTTATTTTCTGAGATTTATAATACCTGAGATTTTTATATCAACAACATATTTGGTCAGGGATTTCATTTCCTCAAATATTTATTTGTGATTTTTTTGTCTGCTGATCCAGTCCCTATGTCTCTAAAATTGCACTCATTCCATCTATCGAAAATTGGAAATAAACTTGATCTGCCTGAATATATATTTAAGTAGTCTGCATTACAATTTCGGTTCTTTAAGCTCTGCCCATCTCTGAGATCCTTTCGTTAATACGGACAGACTCTACTATTGATGCTGATAAAAAAATGTATGTATATATTTTATGAGGTCTGGCCCTCCTCCCCCGACGAGTTTATACAAATGTATAAAAAAAAAGAATCGAGTGAATTCAGATTCCAGAATCTGAAGCTGAAAATCTCTGCCTTGGTCCGAGTTTGAGTTCGATTTTTTTATTTAATTTTTATCTGGGCTAGGGATAGTGGCAACGACCCATTCAATTTAATAACATTAAAACTGATTACACAGGTGAAATTTATGTCTTTCTGTCTGTGTGTGCGTAAGCTTTAATTGAAGCTTTTACATTTGGCTTTGTGGCAACGAAAATAATTAATAATTGAAAGCGTCGGCCCCAAATGGCAAACGTGTTTATCCATCCATTTGACACAGTCGGCCGAAAGGACTTGACAGCAAAAAATGCTGTGTAAGTGTAAGTGTGTGTGTGTGTGTGTGTGTGTGTGTGTGTGTGTGTGTGTGTGTGTGTGTGTGTGTGTGTGTGTGTGTGTGTGTGTGTGTGTGTGTGTGTGTGTGTGTGTGTGTGTGTGTGTGTGTGTGTGTGTGTGTGTGTGTGTGTGTGTGTGTGTGTGTGTGTGTGTGTTGGTGTTGGCCTCTCATTTCCGACCACGTTAACATCAACAATCAACATTCAACATGCCATATTCGACATGAAGCGTCTTTTTCCATCTCCTAGGAAAATTTGTTGGCAAAAACCGCAAAAGCACAATATGAATGCCAGACAGAACAATGGAAATCTGTTTGGCATTTCTGTTTCTTCTACTCTTTATAATTGAAGCTGGTTAGGTTGGCCACTTTTCCAATCCCCGGTTTCGCCTTGTGAATGGCAAACACTTTATAAACCGAATAAACCGCAGACAAATTGAATTCTCTGAACGGCTTACAAACTACAATTTGTGCTGTAAAATGATGAACGATCGATGCGGCGTGTTGCAAGTACGAGTATATACCGTTTATATATTGTAGGTGGAGCTATTCTTGTTGTTGTTGTTGCTGCTGTTCGTGGGGGATTTGTAAAATTATAATTTACGACTTTTTGACAAATTATCGGCATCGCTTGTCCAAATAAAACGCATATATAAATTTTGTAATCGCAATAAGCGCAAATTTCAATAAATTAATCATTGCAAGACGTCTGACGTGGCATTTGCCGGGGCTGTGGCAATTTCTGTGCCACAATAAGCGGTTTATATACAGCTCGCCTCGTTTCGACTTGAGCATTTCATTTTTATGAACGCAGTCGTCGTTTCCCCAGCAACAGGCGAGTCGGAGTTGCCCCCTGCCCTCTTTCTGTTCCAGCTTGCTAACAATACTGTTAAATGTTCTAAAATCAAATGCTTACGCACACCGAAGGCTAACGAGAAATGGTGGAGAGCGGCGAAGAGAGATAGGGAATGGGGAGTGGAGGCTTGTGCAGGAAACGGATGCTTAGTTATGCTGAGCCGTGTCGAGTCATGTAGCAACAGCTGTTGTAGGCCATGTTTTGAGCCTTGTCAGCAAGGCTGTCTTCAGAGCGGGCAACTGTTGGAGCTCAAATTGGCTTAAAAACGCATTCACCACATGGGTATCGAAGTGACATCGATTCAAGGAACATTTGTACTACTTTATTTATTTTAAAATTATACTTTTGAAGTCAACAACAAATACGAATTATTATTATTACTCACATAATACAATAGTCTATTGATTTAATCAGTTTCAATAGCGTGCACAAGAATCTCAAATAATTTTGTTTAAAACGTAAATGTCAAAAAAATAACGCCCGTTATGCACTGAAAAGTGTACTATAGAAACTGTAATTTATTAGAATGTGAAATACATGTATGTGATTTCTTAAAAAAAAAACATTTTAAATATTTTAAATAGAAATACTATAAGTAAATCAAAAATACTATTTAAAATGGTTTTAACAATTTTTTTTATTTGCATTTTATAAAAATTTAAAAATAAAAAGTACTTATTTGTAAATACATCAAATTAAATTTTTTAAATAATAAAACCACTAAATGAAAACCATATTAATGCAATTCATTTTGGTATATATTTTAAACCATGTTTATAGTTATTTAACGAACTTTAATTGTTTGGGATTAATACAAGTAATTGAAATGAATGATCAATTGTATAATCACTTCAAATATAATATTATTTTTAAATATTAATAAATATATATTAATATTAATTAATATTAAACAAATATAATCGTGTTACTTTCGAAAATAATTAAAATGAATATTTAATTTAATAATATATTTCTTGTAGTCATAAATTTAACTTAAATTAAATTAAACTCAAGTATTCAAGGTATTTTATTTAAAAGTAAGCATCTCTTAATGCTCAATGAAATTTAAGTTGTTTAGACTAGTAAGACATGTCTCATGGGCAACAGTTGCCCTTGTCGTGGGCCCAACGAGGCAGAGCGGTTCGGTTGCGAGCGGGGGGAGGAAGGGAACTGTGCAATTAAATTTGTTAGTGGCACACTTAACGGGAGATCGCCTTCGGTCTTACAAATGCCCGGAACCAAGACACACTCGAGGCAGGAGCAACAACAACAGCATCAAAGACACGGACAAGAGCAACAGGGACATTTAAGGACGCCGCTGGCAGTAAATTGATGTGTCCTTATCAATTTCCGTTTCATTTCACGTTCAGGAAATTGTTGACTGTAATTTCATTTCATCTTATTATATTTTTTTTTCCATTTTCTTCATCTTCAACAAATTATATTGTATTTTTTTAGTTTCAAGCTTACTAATTATTTTCCATTTGATGTTGTGCAATCTCTGGGCCAGATTTCAGCTCCAACTGCAACTGCAACTGCAACTAATCATGGCGACAGCAAATAAGCAAAAAACCTTTTGGCAAAGCAGCAAAAGTTTCAAATTAAATTCTCATCCGATTCGAGAGTCCATTCGAGTTGCCCAATTTCCATTTGGGATTTTGGCAACGCAACGCAAAAATTGAAAGCAAAACCAAAAAGCCAAACATAATCATCGGCTTCGTAGGTACAATCAAAAAACAAAAACAATGCAATGAATGACAAACAAAGACAAAGAAGAAGAGGCAAAGAGAAGTGAAAGAAAAAGAGGCAAAGTAATTGCTGTTTTGGGCCGGCAAACCTCATTTCTGGTCGTCGGCTTCGGCATTTGCGGCAAAAGTCAAACAAAAACTGTGCCATATATTATGTCAGAGGCGTCAGATAAGCGGCCAGACAACTACCATACACAAACCACTACCTCCCTCCTCTGCCCTTTTTCACTATATCTCTCTGTCTCTCTCTCTCTCTCTCTCTCTCTTTGTCTAGCTCTCTGTCTGTCGGCCCTCTCTAGTCGCGGCAAAAAAGCTTAGACGAATGTAAACCTGCTGCAAAATTGGTTTCTTCTTCCGAAGATGCGATTACAACTTGATGAGCCAACATTGTTGAAAAAACAAAATTAAAGTATCACAAAACAAAGAAAAAGAAAATGATACAAAAATTACCCACAATGCTCTCCTATAATTTAGCAAAGGATCATATTACTTATCGTCATTCGAGTAAGAAAACTCTTTCGGGGCTTCCGTTGTGGGCCTACTTAATAGAATAGAATAGAATAGAATAGAATAGAAGATCAAAGTTATGCCTAACTCTCTTAACGAAATAACGGTATAAGGGCTCGTAAGACACATAAAATAAATGTAATCCATTTATTTAAGCTTTGCTGTCATATTTTCAACCCTCAAACACAAAATTCTGCCAAGGACGACCATAAATTATAAATATGACGCAAAAAAGCGACAGTTCCATCTCCAACTCCAACTTTGGCTTCAGCTCCATCTCTGCGTCCAGGTTCAATTCAGAGTGAGGACAGTAATCAGATGATTTGCATGCAACTTGTGGCAAATGATTTGAAATGGCCGCAGACGCAGTCTGCCAGGTGAATTCTAATGCCAGCGCTGCACAGTGGACGGTATTGATTTAAAAGTTACTGAAGTTGAGAGTAGAAAGCTAAATTGTATTAATTTAATAGTAACTTTAATATTACTAAAATATTCATTACGTTTTAAACACAAATTATTTATAATTCATTCTAGTTAATAATCTTACTTTATATTTTATTTAAATTATTTTATTTTTGTCGACTGGTATTTGTCGATGTTATTTAACAATTTAACAAACCCGATAGATTTAAAACATAATATTCAGCTTTAAATTCTTAAAATCGCTTAGGTGTATTTTAGTTTTGAAAACTATTTAAATATTTTCACTTGTTTCAAATTAATTGCCCACTGTGCGATGGTTTGCTTAGGGCAAAGTTTTAAAGCGATTGCACGTTTGCAAATTGTGGCAAAAGGAAGCTGTTTCGGGAGGCAGTGTAGAGTAGACTTAGGAGTACTTACAAGTATTATAGCTTTAAACTTGAGTGGTCGCTCCTGCACTTAAAGGTCAAAGTTGCCATCAGCTAGCAATTAAAGTAGTTAATTAACCACAGCAACAATTAAGGCATGCAATACTCTTTCTCACTCTGTTCCTTTCTTTTTCTCTCTCTCTCTCTCTCTCGCTCTTACGGTTGATCCATATTTAAAAGCTGGCAAGCGATACAAAGTACGAGTGAATAGGTCCTTGCCGAGGTCCTTCACTTAGTCAGTGCAATGATATGTTCACAGGATACTTTCTAATTAGAAAGGCAAACGACCACATATTCCCGTCCCTTTCCTCCTCCCTACTCAAGTCCCCTTTCCACAACCTTGCTTGAAACACACATTTCTACAGGCACAACAAATATTTAACGAAATTATAAATGTACACAAGCGAAATTTATAACAAACTCAACGTTGATGTTGATGATTGTGATGATGCTGATGATGATGATGAGGACATGAAAGCATTCATTACTCATTTTCCAAGATGAAAAGCACAACATGCCCAACTGGTTGGAAGGTAGTGAAAGGGAGAGAGAAAAGTGGTAAAAGAGTCGTGGCAATTGGGTCTGTTTCGATCCAAAAGTGCGCAACATTCCTAGAGTATACTCCACTCGACTCTCTGCACTCCGCACTCCATTCCCCACTACGTACTCTCTTCACTCTCCTTTCTCCTTATTCCCCAAGTAATACCTGCTTCGTTCAACGCAAAACAATTAAAAACCGTAAATGTCCCCACATGACAAAGTGTGAACTTAATTTCATTTTTGTAATTTACAAACGCAACAACAACAACAACGACAACAACAGGAACAACAACTAGTACGACAACGAAAAAAGAGATGTGCAAGGGAACATTGATAATGGGCCAGCCAAAAGCAGGCAGAAGAGAAAGAGAGGAGAATGGAGAACGGCAACTAAATACATATGAAAATGCTTTCGTATTGCCTCAAAAACTACGCAACAGGGGCAAGAACAAGAACTGTGGACAAGAGAGAGGCATGTGGCATGCCACAGGAGAATGGTTGGCAGAGGGGTAGGACATCTTCTGGGGGTAGCAACCAGCCAACCAACCAGTTGCCAGAGAGCATTCAGAATAACGAGCAAAACGAAGCAAGAATAAAAGTAATTTTCTAAATACTTATGTACACTCGGTACATACATACATACATAAATGCAATGTGTGTGTGCCTCTGAGTAAGTGTGCTTGCCATTTTTCAAAGCGTAATTTCCAGAAACAAGTAACAAGTACTCGGCATTAGTAAAAAGAGATTCACCAATAAAAAAAAAAATAATAATAAAAAAAGAGGAGTAAGATGAAAGAAAAAACAAGCAAAAATAACAATAGAAATTACTACAGTCGATGAAGCTCGACTTGCATATACTGAAGAATTATATTATGTCTGGACTTTAATTACAAAAAATATATTTATGTAATTAGTGACTTATTTAAATTGATTCATATGTTGATTAAAGTTAATTTCATTAATAGCAATAGTTAACTAATATCTCTATTTTAAGATAAATATTGCTCTTACTGCATTAGTGCGAATTGTTTATAAAGCATATAGATCAAATTTATCTGAGATTTAAATAATGTAGCATTTACAGATCTTTAAATAATGAAATATACATACGAAAAGATACGAATCTGAGCTGATGAGAATCAGTTTAAATTGATTTCATAGCAATTGCCAAACAAAATTGGCGCTATTTATTTACACTTCTTTTATGACTTCAACTTTCTGCATTGCAAACTTCAAGCTCAATTTAAGGGTGTTACGAAACTACCAATTGAAATTGAAACATGTCTCTGGAGCTGCTTAATTGATTTGTGCAATATGGGGTAAAGGGGCCTCAGATATTCATTTATTTGTTTCTTGAATATTCATTCGCTCTGTGCAGTGCCGAATAACGCAGTCAGCAGTTTTAAGACTTCAACACACAATCCAACGACAACAACTATAGCAAAAACAACAACAACAGAAACTAGAAGGATTTGCTACAAATTACCAAAGCACTCGACTTCCGCTCAAAAAAGGCATCGCCGTCAGAATTACCCTTGGCAAGTGCGCAAAATGTTGAGGGAGAGAGAAAGAGTCTCTGTGAGTTTCGCTGCGTGTCTCCCAGTGCCAACAAATTGCTGGAGAATGCGTGCATGTGGCGTGTGTGTGTGTGTGTGTGTGTGTGTGTGTGTGTGTGTGTGTTGTTGAAGTGCGCAGCTTTGTGTGTTGTTTTGACTCAACCTTCAGAGGCTGGCATTACGCATACGCCACGTTCGCCGCGACGACTAATGCGGCTTTGCGTGTACAAATGAAGTTAGTGCTGCACTTTGGCGACTCCAACTTAAACACCTTCTCTAACTCCAACTGAGACTTTGACTTTGAGTCTGCCAAGTGGCGCATTTAAGCGCGCTGCGAGCCAAACCGAACTGGCTGACAGTCTGTCCGTCTGTGTGTCTGTGTGGCACAGGATGTTCATGAAACATTCATTAAGGACATTGTGTATTTCCGCTTTTAGTTTTTATCATGCGTCGTGCAACATTTTGCAAACTAACAGCCGCAAGGTGTTGCAACAACTGCTACCTGTAAGGAATGGCTCTTTCTCTTTCCCTCTTTACCTCTCTCTCTCTCTCTCGCTCTCTCTCTTTCTCTGTGTCTCTTCCTCTCTTCCTCTCTTTCTCCAACTCTAACTCCTTATCATACCCCTGCGTTGTTGATGTGCAAAGTGAACTGAATAATGCGGTCAGGATGCGCAGCAGGACAACAACAATGCGATACAACTGACTGTTTGTGTGTATTTGGCCAGAACTCGTTTTGGCATTGGTTTCAAAGCTATACCCAACACCCCCCGCTTCCCGCTATCCCCTCTTACTAGCTGGCTGTAAAGGACCCTCGTGCTCGTTACGCTCCGTCGTCGATGCCGCGCGGCGACGGGGTCACTGCTCGGCGAAGTATTGAAATCTTGCCACATGCAAATGCTTTCAAATTCGCAATATCGGGCTGCACTCGATGCACATTATGCTCGTCAACTTCAGTTCAGACTTAGCAACTGTATGAATTTGTGGTCGCAAATGGTTGCCCCTGGGTGTGACCCTTGGATTCCATGGGGTAAACACTTAAGTGAAAGGTTCTTCTTTCTTTTTTATTGTGTAGCAAAAAATTTCAGCTCAAATTACTGGATCAAGCACGCTAAAAAGGTCAGCAAAACAAAACCCAAAAGCTGAACTTTAAATTAACTGAAATTAGGTAAAGCAATTCTTAAATTGGGGAGAATCACTGAGCTAAACACTTTAAGTCTAAAGAACCTTTGAAAGTAATAAAAAAAATCAATTTAACTAGATTAGCATTTCTTTTTTTTTCTTGCTTTTTTTGTATGTTTCTTAATGAAACTGGAGATATGTTCAAGAATTCGTGATAAATATTGATATTTAAAAAATGTATTTAAACCAATAAAAATCAATTTTAAGTAATGAAATTTTAAAGTAGACAAAGTATATTATTAGGTTTTTTACAAATTGTTATTACAATAGATAATTAGTTTTAGAGTATTTTTCAACTAAAAAATATTATTTTCTTTGACAGTATTCCACGTTAAATATTAAATTTGATACATCTTGCGTTTACATTACTTAAGTAGGCATGGTGTAATGTTCATTAGGTACCTCTATTCATCTCCTCATACGCTTTCAAATAAACAAAAAATTAAGCAATCTGAATGATTAAGGACCAATAAATAATGTCTCTTACATTTTTTTTATAAAATTGAATATTAGAATATAAATAAAGTATAATATTTAGCTTTTTGATTAGTATAACTTCGTAGTTAATTAACTTTATAGTTAAATGGTAAATTTAGAATTATTTTAACATACTTGTACATGTTAAGCTAATTGGATCTTATGACTCTAACATAAAGCTGCCTTAAAAACTATCAGTCGAAAATTAAACAGGAGGCTGTGCAATGGTATCAAATAAAGTTAAAGCTTTCTGATTCGAATTAAATCTGCCATGTATTTAAAAACACTATAAAAAATTCTTAAATGTTGCTTTAACTGTTATTGCACATTGAGAGCTACTTGAAATGAGAGAAACTTTTGTGATCTGCTCTAATGTTCAATGCACAGTTTGTGTCTCTTTATATCTTTATACTCAATCTCTGAATGGCTGTCTCTCTCTCATATTTTCTTTCTCTCTCCGTCTCCTTCTCACTCTGCAAGCATTTGATGTTGTGAAGTGCATTCAGCTCGAAATGTGTGTACACTGTACATGTTAAAGCCTTAGTTGTTGTTGTTATGGTTGTGCGAAAAGTTTTAACTGAAGTTCTTATCGAAGTCTTGCATGAAACTGGCGAGTTCATAATGAAGCCAGAGATGCAGGCCAAGCAAATAATTAGGGCTCACATTTGGTCAGCTCGTGGTGCCCTCGACATGTCCAGAGAAGCCCTATCCATAACCTAAGCTTCTCAGTGCTCAAGCAAAAACGATTAGGTTGAAATGAAGGAATGACTTAAAGATACCCAATATCGTCCCGATACAAGCAGCGACCATTCCCCAGATATGCTAATAATCATAATACTTGGGATTATACTAAATATCCTTTCCTTGCTAGAACTGTTGGCCTTGCATGTTAATTCTATGTTAAATTATGGTAGCTGGAAAACTTAATACATCAATTAGCTCATAATTAGCTACCATAATTATAAGCATTAAAAATATTATTCTTAGACATAATCCATTAAACAGATCCTTACCGAAACAAAGCAAATCACAAATAGAAAATATCCAGAATTTAAATAAATCTCAAAAGGTGTCAAAAGTTCAGTAATCTCATAATTACAGAAATCACGAAATTAAAAATACGTACTTGATTTAAGTATGATTTTTTAATTTATACTCCGCAATTATACTATACTATTCAGTAAAATCAAATTTTTTACGTTTTATTGACTATTTTTATGCTGAGTGGTTGCCAATTTAACCGCATATTGCGTAAATTGAACAACAATGTACAATAACAATAATAAAATTAAAAATTTAATTTTAGAATGATTACAGTCAATTTGCCCAAGAGTGTGAGTGACGGACAACCTTACTTTAAAAGCTACAGGGTATGCTAGAGCGAAAAAAGTTGAGCTGAAATTCGAGCATCATCAACTAGTCACACACGCACTTACACACACATGCACATGCATGAGTGTACAAAGCAAAGTTTGTCCTTTATGCGCCAGGCAACAACAACACGGCAACAACAAAAGTTGCGGTTGTACTCGAAGTTGTTGTCGTTGTTGACAGGCGTGGCAAAAGCGAGAAGTTGCCAAGCATTAGGCAAAAGTGTTACAGCAACAACAACTGCAACACTAACAACTGCCACACTAACAACAACAACATTCAACCAGATCTCAAGTAATTTCATTGTTGTTCGAATACTTTTGCCGCCTTTTGTCATGCACTTATTTATTGTTTGGCTAATTCGCGCAATGCCAAAGTGGCTTTACAAACAATAACAATATAATAGTAAAGAGTAACAATAACAACTGTTAGCACAATGAAAAAAGTACAAATAAAATAAAATATAGAAAAAAAGAAATAGAAGGGAAACAGTCGGAATAAAAAAGTGGCCAAGAAACTTTGGTAGCCAAGTGGCGTCCGTTGGTGGCAGAGTCGCCTTTTGCCGCTTGCCTGTCCGATTCTATTTCACATTTGCACAAACTTTAAACAATACCAACAAAGCGAGGACACCGACAGATATAAAGAGAGGGAGTGCGAAAAGGGGTGGGGGGTGGGCGTAAGAAAGAGAGTGGAATGTGGATAACTTTGGCACGCCTAGAAAACTTTTAGCTGCAGCTTCCACTTGGAGTTGCAAAGAAGCCGCCAACGCCGCCAGCTTGCAACTAATTTGTCTTTGCTTTTCATTTTGGGGCGTGTCAGCAACTTTTGCGTGCCCCAACAACAACAACTGCAACTCCCGCACCAGTTTCAGCTGCTTCTTCCCTCATCCTTTCACCTCTCCCTTTGTCTGTCCACTTCTCGTTCTCGTCTCGTCTCGTGTGTCACTTTGGCTTTTGTTTACAGCTGATTGTATTTAGCTTTTGTTTGCCCACTGCAAAAGTTGTCACGTCGTTGTTGTGGCCTAATGAATTGAAAGTTAAGTCATGCTCTTCTCCCCTCACCCCTTACCACTCCACTCCGTCGCTGCCACTTTATCCCTTTTGACTGTCCATTCGTTGCATTTGGCCTTGTTATTGCATTAATACGCCCGCTCTCACCGCTTTCCGCACCCTGCAACTAAAAAAAAATATTATTTCAAAGTTTGTTGAATTAATTTTCCTCCATTTTCCTAAGCCAACATGCATTTTCGGCTAAATTTAATGTCACTTGGCGTGTTAATCAAATTTTTGCCATTGCTTTTCGAGTCTTTTGGTTGTGTTTGCTGTTCTAGTTGCCACTGAGAGTGACAGAACTGAAAAAAACATTCAGCTTTAAGCTTTTAAAAATATCACTATCCAACAAAAATATATTAAATGTGATGTACGCTAATAAAAAGTGTTTCTTTTTTTATTAATAAATATTGATTACTTTGAACATAAAAGAGCAAAGAATTATATATTGAACAATATTGATTTTGTACCCTGTACTAAAAAAGCGCAAAAGGTCATACAAAATATTTTTAACAATTTCAAAAAAATAATAGTGTAATAGTGTTATAACAATATTTATGTTGGTATTTTTTATTATTTTAATATTTTGTCATAAATAATAAGATCCGTTGGGCTTAGCTAGTTATGAAGCTAAAAAATATATATACATTTTTAGTTCTATGTAAATCACTTACTTCACTTACTGCTTGGACAGGGAAATATTGATTGCTATAATTTTCTTATAATTATAATATCAATGAATTAAAATAAAAAAAAATAAAAAATAAAAATATAAATAAAATAGTTTTTCTAGAAAAAGAATAACATCTTAAGATTTCCGCCGTGGCTTTATATTTTTAAATTTTAATGGATTTTCAACAATAATAATGATTTATTCATTACATTTAAACGAAAAGAAAACCAGTAATTTTTACTTTTTTCGGCCATGACAAGGATGTACAGGGTCTCTCACAGTTGGGCTCACTCAACTTGACCCCTTTTTCCGATTGACTTGATCGAGTAGAGGAACTCTGTGTTAATTTAGAATTCTGTTGAATATTATCTGGAGCGTTGCTTATTGAATTTGCCACTTGGTTTTTTTTGGTGGCTTTCTCGAAGATGTCACTGAAGATTCGCTAAGGCGTTTCATCTCATTAAGATGCTCATCAGCGAGTTATGGGTAGGGGGGGATTTAGCAGGGAGAGGCACAAATCCTGTAAAGCTCTTGCTCTGCTTGTCAGTGCTTAAGCTCATTGGCAATTTCATTTTGTGGTTAAGCATACAATAAATTAGGCAATTTTGTGGCACGGACTCCAATCAGCATCAGCAACGGCATCGGCATCCACATCCGTGAGCAGATGCATGAATCAATGCACCAAATGTGCTAATACTATGTATCGTATCTGCTTCTCTTCCCCTCCCTTTCCTTCCTATTCAATCCCCTTTTGCGACAATGGCAGTGGCCAATGGTATTGGTGACAACAACAGTTGCTCCAGCGTGGAACGTATGCTCCTCGTATTGCAGCCGTAACCCGCCAGTGTTTCCCCCTTTCCTCTCCTGCTTATGCCATGGCACTTAACATAAATTGAAACTGTGCCCATCTACCGTCAACATCCAACAACAACAACAACAAC
This sequence comes from Drosophila rellima, assembly GCA_035043635.1. Lineage (NCBI taxonomy): Eukaryota > Metazoa > Arthropoda > Insecta > Diptera > Drosophilidae > Drosophila > Drosophila rellima. The sequence goes on along the minus strand of JAWNMV010000134.1, from coordinate 976,122 downwards.
TACAACATCCAACAACAACAAAATCATCATCATTATCATTGTCGAAGCTCATCGATAACTGGATTTGCAGCAAACAAATCGACGGCACACTTGAACATGCCACCCAGCAAAACCCCTATTTCCCCTAACCCCTCTTTTAGGGCATCTAACAATGGGCAGCAGATGGGTGAAGGGAACTGAGGGGGGGAGGGTGAAGAAACTGCTAACTTATGACGCCGGCGCGTGTGTTTTTCGGCAACTTCATTATCGATTGCTGATCCATTGGATTAGAGTAGACAATGGCAACAAGGCGTTGCTTCCTCCCCACTCCTCTCTCCTCCTCGCCAGTCCTCTCGCTTTCCCTTAGGTTTCACTTCCTTACCACTCCTTCCCTCTCTGGCAACAGCTTCCGTTGCGGCGCACAAATTTGTCCACAAATTAACACAAAGCGCCCAATGTGAAGAGGCAGCAACGGCACCTAAATTGTTCTAGTTAGCATTAAGGCCCGCTGGCCAGGTCCTTCTTGGCCAACTGGACTATTCCTGCACTACAGAGAAGGAGAGAGAGAGTCATAGTCCTGCCAGGCATTTTGGCCATTTTGTAGGCACGCACATTTGGCTGGTAACATTTATCGCCGGATTTCCACTGTCATGCCGAATTGTGGACACACACATACACACGCACACACGCTGGGTGAGTGGTGGGGAGGGGGGGGGGGTGGTGTCTACTTGTTTTGCGGCTCGCTTGTCGTTTTGCCTCGTATGTTGAATAGAAATAAATTTGAGACTTAAGTCCTTGCGCGCATTAATTCGGCCTAATGTCGTGTAGTCGCATCCGCATCTCCCCTTCTATCCAATACTAAACTGTGCTCGGACTACCATTTTATTTATGGCCAACTAAAATACCCACACACACACACAGAAAGAGAGGGAGAGAGAGAAAGAGAGTGGTCAGTGGGTCCTTTTGTCGCTTGGCGTTTGCCTCTGACCGCAGTCGGTTTCCATAAGCCAGCGATACACAAACAAGTCTGATGTGATCTCTATGTGTGTGTATATGTGTGCGTGTGTGTGCATGGGCGTGTGTGTGTGTGTATTTGTGTTTGCCGTGGGCCATTCGAATGCGTGGCGTGCGTGCGTTGTGGCTATTAAATTATTTGTAAACAATTTTTGATATCTGATTTTATGCACACACACAATCAAAATAACATATACACACACACACACGCAAATGTGCCAACACAGCACGAGAGAGAGAGAGAGAGAGAGAGAGAGAGTGACAAAAGGCAGCTTGTGGGGTTGAAGGGCAGACAGGAAGGCAGCAAGAGGAAGAGGGCTTAAATTGATGCTGGAACTTGGCTTGTTGTGCTTTCATAACTCGATTCGAACATTTTGCGAGTCGTTGCCCAAAACTGTAACACACACACCCAACACACACACACACACTTACACATATTTTTATGGTAATTCAAAGTCGTTTGGCTTAGACAAAGGCAAGAAAAAATGTATACTAAAAAAAACAACCGACTTGGCATTTTTATTTTGGGCTTAGGCAAGAAAAAGCGGAAACGGGGGCAGAGTGAGTCAAGGGTAAGGGTAAAGGGGAATGACTTCGTTCCTGAAAATTGCTTGCCAAACAGCATAAGTAGATAATAGCTCATAGTTGGGCCTCCAGCCCCAGAATACAGCAGAGGAGGTCGAGGAGAAGAGAAAGGCAGAGAGAAATCAAGTAGCATTGCAAATATACACTAGGATAATCAGGGATTAGAGAAATCAGGCATACACATCATGTTCTCTGAGTTGTTAAATGGAAGAAAACTTTCCATTTCTAAGTACTTCTCCTCCTCCCCCTAAGCTGAATATGCTCCACACGGGATTATGTTAGATAGCCATTGTGGTTCCAAGGAGCGAAAATACTTGTATCGGTTATAAATATTTATAGCTCATGCATCTCCTTTAACTAGTCAAATTTAATTTATTTATTAAAGAGTATTTGGACAGAAAGAAGCAAATTTAAGTGAACTTTTTTGTTAGTTAAACATTTGAACACAATACAATCCATGTTGAATACTAAATAGAATGCGAATTAGTTCCGTAAATCGTATAAGTAAGAATAAATTTAAAAACAAGACAAATCAATTTGAGAATTAATATGTAAAACGTCCCATAAATTCAGATCGAAGTAATTGAATCGAAAATGAAGTTCAGAACAGAACTGTAAATAATATTGGAATTAATCCACACAAATCTTTATATTTCGCATTTTGGCAACCATCAAATGCGACTCTCAAATGCATACCTCAAATATTTTCTTTTTCGATTGAAATGCCACAAATAAATATGCAAACTGCACTCAAAGGAGCCGTCTTTGTCTTGCTGTGACTTTCAATGATTAGACATGATTAAAATGGAATTTATTGACGTGAATTAAATACAGTTTGTTAAGAATAGTTTTCAATTAAGCCTGAAATATTTGTTTGTTTAGCAATTGGCAATATTTCAAGCAAGTCAATCTATTGAAACCTCGAATAGTTGTACTAATGCCACCAAATACTAGACATTACTAATGCGAATAAATTGTTGACAAAGCTTTTAAGCCAACGGTTAATCAGGTAGCGAAATTGGCTGAAAGTAGTATCGCACATACGCAGCGTTTGCCGTTACCGTTGGCGAAATGACATTAATGCACCAAAATTTATACTCGATATGCAAATGCAGCATATATTATGTGGCAGTAGTGCTTGCCACGTGGCAGCTGCCACGTAGGGCCCATAAGCTCGCCAATCGCATGTGCAATCAAATTTCAAAGAGCCAAATGAGCCATACGGCCTGTCTGGTAATGGCAGCCACTGAATGGCAGGCCCATCAGTAGAAGCCAACCCACAGCTCCACATTCTCTCCTTTCCCCATCCACATCCACATCCAACCCAGCCACAAATGGTGCCAAGCCCATTCATGTGGCTGCAGCACGGAATAGCATAATATTGACTACGAAAACTATTAAACTGTCAATCGTCCAGTTCAGTAAGTTCTGCCATCCCCCCGATCCCGCCATCTCATGATTTGGCTAAACTCAGCTTAGAGCCGAGTTCTATTCGATTTCACTCTGTCTGTCCGAGCAAAAGCTCACTTTAGAGTTACAAAAATATCATCAAAGAGCAAAGGATTTACTACTAATTAAATACTGACAATAAGATTGAGAATCTATCATAACAACTATACAACTTCTTCTAACAACAAATGTTTAAATATAAGATACCAGGAACCTGCGTCCAGGTTCTAATCTGGTGAGTTCTAAAATTAGCTTGCAGCCCAAAATGCTTTCAAATGCTATGAATTGTTTATTTTTTGGATTTAAATAAAAAAGCTTAAAATTCATTTAAAAAAAAATTAACTATTATTTATAAAACATACCAAAAATTAACGATTTTTTGAACTTTAGCTGTTTAAAAATAATCCGACTTTATTTACGAAATATGATAAATAACAACCCATACGAAACTGACGGACTTAACGATAGGCAAAGTTGAACTGGTCAACGGTGGGGGTTAATGTGGCTAAGAGGAGTGAAAGAGCACAGTGAGATGGACTGTATATAAAAAAAAAGAAGAAAGGGAAACTGATTGCACCACATGCACCCTGGTAGCCCCGACATTGCTGACTGTTCTCCTGGCCGATAGATGGCGCTCGCTTGTTGCTTTTGCTGTTGCCGATTCACATACATATTTCCAGCGTCACGTGCGCACTTAAACATCAGCATCATGTTGGTATTCCGAGCATTGAGGCGCAACGTTGCCAGCAGCGAGAAAAGAGAAAGGGAACGGGAGCAAGAACGGGAACAAGCACTGGAATGGGAACATGATTTGAAGGAAGGCCTTCTAGCTGCAATGTGGCACAGAGAGGAGTGCCCTTAACTTGGCCCAGACATACGAGTACTTCTACATACATATGTATTTTATATCACAGTCAGTTTAGAATCAATAAAATATAACTTTGCGTGCTGATTTCTGGATACGCCCGAGGGCCGAATGATGTGGCGTCTCAAGGTGGAGCACCCTTCACTACACACGCCTCTTGCCACTTGCCACATACATCATACCCCGTGCTTGGCACTTGGCAGCTGTGAAATGTATTCATAAACATCGCAGGCGACATGAGAGCTGAAGTCCCGGAACCAACAACCTACTGACAGCAGCACGTGCATCCATCTGTCTGTCTATACACACACACACATGTGTGTGTGTATGTGTGTGTGCTAGAGGGAGTATGTGCGAGTGTGAGGCGTTTTGTCTGCGCTTTGGGATTTCCGCTTGAATGCGAATTTGATATGCGCAATAAAATATTAAAAAATCGACAAAATTGTTTTTAAAGCGCGTAATTCAACAGACGACGCTCCAAAGACGGACAGTTAGACATACAGAGAGACAGTCAAGGCAGAACACACATACAAATGCATGCAAATGTGCGTGTGTGTCAGTGTGAGTATCAGTGTGTGCGTGTGTGTGTGTGTGTCAGTGTGTCAGTGTGTGTGGTAAAAACAAAAACCAAAACCGAACGCGTTTCCCGTCGCATTTCAAACGCGTTGCGCATGCAAAATGAACTCCTTAAATGTGATTCAAAGCTTTTTCCACTCTCTGCGAGTAAGTGTGAGTATGAATATTTGTGAGTGTGATTGTGAGTGTGGGTGTGGGTGTGGGCATGAGTGTGAGTGAGTGTGTGTTCTGGCCTGTGGCCTATTATACCATCGGGGTTTGACGTTCAAAATGAATTCGGGCAGCAAACTGTTTAAAACTTTCAACACAAGTTTAAGTAACTGCACCCAGAAACGGATTTCCATGCTGAATTCCCGTCCTGTCTACCTTACTTTAGTGCGGCACATTAGTCTCAGTTTTTTGAAGACACTGAATGGCTTTTTTAAGGTTTATAAGTTGCAGTTGTAAAGAAATTCATTATATTAAAATTTTAGCATATAGTACAGCTGCATATATCCTACATGTGGTATACCACGTGCAGGGTATATGCCAACAACAACAAAAAAACAGCTGTGTTCTGCGAAATGCGCTGACAAACTTGGTACAAACAACAACAGCAACAAATGCTCATATTAAAATGAGTAGGAGAAAGAGCCCAAGAGAGAGAGAGAGGGAGAGAGTGAGAGATAGAGAGAGAGAGAAAAAAAGAGATAGAGTGAAAGCTAAAATGCAAATGTGTGTCAAGTGGGCGGTGGGCATGGCACATTGGCGGTGACGTTGACATAATTGTCATTCAAGTTAGTTTTAAATGCGCTACTTGGCAACACTTTTTGACTATTGCAAATTGATTTTTGCACCAAGACCACGCCCCCTCCTCTTCTACCCTTTTTTTACCATTTGCACATCGATTTTCAGTTCTTTTATGCAATAAATACTATGACTAGCAAGAGGAAGCGAAAGGGAGATGCTGAAGAGAGCCGCACAAAAGTTTGCACAAATTGTGGCGCAAATTTGCAACTTTCGCATAAAGTTTGACTCAAATTACCTAAGCGTCGACGGCGACGTCGACAGCGACAGCTACAGCGACGTCAGCAGCGGGAAAGCGTTAGCAGCGCGTCAACAGCTCAAATAACCAAAGCTGTTGAAAAGTGAAAAGCGCAAAGTACTTGCCTAAAAGTTGTCAGATTCTTTGACAAATGCGGCACAAATACAAACAAGTATATGATAAACTAGTGAGAAATGGAGAGAGACTGAAAGAATTAATTTAAACTAAATATACACTTGAACAAAGCTCAATTAAAACTTTTTACAGTTTCACAATTCGATTTTCATGTTAATTTCTATAACTCAAATACGAGTACACTCTTAGTTTCCTTACTAGATATGAACAACCTTGGAGAGATATCTCTAACTTTTAGGCATCTCTCAAATTAAGTGTGTCCATTTCGATTTAAGTAATGCGCTCCAATGACAGACCTCATACATATGCAAATGAGAAGAGCGCGTTGGCATATGATATGATGTCAACGCTGGAGCACAAGGCGCAACCCAATAGGTTGGAGCACGCTTAAAAGTGCGAAACTTGTTTTTAATACAGATAGACCCAAAATCTGGCGAAAGCAGGCAGAGACCAGTGGATTCCCTCATACTCAACCCCAATCCCATTCCCAACTCCAACCCAAAACGAGGTAAAATTCCCATAGCCCAGCTTGGCACGAGTTCTTGCGTCGGCGATATGGCTAATGTCGTTGTTGTGGGCAAAATTCAATTTACTGCCTGAGTCCATAAACACACACACGCATACACACACAGCACCAGCAGCTACAACAATAACAATAATACTAATAGCAACATTGGAGGCAACTACAACAACAACTACAACAAGTTGAGGCAACCTGCGTTGAAGCGTATGGACTGAGTTGTTGGCAGCTCTGTGAAGCATATAATCGACAATACACACACGCGCACACGCACTCAAAGTAGTGGGTAATGACTGAGGAGAGGACACATTGCGTATACGCAACCATCACAAAGCGACAGGCGAACGCGCAAACCGCTTAAAGCCAACGAAAATTGCCAGCAACAACATCAAAAACTCAATATGTATTCAATCCATTTGACTTTTTGCCCGCCATCGTTGACGTGCTTGCCACATCAGAGGGCGTGGCAGGCACTTCGCCCAAACAAAAAGAGGCACATCGGAAAAAAATAATGAATTTTTTTTCGTTTTTCGCTCGCATTGATTTTCAGACACTGATTGTGTTGTGTCTAACCGATTGATTTGTGTATATGTGTGTGTGCCAGAAATATGTATATATATATATATATATATATATATATATGTACATGTGTGTGTTTGAGTGCGTGTGGCAAACATCCAGTAAAGCATGTGGCATAGCATTCGATGTAGACATTGGCATGACCAAAAACCAACGCGACTATCAATAGATCAACAAGCATGCCACTCCAATAGAAAACTGACCGAATGACAGACTGATCAACTGGCTGACTGACTGGTTGGCTGACTGAAGGACGGACGTGCTGACTGATTAAGAATGCTGCTATATGCGGCATGAGGCAAGCTGATGCAGGCAAGTTTTGAATTTTATGCAAATGTCGAAACAATCAACTTTTTAGTTGAATTTCTAGTGCATTTGTAATAAGCATCAAATGCATTTTTAAGTGCAACCCCAACACGAAGTGGCAAGCAGTCTGTATGTGTGTGTATCTGTGTGCATGTATGAGTATGTGTTTGTGTGTGCTTCGTTGTATGTCTTTCGGTTTGTTGATGTCTTGCAAAAGTAGTTGAGTCGCAAAAGTAGAAAATATTTTGAAGAGATCGCTTATCGATAAATGTTTGCGAACTTATCGATAGCTTTTTAACTATTTGTAGAGGACATAATTTTTTGTTAAAAAAATTCGTCAACCCACTTCTAAAAATCGTATAATTGATATAAAACAATCTGGACGTATTGTAATTAATCCATGAAATTGTCTGAGTTATTTTACACATTTTAAGTCAAATAATCATTAATTTGTTAAAATTACTTATTTAAATAATCACTTTACATTTACGGACATTGATAGAAAATATTGATTGTTTTCGAGTAATCGATACATTCTCGATAAGTTAAGCCATAACAAATCGACAGCTACATTAAATAAGAATCTCAGCTTATATTACAAATGGCACTTCTAACTAAAATCTGAGCTTCGATAACATAAAAGCGCAGCAGTTAATCGAAAGAAATATTCATATTTCAATATTCGCTGGCGCACGCAAGTCACTCATTAAAAGCTTTGCCAGATAATCGATTAATTGCATCGCTTATTTAATTGAAAGGGAACCTGTTTAGCGCATTAACACAATACGCATTTAAGTGTATTTCCATTTCGCTGGCAGCTCGCTTTCATTGGCCCAGAAGGATTTAAATCTCATTGTTGTTCACTTGTTGTTCTCATTGTTTTTGTCGCTTTTGTGATTGCGCCGGTTTTTGTCCGTTGACAAAATTTCAGTTGGCAACTCGAACATATGTATGCATATACCCACACACACACACAACAGCATGCGTCGTGAGGCACAAATACATTTAAAAAGTTATTGAAATTGCAAAAAAAAAAATGGGGAAGGCTACAGTCGCGCGCACTCGACTGTTCTATGCTCAGTAAAATAATTCAATTAGATAAAATAAGTATTTCAAGAAATTAGAACTGTCACCAGATTTGATCTTATTATTTTAGTCCCTAAAATATAGTTAGTTTTCACAGGAACTAAATAGCAATTGCCATAAATACATCAGTTCTTGTAGCGTTTGGTTACTGGGCTAAAAAGTGTAGACTACTAAAAAAAAATCAACGGACACACAAAATTGAGAACTGACTCGACCTAATGTTCTCAGCTAACAGCTAGAGTTTTCCCCCTGTAAAGCTGTTTTCAATGTGTGTGTGAGTGAGAGTGTGTGCTGGTTGTGTATGTGGCTGGCAAATGGTAGTCGCTTTTTGAAAATTTTATCATTGCATTTGGGTTTTGGCTTCGATCGGCGCAACGCTTTGGCAGTTAAGCATTTCTCTAGTGCCAGGCGTTTTTGTTGAGCGATTTCGCTTGCCCCCGATTGTGGCACTTATAGTCGCGTCATTTTGACAACTCTCTCTCTCTCTCTCTCTCTCACACACTCTCTATGTCTCTTTCTGTTTCGCTTTATGCCTCCATATATTTTTTTTGTTATTCTTTCAGTGCACTGTGCCTTCTGTCATGGCTGAGTGCCTCTTTAGCGTGGCTCGAGTGGTGTGTGTGTGTGTGTATATTTATGTGTGTGTGTGCTTAGTAATGGAAAGGATGGAGAGGAGTAGACCAGCTACGTATATATGTGTCCTCGCTGCTTGTCGAGTAACTGCTCAAATCTGACGGGCGTCGTTCTCATTCCCCATTCCCCAGTTCATTTCCTCTCCATCTCTCCCTGATGCTGCTCCTTCTCCTGATCCTTGGCGATGTCATTTCCAATGCTTATTGCCGAGTTCTTTGCCATTGATTTGTGTCGTCTCTCAGAGGCAAAACCCCAGACGTACAACAGCCAGAGACAGTTAAGGCCCCAAACCGCTTGGCACATTTCGCTTGATTGCCCAATTCGGGCAGCACGAAATGATTTTCCTCAGCACCCCTTTCTCCGACCACGCCTACTTTGCAGCCTACCAGAAGCAGGGCATTAAAAAACTACAAGTGAGTGTATCTACATGTGTATACACGCACACACATATATATATACGAATACACTCAGCAAAATATGCCATTCTAAAATTAAGAATGTCCGTTCTTAAATTTATACCGCTTTGCTAAACATTTCTTGTTAAAACTTAAGATTCTGTCAAAATGTTTGCGTGCTCAAGCATTTATAATTTAAACTTTTAAAAGCAGAAATTAAACCAAAAACGTACTAAAAGTTACCCACAAAAGTCTGGTTTTAAAATTTCCGGTATTGCGATAAGTGACATTAAAAAAATAATTTAGTTTTTAGTTTTGGAAATTCCGAGCTCAGCTTTTGAGATCGTTTGTACTTGAATATCCCAGCTTAAATACAGGTATCATTTTTTTACGAGTGTAACTTAGTATATATACATATGTATATGTGCCTACTTTTTTAAGTCAATTTCTGAGCAAGACGCAAGAGGCAATCAGGCAACTGCTTAAACTCTGGCCACGCCTCGTTCCAAAATTCATACAAACACACACACACAGACACTCCAGCGCACACCCACACATATGGCCCCATTCCAGCTTTATCATTATCGGCAAAGCAGTCATCATCATTGCGGGTGAAAGGAAGGGGCAGGAGATGAACTCTCATAAAACGGCGCATAAAGTTCGCTTCCTTCACGACTTCAACTTTAGCTTCAGTTTCAGTTTCAGCTTTGCACCCGAGCTAATAAAAACATTAACGTTCGTACATATGTTGGGGCGAGAGGGAGCCAAGTTTACTCATAAATAAATATTTCCTTGGATAACATTTTAAGGAGACGCGGAACAATGCGGAGCCTTAAAGCCAGACTTTCAACCCGGCCCGGACACCGCGTGCCAATTTGTTAATAGAAGAAAACTTAGTTGTTGTAATTTGAAACTGTTTACATTCGCCCGAAGGGGTTACTTCTAAAAGAGGCGACCAAAGGGGCGAGTAAAGGGAGTCAAAGGGCGGACTTGCTTGTCCAATTGTGTAACTTTCTGAGAAATCCTTCAGATAAGAAAGGGGGTCGCGAGGCACAACTTTTCGGCCCTGACGCATGTAACAGTGGCATTTAAGTTTTCCTTACAATGACGGCAAGGGGCACCCACCTCCTTCGTCCTGTTCCCCTCTCTGTTTCTACTCCTCTGGGTTGGCACTCAGTTGAAGCCATGCTTGATTGACTGATTGACTTGGCAATGGCTTGAGGCATTCTTAATTGTTCAGTGCTTGTCAAACTATTCGCCACAGTTTGAGATCTTCGAAATGGCTGTAAACCGACCAGAAGTGTAAAAGTAACCCCACCATTATGTTTAACAGCCACAACTTCACCCACGAGCTGGATTTTCAATGCTGCATTTTCACTATGAAAAATTGGGAACTCACGTCCGCGCTCATATAAATTCACAGGTAGCTGGGGAAAGGGATATTTGTGCGTTCCGATATTTTCTGATACATATCGAACATCGAGCAGATTTTCAAATGTATCGATGGAATTGTAAGCAACAACCTTCGGCCAAAAGTTTTGAATATTATTTATACAGTTTTTTAAAAATTTCAAAATTTCAAAAATGTATGAAAATTTAAAATCAATTGAGAAAAGAAAACAATGTTTTAGAATAAAGTTGATGAATAGAGAAAAAAGCCTTGGGTTCTAAGGTTTTTGAAACCGAATCATCTCCAAAAACTTTGGTGATATAAACGCCGTACAAGAAGCCGACTTAGAATTCTGCCTCATTGAGGAAATAGCTAAGGTGCAACCGGCATAACTTTTTTTTTGAAATTAGGTGGCAACGCAGAACTAACAATTCAGAAGTGGAAGTCTTAAAAAATATAATTGCAAAGTAATCAAAATAGGCAAAATAAAGTCTAAATAAGAAGTAATAGTTTAGCGGTTGTCATAACGTTTCTTTTTAAAGAAGCAACTAATTGAAAATCTTTAGGGTTACCACTTTTCTGTCAAGTCTTCTTGCTTCTTTTCGTGCATTCTCCGTTTGTTGTATAAGCAGTGGAAAATTTGGTTTCGCGAATTTAAGAATTCATAAAATGATCAGTATAAATGTAATAAAAATTAACGCCGTCATTGAAAATTGAATTTAGAGGCAATCGCCATTTCAAAACTCTGGAACTCCCTCACTCTTTCTCTACCTCTATTTCTCTTACTCTTTCTTTCTTTATATCTCTTATTTGCTTATAAATTACCGTTTCTTAACTTTCATATGCATGTTTATATATGTATCTCCCTCTATCTCTCTTTCTCTCCTTGTCTCTCTCTATCGCTGTGTATCACATGCTGCGACTGGCATGTTGCATGCTTCACTGAGCAATAAGCTCGACAAACTCATTTCATTAAGCTCACAGCTGCATAAAAAACAAGCTAATGCGCTGCCGTTGCCTTGTAAAAGTTCTTCACACTCTACTCCCTCACTTCTCCTCCTTTTTGCTTCTCTTCGCTCTTCTCCCAACTCCTCTTCAATCGATTCCCCCTGCTGCTTCGTTTAGTGCATGCAACATTGCTGCCGTTGCTGCTGCTTTTTATGTTGCTGTTGCTGTTGCTCGTTGCTCCGTTGCTGAGATGTCTCATCATTTATTGGCAAGCGCTTTTCAACGGATTGGCAGCAGCAACATACGCGCCGATACACACTCATACACATACACAAACACACACACACACATACACACACACACACACACACACACACACACACACACACACACACACACACACACACACACACACAAGTGCCTTAGGCATCAGCAGCAGATTCAGCTTAAACTGAGACTGCGACTGAGACTAAAGCAGAGTCTCAGACTGAGACTTTAGCTTTGAATTCAGTTCCAGGGCCATGGCCAGGACATGCCAGGACAAGACAGGATAGTATCTGCCTGCCTGCTTGCCTGTTGGTATTTATTGCCAGCCGGCAGCCTCAATGGGCCGCACTCTAAAGCCATCAATTTTTTATTAGATTAAATAAAATTTACCAACGATTTATCTAAGCTCATGGTCGCGCCTGTCTACTGTCTCCTGTCTTCGATCTCCTGTCACCAGATTCAGCTTCTACTCCCACGTGTATGTCGACTGGCCTTCTTTATTCGTTTGTCAAGGCCAATAAGAGTAACAGGATGTATGGGTTGCATTTAATGCATCTGATTAACTCAAACCCAAAAAGTCCCACACCCAGTTTAAGGTAACATTAACGAGTGAAAAACTATGCCTACAAGCACTCGAAGAACATTTTCTGTATAACCATATATTATTTGATTTAAAGCTAAACATATTATTCGGAAAGAAATGCTTAAAAGCGGTTTGAATGTACCAAGAAGTAGTTTTCAAGTTTTATTTTAGAACTTTGAATCAGTTAATGAATCACTCATTAAATATATTCTGTATTTTATGAAATTATTTTCTTAACTATCGCCATTAGAAAATTCAATTTCATTAATAAAGTGAAAGTCGTAAAAGAATAAATTCCAATTCATCTTTATTTATTTTTTTCAATTATTTTTATTTATTATGAATTTTATTAAATTATTTCTTAAATTATAAAATTTAATCCCATTTATAAAATAAAAGTCTAAATAGAATAAATTAAGTTTTATCCTTCATCGAATTGTTAAGCTATGAAATGCACTTTTTAATGATTAATTAAAAAAATTAAAAACCTTATGTGAAACTCAATTCTAGTAAGGTTTATAAAATTGTATTCTTCGTAATATCATTTATCACTAACCGTGCAATTATTATACTATTCGCGCTCTTTTATACGTTCATACATATATGTGCTGTATTGATAATGTAAGCTACAATATTGTTTATTTTTTACCGAATGCAAAATAAACCATTAATCGCATTTCCCAAGTGGCAGAATCTGTCACTGCCCTCCTCCCGCTCCCCTTGGTTCTCTCAGCTCATTTGCAATTGCCATTAAGCTGGCTCGCCGATCAAACTACCAGTACTCGTATTGTACATTCGAAAATCTCAACCAAACTCATTCGCAATTCATTGATTGCTCTTCCTTTTTTGTATTTTGTGCCATTGCCAAAATGGAATTCTTTCGTCGAAGCTCAGCTGCAGTTCTTCTTCTTGTGCTGTTGCCACGCCCATTGGACGCACATCTCCCCTGGGAGTCAGACGTTGCACAGACTGCGGCAGCTTCGCCGTCTTGTCGTTGTTTTTGTTTCTGCTTTACCTTAGCAGCTGCGATGAAAATACATTAAAATGCAGTTGCAATTGCGTTTGCAGTTGCCATTGCCATTGCCACGCCCACACTCACACTCACACTGATATTCACAGCTGTACTCAAGAATGGCAAACGTAGTCGCTGCAGTGGCATTCATCAGAGTTATCCTGTCTCGTTATCCTTGTGCTTTACATGCAATACGAGCAGCACGACGGAAAAGCCACTTAGCATTTTCCCCCCTCAGCTTACCCATCATTTTCATGCACATTTTCTCACGGAATTCTCCCACGTCTCACTATGCTGTACACAATTCACATTCATCTTAAAATAAACAACTGAATGAAAATGAATTATATAATTGATTTCAATGCATTTGTTTCGCTTCTTTCCTTTTAGCGCGCCTTTCACCGTCTTTTTGAATTGAGGTAAGTCAAGGAAATTGCAATTATCAACAGCATTTTAGCTAGTGAAAGAATTAAATGAAGAAACCTTTTGTTTGAGCCCCAAAAAGTATGTAATAGATATTATTTAATAAATTTAGTATGAATTGCACATAAAATTTAACCAAATGCCAAAGAAGCTGCCTTAAGGTCAAAATCAAACATGGAAGAGAGCAACACAAAATATTCGTGGGAATTTATGGAAATCGAACCAGAGTTTTATTCATTTACTAATGCGCATCCTTTTTGCATGCCATTTATTTGGCACTTGTTGTGAGTGTTGTGAGAATGCGAATGAGAGTGAATGTGAACGTGTGAGTGTTTTTATGTAATCAAAAACGTTGTCGATTTAATGGCAATGACATTAGTCCTGCTGTTGTCTTAATGCGATGCGCTGTCGTTAAAAGCGGCAGCCAAAGATATTGCCACTAAATGTTATTGAAATCGAAAACCAGCCAGACCCACTTATCATTTATCCTAATGTATGAGCATATGTACATATATGTATGTGTCTGTGTGTGTGTGTGTGTGTGTGTGTGTGTGTGCGTATGTCCAGCTGCTGCGATGCCTCACAAGGTTTATCTTTTATAATCACAAATTGATTTGCCGCCAAACAACGAGCAATGCCCACAGCTGATTCACTTCCTTCCGTCCATCAGCAGGAAAAGGACATTAGCAATACAACAACAAAGCAAAGGGCAGACAGGACAACATATATGTGTATGTATGTATGTGGTATGTACTCAAACAAACATATGTATCTGTATGTGGTGGAGAGTGGTGTTGTGTTTTTGGCTTACGAGTATTGCCCGCAACTAATTCCTAATTATAATTTCAATTAAATATTTATTTTAATTAAAAAGCAACTTCAAATACGAGTACACAGCCCACATCCGTTTGGCAATGGCATTGCCATCGGTTCAACTGTGTTTTGCAGAGTCAAGCAAGCAACAAACCATGCAGATCTCGGCCAGCCCAAACTAATTCTACACAGAACAAAAAAGTCCAGGACTTCAGTATAATCCGAAGCGGTGTCACAAGTTCGGTAAAACCGGTTTTTCTTCAGCCAAGTACGAAATACTTGATTCAAGTATGAGTTTTCAGTTACTTCACCACAAATATTTTAAGTATCCAGGCTCTATTAGATTTTTTTCAGTGAAATCAAATGTTTTTGGATTTTTTGACTATTTTAATGCTGTGTGGTTGCCATTTATAAATACAATGCACTCGCGTAACCGTAGCCTAATTAAAACCAACGGTGTTTACGTTTGCGTTTTGTTCACATTTTGGAATAATGAAATGAAGGGATAATATTGGTATAATGTTTATCATTTGATACTGTCTGCTGGTTTTAAAATTAAAACAGATTTTTAAGATCAAACGACGAGAGGATTTATTTAAATCAATTTTTCGAAATTTAGGTATATACAGTGAACTAGCGAAAAAATTAACTAATTAATTGAGAGCCCTCTGACTTTGTTCACCTTTTAAGGTAGTCAATCTAGCAAACAATTTTTAACTTGAATTTGAGAGTTTTTCTTTTTTTTTCTGTGTACCAGCCAGATGCCATCCTTCGATCCAGCCTTCAGTCAGACCATTCAGCTTGCCTGCTTCATTAAATTTCATGAATCGCCCGCAGCGTTGCCCCATATCATGTGCATGTTGTTGATGGCTTTACACACACGCAGCACACATACAACGCACACGCACATTGAGCTTTAGAAAGATATAGAGAGCGAGACAAACACAGTGAGAGAGAGAGAGAGAGAAAGCGACTCTTTGTTGTCTGCTGGCTGGAACATGCGAATATAACTCAGCGAATCGCGCGACCCCTATGCCCCATAGCCCTTTTCCCCATATCTCTCTCTCTCTCTCTCTGCCTTCCCAACCCCCATTCAATCGCTGACCATGTGGTGGCCAGGCCCGTATCTTGGCTGGGATATCGCTCCACGTTTCTGTTGTTTCAGTGAAAGCCACAAAAACTGTTTGCGCTTTTATTTATTTGCTATTGATTTCCACAGTCCCAGGACGCAATTTGTTTGCAATAAACTTCATAACAATAATTCATGTCCACACAAATAAATAATTCATGGTTTCACTCGATACGATTCGCTATTGGCACTGTCCCCTCATTTATTTTTCCCCTCTCTTGTCCCACTTTTTGCTGCATTCGCTGACCATCATCAGCTCGATTCAATCTGTGCCTCTGCCTTGCCGTCTGACTAATGCCTTCTCAGCGCATATACATGTACTATCTCGGCCACATTAGATAATTTCATTGCGCAACGTTAGACAAAACGAATGGCCAAGAATATTGGCCCAAGATATTTGGGAATGTGCAGGACATGAGTCAATATTAATTGCCTTAAAATCAATGCAGATTTCGCATTCATTATATAGATTATAGATGAATTAAAATTTGATTTTATCAAAAATATTGCTAGAAATTAAATTTTCAAATAAATACAAAAATGTTAAATCATTCGATTATTTTAACAACTATTTTATTTACTAAAATATGAATTAGATTAATACTAAATACTCGTCAGCCAATTGATGGGGTTTAATTTCGAACCAGATTTTCATTCTTTCTGTCTGTTTTTCTGTCTTACTACTTTTTCCATTC
The DNA here is from genome assembly GCA_035043635.1 of Drosophila rellima. Lineage (NCBI taxonomy): Eukaryota > Metazoa > Arthropoda > Insecta > Diptera > Drosophilidae > Drosophila > Drosophila rellima. The sequence goes on along the minus strand of JAWNMV010000134.1, from coordinate 959,716 downwards.
TTCGTTGATTCCTTTTATGGGGCATTTCCTTCGAGCTATTTGGCTAGGCGAAATGCTTACCAAGCTGTCAAACATTTCTCAAATGGTTTTATTGACTTTGCTACACTGTGAATAGGTTTGTGAGTAGGTTTGAGTGACATTACTCTGCGACTACGGCGATTTTCCGACTCTCCTTCGACCAATGGGTTTGTGGGAAATGGGGATAATGATATCGCTAAGTAATCGAAAAAAAAAAAAAAAAAAAACGATAACCGATGCAGACGCCGCAGTGCTCATGACATTCTCTGTGTATGGGTGTGTGTGTGCGTACGCCATTAGCATTTCCACAGCTATTGTCATTTCCATTACCCCTTTTTTGCGAAGGCGAAAGAAAGCGACAGAAGACGAAAGTAGGCGACAGAGACATACGCCAAATGTGTCGGACGCTATGCATGGAAAATTGAATTTCACATTATCGTATAAATGAAAATTAATGAAATTTTTGCGAGCTTCAAGCTCTTTGCTCGCATTTGTAATTCCAGAGCTGGGGGAGTAAAAGTTTCAGTGCTGTTAGCTGATTGAAAGCATAAAGTGACATGAACAAGTCGAAGATAGAGAAAGAGAGAGAGAGAGACAGAGAACGCAATAAAGAGAGAGCTGGTCAGTTAGTGAGAGTGTGTGAAAAATGAATAGGGAGACTGGATTCTCGAAATGAAGCTGCGACGTTTCTGTGTTGAATTCGCCAATGCCACATTACTCATACGCCACGTGCAGCGCTTTGATTTTTGCTGTGCTGTCATAAAAGGACTGCCAGCAAACGAGGAGTCTCTCAACTCTTGGCGGATGAATTGGACACTCATTCGAATTGATTTCGTATGAGGCGCATAAGTCAAACGTATCAATAAGCAGAGAAGGACATACGGACAACAGAGCGCAAAGCCAATGGAATCGAGGCAAATGGGGAACGGGTGTCGTCAAGAGCCGGTCAGTCGGGCAAATATAATAAAAATGAAAATAAAATAAAATATTTACACATGCGAGTACAAACAAATAAATAAGCACAAATAAAATATGGCACGGCGTGGCGATGAGAACGATAAGGACAACGACATCGAAATGGACAAGAGCCAATTGAGAAAATGAATTTACTATGTACGAAATGGTTAAATACAAATATGTTCAGACACAGCAACAACGAATACCAATACCAACCATGTTAAAGGGCCACAGGCACAGTGGTACAATGTGAATGCCAGTAGATTGAAAATAGAGGATAAACTGAAAATAGAATTTAAGCACTGGCCACGTTTAGCAGAACAGAATCGATGACAGAGAAATGTTGGAATTGTTATGGAATGTTTGTCTTGGTGAACATTCTGATTGCTTTAGCTGACAACCCAAAATTATACACTAGAATTTTAATTGTGAATTAAATAAACCCTCGTTTTGAAAGTATTATACAAATAAGACTCTTGAGTCTCTGCAATTTACGTATTTATGGAGCTGAAATCAATGTATAAATATGGGATAGGCCAGAGCTTGAACAATTTCGAGTCTCTCTTTAAGGTTGTCCAAAACATAGCTCAAATTTTTATATACTTCAAACACCTGTTTGAAATTTTACATTCAATTCTGTTTTAGGTATCTCTTGTAAATTCTCAAGTAAAAAACACTTTTTCAAAATTTTTCCGCCAATCTGTTTTGCCACAGCATTTCCCAAACTTACATATTAATATTATTTAACATGTAGGTAAAAATTTTTAAATTAATTTTATTATAGACATAGACATTGAAAAAACGGGCGTAAAATTTATCTTTGATAGATTTTGATTTATCAACTTAATAGATGCTAAAGGGCAATTTACGTGTAATTAAACGATTCTGCCTTACTGTGTGTCTATATGTCAAAGTTGTCAGTGCGTCTTCTGACTGCCCTTCATTCTAATCCCCGTCCGAGCTACGAGCTGGCTAATGGCAGGCAGCCCCTGGCGAGACTCTGGACAAGTCCTGGCAACTCCTGACAACTGCTGGCAACTCCTGGCAACTTCTGGCTGCACCTGACTGCGCTGCCAGCGGGAGCATGACGCTTCTTTAACTGTTTGCAGTTCTTGGACGTTGCCTCTAAAACTGAAGCTGAAACTGGAGCTGAAACTGAAGCTGATGCTGATTGAGGAAATGCGCATCAAGCGCTCTGAGGCACTGCCAATAAACAATGCGCCTGTCTCCGTTTCCTTAACTCTATGTGTCTCTGCACTGATCTCGAGAGAACGAGAGAAAGAGAGACAGAGAAGGAGATGAAGAGAGTTTAAGCGAAATCCTATAAATATGCCATTTGAAAGATAATGCAGCAATAACAAAGTGACGGCCAGGAGCTCGCAGGACATAGCAGGACGAGCACGAAGCTTGGCCAAAGATAAATAAGCAGCAGTAGGCAAACAAGATGAGCAAACAAACGTCGACGAGGCTGTTGCCAGGACGCGATTGCGAATCATCTCCTGCTCTCTCCCTCCCACCTTCGGCATGTTACCAAGCACTGCAAGGACTCTGGAACAGTTGTGGAGGAAAGCGTTTGCAGAAAGGCACGAAAGGCAGCGCCAAAGGCGGCGAAACGCATTTGGAAACGCAATGAAAATCAGCAGTACACACAGACAACTTATATACAACACATACACACAACACATACATATACACAGTCACATAAAAATGCCAACTGTCCGGTTGTGTGACTGAGCCTGTCAGCAGGACATGTGCATGAGACACAAGAAAATAGATGGATTTCGACGACGACGAGCTGGGATTTTGCAAAAGGGAAAATTAGAAATGCAACAGAGGCAAGGAAAGTGCACAGGGAACAGAAAGAGAAAGAAAGAGAGAGTTAAGTCAGCAACAGCGGGCAAATAACAACAAATATAGTAAATAGTTGGCCCATTTGAAAGTTGTAGTGTATTTTATATGAGCTTCGGCCAAAAATAGAAGTAAGTGCTTTAACGGCAGAGTTGTAGATGTCTTGACTTATACACATACAGATAGATACACATACACACACACACACACACTTATATATAGATACAAATACACACAGTTGTTTGCTAGATTAAATTTACTACTTTTGAAATTGAATAACTAAAGCTCCCGAAGGATCATCTTCATTTTGTATTTATTCAGAATGAATGGTAAACGACAGTTGGAATAATACACACGCACACATACACACACACACATATGTCGACCAAGATAAAAAGAGGAGTGCAAAAGTGAAAGAGAAAGGCAATGGATTGATGACAGAAGCAGCCGTAGCAATACCAAAAAAAAAATATTCCAGAAATTCGACTGAAAGCCAACGACAGACAGCGGGACAGTCTGGAAGATAGGAAAAGGGACAGGCACACATATGAAAACAATCTGTAATGTAATAGAAGTGCCGTCGAAACGAGGCTTGCAGCATGCGGCATGAGACAGGAGCCAACATTGCCTTAGTAAGCCTCTGGGGCAGCAAGACGGAGCGACAGAGGGAGAGAGAGAGAAAGAGAGATATAGGACTCGAGACGCTGGAGTTGCTGTTGCCGTTGGCATCCTGCAGGAAGCATCTTGACAAGCCGTTGAAATTTATATTGAAAGATGTTTGTCTGCTTGCATGGATTAAGTAACTGTACTCGTACTTGCATTTACCTATAAAAATCCAGCAGAGAGTCAACCACAAACAGCACCAAGAGCACCAAGTTACATGCTTGTATATTTTCTAAAGTAAACCATGTGGAGTTGTTAAAATACATCGAATAATCGACCACTCGACTTTCGCGAAAGTAATTTTCAAACACTTTAACTCGATAATTTTTTTCATCAATCGATTTCCATGAAAAATGCAAAAGTTTTTATCGTAGTTTATTTGAAGAACAGCTCAGTTAATTATAACAGGAAGAGTTGAATAATGTTAAAATTATTATTAATTTTTTGGCTTGAATTTTTAATAAATAATCAACATTAAAGTACTCTTTTATACTAAAAATTTTATAAAAAGTTTATTGCAAGTTGAAACTTGAGATTTACAATATTGATTTTTGAAAGACCAACATCTTGAGCAAAAAAATTTTATTTTACCAAAATTAATTAAATTTGAAGACAAATCGATGGAATTTTCCAAGAATTTTCAACACATTTTTCTCCTTTAGTAAAGTATTATTGAAATTTAATCGCCGAAATATATTTATTTTTGGTAAATATCCTTTATGTTGAAGCATTCAACCGTGTTAGGCAAGAGATTCGACATAATTTCCTTCTTATGTGTCACACAACTGCACTTTTCTTTTAAATTTAACACTTATGTTATTTTATCTGTATATTTTTGAATTGTTTATTATTAATATATTATTTTTCTTAAGCCAATGTTAATGTGTCCGATTAGTCAATTTTTTCATTATCAGCCAACTTCAATATTTACCGGGTTTCTAACAAGCGCCGCTGCAATATAACATGATTGTGGCAACAACACGTCCAAAAAGGCCAACTAAAACCCTTTAAGGGCGGTAACAAGAGGGGGTCTAAAGGGTAGTAAATGTGCGCTGATTACGGAGTAAGCTATTTAACAAAACTCCTGCCATGTGTTCGCGAAATCGCGTCCATTCAAAGGTATTCAAATCGCAGCGACGCACACATATACAAACGCACACACACCCACAGACACATACACATACACAGTAGGGGGAAAAGGGTGCCACGTTAAAGGATATGCAAAAGAGGTCGTCAAATGTTTAAGGCAATGCGTGCTATGTGAGTGTGTGTGTAAGCCATTTTACAACAATGGCTAAAAGGGGTAGCTGCTTTGGGCCTGAGAATTGAGTATTAAGTATGGAGTATTGGGCGAATTGTGTGTGTCAAGACATGCGGATGCGGATGCAAAGTTTCTATTTTTTGCTTTTCCTTTCTTTTCTTTTCATTTCGATTTTCTCCTTTTCTTTTCTGCCTTTTTTCTTCCTACCTCTACCTACTGTTATGAATAAACATAAAAGCGTTTTGGCTTCTTATCGCGCAAAGCATCGAAAATTCAATTGTATTTAGTACACTCACATACACACATGCACAATAGATTGGCAAGCACAAAAGAATATGTTTCATATTGGGGAGCATAAAACCGAATATAACTCATTCGCCAGCGTAATCCAACAAGAGGGAGAAAAGCATTTGATTAGCAGTAGCCGAAGTGAAATCGAAAGAATTTCAGCTTGAACTAAATCTTCCTCAAAAATGTGATATTAGATTAAGGAAAAAAAACTCAAAATAGGCCTATGGTTCTCAGCTTTCTATAGATATGGTATGTGTATTTACTTCTTCAAGGTTAAGTTGCGTTTGATTTCAATTGGGGATGCATTTGTCAGTGTTAAATGGTTTTGTTGACCAAAAGTTAAGCATGCCCAGCAGGTAACTGTCAATCTGTGGCTATTGAAGATTTCCTGCAAATAGCAAGAAATATATTTCATAGTTCTTTGATTTGCTTCTCGGAGATAATTCAACTGTCTCAGCTGCTGTTGCAATAAATTTTCTTGTTTTTTTTGTTTGTTTGCATATTTGTAGCTACCTGGGGATTGTGTCATTTGACTGTACTGTACGGTGACCGAATTGCATTTGAATATAAATCAAATATATTCGTATTAAATTAGAAATCGAGACCAAAAACCGAATTGCAATTAATGAACAAACCTCTAGGCCAAATCTCATTCAAATTTAATGTTTGTATTTTCTATTTTATTGTTTTTGTCATTTTCGAGAGGCAGCGTTAGAGGGAGAGGGAGAGAAAGAGAGAGAGAGAGGAAGAAAGAAAGATATGAATCATATTTGAATATAAATAGCATGGCATAGATACGAATTTAATCACATTTCATCTTTTATCTCTTGGCATAACTCTACTTTAAACTCAGCCTGGACTCAATTGAAAATTCTAAGGAAATTACTGCCGAGTCACTTTTCATTTGCTGCCACTTTTAACTTAAATTCAAGTTTATTTAACTTTGCCCCACTCCAAAAAAAATAAAATACAACAAAAAAACATTCTCAACTTGAGTTTATTGTTGTTGCCCCATTCCAAAAAATTCAGTTGTATTCGGTTTTCGCCTTTTTGGCTTTTGGCTGGCCTCAAACACGTGTTTAAGTGCAACACCGGAGCCTCAACTTGCTAACTTGGCATATCCTTAATGTGCACCTCCCTCCCTCCCTTCGTTGGCCCCTCAAGCCGGTCAAGCGTATGCGTTTCGTCTTTATCATGATCCCGATTCGTTCGTCGGCGACCTACGTTAAGTGTCAAACACATTTTGCTATGGCAATTTCTTGGGTCGTTCAGCGAGGCGCCTTTCCGCCCTCTTCACTTTTCCCTCAGTCCTCTTTCCTCATACCCCTAAGTCAACCCCCAGGCGCGAAAAGTTCTCATGTCTCATGCTCATGTCGTAGGCGTTGCCAACTCTAATGAAATGATTCATTTCCGTTTTCCGTTCTATTTGTGTGTGCATATATCTGTGTGTGCGTATCTTTGTATATGAGTTTGTATGTGTGTGTGATTCACACACTTGACACTTTCTTTCCGCTTTGGCTTTGGCTTTGGGTCGTGGCTGCGGCTTTGCTTCGTTGGCTTTGACTTTGCCACGTTGATAAATTTGTGTAAATCCGTTTTAGCCAATTTCCACATACACACACACACAAACACGCTCACACGTGCTAATGTCCTTGGAGAGCGGCGTACACCTTTTTTGCTGCCACAGCTTGTGGTTTTTGTTCTTCCTTTTGGGTTTTCCCACTTGGGACTTTGCTCGCTCCTCCTCTTGCTACTTTTGCCTTTTTCATTGGGTTCTGTTTTGTTTTTCCCTTGTATCAGCTTCCTTTTCGACTTCCCACAAAGATAAACGATCGCTGATATGTTTCTCGATAATTTCGCTCGTTTGTTTTTCGCGTTGGAATTAAATCCTTCAACTTTTGTGTTGTTGCAACTGACAGCAGATCGTACTTGTCCCAAGAGTAAGTTCTGAATTGGAAATAAATTATCCAAAATTTACATACCGAATTTCTTCAGTTCCATGAATAAGCTCTGAACTGGAAATAAAATGTGCAAAATATATATAACGAATTCATTCGGCTTGCAACTTCAAACATTAATCGATTTCAGTTGATTTCAAACACAACGATTTCAAATCGTAGTCAATTCGGAATGGAGTCGCCTAAAAATCAAAGTAAAAATTTTAAAATATTTTTCCAATAAAACTTTGCACTGTTTGTTTGAATATGTTTTCGATAGAACCTTCTTTGCTTGTAGCAACAATCGTTGTGTAGATTTCTCGCACATGACACTTAAGTAGAGATAGGGGATCACCGAAGGTCCTTTGGTATCCTTACAACCTTATACAACTCCAGAAATTGCCTCGTGTTTAAATAATTTGTGCAATTTCTTTTTTCGACGCTGTGCTAAACGTTTTTCGCCTTGTTTGGCATTTTTACGTTGTGATTCGACTTTTTCTCTGTACTTTTTTTTTTTTTTTGCCTTTCATAGCAGCCACTGGCCTGTGGTTTCATCTGCAGCCGAAAGGGGGCGGCTGTGTGCTTGGCTGGGCCTGGTCAGAGCTGTCGCGGCTTCGGCTTCGGTCACATGTTTCATGCCAGTTACAACATGTGGAAGACGAGCTACGTGCTCCATAGTGACTCCCATCCCTATTCCTGGCCCTGCCCCTGAGTTGACCACGCTGTAGGCCCTCTTCCTGGCCCTCCCTATAGTTGTTGGCCCCGGCTCATAACTTATGCCAGAGGCGGCAAAAATGTGCCAGGCCCAAAATGGCACATGGCGGGCAGCGCAGCGCATTTGTTACCACCACTGGCAGTGGCAATGTTGTCACACACACACACAAAGGAAGATTCCCCTTCCACCTGCCCCCTTCCTGCCCTTATTGCCTAGGGGCTTCACTTTTGAAACATTTACTTTATGTTGTTCACAGGAAATTAGATTTTTTCTCGTTGCTGCTGTAGCTCCTCTAACTGCCACGCCCACATTGAGAAGCTGGCCCCTTTTTGCAGCCAGTGTTGTAAAGCACATTTAGTTTTTGCTAAGTTGTCAATGGCAGGAGCAGCAATGTCGCTTCCATGTCCTTGCGGACAGGAAGCAAACTCATTGCGGAAACAGCTTTTTAGCCATAACAGCTGGCAAGCTCACACACACACACACAAAACACACACAAACACAAATACACACACTCGTACACCTAACGATCAGCAGAGTTGCCAGCTTGTTTGCCATGCTAATTTATTTATAGACAGCATTTTAACGGGTCAGATGCAAGTGAGAAACGAAGAGAAAGGAGAGCTGAACTGGGAGTGGGCGTGGGCGTAGAAGGAGGCATAACCTGGTCAGCAGCGAAGTGTCGTCTGCTCTATTTTTTGTCTATTTTTTTGCTCCCGTTTATTTTGTATTAGTTCCGTGCAAATTTCCGCCGCAGACGACAAATTACTTACGTGCAATGTCCAGCTGAATTCAGCTTAATTTCAGTTTCAGCTCCAGGTTGTCCTTGGGCTCATCTGGGGGATTGGGGATTGGAGATCGCCTGAATGCTTTTCACTGGGCTGATGTTGAATTTGGTCCTGCCTTTTTTTTTGGGTAGAACATTTCGGGGTGACGGTTCTCAATTCGATTTCGGACTTCACAAACAAATCATTAAAATGCCAGCAAACTCATTTGTAACAGAAAGAAAAATAATCAACTATGAAAGCTTAAGTGAAGTGTGCTCGACTAAAAAATACCCCGGCTAAGACTCTTATACATAAAAAATGAAAAGCATCAACTTATCATTAAAATAGTCATAAAACCCTAAAAAAATAGTTTTCTTTAAACAAAAATAGAGCGGAAAAGAAATTGATAAATTCTATTTTAGTCAAGTATTTCGTATTTAAGAACTTCCAAGATTATCGAATTTTCGACACCATTTCGGATTGAGCTTATCCCGAAATCCCTGATTTTTATAATAATTGCCCATTAAGACGTTGGTTGTTGCTTCCACTTCCATTGGCTGAATGCTTCCATAAAATTGTTTTCTGAATAACAAAAGAGTTTATTATCTAAATGAAACCATTAGATACTAAAATTGTGTGCCAATAAATAAGTCTTGTATTTTGTTTTGTTTTGTTTTTTCAATTGTACGTGATGTGCTCCTGGATTTTACTATCTCTAAAATCCTTTTGACGAACAGATGGACAGACGGACATATACTATTTACATATTTATGCGATCTGACGAGCCTGCTTGTACCTTTTATATACTTAGCACACACTTAATATAGCCTCGGCCAGGGTATAAAGAGCATATTTGGATTAGCTGCGCTTCTGCTTTTTATTTGCGATGGAGAAGGGGGAAGGAGGAGGGCACTTCTGGCATACATTTTTTCATTACACTGCCATTACTAACCTACCTGCGGAGGCCCCTCTAACCCCACCCACAGCCCATCAACTCCACATATTCGCACTCATGCAGAAAAACGAGTGAAATACTGAAAAAAGTGTGGAAAAAAAATGGTTCGTCTTCCCTCTAGATGGACAACGGGAGTTGTTAGGCCCACGTGGCATGTTGTTTGTTGCAGTTTCAGTTGTAGTTGCAGTTACTGTTGTCATGTTGCTGTGGAACATGATAAGTAGCATAACCATTAAAATCAAAAGCAGCAAACAGAACGTTATCCCGTCCCCCTGTTGCAAATGAAACGCGACCACTTTGGTTAATGCTCAGCTGGCAACAGTAAAAGCATATCGCTAACAGGCAACAACACGGATCAGGACACGCCCCATATTCCGCATGACACTGCCACTGCCACCTTGCCACAGACCGTGGCATGCATTCATTTTGGCCGAGCTCTCGCTGGGTTTTGTTTCGTGTGTTTGCGGTGTCATCCCAAAAGGTAAAATCGGTTGCAACTTTCGAATGTGGCAATACTCTTTGTGTGTGTGCGTGCGTGTGTGTGTATCATCTGCACCTGCAGCACACGGAGCGTGGCAGATGCACAGCACTCAAAATACCCGATAGCAATCGCCATGAATCATTGGACATTACTTCCAATTGTCCAAGTCGCTTGAGAGTCTGCTAATGAATGGATTCTACCAACAAATGATTAAGCTGAGCTTCCGCTAAGTCACTTCCCATTGCTCTCTCTACATGCAGATATGTACATATATACCTTTATCACTTTCCTTCTCTTTTTCCCTCTGTTTTCTTAAATTGTCCCTAGTTGTCGTACTTAAATTCTTTATCTTTATACACACATTTGTTTGATATTTAATAGTTGAGTTTAGCTGGTTTTTCGAAAAGTCTAGGTGAACTCACCTTTACGTTTCCAAGGCATTTTGTCGAACATAAACTTCTGCTTGGGTTATCTGTATTACCCGAAGTTGATCATAAGTCGAACCCTTAAAATTATTTACTTATTGAAGCCATTACCTTTTTTAATAAAATATATCAAATTCAGGTTTTTATTTACAATATGTCACACAACTTACTTCCATAACTAAAGCGGCTATAATTCGAATATTGTCTAACTCATACTTAACCGAGTGTCAACAACTTGTCTTAAAAAAAAACCAATTCCATTATTCGAACTCTCCATAATTCAAACTTTTTCCTTGGATAATATTCGAGTTAGGAAAGTTTGACTGCATTTTCTTGATATTATATGGAATACGATATTAAAAGCAGTTGATTTAGTTCCACTGTGCAGTCAGTTCGTTGTTTCACCAACTGTTCTCTGAGTCTAACTCCGAGTCTGAGTCCGAGTCCGAGTCTGAATTCTAGTCTGGGTATTCTTCATTTCTGTAGTGACCAAGTGAAATTCGTTGCAATTTGTAAAGCGTTTTCATTCTGAAAATTTCATATTTCGAAGGGGGCAAAGCCGCTGACGAAACAGTTGCATCGTTTGGACACGACAGCTGTTGACGTCACCTTGGTTTTCACTTGCAGGTGAGTTGAGAAAATTGGTGGGCGGTGGGAGGTGGGTAACAACAAATAAAAAGCAATCTACGCCGGACATAAATGCAACTGGCCAGTGGGTCAGTGAGAGTGAGAGAGGGGCCAAGTTGTAGGGTAAAGTGAATCAAGGTGCACAAAGCATTCCCACAAAAGAATTTGCCACATTCAGTGCCGTCAATTGCTACGCCCTCGAGAAGAGAGGAAGACCACCCCCCCCTTAAACTGCCACCCACTTTGCCCCTTTTTATGGGCGCGGCATTTGTATATAACAATCTAAACAGCTTTAATGGTCTACAACATTTTTGAATATTAAAATGTTTGCCGGATCATAATGCTGGGCCATGCCACAAGGGGGACAAGGAGTAAAGGCGTGGCCTTGGCTGCGTGTTTGAAACACGCAGCAGAAGCAGCAATAAATAAGACAATTTTCTTAAGCGACTTTCTACCCACAAAACTTTGCCGGCACATTTGAAGCGCACAACGTGGCGCAACAAATCGAAGCAGCTTCCTTTCGAATGCCAGTAGAAAAGTAGAAGAAGAAGCAGATGGAAAAGCAGGAGCAGAAGAAGAAGAAATGGTCCAATAGGGGATACGGGGAGGAGGAGGCTTGGATCGCTGGGGACGTCGCTGTGGTCGTACACCTTTTGTTGGCCTCTGGAATTTATATGTATAATATTATTTCATTTTATTTTATTTCTCATTTCGTTTTTTCTTTTGAAAGGAGCAACAAAAAGGTAAAGAGAAGCAACGAAAATAAATACACCAACAAGAACAACAGGGTTACAAATTTTCGCTATAAAAATTTATGCAAATTAAAAAATGCTCCGTTCGACCTACAAACCGCAGTTACTTGTTCCTCGTTGCCGTTGTTGTGTTTCCTTGTTGTTGTTCGTGCTTGCCACAGCATGTGGAATTTATGGTTAAGGAAATGCAAAGGCAAAAGGTCCGAAACTGATTTGGCAGTAGAGTTTTGGGAGCATTCGGTAGGCTGCTCCCACATCCTCATTTGATGGCCTTCAAACTTAATCCAAACACAACAAAGTTTAACCATCTGCCATACTTTTGATTAACTTAAACTTAAGATGATATTTTTAGTACCTAAATAGATAAATGTCAGTGCGTTTGATATTGATAGGTAATTGAAATATGATTGGAAACTTTCTCGGTATTTTTAGATTGACTGGAGCTTGTCAGAAGACAACTAATTTGAATACATTTAAAATGAAAAACGAGCTTTTTGGTAGTAATAAAGTCTTCTGTAAGTGAAAACATTTTAAATATGACAAAAAGCTTAATAAAAAGCGCATTAAATAACTAGAGCTTAAAGCTCAAAACATTAAGCATTCATACTGCATCGCTTAAACAGGTGAGATTCAGCTGATTTACTTGACAGAACCCTCACAACAACTAGGTAGATGTAAAAAGCTCACTTAAGACTTAACAACTCCGTTAATCAGCTGTGCTTTTAATGACATTTTCCAATTACATAGGGAGATAGCTTTCTGCCGAGTGAGGGGACAGTAAAGCACTCCCACTGTGCAATAGCTTTGAAAGCACATTAAAGCTTTAGTATCAAGTCCAGCTTAATGTGCGTTTAAAAAAACTTTCTAGTACTTTCGACTGATTAATGGTTGTAGTGGAGTTAAGTGAAAACTTTCATTAAAAAAAAGAAAGTCAACTGATTGAGTTGCAACTTTTCGGGCCATTTCGGGCCAAAATAAATAAATATGTGTGTGTGCGTGTGAGTATGTGTGTGTGTGTGTGTGTGTGTGTGGTTGTCAGTTTTCGAAGTATTTCAGCAATTTTCATTGCTCAACTGATGCGACAGTCATTCAACTGCTTCCGGCACTCACAGTCATAATTATCTATCTCTTCGTGCTCCGTGCCAGACAAATCCTGCGAGAGTCCTGTCATCTTTAACGTGTTCATATGCGACGCCTTTTTCTGTTTTCAGTTTTCGGTCTTCTGTTTTCTGTTTCTGTTATGTGGCTGAGTGCGTGCCGTTAGCGCAGCTCTTTATCCGCAACCCTCATTTAACCACAGTACAAACTGTGGGGCACAGTGGAACAAGAGCAGCCAAATGCGATGTGACATGTACAATTGCGTGATCATTGAGTTGAGTTGGGGCAATGTGCGAGCAACCCAAAAATGGACATTGCTGCTCTTAAGAATGTCCCAGAGACCCAAAAAAAAAAAAAAAAAAAAAAATGGCAACTTCACATCGGCACTGCCTGTGCCTGCGTCTCATTTCATGTCATTTCGTTTCATTTCATTTTGTTTTAATAAATTAAAATGTCAAGTTGATAAATGAAGGTTCCCCGAGTCGTGTGTCGTTGGCGGCGCTTTTGAAGCCACATCAGCCAAAGCCCAAACAGTGTCGCATTGTTGTAGGCGCTCCTTCACACACACAGAGTGAGAGAGAGACAGAGAGAGAGGACAGAGATAGAGACAGAGCATCACATTAGCGTTTGCCGGACAGTGTCCTGTGTCCATTGTCCTGCTCTCCTTATTCTGCGCACATCCGTTTCAGTCGTTTGTGGTCGCTCACTAAATTATGTTGTTGTTAGTTGTTGCAGCAGGACTTCTAAGGAGGCATATGTACCACAATGTGCGAGCTGGAGGCGTGGCATGCTGCCCGGAACATGGGGGACATCATTTAACGATGCTCTGGGACCCGCTGTGGCTCTCTAAGTGGTTATGAGTTAATTTTATTTATTTATTTATATTTTATTGTTGTCATTTATTTCACTTTTTTACCACTCCTTTTGGTCTGCGCTTCTGTGAGTGCGCATTATTTTATTTCCCATTTGCCAAACATATGTATACACAAGTATTTGTACTCACTTTTACATTCACATTCACTTTCGCATTCGCATTTATTTCTCTTGCTTTTGCTGGACTCGTATCTGTAGCTTTGTGTAGGTTTGATTTCTATCCGGACCGTAATTTTTATGGAGCGTTATTGCCTTTGGCTTAAAAAAGGTCCAAGACCTCGTCTCCATCTTCATCTGCTCCGGCTCATAAATTCGCACAGGCCGGACAAACGAATGAGCAAAACAGGATGAAAAGACATTTCCGCCGCTCATTAAATTTGTCTACGCATTTATTTGTCAGCAAGTCGTAAAACTCGAACATGAATTTTATTAGTGGACGCCAACAAATACTAAAATCTTCGACGAAGATGGGTATCCTCAGGGACTCTAGGTATTTTTCCTTTTTCCTGGCATTTTCGGCTTAAGCACACACACCTGTTTGCCCCCAGTTGTTGTCAGTGTCTGTGCTCATTCCAGAGTGTCAACAGACAGATGAGGCAAAAAGGTCACTTTGATGGCCTGGAAGAAATGACATATGCGTAATGTGCGGATAATGAAATCAGCTGAAACGACAAACGACAGGTGAGAACGTCAGATGACAAGCTATCAAATAGTTAACTCACCATCGCCATTTGGTCAGCTACCAACTCTTTGGCAAATTTCAAGATGTCATTGAATAACTTGCTATCCACAACCCATTTCGAATTCTATGCTCTAATTATAACAAACTGTCCCATATTATATCTAATTGTTCTTCCATTCCTTCTCTTAACACGTTAATAATTTCTCATTTAGATAGACTGTAGTTAGTTTAATGTTTTTTGAAATTGAATTTAGTTGTAGTACTATGTTTGTCTGTCTTAGTATCTGACTATCTGTTATCTTATCCGCGCGTCAACAAGCTCGTGCTTGGTGTCCTTTCGGCCACTTGAATGAACGAATTTAAATTTCCGAAAATCTAATTTCTGCCAAAATAAAGTCGTGCGCTTATTCAATTTGTATTTCATACTTTCAAGCTAATTTATCTTATATTTTATTTTATGCTCGTATTATAATCTATGAAGCACTCAATGCATCAGATTCAAAGAATTCTAATTTACAGTTTTTGTGAAGGATTAAAATCTTTTACACTTTTAGAATTTGGGAATGCAGCCGATCAATATTTTATTCACTTAAATGAAACTCAAATGTTTTTATATAAAATGTAAAATTCTTGAAAATGCCAAAGAAACATGTAATTATCATAATTGAGTTACAGTGATATTGTTGCTCGTGTTCTTAGAAATAACGCCGCAAACCGCGCTGTGAAAACTTTAGTGATGAATTAGCTTTATTTATTTATACTACCCGGGGGTAAGATAGAAAGGGAGTGAAATGAAATAAGGAGAAGAAAGTCGGTGTTTTATTTAATTGTTGAAAAAAGTGGGGAAAAAGAGACACAACGTCGCCAGAGAATTTGATAGGCGACGAGTTAAAAAACTTGACTTTAAATAAATGCACTCAGCCATGTTGGACGAGTTAAGTGAGGCAGGAGAGAGAGAAGGAGAGGTGAGCGGGTGAGAGGGAGAAATAAAGAAAGGGTTGCTACTGTGCGCTTGAACTCGGCCTAGATCGAGTAAATGCAAAAGTTTTTGTATTAAATTAAAACGCCGAGCGCTGAGCGCTCTGCGCTGAGAAGTGTGCAACGCACCCAAGGGTCGGGCGAGTCGAGTCGAGTTGAGTCGAGTCAAGTGGAGTGGGTGGCCAACCTGGCGTATGCGCAATGCTCAGGGCCGCAGTGGGAAAGGCCAACTTTGGCCATTGTTGCCAGTCTCCAACGTAAATCGTTTTTGTTCGTCGTCGTTCCTGGGTCTGCTAAGCATTTGGCCGTCTCGTATTGCAACTATTATTAGCAGCAGGCGGCAAGTGGCAAGCGGCAAGTGGCAAGCAGGCAACTGAGGCAAGGCATCTGCTGACTGCCTGCCTCTATGCCGTCTGGTGCTTGTGTGGCGTCTCTGAAGTGCAAGTGCAACAACAGCAGCTTCAAAATCCCAAAGCAAAACTTTTTCTTACCACGCGGTTAGTTACTGCTAAGACCGGTTCTTTATCTTTATCTTCATGTTGTTTGTTGTTTTTATTGTTGTTGGCGTTGGCGTTGCAAGATCTTGTTTGGGTCTAGCGCACAAAGGCATTGATGCCTGCGGCTTCAGCTTCAGTCGGCTGTGGCAGCAACTTGAAGCTCGAATACCGATATAAGTAAGACGATATTTGAGAAGGGGTCTTAAAGCGCCCAGAACTTGTTTAAATCATTCGAATTTACAACAACGCTGTAAACTGTTCGATATTGAATGGCTTAACTTCAACTTGTCAAGGGATTGTGCAGGAGCCATTTCTCTTATTAACAGCGCGATAAATTCTACTCAAAAATCCATTTCAAATAAGCATTATTTAACAATACTATTCAGAGAAACTTGCATAATGAAAGCATATTAAATATTTATTAATTTTATATTCAGTGTATTAAACATATGACAGTTAAGTGAGCAATAAACTTTTGATTTCTTTTATTGTTTAAACGATTAAGCTAAAGCTGTCTACATAATTAGAAGTTTAATCGTACTGTGATTAAATAACTGACTAAATGCTTACTGTAAGCCACGAGCTTTAAATATATTTTTTTTATACAATGAATAAAATGATTTACCTGTAATTGTTTTTTATAAAAGTTAATTTCATATTTTATACCAAAGCCCATACAGCTGTAAATATTTGTATTCATAAATAATATATTCTTTCATTCGTTATGAAAACCAGTACTCACTAACTTATTCAATCAATTTAAGATCTACTTATCAACTACAATGAGTGATTAAACAAGATTTAACAACAAAAACATCTACAATAAAATGTTGAATAAATTATCTCATATATTCAAAATTGAATTTTATTATTTGACACTTTTTTAGTAATTTAAAAGCCAAAATGCTTAATAATTAAATTTCGAATCTTATCATTGCAACACTAACAAAAGTCAATGCCGTTGGCAGATATTTATAATAAGTGTGAAAATAATAAACTCTTGTGCACACACATAAATATATTGAAATGAATATGAAAAGTACAATTTATAAAAATCAAACACACAAAAATAACACAATTAGTGGCTGGTTGGGGCATTAATAAATTGTTGCTTGTCTGTGTGCGTGAGTATGTGTGAGTGTGTGGGTTATTTTATGAGCTTTTCGCTTTAATTTCCTCCTCTAAATGGAAAAAACTCTCTCTTTCTCTGTCGCTCGCTCTCTCTCTTTCTCTCTAGCATATAAACTGCGCCGTATAATAAATATGAGTTTGATACGAAAAATGCAATTAAAATGTATGAAAGAAACTCTGCAAAGACGCACACTCACACACACACACACACACAGTCACAGACACACGCATATACGTATTACGTATGCACACGCGTACACACATATACACACCCACACACACACATTTGTAGACTGCGGAAGCCATTCATGCAAAACATCAAAGTGAAAGCGAGGTCTGGCAGTTTGAAATATTCGTAGCATACTTTTAGACGCTCGTCTTTATTTGAAAGTTAAAAATTCGAAATCGAAATATAGTACAAATGAAATTAAATGAGTTCTGGTCTACAAACATTTGTGTGAGTGTGTGAGTATATATATTTATATATATATATATATATATATTATATTAGTGTATTAGTGCTGCTTTAACAAAGCTTTCATTAATTAACATTAAAGCGACAACACTATACGGAAGAGTGCTAAAGGGACCAGACAGTGGTTAGTCAACTTGAAGAAGTTGAAGTCGGGCTTTCCAGCTGAATCAGTTCTTGACTTTGACTTCAATTCAACGCCTTTGAAATTGGCCAAAAGGCGCGAGTAAAGAGTGAAAAAGTTGATGCTTTGCTTCTTCGACTTCACTTTGTTTCTTTTGCCTCGCCCTGAGCCAGTGAATTGTTGTGCTCTATGTTTTTTTTTTTTTTTTTTTTTTTTTTTTTTTTTTTTATTAGAAGTAGAGAAGATACAGTATACTTAAGAATAGTTACAGTTATGTAGGATCCGAGCCGCGGGACTGCCGAAAAGCATTACTTCGCGGACCGGATGTCGGCTTCTGCCGCTTAGTTATCTACTACGTTGCGCTGCCTCTCCCTGCGACGTAGCTCCTTCATTATATGAGACACCAGGTTGGAGGTGCTCGTCCACACGGTCTCGTCGGCGATCATATGGCTCACGAGGTTGTCTGGGGTTAGGTGTAGCGTGCCTAATATCGATTGGGAACGTTCTTCCGTGAAGAGAGGGCACCTAAAAATGGAGTGCTCGGCATCTTCAACAATTCCTTGTCCACAATGCTCGCAAAACGGGTCCTCGGCATGCTTAAAGCGATGTAGGTATGCTTTAAAGCAGCCGTGCCCTGTAAGCAGCTGCGCCAAGTAGAAATTCATCTGCCCGTGTCGGCGGAACAGCCAGGTTTTCAGATCGCTGATTAGCCTGTGAGTCCATCTTCCTTTTGTTGCACTGTTCCAGCGATTCTGCCATTGGGATATCGTGGTGACTCGTAGAAGCCTGTTCGCAGTGGTGCCGCTCTGTCTTTCAGCAGCCAGTAGTGTGAGCGGGATCATCCCAGCGACTACTAAGGATGCGTCTTCCGATACTGTCCGAGAACAAGTGGCCACCCGGAGAGCGCAACGCCGATACACAGCTTTGCATCCCCTGCTGTATGACTGCACGTTCATTGCTGGAGCCCAAATCGCAGACCCGTACAGTATAATTGAGGAAACTACACTAGCAATGAGCTTCCTGCTTCTTTCTTTTGGTCCTCTGGTGTTGGTCGTCATTCGGCTTATGGCAGATGCCGCTGTCGACGCTTTTAGGCTGACGTGTTCCAGGTGATGCTTATATGACAGCCTGTGATCCAGCATTATGCCCAGGTATCTGATGGCAGGTTTCGTTTCACTAACGGCTGATCCAACTCTTACCAGTGCCTTCTCCACAATCTTTCTACTGCTTATTAATACAGCTTCTGATTTGTGCTCTGCCAGATCAAGGCCGTTTTGAGAGAGCCAGGTTATGACTGCATCAATGGCAGCGCTGCAGCTTAACGTGACCTGGTCAAGCTTCTTACCAGTTGTTACAATTGCGATGTCATCTGCGAAACCAACGATAGTGTTGCCATCTGGAAGGGTTAGTCGCAGGACTCCGTCATACATCACATTCCAGAGTGTCGGCCCGAGAACTGATCCTTGGGGAACTCCTCCACTGATTCTAGTCTGGTGCTGGCTCTCCTCCGAGTCGAACAGCAGAACTCTGTCGTGAAAGTAGTTGGCAATCATTTGGACGAGGTACCCAGAAATATTTCTGGCAACGAGTGCTTCAAGGATGCGTGTCCAGCTTGCCGAATTGAATGCATTTCTTACATCCAATGTGCAAACAAGGCAGTACTGTTTTGTTCCACCGGCCCATCTTGTACCTTGGATGGCTCGACTAGCTATATCCGTTACAGCTCGAATGGCATCTGTCGTGCTGCGATGCTTTCGGAAGCCAAATTGTTGGTCCGAAATGCCCTGCCTGAAGGTCAGCTCATCCTCTAGCCTGTTACATATGAGCTTCTCAAGCATTTTTCCCATGGTATCCAGCATGCATTGGGGTCGGTAGGCTGATGGATCGTCGAGGTCCTTGCCGGGTTTAGGGATAAGGACTAGGCGCTGGATTTTCCATCTTCGTGGCACCGTGCCCTCCAGTATGCATTTGTTGAAGAGGTCAACAAATATGTCTTGGTGCGCCGCGGCGATGTGCTTAACAGCTGCGTTTGGAATTTCATCCGGTCCAGTAGCTTTGGCAGTCTTAATTCCTGCAGCCAAACCGAGCACTTCCTCAGCATTGGTTAGCACCCTGTCTCCAGAGTCTGGCGTTGTATAAAACTGCCATGGGAACAAGATTGGCGGCTGTGGCGGGAAGAGAACATTTACAATTCTTCTAAGCTGTGCAGCACATGTGGGCATAGGTTGCCGCGCTAGTTTGCACATGACTAATTTGTAGGCCAAACCAAATGGCTGTGCATCAGCGGCATCACAGAGCTCTTGAAAATGTCGAGCTTTGCTTAGCTTGACAGCGTTCTTGAATCTTTTCCTTTTTGCTTTGTAGAGCCAAGTGAGCGGTTCGTGGGCAGCCGAATTTCTGTGCCTTTGGCATAGTCGCCTTGCTGCATGGCATTCTCTACGTGCCTTGGCGATGTCGTCGTTCCACCAAGCTACCGGCCTGTGCGGATTGCCACCTTTCCGGACTTTAACCATTGATGCATCACAGGCGCTAGTGATAGCATCTGCCAGCATGTCAGCAGAATTGTTGGCGCTACCGGTTAGTCTGAGCCCTTGCATTGAAGAAAGCAAAGTTTCAAGATCCAGGGTGTCCGTCTTGTAACCAGTGCGAATGGCTGTGGGTCGTGTCTGTCTATTTCTTGTCGAATTGGATTGCGTGCGATCTCTGGGCTGGCAAAAGTCAGATCAATGATTGATTCTCTTCCAGCTTTGCTATATGTGTTTTTCGCGCCAACGTTCATTAGGCTAATGTTCAGTGCTGCAAAGGTGTCTAATAGGACTGATCCTCTTGGAGTGGTTCTGCTACTTCCCCATTCCATGGCCCAGGCGTTAAAGTCACCGGCTATTATTATGGGCGACTTGCCACAA
This sequence comes from Drosophila rellima, assembly GCA_035043635.1. Taxonomy (NCBI): domain Eukaryota; kingdom Metazoa; phylum Arthropoda; class Insecta; order Diptera; family Drosophilidae; genus Drosophila; species Drosophila rellima. The sequence continues at coordinate 939,261 of JAWNMV010000134.1, read as the reverse complement.
GCGTCTTGGGCGATGTCATCGACAATGGTGGTGAATTCTTCGAGGGATATGCTTGGTGCTATATAGCAGCTGTAGATATATATCCTCCCAAACATGGCCCTAACGAAGCCCTTCTTAGCATAGCGTTGGGTAAGCTGCTTTGGGGTGGACGCACAGCTCCAAATTGCTGCTCCGCCGTCTGCGCTTTGGATCCACACTCCATCATCTTTTGCTGCATAGGGCTCGCTGAGTATCGCTGCATCGATTTTGTTTTCCCTGACTGATTGAGAGAGCAGGTCCTGGGCTGCTCTGCAGTGGTTAAGGTTTAGCTGAAGGAACTTAACCATTTTTGAGCTCTTTAAGTGCTGTCTTGTATACTGGGCATGATCTGCTCAATACAGAGTGCCCAATTAGGTTGGCTCCTGCTCCTTGCCTAGTGCAGAGAAGACACTTTGGCATGGTCGTGCACACTTTTGCTGTATGACCGGTGTTGCCACATTTGAAGCACGTTTCCTTTGGCACGGGGTATTTGCTCTTACATTGGATAGATGTGTGGCCGAAGCCCATGCATCTGTAGCATCTTTTGGGTTCAATCTTAAGTCGAACTTGGCAGAGGTTCCATCCAATGCGTACTTTTTTAAGATTGATCAGTTTGGTTGCGTGACTGGGCTGTAGAGCAAGTGTCGCAATCTGTTTGCCACCATAGGCTTTCCTCATAGCAGGGATCGCCTCGGTTGGCATATCACCTTCAAAAGAGGCACAGAGTGCTAATAGCACCTCATCAGCAGAAGTTGTCTCATCAATGTTGAACACTTCAATTGTTACAGAGTCATGAACTGCTTTGATTGCGGCTTTGTCTGTGAGTACTGCCTTTAAAGCAGTGTGCAGCTGCTCAGTGGCAGGATCAGCCTGTTTCTGCATTCTGAGGATCATTTCTCCGTTTGCAGATTTCCTTATGCCTTGAACGCTACCTCTCAGGCTTTGGAGCGTGGGCTCTGCGTTCATCATCTTTAAGATGTCTGCATAGGGGGTTTTTTCTGTGCACTTGACGATTATCGCATCAGGACGGCTTGTCACTTTGGGCCTTTGCTTCTTCCTTTTAACCTCAGTCCAATCATTTTTGTTCTGCTCTTGGGTACCTGTAGCACATTGTTTTTCTGGTTTTAGCGTCTGCAGGCTCTTTCCAGGCGTTTACATGTCGGCTTCAGTTGCATTTCTGCGCTTGAGATTTGGTGCCTGCGCAGTTGCTTCCTGGGGGTCACCAATTGCAATCTTCTTCGGCTTAGTATTTCGGGACATGCGGAGCTCTTTGCTTGGTTGGTTTACCGACGTCTGAGTAGCAACATTGCAGCCAGATCTAGCGTCTGGAGCTGGCTCATGTGGCATGTTTTGCGCGGCGCTTGCGTGAGATTTCTGAGATAGAAATGCTATCCTGTCCATGGCTTCAGATAGCTGGTTCGTGGCGTCAGAAAGCTGAGTGTGGACAGTTCCTTGCAGCTCTTTTAGCCTGTACAGCATGCTCTTCGTGGCTAAGTTGATATGCCTCGTAGCCGGCTGCTTCTCACCATAGGTGTATATGAGCTCTTCCAATATCGAGCCCATTTCTTCGACTTCTTGGCAATTAGACTTGGTCTTCTTCGGTGGGGTGCTCCGCGACTTGTTTGATGGACTGTCGGGGTCTCTAAGTCTTTTGGGCGTCTCTAAATCCTCTAATTCCGCTAAAGACGCCGCAGTTCGTGGCATATTCCTAGTGGCAACTGGATTATTGGCATCTGGTCCAAATGCTACTATAGGGCTGGTCAGCGGTGGAGTACGGGCCAGCGCAAAATTCTTTTTGAAAGGATCGCAGTCTTCCATGGCCTACTATCCTGTAACAGGTGTCAGGAAAGAAGTTCCCACGTAGGCATGGAATTTCACCCAAGCTTTAAATTCGAATTTAAATTATAACGTCCAAATGTAACGATTTTTGTTGTTGCTCCCTGACGCAAAGCTCGCTGCTTTGAAACTCGGTTTAACGTCTGCGATCAGGCTGGCAGCCCTTCGTGACAGCTGGTTTGCACTTTCTACCGCTTTCCAACACTGGTAGGTGACAAGTGTAAATTTGTCAACAAGACGATGGCAAGTAGGAAAAAGCAGGAACAAAAGTAGGCGAGAGATCCTCGAAAAAAGCGGGAAAGTGAGAGTGCACTCACCAACAGGCCGCCCCTCCCTCGCCTGTCACCTGCAGTGGATTCTGTCGGCGATTCGCAACCTTTGATCCAACACCGGCCAAAGTCGACTTCCAACCAGTTTTTTTTGGCTGCGGTATGTAGGGCTTTGCTACCGAAGCACAATGCTGATCTCCAAAGTTTATTTTCAGTTGAAACACTCCGCGAAAGACGCTGTTTACAGGACGACGAAGGAAAGTACGTTCGTCTTGGACCGAATAAATCTGTACCGTCTGTTGTGCTCTATGTGTATGTGTGTGTGTTTGTGTGCTGTAGGTGTGTGTGTGTGTGTGTGTGAGTTTTGTTCAGGGCTTACAGTTCATAAATAGTCGACAACCGCAACCAGAGCTCGGCACAATGAAGCTGATGTTTCCATTTCTTTATCTCCCTTATTCATACATACCCCCCCTCTCTCTCTCTCTCTCTTTCTCTGTCTCTTTGCCCTCCGTTCAGTTTCTTTTCTCCCTTTTGGCCTCATCGTTTGCTGTAGCTGGCGGCCTTTCACATGCGATTTCCTTATTGTTGCCATTATGTGATTTGCAGTGAAAGTGCAGCGTCCCCTCTCTCTCTCTCACTCTCCCTCTCAATTTCCTTCTCCCTGCCCCCATGCCCTCTGTCTCTTACTCATCGTATTGCCTCCAGCTTCCGCTGGTTTGCCAGCTGCCTTCAATAAGCAGCCGCTTTATGCCACACTTCCGTCAATCGCCCTTCGTTGATGGCCAACCTCATGCCCTTCCAGCGATTTGGGCCCATTGTTGTTGCCAAAGTGTCAACGGAAAACGGAAGTCAGCAGGCAGAAGGAGTCGCAGTAACTGAGCGGGGCATCTGTCCACACCCTTGCCACATTTTCCAGCCTGCCACGCCCATTGCCACTGCTTGGCATTCGCATTGTTGCGCTTTGTGTTGTACATTTTTATTAGCGGCAATCAATCGGCTTAAATGGCTGCCTGACAGATGACGACCGTACTAAAAGAGGCATAGGCAAGTGAGTATTTCTAAATGTGTGTTTGTATGGTCGTGTGTGTGTGTGTATGCAACTGTGCATCTTAACGAGCCTGTTGATTACAACAAGATCTGGGCACAAAAGCAGCTGAAATGGCAACTTTAACAATGAGTTTGAGGAGCAAACTTCAGTTTTGTAGCTGCTACCCGCTTTTAACAATTTCTATAAGGAAATTCAGTTGCAACAATGTGTGGCAAGTATGTATGGATGGCCGTGTCTGTGGCAGATAAAATTTGTAGAACAGTTTAACTTATCAGTAATTTAGCCTGGCCCAAGACGATTTACTAATATACAGATGAGATTTGTCATATCATTACTAAGAGTATCTATGTGATGTGTCTGTATGTGTGTGTGTGCTGGCTATAAACACGACAGTCTTTGGGGCATGCCAAGCAGAGGCATAAACAAGCAAAAGGAAATCCAAACACGCTGCCGAATTCATTTGCATTTCAAGCCAAATGTCAATGAGTTTTCATTCATTTGCCCACAAACACACACACAGTAAATATACGATACATTTACATATGTATATGTACATATGTACACAGAGAGAGAAAATATCGTAGTATAATCCAGTTCGAATGACCTCGAATTAAGTATTTGCGGTACTTAACATTCATATCCAAGTAGTACCCAATCTTAATATAAAAACAACAAATTTTGAATCAAGTTAAAGTCTAGATTTACTAGAAATGAGTATGCAAATTTTTTATATAAGCTCGTAACTTAGGCTTGAATCTATGATATAAAGCTAAAAACACTCACACATCTTTAATACTTACATATTTTTTACGTTTGCTGGCTAAGATTTTGATGGGCATTTAGAAATTAAGAATAAATTTATACTAACTAACAAAGTTACAATTTAGGTTCACATCATTTTGATTCTTATTTTAATATGTTTTCGTACTCAGTTATACAGTGGAAGGAACTTGAAAGTCAATCTCCGTGAGAAATCAAGTTTTAAAAATTTCGATTCTTGTTCGAAATACTTGATTCTTTCGCTCTGTGTATATTTGTATATATAGATATGTATATATATGTTTGTGTATGTGTGTGTGTGTGTGTGTGTGTTGGTTGAGTTTGCTTTATTTGCGTGTTAAGCTGTGGCTGCCACATTGAACACCAAATGGCCATTTGGTGCACAGCTGCAGCTGCCACACACAGTGTCTGCCACACACACTGGAGACTGAAATCCGTTTGTAATTTACATATGTAAGCCACTCGTTCGTGTTCCCAATGAAATCCCAATGAAATACTTAAATGAAATCACAAACTGTTAACCGGGACACAAACATCGAACATCAAGCAAACATTGATGCGAATCTGGATGTTGCATGCAACTTCGGAATCCGTATGTGATGCAACATTGTCAGCCACCGATGGAGGCCAAGATTAATTGCCAGGACTCAGCCAGGCCATCTTCAGCTGTACTCTTACTCCTTGACAGTGCAATGCAATCCGAAATGTGCACAAATGTGAAGCAATGTGGTTGCGTCGTCGTCTAGTAAATGGTAAATGGCAAATGGTATTCCATCATTCCGATATCTCGACAGCATACAAACATTCTTGCCACGCCCCCCGCTGCCGACCCTGAACTTCTGCTCATTTATTGGGGCGCTTATTTTAACAATTGCAAACTCACTTATGTTAATTTATGCTAATTCATCTCAACGTCCCCATCGATGAGCTCCCACAACTCATTAATTTCTCTGCTACTAATTAAGCACGTATTAATTGACTGCAGGCAATTCGTTAGGCGTTAATCGTACGATTCAGAAGCTATAGGACTTAATGTTCAATTTTGTGCAGATATTAAGTATACGTAATTTTCCATAAATGCAAGTTCTTCAATTTGGAATTCAGTACCAACTTTGTTTTTAGCATTTTTGGTTCTTGAGAATACAAACGTTTTAAAATGCGGTAGCTCCTTTCACTGTATTTATTCAGTATTTTTGTATAACTACTAACTACGTTTAAATACGGATATTGTATACCAAAGCTTACGAAAAATCCACAAAGACTAAAAAGAATACATGGCTATTGAGAAAATACACTAAAAACATTTTTTACCTCTTAATATACTGTTAATTTAATATAAAGCAAGAATAAATATTTATCACAAAGCAAAATATGTGAAATTGAGTATTTTTTTATTTTCCAAGAATATGTTAATATTATTATTTTGTCAAAACAATTACTTGAACTATTGTATAAGCAATTTTCAAACCTAACAAACTTAATATTGTTCCTACCATGAAAAACGCCAGATTCTGATTTCGAATTGGTTCCACAGTTCTCCAGAGATCATTGCGAGTTGAGTGTAATAAAAGGTTCTCCCATGACATGATGATGAAAGCATCGCCATAACCATAACTCTTGCGGGTGAACCTTTACCCCTTCGCCTGTTCCCCAAAAGTGTTTCATAGCAAAAATGCAATTTTACGAGAGAAATAATGAAAAACTGTTGTGGTGTTCGAAGTGTGCGTATTAGAAGGCCTCTTCTTTTTTTCCTCAGCTCTGCGTGTGGAATTCAACTTGATCTGCGTATTTTTCCGTGTGTGTGTACAGTCGATATATCAACAACTTTCATTTGCGTGTTCTGAAAACCCATTCCTTCCCTCCATTTTCCATATCCCTTGCCGAGAATTGGAGCAGCCCTTTAAATGCATTTATGTCTGCTGTTTGCATGCGTTTAGCTTCGTTAGTTGTCGTTAGTCTCTGAACCGCTTGCCGGTTGCCAGTTGCCAGCTGTCCCGATTGCAGTTGCCACCTAGAACACCACAGCCGTACGCTAAGAGTGTTGACAGAGATGTGGGGGTTGGCATGAAATTAGGGACCGGATTGCGGACAGGGACTGTGCACTATGGGATATTTGACCAGTTTTTTTTTTTTTGCATAAATCCATTTTTTACAAGTTTGCATATTTATGAATTCTTAGCTCTAACACATTATAAACTCCTACATCAAACTATATTGTTTCATACCAGAAATATTGGCATAACATTTCAATGTTAAAATAACAGCTGTTAAAATTAGCTGTTGCAACCGAAGATCTCGTAGAGAGTTTTAAAATTAATAAATATCAGAGAAAAATTGTTTTAAAAATACAAGTTTGCAATTGATATTAGAAAAATAATAGAAAAGGAGGCGTGGCACCACCCCCACCCCCGCCACCATTTTATCTTTTTTATGTTATGCTCACAGCCATATAACGCTAATAATATATTATGTTAAAACATATTCTTTACAGTAAAAGGGAGCTGACACGCTCACTTTTCTAAAATACAACAAAATGTCTTGTGTTATTAATTAATGCCTCGAAAACTTGTCAAATGACCCATGCAGTGGTATGCGTGTAAATGTGTGTGTGTGTTTAATTGTCGCAATGCGACCAGCAATAAAAGCGCGCCAGACTGCAATCGCATCTCAGAGACACCCCCAAACAATCCCCTCCACTTCCCCGGCTGACTGCTCCACAGTATTTTCAGCCAGCCATTTTTCAATGCTGCTGAATTCAACGTAAATCGCCAAAATTGTCCCGACTACGTTGTCCTGTCTGTCGCCTTTCGACGAAATTTGCCTACAATTTTTGCCAGTTGCCAGCAAACTTGGCACGGCAAAAAGGACCAAGAAAAATATTTTCGTTGCTTGTGTGATAGCAACTACACATGCTAGGTTGCCTATATATATGTATGTGTGTCTGTATGTGTATGTGAGTGTGTGTGCGTGTGTCTGCCGCTTGAGAAAATATGGTGCAATAAACTTTGTGCCTGCGACATGCGCGCATTTTTGAAGGCTACTGTTCAGCGCCACAAATACAAGCAAAAACACACACTCACACACACACACACACACTCACACACACACATACACTAACCAACAGATACACGCACTATCACACATTTTTGTTGCTTTCAAAATTTTTAATTTCAAGTTACGCCCGAGGCCTTTTCAAGTCAAGAGTAGTTTCAGCTGTTACGCGTCTGTATTTTCAGGGGATAGGGGAAAATTGGGGCGTTAAGGTGTGTGCTTGGGCGTGGCAGTATGTTAGGACCGTGTGCTAATATCTGGGCTACCGACAACAACAAAAAATACAGTTGAAAAACTTAAGTTAAAGACAACGCGTTGAAAGCTGAAAGCATGTAAGCCATAAAGTTGAAAGAAACTTAAATTGCGAGAAGGGATGGACATCAAATGGTACTGAGAAGATAACAAAGATGGAAAGCGAGGGTAAGAGTCAAAAAAAGGGAAAAAGAGAGAAAAATTTTTACAAATAAATTCATGAAAAGAAGCATGAAAAACTACAAAATTGGATAGGAGGATATTAAACTAACAGATATAAAATAGAAGCTTAAAAATTTAATTAATAAAGTTATTGTTCATTTGGCATTTTCACTCTATTCTTATCATGTAGAATTTATAAAGAATAAATTATGCCATCGTAATTTTTGAAAAACAAACTTTATTATCTATTGAAAAGGATTCATACGGAGTCAGAAAATTCAAATGACATGCTTCCTACTAATAATTTGATTATATTGTTTTATTTTATTCTTCTAATTCTTTATTTAAAATAAAATACTTATATATACATATACATTCAATAAACAAGATTTTTCCAAATTTTAAAACTCTGAATGTTTGAAATTCTTAGTTCTTATGTATTTATCAATCGTACTTATTTTAGTTTTTCTATATTTTTTTTTTTTTTTGGTGGTTTGCTTTAAAACTCGTTTAATAATATTCGAAATCCGTAATATTCCAAAGTACAGCAATCGCATTGTCAATAAAACATTTATGATGTGATATTTGTGTCAATATTTAACATTTGTAATTTGAGGTTATAGCAATATTAACAGTTACAGCTTCTGGAAGAATAGCAACACAGTAACAGAAATGTAAATGTCAGTGAAAGCTTAAAGCAACTGCATGAGCAATATCATCAGTTGCATCAAGAGTAACAACAACAGCAAATTTAGGCAGCTACAACAAAATCTGATTCAATTACAGCAAGAATAACAGCAACATTAACCATGTCGTATAAAGACACTACAGCAATAACAGTAACATTAACAGTAACATCAACAAATACATCCACAATAACATAAACGAGCGTAACAGTTACAGTTACAGTAACAGTTGCAGAATATCAGCAGTAATAAACCACATGGAAGATGGAAGAAGAAGAGAAAATAACAGAGGGAGGGAAATCGACTAGAAGCTGACTTAATTTGACGCGCCAAGGCGTCTAAGCTGAGAGGGGATAAGCAAACGGGATGGGGAAGCAAAGAATTGGAAGAGGTTGATACCAACAACAGGTGTCTCTGGCTGAGCGATAATGCCGAGCCATAAGCTCAGTTGCAGACGGCAGCCAATTGGCCAGATTTATGGAGTGTTGCGGGATTGATACAAGTAAAGACAAAGGAGGCGGGGAAGGCAGAGAGGAGGATTGTGAAGGGTGGATATGCTTAGAAGGTGCTTAGGCAAAACAAAGCTAAATCCATGCACACAAATTGTGCAAACAAACAAGCTGAAAATGGGCGCGAGCATGGGTTAGTGGGCCACGCCGACAGTAAGGCGATTTGCAACACTATGAGAGCGAGAGAGTAAGAGGGGGAGTGAGACTGTGAGGGAGAAGGAAAATAAAAAGAGCTGGGTTTTTCTGGAATTCGGAGACTCGCAGGTAACATTTTTTTTAACAATAACTTATTTTGTGTAATAAACAATGTCTGCATTGCCTGTTTCCGCCCTGGATTGCGGTGTCTGCAAACCGAAGTCAAGAACAAATGGAGATGTGGAAATGGAGATGCAGATGGAAACGCTGCCTGAGCTGGCACTTGAGGCGCCGCTTCAGCTGCTCGACATGGAAAGCAAATTCATGTTGCGAGCTGTGTGCCGAGGACTTTGTTGCCAGGATTACCTCAATTCCTGGCTGCTGCTGTTGGCTTCCGGTTATACGAAGCTCCATGCTCCGACTACTTAAGTTGCCTACTATGGCTACAGCTTGCCACTTGCCACTTGGCCCATTCTTGTGGCGACCACCCGTTGGGATTTTGTGCGCTCACCTAATAAAGGCTACAAATAATCACGCTTTTATTATGCTGCCTTCCGTCTCTATCTCTCTGTGTGTGTGTGTGTGTGTGTGTTTGTGTGTGTGTGTGTGTGTGTGTGTGTGTGTGTGTGTGTGTGTGTGTGTGTGTGTGTGTGTGTGTGTGTGTGTGTGTTTTTGTGTGTGAGGCACCTGAGGCACCTCTCCGAGCAGAAACATCCCCGTGTCACTGTTAGTCGCCTCGTACGACAAGCTGTGACGTGCTGTGGTGGTATTCTACGACCCGCCCACCACACGGGTGAGTGTGTGTGTGTGTGTGTATGTGTGTGTGTGTGTGTGTATGTGTGTGTGTGTGTGTGTGTGTGTGTGTGTGTGTGTGTGTGTGTCTGTGTGTGTGTGTGTGCATTGTTGTCGTTTATCATATAATGCCAGGAAAAAATGTTACAAATTTGCGCAAGTTGTCTTTTGTTCTAAGCTCCAGCTGCCCTCGAGATTCCTTTGCTGATTCTGATTCCAATTCTTCCCTTTTGCTCTCACATTATATCTCTCTCTATCTTTCTCTCTCTATCTCTCTCTGTATCTCTTATTTGTTCTGATACTTAATATTTTTGCACACTGCCATCGCCTTTATGATTAACATTATAATGAATATTCTTGCTTTGTTTTTGCTCAGAGTCTTGGCCTTATTCAACACAGATTTTCCATCTTTAGGGATTGCAATCTCACTCCCAATCCCAATCTCATCTCCAATCTCAACCATACCGCCTACCCCTTATATTTGTAGGCCTTTTGGAGACCAGCTGAACCCCATAATCTGTCTGCTTAATATTATTATTTATTTCTGTTCTTTGCTGGCTCCGTTTAACCCAGTAGATAATTGTGACTTGATTTGAATTAACATATGATAAATTATTCTTGAAATAAGTTTCAAAATCGTTACTACGCTATGCGCATTTAAGATGGATAGTCTATAAGACTATAGGGCAATTACCAAGACAAATTATTAAAATAATTCATTACACTTCAAGTAGTTTTTTCATGGCATACAATTTTAATAGAAATAAATTATAAACTACTTTTACTGACGTATTAATTACATAAAATCACGGAAAAATCAACTAAAAATAAATTCATTTCTAATATGAATAAAGAAAATTTTAAAATCCAATGCTTAAATTACTCTTCACATTTTATAATAAATACTTTATGTAACGATTAAAATACAAATAAATCATGAGTGTTTTAAGTTTAAGGGTCAAAAGATGCCTTTGTATTTAGTTTTCATTATTTGTAAGCTATTTAAAGATTATAATTTAGATAATTATTGGGTAGTGTTAAAATTCTCTTAGTCTGTTTTTTCTACTCAACTTTAATATGTGTTGCTGTTTGTCTTTATTACTCTTAAGTTTAATTAAACGCAAATCGATGATTTTTAGCATAAGGTTTGTTATGTTTCATAGCTGTCCATCCTTTCTTTTTATAGTCGATCCTCTGCAGTCGTTGGGTACTTTGGAGTCTGCTTTTTGTCCAAATTCGGCGACGTGTCCATTGCGAATCAGGTAAGCTGTGCTGTCCAAATCCAAGTGTCCAACTATCCAAGTGGACCGAGTGCAATGCTCATCATCTAGTAGAGCAGCTGTCGTGGAATTTTTTTGTTTAGCCGGGACACAGTGGCCTGACTAGGGTTGGCCCTTTCTCTAAGCCAATCGACCTAAAAAGTTGGTCAATTGGCAATAAAATCAAAAGCGAAAAAACTTGAAGAGTAACAGTAGCTAAGTTGACGCAGAGAGGGATGAAGGGACGACGGGTCAAAGGGAGGTGGAGATGAACGGAGATGGTGACGTAGAACATAAGCAGGACCAGAATGGCGGAAAGTTATTCGACAAAGTCCAAGCGGCGTGTCTGGCATCCCAAATGCGAAGCGGTCAGCGGGCTGCTCAAGAGAAAGAGATTTTGTGGTGGGAGGGGGGAGGTTGGTTGGAGACGGGTGCAGGGATACTGTACGGTATATCAGGGATCCGGAGTTGGTTCATAAAACGCTTTGTACGCTCAAACAGACACAGTAATTGGCGATACACCAACATGCACACACACACTGACACACACAAACATGTGTTCTTATCCTTAGCCACCACTTTGTCTTGTGAAGAAGGCGGGGAAGGGACTGGGGAGTTGGCAAAAAGAAAAAAAAAATGAAAGAAAAACTTTGGCGGCGACGCGCCTTTCATAAACTTTGAGTGTTTCTGGTTCTGGCATGCACTTATTTTCTTTATATTTATTTATATTTCGCTCAGCATCGAAATCAACCTCCAGGTCCCTCTTTCCCGCCTTGGCCCCTCGATGTCCATGGTGTCCTTTGCCCCTTTTGCCCTTTTGTCCATACTTCATGGCGCACATATTTTCATTATTCTCCTCTCAGCTTCTCCTCATTCCCGGCGACGTTCCTACTTCTTATTGAGTGGTCATAAGTTTTGACCAGTCTTTCCAGCTGCTTCCATCTGTCAGTTCTTGGTCGCGAGCTTCTGTTTTCTTTCTGAAATTTTGATACAAAAAGAAGAAAAACAACAAACTGAAAAATAATAATATTTATAATAAAATACACCAACGAAATTATGTTGGAAATTTCCGCTTTTGGCTGCTGCTGTGCAAAATTTATTTCGCATTCACTTTGCTCAAAATATGTGCTAGAAATTGTTGAGCCTTTATATTATTATGGCCATCCCTCCCCCAACTACTCAACCTTCCCCTGACGAAGCTACAAATCGCAATTGCATTTCAATGCAATAAGCAAAGTTATTCCTTTACATTGCCAATTGCCAGCCCGTGCAGCAGCAGCATCCTTGAAATTCGACTTCCTTTAGGAGCTGCCCTTTACTTTATCTGTATCCTGACTCCTCCATAGTATGTGGGTGTGTGAGTATGGAGGGAGAGTGAAAATTGTTCCACATTTGCAGACATAATACAATGCAAGGCTGCATAACTTCTGCAAACTGTTTTCCAAATGAGCCCGAAATGTCCATAAAATACCTCCCGAATCAGCAGCTATTGCTTTTGGGATATTAATCAACGCCTTCGTATCGTATAACACAAATATCACTTTTCAGAAGTGCAGCTTTAACAGCATTGTCCTTAACAATACATTTGTGCTATCTATCTTCTACTACTATTTTATATAGCTGCCATAGAAATGATCAGTCGAAAATCAAGCTTTAGTCAGAAAAACTTTGTTGTTGTTTAAAATATCTCAACTAACCTGGCAGACTATGCATCTGGTATGGTTGCATACATCCCGACCAAATTTGGTCAAAATCGGACTACTATATCTTAAAGCTTTCATAGGAACGATCAGTCTAAAATCAAGTTTTAGCAGGATATGCATTTGACATGGTCCTACACATCCTGATCAAATTAGGTTGAAATCGGAACACCATAGGAACAGTCAGTCGAAAATTAAGATTTAGTATGAAATGGTTTATTGTGGTACCCCAACAAAACTCCCAAAATGGGAGTTTTATATTGTCTTTAGCATTATGATCGAATTTGGTCCGTTCAGTAGAACATATAGATATAATACGAACAATTAGGCGACAATTTCAGGCGGCATTATCAAACCTTCGGTGTGCCTAACAGCGTGCAAATACGTATGAGGCTATCGAAGTGCCAGGGCACAGGGTATCCTACAGTCGAGCACACTCGTCTAATTTTTAGACAATTCATTGTAAATCTCATCGTAGAGAGTTAATATAATACTTGCTGATAGGAATCTTAGTTATACATACACACATAAAGTTAAGCAACAATGTACAATTTATTACAATAAATTGAAATTATAGTAATTTTAGTAGTTTTAATGTTTGATCAGGCAGTTGAGGGTTAAGCCAAAAGCTCTTTATTTAGTTTTTGAACATAATAATTTCTCTTATTTTACTAAATATTAGCTTTAAAAGCTCTAGAAGGCTTTCCTCAATTAAGTTAAATCAAGAAATTTACAAAAAAAATTTGCTTTAAAGTAAATAACTACCATCCCGTAAATTTAATAGATTATCTATTATAATAAAAACCAATAGCATTTTTCGCAAGATTGAAATAAGCTGTTTTTTGATTCAAATCTAAAATTGTTCACAAATTATATGAAATTAGTTTCTATATAATTAGTGGGAAAGAGATCAAAACAAAGCGGCAATTTAAAATGTGCAAATGCGAAACGACATTCTAACCAAAACCAAAAGCATTTGAAAAACGAAATCAAAATTTCAATTGAAATTGAAATCACATTATGACAGTTGAAAATTGAAGCGACAATGCGGAACGCAAAATCAAATTTGCAAACGCCCCCAAAAATTGGAGTGGAAACAATAGGCCAAATGTAGAAGCATAGATGCAACAAAATGTTGCACATTCAGTTGGCAATTTACCACTCATTAATTTGCGTTTTATGTGTTTGTGTTTGTCGAGTATTCCTGTGGCGGCAGCGGGTCGTATGCGTGTTAAAAACTAAACTGAACTGAGATGAGATGGAGAAAGTAGAGCTGTGCATCATTCTAATGAATTTGCACTTTCGTCGACGTCAGAAAGGAATAATTACTTAATGCACGATGAGTTGCAAGGACAACGATGAGTTCAGGCCGAGTCTATTGACTGAGTCCAAAGACCGACCGCAAAATCAAAGCCCAGTTGCAGTGGCTATGGGGAAGTGTCAGGGCCACAAATCAAAAGCAAAGGCCAAGCTACGTTGGCTGGCAAAGCGGATGAGACTACTGACTGGCTGATAGACAGACAGACAGAGAGAGGGACTGAGTGACAGTGGACGGACTGACTGTCCTGACTGTCGGGACTGTCCGGTTGGCTGACTGGGCTGCTCTTTTAGCACTCTTCAAGCACTAAGCAGGGGCAGCAACCAAACCAAAAGTCAAATGAGTTCAGCGCCCTCTTGTCCAGTTTTAAAAGGGGCCCAGGATGTGCAACGAACAAAGACGAGTCAGCAGCTAAATCGGTGGCACTGGCAACTGACAGTGGCATCCACTGTTGTCATTGCTGTCTCTCTACACTCAGAAAATATACCATCCTTAACTTAAATGTGTCCGTACCTGTATTTATACAGTCCATATTATTTTAAAATTGTTGAATTAAGTATGAAATACCGAAAATTCATATGACAGCTAAATGATATAATGGTTCGATTATAACCAAACTGAGTCAAAATATATAGGACAATGCCACACAAAAATTTTGGAAAGAAATACCTCCAAAAACAACTGAGTTTTTTAAACTTAATAATTGTTTTTAATATAATATGTTACCGGATTGAGTTAACTTAACTATGGAAATGTTTTAAGCTTGAAACAATTAAATTTTTTAATAAGTATGATTCGATATTTTACCGACTTAAAGTATCTCAGAAAAAATCGTATTTTAAGATTTTCGCGGTTGCGAAAAGCGAACTTGAAATAAGATTTTTGTTCTCAGTTTTGGAAATTGCGAACTCAGTCAGTTTTTAAAGCGTTTGTTCTTGAATATTCCCTGTTTAAGAACTGAAACCTTGATTTTTTTTCTGAGTGTATTCTCTGCTCTCTGCTAACGAGTGGCGAGTGGAGCAATGATTGTGGTTACTTGTTGGTTTTCATTTCATTTTTCATGCCACACTTCTCAGACTCTGTTGATCTTCCCTTCTGCATCTCGCCAGCTGCTTGTTAAGCACTTTAAACAATGTGGTCCCTCCAGCACTCTTTGTTTTGTACTAACATATAATATATATTGTTAAATATAATTCTAGCACTTGTTCATCCAATGACAGAGACCCAAACGCTACCAGACAGCAAACGCAGCGCATCTGCTTTGACTCTGACTCCATCTCTAACTGCGGCTCCGACAGTTGCACCGCCAAAAGCGCAATTTGTCAAATGAATTTCAAGTCATTTCACTAAATTGCACAAGAAGCGTCCAACTAGACGGACAACTGGCCGGCTGTATGACTCCGACGTAGCTAGGGAGCTTGACAGCTGAGCGAGCACTTGACACGTCAACTGCTCAAGTGGACACGACACAAAGGGGGTGGTGGAGTGACAAGGGGTGGGGGAGGGGGTGGTGTAGGTTGTGTTGCAAATGCTTAAAATGTATTATGCACGGATATTACCTGTGAGGTCTGACAGGTGCGCGTTGATTGCGCCGCAAATTGCTTCTGACTGAAATGCCCCAAATCGTTGAAACGCGTATACGCCGCGTTCGCCAACTCGACTGCTCGACTGTTCGTTGTTCGCATTGCAACAACGTTAAATTTAATTTTCCAATTAAATGCCAAAAAGTTCTTTTTTTCTACTCCACCCCCCAACACCACTTACTGTTTTTGTTGTTGTTGTTGCTGTGAAAAGTTTTTTGCGTCAAACTGACATCAGGGAATATTACAAAACTCGGCACGCAGCAACTGAAGAGCTGCTGCTGCTGCAGTCGAGATAAAAAACTAGCGCACACCCACACACACACAGACACACACTAATACACACACGCACAGCAATTGGATTTGTTTTGGTATCGGTTGCACAAACATGTCCAAAAAACGCAACAAAATAAAACAAAAACAAAACGGAATAACACAACAAATGCAAACGAAAATGTTCAACAAAAATGAAGATAAAAGAAAAAGTAAAATTAAAATGAAAATGAAAATAATATAGCTAAAACAAAACGTAAATTGCGAACGTCGAACAGCGCGAAAAGTTAAACGAGACCAGAAAATGGAGCGGAGGGAGGAGGAAATGGGGAAGGAGAGCGGGAAACGGACACATTGAGTGTTGCCATCTCACTATGAGAGACAGAGAGAGCGAAAGAGGTGAGGGACGCGTGGCATTTTGATAGCCACAATGAGATAAACATTTTCAATGGCTACCCGATTAATTAACCATCGAGAATCCACTCACAAATTGTTTGACAATCAACCTGAATTGACAGTTTTTTTAACTTTAAATTTATCAGCGTTTCAATAGATCAATTAAAGCAGTGCTTTTTATACAAAATTTTAAAATTGTTTTCTTTGCTATCTAATCAGCTACCTTTTATTGACGGCTTATGAGTATAGAAAAAAAATTTGCATACTCTTAGATGTGTGTAATAAATTAGTCCTAAAATTAGTATTTGAAATATATTTATTACTTTTTGATAATCATAATCAACTTGTCAGTCTACCCTTATTTTGGGGAAGTTGGAAGAAGGGAATGTTAATTTTAATTTTGAAAGCGAAAGGAATATGCAAATTCAAACAATTTCATAAATATAATTGGTAAATCAATAAAATATTATAAAAAAAAAATATGCTTTAAAAATAAATTTTAATTTGATCTCGAGTCAACTTACCTATTATTCTTTTAGTTAAATAAAATCAATTATTAAAGCATTAATTATTCTACCATCTGCAGATTAAATAAATAAATAAGTGTATCGATACAGACTTTTTTAAAAATTGCTTACGCTCCCCTATGGTAAAAAAACCCGGAATTTTGGCATAAACTCT
The DNA here is from genome assembly GCA_035043635.1 of Drosophila rellima. Taxonomy (NCBI): domain Eukaryota; kingdom Metazoa; phylum Arthropoda; class Insecta; order Diptera; family Drosophilidae; genus Drosophila; species Drosophila rellima. Next base: position 922,516 of record JAWNMV010000134.1, on the reverse strand, counting down.
AAATATAGAGATACGGACTTGTAATTTGGCATGAATCTTAGTTAGACTAAGCTACAATTTTTAATTTTCTTTTTTTTTGGATTTGGTCCACGCCTTCACCTCACCCTCCTTATCCGACTATGAAAAAAAAGGGAAAAATATTTATTCAAAATCGAAATCAATAGCTAGATGCTTAAAATTTAGCATTAATCTTAGTGAGGCTAAAGTAGAACTTATAGTTTTGTTTGTTTTTTAATTGGATATTGTCTTCACCCCCCCTTTCTCAATGACCAAGTGAAAAAGTATATTTTTTTTTATAAATTTTAATAAGAAGCAAAATATTTTATTTTATTTCATGTGTGCTACTTAGATTAAAGTAGAGTATACAATTTCTTTTGTTTTTCATGACCATGACTTCACCTTCCTAACCATCCTACTCCGAGAAAAATACGATTTTTTAGCATAAATGCACACCTGCAACATGTGATTTTTCACGAAAAGGGGCTAAAACGGCAAAATTAACGTCTGATTCTAGATGGTTTTGTTAATAACCTTAAGGCAAAACTCTGCTGATATCTGCCACTTTTTTAATGTAAAGCTTAACAGAACAGGAACACATTTGTTAGTTTTTAGCTAAAAATACACATGAACAACACATTGGACAATTGCAAAATAACACACAAATATTAAAAATTTATACTAATACCGCCTTTTAAATACCTTTATTAAGTTTATCCATATTTATGCTTTTTTATAATGTTTACATAACAAACACAATTCGCTGTGAAAGTTGCAATTAGTTTTCCCGCCCTTTCACATGGCAACTCTCAATCAGCTGACTTTGATCGCGCTTAAAATATTAAGGGTAGTCCCGAAAAATCTAAAAAAATGGTTTTTGTTTGTAGTTTTTATATTTAGGAAATAAATAAATTTTTCAGATATTGAACAAAAAAAATTTTAAATTAATGCCAAAATATCGGACTTTTTTACCATAGTGCGCTCCACTATTAATATAAATGTGTATTTAAACCAACTTTTAAGACAAATAGTTGACAGCAATGTTTAACACAATTATTGTGCTAAAGCATACAATTAATACACGAAACACAAATATTTTCTCAATACACAACTGGAACCGGAATATTAAAGGTGATGTGCGTCTGTCAATAAACACATTTGTATTTGCTTAAGTGCACTTATATTTGGTGGAATATTTGTAAAAATATCATGACATTAAACGAAATCGATTATCAAATAATAAGGGTTAAAACATACAATAAGTTCTCTTGCTTATTTTGTAAAACCAGTTTGACAATGATTATATAGATTTTAAGTTTTCATGCCTACATTTTTATTACATACAAAAATATCTGTCATCACAAAAAAGATTAGTTAATTTTCTGTTAAACTTGGCTATTATCTGACTAAAATATGTTTAAATACAGAAGTGGAAGTATCAGTATTTTAAGCAATTAGAAGCTGTTGACGCAGACCAATGTTATTTTCTGTTTCGACTACACGAAGCTATCTAAATATCACTTGGGTCTCAATCCTATTAATATATTCCACCGCGTTGGAACCGGACTTATGGAGTTGTCAGTTGCAGTTAATAGAATATGCTCGGAAAAGCAATGTGAGTTTATTTAAGAAATCCTTTGCATTAAACACAAGCTCGGTAAATTATCCAAGTTGATCTCAGAATTTTTGGCTCTTGTTATTTTTCTTTCAACTTTTCGACAGTTTTCACGTGAAATTTGTATAAATTTCATTTGACATTTTGTGCGCAACTTTCGCTATAAATTTGAGATATTTTTTGGCCACGTTAAGGTGCATGGGTAGGGTGTCGGGTAGGGGGTGCCGAGGGGGCCACATTAGCCGGCAGCAATTGAAATTAGAGAGTGCGTCCGGGCAGTTAGTCGCTTGGCGCGGACACTGCAAAACTTTTCGCAAATAACTTTGACTGCAATGTGGCGGCAAATTGCAAGTCGCGCCAGAAATTAAGCGGCCAGCCGCAGAATTCAACAATCTCTGACCTCCGATGGCCCATTTTCTCCTTCTCCCGACTTCAAATCGCGACCCTCCAGAACATGTCCAACTAAATAAAAGTCAAAGCAAACAATTTTCCATTTTATTTGCTTGCCAACTTGCAGGCACAAATTCGAAATTTAGCTTCCCCTAAAACCCCTAAGCCCAGCAGGGTGTACACTGAAAAAAAAATCGGCGAATCCGGGATAAATTCAATTCAACGCGGTTTCAATAGTTCGAAAGATCCGGATTGTCCTAAATCAAGTGCAAAATACTTGATTCAAGTAAGGGGCTTCAATGCCTTCTGCTTACATATTTTGACTATCACGTTTTTATTTTTTTTTTAGCTTTTTTAATGCTGATTGGTTGTCATCGCATATTTGGTTAAGTTGACAAACATTTTCCGAATACATACATAAAAAATGTCATGCTAAAATCCAGAATTTTGAACTTGAATTTTTGTTCAGTGTACCTTCACCCACCTTCATTTCTTCCCCTTCACTTTCGTTCTTGCCAGTTGAATGGCAACACATTTCAACTCAACTGAACTCATCACATCACATCTTATTTCATCTCATTTCGTTCTGGTTCGCTTCGTTTGGCTTTGGCAAGTGTCTCAGCTGCTTTGGCCGCTGCGACTGCTGGCAAATAATTAATTATGCAGCGCCCGAAACTATGCAACAGTTATCAGCAGCAAAATCCCCGCCTCTCCCTCTACCTCTCCACCGCCCCACGACCCTCGCCCCCCCGTTTTAACCACCTGCCAAAAACTTTTGTGTATTACACGCGGTGCGCTCATCAAGCCAAAAGCATTTGACGTTTGCCGGCCAAAAAAGTTAAATGAGTTTTTATGCCACAGTAACCCCCCAATCTCCAACCCCCCTTCATCACGCCAACCCTTCTTTGACCCCGGCCAGCGATTTCTAATTGGAAAAAGACGCGCGTCCGTTCGCTGGCAATGACAATACAAAAGTTTGCAGCTCGGCGAAATTGAAATAAATTGCCGGCAATAACAACAACACACAATAAATAACAATGAACGAGTTGGCAGCACCTTTCACTTGGTGGGGCTGTCAATTTGCGTGGGGTTGGAGTCAGAGTTTGTTGTCTTTGGATCCACTAGAGGGGGAAGTGAATAGAGGAAAAGAGGGGGAGACCTGCGCAGCGCTGCGGCCATTTAAAACTTGATTAAGGCGCTGACGGGTAAAGGGAGGAAGATGGAAGCTGGAAGCTGGAAGAGGGCCGAAGGGGGGACAGTTATTGTTGTTGTTGTTGTTATTATTGCTGTCGAATGGTTAACTTTTGAGGCAAATAAGAATACAGCGAACTCTCTCATGCATGCGGGCCGTTAAATCGCTTTAATTGCCAATTTCCGGTTAAGTAATTAAAAGCGTTTTGCCCGCCGCTCGACACGGAAATTGGTAAAAGAGCAATTAAATAGCAAACACATTTCGAGTGCTCTCAACCGACTCACAAAACTCACAAACTAACGAATCACGAATAACGATTGACGACTCTGACGAGTCATGAATCAGGGCCAGGGGTCAAGGGTATGGCTTCAGTGGGAGCGAGTGTTGCTAAGTTTAACCGATTCGCTAAAATGAATAAATTAATGATAGCATGAATGATTGCCTGATTGATTGACAGCGGACAATGTACAAGTCCAAGTCCAAGCCGTTTAAATTCTCTCTCACTCTCTCTCGCTGCTCTTTGCTTCTCCAATCATTTCTTTTTCTAAGTTATTTAATAATATAAGTCAATTATGATCACATTTATTGAAGATTCTCAAATACTCATATCAGAGTATATCGATAACTTGCCTGTCTGTCGTCTGCACGTCCTTTAAAGCGTTGCCCCACTCAGACTAAATGAAGCTTTTGACAATGACCTTCAGTTTTCGTTCATCAGAAAGCGCTTCAGGAAATGTCATAGACTTTTAAAAGGTATTTTAATTGCGTTCTAGGCGACACTGCGAGTTGTTTTCCTACAAAACCACTGCAAATCATGATTTTAATTAAAATGTGTTACTTTGAAACCTTTTGAAAAATTCTCTTATTTCAACATCTTAATGGTAATTACATTTAATTTTATTTATTTTATTTTATTTTTGTGCTTCTTTTCGTTGACCTTTTAACTATTATTCAATGCAAGTGCCCTATCTGTAAATTATATAAGTAACAAAAGTGAGGCAAAGCTAATTTATCGTGTCAATTCAATATTTAAATATTTATCCAAATTTAATTCCTGAAAATTTATCTTTTGCTCGTAAATAAGTTTAAGGCATGTTCGTAAATAAATTTAAAAAAATAAAAATTAATAGATAAATAAACAAAGCACTGTGACAAAAAAAACTTTAGAAAAAGGAGGAAAAGTATGAGTGTTGAAGTAAAGATACGGTGATGCGAGAGTTAAAACCAAAATGCCAAAATATAAAGATAAAATAGAGAAATTTTTCTCCATTTCTTCTAGTTTTTTGTGGGCTTGCCAACTTTATTCACTTAAGCTATCAGGGACGAAGTAAGCTCATTCGTTTGATTCGCAGAAAATTACTGTGTCTGGTGCTGATAGTTGTAGGTCTACACATTTTCCCAACCTTTTCTTAATTGTGTTTCCTCCACTTTTCCCCTCGCTCGCTTACTCTCTCACTCTTTGCTCCACCCTCGACCAAGCTCTCATTTGAAGGAGGAAAAAGATGCTGAGCATTTAATTGAGAATATTTTCACGTTTATTCATTCGAATATTTCGGCGCTGCAATAAATACAAAAAATAATTAACTCATTAAATAAGCATTTGGCGTTTGCATTTGCAATTTGCTGGTTGGCCATATCGTTTAAGATGGTGAAAAGGAGAAGAAGAAAAAGGTGGAGGAGGAGGGTTGTGTCATAAATATTGCTTAATTTTTGGCATCAGCCAAATGGCGTCGTGGCAGGACACTCAGGACATTCACTGGGTACCCGGCACTGGTCAACTGGCAACTGGCAATGGTCAATGGACACCAGGCACCATTATGTGCTTGTGTTTTGACTAATGCACGAGCTTTGGTCAGCCGTCGTGGGCGTGGCTGAAGGCGGAGAAGGAAGAAGGGAGACAGGGGACGGGAGGAAGTCAGAGGAAGCAGGTAATTTTCGTTGGACCTAGGCCGCAATTAATGTCAAATGCCAAAAGACAGGCATGTATAATGTGAGTGTGTACAACTTTGGTTGTCTGCATAGCCAGCACATGGCCGGACATCATCATTATTGTTCTTAACAACTTACAGCAAATAATAAAAGCATCAGTAATAATATTCTTAATGTGTGCCTGTGTGTGTGTATGTGTGCGTGTGTGCGTGTCCATGTGTATGTATGGTATTTTGTTGTTCACTTAATAATTTAGTTAATTAAATTGAGCACACACAAAAGGCATAGTCTAAAACTCTAGCCACACTTAAATTTCTTACACTCAATTAACATTCAGAATTATTTATCTAAATTGTCGCACACACACATATGCACATACAAATACAGGTGTGTGAAAGAATTCCCTGGCATGGGCATAATATCATTGGGAGGAATTGTGGAATTTTAGCAGCAACAACAACAATGGCAACGACAAATGTTCCAATTGTTGGCATTTGCAATTATTCATACGCCACGTAGACAAATGTGCCGACAGGACACGTACAGGACTCGTAGTCGTACATACATATGTAGAGTGAATATGAGATATACATACAGGACATAGCAGGACATTCCAGTTTAGATTTGTTGCCGCCTTGTAATTGTCGCAGATAATTAAGTTGCAAGCACTCGTAACTCACACACGATACGACCTGTTGTTGTTGTCTCTCTTTCGCTTTTCTCTCTTCTCCATCAGGTGTTTCATTAGAGCAACGACAGATGCTCATTTTTCCTTAAGCCTCATTGCACATGAATAGCCTAATTGTCAGTTGATCAAGCTCTTGGTTCTTAGCACTTCCGACATTTACAAAAACAAAATAATTCCAATTGCATTCATAATCCCAACTTGCATATCATTATGAAATACTCTTAATTAGGAATACAATAAAATTCGTAATGTATGTAAATGATATACTTGTCATATTTTATATTTAGGATATTCAGATAAATATATATTTAAGTTTACTTGAACCAAAAAATAAATAGTAATTCTTTAGATGCAAATTTTTTTTTTATATATTATTCATAGTGCTTTTAACAACAGAAGTTACAAGCATAACATAGCCCTAAAAAATTCCAAATATACCAGATATCGAAATGAAATATCGTTTACAAATGTTATCGTAGTTTACGTTTGGAAAGTTTAACACTTACTAAGCCTCTGCAATACTTTTTCTTAGCCAAAGTCTGGGTTGTTTTTACTTCTAACCAACTTAGACAAATAGAACGACGCTACTCCATCTGAATACCCTAATTGTATTTCTATATTTTAATCATGATCAAGTATGTATATATATTCATTCCTTTTCAAGCCGTTAACAATCCTTAAGCCAAATAAGGAGAACAACTTTTGTTGACCAATTCAAGTAAAATACTGAGCACAAAGTGCGTTTTCTTTGCCTTTTGTGGAAGTTTCGAATACTTAGAAGAAGCATTTTGCTATGACTTTTGCTCATTATTTGTCGTTGTTGCTTTGAGAAAGAGGCTGGACAGCTCTAAATCCCAAGTTCTACTCTAGATCCCACTGCTGCTTCAGGTTCTGCTTCTAATCCAACTTCTGATTTGCTGTTGTTGCCTCATTATGGCCATCAAAAGTGAAGGAAACGGCAAAAAGATTATAAACAAAGTATTCAGTTTTTGAGTCATTGTAAAATATTAAAACACATAATTTACAAGCAAAACCAGAAGCTGAAAACTCGTTGAAAGGACAATGCTGGAGCCGAGGACTGAGGACCTGACCAAGCCCCGTTTGTGACCATGCAACAGCGGACGACAGGATTAAAACGAACTGCAACTGCAACTAACAATCACAAAGCCAACACAATTTGTTGCGAAAGAAGTTCAGCTGAAGTTGGCAGCGCACAAAAAACGGCTTAAATATGGGTTCAAAAGGGGCAAAGGGAAACAGAATAGAAGACTGTGACTGTATGGGAGCACCTTAAAGTTCACACAGCTGTTATTTTTTTGAATTTATTTTAATCTCTATATAATCTTTATTAGTTGATGTGATTCATATGTACCTATATCAATACGATTCCATGCGTTTTTCTTTTCTAGTCAGGAAGTATGATAAAGTAATTAAGTAAAGTATAAGGTAATGGAAAACAACTCTATACACAGATAAATCGGTTTGGTAAAATCCCCAAATACATATATATTAATATGTTTAACATCACTATGTCATATCAAAATAAATATATGTAGATAATAATATTTGTGTATATGTATATGAATATTTCTTGTTAAAAAATCAGAACCGACTTCTTGACTCGATTTTTTACATCACTTATAAAGACCCTTAAAGAAAAAAGTTGACTAAACAACAAGACTTAATTTACTGAAATTTGTGCAATCTTAATTTAATATATAGCACAAATCCAAACATTTTATTCACCTTGTCAGTGAATAGATGTGGGTTATGTGTATGTATTACAGGTAATTAAGAGACAAATGGTACTTTCCAATCTATTGTGCTTAACCAAACCTATCTGTTGATATTGATCTCATTCCTCTGCTCTCCTTTATTTCTCTTCCTTCAAGAAACAAGAAATGTATGAAAGGAAAATTTCTCGATGTTTAAAATAAAAAAAAAAATGTATATTGTGCTATGAATTTTAGCCCAGTTTTTTAGCTTGGCTCAAAAAAGTTTGCGCAAAGCTTTCGTTTTTGTCCTGCGGATGCAAAAAGTGCCATAAAAACTTTAACATTGCCGATAGTGATAGATAAAACTATAAATAATTATGAAAAACAATTAAGAGCAAGAAAATGAGAAAATTAAAATAAAAGAAATGAAAGCAAACTTTGAGCTGCGACAGGGATCAGAACGAGAGCCTGTTAATTAAATGGTTCATACACACACACATACACACACACACACACACACACACACACACACACACACACACACACACACACACACACACACACACACACACACACACAGAAAGTCTGTGCATCATTAACAAGGCTCTAAAACGGGCATATAAACATGTTAGCACCTCTATGAGCATCACTCGACCCCGTGACCCACCTCAACCCTCCTCTGTCGACCATCTCATTGACTCACAAATTTAGCAGAGTTCTTTTTCGAGCATGTAACATAAATCTCATAAAATTATATGGGTTTTGAGGCACTTGAGGAATGCGCAGGCAGCGAGCGGATTGGAAAATAGGAATGGAAAACGGAAAATGCGAATGCGAATGCGACTGGCAAGTGGTCGTTAGTGGGGGCAGACTGTGAAAACGAGTTAATCGCGAGAGCCGAAGGACACACGCAAAAGGACGCAAAGGACACTGGAACGGCGCTAATTGCGGCAACCTGACAAATGTCGCACCTCTCGGCGCGGTGCAAACAGCAAATGGGATGCGGCAAACGTGGCAAGGACAGCAGCAACAACAACAACAACAACAGCAATGCCAAATGGCAAATAAACATTACACTAAGACAACAAGAACAACAGCAGAACATGAAAGGTCCGCCCATCGAGGCAATATCCTTTCCTCCTGCCCGTTGTCGGTCAATTGGGCCAACAACAGGACATCGGCCACACAATAAAAGCGCAACACGTAATTGTTGTTGCTCTGCTTCAATTTTTTTTTTTTTTTTTGCTGCTGTCTAATTGCGTCTAACGACGCTGACCATGTGAAAAGCAGCCTCATCGCAAGGATAATAAAAAAGAGCAAAAGAAGGACAGGCACAACAATAGAAATAAAAGCAATAAGGCGAAGGCCAAAGCCAACAACAAATGTGAGAGAAATCAATTCGAAAAGACCAAAAATTACGTATTCTGTTCCCGACTATTTTCTAAATAAAGTCTAAGAATTAAATATCAATAGGAAGAGGTAAAAAAAATTTGTTCAACAAAATTAGCAATATTTGAATGCAGAATAAATTAAAAGGTTTACCCACGATCAAGATTAGTTTTTGGAAAGATATGAAAGTTTGAAATCGGTCTGATTTTCGGCCTAGTAATATTTACAAATAAAAATTGACGCGTGTATATTGTATTTTCCTCTGGGTTTTCTAATACATTTTTGTCTTTTGAAAATCTCGATACATCGTTATTAGTTAAAGATATATCGACAATTGGATTAATTTTTTTTGTCGATTTGTATATTTATTTAAAACAAGCAATACGACTGCTTCTTTCTACCGCCAAATACAGAATACTATACTCTTATCTGCTTAGCCTATCTTATTCTAATTTTGAAAAACAGAGTATGTTGTGTTATTTTTGTGTGTGTTATATACTTAACAGTGAATAGTATATAATTGCATCAAGCAAATAGGCGATAATTACATTACTAAACTCGATTTACTGCTTAAAATTGCTTCAAAAAAGAAGAATATCATGAATGAAATGAATGAATTAAATTATATTTTAAGTAAAAGCAGGACAATTGAAATGGCTGTCGAATTTCAGCTGGGATAACAGTAGAAGGTAGACTTAAAATCAATAAATAATACTTTTCTGATCACAGACTAAACATTAATGATGAAGGATCAATGGGAAGCATGCAGACGGGATGCAAATTCAGAGCAAGGCTAATGGATGCACTTGTCCTGACAGGGAGTGCAAGGATATGGCCAGCCGATGGAGCTGGTTGAAATGGGAAGCCAACAAAGGGTTTGTTTGTATTCTGGCAAAGTCGAGCCACAGTAAACTTGGTCAAAAGGCTTTAAAAAGTTGCCGACATTGCCGTTGCTACTGCCGACGCATCGGCTGCTGTCAGTTTGAATTGCTGGGTAAGCAAGGACTTCGCGAAGTAATCAAAGCACAACAGGATCAAAAACGAAAGAGAACTTAGCTGCAATGTTTGCCTTGCTGTTCGCAGTGTTGTGTATTGGACTTTAAGAAAAATAGAGTGAGAGAGAGAGAGAAAGAGAGAGACAGGACATTGATAGGACATGACATGACAGGATTCGACTGTTAGACATTGAACTCGTGCTCGTAATCGCACTGCTCGCTGTTATTCCTGCTGCGACTTCTTAGCAAACGCAGTCGTCGATCCGGCAACGGCAACGGCAACGGCAGCAGAACGTGGCCAGAATGACGTGGCAGGAACTGCTCCTCCTCCTCCTTCTGTTTCTGTTCCTCCTGCTCCTGCTGCTGCTCCTTCTCATCAGATTCCTCCAACATCCGCTCCTCGTTCCAATGCACGTAACGTAGCAGCTTTGACTTGCCCCTGGACGTGGCATCTTTGAGGGGCAGCCGCAGATCGGGTAGACTGCGATGATTGCCGAGATTGCTGAGACTGCTGCTCGTGGGAAAGTTCAGGATGGCAGCTGTGGCCGCATGTTTATCCACATTTGGCACATTTGATGTCGGCGTGAAGACCTCCATGAAACTGGGCAGCGTCGGGATGGTGGGACTGGAGGGACGCTTCAGCTTGTGCAACGTGATGCAAAAGTCCTGAAATCCATGCACCGTGTGGTAGTTGTTGCTGCTGTCCTTGCCCTTGGCAGACACCTCCCCGATGACACCTGGCTGGGGCTGCAGGCGACTCCGAGCGGTGCCCGGGGACCAGGTATGCTGATATTGTGGCGCCTCGAGATCCACCTGCCGACGCTCCGACGTGTCCAGCCGGTCGATGGCGCTGTGCAGCTCTGGATCATTGAGCGCCACTTCGCGGGCGAGTCGGACGTCGTGGCGCCAGAACTGCTGATCCCGCTGCACGGCCGGAGCGACCTCCTTGATCCGCAGCACCACCACGCCCATCAGCCAAACGCAGACCACATTGACGAGGGTCAAGGCCATGCTGACGGTGCCGCAGACAAAGAGTTCAATGTGCAGCTGTTGGGAGTAATCCTGATGCCTCGAGAGGCTTTGGACTAGCTGTGGATCCACCTGCAGAAGCTGAGTGCCCAGGGCGATTGCCCAGAGCAGGCCGGTGTTTACCGCCGGCGGCAGCAGGGAGGCTGAGATGGCCACGCCCACCAGCGAGCCCGTATTGCCGCCCAGCACGCCAATGGCCGCCGCTGCCCCCGAGGCCAAAGCGGTGCAGAGACCGATCAGCAAGGAGTGCGTGTCGCAGCGGGAGATGATCTCCTCAGTGAATCCCGCTGAGAGGACAAAGAAGCGACCCAAGCCGCAGAGACAAATGGCAGCTCCAAAGATGAAGCCCGTGATGACGGAGATGGCAATGCCAATCAACTCATTTCGGATGCCGAGCCAACGCAGTCCGCGATCTCCGATCACAGAGCCAAAGATGGCGGCAATGATGGGACCCATGAGGGGGGAGATGAGCATTGAGCTCGAGAGAAAGAGGAAGCTGTTCTCCACGAGACCAACGCAGGAGAGCAGAGCGGCGGCCATGAGCAGCACCACAAAGTCAAAGTTGATGGTGGCATCGCGTCGCACCACGCACACCACTTGATTCACATTGAGGCGACAACGCACCGAGTCCATGAAACTCTGCCAGCTCAAACGCTGTTCCTCCGGCTGACCGCACGTGCTGGCTCCATCAACAGCTGCTCCAGTTCCTGCTCCTGATCCTGCTCCAGCTCCAGCTCCAGCTTCCAATTCGCCTCCCGGTGAGCGGGTGAACTTGACGCGTGTCTCGAGACAGTTGATGGCGGTTACATGGGTGGCGGGTCGCTCCCCAATGCCCCAATCCTGTAGTGTGCAGAGCAGCCGCTCGTAGCGCTCATCCTGCCTCAGATCGAAACGGGCCTGCAACTGTCCACCTGCCACATCGTGCGACCAGAACACATGCTCCAGTCGCAGCTGCAACGCAATGCGTCGCAGCACCTGCTCCAATGGAGCATTTTTTTTTAGATCCGGCAGCTGCAAGGCTCGACTGCAGTGCCGGAATAGCTTAGACTGTACAGATGCTCCGGATGACTCCTGATCCCAGTTGCGGTATCGCATGGAGTTGTAAACATTTTGGGAGTCGCCTCGGAAGCTCAACAGACGCTGCTCCTCCTGCTCTGTCGGCACCGTCACCATGACACAGACAGCGGCATTCATTGTCTATCAACTTAATGATGCTCTTAATAATCTTGATGGCGATAACTATACAGATATTCACTTGAAATTTGTGCGTTGGCCGAAAGTGAAAGAGATACAGATCCTTCAATGGACACCCCAGAGTCACAGGATAACGTTTACTGGCACTTGTGTTATACATTTAGAATTTTGACACTCATTCAATAACAGGCACATTCAGAGCAAAACTACTTTGTGAGACTCCCAGTTATGGTTAGTTTGATCCCATTCTCACTTCTTAACTGACTTTCCACCCAAAACAGGAATCTTCTGAGATGAGCAGATATATTGGTATGGAACTTATTACAATTCAATTACAACCCAATTGCATAAAACAGATTTTACATATTTTCAAAATACTTTCCCATTCATATTCATACTTTAAAGAAAGCAAATTAAAATATTCCGAAAAATATTCTCTTCAAGCAGAAGTAATAGGGTCGCAACACAATTTTCAACCATGACGAAACCCGAAATCTTTGCAAGAAATGTTGGATTAATTACAATTTCTTGCGATTTAATATTTTATTTTTAGTTTAATTTTCAACATTTCATTTACTTTTTGCCGAATTCTTTCGTGATATAACAATAAATAATTCAATTAGCTCTAACTACATATACATCAAATATATTCTTCAATCTTTACTGTGTCAATAGGAAGAAAAGAAACTACAATAACTTTAGTTAAATAAAATTTAATCAGATATTTGCTTTAAATCGTTCTTTAGCCTTAAATCATTTAGATCTCTCTAAATCGCCTTTTAGTGAACTTACTAGACAAAAGGGCATATTTTGTTAAAATAATATAATAATCTGCTTAAAGAATCCAGATAAAATTATTGCATATTTTAAGATATCCAAAAGCTTAATTAACTTTTTGTCTGGTCTAGTCAAAATTAAGTTAGATCTAACTAAAAGAGCGTTAAATAAAAGTCAATCCTTGCAGTCAAGTGTTAATAATTGGATTGCATTACAAGTACCACTCAAAATTAAAGTTAACTAAGTGCAAACAACAATTGTTGTCTCAAATCAAAATGGGAATCGCGCATTCATCCAAAAGGATGTTTCCTTACGGCATTTCGATGCGATTTAAGCATGAAGCATCCTCCCGTTATTTGTTATCCGTTATCTGTCCTGCTCCTTTTCAAATCCGCTGCAGTTGCAACTGCGATGTTGCTGTTTTATTTTTTGTTAGTTACTACGAGGTGGTATGGCGCGTGTCCTGTTGCCGCATAATCGACAGAGCGACAGAGCAACAAAACTAAAGAAAGCAGCAGGCAGGCAGCAAAATGTCAACAAACTGCAACAGCCATGAAATATTATGAGGCCGCTTGGCAGACGGCTGCGGTTTGGCAGTAATAACAAACAGCAGAAAGTCGAGGCAGAGATCGCGGCGTGGGGAGAAAGAGAGAAGGGAGAAAAGGGTTGGCCACGAAGGGCAGGAAAGAAAACTGGCAAAGAGCACTGAAAACGCGTGAAAATGCAAACAAAATTGCACAAAAAACGCACGCAAACGAGCAGCAGTTGCAACAACAACAGCAACAGCATCAACAACAGCATCAACAACAGCAACAACAACAACAACAGCAACAACAATAACAGCAGTAGCTCAGTGCAACCATTGTTCTGTAAACACTCACACACACACTCGCACACACATATGTGTGTAATTTTTTTGCTGCAGCATTCCTCAGTGTCCATTATACAGCAGCATTTTTTTCCATCTGCCATTTGGCAGTCGTCCTTGTCTATGTGGGCGTGTATCTGAGTGTGTATGTGCAAGTGTGCATGTGTGTGTGTGTCAGTGATGACGACACGGATTGTCGATGTGTGGACAATTGAGTGTCGCAAATATAAAAATTAAGAACCTAGTCTTAACTTTTTGATCATTTGATAAAATAATTGTCGTTTAGAAAAAAATAAAAGAATCAATAAGTAAAAATATAACTTAGATTCAATGAAAATTAATTAAGCTAAACATAAAAATGTAATTTGAGTAATTTAATTTGTATTTAATTCTTATTTGACTCTATAGATATTATATATGATCTTTATATATGAAAATTTACATTTTTCAATTTTTTTAAATCATATAATTTAAAGAGAAAAATCTAATTCCTTAAGTGAGGTCAACAACAATATCAGTTTTTTTTTAACTTCTGCGAGCAGTGTCACAGCGCATTTGCTGTGTGTAGTCGTCTTTTTTTTATTTGGTAGATTTAAAAAATATTTGTCAGCTGACCCGAAGGACCAAGACGTTGATTTCTCATTGTTGTGACGCTAAATGAACTAAATGACAATTCTTTTATTCGTCATAATTTGAGCCCATGAGCCGAATCCGCCTATTGAATATATAACTCTTGGAGTAAAAGGCGTACTTTCTGATATTGCATCCACCGACCAACAGTGTCGACAATAGCAAAAAAAAAAAGAAAAAAAAATGATGCGTCGCTGCACAACACTGGTGTGTGTGTTCTTTACCGAGATCAAGCGTCAAAATTACATTGTTGGCATACGCTATGCAACTTTTTGCGCCATTCGGCGTTGGCCAACATTTTATTTTGTGCCTTCTGCGGTGCCCTCTGCCCTCCGTCCTCTGCCCTCCGTCCTCTGCCCTATGCACTCTGCCCAACGATGGCACGCCTTGCGTTTCCTGTTTTCTGTCGATCCCCTCTGTCCCTTATCCCCCATCCCTTGGCAGCATTTACCATTGCAAAAGCAACTCTTGTTATTGCGGCTCCTGTTGCTGGTTTGGTCACCTCGAAATCCTCGCCAGCCATCCAACTAGCCGGGCAACCAACCAACCAACCGGCCAGGCCATTGTCTGCTCTGTTTCAGTTGCTCGTTTTTCGGCTGTCCGCAGAATGTGGACGGCAGAGCAAAAAAAAAACATAGCTAGAAGATGGCTAGATAACCGAAGCTTGAATACCTTCACATACGGAATATAAGGCAGGTAGCCTTTCTATCAGAGATTTTTCACTGAAAACTGTTGCCTTTATAGGGTTTAAGTTTAAGCGCAATATGTTGTTCATTCTTCAGACATTCAACGTTTCAGATAAACTTTATTTCAAATGAAGCTATTCATTCAGATAATCAATTGATTGCGAGATTTATCCTCCGGATCGCTCGATTATCAAATGAAATAACGTATATTTAATGTCAAACAGTCTAAGCTGCAGGAACTATCCCATAGTTAGCGTATAGTATGGATCAAACCTTTTTATTGAAAAAGACTTTTCCAACCACAAAAGGTCTATTATTTATATAATAACTAAGTCCGAACCGTAACTTATCGTTGCTAATTTTATAGATCATTTAACTCAATAGCTAGTTATGATTATCTACTTTTTATATAGCCAACTCCATGCATAACAGTTTCTAAAGATTAATTAATAATTCCCTCTTATAAGTTTAGTTTACTCTGACAAACATATATTCGATCTTTTCAATCTCTCATCTTACAGTTACCCGACATTTCAGAAAGCTAATTATTTAGATAATCTATCCAAAAATCTATCCAACTGTTAGCTTATCTTACTGATGGAATTCAAATAATCTATCCCTCAAATAATCTAAAATATTTTCATCGGGTTGTCTATTATACAAATTACTTATCCTTATAGCTTATCTTATCATCTTAGCTTATCATCAAATATTTTAAATAAATATATAAATATTTTATCAGATAGTCTACAAGATATAGAATTAAACAATCGCATACTCCCTGTAGAAATTGATTCATCACTCAGTCGAAATGCCCAATTGAAAGAGTATAGAACGCCATCAAAAAGAGAGCAGGCTAAATAAGATAGAGAACAGAGTGCAGGACGTACTGGACGTGGCTCAATGGACAACTGGACATGAGGACTTTTGGACATCTGGACTCTGGCCCCTGGACGCAAAGGACAAGGAGGATACGGAGGACGCAGGATGCACTGAGCAGCGTTGATTGTTGCAATTTCTCGTTAAATTGAATTCAGTCGTTCAATGCAAGCCCAGAGCTGAGAACTGAGAGTTGAGAGATGCGACAGAGAGAGAGTTACTGAGAGAGAGAAAGAGATAAGGCCAAGCTGCACTGCTTATTTATGACAAGTGGCGGCACATGAAGAGCCAGGATGCCGAGTTGCAACAGACAAGAGTCATCAGACAACAGACAACAGACAATGGCCAATGACAACGGCGATGACAATGACAATGAATACAACGCATTATGAGATTGCGATTGCAATTGCGGGTTTGGTTTTCAAATTACTCGGACACAAAACATATGGCAACAGCCTTATTGGCCAACTGATTGGTTCTCGGCGCAGTCTCTGCTTGAATATGGCCTATTTTAACGTTTATGGTTAACAATTTAATGGTCATCTGCTGTCAACACTGAGATATCAAACTCAATTACAAAGGAATAGGTTGAAAAAACCGCACTGCGAAGTTATTGAATGGTGCTTAATAAAATCTTGACAATAACAGCAGTTCTCTAAAGAGATTCTCTAGACCTTTGTCTAGTTAGAGCTTTATCATTATATAATATTCAGATAACTTTGAAGAACTCGATGAGAATAAAGAGAAATTTGTACATAAAATTATCAATTGACATAAACAGAAATTTTTTATTCTACAGAAAACGTTATGTGAAGAAGTCTAGTTTATAAAAAAGTTTGGTTTTTGGGAGCTCCCACTGTGTAAATAAAAAACTATCATTATCATTTAAATGTGAGCTACTTTTTTGAATACATTTTCCAAATAGTCAACATGCGATATATTATAAATATCTGAATTAAAATTCCAAATAATTTCTTATTTATGTAATTTAACTCAAGCTTTAAAACGCTTCAATTTAAAGAGACTTAAAGCCAGCCAATATAAAATACTTTACCACTCTTCATCACTTTTCGAATTATACATATATACTAATTGTATATGTTTTGTGTACTTATATCTATCTCGCTGGAAACCATGTTAGTAAATTTAGAGTTTAATGTTACATTTGATTGACTGACAGTTGCAGCTTAAACGATGCAACAATTTAGCCCAGTTGACTGAGAAACAGCAATACATTGGGGCAGGAGCGGAAAAATAGAGCGGAGTAGGTAGGGAGGGTGTGGTGTAGGAAGCGACGGCTCGTAAATAACTAAAATGGCAACCACACAGCCACAGGAAAAGGCAGCCAAATGCAAAATTATGCGCCACATTTAAATGTAATTTGCATTTATTGCCATTAATTGAGTTGCACAACTCTGTAACTATATTTGTGTGTATGTGAGTGTGTAAATACAGCCAAATGAATGGCATCAAATGAGCATTTAAGCCTTTTCATTGAGCAGCAAAAACAACAACGACAACAATCAGTCCTTTCGGCATATGGTTAACTAATGAACCAAGTGCTGGCTAAATCCGCTTCAAAAAGGCTCATAAGATAGCTGCTTAAAGCTACAGATAGAGCTAGAAATGTATATATACGTAGATACATTACATAAATTGCAACAACAACATCAACAACAACGAGAAAAAAATTTTATTTAAGCGTCAAATCCCAACAATTCCAATTACTTAACACGAATGTTTGAGTAAGTGGCCAAGTTCGAGGCACAACCCGGTTTGTGGCATGAAGTGCTCGTAATGAAAGTGCCAAATAAATATGGTGTAAGTACACCTGTGTTTGTGTGTGTGTGTGTGTGTGTGTGTGTTTATATGTCTGTGTATACCTGCCTGCAGCTTGTTTGGTAGCTTAAATGCCAACAAAATCGCAATCGCCTGACGTTATCCTTATCATTGTTATACTTAAGTTAACAACAGCTTAAACAACAACCAGCACACATACACACTAATCAAGAACACACATACACACATTCACACTTATGCTGAGGAACTGTGAGCTTTATGTGTCGCACAGTGGTCAAATCACGCACAAAAATTAAATACAGCATTTATCTCATTAATTTTCGTTCGTTCAATATAAATTATAAGCTCAATTTATTCTCTTAATAGTTTACTTAATTTATTTTGTTCTCTATTCTAGAAAAGCAACTTGCAAATACAGAATAAATATCATGAATTCATCAAATAAGTAATTCATACATTTTCTATAATTTAATCTAGATTAACTCCTCAACTTTAAATATTCGATCGATTTCTTAAGATAATGTTATAGATAATTTTGTATGGATTAATATACGTGTAGTCTGATTAAGTATTAATAAATGTGAAAAAGAGGATTTTCATATAATATGATTTATTACTCTTTCTTTATTAATTATACATCTTTTGTTACAAATATCATGATTTCGTATTCCTTTCAGCGGATTTGTACCTGATATAATAAATTGTACATTTAAATAAATTTAGGTACAGAAAAATAAATGTATATAAATATAATATAGGACAAAAAACGTGTATTTAACTACAGTCAAGCATTGCCATCGATAGTAAAGATCTTGAATTAATTTGAGTTGTGAGTTGTTAGTTGGCGCTTATCCTGCCCCTGCCCCGGTTCCTGCTCCTGCCAAAGTCCGTGCTCTGGCACTTGCTCGAGCAACGTCAACACCTTGTTGTTGTGTGTGGCAGTGGCAGTGGCTGTGGCAGTGGCAGTGACAGTGGCAATGGTAACGAGACAGCATTTGGCTGGGCTTTTAGCCACGCTCATTTTGTGGCAGGCGCAAATCCCCATAATCAGAAAGCTTTTGCACTTTATTTGTGTTAGTTTCAATTATATAAACAATGGCAGTAGTAGCGGCAAGAAGAACCAATTACCGCTTGATTTAGCACACGCACACAATTGCAAATAAAGCTTAAACACTCACACAAATGAACACACATACAGAGAAACAGACACTGTGACACACACACACACATTCAGCTGCCATGACAAACTTATTGAGATTCATTGAGCAGATTGTGAAGCTTCTCTTCTCTTCAGTTCAGTTCAGTTGAGTTCAGTTTAGTTCTGGGCTGGATTGCACAACGACTCGCCTTCTCTCTCTCTTTCTCTCTATCCCTCACGCCTTTGGTAGGCAGACAATAGCTAATGCTTCAACTGGCAAATACAAACACAAACATCAACCAACACACACACACTCACGCACTTAGTTGAATTATGTACGTATGTAAATGTTAATGTGTGTGTGGCTGTGTCTGTGTAGCCAACGTATTGTTTACTTTGCATAAAAGCTCAGCCATTGAAAACTAAAATACTGTACAGCACATTGAGACTTTGTATTGCACAGCATTAGGCGCCTTTTCATTTATATTTTATGCACACAAACACACACACACTCGCACACACTCGCACTCACAATGTGCAAACGTTTAAGTGCGTCGTTTTATCGTCCTGAATTCAATGTGCATTTGTGCTTAATACGAGTTGTTAAATAAACAGCAATTTCCTTCTGGCAGCAGCAGCAGCAACAGCAACAGCAATTGCAAAGTTGCCACTTCACGCCAAGCGATTTAGCTGCACACAACATTTCTTATGTAATTGAAATATTTTATTTATTTCCGTTCGATTTTAGTGTGTATAAAATGGAGAAAAATAGAGTAGCTCCAGTTCCCAATTTTAATTTGGTTCTACTGCGAATTATTTATTTAAGTTAGCAAGTGTGAATTTTGGCATTTATTGAAGTCTAAAACAAATGGAGCAGCCTGAAAATATGCTGAAAATAGTTAAAGTAAGCTGCAACCTGACGCTAGATGGCGCTAACTCATACGAAACGCTGGTGTTATCAGCACAAGTCAAGGCATTCGAGTAATTAACAGCTGTGCATAGCTATTCACATTCATATTCACACTCACATTTACACACACAATTTCAGCTGCTGCAATCAGCGTCTAATGCAGATCGTTAGGCAAACACGTACATATATCAGAATTTCAGCCAATTTTTCTAGCTGCACTCAACCTTTCTCACTTCCTCCCTTGACTTTTTACTTCGCTCTATGACTTTCTGTCTCACTTTTCGTTATGTATTTTATTCCCCATGTTAACATGCCGTCTGCATATGTTTACCAAACAATTTTCTGCGAAAAAAAATGTTAAATTTTCCTAATGGCATTTGGTACACGAGGCAAACATAGAAACGCACACCAACAACTTCGACACCTACGCCGGCTGCATGCAACTCTGACAGATATTTTAGCATATTACAGCTGTGTGTACGTGTGTGATGTGTGTCTGTGTGTTGTGTGCATTCTCATGTACGCCAGTTTCCTGTCACTGATTTTGTTTCCATCGCATATTTGGTAACTCCAACAGCTCGTCCTTGCTGCCAGCTGTCGCTCAAATCCGCATCCGCATTCGTACACAGAAAAAAAATTAATTTAAAATTTATATTTTAAATCCTTTATTGTACCATTTAAGTATGAAAACGTCCACCACTCAGCACTAAAATAGTAAAAAAAAACCTAAAACATTTGATTTCACTTCAAAATTCCTAAAGCGCCCCGATAGTCAAAATATTTGCGGAGAGTGAATTAAAAACAATTACTTGAATCAAGTATCTCATACTTGGTTTGACACAATCCGGGATTATCGAGCTTCTGACACCAAATCGGACTGATTTTAACCCGAATTTTTTTCTGTGTATTCAAATATTCACAATTTCCTTCACATAAGCAGCTGGCTTGCATTTGGTTAAGTCAGCTGTTCTTTTGGACAACAGAAAATTAGAATCGGCTTTCGGCTGGAAATTGTCTCAATTGGGGCTTACCTTGGTCTAGACTGTAGACCCAATTCTTCATGCAGTCGAGCAATAAAACCTAAACTGACAAATAGACTTGGCCTCAAGTCGAAGTGGTTAAACCACATCCGCCTTCCCCCCTTTATGCCTTTATTACAGTTGAATGCGTTTTAGCCACTATTTTGTCCAAGTGTCCTTGCTTGCTGTCAGTCTTGCTGTCTTAATGTCTGTCTGTCCAACTGGCCTGGCCAAGCGTCCAACTTAATCCCGCATAATCGCACCAATTCATAGTTGGAAAACTTACCACAAAGCCTCAACACAAACGACAATTTCTCATTCTGTGAGTCTCGAGACTGTATGGAAAGCAGTGACTTTCGGCAAGGGGGAGGCTGAAAGTCTTTGGTCGCAAACTGCGGCCAGCTATTAAATCATAAAAATGAAAGCACTCGACCATTCCGGGATCCGCTCAAACTCCTTTCGACTCCACAGTTTTCAGTGTGTAAATAATAACCGCATTTTGCATTTTCGTAATTCGTCTTTCGTATTTCATCTGAACTTTGGTCCTGATTAGCTTTCAATTTGAACTTTAAACTCACTCGCCTTCTATTCCACTCTTTCTTTCTCTCTCTCTCCCTATTATGCAAATTTTCGTTTTTTTTTGGATCAGCTTCAGTTTCTATTTAATTTAAGTAATATTTTAAATAATTGTATTCGTTTTGATTTTCATATTTTTAAAGTGTTTCGTTTGTTCTATTTCTCGTTTGAAGACACCAACAAAAAAAAATTTAGGATTATAACTATGTACATGCATTACAATTAGTTTACAATAATATTTGTTTGTTTTTAGATAGCATAAATATTACGCTTAATAATAGTATTGTTTATTTATTATTTATACTCGTATATCTTTGAAAATGTTTCTTGAGCAGCAAAGCAACTCTTCCCTTCTCTCATTCTTTTCTTTTCGCTTAAAAGATCATTAACCATGGCCTTTCACATACAATATATATACACAGAGACAATTACAACGATGCTTTACATTAAAAAAAAAAAGAAGAGAACATTATAATATTATGCGTATTACATAGCAAATTGTTGGGAAGATTAAACACATTTTGCAAAAGGATTTATGTTACAGAATCTATCGTAATAATTAATATTGTTAATTATTTGTTTATATGTGGGCTTGTACTAAAAACTAGTTATAACTTTAAATAATCACAATGAAATATTGCCATGGTATGCAACAGCAACAGTTGCTCGCGCCCCACATGAGCACATAAATAAAACTATTGTACTTGTAAAAAGCGCAAAAAAAACTATTAAAATTAAATCAACAACTTAAAAGATGCAGCAATTTGAATAATATGACAAAAAAAAATAATTTTATAATTATAATAATAATAATTGTTGAAACGAAATTGTTGACAAAAAATATGGACAAAAAAACATATTTACATAAAGAATTACACAGAGAATGTTTAAAATTATAATTAAATAATTATATCAAAGGTTGAGTAGTGGGGTGTGAAACAGTTTGACGCCATTAGCAACTGATTAAAACAAACTTCAACATTGCATTGAAACGTTGTTGCCGTCGGCATCGATGCGGTATTCGGCACGTGGCACGACAGCAATTCCTGCTGCCCAATCTGCCCCATGTGCCTGATTAACTCCAGCGACTCTTGACATGGGCGAGAGCAGCTAAGAGATTGCCTTAGAAATGCATAGCGCTTGCTGTAATCTCAGCATTTAGCGACGCGACGGCAATGTTGTTGCTGCTGCTGATGTGTTGCTAGCACGAAATGTTCTAAAGAATCGCAGCAACAATGAACGATCCTCGCCGTTCTCATCCACTTGGCGATCCAAACGCAGGCCAAGATTTGGCAGCCACCAAAAGGGAGTGTAACCATCATCATTACTTGGTGTATCCGCTGTTGTTGCTGCTGATGGTGTTGCAGGTATTGTTGCTGTTGCTGTTGTTATTGGTGTTGTTGAGAGATTTTCAACTATTCTATCTGTACGAGTTATTTTACTATTTCTATTGCTACGATTTGTATTAATACTAAAATATGTTGCTGTTGTTGCTGCTGCTACTGTTGAGCTGTCTGCAACATTGGCTTCTCCTATTGTTGCTGTTATTGCCTCTGTTGTTTCCCCTGCTGCTGCTGTTGCTGCTCTGGTTGCTTCTGTTGGGCTCTGACTTAGCATTGGCATCAACTTTGACCATAATGTTGTGCTTTCTGTTGCTGTTTGTGAAGTTGTTGCTGCTGTTGTGCTAGCTGCTTCCGAACTGCTTTCTACGTTTGTTGTTTCTGCTGCTGCTGTTGTTGTTATAATTGCAGTCGTTTCTGTACTGCTGCTAGTGCTGTCCAACTGTTGCTGTTGTCGCAGCTGCGATAATCGCCATTTGCCCTTAACCAGCTCGTTTATAATGCGCAATTCTTGTTCGAAATTCATTTCACCTGTCGCCTTCTCACTGTCGCCCTGTCCAGCAATTGTATTTGTCATTAAATTGTCACTGAATGCCATATAGTTCAGCACATCCAAGTCGGAGTCCACATTGCTGCTGGCAACAGTTGTACTCGTACTCGTTGTGCTGTTGGCAGCAACATTTCTGGCAGAATGCTGATAATAAAACCGGTCATCATCTCTTGCATTGCCATTGGCATTTTGATGTATAGCAGCAACTTCGGTTTTAGCAGCAGCAGCAGCAACATTTTCTGCTGTTGTTGTGTTCACTGCTGCTGCTGTTGTGAAAGATGCGGCTGTTGTTGTTGCTGCTGATGATTCTGCTATTGTTGTTGGCATTGCTATTGTTATTTCCGTAGCTGTTGTAGTTGCTGCTGTTGTAGTTGCTGCTGTTGTTGATTCTGCTGTTGTTGTTCCTGTTGCTGTGGCGACAGTGGCACTCTGCTGAACCGGTTGCACTTTCGATTTTTTCAAAACAAGTCGATTTTCGCTTCGTTCATCTAGCTCTTGTTCAGTATCTGTTTCTTTTTCTGCTGCTGCTGCTGCTGATGGTGCTGCTCCTTTTTCTGCTGCTGTTGACGTTGTTGTGGGCGTAACAGCAACACCGTCGCCTGTTGGTGCCACATCTGTGGCCGCCATCTCATCGCCATCGTCCAAGTCGGCACTGAGCAGCGGCGAGACACGACGATTGCTGAACGGGGGCAACAGTTCCAAGCTGCTGCCGTACGGCAACAATGTGTCGACCTTGAGCAATTGCGCCAAGGCCTGCGCCGACGTCTCTGCCGAATTCTGCATTCCAGTCTCCATTTTCTTCTCAGCAAACTCATCTGCATCCGCATTCGTATTCGTATTCTGATCCGTCACCAGTTGAATCGAGGACGACAAACCCGCCGGCAACACAATAGCCTCAATGTTGCCAAAATGCCCAAAGGCGTCGCTGTTGCTGTTGCTGCTGCTGCTGGGAATGCTAAGGGAAGTTGTTGTCGGCATGGCATAACTGGCATCCGCCTGCAGGTCCTCGAATTGTTGAGCGATGCGATTATTCGGTTGCCGCTGTGTCTTCATGGCATCCTGGCGCATTGTTGCTATCGTTGGCAGGGGCGTGGTTGTTGCCGTATCAACTGTTGCTGCTGCTGTTGTCGCGACGGTTGCATTCACTGTTGCCTCTGGCAGCGATGTCTCCATCCCAAGAGCCGTGGGATATTTGTTCTCGAATATGTTGAACTTGAGGGGAGCATCCTCGCTGGGCAGCGCCTGATCCTCGGCAGCAGCGCCGGGAGAACTTGGCAACTCTGGCAGCTGCCCCGTTTGCATGAGTGGCACGTTGAAGATGAGTTCGTCGCTCTCGTTGTCGCTGTCGCCGTCGCTGTCGTTGTCACTGTAGTCGTAGTCGGTGTTGCCAGTGGGGCCGCTATTGCCATTGGCATCTCCGCCGCCAATCAGTTCGAGCAACTCCTGCTTCACCAGATCCGTGGGATCAATGTTAATCTGTGGTATGCAACGCTCTCCATACTGCTTGTGCCCCGGCGGACAGTGGCGGAAGGGCAGCGTGAATATCGACTTGGCCGTCACCTTTTTCTCCTTCTCCAGTATTCGCTGATCGGGCGACAGGCGCTGCCACTCCTCCCAGGCCAAGAGTTGGGCGTTTCCCTCAATGGGTCGCGAGGTTATTGGCAGCGCCTCACTTCCTCCTAGACTGCTGTGCGTCATCTGCAGCGCCGTCACCGCCAGCAGAGCGTGCAACAGCATCATCGGTTGCATGCCCCACCTTGTTGTCGTTCTCGTTGCCATGGACGCCATGGCAATCAGCCAGCTCCAATGTTGCCAATCCTTCCTTGCTAACTGCTTTACTGCTGCTCTCGATCGCTGCAATCGGAGATAGAAATACGTTGTTTTAAAAATTAATAAATATGTGAATAAAAATAAAATAATTATTACAGTAATCGATGACTCTAAAATGTGCCCAAGTTTTCCAGGGCTTTCCCCCCTGCGCTGTGTGTTCTTGAATCCGCCTCCTCCCAACAAGTTGCAGCTTAACGTTTTCTTTTGTGGCATATGAAACAATACCGGTTTGTATTTGTGTTTGTGCCCCGGCTGGCCGCACACAGAGAGTGCCACAGTGGCACATATAAATCATTTGTCAACCCCAAACAATTCTCTCTTTATATATACCTTTCTCTATCTAACTTTAACTCTCGACTTGGTTAGAAATCAATGAGTTATTATGCGAGATTATTAAGCTAGGGAATTAAGTTTACTGAGCTACAGTTGACACTCGCAACAACGAATGACAGTTTATAGCTCTTCTGCAAGTAGCTATTGTAGTTATGTGCTTCTAAAACTTTACTGGTAATTCTAAATTGCTTTTAAGTAAGAACAGAAATAAATTTCTGTCAGCCGCAATATTTGGAAGAGTTTATCAAAATTTTCGAACTCAAAAATGTATCAATTTTTATGTGGCGATTTAATCTATGAACTATAAAATTCTCCCTATTTAAAATTAATTTCAAGTAGGAGATTTATATAATATAATACTACTTTATGTGTATTCTTATTTATATTTTTTATATTTAAGTTTGATCGACAAAATTCCGTTTACACATATTAACATATTTAAATACTACAAAAAAAAAAACATATCTCGTAACATTGAACATAACAACGGAAAATTTCAAATCCATATGAATATTATCAGCAGTTGCTGTTGTTGAAATAGGAAAACGAAATGTTATGTAAATTTAACAAAAATATCCAGATATTTCAGAAAAATTTGGTTAGAGAATTTATTTAAATTAATTTGATATTTAACTCATTTCAATAAAAGTTCAACTGAATAGATTATTAAATACAAAATCTCGTTAGTCTTCATTTTATTAATTTTATTTTATTTTGTCGTAATTTATGCCAATTTGACCCACAGTGCGCTAGCGTCGGCGGCAGTTGCTGTCGTTGTTGTCTTTGTCGTCACACACAAAGATTGTGAACTTGGGCATCGTTTTAATGTTTTATATCGACGGTGCCACACACACACACATGCGCATAAATACACACTTGCACACATACACATACATACACATGCACATGCATAGATCACATCAGTCATCGGTGTTGTCATAATCAACGGCAACAATAATAATAACCGGCACAACAACTGCATCAACTTGTTGCTGCCACGGCAGCAACAACACTCATTGGTGATGTTGCACTTGGCTTAAGCACACACACACACATACAGCAAGCACGCACAATGTTTATTTATGATGAGACAGAGAGGCCAAGGGAGAGGGAGAGGGAGAGGTCGATATATGTAGGTTATCTGCGGGTTCTTAGAATTTATGAGTTCAAGTGTGGCACATTGCAACCGCGACTTTTCTCATTGCTGTCTGTAACTGTTGCACTCAAGTTTATGGCTCAAGTTGTTGTTGTTGTTGTCATAATTACATGTTAATAGCTTTTTAGTGGGCCTGACTCTGCGTATCGGTCATAAAACTGGACGCTGTCCCCTGTCCCCTATTTGTTTCCTCATCCCTATCCGATGTTTGTTTGCTCTGCTTCTTGGGACAGTTTGTGTTAAATGCGCATGTGAATGTCAAGTACCTCTTTACATTTATATGTATATATGTATATATATACACTCGCACACACACACACACACTCTGCATTGCGCTTGATAAGGTTAATGTCATAACGGTATTATATAAGACAATGACTTTGACACCCGCAGCATTTGAAGTGCTTCATAATTCAATTGAAACACAGCAGGGGGCATTGCAGCATTTGGGCGAGAAAGACGCAAAGGGGGTAGGGGGAAAGGGTTGAAAATGAGAGGTGGGGAGAGCAGATAGCGAAAGATGGTAGAGGGGGGAAGGGGGGAGTGGGTAGCCGCTTCAAACGGGTCAATTGCTACTGTTTTTCTTTATTTACTTTAAATTCTGTGCTGTTGTCACTTTAGTTGCTCTGAATTGTTTTTGAGTGTTATAAAAAAAGGGGGTTTCATCTGTAGCACTATTATGAAATACATTTACATGTTTTTTGATTCATTTTATTCTCAATTTCTGTCAAACTATTCTATAATCTGTTTTGCACTGCAGAAATAAAACACTTTATTATTTTGAATTTAAAAAAAATTTGTTCAAAATAACTGCTGCTTTAAATTAAAATTACGTAGCACTCTGTTTTTTTTTTAAACACAGTGAAACATTTACAAAATTCTTCATACATTCAACTTTTTATGCAAAGCTCAAATTCGAATTTGTTTTATAGATGCAAAATACACATGAGTGTTAAATTTTCAGCTGCAAGGTAAAAAAGTCACTACAAGGAAAATTTAAATTAAAGAGTTCGAAATGCAAAAGTGCAAAAAGTAAAACGTAAAATGCATAACAGAAAACAGTTCTCTTTAGGTTATTATGATTTGCACTTATATTTTACAAAATGTGCAGATTTAAAGTTTTTAGACTTAAAGAAAAATTAATTCATAAATCGAAATCAAATAAAGTATCATCATTTAGTAAAAGTATTTATGCGGCACTCTTAAGTCCATTCAATATAAATTAACTAATGACTTTTCATTGGAAAATTTAGTGAGATCGATTATCAAAATTGTCACGATTTTCATGACTTCTCATTTTCGGTTGTAGGCACTCGTGAGTGCACTCACTGCCCAATTGAGCTAATTCCTTTATCGAAAAGTGCATTATCTAGTGTCAAATATTTGCGGCTGGCATATCAATTGACTTCGATTTTCGATATACATAGGGATATATCTGGACTATTTAATCTATATTTATTAACGCGAGTGCATCCATTTTGGATGTGAATGTGGCTTGGGATGTGAACGTGAGTGCGAATGTGGCTGACATGTGAATGACTGCCGTTGTTCGTGTTGTTACTCATCCTCCTACACTTCCAGTTTCTGTTCCTGTTTCTGTTCCGTGTGCTGTGCCCTGTCACGAGGCATCAACTGTTATTTCAGCGAATCAGCTTCCTCCCCCTTTACCATTACCCTGTCCAGACATGTGGTCAGTCACAAACATGAAGCGCTGCCTTCTATAAATCATCTTCTAAGCGAACCCAACTAAACAGCTGAGCTGCTCGAAGCTTTTTGTATCGTTGTATCTTCGTATCAGGTATCTGTTCATCTGCCAGTTGTCAGAGAGGCCCGCCCAAAATTGAAATCAACTTCACACGTCGCAAATTTTTAATTAAAAATCAGCAACTGATGTCAATTTGGGGCCACGACTAAAGGATCCACCGAATGGACAAAAACTTCAGATATTTGTTGTTGTTGTTGTTGCTGTTTATTTGCTTTCTCCTCTTTACGGCTGATATGTGTTTTTTTTGCGTTGCTCTTCTTTTTGATGTGCTTTGCTTTTTCGGACAACATTTGATGCCTTTTACGCGTGTGATCCCATCTGTTCAGACGGACGGACGGACGGACGAACGGACGGACGTCGTTGTGGGGTTGCGGGCTTGATAGTGTGCTCTGGGTTGAGATGAGCATAGATGTGGGAAAATGCTTGGGTGTTTGTACATACATAATTCCAGGCATCACACATTGACATCTTGCTAATACATAACAGCAAACCAGCAACAACAACAACACGACTACTAACAACGGCAACAACAACAACATGCTAAAGACACGTAGCAATGCTCTCTGTTTCGTGCACGCACGTATTCAATTCAATTCAATGATTCAATCCAATCCGGCATCCTGCAAAACACCAACAGCAACAACAACAATAAAACAACAACATGAGTGTGTGTGTGTGTGTCCTGCTATTCATTTGCCATTTTTTATGTGTTTGAGTGTGTGTATGTGCGTGTGTTGGATGTTCCCCGCGGAATGCCACATTCACAATTTTATTCTCTCCTCATCCTCATCCTCATATGTCCATTCTTATCAACATCAAATATGCGTTCGCGTGCATGTTTGTATTTGTGTTTGTGTATGTGTGTGTGTGTGTGTGTGTGTGTGTGTATCTGTGTGTGTGTCTGCCATAATCTCTGTCAGCACTCGGACATGAGGCTCAGGTCAGGTCGCTTAATGTTTTTACAATTTTCACACCGCAAATTTTATAAATATTTTTCTTTCTTTCTCTCTCTTTGTCTGTCTTTTAGCTGCATTCGCCTGGCTTATATTTTGATCACGAGGTGAGTAAATAAAATAAATGATTTAACCAGATTAATCGCATATATCCAGTCAGAAGTTCAACAGTTTTAACATCTAGCAATTCATTAAATCAGTTGAACTATTAACATTTTTGCACCAATTACAACAAATAAATGCATTTTGTTGTTCACTTTAAAAATTCATATTTCAGATTAAATATGCAACATATTTATGTTGTAATCGGCAATGACATTAGCTGAAAGTGTCAGTTGAATTAAAAGTCTTCAAAAAAAGCCTGTCAGCTAAATAATTAAGATTAGTTAAAAGGAGCTTTAAAAACTTTTGCATAAGCTTATCTTTATCGTTTTTATCATAATAATTTATGAACATTAAGCTTCTTTCTTAAATTACTTTAGTTATATTTATAACATAGTTTTACATAATTTCAATAGGTTCCCTTAATGAGCAGCCAATTGATCAATATTGTATTGTGACTAGATGATAAACTCAGTCTAATTAGCAGCCACTGTCTTGTCAGCTGGCAGCCCGTTGCAGTTGTTATTGTTCTTGTTCTAGTTGTTGTTGTTGTGGTTGCCATTAGAAGTGTCTTATTATGCATTCAGCGAGCCACACAGAGATTTAACTGCGAGTATGTCAATGTCTGGCCAAGAATTATACAATAGTTCCAAATGAATCGAATGTATTTCGAATCTGGTTTCAATGTTGTTGCCTACGCAAGTGAATTGTTGTTGTGGTTCTTAGTGTTGTTAGTGTTAATGTATTACCTGTAAGTAGCACGAGTTTTAACCAGTTTTTTTGGGCCTCAAAAGAGTAGTAAAAATGAAAAATGCAAAAACTGTCTGCTAAACAAATGAAATAAAATACAAAAAAAAAGAGGCTGCTGCTGCAACAACAACAAAAATAAAAGTCAGATGATCACAACAGCGAAGAGGCAACCACAGTAGAGTGGTTCGTGATTCGGAGTGGTTCAACAGGCAACTGTAACGTTCCTTTTGCGGTTTATTTATTGCTCATGCGGGCGGTTTTTTTCTTTTTTTTTGTTTCTCTTGCTCTTGCCTCAAGTGGTGTCATTTAATTTTCATAGTCGTTTAACTGCTTTGCCAGTCACAAATACAACAACGATTGTAGTTCTGGGCAGCTTAACAATCACTCTGAAACAACAACAGAAACCACAACATCTTACTAGCTGATCAACTTGGCCAAGCTGCCAAAAGGCGTCCGAAAGCCAATGGCCAACTAGACGCCAAGTTGTTGCCACTTGTTGTCGTTGTTGTTAGCAACAGAGCTGAGAACCGTTACAGTTCGGGCGAACTGTTAAACTACCGGCTTATTAATGCACATGCAGCTTGTTGCTTGCAGCAGGGGTAAGTGAAGACAGGGACATAGTCAGAGACAGAGAGTTTTGGCTATTTTTAGCAACCTGTTGACTGTTTTTGGTTTTGTTACCTGATTGCCTGATCGGCTGCTGGCTGTCACCTGCAATTATCGACGATTCTGATCGACAGCAATTAACTAAAAGTAACTCTTGAAGGCAATCGAACCGACGCCAAGATCCATGAGATCAGCAAACAGACAATCAGACAGACAGACATTGTTATTAGCCTTAGCTCAGGAAATACTTGATAGAGACTTTGCCACAACTGAATAGAAGAATTAATTTGCAAATAAATCAATCTTATTATTTTTTTTTTCTTTTTTGTTTTTATAATTATGTGAGACTTGCATGCGCATTAACTAAATACTGAAAATACAATACCTATAAAAATATAATTATAATTATAATAAAAAATATACTCATTCGATAAGAACAAGTCAACTGGGCCAATTCTGTCTAAGTCTGGCTAGCTGACATCATCTATCTGACAATTCCATTAAATTCCATAAGGAAAACTGAGCAAAACTATCAACTTATCTAATAAAATACTCAAAGAACACAATCGACAACGATTGTTCGCTATATACGCGATATACAATTTGCAACCAAGGGGAATTGCATCTAAATGAGGCATGATCTAAGATCATCAGACATTAGCCATTATGTATACTATAAATATATGCACAATATATACACAAAGAGTGAATGATAGAGAGAGAGAGAGAGATAGAGAGAGAGGGGTGAGAGAGATAGATTCATTTGACAGTGGCCTATCTGCCTGATCATAAAACACTCTGTATGAAAATTTAACAAATTGAAAGATCTAACAAATTGAAAAATCAAAAAGCTGATTTTTTCCAAACAAAACCGCGTTGCGTGTGAAAATGCGTTCATAAGGCGGGAGAAACGCAATTACGTTCAGTTTTCCCCCCTTTTTCGTATTTTATTATATTATTATTCTATTTTTTTGTTTCGCTTTCATTTACCACGCAGCGTCTGCTGTTGAATGTGGCAGCCGCAGGTGGCCCAGCTCTTGGCCCAGTCAAGAGAAATGGGTGGATAGGGGTTAGTGGAGAAGTGGAAAAGGAGGCGGGAGCGATTACAATTGCAAAATCAACAGCTGAAATGGCACTTGGAAAATGATCCGCAAAACGACGGCAGACGATATTGAGTTATGGCTATTTGGCAGCGCGTTTTGTTTCCATTTCAGTCATTTGCTTCTCTCTTTTTTTGTTTTTTGGGGGCCCAAATTTGATTTGCTGACCAGCTGAACATTGTTTATGACACTCGGTAGACAGAGTGAGAAAGAGGGAGAGGAATAGGAATGGAGAGTGGGAGGAGGAGAGCGGTAAATGAAGTTGAAAAGCGAGCAGCGGCAGGTGGTAGGCAAGGGGTATTCACTGTGACTGTGACTGTGGTTGTATGAGTGTGAGTGGGTGTGCCTGCTACTTACAACAAGTTGGCACTCACACACACACACACACACACACACACACACACACACACACACACACACACACACACACACACACACACACACACACACACACACACACACACACACACCGACAGACACAAAAAACCGTAGCTATGAAATGCGCACGCAGACGCGTGCCGAATTCATAAAAACGCATTCGAATCGATTTACATTTAGTCGCACTTAGGCCAGGCCTAAAACCCACCGAATACGAGGCGAGGCACGAAACACGAGCTCTCAATTGAAATGAAAAGGCAACAACCACTGCGAAACACAAAAACAACAACCACACTGAACAAACAACAGCGCCAATTACCGCCAAGAACCAATCAAATAAAGCAACAAGTTCTCAGCAAGAAGCGAGAGGGATAGAGAATCGAATTTTAAACGCTCTACTAACATTCCACTTAGGTATACAAAATGCATTCTCAATTTTAAGCAGTTCATTCATAAGCTATGCCTATTTCACTACACTCGAAAAAAGGCATTTAGATAATAGAAAACTTAAACAAAAGTAGTTATTTCTATGCACTGAATTTCTAATAAATAAATTAGGACTTTATAGAAAGTAATTGTGAAATTACGGAACAATCGCGATTAACAAGTGCAGACCTTAAATATATTTTATTTAAAGACTTTCCAATTTAGGTGACAATCTTTAATAAACAAAATAATATTTAAGTCGAAAATGTATTTTCGAATTCAAAGATATTGTGTATCATTCATAAATGAAAATATATATCTTAAAAAAAATTTGCTTGCATTAACATTTTTATGTGAAAACTTTAAGGACAAATTTTATTATAATTGTATTCAGATTTCCAAATAGTTGGTAACAAATTAGATTCTATTTAATTTGTAATGTTAAAAATATATGAGCTGCATTTTAGAATATACTGCTATAATTAAATTATAAATTCTATATAAATTGGTTTCATTTATCACACATTTTTCCCAAAGAACTCTCCTGCTGATTTGTAGAAATATTCCCAATTTTGACCAGTGTAATTTGAATTCTCTCTGCCCTTTCCATTTGCATAAGATGCGATTAGAGGCAAAACAAGATTGTGAGGCTAATTTTTTTTTACGGCAACTAAGTCTGATATATTGAGATATTCGTATTGTGTATAGCGTATAGATTGAATTAGGGGGAAGAATTAAATTGTATTTAAAAAATACATTTTTCCGCTTCTGTTTTTCAGCTTTTGTGTCGAGTCATCAGCGTTGGCTATTCCCGCATGCCAAGCGAAATGTAGGGGAACTTTTTTATTTTAGCAGCTTACATACTTGTTCATATTGTAATTGTTTCTGTTTCACACACACACACATACACTCACACACACAGCGAAACACGTTAAATAAAATTTTGGTATCATGAAATTTTGTTATTGTTATTGCGGCTGTTGATTGTTTTGCATGTGCTTTTTAATTTCATTTTTGCCTCACTTCATTCACAGTCACATTCACATTCACATTAACGTTTACATATAGAATATTAAAGTGTGGCAGAACTTGAAGAGGTCATGGCTGGAGATGACCCTCAGCCCCCTTGCCACCTCCCCATGCCCATGCCCTTGCCCATGCCCATGCCCATCCCAGGAAAAGCGGAAAGCTGCTTCCCAGCCATGGGAAATGTTGCTCAGCTGTTGCCCCAACTCCAAAGGCAGCCAAAGACAACAGGTTGCTTCTTGTCCGTGAGAACCTGAAGCTTCCTCAACCTGCAACCATTTGTGTGTTACCTTCCCATCCCTTCTTCCCCTTTCTCTCTCTCTCTTTCTCTCTCTTCCTCTTTCTCACTCTTTGCCTTAAGTTCAGGCTATTATACTTGCTGTTTTTGTATTTACAAAACACTTTCAAGACAACGTTTTTTACCATTCAAAAACCAAATGTATCTCTCTTTCCTCGCAGAGTCTACCAATATCTATATCTGTATCTAGAGTTGTAGCTGTCTCTGCATCTTGTCTGCCATTATTTTGCCATTTTTAGCACATACTTTAAATTTGCGTACATTTAATAAACAATCGTCCAACAATTAACGTATTGACCCACAACGCACTTAAAATTCAATTCAAAAATCAATGAAGATTTTTCACATTTCCCCCTTAAACTTGAGATCACTTACTTATTTTTTATTTGGAAGTTCCAAGGCGTTACCCCCAGGCAGCAGCAGCAGTTAAGTGTATCCAATTAGTGCAAGGCTTTGTGGCTAGCAAAATGTATCTCAAACAATAGCTTCGTATCTGTATCTCACACTTGTCTTAAGTATAAGCTGTTAAATTAAATACTTGAAACTGGCATTCCCCAAACATTTCACAACACGAACGAGCACACAACACAAAATAATATGTAAAATAAAAAGCGTTTCTTTTAATTTTTTAAAACTGTTGTTTTTTTTTTTTTGAAAATATTATTTCAAGTGTTTTAAGTATTTTAGTGTTTTTGGGCGCGTTTTGTACGACTTGTTTAGCTGGAGATCTGAATGCAGACTGAGTAGAAAATACACGAAAATTCCGTATCAACTAATAGACGTACAAATCGCCGAGAAGACGACGACGACGACGCTGAACGAACCAAAACATTCGCCGAGAGTGGCAAGAACTACACACAGAGAGCTGGAGAAAGACAGAGAGAGAGACAGAGAGAGGAAGAGCCCGATAGAGAGAGAAAGATATCTGTATAAGTAGAAAGAGCAAAGAACAAACGGACTAACTGAGTAGGAACAGACAGACAGACAGACAGACAGACAGACAGACAGACAGACAGACAGGCAGACAGACAGACAGTCAGACAGTCAGACAGACAGACAGATGAGCAGCCGGAAAAAATAGTAAAAGATAAACTTACGCAACGACCAGCATCAAGAAGAAGAAGAAGCCGCTGCAACAGCAACAACAACAAACTGAGCTGTGTTGCAGGCAACAAGCACAACAATTTATGGCCACAATATCGGCGATTATATATGATCGCATGGCAAATTGAAAAGAAGAAGAATAAGAAGAGGAATAATAAGAAGAGGAAGGTGCTCGAACAGCCTGTGCCGACTGTTCTTGTTGATTTGGCGGCAAATCATTGCCACTTGTTGTTGCTGTTGTTGACGAAAGCAATGCAACGATCCTGCCACACACCAAGCAACAGCAACTCACAATAAACAAACAATCGCACACACACACATACACACACAGCGAGAGAGAGATGAACGCATCTGAATTGTGGAAGGTGAAACGTGTGGACAGGTAGACGCACTTGTCACTTACCTGCTGAGCAGTCATTGCAGCCTTGAGCCCAAACTAAGCAACAGCAGCAGTTTATTGTGCTAAATGTATCTGACAGATACAATTGTTACAGTTACAGTATCAAGAGACAGAGATAGAGAGAGAGAGAGAGAGAAAGAGAGTGCCAAAGTGATAAGAGCTCAGCTCAAGTCTCACGCGCGTACGTGCCGCGTCCTTGCCAACAACAGCAGCAACTGTTATCGCAGCAACAAGGTGAAAAGTATCTGAGAAAAGTATCTGTATCTGTATCTTTGGCAGCGTGTGTGCGTGCACTGATAACAACGCAAAGATACCTTCATGCGATTATTTACCATGCACTGCACTTGATCTGGCCAAGGGTATTGCCTGATTATGTTGCATTCATTCTGTTGATAATACAATTGCAGCTTTCTCTTGGCTGACAATCCTTAAAATAAGTCCGTCATGGGAATGGGAAGAATTCAAATATTTAGGTACAAGTTAAATTTTTGTAATAATCAGTATTGGAAATTTTGTTTTGAATTTCTAAATCTAAATACTCAAAAGAGAGTAAGAAACATGTTTTTAAGATATTTAAGGAATACCCTTAATATCTGAGATTCGATTATAGTCAGCTGATTCATAATTACTATGTGAAGTGCAATATATAAAGCGTGGAAAAATTAATTGCAACTTGCAGCGTGATTAGATTTGTCAGACTCTTTTCCAGAGTCGGATGGATAAATGGATCGATAAATTACAAGTTCTACTTGAGCCTAACTTATGTACATATGTATGTAACCGCTTTAAGTCTGTAGCTTAATATTTGGAGTTCGGGCTTTTTCAAAATAGTAAAATAAAGCTCAGTCTTAAGGGCGGCAATCGATAGTTTATCGATAGTGCATTTGGTAAACGAAGATGCTTATCAACACGTTTGTAGCCTAGAATATTGTTATGGCTTATTTTATATTGAAGACTTTTTTATTGCAATAAATCGGTATATTGAAACATTTTCTATGATCTTTCTTTTTTTATATTGGAATAAATCGTATGATAACTTATCGAACAAACATAATTTTGTAATTGTTTCGATCTTGTCAATCAATGTTTTTCCAAAGGATTTACTATCGGAACAACTAATTTAAATTTAGCTTTAAGTGATCTTTATATTCTTATAATTTTGTGCCATCAAAGTTAAACAAATAATGATTTTTTTCGAAAAAGTAAGAGTTGTACAATTGTTGCATTTTAACCTATCGAAGTCTTGCCGAAAATTATTCTTACAAGAAAGATAATAATATTTATGCATAGTTTTTTCAACAAAACCTCATCGATAAATTAATGTCTGTCTGTTCATGTCTTTATTTTGTTACTACAATACGAGAAAAAACTGAAAACTTTTGCCAAAACAATTTATTGTTGTCTGCATTTTGGTCTATGAAGATAGAAAGTGAAATACTTGAACACGATTGTTAACCTGTCATACATACGATTATTGAGATAAAGTAAATTCAAATGAAGAGATGAAGATAGATCGAGTTGCGGAATGAACAAATGTCATTCAGCTTTTCCGGCTAATTGTTAATCAAGTCTGCGCAAAGACTGATAAGCATAGTGTCAATGCTGCTGTTATCGCAGCAAAAGTATCTGTGAGATACAAGTGCGAACATGGCATAGGTCAGTAATTGGACAAAGAGATAGAGAGAGAGTTGTTGCGAATAATCGATCCAATTCCGATTGAAAATCCGATTGCACGTTTTGCTGCAACTGGAGAAGCGACAATAAAAAAAGCTTTCGTTTGGCATTTCAGCGACAACAACATCGACAACAACATCGACAACAACATCGACAACGACATCGACGTGTTCTGCTGTTTGCAATTCAATTAACGCTGTCAATGTCAGACGCCGACGCCGCTGCCGACTTTGCTGTCGACGTCGCTGCTGAGCGACAGTTGCAAGATCAGCCAACAACCAACAACGAGCAACCGGGCGACCAACAAACCCAGCGACCGTGTTTGATTTGGCTGCAGTTCGTCTATCTCTCGTCTATATGGCTGTATCTCAACGTCTGTGTATCTTTGTATCTTTTGTATCGGCATCTCTGTCTATATATATTTGTAGCTGTCAGCTATGGCAAGCATGTATGTGTATATATGTACATATGTACATGCACATAAATCGGCGGGCTTTATGATCGACGTTGTTGCTGGGTGTCTGTGGTTTATCAAACTGTTAGACAGCTCGTGAGTGTTGCGACTCCAGCTGGTTATTGCTACTGCTTTTTGCTGCTGCTGCTGCTGCTGTTGGCCATTGTCTGGCCAAATTCTAAAGATAGACAGACAGCACACAATGCGCTGCACAAACAAACGTCAGCAGCAACATCACAAGCAACCAGCAACAGCAACAACAATACTAGTAACCAATAGCAAGTGCATGTGAAACAGACATTTCAAATCCACAAGCACACCTACACACATACATACATATGTACATATGTATGTACGTGACTACACAGAAAACAAAAAAATCATTCTAAAATTCAAGTTTAAAATTGATGATTTCAGCATGTATGTTTTAAATATGTTAAATTAACACAGTATGCGGATAAAATAAAATGGCTAAGAAATCCTAAAACATTGAATTTCACTAAACAAATTCCAATATAGCCCGCTTAACTTATTATTATTAATTTTAATATTAAAAATATCTAACAATTAATAAACTTCAAACGTTGGATTGGTTTTATACCGAGTCCCGGATATTTTTTTTCTGTGTCTGTGTGTGTGTATGTGATTATTGTGACCAGCTTAGAAATGCACGGCGTCTAATTGCATTGCATAAACCGAGGTGAGAGTGAACAACTGTCTGACGGTCGACCGATAAGCATCGATAAGGTCGACTGGAGACACATCAATTTTGCTAGACAGACGAACTGAGATAGCAGGCAGCGAGAGAGAGAGAGATGGAGACACATACTTAAACTTGACGATAAATTTGGCGTCAACAATTTTTTTTAAGCATAAAATAAAACACAGTGCAGAGGAGGGAAGACTATGCTTAAAAGGGGAGCTAAAAATACTTAAAGTTAATTCGACTATTATTTTCATTTAATTCAATTTATATATTATTTAACGACACTTTTTATAACTCAAGTCACAATCCAGTCAAAAATTCCAAATGAATCTTAAGAGTCTGTGATTCCGGACAAGATCAATATTTTAAGCTAGAAATAAAAAGGCTGTACCCCGTTTTTCATTCAGATTGAATTAGTTTAAGCAAAACTTTGTAAAATTGATGGCTGGCAGAGCGCATGACAAATGACAGAAGACTATAAAATGCCAGACCAATTAGTAGATTTAGCAATCATAAAAAGCAAACATACACAACACTTTTGGCAACATACGGACGGACATGGACAGCGGCTTTTGCGGACTTACCCAACCCCTACCGCTCCCCACCCTCCGTCCCCCCACCTTGTCACCCCATCATCCATCAATGACCCAAAAACAGCGGAACTGAAACTGAAACAGAAACAGAAGCGAAATTTGGGTCTCTCCGCCAGTTCGTCGGCTAACCTTGGGGCAAAAACCCGAACCAATGCGTGAAAAACCCGCAACCTTTTGCGCTCTCTTCCCCTCCCCTTCAGCTTTCCACTTTTGCTGCTGCCCCTTGATATTAGTTAATTACTAAAAATAAGCTGCGCTTGCATTGATGAAATGCATTTCGAGCTATCGAAAATTAAATCAAATTCAATTTTAATTTCAATTTCATGTTTTATGTATTCAAATGCAATATGCCTGATCAGTTTTATAGTTGTTATTGCTATTGGTATTGTCATTGGCACTGGTGTTGTTTTTGCTGCTGTTGATATTAGCTTGCTTTGATATCCATTTAGCGTTTTTTTTTCAATTGTATTTGATGTAATTTTCGCAACGAAAGGGCCACAAAATGCGCAAACAACGTCAATGGAGTCGTGACCACACAAAAAAATAAAACAACAACAACAACAATAAAAAAATGAAGAAAAAGAGAGAAAACAATTGTTTATTATTTGCTCGACTTATTGTTGCTGTTCTTTAACCCACTGTGGCATATTTACACCCTGTACCACGGATTTATCAACTTTGTGTCATAGGTCAACACGAATGCGTCGAATTCAGTAATTTTAAGAGCTAGACACATTGCAATTGGAATGAAGGTTACCGTATACTCATATCAAGTTAATTTATAATTTCCGACGTTTTTTTGACATATCTGAAGAGCCCTAGACTAAAACAATCAAGTGAGTTTCATATAGATCGATTATGTGTGTGTGCGAAACGCAGTAACCGATGTAAATGTAAATATATGTACATATATAACATAAGTATGTATATATATAGAGGTACAGAGTATCATACTGTCGAGTGTGCTCTGTTGTAGCCATCGCTTTTTTTACTTTTATTTACTTTTATTAAATTTATTTTACGCAAAATTCAAGGCCAAACCTTTATTTGTGCCATATTTTACTAGTGTTTGAATGTGTGTTAGCGTGTCTGTGTATGTGTGTGTGCATATCTGCGTCTGTGTTTGTGTTATTTGTGGTTGCCTTTGTGGGCGGCATGTAATAATAGAAAATTGCCAAATTAATCGCCTCGCTGTGGGTGTAACGTGGTGTGAATTGATATTGAATTAAGATTTAAGTTCAACGAAAATGGTTTGTCTCTTTCTCTCTCTCTCTTTCTCTCTCTCTCTTTTACTCGCTCTCTCTCTCTCTCGCTCGTCTCAATGACTTGAAGAACTATCTAACTGATTTCTATTGGCTTAGCTTGTGAAAGTTTCGCACCACACTCCATTGATAGGGTGCTTCAACATCCATAAGTATTTCTGATGGGGCATCGAGTGGATAAGTGTTGGGGCTTTTGAGCTTTTGACAAATAAATTATTGAAAATATGTTAAATATGTGTGTTTGATTATACCTTTTGATATCCTTTGTATATTCTTTTGTTTTCAATTTGATAATAATTTTGATAATTTATAAATAAAAAATCTAAACCAATATTATAATGATCAAGAGGGAAGGTTGTCTTTGACCCGCCGAAGATTTGATACCCTTCGATCAATCGTTCGTATGACAGCTTTTTGATATAGGAAAATAGATATAGTAAAACATGACACCGAACATACAATCAATATTTTGCGCGTTTTGCTCATATTTTTTCGGAAAATACCAATAATTCATACTAATAATTGATTTTCGACAGATCGTTTCAAATTTCATCATCATAAAAACCGATCGATTAACAATATATATACTTTCTGGGACCTGCCACGCCTTCTTTAAAGCGTGAAAAAATTACAATACCTCTTATAACTTTATTCAAATTATTCACAACAAAATTTGGGTTAATTGTGGTGAGTTTTTTTCCGAAAGAAAACATTTTACAATTGGGCTGGAAAAAAAAACAGTAAAGCATTTGTTAGTTTGTTGGAAATTTAGTCAGACACACACTCTTATGTATATATACACATGCACATATACAAATAGGGATTTGGGCTGCAACTGCAACAAAAATGTGGCAATTGCGGTTGCATTTAAAACTTCCCATTCGGGCCTCAATTTTTATTGCGGCTTATGCAACACATTTCGCAAATGAATTGTTCGGCAAATCAATTTGCATATTGCGCGACACATTTTGTGGCTACTCGGTGAGAGCAGCCCAAGAGGCAGGCCACGCCCCATACACACACAAGCACACACAATGAAATGACGATTTACAAAATATTTTTGTGTTCACACTCAATTAATGCCAATTGACTGCAAAATTGCAAACACCTTTGACACGTTTTCATTTGCCATGTGAAGCAAATGGAAATGTGCAGCAAAGCAATGGGACTGGGAAAATACATAGACAACTATATATTAATATATATACATGTGTGTGTATGTGTGTGTGGAGAGAGTAGGAGTGGGGGCTAAGAGGCAATGGCACTCGCTGTATTTGTGTTTAGTTAGTTGTCAGTTGTTGTTGTTGTTGTTGTTGTTGTCACTGTGGAATGTAAAGTAAATCAATAAATAAATTGTCGCATGCAATATGCATAAGGCAGTTCAGCATAGCAACAACATCTTTACAACAACAATGTATCAAAAACCGTGCAACAACAACCGCAGCAAATTATTGACATTTTGAACGCAATTGAACTTTTGCGCATAAATTTAGTCAAATTACAACAACAAGCTAAATTAAAAAAAATATAAATAAATATATACATACATATACAACATACACATACCACGTACGTATATATGTATACATTTACTTTAGTTTAAGTGCAGTTACTCATAGCATAAACCTATTTAGCTAAGAAGAAAGAGTCGCAGCATCGACATCGGCATTAAATTGAATTCCATGCAACTGCTTAATTGATAACTAATTGTTATTAATATCACAATAAATTAATTGACCAGGCGACAAACTGATTTTGGTTGCTTTCCCTTCTGCTTTTTCAGTCTGTGTAGTTGAAAGCATTTGCGGGCGATCTAATAACTCAATTTTAACAAGTAAATTAAGGTTTTCATTTATGAAAGATATTTTTCGGCATTTACGGTTATAAATAAATATTTTAAATATTTAAATTAGCTTTAAAGTGCTACATTTTTTTATATTTATAAAATAAACGAAAACAAATAGATAATGCTAATATTAATCATATTTTTTCGCTTATTGCAACAGTTTGTATTTCATTGCGTGAAATACATGGAATAATAGGTATGTATAAACGTACAAGATGTTAACTTCTAATATCTATGTTGGACTAAATTATAGCGATATTAGAAAATTAACATGAGAAGATGATATACTTATCTCTATCAATAGTCAATATAATCTTGATCGTTCAAAGATTTTCAGTTGATCAGGGAATATTTTTTAAACTGATCAATAAACATATATTAAAAATATTATTATTGTGCATTTATTTGTATAAATTGTATTCAAGTTAAAGTATCTTAAGCCACAAGTATTAAAATAATTGAAATGTCATTAGCGACAGATGTACTTCTAAATTATTACGTAGCTTGGGGAAATTCAAATTCTATAGTATATTCTAAGGTAAATCTATTAAAATAACTAAAAGTTTTTAAGCGCAACCTTTGGATGAGTTAAAATCCCTGTACAGCTGTAGCTAATGCTTTTCGCATTTGCCACAGCAAATTTCTTAACCCATGAAACGACAACACAACAAATTGACTCACTTCCGCTTTGATCGGAAATGTACTTAAGCACGAGTGCGAGTACGAGTATAGACGAGTATTTAAATACTCTTTTTAACTTGTTAGTCGTATTTTACATAGTATTTTTTACTTATAGAATATTCTATTACAGTTGGGTCGCTGATCGACACCAAGTCTTTTTTTTACAGTGTCTCTCTCACTTTTTATCACTTTGATATCATCGCACTTGAGCTGAGTAAC
This sequence comes from Drosophila rellima, assembly GCA_035043635.1. NCBI lineage: Eukaryota > Metazoa > Arthropoda > Insecta > Diptera > Drosophilidae > Drosophila > Drosophila rellima. The sequence goes on along the minus strand of JAWNMV010000134.1, from coordinate 879,548 downwards.
TCAAACATATATACGATGGGTAGTTTGTGATTACATACATATGTACATATGGATGTATGTAAGAATGTAATGTATTCAATTTATGTACGAATCTTTGTGCTGATTTCCAGTGATTTGCATTGCAAGCACCGCAATCTGCTCAGGGGCAAGTGACTGGCTTTGGGGATGATGACGAGAGGGGGGTCAGGGGATCAGGGTGGCAAGTGCGTCAACGATCTGTAACTTTTTTAAGTGTATTCTTTTATATTTCCATTCCTCCTCTCATTCTTTCCCTTCTTCTTCTTTCTCGAAAACAAGATCAGTTATCTGGCCATTGGGTTGCTTCGCTATCGCTTCCGGGTGCGTTCGGAATCCGAATCGGAGTCAGTGTCGGAATTGGAATTGGAACTGAAGTCGGAATTGGAATTGAAATTGATATTGAAGCCAGTGTAGCAGTCGGCAACAGTTGAAGTTGCTATTGTTGTTGCCAAAGACTTTGAAGGTGTTTTCTTTCTCGACTCCTGATTGGTATTATTGTTGTGAGGGTGCGGGAATTAGGCATGCAACCCTGGTAAATGCAATTAAATGCAAATTGCGACCCCCTGGTTAACTGGCTAACTGGTCGCTTGGTTGGTTAACCCCGTTAGCGGTAATTTCGACAGCTCAGCGAACTCGTATCGTCGCGACGTTGCACTTAAAATTCATTGTGTGTTTTCACACTGCTCCTTCATATTGTTGTTGTTGTTGTAACCGATTTTATTTTAATTAAAATTATGTCAACGCAATTGAAATGTTATTGAACCAATTTAACAGCAGAGAGTTCATTAATTTGGATTTTGTAATTTTTATTCAATGCACAGCAACAGCAACAACAACAGCAGCAACGACAACAACAACAACTGGCGATAGCAACAACGACAATATTGCCAATATTTATGCTCAGCACAATTTATTTTTTTATGCACAAATATTTTTTTTTGGTGAGGGAATTTGTAATTTATGGCAATTGTGATAAAGAAACAGTTGCGTCGTGGAAATACTCTGCCTGGAAAAGTGGTAAACAGTTGTGTTTAATCAACTAAAACAGAAGCGCAAAAATTGTAAGAATAAAAATAAAAAAAATTAAACAAAATAAAATTCAATCAAAAAGGGAAGCTCGCCCATTCACAGTCAACAGCTAGCCCCTCTTCCTCACCCTCTCTCTCTTCACTACCCCACCCCGTTCCATTCGCGTCGACAAAATATTTATGCAATTTATGGGCTTGAAATTATCAGCAGAAAAAGCGTGAAAACAACAAATTAACAAAAATCAAAAATATTTATGTACTCGTACTACTACAGTCAAATGTCGCTAAAATGTGCCTGCCAATAAGCAGAGCATTTGCATATTTTAAATTGCCTTTTTCTTCCTCTTTCACTCCAATTTTTACCTTAATCCAATAACCATTTAATTCGATTTCAAATTCATTAGAGCGTGGCTTCACTGTATACTTAATCCCTTATATTTTTTATGTATATTTTATTATGAACTCACCCCAAATCAGGCGTCATAAATGTCACACAAAAAAAGAGTTGAGTTACGATTGCAACGCCAACAGTTTTTCTCCTTCCTGAACAGGATATGTATATCCTTTTTGCCTGCTCCGTAGGTCTTCAACTGAGGGATTGCTTCAAAAATAAAGAAAACAAGAATTGAAAATTACTTTAATTATACTAGTTGATTTACAGTCTTGAATTAATAGTTAAGTATAGTCAGTTGAACTAAAAGCAACTAACTTGTTAAATTAGTTTTATTCTACAGTATTTCTTAAGAACCCCTTGTAAAGCTTTCTGCTAAAACTGAGATTAAACTTGTCGAGCTAATTTTTCACAGTAATTTCTGATTCATTTACTTGATAGAAAGTTGTATTTAATTGATCTTTTATCAAAGCTTAGCAAATAAGCCAACTTGTTGTCTAGTTGACCTTTAAACTTGTACTAAAAGTAAGCTCAAAAATATCTTATATTTTAAACTCGTCTTTCAGCTAGTCCTGAATTAATCTTTAACAAAATTGCGTAGTAACAAGAATATTTAAGTTTTGTAGATAAAATCTTTTCACTTCTTTTATTTCTATTTCTTCCTGTTTTTGAGATTAAAGCGAACGCAAACTGAACAATTTGTGAGTGCGTGCCTAAAAAAGTAATGTTAAAAACGCAAAAAGGCAAATGTTATGCGTCTATTTCAGCTGATAGGGATGGATAAATAAATTCAGAGAGGAAGCTTGTGGGCGTTGGGACCTATAAGATATTCGCCGCAATTGTGCCCTTGGCGAACGATTCCATAAGAGTTTCACATTTTTACAATGAATTTAACACAACATATTCCAACGGCGATTAAAGTTGTTTTTAATAATACGAGCACGAGTAGGAAAAGTCTGAGCTGGTTATCAGTCGATGTTTTGGTTGAATTTTGTTTGCTATTTTCAATCGAAAGTTATACTTATACTTATACTTACTTACTTATACTCGTAGTTGGCTTTAAATAGCTTTTAGCTATGGCCATTTTCCGCACAAATTTTCCTCTATTTATGTAAGTTGGCAATATTTTAGTCATCTGCCCTTCTCTCTCTTATTCTCTCTCACTCTCGTCGCATACGTTTTGGCATTGAATGTAACAAATCCAGTTATTTGTTGAATTTGACAGTTTAATTCTACGCCTCGATGAGCGTTTGCCCCCGAAATCGATAACTGAACGCAAAACTCGACCCTCCCTCCGCTCTATGTAACTCCCATCACTCCTTCCTCTCCCATACACCGCATTTTGTGTCAATTTCAATCTGTGATGTGCGTTTGCTTTATTTGGATTCGGTTGATTTGAAAATCAAACAGGTTTTGTCATTCAACTTGACATTCAATTTTCGGGCCGATGCCAAGGAAAATTTCAGTCATTTTCCCTATGCCTGTGTGTGATTCTGTCTGAGTGTGTGTGTGTGTCTACACATAAGGTCCCCAAACAAACTGAGCTGCTATCAAATTGTTTCTTTATTTTTTGTTATTGCCAAAACATGAAACAATAAAAGTAAAATTTGCATTCAGCCGAGAAATTTCTATGACGCCTATGAGTGGACACCAGATTTTCAGGTTCCTATTGTAGGGTGCAGTGTGGAGTGCAGAGGGTGGCTAGGGGTGGGGAGCTGTAAGGGTTGCAGCTATGGGCCAAATTGGTGAAAACTTGTACAAAAGGCAAACAGACGACACGACGCGACGACAGTGGACAAACAGCAAACACGGCGAATGGGGAATGGGGAACACGAGTGGCGAACGGCGCTATAAAAACAGCAAAGCGCAAATCAAGAAAGATAATAAAAATTGAGCAATAAAAAGTAAAAAACAACAACAACAAATTCAAATTATAAAAAACACAAGTAAGAAAGCTTTAGCAGAGGCTGCGCGACTACAAGATACCCTGTTCCAGTCCCTTAAGTAGCCTAATATGTAATCATTACAAGTTTCAGTTTAAAAAATACAAAATAATAAGATATTATGTTTAATTTAGAGTTATAATTTACAGCTCAACTAATATGCCAAAAAATTAGATTCATTAAATATTGATTATTGCTAGCTCTTCGGCCTGTTACATGCTTTGCACAAACTTAATATACCCTTTACCAGGGTATCAAAAATACGGCAACAACAATAACGGGCCACAAGCTAAAAATGCCGTCAAGTGCCAAAAACACGTTTAAATGTCAAACTGTAACTCCCCAGACAAAAGCAACAGCAACTACAACAACAACAGCAATAACAGAATCAACAACAACTGCAACAGCTGCAGTCGCTGAGGCGCCGCAAAAGCAACAAAAATCAAATTAGCGCCAAGCAATGTCGCCGCTGCCAACGTTAACGCTGACGCTGACGCTGCTGCTGACATCGACGTCAACATCGCAGCAAACGCAGCGTCAGCGACAACAACAGCTTCCACTTCCAGAATTTTGCAATAATCTTTCAGTTTTGTCGTCTTCTTGACATTTTTTTAACACTCTTACAAAGGTTAATACTATATTTAGTTATGTCATGCATTGAAGAAAGCAAGATTCTAAATATTCCTGATTCAGCGAAAGTCTCTAGTCTCTTAGCATCTAATACCCTATGAATAAAGCTTGATAAAAAATTATTTTTCTATTCAAAAAAGGAACCGAATTTGATCCACATAACGCATAGTAGATAATAGAACATTTGAAAAAATAGTTTTTTACAAAAAAAGTAAAATATACAAAAATTTCTGTATTATCAGTGTCATCAAAAGTATTGACTTTTTATTTAAAAGTTTTTATTTTCAAGGAATAATACCACATATCATTAACAATCTGCAAAGTGTATTTAATCTTCATCACGCCAAAGATAACTCTTCTTTCTTGTTTCTCCCATCTTTACCTCACTTTCTTTCTCTACCTCTCTCTTACTCCCTCCCCTTCTCTCTCTCTCTCGCTGTTGCTGTTATTGGTTTTTGTTGTTACTTTTTATTAATGTTCATAATTGAGCTTATGCAAAAAAATATCTGAAAATGAAACGCGAATTTGTAGTTGTTTTCTTCTGGTAATAAAACAGCGACAATCCAGCACCAAAAGCGAGAAACCCAAGCGGGAAACCAACTGAGAAACTCCCGACAACAATGAGAAATAAAATGATTATTATGTCATTATAGCAAAGTGCGCTAAAATTTATGACCAATGAATACTTTTTTGCAGCGAAAAGGACAGCTCAACAAGAAACAAGAAAGAGAGTCTAAACTTTAAAGCTTAACTAAAGAATCCGCATTGGGTGGGATCCACTCAAGCTATCGCGTGTCAGAAAGATCTCCGGAGTATAAAGAGTTGCAGGTCCATAAAATATAATCATAAATAATATAAATCAAAAGCCACTCATCAGGCGAGCATTTGAGCAGTCTCGCTTAAATATACAGGTCTAAGAGTAATACCACAGATGTCCAAATGCAAACATGCTAACATTACAGTTTAAGTCCCCACAAAAAAAATAAATTTCAAAATTCAATTTAAATATTCTAGATTTTTTAATGTATTTTTTTTTTAAATATGTATTAAAATGTATTTGATCCAAGTAAAAAATTATATTAAATATTTGCTGATAGATTACCGAACTTTTAACACCCGTTTTGATTTGTTTTATGCAGGTAATCCGCATTTTTGCCTCTTCCCAGCTGTATTGCCATCATTTATTACAGATATATTCTAAGTAATTTGCTAACTATTATTTTGAGTATTCGCATTACTATTTTCAATACATACCTAACTACTGTTCCTCTGTCAAAAAATATTTACCCAGTATTAATGTCCGTGCTAAAAACTCTTGCCTGCACATTTAAAAAGTGTTCCCATGTATAATATCCCATTACTGTTCCCACCACTGTACCCACAAAAAATATTTGCAGTGCTGTAATGTTTTTCTCAATTTTCAAATCTAATATTGATGATTATCGTGAGAATTCATGAGGCTCGAAAAGGTGCTAATAGTTTTGAGATAGAATTTCCTAAAATTATCGACTAATTAATGAATCTTATGTACTCGTATAATCGAATGCGACTGATTGATTATGAAACAAATTTGGGAATGCAATCAGAAGCATCATTTAAAATATTCATAACTTGGCACACACTCGAACTCCAAGTTGAAGTCGAATTGACTGAGTAATTTGTATACTATTCATAACTGGCTGTGGTGCAGTGTGTGGTGCGGCGAGTGGTGCAAGCAACTTGAATGCAGCTGGCTGGGGTGAACTCTCTGTGTCGATTGCAACAGATCCAAAAGTGATTGCATGGCGGATGACGGGCGACCAAGACATGATTAAAGCTCAATTAATTGCGACTGACAATGACAAGGAAAAGTCTCTGCTGAAGCTTGAGCTGATGTCAGGGACAGCCGAAAACATCCGTCTGAGGGGCGCGGGCAGAGAACGAGGGACCGAGGAGGTGTGGGGGTAGGGGCGTTGTCATTCATTCTGTTTAATCATTATCATTATCAACGAACATAAAGAACATCAAGTATACGCATAGAATATAAAGCTATAGCCACACAGAAAAAATATCCTTGGTTCTGGAATATTGACAAAATCAATCCAACACAGTGTCAGAAGGAAATATCGGTAATTTAAGTAAGAATATTTTATGAAATTAAATGTTTTCAATTTTTGTTTGTTTTATTATTTTGGTGACGATTCATCCGCATATTGTTTTAATTAAACAATTCCATGCTAAAATCTATAATTTTGAACTTTAATTTTAGAATCGATTTTTATTTCTGTGTAAAATATAGCTATGGCTTTATTAAAGCTATAGCTAAAGCAATTTTGCTTTAATCTACATGACAGTATAACATGCTCGCTTAGTCCCTTTCCGTTGACACGCCCACCCCATCTTCCCCTCACACTCCGCTCCTGTGGAGGGGCCGTTGCACGATCACTTTAATGGAGGTCAACGTTCCCCATGTTTGTGAGTGACTTTTTTGTTGTTTTGTTTTTGCGACATTTAATGCGTTTTGTTTTCGATTTCAATTAGACAAAGTTGCTCTCTCTTTCTCTGTCTCTCTCTTTCTCTGTCTCTCTCTTTCTCTGTCTCTTGTTTTCTCTGTCTCTCTCTTTCTCTCTCTCAATTCTTGCCTCTCACACTCTTCAGCGCCTTTTTAAAGTCATTAAACTTTCTATGGCTGTGCTTATCACAGTTGTTGCTGCTGTTGCTGCCGTGTGCCGCCTGCTTGACAGCAACATGTTGCAGTTGTTGCTGGCAGGCTCGCTCATTAGTTCATTGATTTTGAATGTGGAGCAACAACAATGCCGCATCTATTGCTGTGGCCGGCATTGATTTATCTGCCATCTCACGTTCCAATGCACGACAACAACAGCAACAACAACAACAGCAATAACAACCAGCAACAATGAAGGGCTGCCGACTGGTTGTCGTGATCAGTGGCCCGCTTTGGGCCGATCCATGGCCCACCCATGACTCGCATTGTTTAGTCCGCAATATCATCGTCATCATCATCATTATCATCTTCAACATTATCGTCATCGTCGTCGTCATCGCCTAATGCCATTGCATTTTCAATTGAATTGCTTGAACCACAAAATCATTGACAGCACACAAAGTTAACAACTAGCAACAATGCGACTGCCGCTGCTGCTGCTGTTGTTGTTGTTATTAGTTGTTGCTACGGCTGCTGTAGCTGCCAGAGGCATCAGCAACATGTCAGCATCGGTCACACGGCCAATCGCCCATTCAGCAAAGAGGGCGCCATCAGTTCATGGGAAACTTCTGCAGAAGATGCCACACAGCAAGCAGCAAAAACAGAAACAACTGCAGCAACAACAACAACATCTGACAGCAACTGCAGCTGCAACAACTTTGGCCCCGCTGCAATCGCTGGCATTGGTGTGGGCGATTGCTGATGAAGAATAAAGAATAAACCAGAGGGTGGCAGTGATAGTTGTCGAGCAAGCTAAGACTAAGACTGAGGCGGGAAGAGTATAAAGTGGCAGGGGCGAGGGGAGCAACGAGTGTTGCTGGCAATTTGCTTGCTTGCATTTCGCTGTCGCAACAAATTTTAATACATTTCACACATAATTCGACTCTTGGCCCCGTCGCACAAGAATACAATATGAATGCTGTTGTTGTTGTTACAGTTGCAGTTGTTGTTATTGTTATTGTTATTGTAGTTGCTGATATTGTTGTAAGTGATTCGCTTTGCGCCCCAAAAACACCCAACAACCCTGAGCCTGAGCTTCTGGCTTGGTGGTGTCAAGTCGTCTGACATGACAAGCGATCAGGCGATATATATATATACATATATATATATATATATATATATATATATATATTTATACATATATATGTATACATAAATATATTATGTATATAAGAGAAGATTATAGATGTTAAACTAGACTAGAATTTGACAAAGATTGAGGCAAATTCTCAGAAGTTAAAATAGAGAATTAATATTGGTGATGATTGCATGAAAACTAATAAATTTAGGATATAAAATAAGTCAAGGATACTTTATGAAGAGTAAACAATAAATAATGGAATAATGATCGAATAAAAAGTATTGAATAAGAAGCAGAGCAAAAATTAGAGTTTGAATAGTACAAGAAATGTTTACATAATCTAGGACTGAAATTTAATATAAGAAAATGTAACTGACGTGCAAATAATGAGAAATGGAGCATACGTATGTGTAAGAAAGAAAACAAGAAAAAACAATGAATTGAGTACATGAATGAAGAACTAAGAATTCAAGATTGGACATTTGTAAAGACAGAATTAAGAATATAGAACGGAAAATATATGTAGATTGAAAATTAAAAAAAAATATTAGTGGAGTTTTCAAAAAGTGAACGCTTGAACTTAATTCCTTAAATGAACTAAGATGAACGATCTCTAGCGCGAAGAAAAAACCACAAAGCATTTTTTTGATAATAGACATATAAATTCCTTGTATACGGTATAAATATAGAGAGTAAAGAATGTAGATTAATTACATACACATATTTTAGAAAAGTACTGGGAAATCTTTTGGCACCTTTAGACGGCTTATCCAACAGTTGCATTGATGTTTATATCGTATTTGAGGTGGTGCAAGAGCACGTACTCGTATTTGAGGCATGCCACAGTGCTTGCCACTGTCACTGCCACTGGCGCAGTGACTGTTTCTGTCAGTGGCACCACATCCTCTTTTTTGGTAATGAGATCATTGAATTATGTTGTTTGATATTTGTTGTTGCTGCTGTTGTTTTCGCAGTCATAAAATTTAAAAACCCCAAACACAACATACTGCATAATAAACAACCCTAACAGCAACAACAACAACAACAATAGTAGAAACTACAATGCTTATGACGCTGTGGCGGACAGACGGCAACAGCGACAACAACAACAGCAACGAACACGACAGCGACAACAAAATATGATAAAAAGGCCAAAAATCCAAACGAGAATTGTCAACCAAAACATCGCTGGTTACCGCAAACAGCTGTAACGGATGCCATCGTCGTTGTTGCCTCTACCCCAAATGGTAACAACAACCACCCCTCTCCACCCTCTCCACACCCTCCTTTCCCCCTCTAACCCCTTTACAGTCATATTGTCCCCAAGGCAACGAGGCGTCGGTGTTGCCGCTGGCATCAGCAACAAAAAAAACACAGACAACAAAAACAACGACAACAACAACAACGACAACAAGTGCGGCGGGCAAAAACACGCGTTTTCATTTTGCGCACACCAAAAACTGCATTTCACAATGTGAATAATCCAACGATCCCCCAACCCGCCTTCCCACCACTTCCCCTCTCTCAGCACTCATTGACCCCTCCTGTGCATAGCCAACGAGTAGCATTCACAAGCCACAACACACAGTACACACACACAACACACACATTCTGCTCTGCTTTGTCTCCGCCACTCAGCGCCCATCACGTTGCCATTGTAAAAACATATGCTTTCACACTTGACACACACACACACACGCACACACAAATAAACACACACACACACGCACAGAGGGGAAGTGGGGAGGTTGCTAGAACAGGTGCATAGTAGGACAAATGGTGGCACAGGCAACAAATTTGTCAACAATGCTCTGCAGTGCCAGAAGAATTATAAAAGCACAAGGGAGAAATCGTTCAGAAAATATATGATCGGTTGAAAGCTCAAAAATTAAAACAGAATTTAAAATTCGATTTAGAAATTTCTTATTATGAATCATTGATTATCCAATTATTGCGTTAGATATTTTTATTTATGTATCTATAGATATTACACATAAGCAATCACAAAAGTAATTTAAATTTTGCTTAACAAAATTTTGAATATTTTACTAGTATCCATTGCAAGATCCGGTAGATAGATAGGTATTGAGTTTAAATCATTTGAAGCTAAATCAGTTTTAGCGAAGTCTATTTAGATCAATACAACAAACTCAGAATCGCTCGATAGAACAAATCTTAAACTTAGTTAAGCCATTAAATTAAAGATGTTCAAAATAAAATCATTACTTAGGTAATCTTTTATGCTACTTTCAGTCTAAGTCCCCTGTCAAATGATGATCACGATCTAATAGCGATCCAATTGCAATATATTGCAATATCAAAAGTAAATGTATCATAGTTCCCTCAACCCCAAAGAGTGTTGAGTAGCGAAAAGGGTTTTTATGTCGCCTGTTTGTGACAAAGTTGGTAGCCTTTATGTTATGCTGGCCAATCCTAGCCAGGCTCTGTTTGCCTTCCTGCTGTTTTGGCCTCCACTTGGCGCCCTTTACATGCATGAAAATTAAGTGCTTGTCACATTTGCGGTTGACAACGTTTAATTTTCAGTTTATTTTTATGCTTTTCCCCAAATAACATGCCAAGTGTATGAGCATGAGTGTTAGTGTTTGTGTGTGTGTCAGTTTTGGTGGGCAGGGAGGCGTGGCCGCTGGCACATGCAAATGTGGCCAGCTCTAGCAAGAAACAAGTATTCAAAAAAAAAATTAAATTAAAAAAAAAACACAAAAACAATAACAAGAATTTAAAATAATTAAATTATTTACCAAAAGCAGCAACAGAAGCGACAACAACAGCAACAAAAACAACAACAATGTCAACGGCAGCAGAAATAGAAATGAAAACGGAATATAAAATGTGTAATAAAGAGTAATAATAAAAAACAATTGTAAGCGGAAGTAGCAGCGACGCATTCAGCTCTGGCGTCGACTGAGCTTTGGCTTAACAACAACAGCAGCAACAGTATCAGCAGCAGCAGCAGAAACAGCAGCAGCAACAGCAACTGTGGCAGTGGCAGCGGCAGCGGAAGAAGGAGGCCCTTTTTTTCTTTCCCCTCTGCCTCTCTCCGTTTCTTTCTCCGTCTCCCTCTCTCCCTCTACCTACCTCTTTCGATAACGACAACGTGGAGGCATCATAAAGAAAGACAAACGGCGACTGTCGGCCATGGAGTGTAATGTAAATTACGAGCGGCGGCAAACAAGAACAATAAAAAGTCGCATTGTAATAGTCGCTGCTGTTGTTGTTGTTTTTGTTGTTGTTGCTGTTGTTGCAACAAAAGACGCATCAAATGAGGCAACGAAGCGACCAACCAAATGCACCTGTAGTCAGCACGACTCAAGTCCAGCGATCGGCGGTGATTAGACGCTGCTGTTGCTGCCCCAACTGTTTACTGCTTCCGCTTGCCCGCCGGCAACAGCAACAACAAAAACAACGATGACCACAAAAGCGTAACATGCGCTGCCGCAATCAAATCGCCGCAAGTACTGTTCCTACACAGAAAAAAAGTTTATTATTCAAATGTAAAATTCTTGATTTTAGCATATGTTAATTTTATGTTTGGATACAGGATATTAATGTTAAATAATTAACACAATATGCGTCTAAATTATATATAAATTTAATTTTACTAAAAATATTCTGTAGTCACAATAGTCAAAATATTTGAATAGAAGGAATTGCGTCAAGTAGCTTGTACTTGGTTTAAAACTTCTTCTGACACCACATTGAATTGATTTCATCCCGGTATCACAGAGGGTTTTTTTCTGTGTAATCCCCTCCTGCCCCTGCTGCATGGCAACTTCTGTTTGACGTTGAAGTTGCCCCCGTTGCGACGTTCGTCGACACTTTGACGCATCGCTGCGTTTAGGCGGGCGGACTCTGATGATGACTCAGAGTGCGGCACAAGCCGAGCTAAGAGTCACCCTGTGGCGGCATTTCATGCTTAAATAACTGACCAAAGCAGCGGGTGGAAAGGGTGGGGGGAGGGGAGGGCGAAGGGGCGGTATTTATGCCACGCCACAGTGCACATGGGAAAGGCATAGGCTGGGGGAAGTGGGAGACAATTCTATTCTATTATATTCTATTATATTCGCCCGCTAACGGGTATATTCCAACCTGTCTGCCTTAAGGCTCACACACACACACATGCTGGTCAGGTGATTTAGCTGGGTCAGGTGTGCTTGGGAGGCCAACGATGTGTACGAGTATTGTTTGCCTTATTAAATTTCCGCCCACAACAGACGATCGACAAACTGTATGTATAACATATATGGCTTTAGATCGGAGTTGCAACTATCTGTTGAAATTAATTATTTACTATTAAAGCATGACATTTACATAAGTATTTTTGTAATAAACTTATTTGTATTTCAACTTAAAATCTGTCTTAATGTGTTGTTCAAAAATTTTTATTTATTAAAAGCTGGGAATATCCATTTAATATTTAAAAAATGATAAGGAAAAGAAAAGAAATAAATTTAAAAAATAATGACATGCCAAGAAATTCTAAAATATGAAAATAATTGAGTCCTATAAGAGCCTTGGTTATTTTATCTTATTTAACGTGAGAAAAATATACTTAATATTAGATATTATTTAAATTGTAATTTCAATCAAAGTTCAACTCAAAATTGTTAAATCCAATCGAGTAACATATATTCATTTTTTTCTTATACCTTCCAGTTGCCGGAGAATATTACATCCATTAATGGGGTGTACAGCCTTTAAGTTGGTAAGTACTTAAAATACCCAGAGGAGAAGTAATAAAAATAAGCAAAAGAAAAATGAAAAAGAAAAATCAAAACCCACATCGTAATATAAAACGGAAGCTGAGGTCACTGCGATGGGGTCCAAGGCACGTATTGCGCATTCTTTGGACTCTGAAGAATCCCAGAAATCCCAATTCGTAAAGTTTCTGAGAGTAATGGCAATTTCTAATGGGCCCTGCACTTGATTGAGGACTCGTAGCGCCTTAAGTTTAAATCAAATTCTTTGCTTGTTGAATGGGTAAGAGAATTTATAGGGAAAGAGGGAGAAGAGTTATAAGAAAATGTGAATTTTGTGTCTGCCGATTTATAAGTGAATGAGTTTTAAGTGTGAGTGCTGAGTGTGCTCGCTTATACATAAGTGACTTATTTGATTTGCGTTCTATTTGTACCACTTTCCAATGCTACTTATGTATTTAGTGACCATGGAAACAGTTTCCCATTTCGAACTTTCTGCGCTGACTCGGATGTCACCAATTTTGGGTGATTTTCTAAACAACTGGACAACTGTACAACTGACTGTCTGCCAAATGTTAAATATTTTTAGTGTGCGTTTCAGTTTCTATTGTTGTCTTTGTTTCATGGGGGCTCTCAGTGGAAATTTAAGCAGCGGAAGTGATCGGTTTGTCTGTGGCACACATAACAGAATGTTGTACTCAACCAATTGATAACACCACTAACATCATCGTCACATTCCCATCGTCATCATCATCATTAGCATTAGCATCGCAATCCTCGTCGGTGATCAAAAAGCAACATTAGCATTTGTTGTTGTTTTTGCCAAATCTTTTACTGATAAGCCAAAAGTGAAGGTCAATTAGTTCAACGGGCTATTAAAAATCTCTCTACTCTTTATGCGAATCTTTCGATTTAAACTCGACCTTAACACGCTGTGAATTCTGAGGGAAACCCAACAGAATGGGTTTAACCTACGATACTGAGCTTATCTATTTTTTTGTATTTATAAGTCTTTGCAAAGAATTCAGAATTTATTCATCTCAGTATTTATCTCTAAGTTGAAAAATTTTTCACATTTACTTTGCATTTTCAAATCAGCTTAAAATAAACTTTTTTTTTAATTCATCGAATGCACATTGTTAGAGATTATACAGAAAAGTATATAAAAAGGAGAACAAATTTAAAAACTTTTGTCATGAAAAGAGGTCTTGAAATATAATATGTGTACTACAGGTCTACTGCTGGTGGCACAAGCATCAAGAAAGGTACGAAAGGCGATTACCAATATACACAGGAAGAATGGAAAATTTGTTACGACTGTCCGGTCAGATCCATACATATGTATACATACATATATTTTGTTTACGACCGATATTAAATTTTATTTTTAAATTATTCCTAAAAAAATCATTTTTATTTGGTATGAAGAATGGCAAACTTTCTATTTTAGGAACAATATCAATATGAAATATAATATCACTCGTCACAGAATTGGATATCAGAAATTTTGCGGCATAGAAAAGTTTTCGTCACTAGATTTTTATCTTGTCAAGTGTAAATGAAACCACAACTTCTGGTTGATCAGCTTCGAACTCGTCATAGCCAAGTTCGACTGTATCTTAAAGAAAATACAATATTTTATAGCCGTATTTCTGCTCACCGTCAGGCCACTTAAGCGCCTCTCATAAACCGTTGCTCATCATCGAAAGTAACACCTATGCGGATTTCGTTAGCGACCGACAGAAAGCGAAACCGGCCATCGACCATCGACCGTCAAGTGAACGTCTGTCCGTCCGTCGCCTGCCCTACTGTACAATATTACACACACACAGTCGCACTCGCACTCGCATCTACATCCGCATCCGCATCCATATCCGCGTAAGCAGTCTGAGCTGCATCAGTTGCTGTTGCCGCAAAGAGGCGCAACGCGCCCTCAATTAGAGAGAAGTCAAATGGCTTATTGAAGGACTCGCCAGCTGCTGGGTAAAGCCCAAGGATTGGTCAAGGCATGCGCAAAGTACATGAGGATATGCCCAAAGTAGCTACAGTGACCGCAAAGAGTAAAGCATCAGCAGTTAATTGAAAATAGCTGGTAGATAGACCGACTTCTACTACAACTGCAGCTGCTACTACTCTTTTTTCTACTCCTCTTTGTTACTCCTCATTCTGCTCCCCTACTTGTTGCTGCCTCTGCTGACGTCGCAGCCTAATAACGGCGAAATTCAATTGAATTTGCATTAAAAACATGTTTTATAAACAATATCAGAAAAAAACTAATAAATAAATAACAAATTATAATAAAGGCATAAAAAAAAACTTACATTTCGCTGTTTTATATCCCAGGCGAAAGAAGACGACAATAAAAAGTGGAGATGATAAAGAGAGACGCGCAAAGAGGAAAAGTCGTTGCGCATGCGGCGTTGTTGTTGTTGTTGTTTTTAGTTTTTGTCTCGTTTTTGATTTTTGTTGCTGCTGTCAACGCTGTGATTGTTGTTGCTTCTTTTATCTTTCGCAGTTGTTGTTGTTGGATTTTGGGTTAATACCAAATTATTGTAAAATAAATTAGCATACAAATAAATATGTATTAAATACGAATTCGTTTGATGCTCTCATTGTTGTGGTTGTTGTTGCTTTGAGAACCGCGCTTTAAATCGTTGTTGTTATCGTTGTGTTTGTTGCTGTTGTTGTTATTTAATGTGGACTTGGCCAGTTTTGGTTTTGATTTTTGTGTTTTATCTAAATTTTATTAAGTTGCTTAAAGTTTTCTTGTTGCCTGTTGCCTTTCATTTTTTGGTCGTTGCCGTTGTTGTTGTTGTTGTTACTGGTGGTGGTGGTGTTGTTGTTGTTGTTGTTGGCATTATGACAACTGCTTGGTGCTACTGTGCTTGTTGCATTGCAAATGCCTCACATGGCTTACACAGACACAATTACACTTACACATATGCACATTCAAATACCGTATATAAGCATAGATAATTCCGTTCACAAAGAAAGATTCGCACACAAAAAATAAATAACGTCACAGTTTACACGACAGCAACAAAATATATACACACATTCGTACATGTATATGTACTTGTGCATATATGTATGTATATGAAGTAGTGTAAAAAAGGAGGCAGAAAACGCACGCACAGTGGTACAATAACTGTTGAAATATGCAATTGCAGAAGAGACGAAAAAAATATTAATATATTATAAAAAATTGTTGTGGAAAATTAGCATTTGTTGTAGCAATAAAACACGAATATTATTGCAACATGCAAACACATACATGTTCATATGCACATACATACATATGTACATACATATATATATATAGACATTTAAATGCGATGTACACATATGAATACAATGTAAAAGATTATAAATTATCGGCGCCTGTTGCTGTTGTAACAATAGCAACAACAACCTAACAAAATGCGGCGTGTTTCAGCATTCATCTATGTGTGTATGTATGGATAACATCGGTCTATATATATATATATATATATATACATATATATACATTTATATATATGTACATACATGCATGTACATGAATATTAAGTATTATTTGTGCATTTTATTTGATTTTGTTTCTCCCGCTTTTTGTTTCCTTTCACAGATACGCATGAAATTTGTTTTGTTTCGTATGTTTTGATGTTATTGTTGTTGTTGATGTTGTTGCTTTTGTCACTTGGTTACACACAGTCCAAATTCAAATCGGAATCGGGTCAAACTAATACCAAAGCGAAACACACTATAAAAGAGAAATGCACACGAAAAAACGTTTTGGTTTTTTTTTCGCTAGACTTTTTGGTGCACGATCGCATAAAAAAAATGTTGAAAAAAAATGCAAATTAAAAAATATATTGTAATTAAATTAAATTATGAATTAAGCACGTTTCGCGCGATTAATATTTTCAGTGCACCCCAACAATGCCGTCGTATGTACGTATTTCAGTATATTTAAAATACTACAATGTGTTGCTGTGACAAATAAAGAACAAAATGGAGCAATTACAAAAATAGAAAGAGCGATCGAATTGAAAATAGAATTATTGATCACATTGTCGCATTGGGCACTTGTTGTCACTGTTCGTTGTTGGTTGCTCGCTGTTTCATGTTTCAGCTTCAGTTAGTTTAGTCGGGATTAGTTGGGATGGAGCTGCGCTTAACGATCCCGCGATATCGCTAGCTGCCGATCAGTCAGCCGAAGTTACACTGTACACACCGTTACCGTTCACGTTCACAGTTGTTTATGGAATGAGGCTTGAAAATGTGTGCGGGCGTCGTGGCCCCGAGCCCGCAGCAGACGCTGCCGCTGCGTTGCGCCGCGTAGTGTCGTTTCTGTCTGTGGGAGAGGAAGAGAGCACAAGAGCGTCAAGAGTCAAAACCGAAACGTTCGTGACGCGGACTCCCAGAGATCGTTACACAGCTGAGAGAGCCAACTGAGAGTCCAACTGATAAAGAGAGCACAACGACTTTGACTGTGCGACGACTGAAGCGCAGTGTCAGAGTCGATGATATTGCTCTTGTTTTCTTACTACTTATTATTGTTTTTATTGGTGTTCTTGTTGCTGTTACTGATCTTGTTGTTGCTCGAAGTGTTGCTCGCTGGTTCAATCTGCAATGCATGCCAAAACTAAAGCTAGGTGATCTCTTATTTTTAGTCGCTCGAAAATTGGAGTTGCTTCCTTTGGTTATTCATATTAAAATGTTTTAAGCTAAAAAATTTCTATCTGAACGATTATACATATCAATTTATGGTCGTAAAGGGTATGTTCAAGCCGACTACTTTTATTTAGAATATTCCAAATTGTTGGATGTAATCCTTTGACCCTTAATATTTGCCAGTTTAGCACATTTTTCAGACATTATTTTATTTCATTTTCTTGTATACTTCAATCTAACGCTAAGACAACCTTGTATCCTCCATGGTCACATTATTTCAACTCTTGTCATCTCATAGCAAAACCTTCACTAAAGCATAACTATATGTTGTAAAGTTTCATTCTTTAAAGAAATAAGCTGTCATTCTGCAAGATATCGATAACAATTTCAGCTTAAACTTATTCCCAAATAGTCTAAAGTTTTAATAAAACCCATTATAGAATTACTTAAAGTTATCGAAAACAATTACAATTTAAATTATGCTTCATAAAAATCATTACTGAAGAAGAAATTTGTTAAGATAACAACTTTGATTCGAATAAAATAAGTTAAATTTCAATAATAAATAATCTGAACTTTATGGACTCCGACAGGTCAAAGTTTTTTATTCCCTGAGGAATTACTAGTGATCAAAACTAACAATAGTAACTACAATTTCAGTTATATGTAAATTCTTTTCAGTGTTCCTCATGTAATTCCTTATATATTATATTTGAAGGTCAACCGATTAGTATATCTATTAAGAAAAAGTATGTTCAGAACAAAGTCATCGATAGCTCGAGATGAGTTTGAATAAAATAATTCTGGAAATTTGGTTTGAGCTGTGCGTGTGATCGGTTCGGTTATGCGCATTAGTTGGCCAACAAAATTGGGAACTGCAACTGCAACTGGACTCTTGCTGAGTTGCCTCGTTGCAGTTGCAATTGGTGATGGTGCTGGCGGTTTGTGATGGGTGTACGATGGGCATGACAGATAGGCATTTGGTAGACAGTTGGGCTGCTCATGATTAATGACACTGAAAAATGCATTTCTTTGCTTTTGTTTGAGCAGCTAATTGAGAAATTTACATAGAATGTCGCATACACATACACTCACACACACACATACACACAAACACACACACAGTGATGGGTCTGCTATGGGGTCTGGGCATAGATTTCACATTTTTGGTTCGAGCTCGAAATTCTTTGGTAAATTTCCGATGACATTTTCAGAGAAATCAATTTCGATTTTCACATTTTTTTCTCCATTCTCAATTTGACAAATTGGTAGAGACTCAGCGTCACACGAACATTGCATTGAAATTTGGGAGCATTGATTTTGGACTTTGGCATAGGTCAGGTCAGGTGAGTTGTTTTGAGGTATGGTTAGGTGGGGTGAGGTCAGGTCAGGTCATAGTTTGACATAATGCTTAAGCAAGACTGAGGAAGCTGAGGCACTCTAATCCTCTGACATTTACACTGTTCAGCATCGGAATCAATCAGTGTTAAATCCAACTGAGAATTCGAAATCGAAAACCATTGAACTCCCAAGAGCGGCTCGTTCCCGTTCGCCTTTCCGATTCCTTCCAAGTCCAAATCCTACGTTAAGCTTATCCGCTTACATTAACTTTTTGCGCAATCCCCCAATAAACAATATACGAAATACATATCCAGGCCAAGTCTCCGACCCCATTTTCAACTCCGTCTCTGTTCTCCGGGTTTGTTTATTGAAATCCTTAACTTCAACTTGAACATGTTCGAATCCATTATGGTTATTATGAATGGCATGTAGTGTTATTTATGTTGCTCTTATTCTTGTTGTTGCTGCTCCATTGGCAAATTGTATTTCACGCTACTTTTAATTAGGCGCCTCCCAAGAGGCCAGCCATTTCCATTTCCATTCCCAATCCAAATCCCATTCTCATTCCCAATCTCATTGCGTTCTGCCTTCTGTTGTTGATGCTGTTTTTAGGCCCACATATAATGGCCAATTATGCCCACTTGGATTCGGACATAACGCCAGTCTTTGTATCTCTTTCTCTTTCTCTCTCTCTCTCTGTCACTGTCTGAGTTTGCTTTTTAATGGTCAAGTGTATTTGGATGGATATGTCTGTTCTGGCTTTTGGCTTTGGCCTTTCCCAAAAATCGACTTGTGAGTCGAAAAACAACAAACTTTTAATTTTTTTTTTGCTGGTACTTTTCCTGCTTCTTCATGTGCTTTGTCTTCCTCAGCTTCTTTTTCTTTAATATCTCCTTGTTGTTTTTGTTGTTGTTGGTACTTTAAGTGAAATCAATTAAAAAATTTCTTTGTCTTTCGAATGTTTGACTTCGTTGAAGTTGTTGTTGCTGTTGTTGTTGAGCATCTTCCAAGTGGCATTTGGAATTCAATGGAAATTAATTTCTTTTACTTTTTATTTTAGCTGTCTTGTCTTCTGCTTCTTCTTCCCTCCCCCCACAACCCCACAACATTTCATTTTATTTAATTTCTTCTTCATTTTCATTTTCACTTTTATTATTTTTGGTATTTCTTTTTTTTAAGTTTTAATGTTCTCGTTTTCACTTTCAGGCAAAAGTTTTCTTCATCTTTTCATGTAGCTTGATTAGAAATCATTTGATTTGGCTTATTCATGCTGGCAATTAATTGACTACAAAAGGCATTAATTATAATTTTAATTTAAAATTAAAATTAATATTTCCGAGATATATATTTGCCATTCTTATTATTTATATGATTTTAAAAATTTTAGAGCAAGACAATAGAGGAGGAAAAAAAAGAAAATGGCGAAATCAACCGACACCAACGAGGCGGAAAAACATTTTACAATTCACATGATAAATCCTTTTCATTTGAAATTTCTCGCCTGGATGTCAATGCATCGAATTCGAATTGTGATTCGGATACGGGTTCAAGTTCAGATACAACATGGTATGGGCATGCTTAAAATGTCAACCCTCGACTCACGTCTTTCGTGAGTCAAAACGCAAATTGACAACTTAATGCCATCAAAGTTCAAAGTGCGCACAATAAACCCCCGGCAACATGCGTCGCCCAGAAGGGGCGTCCCTCCGCCTCCCAGGCTCCCAGACTGGGAATTGTACTCCGATGTGGCGGCATCGACATTGACATTCAAATCTAAACATAAATAATAACAATGATAAACATATCAACACGTCGACAGCATTGGGCTTGGCCTGGAAGCCGCACACATGCATGTCAGATACAGATACAAATACGGATGCAGATATACAAGCAGTAACCGAAAAAGAAACAGATACAGATACATGTTATATACATGTACCCAGATGCCAAATACCGATACGCAGCGCCACACAACAGCAAAAAAAAAAATATTAAAGAAAAAAGGGCAACAGCATTTTTAGGATTCTGATGCTTTGGGCCTACAAATCGAATGAAAACATTGAGAGAAAAAGCCAAGAGAAACAGAGCCTGAAGAAGCTGAAAAACTGACTCTGACAACGACATGAATTGCAGCGATAAAAGGTTCAAACTTAGGTTAGCATAACATGAAAAGTGGACGCCAATCTGTCAGTCGTCAGAGTTTTTCTCTCAATTTCCATGTATTTTTTTTGCTGCCATAAAGCATTAAAAATTGTCTCATGCTCGTACAACAACAAACATAAGAAGAAAATGTAATGCACATATTTTGACAGAATGTGTGGATGGACAACACCAGTCAAAGGGATTTCCTTAGAAAATACTTATATTCTGATCAAAAGACTATACTTAAATGCTTTTTGAATCCCCAATCAATGGATATTTAGTGGCACGGCATAATGAATTCATCTACTTAAGAACTCACTGGTCCAGTTCTCATAGTGTCCCCTAACGGCACTTTTAGTGTCCCATGTCAAAGCGAAACGGAGCCAGACCTTTGAACATGCATCCACATATTTATAATATATACCCTATAAATTTAATTGGATTGAGTAGAGTTTTTTTTAATAATAAATAAGTTATTATATACATTTCTGATCAACTTTATTCTAATCAATCGCTGTGATAATTTTTCCAGCTTACTGCTTAATCATAAGTGGATCAAGTCAATATTTGGAGTTTCAATAGTGTTTTCTATTACCCAGTGATCATGCAAATTTCATTAGAATTCCATAATGAAGATAGAAACTAAATACTCAGGATTATAATATACTAGTATAAAGAAAAATATGAGTAGATAAAAAAATATATGACTTGAAATTATAAGGATTTCTTAAGGAATTTACGAAACGATAAGTTTCCTGAAAAGTGAACAAGAGTAATGAACAAGGTTGTAGTGGCTAAAAACAATTTGCAGGGTATTCGCAAGTCATTCACGTATGGACATGTTTTTTGTTTGATTTTCCATATGAAGTTACCAAAGTGACGACAACGTGAAATATTTTCAGTATGGTATCTTTAGAGAGCAGGCGGGACGAGACAGGCAATGTTTTGGGCCTGATAACCGAGCGACTGGCGCGTATGCGGATACCAAGAAAATCGTGGAAACATGAACCCAACTTGCGTCGACATCGGCGTCGTTCGCCATGACATTTGAACTTGTCAATGAGTCATCACAAAAAAAGTAAAAAAAGAGGGAAAAAAGTACAACAAGAACAAGATACGACTACTTTGGGCATTGCAGAGGGTTCTTCCATGTAGTTGTTGCTATTGTTGTTACAACGTTTTGTTGACCTTCCTGGAATTTACTGGAAGAGTCCAGCAACAGCAACAACAACAACTGGACAGTTTTATCTCATTTGCCACTACCCATGCCACATCCCTCAATTGCGTTTGTTGTTGCTGTTGTTGTTTACATCCGCTGCCAATTAATAAGTCACTTCACATATACGAGTACCATTTACCATTTACAAAGATGGTCCAGTTGAGCATTCGAGTACTCGGCGGGAAAAAATGGATCCCTCTCTACTTCAAGGTGAGAACTTCTACAAGCTTTTCAAGTGCTCAGATATTTAACATATAAACATCTTTAAAAGCATGCACAGATCAATGATTTGATATTACTTATAGCCGATTATGAAAATAATAAAATTATTTGAAAGATTTATTCTTAAGTTTAAATATTTTGAGAAGTATTCTCGAAATTTTCTATTGATATTCGTATGTATGTTCATACGAGTATACGAAATTCATTGGATATAGTGAGGAACTTCAAAATGAAATTATTAATAAACTTTGGTAAAAATTTATAATATATTGCTTTATAAATATATACATATATTCAAGTAGGTCAGTATTTCTTGCCTTTATAGACAATACCTCAGATATCTAAACTCATGGGAAAATGACTTCATAAGAAAACGAAGAAAGTCAATTAAATAAATATTTCCAGTTTTAATTTCTTATTTACATGCATAGAAAAATAAACGGAACTGTTTAATCATTCAGTATTGTACCAATCACTCAATACAAAATAACTTATTTAAAAGAACCAAACCCCATGTGTATTTAAACAGTTGTTCAATCATTTTCAAAGACTTTCAAAAACACGAAAATAAATAATAAATAAATATACGAAACGGAACTTAATTCCATACCCCAAATAAAATTGCTATCACGCTCTTTTTCTTTTTGGGCAGGAAATATTTTCATTTTCCTTAAAGCCATTTTGAGTATCTGCATTTCAAATATTTACCGACACAATCGATGGGAAAAGGGAAGGGAGGAGATCGCCTTTGGCATAGTCGCACATTTGATATGCCTTTGCTGACCTTTAGCCATTCCAATCATAACAATAATAATATTAATAATAGTAATAATAATAATAACAATACTACGAGCTTCGAGCGTACTCGAATGAATGTAATTTTATGTAAAAATAACTTAATTTCTTTGTTAATATGCATAACTAATATGGGCGCCAAAATGCGCGTGGCCCAAGACTATAAAGCGATAGGAGCAGCTGCCTCTCCTTCTCTCTCTTTCTATCTCCTGTTGCAGAAGTGCTTCGCTTGTTGTGGTCAACAACTAATTATAATCAATTCTAATCGTCTTTAAATTGCTACTTTTACTATACGCAGTCGCTGCCTTTTCTGGGCCGCACTTTAAAAGGTGTTGTTATTGTTGTTTGTTGTTGTTGTTGTTGTTGAGGCTTCCGCCTTGCAGGAGTTGGAGCTGATGTCGTAGCAACAACTTCAGACCATCATCAACAGCTGCTGGTGCTGCTGCTGCTCAGTTGGCCATTTCGAATTTTCTTCTCATGGCCATTTCGGGATGATGTTGTTGTTGTTTTTATTGTTTAGTATGTGCACGTAACTTTGTTTTAGTCGCGATTTTTATGGGCTTTCGGCTTTTCCGCTTGATTCTATTTTGAAAAAGCGGCTGCTTATGGCCTTAAAGCGAATCGACATGGCCAAAAATGAATCGAAATGAAACTGAACGGAACCGAATGGAATGAAACAAAACCATCGATATATTTATATAAGCAGCCGACAGCGCAATGTAAATTTAAATTTAAAATTAAATTAAAAAAAAAAAAAAAGAAATAAAATGATATGCATGTAACTGTAAATAATAGATATTTGTGTTATCAATAGAAATTTGCAGTTACTATCCATTGGCAACCGCAATGTGTCAGTTTAACACGACAATCGACTTGAAGAGCAACCCGCATATGGACACTGACACCGGAAGGATGAGATTGAGAGTGGATGGAGATGGAGATGGAAATATACAGAGTACAAGTATTCGTGGGGTTGATGGAGTGTGGTAGAGCATCCCCCTTATTGTTGTTGTCGCTGTCAAATTGACATTTTTCATTTTCGCTTAAAAACCACAAAAATCGTCAGATTGTTTGTCTTAACAGCGGCTGGCATTCCGGCGCTGTCAATCACGACTGTTGTGACTCACTTCCCGTTAGCACGGGCTTCGATCAGACACAGGGAGAGAGAGATATATAGAGAGAGAGAGAGAGAGAGAAAGGAAGAGGGTGAGGGAAAGAGAGGAATAGTAATGGGGAGATTTTCTCGCCCTGCCTATTTGAACTTCATTTGAAGTGGAATTTATACCAGGCAAGCCAAACAAGCGCTAATGTTTCCTGTCCACAGGCCTCGAAGCAATGGATGATGGAGATGGAGATGAATATGGCAAAGAGGAGGTGGCGGGAGTGGCCAATTACCCACACTCCATACTTGACACTCCACGCAATGGAATTCCCATTCACTCGTTCAACTTTTACCGAAAAGCGGCGCTGATCTGGGCTCCATTTGATGAATGGGCTGTCACTTTGATGAGAAGCAGATATCCGATAAAAAGTGAGAACAAGAGGATGACAAGGAAAGCGGGTGGAGCAGAGAAAGGCTCAATAGGTACACACATAAGGCAAATGTCAAAAAAGATTATGCACAATTACATTCCGGGATCGCAAAATAAATGACATTTATAAGTTCATGAAAATCAAGCCTGAATAAAATTATCCGGATGAGAGGAAAAATCTCTTACTCCTGAAAACAGGGTAGACTTTTACTTTAAACTTTTATTAAAACAAATAATCTATTATCTCAATTTTTAATATTAACTCAAATAAACTCAAATTTTTACTTTAATATTTTTGGTAAATGCATAAATTACTAATTTATAATAACTATAAAAAGAAAAATCAAATCTTGAATAAATAATAAAAATTAATTATTATCATTTTAATTGATTTACTTTATATTTAACTTGGATTTATACTTTTCACTAGAGCAACAGCAATTTTTTTAAACAAAAAATAATACTCAAAGAACAATCGATGTCTTATAAGTCTAATTTTGTTGCCTAAAAATAATAATAATTGGTTTAGTTGTGAAGTATAATTTTAAATTAATTATGATAATATTTTGCTAATAAATCGATAATAAATTTAAAGAATAATTATTATTTAATATTCAAAGAACTATCATCGTTACGGTTGCTGGGCAAATTAATGTCTTCTTTCAAGATCAAACCGAATCAGTTTTATTGCGTGCCACAAAGTGTTGCACGTCTCCGCATATCAAAGAGCGTTGCATGTGCCAACAATTCAAGGAAATCTTTAGCTGTTATCACTTACCAAAGCTGCTGATGATGTTGTTGATATTGATGTTGTTGTTGTTGTTGTTGATGATGATGTTGCTGATGATGGTCGCTAGCAATATGACCAAATTGACTGCCGTTTTCCATTGCTGAAGTAGGTAAGCAGCATGCCGCATGCCACATGCTGCATATACTCGTATTGTGACTAGATGCAGCTAACTTCCAGTTACAGCTAGAGCTACAGCTGCCCCAACTCCCTTCCCAGCTGCCCCTTGGCGTGGGAACGGGACCGGGGGGAGGGGAGCTCCATGTGCTGTTCAAATTAAGTAAAAACCCATATCAAGGCAATGGGAGTGTGTTGGGCCAAGGGGGCGTGGTCTCTCTCTGTGTGTGTGTGTGTGTGTGTGTCTCTGAGTGTGTGTAGTCAGTGTCTGTTATGTAATAACATGTTACGTGTATAACTTTTATTATTATGATTATACTTTTGCTTCTGCTTCAACTACCATGAGTTTGCCGTTGTTGTTCTGTTTCATGTTGTTGTTGTTGTTGTTGGTTCTATATGGAGCCAAAGCCGTTGCTGGATCTGGAGCTGTCTGCTAGAGAAGATACGTGAAAGTCACGTGAGTCATTAAAATGAAATAGCAGGAGGCAGCCAAGAGAGACGAAGAGAAAGAGGAAGGGTGACAGGGGGTGTAGGGACTGACTGGGAAAGGGAAGGAGCAAGAGGGACATCAAACAGAAAAGTTGGCCACAGTGTACACTGAAAAAACAAACACAGGTGCATCGTTTTTTATCCCTCTTTTTCACTTTCTCAGTCTCTCTTACTACTATTAACAAAGTTGTTTGTTGTTCTGCTCTTTTTTTTTCTTTGTTCTGTTTTTTATACTCTTTTTCATATACCCTGCGTACCCTTGAAAGTCGGTAGAGTAGCTTTTTACAAATGCACATTATATACAATGGTATATAAATGGATATCTTAATTTTCATATATTAAACATAGATTTATTGAACAAATTTCAATTAAAGCAGATTAAGCTATGCGCAGGGTAGCTTGTTGTCGAGCCCTCAACTTTATTGTTTTCCTTTTTCTCTGTTTTATACTTTAGTTCTTTGTTTTATGTGCTGTCAACGCTAATGTTATCTGAGCTCAAGCTTTAAGCCTGAAACAACATATAGCAGTCACAGCCAGAGTCACACTCGCAGTCACAATTGAAGTCACAGTTGTAGTCACAGTTCCAGTCGCAACTCGTGATGATCTGTGAGTTATTAAAAACGTCATTGAAGGCCTTAGAGATCATCATCGTCATCACTTTTATAACCAGTTGATGTTGTGCTTTTTGCCTAAGCCATCTCTGAACTGTTGATTGCAATTAATTTTGAGAGTCAGTATTGTGGTCACTTCCAATGTCCCGCTGAGCCTCATTCACTCTGCCAACTCATCCTATTTCTGGCTCTAGGTATCGATCTAGGTGTATATGTATGTCGAAGTCTGTCTCTGTGCTCGGCAAACATCTGAAAATCGTGCACCGATTAACTTTCACTGCTTAGATTAGATTGTTAGATTACAACGATTACTCTCAATGCCACGCTAGTGAGAGTGCTTGTTTGATTAGCTTTTGATTAAAATTAACATTATAATTTTATTATTATATTATGTATTACTCCGAGCAATCTTTATCGAACATAAAGCATCCTATGAAAATGTGAGCTTTAACTCATTAAAGAAGAGACACACTCCAACGCATATCTTACTATACACACATATTGGTAATGCAATACTAAATAATGTGCTGTTATCGAAGAGATACACACACATTAGCACACATATTAGACTTGCTTGCCAAATTTGCACAGGCAAAATCTTTGACGTGAAATTAATGAAAGATATTTTTTTATTAACACACCCTTGGGTGAGTGGCATTTCCATTTGGGGGGTCAATGATATCGGATATCGGTTGGAAATTGGCCACAGGGTACAAAGAAGGCGAGCAGAGATGCTAAGAGAAGGGTTATGATATCTATTGCTACTGTTGTTGTTTCTGTTAATTTGCATATTTGCCTGCATACGATATAGGAAATGTTTGTGAGATATACGATATTCATATTCACATTTTGGCTTATTCGGTGCAACGATGCATTCATCTGAGCAACTGCATAAAAATTTGCAAATTCATTTCACCCATGTGAGTGAGTCCCTCCGGGTTGCATTGATAGCCCCAGGACGCTTTGTCCTGGCTTAAATATGATGTAATATGCACATTTATTAAACAACAAAAGAAGCTGTAAGCAGTCGATGCAGAAACTAGGGATGGGCGATATTCTCATTATCGATATTACTATTTAATTCTGATTATTACCTTGTCACCGTGACTTTGATCGCCGTTGCTTTGGTATTAACTTTATATCTGAAATAAATTTCCAAGGAGTGAGCTATCTTTGAGCTGCAAAGGCAAATTCTCTACTAATCATGCCTCTTCCACCAGCTGTGACTTAGTAGCAGTTAATTTTTAGATTATCCGCACTTAGCTGACTTGTTACTTTATTTTTGATATTATATTAAGATTATTCATATACTTTTATTTGTGATGATCCATTGCAAGCTGTGACTTTGATCCGATACTTTGACTCACTTCACTCGTTCCTTTGACTGTGACTAGTTACTTTGAGTTTAACTCGTCACTTTGGCACCTTTATGCTATATAGTTGCACATCTCTAGCGAAGGGAATCACATACAGTTGAGACATGATAAGAGAGAGAGGCAGAGACAGAAGAGAAAACAATTGAAACAAAACAAAAGACACAAAACGGCGTTCAGTTAATGACGTTTGGCCAATTAACTGGAATTGTGGCCACATTGGCCATTTATTAATGCATATGGCCTATTTATTTATTTGCGAGTGTTAAATGAATCGACGCTGAATATTTGATTTCAGTCAATTGCCATCATTCGTTACAATTTCATTGCACATTTTCGTAACACAATTAACATTCAATTAATTGCAAATTAACACACACAAGTACACAGATATATACATACATATGTATATTAAGTTTCAAGTCGCGAATCACAATCTCAATAATATTGTCCCTTTTGACCGAATGACTTGCCGACATTTGCATTTAACGACTGACCAACAAGTCTCACTATGCCACAGCTTGGCTCTGGGCTGGGTGACAAGTTTTGTGGTAACAACTTCAGTTGCCATGGCCACTAATTGAAAATGTCAACGGGGGATGATGAACAGGGCACAAAAAAGAATAAGCTCAGCACTGAGGCCTATGGGACAATAGGTAAATCATCTGGGAATCGCTAAAAGCGAAAGCTAATCGACCAAATCCTCCCCTAGGGCATGTGTCGTGTCTCACGGTACAGGTGAATCTACTAATGAACACCTTTAATTTCTCATACTCGTAGGGCCTCTCACCATGGCATCAGGTTAGACCAACCAACTAATACTATTGTATTAATTCCTTTCATTCATTTAAGATTATCTTACTCTCTATCGGATTATCAATAATAATAATAATAATCTTAATGTGAACTCTCCTGTTAAAGAGACTGTCGCATATTTTCGTGCCTAAGTTTACCACCAAGGTTTAATCTTTCCCTTTCCCTCTCCCTTTTTCATTATTATTATCTTACATCCTACCACTACAAGGACTTCCTTGTAATTTATTGCACTAGTCTTAATATTAATCTAACTTTTACATATAAATTCTTCTGATAGATTTATTTGTGCATATAATTATTTACCTATTGTGCAACTATTCGTTTATTAAATCTATTTGAATTTTGTTTTTATATTTTTTTAATAGTTGAACATTTAAAGAACATTTAACAGAAAATGCCAAAACCCCTCAACTTAATAAAGTGTACTATTTTCGTATGGAATCCGGATTTATAGAATGGCCATTTTCGACCCGTCGAAATCTAAAATATCATGAATATTTCTTAATGAAATATGTACAAAGATCTTAAAGTCGATCGAACGGAAGTGCAACTTGTAGAATCAGTTAAGCATTTTTCAGACAGGGTAATAATTAAATATAACACAAACAAAGTTTATTCATAAGATGTTCCCTTTAAGAAAAAGTTAAAGCTCTTACACTTCAATCTCGGAATTGGATAATATTTTAGATTATAAGCCGACCGAATGGCGGGATTTCCGCGGATAAAATATATCTGCCAACATGACCTTCGTGCTGGTCTCAGCTTTCAAGCCGTTTGTTTCGACCAACAAAAGTCAAATATTTTATGCAGTTTATTTTCCATACTTTTTCACTGTTTTTGTTGTACTATGTGCATTTTCTGGCGTTTTAGCTGCGACTGCCGGAAATATGGAATAATTAATATTCTTTTCGTTGTTGCATTTCTTTTTGTTTCTCTTACTTGTCTTTCTCTTTTTTTTATGTATTGTATTTGGCAAAAACGAAATTTCCGGCTAAGGCGACGGCGGGCAAGTTGGTAGCCTGGCAAAAGCCGTCTCCGGCATTAGCTGCCATAATTTTAATTGCGTTTAATGGCGCAGGAATTGAATGCGAATGTTGACCAAGATGAGACGCGGAAGAGGGTGGAGGGAGGTGATAGAAGAGAGGAGACGGACGAAGACGAGACGGAAAAAACGCATTAATTAGAAAACGAGCAGCAGGAAAGCGAATGACGGAGAGCAGAGCAAAAAATATATAAAAAGCGAAAGAAGAGAAAGTCAAAGTAATAAAATAATAACAATATACATAGCATGCCAACGTGACCGACACGACACGCCCTCAAACCCAACACCGCCCACTGCGGACAGCCGACCGCCGACCGTCATTGGACACCCAGAAGGCCAGTAAATTAGGCGCTCGAGACTAAATACCCGCAAAATTCACGCACTTGACACAAATTCCTTTGGGGAGGATGGCATTAAAATTGAAAAAAAAAACCAAATAAAGTAATAATAACAAGTAAGCATTCTTCAGTGGGTAATGCATGACCATGAGATACTCTGCAGTCAAGTCTTTAATGCTGAACAAAAATTTCAGGGCCGTTTTTTCAATGCACAGAAAAATTTACGGGCCCCAGACTTTTAGAATAAAATATACACATATAATGTTAACAGCAAGGCAACCGGTTCGGTTCGAGTTCTTGGGCTTCGCGAACCGGATCATGAACCGAACCAACAAAACCTGATTTATTAAATTGAAATGATTATCAAAATTAGCGAAAAATTTAAATAATAAAAATATGATTTTTGTATTTAATTAAACCAAAGTTCGAGCCGAAACTTTAGGTTCAAGGATATGGTTGGAACCCATAAACCGAACCTTTAGCAAAATAGTTGTGGTTTTATCCTCATTTATTATAGTAATGAGCTTAAAACTAATATTTTTTTAACCAAAAAATATTCGTTCATGATCTGTTGAAATATATTCTAAGTTTAATATCACTAGTTTGTCATACCCTTACTACACCGGCTAATGGCCAAAAAATATAAAAGGACGAAAAGTGCACAAAAATTGCGGTAAAAGCACGCAAGAAAATAATTCATAATAATGCTGAACTGGCGCTGGAATTTGGAATGGGTTTCGAGTTGTGCTTGGCAATGGGAACGGGGATTGCAGATGGAAGACTGGTCGGACAGGAGGGTCTGCCAGGGGAAAGGCGGTTGTGGAGAGGGAGGGGGAGGGAAACTGGGCTGGCTGTTGTAGAAATACTGAGTGGCTGTTGCTGAGTGGCAGGACAAAATGGCGACCACCATGGCGGAAGTGCGCGCAAATGACAAAACGCTGTTAGCCCAAAATGTTAGCCAAGAAACGGCAGTCGGCCAAGAAGAAGGAGCATGAAGACGAAAAAGATGCAGAAGCAGAAGGAGCATAAGGAACAGCCGCGAAGGAGCCAAACTCAATGAACGAAATGTCCTAAAATGGGTTGAAAGTGCGGCGTCTGTCGAAATTGCCTAACTGCATAAATGGGAAGTATGCAATGAAAAAAGGCCAAAAGCGAATCGAGGGAGGAAATAAGTAAAACAATATAAAATTCAATGAAAGTGCCCCTAAGGGTTTCTCTTTAAAGTAAAAGATCTTTAAGTGAGGCTTTTGAAATTATTTAAAAAAAAATCGAATTTTTGCAAAGGTCTTAGAAATAAATTTAAAATAAATTTTCTTTGCTTTTATTTAATTTATATTCTTAGTTCAATTGCCATTACCGATCAAGGCAGACGAATCTCTCTTTGAATTAATTCCCATTTGACTTCGACTCAAATACTTTAATATAAATTACGAAAAAAACAATTTAATTATTATGGACTAATCTTAAACAAGTCGGACGAAATCTACTTTCCATTAATTAATTTATTAAAAAATATTGTATGACTACGACTAAGGCATTAAAATCGAAATTCAACCTAAAATTTTAAATTAACAGCTTACAACCTTTAACATAAATTAAAATAATTATAATTCACTTACTCTTTCGCTTGCAGATGGCGTGCGTGTAGAAACGCGCGTAAAACGCGCGCGTTTTGTGACAACGGCAAATAAAAAAAAAAAACATCGAAGCTGAATTCAAAAAGAAAAAACAGCAATGCAGCCACGCTGATTAAGACCAGCACACATAAACAAAATACTGAAAATCTACGAAGACAAACATAAAAATAGAGAAAGAGACAGATAGGGAGAGGAAGAGAGAGACAGAGAGAGAGAGAGACAAGTCGAAATCGAAAATGTGCAACGGCAGCAATTTAAACACGGCGACAACTGCTGCAACGCTCACAAACTTATTAGTGAAATGCACGAAGTCAACAAACGACAACGGCAACGGTAACGACAACAACAACAACAACGTCAACGACATTGGCAGCATCAACGCTAACAATTGTCATCAGGGCCGAGTTGCAGTTGCAGTTGCATTTGGAACTGGATCTGAAGCTGAAGCAGAAGCTGGAGCTGGAGCTGGAGGCGGTAACGAAGAGCCACAAAAACAACGAGCAAAACGTCAAAACATGCAGCAGGAGGAGAAGAAACAGAAGCAGGAAAAGGAGCAGCAGCAGCAGCATAATCAGCGGCAACATCAACAACGTCAGGAACAAGGACATCAAATAAAGCAAATGGCAACGGGGACAAATGCAGAGGCAGTCGCCGTTGCGGCAGCCAAAGTACATGAACACAAACACGAATTTGGACGAGAACAAGAACAACGTCGTCGAAATTGCAATAATGTTACCAGAGTGCAACCTCAGCAGCAGCAATGGCAGCATCAGGAAAAGCAGCAGCAATGGCAGTTGAAGCTGCCTCAACATAGTTGTCTCTCGATTGTTCTGTGGTTGACGCTGGCAGCGACAGCATCAGCAGCAGCAGTAACAACAGCAGCAACAGCATCAGCAGCAACACCTTCAGCAGCAGCAACACTGTCGACACTTGTGCAACGCTCCGCCCGCTCGCTGAACAGCGTCCACAATGCTCTCGGCAGCGGCACCATCAGCCACGGCAGTGGCAAGAGCAGCGCACGAGAGTTGCACTTCGAGCTAAGCAGTGGCAGCGGCAACATGGCAGCAGCAGCAGCAGCGGCAGCTGTAGGAGTTGCCACAGCTGGAAACGGAGGCGGGGCGGCGGGCATCGAATGCCCCAGCTTCGATGATAGCTCGGCATGTCCTTGCTACAAGTTCGAGGATGGTAAGTGCAAATGGGCGAAGAAGGCAACCAACCGAACTAATTAAACGCATCAAAGCCGAGTCGGACCTAAGTTTATTGCACCCAAAACGTGTGTGGACAAGCACAATAACAAATCACGACATTCCCCAAGCCCAAACTGAATCGCAACCCCAATTCACAAACCCTCTCAACTGCATCTTCTTCTCAATTCCATCATATGCCACTCCGGTTAAAGAGTCCCAATGTCCACAGAGCTTGTCTGTCTCAGTTTCTCCCATGCCTCCGCTGCTCTTCGTCCGTCTGTCTATCTCTGTCTATCTGTCTATCTTTGTCTATCTGTGTGCGTGCAGATTGACCACCATTTAAACACCAACGCATACCAAAATTGTTTACTTTGACACCAGAGCGGCTCCAACAGTGCCATCAGCAAGTGTCCTGTCACACACCCCTTCAGCCACCCTTTCAGCCCCCCTCCACCCAAGCTCGCCCCTTCAAGTGCATTGGAATAAACACACAATGGGCGAACCATGGACTTGTAGTTAGCCAACGAGCTCAGCTCAGAGTCTTAGAGAGTTTGATTAAGTTAATCCACTGAAGGTACATTAGCGACTAACTAATGTTACCACAATTCTATATCTACAGGTGCTTACAGCACTAAATTTAGAAGCTATCGATGTACTTTCGAATAACTTAGAACCAACTCTATAGAGCATCATTTCGACATTCAAATTGAGCAGTTTTATGAGTTTCGAGGCGAAAAATCAGCTATTGATCAAAATGCCATAAAAACAATACCAAGTGTTTAAGCTCTCGCAGAAAAAATTAAATAAAAATCATCTATTGAATTTTACCCCCAGCCAATTAGATTTATGAAATAGTTCAATTTGTTAATAACAAAAACACAAGATGCGGCCAAAATACTTACAGAAAGCAAACTAATAAGTACTCAATTCCCTGCCCTCTCTGTTTTGGAACTAATAAAGACGATATATATCAATTTATTGGGACTTTTAAGTTTAGTAGCTCTCTCTTAATCAAGCATTTATTTTGAGGAAACTTTTTAAATGTCCGTTTTTTTCACAAAAGTGATAAGAATTGCACACAGTAAAAGCCTTTGAATACTAAATATCGCTCCAGTTTATCACATATTTGGCTGTTTATTCATGCGCTTGTTTGTCCAGCTCTTATGAGTCAAGTGTGAATAATACCCATACTCGCATTGAAATACACCCAAAACACTTGTCTCCCTTTTCAATACGTTGGCCTCTCTGATTACGAGGGAGGTGATTTTGTATGGGTCGCCATTAACTAATATATAGCTGCAAGGATAATAATATATGTTTACTACAATGGCTGATAGTCAGAATGCCAAGAGCATTGTGTATTGAGAGTCAGCCAGCTGAGAGAAAAGACGCCCAAGGACATGGGCGATATTGATATGGACATGTCTAATTGAAATGCGACAACGCACACAATGTGTTGTTGTTGTTGATTTGTGATTGCGTCTTCTTCTTTTGTTACGCAGGCCTTTTCCTCGAGTGTCCTGGCACGACGGCGCTGTCGCTGCGCTCCACGCTGGAACGCGTCTCGGCGCCAATCCACTCGCTGTCCATCTATGATTTCGATCGGTCGGTGACGTCACTTTCGCAGGATGTCATCCAGCCGGGCGTGCACATCCGCCACCTGCAGTTCTCGCACTCGCACCTGGAGGCTCTCAAGGAGAACAGTCTTCGCAATGTACGCGGCAGCCTCGAGTCTCTCAGCATTGTCAATGGCAAATTAACGCAGGTAAGCAGCTAATAAATCAAATTGCGTATACACCATGTGCGACGCTTCTTTTATTTGCAATACACACCCACAAGGTAGGTGGTGGGGCAAGTGGCAAGTGGGGCAAGTGCCACTCCGGCAGGTAATGTGGAGAGTTGGCGAGGTGCCACTGTCGTCCACAAAGTGAGTGAGTGAGTGAAAAATGAACAAAAATGGGGCAAAGGCAGCGCGTCAGACACTAAAATAATTGCATGCAAATTTATTGCTCTTCACAACAATTTGCTGCTGCTGCTGTTGCTGTTGCTGCTGTAGGTGCTGCTGCTGCTGCCAGTCCCTTGTGCAATATGCTTAGTGTCATGACAGTGGCAGACACGCCCACAAAACGCCCCGCCGGAAATGCCGTAACTAACGGTGTGACGATCATTTGTTGCCTGCTCGTGATACATGACAGACAAAAGCCAATAACAACAACAGCAGCAACAGCATAAAAAAACCAAATGAAAGCAAAATATGCTGGAAAAAGTAGTAGTTAAACTAAATGTTCGCTAAAAGCTGTCCTTAAAACAGAGCCAAATTTTCTAAATCCATATAGCTATTTAATTAGGAATAATTAAACTGCCTGCTTGATTTGCTTTATCATTTTCTGTCCCAACATTAATGCAAAAATCTATTACCACAAATTGATATAAGAGATATGCGCAAAAGTATGCAATGCATTTTTCAACCGTCCAATATGATGTTCATTTCATAGTGTGTAACTTAAATTATATTGCATACTTTTCGGCTGTCATTAAACTGAAAGGTGAGAAACTTTGCTAAAATGCAACAAGCAATTAAGGCATGAAAATAATATATTTAATTCATTTCTGTTCAATAAATATTATATAACTCGTTGCATAGATCGTCTTAAGAATAAACATGTGCAACTTTGTGTACATAAAGTAAATGTTTGAAATAAGTTCTAACAATGGTATCAATATGACGATATTCAAAGAAGCGGTCAGCGAGAGCTCAAGCATTTTTTTAACTGTGATTTGCGTTCACTTCTATACCTTAACAAAAATATAAATATGTTAACGTTTACTTAGAATTTAAAAAAAAAATCATAGCCAAATAGTAACATTTCGACAGATGCACCAAGGTGTTCCAAATTGTTTTCCAACTAGTTTAATTAATTATTTCAAGAAAAACAATAACAAAGTGGGTCTTGCATAGATTTCTTAAATTTATTCTTAAAGAATTTTTTAATCAATGCAAAATTTGCTGCAGAATTTAAACCATAACTGGCAACATATTTGTTAGGTGTTTCGACTGCGAATTTTAGCGGCTGAAGTGGTTGAGTGGAGTGTTTGGTGGAAGTGGTGTTAGTGGTTGGGGTGTTGCTGGTGGTGGTGCAGCTAAAGCTAATTAGCAGCACCAACATACGGCGCCAATAATGTTCAACAAAGTTGGGCAACCGAAAAAATGCAAATGGCTTTCTAAGCCATTAAATTTGGAAAACAGCCGCCACAGCAACGGCAGCAGAAGCAGCAACAGTGGCAGCAGCAGCAGCAACAGAGGCAGCAGCAACAGTGGCAGAAGCAACCATGGCTACATAAACCCACCAAGCGGTGCTTCGGCAGCCATAAAAAGTAATTTGCCGCCGCGAAATAACAAACGATCCAAAGCCAAAAACAATTGCGTTCAATAAAATAATTTTGCCGAGCGACGGTCGGATGAATGAAAGGCAGCCAGGCGGAAACATGTGTTGAAGGCGCTGACACGCCCCCACCCCCACGCCCACCCCTCGCTCCCACCCCCACTCCTACCAAAATTGGTTGAACATGGAATATAGCTGCAATTAAAGAGTAAATACTGCTGACCAAATACCAATATTGTCGAGATTTCAGTTTATTATTAAAATTGATTTACACAAAAAAAAAAGAAATAAAAATAAAAGAAAGAGATAAATAAAGGAAAATTTTCATTAGCTTAAATCGGATGAGCAGGCGAACTAGGATCTGGCTGTAGTGGGTCGCAGAGTTGTTGTGCTCTCGTGATCCTTTGGTGGCTCTGTAGTCGGGGATGGTGGCAACACTGGTCTAATAGTGGCGTCAATGGAAGGCATTTGACGGCAGGCATGCGGCTTGCCCCCGAGTTGCATCTGGGCACAGTGACGTCTGTCAGTCTGTCGCCAGTCTAAATGGAGGAAGAAACAATTGTTATAAAATTCAAACATGCAATTCGTGAAATTATCACGTATTTTTGTTTAAATGTGGTGTTCATGAAACGATTGTTAAATGAAAAAAACTCTTTTAAAGCCCGATACCAAAAATATTTGTGGAGAAGGAATTGAAAAAATCTTACTTGAAAAAGGGTTTTGTAGTTGGATTAAGATTATGCGGAGCTACCGAACTTTTGACACCACATCCGATTGAATTTATAGCGGAATACCGATTTCTTTAAGGAGTAGGACGGGAACTGGGATCACTTACTGTCGCGTGGTCTCGAGAAGCAGTTGTTGTTGAGCAGCTGGCAGCGATTGGCGAGCAGCTTGCACACCTGCTGATTGCGGGAACGCACACAGATTTCCTGATCCGCCGTCGAGCGTGGACAGACTGTCGGTCGATTGGGACAGTCCTGATAGCACCAGTAAGCATGTCGGGCCCCCGTTTCCCGCACTCGGCGGCAATCCTTGCGCGGCGTGTGTGTCCATCTCGTGGTGCCAAGTGGATCCCTTCCATTCGCCTCGAGCAGCTCGCAAATGTTGCTGAAACGACGACACATTCCCTCGGAGGTGCGGCCACAAACCCGTGGGCTGCGAGGGGCACAAACTGGGGGCAGGAGGCACAGAGGTCTGCTCGTTGGCAAGATGGGAATCACTCGCAAGGAAGATATTGTGGCGGGCGTGGCACTCGCCGGCATCTGCAGCAGCAACAGCCCCAGGCCGAGTACACTGACTGCAAAAACCAAGTGGACATAAGGAATCAGAGAACATGATAACAGATCCTTACACTGCTCCTACCTGTCAACGTGGTCAACTGCATGTTGCTCAAAAAGTTCTTGTTGGCGTCGAAACATTCTCGATGGCTTTATAGCTCGTCAGTGTTGCGAGATTAGGTCTGAAAGTAACAGCAGTTTCCATAAAACTTGTCACACTCTTAGCTGCCACGCTCCGCTTTTGTTTTCGACACGTTTTGAGGTGCATTGACCTTAAAACCAAAAACTGCAATAATTACTCGCATGGTATTTACGCATACTGGAATAACTTTTGGCAATGACTCAGTTACTTCATATCAGAATTAACCCAAGCTGTATTAGAAAGTTCGTGAGAATTGAGTTTGTTATTCAGCCAATTTACTGATCACCTTTCAGATAAATTATTATTGGTTGAGATTAATTAAAATCTATCAAGGTGAAAAAACATATTCGGGAGAGATTCCCAATTCTTCAAGAATTCAATTCAAATGTAAATACTAATGTCGCTATTCCTGAAACCAAGTGCTGATAAAATGTTACATTTATTTATTTATGTGTTTATTAATATGATTATATTCATGTACTTATATTTATTTTACCGAATAAAAGGATCGGTTCGTATATCGAACAATTATAAGAGACATCGAATAAAAAGCATAAAATGGACCTAACTGAAAAATTAGAAATTTGTTTAAAAACAATTTATTAATATTTATTGTTTTTTGGAAAAAATCAAAAAATTTAAAAAAATATTTGTTTGATATAAATTGAGCCAAGTCTTAGGAGACTTCACCATGTTCAATGAGGTCCAACTCTGGTCCTTTAGAAGTATATGTATCTTAAGTTCAGATTCTGGGGAATAGTGTTATGGCTGCTTGATGTAATTCAAGTCAAGGTTCATTGGCTGATAATTGGATAAAGTTGGACTTAAAGCCTTTTCGATGCCCCAAATGGAATGCTCATATAAATAAATTCAACCGCTTGAATGTTTACTAAACTAGAATCCAATTGGATGAATGAATACATGACAACGAGTACATACAATAAATACGTTCGATTGTTCCATCGCATTCGAGACAATGACAAAAGTCCAAAACATATGCCATAAGAGAATGAGAAACAATAAGAATAAGTCAGAGTCTATAGCATACAAAATCGAAGTTGTCAATCGCTGGGAGTATAAATACCCTATCCGAGTTGTTAGTAATCATCAGCTTCTGATAGCAGCAACAGCTCCAATCTAGCCAGCTTTTTAGACCAGACCAGTCAAGGAATCATGTTCAAGCTTACAACTTGTTGTCTACTCCTCGTCGTCCTTGTGGCGGTCGCCGAGGCCAACAAAAGGCCAGTGCGTCCCTGTGCAGGTCGTTGCAACTACAGGGATCTGGCTGGCAGGGGATCAGTCTGTGTTCGGGACGCCAGGACCAACATTTGCACCAGGCTCCAGGCCTGCCAGCTTCGTGAGCGTAACTGTTCCCTGAGGGAGCTCGGCCTGAAGCCTCTCAGGCAGACATCGGCGTCGCAGTGTGCCCGCGTTGTGGGCAAGTCCGGCAGTGCTCGCTGCGCATCCAGTCGCCGTCGTCGTACCCCTAGCAAGCAGAGGAGGAGCTGCAGCACCAGATCCTGCAGGCGTCAAAGACCCAACAGCTGCTGGCGTACTCGGGATGGACGCAACCTTTGGTTGAGCGCCTGCAGCGCCCAGCAGAGGAACTGCGTCAACAGGAGGCGGCCACATCTCCAGCTGACCCGCACCAACGACTTGATGTGCCGTGGCCCCAAGGACAGGGAAATCCTCCTCAACAAGCTGTAAGCTGCCTGCCTGCCTGCTGACGAACCATTCATAGAAACCTTGACGACAAACTTAGCTTATAGATAATTTTTTTTTTCATAGTTTATAAAACTTGCAATCTTCCATTTTTTGTCTTCTCCGCCAAAATTCAATTCTATGTTTACAAATTAATAACACTTTATAAATAATACTTATTTTTTCTTTCTTAAGTTCAACGAAATGAAACAAAGTTTTAGCTTTTTTGTCAATAAATGGCATCCCAGTTAAGGCGATTCATTGTTTTTCGTTGACAAGTTCGTTTCTGGACATTCTGAAAACTTATACACAAGTAAATAACAGTCGCCAAGCTACCAATCAAATACCTTCCCCCTAGAGATGTAAAAATGCATCGAAAAATCGACAACACAATTTTCAAGAAGCGATTTTCTAGTACTTTAACTAATTAATTTGTCAAACTACCAATCAAGCTAAATATATTTTTATAAAAAATCTCAATCAATTGAACTTCTCACTAAAGTTAATAAGTTTAACGTAGTTCATTGTCGGAACTTAGTTAATTATGACAAGGGATTTGATTAAATGTTAAAACTCATGTTTTTATGAAAGTTGAAGATCTTTCTCAGAATGAAATTTAAAGTGTTGTTTTACCCAAATTATGACATAAGAAGTTGATGGCAAGATTATACATGAGATTCAGCATATTTAATTTTAAAAAACACAAAGAAACGCCTTTGCATTGAAATCGCGTTCAAACTGAGATGAAGGAGAAACTCAATAATTCTAAATGGAGTTGGTCACGACATCGTGATCTATCACCGATTTCAGATTTATGAATATCGACTAAGACTAATTAGTCCGCCCCTTTTTATGAAAATGCAAAGCATCCATAGTCGAAAGACTTTTAAATTAGATCTACCTATAATTGAAATAAGTCTAGAATGCCGAAAGAGTAGAAGAAGCATCATGGAAAGCCAGCGAATTTCCATTGGAATGCAGAGAATACAAATTGCATAATGCAATCACCTAGGAAGTGTCCTGCATGTCCCTTTCCCACCCTCTGTTGCAGATGAAAAAAAAGAAGAGAAAAAACCATTGCAAGGCCTTTAACCGCCCATTCGCGGATGGCAACAAATTCAAAACACACATAAATATTTCATAATGTTACAACAATAAAAATAAATATCATTTTATGACAGCCATTTCTTTGTTCTGCTTCTTTCTTCTTTTTCCCCTGGTTTCTGGCGCTCCTGCTCCTGGCAGAACTGGGACACTCCTGTACCTCCTTTCCAGCTCCTGGCTCGCATGACTTGGCCATAAATTTGCTGCGCGTTTAAGGCGCCAAGTAGAAGCGGCAGGCCCAAACGGCGCGACATCGCAAATGTTCAATAAATTAAAATCGACTGCCATAAATTTCCATGTCAGTACATTAATTAAAAGGCCGTAATTCGCTGGCCCATGTCACACAGTCTCCCCAGACTCCACTGTCCGGCCATGTTCTGTTACCTGCATCGGACTCCAACTCCGATTCCGACTCTCGGTTCGTGTCAGCCCCAAAGGGCAGTCGCATTTGTAGCGCAAAATTTGTAATTGATTGCAATTAAAAAGCCAAATAATTCGTTTATGCAGTGCTCATTTCGATAACAGCTTTTTCTTTTAAAAAACTAGCAACATTAAACATTCGCTGAATTGATGAACATGAACTGTTGACATTTTTTTTTTTTTGAGAGTTCATGAATTAGAGAAAGTAATGTATAAATAATAAATTGAGCTCAATTCATTAGAATCCATTTAAATGAAAACAGAGAAATGAATACCAATTTAGCTAATTAATTATAATAATTTTTTTACATAATTAATTTCTAAATCTCTGTGTTGTCAACCCTGTTTGCACTGCAAACCAAGCTAACACATTTGTCGGCATAAAGTAAGCTTTGGCTTTAGCGTTTCAGGATTTTAAGGCCACGTTTGCAGTCAGTCATTTTCCATTTAATCTCGTCGAGTCAAAAGCAACGCATCAGAGCTCTGACAGAAATAAAAAAAATAAAATTAATAAATATATAGACAAAAAGATTTAAGGACTAAGAAGCAAAGAAGTCTGTAATTAAAATGCCAAGAACACCGACTGGTAAGGCAAAGAACAGCGGCGAGCCGCCGTCCAAGAAGGATAAAGTGGAAAAGGACAAAAAGGAGAAGTCGTCAAAGTCATCCAAGGCGTCTGTTCCACCGCCGAAGAAAATGATTAAGTGCTCCCAACCGCCCAGCTCGGCCAGCAGCGACAGCGACTCCGATTCCACCAACAGCAGCTCGAGCGTCTCGTCCAGCAGTTCGTCATCTTCCTCGAGCGACTCGGAGAGCGAAACTGGGAAAAAGAAGAAGAAACGTGAACGTCACTATTCGCACAAGAAGAAGTCAGCTAAGAAATCTTCAAAGTCAACACCGAAGCGCAGTTATAGCCGTAAAGAATTTAGAGCACCATCGGCCACTTCCACACCAACTCTGGCTCCGACATTGGCTCCCATTTCGATTCCCATACCAATACCGCTACCGGTGCCAGCTCCCGTG
Organism: Drosophila rellima; assembly: GCA_035043635.1. Taxonomy (NCBI): domain Eukaryota; kingdom Metazoa; phylum Arthropoda; class Insecta; order Diptera; family Drosophilidae; genus Drosophila; species Drosophila rellima. The sequence goes on along the minus strand of JAWNMV010000134.1, from coordinate 837,681 downwards.
CCAGCACCTGTGCCCGCTCATGCGTCAGCTCCTGTGATTCCTTCATTTGCTATTTGGTCACCAGTTCCCATCCAGAAGCATCAGAGTCGCTGTCTTAATCACCGCAGAACTCCTGAAGTCAGAAACAGAATAATTTCCACTGCCAAGTCGCCTTCGTCACATGGCAAAAACAAGAAGGAAGTGGCTAATAAAACCAAGGACAAGAATAAGGACAAGGACCCGGAGACATCAGGAGCCAAGGACAAAGTGCAAAGTATTCCAGTTCGTGCCGCTGGCAAAGCAATAGAGAAACCTAAGGAGAATCATCAGCGTCAAGTCGTCAAGTCAAATAAGGAGCAATTCTCGAAAGCCAAGGACAGTGACAGAGAGAGAGATAGAGACAGACGCTCTGCAACACGTCAAACGGGGGGAGAAACCAAAAGAGAAAAGGAACGACGCTCCGTAAGACGTTCACTAGAGAGACAAAACAACAGGGATCGACGCTCATCATCGAGGAGATCTCGCAGGGCAAGATCACGGCAGCGGCGCTCCAGGTCAGTGTCCTCTCGCACCCCGAGTCCTTGGCGCCTGGGATCGCATCGCTTGAAGACCGTGCGCCTGCACATCAAGGGTCTGACCCGCCAGGTGACCAAGACGCATATTGTCGAGATCTTTAGCAGCTTCGGACCCTTGACCAATGTCGACTTTCCCGTCAATCATTATCATCAGGGCAACAGCTACTCGCGATCCGGACGTGGCTTCGCCTTTGTCGAATTTGCCAATCCCAAGGACTGCGAGAATGCTCTCAGGAGCATGGACGGGGGCAAGATCGATGGCCATCGGATCATCGTGTCGCCTTTTCAAGCCAACATGCTCCGTTTGCCCATGCGCCGACGCAACCCATCACCCCTAATCGTACGCAATCGCGACAGGAACTTCTGAAACCCGGACACGACTGGAAACACTCCCAATTACACGACACCGGACATCCACACTGAACATCGTTTATAATTTAACTTGTCACGTGTGGAATATTAACAAGAAACTGTAACAGCAAAAAAATGAATGTGTTTTCATCTCATGATTATTAGAGATGCACTCTGATCGATAGATGGCTCGTTATCGATAGCTACTATAGCCGCAAGAAGCTTTCGAATATATCGATACTTTCAGTGACAATAGTTGGTATCTAGAAAAATTGCCATTAGCCGGAAATATGGCTATTAAAAAAATACATACTTAGCTAAGGTTTGCTAGTATGTGTTTCTTTATTCCGCACTATGTGCAAAATTTAAACGAAAGAAGAAAATTTAGCAAAGCCGTCCGTAAAATATAAATAAAAAATAGTCGAGCTTATAAGCTCATTTTTGACTGAGAATCCAGCTGTTTTTTCTTTTAAAAAAAGGCATCTTTGGTCGTTCCTGAAACTGATTATAATTGGCATAAATATAATCAGAATCGAATCTGCATTTGTTTCAGAAACAGCCTAATAAGTGTCATATGAATAGGGCTAAAATAATTCCCAGAACAATTCTTAGACTTTTTGTCCAGATTGCATGATATCAAGGTTCGTTTTCAATAAACTCTCAACAATCTGTGGAACAACTCGTTATCACATTTATTGGCTTTGTTGAGCTGTCAAAGCGGCAACTCATTGACAGCATATTTTGCGTTATTTTATTCCATTTTTGTACTCTGTTTTATTCAATATTTGGGTGAAATCATTATATGAGCTGAATGAAAATCATGGAAAAAACATGTTGGCATGTAAACAGCTCTCGTAATATAAAATGAATAAAGGAATGTTCATAGTATTCTACAAAGAACGCAGCAGAGTAAAGCGAGTAAAGCAATGCGATTATTTTGCGACTTCTCCATTGTTTTGGCCAGAAAGTTTCGTCCCTTTCCCTGCCGCACTCGCTGTTGCTATTTATTGTTGTTGTTGTGCTTTAACCATTTTAGTTGCATGCATAAAAAATGAACGAACTTTTCAATTAATTGCTATCAAAAACAATATAAATATTTGATGGCATGGCAAACAGGTGATACGAGACATAACAGATGTGCAAATAAATAAATGAATGATGAACTGAAATGTATTTCTCTTAAATGTGATCGGCTCTGAAATACCCTGTCCTTTAACATCTTTCACTATTTCCTATAAAATCTTTTTATAGTTTTGTTACATTTGTAACTTAAATAAATGAAATTGTATCTTCTGGATGCTCATCTAGGAGAAACTTAAATAATAATTGAAATTAACTTGAATATTTGTAGGGAAATCATTTAATTTTAGCCGCAATTAATACAGTCGAGCTTCCAGAACTCGAACTTCTCTAACTTGAATTAAATCGAGTGGCAATAAACTTAACAATCTTAAAAAAAAAAAATTCCATAAGTCAAAGTCTCAATAATTTTACCTTTTTTTATAATGGTGATTCGAGTTAGGGAAGCTCAATTGTATTTGCAACGCAAAATGAATTTTCCAAGTGCAAAATGCAAAGCTTTTTTTTCAACAAAATTATAGCCAAGTCAATGGACAACAACAAAATCAACGCTGAAACCGGCTGTCGTCAATGAACAACAACAAATCAGGTGCAAGTGTTGTTGCTCCGCACAAAAAGGCGAATGACAATGAACGAAAATTGAGTAATAAAGTTTTGGTTCAGTGGGATGATTTACTGAGTGTGTTTATACCAGTATTTTATGGATAGGGGAGACTGAAAGTGAACCAATTTTTAAATGCAATATTGCATAATAGTTCAATCGCAAAGCGGCGCACATATGTATGTACAAACATACATATGTATGTACAATGTACACATTGTTTATATTCGTAAATATTTATTTATTTTCAATTTACAAAACTTAACTCTGACAAGAGACTGGAATTATTGCAAAATTTTCGCTTTCACGCCTGTTTTTGTCTGTTATTTTTCTTTTGATAAACTTTATAGACCCATTGTACTTTTTGAAGTACAGAGTCTAAAAATGGCAACTGGGGTTTTTATTAAATGCATCTGTGTTATTCAAAAGTGAAGTGCACGGGTTTATACCTTCAGCACAACATTTATTCTTATGCTCGAAATGTTCAATTATTTTTCTTTATTTAGGAAGAATGTGTTAAAAATGTTTGAGATTAAGTATACGCAATGGAAGAGCAAAGAGGGGGGGGGGGGTGCAAAAGGTGAAAATTGCATCGGATACAGACGTTAAGGGGCTCCGAGGTAAAGGGTTTTTGATAGTATTTAGACTCCTTGAGTGCATATAGCGGTTAAGTTTTTAAATAATTTCTCTTCAAAATAATTGCGCTAGTTTATAACAAATACAATATTCGATTGAGCACAAAAACTTGATTGTTATGTAAGCATTTCTTATGGAATTTCCACATATTTTTGCAGCTGCCCTCGCGTGCACTGAGTTCCATGCAAAAGCTGACAGCTCTGGACTTTGACTACAATGAGATCGTGCGCATCGAGGATTACAGTTTCTACGGCCTGCGAGTGTCCAAGCTGAATATGAAGGGAAATCGATTGCAGAGTATTCCGGAGAATGGATTCGCGGGATTGGAGGAGTGCATGCAGGAGATTGATGTGTCCGAGAATGGACTGCGTACGTTCCCAATGATGGCGCTGCGCAAGTTGAGCCACCTGCGGATTCTGCGTCTGTCCAACAACAAGATATCCACATTCTACGGGGACATTCAACTGGCCACCAACAATGCATCCGCAGCAGCAGCTGCCGCATCCGCACTACAGTTGCCATCGTTGATCCTGTTGGATCTCAGCTCGAATCAGTTCAGCGAGATTGTCCACGATTGCTTTCGAGCCTTCCCCCAGTTGCAGACGCTGTCCTTCTATGCCAATCAGATCGAGCTGGTGCAGCCGGAGGCATTCAAGAGCCTCAAGGAGCTGATGTCTCTGGACATGTCGCACAACCGAATCGTCGCACTCGATCCCAAGGTCTTTGACAAGAACAAGCGTCTGCAGACAGTTGACCTGAGTCACAATCACATCCACTCCATTAGCGGTGTCTTCTCGAATCTTCCCCAGCTGCGGGAGGTCTTCCTCTCGGAGAACAATATTCTGGAGCTGCCCGCGGACGCGTTCACCAACTCGACCCTCGTCGATGTCATCTACCTGGAGTCGAATGGCATTGCCCACATTGATCCCAATGTGTTTAGCACCCTGGCCAATTTGGATCATTTGTATCTGCGCTCGAATTTCATTCCCCTGGTGCCCGTCACCCTGTTTGACAAGTGCACGAAGCTATCGTCGCTATCACTGGACAACAATGAGATCCAGGACCTGGAGATTGGCATGTTCCGCAAAATGGAGCAGCTGCGGGAGGTGCGACTCCACAACAATCGCATTCGAAGGGTGAGGAAGGGCGTCTTTGAGCCGCTGCCCTCGTTGCAGGAGCTGCACATCCAGAAGAACAACATCGAGGACATTGAACCGGGTGCGTTCCACACTCTGGGCAATATGCAGCACATTAATCTGCAGGACAATCAGCTGACTGTGCTGGAGGATATCTTCCCAGAGCGGAACTCATCATTGCTATCGATTCAACTGGAGGCGAACTACCTGCACAAGATCCATCAACGCACCTTCCGGCAGCAGCAGAGGATTCAGATCATGTGGCTGCGGGACAATCAGCTGCTAAAGATCGACCGTTCGCTGTTCGTGGACACACCACAGCTGGGACGGCTCTACCTGAGCAACAACCTCATACGGGAGATCGAGAAGGACACCTTCGGCAGTCTCGTGCAGCTCAAGTTTCTCGACCTGAGCGGCAATCAACTGAGGCAGCTGCGACGCGATTACTTTGCCACATTGCAGAGCCTGGAGGAGCTGAGTCTGGCCCACAATCTGATCGAGGCGATTGAGGGTTACTCGTTCAGCCGGCTGAAGCAGCTCAAGTCGCTGGATCTATCGCACAATCCCCTCGTCCAGGTCACCCAGAACATCTTCCTCGAGGAGCTTCCATTGAGTACGCTCAATCTGCGCAATACTTCGCTGCGGAAACTGGAGCTGCACACGTTCAAGTCCCTGCAGAATCTGAACGAGCTGAACCTGGAGCGGAACCAGCTCAATCCGGCGGACATACAGAAGCTGGATGTGCCCAGTCTGCGGCGTCTACATCTGTCCCACAACAACTTCAGTCACGTGGGCATCGGCGGCGGCGGGGGAATCATGTCGGGCATGTTTGACAAGCTGCGCTCTCTCCAACAACTCTCGATGGCCAACTGCAGTCTGACCAGCATTCCGGACCAGCTCTTTGCCAAGAACACGAACCTGGTGCGCATCGATCTGTGCGATAATCAACTGACTGAGATGAATCGCAACATCTTCAGCGGATTGAATGTGTTCAAGGAGCTGCGACTCTGTCGCAATAATCTCGTTGAATTCCCGCACATTGCTCTCTATAATCTGAGCACGTTGGAGACTCTGGATCTGTCGAGGAACCAACTGATCTCGATCGACTTCTTCAAGCTGAGCGGCACCCTCAACCTGCGACAACTCGTGCTGCGGGACAACAAAATCAACTCGTTGAGCGGATTCAATGCGGTGAATCTGACGCAGCTGGACAACGTGGATCTGAGTGGGAACCTGTTACTCTCGCTGCCCGCCAACTTTCTGCGTCACTCGATCAACTTGCAGCGCGTCGATCTGTCCAGCAATCGGTTTCTTCAGATCCCCAGCTCGGCACTGTCGGATGTGTCCATTCCGCGCTTGTCCTGGCTGAATTTAACCGGCAATCCGATCAACAAGATCTACACGGTGAAGGAGGAGCGTTATCTGTACTTGAAGGAGCTCTACATCTGCCAGACGAATCTCTCCATACTCACATCCAAGGACTTTGAGGCCTTTCAGGCCCTGCAGCATTTGCATCTGATCAACAATCGCATCACTCGCATTTCTCCCGGTGCTTTCAAGTCTTTGACGAATCTTCTCACGCTCGACATTAGTGTTAATGAGCTGGAGATGCTGCCCAAGGAGCGGCTCCAGGGATTGCGTCTGCTCCGCCTCTTGAACATATCGCACAACACGCTGAAGGATCTAGACGAGTTCAGCGGCGACTTGGCCCAGTTGCAGACCCTCGACTTGAGCTTCAATCAACTGGATCGCATCTCAAAGAAGTCGTTCCGCAATCTTCATGGTCTGGTGGAACTGCTGCTCATGGGCAACCGGATGACGGCGTTGTCCAACGATGCTTTCCGGTATCTGCGCAAGCTGCATCTCCTCGATCTGCGTAAGAATTACTTTGAGCTGGTGCCGCTGGAGCCACTAAAGCCCTTGGAGACGAATCTGCGCACGCTCAAACTGGAGGGTGAGTAAAATTTAACATTAAATATTTTTTTTATTTTTTATTTTTTTATTTATATTTATGTTGTACAAATTGCTGACATTTTTTCTTTTTGCCATTCGTTCATTTACTTTCAATTTTTGAAAGTAACTGAGTTTGATTCGCATTTTATGTTAAAAGAAACTGTTTCAAACCTGCTTTGACAAATGCCTGCACTGACACAGAAAGTGCTTGAAGCATCATGCAGTGTGCTCTAAATGATAATAAAATGTTATGTATATCAAGAAAAATAAATAAATAAATTTGTTAATTTGTTAATTTCTTCATTTTGTGACACACACAGAGAATCCACTGCATTGCAGTTGCGATGCACAAAAGCTGTGGGAATGGCTGCGGGATCATCGCAAATGGTCGCTATCGCCAACGGGGGGCGATAACATTAATTATCTGAGGTGCGAACACCCGACGGAGCTGCGGGGAAAGGTGTTTGGACGCATGGAGCCGCAGCAATTTTGTGATGCCCCATTAATACCCAAAATGGCCATCCAGGACATTCAGCCCTATTCGGTGGTCGTCTCCTGGCAGAGTCGCGACCATTTGGGCCTCACTGGATTCGAAATTGTTTACCATGCCACCGGCGATGGACTCGTTAGCGGGCCAACCGACCGCGACCAAGCCAGAGGTCATGATATCCATCGCGATTGGGACAGAGGACAGGAGAGGGAAAGGGAAAGAGATAAAGACCGCGACTATGATAGAGCCCACAATGGAGAGCGGGAACGGGAACGGGAACGGGATAGAGAACGTCTGGCCCAATTTGCTGCCACGGATGAGGTGAGTTGAGACCCCGTCCACTTTAGACTCTGATGCCAAATTTGAAAGTAATTTGATGGTAAATACTGGACGTTGGGTAGTCGCAGTCCGAGTCCGAGTCCCAGTCCGAGTCTGAGCTGTCCTCATCTCCGTGTCGGGCGCGTAATATTCTTTTAATAAACGCTTTATCAACGCCTAGGGGTCAGATGTGACTCCTTCCGTTCGATCGGGGATAAACTGCGCAACTTTGTGCATACACAATTTAATTTAAACATCACGTTGCCTCGGGTTCTCAATGACTAGAAGAAGATGATTTGCCGGCTACTGCACAGTGGGAAGAAGCTGAAATATAACTGTTAGAATTTATTTGGCTATTGAAATCTGCACTTAGAAAACAGTTCCAGTTTCTACTTTGGAAACCATCAGGTAACTGCAAGTATTGCATACTTTTCATGACAATATAAGAAAATTACCTGACAAAATTTCAATTATAAAAAATATACAAATTGTGATAATAAAATAAATCTATGATGAAAATTCAAGAATTCTCTCAAAAAAAAGATGGTCTAATTTATTATAAATAATAAATTATTTAATTACCAATAATTGTATCTTCTTTATTAATATTTATTTAATATTCTATTGATTGTCTAACTTAAATTCTGTTGTCATTCAAGATATTCTCGTTTTATTTTTTAACTGGAATTTGTCCATTTTTTAGACTTATGTTTATGTAAAGAAATTCTAAGAATTCGAAAATATATTAAAATATTAGGCGTATGCAGTGGATAAAGTGAACAGAAAATAATTAATATTTAATAATTTGCTATTGATAGGAATTATTTTGTCTAACTTAGTTTAAAAATAAGTAAAGGATAATTCGATAAATTGATTAAAATGTTAGTTAGATGTTAACTTTAACCATTTTCCTGGCCGGTTAGTTAAGAGACGTCCGCAGGCAGCGCAAGACATTTTTAATAAAACGACACGAAGATGGGCATGATGGGGATTGGGGACTTGGCATTATGATTTGGGTATAAGCTTGAGTTGAAGGTTGAGGTTGAGGTCACGGCAATAACAATCTTGAAACTTGGTTAATTTATTCCACAGATACACGGGAAGCGTCTAAACGGCACGGCCAGCTCGACAAAGCTAACGAAATTGAGCCCCAACACACGCTATCATATCTGTGTCATCGGCACCGGTAATTGGCTCTCGGAGCCTTTGGCCAATGCTCTGCAAAGGCTGCACTTCAACGACTCCAGGGACGAGCTGCTGCTGTCGATGACGGGTGGCAGCCCTGGCATGACTGGTGACGTCTCCTCGCCCCCCTTGCCGGAAGCCTACTCGCCTTATCATCACCTGAACGAGCCAGAGGCGGAGTTGGAGGTGGATCAACATCAGCAGCATCAGGCGCTAATCGAGAACACGATTGTGACGGACAATGTGCTGTACGAGGTGCTCAAGAACTCGCACTTTTCGGCGTGCACGGATGTCCAGACCTTGGACTCGACACCGAGTCTGATTACCGATGAAAATGGGCTGTCGAGTAATGGATTTATTCATTCGATATTGACTCGTCGTCTGGGCCTCATTGTCGGCTGTTGTCTGGGAATAATTGTGTTTATCGTGATGATCTCGGTGCTCAGCTACGTCAAGTTGAAGAAGCAACGCATCGAGAACGCCAAGCGTCAGGCGGCAATGCCACCGGAATACATCTCCTATCGCCACTTCTCCATTCCCAACGAGGAGCTCACACGAACCGCAGCCAATGTTGCCACTGCGGCAGCAGCAGCAGCAGCGGCGGCAGCAGCCTCGTCATCGGCGTCGACGTCGACGTCGACAGCAGCACACCAGCAGCAGCACACGATGTCGAGTGTGCCGAGCGGCATCAGTGGCCATATCAGCGGAACCAGTTTGAGCACCGGCACCACGACAACCACAGCGACCACGCCCATAGGCGGTGTTCCCCTGCCACTAGTCAAGTCCGGCAGTCGCAGTCCCATTGTGGGCATTGCGGGACTCGTTGTGGAGAATGGCATTGGCGAGGCGAGCAACGTGGTTGCCGTCTCCACTTCGCCGGCCAGCGGCAATAATGGTGGTGCAGCTGCTGCCCACTCCCAGCACAATCACAGTCACAGCCACCACAGTCACAACCACCAGGCGCATCGGCAGAACAACGGTGCCATCGGAGGTTACATGGCGGCTGGGGTGGTGCTCAATACGAATCACTTGAGTGTCTGTTAGTCGCACTCAAAGGCAATTCACTTTATGCAATTGGGTCTCATCGACTTCTCAATGTTTCAAGCAATTTATCACGATACTCAAATGAATGAAATACAAGTACTCATACTCGTACTTGTATGAATGCGATATCATTTAGTCGACTCTGTCAGCCACAATGCCAAATGCCAATCTGACCCCAAAGTGTCGACCCACTCGATGTCATCCCTCCCCTTTCCCTCCTATCCCTGTCAGGCTGATCTGTAATCCGTACTAAGTATATTTTGTCTTTCAAATAGCATTCAATTTAGTTAGCTTTACAGTTTCAATCAGAGAGAAAATGCCAAAGCATTTTTATGTTTTTCAATGTGGCCCAAATATGCATTTAATTTATGAGTAAACATCGCAACCAAAACAAAGAATATAAATAAATATATAAAACAAAAAATAAACTAGAAAATAAAGCAAAACATAAACTAGGTTAGTGATAATCATCATGATGCGTTCAACATTCGTTTAGTTATGGAACAATTTCAAAATAAAAATCAAAAAATAATCTATTTCAATGTAAATAATAAAAGTTGAATCGAATTGAAAACTCAGCGCTATAAACCAAAAACAGAAAACGAAATAAAATCGATGAAATCCGGTTTTAAGATTAATGATAAATACTTATGTGGAAAATATACAAATAAACACTATGGAAAATGTCAGAAATTACGTATAAATCAAACCAAATGCCAGTTATTGCAGCTAAATACATATGTAGGGTATAAAAACACACACACTCACACTTGTAATCAAAGTGAAACTTTTTTTTTTGGCCAAAAAACCAAACAAATTTAGTATTAATCGATCGAATTTTTTTTGAAGAGAAGCGCGGTAAGTAATAAAAAACTAAGAAATAGCAAAAGAGAACAAATTATATGAGTATAAAAAAGTAGCATAAAAGATGGAAAGAGAAACATATTAACTAATTAATTACCAAATAATAATAATAATAATATTGTACTAATAAATACAAATAATTAAGCGCGCAACATGCAGTAAATTGTTAGCAAGAACTCAAAGAGTTTCATTTTTAAAATGCATAAATCAATTTATTTTTTGTTGTCCTCATAGTTAACTAATGGTATTTTACGGTGTTCTTTCTAATAGTTTTTTTTTGGTATTATAAATATTCTTATTATTGATTTAAAAAAAAATCAAATAAATTACTTTAGCTATAGTCAAGGATTAAACTATTAAAAATATAAAATACTAAATGAAATGCATCTATTCGATAAGACAGAGGACAAGCAAAATATGAAAAAAATAACATATTTATATTACAAAAGGAAGTGTAGTTTGAGGACGAGTATAACAATTACTTTATAGCCAGCTGGGAATGCGATAACTAAGTGAAACGAACAGCAAACAAATGGTCAAACCAATTTATGGTAAAAGTGAAACAATTTACATAATGACACAACCAACAATAACTACAGAAATTCTACAACAACAATAAAAAATTTAAATGAACAACAAAACAAATGCAAATTGTGCACAAGAATTTCTAGCAAAACTACTCGTAAGTTAAACAAGAGACAAACAACAAATCAAATCTAAAGAAATTTGCCCCCTTCTGCATAGTGTTTCTCTAGCTTCCAGTTTCACTTCCGCTTTTCCACTAGTTAATTTGTCCTTCCCTTGCCTTTAATTCACTTCCATTCCCTTGACTGCACAGATCCTCTTCGAGTTATTTCTTTTATTTATTCACGCAGCTTGAACATTTGTTTTATTTAAAAAAAGAACGACAACAGAGAACTGTTTTTTTTTTGTTTGGCCATCCGAAGATGTAATACCGTAGCAGTTAGATTGTTACAGTCGAGCTTCCGTCATGAAAGACTCTCTCATTGTCAAAGTGTGTAAAACCTTATGAAATTTGAATCGAACATTTTGACACAACTGTTAATCAATAATGTATTCATTTATGTACACACTATCTGCAAGGATATAACAAATTGATGCAACAGAGATTGTATATGTATAAGCACAACTACACATATAAAAGTACTTGAAATACGGGAGAAAAGAACTAATGCATAGAGGCAGCAAAAAAACACTAAAGCATAAAAACAAATCGAAAGAGCAACACAAAATAGCTGCGCATTTTGCATATGCAAATCAAAATCAAAAATCGAACTTAAGAAACAAATAAGCCGAGCATGAATTATTTTGCCAATGCAAAAAATAATAAAAAGATAATACAATGAGAAGAGAATGCCGTATTTAAAAAGCTTTCGATGCTCTGCAATGTGTGCTCAACAATCTACTGTGGAATGTGAACCACACATCTAGTTCTAGTCTCACGCAGAACAAAAAAGAAAAAAGAAAATGCAGCATATGCATGTATGTATTTAAGGGCAGAGAAAAAGAATCCGCAAAACACTTAAGCAAATACAATAAATAATATTATAACTAATAAATATTGTATGGAAAGCAACAACAACTAAATATAAATAAATGACAAAACAAATTATTAAACAAATGGTTTCACTCATTAGCGAGTTAGTTTTTTATGGATATAACGTGGATAGAATTTAAGTAGAATTTCCTCGTTAATTATTTGCGTCTACATATTGGTTGATCGAAGATTATCAATTTTCTCATGAGGTCTCGGTACTTTCAAGTAATATTAATTTGCAACAGAGTTGCGGCTATTTTAGCACTTAAAGTTCTTCTATTTTTTTTTAGAAAATTTTAATTAAATGGAAATTTCCGCTGTCTTGAGCACGTATTCTCATCAACGGCATTAAATGCAATGCGGAATTTTAATTAGGCTCGCAAATACACGCACACACACACATACGAGCAAGGGAGAAGTTATCGCAAGTACATGTGGCAGGTAGAGTGTGCCACACAGGCACCTATGTAAGTATGTATATATGTATGCAGCAAGGGGACGCTGTGTTTACGTCACAGCGCAACTTGCTTGTGTTTTGGTTGTGTCCTGTGTAATCTTATGGCGGTGTGTGCAACAGGATTTAGAGTAGTCCACGCTAAAGTTGAAGTCAAACTAGTTTCACACCACTTGGCCAAACCCCCTGCCTGGAAAAATACATTCATCATCAACGAAAGCTGCTTGCGAGCCTCAATACAAATATTCGTATTGTTTCCAGCTTTTGATAGTTGTTGGAGCACCTTAAAGCTTTAAGCAAAATGCTTAAATTTATAAAAGTTTTTGGAGAATTTCGCACGTGAAAGCACCTTAAGCTTGAGAGAAATTAACTTAAGGTAATTGTTTTGATCAAAGCTTCCATTAATCTTGTAAAATCACCTTAAAGCTAGAAACTACTTGAACTTAAGACTGAGGTGACTCACTACATTTTCAATTGCAATTCCTATAATGCTGTAGTAAAGTTAAAAGTAAATTTCAGGTATTTGTCCTCTAAAAGCACCTTAAATCTTTAAGCAAACTTGTAGTATTTTGAAGAGCAGCTATTCAAAATATTGAGTTGAAAAATGTAGGATCAGCTTTCGAAGCACATTTGGTGCAATACTCGTATGTGTAAACACATTGTGCGTCGGGTCCTATGTAAACTGTAAATTGGCTAGTAAACTGAGATGTTGGCACAAGGAAGTTTGCTGTTTACCCAAGGTGAATGACGATGGAGCAAGAGTAGATGCTGAAGTTGATGCTGAGCTTATGCAGATGCCACTGACTGCATTTGCATTACTTGCAACCATAAGTAGGTAACTAAATAAGTTGCTTAATTAAAACAAACTTTAATTGGCAAAATTTCCTCGTGTCGCTACAGAGAGGAAACTGTAACTCCATCTCTATCTCTATATCTATTTCTGTCTCTGGCTGTCTGTCTTCCTCTTTTTCTGTCTCGGTTTGTCTCTATATGTCATGTATGTATGTAAGTATGACTATGTATGCTGAGAAAAAGATAGATGACAATATTGACGGCCCGGTGAATTGCTGCTCCACTTAGCTACTAAAACAGTTTGCCGGTTTGTAGAGCAAATTGCAACAGCAAGAGCAAGAGCATGAGCAAGAGTAACTGCCACAGCGAGTGGCAACGACCACAAGTCAAGTCATGTCGAGTCAAGTCGTCATCGTCGTCATCATCATCGTCATCGTCATCGTCATCGTCATCGTCATCTTAGATGTCAACCGTTTGCTTCTTTTGTCGCTGTGACTGCGACTTAATTGCATGGCAAGGACAAGGACATGAATGACAGTGCACCTTCCCCAGCACCATCACCACCATCACTTTCACCACCACCACCACTACCACCTGCCACACCTTATGTCTCGCTCTTTGTTTTTGTCCTTGTGCCTAACAATTGCAGCAATGTACACCAAATTGAAAGCCATCACATGCCTGTTTGCCTTGCCGCTTCAATCTGCCGTTGATCGCATATTTTAAGATTTACAGGTGAAAGCTTTTCTTAAATTCTTATTGCAACGAATTCTCCCTTGGCAATAAATGCAAAAAGAAAACTTAAAAAAACCTCTATGGAATGCATTGAGCATCCCAATCTGAATTGGGTCGAACTTAGAGACTCTTAATTAAAATTTCAGCAAAAAGTATTTTTTCAATTTCACCTTTTCGCCTTTGGCACTGCCTCAAAAAAGCATGCAACACCAATTTAGAAATCACAGCTATGGCAATTAGGCCAGCAACCTGAAGCTTGTTTTCTGGTCATACTTCAAAATTTCTCTTTTAAAGTAGAACAATCATGAATCACTGTCACTGTAACTTAAGTTAAGATATCGAGAGGGAAAACAGCCACAAAATATAACTTACGTAACAAAACAACAACAAAAGAAAAGAGAGAATGGAGAGATGTACGTGAATGTCGAAAAAATTGTAACATATTTTTCACACCAAACACCGCAAAACTATTGAAAACTATTGAAAATTACTATAAACAGCTTCGACAAGCGTATGTTATGGACTCGACAACGACGACGACGACGACGACGACAACAACAATAAAGTCACAACTATGAAACTGACCACCACCCATTCGATTTATGGGTGTCGATTTGTGTCACAAGAGAGAAAAGCAAAGAAAAAAAGGAAAAAAAATAGCAGCCAAACAAACAAACTGACCGAAAAGTTTTTCCATTAAATCAATGAAGCGTACAAAATATTCGCGCCAAACGACAGCATTAAGTCAGGAGTATGAGACACATATGTGTGTATCGCCATCGACTAGTATATATAGATTTGTATCTATATCTATAAGTTATGGGAAACAGTTACTGCACGCCTAATCCTAAAGTAGTCAAAACTTTTGATTTGCTGTGTTACGCTTTGTTTTCGGGGCAGTTCGATGATATGTAAGAATGAGAATTTTTGGGTAATCGGGTAGCATACTGATTCTCAACGAGTTGCATTCATTAAATATCGTATTATGATGAAAGTTGGGGAACAAAGAGATTAAATGATATACGTGAATTCATGTCGATGTGTTAAAGGATACAAAATTCATGCACATGGTTGCACAGACACTCATCCGATTTACCTGGTATACGAGTATTCAGCATTGGGTGCAGTTTTCATTTACCCCAACATACTTCTTGTATAACTATATCGGTATATTTTATACCCTGTCAGGATTCTTATAGATACAGCACGGTTGACATATTTTAAGACTTATCTCGATATTTTTTTATATATTGGGGATTTTAAGTATTATTTGTCATGCTCAGTTTAAGCTTTAAAGTCTTTCTTTAAAGCCTAAATAAAGTATTTGAAGACATATTTGTCGTAAATTTAAAGAAATTAATAACAAATTTGAAACTAATATATATGTTAGATACAATATCTAGTTACTTTGAAAAAACGGCCCATACAATCTCAATGGATTCGAAAGGTTACATGTTGGGGAAGAAAAAGATACTCCGAAATAATTTATTGTATTATAACTATAAAGCCAAATTATCAATTTACACGGTTTTTCTTAGTCAAGCTTTTATACTATTACCAAATGAAAATGGGTAAGCATATTAATATGTGCGTGAGTTTTTAAGAATAAAATTCCACAATACAAAATGTTTCTTACTACAAATGTATTGGGAATCTTAAAGGTTTCAATAAGATAAAACGTGAGAGGCCCCAATATAGGTCCGCAGTACAGGGTATACATTAGTTCAGTAGCTATTCAGTCTACAAACGCAGTCACTTATTAAAAAGTGTTCCCATCTGTACAATAATAATACTGGCACATGACAAATGTACAGAGAGTTTACTAGTCGTGCATTATCTCCATTTATGCATTTTTACTTGTTATGTATGATGACAGCTCGATTTTTTCTAGTTTTTCCACTTTTTACTAGTATGTATTAAAAAATAAAATGCACGGAAAGTTGCGGAAAACATTTGGAATAAAAACCGAACAAAAAGCCAATTGGAAATTGCAACGGAATGGGACAGGACAGGGACAAGGACAAGGGATGAAGGATAAGGGACAAGGGGTAGAGGGGATGGGAATATGTGAGGAAGAGCTGTGTACAAAGACGGACAGAATAGATGGTACAGTCGGACAATGACAGTGGCGACGCGCGGACAATGAATGGCCACATGACAAAACATACGTTTCGTGTAAAAATTTTTGTCATAAATTTCGTTTGGAGGCTTTTGGCAATTTTTTATATAATTTTTCATTTTTCCTTTTTTTTATTATTATTTTTACACCCATGTGCTTTTGGTTGGTTGGTTGGGTGTGTGTGTGTTTGCACTTGTTGGCCACTTTGAGTTTCAATCGCATGCTCTGAAAATGTTGTCGGAAAACGGAATTATTAATTAAAATTCGCATAAACTAATTGCGCAATTTACTCAAGTCAGGCAAATATTGAAATAAGCTCAAATCAAAAAGCAAAATTAATTTTTCATAATCTGCAGTGCAGAGAAAATGCAAAAATTTGCAGAAAATGGGAGGGAGGGTGCGGTTGCGGGCACATAAATCGATAGAGTTTTACCCGTAAATTGAAAGCTTAACTTTAGTCATTTCTCTTTCTCTCTCTCGCTCTCTCTCTCTCTCTCTCTAGTCTAACATACTTTTAATATCTTTCTTAGTTTCGTATATTGGCAACTTTATTTTTGAATATTTGTCTTAAGCTCCATTGTCCCTGGTACCCTACGTCATATTCTGACTCATTCAAAAGATTCAATTAAATATAAAACACCATCTTTTCATTAATTATTTAAAACATAATTTTGTTGTTTTACCGGCAAAAAATATACATTTTTATATAATAAATAAAAATTGTAGAAGTTAAAAAAAAAATTGCATAAACTTTGCAGGGAAATCAAATTATTGAAGTTCACTTTTTTTCAAATAAGAAACAACAATTTAGTCACATGACAATTTACTTACATGATTCCCTACACATACATATATTAAGCCAGTTATGTATATTAAATTTTTCTTCACGACCTTAATTTTCACATTAATTAAGCACTATTCACCTGCAGGAAGTCTCCAAGGATATTACGAACCCAACATATTTTCCAAGTATTTACTTTTATTCTCATCTCCTTATCTAATTTGTCGCTGATACATAATTATGAATGCCAAATCTTCCCGCTTATCATATGTGTGCGTGCATGTGAAGGTGTGCATGTACCTATGTACATTGTACATATGTATGTATGTGAGTGTGTTGGCAACCAAAATAAAACTACTTGTAACATTAGTGGATTATCAGGGAATGCGCCCGTGGTGCTGATGATGCCCATGGAGGAGTCGCTGCCATTGCGTTTGACAAGGAAATTCCATTAAAAATGAAAGTTTTAAATTTGCAGAAAATGGCAGCGTCAACAGCAACAGCAGCAGTAGTTGCAACAAAAGTAGCAACGGCAGTAAATCAACAACAACTGCAAATAAACCACAAAACAGCTAAAGACAACAGCAACAAATGAGCAACAACAAGAACAACGGCAACAACAAGCGGCAACAGCGTGTTCGTTATTGTTATTGTTGGTGCTCAAAGGGAGAGTTGTTGCTGTTGTTGTTACTGTTTTTATAGATGCTTACAGTTAAAACAGCGAACAGACTTACAACACTGATAGCTATGAAGGTAGCCCGCTTAACCGGCAAAAAAAGCACAAGAAACAACCAACAACAACAACATAAACAACAACAAACAAAAGACAAACAGAAAATGTCCGTCTTGTGATAAATGACCACTCCATAAATTTTTATTTCTACTCAACTCAATCTTAAGCTTAATCTTGTGTTGCTGCTGTTGTTGCCGTTGTTGCAGATACTGCTGCTGCTGCTGTTGGTCAGTTTTATGGCCGTGGAAAGCACTTTTCTTTCGGGCCATGATTGCACACGGTTCCAGAGAGAAAGTCCAAGACCAGGACCAAGACTTAAGCCCTACAAAATTGTTTGCCTGCCATTCTGATAGGTAGCATCCACTGGTATCTCAGTAGCTGACGAGTCGGAACGCATGTAAATTGATTGCATTGCCAGGTGAGAGAGATAGAATAAAGAAGAGATAGAGAGAGAGAGAGAGAGAGGGAAGATGACATCGTCGGGCAGATAGATAAGCAGCAAAGCAGCGTCATCAAGTGAGACACAAATAAATAAAGGCATTGTCAGAGAAGGGCGACAACATTCTTATTCTCATCCCCATCCTCATTTCATTCTCCTTTCTTGTCATCGTCATCGTTATCGATTATCGACGAGTATCGCCAGCCACTGATGAGCTGCAAATTTATTTTCGGTGCAGCTAATTTCAATTTGCCACATCGCTTCGCATTTGTCAACTTCAATTTGATGCTGCTAACTAAATTAAGAAAATTGTTTTTATGCGCTTTAAGTTGTTTAAAATTGTTTGGGCAGATAAGAAAGTTACGTGTTATGTCTAGTTTTTATTATTATTAGCTATATAATGGGGTGAACAGTCCCATCTCGCTAATGCGAATCATTTTCAAAAGGGTTGTCTTATACAAATTTAAAAATGTTCAGGAAATTAAAAATTTGTATGTTATTTTAGCAATGGTATCAGTTTTATGAACTCAGTATCAATTTTGAGATAAAACTATGATCAAAATATCATTTTACATACAACTCGCATCATCGAAATTACTTTACTTTCCACCCATGGGTGGGAATATTCCAAAATCGTTCTACATGTATAAAAAAGCAGTAAACTGAATGAACTGAATGATGAACAAAGAACGTTTAGAAATCAGTTTCTGACCAATGTTTTTACCCAAAGAGTGAAAAATGTAGAGAGCCAAGGCTGTGGTAATGGAATAAATAGCCAACTTATCTGTCTAGGTGTCTTTAGCGACAAATTAACACCCAGATCTCGAAATAAGAAGCTGTTTTCACTTTGAAACACGCACTCAATTCGAAGTTGTTGCTAAAGTTAAAGATGACAGTATTTATGAGCTCATTAAACAATACTAACTGCCAATTTATTAACTGTAGATATTATATTTCTGTTGTCCAGCCAGCCTATTTAGGGGACATAAATGTTTTGGAACTGTTCCAAATGGACTTCGGCTTCAGTTGTTGGTGGTGGCCATGTTTTTCATCTATTTGTAGGCTGGCAACTTTCAGGCGACTTCCGGGAATGAGGACACCTCCAAGTTGCGGTCATTGTCGCGTTGTCTTGGATTTTATGTCCTATTTGCCAATGTGTGTGAGTGTATTTCTTATTATTCAGTACAGCACAGAAGGGAGGGTGGGCATGGCCAGAAGGAGGGTCAGGAGCCGAGGGCAGTTGGAAGTAAATTGTAAGCAGCCGTTCCACGCACGTTCGCGCTCATAAATCAATTACAGTGCCACGCAAAAAAATAGAGAAAGCCGTCTGTGTGGGGTAAAGGACAGTGGGAGTACACTGAAAAAAAAGTCCGGCATTTCGGAATTAAATGAATCCAAAGCGTTGTCAGGAGCTCGGTAGCTTGGGATAAGCGTAAGCTAAGTACAAACTACTTAATTAAAATACGGTTTTTTCCGCATACGTTGGCTCTACAAGAATTATATCAGAATTTTTTTTCTGTGTAGATAGGAGTTCTTCCGGGAGGTATGTGGTTAGTGTGTATGTGTGTGTGGGTGTGTGTGTGTGGAAATCGTAGACCTTTGTGAAAGCGAATATTTTTAACGCAATAAAGAGCAACCTGCACTTTCTTGGGCTCACGAAAATTTGAAAACTTTTTTAATACTTTTGAGACGGAGAGTCAGAAAGAGTCAGAGAGATAGAGCGAAAGAGAGAGAGAGAGAGAGAGAGAGAGAGAGGGCGTGCTTGGGAGATTTGAAGTGGAAGGAAGTGGCAAATGTTAACGGCAACTTTACGATAGTAAGCCACAGGCCTCGCCGTGATTGGTCTGCAGCCTCAGCTTCAACTCCACCTTCAGCTTCAGCTTTGGATTTAAGGACTTTGCAGTACAGGCCCAAACTATGTGCCTACATCGAACAGAACAGAAATAGAAAACTTAAAGTGCCTTAAGCTTTAAATATACAATGTGCAGACCGAAAATAAAAAAATTCGATGCCACAGATTACGGCAGACAAAAGGCGGAAATGCAGCTACGAAGAGAAAGGAGCGGAGAGATGTGAAGGGGAAAAGGAAGAGTCAGCATACGGCTCGTTGGCGTTATTGATTGCTGCACGAATTGGCCGGGAAGTCCGCACAACTAACATGGCCCACACGGCGGCCAGTGGTCGAACATTATTGATTGATGGACTGGCTGGCTAGTTGGTTGACTGACCGTCTGACGAATTGTCCCATTGATTGATCGTCATTGTCGCACATTAGTCTACTGTCACTTCATTGTTGTTGCTGCTCTGTCACTTTGTTGACTCTTTGGCATTTCTATTCGACTTTCGCTGCCTGTTTTGAACAAAAAAAATCATATACTCCTAAATACTAAGTAGGCAATTCCTATTTGCACGCCTGCTGGCCAGCAATTCAATAATCAATAATAAAATTATCAAATGATCCGAGAACAATTTTTAAAAAAGAATAAAATTGTTAAAGTTCGTATTTAAAGTTTGAATAAAAAATCGTAGAATAAGATATCACAATTTAATCATATTCAAAAAAATATATGGATTAATTAAATTAACATATGATTTTTTTTGTATTAAATAAGTAAAATAAATAAACTTAAATAAATAAAATTCCATGACTAAAAGTAAACTGCATGACTTAGAAGGAATCGAACCTACTTAATTTTCAAACTAAAAGGCAGGTCGGCAACTATAAATATAGTGCCATAGAACCGATCCATCTCGAACATTTTAGTGTCTTCCAAGCTCGATATGAACAATGAGAAAGCTCTTCCTCTGCTGCTTTTACCGACGAGTCATCCATCCGCTGGCTCATTATGTTTACCTGTCGTAAGCCTCTTGCCGGCAACTTTCTTGCCACATTGATTTGCGTATTTTCAGCATGAGTTGAGATTCGTGTCACCTGGTGCCGCCTTCTTGTCTTCAGTACATAGTCGCGAATCGCAATGCTGCAACATCAGCTTGCACCCGCCGTGTCAATGACAGCAGCAGCAGCAACGGCAGCAACGGCAGCTCTTGCGGCTTTTGCTGGAAGCGTCAACTTTGATGAGCTGCTCGTCTTGCCACAAGCGACGCAGCCAGCGGGGTGCCAAGTGCGGATGCCCCCGGCTGTGGCAATTATTAAGCTGGCTGCAGCAGTTAAAGCCGCAACCATGGAGAGAGAGAGAGTGGAAGACAGAGCGAGTCGAAAAGATGCTTCGTAAGCTCTGACTACAAACTGTTGAAATGTATCTTAAAGATACTTTGTGCAGTTACGAGTGCAGGGTATTTGCTAGTCGACTCTCTCTCGTATATTCGCCGGCTTTTCTTATTAGTTTATGATTGGTTGGTGCCGCTGTGCGGCATTACGTCAATTGCAATTGCTTCCCTTTGGCATTATTTTAGTTTCTTGCCTTTCCTGTCAGTCAATCCTTGAGGTGTCCAACCACTTCATTAGCCACTGTGCGTGCCTTTCATGGACTTGCGGTAGCTGGAATTCACTACAATACAATACCTAACTATAACAGCGGCTCTTTACTTTGTTTAAATTCTCTTGAATTTTCATGAGTTGGCAATTGAATACAGTGTGTCTAGAGACAGACTTCTGTTGCGTGTATCTGTCCGGACGCTTTCTGTAAATCCCATTATACCCTGAATTCCCCCTCTCTCTATCTTATTCTCTTGTCTCTCTTCCAAGTCGCGCTTGTTTTCTTCCTGTGCGGCTTTATTATTGTGTGCTGTGCCAATTTCCGTTGGCGACAAATGCGTTTTGTAAATAAAATGTCAAAAGGATTTTCGTTTGCGTCGAAAACGACCAAAACGTATCCTATCAATGTGTCCTTGTGCCCGCGGCAGAGAATCAGCGAGCTGTCATGTTACCATTTTGTCAATGTGTTACATTTAAATACACACACAGACAAATACAAATGTATATGTATGTTTGCATTTGGTAAAAAGTAAAAGCTTGCTGATGACTTAGCTAAATGTTAAACAGATGCGGCCAACTTCTCAGCGCGCGAATGAATTTCCAGTTCCAGCTTACAAATCTATGCACAGATATATACATACAATATATATTTTAGTTCGAGTTGGCTTAAACTCCCAGCCACGCCCACACACATTGCGCCCACACTCGCATACTTCCCCCACGCCCAATGCTGACGATGTCGCTGCTTTTGGCACATTTATAGCCAAACGCATTTGCATGTAAATTATTGCATTTGCCCCTCACTTCTTGACAACCCCCTCCCTCAACCACAACCCCATCAACTTTTGCCCCTCTTTTCTCCTGCCATAGTGAGCCCCTTCAAATTCTTAAGTACCGTCGTCTCAAAGGGCTGACATTGGAATTATTGCCTTGTCCATAATCATCAATTGGGTTTAGGACATTGAAAACTCTTCAACGCTTTCCGTCCGACTAACTGAATGCCATTCACTTTTTTGACGGCACTGTACACGTACTGTAAAAATAAATGGTTCAAATTGGTTGCAAATTCTCTGCGTGTGTCTAATTATAATTTAGTCTGAGTATTAATCATGCAGCTTGACTAGAAACCAATTTGTTTCTAAAACTGGTAACATCGTTCAGAAGTCAATTTTAATTGAAAATAAAATGTACCTGTTAATTTTTAAACATAATTGTTTTTCTCAATCTGCAGGGTTCTGTTGAAAGAGCTGAAACATTTTGGCAATATCATAAAATACTAGAGAATCAAATTTTAATCAAATTTCAATGGTATCAATTTAAAACCATCTACGTAAATGTCAAGAAAAATTGAGATTACGCTTAGCTCGATTTTTTTATAAATATCTAAAACAAATTTAAAAAATACTAACAAAACAAAAGGGCATAACAACTTCATCTAACAAGCGGGTACTAGGCTCAATGTTGGGAATATTTTTTGTAAAAACTAATTATAGAATATCAGAATACATATGGAGAATTTTAAGCTTAGACAAAGTTCGTTTTAACGAAGTAACACTGTAGTTGCCAACCTGCTTGTCTCTATTTAGTTTTGTTTTATTGCCGGCTGCTTAAATTGTATCTCTTGGTATCTGAGCATTCTATTTATTTATGGCTCTCAACTGACCACAAATGTAAATGAAAATGCATAAATTGGGATATACTCGACCTAATCGAAGATTTGTTTGCTTTGTACCTTGGCAATTTTTATGGCGTTGATAGTTTCATAAGAAATATGTATGCACAAAATGCCATTGTATAAAGTATGAGTGTATGGCAAATGATAAGGTTTGCCACAACAAAATAAGACAAGGAAATAGAGAGAAATAGAGAAAAGAAGGAGGAAAATACAATATTGTCCCACGGTTCAATTGGGGGGGCTTGTGTCTGGTTCGCTGTTAAGTCAGCAAAACGCATAAACGATAAATGAAAAGAAACAATTTCAATAAAGTTTTGGCCACACTGCAAGGCAAATCGAAATCGCTCGCCAGGACGAAATGCAAACCGGAAACGGAAACTGAAAAACGATGTAAAAACCAAATTACATTTGACTGCCTGTTTTTCGAGTCTCTACCTACACCACCATCACCGCCTCGACCACCGCCTCCTTCAATGTCATTGGGTAGGAATATGAAAATATTGTAAATGAAGCACAGATCTATGTAAATTGCAAACATAAAAAACCACAGACACAGAACCAAGATGTGGTCAATGTAAAATAAAACGAAATGAAATTCTCTCTTTAGAAATTCTACTACCATGAGCAGCCATTTTTGGGGCTTAGAGCAAAGACAATAGATAATTTTCTAGGTAAAGAAATACGAATCGTATAATCTAGATATCATTTACATTTGATAACAAAAACTTATTCAAAAATGTTGATTGTCAATCGGATAGCGATTACAGAGATATTTTGGGCAAATTTATAAATAAACTAATTATTTATTTCATGGAGTTTTTATAATGTTTTACATCATGAATTTGAATTAGTACACATATATGGAATATTTCATCTTTGTGGTAATGAAATCAATTCCAAAACATTATAAACCGAACATAACCTATGTGTAAGTTCTACTCGGTTTGTTTACAGAGTATCTTAGCAATCTTTTAACAAATTCGAAAGCTAGGGAATTAATTTGACCAGACAATATAATAAATACCATTAGCAGCCTGTACTCGTATTCAATCAACAGGACCTATTGAAAGTGGAGGTTCAAATTGATTAAAGAATAGTCAGTTAAAATAAAAGTACTAGCTTGAATCAATTCGAGACACTTTTGCTGAATAGCGAACAAGGAAAATGCAAATATCCTTGTCCGACATACGAATACATCCATTTATCCATTTGGAACACAACTCTCCCTGTGTGTATGTGTATGTGTGTGTGTGTGCTCTTGCGAGAGTGTTTGTGGCAACAAATATTACTCATACGCAGCGTTGTCTAGCTGGCTTGCAAGCACTGGTAAATTTGACTTGTGCCTGATCAAATGAATTCATACGAGTGTGAGCAGCTTATTGGCCAGTTGCCCACTCAGCCAGAAACCACAACAACAGCAGCAGCAGAAGCAGAAACAACAACAACAGCTTACACTTTCTTAAATGCAACAAATGAACAGAAATTGTAATACTCGTTGTGGGCAGTATCCTTAGCCATACGCATTCAGTGCTCGGCCAAGCAAAAACCAACCAAAATACATACAGACTTTGGCTATGAAAGCGACCAGCAGAAACAGCTAAAAGGGATTTGCAGCTAAGGTAAAAACAGAAACAAAAACAACTTGAGCTATACAAACGGTCAAATCAGTTGCATGCAGCAAACACATGCACACAGAGGATGCTATACGGAACCCACTGTCGAATAATGTGGGTGGATTTCTTCAAATTTTGTTTCTTAAATTTCCTTAATATAACACCTCATGATGATCGCCAAGCCAGATACGATTATTTTGTCAACATTTGACTTTGCCTAGTTGGATTAAAGGCTGTAGCTAGAATGATTTAAGGTAATAGTAGCAATATAAAGATAAAAAGTAAACAGAAAGCTTAAATTTTTCAAAAAAAGTTTATAACTTCCAGTACATTTAAAAATTCTTGTAATACTCGTGGATTCAGGAAGAACTAGTGATACAAAAATATAATACAATAATTAATTTTATTCAATTGTTTTTTTCCGATGTATTGAGTTAATAAAATCAATTTAAAGAATTAAATCGTTACTTTTTTTATGAAGTGCCGAACTAAATGATCTACAATTCATAAACTTCAAATTGTCATAACTTTGTCAAAACTTTACTTTTAATTCGATTCAGCAACAAAGTTTCATAGAATTAATTGAATTAATTATATTTGTTTCCAATAGTGTTCCCTTTTGCCAAAGCTTCAATGTCAAGTGT
This sequence comes from Drosophila rellima, assembly GCA_035043635.1. Classification (NCBI taxonomy): domain Eukaryota; kingdom Metazoa; phylum Arthropoda; class Insecta; order Diptera; family Drosophilidae; genus Drosophila; species Drosophila rellima. The sequence continues at coordinate 812,490 of JAWNMV010000134.1, read as the reverse complement.
ACACTTGTATTTTACTATTAAGTTTTCAAATTCAAATTTTCGAATAATCGGTATTATTTGTCGATTTATCGACAACTCGATTTTTGTTGTTATCGATTTTTACATTTCAATTTTAATCTCGATTCACAGCTAGGACTTACATCACTAGGTGAACATTAGATACATTTTTGAAAAAGAAATTTTCCCATACAGGGAAAATATTAATATCTGAGCTTTGAATGCTTCCACCGGATGTTGAGCTACCATATCGTGTGTCAACTATTGAGCTCCTAATAAATGATAAAGATGCTGTCATTCTACTTCAGCTTTCTACCCATTAAAGCCATTCCTCAGTTATCAGGTATCCTCCTGAAGTTGACTGAAAATGTTTATTAATATAAGTAAAACAACTTCTAGTCAATTATCTTTGTTGGATTCTTTCTGTAATCTGTTAGCAGTTTCGTCATGTGAAAAAAGTGGCATGAAGAAAAAGAAATCGAGAGGCAACTAACTTGGTAAGAAGTCAGAAGTACACAGATAACCTCCACATAGCACAAATCCCTATTAGATTTAGTCTTTCCATTCCGTGTGGGTTTCCATTTTTCCGCTGCATTGCCAGCTAAAAGCAACAAACACTTTGCATAATCAAAGTCAGCCAGACGGGCAAAAGACCAGGCTAACTTCAACTTCAACTCCAACTCCAGCTCCAACTCGAATCGGATCCATAGGGCAAGTCGAACAGGAATCTGCTGTTGCTCTTGTTGTTTAGCGTCCTTTTGGACCCAGGGGAACATTTTGCAATGCCAGGCTTCGGGACACGAACAAAGCATTTTTAAAATGGAAGGAAACAATGCAGGAAGAAAGGGAGGAGACCTGGTTGGGTTGGAAAGTGGATTACTTAACTGATTAGCGCACAATTATGTTGAATAATTGGTAATGCATTAGGAGCGAATATGAATATTGAATGAAAGATGCAGGATGAGAGATGAGGCAAGATATATGAGAGATGAGGAGAGAGACATGGTGAGCCTAAATGAGATATGAGTTATTTAGATGGCAAGGTAAATCTGTTGGCATCTCTAATGGAATTACATAAATGACTCAAATCAAGATTTTCCAAATGAAATTGATGCGATAAGCATGTTCTCAAATTCTCCGAATGTGAATTGAGAACTAGCAGAAGGATAAAGCTGAAGGCAACTCAGGATGCAGATGGAGATGGAGAAGAAGATGGAGATGACGACGAGACGAAGACATTATGCCGTTGATTGTCACTGGGATTCGATAAGGGAAGACAGGGGAAGGATCAGGATCTAGGAGTATCTGTGCCGCAGCCTGGCAATGACCATTGCAATGCAATTGACGACAATGGCAGCCAGAAACGAGAGCAATGCAAAGTGCCGGACGGAAATGCAGACTAGAAGCAGAAGCAAAAGTAGAGCCAGAATCACCACGAAATGGAGAGACGGAGTACACAGGAAAAAAAGTCCGGAAGTCCGGGATGAAATCAATCCGGTGCGGTGTCAGAAGTTCGGCAGTCTCGGAGTTTCTTTAATCGAGTACAAATCATTTTAATTTCGGTGCTTTATAAGAATTTTTCAGCGAAAACAATTGTTTAGGCTTTTATTTTTGATTATTTCTATGTAGATAACAACAATATCCTAAACACATGCTAAAAAATACATACATGCCAAAATTAGGAACCAACTTGAGTCTTAGAATGGATTTATTTTTTCTGTGTATGAGTAGGAGAAGGAGAGTGAGAGGGAATAGGAGAAACGGCAGCACACACAGGAGGTGGATGCGAATGCCGGAGCAGTTGGGCAGTTTCTTCTTTGCTTTGAAGCCGAAAGTTGATGCTGTAAATGGCAGGACGTTCAAATATGTGAGAGTCCACATGTGTGTGTATAAAAGTACTAATACATGCACACACACAAACACAGACACAGTCACGCATTCTTGTGCAATGGAATGGATAAGCATTTCAAGTCAAATTGCTTCAATATGCGTTGTGCATTAGCTGAAGCTCGTTTTGCGTAAATGCGCGTACACACACACACACACAGATACTTACAAACACACACAGATATTCACACTTGTACACACTCACAGATACAGCTACGCATAATTGGCGCAAGAGTCCTGCAGCTGTCGCCAGCTGCGCCACGTTGGCCGCTGCATCAGCAGAAAATCATCGTGTGGTCGCAGGACGAGAGAAAATACGTGGGACAGAAGGAGGAGAAGCAGGCGATGTTAAAGGAACCAAGAACAGAAATAGCAACCGCCAAGACGCCATCGATGGCCATGTCGACGATGATGATGATGATGATGATGATGATGATGTGCATGTGAATGTGGATGTAGATGATGATGGGCAAGTTTAGGATGTGGAAAACAGCGCCACTAACCTTTATTCAAATTCAGCATTTTCATGGCATTGGCGTAAAATCATTTTATTGCTTCCTGACTGAATGACTTTTACAACCTCGTCTCGGATTCAGATTAACCCAAATGCGGTGATGAGACTGCTACTTCGACGGCTCCTGCTGATGTTATATTTTGATAACACTCTGCCCTCCGTTCCCTCTAACCCTCTCTCCTATCCAGTCCACTAAGAAGCCTTTTCAATTCAAATAAAATTTCGCTGACTGCCCCATTTGCACAAGGTACAACCGACCACACGGGTGCTTCACATTTCACATTAGACAACAGCCATATCACGTAGTGTCTTCCTTCTTTCTCTATTTTCCTTTCTCTTTCCATTTATTTATTCTAATTTTTGTGTTTGTGCTGAAAACTGCATCGACAGTTATTCTGTTAATAGAGAGGTTTGACCACAGATCTAAATGGTACCTTGAGTGAAAGAAATGTGCATATCTATTTGGTGGATTCTATGGATTCTGTGTTTTTTTTACTTCTATGAACATAATTCTTTGAAATTCTTTAATTCTTTAATGACAATTTAAGTGAACACTTTGCTGCTTTTTAACACATGCACAATATGACGTAATATTGCTTTAAAAATGATTCAAGCTGAGTTCGATGCAATTTTAAGTAATTACAGTGATTAAAATGTAACATGTGTTGCGACTGTTTCACATGCGATGCATTCTTGAGAGCATTTAAGCAATATTAAATACTTAAATGCAGTGAATGAAAGTGAATATATTCACTGAGGCTATCAGGGTGACCTATGTATGTGTGGGGTTGTGGTGAGAGTGTTGTCAATCAAACGTAACCGAATCTAAAACAACCACACTCAAACAAGCCCAATTGACCGACTGTACACACCTGTCCAACTGTAAATGAGATGAAATTTGTAATGGCAAGAAGACTCACAGTCAACACACGAATGCCGAATGGACTTTTCCTATTGGCCATTGGCCATTGGCTATTAGCCTTTGGCCATTAGCTAATTGCAAAAGCCGCCAAAATCTAAAAGAGTCACAATCAGTTAATCGACATTGGCCATGAGCTTACGTTCTGTAAACAAACTGATATAGTCGTTCACATAACTATTAGCTGCACTGTTCATGATGACAATTATTATGAGTTTTCATTGCAATTGCATAAATTTGAGGTTTATTTTTGCGATGATAATCACTTTTCAGCAAACGGAAATAGGCAGGTTCTACGAGCACATACCAAAAACCGCACTTATTATTACTGATTATGAGATGATTATGCAATGTGTGTGTGTAGCTATGTGTAGGTGTGAGTGTGTATGTGTGTGCTGTATACATTTGTCTAATGAACATTTTAAAGTAGCACGAGCAACCACAAATCGGCTTACTAATACAATCTGATTCATAGATGGATGATAATGAACGGACGGTTTTAAAAGCAATTCTCAAACCCTATACAAATATAAATATAAGAATGAATGCAACAACGAATAGCATGAGTAGTAGTAATTTATGTCAATGCTGAGACGAGAAAACTGTGTTTTCTAATATAGTCGAATACCGTTAAGACTACACATTTTTGAAAGCATTCCAGGAATGACTAACGATTTTACGAGTATTTAAAATCTGCAATTCTATTTAAAGCATTGTCCGTGTTTCACTTTCCTCGGTATTTAAAGATTGATTTGTTCACATTGGGGAAAATTAATAGATTGTGCAGTTTGGAGTTCTGAAAAATATTAAATATAAAAATTTAATTATTTTGTTTTTACAAATATTTTATTACTTTCCAAAATATTATTTCCAAAGATATAACGATTCCGGTTTCTCTACCGGTGCGACGATATATCGATAGCTCGATTTTTGCTTTGACAAATTTAACATATCGATTTTTAAGTCGATTCATAATTGGGTTGACATCGCTACTTTTAATCCTTTTTTAAAAGACTCAAAATATAACAAATGCTAACATTTTTAGAATCGAGCTTTAATTTTATTATAAGGAAAACCCAGGTTGAACTGTATACCAGCTGCCGAGTGACCACTGTAGCAATCTAAGTCCTTCAAACTTAAAGTTGGCTTGCAGTTCAACTGAGGGCTGGGTGTGTGTGTTTTAGGCCATAATCCACGCCAGAAGCCACTCAAACTGCACCACACTTAATTTCATTCGCAAAAATGTTGACCAACTTTTAAGCAGCTGCTGGGGAGTTGTAAATGCAGCACGTGCTGCCTGAACCATGTTCAGGTGGTGCTCTCGGGGTCAGTAATGAATGTCGGCGTGGTGCGTCGTGATGTGGTGGCAGGCCACACAGACAGACATACAGAACTGGAAAGTGGCCTCGTTTCCGACTCAGAGACGCGCTCTGGCTCTGGCTCTGGCTCTCGTCGGCCATTATGCTCGTCCGAATTTTTATTATTTTTTTTTTGGCCAGCTAACGGTTGGCTCTTATCCATTGGCCGAGATGCGAGCACGTGCACACTCTTGACCTTTATATCAATTTGAGCGAACCCTTAAAACCCATTATAAATTATGGCTATTGTTTTGTGTGACAGCACCGCGTTGGCTCTGTATGGGTGAGCTTTCGAAAGCTCCATCAAACTGCCAAGGCAAACACACTAATACACGGACACAAATGACGTATACGAGTTATGTGTACATGTGCACTGATTGCTGCAACTGCAATTCCAGTATGAAGAGCGAAAGTGACACACACAATTGCACTCATTTGTCTCTATGCACTTAGTCAGTCAAACAGAAAGTCAGTCAGACAGAGAGTCAGTCAGTCTTCCAGTTATGTTCAAAAAAATACATGAGAAAACCGGGAAAAAAGAGAGCAAAACTTTTCTAATTGTCGCACAAGTGCACTTGGGATTTCCCACACTCTCCCTCTGTCTCTCTTTCACTCTCCCATTTACTTGCTCATTATGCATGCAACACTGGGGCAGACATTTTTCTTAAACAACCGCCAGGTGGCGTCTGGTGCCATGTCGTCCCCATGCTATCAACTGGGGATTCAGGGCCAAGGAGATTGCACGTCTGCTATTTGGACATACAACTTTGCCTTGTCGCTTACGTGTTCCATTTGCCGCCTCTCATTCATTTGGCTACACTCTTCTTTTTGCACTTCTTGCCTTCCTCGTCTCAGTCCTTTCCTCTGCATATTCATATCAATGTAAAATTTCTTGTAAGTGTTCTTGCTCGGTCTTCTGTTTCCACTTGTCATTTGCATTTTAATCGAAAACGCTTTCTGATCGAAAAATTGATCGGACATCGTCCGTTAGTATCTGTCATTATTTGTAAAATTCGTTTAAAGCGTTAATCAGCGTTTAAAGTTTAAAAATAAAAAGATGAACAACGCCCTTATGAATGTACATACGTGTAGATATGGACAGCTCAAATTGCCAGTGATGTCATGTTGGATTTTTTTAAGCATTTTAAATATTTTTTTTTTAATTTTAAGTTAATCACGTATTTAACAAAGAACTTACTCCCCATCCTTGAAGTCCTCCCGTTCCCTATTTTACTAAAACTAATAGAAGTTCTAATATTACATAGTAGTAATTATAATACATAATGATATTCACACTTTAACTTATACTCCTTCTAATACCAATAATACTAATACTTATTGATATGATTGAGTTTTTCCCCAATCCTTGCAAAAAGTGTGGATTGTTTAAACTTTTTGAATATACATTTTTGTTTTTCTTTTTTCTTTCAGCTTTTAATGTTATGTATACTTGAAATTTTAGTTTGTAATATTGTTTGTAAAAATGTTTAATAATATATTATCGATTGCGTTTAGTTGACGTTGCACCTGCATCATTTTGGTGGGCTTTGTATCTGCACCACAAACCACTAAGCCAACAACTGATGCAATCTTTTGCCTGCTGAATAATTTTGTGCTCAAACGAAATGAGCTTGAATTTGGCTTGGCTTGCAATTGCAATTGATGAGCTGAGTTTTTGGTGGTAACCGAGCTCCTTTTGCCGCAACTGTCCTTCCCACTTTCTCACTCGGTCCCGCTCTCTCTCTCTCACGCCCTCTCTCTCTCTCTCTCTCTCACTCTGTGTGTGCACCGCAGCGACACTCGTAAGTAATTCAAGTGAAACCACATTAAGCTTACTTTGCTAATTGCGAGCGACACGTCGCCAACGTCGTCGTGGTCGCTGTCGGCGCGCTGTGCAAGCGCATGTGAAAATTGAACACACACGCCCCCACACACACACGCACACACACAGTCACAATCGCTTATCTACATAACATAGCGGTTGTGCGTGCAAAAGGGAGGGTAGTGTGTGGGAAAATATGAGGATTCTATGGGGACTGGGACAGCAACGGCATCAGGAGGAGGACCATGAGAAAGGCGGCCAGGCAAGAGCAGGCCAATCATTTTAATTAATTTGTCAGAGTGTTGGTAACACACAAAAATTTATTATACTCCAAAGTCTCCTCATCTCGTGCGCGTTGTCCTTGTCGTTGTCGTTGTCGTTGTCCTGGCAAACTGCAGCAAATTAAGCAGCGAATACACATGAATGTGTACCAGTATGTGCCAAGGAAATCAGTGTAACCGCGTCAGGGGAACAAAACTTTTGATTACGAAAACCAAGAAAATCAATGGTCTGGAGTGCAAGCACACACACACACTCGCACACCAGCTCTCTTCTCTTCTCGGGCAGCTAACGATGCCAACTAATGTGCCGCACCCTGTTTCCAGTGACACCTTTTGGGCGGTGTCCAATGTGATTAAACGCCGCGATTGCCACACAAATGACCTCGACACAGTGACAGTGGCACATCCATCCCCCACCCTCACCCCATCCCCATATCCTTCCCCTTCCACAATTAGCTGCAAGCAGCGTAATGAGCTGCCAGCACTATTTATCGTACAACAGCTAATTTCTGCGGAAACAGTTTCGATATGTTTGCGCTTTCATTGTTATCGATAAATATTTGACGGTAAGAAAGACTCAAGTCGAAAGACCGCGACTGTAACAGATCCTGAAGTTATTAAGGGTATTTCGCAAACTGGGTTAGATAAGATTTAGATTTCTTTAAACCAATCGATTTTGCTTAATAATAGTTTGCAAAATACTTTCTTTAAAATTTAACATTTAATTGGTATTCAGACAGCGTCAGCTTCTTTTTATCATCATCTTCCTTAACCTTTTTTCGTTCTCCAGCACCATTTCACTTAGTCCGAATGAAATCCAATTAATTTAGCTTTAATAATATATATGAATTAAATTCAATAGACGACAAAATAACAAATTGATACATGTGTTCTCAAAATTCGATTTTAATCGATTTAAATTAATGACAAACATGCCTTCCCAATCGTTTGACTCGCAACAAACGAACTAGATGAACGATAATAAGGAAGATAGTTGAATGGAATTACTTTTGCTCGATTTAAAATTCGCTAAAATCCAAAATATTTGCGTGCGTTGTAAATATATAGCTTTTACCTTCGTACAAAATATCTTTGGATCGGAGAAGCTTTGATAAGATGACAACAAAAATTGGAAATTCGACGACGCCAATAGACCAGAATACCAAGTATGATTAAAGTTCTTAAATGAGCGTAAGTGAGTTTAATAAGCTCATTCGCACACTCTTGGTTTTCAGTTTCAGAAAGAATATACGACGAAAAAGAACGCAGTTTCGTATAATCGAGCTAGAAAGTTAACTAACTTCTCGATCAACCATAACTGTGGCTCCGTTTCGAAAATTCGGCATCTGCAATGGCTATGAGTACGTGCCACATTGGAATCAGATTCAGCCGCCTTATCACAAGGAATTCTTCATTGGTGGAAACGATCTTGTACTCACTGTTATAACAGACAAGACTCTGTATGATGGTTCCGATAGAGAATACTCCAGCGGCGAATCCTCCATCTGCGAAGTCTCCAGTAGTGAATTCTCCATTGACGAAATTTCTACAAGCGATTTCTCCAACTGTGAGTTATACAGTGACGAATCTAGCAGCGAATCATCTTGCTAAGAATCTTCCAACGATTTTGATTCGTGATTATATAAACAAAACCATGAGCTTTGGAAAGTAATGCAGGATTTTCTAACAATAATAAATGGAATATGAAATGAAAGAATGATAAGAAAGAAATATTATAAATATAAGATATATTTTCTTAGCATGTAAGTATTGTCACCCAATTAAATTAAAATTAATGAGCATTGTCAAAATCCGAATAAAGTTCGATTATTTATCCTAAAATAAATTAAAAAATTAAACTTTCTAGTAATAACAGAGTTTATATGCTCACACCAAATATCGAAGAAAGTACAAGGAAATGTATCAGATAAGTGCCATTTGCTAAAACATCTGTGGAATCTGTTGGCAGACAGTTGGCAGGAAAAGTGCAAGGTGTGCACTTCATTTGGTCAATCTCCAGAAAGCAACAGCTAGAAGTGAAGTGAAGTGAAGCTGTCACGATGTTCCGTTTGAGGATTTTCGTAGTTGTTACCATGGAAGTCTCAGTTGTTGCAATGCCAAAATGAAATGAATTGCCCAAAGTGCTGCTGGGTGTTTAATTTAAGTGCGCGCCAACCACGCGCCACAAATCTCATCCCCTATTCGCCCCTCTTCTACCTTATTCACTCACCTCTTGCCGTCAAAAGCTAAGCTCCTTTCTCTCTGCTAGTTGCAGGTGCCGCACCTGACCCTGTGGCACACACGTGAGTGAGAAAGAGAGAGAGAGACAGAGAGAGAGTGTGTGGAGGCCAAGCTGAAATTGCACGCCATTAGGACAAGTAATAGGCGAGGCGACCCGGAGTGCACTCCAAGTAGTTTCTTATTGCAACTTTTAATGACTGCCGCTTTTTGCTTGAGCTGCCACGAAAATGTAATCGCCAAAATGCCAAGCGAAACCAAGGCCTCTCTCACTGTCTCTTTCTGTTTCTCAGTCTCTGTCTATGTCTGTCTTTCTATTTCTTTCTTATCTTGGTTCTAGAATAGCCAGCTAAGAGATCAAAATCCAGTCTAATTTGATAATAATAAATAAATAAGCAAGTTTGCTAAAATAGCATAAGTAGTTAAAAAAATGTTATCAATGCAGTCCACGCTAGGGACAAAACAATATTTCAAATTTAAGAGGAAGAATGGAAAGTTAGCTACGATAGTCTGATCAAGCTATATACCGATCAAAGGTTTGGTATCAACTAATAAATATTTTGACTTTTGGTTACTCTCCTGGCATATAAGATACAATATAAAGGGTTCCAGCTGAATAGTTGTAATAGTTCACATATCAAATATAAGTACATATCAACAACTGTAAATTTAGAAAAAATTATAATTGCAAGTCTATAAATTGCAATATTCAAATGCAATGTTTATTTTGATTGCATTCCAAAAGAAGAACATTTCGTCTCACCTCGTGTCACGACACGACAATCGCACCCCAGTTTATTGTAATAGAGCTGCTTAATTGGGCTTTAACTTGATTGCTTCACCCAACACATTTGCATATATCGAAGGCTTCCCAAACCTCTACTAATCGCCATGTTCTGGTTCGTTCTAATGGTTCATCAGTTGATTAAATCCGGCTTAAGCTTATTAGCCATATCAAAGCAATTTGTTTCATATGGACAACTGAACTTATTGACTGTTAATTGGCATTTGTTGTTATTATCGTTGTTGTTGGGGTTATATTTTGCGGTAAGGGTTTAAGAGTTATAGGTTAAGTGAGACTGGGAGTGCACGTGGGGTTAATACTGATAAGTCCTCAACCCTCAAGCTTTTTAGGTATAAAATATGTTAACTGCCAGTAATTAAATGGGATATTAAGCGGCTTATCAGATATTGAAATAATTGAAGAGCAATTGCAATTCTGCAGAGGATTTGCTTTTAATGCTCCACACTTTTATGCGGGGGAGAAAGAGTCGGAAAAAAGCATAAACAAAAGTGAAATTTCATTTGCCGGTTAACAGATTCAGCGGCAACATATTCAACTGCGCATGTTGCGCAACATTGCGAGCTTAGCAACATGCTGCGCTGCTTAGCAGACTCAGCAGCAACAATGTTTGTCAAGTTGCCAAAAGGGATATTTTTTGGCGCTGTTGTTGTTACTGATGCTAGTTGCTCACTGGGACAATGTGGTGTGTGGATGGAATTGGAGTTTAGAGGGTGGGGCGTGTGTGCAAATAAAATGCGCAAAGACAATTTGCTTGCGTATGAATTGCAAATGCAAATGAAAACTTCTGAAAATTGTATATCATTTTCAAGAGCTGTGTGTGAGGCGTAAATGGGGAAAAGGGGTTGGGCCCTGAAGAGCGAGACAATGAAATGTGGAGGGAGAGAGAGGGGAGGTGGAGGCGGTGGTGGCATGAGTGCCTTGCAAATCACGTCGTGATATTTACAAATGGTTTCTTGTAATTAAATTAACACAAAACGTGACATTGTCACTGCCGCAGATTTTTAAGCGACACACACGCACACATTCACATACACATATACGCACACACATACAGCCACAGACAATCAGTGAGAAAGACAGACAGACACAATTCACAGCAAGGACAAAAGGCACAATGCAAAGAAGTTCCCAAATGGGAAAAGGAAGACGTCGGTCTCAACTTGCCAACCGAAATTGTAACTTTCTTTACTTAACATTACTTTGCTCTTGTACTTGATGTTGTTATTTTTTTCTACTTTGTTGTTGTTCTTGTTGTTTCAAATGAAATTTAAAACACAAATGAGCAAAAGTGCGTGACGCCCACACTGTCTGTCCAAAAGTCTTTCAGTCTATCTGTCTCTCTGTTTGCGTCACTGGGGATCCTGAATTGTGCCTGGACCGGCTGGAACGGCCTTAAAGTGTAGTTAGTGCTGTTCATGTGTGTGTGTGTGAGTTTGTGTTTGTGTGTGTGCGTAAGTGAGCTCCTTGGCAAGGAGCTCCTTGCAAAGATTAGGAATGTAATTTACAATTTACAGCATGCTCGCAAATAAATGTCGACTTCTTTTTATACAGGCACTTATGCCGAACACCACCCAATCCACTCCACACCTGCACCACCCACACTTAGACACACCTTGAGCCAGCTTCCCCTTCAGCCCATCCATCCATTCATCCTCCCCTCCCAGCAGCTCACGTACGGCCCTTACTGGTTGTGCCACAAAGCGATACAATATGTGTATCAAAACACATGAGCTGAATGCGAGTTGAAGATGAAGATGAAGACGACGACGGAGACGGAGATGGAGATGGAGGCGGATATTGAGATGGAGAGGGAAACGAAGCAGGAGACGCGGTCGGAATTCGAGCTGGTGACGATGTCATTGGAGGAGGCTTCTTCAGATTTAACAGTGGCAACGGCGGCAGCAAAAAAAAGATTGACAGTTGTTGGCGCTGAAATGTGCAAACAAAACAGAAAAGTAGCAACAGAAGTTGCCCAAATAAAGGCGCAAAAATAAAAACCGAAACGCATTCAAAACAACAGGGTGTTTCAAAGCTCTTTAACTCTCAAGTATAACTTTGTTGTTATTTATTGTTTTTAATTATTGTATTACATAATTCTTAGTTTAACTTTACGTGAAAAGCATTTGACTTCGTTGTATTAAATATTCATTTCTATTACTATTTGTCTTTCTTGGACTAAAATTCTTTAACTTAAAGTGAAATCAATCCACAGAGTTTTGACGAAAATATAAACGATTGCCGAATGGAAAAACCGGAAAAGTCTATTCTATGATATGAAAAATAGGGATACGTCAGCTTTCAAAATTAAATTATCCACAAAATATTATGGTTTAGCATATTAAGTCGCTGAGATATTTAAATATTTATCAATATTAGCAGCAGACACAACAATATATAAATACTTAAATTAAAATAAAACTATTAATTAACAATTTAAATTAAATAAAAAAAAATTTTGTTAAAGATTAAAGATAATTCAAAGGTATAAGCATCAAGAATGCACTTCCAAAATTAAATGCGAAACACCCTGTACTTGACTGGCTGACTGACTGAAATGTAATGTATATGTGAGGAAAAAGAAATCTGGAAATTCCTTATCGCACCTCAGTGTGCTGCATTAAGTGGGCCTGTGGCACGTTCACATACACCTGAAGACGCCCATAGTGTGTTTGTGTGAGTGTGTGTATTCGAGCGTGTTAGCATGACAGAAGCGTTAGAGGGGGAGAGAGAGAGAGAGTGAGGGGGGGCATGTAAGTCACCGTTGGCGTTGCAAGCGACCGATTAACTACCCGCCAGCGTCAACGTCAACACGAATGTATTTTCACATACCGACAGCGATATAAATGCGGACAGAAGGGACAGAAGAGACACAAGGGGCAGAAGCAGTGGGAGGAGCCAGGAGCGAGCATCAACGTGTTGAGAGAGGCAAATGTATCTTGGACGTGCTGCGGCTGCTGTGAGGCGGCACTCGTTATCCGCTCAACCAGCCAACTGACTAGCGACCATCCACAATCCTCCCGTCGAGCAACTGAAAAGTCCCTGACTCTGATGCCGTTGGAAACAGTTGCTGGATTTTTATGCAACTCCCACTTGAGGGCGCAGGAAGGACGCAAGGACGAAGTGGCTTGCTTTGAATCGTAGCTCAGTTTGGAATGACATATGCACATGTAATCTAATTTAGTAGATGTCCCCTAACTTAACCAGCTTCATAAATGAGAATTTTTCTAATATTTACGGACTATATCATATTCATACCACCACGTATGCTCCATGGTCATTTAAAACTCATGCTGACGCCAGTGTAAGAGAAAAAAAGAAAAACTTCATGGATTGACCGTGATATAAAAACTTAATCTTGGCATCTTTTAAGTTCTATATTGGCCTAATGGTCAACTATATATAGTTTGCTTATCGTAGTTCATTTGGAGAATTAAGTTCAGTTAATTATGACATGAGGATTTGATTCAATGTTAAACCTTAAGTATTACAAAATTTTTCATTTTCAAAAAGTTCAGGGAAGGAAGTTTAGTTGCAAACAAATCGTATTCTGGTAACAAATGAATTAATTTAAATAAATTGATAATAATTGAATACACAGTGAAATTGAAGTTCAATCCATTGAAAGTTAAATTTCGCAAAAAAATCAGTTTTAGAAAAGTTATGACAGTTCGAAGTTGCTCTGATTTTCTACCTACCAGCTTTACAAATCCAAATTTACGCGTGTATGTTGAACTTATAACTATGATTATGATTTGGAGATGTATTTTTTGTTGATTTACATTTTGACATTAAACTCGATTAACTGCTTGTCAGAAATCTGAAGTATCTTTTATTTAATTTTAGTTTTTTAATATACAGCTTAATTATTATCTTCTTTGTTAATACCTTGCCAAAAATTCGGAGGTCACGTAAAGTTTAAGTAGCCGGCGACCTTAACTGGTTGACTTGTCCAACTTCCGAGCAGTTCGGGTCAGGTCATTACTGAAACTTATTCACCCCTCCCCTCCACTCAGTACTTGCCAGGACTCGGCAGACATTTTGCGAGGACCGCAACAACTTAAGAAGCCGAAGTCCACATAAAACAAACCAACAACAAAAAACAGAAAATAACAAGTGGGCGCCGGCTACAGTCGAGTGTGCTCGACTGTATAATACCCTGCGCCCTAGCTCTCCGATAGGTCATACGTAGGTGCGCTACGTTAGGCATGCCGAAGGTGTGATGATGCGGCATTAACTTTTTGGCTAATTGTTCGTATTACATCTACATATGTGATCTAGTGAACCGATTTAAACCAAATTACAAATTCTCAATCTGTGAGTTTGGTTGACTTATCTCTAAAAACAACAATAATTTGTGTACTTTATCTTAAAATTCGTTCCTATGGCAGCTATTTGATATCAGATTTCAACCAAACTTGTTCAGGATGTAGAATACCATCCCAAATGCGTATTCTGTTAGTTTGGTTGAGACACCTCAAACAACAAAAAAGTTTATCATACTAAAACTTGATTTTGGACTGATCGTTCCTATGTCAGCTATATGATATAGTGGTCCGATTTCAACCAAATTTTATCAGGATATATAGGACCATTTCAAATGCATATCCTATTAGTTTGGTCGAGATCTTTCAAACAACCAAAAAGTTTATTTTCGACTGATCTTCCTTATGACAGCAATATGATATTGTGGTCCGATTGAATAAATTGTATTTAATTTAATTAAAATAGTAAATCTTAAATCGTAATCGTAATCGCTGAAATCGATGTTGCTCATGCCAAGAGTAGCCATTATCTAAAATTTGCTCAGCTTGTTGAAGTCCGGCAACACCAAATAATCTCTCCCACTCTTCTTAATCATCGAAATCAGCTGTTAAAGGCTGCTGCATTGCGCGCGCAATTTAAATTTAAGTGCTATGCTTTAATATTTGTGATCCTTTTTGCAGAATTTGTTAAGCATATAAATACAATGATAATAAATGAAAACCTATTGAACCTATGTGCGAGCTTACTAGCTTATTATTAAACATAATAATTATTATAAATTCAGAGATTTCAGTGTTGTAAAATGATCTGTCGTCGAGGTGTCAAGGTGCAAAATTATAAAGTGGCATTTATACATATCGCTTTTTGCAATGCATACTAATATCTACATACATATATTTTAACACAATCTTAAATATGTATTAACTTAAACCATGTTAATATATTAAAATAGGATAGAAATTGTAGCCAAATATCGATAATTTTGCCTATCGCTCGTATTTGCGTTCGCACTCTTCGTACACGTGCTCTCTGTTATGTTTTTGCACAAACAAATGTGCATGTGCTATCTCGCTCGCACTTGCCTATGTCTAGGATTTTGATTTATGTGAATTAAAAGCAAATTTGAAATATCTTCTCTATTTAATAGTCAATCGCTTTGAAACTTTCAGGGTCATTAAATTGGCTTACTTCTTATCTTCCCGTTTAATAAGAAGTGTTTTTATTAAAGATCGCGTCTGATAATCGTTTTTTGCGATTGGCAGGCGAAAGAGGCGTGGCATCTAAAATTTAAAACAAACTTGATCTGCGCCCGCTATCCAGCAACCTTCTTACCAAATTTGAAGTCTCTAGCTTTTATAGTCTCTGAGATTCTTTGACTCAAACAGACGGACAGACAGACGGACATGGCTCAATCGACTCGGCTATTGATGCTGATCAGGAATATATATACTTTATAGGGTCGGAGATGCTTCCTTCTGCCTGTTACATACATTGCACAAAACCATTATACCCTTTTTGACAATTTTCAATAAGCACGGGTATAAAAAAAAAAGAAGAAATGGGACGAAGCGAAAGTGAAGTGCATAAATTTTACACCTAATTAAAAAGTAAATGTTCTTTTATGCAAATCAAGTTGTAACCAAATAAATTAAGCCAGCAGAGAAAGAGACAAAGAGACAAAGAGAGAGAGAGAGAGAGAGAGAGAGAGAGAGGACAAATCCGCTTAAACTAACTTGAGAGTCCGAGTTGAAAATACAAGATACATAGATATATTTGGAACGAAGATACACTTGGAGCGAGGTGTGGCCTACTGTGAAAGTGAAAATAGCGGAAAATGCTGGACATACACACACAAACATACACACATACAAAAGTTCACACTGCCAAACAAGTTATGGAAGATGGCGGCATCTCAGCTCGACAGCGTGTTAATCACACTTAATCTCATTTTTATTTCTGGGTCAGCATCTTTATTTATTTTTATTTTTTTCTTCTCAGTTTTTGTTGTGCCTGCCCCTCTGAATTTCTCTTCCTCTCTCGCTCTCTGTTGCTCTCCCTTTTTCTGTGTCCTTCTTTCGGCCTACCTCTTAGCCACTATTTATCGCTCACTCTCATTTGCCTGTTCGCTTGTTGCCCATCGCATGCAAAGCAATGCTAGGCGCACATCCTCCTGTTACTCTCCCTTACCACTCTGCCCTGCCCTGCCCCGCCTTTACTTTCCTTTCTTCCTTCGCTTCATCGTCCTGCCCTGCCGTAAATATCCTTGACAAATCTTTTTGCCCTTTCGGCGCGCGAAGCGCAAATAAAAAGACATTAATTCGTTGTCGTTGTGGGTGAGCTTCGCAGTTTGCTAGCCCAAGTCCCGGACTTGTGCCACTGCCACATTCACGCTGACTTTGCCTCAGTCTCTGCCTCAAGTGGCGTTCCAGTCAACGCCGATGGCGGTGCCGCCGTCGCCTTCTTCTCTCGTTTTTTATGGCCAGGTAATTTACGTAACGAACCTGACACTTTCTAATTTATAGCATCAGGCAGTAGCAGCAGCAGCAGCAGTACCACCACCAACAAGAACAACAACAACAACACTAAAAACAACAACAACGTCAGAGGCGACAATGCAAAATTTTCAACGCCGTCTGCGTTGTTCCGTGATGACAATAGAAAGAGTCGAAAACGCTGATGATTACGATGCTGCGAGTAATGCTCATAATCATCTCGCTGACTATGATGATGATGATGATTATTAAATGATAATAATGGTGATACGAAATGGCGATAGTCTAGCCGCCTGCCATTTCCATTTGTGCCGTTAGCCGCGTGAACTTAACAGCAGGGGCAAAGGACACAACAACAACAACAACAACAACAACTAAAGCATAAAAAAGTGCCGTTAGCAATGTTGGTTTTAAGGGTCAGCATGCCAGTTGATGGGGATTAACGCAGGTCACATGGCAATTGCCCTATGAAACTGATTACAAACAATTTAAATAATTAAACGCAATTCGAAGATCGCCACACGACACTGCGAGTGTCATAGCAATGAAGTGATCATAGCATTTAGCTCTTGATTGGCAGCTAATGATTTAAAATCCAAGCAAATGATCACATTAAAAAGTGCTTCAATATATAAATTGAGAACGGTTTTCAATGAATTTTATTGAAATATGTATTTACTGCTATTGGCAAGATATCAACAATTTTAATAAATATGGAGTCAATATCTAAAATGTATTGATTTTAATGTCACATTCATTTTATATTTAACTAGACAATGAGGAACTGCTCAGAGAGATGAATTTTTGAAATGCATAAGCATTAATATGTTAAATATATAATAATAATGTGTGTGTCGGTTTTTTTATTTATTATCTGCAGACTGCAGAGCTTTTTAATTTAATTTAATTAATTTTAAGAATTCCTAGGGCCAAAAGTAGTAGTTACTTACAATTTATCGCGCAAGTCACTAGCGTTTTAATTTTAAAAAATTTTATGATTCTGAAGATGAAGAGCTAAGCACATTTGTTGTTATTTTAATTAAGTTTGTGAAAGAAAAAAACTTCATTGGTGCGATACTTAAGTTAACAGAAAGTAGCACATATTATTGCTTATTTATATTTATTTGTAGTTTTGAATGCCTAAACTCCGATTAGGTAAAAAAATTCAAGCAAAAATTTAATTTAGTAGACAATGTCTTCAATGAACTCACCGAAAACAATGGATGTTTAATCAAATCGTTCAGCAAATTGTAGGAATCGTAGCTAAACACATGATGCCATGTCCATCTATTAAAGTGAGAGCCTACTCTGAATGCTGGTCATTAGCTGGGACCTGGCTATTAATGGTCTCATTGGTAACGGCAACGGCAACAGCAACAACATCACTTTTCATTTAGCCTCGAGCGGCAGTTATCGGCTGTCGGGAACAGCTTCAGGGGAAATACAAAAAAATAAAAATAATGAGCGTGCGAGTGTGTGTGTTGACCAGGCTGGGTCTGCACAGCTGAAAAAGTTCGGTAATGGGCAACCAAATCCTCACCTAATATGCAAATTTAATGAAGTAATTCAAAGGGTCAAACCGTAAAGAAGCGAAAGCGTCCACTGAGGGCATGCGTATGCCAGAGAGCGAGCATTTCATTTTAATTTAAGGGCTCCCGTTTGTCCGACACCTTCACAAACATGGGGACAGACAGATGGTGAGAGTTAGAGATAGAAAGAGAGAGATACAAAAAGGAGAGAGAAAGCTAGACACACAGCTGAAATAGTTCACGCAATTTGCCGCACATTTTGGCCAACGCGTTGACCGAACCCGAGACTGAGCCTCAATCCCGATCCCGAACCCTTAGCCGAATCCCTGCCCCGAACTCTGGCCTGTTGGTTAATTAACAAAATGACGTCTGTCGCAGCTCTACACTTTTTTAGTGTCGCCTTTTCGGCTTACAGACGCCCACGAAATATTCTACACACTGTTTTTCGCACAATGAAGACAATGGGTCAGCAGAGACAGAGACAGGCACACAGAAAGAGAAACTGAAGACAATGGCTCAGGAGGACAGAGAAAGAGACAGAGCAACTGAGGTGGCATCCAATAAGTACAGAAAGAGCACAGGCAAAAACGATGGCCAAATAGAAATTAAGAGTTAATTGCGTTGCTATTAAATTTAATTGTCGCGCTGCGTTTACCACTCACACACACACACACTGACACATCAAAATAAAAGAAAAAAAACTGAACAGCGAATCCTGAACGTGGCCAACACAGACAGAAGCGTTAAGATGAATGTGTGTTGAGTGTAAATGAAATGAATGGTATTTAAAGACATTTATTGCATTCATTCAGCAAGAGTCCGAATTAAGGTTCAATTTTATTACAGCACAAAGTTAAATAAAGTTTGTAATAAAAATAGCAAACTTTCGATTGGTGTTAAAACGAAGCGGTTAAGAGCAGGGCTTTCACTATTCTGTTCATTTTACAGTAGTGCAAATAAATTAAGGGGAGACTTTATCGATTATCCATAAAAGTATTGACCCAAAAAGTATGCTTTAGAAAGGTCGGGAGAAATATACATACATACATATATTATATAAAGCTTAGATTAAATTTTAGCAAAAATTGAGATTAATTTAATATTTTAAGTTTTAGAACTGCACAGTTTAAATACAGTTAAATTCAAAAATAATAATATGGAATGCTCGTTTTATAAATTATATTATGATATGACTATTGCCCCAAATAGTATGCAACATATGTTGTTTTTCAATTGAGATTGCAAAAAATTTTTTAAAATTAAAAACACTTGCTGGCAAAATAATTTAAAAAAGAACATTACTCAATTCTGAGTTCCATAGGAATATCATCGGTTACAAGTGATATCAGTTTGTAGAATAACGACTCATGACGACAATTATGATAATGTGACGTGATGTTGCACATGACAAACGATGAATTCATACGCCATGTTGCCTCAAATGGAACTGTGTTGGCGAGCGTAGAACAACTCCCGCTTGGAAGCAGGCAGCTGGGCGTTGCCAGTTGCCAGTTGGAAGTTGCCAGTTGTCAGTTGTCAGTTGCGACTATACAGGCACATGTTGCTGCTGCACGTTGCACGTTGCTCGGCAGCAGCGCAGCGAGTCGGCGGCCTCTCGTGAGCGCAACATAATTGAAAGCTGCATGCATCAACATAATTTTCTGACAACTTTAGTTAAGCATGTAAATTAAGTTAAAAATAACGATGACATTGGTTACATAAACGCAAATGCAAGCAGCGCACACACGCACCGAAATGGGAGTTGAGCTGAGCACAAGCCAGCTGAGCCGCGACAGAGGCAGTGGCAGCGGCAGCGACTGTGGCAGAGATTGAGGCATGCCACAGTGGCTGCCACAGGCAGCCCGACCCTCTGCCGCGACCGTCAAGTTGCGCATTTTTCTTTTGCAACACGGCTGCACGGCTGCTCGTAATTGGAGCGTGGAATATCACTCTTCATGTTATGACATTTTTTTCGCAAAAAGCGAATTAATTGTGCACTGCAAGAAATGTTTGATAAGTGATCAAAGATCAGATTACGATTGCAACAAAATCGACATGTCGAGTTCTTACAATTGTTTTTTTTTTTTCAATTTGAAAACTGAATTGTAATAGCAAAATACATTTGACAGAAGATTCAAACATGTGGATTTTTTTAATACATTACATTGGTATTATTAAGAGCAGTGTTGGGGAAATAATAAACTTTTGAAATGAAAATTAAAATTGGATGCTGAATCAAATTAGGGTCAAACAACGATAAGATTCATGTTCCGCACAGAAATTGATCTAGTTTTGACAAAATTATGATAGCTTAAACTTTATTTCGGTTGTTTATTATTAAACAACGATTGAACTATTTCTTCAAACTGATCATGAAAATCGATTTTATTAGCTCGAAACATTTTCAAAAAAAATAAAATAATCGATGTCTTTTAAGATCATTAGAATAACAAACTCAGCGGTAAGAGACTAGATAGACTGATAGACCATCCCATAAAAAGACTGATGGATTGACAATAAATACTTCTAATAAAAGTCCCTTACTCAACTACATCTTAGCTACGGTTGCTTTTATAGCATTTTCATCGCGTAATCCACGCAATACCTTGAAATTTCGGGCAGTGTATTATCTTGCCAAGCCGCACAAGTATTTATGTGCAACACACCGACATAGCTGTCTGTGTTAGTGCAGCGATGTTGCGGCTGCCTGGCTGTGGCACAACACACACACAGAGAGAGAGAGAGAGAGAGACTGTAAGGTAACTTGTGCCTGGCGATATGCAGAGCAAACCGTTAAGCAGAAAAAGAAACCGACGTCAAGGTTGCCTGCCTGCCGCTAACCCAACCAAGTATATCATACACATGCAATAACAGCACACTTATACACACACACATACCTATGCAACACTCGACAAACACACTCAAACACCTGCCGTACACACACGTTTGTTGTTGTAAGCTTCAGACAATGTTCGCATTTTCTTGGCTAACAGCGCTGCCCTCGTGCCACCAGCTATTATGGATGGATGGATGGGTGGATAGATTGGGGAGGGAGACGTTGCATGGGGCAGACGCAACTAAAAGACACGCGCGTTGCACGTTGCAGGTATGGATAGAAATGCAAAAATATGAAAAACAGATGAAAAAGGAAAATACGAGTAATGTTCGCTCGTTAGGCTCGTTGCAATGCCAAAAATAATAAGACACTTGTTTGGCAGTCTGATTGTTTGGCATACGCAGCAAATGTGCAAGTGATGTTCATTTAAATGCACATAAATGCAGACAAATATAAAAAGTCTTATAAGTTACTATAGGTATATGCATAAATATGTTTTAAAATCAATTTTTCAGAATTAGACCTTACTTATGGTATGGTATGATGTGTAATGACCTTTAAATTAAATTCGATATAATTCATAAAAATATTAAAACTTATTTAAACTCCCATAAGAATAAACAGTCCTTTTTACGTCATTGTAGACATTAAAAAAATGTCGCTTATTTATTTTTTATTTATTAATTTTTGTATAAGCTGTAAATATATGTTAACTACCCGCTTTTAGTTAACATTAAATAAATTAATTATTCAAAAAATAAAAAATCCGAATTTAAATTAATAATTGAAATAAGTAATATATTTTTAATTTTAATACTGAAGGAATAAATTATTGAAATGTTCTGGGAGGTATTTTTGTTTCAAGTACTGGGAATGACTCAGAATAGCCCAATCAGAGCAATTAGTATCAGAGTTATTTAGTTTCTCCGGTAACTTAACATTGATTGTTTCCTATAGTGGGACTTAATTAAAAAATAGAAATGCTGGGACTAACAGGGCAATGTAATATTTAGATATATCAATCACTTTCTTGTAACAAGTATTAAAATTGACAGCAATTTTTGAACTAAGATTGAAGACAGGCCACGTTTAAATTTTGTGTGGACTATGCGTATGCATAATATTGGAAACGAGTTTGACGTTGCTTAATGTGTTGTCATGCCATTTTGCTCAACACTATTCCCTTTGAAAGTCATTAAAAACTTAAGTAAACAACAAAGCCCAAATCCGATCAGCAACAAGGCTATCGCTAACACATCAACATCCACATCCACATCCATATCCACATCAACATCGCCTTTGCCATCGCCACGCCTCATCGCCGTCAACTTGCGTTGTTATCCGCATCTCCAAAGCGTTGTTCATGCTCATTCTCATTGGCAGCGTCATGGATGGCCAACAACTTTTCTGTTGGCCATTGAAGTGCACCCCGCTCTGCCGCTTCGTTGGTGACTTCTCCTTTAGTCGGTGGTTTTTACAACAGTGGCAACAGCAACAACGATAACAACAACACGGATCACAACTGTTATTAACGAGAACGCCCACAATGCCCGTAAAGTGCTTCATATTACGCCACTAATTGCATAATTTCGTTGCCATTTTTATTAGTCTCTCAGTGCGATGCTCCCGCCTTTGATGTCGCCAACAGACCGTCGCCCATCTCCCAGCTATCACCTCCTATTCACTATCTACCATTTACCATCTCCCATCACCGTCATCATCATCATCATCATCATCATCATCATCATCATCATCATCATCATCATCATCATCATCATCATCATCATCATCATCACAATCAACGACCACCGACCTCCTCCATACTAGCTATTTCCACTTGTTCCAGCTTGAGGAGAGATTTGTATTCCATTTAAGTTGGGACACGAGTACTCGTTCTTGTATTCATTCGACAGTGCTAGCCGAATATCAATAGTCGCCCACAATTGTCATTTGATTATTATTAAACGATACTATTTATTGCATAACATGTGCCTTGTACAATACAAGCTCGAGATTGCCAGAGATTCGACATCATTCGATGCCACATGCGATTGTCTCCTTTGTGTTTCAGTTAAGTTCGGCTTGGGTTCGCTCTTGTCTTTGTCCAGCTGATTTCAGTTGGCACAAGGCCTTAAAAATTACATGAATAGATAGAGATGAGATTTAGCTATATATGTAATTTTAGTAATGATCGAAATATCACTTTAGTATACATATGTAAGGAAATCATCATACTTTAAGGGCCAAATTTTCAATGTACATATAAATTATCTATATCTAAAATATGTTCTCAAATTAGAAATTAATGTCTATGAAATACGGCAATAGGAATATTTTCTTATCTTTTTTATTATTTTCTTTGAAATAACTTCAAGGAATAGAAACGACTGTTGAATCCAAAATAGTATAGAGAGATTAATTAAAATTTGTTTTTCTTTTCAAAGGTTAATTTTTGTTGCATTTGTAATCATTGTTCTGCCACTTTTTTTCTAAAATGCTTTACTCTGAAACTCGTCAAAGGTCAGAGAAAGTTACAGATTATCTTCCATGTTGTGATTACAAAGAATAAGTCATAAGAGTCAAGGAATTGGATTTCATAGCCCAAACGATTTTAGTTTGATAAAATAGTAGGTTTCAAAAGTTGTTTGTTTTACAATATACATCGAAAGGAAAAAATGAACGGAATTTCGTATAGCATAGGAAAAGTTTCTGATATCAGATTTTCATTATTTGTTCCAATACTGCCCTATGTTTGGAAATATTAATGGGAACCTAGATCTATAAACATATTTTGACCTTTTCAGCATCTTGAGATCTTGAGATGGAAGTTCCTAGAACATCTCTATTGGAACGTAAATTGAATACAAATGGTATTGCCGGAATGCTCTTAGGTATGCGCATATAAATGTCTGTTTCGTATCCTGTTTTTGCCACATGTCCTGCTCGATTAAACAGCACTTTTCAATGAATATGGCAATGGGCATGGGAAATGACAATGGGCAATGGCAAGGACATACTTTATAGATGCATAATAACTATTTTTCTGCCAGCCAGCTGTTGTTGTTGTCTGCTGTTGTTGTTGTTGTTGTCTTACCAAATGGTCAGTAGAGTCACTTCTGGGATAAACCGAATGTTCTGACTGCATTTGGGCACTTGCACAGATTCTACCTGACAGATTTAATGGGTGCAAAAATACTGGTTACCATAATATGGTCATATTGTTATTGCTTTGGTTGTTGTTGTTTTTTCTAGTGTTGTTGTTGTAGCTATTGTTATTGTTGTTGTGGTTGTGGACATTAGTATCCGCTTTCCATGTTAAGCAGTTGAGTCAGCGACAACTGAGTTGGAAACAAATACAAACAGAGAGACCAGAGAGAGAGAGAGAGAGATAGAGAAAGAAGAAAATGTTGTTTGGGACCCTTTCATGTACATGTGTCCGCTTGTTTGTATGTGAATAAAGTTGTTTAAATTTCGCAAGGGTTCATTAGACAGCGGAAATATTACGTTGAGCGTCAATGCACGACTGAGCTTTGTGCCCGAGGTCCAAGTTTCTTTCTCAGGACTAACCAATTTGTTATTTTGCAGACAAATTATAATATTATCGAAATCGAATTATAAAACAGTTGCCTTACAACTATTGTTAAGCGATGCAATACTGAAATTGAACTTTACACAACTTGACGCTTTAAAGAAAGCATTTTCGATGTATGTAGATGTGTTGGGATATCTTATCTAATTTTCACCATAAAATAAACAGCCATAAAATAGTTTTTCCCCTTTATTGAAATAAATTATTATTGGAATTAAAATATGTATTTAAACAAATGATACATTTACAACAAAGTGATTTCGCCTGAAATAATTTTGTACAATTCTAAAGAAATTATCTATGTGAATTCATATTTTCTTCAAATTGTTGTAAAAACATTTATTTCAATTTATTAAAATATATGTAAATTTACCCGTAGGTGGTAATTTTTTTTTCAATTGTAATTTTCTCATTTTAAACATTCGTCAAACTATTAAAATTAACTTAAATAACAATTTATAAAAATATGTATATAAAATCTTTTCTAAGCTCCGATATTTAAAGCAACCTTTTTGGATAAAATATGCTTATGCCCCATATTAAAATTCATATGTGTTTGGAACACGAATATTTTCATTTTTAATTGAAATCGGAAGTCGCAAGGAGACCGGATCGTTAGTTTTATGATCTTTAGCTCGTGCTTAAGCCGCAGCGATAAATGAAAACCCGCACTTTTCCGCTCAATTCAACAAAATGGCGCATTTCCTGCACCTACATACACACATACACACATACATACATACGTGCCAGCCCCAGTAATACTGGCAGTTCTTTAGCAAGACAGAGCGAGAGTGAGAGAGAGAGAAAGAGTGTAGTGCAAGCGAGATGGAACATATGCGGAGATTACGTATTCAGCAATGCATGAAGTTTAAAAAGTTTCAAGCCCATAAGCCACAATGGCCACGTCTCTCCAGGCTTGACATTTATTATCTGCCGGTTTGGCCCAAAATGAAGTTGTGGCCTCTTTCGTCTTCCAAAAAGGCGCTCCCCCACACACGCATAAGCACAGGCGCGTGAGAGGGAGGGTGATAGAGAGAGAGGTAGAGGGAGGGTAGCTGACATCCCGTCGCTGCTCGTTTGCGGTCGACGTTGACGTCGACGTCGACGACGGCGAAATTTGCATGCCCGGCTGGCCATTTAACGTGTTCGTGTCCGTGTCCGTGTCCGTGTCGTCGAGGTGGAGCTGGAGCTGGAGATTGGAGGCGGCATTGTAGGGGCGTGTTCCTTGGCCCTTTGATTTCGTTAGCTTGTGAAGAGTGTGGACGACACTCGGCGACTGTTCTCGCCTATTACGCAGTCCGCACACGTTTCTCGTAAATGTGCATTTTTCGCTAAATGTTTTGTAAATGTTTCCGTTCCCAACTTTATAATTAGTTGGCATGAGGGCGACTGACGCAAAAGAAAACGCAGCGTCGCACCACACCGCACAGCTCAGTGCAACAGGAAGCGGAAAAACGAGAAAAAGCACTGCGGAAATTGTGTAACTTAAGCGGCTGCCACAGTCCACAGTCCATAGTCCATAGTCCATAGTCCATAGTGCGGAGTCCGCAGTCCGCAGTCCACATTCCGCAGCACGCAGCAAGTGTCCAAGAGTATGTTGCACCATTCCAGTGGCTTTGCCTCAGATAACAAGCTAAAGTACCGCTACAGCATGCAGATAACTGCATATATTTCATACATACTCGTAACAGAACAGAATGAAAAGAAAGCCATTCTAAAGTTGCAGTTTAGAATTCTTGATTTTCGCTTGTTTTTTTTTAAGAATGTATGCAGATTATAATTGTTAATTAAGCAGCTCAAATTGTCAAATGAACCTAAAATATTTTATTCAAGTGAACAAATACTTGTAAGGTTCCAATGATTTGTGACCCAAGTATACCAATGGACAGTAACAACATTCGCAAAAATAGTTAAACAATCTTGAATACAGGACCACTTATTTTTGTTTTCTTTAAAAAAATAATAAAATTAAATTGCAAAAAAAAAATATAAGTAGTAGATGAGTGTTCTTGATTTTAGAAACTGGTCTTTTTAAATTAAACTAACTTCTGAAGTGGCGAGTTTTACATGGCTCACCATATTGTCGCTTATTTTGAATAGTCAGTTTTGATAACATTCTTTCATTATTCGATCTTCATTAATCTCATTATTCAGGCATTCTAAGGCACAACATTTTTCCTTCGTTTAATCTCTCTCTTACTCTTAAATTGTTTAGACAGCTGTTCGTCTTCTTTCCATCAGGCTGTCCCCTTTTCACCCTCCCAGATTTGATCACTGCGCTGATTGCCCTGATTCGTGAAGAAATGACTTTGTGTAGTTTACGGCTCAACAGGTGCCACTTTGAAGACACGCTGCATTTAGCCAATAGGTATGAAGATGCCTCCATGTGGTAATCAACAAACTGCAGCCATCTCATCGAGGCAATCCTTGGGATCCTTTCATATATGCACATGGTCTGTTTAACTGTCGCTGATTTGTGTGTGTCTGGCAAGGGATATGTAAGAAGATAGTTAAGGAGATAGGTAAGGGGATAGTAATGGAGGGTTGTACAAAACCATGTCTATTGGGAGGAACGTCTACGAGGCAGTTTAATTAGATTTTCTGTCGAGATGTGCGCCGCGTGATTGAGGATTGTGGATTGAGTCGCAGCTGCCTGAATAACGCAACTGCCACCTGCCTCCCACCAGCCGGAGTTCTTGCTCCAATTGAAGTTTTAATTAAAAGCAACTACACAACAGCCAAAACAACTGCATCCAAGAGGTACACGCGGCAGGAGACATGAGACAAGAGACAAGAGACAAGAGGCTTACGCTACGCATTTGCAGCACCTGATGCTTCCAGCGACTTATTAAAAGCTGTCAGCGTTATGCTAATTAGGCAACCTAACCAAAAAACTCCGCCGCAAATCAATCAAGAAATGTTCTCCCGAGGCGTCTTCCCTCGAACCCGTGCTCAGTCGGCGAGCAAGTGAGAATAGTGTTAAGGAGATACTCTTTGCATCCAGTTCATTATTATTATTATTGTTACCAATTTTATTTTTTATATTATTAATAATATATGTGTTTTTATCGGACAGTAAGGAGATGATATGTAATGGTATCTGTCCAATAAAGGGAATAATATTAAGGAATTAAGGACGGATAATAAATTGTGGGGTATTAAAATCCCAGTGATCTGATTGCTCTTCCGTGAAAACGACTTTCTCAATCAGTCGGATATTTGTATCATATCCTGCTTGCATATTCTATGATTATAGGGTATAGAAAGGCCAGCAAATTAACGATACTGTCGTCCAACGCATGCTGATTAGCGGTAATCGTAATCAGGCCAAAGGCGACAGCGCGGCCAATTTCAATGCAAATTTCTTAGCCGCTCAACATTTTCGAACAAAATTAAAAGTAACAGCAGTTCAGTTCAAATTCCGCACACTCACGTACTCTCTCTCTTTCTCGTCCTCACTCCCTCTCACTCTATCACACGCTTTTTTCCTCAGTCTTACGTGGAATGATTTTAGTTTAACTTTATGACTCTTTTGGGCCTGGTCAGCTATTCGAACTGAAGTGGCAACAAGTATACTTAGTATAATTTAATGAAATTTCATTTATGCTTAAGTTACACATTAAAAAAATATTGTAATTCTGAAATGCTTCACTACCTGTTTGAGCTGCCACGTTTTGATTCATTCATATTGTTGCCATAAGGTTCTTTTTTTTTGGATATTTAACAACAATTTAAAACAAATTTACAAACTGGCCAGCAATAAAACCAGCGAAAATGTTGACTTCCCTTGGAGTTGCGGGGTGTTGTTGTTGGTTTTTTGATTTTGTTTTCCCTTCTGTTGCTGCCACAAAGATTGGCAACAACTGCGCATAAAAAGGAAAGTTCAAGTGTCGAGTACTAAATAAATTTAGCTGGTTACCCAGCAGCAAAGACTTGGAAGCGTGTTTAAAGTACGTAAAGGGGATTCTGGCAAGTGGGAGCGTTCAGTGATGAGGAAACGGAAATGGAACATGAACGGAAGTGCCGACCAGCTGTCTGAGCTGCGGTGTTGCAAGTTCCTTCACATCGAAACTCGAACTCGAGCCCGAGCTCGAACTCGAGTTCGCAAAAGGTGTTTATTGAAACGTTTAACGCCGCTGGCTGAAGGTCAAAACGGTTGCTGCATGAACGCTTCGTTGAATGCCCCAGAACGAAGGGACGGAATGTGGAAGGCGTGGCAAGCTTTAAGGAAAAGCAAACACATTTAAAGTGCATAGTTCAAACCTATGCATCCATCTATCTAAAATATCTTTGAATATATGTACATACTTATGTATACCGACGATCCTCTCGCTTAAAGTGCGCAAAGGCCAAATCTAAACTTGACAATCGACAAGTTGCAACGCGACGTGTGGCAAGGAAGGTTGCAATGTGTCGCCTGCAGGGGCAACCATTTCGGTTGTGCGACATTATTAGCTATTTGAGGCAGCCACTGAAACAGACAAGTAAACGAGCTGCCGGCGCCAGGAAAGCTCCATCGGCTCCTCAGCAGCTTGTCACTGATGGCAGCAACAACTCGTTGCAACTGCAATATATGTACGGCACGCACACCAGCCACATTGACAACGCCGTGTTTATATGCAACATTGACAACTTGGCGTGACTCGAGTGATGCCTCAACGTGGCTCGTTGTTGCCACTGCCACAGTTGCCCGTTACTGCAGCATTCACATTACTGATATTGTTGCTGCCTTCGCAGCTCCTGCTATTCCTGTTGCTGTTCACAGCAACGTCAAGTCATAAAAGTTTTCTGGCTTAGACTGTCGTAGTTTCTGGGCGTGGCATGGCGGCAACTGCAGCCGCCACGTGTGCCAGTTAAAAATCCTAAAATGAAATGCAAAATGTAAAGCAAATGTAAAATGCACGGCAACAAATATCGTAGCATTTTATCAGGTAAAACGATCTACAACCATAGACTAGTCGAAACAAAGTAAAATATACAATTTGTCAAGAAACTGTTTAGACTAAGACAAAATCTCATAGTTTGATTTTGTTATGCAAATTTATATAACATCGAAATAGCTATTTATGGTATATTTCGAATAATGAACCCTTGCTTAAGGCTATGCCTTAATATTCATTTTATTTGTTACCTAGCTAACATATTTCTTGCTATTTTTTTCTATGCGAGACTGATTCTCAACTGGTTGTTTATGCCTGCAGAAAAATGTCTTTTCTTTAACAAAATAAAATATGCAAAATATTTCATTTTAAAAACATTTACAAGATTCATTACTGACTGTTCTTAGATATATGTATTTATCACGTGACAAATTATAATTCAGACTACAAACACTTGAATTTTTTCAACAGGAAAACCATCACCTATCTTATTTTACATACAACGCATTTTAATATAAAATTAAATATCGCAGATTTTTGCACATTTTTAGATGCATGTCAAAAATCTGTGCAAATTTAAGCCCTGTGCTAATATCTCATATTAATTGCCAACGAAGTGTTCAGAACTTACCTTTTTACTAAAAATAGACCTACTATAGTTGAATACTATCGTAATATGAAGTCAGGCAAAAGTTCTCAGAGTGTTGCATGCAGCTGCTTTGCATAAAACTGCCACTGTAGGAGCTGTTGCAGCATCTTTGTCAGTCTGCAGAGTGTGTTTGTGTGTGTGCGCATGTATTTATGTGTGTGCGGCTGTGACTATATTACATTTTATGTCAAATGCGCACGCTTTCAATATTGACAGACGCTGGCGTTGCTGCAGGAGGCACGGAAACGGATGCGGACGCCACCTGTTCCAGGTCCGGGTCCGGGTCCGGGTTCGGATCTGGGTCCTGGGATGCTGTGTCGGCATGTCAAGCTAATGTTAACTTATTTTCGTATTTTGGCATGCCTTGCAGCATGCCGGAAGTGCCCCAGCCACGCCCACGCCCACGCCCACACTCTCATGCCCACTGCCAAGTCAAACATATTGTCGAATAAAGAAACAATCTTTTCTAGACAAGCAGCAAAGGGTAGGCAGTGCCACGCCCATTTTTACTAGAACAACTGCAAATCTAGAAGGACTCCCCAATGGGCTTGATGGTCAGCTCGTGCACCTGGACATGCGGAGGCGTGCCCAAGACGTACAAGATCCCAGCTGAAATGTCCTCCGGCTGCAGCATGGGAAGAGTCCTGAATGCATCTGGCAAAATCTCCGTTTCGGTGATACCCGGACTGATGCTCTGTAAGCCAAGTCAAGTGAAGGTGTCAAATAAATGTCAATATGTATTTAAATATCAATCACATACTCACCGTCACTTTGATCTGCGTCTTGAAGCCATTGAACTCCTGGCGAAAGATTTCGAGAAGCGCCGTAATGCCATGCTTCGATACGGGATACATGTTGAGGGCCTGCAGCTCATCACCCGGGGGATTGATAATATGGCGTCCAGTCACGCTATTGATCAGCACCACATGACCCGCCGCCTTACGCTGCTGCATGGAGCGAAAGGCGCGTCGGGTGCAGTTGACCACGCCCATGAGATTGACCTGCAGCACATGCTGCAGTTGCTCCCGCTCCATGGTCATCAGTTGGCCGGAGTAGACCAGACCGGCATTGTTGATCAGTATATCGATGCCGCCCAGTTGTGCCTCGATACAATCGAAGGCAGCATCCACCGAAGACTCCACGCCCACGTCGCATTTGATCGCATGGAGTCGAGACTGCAGCTCCTCCGGCAGCTGCTCCTTCAGCGCCTCAATGCGCTCAACGCGCCGTGCTAGTCCGACTACGACGAGTCCTGCTCGCACCAGATCCTTGGCCACAGCGGCTCCAATCCCTGAGCTGGCACCCGTCACAACAGCTACTCGATCCTGCCAACGATCCATGCTTTCACTTGGATTTACTTTTTCCGGTATTTCGATTATTCCTACAAGGAAATCTGGAATTCCATATTTTAATTTTTATTAATTTATCAACTATCAAAAATATCCTAAATATATTCTTAAAAGATACATGCTAAAATCAAAAATTTTAAACTTGAATTTTAGACTGATTTTTATTTCCTACTTCGTGCGCCGTTAATCGGAGCGTTTCTGCAACTGACTATCATCTACAAGAGTGCCTCCATTATATTGGACATCGAGGTGCATTCCCCTTTTACCCCTTTAGCTTGCCACCTCGCACAATTCTCCAGGTTTCGAGTGGAGGTTCACATGTCAAGTTCTCAATTGAAATTCACGCCCTCTTTTGAATTAAATAATTAAGCAGTCGGGCGACTCAATTCGCCACTTCACCGCTTGTTAATGGAGCAATTAGGCATTTTGGAAATGTTGTTAATTGTTATGCGGTACTTTTCGTGTCAAAGGGCAGTCCTCATCTCCACCCGCAACCACTCCATCAGCTCTGGGGTTCCACATGTCAATTTCCCTCATTCATGAATTTCTCGAGGTCAGCCAAAATTGGCATTCTTGCTACACTGAGCGAAAGATTTATTTGTTACATTTAATTACATATTTTTATAAATGTTTCCCTTTTCAAAAATATATAATTTTTAGTTTTCCTATCTGTGGATAATTTAATATTTGACTAAGGTATATTTAATATGTAATTTTGTACAAACAGATCGATTGACGAATATGATAATTATATTTACTGTATTTCTTTAATTTGATTATTCACATTTGGCTCTTCTTATAAGAGTGCCCCCTTAGAAAGGTTCTCCCATTGGCTTAAGGGTCACCTCGTGCACTTGAACATGTGAGGGCGTGGCCAAGGCATACATGATGGCATTGGCCACATCCTCCGGCTGCAGCATCGGCAGTCGCTTGTAGGCCTGCGGCACCAAGTCCGTATCCACCAGACCTGGACTGATGCTCTGCAGTGAAGTAAGCATAAGTGTTTGGATAAGGGTGCGAGTAAAGCTGACTACTTACCGTGACCTTAATCTGGGTCTTGAGGTCGCGAAACTCCTGACGAAAGAGCTCCGTCATGGCGGTCAGAGCATGCTTCGTGGCCGGATACATGTTGAGCTCCTGGAGGCTGCCGGGCAGCGGATTGAACAGATAGTGTCCAACAATGCTGTTCATCAGGACTACATGGCCGGGTGTACTGCGTTGACGAATCGATTGATGAGCGCGTTGCGTACAGTAAACCACGCCCATGACGTTCGTCTGCAGCACCTGCTGCACCTTGTCCAGTGGCATGGTCACCAGCTGTCCACCTGACAACTTGCCCGCATTGTTGATCAGTATATCCGGTCCTCCTAGTTCCGTTTCAATCCAGTCGAAGGCAGCATTAACCGACTGCAAATCCGTGACATCGCATTGCTTGACGTGCATCTGCGAGCGCTGTTCCTCCGGCAAATCCTGACGCAGCTGCTCCAGCAGCTCCAGGCGACGGGCCAATGCCACGACGATCACCCCAGAGGCTAACAGTTTCCTGCTGATCACAGCTCCAATGCCGGAACTGGCTCCCGTCACCACAGCTATGCGATTCTGCCAACGTTCCATGTCTACGATTGCCACGGGACTGAGACTTTACCCGATCGCCAATCCAAATGTAAACCTCAGCGCGATCAGATCATGTGCAACCTCAGACAACTTCTGTGGTCGGCTTTTGAAATACTGCCCTCTCTTATAAAGAGAATCGTTTTACAATCCTCTCGAATTACAAGCAATTACATCAAATGTTACAGTTACAGCCAATGTTATTGGCAACAAACCGATGTAAGTGTATGTTACACTGATCGAGTATGAGTACATGGATGGTTGATTTTGAATATTTAATGGTGTAAACAGGTTTTGGAAATAATCCTCTGTTTGTAATTGTAGATAATGTTTATATGCGAGTTTATTATACTAGTTTAAATTTAATTAACACCACAACAGAATAGCTAAGTTAAAGTCAACAGAACTCGTATCTATTTTTTAAGCAAATCGTAGCTCAACAGCTTGCGGGGTGTTTAAGCCAAACAGATGGGCCGCTCGCAGGTCGATTTGTATTTAATGGTTTAATGGAAAATCTATGAACAGAATACGCTTACAACACGTAATGGGGAAGGGAATACAATGACGCAGGAGAAGCAAATTTGTCACAGCTGCCAACAGGCAGAATGAAATGCGAAAAAAACAAAAGCTCAACAGCTGCAAATAAAAGTTTTCTTTTGAAATATAAATAAAAATCAATTTGGGGCGCATTTTACAGCGCCGAAACTCAAATAAGAAATTCGTAGACCTTACATCGAATGCCTTCAATCAATTGCCGGCGATAGTTAGCTAATGCTAAGCACCTTCTTCCGCCTTCTACCTCTTCTTCTTCCCCTATCCTTAACCAATTCCTCAGTTGCCTGAGCACACGTGCTATTTGCACACGTGTTTATGGAAATTGAGAAACGTATTTCAAGTTGAGCGCCGTTTGTTTGCCCCCAGAACGAGAGAAGAAAATAAAGCACAAAAAAAATTGTGAAAAACGGCAAGAAAAATGTGCATGAAATTTTACTGATTACGTATTTGCCAAAAAGAGAACAGAGAGCAAAGAGCAAAGAGCAGAGCCTGACAAGTGGCCCATCTTAGGCTGGAAAACTTTTTGAGCAAATGGGCAAACATGGGTCTATTAGCCGCATTAGACGCACGGCTAGACGAATCTCTTTATTCAGCGTCCATTCCAGTCCTGATCCATCCTCCATCTGCATAACATAAGTTATGCTCTGTTGACAGTGGTCATATCATAGTTTAATATATGTACATATGGCCTTACAAGGATTCATAAGTATATGTACATCTGAATGTCTATATAAATTTGCAGTTACATCTGCACATGCAAATTGGATGACCTACGATTTGTGGAAGTTTCGCGACAATGTGAGGCAGTTTGACATAGCTGGGAATAAAAAAAATAAATAAGATATTTATAAATGTTAAAAATAAATGTTTAAATATAAAGATATATGGAAATATAAACATATTTATAAATATAAAGAAATAGAAAAATATTTTGAGTATTGAAGCAGAATATTAGAGATTTTCATAAACCAAATTAATTTATACCTAATATATTTATATTTATTTATTCAACGTCCACTAAGAGAAGTCAACAAATAGTCAATTAAATTCAAATTCGAGTTTAGGAATATAATATCAAACTTTTAATTCAATTAATTTACTAATAATTTTAATTAAAAATAAAATTATTTTCAATATAAAATTTCGTATTAGTAAGTGAAATAAGCAAATTTACAATTGATACAAAGTTTGTTATATTAATCTGTATGAGCAAAAAAATGTGTTAAATATAGGGCATTGTTTAACAAAAAATAAAATCCATGTAAAAGAGCATTTTTGCTTCGACGAGTCAAAAAAATGTGTTTGGTATTTTCTTGGTGTTCCTTTTGATTGGACAACGCATATATTTACCGCAGGGTATCAGCTATGCCAGAAAGAAGGAGGCAGCTGGAACAGCAGCTGCTTCTGGCCATAATTCAAATTTGCAGTTTTCTATGCTAATTCGTGTGATATTGCACAGAAGATGCCGCTCAGACGAAAGCGAAGACCCTTTTGCTAGACCAGGGAAAGAATGCTACAAATTATGCATCCAATGCACATGTGTCTATCTATGCGTGTGTGTGTGTGTATGTCTGTATGTGTGTGGGAGGGTACAAAGTACATGTGCTAAGGGCAACAACAGAAGCCGTAACTGAAGCTGTAAAGGAACAAGAGCCATTTGCATTTGGCATGAACCTCGAAGGCGTCAAACGCAGCTTTCTTTATGGGGGCATCTTGTCAAAGTTGTTGTTGTGGTGGTTGTGCTTGTTGTTACTGTTGTTGTTAGACAACCATTTTGCAAATGCGTCGTCGTCCTTTCGCATTGCATAATTATGCGCGCATCTGGCCAAGTCAATGGGGTCAGATCCGCAGCCGGTTAACTCAACCTCAGGCCATTTGGCCGCTTTATGCGTGGAGCCCGTTTGGATTTTATGGCCAGGTAGCAGCGAAAAGGACGAGAGAGAAAGAGAAAGATAGAGAGAGAGAGAGCGGGAGAGGAAAAATCCAGAATCGCTTCCCATTGTTATGGCGGTCGTAAAAATCGGTAAATCGCATCATGAGTGCTCCACACATTGTTGCGCATAAGCTGACTGGCAGCCAAAGGGCGACTTTGTTGCCAATTGCTCTACTCCATTTACCTTTACCCCCAACTTAGATTTGCAAATGTTGACAATGCCCCCCACTCCCAGGACGCAGGCCATGACAGGCGGAAGACGGAATACAGGACACAGGAAGCCCCATGATTGATTCGAATTTAATGCGCAATTGAATTTATTTTTCTGTCAAGCCAGTAATTAGATTTAGTCCTTTGCCAACTAAGGAAAACGAATTCACCTTTTTTCTTATTTTCTCGGTCCAAGCCAGTTTATGATAGACGCTTCCGCTACTAGAAACAGACGCAATTGGCAACTTTTCAAGACAAATAAATAACCTCGAATCTGCATAGTTTCTAAAGCCGCACACTAGCAATGAATTTGTTAAAAAAGTAAAATAAAAACTGTAACAAATTGATTAAGCGAAAATTTCTTTTTATTGACTTTCAGTTAGCTTATTTGGATCAAAAATAAAGCGATTGCATATTATTCCCTAAGCTATAAAAATAATATTGTAAACTTAAAAGAAAAATGATTAAGATATTGCCACGTGCAATGACACAAGAAGTGCCAAGTCTTTATACTTCAATTAAATTTTAAAAAAAACAATTGTACATGACCCCGATCTGCAAACCGAATTAAAATTAAGTTACCCTACTTTGTTGAAAATTGATTATGGCAATAATTAAAATAAATTCCCTATTTAAATACTGCTTGCCATCCCTTACATTTTTGAGTGTACAAAGAAAAAATCAAAAAAAAATTAAGTAGATATTTAGAATAAATTTTGTTAACTCAAAAAATAAATAATATTAGATGTAGTGGTGTAATTAAACTCGATAATTCTTTTGACTATCAATTGAGTTAATTAAATCAATATTTATGAAGCATTGACAACTGACTATAGTTTGTTCGGCTTAGTTTATGTGCACAATTTTGACAGGAGTTGATTAAATGTTAAGATTTAAGAATTCAAATTTTGAATTTTTGAAAAAGCTAAGGGAAGGAAGCGGTTGTTTTACGTGTGATTGGTAGTATTATTATTACAAGTAAATGATGTATTGAATGTCTATCAAGAAGTCTTAGAAAGGCTGATAGTAAATATATTTCATGTAAAACATTTTGAAGTTGCCGCTTGTTGTGGCAGTCAACTTCAAGAGCCACATGTGTTTGCCTTGTGGTATCCGTCAGTCAATCTTTGTGAGATTATTAGTATTGAATATATGAACCGCAGGCTGTTGTGGCCAAATGTCAAAAATCTCATATTTGTAAACATCTTCATTTTCATCTGTTTCAGTTTGGCGGCAGCTTGTGTCATTTATTCAACTCATTTATTGATTCATTCGTGACTCAGGATGGGCGCACGTTTTTTGCAGACAGATTGAAATGCCAAAGACTATACACAATTGAACCAATGTGAGTTCCTGCGACCCTATGACCTCCCATGACACCCATAAACTAGTGCAGCACACTTAAAGTTAGACAAAGAGAAGGCGACTCTAAATTCAGCCTGCCCTTCGGCATTGAGCTAACACAGTTATGGCAAACGTTTAGAGCCTTCATAAAACTGAAATTTCGGCCTGGTTGTCTGCAATTTTGCTGGGAACTTTGACGGCCGCTGCCAGTTTTGTCTGACAGCAAGTTTTGCAGCACGTGCCCAGCTCTCGAGGTAGAAGTCTCAGTGCTCCTAATTCAGTCATAACTCCATCGAACTGTGAATGACAGGTTTCTCATGGCAAAATGGCAATGTGTGATGTGCTCGGTCCCAAAGACGAAAACACTCCGAACTCATTAACAGCTCGACAAGAAAAGAGTGTACGGGAAAATCTTTTAGTTAAAGCTATGATATAACTCTTTACCAACTTAGATAATATAAAAATGTCACGTATACGCATACTGTTTCTTTCGGTAAATTTTGCTTGGTTTCTTTTAAATTCCAATGTAAACAGCACGGATAACTTCGATTCAGAATAGACATCTCTAAATTATATATTTTATTTGTAATTTAATAACCCGACAAAGACACATAGTAGAAAATAAAATTTAAAATTGTTAAGTGTAAAAGTTAAAACTCTAAATATGAATTGCTTAAATTAATTTTCAAATGAAAAAGCAGAATTAAGCCTTTGTAATTTAATAAGCAGAATGAATATACATACATATATGGACAAGTATAAATCACCTTATTGGCAGGAAGGATAGCAAAAGTTATACACAAAAAAATCACTCATGCGCTAGGTAGTTTCATAAGAATAACTGTATGAGATTTGTAAATGAATTTGATAATTTGTAAGTAACTGAAGTAGCAGTTATTTGATGAGTAACATTATATTACAGCAAAGGTTTTGCTAAAAACTATTACTCATACACCTGGTAGTTAATTTGTTCAACAGGCCGGATTATAAGCATATATTTTGCAGAGTTGCGAGTCAAATGCCCGCAACCAACAAACAAGGCTAACATAAATGATTAGCATGCAAGTCAGAGATATAGAGAGAGAGAGAGAGACAGAGGGAGAGAGAAAAGAGCGAGAATTCTCAGGCAAGTTAGAGTCCCTATTTCATGGACAAGTAAATGTAATGCGGGCAAAACATGCACACTGAGCCATTCGAAGTGAGGTTACAGCTCGAGATGTTTAGACCAATGTTGAGCATAATATTTTACGAGGAATTTGAGTGGTAAATCTCTGCACATGTGCACTGATTGCAACGGGAAAGACAGAGGAGGAGAAAGGGGAAGCAGCATGGGGACTTTGGGCCAACCGCATGATAAATGGCTTAAAGCTGCAGCCCAAGTCAAATTCGAGTGCTGTGAAAAGGAAGTCTAGTAAAAATTGCAATTGAAATAAATAACAACATTTGAGTTAAATTTTAGTTTTTCGATATTTATTTTCTCATTTGACTAGGTAATTTCCATCATAATTGGGGATTCTTTTTTTTGGGTCTGTTCTGATCATAATATTGTGTTTAGTTCATCAGATAATACCATGTATATGTATATGTATGTATATGTATATTTATAATATATAACATGTGAAAATTGTCATTCAGGATTTCTTCATGTCCTCTTCTTGGGGCTTGTAATTTTCCTCTCCATCGTTTTTTATTGCACTTTATTGTACATAGAATACATATCAGCATATATATAATTTTTAAACGTAGTTAAATAAAGTATAACATACAATACATAAATGAGAAAATTCACATTGGTTTGCTAATCCAATAATTCCTAGGGGTTTACAATATACATATAGGGGGCCATTTTTTATTTATATATCTAGTCATATATATATTTAAATATATGTATATGCATGTGAATACATATGTTTTTGTTTATATAGCATGTGATTTAATATGTCCATTGAGAGTCGTTTCAAAATAGTTGTTAAGTATGTTTATGTATTTCTTGTGTGTTTGTGGAAACAACAAAATGAAGCAACTAATTCAAGGAAGAGGGGAAATTGAGTAGACGGTAAATACATCATAAATACGAGTATGTATATTAGTTACACACTAAATTAACAAATCTATTCTGCAATTTTAGCTATTAAACTCAATTTATGTATTAATATGCATGTATGGGTTGTTTGTTTCTTTATTTATTTATGTTTATGTTTGTTTTTAATTTTTTTTTTTTAGTTTTATTGGTTTCTTTATATTCATGTATGTAGTTTGTAGTTTGCTTTGTAAACTTGTTTGCTTGATTTAACAAAGATGCGTTTTTCCTATATCCATTTAGGCTTAGTTTTTCTTTTTGTTTTTATTTATATTTCTTTTTATTTTTATTTTTTTGAATAAATATGTAATTTAGTTTGATTCACAACAATAACATTTTGAATATGCATTTTCGTTTTTGCTTGAAGTTCAATTTAAATTAAATTTAATTATAATTTGAAATTAATGTTCCATAAAGCTTAGTTTTATTTTTTTCCTGTTTAAGTATACTATGGATAATGCTTAGTTTAGTTTAGCTTAACGCCAACGACGACGATGATGTTAATAAAGCGCTGTAGAGTTGCAATTGCGTTAGTGTTGGAACGGCTGCCAGGAGCAGTGTTGGCAAATGTCGGAATGTTAAATTTCTTTAGTGCTGCATTCAGTTTACATTTGTATGTATGTAAGTCCCCTGCTTTCGTCAGGTTAACTTCACTAACTGTAGTTCTCTTTAGGCGGTAACACATAAATTTAAACCATTGAATGTTATTATCAAGCTACATATGTATGTATGTGTATTGCATGGAGTCTGTGTGTGTGTTTGTGTACGTGTGTGTGTGTGTGTGTGTGCGTTAGTCTGCCGCCTTCACTGTTCGGTCCACTGTAGTTCATTCCAATGTTCAACTTGCACCACTGCCAACAGGTTTACAAATTCCTGATACATATAGTCAGCCATTATATATTTGTAGATGAGACCGTTTTTTGAGGGTCTACAATGATCTACGATTCCTTCAACGATTTCAGCTCTAACTTAAATCATGATTGAACGATGTTTTGCGAAATTGCTTATCATTTCATTTTTGTGTTGTCACTTGCGCTTAATGTATACGTAACATCTGGTAATAGGTTAATAACTATGAACTTTTATTTATATATATATATATATATATATATATATTTATGTATATATATGTTTGTATGTATGCATGTATTTTAATGTATGTCTTCTGTATATATAATGTATTTAACTTGTTTAACCATTAATCTCTATGCATATGTATGGGTTGACTTTACGTACGGATACAATATCTCGGATCGCTTGGTCGCTTTATAAACGTATGTAAGTTATTAGAGATGAGATTCCATATGTATAAGAATGTATTTTAGTGGGTAGTACAGAACCGAAGTCACAACAGAACTCAATACATTAATGCTATTCTCTTCTTTACTCCACTTTTTGTTTTAATTCTCTTTTATCCTTTTTGATATTCCTTTCGGCTTTCTGCCAGCTGTGCCTCCAATATTTATTGTCAGCTAATCATTATCAAATCTTCGACTTACTCCTTCAATCACTCAAATCAAAATTCGAGTGACCGATGAGCATTCGAAATGAAATAATACGATGAGAGCACGTTGAACTAAAACAAAAGGATCAATCAAAGTGCCAGAGTGTTGCGGCTGTTTCGCAGGATCATTCGCTGGGAACTGACATATATTTGGGAAACTCAGTTTCCATTCATCACTACTACGTGTGAGTGTGTCTTTGTTGTGTATGTGCTGTGTGGTGTGATTAATTAGAATCCGAATCCGAGTCACTGGGTGGCACCGGAGAGGCAGTTGGCTTGCTAGCAACGGTGCCACTGGTCGACTCCTCGCGAATGGGACGCGTTGCCGCCAAATACGCATTCGTGGACTCGCCGTGCGTGGTCTCGATGCCAACCCTGCGAGAGAAAGAGAGGAGGAAACAAAAAAGCATGAGAATAAGTGATGTAAGTGCAAATCATTGTTTTTAATCCAAAATGCTTAAATCGCCAAAACAAAAATCGAGTTGTCGATGTATCATCTTAAATGAAAAATATCGTGTTAAAGTAATCGAAAATCGCTTTCGGAAAAATCGGGTTGTCGAAAGATGTATTTTTACATCACCTTATAATTTAAGTGAATAAGTTTGACTCCGCGCGTTTTTCACTTACTTAACTGCTCGATAAGTCCTTTAATTACAGTTTTGTGTTTAATTAATCGTTTAGAAAAGGTACGATTGTAGATCATTTATCTCGATCGTGCATCAAAAATGAAACGACTGAACCTAAATTATGCAAATGAGCAACGATGAACAAACTCCAGTGAGTTGTCGATACTTTAGTAAAATCAATTTAATTAGCTCGATATATCGTCAACTTGAAAATCGAGTTGTCGATATTCAACTTTTTTTTCAATCATAATCACTAGTTACAATTGTCCCGCGCACATGTCGAGCTGCCTTTGACTTTTGACTTACTTGTACTCGTGCCGTGCCAGATACCGGACATACTTCTCAGGTGGCTCGTCCGCATCAGAATCCTGCACACTCACGGAGCGCACGGTGGTATGCGAGACCTGCGTGGCGGGCATGGTAAACTCCACGAATGCGTATGGCGCCAGTTCGCTGGGAATTTGATCGTACGATGTCAACGCCATCCGACAAACCAGCTGATGTGTTGTATACGCGCCTGTCAGAAATGCCAAGAGCTGAGCAAACTAGTTC
Organism: Drosophila rellima; assembly: GCA_035043635.1. Classification (NCBI taxonomy): domain Eukaryota; kingdom Metazoa; phylum Arthropoda; class Insecta; order Diptera; family Drosophilidae; genus Drosophila; species Drosophila rellima. The sequence continues at coordinate 770,667 of JAWNMV010000134.1, read as the reverse complement.
CATACGATTTTCATATATTTTGAGGAACTTACCCTGACCCTCCTTGGGCAGTCGAGGACATCGCCAGACAATGGCGCGATGATGATGCTCGTACTTGGCCTGACCGGAGGTCACCTCAATCAGCGACTCCTGCAACGTGTCCACAGCGCCGAGAATTCGCTCAATTCCCTTGATTTTGCCAGTGCGTCGATGTGCCGACTTTACGGAACCGTACCTGTTGAGGGTCAAGAGTGAGCAGCTGTCTGAGACTTGGTAGTAAAAACATGTACAAACTACCTAAAATGTTTCTCCACGCGGAACAGATAGATCCAGCACTCAGGTATGGGGAAGCGCACAGAGACATCCTCGCAGGGGATCTGTCCCAGCTTTCGTGAGGTGAAACCCGGCACAAGAATGTCGGCACGGAGCTCCACTTTGTTGCCAGTGACGCACCAGGTGGCCTTCAGCTGCAGGGGAAGTTCACGATTCTTGGGCGGACGCACACGAAAGCGCAGCAGTTCAATATAGTTGGCATCTGGTGGTTGGAACCTATCCAAAAAAATAAATGTCAGAGGTAAGACACGCTCAAGGAGGTTACCTAGATGGGATCACCCACTTGATGGTGCGCGTGCGTTCGTATTCCTGCTGATTGACAACGCTGTGGAATTCGACAGCCTCTAGTCGGATCCATTCCTCGGTGGCCACGGGTATAATGTCATGACGACCTACCACCTCCTTGCCCTGACGCCACATATCGTTGACACCAAGCTCAATGGTGGGCATTCCGGTGAGGAAGGCCAGAAAGAAGAGTCTTACGCGAGCAATTTGCTTAAGGATCTTACCCTCGTAGTCCTGCTCCACGGTGATTTCATCGACAGCCGTCACCTGGACCTCCTCCATCTTGTAGGTCAGGGCACGATCTCGAAGTGCCGGCAGCTTGAAGAGCGACTCCTCTATGCACACGGAGAACTGTTTCAAGTCCTCGTAGTTCATTGAGCCAATCTTAAAGAGCTGCGACGATTGTGGTGCATGCTCAACAGGCAGCCCAAGCTTCTTCAGATCACTGCCAAATTCCTTGACGCCCTCGTAATCCCCTGCGATTGCGTATTGTGCAAACTTTGTGAGCTTGTTGGTGATCCTCTCTGCCTTGGTCACCTGGCCGGGTCGGACGCCGGGTCGTTCCTTGTAGAAGATGTACTGCAGTTTCATGGTAAAGATCTTGCCAAATTGATCGTATTGCTGTGCTCCGATCTCCGATACTGAATAGGATGGTTGCAGTGGCAACTCCTGGAAGGGTTGTTTATCTCCAGCCTGGTTTAGTAGCTGCACCACCGGCACATCGTTCTGCACCACCAAGCGCACAAAAATCTTTTTCCAGAACCGCTGACCGGTTATCTTTTTCTTGTTGGGCTGACGCAACTGCATCTCCCAGCCGGGGCCGACGTAGAGCAACCTTGGGAATTCCTTGAGTGGCTGGGACACATCTTCATCGTATAGTGGTGTCTGTGGTGTATCCTGTGAATCGGTGCGTTTTATGCTGCCCTCTGTGGCGGGTGGTGGCGCCGGAAAGCCGCTGACATCCTCAAAGGGGTTGACAGCTGGGGGCGATTGGGTTACCTGATTGCTGCCCGTTTGTACCGCTGCTCGTGCCGGTGGTGGTGGTGGGGCTAGCTGTGGTGCCACGCCAGCGGATCCCTCCGCCTTTGGCCTGATTACCACACTAAACTCCTTGTCCACGGACTCCACGGAATCGGCACGCACTGGCGCCTGCATCGCATAGAAATCATCATCCTCATTGCCGAAACCATTGTCCGCCGAGTTGACCTCGCCAAATGCATTCGCTGGGGTTGTGGCCGACCCAAAGGCGCTGTCTCCCCAAGCTGAACAGAACAGGAAATTAGTGGAATGCTAAATGTTTAGAATCAAAGAAATGCTCACCGTCTCCTCCCGTTGGTGTAATGGCACCTGATCCACCTCCACCAAATCCATCTAGTATGCTGATGTTATCCTTCTTCACCGAGTCAAATTTAGCGGAGAACGCATCGAATTCATCCGGTTCCGCTGCAAAGATGTTGCTCACATAGCTAGCAGGTGGAACTGGCGGTGGCGCCGCCTGTCGTGGTTGCACCACCGGTGGCATCTCCGTCTCCGGCTCATCTACCGCAAAGATGTTGCTGACAATGGGCACAGGGGCAAAACTCGGCTCATCTTCGTCTTCGGGACTGGCAAAGGGATTGGCAGACAATTGTCCACTGGCGAGACCAGGAAAGTCCAAACCAGTGTCCATTTGTTCGGGTTCATCGTTGCCCAACTCAATCGCCGTCTCGGGTGCCGCTTGTGTGGTGGCCGCCGACTCAGTGGGAGGACTTTGATCCGACTCAATGGCAATTGGTTGTTCAGGCTCTGCTTCCAGCTCCAGTTCCGGAACTGATTCCGGTACTGGTTCCGGCTCTGCCTGTTGGACTGCCTCTGACGGTGGTTCACCTTCCTGTTCCGCTTCTGGTTCGGGCTGTTGTACTGGCACTGGTTCCGGCTCCTCCTCATCGTCCGAGCGTGGCAGATCCTCGACCGTGGTGATCTCAATGTCCGGCGTAGGCGCCCGCTGTCGCTGCGACGTGTCCAGCGGTGCCGCAATATGCGACACGGTGGCCGGCTGCGGCTGTGAGGTAATGTCATGCGTGCTGTCATCGGGCCGAATGAGCAACGAGGTGAATATGGGCTCGTCGCGCGACTCTGATTCCAGGAGATCATCGTTGAGCAAATCCGGTTTGACAGCTGCCGCTGGTTGCACCGCCGGCTGCTCAAACAGACTGAGTATGTCCTCCTTGGTCTTGGGCGGTGGAGGCTTCGCCGGCTTGCTGCTACTCCCAAACATGTCCAGCAGATCGTCTGCATCGGCAGCAACCGCTGGTGCCTGGGCTGCCGGTGGAGGGGGACGTTGTGGTGGCGTTGGCTGTTGTTGCCCATGCCCTTGCATCATGGGAGCCGGCGGTGTTGGCCTTGGCGGTGCTGGACGCGGTGGTGGCGGACGCGGTGGCTGCTGCTTAGCCGGTGACGGCATTGGAGCTGGGCCCTGTAAATTCGGCACCGCCGTTGGCACGCCAAAGGGATTGTCGAGCGGCGACGGAGCCGCTGGAGCAATAATGCTGCCACCCATAAGATCCGCCTCAATGGCCTGGGTATGCGCGCTTGAGCCACTATCAGATACATCCACATCCAGCAGATCAGCTAGCCCGGAATCTGGCGTAGGGCTAGGCGAATGCAGATCTCTCATTGAGATAGGGCTAGGCGATCGGGTGGCGGGTATCCGGCCCGAATAATTCCGAGCTGGTCTCATCCAATTGGCTAGAGACCGTATTTATTAGCTCCTGTGTGCTTTGAGGCGGCTGAGGGCGTGGCGGTGGTGCCGCCACCGCCTTCTTCCCCTCATCATCCTCCTCGGCAGCTGACTTGAGACTGAGCGCATCGTCCTCGGCCTCAATGGTCGTGCCGAAAAAGCTCATGGCTGCGTCAATGTCAGCGACGGGTTCGGCCGCTTCCGCCTCCAATTCATCGCCGCCAAAAGCGAATGGATTGGATGCGGACTCACCGAACGGGTTCTCTGACTCTCCCACCTCTGGTTCGCTTTGCATTAGGAAAGGATTGACGGCCACATCGCCGCCATCCAGATCGTCGTCCATCAGAAACGGATTGGCCATCTTAACTGCCTGTGTGTGTGTGTGTGTGTGTGTGTGCTCTTTCTTCTCTTGGAATTATCTCTCTTTCCCCGCTTAGCGCTCAATCAGCTCGTTCTCGAGCAGCTTGATCTCTGTTTCACCGGGTGCTAGATTCTCCGCAATGGAGGTGTCGAAGGGATCGCTCTCCTGTTGCTCTTCCAGCAGCTGCTGTGTTGTGCGATTGGGCAGCGACGGTGTCAGCACTTTATCGCCCAGTCCCAGCTCCTGTGCGTCGCTTTGGGTGTCAAGAACTCCTGTGATTGGCTGCCTAGTGCTCTCCGGCAACAGCTCGTTCTCGAGCAGCTTCAATTCCGTTTGTCCTGGTTGAAGATTTGCCGCTATTGAGGTATCAAATGGATCAATGTCCTGATCCTTCTCCGCCTGCACGTTGCTCGGCAGCTGTCTACGCTCCTGGGCCGGTGTCAAAACCTTGATGTTGATGTTTTCTTCAACAGCTAGCAATAATTCTGCGGGCACGGGCGTGGGTGGTGCGCGAGGATTGAAATCCGGATCGGAAAGACTATGCTTTAGAGTCGGCTCTGTGATGAGATCAGCCTCAATGTGCTTCAGTTCGATATCGCTGAGTTTTACCTCGGGCACATACGATGTGTCGAAAGGATCCTCCGATTCGCGCTCGGCAATTGTCTGCGCGCTGGGCGCGTAATAGGGCGTCAGTGGCTTCTTATTTCCACCCAGGCAACCGTCATTACCAGTGGCCAGCAAGTCCTGCGCAGAAGGCACTAGAAACCCAACGCTCTTTCCTTGTATATTAAGGCTAAGCGAAGATTTGCGGCGTGCACAGTTAAGGTCCGGTTCCGCAACTAAGATCTGAGCTACGGGCACTGAAACTGGCGGCTGGACAAGTGTCTCTTCCTGCCCGGCACGCGGATCAAAGTCGGGATCACTAAGCGAGTGTTTGAGATTCGAAACAGGATCGTTTAAGAGCTCACGCTCTAAAAACCGCAGCTCAGTCGCTTTTGGCTGAACGAGAGCGTTGATAGCCGATGTGTCAAACGGATCAAAGTCCTGATCCACCTCCTGTTGATCGACACTGAGCGTAGGGGCTAGTGGGGCTGGCACAACCTTAGTAAGGTCTGTGGCACTGCCAGCCAAGAGATCACGTCCTGGTGCTGTTAGTAAACCTACTCCACCAGATGTATCTTCCTCGGCACGTGGATCAAAATCGTCGTCCTCCTCGAGTACAGTTGTCTTTTTGATCACCTGCTCTGCGTAGTTTGTATTGAATGGATCGTCGTCAAGATTGGCGTCCTCCTCGTCGTCGCTAACGTAGATAGCACCGGGCACAATGTGCGGACCTGTAGCTGGACGCACCGGTGGCGGTGGACGCTTCGGTTTGCCTGCACAAGGGGGTACAAGATTAGTATCAATGGGAAAACATCTATAGAACCGGCTAAATCCCTAACGCTGAAATCTCTAAGACATTCTTCAGAAACTTGATCTTAGAGCCTGATTTTACACCTGGGCTATTTTAAACTTACCTGATGTCTCCTCTTCGGGCTCTGGCGCGAATTCAGCCCAACTGGATTCGGCTGCGGCTTCGGCAAGTAGTTCCGCAGGGGGCAGTACAACCTCTGTGACTCTGGTAACTTCTTCCTTTTTGGTTAGAGATTCGGCTGCTAGTTCCGCAAACTCGTCGTCCTCCTCGTCCTTAAGAGCATCAAATTCAGCTAAATCAGGATTTAGTGAGCCAAGTGCTGCGTCACCTTCCTCTTCGTCGACCTCCTCGACCTTTTGGGGCTTGATCAAATGCAAATGCAACGAGACACTTAAATCAATTGGCGCTACAGATTCGGGCACATCATCATCGAGGTCGTCAAGAAGATTGTGCTGCGGCTCGGCACCTAATAGATCCGGCTCGTTATCGCCTAAGTCGACGCTCTCGCTGAGCAGAAGATTCTGAATTCCCTTGCGAAGCTTACGCTTCGGATTGGCGAGGGCAACGGCGTGTTCACGATCAACACGTCCGGAGAGAACCTCAACGGCGGCTCCAAGGCTAACTAGTTTCTTATTTCCCTTAGACTTGTCGGCGCCAACAATGACCTTCTCCGCATAGGCGGTATCGAAGGGATCGGGTCCGTCGTCAAGCTCGAGAACTGGTGAATCAGGTACGACACCTAATTGGACCTCACCGCTGGTAATTGCCTCGATATAGTCGGTGGCAAAGATATCATCGACCTCGTCCTGAGCGTCGTCCTCCGAATCAGATAGCTCAACAACGGCCTCAGCGAGCTTATCACGATTCGCTTCACGTTCGGCGGCAAGTTCACGTTCCCGTTCGAGACGCTTGGCCTCACGACGGGCTGCCTCCTCCTCCTCCTGTTTCTTCTTTTCGGCAGCCGAGGGAAGGCGCTGATAGAAGGACTCCTTCTTGATACGATCGAGCTCGTCCTGTGTCTTATGTAGGATATTATCAACTCCCGAGGTTAACGCCTTAAACTTGGCCCATTCTTCGTCACCGTCGGCGTTGGCGTTGGCGTTTTGTTGCTGGTTCGGATGTTGATGCTGCTCCTGGCCAGCCGCTGTCGCTGCAAAGTATGTCGATGTGGTCGCCGATTCGATTGGCCGGCTCGAATGGCTGTGACCTTGACTGTGGTGGCCTGTGGCAGTTGCACCCTCGACGTCTGATGCTGCGTCCGATTCACCAGCGTCTGATTTGTTTGCGGCCGCCTCCTGTTTGGCTTTGAGATCGCGCTTGTACTGCTCGAGCTCCTCTTCGGTGAAGAGTTCTTGGTCCTTTTTCGACTTCTTCTTTTTCTTTTTTAAACCTTTTGGTAACTTAAGCATTATCTAATTGCGGAGACATCGAGATCGGTCTGCAGATACAACACACACATAGGTACACACATTGATATATACTTACAGACTCGTATACACATGTGCAAACGGGCTCTACAGGATTGACGCGGTCAGATTATGTAAACTACGGTTGGTATTATTCCGTTTCAAATGGGCAAATAAAAATAAAAACAATTAACATAGCTATGTATTTATATTTCTTTGATTTATTGACAAAGCAAGTTCTACACTTTTAGCTAGGGAGTTCTATCGATATATGAGTAATAGGAAGTGGGTACTGCTAGGGTAGTTGGTGGTAGGGGTGGTGGGGTTACATACTCGATACGAAGGCAACTCACCGCCGCACCGTTGACCCCTCGCAATGTCCAGTTTATTTGCCGAAAACCGAATACTCGACTCGGAAAACCCCTGCGATGTTTTTGGTGTTTTTTTTGTGTTCCTAAAGTTTTAATTCGATATCATTGACATTTTCGTATTGAACGTATGTCTGTGCTTTGAAAAACTGCGAGTGTGTTGCATAGGAAAATTCAAACACACTTAAATACATACACACACACATACATACACTCTCTGAGTTGTGGATTGACACAATTGTGTACCTACACATGAACTTGCCTCTTGGCAAAGCTTTTCTACCACACTTCAATTCACCACGCCAACAACAACAGCAACAGCAACAATGAAAGCTTTACTTACACTCGGCCAAAAGTATGTAACGCTATTGTCAATTGGCAATCGAAATAGTCTAAATTGGGCATGGCAAAAGGGCAAAAGACAAAAGCTTCGCTGTGACGCCTTTGCACCCTGCAACATTATTTTCTTTCTCCAAATCATTATTATTATTTCAAAAATAAAATAAAAATAATATTTAACAATTTTTAAGTACCAAATAAAAAATTTTAAATTTGTTAAAGACCAAAGAAAAAAAGCAAACAACTTGTGGGAAGTGATTAATACTTTTAGTAATTGAAGATTTTACTGAAAATATGAAATGTATTCTAAGTATTGTTAATGTTCTGTTTTGTACATTTATTTTTGTTTTTAATAAAATATACATAATTGTTCGAAAAAATGCTATAATATAAAACAAGTTTATTTAAGTTTATAGTTTATTTATAAATGTTGATCTAAAAAGTTAGTTTGTTATAAAACTTTTAATAGAAATTTTGCACAAAAATATTTTTAAACGTGCTTAAATTTGTCTATAATACATCTCGTAATAATTTCATACGTTTTTTTAGGCTGGATGGTCTTGAAATATTGGTAGACCTTAAATTTAACTGAAAATAAAATTGTTTACTCATAATGGTCTATTATAATTTAATATGAAAGGAAGGATATATGGTCATACCAATCTGAACTTCACAATAATTGGCAACTGTAACCGAATTCCAATTATATTTTTTCTCTTAGGCGATAAAAGAATTTTGATCTTGAAATATAGTATAGCTTTCACTTCGTCACGTCGGTGGAAGCACTTTCTCCAAGTGTAGACCTCAAGCGGATGCAAGGGGGAGAAACTGATTTCCTGGCTGATCTTACACATTCAATTTTGGGTGACAGGCAAAAAACCCATCGAAAACAACAAAGAGAACATTGCAAATAAGCAATAGGTGTTCCGCCATATGATTAGATGTGTTGAGCCGGAGAAGAGATATAAAATAAAAGCACAAAAAAAAACAGAATAGAGAAAAATGTAAGAGCAAACGTCGATGTAAATGGGGGGCAGTAGGGCTACCTCTTTGTTGTACTTGTTGTTGCTTTTGCTGCTGTTGTTGTTTTTGTCGTTTTGTTATAGCTCGGAAAAATCGATGATTTCGAGACGCACTCGGAGAGTCTGGTGAATAGAGAGATGTGTGCAAAGGAGAGGGGGAACTGAGAGCGTCATAACGACTGAACGCCTACGTATATAGTGCACACTCACACACACACACACATACACGCACACTTTTGTATGTATGTATATTGGCTACACGTTTTTCTATCTCTTTTTCGTTTTGTTCACTTGTCAAACACGTTATGAAAATAGTTTTCCGTTAGCTTTCCATTTGCATCTTTGCAATTTGCCCAAAGAGGAAAACTTATTAAATAAGTTTGCATATTATTTTTAATTATTGTACGTTTATCAATAGACTTTTCACTTTATCGCTTTTCACTTTCGTTTCAAATATTATGCAACTTACGTCTCACTCTTGCGCACTCTTAAAGAACAATTCAAAAAAACATTGGCAGATGACGAGTCGAAGTCGCTCTGCGTTTATTTAAACACGGTGCTCTATTATTTATTTCATTTATAAACATATATAAATAATTTTATACAGATTTAATTGGGGATTGGTTCGGTTTTTGGTTGGCTTTTTCGTTGTTACCTCTGATTTGAACAATCGGGAAATCTAGCACAGAATGAATGAGAATGTCACGAAAACTCATAGGAAGTGCTTTTGCCAACCGCAGCAGCAGAAGCAGAGTATCCTGTAAAAGCTCACCACAGAAAGCTGTGCGAATTGAAACTTTTCCCATATACACACACGAGCACGTGCACACACACAGCTGACATCCTGCGGCTCCTCTCCAGGCCATATACATACTGATACACATAACATACATACATATATACACGAATATATAACGTGTATACCCGTTAAGTGTGCCAGAAAGCTTTTACATGCTCAGCCCGCAGGCATAAGCTCTCTCAACAGCAATAAAATCGAATGAGAGAGTGAAGAGAGAGCGAGAGAAAGAGTTACCGCGCAGGTGTGAGAGCGCGGAAGAGAGTAACAAACGGTGTCGTTGAGCATTGTCAAGGGCTGCAGCTGAGACCAAAAACAAAACAGGTCCTGTCATTGTTGTCGCTTTGACACTTGACATTTGTCTGACGCGTGCGCACGATGCCCTTCAGGCTGGTTGTGCAGCCCTGGCACGTTTAATATATTTATGATTCCAGCGCGGCTAAACATTTAAATTGTTGCTTTTCGAATGTTCAGCCGGCGCTATATTCATAAATATATTCATATTTTCATAGCAAAGATACTTTTTAACTGATATGTATTTTTCAGCTTCACACTAAATTCTTACAGTTAGTCAAATAAATTATATACCATAAATCACAAAACAAAAATTTAATTATTAAAGTTTGGCACAGATACATACTTACTTTCGTTTACCGAAGTCTGTTCAAACAATTCAAAATATCACATTGTCATTGCAATAACTGATCCATATAATTTAGTAATAACATACAATTCGATCGGAATAGCATGTGGTTTTAAATTTTAAAAAATTTCCAAAAAAAATTATGAAATTATGTTGTAATTAATAAGTGCGACTCTGACCGATATCTTCTAGCAATAACCAATCAAAAATTGATTTCGAGTTTCGTTCATAAAAAAAAATGCTTTTCGTAACATATATGTAGTTAGTATATCAATCTAGCGTTAAGTTTTCCTGCATAGATTCTCGATAAAACGTCGATTTTTCGACATGCATATACATTTTCTCTATGATTTATTTAATGACTACTCTTAAAAAACGAACCTATATATAGCAATCAATACAGTACAATATTTGCAGATTATTCTCTCACATTATAGTTCTGATTAATAAATCGGGTTACTTTTTGATCTTAAAAAAACTTGTTGTATGGTTCAAAATTACATATGCGCATTAAATAAAATTTTAAAAAAATGTTGGTTTGAAACTGAACATTTTTACTGATTTTTTAATGATTCTCAAAAATTTCAAGTTCTATTAAATATAATACAAAATTAAAAAAAAACTTAAAGTTTGAGTTCTATATGTATAATCGGGAAGCAAATTTTGGAGTTTCTTAAATTGAGTAAGAAAAGCTTAATTCAAACACGACTTTTCAATTTTCTCCTCCATTTTATCCGCATATTTATTTAATTTAACAATAATATTCTGAATACATAATAGAAAAATACATGTTTAATTTTAAGCTTGCATTTTAGAATGGATTTTTTTTTCTGTGTACTCTTACACTTATGCTTACAAATCTATTATTAAATATATTGTTATCTACGTATGAGACACAATTCAAAGATAAGCGTAAGCATTGTTGACTCATATGCTAACAGTCTGTGGAAGTTGACCAAGTTAATGATAGGGACATACGAAAACTTAGGGATAGTTTCATTTGTCATGACTCACTCTGACCTACTTATGAACATGAAATTATTAGTAAATAAAGCCTTTTGTTGATCGAGTGAGAAAGAAAGAGAGAACAATACTTTTAATAAATAAAGGAGTCGTGTCAGCTGCGCCTGTAACATATTAATTTGTGAAATCGAACTAATTACTGCTTATAATAGCAAAATGTATGCATATTTTTATAAATAAATCTAAGCTATTGCTATCTTGCTTGCATTCGCGTAAGGCTATCTCTTTCAGACTAGTGCAAAAATTATCGTCGCACTGCTCAGAATCGTATGTGGGATTCAAAGTGACAACTGTTGAACCACCAAGCCTCGATGTCCTCATAGATCTGTGTCCTGTGCCGGTAGCTGGGGCGATGCAGCTGGGCACAGAGTTGGCAGAAGGGCGAGTCTTGGCCAAGTTTATAGTATTGCAGCCACCAGAAGTAGTTCATGTATGCGTTGATATCGTTGGCCACATACCGCAGATGGATCGCCAGTTGCTCCACGTCTTTAAACTGATTAGCATCGATGTAGGAATGGGGAGGCAGAAACCGGGTGTAGTTGGCGCCACCAAAGACGACGGGCACAATGCGATGCTGCAGTGCACCATACAATTTCTCGGTCACGTAGTCCACGCACAGCGAGTTCTCAAAGGCCAAATAAAACTTGTAGTCGGTGTCCAGCATTTCATCACATCGCGGATCGCCGCGAGCACAACTGCAGATTGAGTATTTAGGCTCTGGAGTGTTCAATTTGATCCTCTCAAGACTCACCTGAGACTGCCACAGCTGCCAAAGATGTCCACTTCGATTTTATGTTGCTGCAGTGCCCCCGCGAGCTCCTCACGCTTTGACAGCGTCTTGCAGTGGGAAACAAACCAGGCAGCCATCTTGGTCTTCCTCGGCCAAAGCTGCAACACTTCGCTGTCATTCCAGCTACCCGGAGCTGAAGGCTGTCGCCAATAGGGTTGGAGACTGGGCGCCACCCTTGCTCCAGTTTCCACATCCAGCAACTGGGCATAGGGCCACACAATGTCCGAGTCCAGGCGATAACTCATGGTTAGATTATAGAAACTCTGCTCATCGCTCAGCAGATGCTTCGTCTCCCCCGGTGGCTCCATCAGTGCGAACACATATACCTGTCGTGGACTGCGGCGAGGAGGAAGCGGTTGGAGTAGCGGAAAAGGTTGCGCCACATGGAACACAATGGCATCGTAGGCCTCTACATCGGGCAGGTAATCATGTCGATTAGTCAGCTCACACTGATACACAGCACAATGGAGATCATCCCGGAAATGCTGCGGTAAGTGTATCTCCAGGCAGCTTCCATCGCTCATCCTCGAAGAAGCTGCTCCAGAGCAGAATACTACGCTTAGCTGGACGACTGTCCGGCTTGTTGCTATCCAAATATTCACATGGAGAATGCCATACTGATTGAGCAAGGGGAGCGGGTGATCCTGTAGACTCCGATCAGAAGACCAAACAGAACGAGGCTGAGGAAAAGGAGCACGAGACTCCATCTCGATTGTAGGCGCATTCTTGAACCACGACAATTGGTGAACTAAACTAACGCTCAAACGACGGTCATCAGCAATAGTCATGGTCTGGCCCGATAACATGGCTGGCCTCCAATTGATTAGTGGAATTCTCACCTCAACACATAGAACCAAAACCCCGGGCCTAATTGAGCTCAGCCCTCTCTTATCGTCCATTGGAACTACTCCGTTGACGCCGACGTCGACTTGTGAGCAGAACCAACGTGTTGACAATTAACTATTATTGATTGTTGTGCCAATAAGCAGACAATGTGCTCTCACACATGTATCCCCTGTAACCCCCCTCAATCCATTAGCCGAACTCTCTCGGGGCACAGTCAACGATTCTAGTTGATAACTGATAAGACAATTCATATCTGTTATCGTTGCTGAGATAAGCCATTTTCGGCTAACATGAATTCTACCTGGTGTCAAATGTAACCTCTCAAGCGAGGGTAGTTCCACAAATACAAATTGATAAAAGAAAAGATTGAACTTTCTTCATTTTTTATTAGTCAACATTTTTTTTTGATATTTATAACATAAGGTTATTTTAAGCAGTGTCGGTGGAAGAACTATTCGAAACAAGTATGTTACAGGTCTAAAAGGGTAGTATGACGCTTAACGAGAAAAAGCTTGACTTAAGACTCAAGGAACGAAGAGTAGGCATAGGCTTTTACAGGATTAATCGTTCTCAACTGATGTCATGCAGCAACCTGACTGCGTATATCCAATTGTCAGAAATGTGCCTTTGAGCAAGTCTCCTCCTTTTGAATGGCCTTGCTAGGCTAGACAATTAGAGTTGGCAACGAGCCGCGCTCTGCATCTGTTAGCGAACTTGGTGTTGGCGGCACAAACAGGAGAAATTCTGAAAATAAAACTATTCACAAATAATTCACAAACAATTTATAAAATGTTTTCTCTTGAAATGGTACAAGACTTCAATGAAGAACACCTCAGCTTTTCCAAAATGAGTCTACCGTCAACTTTTGGATCTACCCTCGTTGCTATCAACTTGCACATTCAACAGCAACAAAAAAAAAACCCCATAAATGATAATATTAAAAAACATATAACTATAACATTTTATCAGCTGATTTGTTATCAAATAAACAAGACTCTCTCATGTTTAATCACTTCGGAAATGGAATATTGGAAAGCTAGACTATCGACAGCCAATGGAATCAAATTTTTATCCACAGCTGTTGATTCTACAACTAAAATTCAAAGATAAACGTTGGGGTTAAAAAAACAAGAGATGATTTTCAATCGAACTGATGAAAGTAAATTGGTTAACTCGCGAAACCGAACCCAAACCGAGCCCTTACTAAAAAAGAGGTTCGGTTCAAACAAAACATTTTTGAAGACATATCAAGGTTTTCAAATATCGCACAAATATTTAAGACTTCGAATAAATATCATAATAGAATAAGTTATATTTGAATCATAAAATAAGTTTGTTCATTTAAATTTTCATCTTTTTTATTAAAAAATTTAAGTGATGAAAAAGTTTAAGGAAAAATTCTTCAAAACCTGCTCTATGGTTCGCGCCCATGAACGAAACCTTTACCAAAATACTTTTGGCTTACAGACTTAATTTAAGCCCCTTTAAACTTCTAAGTATAAGCACTATATATACATACCTTTATATCGCTTACTTCGGCTCATCTTGTTGCCAGTGAGGGCATCACCTGCAACGATCTCTGGAGCAGGTGCGAGAGCAGTGTGAAGAGCGTAACGAATCCATAGACAAGGAAGGTCTTCAGTATCAGCAGAAACAGCTTCATTTTGCATACGACATTGAGCGACTATATACTGAACTATTAACGATTACTCCCAAATTCAATGTAGAACTGTCGAGGCTCGACAGGTGAGTCGGCTTCGCTGTGGTAACCGCACCAAATGCTGAGACACTTGACCATGCATTAATAACAAGACAGCCGAGAATTCGAACACAAGGCCTCGATAATTATAAGTAACTACACACAAACATATGTACATATGTATGTGTCTTCAATATGAATATGTGTGTCAATTAATAGATGGACTTTTCGTTTGAACTCTGGCATGCAAATGACCTGTCCCTAGAGGAATTGCGTGGTTCATCTTGGTCAACAACGAATTGAGGTAATTGATGAGCAATATTTGGTGTCATTATTTTAATGGATGTGTCATCAAATAAACTCATTGAATTCACTGCAATTTGTTGAATTATCAATTCATTGATAAGAGTTCATTCAAAAATTAGACTAGCATTCAATAGCATGAAAATAATTCGAAAGTTAATTAATAAGTTCGCATAAATATATTTTTAATAATAATAACTACTAACTGGCATAGAAAGATATTCCATATAGACAAAAGATAATTTTGGGGAGTTTACTCATTTGGTTATTTTTACTTGAAACTTCAATAAGAAAAATTTACATTAATTAAAAAAATTCATTTTTTTTCTTGCAACGAATAAATCATATTTATTACTATAAAGATTATAATTTAAAGAAAAAGAATTATTTATATATGTATTATACGAAACTAGTTTGTATTTATAAATAGCAGTGTCTATTATGGCCTGCGGCTAAGACATCACAACATCCATACAGTAGACTGTAATTCAAACCGGAACCGGACCTCACTCAAACTACAACAAATCTACATAAATATGTATGTAAGTTTTTTTTAAATTTAAAGTAAATATCGTTTTAATTGGGATTATTTGCGAAGAACTGAAATGTTGGTTAAATAATTAATAAGTATTGCGTTCGGTAATTTTATACCCTTTATGAGCACTCCAAGTTAACAACTTCAGATTGTTCATCACGCTAATCGACGCCCGCTTGCTGTTCAGATAAGAACATGTACATATTTGCGGCATTAAGAAATTCACAAGCTCACAGATTTCGATGACGCATACAAACGAAATTTAATTAGCGACTTGCCAAATGCAGAATACAAAGAAAAGAAAAGTGGAAAGAGCAAAAAACAAAAACAAAAAAGTACTAGACCGTTCTGAGGAATTAGTAAACCAAAAAAAACGGATAAAATTTAAACAGATAACATGGGCGTATTGAGCCGAGTTGAGGGTTGACGGAAAGGGACGGGGACTGTTACGGTAACGGGGTTAGGTTTGCCTGGGAGATACATAAATACACGTATTATATACAAATACACATTGGTTACAGATCTACTAGTACATATGTATTATCACAATGGACGGCTGTCGAGCAGCCTAGATGCCACAGCAGGAGCGGTGAGCGCCGTTGGCAGCAGCATTGCCGTTGTCCTGTTCAGCATCGGCATCAGCATCTGAAATGCTGATGGAGCCCGAATTGGACCCCATACCCAGCTCTGCAGACGCAGTGCATTGGTATTGCTCTCATTCAGCTGCTTGTTTCCATGATGCTCGACCATCAGTTGGGTGAGCAGCTCGAATAGTTCAGTGACGCCTTCATTTTCTTTGGCGGAAGTCTCCACGTATTGAGCGCCCACCGTTTGCGCATAGCGTACTGCTGTCTCATAGACAATAGCCCGTTGCTCCTCCAGATCAGTCTTGTTGCCCACGATGATTAACGCAATTTCGCTGCCACGCATCTGTTTAAGTTCGCGCACCCACGATTTTACCTTTTGAAATGAGTCCTGATCGGTTATATCGTACACCAGCAACGCGCCATCCGAGCCCCGATAGTAAATCGGGCCCAATGCATGAAACCGCTCTTGTCCGGCTGTATCCCATATGTTGAGTTGCGCTCGCCGCTCATCGGGCAGCGTCACCTTTTTGGTCACAAACGAGGCTTGCAGTGTGCTCAGATGCTGCGTGTTAAACTTGTCCTCCATGTAGCGCAGCACCAACGATGTTTTGCCCACACAGCCTACAAGTGCGCAAATTCAATGAATGACAACAACAGCAGCACTTTTATGTGTGACACTCACCTTCGCCCAACAGCACCGCTTTAAAGTTGAGCGTCGGCCCGGATCTCGTTCTGCGCGAGCTCATTGTAGATCCAGTCGAATGTAATTTAGTAAGCTACTCCCAAACATTGAGTAAAGCTAATACACATTGAATTTTTTTTTAAAGATTTGATTTTTTATCAATTTCCTATATTTTTTTGTCAGCAGAGCTGTAAACTTATCGATGAATGATTGTGGCAGCGTGTCGATACTTATAATACATATCGACTGTTCACATGAATCACGACTGTAATCGATGACAAAATTATCAGCTGTGCATGAATATATTTTGTTTCTTCAGTAGAATAAATGTATCAAATAATATTCTCATTCTCATATTTAATATACAAATGTATTGTAATTTTAAAATATAGTTGTATTATATCGATAGGTGTTCATTTGAGAATATTTGTGCAATATACGAATTATTCAACACTGAAATTAGGCGCGCAGCTTGTATTATTTGTCAATAGTTAAAATTAAACTGAAAATTAAATTTCAAACTTCTAAATTTAGGAATTTTCTTTTTCAAATCACTTTTTTAATAGAACGCAATAAAAACTAAAAACGGATTCTAGAATTTGCGCCTTTTTCCATTACGCAGGCTCCACGAATTGCCATTCTCTCCAACCCCGGAATATGAAAAAATTCCAGCACATATCGTTCAGGATTGGGAGGCTTGCGCATATCCCCTTTGACCAAATTGAAACAGATTTTTTTCAAATTTATTTTTTGTTTGTTACTGAGCAATGTGTGCTCTCCGCCGAGGCGTTAGTACGCAGTGACGTTTTTCACACGCTCCCTGAACTAAAAGGGTAGAGAGCCTGTCATCTATAGTGTACAGTGGTCAGTCACCTGTGGTCATCAGTCCACCCAGAAATTATTTAAACATCTAGGACACTCAAGTTTTGTTTATATTTGTTGTAGTTGATTTTTTATAAAACAATAAAAAAAACATATTCTATATTTCATTTAATTAAAAAAATAAATTAAAAATCTGGGATTTTATATTCATAAATATTTAGAAATTTATATTTGGAATTCATTTGTTCATTTTAAAACAATAAAAGGGGATATTAAGATTTTATATAGTTTTCAAAATATATGACAAAAATCTAAAATTTTATTGTTTTATATTTATATACTACTTCGATTTTTATGTTAGTGTAGTTCATTACTTCTAAAAGAATAAAAGAAGATATTCAAATTTAATTTATTTAAAAAAAAAAGAAATCTTAAATTTTTTTTAAGACAATAACTTGAAGCATTGCCATTGAGCGTTTGATTGATGCATTTTTGCAAGCTTAACCACGGTTACTCTCTCTCTCTCTCTCTGTATATCTGTTCTCTCGTTAGCAGCGCACTCTCTGCCTCCGGCTGCGGCGCTAACTGAGAGGCTGCGAGGCTGCGTCCGCGGCCGCTGTCGCTGTTTTCTATGACAACGGCAATGGCGCAGCTTTGTCTCGTGCTGCCGTTTCATTCTAGAATTAAGTGCCGCCGCAGCAGGAGTCGAAAAATCCCAGCGTCAGGCGCGCACTCCGTGTGCCCCCAAAAAAGTCCGGAACCGAAACGGAACGAACCGAACCGCAACGTATCGAAACGAAACGAAGCGAACGTGTAACGGTATCGGGCAACGTAAATTGCAGTTAAACAAAATACAGAAAGACAGCAAAGGAAATACTACCAAATAATGTTCATTTGATCAAAGACAATTAGTTAACATACAAAATAACGGTATATACTTCAGTTAACATAGCGGCATGCGATCTCACTTCAAGTTGTGCCTTGTTTGCCTGAGAAAAAAAAGGAAGCACAATAATCCCTGCCCTACAAAAACATATACGCAATATTTTCGGTGTACACACACACAGACACACACACACACACACACACACTTACAGAGGCTCGCATTCGCAGCCACAAACACATCCTTACAGCATTCTTTGGAGGAGCAACGCTGGCGTTGGCGTTGACGTCGGCATCGGCTTCGCATTTGGCATACATAAAGTTGTTTGGCGAATTCAAAAGCGCCGCTTAACGGCAAATGTAAATGTGCAATCCTGTGTGGGTGTGTTTGTGTTAGTGTGCATTTGGTCAGTAAGTCAACAACTGCGCAGCAAACAAGCGAAACCACCAACAACAACGACAACAAACAAACAACAGCAATTTAGCTCTTTGGCGTTTTTGCCTTTGCCTTTTTGGGGTTGCTCTTGTTGCGTATTTCTTGTTGTTACGCACTTTCGCACACACACGTACACACACACACACATTCAAAAGCCAAATGCGTAGCAAATGCATTTGCCACGCCCCACACCACCGCCCCGTCCACCACAGATAGAAAGAGAGAGGCTGTTAATAAGTTTTTTCTGCAGTGTTGCCATTTGAACTATTTTATAGTTATAGTTTTAGACTTAGTTTATTTTAATATATAATAATATATATATTATCTTAGTTTGTAATTGAAATACTTTATCAGATAATTCAATATGTTTAGGAAATTCAATATGTTCTCAGTCTATAATGCATTGTCGGCAAATAAGAAAAGAAGGAAAGAAAAAATGCTTCAAATTTTAGGAATATTTTAATAATTTTAATAATAATTCATGGGATTAACTCAATTAAGAAATAGATTACATTACAAAAACGTTGGCATCTTAGCCATAAGGTCGTGTTTACAAATTTCACTTTATCGGAACAGTTCTAGAAATAGATGATGGAGTTTGAACTAGAATATTGTAAAGTATTCCAATAAAATTTCAGTAGGACTTACAGAACAGCCCTAATATCATTTGAATACCCAAATTATAATACGCATTTTCCTATTGTAAGCTTAATAGAAAGCTACTTTTTGATTTTAACAAATTTTCTAGCTATTTAAAGCTAGTTTTCTGGATACACTCAGACATTTAAGCCATTGAAATTTTGGCAATACTGTGTTTTTGTGCGTATGTGTATGTGTGTGTGCGTTTTAGCCATGTGTGTAAAGCGTTTTGTTTTTGCATTTCTAGGGATACTTGAGAAATGGAAACGGGATACACAAAATGTGTGTAGGCGAAGCAAAGTGAAAAGCGCAGAGGAGCGGAAACAAAAACAAAACACGGAAGACGGAAGAGTCAAAAACGAAGGGGAAAGGAAAAGGAGCAAGCTCAAAGGAGGAAGGAATTTGCGTGAGTTTGAATTTGCGAATAAGGTAATAGCAACCAGTTGCAAAGGGACAGGAGTGAGGAGCGGAGTGAAGACGAGAGGAGAGGAGTGAGAAGCTAATATGGATAGCTCGCCCGATCTGTCGCTGTCGCTGAAACTGCGTCGCGGCTCGAGCGATTCACGCGACAATTTCTATATGGACTTTGCACAGGGCATCGACTCGGACATTGAGGAGGTGGACACTAGCAATGCCAATCTGGATGATGCCCTCGCCTCCGGGTCGGGCATGCAAATGCCGATGGCGATACCGATGCCGTTGCCACCGCCTCTGCCGACAGTATCGCTGAGCGAGGAGATGATGTTGCTGGTGACACCGCCACCGCCGCCGCCAACAACAACATTGCTGGGGCAGCCGCTGCCAACGCTGACGGAGACGGACGATATGCCGCCAACACCGACGCCACCGCCACAGCAGTCAATCGGCATGGAGGCCAATTCGCCGACTGGCTCGGCCAGCAATTCCGTGCTGGAGCTGGAGCTGATACCGCCGCCGCCACTGTCGCCCATGGAGGATGCTGGTCTGCGAACCGATGACGATGACGGCGAGGAGACGGATGATGCCGAGGAGGCGATAATCGAGCCGCCAGCAGCAATGCAGGAGCATCGGGAAGACAGGGCCGAAGCAGAAGCGGATGATGATGGCAACGAAGATGATGATGAAGATGATGATGAAGATGATGAGGATGATGACAAATCCACACCGCCGCCACCGTTGCCGCCATTGCCCTCGAATCTGTCGTACGTTCAGGGCAGTGTTACCCCGCCTCTGACCAAATCGCCATCAACGTCCCCATCTCCACCGGTTACGCCTCCGCCGTGTCCACAGTTGAACATCAGGAAGATGGTGTCACCGCCGACGCAACATGTTAGCCAGATTCCACCACTGACACCATCTTCTGAGAGCGAGACGGAGTCACAGCCCAACTCACCGCAGCCCATTGCTCGGAGTCAGGTTGAGCAGCAGCAGCAGCCGATGCCGCCCGAGGGTGAAGATCAAGAGCAGGAGCCGGACATGGACCATCTGCCGGTGAGCGGTGGTCAGCAGTTGGCCGCCGACGACTACAGCAGATCTCTGGACAACGAGGATGAGTCCACAACGATCACGACACCGCCGAGCAATGGATACTCGGCCTCATCCATCATTGCACCGCCCCCGGAGCACTTTGCTGAACTGGACGAGGATAGTTTGGGTCGTGGTTTTATTCCACCACCGCCAGCGGGTCTCGAGGATGCTAAGCCAGATGGCGCCGATGAGGAGGACGAGGAGGGTCAGCAAGATGCCGACGACGAGGAGCTAACCAAGGTCGAAACTGATGACTTATCCGTGGACAAGGTGTCCGTCAATGTGGGCGACGACGACGATGATGAGGGCGAGGATGAAGATGATCCAGCAGACAGCATTAGTTCACCACGAGCTGCCAGCATTGCCAGCGGTGGCATCATGTCCACCACCGGTGCCATCGCTGCTATGGCAGCCGGAAATACGGCTGCTGTGTCCTCGAAACCGGACAGCCGCGTGCCCAGTCGCAGCGGCAGCCAGAGATCCCATGCCGGGTCGCGTGCCAACTCGCAACCGGGTTCCCAGCACGGATCCCAGCATGGCTCACGCACTGGATCCCACGCTGGTTCACGCGCCGGCTCTCGCACCGGTTCTATTGCCTCAGCATCTGCAGTTGGAAATGGAACTGGAACTGGAGCCGGAGCTGCACCTGTTCTTTCCCCTCAAGCATCGCTCAAGTCCCAAGCATCGATTAAATCCCTCACATCGGTCTCAGTGCGTAGTCCAGCGCCATCTCTGAAGTCCTCGCGCGTCCAGAGTCCGCCCGTTGGTGAAGGTGCTCCGGCCATGCCATCGCCTCCATTGATGCGCAGCTCTCCGCCCGAGCTGGCCAAGAGTCCGCCGCGGCAAATGCACAGTCCACCGCGGATCACAACGCCACCGCGCGTCTGCAGCCCCCCGCTGGTCAGCAGCCCACCCAAGTTGGCCGAAACAGCCGCGGCCGCCGCAGCTGCCACAGTCTCGGCTGCTTCACCCAAGGAACCAGCCAGGTGAGTCTAGCTCCCTCTCCAAGAGCTATGGTTCTGTGGGTTCGATATAGTCTTGTTCACTTTTGGGTTGTTTATGATTGCCTCTGCTCCTTTATCTTTACTTCTCGACTCTGGGGCATACAACCGTACACTCGGAAAAATATGCCATGCTAAAATTAAGTATGTCCGTACTCGTACTATGTCCGGTTTCTTCTTAAAATTTTAAGATATTTGTGTACTGCAATTCTTTAATTAATTTTGAAATGCAACCAACATTTGCTGCATTTGATTGTCGAAAATTTCCCTATTGGTGTTCAACATTATAAATATTGAATTTTGATAAATGCTCCTTTACCCTTTGCTTCTCGACTCTGGGGCACCGTTTTCTTCTTAAAATGTTATGATATTTGTGTAATTCTTTAATTAATTTTGAAACGATCTTAAATTTAATATTTTGACTGACAGTTCCTATGAAAGCTAGAATATGATAAATTGGTCAGATTTTAACCAAACTTAGTCTGAATATAAAAGAGAATGCAAGAGATACAATTTGTGAGTTTAGTTGAGTTACCGCCAAAAAACACAACAGGTTTTTTATACTAATCATTTGTTATCGAAACTGTAACCAATATTTGTTGCATTTGGCTCAAAAATTTCCCTATTTCCCTACATAATAAATATTGAATTCTCATACATTATACTGCCTTTGTCTGAGCTGTCAAGGGTAGATTGACTCTTTGAAGCTGAAATGTACAATTGTTCGTGACTTTGGACGTAGTATAATTTTTTTTACATTTTAATACGAGAAACTATAATAATACTTTTTTTTCGTGTTTTTTTGTGATAAATTGTCGTTAAAGTATTAGACATCTTTTAAGTACAACAGTACCACTAGTATACTACATTCGTTTAATGAAAATGGAAAATTTAAAGCAATTTTCCGTTCAGCAGCGCAGGCAGGCCAGGATCATGACGGTACGTCTGTTGGACAATAAAACGGATGTCCTTGAAATGTTGCAGCAACAACCGCAATTTGCGCAAACGCTTTTCATGTTTCTGCAAATTCTCATTGAGGACAGGAATACACCCAAACAGCTTGAACTTGTCAAAAAATTGCTCGTCATCATGCATATCTACGCAAAGACTCTAAGGAGAGTTAAATGTAGACACGGTCTTAAGCAACAATTGCCCTGTTATATGAAGAACCTCTTAGCCTTTTTGGAAATACCTACAACGAATCGGATTCGCATTATGCTGCTCAAGGCCATCTCGTTTGGGACACTGATCGCAGGGGAGTACATGAGTCCGTACCTATTGAAAACATATCGCATTCTTAATAAATACTTGATCATGGATTGCGAGGGAGAGGACAAATATCTTTGCAAAGCCGCATTTGAAACGCTCTACTCCATTGTCCTGGTATCGGATAAGTATCCTACTATAATGATAGCCCATCAAGCAATATCCACATGCGAGAAAGTCCTTCTAAGAGAAAATCTTCCAGACTTTATTTTAACCACTTCATCGGATCTAATGGAGTACCTGTTAACAAAAGTTAACAGAAAGAAGCCCACTCCCAAGGTGCTTCCAGTTCAGATAAATGCACTGGAATCTGCCCATGACGAAAACCATGAAAACCTGATGATCAAACAACCAGACAACTCTAAACGTATGACAGTCACCGACCACATTTGTAGTCTTTGGAATGCTACTTTTCAATTGGTCCGAGCTGTTTTACAATTATTATTCGGTATAAGATACTAAGCAAGTGTTTTTTTATGTCCAAATTTTAAATTTTGTTAGCTTGAATTTTGATACCAATAATTAAAACTACACTCAGAAAAGAAATCAGCATTTCCGAACTTTAAACAGGGGATATTCAAGTTCAAAAGATCTCAAAAACTGACTTAGTTCGGAATTTCCAAAACCGACAACCAAAATTATATTTAAGGTTGCGACTCGCAATTCCGGCAATCATAAGATACGATTTTTCTGGGATTCATTTAAGTCTGTATAAAATCGTATCATACTAGTTGAAGAACACACAAATTTGGAACGTATTTCTATGTGCACTTGTTTCTAGTTTTTATAAAGAATTCTGATATTTTATCTTCTCTAATAAGCTTTGTTTTCTCTGGAAGAAATCTTTCATCCATACTCATAGATTTTATGTTTAAATGGTATATTCGGACTAAGTTTGGTTCAAATCGGACCATTATAACATATAGCTGTCATAAGAACGATTAGTCAGAGTTTTTAATTTAAGAACGTTTCACAAAAATCTTAAATTTTGAAGAACAAAACGAAAAAATGCCATCCTAAAATTAAGGATGTTCTTATTTCAATTTGTACGAACATTCTTAATTTTAGAATGGCATATTTTTCTGATGAAGAAGATTATTGGAAAAGTGGAAAATTCTATAAGTAAATTCATTTGGCAAAGGATAATAGGATATGTTTTGAGATGGGTGAGATCTTGAGACAACGATACGAGGTCATTAGATCTATAATTGCAGCTCATGCTGTGCGCTTCGTATCTATCTATACCATCCGAGGTGCTTGTTCCTATTTGTGTACTCTGATTACATTAAGATGAGCTTGCCTGTTCGGCTCAAGCAGCATCGTCATCATGGACCTCTCCCAGTTCCCCCGGGCAGCTCTTGTCTCGCACTTTATTAATTGCATAAGCGTTGCCATGGCTCTGTCGACGTTGTCGTCGTCGTCGTCGTGGTCGTCTGCCTCCATTAGTTGTCGTTAATAGCCGAGCCAAAACTGTTTATCGCATGCCACTCGACGCTTGTCGCATGTTGCATGCTGCTTGTTGCGCGTAGCTCTGGGCTCTTGCTGACGCCTACTAATGCGTCCCTTTACATCTCGTACATTTGTGCCTCAACTGCAACTGCAACTGACTACACAACAACAACAGCAAGAACAGTAACAGCAAAAACAACAACAACAACAACACTGTTAACTTGTCGTTGTTGCTTTTACACTTTGCATTAATTAAACATCACGTTTCCAGTGCAACACCCGGACAAGTTGCACAGCCATTCAGGCCGTTACACGGCCCACATGGCGTATGCGGCATTTTATGCAGTGCGTATACGCCACGTTGTCGTTGTCGTTGACTGCCAGCACACAGTTGATGACGGACCCGAGTTGATTGGCTTGCCACGAACAAATTTCGCAACAAGAAAGATGCTGCAGGTTGTTGTCCTCAACCGATGTCACCTGCGGTCGCTCAGTTGCCGCTGCCGCTGACACAATTGAAGGCGACGACGCGTCGTCTGGCCATTGCCACGCCTACAGATTTAACTCCCAGTCCCCCAGCCACCCACACACAAATGGGTCAATTGCAAGTTGGGCGTAACACGGACGGACTGCTGCCCGGAAACATTCAGAGGTCCGCATTCATTCAACGACTTCATTATTGCCTCTACGGTTCTTGTTTACCCACCCGACACTGCCTAATGGACACACTTCCAAGCCAGCGCATTCCTTGTTCGGAGCGGAAAGTCCATGCTGGACACTGACTGTGAATGCGACTCACTTGGATATGCTTTGCATAAAAGTGGGCGAGGCAGTGACAAAAGCCAAATGAATGCACATCAATTGTTATGGAAAATCACAATCTGCTACCGCAAAATGTTGAACGTTGTTCAACCAGAAATTGTTATACCTACGATGCAATTTGAAAATCTGGAATGCTTTATTACATTTGATCGAGAACTGGTATAAGCTGTTATATTGAATACTGTTATAAAATATTTATTTAAAACCCATATATTCTGTCATTTCCGAAATAAAATTATTCATATAAAATGGACAAAACATTTATCGAGTTGTCGATACATCTCCAAATAATTCCGATATCTCGAGTTTTTCCAAAAATTTGTTGAAAGAAAATGTAGCTGTACATATGTATAAGCTTTGACGTGAAAAGTAGCTTGGTCGAGAATCAGACCAGCTTTCAACTTTCGTAACTTTTGTTAAAACTGATCCGATTTTCAAGCGTTACACATTATGCTTTGTAAATGAATGCTTTGTAAGTTATTAAAAAAAAGGGAATTGTTTTATTTTTTTTATTCAGTGTTGTATCAAGACAGCTAGAGAGTGTTACACCTAAAGACTGTGCTATACCCAACAGAAACATCACAAACAGATTTTACTATTAAGTGGTAAGCATATTAGTTAAGCCGAGTTGAAAAGAACTATTTATCGAGGGACGCTGGGTTTCAAATTAAGTTGAGCGTTGTTGTTGCGTTCACCTGTGTAACATTGCAACATTGCAACATTTGAGTGAGTGGAACTCCTGCTCCCTTTCCCCCTGCAACTCGCGTGCAGCGGTCCCCTTGACTTTGTTGTTTGCCTGGCCAAGCGCAGCCATTTATTTATGCAACAGAGTAGAGCCGAGTCGAGTCGGTTCGAGTTGAGTTGCGTTGAGTCAGTTGAGGACAGAAAGGTATCGTGCAACACGACAGCACCGGCAGCAATGTGGCAGGTTAACAACCCCAAAACCAAAACGCCATAAAGTATGCAGCACGCTTTTAGAAATCTAGAAATCTGATTACAAGAGCGCTTGAGTGCATGACCCACAGTCCCAGACACACACATACACACACACAGCGAAAAGGACAGGTCCTGTGGCTCGACTTCAATCGACTTCCAGCTCGCCAGGATACTGAGCACTATGCTTCGTGTAACCGCATCAGCTTTGCCCTGTGTCAAGGTTATTAATAAGCTCCCCACTTGTTGCAACTTGCCAGTCTCTTATATTTTATGTATGTATATGCCATGTACCCTTAATCTGAGTTCTCTAGACCCTGAGCATATGCCACAATGATGAGTGCTCTCGTTGCGAGTACTTTTGAGTGCTACAAGCCAAGAACAACCACAACAACTCAATTTCAGTCTCAGCCCAAAACCAAATTGAAATCCCAATCCAAATCCCAATCTAAAACCCAAACTCAATCGAAAAACTCAATCTCGAACCACAATCTAAAGCTGATAGTCAGCACATATAAACAAATGATGCATTTTGACTTCAATGCATTCACACACTCAAAGTCAAGTGATGTGAATGTGAATGTGAATGCAAATGAATAGCAGCAATATGCAGAATGCAACAAGAATACGTGTGAATAACCTCAGCCAGAAGTACATGGAAAATGTCTTTAGACGGAAATCTGAAATATACATTCTCTTGATTTTCGAATACTGGAGTAATATTTGTGTTAGCATTCGCTCAGTAAACTTTAAATATAAATATCCAGATCTAAGAGAATTCTTTAATTTTGATTGCAATTGCTCATCAATCTATTATATTTAAAATGATCTACTGTTGTCCGCACTGTCCAGAGGTTTATTTCTATCTTGTTTCTAGTTTGTAATATAGTTTGGGGAATTTCTATGTTATATTTTCAGTTAAGATTTGCTCGTAATTCACCTGTCTAGCTGTCTCGTTTGTGACTTAATTGCATGTCCGCTTCGCCTGATAGCAGGCAGGAGACCGGGCTTCGTCATCTATTCAAGCTATATATGTACATACACATATATACACATATGAATATTTGTATAGATATTCAGATTTGGATTCTACACACACGAGCGAAACGATTAGTTTCAATTGCTAACGTGGGCAGCCCCAGTTCCAGGTTTTCATTAGATGTTCTTTTTTTCTTTTCCATTGTGGCTGTTATTAAGTGCAATTTATTAGTATTCGTTAGTAGGGTAAGAGGTAGAAGGTAGCTGGGGAGGCCGTGTGTGGGAGTACATAGGCGAAGTACTCGCTGCAAATCAGCTCTTGTATGGTGACAATGACCATGCTATCGAGCATGGGATAGTTAAACAAAACATTTTCCTCAGCTAACGATTTTTCGTTTGTTTTCTTTTTTTAACTTTGACGAAATCAAGCAAAAGCAGAAGGAAGCTAAGAGGATATGTCTAGAAAAGTATTTACATTTTATATTACTTTTAACCTAACTAACATTTTGGATTTTCAAAATAGAATTATCAACTCTAGCCAAATTGTTTTCCCTTTTTCAAATTGGAGATCGCAGAGATATGCAAAAAAAAAGAATAAAAAAAAAATTAAATCTCAAAAATTTGATGCAGAAAAAAATAAAAGGTCAATCAATGATCAAATTCCGAACAAGGAAGTCGGAATCAGTTTGAAGCTGTGGGTTTTAGATCATTTAGCTAGATTCAACAATTTAACTTAATTCATCAAATTTTTCATGAAAATCGATGAAATTAACATGACACGTCAAAAAATATTTGAATTTAAGTAATTCAAACAAAGAGAAAAATAATTTAAATTTTCTCTCTGATTCAGTAACAAAACGTTTGGTTTTTTCGCCAAGTGTAGTTGAAGGAAAAGATGCGCGAATATTGAAAGTCAGTCCGGAAGAAGCGAGATTTGATGGTCGATCAAATGTTTTAAATACTCACTGAACGCAGGGCTGTTGATCTGTGTGAATCGTTTGTTGTAGTTGATGATTGAGTGGCACACAATGAGGGATGGACGATGAACGACAACGCCGCCGCTTCGACGGAAGTGTCTGGCACCCAAAGCGATGAGCGCTCTCAAATATAAGAGCACTCCCGTGTGATAGCAAAACATATGTGTTCATTGAAAAAAATATCAATCCAAACGGTTCGCAATCTCGGAAATTCTTAAATCAAATACAACTTGATTCAAGGTACGACTTTTCAATTCTTTCGGGACTCGACTCTATAAGAACTTTTTCAGTCAAATCAAATTCTTAAGACTTTGATTAACTATTTCAAATGCTGAGTGCTCGTCATTTTATTCAACAACTTTAATTCAACAATAATATTCTATATACATGCCAAATTTAAAAACTTTAAACTAGAATTTAAAAAAATGATTTTTTGCGGTGTATATATATGTATATTTGTGTGTATGTGTTTACCCCATGGCAACAGCTAGTCGATTATTTAATTAAAGCACAGTTGGGTCCATGGCTGTATGGGTGTCTGCAGATCTGCGCGAATATCAAAACGGGGCCTCATGCAAATCCAGCGATTGTTGGGGGCAATCAGTGAATCGACGTCGCTCAGCGTTGCGACGACTGCACTGTGGCTTTATCAGTTCAGTCAGACAGTGGGACAGATTAGCTAATATCCATGACTTCTGCATTCACATCTAATTCCAGCAGCAGCAGCCGCAGCAGCACTACCGCCATTGCTCCAGATCCACCGCTGGCCACTCTCAGCTATCAGGATGAACAGAAACCAAGTGTGTCCAATGTCCAGGAGGCCGTGTCGCGTACAGCCCCTAGCACTGTGGTAACCGGTCAGCCGAGATCACATTTTACGAGCAGCCATCATCATTATCATCTGCCGCATCAGTTCCAGCATCCGCATCATCAGAACCATCATACGCACAGTGTTCGGGTGCCCACGCCCACAGTTCCCAGTAGCTATGCTCCGCCTGTGCTGGATGCCGAAGGACGCTCACCGGGCTATAGTCGACGTGCCGTACCATTGGCTGCTCCGGTCTTGAGCAGCTCACTGTTGGCCACACCCGGTGGAGGAGGAGGAGGAGGAGGAGGAGGAGAGCCGGGTCATGTTACGGTTGCCGCCTCGCCGGGCAGACTCTCGGCACGTTCCGGCTCGCAGCATCATGTGACAATCGATGAGTCGAGTTTGCCGCGCAAGAGCAGCGCCGAGACAGCCGGACCGAGTGGCCTCATCCTTGGTGGCGGCGATGGCGATGGCGATGACAACAATGACCCTGATGACAATGGTGGCGACAGCTCTGAGCCTCCATCATCGCCGGGCAGCAGCTCCCATCGCCAGATCAGCCAGACGGACGGGGAGCGTCAAGGCGGCCAATTGGCATTAATGTATCACTCGCATCAGCTGACCAATTACCCCGTCATGCCCGCCATCAAACGCACCCATCGACCCTCCTTTGTCTATCCGGCAATGCCGCGGGTCAAAGCGTAAGTTTCGATTATACCTTTAAATTGTACATTGGCCTGCTAATGAATCTGTTTCTCTTTTCTTCAGTGGCGATGCTCTGGCCACACTCTTCTCGGCTCTCTATGGCAAACTACTCGTCGTTATGGGCGTGGCCTTTCCCATGGCCGAGGTCATTTCAACCTACATTCCGCCATCGTTCTATGAGGTTAGTCTTAATAGCTAATCCAGCGCCTTATATTAGTCGAACTCAAACCAAATAATGGTTCGAGTTTTAAATCGAATTGTTAAAATCGTCAAAAATAAAATCGAGCTGTCGATATATCGAAAAATATATTAAAGTACTTGAAAATCGAATCCGCGAAATTCGAGTTTGTGATTTTTCCATTTATTTTTACATGACTAATGATAACCCTAACGAGACCCTTTGATTCTTTCTGTTTGCTAGACTTTTCCTTCCATTAATCGACACCCTAATTTTATATAGTTTCTTTCATTCTTTTAGCTTGCTTCTTATTTTTCTTCATTTAAACTTTATCTAAGACTAATTTGAAAGTTTGGTCCGTCTTTTATCCATATGTCGTTCACCAGAGCAAATCCTCTGTTAACATAGCACTAAGAGTAATTTCTTTTTTCTACTTATCTTTGCTCACAGGTCTACTACTTGTACTTGTACATTGGCAGCATGATCTTTCTGCTCTTTATGTACGCCACATTGATATGGGGTCGGCCCAAGTTACCTGTGCCGCCGATAGGTGAGACTCAACCCTCCGCTTCCCATGACAATCAAGTCAGTTTTAAATTGTTCAACCTTGCAGCCACCTCGCCCAGCAAATCCACGGCAAAGGTGAGTGCCTCGGACAGCATGGATGAGTCGGATACGGACAGTACCTCGACGCATCACCGGATTCCCCCGGCCATCCAAGTCCGTCGTCCGTCGCTGTTGTCGCCGCTGGGCAGGCAGCATCATTACGGAAGTTTCTATCTACGCATGGGCGCTGTGGGTGAGTCTCGATCCTTTGGAACCAGAACTGGCTGTACTGATTTTTTTTTTTTTTCAAATTAATTTTTTTATTCAGTTGAGTCTTTCAGCAGAAAAATTATTATTTGATGTTGTTAATTCACTATTTCAGCAAACACTTATTTAGTTTGAGTTTGGTTTTGATTTTATCACAACTACTTTTCAAATCAATTCATATTTTAGCTGATTGTTTTTCACTACAGTTTGGATATGATAAAAAAGGAAGCTCTCAATAAATTGTTACTTCTACAATTTTATTTGGGATATTTCCTACAATTTTAATGATATTTCCGATTTTCCATCTCCAGTATTTTTTTATTTGGGCTCATTCATCTCCAGAAAGAATTTCAATGTGGTTTTTTACCACCAGCATATACTTAGTTCAAAGTGTACTATAAATTAACATATCATTTCTTACTTGCATTGCAATAAATATATAAATAAATTTGTAAAATGGCAATAAATTTAAAAATAAGTTGAGATGAAATCTAAAAAAAATTCAAAATAATTTAGTGTTTACTCAATTTATTACATAATAATTTTTTACTGAAAAGCTCTAGCTAAATTAAACATATTTATGTTTTAATTAGGAGATTAAAAAAATGAATCAGTATTCCCAGCTCTACTTGGAGCATCATTATCATTTCGTAATTATTTGCATTTACATTTACAGCATTTGGAATTGGCAGCATGATCTATTCGGGTCTGGAGTTTGGCCAGTACTTTGAGCTGAACCCGGACACCAAGTGCCACAATGTGTTGCTCGCCTTGACGCCAGCGACGCGCATGGCGTTCATCTTCATCCAGATGTACTTCATCTTCCTGAACAACGAGCAGATCAAGGTGTATCGCTACAAGATCATCGCACGCTTTGGACTGATGCACATGATTGGCACGAATCTGGCCGTTTGGTTGAATGTCCTGATCCAGGAGACGAAGCATGAAATATTGACCTTTTACAATCCGGAGAATCGAACGCTTCGCATCTCGCA
This sequence comes from Drosophila rellima, assembly GCA_035043635.1. Classification (NCBI taxonomy): domain Eukaryota; kingdom Metazoa; phylum Arthropoda; class Insecta; order Diptera; family Drosophilidae; genus Drosophila; species Drosophila rellima. The sequence goes on along the minus strand of JAWNMV010000134.1, from coordinate 739,327 downwards.
TCGCATTCCTGGTCATTCCCGGGGCCATGCAGTCATCGCCCATGATCCGACGGCGCATCTGCGAGTGCCTCGAGGTCTCAAGGGTCCCTATCAGATCTTCGAGTGTCGGCGCACCAACATCATTGGCACTTTGGTCCAGGATGCTTCGCCCTTTCTGTTCCCCTGCACCATCGAGTACTCGCTGATTTGTGCCGCCATTTTGTATGTGATGTGGCGCAGCATTTCGCGTCCACAGACTCCAACACCACAGCGTCCGGACATGATTAGCTCCCCGATGAAACGTTCCCCGCATCACTACTCCGTGGACTGTGCCCGGGCCCACAAGGGTCTGTTTGTGGGCATACTTATCCTCGTGCTGACCATCATCTCGCTCATCATATTCTTTGTGCTAATCTCACGACCCGACTTTGTCTCGTTGGCGGTCACCGAGGTGACCATCTGTGAGCTGCTCATCTATGGCACTGCAACAATTGCGACTCTGCTGGGCATGATACAGATGCGGCATCTGCAGTACGATGCCTATCGCAGTTTCTCCCTGGACGATATTCTGCTAGTGGGCGCCCAGACGGGCTCCTTTCTCTACAACATCTTCACGGTGATCGCCGGACACTTTACACTGCGCAGCGACGACATGTTGGTGCCGATCAATGCGCTGGCCTCCATCGTACAGACCGCCTGCCAGACCATGTTCATCCTGGACGCCAGTCGACGACAGGCTGTCAGTCCGGAGCACATACGCAAGAAGCCGGGACGGGAGATAGTCACGTTTATGTTGGTCGCCAATCTGGCAATGTGGGCAATCAGCACGCTCGAGAAATCTCGGGCTGAATCGCATCCCATACAGCTGAACTTTTATGGACTGTGGGCATGGACGATTATAACGCATGTGTCGATGCCGTTGGCCATATTCTATCGCTTCCACTCGACGGTCTGCCTGTGCGAGATCTGGAAGCGGGCCTATAAGCTGAAACCGACGTACATGTGAGAATTCGCTCGCTCGCGCATTCAAAGCATTGCGCAGCAGCAACAATTCTGCGAGGATCTCAAAACAAATCTATCCTACTGCTATTGCTCGACAACTCTGGCCGGTGGCGAGCTCGAAACGGTCGAGGAGGTGGACAGCGGGGGCAATGGAAGCGGAAGTGGCAACAGTAATGGCAATAGTAATGGAAATAGTAATGGAAATAGTAATGGAAATGGAAATGGAAATGGAAATGGAAATGGCAATGACAATGAAAATGATAGCAATGCCAAAGCTGAAGCTGGAGTGGATGGAGCAGTTAACCAGCAGGATGAAGGCGAACGAGGCGGCGACAGTGGAATCAGCCGGCTGGAAAGGCCAACAGCCCGTGCCCTGTCGCCGCGGAGCCTCAACACGGAGAAGGCCTTCTGTCCGGTCTATGTCATAAACGGTGAATGAGTTTACGCGCACTTTGAGTTCATCGATGCCCTGAGCGGACATGAGCTCACCTTTGTTTAGAACTTTCGCAACCAAGCACCCACCCACCATACAACACACAACACACAACACACAACACCACAACGAACTACTGAACCACTGAGTAGCAAAAAATAATGATAATTATAATAAAGCAAACACCACCCACCATTTGAGAACCACCTTCAACCTTGGCGGGTGCAAAAGTCGATGAGAAAGCAAAACAAAATGAGAAAACATATCCGCATGATGGAAAATTATGGCAATGGAAATTATTAATATGAAAAAATAACGAGAATGAGAATGGAACGTAAGATACATACATATTTAAACACTTATACGACTCCAAGTAATACCCTAAGACGACTTTAGAAAATGATAACTCCAAAAAAATGTCAGAGTAAAGACAAGAGAACCAAAAAGCAATGTCAAGTGTGAATGTGTGCGTGTGTGTGTGTGAATGCTGTGATTGTATCGAATAATCATCAAAATATATAAAAATATATGTATAGATGATTTTTAGATCAAATCATACATATGTATACTCAGATGTTAGTTACATGTTGATTCACAATTGCATAAATACCTATATTTCAAGAAAGCGAATAATGTTCATGAGGCTCAGATCCTAATATATTCAGAATGATTCAATAATGTAATCCCCACAGCATTGTCAGTTTGTTTAATCGAACGACCCCCGAAAGTCAAGCACTACGAGTAGACATCACTGAAGTAGCTTAGCTGAGATGTGCCGAGAGAGGCGACTGTCGTCAGAAATGGTGTTGTGATTCGTAAGATCGTAAAGCAAACAATATATAAATTTATATATATAGCAATAACCTATAGAGTTCGATTTAACAATATACAAAAACGATACGATACGATATGATACTGTTTGCATCCATATGGTAGTTGGAATTCCTGGCAGCTCGTGAAAGTTCTTATATGGGAATATACAAAACTTATTATCTTAGATGTTGATGCATTACAATCAAAATACATCAACTTACATATGACATATAAGGCAAGAAAAAAAAAAACATAAACCCCACCAAATGCGAGCGATAAAGTCAAACAACCACGAATAAAAAATTAACTACTTATACATTATACTACATATGTAATAGAGTGAAAGGAATAACGGAAAAATGGATTATAAATTATAAACTAAGATAAGTGTATTTGCAAATGTTTAATATCAATGATTGAAGTGGGAAAAAAGACATAGTTAGTTTACTTCTATAATGCATTCGATTATTTCGAAAATCAAGCCACATTCTCATAAATAAGAACGATCCGCGATCCTTATTATTATTATTATTATTGTTGTCAGTATTTACTAAATAATTGACTTTGTGTTTGTTGAATTGCAAATTTAAGATTTATTAAATGTTATTTTTAATTAATATATGTACTTGTTAAGAGCTTCGTTCCCCTGCCCCTATCCAAATGTTCTTGTGATAATTTACTTATGCTTGTTCAAATTGTTCAACTTGTTCTCGTCTTATTTACCAATCAAAGCAAATACTCATTTGAGACTTACAAGTAGTATCTATGTATACCTATAATAATACCAGACTATTATAATATCTATAAATAATAAAAATATTCCAAACTATTCAGTATTAAATAAGTCTCAACAACGTTTGACAGACAAATCACAGAATGGAATAGAAGAAATCATAAGAAAAACGCACAAATAAAGAAAGAAAGTAATGTAACGAACAACTATGTAATGTATTTTTTAAATACTTAAGAGTAAAATGACTTTTTTTTTTTTGGAACTACCATAAAGGCATAGGATACATCTACAAATATATACATATATATATATATGTATATGAACAACTAAATACTATAAATAAGTTTTTAGTATTTTCTCTTGTATATGTTTTAATGCCAAAGAGTTTTTACGTAGCCTAAGTTGAATGATTTCTATATACATACGTATCTATATATAGTATACGTCAATAGATATGTGCACATATATGCTCATGTGTATTGTAGTATTCTTATGTATTTGGATTCAATGATTTGAGTTTGAATTTGAAAATATACTTACATAGGAATTGTACTTTCAAGTCATGCATCAAATGAAAAACTCAACTAATAATACAATATATTATATTAAAAGAAAAGTATAAATATATGTATAACTTAGTTATCTCAATTTTATATGTATTCAAACTAAATTTTTAACTAGTATAACTGTAACTTTGTATGCATTTTCTTACCATGTATTTATTGTACACCAACTTGGACACTGCTCAAAAATGAAAATAAATATCGAATTAAAAACAAAAATCTAATATTCTGAAATGGCAAATCAAAACTGAAATATATATATATATGTATATGATAGAATTTATTAAAACTAGTCATTAGTTTCGAAATGAATTCAAAAACACATTAGAAGTTGTATGGAGAACATGTATTCCAGTAGCCAAAAATCGAAAAAATAACAAATCAAAAAAAGAAAACAAGATTCATGTTATTCCCGAAACCAACAAAAATAACCCGCATTTGATTAGAAACTTTTTTGAACTACAATAAAAAATAAAACATATATAAACATTTATATTTATATAGACGTGTTTGTTTTTTCAGTAGAATGGAAATCTTGTGGGACTATTTATTTTTTGGCTTTGCTTTGACCCTTTTATTGCAGTAATATCTCAACTAAAGAATAGAGAAATATACATTGATTCGAATTGATTGTAATGAGGAAAAATCACTTGATTGCTTAGGGAAATAAAGAAAAGCCCCTTACGATTGATTTCCCAATCTCAAACAAATACTGATCGTATCTGTATAGTTGATATGCAATAATAAATTAATTTTTATTACGATGAAATGCGCATTTGTTAATTGTTTTGTCCAATGTTTTGTGGGTCAAGTTAAGCATGGACACTTCCTCTTGACGAGAAGGAGCCTTCAATTGTTGTACAAACAATAATTGCCATAATTATGCCTCAGAATGGGAGCAGCCATCCAGCAAATGGACAGAAAGAGAGAAGTGAATACGAGTATAATATAAAAGAAATGAATTCAAGTACTCGCAATGCGTTGTATTTAGTATCTCGATATGGGCATGTATCTGTGGCTCCAGCAAGAAGACGCGAGCACGAGAATAAGAGAGTACGATTCCCCTGTCTAAGGGTTGGATTCCCATCCAGAGAGGAGAGACAGAAACTTCTGCGTATCCCAGCCCAAAAAACCGGGGTCTGTGCAGTTAAAGGGAGATGCAGCATATCAAGTTAACGCCATTTCCCCAGCTAGCTCTCCCACTAGCTCTCTATATTTCTCTAACACTCGCTTTGTCACACTCTCTCTCGCTCTCGCTCTCTATCTCTGTCGTTTCGTAAAGATGTGGATGCTGTGTTGCCCCTAATTTGTGCTGCAATTTTTGTGGATGCTGTTCAGCGGCCCTATGTACCTATGTACATATGTATAGACATATATACATGTATGTGTACACCATGTACCAACTGCTTACCCGGGATTTGAACCACGCCCTGGCCAACTGAGCAGGCCAAAAACTAGGTTAGCGTTTCTTTCTTTAATATTATATCATTTCGTTTCGTTTCAATTCAGTTCGTTAGTTTCTTTTTTTTTTGATTGTTAGGTTTATTTGTTGACTTCATTACAAAAAAAAAACAACAACAGAAATTGCGGACGCTTATATTCCATGTTTATATAGGAAGCCTGGACATGGACGTGGACCCCTTGTTTACTCCTTAATTCAATTAGCATTTTATTTGGGTCTCGCGTTTTGTCAACAGTCAAAAAAAGGTAGAAAAAACTGGACTGCAGCTTGACCAGTGTCCACACCTACATATACATATACATATATATACATATGTACATATACAAATACATACTCATATGTATGAATGCCTACGCCCACGCACCACCACCACCCACCTCACGCACCACCACCCCCCTCAGCAGCAGAGGCACTCATTGTGGGTGCGCCACAGTGCAATTAGATACAAAAACAAGTTTACACAAATGCACCCTGTTTGGCGGCAAACTAAAGCCAAAAAGGTGAATGTCCTTTGCCAGCTTTTTTCGCGCATGCGCCGCACAAGTTCCAGCCAGAGCCACAGTTACAGTCACAACCACAGGGCAGAGTCAGAGCTACAGTTAGCACCGCAGAGCCAAAGCCAAAGCCAAAAAAAAAAGTTTAAAAAAAGGGGAGGCGACTCTTCGCTGACTTGGCTGCATCCTGAGGCCATGTCGCACCTCTTGAGCATTGCTGTGCCCTTATAAGCATACTTCTATGGGCTTATATCTATGTATTCATACATGTACATATATGTGTATCCTGACACGCACAGAGAAGTCCTTTGGGACTCACGCACTTCTCACTTATGCAGTCCCAAGAGCTCTACTCGAGGGGATTCAATCAAGTCAAAACTCCTGCTCAAAAACTATTCGAGTATCTCGCAAGAATATTATAATCTTTGGTCCCCTTTAGTCCTCATATTCAAAATAATTAAATAATTTTAATTATCCAATATTTTAACAACATATTAATTTTCATATGAATCTCTCACTTCGTGCTTTGGAATTAATAGAACAGACAGAAGAAGGCATCTAATTTTCTTATAATTTTTGTATGCCACGGCTCCTTCCGGCCCAACAAATTGCAAAATTGCACAACACTCTCAGAACTTAAGATATCTTATCTATAATCCTATTAAATTGCATCTGTATCGAATAAATATAATGGTATTTATATCTGTTTTAAGTTTAAAGCATCACAAGCGCCTAAAAGTATGCAGGTAAATAGAGCTAATATGGGTATAGAATTTATTTTGATTTCTTTTATTTGGTTTCAATTAAATAAAAAAAAGATGTCAAACATGTGAAACTATTGTTTAAATCGAAAATTATGTATTAATATAGTAATTTGGTAGTTGAGTAATCGAGCTATTATAAAAGATTTTAAGGCAAAATAAATTAGTATTAATAGCAAAAATAGGCAAAAAAGGGTGTATTGGACTTTTTACTTATTTTTATTTATTTATTTAATGACTATTTCCTATGAATATTTAATGAAATGTATGTAAAGTATATATATTCATGATCAATATCAGCCGATTATATTTATCCATTTCCTTCTGTTTAAACGTGTCAATCTCAGAGACAATAAGAGCTAGAGACTTCAAATTTATGGAGGTTTCTAGCAGTTTGTTTTTTTGATTTAGATCGATGATGCTTTAGTACGAAATAATTTTGTTGTTGTTTGAGATATCGCAAACAATCTGACAGAATATGCATCGTGTTGTTTTTATATACATATGTACTTATGTATGCTAGTGTGTGCAAAAACGTGTTAAGTTTTCTATGTGGCTGGGCACAGGGTATTCAACAGTAAAGTACACTCGGGGGTAGGCGAGCAAAACAAGTAGGGGACGGGGCCCTTTGTATGTTTTTTAATGATAATTTTTATTTTAAATTAATTTCTTAATAATAATTTTTATTTTAAAGTAATTTCTTAAAATAACTTTATAGTTTATTTGGTAACAGATAGATTAGGACAATTTCTTAAGCTGCTTTGCATGTACCTACAAATATGCATTTATCAGATATTCATTGTTATGCGACATGTTCAAATATCCGTTAGCTGTTTAATTATGCAATCAGTCGTATACACTGAAAGATTCACGTGCTGCTATTTCAGACGGTCGACATTTTTATTATTATACTAAATCATCATCGTCTTGGTTTTATCATCATTGCATTTTGTCTGATAATTCGCGCAGCGAATGCCGTGTGCAGTAGACTGCGAAAATGGCAACAGCAGCAACGACATCAAAGGCAGCAGCGGCAACAGAGACGGCAGCAGCGGCATCGGCAGCGACAGCGACAGCGTCAGCAAAGCAGCAGCAAGTGTGAATATCGTGAATGCTTACGATATACGAGGAAAGCGTCATGACAGCGAATGCCGCTGCCAGCGCTGTTGTTGTAAGTCGTATGCCGACAACGACTGTTGCTGCGACGCCAACGTTGACGCTGACGCCGATGTTGACGTTGGCTGTGCGCTTTATCGTTTGTTGGGCTGTGTGCGTTCTACGTTTTGAGTTGTTAGTTGCGTTCGAACTCAGTCATAAACGAACTGTTACGAGTGATGGAAGAGTCAATACGGTGGTTGCAAACAAAACCCCAACACTAACACTAGCAACAACAGAAACACGAGCAGCAACATCAAGAAAAGCAACAGCATCAACAATAAACACTATAGAAACAAAGCTATACAAAAATGTAACCGATTTCGGAATTCGTTTTTTTTTTTGTTTTGTTTTGCATTAAGTCAAGTTTTTGTTTTTGCTTGAGTAGTCATTGCAATTAAAAACAAGTAATTGTTGTTGTCGTTGGCGTTGTTGCTGTTGCTGTTGTTATTAGAGGCATTGTTGCCGATTGTTGTTTTGGCTCGCTGTAATTGCTAGCAATAAATTTTGTTTTACATTTTTTTTCCTATGCTTAAAGTGCTAAATAAAACTATTTTTGTACCAAGCTGTTAGCTTTTGATACCAACAACAATAATAATTATAATAAAGTCAACATCAAATAATAATCAGAATAATAATTATAACAAGACGTAAGCAATCAAAAAGTGAAGAGCAACAATTTATTTGATTGCTGTGCGCGTCGTCGTCGACGTCCATTTTGTCTGTGTGCCCCTTCCGTTTCCGGCAATCGCAACAAATTTTTGGCAAAGGCAGGCAAAAAACTAAGGACAACCCACAACAGCAACAAAAACAATATCAAACAACAACGACAACAAACTCGCGCGCAACAATCAACCGGCTACCCCGCGTTCCCCCTCGCTATCACCCTCGTGACTTCCCTTTGTCGCGCAGGCTAAAGCCAAAAGCAGAACGAAGTCGGTAACTGCGACATGCGAAACGCGTAACAAAACAAAACACGCAAGGACGCAACTGCCGTTACATGTGAGAGAATTGAAGAAACCCAAAAAGTAAGTAATCCTCACACACAAAAACACATCCCTACACACATACACATGCACGAGTATACAAATACAAATAGACTTGAGTGTTATGTCAAGTACTCAATTGCGAGATTCGTGTGAATATCGTTAATTAACACAGCGAAGCTTTTCAGCCCCATTTCCCTCCGCTCCCGAAAAACGCCAGCAATCAAAACTTTGGGGTGACCCTCTCGAGTTACAGACAGAAATACACAGAAAAAAAATCAATCTAAAATTCTTGACTTAAGCATGTACATATCTTTTAAATAAGTATATCTTATATCCCAATAATCAGAATATTTGCAGAGAAGGCATTGAAAAATCAAACTTGAATCAAGTATTTCCTACTCGATTTAAGAAGTTCCCAGATTACTGAGCGTTTCTCAGCGATTAAGATTGATGTTATCCAGGAATCCCGGATTTTTTTCAGTGTACTTATGCATGTCACATGTTACACAGACTCACATACATATGTACATACCCTGTACTTGTATTTGTTTGCACATTTCTTGGTCTTCCATTAGAAAGACATTGGAATGCCCGCTACTCGTATGCGTATCTTTCGCGGGGGCAAAGTAAACCCATAGAAGTGCCACAAAAGAAAAATTGACAAAAGAAATGTTACGAGAGAATTGCGAAAGAGACATGAAAATGGAAAGGAAAAGGAAACTGAAAACGTATATCACAGTTCGGAACTGAACAACGCGTTGCAACGCTTGAAAACTATAATAAATAAAAGAAAAGAAAAGAAAAAAGTAAATGGCACAGACAACACAACTGGGTCAGTTCGATGATGATTAGATGGTGGGAGGGCAAAGTAGGAAGATAACTAAGTAGTTCAGTATCAAATAGATCAGCGTTTTAAAACGATTCAATTCACAAGCTGTGGTGTAAATTGATCCACCACCCCTCATTCGCTCTTTATGTTGATAGATCAATCTATAGGGTAGATCAACTCGGTCGGTCGTAGCGGTCGACTCCTAGCGATTCCAAACCGATTTAAAAAAAATCATTCAGCTCCTTTCACTTACCAGCGAACGCTGCATTAAATGTTATCTGACGCTAAGGATGAACTATAATCAGGGTTCTCAAAAAAAAAAAACCATCCAAAAACAAAAAGAAGTCGTATTCAAAATCTTTGCAATACCGATAGCGCTAAATTACTAAGCATACAATACAACACAATACAATGTAAGCTAAGTTTTTAAATACTTTCATTCTTAATATGATGTTAGCTTCGATAATATGTTACTTATCGCTCAAATCAATCGTAGTTTGTAGTTTTTTCATTAAAATTTCGTCAAATTTCTAATTTCATGAGACCAAATTTGAATAGCTCTGTGAATGCATTCATAACATGCGAGGGTTGAAAACGCCACCTTTTTTTCCGGACGGTGGTGGTGGTGTGTTTTTTCGCTGACCTTTGTGGGTGGTTGCTTTACATAGGGCAAAGGCATACGAGTAAATCTACAAAAACAAAATGCAGAAAAGAACTAAGCAAAACAAAAAAAAATAATAAAAAAATACAGTCCAGACATAAAACATAAAATAACATATCTGGCATTCGTGAATATTGAGCTAATGAGGCGGTAGCCAGCGACGGGCGACCTCACCCATTAAACTACGACCCAAGGGGGTGGTTGAGACTATTGCACGATTGTCCCCAAACCCTTTGCGGCTCTTTGAGTCTCGAGGCTGACCAAAAGAAGGCGGCTGGGGGAAAACACAGCCCAAATGTCAGTTGTGGATCTCTGGCGACGATTTGAAATTCATTACTTTGTTTATGGTCACCTTAATTATCCTAAAAGAACTGCCATTGATGATTAGGGTAGCTAGCAGAGTGATGAGGGTAAGGTTTCAAGCAGAATTTCTGATTTATTCATTTCAATTAGATATTGTGGTTTAATTCAGGATATATGGTCACCTTGTTACCTTAAAATAATTTTATACTTATTATAGATAATTCGCTAGTCAAATTAAAACAACAGCTGTGAATCGTTTGCAGAAATGCATTTATAATAGTCTATATTGTATTTCCTGTTTATGTAGACACTCTATCATGTAACTTGTAGTGCTTTTATTTTTCGAATTGAAACTCTTGTTATAGCTTATATGGTCACTCTAATTACCTTAATACTCAAAGACGAATATTCGACTTGTGGTATCTGCTAGTTAAACCAAATCAACGGCTGTATATCGCTAATTGCACTGCATCTCAAAAAGTTATTGTATTTTTTCTTTGTTTACATGGCCACCCTAATTCGAAAATCTACCCAGAATTCTTCACTGACAGCAATGCGCATAGAATATTGGTTCTTGTTGTTGTTTAACATACATAATTGGCCACCTTAATTGAACTATCCTAAGCTCAACACTTTGCCAGGGTATCTGCCAGTTTGGCAGCTTAAATCATTTCCTTTTTGCCCTAATAGTTGCTAAATAACATATGTGTCCATCTGCTCAGTACTCATCAATCTCATGCCCATTCTCATTCTCACAACCATTCTCAATTTGGTATTCGTATACAATTGCATATCCGGTTCTCAATGTGGGCGCCGTCTCTCTTTTTAATGCATCTGCATAGTAAAAAAAAAGAAACACAAATGTTTGTTGTTGGCGCCGATCCGCAAAGTAAGCGATGTGTGTGGGTGCGGCTTTTACACGCAAATGTACATAGGTCTGTCATTTGTTTCTAATCTGTCATCGGACACTTTTGTGCAACTGTCATAAAAACAACAACAATAACGACAATAAGCAAACTGATCATACATAGATATAGGCAACGATCTGCCACTGAAGATGGCCATTGAACCCGACAACGATTTAAATCCGTTTTTTGTTTACGAGAATATTATTTTGTTTTGTTTATATTGTGAGCATGTTACATGTTGAATGAATTCAGCTCGGAACTTCTTGGTGGCATGGCAGGTGGCATGGCAGGTGGCAAGTGCAGCACCCACCCAACAATTCGTTGCACCACCATCGATTGCAGTTGCAAAAGTTGCACCAAAGAAACCGAGAAACCGAAAGAGAAGTTGTCAATTAACAAGTGTGCGTTAGTTTTTGTGATTCCTTATATAGACCATAACTTAAGTTGTGGCCAGCAAAATGTTGACCGTCTTACTGCCTGCTGTTGTTAGCCATCAAATGTTAATGGCATTAAGCAAGCTTTCAATTTACGCGACAGTGTTGGTGGCAATGTTGTTTGTGTTGTCGTTGTCGTTGTTGGTGTCGTTGTTGGTGTCGTTGTTGGTGTTGCCACTGTTCGGGTTAACAGCAAGAACAACGCATGCGACAATTCCCTCTGACTCACAGGGGGGGCCAAGTGTGGAATGGAAGAAGCATTAGGCGTCACATGGAACACTTGGAAATGGCCGTGGAACAGGCACAGCAGAATGACGATTGGGCCAACATCGTGGAAAACGATGTTTTATGTTTGCCGCCTCGTTGCATTTTTGCGGTTTGAGTTGCTTGACCGTTAATGGTCAGCGCACATTTGGAATACGCAATACTTTAGTACCGTTAGTTCCTTCAACTAATGGAATAGTCGCAAGCAAAAAGCCCACGCGCAGTCCAAGTCCAAGATTCCCATGTAAAGTCAACCAACATCCATGCGGAATTCTTCTGCGGAATATTTTGTCAAATATTTATATCTTTGAGATACTCTGGGAGAAATGCAAAATTATCTTTACTCAAGTATTAAGATACAAATTATTTGCAATTTATTAAAAAATTATTTATATTTATTAATTTGTTTATTTATTTATTTTTTAATCAAAAGATTTCAAATTCTGTATACAAGATACAAATGTACATATTATGGCATCTTATTTTTAAGTGAATGATATTGAGAAAACAATTATATTATTATTTATAAACTAATAATTACAAATCAAAATTGTATTATGTATTAAAAATATGCAAAAGTATTTTTGACTTTGACATTAATATGTACAATGTTTTTGAAATTTAGAAAACTGGATATCCATTTACTTAAACATAAGACACACCCCCTAAAATAAATACAGAAAAACTGACAGCAGAAACAAATTCATCAATATGATACAACTGTATCTGCGATAAATTACATTCAAAGAAAACCAAAAAAGTTAATAGAACATCTCGTCGAAAACAGTTGAAGCTAGAATCAAAATTGAACAAAAAAAGTTATCGTATCAAATTAAAATGGTTTTTAATTGTAAGTTTTTCCCTCTTACTTTCAATTTAAATTACACGCATGAAGATTTTCCTCACCAGTTGTTTTCATTAACGATTTGTTTGCTTTGATACGCATTCCCAATTCGAACATTTTCCGGCCAAACTGGCTGGCCGAAAACTGAATTGGCACACGACCTCGCCACGAAATCCAAAGCAGAAAATGACTTGGTCAAAATGTGCGAAATTCGATTAATGCAATTGGCTGGGATGCACTTGCACTCTGTTAGTCTCGATTGGCAAGTGCGTTCAACTAACGGATGAATGAATTGTTGGCCGAAAGCCAGCAACAAAGTGTGGCAGCAAATTATTGTACAAATAGCATGATTATACATGCACATATATATAGTATAATATTTAATAGATTTATGTTGTTCGACCAGACCGAGAAGACGGCAATAAATGTATGTATGTATGCACAGATATACATATATTGGGTGTGTCTGACCCTCATCAATCTGTCAAGATCGATGAAAATCCACTGGACTTTTATTAGACTTCGCCAAAAACAATATCACGTCAGTCAGCCAGTCAGTCAGTTAGTCAATCAGATGTCTACTCATGCCCCAGATGGTCACAATGCGAGCTATAAAATAGTGCGTGCGTTTTCCTTTTAGAATTTCCACTTGTTGTTCGTTGATCGAGTCAAGGGCACATCTTTCAATATTTGATTTAAAAATGATTTCAATACCATGCTGGACTTTTTGTGTATATTTGTAATTTCTAATCTCTTGTATTTCATATTATATTTCTCTTTGCAGAACGACCAATTTGCTAACGAAAAGTCTTAAAATTAAACTGCTGCTGCAAACTGAATGACTGATTTTTTTTGGAACAGCATTTACCTCTTAAATAACTTTATACTTATCGATACCCAAAACATTTAAAAAAAGAACATATGCCAAGAATGGCAAATCTTTTACTATAAAACTTAGGGCTCGTCTTTAAGTAATACAGCTAATTTAGAACTCATGCCAAGTAGTTAGCTATTAAATATTTAATTGGCAAATCATCTTTAAGATAAACAATATTAAACAAGAAAAAAAAGACAAGAAGACGAGGAAGAAGAAGACAAAGAAGAGTTGAAAGAGTAAGGAATGCAGCGTTGTCCGTATCTACATGAGATGCGAGAACGTCTACTGGATCAGCCAAGGGAAACACTACAGCTGGAGAATATGGAACGAGCCAATTTACTGGACAATCGCCAGTCGGCAACCGAATCCCACCAGGTCGGCACTGTGGTCAAGGTAGGGGCTGTTGGATGTACTCGTACCAAGGATTCAAATCATATGCAATATGCCTCCCAGAAACACTCACAATAAGCCCCCAACTCACATATTTACAAATACTCGTAAACAAGCATAACAGACATGTACAATTTCAGATAACATCAACATAATATTAACATTCACATTCTCAGTAACATGAACATTTGAACATTCATCTGAACATCAACATTAAACATGCTTGTAAATATTGCATATGAGTACAAATATTATACTATAATTATCCCCATTTCAATATATAACATTAATAAATGCCAATTTGTATATATTTTCTATATATCTCTCTTATTGTTTGAGCTTTCCAGCTAAAGAAAAGTTCAGTTAACCATGTGAAAATTAAAATGATTGAATATGATCGAAAGAGAACATGAATATGCCCAAAATCAATACCAAAACTGTGATATGATAATCCTTGCACGAGTTACAGAACGATTCGCCCTTTACTTTACTTTAATTGATTTCAAATAAGATACTCATCAGTAAAATGTTGTTTTTTTTTTTTAATTTTTTCTTTTGCTTTTCTGGCAATAAATTGGAATTGTTTTTTCTTTTAATGGTTTCGCATGCGTTCAAATATATCGCGAGCAGAACTCAATGCGACGTTCACAATAAGACTGCCATTGAAAGTTGAAAACGTGCTATCAACTCTATTGTGAATGACGCTAGTTTCGGCTGGGCCGAAGTATGATATCATACTTGTATTTTGTAAAATATATTCTATGACTGTAAATACGAATTCCAATTTATTGTTGTGACTAAACAGATTAGTCGTAGAACCTGAAACCTAATCTCGATTCTTTTTTGAAAACTTTCCCTTGAAAATGAAATAAACAAACAGCTACAAGGCGATGGATACCATACGAGTCCCGCTCATCAGCGAACACCGCTAGTACCACATGATCTGGGCGAGGATTTCAACTTGGATTTCGATGATGACTTTCCGATCGATGCACGACGGCCAAAAAATGCCAAGTAAGTGTGTTCCATTTTAGACAATTAATACCTATATTTTAATCATCGTATTATCATATAAACACCTCAATCATTTCAATTGTGTTCTACATAAATGTGTTTCGTTTAATACGTTGTCCAAAAATAACCAATTAAAGAAGACACCATCATCCAAATACTTACAAATACTTGAACTACTTCTGTGATCTCGTTAATCCCCGACCTCATTTCACTGCTAACCTTAAACTGAGCTTCTTCTTTGTGGCGATTTTGAGTTCTCATTCTCATATCTAAACGGTCTTAACTTGATGCTATCCCAAAGTCATAGGCATAGTAGAGTTCCTACTTCAGTTCTATCTATTCTAAATACTCGTAGATTTCATTCCTTAGATCTTAAATTAAACCTTGTCAATTCCCATTTAACTAATACACAAGAAATTGTTGCAGCGGCAATCATCCAACGGTTCTTACGCAACCTCAGAAAAGGTCAGATTTCATATTGGAATTATCCATAAGATAATTAATATAACCGCATATATTTAAAAAACAAATACAATAAAACCTATTTTAGTTTTCTATTAAGCATTAATCCTAACATTACGGAAATTTATGATAAAACCCAAACTTGAATTTTATTATTTACTTTTGCCTACACTTAAATAGTTCCTTGTAGTTATTTTCCCGATCTCACAACATTGTGTAAGTTGTAGAAGCACCAAAAAACTAACACTGGATCACCGACTAATCATAAAACTTCCAAAATAAATGCAGAGCTAATACGAGTATTAACTTGATAGGATGGGAAATAAGTATACAATACGTTTGTACATATGTATGTACTTATTTTCCTTGCTCTTCCTGGCCAAGTTTCTATTGTCATCGGGCTTGTTTGGCAACTCGCCGGATTATAATGTCAATGAACTAGGAGATGTCGACATAATAGGCACATTGCCTTACATTTCCGATTATGTGTCGGGCATTGTTAAGCAGCCTGCAGTTTCATCCGCAACTCTAAATCTCTTACTCTCTCTGTCTGTTATTCATTCGGTCTCTGTCTGTGGCACATAAAACAAATAGTCAGCGATTCGGACGGAAAGAGGCATAAAAATCATTTATACTCGTACAATGCAAGTTGCAACCATGTAAGTTGAAGAAGTTGCAAACAAATTACGCAACTTGACAACTGCCGTCGACGAAGCCAACGACTTGGATTTCACTTGGCTAACAGTGCGCTAGAGATGAGCACAAGTCAACGTGACACGAAGACGACAATCGTATTGGATCGTGTTGGATTATTCATGTTTATAATTCAAAAAGCCGAAGCCAGAAATTAACCTCTAGCTAGAAATCGGCAAGGTTCCTATTATACTGGCCTCAAGTTAGAGATGAGCGTAAATCGTGTTTCTTAGCGTGACATTAAGAACTCGAATCATTTATTTTCTTAATCGAAGAAAATAAAATAAAAACCAGAGACACAAATTTCATATCAACAAGTTTCTTATATATAAATATCTAATAATAAAAACTTAATTCTTGAACTGACCTCTAGTTTGAAATCAGTTCATGTTGTGTTACATCTCGTGACACGAAAAGTACGCTCGTGTTTTCTTTTAAATAGGCTATAAATGATTCGGTCTTGAATTTCGCTTTCATCCCTATCGCAGAGTTGGGCCAAGATGCCAAGATACCAAGATACTAAGATCTCAACCTCAACTACGACCCAGAACTGACTACCCCACTGCATGTAGCTCTCCGGATAAGCGTCGCCCCTTCTTCCTCCCAACCCTTTTTTGGCACCCAGTCGGTAATGTTACTGTTACTTTGTTACTAGTCATTCGTTACTTATGTTACATTCCTAACATAATGACGAAAAGAGGAACACAACAATACATGGTTTTATCTGGAATCTTGTGTCTGAATTGTAAACAAAGGAATTTTACCACAGCCAGTGATGGCGACTTATCGACCTATGCCTATTTTTGGATGCTCTCCACCCCTCGGCAAATGCGACGCATGATTAGATGAATGCACACAAGGTTAATGATTACCGCCTTCATTTAAGCGAGGTTTAATTTTTTTAAAAATACTTCATGGACATTGCTTGGGGTATACCAAAGACCATCGAGTAAAAATAACATAACAAGCGAAAGCACAAACTAAAAACGACGGGCAATCCTCCACTAATTTGTGTCTCCTGCTGATAGCTCTGAGCTTATGGACCTAAATATCAAGCAGGACCTGCTCAACAAAAGCTCAAGTAATTTGTGCCAAATGCCATTTATTAACTGTATCTCAAACATCTTTCTGCTATACCTTTCAAATGACTTGTGAAGTTGGTATATTATGCACCTATCTCTTATATTGAAAAAATATCCATAAGGAATCCATAATAGCTGTTTTCACTGTGTTTTATTTTATAATTTCTTCAAATTTTTCCTTGAGATAGAATTATAAGATTATAGTCGATTGCCTCACCCTTTTCATCATTATCTGGATATTATAATCAGCATGAGTTATATCAAAATTACTATGAGAACTACAATACTTTCAATATCTTATCTACATATAACTGCGACTAGAGATGGGCACGGGCCTCCCTTTGAAGGCCCGGCCCGGGCCGAGCCCGAAACAAATTTTTAAGACCCGACCTGGCCCGGCCCGGTCAAATTTTCAAGAGGCCCGGCCCGGCCCGATATTACTATAGAAAAAAAAATTTAATTTTTTCCTTACTCATTTTGCCGCTTTGTCGCCTTCTTCTTCTTATAAACACACGTCAAATTAAGTTTGACAAACTTATCGATAAGTGTCATATCGACAAAAGAGATGTGTAAATAATATACCAGTGAAATATAGAAATATTTTTACCAATCGAAGAGGCCCGCGGGACACGAAGCCCGCACAGGCCCGTGCCCATCTCTAACTGCGACACATATTGTCAGAAGTTGAATAAAGAGGGTATAAACAATTCCCCAAAGAGACCCAATACTGTCAGGAGCTTATCTAAAGAGGAATCCTATTTGTATATTACTTATATTATCCTTATTAAAAAACGGATTAAATGAAATCTGTAAATCATTAAATTTTACACAATTTCAATTAAATATCGTCAAAGAAAAATGTGCTCAACGAATTTTTAAAACATCTCGAAAGTGCCGAACCAATTTTTCTGTAAAGCATAACCCTATGATCCGAATTAAATTGTCAACCGCCAACCACTATCATTAAATTGCCAATAGATTTACTTTACTTGCACTCTACTTGTGATTGATTAGTAATCACTACCTGCTGAATGACATGATGCCTTTTTTTCGTTCATAAAAAACAATCAGTATCAGGTATCACATTATTTGTGTAATACCAACACCAAGATTCAACATTATAAACATTTGTTTAATGTTAGAAATGTCCTGCTGAATGCAAAATGTAATAATCGTGTAACATAATTGGTCATCAAAGTTACCTGCTCAATACCACCAATGTTGATTCCCAGACGATTGCTGTTGCTCGTAAATTTGTGTCTAGTCTGAATATTAATATCATTTAACCTTTACACTTCCTTATGGTTGATTCTCTCTGGGCGCGGCGGTTTGTTGGTTTTTTTTTTTCCACTGCCTTCCTGTTCCCATTCCCATTCCCATTCCAGTTTCCAATCTTCTCATCCTTGTGCATGTCATTCAATGCACTGCGTCGCAGTTGTTGGCGACTCGCGACGCAGTATCCACTTTTGTGCTTTTTGTGACCAATGCAACCCCTTCCATACAGAACCTTTAAAAACACCCTACACTCCAATGGACGTTCACATTGATACACAAGGCGAATAGGGTTAAGGGTTGGAGTGCTCTGACAGCGTCGTTGTCGTCTTGCCGGCGTCCTCGAACGAAGGAGCAAAACAGAATCCGAAGTTGGTTGTTGTGAAAAGCGCACAAAACAAAACTACGCAAAACATACACGAATTGCGATGAAAACGAAACGAAAGCGCACAACTTTCACGATATTACGACAGGCTGTCGAAGGAATTGTATGGGCAACGTTGCTGCTGACGTCGGCGTCGACGTCGTCGTCGTCGTCACAGTTGTTTATATCGTAAATGCCGCTGGCAGCGCACTGTGGTTGAAAACGTGCGTGCAGCTCATAGAAATTGTAGCTAATATAAAGAGCTGAAGCTGTTGAAAATCATTGAACAATTTTTGTTAAAAGATTAAAAGCATTGCTTATATACGATATTCGACTTATCCAGATGCTGATATTCCATTCTCACGGACTTAAGTTAACGAAACACTTTTAACTTATCTTACTTATATAATAAAATAAATATAATGAAAGGCTGTTAACTTAACATGGTAGTTAGTTGTCTTATATTAATATTATGTTAAGTTGTCACTTAATTAATAATTTGAAACTCATAATATTAAGACTAAAAGCCTAATAATTTAAAATAACACAAGCTATTTATTCAGTATAATATTTTATTGACTCAAATAAAATTAACCTAGTTTAAAATATTAAAATTCTAAAACACACATTGAGTGTTTTTATAACAATAAGCAAAATCGAAAAAAAAGTTTATAAATACATATACCAAAAAGAGTTGTGCAATTCCCTTATACTGTTAACCAACAATTCGTTTAGTTTTTGAACTGCCTTGACCACTGTGATTCCTTATCATGCTTTGTGGGGTTGTCTCTGGCCGGTCTCGGCATCCACACTCACACACACACTCATACACACACTCATACACACACACACACACACCCGGTGTGTGCCCGTGGCCAATGTGGGTAATTGAGTTTTGGGCTGTTGCTTTCAGTTAACTGACAGCTCGCCCGTTCTTGCATCCCTTCTCTCACCTTCCTCTGCTTTACTTCCCATATATTTTTTTTTGTTCCTTTGATTTTGTGATTCGACTGGCTGCGACTTGTGCCGCTTGCAATATGTTGTGGGCTGCACTTTGAAATTGCTGGAACACCCTAATGGTGGAACTCACCCCTTGGATGGATTGAATGATTCTGTCGTGGGAATCGAAATACGTTTTTCATTCTCAGCTACATTTTTCATTCATGTGTCCCTAACAAGTGACCCATTTTCCATCTAAACGTATTATTGCCACAAAATGATGCAAGTCAGGGATCCTTTTTAATTTGTTTAATTCAAATTTAAGAATAATTTTTATTTAAAATGTTTATTGAAATGTTGTGGTAGATACTCTGTATACACGGATGTTGGATACCATTACAACATAAATGTAAAATATGTTTTTACTGAAACATTTTGAATGCTGTGTAAGTCACAATTGGGGATTAGCTTAGACTGACAAGGCTAAAGGATACCCTGTAATCGCACACTGCAGCGGCTGCATTTAAAATCCCACATGAATGAAGCTAACAAAAGGCGCTGGCAAAACCACTCAGTAAAGAACGACATATACTCACACATACACACAGACACCTTTGTCGGGCAAGTCGCAAATCCGAAATGTAAACGGAACTTAAGCCATTTTGAGCTTTGTCAACAAGCCACATTGGCAAGGCAAAGTGGGAGGCGACGGATGTGGGCGGGGCAGGTCCGAGATGCACTGCAATCACAACCAAACGAGTCATTAACATGTCAATCAAAAATAAAACCAAAATAATAATAAGAGAGGTAATAGAAAGAGAGGAAGTGGAAAGTAAATTCAACGCTTTATGCAAATAAAAAAAAAGCACACACTATGAATGGCAATGCTGGAAGAAGTCAGCGGGACCTGCAAAGGAAGAGAGGGCAGAATGAAAAAAAAGGAAAGAAACAAAATGTGTCCTACTTTCTGTCATACGATGCTGGATGAATGTTTCCCCTATGAGAACGTTGTGCTCCTGTAACACAGCATCCATGAACAAGAGAGAGAGAGAGAGAGAAAGAGAGGGAGACAGAGAGGGAGACAGAGAGGGAGAGAGGAAGAGGAACAGCGAGACTGGGACAGAGAGATAGAGAAAATGAGGAGAGGCCAGTTAGAGATTCGGCGCACAGGGGCGGCTGCTGTAGAGCCAGCAGACAGCAGAGGGCTTAAACCGAGACGAGCCTTTCAGTTGTAGTTGGATAGTAAAGGGTCTTGGACGTGTTGAATACAGCGTTCGCAAGGTAGCCAAGACAGAGCTCAGTTCAGTTCACAGTGAAAACGGACAGAACACAGTCTGGCCCCAACAAATTTACCAACAAATCGAAAAGATTCTATGCATTTTTTGTCAACTTTTTTTTCTTGGTCATCAACTGTCAATTGTGTTTGCTGTCATAACTTTAATTTTAGCTGTGAAAAGGCTTCTGATAAAATAAAGTGTCAAAAGAAAAGTTTTCAAAGTGCCAGACATAATTGTCATAAGAACATCGAATTAAACTAAAAAAAGTTAACAAAAGTTTGAGACAGTTTTACTGTAATTTTTTGTTTTTTTTTCGTGTTGAATTGAAACAATTTGCTTACTTTCGAGCATTGCAAAAAAAGATGCGTTGGGCGCGCTTAAGATTAAGCTTCTCCTGGTTTTTGATAGCACCGGGCAGCTCATCACACACCCACACGCACACACATACAATGTCTGCTACACAGTATAAACAGCAAAAAGCTGTGAGAGCGAGGGAGAGCAAGATTTGCTCTCAAGTGTTGAGCTCGAGCTGAAATATAACTCTATGCAATGTATATCAGATATATGTGTATACATATATATCAATATATATATGTATGCATGTGTTAGCTGTGCAATGCATACACACACACATACACTCCAGTTGGATTCGTGTTAATCTCCACAGTTATTTTCCCCTCTCTCTCTCGCTCGCTCGCTCTCTATGTCGTTCAGAGGCTGAGCTTTGGCTTTGAGGAATGCGTGAGCGAGGGTTGAATTTTGTTGTTGTCTGAGAGTTGTTGTTTACTTGCTGTGACAGCGAAGCAGCGGAGAAGAGAGGTCACTAGGTCGCTCCGGGACGCATTCCAAAGCAACAACAATAGCAACAATAGCAACAACAACAACAACAACACGCTTCAAGTGCGGCTTAAGGTTCGCGCTTTTTGGCCACGCCTCAATTTTCGCCCATTTCACAAATGCATTTCAAATGCGTTCCACAAAATGTCAGAGAGTAAGACACACACACACACACACACACACATTTGCATTTACATAAGAGAGCAGAGCTTAAGAACAACAAAAGATTTGTTGCATACTTTTGTGCGTTGCATGCAACACTCGAGCTGCAAATTGTTTCATTAATATTTGATGCCATAGCCAAACGACAACGACAAGTGTCGTTCGCGAATACGAAACGGAAAAGCAAAAGAAAAACAATTTCAAAATAATCCAAAGTTATTGAAGTGTATCGGTGTTATCGATCGATAGTTAAATCGAGAGTGCTAGCATCAGTGCATCTGGAAAAGGATCATCCAGCCAGCAAAACGGAGACCGACACGGAAACGGAGACAATGGGCGGCGGAGAAGTGAAGGTCGCTACCGTCGATGTTGAGGGCGGTGACAATATGGCAACTCTGCCGGTGTCCCGATCCCACACCGCCGGCAGCACCGACAGTGCCGAGAAGAACAATGCGGCCAACAAGGAAATGGAGCTGAAGAATGTTATGCCACAGCCGTTGCAAAGGTGCGAGACAGAGAGAAAGACAGATAGGTAGATAGATAGAGAGAGAGCGAGAAATCGAAAGAGAGATAGAGATAGAGAGAGACACATATATAGAAAGAGAGTGCTTTGAAATGTGGGTGGGTTGGTGTGGGTGCTACTCAAGGCCGCCAAAAGTGTCAGGCCCTCCAATCATGTACACACACACACACACAGACACACATGCATAGAAACAAATCACGTATAACAGTTAGATACACACACTCGCACACCTATCCCAAAAAAATGCTTCATTGTATATAAAGATAGTACACTATACACTGTACATAAATACTACCAATGCTATATTGTATATATGTATATATATGTATGTATCCATATTCATATTTAGTTACTTCTACTACCACTATTTGTATATTACAATCAAAAAAATTAAAAAAGGCGAGGTCCCCATGATATGAACCCATATAAAATACTCGCACATTGATCCAAAAAGCCATGCCAGTTATTCTATCCACGACTATCGTAATACTCGTATACCCGCAAAATACCAGATAACTATTTTACTACCACAACATCTTCTGGCATCTTAACAACAACAACAACAATTGTCGATTGTCGTCCTATATAGGGTTTGCTACACGTTCAAGCCAAATCCAAATAAGCACAGTTTTATGCCAGCGAAAATAACGGTGCAGGGCACATACCAAACAAATCCAATAACTGGACCAATCGAACTATGGTAATATGCATACAATATAACTATACAAAATGCCTGAACATATCCGATTAATGCAATCCCAACATAAGTTATGCCAAACATTCCTATTCAAATATCAAAACACTCAGTCTATACTAAATCAGAAATTGGGGAGTCGCAATCGTCTTATATAGAGTATTCATCTACTATTTTTTATCTATACGAAAATGTATTACTTTGTAGAACGGAAATCAGTACAGACTTTGCAAGTTTCGCAATTATTCGTTTCCATATTTAGTATTTAACAGTTGCAATTAAGATACATTTGTATCTCTGTGACTTACAAACACACAAATACACAAACACACAGACACAAATTGTTACACAGCAGCCCAAATACATATGCAAATGGGCGTTAAAGTGTATGTGTGAGTTGGAGTGAGATGCTTGTTTGCCGTAGATGTTTCTAACTGGGTCAAATAATGCAAATGAATTGAATGCAATACAATGCTCGGCACAGTGGGACAAGTGGCGCGCGAATATTGTAAAAACATGTAGCGCAATCACAATAAAATAAAACAGAAATAAATAAAGAAAATAAAATAAATCTAAATTCATACTTAAGATTGACTGTGTTGGAAATATTCCAATCTAAACGAAAACATTTCTTTAAATCTGTATAATATTTGTAAAGAATTCTTGAATTTAAAACTGAGATACTTTAAGTTTTTCACATCCAAAAAAATAAATATTTTCTTAAGAACTTTAACTTAAAGACACAGAAAATCATTTACGAATTTTATAATTGTCAAATTACGCTGTGACCTGCTTTTCTGACCCACTGTGCCAATCGTACTCGTAAATGGGCGTTGATTGGCATCGTATGTATATCGAGTATCGAGCATCGACTGGCACAAGTTCTCATGTTTTTGGTGTCTGATGATGGCTAATTAGGTATGCATGTGAGTAGGTTATGCACTCAAGCAGTCAAGCGATGCTCTCAAAAAGCATGAGACACACACAGACACCCACAGACACACACAACCACACATACAACACACATAGGTACAAGCACACATCTATTATAGAAGTACTTTCAAACTAGGTACGAGTAATTGACACTAACCTAAAAGCAATTTTATGCACACACAAAGGAATACTTTTTATTTTTTGAACTGATTCCAGTGCCACAAATACACACACACGCACACCCATACACACACACACGCGCAAACATGTAGGATATGAGCAATTTGTCTTTGTGAAAATTATTGCAATTGTGATTTAACTGTTGACATTCCGAACAATCCACAGGACATCGCTCTTCATTGTGACCAGCCTGGTGTATGCAATCCTTTTGATTGTCGTATGCATTGCTTATGTGATCAGCGATGTGACCACACACCGATTACCAGTGCTCTACTACGAGACGTTCTTTACGTATCTCTATGGCACCAGCATACTCTTTCTGTTGTACGTCTTTTGCTTCCTGCTGCAGGGTAAGACACATCTGAAAACTAGCCTCTCCCAAGTCGTGGTAAATCCTAAATTTCTTTGCTAAACTACCATTCGATTTATATCATGAACAGAAAGCTCTTGCTGTAATGGCGGAAATGGCGGCAGCAAACCAAAGCCACAACCCAAGGAGAAGAAACCGAAGAAAACGAAGAATGCAGATCCAGCCGATTCGAAGGATGCGAAAGGCTCTAAGGACTCTGGAAAAGCTGGAAAAGGCGCCGCATATCAGGTGAGTGTTACTTTTGAATCAACTCTAAAAATTCTAAAAGTTGTTATTTCCAAACACTTGGAAATACACAGAAAAAATATTCGGGGCTCAAGTACAATTTTTCAAGTGAATTTTTTCAGTGAAATTATATAGTTTAGTTTTTTCATATTACTATTTTGAGTCTGAATTTTTAGCCTTCAATTTAGAATGGTATTCTTATCGGTATATGTTTAGTAATTAAGAAATTGAGAAAGATTATTATTACTTTTTCTCTCAGCACATCTTTTAGCACTTGTCTTAATGCTTCTCTTGGAGCCTAATTTAGGTGTCTTCTCAGCGCTTTCTACTAAACTCTGTCAGTGCTTTTCTAAGTACTTCGTTTGCCGCTTTTTAAGACCTGCTCTAAGTACTTTTCTTAGTTCATACTTCTCTTAGCTCTACTTTCACCACTTTTCTGAACGCTTCTCTAAGAACTTTTCCAAGTGTTACTTTTAGCACTTTCTTCGTTACGTCAGAAATTTGGAGAAGTTGCAGGCGAATTTTGAGAATTAACTGATGTAGTCATACATTGTAAATGCATTGCTTACGTATTTTCTGTAATTGAATGTGATTTGTGTCAGGGTTTAAGGGGTCCAGGGTGACTAACAGATTGAACCTCATAACAATACATGGCATGAATCGTCCAAATCGCATATATCCGATGGGGTAGATTAACAGACCCCCGTTAATTATATGACGAGGTTTGTCAAGTGATAAGGCCACATCAATTAAGGTACACATATGAATTTTTACCATACTCTGATTCAGTAGCGATTTCATCATCATAAATATACTCATTTTTTAAATATGTCTTTCATTTAAGGAGGTCCCGTAGCTCTCTGGTTAGAGTCGCCGACCTGCCACACTTAGAGCATTCAGTTTTAATAAAAAAAAAATGTTTTTTATAATTTCCAGGAAGCACCCGTTGATGCCGAGGTGGCCGTCACCCCGAAGAATGTTCGGAAGAGGAAGACTACGCATAGCGATCTTACGCACGGAAGTTTCTTTCTGCGCGTCGGTGCCATCGGTAAATCATCACCAGATCTTGATTCCGAATTGAACAATCAATTCATATCTACATATCTATGTTATTTTGTTGTCTGACATCTCTGTTTTCATTTTGTGATTGTTTGACTTGAAATTGGTTTATAGCTTTTGGACTTGGTGCCATGATTTATATTGGATTGGAGTTTGGGTCGTTCTTTGAAATACCTTTCGATTCGCCCTGCCATCATATACTGATCGGTGTCAATCCCCTGCTCCAGATGATATTCACCTTTATGCAGATGTACTTTATATTCATGAACGCACGGGTAAGTCCATTCAGTCCGAGTCCATGTTCGAGTAGTGGTATAATACGACTAACTCAACTTTCTGTCTAAAAAATAAAAGAAATACTAAAACACTGTAAGCCTAATTACTACTTACTACTAAATACAATATACTACCTACTACTATTATCTACTACTACTACTACTACTACTATTATACTGTAATTGTATGTTAACAATCATGATAACACACTGAAAAACAATCTAACAAAAAGCCAACCAAGTCCCAGTCCTCCATCGGTCTAATCGAGGTTAGTTTTAATTTTTAAGTTCACGATCAACTCGTTGACCTGAGCAAAAAGAGAGCACGTAATTGTAATGCTGAAAATCGTAAGGAACTCATAAAATTTAAATACTTATGTAATAAATTGTACGAAAATTTCCTAAAGAGGTTTGGGTTCCTGACGATTTTCTCAACCGATAATTGCGTTTGATATTCACACTCTATCAACGATCACAATCTTAGTTTAGGCTCGGTACGGTCACACTCTGTCTCTGTCTCTCTCGCTCTCGCTCTCGCTCTATCCTTGACTCACTCACTTTCACACAGTAGCTCTCACTCGCTCGTTCAAATTGGCGTGTTAATTGGCAGTTAGTTCAGTTGAGTTCATTATCATTGATTCGCGCATTCGCATTCATCATCTGTCATTTCACTCATTTGCTTGTTTCGCTTTGCTTCATTCAACAATGCAACAACCTTGCAACATACCATATCTAAGAGAGTCAACTTACTCTCACATTCGGCAAAGTCGAACTTTATTATCTCAGCATAAAAATAAAATAAAAAAACAGATCAGATTTATCAGTTCCAAGTTTAGCAGCTTTAGCTTCACATTATTCACAATCACAACACGTACACGCATTACGCATTCATGAACCACTCAAATTTTCACGCCATTATGCATTCATTCATTCATTCATTCACTCATTGATTCATTCTTTTTAAACTAAAAATTTTCCGAAATTTTGCAAAGTACTTAGTTTTTTTAATAAACCATTTTTGTGTACATAATCCCAACAACTCCGCCCCATTCGCGATCGCAGACTAGGCCACCATTTCAGGTACGATATACAACTCATTTTCTACTCTACATACTCTACTCTACATTCTACTCTAAAATCATGCTACCCTACGCTCATATTTCTCTCACTTCAGAGCACACATATTTATGTACATCTATATACAGGCCTGGTCATATAAAAAATAAAAAAAATTGATTTTATTTTTATAATAAGCATATTGTTTTATTTATGTGGCCATTGCTGTATATACATATGTTCTTATGTGTATACGAGTATTAATTATATATTAATCAATAGCTTAAGCTAAATTCAAACTACCTGTAATTATATTTAAGGGTTATGGGATTGGGTTTCAATTTTTAAAAATAATGACAAAAGTAACTTAACTTTGTTGAAATCACAAAGTTACTTCTCTCTATTTTCTTTAATAATTCCGAAAAGTTTTATGTTGTTATGATACACATATACAAATATCTGTAAATATTTATAAAGCATATTATATATAAAATACATATATAGAGTGATTTAAAGTCACGATTCCCAAGTATACTCAAAATTGCGCCTGCGCATTGCTTGCTCTCTCTCTCTCTCTGTGCTCTTTCTCTCAATCGTCTCGCTTGCAGTTGAACATCCATCGGTTCAAGGTGATCGCTCGCTTTGGACTGATGCATGTTGTGGCCACCAACATCTGTGTTTGGATACGTACTTTGGTCAAGGAGTCGTTGCTGGAGATCACGATCTATCACCAGAAGCGCGAAGCGGATCCGGAGGCATCTTCGATTGCCCATTCGATCCGACAACATGCACTGCGTCACGCTGGAACCGTGCTCCGGACTCACACGGGACCCAACAGCGAGTTCGAGGTACTCGACGGCGAGGATGTGCTGCCCAAGAGTGTGTACAAGAGCGACAATGTATTGTCGAAGCTGGTCCGCAACACGGTTGATGGCATCTCCAAGAGCTTGGGCATGGGTGGCGGGGGGGATGTGACCAGCAGCACCACCGCAATGCCCATGACGACGACAAGCACTACGAGGGCGGCATATACAACTCCCGGGTATCAATGGCACAGTACTACTATGGCCCGCAAGCTGAAGAAGTTTATCACTAGCACCACCGCTGCCACCAGCACCATGGGTAGCAGTAGCAGCAGTAGCACCACCACCACCTCAACCACATCCAGCGCATATACCATGCCGTCATTTAATAGCGCTGCCACGGCCATCGACATGAGCAGTACGACCAGTGAGACACCATTTAATAGCCTTCAGCGAATCCTCTCCAGCGCCGCTCCGAGTCTAACGCCCATCGATGTGGCCGCGCCAACGTTGCCCGCTGCTGTCGATGGTGGTGCCACCTTTGCCACTGCCAGTGCCAGTGCCAGTGCCACCTCCGGGGTATCCTCATTCCTCAGCAACCTGGCCGCATCCACGCCCAGCACAAGTGTCAGCGAAATGACGCCAGCGAGCAGCACCGAGAGCGCCGTGAACATTATGAATAATTTATTTGGTCCCGGCATGGAGAACAGTTTCCAAACCTATTCGGATATCTCGCACGAGGAGTCCAACGGTCTGGTTGCATTCGAGAATTTCGAGAGTTTGGACAACATTTATCCGGCGGCGCTGTCTTCCAACATTGGCACACTCAATTCCACCGCCTGCGGACGTATTGACATTATGGGCACCATTGTGTACGATTCGGCGCCGTATCTGTATCCGTTTATCATTGAGTACTCACTAATTGGCGCGGTGGTCTTGTATGTCATGTGGAAGCACATCGGTCGCTATCCGGGCCGAATGAACGACGAGGATCTCGAGCATAGGCTTGAGGTGATGCTATCCCGTCGAGCCGTCGCCATGGCGCAGCAGGCACGTTCCGGTCGCGTCGATTGCGTTGGCTCATCGAAGGGTCTGTTCTTTGGTCTATTGTTGTTGGTCGGCGCTCTGATTTGCTTGATACTCTTCTTCGTCTTGGTGCGTCATCAGAAGTTCTCGCTGTTGGCCATTTACCTCGCCGATGCCAGTCACTGCATCCTCATGGCCTTTGCCATACTCGCCATTATCATTGGATTCATCAGGTGGGTGAATCAAGAGAAACTAAGAATTATTTTTAACTACCCAACGATTTGTTACCCATGCAAAGCACACTTTACTATTTCGAAAAATGCTTCTACAGAAAGTATTTTTTTAAGTATCAATTCATTACTCCACCGATCGCTACTATGGCAAAAAAATACACTCGGAACAATGCCATCCCCAAAATTAAGTTAAATTAATCAAGAAAAACAAAGATCTATTCCTTTTGAAAACCCCATAAAAGTTTTCAAACATCAATTCAATATTCCAATGAAAGCAACCTATATAAATATATGATATTAAGTCGTCCGATTATAATGAAATTTTATAAGAATATGTAAGAGGATATGAGATTTACATATGGTGAGTTTTATTGAGATATAGGGAATAAAACTGGGTAAATTCAACCGGTAACTTTGATTAGAAATCATGATCCGTTCTGACAATTAAAAATGTTTATTTCTGGTATGAACAAACCTGATACCACTGATTGCTTATTAAGATTGATGAAAAAAAAAAGAAGAAATATATCATTCAGCAGGTACTGATTACTGATTCATCAAAAGTGAAGGAACTAGATGAAAAACCAATTATTTCTTACAAGCAATATATAGTAGTTGGGAAAATAAGTATATGGTGTTATTTTATGAGATATTTTAAAAAACAATAAATATAAAATGAACTAGTTTCGGACTTGCATTATTAATCGCAATTTGTATCCATTCTCAGGGTCAAGAACTTAAAATTCCGCTGCGAAGAGCAATCGAGTCTGAATGACATTTTGTTGCGCATCTCGGCCTTTGGTCTGTTCACCTACTCCGTGTTCAGCATCATCGCCGGCAGCTTGAAGGTGCTGGAGAGTGAGCCCAGTTTGTTGGTCACGACCACAGGCGGTGTGGCCGTCTTTCAGGTCATTCTACAGCTGCTCTTCATTGCCGATGTATCCCGTCGTCGTGTCCATTTGCCGGAACATGATCGCAGCAAGCCCGGACGCCAGATTGTTACCTTCCTTCTCATCTGCAATGTGGCCATGTTTGCCATCTACACATTCGAAGCTCAAAAAGTATTCGCCAATCCTGTAAGTAGATATGTACGTAAGCGAGACTGAGTTAAGTAAGACGATTAACGCTCTCGTTCGTTCTATTCGTTGTTTGTTATTCGTATCAATTCTATAGTATGTACACTTAAACTTCACTATAACAAAATTCGCTCTTCAGAGATTGTTTCTCTCTTTCTTCAAATAGAGATTACGGTCCTCCAAAAGTATTTTTTTCCCCTTTTTTTAAATTTAGTCTTTTACCGCGAATTTTTTTTATAAAGAAGTTTGAGTGTAAATACAATAGTTGTACATTTCTTTTATATCTGAGCTGTAAAGGTTTCTAGCAATACTTTTCTTTAACTTAATTTTAACTAATCGATTTGAAATTATAATCAATACTAGAAACTAGAGTCAAAGTTTTAGATCAATAGATGTGAAGCCTGAAAAGTGAAATATGTATAAGGAACGGAATGAATTTAATTTTTATTTATTGAACTTTTCAACAGTTAGCTAAATATTATAGAATAAATTCTAGGGTAATTAAATTTTGTTTAGTTAAATTAATAATATGTAAGTCCAAAAGAAATTAAATGAATGAAATTAAAATTCTTGTTCAAAGAAATTAACAGCTCAGAGATAAATACATAACATATATATGCATGCTAGCACTTGACTGATATTTATCAATGACTTTGAGTAATGCTGTTTATTGTAGCGAGTGTTTACTGTAGCTGCATGTGTTTATGTCTGTCTATTGGCTAAGATATCCATTAATTCATATGCAATTGAACTCCATTCAATTAAATAGGTGCAACTGGAGTTCTACGGCTTTGTGCCCTGGTCCATCATCCAACGCATCACATTGCCCCTGTGCATTTTCCATCGCTTCCACAGCGCCGTGACACTTGCCGAAATCTGGAAGACCACCTACAAGGCGCGCTTGGAGTAAGAACTTGGAAGAGCATTAAGTAGTTCGATTGCTGGAACGTTAAGGTTATGAAATGCAACAAAAAATCAACAAAAAACGTCAATGAAAAGCAAAGAGATTGAAGGGTATGAAATAAATGGAAGATATTATAGCAAACCGGAATCGCGAAAAGAAGGAAAAATTTAAAGTTAGTTTCTAATTGCATAAACATAACTTTTTGTTTTTAGTTACGCATGCGTATAGGTTAACTAAGTTCAAAATGCGAAAAACAAAAAATAAAAACGAATTAAAAACAAAAGAAGAATAAAAGAAAAGAGAAAAGAAGAGAAGAAAAAAATAACAATGCAACAAATGAACAAAAGTACGAGTTGTATCAAAGAGGGCTAACTCCCAAAACGAACCATTGGACCATTGGGTGTGTGGTTTGGGACCGCATGAACCAAACTTTAGAGCGTATATTGAGATGATTAAACGATTAAAAGATCCACGGATCTAACGATCATTATTGATGCTAAATACCAAAACGATTGACAAACAAAAAACTTAAGCAAAACATTTGGAATCTAACAAAAATTGTTGTGAACGACTAAAAATTGCGTCAATCGATATAAAACAAAGTCGCCTATTGTTCCTTTTTATTTATTTTTTTTTGTTGATTTCGTTTTTATAGGATTTCCCAATCAGTTGGAAAACTTAAGAACTAAGTCATAGATTTAACAATCAATAATGTTTTCCTTTAATTTTGTTCACTTGAATATACTAATTTTACAAATTCAGCACATAGTATATTTATTATTAATAAATAATTTATGTATTTTTAATTCTTGATCTATACTATAATTATTATTTGCATATGTCTCCCTCTATTATTTTGATATTTATGCATTATTATTGTTTAACTCGCTGCAATATCTTTGTAACTAAAAGTTTTACTTTTATAATCGACTATTTTTGTTTTCATTTAAAATCATATAACGATTAAGTCGAAGATAAAAAATAAAATTTAAAAAAAGGTTGTTTATTTTTCGTGTTGCAGAACTTTAAAATACTTAGGTACAGTTGGAGTAAAGCATATACATACATTCATATATTGAATTCAAGCCACAGCGCCGCCAAGTATGCAGCGACTTTCGGGCAAGAACACATTCAAACACACACACACTCACATACACACACACACACACACACACACACACACAGCGAGAGACAAACAGCTTTAGGTGGTAAATCTCCAGATGCATATGGAGTGCCATGAAATGTGTTGGAGAATAGCGCGAGAATTAGAAATTCATGAATTCATTAAAAATAAAAATCAAATAAAACCTATAAAGAAAAGCACACTTTGTGTAAGTTTTCGATTTTTCCCAAACGAAACAATTGCCGAAGACAAACAACAACAACAAACTGTGATGAAATTTATTGTTTATTGACTTTGGAAATATTTTTCATTTATTCAGATCTTTTTTTGAAATTTTATACTTTAAGAATTTTCAACAAAAAAAACGGACCCAAAATTAAAAACAAAATAAATAAAATGATCGGCTTAAACTGCGTTTAACCAACTTCATGGCCCAATGTTTAGAAAAACAAAAAAAAAACACCATGACAAAACTACAAAAATGAAAAATACACAAAGAAACAAACATGTTGCGGCACTGAAAAGAAGCCAAACAAATAAACAAAAGAATAAAGACGACAAAAGAAAATTTAAAATACATATTTAAAATAAAAATAAAAAAAAAACAATTTTTAATATTTATATAAATATATAAATAAAAGTTTATAAATGTCCATTTTTTGATTATTAGTAGTGATGTTAAATGAGAAACAACAACTTAATAGTAATTATAATAATTTAAATATGTATGTAATAGCTGCAAACAAGATTAAGGTAAAGCTAAAGCTTAATCGAATAATATACGAGTATAATACACTTGATCTGTCTGTCGTATATAGCTTGCCGGAACCTTTTTCTGGAATCCCCGAAACAATGTACGGATGCATTTAGGAGATGACAAAACAAAAAACGGAATAATCCATAAAAAAAATCAACAACAACAACAAAAACACGATAACGATAACGTTTACAATTACAAGTTAAGAACCATTTTTAAAGATATGCAACGTATATCTATAAATATATGTATACTAACCCACCAAATTCAAAGTATTTCAAAGTCTTATAACGACAAATCGCAGATGACGGGGCAGATTCAAATAGATTTCAATGCTGCCACTCAACAACAGTTCGAACACCTGATTGTTAAGAGATTTATGGCTCAAATGGGCAACACGAATCAGTTAATTAATAACCAAAATAACAAAACTGTGTTGCCAAAGACCAAAATGGGTAACAGAGAAAGATCAATTCCAAGCGGTAACGGAAATGGAAATGGAAACGGAAACGGAAGCGAATGTTATCAGATTTGTGACACACACATACACACATCGAGTGTATGCTTGTGTGTGTATTTTTGTTGGCAACTTATATTCACTGCCGTCTCTTGTACTGCTCATCCATACACACACACATACACGAACACAAACACATGTTACATATATGTATATGTATGTGTAGCAATTATACATGTACATATATATGTACATATATATACATATAGTACATAGTATGTTTGTATTACGAATACGTGATCAAAGCAATCCCAAAAAATTCAAGCTGTAAGCCCAAAACGGGCCACGCATATATACATACATTTGTACATATGTATGTATGAATATTTGGGTACATATGCATGAATTATAATCGTACTTGAAATTTCGTAATCTTAAATCAAATATATGTACTTTTGAACGCGTGTAGTAAGTACATATGTACATACAGCTATATATACATACATTTATAGAGAGGTAGATAGTTCGGCTAACTCTCTCGCTCGCACTCGTATAGTAGGGATGTGAGCTGTCTCTTTCATTGTACCGTAGCATACATGCATACATACATGTACTCTCTTTGCTACCTGTAGTTACACACATGCATATACATACATAAACACTTGTACTGACTATGTACTTAAATACTTACATAGGTATATCTATGCGACTACATATGTATGTATGTACTCAAAAGGGCGAATCAAATTCAGTTAAACATTGTGGTAGATTTTAGTAAAAAATCGAGCAAACATATAGAAATGATCAAATTATGTGGACAGACAAAGAGATCAGATATAAGTACATATATATATATATTAAACATATACATATGTGTATATGTATATATGTATATGTATATATGCATATGTCTAATTGTTTTTTCTTTAATATTTAGTTAAACATAAGATCATAATTTATGTATTTTTAATAACTACAACATAAAATTATTGAATGTTTCAACTAAGTTGTATAATTATAAGTAAAATTTACAAAGAACGACATCATAATGGAATTATGTAATTTGTAACTGTATCTAACAATGGGCAAATATGTATGTACATACATACATAATATTATATGTATGCATGTGTATGAGAAGATAAATCCAATACAGCAATAACGGCAACAAAACATAAAAACTATCATTTCTTAACGCACAAGAAAAAAACACCAACAACCAAAGATCAACAACAAACCGGAAAGAAACATAAAAACGGAAAACGTATATCTACATACTTGCATATACGTGTATACATAAGTACATATATATATATATATACAAAATATATATAGACGATTTCAGTAAATAAAAAAAATAAAAACAAAGTAAATCAATACATACATATTTATAAATAAATTAAAACAAACGGAAACATTAAGCGAAATTTACATGCATTTAATATACATTTTCCCATAACCGCTAAAAGTAAATAAAACTAAATAAATAATATTTATAATAATGATAAAACGTAAAATTCAAATCGAAATTCGGAATGAGGACACAACAACAACAACAACAAATTGTACTACATTTTTTAAACATTGTACCACAAAAAAAAAACATTTAAAAATGCGAACATATTTCGTTAAAACACTCACACTCATGAGTATACCCGTAATGCTCAACACTCAAAGGGGCAACTCACACTCCCATTCACATTCACTCACACGCAACACACACACTTACACGCACTCGAACATACACATATGAATTACATAGTTAAACAACAAACATTGATGACAACAACAACAAAAACATCAACAAACAAAAATCAACAAAAAATGGCATACAAGTTATTTTAAATTGAATAAAATTAGAATTAAATATGTACAACAATTTCAAGAGTGTTTTATTTGGGAAGCTTAATGGTCATAATTTATTTTAGATTTATTTCTTAGATTTTGATATTAATCTCGATTAACTGTTTGGATTTACATCACTAGTACACAAATTCAATTAATATATATTTATTTTTTAGAAAACAATTAAATTTAAGTTTATTCACAGACAATGTATCAAATATAAATATAAATATATAAATATATATTTTCGATTAGGCCCTATATCTAGCTAAAAACAGGGTTTGCCAAACGTTGTGCCTAAATGGAGTATGTGGGTGTAAATGCGTGTTAAGATGCCGCCAATCAGGATACAGGGCAATTTGATGTCGAGCACTCTCGGTAAAGCAAAGTCATCAGAAAGGCGGCGCTATCACATTGAGATTCACTTGAAAACGAGCAAATCGATAGTCACGACTGTCCGCATCACGGACCAGGCAAAGCGGCAGTTGATCTCCACCTCCACCTCTACTTATAAATGTGCTTCCGTTTCCGCTTTCCTGCCTACGTCCATCTGCAAGCAGTTTACGCAGTCCAGCTGGAGTTATGTAACCCACGCCACAGACCGTGGCCTCGATGAAACTGAAACCGGCGCTGCTCACGTAGCCAAACACTTCGCGACTGCACTGACGCCGTACACTATCCCGTGTCTCGGCCGGATGTGTGGGCAGCCAAAGGTTGGACATTTTATCAAACTGCTCTTTAACAAGTGTCGCCGTTCGGGCAGGTCGAATGTGGACGCGCCGTGTGCTCGTCTCCTGCAGCTTGCGCTTCTGGCGCACGCGACGTGCCCGCAAACGTTTCAGCTGCCGCTTGTGGCCAAGCCGGAGATCTTTGCGCAAACGTTCATTCAAATCCGGCTGCGGCGGCTCGCTGTGCACGGGCGCATGCTCGTCGTGTTTTAGCTGCTTCCTGTGACGCTTCCAGTCCCCACTGGTGGGCAGGCAAATCAATGCATTATCCTTGAGATGACCGCGCGAATGCAAACGTAATTGGATCTGGATGAGACACTTATCGGGCAGTTGGTCCGGAAAGGCTTTCCCATGTCGCAGACATTCATGCAGGCACTGCAAAAGATCTCGATCTCGCAATACATAGAATTCACCGGCAGATGTGAAGGACTTCTGACGCCAATCTCGCACCAAATGCGCCCAGGGCGCCAAAAACGGACTGACCACCGCCAGCTTGCGATAATTGCAACGTTTGTTGGGCGGTAGACGAAAATAGCGCATTCGACGCTCTGCTGCATCCAACGATGCCTGTTGCACACCTACAAAGAGAATAATTTAGCTTACTATAGATTCAAGTGCTCAAGTGCCAACTCACCTGCCACCGTGTCCGGCAAATGGTGCTCGGCTCCCGCCTCCCTGGCCACTGAGTCGAATTCGCGCAGTCCACCTGGCCTGGCACCCCACATTATAAACGTTAGCCAGAGCGCCATACCGTAATGTGCGGGTGCAATCACATCCCAGCCGGAGCCGTAGCCAAGGCGTTTGTATTGCGATTCCTGTGAGCCAGGACGTTGTACTAGCAACAAGGGCACCGGCTGTATCTGCTCCTCAAAGGCACAGCTCTGGCCAGGCACAACGGCATGCTGCCGACGCAGTTGCTCGTATTTATGTGTCGATAACATTGTCTGACCAAGGCGTTTCCGCAATGCCGACTGCCACAACGAGCTATCCGGCAGACAAGCTGGCTGCGACATAAGTAGCTCTGCAGCAGAATATCCTGATAGTGTCAAAGATCTGGTCGCCTTGCTGCGCTGCCTGGGCCGTTGCAGTCGCGGATCGACAACATTGAGGCCGACAATCATATTGGAAAGGAGTTCGCCGGGTGAGTTTAGGTGTAGAGCAGACTCACTGAAATCAGCCTGCGATTTTAACTGCTCCGACATGTCTGTCAGTTTGCTCGCCTCCGCCAGCCAGTGTGTGTGGTCGGAGTCCTTTCTGCTCGCTCGACGATAGGCCCGCAGACTGGCGGAGAGTATGTGCTGGGCACGAGCTCCAGTTAGCCGAAAGCGATTGAATTCCTGTTGTAAGATTTGCATCTCCAGACTATCATCTACATTGGCATAGGTTCTGCGACGCTCAAAGGCTTTGGTATGTGTCCAGAAACGCAGTGGCTGTTGCTTAGATTTGCCATTCTCCTCTGCCTTCTTTTCCTCTTTTGAATCGTCTGTCAGTGGCAGCGTTTGCTGTTTGGTGGACTTTAACTGGAACACGTGGATTAGCTGGACAATAGTTGCCTCAGCGGCCGCGGGATGCAGCCAGAGCCATAATGTACGGCGAGCTTGATCGTCTCGACGCCACATAAAGCTGGCGCGTTGCAGGGCACCCAATGGATATTGTCCATCTACAAAGAGTTCGATACTGCCCTCGCGACGTCCACTTGCAAATGTCTTTGCCGCAATACCGAGACCGCAGTTCGGGCTGGTGAGGCGCTCGAACCCGACACGTATCAGCTCCAGACTGCCCTGAAGCTGTACGCAGCTGTAAAAGGACATGTCCTGGAGCAGGCAATGATCGGTGCTTGCGCGATAGCAGGCTCGGTAGGTCTTGTCGCAGCTGGCAAAGGGCAGGCGATAGCCCCAACGATCAATCATGTGGAAGCGCTTGGCATGCCAGATGTGCGTTTCCAGCCAACTGTGCTTACGCTGCCGGCGCACGTACTCACGCATCAGATTCTTTGTGCGACGGCGATATTTGCGAGACGGACGCTTGCCGATCACCGGCTGATTACCAGCTTTGCCCATTTGCGATTTGTGGGCGGCACGATATTTACGCGGCAGGCGTTTGGGGTGATGGGACATGGCACGGCGGCGCATGTGCTTTGGCAGTGTTTGGAAGATGAGCTTGCTATTGGTCGGCAGTTGAGCATCGGTGATTAAAGATTTAATTTCCTTCAACGCTCCGGCTGCGTAGTGATAAGTGGACACATGCGTGGGCAACGTAATGCGTCCGCCCAGACTGGCATCGTACTCTAGCTTTTCTGTGGCCATGATTAAATGTCTGTGTCTATATTTTCAGTCATAAATAATGCAGCGAAATATTCAAAATAATAGCACAATTTAAACCCTTTGCACGTGTGCAGGTTTGAGATGAGCCTAGGGCTATTGATATAATATTAATGTATCGATAAATATCATTTAGCAGCGATATATGTTTAAGGGATATTTTTTCCAAACGATAATAATAATATTCATATAATTAAGTGATATTATCGTGTGCTATTTTTCATCGGTCCTTTTTGCCTTTGCCGCCACTTTTGTTCTTTACGAAACGTGATAGCAAAATGTACTCTAACAAAACTATTAATACTACATTCAAGTGCAAACCATGCAAATTGTAAGAATAAATATAAGCACAACTTATTTAAGATGGAAAAACGGCTAATTTGAGCTCGCTCCCAGATCAAGTTATAGGTATTATCGATACAAACGACATTGTTATTTTTAAAAATATCAACAGCCCTACACGAGCCACAAGTGTCTAAAAGCGACGAGAGACTGCCTGGTTTCGATATATCGCTTACTCACTATTCAACACTGGTTGCTCACATCGCTATCGATAAAAGATCAACAATCCAAGTTCGAGTTCTATAGTTAGCCAGCGCCTATTTTTTCGTGTATAAAGCGGCTAATAATGCAAAAATGGTGGCCAGTGCAGTGGTCAGAGCTTATGCTGATCATGATGCTGCTGTGTCTGGTCGCCGTTTCACAGTCAGCATCTGGCCAAGCACCATATAACAACACGATTGTGAAAAGCAAGCACTTTCAAACCAATAACAACTGCCAGCGCCAACTTTTCTGGCACATCGCGGCAAAGGAAACATGTCCAGCTGGAATACTGCCACTACGGGGCACTGTGTACATACTGTACGATGTGAACATATCCGAGGGATTCAATTTACGTCGCGATGTCTACATTCGCATGGCGGTGTTTGTGCGACGCCTGCGGCGGCGCAGGCGCTTTGGGAATGTGCGTCTCGTGCTGCCGCCCTGGCCACGCCTGTACCACTGGCACTCGCACGGACTGGCTCAGAATGATTTGCTGTGGCGCAACTTCTTCGACCTGGCCAGCCTACGTCGCTATGCCCCCGTTCTCGACTACGATGAGTTTGTCGCCGAATATCGAATGTTTGGAATGCCCGCGCCCCCCTTCGTGCATGTCTCGCAGGTGTTTCGGCTGACGCACTACGAGATTATGATGGAGCAGGGTGTCTTCCGGGATAAGTACGAGCGGGTAACAGTCCCCGAT
Organism: Drosophila rellima; assembly: GCA_035043635.1. Taxonomy (NCBI): domain Eukaryota; kingdom Metazoa; phylum Arthropoda; class Insecta; order Diptera; family Drosophilidae; genus Drosophila; species Drosophila rellima. Next base: position 699,500 of record JAWNMV010000134.1, on the reverse strand, counting down.
CCCAGTGGCCAACGCACGGATGCCTGCAATGAAAAGTCCATTAGCGGTGGTCCGCTTTTACAACAGCGGCTCTTGCGCTACGGACGCTATCACTGTGTGCGCTTCCAGGGCAGTGCTGGCCTATTGGAGCGCATGCTACGCGAGGCCATTGTAGAGGACACGGCCGGTGTCGACGATGCCGACGATATGCGTGTCTATGCGGTGCTCAGTGCCGAGACCGTTCTCCACGACAACTGGGGCGATGAACACTTTTGGCTGGCACGACGATCGATGCGCTTCTCCCAGATTCTCAACCAGGCTGCGGCCGACTTTCGGCTGCTGTCGCTCAGCACAACGGAGACGTCGGCAGGCGTGCAGCGACCAGCCATGTGGGAATTGGAGCGACCTAAGCGAGATGCACGCGGTGGCGACTATTTGTGTGCGCACCTGCGACGCGGTGACTTTGTCAAGTCCCGGGAATCGACCACGCCTACGCTGAAGGCGGCCGCACAGCAAATTAAGCAATTACTACGGGCATTCAATTTGAGTACCGTATTTGTGGCATCGGATGCGACGCCATACGAACTGTTAGAACTGAAAGAGTTGTTCTATCGGTTTCGCTTTGTGCACTTTACGCCGGAGTCGAATGCGCAGCGACATCGGCTCAAGGACGGAGGCGTTGCCATTGTGGATCAACTGATTTGCTCCTATGCCCGACACTTTTTGGGCACCTACGAGAGCACGTTTACCTATCGAATTTACGAGGAGCGCGAGATTCTCGGCTTCAGCAAATCCAGCACCTTCAATACATTCTGCAAGGCATTGGGCGGCAACTGTGCCCGCAATGCTGTCTGGCCAATTGTCTGGAATGACGACGATGACAAATTTTACTAGGTTTTTATTTTTTTGTCACAATCTTGCGAAGGTCATGGCTTTTATACTCGTATCATAGTTAAGTGTATTTTGTATTTTATTTAGAATTATTTTTTGAAAGACTCTGTAACTTTGATCAAACTGCGATGCTGTACCAAATATTAAAAGCTTTTAAATACTCATTGTAATACGGTTCAATTCGTTTCTCATTTTTATTAGGTTTATTTTGAATTTTTTACGATGTTTAGCGATATTTACGTGACAACAAATATATCGAACTTTGCTCTTCAATAGAATATCGATATTTTCGCAAGTCGATAGGAAACGATGGTCCCATTCCAAATTTCGATAGCTTAACTCAGTTTGCAATTGTTGCACGTGTTTTGTTATTTTTATTATCAAATTGTTTGCAACCAGTAAAAGGATTATTCTATTTTTGCCAAAATGGGCAAAAAATCAAAAGGCGGTAGTAACCTTGGTCGCCAGCTCATCAAAGATCGATTCGGTCACACACCACGCCGTAAAGTTGACAACGACACAATGGTGCGTAAAACTATATGAACACACATATGCAATCAAATGTATGGATGTACATATGCATGTACATAAATTCATCCAGGTAACAACAAATTGGTATTTGATTTGTATTTACAGCTGCACACAACGGAGTTGCAAGATGGCTATGACTGGGGTCGCCTGAATCTTTCCTCTGTGACGGAGGAATCTTCGTTTAACGCCTTTCTGCGTACCGCAGAATTAGCGGGCACAGAATTTCAGGCTGAGAAACTGAACATAACATTTGTGAATCCAAAGCAGCGTGTTGGACTATTGAGCAAGACACAGGAACAGCAAATGCACAAGAAGCACGCGGATCATATTGATCAGTTGAAGATTCCACGTCGTCCCAAGTGGAACAAGGAGACGAGCGCTGAGGATTTGGAGCGAGCCGAGAATGAGGCGTTTCTCAATTGGCGTCGCGATCTGGCAATGTTGCAGGAGAACGAAGAGATTCTAATGACGCCGTATGAGAAGAATCTTGAGTTCTGGCGTCAGCTGTGGCGCGTTGTCGAGCGCTCCGACGTTGTGGTTCAGATTGTGGATGCACGTAATCCGTTGCTCTTTCGCAGCGTCGATCTTGAGAAATATGTGAAAGAGGTGGACAGCAACAAGCTTAACATGATCTTGGTGAACAAATCGGATTTGCTGACACTCGAGCAGCGCCAGCACTGGGCACAGTATTTCGATAGCGAGGGAATACGCACAGCCTTCTATTCGGCCACGCTCGTTGAGGAGGAGCTGAAGCGCGAGGCGGAGGCAGCTAAGCTGGCAGAGGAGTCACCTTCAACGGCGCTTGAGCTGAAACAGTTGCGCGAGGCTGCCGAGGATATTCAACAATCCCTTGATGCCGTCGAACACACATTGGAGGCCATTGAAAGCAAGATACAACCGAAGGCCACACCATCGGAATCAGAGGTTAAGCTGCCCAGGCTGCCTGGTGACAAGAACAGCGCACATCTGCTGTCCCGCACGGAATTGATAGACTTTCTGCGTCACATCCACATGGGACCCCGGCACACCAACCAGCATGTGACCATCGGCATGGTGGGTTATCCCAATGTCGGCAAGAGCAGCACAATTAACTCCCTGATGACTGTAAAGAAGGTTTCCGTATCCGCGACACCCGGCAAGACAAAACGCTTTCAGACACTATTCCTGGAGAACGATATTCTACTATGCGATTGTCCTGGTCTGGTGATGCCCAGTTTTGTGCTAACCAAGGCGGACATGTTGCTCAATGGCATATTGCCCATTGATCAGATGCGTGATCATGTGCCTGCTGTGAATCTGCTCTGCGAGCGCATACCTCGACACGTGCTCGAGGATAGGTATGGCATTGTGATAGCCAAGCCCCCAGAGGGTGAGGATCCAGATCGTCCACCATTCTCTGAAGAGCTGCTGCTCGCCTACGGCTGTAAGTGCAGCAATCAATATATTTTTTAATCTCAATCAATTACTCACTTCAGTCTCTTATTTGTTGCAGATAACCGCGGTTTCATGACGTCTAATGGTCAACCGGATCAAGCTCGTTCTGCTCGCTACGTGCTCAAGGATTATGTCAATGGTAAACTGCTCTTCGCTCTGGGTCCTCCCTCGGTCGTACAGTCTGAATATCACACATTTTCTGAGCGTCAACGTAAACCTCTAGAGGAATCCCAGTTACCCGGACAACAACAACGGGCCATGCGCGTAAGTCTTGTATACTTACATCGATATGCTTCAACTTATCCTAATTTGAATCTACCTGCAGATCAATAAGAGCACGTCCAAGGAGCTGGATCAGCAATTCTTTAGCGCCCAACCGAGTGTTGCCCACGTCAAAGGACGTACCAATTTTCCGCATGTGCGTCTGGCCAATGATGGCACCTTGGTAGCTGGCGACACTGGCGCTGCAGCCAAACCCTGGCGAAATGTTAAAAAGGAGCGACGTGAAAAACTGCGCAAAAAGTTCTCCCACCTAGATGAGCACTAAATGGTCGAAGGAGGAGTTATTATACACACTAAAGGTGCTGCAGTGCAGTCCGTTCCAGTTATGTATGAATGTGTTTAAGGGCTGGCTTAAACCATTTTTTAAATTAAAATTAGCGTAATCCCCACAAACCTCTTCCAAGTTGTTATCCAGCTAAAAGTAGGACACATAAACGTAATCTGTTTGTTTGCCTTTCGGTAAATAGCGAGAAAGAGAGATAAGTCAATGGAAACTTTGATTCACAATAATTATACATTTATAAATTATTGCAATCTTATTTAAATTGTGATCTTTCTCGATTATCAACAGCATTGGACGTAAGGTCTTTCATTCCTGTCTCTTTTAATTGTGCGGTAATCAGTTTCAAGCTGTACAAACAACAACACTCGACATGGCTCAATGGACTCTTTGTGGCTTCTATATAAGAACATGTTTCTATCTTTATCTCATGCACTCGACTGTCTCTTTCGCTCTCTTTGCACTCGTTTTATACCTTGTGTTTTTTGAAAACGCTCAAATAGGGTATATGCAACAAACAGAAATTTTAGCAAATATAATTATGATACAGTCGAGTCTAAATATGGTAAGCCTCTTCGCTATATCCAGGTTTAAAGATGTTTTAAAAAAAATTTTTCAAATCGATGGCTGCTTTTTCAGGGCACATATAAATTGTATCTAAGATAAATATAAGCAGCTGTCTAACTGTAATAGACTCCAAATTTGGTCTGTATGTTTTTGCGTATGGTAACACATCGCAGCTGTTTTCGATATTGAAAATCGAAAAAAACCAATTCTAATAGGAATTTTGAAGCGATAGTTCTACCCTCTGTTTACCCTCCTATTTAATTTAATTACAAAAGTACAGGGTGTTTCGTAGTCGTGAACTCTCCACCATAGCGTTCTCGAATGTCACCAGGGATGCCAACTACTCGCCACAGAAACAGGACAAACTGGCAAAAAAATGCCAGTAGGATTAAGAAAGTAGAAAGATTGTAGGTTTATCGAAAGTATTGTCTTAAAAATTATAATTTTTAATATCGAATATTTTTCGGAAACTTTATTTTTGATTTTCTTAATGATTAGCATTTTTAATTTTTTTAACACAGGATCAGAACAAATTTTTAAGAATATTATTTTGTTATTATTCTTAAATAAAAACTATTATTATTCTTTAATATTTGTTCTGATGCATGCGTTAAGAAATTATGAAAATGCTTGTTTTAAGGAAGGACAAGACATCTATCCGGATAGACAACTGTGAGCTTGTCACATGTAAAGAATGACCTGCTCGGGTGAATACAAAGTTGTTGTCATTCTTGCCTGGGCAGCTTGCCAGAGATGTTGCTGATGAATGAAGAAGGAAAGCGAGAAGCAAGAAGAAAGAGAGAGCTGATGTACTTTGATCAGGCAGTAGCGATAGCAGACCCCGACCTCCTCAACGATGTCTGATAATCGGAAACTATTTGCCGAAGCCTGTTTGTTGACTCTTGCGAGTAGTACTTGCATACAGATGGGTCCAAAATAATAAGAACAGCATAATTTGCCCAATTATGTTGTTTATAAAATTCTACTCTAATAATGTCCCCTATTATTTGTATAGTTGTAAAGAAGCTTTTAAAATTCGCTAGTATTTTTATCCTCACATTTATATATTTTATCCTAATAATTTTTCTGAGTTAACTTGTTCGAAAAAAAGAACAAAGTAAGAAATCGATGTATCATCGTTTTAAAAACAATTTTAATACTTTGAGAGTACACAGTTAGCTTCTTATATTTAATATATAGAAGCCCACTCATAATTTCAGATTATTTTGGCATACATTTTTTTTGCCATAATTGAGCATTTTGTGGTTCAAGCATCTTTCACTTTCACGTTAACATCTATCGAATGATGCTCTATTGGACTAAGGTCTAGCAAATAAGCCGTTCACCCAATAATTTTAATATTACGGTAAGGTGGTCTTATTATTTTGCCCTAGTCTGTGTGTGCATATGTGGGCAACTCGATTTCGTATCTCTAGTGTATTCCTGCTTTGCTGGAATGTTCAGTCTGGTTTGCAACGTCACAATGAGTGGAGCAGCCGCCGCGATCAATTTCAAGACATTCAAAGAGCTGAATATTACCCGTCGCGGTCATCTCTTAATTATCCAATTCAATCGGCCAGAGGTGCAGAATGCTCTGCGTCGACGCACGATTTACGAGCTATTGCGTGCTCTGGACATTGCCAATGCGGACTCGGAGATCAGTGTCATTGTGCTGACGGGCAATGAGGTGGCCTTCACGTCGGGCAATGACTTAAGCGATCTCTTGGAGCTCCAACGCAGAAACGGGGATCAGGCATTGGACGCCCACTTTCGGGCCAGTAATTTTGTGATGAAGGCGCTGATTAAAAAGATGCTGCTCAATCGCAAGGTGTTGGTCGCTTTGGTTCAAGGCAATTGTGTTGGCATGGGTGTCATCATAGCTGCCCTATGCGATATTATCTATGCCACCGAGTCCGCACAGTTCTGGACGCCCTTCTCCCAGCTGGGTCTGTGCGCCGAGGGCGGCGCCAGCTGGATGTTTCCACAGATCCTTGGCCGCAGTAAGGCATCGGAGCTGTTGCTGTTTGGAGAACGTCTCGACGCCCAGGCTGCACTGCATCATCGGCTGGTCGCAAGCTTGGTCACAAATGTCCAGGAGTTTTATTCCCGAATGGAACAACATGCCAAGCTGCCGTCCGCCTCCTTAATGGCCACGAAGCGTCTCCTTTTGCAGCCCTGGCGACAAGCACTACTCGATGCTCTGGCCGAGGAGTGCTCCCAGCTGGACATTCTTCGTCTCGCTCCCACCTATCGCACCCAGATAATGGCCTTTGCCAGGCGAAAGAAGATAAGCAAATTGTAAAACCGATTTTATGTACATACATATGTAGTTCTAAGATTCTTTCCAAATCAAAATCGAGCAGCAAATATGCTGTTGCGACGTGAATTGATATAATTTGAAAATAACTGTCTTAATAAATAGATACTGTACTAATAAACTAACTTTTTTAATTTTCATATTTTTATTTTTTTGTAGTTTGTTTTTTTCAGAGTAAGTACACGAGCTTTCATATTAATGTTTGCTTGGCTGCAGCCGTTGCTATATATTCGACTTTCTTTATCAGTTTATAATTTTTTGTTTTTTTATGCTGTTATAAACTTATTTTTTAAACCAAATTTTTTCCCTGTTGTTTTCTTTTTATTTGTACGTTGGATAAACGATACGTTTTTTTATTTTATTACATATAATAACAATAAGCTTATTAAGATACGAGTGGCTTTTATTATTTTTGAAGTGTACATTTTTATATGTACATGTATATTTGAATATTTTGGTTATCCTCATCGTCCTATTAAATTTTGATGTCGTCGCTCGATTTATGTATTAAAGTCAAAAATTTATTATTCGTTAATTTTATATTTCGTTATGTAAGCTTTTATTTTGCTTACAGCAAATCATTTAAAAAACCATATTGGCGGAATGGCCAGCACTGGCTTTTTAAGTATCGATATTATGTCATTATTTGAAAAGTACCAATCGACATTAGTCCCATTGTTGTTAACTATCGACTACGTTGATGCGATATTATAGTTGCAATCTATCGTATGAGCAAATAAATCGATATTAACCCACAGCAAGATATCGATTATAACAAGGCGATACTACTCGAGTTGCCATCGAACTAATTCCACCACTAATCGTTACTTGATTTTGCCGGCAGGCGTGTTGACTTCTTCAGTTGTTGGTGTTACGACTGTCTTTGCATTTGTTAAACACTTTTGGGAGGACAGCAATTTGGCAAAAGCCATGTTACGTACACAGCTGTTGCAGAATGTGTGCTTGAGAGTCTCACTGCGGGCTGCTGGACAGAGAGCTGTAACGCGGACGCAGACGTCGCATGGATGCCTGCGTTATGCAATGGGAGTGACCAGGACGACGATGCTTCCCAGCAGCGTGAGTAGCTCCAGCTACGCCACGGTTGCTTCAACGAAAAACTCAACAAACAAGAAACGCGCGGGCAAAGCTAGCGCCGGTGGGGAGAGCACAGTTAAAGTTAGCGTCGAGGATCTGTGGACACAGCTGGAAACTTACTACAAGCATCACAATGTGTTTCGCTTTGAGCACTGCGATCGTCTGCTGCAACAACTGGAGGCAACTGCCTTGGGGGCGCAGCTGCCCCTAAATGCTGCTCAGCTTCATTTTCTATTGGGTTCCTGCGCGCCGGAGCTGCTGCCAGTGCAGACGAGCAAGGAGCGATTGTTGCTCTTTCATCGGATATGGAAACAGCTGCTGAGAGTGGAGCAGCCGACGCTGTCGCACTACCACACGCAGCTGCAGATGCTGCGTCAGAACCAGCTGCCATTGCCGGATCATCGGGCGCTGCTCGCTGAGATTGCCACCTACAACGGAGCACCGGATGCTGCCTTATATAGTGCAATGCTGGATGTGGCCGGGGCAAGCGGCAATATGCGGCAAGCTACCGAACTGTTGGCTGAAATGCGGCAACTTAACTATGCCCTTACCGAAGGCAACTTTCATGCCTTGCTCCTGGGCCATGCCCGCAGTGGCGATCTGCCTGGGGTAAAGAATGTGCTGAACAGCATGTTGGCGGCAGACATTCCCCCCTCTGTTAGCACTCAAGCCCTGTGCTTTGTGTCCTATGTGGAGAACGCCGAGTTGGCCAAAGCACGTGATCTTCTCAAGCAGCATGCAGATCAATTCAATGCGCCGCAGGTCCTGCAAATGCTACGAGCTGTGCTCGACTGTCCAAAGGTGGACACACAGCTGATGCAACAGCTGGTGGCACAATTGCCCAAGGAGTATGTGAATGACGTGGATGTGCCACCGGCAATCAACAGTCTCTGCATCCAGTTGCTGCATCGTGGACAGGCCGAGCTGATGATCCAGCTTGTGGCGACGCTTCCAGCGCCGAGCTACAACGAGAACCAGAACATCGATGGATTCGCATCGTTGTTGCTGCAGGAGCTCTTCCGCGCCCAAACGCCCCTGGAAGAGATGCTGCAATTTGCTGGCCAGCTGCGTGAACGTGGCCAAAACACACGCGCCCTGCAGGTGCTCACCGAGCTGGCGCTGCGTCGCCAGCCTTCAGTGGCACTGGGCTGCCTTGAGGCACTGAGTGCGGCTGGGCAGCAACTGCGTCCGCATTATTTTTGGCCTCTGGTGTTGCATCAGCACAAGCGGGAGGGCGAGAGTGGTGTGCTGCGACTTCTGACCGAGATGCAGCGATTGGGCGTCGAGTGCGACGAGCCAACGTTGCGTGTCTATGTGCTGCCCAATCTGTGCCAGACGTTGCAGCAGCCACGACAGGCACTGCAGCAGCTCGACGATGTCGGCGTGCGCCCCTCGCAGACGATGATACATGTGCTCACCCAACTCTTGCAACAGCAGCAATTATCGCAGGCACAGGAGTTGCTGCAACTGTATCCGACACGGCTGCAGCTTTCGACGCTGGTAGTGCCACTTGCCGCATTGGCTGTGCATATGCGGGCCACTAAACGTTACGGATCCTTTGCCCAGTTGACGCAGGCGTTGCAGCAACGATCCCTGCAACGCCGGGAGGACTTTGTCGGTGCGCTGTTGCTGCAAATGTGTGCGGCCCAGTCGCGTTTACGCCAGGAGCCCGAGTCCATGTTGCGCTTCCTCCACGAACTGAACCGTCTCGAGCTCAAGGTGTCGCCTGCAGCTGCGGAATCTCTGCTTAACACGGTTAGCAACTGTGATGTGGACACACGGCAATCAATGGCCAAGACTCTACAAAAGATGCGTAATCCAGAGCTAACGTTACCCGCTGATGCAGTCACCAGTGGTGGTTTCATTAAACATCCCCGAGACATGTCCCTGGACGAGTTGGAGTGCCATCTGATTGAGCTGGAGGCGAAGCAACTGAATACCCGTGGCGTGCTCCGTCGCCTGCTGCAGTTGAGTGTGAGGGATGGTCGTCTCGAGCGTGCCCTCGAACTGCAGGCGAAATGTGAGGCTCTGCGTGTCCAGATCAGTCCCGGCATGCTGGCCGCCATCCTCGATCTGCACATCAAGCTGAAGAATCTGAAGCGTGCAGAGCAGAGTCTGCTGCGCTTACAACAAACATATCCAGGTAAGTAACCCAACTTGTTAAAATTATCCCACTTTAATACTACATATATCGTTGCTTTGCAGGCTTCCGGATAGACGAGCACAAGCTGATCGACTATGCGGCGTTGTTGGTGCATCATTCGCAACTGGAAGAGGCCAAGCAGCTGTTGCAACGGCGCGCCGAACAGCAGCGGATCAATGGCGGCGATTATGTGATCAAGAACGTGTGGCAGCTGCTTAACCATGTCGCCCAATTGGCGGCCAAAGAGCCTCTGCCCGACTCGGGTCTCACTGTCACATTTGAGACCTTTGAATTCCTTCGCAAACATGGCTATTGCCAGGCCCACAATACGCTGCTCGGCCCCGTGCTGAGGGAGTGGCTGCTACGTGGCGATCTGGACGGAGCTGTGGCCGAATTCCAACGCCTTGCCACACGCTACAAGCACACGCCGTTGCAGTTTGAGTTGCTGTCGCTGCTGGTGAAGTTGAGCAATGGCGATGAGACGGAACTGGCACGCTTTGCGGGCACAACAAAGGAGTCGGCCCAACAGCATCTGACGAGTGCCACGGCGACAGTTACTCGTGTCCATGGCGCGGTTAACATGAATAGCGCCTTGCTGCTGGCACTTGCCGAATCGGGCACTGAGACGCAGCTACGTCGTCTAATTATTAATCCCGAGTTCCGGCTGAATCACGATCAGCTGCTTAAGAACTGTGAGCATCTTGGCCAGGAGGGCGCCGTTCGCACCTTGCTTCGACTGGCGAGGGGAGTTCGTGGACTTCAACGGTCCATCGACGAGCAGCGCATCTACGATTTGCTTCTCAATCAGTTTGTCAAGAACAACAACTACGAGGGAGCATTAGACTTATACGATCGCCTGCAAGCTGACGATGAGTTGAAAGTATCACAGGACTTTGTCCGTAATCTTGTGCACCTGCTGCAGGTCAACAATGTTGAGATTCCCAGCAGCATTGCACTGCGCGCTCAGATCAGATAGTAAGGCATTTCTAATTATACCTGTTAAATTCTGTTATTTTTGTTTATATTAACTATTAGTAAATTTACAACTTTTACGAATATAAACGGATTTTTCATTTAAGTACCAATATTCCAGCATATTTTGTTCAAGTAAAACAATTTTCCTATGGAATATACTTGAAAATGTATTGAATGAGGCTATCTCGATCTTATAAGCTCTATAAATTTGTATGTACACAAATATTGTCGGAGGGGTGTAATTCAAAGAAAGATTTTTGTTGACCGAAATCATACCGATATGTCTAAGCTGAAACAAACAAAAATTGACCATTTTCAATGGGCACAGAGTATAAGAAACCGGTAGCCAAAATTACACAAAATGTAACTGAAAGCCGACATTCGTCTCGGTTTAATACTCCGAATGAAGAAGCGCTTACAGCATCGGCGTGGCTGTTAATCGATTCAGCACAGAATAGAACACGTTTTGCAACACTGATCAAACGCCATATTTGAAATGAAGTGGGCTTTTTCAAGGAACACACATAAAAATAAACAATTAATTTGAAAATGTCACCCAATTTGAGAGAATCAAGTCTTAAGATGACTCTGGATGAGATTTTCGCTGAAAGTAATTCTCAGGTGATATCCTGGCGTAATTTTCGTTCTATATTGCTAAGTTCGCCGCTGAGAGAGCGCATAAATATCGAGCTTAACAAATTGCCAGTATTTCAGGTTGGTCATCGAACAGTCATTGAATAGTGGGAAAATTAATAAAAATGAAATTTTTTTGATATAGAGCTGTCAAGTTTTATGGGAGCTGAGCTACACGAATCTCCAAGTTGAGGAGTTGGCCACGGTGCAGGTTTTGGCCAGCATTCTTTACCTGTTGCCGGATAACCACAAGTTGCTGAAGAAAGCGCGTCGACTGCTTTTAAGGAAATCATTTCAGGCAAAAACCTCGCTGAATCCGATGCTCGTCCATTACTTCAGCGAGAATCTTTTATATCACTTCAATCTGAGTCGTCGTTCCAGCTTTGGATTTATTCCGACCATCGCTAACTTTATATCTACGAAATGTGTCATGGGAAAGGCGGTTGCCGTGTCCCTGTTTTGGGCCATTGTCTTTCACTGCGGAGAAAATCCAATTCTTCTACATCAACATCGTGATGTGAGCGCAACTTTTAAATTTAATAACAATTTAATTTAAATTTAATTAGAATTTAATTTAAATTTAATCAGAATTTAATTTACATTTAATTTTGCTCTCTCTCTTTCTCTCAGTTGGCTGAATTAAATTGCATTCTGAGAAGCGTTCCCCTGGATTTGATTAGCTTGGATATCTACTGTGTTCTGTTGCACACTGTGGGATGTCTGTTAAATTTGATGCTCTGCAACAAGTGGCAATCGGAATTCCAGGCCAACGGCTACTCGTCCTTCTACTTTCGACTGCTGCCCCAGGATAGACACAATCTTCAGGCATGGGTTAAGCAATCCCTACAACTAATTAAATCACAGAATATGAAAATTCAGCATCGGATTCGCTATGAGGCAAACAAAGTTCTTGCCTCGCTGGATTATCTGGAGTCCAACTCGGCCCAATGGTGCCTCGTCTGCCACAGCGAAGGCGGCAAGAAGAAGGCCCAGGTCTGTGTATTGGGACAGATTAACAATATATACGACTCCTCAAAGGTCTAATCCCAACAAATTGTATTCCGAGTCCATTTCCACATCCAATGTAAATAAACATCGACAAGGCCTAGCAGCCATGTCAAAGTTCACAAAGTTCTATGTCAAGTTCACAGGAAACTGAAATACGTATGCGGATACGTATACGTAACATATACACTAACTTACCGAACGCGCTTCTTTTAAAACTATCTAGGGAAGCACGCATTAGAGATTTAATCGCAGTGGGATAGTACATCGATCGAGTCGTCAGTGACATTACCAACAACATGGAATGCCAGGACAACGACCCCACGAAGGTGTTTCACATCGATGGGGAGAAAATGTTTATCAAGCCACCCATTCCAACGTCAACTTCAACCTCTTCCATCGATGACCTCTACGACTTAATCAGCGAAATTCAATTAGGCAAAAGACATGAGGCGACAGCCAGCCCCAGTGAACAAACCATTACCATTAGTGACAGCGAAGAACCCATGGCCAGCTCCTCCCTTACACTCTCCTCAATCACCACAGTCCTACAGTCCTCCAGTGACAGCTCCAACAGCCTCGTAGCTGTCGTCCAGCGGAGCGAGTTCGCCAAGCTCCTGATGCGTCTGGGCGAGGAAGGCGACGGCGACGCTAACCAGATCGTCATGGAGCTACTCAACTCGAAGAAACAGGCGGAGAGGGCCACCTCGGTGATCGAGCGCGTCTCGGAGAACCTCATGCTCCTGCTGCGCACCCAGACTCTGGCCGAGGCAGGCATCATTACAGGCAACGAGCGATATCGCTCCTTCAAGAGTGTCCTTCAGAACTATGCCAAGCTATACGCGGCCAAGAGATTCATCGAGAAGCTTCCCATGCTTTGCCTCTCTGGCCAGTCGGAACAGGAACGGCAGCAGAAGCAGGGCAGGGATCCAAATGACAACGATCAGACATTGGCTCGCATGGTCGCCGATGAAGTGCTGCAGATTCCTGAGCTGCTGCGTCAGCTCTGGACCTCCCTCGAGAAAATGGAGTTCTTCAACGAGGATACTGCCTACAAGGTCTACTTGGAGGCACGTCGTCATCCTCAGGCCAAGATTCTTCGCGAACTGATGTTGACTCGCATATCTCGGGTCTTTCTCTGCATCGTCAGCTCCGCTTCCTTCCTTGACTTTAGCGAGCACGAGTTGATCCATGTGCTCAACAACTGCTACCTCAGCGTTAACTCCGAAATTGAGGTGAGTCGATTATATTCAATGTATCCATTTTCTTTACTCGGGCTATTCACTGACTCCACTTTCAGATATTCCTCTCTGTCATACTGTGGCTGGAACACAATTGGTACGACCGTAAGAACTGTGCAGAGCGAGTCCTGGGCGGAGTTCGCTTTGGCCTGATGCCCACCTGGTATCTCTACACTCTGGACAGAACCAATCGTTGCTCTCACTTCGCCAGGGTCATCTATAGCAAGGGAGTGCAGGAACTGTTGGAGAAGGGACTAGAGTAAGTGGACCTTCGCGTTCACTTCACCTCCAATTAGTTTCTCTAAGTCGCACTTTACTTGTTCCCAGAGACGCGTTGGCTCTGCGTTCCAAGCACTTGCACAATCCCAGCTCTGCTGATGTGGAGAGTCCCTTGCCACGTGACTGGGTTGCCGATCCCGAGTGTCGCCATCACCACAAGTGCCACTGCGAGCGGTTCGTGTATCCCACATACGACGTATTCAAGGACTACTTGGCCAGGATCATACGCTGTGCTCCCAGTTACTGGCGAACTCTTCGAACCGCTCAGGAAGTCTATCGGAAGGTACTCAAGTGCTGTGCACCCCCTTACCAGACTCCCAGATGGAACTAAATATACCGATGATGGCAGTTGTATCTGTAAACCGATTAACATAGTACTAAATTTAATGTTTTATATATTCTGGCGTGCAGTAATGCAAATCATTTTTATAAAACGTAATAAAGAGTATATTTTAAATAATAATATATTTACTTGGGAAGCATGGGTTTTGGGCAGAGGATTTCGCGAAATCCAGCAATATTTCTATAAAATTATTATGCAATTTATTCCAAGGCACTATGGGGTATTTGACCAGCATTAGTGGGTGGTGACACGCCCACTTTTCCAGAATACTTCTTAGGGTGTGTATAGCACAAGAAAAAAACCGCATCAAAATATCTTGCGTAGTTTACGAGATATTAATTAATGCCACAAATACTGGTCAAATAACCCATAGTGCAAGGTAGAAAACTTAAATAAGTACTAATAATAATATTCGGACGACAAAAGATGCCATCTTAGCTCAAGAACAGAATGAAAATTTTGCAATATATTAATAAAAATTTGTAAAAAACGAGTGTGGAGCTTTTTACCAAACCATATAAAATTAGGCAGCTCTGCCCCCGACTCGCTTCGCTCGCGGTGCTACAATCGAGCATACTCGACTATCGGAGACCCCGTACTTACATTGGAAAAGCCAACCCCGCTTAAAATAAAATATTATAAATCGCTACAAATCTTAAAACTTATGTACTAAATTTGTTGATTATATATTTACATTTAAGAAATTATGAAGTATTTATTAAAGCACAGCAATAGCTAGAATAGTACTCGACTGTAGGATAGCCTGTGCACAGACACTCCAATAGCCTAATATCTATTTCCACGCCGAAGTTTTGATGCCCTTTAAACAATAAATTTGCAAAAAAGTCAACTGTTACGTTTTCTATGTAATTTGTATGTAAGCACTTTAAAAAGAATTTGCATTACAGCATGCCAAAAGAGATAAAACATGGAATTTAGTAGCTGTTGTGATTGGTATACAAAGATGAGACAACTGTTATCATCGCAACAGCTAGTTCCCTCTCGGAGTCTGGTAAGGGGGTGCACAGCACTTGAGTACCTTCCGATAGACTTCCTGAGCGGGTCGAAGAGTTCGCCAGTAATTGGGAGCACAGCGTATGATCCTGGCCAAATAGTCCTTGAATACGTCGTATGTGGGATACACGAACCGCTCGCAGTGGCACTTGTGGTGATGGCGACACTCGGGATCGGCAACCCAGTCACGTGGCAAGGGACTCTCCACATCAGCAGAGCTGGGATTGTGCAAGTGCTTGGAACGCAGAGCCAACGCGTCTCTGGGAACAAGTAAAGTGCGACTTAGAGAAACTAATTGGAGGTGAAGTGAACGCGAAGGTCCACTTACTCTAGTCCCTTCTCCAACAGTTCCTGCACTCCCTTGCTATAGATGACCCTGGCGAAGTGAGAGCAACGATTGGTTCTGTCCAGAGTGTAGAGATACCAGGTGGGCATCAGGCCAAAGCGAACTCCGCCCAGGACTCGCTCTGCACAGTTCTTACGGTCGTACCAATTGTGTTCCAGCCACAGTATGACAGAGAGGAATATCTGAAAGTGGAGTCAGTGAATAGCCCGAGTAAAGAAAATGGATACATTGAATATAATCGACTCACCTCAATTTCGGAGTTAACGCTGAGGTAGCAGTTGTTGAGCACATGGATCAACTCGTGCTCGCTAAAGTCAAGGAAGGAAGCGGAGCTGACGATGCAGAGAAAGACCCGAGATATGCGAGTCAACATCAGTTCGCGAAGAATCTTGGCCTGAGGATGACGACGTGCCTCCAAGTAGACCTTGTAGGCAGTATCCTCGTTGAAGAACTCCATTTTCTCGAGGGAGGTCCAGAGCTGACGCAGCAGCTCAGGAATCTGCAGCACTTCATCGGCGACCATGCGAGCCAATGTCTGATCGTTGTCATTTGGATCCCTGCCCTGCTTCTGCTGCCGTTCCTGTTCCGACTGGCCAGAGAGGCAAAGCATGGGAAGCTTCTCGATGAATCTCTTGGCCGCGTATAGCTTGGCATAGTTCTGAAGGACACTCTTGAAGGAGCGATATCGCTCGTTGCCTGTAATGATGCCTGCCTCGGCCAGAGTCTGGGTGCGCAGCAGGAGCATGAGGTTCTCCGAGACGCGCTCGATCACCGAGGTGGCCCTCTCCGCCTGTTTCTTCGAGTTGAGTAGCTCCATGACGATCTGGTTAGCGTCGCCGTCGCCTTCCTCGCCCAGACGCATCAGGAGCTTGGCGAACTCGCTCCGCTGGACGACAGCTACGAGGCTGTTGGAGCTGTCACTGGAGGACTGTAGGACTGTGGTGATTGAGGAGAGTGTAAGGGAGGAGCTGGCCATGGGTTCTTCGCTGTCACTAATGGTAATGGTTTGTTCACTGGGGCTGGCTGTCGCCTCATGTCTGTCGCCAATAGGAATTTCCCTGAGGAATTCAAAAAGATCTTCATCGCTGCTGAGCTCATCGATGGATGATGTTGTTGTTGTTGCCATGGATGGGTTGCCGAAAGTCTTTTCATCATCTGTGGTAGGTACTTTGTCGGGGTCCTTGCCCGAGCAGTCCATGTTGTGGGGAACTTCAAGTGTGAAATAATAGGATGTCCAAAATGGATCGCAAATGCGATCTGTTGTCTTGGACAGAAGGGGGAAGTCTATAACTAATACTTACTTATTCGTGTCTAGACGAATACGTATATATTTGAGATTGAGTTATATTTAGAATTGTTACAGCAGTGCGCAGGGACTACTAAGGCTTTAATTTTTGACAAGATATTATATTAAATGGGTTACTAAATTATTCACCGGCGGAGGCATTGCTAAAGCTGATCTCGCTCATATGAAACTGTATTAAAATGATCAGATACGTTGTGGTGGCTCCAACAATCTGTAAGGAGTTTGAATATGAAACTGAAGCCCTTCCATCCTCTTCACTTACCGTGTAGAGCAGTGTGCAGTCCACATTGAAAAAGCCCGCGGCGCTGAAACAGAGTCGTTGATGAAGAAGCTGCAGGGAGAACTGTGTGATCTAAGCGCGAATTAAAATAACAATTGAAGAGGAGAATTTTGAAAGGAGAAAGAATTAACCCACTAGAGCATTATGACTGTCGTTCTGCAGATCCACACGGACGTGATGGAGACTCAAAGCCAAGCGCGTTGTCTGCAAAGAAAAGGTGTCAAAAATATACGAATGGTTCTCCTAATTCGACACAGAAGCTTAAAATTGTTAAGATTAGCATGTATTTTTTTGTTTTTATTTTAAGTATGTATTCAGAATATTATTTTTAAATTAACACAGCATGCGGATCGAATGGCAACTACTCAAAACAAAACCTAAAACATTCGATTTTACTGAAAAGATTCGTACAGAGCCCCGAAACCCAAAATATTTGCGGAGAAGGAATTAAAAAACCGTAATTGCATCAAGTAGTTTGAATTTGGTTTAAGACAATCCGGGATCACCGAACTTTTGACTGCGCTTTGGATTGACTTTATCCCGAAATCCCCGATTTTGTTTATCTGTATACTCACAAAGTAGGCAGCACGTTCACACATTAAGGCCAAGGCCAGAACATTGCCAAGATGAGGGGTAGTCCACAGGGTGCTGCCCAAGATCTGCAGGAAATCATAGGGTGATGCGGCGAACTGTCGAAAGTTCAAGAAGATCCAGTAACAATTGGAGGTAATGGCCAGAAAGTCATTGCCCAGATTGACCAGCATAGAGAGGCCATAGCAACGATTCAGTAGCCCAACCAGCAACCAGAGGCGCTGATAGAGAACTCTGGCGTCGATGAGGCGTTGCATGCAGGCGGCAGCTGCCACTTGCATCTGCAGCGCCTCCTTGATGCACATGCAGGCATAGGGCTTCTGTATCGACGACTCGTTGAGTTGCAGTGACTCCAGCAGGTTGAGAAGCATCTCCAGACGCTGATGAAGTATGGAGACGGCCGTGTAGATCTGAAAATATCTCAGACCACAGACGAGCAGCGGCAACAGATAGCATATCCAATAGACGGGAAAATCATTATCCGGCGAAATCATTTTGGTCACAATGATGAATCCTTGGCTGAATGAATAACCCGCCAGCATCCACATGCCGCGTCGCGACATTTGTTGGCGAAGTTTCGCATTATCTACGTTGACGTGCAACATGCTGGCGAAATCCCGATCAATCTCACGCAGTTGGGCGAAGAATCGACTCTGCGCCTCACGTTGCCACAGTGCCTCCAGCAGCGAGATTATATGTGCTACTCGGATACCCACCAGCTGAATGGAGTCCACTGTGTGGCCAATGTTGCTCGTCTCGTTGCCACTGTCGACGGTGGTGCGACTCTCGTCGAACAAACCGTACAACAGGTAGCCAACGGACACGAGGAGAACCACTAGACTGTAGAGCTCCAGTAAGCGGGAACGTTGCAGTGGCCTTGTGGCAGAGTCGAGACGCCACTGCCACAGGTTGCACCACTGCGAGACACGCAACAGTGGCGCCACCGCATCCAATATATCCATAACCAATGTGTGCCAAATCTCGCCACTTATTGTTTATTTATATGTATCTATTTCGCAAGATAGTGCGGTAATCTTATCTGTTAATTAGAAATAAATGTTGATCGATTTAACCAATTTAGATACTGCAATAATCGTTGTAGTCCATGCAGGTAACTCTGGAAATAGTGGATCGGGAAAGCGAACTGGAAAAGCTTTTCCCAGTGACCTGAATTGGCCAAGAACTTGACCCGTTGCCGGCAACTGTCATTGTCAACTGTAGCTGGAAGCAAGCAACAGACCTGTCTGTTACTTGCAACAACCAGCAATCGGCAACCTTGCCGCATTTCATCAATCATTATCAATACAGGTGAATTAATTCATTTCACTGTCAACAAGCTAAAATGCTGACCAAGCATACATAAGTCAGACGTTTAATGGACATTTGGCAGATAAAAAGGAGAGCCACATGTTAATGTCTGTTGTCGCCAGAGGACATTAAAGTAGAGTCAACTATTCTCATACCCTTCAATAATAATAATTTTTACGTGAATGAATGTTATAGGCAGAACGAGGCACCTATAAAGTAGCCACGTATAATAAGTATACACATATATACATATACTCGCAGTCGACATCAATAACAGTAGCCAAGTCGAATTCGACCAGTTTGTTTGTCTGTTTGTGTAAGTGCGTAGAGTTCAGGGACTATAAAAGCTAGACTTTCAACATTTATTATGTACTTTACTTATAGTATGTACATAGTATATGTAGTATAGTATATCCAATGCAAAATATTAGCTGACAGAAGAGGGAGTGCACTAAAACTTACAATATGCACAGAGTAAAAACAATGTAAACATGGAATTATTATTCATTTAATTATTTAACCATAATAAATACAATTAGCGTGTTGAAATTTTCCGGGCTCTCCGATCCAAACTTCAAGTATCTCTCTCTCTCTGTAAATAATCTTAGACTAAGTGCACATAAATATAAAATAAGAAGATCGTTTCAGACGGACATTGCTGTTGATGCTGTTTAAGAATATGTGTGTACTTCATACTTTTATAACTCGAACTAAATCGGGTGGCAATAGCTTTTACTGGCAATGGTGATTCGAGTTAGGGAAGCTGTATTTACAATAGGGAATCGGAATATGGAATATAATATAATATATCCTCAACAACGGTATCAAAATAATGATTATAAAGCGGCAGCCGTTTGAAACAAAACGACTTGGAAATTTTCACATAAATACCTTTATTATAATTTATAGATTTTTTTTTTTTTTTTGGAAATAGTTCTTGAGTTAAGCTTGATTTGACTTGTTCATAAAATGTAATACATATATGTATTTTTTTTGCTTTTTCTTTGCATATTTTGTAATATTTTTTAAATTTTGCATTTCTTTGAATTTATGTGTGTGAATATTAGTGTATGTGTGTTTTCTTCTTTTTTCCTCCATTTAGTTTTTTTGTAAAATTTTTTTGTGCCTGCTTTTCTTTTGCAAGTAGTTCGCAGCACTTTTTGTAGCTTTGTGCACGCATTTGTATCTTGTACTTATATTGCAATTGATTTGACGTCATATCTATGTTAGTACTCGTATATGTATATTGAATATACTCAATTGCTTCAGCTCTTACAGCGTGTGTGTATAAAGTGTTTAACTTGTATGTTTGTATTTGAGTTCTGTTTTGTTGTTTAACAATTTTCTGCATTCATTTTGTTTTTACTAATGATTAAATAGTTGTCATATATATGTAAGTGTATGCATATATAAATAAGTATATTTGATTTAAATCGAAGCTGCTAATAGGTAAAAGCAAATTCATATAGCAAATACAACAAACAAATTCTCCATTTTCGCCTTCGTCTTCATTTTTTTAATGGGTAAATTCATACTTATAAATACACAAGTATATATGTAGATATAATGTAGTTATTAAGTATATAAGTACTTTTGGATAAGGCAATGGATATATTGGTTTTCTAAGCTGACAAATAAACATAATAAACTCAACACTCCCTTAGTTTTTTTTGTTCTTAATTTTCTTGTTTTTTTTTTTGCTCAACATAATTGATTTCGTTTTGGAAAATACTTATATAAGTTTACATATAGTATATATTTTTACTTAGAGCTTATAAGCAAACATTCATACATTCAAGTATATAGTGTATAGGTTGTTATATATGCTTTTAATATTTTGTGTGTATAATCTGTATTTATATTTTTTTTTTTTTAATGTTATCGTTTTTCTTTTCTTCTTTTAACGCAAAAGTTTTTCAAAATTATTATTATAGCTTCGTTCGATTTTTATTTTCATTTTAAAGTACATTAACTTCAATTGTCATTCATTAATGATCTCTGACTGTATTCATATATTTTTAGAGATCATTTCTTTCAGATTCGACTTGGAAAATTTTAGTTTTTAAAATAATATGTGATCAATTGAAATGAGAAATGTTTAGGTACATTTATTCTCTTAAAGGTATTTCATAAAAATCGGTATATTTAATAGATTTGTTTTTCAACTTTTTTTGATTTAAACAGAAATAATTGTTATAAGTATAGTTAAATAATTTATCAAATAATTTTTTAATGGTGCTTGTACCATTTTGACTTTGTTTTTAACTCTTTTTTAATGCAATTATATGTTTCATTTTAAAATTTTTTATAATTTGTAAATCCCTGTCTAAAGCTGTTTGCTAGTAGTCATCAAATAATTTTTTTTTATCACTTTATATCATATACATACATACATAAATATGTAGAGTATTTATTTTGCAGCAGCTTAAATCATATTCTCGTAACTATTCAAGCACAACCCAAAACTAACTAACAAAAAAAAATAGGAAATTGTTTAGAAAGAATAATTTTTTTTCTTTGCTACGAAAAAAAAACTATCACATACGCGCTTGAATCATTTGAAAAGTATTTGATCATTGTCCACAATTTGCTTAAATGGTTTGTATATATTTTTAATGTTTTATTCTCATCTTAATTACTTTCTTTTTGCTTGTTGCTTATCAAACTTTGTAGACTGGACGGTAGCCAGTGGTTTGTCGACTGTTGCGCCTGGTTGTTTTTGTATTTGTTGTTGTATAAAAAGCAACAGAAAAATATATATATTTTTATATATTGTTTGTTAAAAATGCAAAGAATAATATTTATTGAATTTATTAATATCTGGTACTTGCGCTCTATAAAAATCGGCTTTATATATGTATGTATATCCTAAAAAGTCTGTATGTCAAATATCAATTTGTAATTCAATCAAAAATTGTTATTTAAATATTTTTAAAATTTTTATTTCCCATTAAAATTCCAAACATTTTTTTTTTTTTTGGACTGCATTTGTTGTGGCGTCAAATTTTTTGCATCTCTTCTGATGTTGAGTGTATTATTTTGTTACTAATGTTTTTAATAATTGCGTGTGACTTTACCTTTTTTAGTATGTGTTGTCATTTAGTTTTGTTTTTTGTTTTATAGCTTGATTTTTTTTGTTTTTGGTATTTGAAAATTTGTTATTCTATGACTATGAAAAAGTAAAAAAAATATAGAAAAATAACCTTCATTCACTTTGTGTTCTTTATTTAGTTTTTGTTTCACAATATCTGGTTCAAAGAGACCCTACCCCTATCCCATGCTAACCAAATCAGACCCTCGTAAACCTTATATAGTAATATCAGCATTAACATCATCGCTCCATCAACTTTATCACCAACAACAGCAATCATTCAGAGGTATCCTCACTTAGCACACATCTATCAAACCGCATGATTTCCAATTTATCAGCAACTAGATTATGACCAAGATACAGAAAGAAATCTCGATCAAAATCTAGTTATAGCTCAACTATTTTCCCACTTCATTCGAACTCTGCCAGACTTAGGTATTGTTTACTGTGTTCTATATAAATGTATGTTTATCATTTTGCGTGTTTCAGCTATTAGAGTAGGTAATGTTTGGATAATTTATTAATATATTTTATCCATTGATTTTCAGTAAGTATATCTCTCAGCTGCCTGCTTGAATAATACGTATGACTGCATGTGTAACTTAAAATAAATTCATAAACCCATAAACTTAACTGACTTCATTATTAGTATTTATTATTTCATATTTGTAATATTTGTATTAGTATTAGATATTTAAGACTTTTTGTATTGTTCACTTGTTTGCATTTTGGGGAGGCACATTTATATAAGGTTGCATATTATTTACTTGGTTGGTTCATTGAATTTGCATTAGACTTTTGATTCGAGTACATTTTAGACACGATTACGTGGCATTTCGTATAGAATTCTTTTTGTTAGCTTCAGTTTTCAAATAATTTATTGATGCTTTAACAATTGCTGTGCATTTTCTGTCAAGTTAAGTGTATTATTATTATTTGTAAACAATAAAAAATAAGGAAAAAGTATGTGACAAACAAAAATATAAAATTTTTATATGCATTTGGTGTTATGATTTAAGAGTGTGAGTGAGTGTGTTTATTTTATAGCTAAATAAATACTAGTAAGTATTAAGTATTATATGATTTAGCCTGCAGTCGGCTACGACATAAATACATACATATTGAAATATTTACCTTTTGCGTGTATATATTTTATTTAAAATTCAAATATATTTTGGGATTCTTCAATAGTTTTCAAAAATATTTACTAATACAATAAACATGAATAATATATTTGAAATACGCTCATTGTATCTTCAATTTGCATTTCCATTTGTATTTTTTATTATTAATTATTATTTTTATTTTTGTTTTGTATATTTTTGCTATGCGGTTTTGAAAACAATTTTGATCTTTGGATTACTATGCAAGGTAGCTTGACGTTTAATGAAAGCAACAAGTGCGTATTCATTTTATATCAATATATGTATATGCTCTAACATATATACTCACATATGTATATATATAATTTGAATTTTTTATGTGCTTTATAATTGCTTTCTTTTTATAATTTTTGTTTTTGGTATATTTTGTAGCACGTAGCGCTTCTTTGGTATTTTTGGGTGTATACGATTAATGCATTTTTCAGTAATTAATTTGTTGAAAATAAATATAAATTTATTACCTTGTTTACTGCATTTATTTTTCTTTTCATTTGCTTAAGAAATAAAACGGCAAAAAGCGCAAATAGACGGCATTGGCAAAACAAAATGGCGTCATCCATGTGACCCGTTACTCCGCCATATTCAGCTTTTTTGGTTCTTTATTTCCGAAAGTGTTCGCGCATTTTGTTGTCTGTCTTTCATTTTTTTTTTCTTTCATTTGGCGCACGGCATTTTGCGAATTGCATTTTGTTGTCAAGCTTTGGTATTTTTATATGATGTTGTTGATTCGATTGTTTTTATTTTTTTTCTTCCATTTTTCCATTTTGCCGTCGTCATCGTTAAGCTCAAAACGTGGAAGTCATTTTTGTTGTTGTTTTTAGTTGTTGATGTTTGTTGGTTGCTGTTGTTAGCCCTATAAGGGTTACGAGGGCCCACTTAAATCACTGTCAGTGTGGTTGTTGCTGTTTTTTTTGTAGCTTTCAGTTGTCATCGTCAAATGCAATAAATAATCCCGTGGCCTAGAACTCTAAGCGATATGCAGAGCACGAGGTCTCATGATCCTGCAAATTAATTGTGCAACGCGAAGCGGATGGCGAGAGATCGATGCGATGCTTGGCAAGCAACTCCTCATTCTCGGCCACCCAATAGCCCAGCACATCAGTATCATAAGTGGGTATGATGGTCACCTCTGTAAATAGAATTGATTTATTATATGAATATATGATTTTAATTTCATAAAGATTTTCGTATGATCATACCAAGCTCCTTGTCCTCCCAGGTTTGCTTGGCCTCCAGCAGGGCATCGTAGACCTGACGGCTGGGCTCAGTGCCGGAGAAGACATAGTAGCGGGCACGGACGCGCTTGAAGAAGTCAACATGGGCATAGTAGGAGTTACCGTTGTGGGGCACATAGGTCAGATCCACATAGACAGGAGCGGGCTTCTTTGCCTTGCTGGGTGACTCGCTACGTTTGCGTAGATTCTTCTCATTGTTCAGACGCGTCTTGGTGGCCACCAAGCGACGCTCCTTTTTCGGTGTGGTGCGGATGTCGGCACCTTCGACTGGCAATGGTGCCGGCGATGGTAGACCGAGTGGTTTGCCCCACTCCTCAAGGCGATCCTTGGGTAGTGTGCCAGTGCTAGTAGCTGTTGCTGTTGTTGTTGTTGTTGCTTCTAATGCAGATGTTGTGGTTGATACAGTTGTCACTGCACTGCTAGTTTCTGTAACAGCTGCGCCTGAAGTCATCGCGGGTGCAGTACTTTCAGTGGCTCCGCCAAAGCTGCCCAACAGGTTGTCACCGCTGCGCACCTTTTGAACATCGCTGAGGGGGAAGCGTTGCCGTTCGGCGGTGCTACTCACGATGTGCTCGACCTCTTCGGCCTTGGATGGTGAGTAGGAGTATTTGGCGGTCACGGAAGACATCACTTCGGCGCCACGCGCTTGCACATGCTCTTCAAGTGCCTTCTGGAAATCCTTATCGGCTTCATCCAGAAACTTGTGTCCGGCCCAGGTTTGGCTAGTGCTTTCAACGCTCTCCGATGACTGGCTGGCTGGCGGAGATTCCGTGCAGGTCGCCAGCATGGCACCACGTATTGGTATTGGCTCGGTGCTAGGCTTTGGATCAAAGCTATCAGGCAGCGCCCCATAGAAGGAGGTTGCCATCGGATCGGTTGCACGGGTTGGCAGAATAGCACGGGCTGTCGAATGCTCCTCGCTGCCATACTGTGGAGGAATATCATCCTGACTGTCATCGGCATCCAAATCTGAACGTTTGCTAATGCCAGAGCTGGAACGCTGCAGATCATAGCTGGAGCTACGTGGAGAGCCGGGCAGTTCATCATCGCTCATGGCACCGGCCAGACGCTCCTCGTCGCTGCCCGGCGTGCTGGAGCGATAAATGCCTCGTAGCATGGCTACCTCCTTTGGAAGCATCTGCTCTCGCTCCCGTTCGCTCTTCTCACTCTCGCTGGTTGTGCGTGTTGTGGTTACAACCACCTTCTCACTGTCCGGCTCGGAGCTGTCGGTTGTAGTAACTGTCTTTTGCTCGGTGACAATTTCTTTGCCATCAGCGGAAATGACCTTGGTCACTGTTGTTATGGTTGTCGTTATGATCTTTTCGGTGCTGCCACTTAGGGCTGTGGTGCTCTCAATGCCACGCAGCTCATGAAGCTCGGGTAGCATCTCAGTGGAGTCAGAGCTAGCCTCGCAAGCGTCGGCTATTCCAGTGACACCCAAAGACTTAAGCTCGTCCTTACTGACGCGTGGGAAGGGTGATGTAGGCTTGGGCGATGACTCTGGTGTCTCGGTATGTGATTCACGCCCTAACGGTGTTGGTATGGATTGACTTTCAGATGTTAATGCACCAGGACTTGACTTACCACTAATGTCTTTAGGCGACAATGGGCCAGATGTTGATGCTATGCTAGCAGCGCTAGACTCGCTCTTGCCGTAACTGGAGGGGCCAGTTGTGGCACCTCCAGTTGTGGCAGTGCATGTGGTGCTCACTGGCTTGACACTGGGACTGACTGGTGCCGTTGGTGGTGTCCTGCGATCTGTGGTATCCGTTGAGTGCTCTATATCTGTATCTGTCTGTGATTGTGTTAGTGTAATGGACTCGACTTTTGTCTTTGATTTTGTGGAGCTTGATATAAGAGTGTTGCTAGTACTTTGTTCGCTGGAGTCCAGCAGTGTGGTTGTTTTAGTGGTTGTGGCTGTGATTGCTGCTACTGTGGCTGTCTGTGTATCCTTTTCAGTCTGATCATGATCCCCCTCGTCTTCTTGGTCCTCCTCCTTAAGGGCATCAATGCATTCGACCTCCTCAGATGGTTTATAGATGCTGGTCATCATGATAGTTGCAATGGACTTGGAACGACCCTCCTTCAGGCTAACACGTCCATCATCGTCAGTGTCTTCTTCCTCAGGATCACTATGGGTCTGTCGACCCTCACTGGTGTGACTTAGAAGCGATTCCCGTCGGGACTCGTCTGTGCCCACAAACATGGTCTTTTGCGAGGAGCTCACCATCTTCAAACATTCTTCGGCTGTCTTAGTGGCCTCTGTACTGAAGGTTTCTTTAGCAGAAATAATCTTTTCCGTTGCCAAAAACTCGGCAACCGTTTCCTTCAGACTGCCGTCTTTAACTGATTCCTGTGTGATGCTACTTGTTATTGTTTCTTGACTTGTGCTTTGACCACTTGGCTTTTGGGAGCTCATTGTTTGAATCTCGCTAACTATAGATTCTGAGGAGCACTCTTCGGACTGAATGAGCAACTCCTCCAATTGTGAAGCTGTAGTTTTCTCCATAATCTTAATGACACTTTCGCTCTCCTGCTTGACACTAGTGCTCGCTGATTTGGAGACCTCCTTGTCGGTTAACAGACTAGACAATGATTCTCGTCGAGAACTATCCTCTACTTTCATGCTGCTGCTCAGAGACTCGCTTACAGATTCCTCCTTGAGATGTGATTGACTTGTGATGGACTTCGAAACACTTGTGGATTCGGTTGATTTTACCTCTATTTTGCTTTCGGTTGCTGAAGCCAAAATCGAACCATGCTGTGAGTCTGACGTTTCCTCATCCTTTACACTGATCTGACTTGCACTTGAGGCTGGTCGAGAAGACTCAGTTTCTTTTGCAGCTGACTTAGTATCACTCACCCGACTAGCTACAGATTCGGGACGCGAAGCGTCCCTTGCTAAAGCTTCAATCTTTAGACTTTCAGCTGTGGACAGCACAGACTCCCGTCTAGATTCCGAGTCAACTTTGCTGATATCCTTCTCGCTTACATGGCTAGCAATTGACTCATGTCTGGAGATGTCTTTCGGTGGCGTTGGTGACTTTTCATCTTTATGATCGGCTTCGTCTTTCAAACTGGTCACAGATTCGGGTCGTGATGCTTCATTTGAGCCCTTTGACGATTGTTCAAGATGTGGCTCTTTTTGTTTGTCTTCTGCGGATTCAGGACGTGATGGCAGGGAATCTATGGTCTTCTGTTGACTAGCAGCTGACTCTGGCCTGGAAGCGTCTTTGGTTACTTCCTCGACAGCTGCTTTGGCGGCTCCTTCGCGCAATTGTGCTTTTTCTGACTGCTCAATTTTGTCCTTCTCTTCAATTGATACTGGTCCAGATTTTTGATCCGGTGAAGACTTCTCTGATTCGATATCCACCTTCATTATCTTTATTTCCAAAAGTTTTTCATCCAATGAGAGATCCTTTGTGGGAGTTATTTTACCTGATAAATCTTCTGGAGTACCTGCTGGTGTGTGAACTTCTCCGATTTTCTGTGGGATCTCTAAAGATTCCGCTTCAATTTCAGCAGTTGTCTTTAGTTTTTCCTCCAACTGTTTCTCATCAAAATCGGGTATAATATCGGTTATATCCTTGTCGGACTTCAACACCTTGGCTACATCAAGGACAATCTTGGCGACTTCTTCCTCACGTGGGGAGAGAGGACGCAGTGGTTGCTCGGGAACTATAGCTCCCTTTTCTGTTGGTGGAGAGAATCTATGCTCTTCATCCTCTTCTTTAATATCATGCAGAACACTCTCATCACGATCACAAATCGTAACTGTGAATTCGGGAGAATCAACGGTGGTAATGTGTGTTTCACGTAGTTCTGAGAAGCCGCTCAACTCGAGGTTGCCCTTGGCAATATCATCTTTAGAGATCTCTGTTATAGAATCAGCTTGTGACAGTTTTCCAGACAGTACCTCGGATGTGGAAACGATTTTCTCAATCACATCTGTTTTTGTCTCTTCTAATTCAGTTTCAACAGTCTCGGTTACTGAGGTCATAGTCTTGGATATCTCCGTTACCTTGGCATCCTTTACAGATTGGATTTTTGTTAAATGTATGGCACTCTCTTTACTGATTTGTTCAACGCATTCTTCTACCACATCCTTAGAGCTTTCCAGCTTCTGTGTAACTGTCTCAATAATATTTTCGGTTTGCTTATTTAGCGACTCGTTAATGGTTTGCAGTTTATCCTCACATAATGAGATAATTGCGTCCGTTTTGATTGAAATCTTCTCAAGCGTATTTACACTCAAATCTGTCACAGCAGCAGATTCTGCGGAACTTGTCTCTGGGATGATATGTTCTTCAATGACCTCACTCGCTTCTAGAAGACGAGCTGCCTCATCTACGGGACTGGAAACTGTTATTTTTGCACCAACTTTACTGTGCTCTGCCGGCTTTTCTACTTCAATTGCTCCGGACATTGAATGGGAGAACTCGCCTTCAGCAACATCAACGGGACTAGATTGGGTTGGGAAAATTCCTTTCGGTTCTGTAGATAGTTGTAATATTAAGACATCTTTTTTTTCAAGCTCAATATCTGAAAGTTCTCTTGGTGCTTCATCAATTGGTGAGGATGCAGTCTCGGCAACTGAGGCAGGACGGGACGACTCCTTTGACTTCACACTCTCAGCTACAGATGCTGGACGTGACGGTTCTTTAGAGGCAACGGCCGATTTCGTGTCTTTCAAATTATCAGCAACTGCCTCAGGTTGGGATGGTTGTTTTGACATGTCATCAGCGGTTTGCTTGGAAGCAGCATTATCGATGACAGTCTCTCGCCGCGACGTATCTTTCGATATAACTACCCTCTCAATATTTGTAGTTTCAGCAACAGATTCACGTCGGGAGGACTCAATTGATTTTTCGGCTATTACGCTTTCAGGCTTTTCATATTCATCTTTAAAACTTTCTTCTACAGATTCTGGTCGTGAAACTTCCTTGGAAGATGGTAAAGATTTGTCATCCTTTGCACTCTCTGCGACTGATTCAGGTCTGGAGGATAACTTAGTTATCTCATCCTTAACACTTTCCGGTTTTTCAAATTCGTCTTTTACGCTTCCGGCCACAGATCCAGGTCGTGATGCTTCTTTCGAATCAGGAAGGGACTTTTCTTTCTTGAGGATCTCTGACTTCACACTTTCAGCAATAGACTCACGGCGGGATTGTTCTTTGGAATTATCATCCTTTACACTCTCAGACTTCTCCGATTCAGCTTTTACGCTTTCTGCCACGGATTCGGGACGTGATACATCTTTTGAAGCTGGTACAGACTTATCATCCTTGATACTCTCCGCCTTTGTATTTTCCGCCAAGGACTCGCGTCTAGAGGGTTCCTTGGAAATATCGCCCTTGACACTTTCAGGCTTCTCCGATTCAGCTTTTACGCTTTCTGCTACAGATTCGGGACGTGATACATCTTTTGAAGCTGGTACAGACTTGTCATCCTTGATACTTTCCGCTACAGATTCACGTCTGGAAGGTTCCTTGGAAATATCGCCCTTGACACTTTCAGGCTTCTCCGATTCAGCTTTTACGCTTTCTGCCACAGATTCGGAACGTGATACATCTTTTGAAGCTGGTACAGACTTGTCATCCTTGATACTTTCCGCTACAGATTCACGTCTGGAAGGTTCCTTGGAAATATCGCCCTTGACACTTTCAGGCTTCTCCGATTCAGCTTTTACGCTTTCTGCTACAGATTCGGGACGTGATACATCTTTTGAAGCTGGTACAGACTTGTCATCCTTGATACTTTCCGCTACAGATTCACGTCTGGAAGGTTCCTTGGAAATATCGCCCTTGACACTTTCAGGCTTCTCCGATTCAGCTATTACGCTTTCTGCCACAGATTCGGGACGTGATACCTCTTTTGAAGCTGGCACAGACTTATCATCCTTGATACTCTCCGCCTTTGTATTTTCCGCCAAGGACTCGCGTCTAGAGGGTTCCTTGGAAATATCGCCCTTGACACTTTCAGGCTTCTCCGATTCAGCTTTTACGCTTTCTGTCACAGATTCGGGACGTGATACATCTTTTGAAGCTGGTACAGACTTGTCATCCTTGATACTTTCCGCTACAGATTCACGTCTGGAAGGTTCCTTGGAAATATCGCCCTTGACACTTTCAGGCTTCTCCGATTCAGCTTTTACGCTTTCTGCTACAGATTCGGGACGTGATACATCTTTTGAAGCTGGTACAGACTTGTCATCCTTGATACTTTCCGCTACAGATTCACGTCTGGAAGGTTCCTTGGAAATATCGCCCTTGACACTTTCAGGCTTCTCCGATTCAGCTTTTACGCTTTCTGCCACAGATTCGGGACGTGATACCTCTTTTGAAGCTGGTACAGACTTATCATCCTTGATACTCTCCGACTTTGTACTTTCCGCCAAGGACTCGCGTCTAGAGGATTCCTTGGATATATCGCCCTTGACATTTTCAGGCTTCTCCGATTCAGCTTTTACGCTTTCTGTCACAGATTCGGGACGTGATACATCTTTTGAAGCTGGTACAGACTTATCATCCTTGACACTCTCAGCCTTTGTACTGTCTGCTACAGACTCGCGTCTAGAGGCTTCCTTGGAAATATCTCCCTGGACACTTTCAGGCATCTCCGATTCAGCTTTTACGCTTTCTGCCACAGATTCGGGACGTGATACATCTTTTGAAGCTGGTACTGACTTGTCATCCTTGTTACTTCCCGCTACAGATTCACGTCTGGAAGGTTCCTTGGAAATATCGCCCTTGACACTTTCAGGCTTCTCCGATTCAGCTTTTACGCTTTCTGTCGCAAATTCGGGACGTGAGACATCTTTTGAAGCTGGTACAGACTTATCATCCTTGATACTCTCCGCCTTTGTACTTTCCGCCAAAGACTCGCGTCTAGAATGTTCTTTTGAAATATCGCCCTTGACACTTTCAGAATTCTCCGATTCAGCTTTTATGCTGTCTGCTACAGATTCGGGACGTGAGACATCTTTTGAAGCTTGTACAGACTTATCATCCTTGATACTCTCCGCCTTTGTACTTTCCGCCAAAGACTCGCGTCTAGAATGTTCTTTTGAAATATCGCCCTTGACACTTTCAGAATTCTCCGATTCAGCTTTTATGCTGTCTGTTACAGATTCGGGACGTGAGACATCTTTTGAAGCTGGTACAGACTTATCATCCTTGATACTCTCCGCCTTTGTACTTTCCGCCAAGGACTCGCGTCTAGAGGGTTCCTTGGAAATATCTCCCTTGACACTTTCAGGCTTCTCCGATTCAGCTTTTACGCTTTCTGCCGCAGATTCGGGTCGTGATACATCTTTTGAAGCTGTTACTGACTTATCATCCTTGATACTCTCCGCCTTTGTACTTTCCGCCAAGGACTCGCGTCTAGAGGGTTCCTTGGAATTATCTCCCTGGACACTTTCAGGCTTCACCGATTCAGCTTTTACGCTCTCTGCCGCAGATTCGGGACGTGATACATCTTTTGAAGCTGGTACTGACTTGTCATCCTTGATACTTTCCGCTACAGATTCACGTCTAGAAGGTTCCTTGGAAATATCGCCCTTGACACTTTCAGACTTCTCCGATTCAGCTTTTACGCTTTCTGCCACAGATTCGGGACGTGATACATCTTTTGAAGCTGGTACTGACTTGTCATCCTTGATACTTCCCGCTACAGATTCACGTCTGGAAGGTTCCTTGGAAATATCGCCCTTGACACTTTCAGGCTTCTCCGATTCAGCTTTTACGCTTTCTGCCACAGATTCGGGACGTGATACATCTTTTGAAGCTGGTACAGACTTATCATCCTTGACACTCTCAGCCTTTGTACTGTCTGCTACAGACTCGCGTCTAGAGGGTTCCTTGGAAATTTCTCCCTGGACACTTTCAGGCTTCTCCGATTCAGCTTTTACGCTTTCTGCCACAGATTCGGGACGTGCGACATCTTTTGAAGCTAGTACAGACTTATCATCCTTGATACCCTCCGCCTTTGTACTTTCTGCTACAGACTTCTCCGATTCAGCTTTTACGCTTTCTGCCACAGATTCTGGACGTGATACATCTTTTGAAGCTGGTACAGACTTATCATCCTTGATACTCTCTGCTTTTGTACTTTCAGCTAAAGATTCGCGCCTGGACGATTCTTTTGAAATGTCGCCCTTGACACTTTCAGGCTTCTCAGATTCAGCTTTTACAATTTCTGCAACAGATGTGCGGCGAGACGCTTCTTTGGATACCATGGTTTCTAAAGCTTTTTTAACCTCACTTTCGGCAGCAGATCCAGGTCGAGATGCTTCCTTTGACGCCATTGAAGACCTTTCACTTGCCAGCTCCATAACTGGACTGCTTGGGGCTTCGTCTACTGGACTGGATGCAGTCTTAGATGCTGCAACTTCAGAACGCTCTGCCGGCTTTGGTGGTACTTGTGCTTCCGACATGGAACTTGTAATTGCTTGGACGAAGTCGCCTTTAGCAACTTCAATAGGGCTGGATAGTGTTGGGAAACTGCCTTTTGATTCGAGATTCAAAATAAATGTTTCCTTACTGATATGCTCCAATAATTTAAAATCTTTTGGTGCTTCATCAATTGGTGAAGATGCTGTTTCGACAACAGATTCAGTACGCGACACTTCCTTAGAAAGAAGTGGAGATTTATCATCCTTTTCGCTCTCTGCTTTGAGACTTTCGGCAACAGATGATGGCCGTGATACTTCTTTGGATGCTATTGCAGACTTATCCGATTCCGCCTTGCAACTTTCTACTGCAAATTCAGGCTGGGAGACTTCCTTGGATGCAATTGGAGACTTATCGTGCTTTGAACTCTCTAGCCCTACAACTTTGGATTCAACAAGCGCTTCATGTTGGGATTCCTCTCCTGATTTCTGAGCTATAACTTCTTCGGACTTATCACTTTTTGCCAATGATTCTCTCCGCGAAAGCTTACCTGTCACACTTCTAGCTTCTGATCCTTCTACCTTATCAGCAATCGTTTCCCGACTTATATCTATGGATTTAACCTCTTTAATATCATCGAGCTTTACGACTTCTTTATTTGAACTTTCAGCAATATCAATTAAAGAGTTGGCTACCTCATCTAAAGGGCTAGATGCAGTCTGCAGAGCACTTACTTTGGAAAACTCTGCCGGTTTAATAAGTAACTCTGTTTCTGTAAGAGTCGTTGATACAACACGTGAAAAGTCACCTTCTGCAACGTCAACAGGGCTGGACAAAGTTGGGAAATCGCCTTTCTGTTCAACAGATTCGACAACCAATTTCAAGTGTGAATCCGCAAGGTCACTCGGTGCTCTGTCAATGGGGGAAGAAACAGTTTCTGAAATAACTTCAGAAACTGATTCTGGCCGTGAAGGTGCAGGCATTTTATCTTTTAAGCTTTCTGTTAGAGATTCACGACGAGTAGCCACTTTGGATATGTCTTGTAGGCGTTCAACTTTCATAGTAGTTTCATCTTTTATACTTCCAGATTTTGGTGTTACCTCGCTGAGAGATTCGCGTCGACCAGGAGCTATACCCTTCTCAGTCTCGGATCTCACCGCCTCATCTTTTAAGCTATCCGTGACAGATTCTGGTCGTGATACTTCCTTGGATCCTATTGATGATTTTTCGTCCTTCAAACTTTCAGAAATTGATTTTCGATGAGAAGATTCTGGGATGGTTTCATATTCAGCCACAGATTCAGGTCGTGAAACTTCTTTAGAAGCGGGTAGGGAATTGTCATCCTTTAGACTCTCATGCTTAACACTTTCAGCGACAGATACAGATCGGGAAGGCTCTTTAGACTGATCGTCCTTCTCACTTACAGGCTTCTCTGTTTCTTCTTTTATACTTCCTGCCACAGATCCTGATCGTGATGATTCTTTCGATACCGGAAGAGACTTATCATCCTTAGCACTCTCAGGCTTAATACTTTCCACAAGAGATTCACGGCGAGAAGGCTCCTTTGACTTATCATCCTTCACGCTCTCCGGTTTTTCGGATTCAGCTTTTACGCTTTCTGCCACTGATTCAGGTCGCGATACTTCTTTAGAAACGGATAAAGACGTGTCATCCTTTAGACTCTCATGCTTAACACTCTCAGCAACAGATGCAGGTCGAGAAGGCTCCTTCGACTTGTCGTCAGCTTCGTCTTTTACACTTTCGGCCACAGATCCTGGTCGTGATACCTCTTTCGATGCTGGTACAGACTTATCATCCTTAGCACTCTCAGGCTTGATACTTTCCGCAAGAGATTCTCGACGAGAAGTCTCTTTTGACTTATCATCCTTCACGCTCTCCGGTTTCTCGGATTCAGCATTAACGTTTTCTGCTACTGATTCAGGTCGCGATACTTCTTTAGAAGCGGGTAAAGGCGTGTCATCCTTTAGACTCTCATGCATAACACTCTCAGCAACAGATGCAGGTCGAGAAGGCTCCTGCGACTTGTCGTCAGCTTCGTCTTTTACACTTTCGGCCACAGATCCTGGTCGTGATACCTCTTTCGATGCTGGTACAGACTTATCATCCTTAGCACTCTCAGGCTTGATACTTTCCGCAAGAGATTCTCGACGAGAAGGCTCTTTTGACTTATCATTCTTCACGCTCTCCGGCTTCTCGGATTCAGCTTTTACGCTTTCTGCTACTGATTCAGGTCGCGATACTTCTTTAGAAGCGGGTAAAGACGTGTCATCCTTTAGACTCTCATGCTTAACACTCTCAGCAACAGATGCAGGTCGAGAAGGCTCCTTCGACTTGTCGTCAGCTTTGTCTTTTACACTTTCGGCCACAGATCCTGGTCGTGATACCTCTTTCGATGCTGGTACAGACTTATCATCCTTAGCACTCTCAGGCTTGATACTTTCCGCAAGAGATTCTCGACGAGAAGGCTCTTTTGACTTATCATCCTTCACGCTCTCCGGTTTCTCGGATTCAGCTTTTACGCTTTCTGCTACTGATTCAGGTCGCGATACTTCTTTAGAAGCGGGTAAAGACGTGTCATCCTTTAGACTCTCATGCTTAACACTCTCAGCAACAGATGCAGGTCGAGAAGGCTCCTGCGACTTGTTGTCAGCTTCGTCTTTTACACTTTCGGCCACAGATCCTGGTCGTGATACCTCTTTCGATGCTGGTACAGACTTATCATCCTTGATACTCTCCGCCTTTGTACTTTCCGCCAAGGACTCGCGTCTAGGGGGTTCCTTGGAAATATCGCCCTTGACACTTTCAGGCTTCTCCGATTCAGTTTTTACGCTTTCTGCCACAGATTCGGGACGTGATACATCTTTTGAAGCTGGTACTGGCTTGTCATCCTTGATACTTTCCGCTACAGATTCACGTCTGGAAGGTTCCTTGGAAATATCGCCCTTGACACTTTCAGGCTTCTCCGATTCAGCTTTTACGCTTTCTGCCACAGATTCGGGACGTGATACATCTTTTGAAGCTGGTACTGACTTATCATCCTTGATACTCTCCGCCTTTGTACTTTCCGCCAAGGACTCGCGTCTAGAGGGTTCCTTGGAAATATCGCCCTTGACACTTTCAGGCTTCTCCGATTCTGCTTTTACGCTTTCTGCCACAGATTCGGGACGTGTTACATCTTTTGAAGCTGGTACTGACTTATCATCCTTGATACTATCCGCAATAGATTCGCGTCTTGAAGGTACCTTGGACATATCGTCTTTGACACCTTCAGGCTTTTCAGATTCTGGTTTTACGCTTCCGACGGCAGATTCCGGTCGGGATACTGCCGTGGACGCAGATAAAGACTTGTCATCTTTAAGACTCTCATGCTTAACACTTTCAGCAACAGATTCCGGACGGGAAGGATCCTTGGACTTGTCATCCTTCACACCTTCAGGTTTCTCAGCTTCGTCTTTTACACTTTCGGCCACAGACCCTGGTCGTGATGCTTCTTTCGATGCTGGTAGGGACTTATCTTCCTTGGAACTCTTCGGCTTTGCGGCATCCGCAAGAGATTCACGTCTGGAAGGTTCTTTGGACACGTCGCTCCTCACACTCTCAGGCTTTTCAGATTCAACCTTAACACTTTCTGCCACAGATGCAGGTCGTGATACATCTTTGGAGGAAGGTATAGATTTTTCGTCCTTCAGACTTTCAGCTTTATTACTTTCAGCGACAGATTCGCGACGTGATTGTTCCATAGATTGCGTATCTTTTACACTTTCATGTTTTTCCAAGTCGTCCTTAACGCTTTCCGCCACAGATTCTGGTCGTGACACTTCTTTTGAGGCTGGCAGAGATTTTTCATCTTTTGTACTTTCGGGCTTAATAATCTCAGCTACAGATTCAGGTCGAGAGGTGTCTTTCGACTTACCTTCCCTTAAAGCATCAGCTTTCTCAAGTTCATCTTTTACACTCTCTGCTACAGATTGGGGTCGTGATAATTCTTTTGATGGTGGTTGAGACTTGTCGTCTTTTAAGCTTTCTAGCTTTGCTTCTGCGACTGATTCACGCCGTGACGTTTCCTTAGATACTTCTTCTTTTACACATTCTGCGTGTTCTGGGTCTTTAACACTTGTTGATGACTCCGAGCGAGATATTTCCTTTGAAACTTGCAGTGATGTGTCTTCCTGAGGCTTTGTAATTGTAGGTTCAACAGACGATTCACGACGGGAGGACTCCCTGGACTTGTCATCCATTCTTCCCTCTCTTTTAATTTCAGCTTCTTTTTCGCTTTCGGCGACAGATGCAGGTCGTGAAGCTTCTTTGGAAGATGCTGAAGATTTTATACTTTCTGGCTTCGTAATTGCAGACTCCGTGATTAATTCATGACGAGATGAAAGATCTGTATCTTCAACTTCGAGCACATCGTGAGCTACGGATTCCCGCCTAGAGGCGTCCTTTGAACCTGCTGGAGAGGCTTTACTTTTCACACCTCCTATTTCAGCTTTGCTTATGTCAGATCCGATTTTACATTCCAATTGTTTGTCAATTTGAGTGGTTCGTTTTTGGGCTTCTTGCTTTGTTATCTGCATCTCGATCTCAATAGCTTCTTCAATCGTTGCAGGGCTTTCAAGAGATACCGTGTCTTCGCGATCTTTAACTTTAGTCAGTGCAACTGTGGGCTGTACTAGGTGTGCTGGCAGCTCATCCTCAGAGGTTATATCGCTGGTTTCTTTCTCATCTGGTGTACTGTCCGATTTTTTCTCAGTTATTGCCGGTTGATCAAGATGTAAATCTTTTATATTAGAGTCTGGTGTAGCTTTTTCAACGGTTTCTTCTGGTTGCTTGGATTCAACGATGGCGACATCGAGTTTCTTTTCGACAGAATCAATCTGTGCGGTGATTTCTGTAATGGCAGTGGCCTTTTCAAGCAGTTCCTGATCTTGTTCAGACTTTTCGTCGGCTTCATGTGAAACTTCAATTTCCTTGACCTCCTTTTCATCTTCGGTCTCTTTCTCCTCCTTAGCTGTCTCCTCTTTGTGAGAAATACTCTTGGCATCGTGTGCATCCTTCTCATACAGACCTAAGTCAGCCTCCTCATGAACGGGCAAGTCGGCCACTTCATCTGGTGTCTTGATAACATCTCGCATCAGATTTTGTTGGGCTTCGAATGTCATTTTTTTTGGTAGAACACGTTCGCCAGAATCCACACCACCGGCAAGCGGCTCAGTACTGACTTCAATTTTGGTTTCTGATGGAGTAATGATAGCTGCAGCTGCCATTGATGCGACAGGCACGGCGACAGTTGCCACAACAATGGCTTCAATCTCTTTGGTTTCCTCTTTGACATACTTTTCCTCGATGACCAAATCCTCTTTAATTTTGTCTAGTGGAATTCGTTCATCTTCGGGTAAAGTGGGAGCAGTAGTTGCTCCTGATTCGATGGTGGCCGAGAATTTCTCCTCTGGAAGACTCTCTTGTAGGTTAAGGGGCAGAGCCTCGGGAACTTCAATTA
Organism: Drosophila rellima; assembly: GCA_035043635.1. Lineage (NCBI taxonomy): Eukaryota > Metazoa > Arthropoda > Insecta > Diptera > Drosophilidae > Drosophila > Drosophila rellima. The sequence goes on along the minus strand of JAWNMV010000134.1, from coordinate 661,263 downwards.
GATCGTCTTTTGTGTCCGACGTTTTCTTTGCACTGCTTAGTTTATCCTCAGGCGTTGGAGATGAGAATTCCTCCTCAGCAGGCTTGGCCTGAGGCAGTTGCTCCTCAGTGCGGGACTTAACAATGTCCTTGGCAGTGGCTATGATCTCTTGTACCTCGGATTTAATCTCTGTTTGTTCCTGCGTCTCATGTCGGGCTGCTTCGCTACCTTCCAGACGAGCCTTCCGCTCTTCCGCCTCAGCCTTGGCGATTGCCGCCTCGATTTCCTCCTCGGCGCTCTTTTTTCTTTTCTTTTCTGATTCCTGCGAGTCCCGTTGATGCTTTTGAATTTCCTCCTCCTTAGTTATACTACTCTCCTGCTCCTGTTCAATAATTGAATCTTCTGTGTACTGCTCTACTTCCTCCTTCTCAATGATCAAGTACTCCTCCTCCTCCTCGGCTTCCGTGGTGCTGTCCTGCTTGACCATCTCCCGTAATTCCGTTTTGATCAAGTGCTGTCGCTTCATCTCGTCACGACTAAAGACAGCTTCAATTTCGCGCACTACTTCCTGCTCTTCTTTGAGATCATCCAATTCACGCTGCTTTTCCGCATCAAGCTCCTGTGAAGCGCTCAGGTCCATTATCTTTTTAGCTGCTGTGGCTTCATCCACAGACGGAGTAGATACCAAGCTGGAGTCTGTAGTACCACCTTTATCTAGGCGGGACTTCTTTAAATCAGGCTTTGGCTTGGCGGATTTAATTGGACTACCGGGTGCTGGAGCTCGTTTGGAGGGCGATACACCGCGTGGCCTCCTCGAGATGGGCTTGCGTTGGGCGGCCTGAGTTGTTGACTGTGTCGTTGTCTTGGACTCTGTCTGCTGGGTCTTCTTCTCCACGGTGCTAACGGTGCGACGTGTGCTGCTGGTGCTCTGACGAGTCGCTGTCGCCTGCTGCTTAGATTCAAGAACCTTCCGGTTGTTGGCTTCCTTGGCGCTCTTGGCGGGAGTGCTACTTGGACTGGACTTTGTGGTGCGTGTCATCACTTTGGGCTTAACGTCCCGGGTCGCAGGAGTTCGGCTTGCAGCGGGTGTCGCTGTTGGCGAGCTCTTCTTTTCGTCGCGTTTGACTAGCTTGCGGTCCATAGACCTGGGCGGCTTGGTGTCAATCCTTGAGCGAACGACAGGCTTGACTTCCGCTCGTGGCTTATCTGGTTTTCCCTTGGAGGCCTTTGCTGTCTTGCTGCTCGCCTCTATGACAGGCGCATCCACAGCATCCTTAGCTGGTGCTCCTGCAGCCTGAGACTTTACAATCAATACCTCAACTTTCTTATCCTCGTCTACTTCCTTGTTATCTTCCTGCTCGGCTAGCTCCACTGAGGTTACCGCCGGCTCCAGCGCTCCCTCGTCACCCGTGTCGACAGCGGGCTCAGGCTCGTGCTCAGCCTCTGGCTCATCCGTATCAATGGAGTCTGCTTTGGCGTGGACGAGCGAAGTAGGTTGCTCCACTTGATCGCTGGGCGGTTCCGCTGAGGCAGCTACAGCTGCTGCCGCTGCATCTGCTGCTGCTGCTGCTGCTGCTGCTGCCGCCTCCCTTGCTTCCTTGGCCTTATTGTCCTGCTGCACGGCTACAGCAGGTGTGGAAACTGGACCGAATTTGCTGGATTTGTAACTAGCGCTGGGTGGAGTTGCCTCAATGGCGGACTTCAGAGTTTTGCGTGAGCTGGCCACAGTTTGTATAGCTGGAGCTATCGATTTGGCTGTGCAGGTCGAGTGCTTCATAAATTCTAAATGCTTCAGCTTTTCCAGACCCTCCTGAATTTTAAAGTCGGGTGTGCTACCAGGGAACAAGATGCGCGTGATGGTATCATCCGGATTGGCGGGCTGCCAGACAAGTAGTGCGCAGATAGACACCAGATTCTGAAGCGGGAAGTTAAACTCTTTGGTGTCGCGAGCGGCAAAAAGACGCTGATCACCGGAATTCCATTTTTGCAAAAAGTCTTTCACTTCCTTGGAATCACGTGACGGACTTATCACATACATGTCCAGGGTGCCATGTCCCACCTTGTGGTATAGATTGATGGGCTCCTGATTCCGATAACAGCCTTGCGGCTTCAGGTCAAGTGACTTGAGATCACTGACCAGACCATGACCACGCTCAAAGAGATCAATCAGCAATGGGTTGCGATCCTTATCACCATCCGGACTGGGCAGACCATCCTTTCGATCGGGCACGTTGCCAAAGAAGTGACCAATCTGTGGATAGACGTGGGAATCCCGCTTGCGAGACACCACAGCACCCAATCCCTGAACGTTGCTGTTATTTAAACGCGTCATAAGCACCGCATCGAGGCGATCTAAATGCCGAGCAAAGTCCCAGAAACAAGCCTTGCGATTAAAGCCGCCGTCAACTGCAAGGGAAGATGGAGTTTAAGTGAAAAGTTCCCAAAGTCGCCTCATATAGGATCCTACTCTCACCTAGCATATTGAAGCCATTGATGCCAAAGAGTGCAGCATCCCCTTGACCTCCGGGAAAGACGTACAGCGTAGGATGCGTGAATCTTATATTGCCTACAACATCAGAGGTCTCCAGCAATTCACGCAGTGAGGTGGGCACCACCATGGGCGCAAGATAATCTACAGAATGAAAAGTATTTTAAGCGCTAATTTACCAACTAAAATTCGGCTAATAATCTTACCTATGAACGCATTGATGCACTCGCTGCTGGTATCCAGCACATCTACCGGATTAATGCGTATTTTGCACTGACGTGCAAATACCTTATCTGGTAGGGTATGCCATAGGCCCGCATCGGCGCAGTGTATGTTCATCGTTATGGTATCTGCATAGGCGCGTATTACCCTTTGTACATCGTGCTCTTGAAAAGCCTCCGCAAAGTCAGCTACCGAGAAGGTGCCGTCCTGTAAGTAAATTTATATTACAGATATCTGGATAGAAAGTGTAACTCGTTGTAGTATTATTAGCACCTGTAGTATCCAAGAACCGTTGCCAGTGAAGGTGTAGCCAGCGTGTATAATGTGACGATGCCTCGTAAAACTGCTGAGTAAATTACGCATACATTGTATGAGCGTATTGTATTGCGGATGTATAAGCACCTCCGTCACAAGATTCTCACTAGCATACTGTATAAGTCTCTCGCCTGAAAAAAATTTGGAGACAGAAGGTTTTTTTAAAATGCTGATAAGAACCACTGACTAAATGAGATACTAATTCTAATTTAGATATTGATAGAGACAGCTATATCAATAAAGTAAATAGATTTTGAGCATTTTTCATTTTAGGGAATAATTGGTAGTATCTATGTTTCCACATGGATGACAGAACATTTTATCGTAAGATGCAAGCCCTCCAAGATGTTTTCCCTTAAATTTAATGCCAAAACTTCTTTGTATGAAGAAAAATAATCATACGTGAGTTAAATTTATTGTAAGTTGGCAACTTTCTCAATTTCTTATTACTCTGTGAGTACTCACAGACTTTCAACCAACCTTTTCATGCGCTCGCCACAAATTTAAAGCGTGAGAAACCAGAAGTGTTAGATAATAATAATAAGGATACATGGCCGATTTTGATAGTTTTCAAAGGGGTAAATGATTACAAGGTGGCAACACTGAAATCGCTCATTCTTTGACCAAGCGGTGAGCATTAATCAAAAGTTTCGTCAAACGCTTGTAAGCTGGCTTACAAACTGACAAGTTGCGGTCACGCAACGTGCGACAAACGAAATCATTTCGTTTTGCAACGCAACATTTTCGTTGTATCGTGTGCATCGCTTGACGACCACATGGTCTGTAAAGTATTGTATTTTGTGTAAGAGTTCATTTAATAAGAACATTATATTTTTATTTGTACAGCAACCCCAAGACAGCCGATTACGATGCCGAATACGCAAAAGGCGCCAAACACCCAGGATGAAGGAAATCGACGTCAAAAATTAAGTTAATTTTTAGATATATTCTAATTAAAGTTTTTCTTTTAATGTATTGAACTTTCATTAAATTTTTTAATAATAAAAAAAAAATTACCAAAAAAAATAAAGTACTTATTTTGTTTTTAATATTAGTAATGTATCGTTTGCAATATCATAAAAAGTACACATAAGATATCATAAAAAGTACACATAAGATATCATAAAAGTTCCAAAAACTATACTTTTACAAGCTATCGCGTTCGAGCCATTCGCTGACACGAACTAAGCGACAGATGATTGATTTGCTTATCGTTTTTGGAAACGCTAGCGAGAGCTCTCATAAAAGTCACGAAAACGAGACTTTTACGAGCTATCGCGTTCGAATCATTTACTGCCACACACAGATGATTCGTTTGATTATTGTTTTCAGATCTGAACTAGCAGAACCATCGTTAACGATATCTTAAACGAAGTTTTGGTTCACTGGGAGTATTCTCCATATAAGAAGTTAAACTGCCTTTTAAACAAAACTTTTAGGAAGCTGCTACTTATTTTAAACAAAAGAAAGTGCAATTGTGTATGAGATAGAAAGGATAATTGAATATGGAACATGGTAAAACGTGAATAAAACTTTTATATTTTAAATTAGTTTTTTGAATATACATACATATACACACATACATATACTAAGTATGGAATATAGTTTGTGTGCTTGTGGCAATACTCGTGTATTCAAGCAGGTCGTTTAGTCTTTAGACCTCTTCACAGCCCTTTTCCATACAGTCTCACACGAGTATTTTGCATTCTCTTTTAAGGCAAACGACGCAGAAATTTTATTATGTGCGGTAAGCCAGATTCAAGCAAGAAACTTACAGTTTGGTCGATGGGATGGTGGGTCAATGGTTTGCTGACTTGGTGGCTTGGTAGGTCAACGTCGCACCACCGAGCGCACTAATGAATAGCTAAAACGTTGAGTGGCAAGCGAACAAGAGGCTTGGATTACCAAACGCTTCAGTTCCCGGCTAGAGAGAATCCATGCATTAAGCACGCACACCAAATCAAGTGGCTTTAAATTGTCAGGCGGTGGGTAAGTTAACTTGGCTTTATTGTCCGACCATTTTATTCGTCACTCTTCTGCCGCACAGCTGCTGCTGCAGTCGAGTGGAATTCATTTCATAAATGTTGAATTTTTATGGTTTAATTAAGTTTTCTGTCAGCCCAAGCGAGTTGTCCATTTGGTCAGCAGCTACCCAATAGAAAGTACCATAAGCTGATGCGACCTTGCTGACGACCTTGTCGTGTCAACCATCATAATCAGCTATCCCTTCACTCAGTACCAACTATTTTCAGCGCTCCCCTAACTAAATGCTTTTATATCGAGGCGCTGCTTGAATAATTTACGCATTTTCTACACTAAATAGTAGTTGACAAAGCCGAAAAAATTACGAGAAACGAGCGCACATAGAACGTCATTGCCTTCACCGGCAAATACAAATATTACGTATGCGCCACGTTTACCAAAGGGACAAAAAATAAAAAAAACACACACACATACACACGCACACACAGGAAAAAGACGAACTAACACCCGAAGTGCGCCCAAGTGTGTGAAACTACGTATGGCTTCGCTCAAGCTTGAGGTCTACCCGCCCGGCTGTCTGTCTCTCTGTTTCTGTGTTGGCTGTCCAGCTGTCCAACTGTCTATCTGTGCGTCGATCCGGCTCGCGTTCTATTCGCCTCTCCATTTATTCTTATGTATGCTTGTCGAGCTGTTTGTGCAGGCCTTGTGCTTTTTATAAATGATAATCTTTATAGCGACCTGCGTGCGGCTTATATTTATCAAGTAAAGGCACATGTGCACACACACAATGTGAGTGTGAAGCGCAGTGACATATATACTACATACATATATTGTGGTCGAGCTGCGCGTCACCTGTGCGTATAAGCAGTTTGTGATTTTAAGTTTGTATCTCGCGCAGCAGCAACAGGCGCGTGACAATTTCTGCCTATTACGTATGTATTTATAAAGGTGTTTTCTGGCATTAGCAACTCATTTACACTATGAACCATGGGCTTATAGATTCCAGCGAAATTTAAGACCAATTCCAAGGCAATCTCGAACAAAGACACAAAATACACTCAATAAAGGGCTAGTAAGTATTATAAGCCCACTTTTGGAAAGAAAATTGTTGCTGTTGTCGGCTTAGCCAGCTTATCCTTGAAAGTATTTTCAATTTTGTGTGTTCGACTACAAACGTCACTTAAAAATTTGATTCAAAAGCCACAATGACTATAGAAAACAGATACAAACCAATAGCCTGAATGCCAGCGAGGGAGCAGTTGAGGCTGAAAACTCGTACTTAAAGAGTCGAAAAGTTTCAAAGCCACATACACTATGAAAAGTTGTCTCCAAGTGCGCCCACAAATGTTGCACCTCCTCCTCATCTTATCGGGAAACTCGCCCACAAAAATAATGGAAAACTGGCGACATGAATATATGCAGTAAAAAGGTTTGCCAAGTGGCAGAAGCCCCCGCCCCCAGGGGGCGATCCAGGTTTGTGTCAAGTGCAGTTTTTCGCATTGCGACGGCCATTGAAAAGTTTTTTTTGCTGCTGCTCGCCGCACCTAACTCGAAATGGAGAACACCTAACGCAGATTAACCGTTAATAACTGTACTTTAATGGCCAGTGTGCAACTGGCAACTATGCCAGAAATCCTGCCAAGCCGTTTTTCTATTTTTTCCTCTCTTTCTTTATTTTTTTTTTTTTGAAACACAACAAATTTGAATAACAACTGGCGGAAACTTTTTGTGTTTTTTATGATTCCATTTTTTTTCTTTCAGCTATTTGTTGTTGCTTTTCTTGTATGCCGGACTGCAAAGTAATTACAGTTGGCGCCGGTCAGCACCCTGGCACCCGTTCTCCCGTCCCAACGCAGCCAACAAAAAAAAAAAAATAAATAAAAGCGAGAGGAAAGTTTGCTGTCAAACCGGCGTGCAAAAGGGCGCACGTGTAAAAAAAACTTTCCAATGGCCACTTTTAGGTCCTCTCATTCCCCCCCCTTCCCACAAAAAGCACAGCATTGAATTAAAGTTCTTAAAGTGCAGCCATGATAGATCTATATATCGTACTAAAAGCTGAATAGGTCGATTATTGAAGTCTGTGAATAGCTTATAATGCCTTGCAGTACATCCAATTATTTTGCCCATATCAAGATGTTCAAAGATAAGTTTCGATCCGCTTATTTAAATAAACGAATATCTAATGGGGTTATTATACGAATATTCTCATAAGATGAGAATTTCGATATAAAAGAGAATTTCGATATTAAAGAGAATTTCATTAGTGTCGTTTTCGCTAATGTAACAAATAAAAAAATAATGTTTACTGTAATACTGACAAAGTGGCTTCAAAGAGCACCATCCAAAGTTTCATTGCGTTTTTTTTTATTGGTTTCCTATCAAAGAGAGAAGTGCTTTTAAAGGATATATTGTTTTTATGACATGAGATATTATTCTTTTAAATATGGAATGCTAAGAGTGTATATACATTTATATGAATTGTGGGTTGTTGAAAATAAAATGGCTACACCTAATGGACTTTGCTAATGTTATAAAAGATGCATAAAAGTTATTTGTAGATCTAATTTTTGGTAGCGAGTGTTTGACAAAACTAACGGAAATAGCAAATCTGTACGCTCGACTGCTTGTGCGACTTCTTGGCGTTGCTTAGCAAAATATAAGACTGCTTCATAGTGTACTAGTCAGGATCACTGATATAAAGCTTGCCTTATTACATTTTTCAGCACTATTGTAGGTAATCTTACAGTTTGCTTCTAAGTAAAAAATAAAAGAAGTTTAATCGTTTTTTTAACATAAAGCTGACATCGCTATATTTTCAACAATTTCAAACCCTTTTCATTTCCAGCTCCCAATGGACATAATTTAAGTCTAAAAATGTGTCTGCCTTTTGTAAAGCCAATCGAAAGCCATGTGGCTTGGCACCTGGCGAGGTTAACCAAACCGTTCCCATGGTATAGCTTGGCTACTAATTGGAATGGGAGCGGAGAGTTGGCTTAAAATGCAGTTAACGAGTTGGCAGCCTGGCTGCACAATTATGCGGCCAGCTTGGCAACGGGATTTACTATGAATGCGAGAATATTCACGCATCAGAGACACAAGCGTTGATTTATGCAGTTAAAACGCGCTTTATGCAAAAATCTCTTGCTGATACTTTAATTAGTTATTCAGGAAAAAAAGGAATTAAAATTAATTCGACACGTGGCTGGGAATTTATCAATGCCACGACACATCATTAATCACAAGTGGACAACATACAAGTACATCAGACAAAGGACAAGGGACAGCGGACATGGTACTCTAGTTGCGGCATTGGCTTTGGTTGCATAAATCTTGATAATGCCGCTCTGATAATATTGATGATGATGAAGCGGATGACGAAGATGATGATGATGATGATGATGATGATGATGATGATGATGATGATGATGATGATGATGATGATGATGATGATGATGATGATGATGATGATGATGATGATGATGATGATGATGATGATGATGATGAAGATGAAGATGAAGATGAAGAGTCGCCCGGTCTCTCGGCCGCTGCTCAACAAACCCAATAACATGCTGTGAGCATCAAAAATGCTTTGGCAACTGTCCCAAATGCCTGGGTGCCCTGGCGTCGGACATCTCATCTCATGTCTCTCGCATGCCCCGCCATTCTCTGAGCCATGCTCATCTGCAGCTGTCCAACTCGTCGCCCGTGTCCTGGTGCATAATTAAAAGCAAAGCGCGACCAGAGAGCCCCACAAAATGTCCCACGTCAGCTGTTTGTTTCTCTCTCTCTCTGGGTGTGGCTGTGTGTGTATGCGTGGGTGTGCCTGTCAGTCTCGTGTCAGGCACGGCATTGATAAGCGACTCTGATATGAATTGACGTCTGTCAGCATGTTTGTCATGCCCACATACACAAAAAGTGCATTCTAAAATTCAAGTTTTAAATTCTTTATTTAAGCACGTATTTTTTTTAAGTATGTATTCAGGATGTTATTCTTAAATTAACACATTATGCGGATAAAATGACAAACATCCAGCATTTATGAAGTCAAAAAAGTCTGAAGCCTTAGATTTTACTGTACAAATTCATATAGACCCCTGAATATTATATATTCAATATATTTGCGCAGAAGTAAATTTCAAAACCGTACTTGCATCAAGTACTTTGTACTTGGTTTAAGAATATCCGGGATTATCGATCATCTGACACCGGAATCTCAGGTTTTTTTCTGTGTACGGATGAAGTGGCAGATGGAACTGAGACTGGGACTTTTGGTTGCTTGTATTTTTTGCTGATAGTTTTATTTGGCTATCTCTGCTGCCAGTTATGTCTCTGGATTCGCTGCGATGTCAGCTGAAGCGAGTAGTTCTTCTTCTTTCCAGCTTTACGACTACGACTATATGCAAATTTTGTCTGGCTGTCTGTCTGCATGACTATGAATGTCTGTCTGTCTGTCTGTCTGTCCGTCAGTCAGTCAGTCAGTCAGTTATTTGCCTTACTGTGTGCGGGACGTCGGCGTGGCCATCTTATTGTATTTCATTCTCCCACCTTCTTCCTTTCTTCTGACGATTTTGTTCTTGCACTCTCCTTCTATTCGTTGGTTGTGCTTGAATTATGCATGAGCTGCACACTCATTGTCAATATGGCCTTGCTCGTAACCATGCATATGTGTGTCTCTCTCACTCACTCTATTCCCCTCTCTCTCTCTCTCTCTCTGTATGATTCCCAGGCTCTGTCTATCAATTTTGCATAGGTTTTATCTCAAGAATTTGTATGGCTTTAAAGGTTATGTGTGTGCATGTTAATGCTGTACGCTTATGTGAGCTTAACAATTGGAATGTGTGTAAAGCTTGTCATAAACCTTTAGTTAACGCATTACAAACCATCGAGTAAGGTATAACGGTTACGAATTGCCTATTTATGAAACGAATAATGCTTTGTAAACAGTCTTAAAGTAAATATCAGTGACTATTCTCAAACAATTAGCAAATTGGTTAGTAGCTAGTAACGTGTAAATAATCTCTTGCTTTGTTCAATTTGATATTTATCTTGGATCAAGTGTTTATCCATTTTTGAGCAATGACCCAATTCAAAAATTCTGTTCGTTAATTGTTACAAAATAGATAGCCTTTTATTAGTAATGAGCCATAAGAATTATTTTGTTACTAGCAGCGAAAAAAAAAATAGCGAATTAAGTCAATTGGAAATTGTCGTGTACAGATCTGTACACGCTATATTTTTATCTTGACGCGTGTCAGGAACTTAGGAATGAGCCTCTATTTAAGCGTGGCGTTTTCATCTCTCAACTTGAACATTATCGCAGCAATGATAAAGAGGCGGAGGAGGACATTTCTCCTTTGTGTCTGTCGCCCTTGCAAAGTTTGCAACGAACTTTGGCAAGTCCCACAAGGAAACTAAAGTAAACTGCATCAAATTCAATTTTGTAGCAACAAAACAGCTAAGAAGCTTCGGACGTAACTTTGTACATGTTGTTGTTGTTGTTGATCATTATGAAGGCGACGCTGTTGAGGAGTACAAACCATAAAATATAAATTATGCGCTTGTTAACAAATGTTTGTAATTGCTGGAAAGTTATCCCAAAAGCGAACCGACAACGATGGACTAGACATTTGAGAAAGATTCAAGCTGAAAAGACTTGACACAAAACCATAAAAGCCAAAGCGCACAGCTGACTCTGACAGGAACTCTAAACTTGAATCTCCGGCAGCTGCCAGTTACCGTTGTAAGTTGACAGGACCAACAATGAGCCATCAGGTGAACGAAGTCTGTCCGTCTGACTGCGTTCTGGATACGAGTACAGGCAACTGGACACTGCAATGTTAGCTGGGAGATGCAAGTTGCAGGCTGAAAGGGGAGTCGACACAATGCCCAACAATGCTTTGTCAGCGAAGGTGCTGTCTTTTTATCGACTTTCCACCGACTGGCTGAGCTTTAACCTTTGTCGAAAGAGAATCCCGTCGAGTTCGTGATCCGCACAAAGCACCAACCGAACCGTGTTCATCTCGACATCTACGCCTCTTTGGATTTCATAATTTTAGCACAATCTTCAATTGCATATCAAGTGGCGGCTGTGGCATCGTCATCGTGGCCTTCGATGCCTGTTCCAATACCGTTTGCTTGCTGCCCGGCATCATCATCATTATTGAGCCAAAAAGCTGTGCGTGCAACACGCCGTGTTGGCCTCTTGAGAATTTTGTTTGAGTAGTTTTTGCAGTAGTGTAAACAAAATTGGAATGCGGAATTCGCTTCAGCCAAGTCCTCTCTCCCTGGACAATGCTAAAATGGTGCTACAAAAAGGCATTGAGCTCAGGTGCTGTTCTCACACTTAACGTCACAATCAAGGACAGCCCCACCAGCCGCTGCAGTGCATATCATTGACGGCATTGCGCTAAAAAGTATGCTACACTTTTCATTTTTACTTTCTCTAAATAAAAGCAGCTCTCGGCTGCCACTTTGAAGTGGCAAACATTTTGTGCACTGCTTGTCTATTGTATTTATATTTTTATTTCGATTTTAAATGCTAAAATTGAAACTTTAACATACCATAAAGTCCAGCTTATATTATGAAATGCTTTCAAAAGCATATTTATGTATATAAATAAAATTAAAGTTAAGTTAATAACGTCATGATTTATGGTTCTTAACAAATATTTTCCGAGTTCCAGCTAATTTTCTTTATATTACCATATCTATTCTAGTTCTAACCATGCTTCTTGCAACTCCACTTCCATTGTTGTATTGTGAAAGGAATTTCATACCAATTTCTATTTTAATATGTAACATATTTGGTACAATTATTTTCGACTTAATGTTATAGTTCCTCATTCCTTTTTATTTTACTGAATAAATTGTTCAACAATTGCTTTTTGATTTATCTGTTTACATTTGAGATTCATCATTATAGAAACAATTGTGTTTTCTTCCGTTTATTGTATTGCTCGAATAAAGCTGCTTGTGATTTCTGTGAGGGCAAAACATGAGCGCTGAAACCTGTGTGTCAAGTGCAATTTTCCCAACCTATGCAGATTGTTTGTTATACTACCATACAAGTGCATTTGGGTATGTGTGTTCATATACAGAGCTATGTTTATGTATTTGAAAAACAACAAGAACAACATGACAATCATCAGCAGAGAACAGTGAGGGAAGAAAAGTGAAGGAGAGGAAGAAAATGTTCGCTCGATGCAGTGCAGCCACTTGAATGCGTTTCAACAAGGTTTCCGACTAATCCGCAAAGACAACAAGAGCGGGCCCACAGAGTTCCCGACACTTGCCTGGCTTTATATTCCCTATACTCTGTAAAGAGAAGATGATTTATTAAGAGTCTATGACAATCTTCCAAAATATAGCACCTCTCACTTTCATACCAGATTGATTCCATTGATTAGGAATTACGTCAAATATCATCTAGAGTTTTCTTTAAACAATCATAGCATATAACCATTCAGTTTTTTGAATCTATATTTAGTTTGCTGTCTAAGTAAATCAACCAATTAATTAATCTGCTATAACGAACAAATCAAGAGCTAAAAAATTATCCTCGAGTCGACGAACAACGGTTAGTTTAGAGAGTATCGCTAAGTCGATCATTGGCTTCATATGTAATCCTTCTCAATTGTCAATGCTGTTGTTGCTGGTGACTGACTGCACTTGGGCAAATGAAAATGAAAATGCATCGCTCTCCGATTTGGAATTATAACACAAAAGGCAAACAAAACAAAGCAAATCATTTCGAGCTGAGCTGAGCTGAGTGCTTTCCTTTGGGCTTGGGATTGGGCTTTGACTTTGGCTTTATGCAGCAAGTCGATTGTGAATGCTGTTGAAAGACAATTGTCATAAATCGTTAGGATAACTTTGCAATTTTCCGTTGTGTCTCGCAAAATGGCTAATTTAATAGTCACAATTTGAAATTCATTTTCTAAATGGCAGCGTTGTTTTTCCTTATTATTATTATTTTTTTGAGTCATTTCGTTTACGTAACCCCGAGCCAACTTTTCAACTTTTTCAACAAAAAGTAAAGTTAAATAAAATCGCAAAAAGCTAACAAATTTTTGCCAAGTTTGTCATTAATTTCCAGAAAAATTAATTTTCTGTCCTTTTTACAGTTGTGCTGTTAATGAGAATGTAGTTATTCAACTGTTTTATTTGGTCGATGGGCTCCGTTAAGTTCTTTTTTTGCCCCCAATTAGTTGAGCATCTTTTTGATTGAATGTCTTTCCATTCATTTGACATTTGACTTACCGTGACGCGCCTCTTCGCCCTCGGGAGCATGTTGTGTAATTGTATTGAGCTCCTCTTCCAAGTCAACATGACAATCGGATACGTCCCAGGAGAGGAAACCTGCGAATGACACAAGCAGATAAAGAGAGAGATAGTAAATAGGTGAGTAGCACATGATAAGTCAGTATAAAGGCACACAAAAGGTCGCCCAATATAAAGGGGATTGAATCGATTTGTGATATGAATTGATTCGAAATGTGCTTTGATTAGCCTTACAGGTTACGTTTAATAAATATATGTCCAGGATATTAATTTTACATTATACTTGAAGCATTATGATACTCAGGAGCTTGCGATATTTATTTAAGTACATTTTGAAATGAGCTCACTATGCACAATCATTAAATTCTGGTCCCTAAGAAAAACTTAATTTTCGTCAAGAGACAGCTAATATATTGTGATGTAAATCCAAGCAGTGAATCAAGTTTCATATTAAAATCGAAATAAAATGAATCGAGTTGTCGGTATACATTACTCCAAATAATAAGAAAAAAAAGATCGTAGCTGTAAATAAAAAATCCACGCGTACGTTTGGACTTGTAAAGTTGATCAAATTTTCATTGCATTTAACTTTAAATTTTTATAGCTAAAAACTCGATTTAATTAACTCGACTGATAATCAAAAAATAATCGAATTAAAGTATTTAAAAATCGCTTCCGCGAAAATCGGGTGTCGATTATTCGATGTAATTTTTCATTACTACTAATCATAGAAGTATATTCAAGAGAAGTGCTCAGTAGCTTGTGGCATTTTATACTAACCCATGGAGAGAAACTCATCGTAAATATAGACATGTAATTAATTCAGTTACAACGCTAATTGCCACTTGCTATTGTCTATTTATATTAATTGGAGTGTGTACTTAGTGGACATGCATGCGCGTGTTGCATCACATTCTAGACTAGGACTACTTATTACATGCTTGAAATGCATCCATTATAATAAAACAATGGATGTAGAAACTTTATACGCACATTCTTGCTGTCGACCAGATGCCACTTTTCAAGTAAGTTCGGGTCATTTATCAATGTTGTCGCGTTTTCAACATTCTATAATATTCTATAAATTCATTAATTTTATAATTACAGGATATGTTTTGTATTTTTGTTGCCAATTTGATAAACGAGCAAAATGCGAACACACAAAAACGCAAATGGGAACTCGAGACAGATTACGCATACGCCCTGTTGTCCACACACATTCAAGTATATGTGAGTACGTGTATGTGTGAGTGTGGCTAGAGGGTTGTCTTTTGTTGCTGTCGCTTCTGATATTTATTTAACACATATATATGTGGCTGCAATTCTATGTGTTACCACGTTGCCAGTTGGCCCTTTTGTATTATGTCATTCAGTAAACAAATTAAGTCAGACCAAGAGTGAGTCTGTCTGTCTGACTGTCTGTCTATCTTCTCTGACCTAGAAGCAACTTCAGTGTAAGTATTTGCAAATACAAATAACATAATGGTTGCCTGTATATCTCTTTTGAACCTCTTTCTATATAATAGACATCATTAGCCTTTTTTTGTTGGTACTCGTATCACAATCTATTTGCTCGGCTTTTATTATTCTACGACTACTCATTGTTTGCAATGTTTTAGGCGTATTTATTTCTGCACTAAAGCAAGTAAAGATTTGACCAGAAAATTAAATTTGCATTTGCCTTAAAATCTGCATACTCTTAATTACTGAATTATCCGCATTAGATATTTACGAGCTGTAAGTCATGCCTTGAGTATTTTTCTGGCGCAATACTCGTTAGAAAAAAGCTGCAAATTATTTCTAAGGCAGATGCTCATGGAATTTAATGAGCAGCAGAAGAGACTCGTATGAGCATGCACCTCAGATCAGACCCATTGCTATGAATAACTTATTATAATGATGCCTTAATGAGCGCTTAACTTTAATTTTTTATGCTGACTGCCTGTCTGCCAGAGTGCCACAGCCTGGCTGACTGTCAACCCGACTGTCTCATGTTAATGTTCATAAAGCTCATGCAAATGAAGCTGTCAACTCAGGCCCAAGTGTTTGCCCGGGAACACAGCGTTACACAGATTGCCTGAAAACTCTTCTTTGTTCCATCTCTCGGTGTCTGTCTTTTTAATCATGTTCTCTTTGTAATTTTGATCATTACAATATGAGTGCAGATCGACAGTAAATTACTCGCTACTCATATATATCTAAATCAAAAATATCAAAATACGCACAATACCTTTTTCGGGATTCGAAACTGCGTGAATCGGTTTAAAGGCTGGCGAATTGTCTTATTTAGTCCAGGCAACATTTGCAGATCCTAAAGTGTTTTTGCTCGTCTATCTTTGATATAATATCACAGAGTAACACGTTCTTCTGTTGCTTTAGACAGAATGAAAATGGCGAAAAAGTCTTAATTTTTCAAGTTTTCTAGGGAATTCATTCGATTAGAAGAAATGCATCGTCACTTTTCGCGTTCGATTCAATTATCAGTTCCATCAAGCTCTTTGCTATCAGTTGGAGCCAGGCAAATGCCAAAGTTGAGTAACAATCCGCAATATCTAAGCCCAATTCAGCAGATAAAAGGTAATACAATTTGGTTGTTGCCTCTGCTTTCTCTTCTCCACTTTTCTCTTCTGCTTCATTCCCTTTTGCTGCACACTGTTGAGCAATTTGCACAAATGGCTGGCAACAGCAACAAAAGTAAATGTTGGAAAAAAAATTTAAATGAAAAAAGAAGAAGAAAAAAGCGCAAAAACAACAACAGCAACAATAGAGAGCGGCATAAAAATGTAAAATCTTAACACTTTTCAGGCGCACACACACAAACAGGTATTGTGAGCCGGATCAGAATATTGTGCGGGCAAACAAAAAAAGCATAGCAACAATAAGGTTGAAAGCGGAAGAGAAGGCAGTACAAAGGGGCTAGCCGGGGTAAATGAGAAAGAAAGGCAAGGGTCGTGGAAAAAGGCAGCGTCCAAAGCGCCTACAGCGATTGCACAAAAATAATGAGGAAACGCGCAGGATATGCGACGTCACACACACACACACACACTTATACTTGTATATAAAATATATAGGTACATATGTATATGTATATATATATATATGTGTGTGTATGTGTGTGTGTGTGTGTTGTGGACGCTCTCTTGAGCAATCATCGGGCGAATGAAGCCACTCAGACGCTGAAACAGAGCTCAGAACGTGGCCACCTCGCTGTCTGAGCAAGAGACTGAGCGCCAGGTGGCGCCACAATCCCTCCCAACTGTGTGTGTCTGTGTGTGAGTGTGTGTTCGCACACTCATTTAGTATTTATGCGTTGATATCTGCGAGTGAGACTTCAATTTTTCATGTGGGTCTGTGTGTGGATGAAGATGCCACTCATTTATTTATATAATTTCTTTCTTAGCCCGCGCTCGAGCTTCGCATCATTGTCAAGTGTTTAATTTGTGACCTTTGCTTTCTTTGGAAAATTAGACTTTGCCTTTGCCTTGCTTTATTGCTGTATTAAGTAACGGAAAGACCAGCCCACCTTATCAAATGTGGTTAATTTTGGGTTAAATCTCAGAGCTAACTTGTCAGTTAGTTTTAATATGCAATAATATATGATCTGCAGTACTGAAGTGGCATTTCAGAAAAGTTTCGATTGGGCAAGGAATCACCCGATTATTGCTACGAACAAAACAAAACTTGGTAATTCTCTGTTCTATGCCGAAACTCTTAAAAAAAAAAAAAAAAAAAAACCTCAGAAAGAGGGCGATTTTAGATGAATCGCGCGCGCGATTTTGTTTTTTTTTTAAATTTTCTACTTTCTAAATTCCCCACCTCCTCATCAATATAGTTTATACCCCACTTTTCGGATATATATATTAATATGTTAAGTCTCTAGAAATGTTATTAATTATAAATCTTTACATCTTCACCACCCTTTAGGATGATGTTGATGACGATGATGCTAACAATTACTGATGATGCCAGCAATGTTATTATAATTGATGACGGCCCTTGCTTTTTGACCTGACCTTTCTCTTGACCCAATTTTATTGAGGATGCCTTAGGACAAAATCGGTCCTTTTCAGGACCACCAAAAATTTCCTAAAAGAGATTTTCTTATTTTCTTTATCTTAAAAAAAACTAGTGGAGACCGCCTAAAAATTTGTTCACCTAAATTCATTTAAAATCGCCCTCTTTCTGAGGTTTTTTTTTTTTTTTTTTAAGAGTTTCGGCATAGAACAGAGAATTACCCAAAACTTGAAACTTTGAGATTACAATACGAAATCTGTAACAGGTATTTCGGATATAATATGATTTTCTAAAATATTTACTTTTTTCATTGCAAAGAAATATTAGTAAAATATTTTAGAGTTAAGTTTTCATTTTGTGAGTTCTAGAAAATACACTTATATGTTTGGGTAAGATTTAAATTAAAATTTGCTCAACTTATGTACAATGACATTGAGAAATATTACATATTGCTCTTTTACTATGTTTTCGACAGTCCTAGCTCAAAAAACAACTACATTTCGAGAAAAACGAATTTACAGTTCTCAACTCAGTACCACTTTGCAGTAAATCTTTTGACTCAAATATTTCCACAGCATATATTAGGACATGAAGAATATTTCAGCAACATTATGGGACCTTTTTTCAGCATGCGTATAAAATTGATCGAAGATAATTGTTTAAATTGAATTAAATTTAATTTCTATACATTTTACGTAATTACATTTCTCCAATTACTTTGAAACACTTCAAATAGACATACAAAATAGTCTTGTTATCAAAAGAGAGGTAAAAATTGTTGTTGACTTAAATCGGCTTAATTACTTCTTAAAAATTAAATAAATTTTGAAGTGTACTTATGTTATATTTTCATAATCAAGCATATCAAACTATGAGGTGATAAAATATCCTAAGATCATAGTCTATAATTATACTCTGTTTTAGTTGCGAAAAAAACGCTCTCCGAGATTATGTAAACGCGTGCTGGTTATGTTTAATTATTGTATTACATGGAATTTGGTGATTGATGGAACATCATTATGATTGAGTGGCTTATGTTTTTTGTTAGCACAGTGTTAATCAGCGCTGGGATATTTTCGAAATCTGTGGCTATGGCTTGTCACCTGACAAAAGCCTGTGGCAACTTGCAGCTGACTTCCGCCGTCAACTGACGGGCTGTCAACTGTTGATATGATCCCGGCCGAGCGCTTAAAGCCAGGTACAGGACATGCCGCACCCCTCTCCCTACCCCTATCAGCAGCCTGGAGGCAGCTGTGTTGATTGAGTTGCTGTCAGCGTTGACGTTGTCGTTATCGTCGTTGTCGTTGTCGCTGTTTTAGTTGTTTTTGTTGGAACTGAAAACTGTGCTACTTGTTTGCACAAATAGTTGCATAATTTTGTGCACTCGCGCTAAAAGCCACTCAACGTTTTGGCGGACGCTCGGGGCGGGACGGGGCGGATGCATGAGATACACGGGGGCGTGGCATGCTGGCATTCAGTCAGCTTGCCGGATGCGCGTTCGGCGTGTTGATTTTGATGTAGCTAAAAAGCCACTTGCCGTTTTGTTGGCTGCTCTTCAAGTTGTGCGCGTTGAACAAGTTTGCACAGCCAAATGAATGTGGCAAGCCGCCTTCTATATGTATACCTTTCATTCCTGATTCCCATCCTCTTCCTCTATATCTGGTAATGCAACAATCTTCCATCAAGCGACAACGACTATGCAGCCAAAGGGCCAAATGTTTTGCAATGCATAAATAAATACATTAAAAAGAAATTAAACACTCTACTGCCCCTAATTGCGTATTAAGTGCAGTGCAAATTTGTTTCTCTCTCTTTTACCCTATGACAAGAGTAGTTGGCCAAACCCACGAAATTGGAGTGTCTGCCAGCTATAACTTTACCAAGTAGTTGAACATCCTTTCAGAATTTTCGAGTGGCAAAACGAAACTGAGCAGTCATCCGAGTTTGTTTCAATCAAACTGAATGGTTGACAATTTTCTTCGTAATACGTACATATATGTTCCAAATTTCAGTTTAGATTGAAATCCTGGCCAAAATTGTTATAGCATGCTTTTTACGGCAGCATAAAATTATCATGTTTTAGCTGACCATTTGGGAAATTGATTTAAAAATAAGACTAATCGATATACTATTGACGCATGCAAAATACCCGATTTTGGATTATTGAATTTTAAGAAGTTTGGCCACACAGAAAAAAAAATCTGAGATTTCGGGATAAAATCAATCCCTGTGTCAAAAGCTAGGTAATTCCCAAGTTTATTATTAATTAATCAAGAACTTTATTCTTAAATATAAGAATATTTTTTTTTCTGTATAAAAATTACATAATAGTATAATGAATATCGTCATCCTATAAAAGTATATCAAAACAGTAGAGAAGTCAAATATAAAAATTCGAATCTCAAAGGGTTTATTCAAGTTTAATATACAGCAAGTGCGTGGGGAGTGAACTGAGAATAAACTTTGCACAGTTCTGACAGATAAAAACAGCTGACAAGCCAAAACTGCCAACAATAATAGATATATCCGAGTATGTATGTTTGTGTGTATGTGTGTGAATGAATGCGGATGAATACTCAAGTGAGTCCATTGTGGTTAGTGATTTGCGCCCACATTGCAACTTTGATCAACTCGCTGGACGTAAGCATTCGAGTGGCTCAGCGAAAGGCCGAGATAAAAGCACATAAAGAAAAAAAAAACACAAAGTTTAAAAGAGTGGGGAAAGCGTGCAAAGAAAATGAGAATGTAAATGAAAATGAAAACAATACTGCGCCTGATTGGACACTGCTGATAAGCAGCATGACGACGATAAGGACGAACTGATTGTGTGTGTGTGGAACTACGACAGGGACAGAGACAGAGACAGAGACAGAGACAGAGACAGAGACTGACTTGTTTGTCGCGCTGCAGACAAGGCAATTAAAATCTCAGGCCCAAGGCTAGCAAAGAGTGAGTGAGACAGCGATACCACGGGGTGAAAAAGAATGAGAAGGATAGACAGACTATGGCGATATAAAATTGACGATAAGGAATGTAATTAATTGGTACAAGCCTGATTTATGGCACGAAAAAAGCTGAATAATAAAAACATTCAAACTAATGGGGGGATCGTGAAAATATTAAAGTGCCTCGAGATCGTAATGTTTATAATAGCCATAAATTTAAGCTACCTGCACTTTAAGCCTTAAGTACTTGGAATATGAGAGTTGACTAGAGATACAGATGTGGTACAGCTCAGGTGAATTCTTGAGTCTATACAGCCCCTTTGTAAAAGAAGATATAAGTAAGGAACTTTAAGGTCAGTATAAAAGCTGAAGTCTTCTACTTATGAACATTTTGAAACTTTAGCAACTACTTTAAGCTATAAGTACATACATCCTTTGCTTGTAGTTTTTAAACTTGTTGAACTTATTGAAGCGCCCTCTAGCGCCAGTAGTAGTATAACTTGAAAAACACATCCACATTTTAAAGGCAGAGTTCTCTACATATCTCTAAGATACCTAAAATTTGCATTTACTCTTTGCATTAATTGAATTGTTCGAAACTATTTAATCATAGGTACTTTGCGTGTCTTAGCTAAACTTGTGCTGCCTCTTGAAGCGCCCTCTAGTGACACTTAGCTTCAACTTTGAAAGTACATTCAATAGACTCGCAGGACATTTATAGCCTGTTCATTAATGTCGAAAACATGAGGCCCTAGGGTTTAAGTTTTAGGTGTGCAATCGACACCTATTGAAAGTTTGAGTTCCTACATGGCTCGGAAATTGCATCAGCTTAAGGACTTGCGTCATTGCTCAATCTCATTGTTGAGTCACTTCGATATATTAATGTTCAATCAGTGTGCTTCTGCTTGTTTTGTCCTTTGTCCAACATGACGTATGTCCAATTTTGTGAAGTGATGTTCCTTCCAATTGCTAATCAATGTTAATGGTTGCGCTCAAAATTGACAAAAACCAAAGCAAAGCAATCGCTGAAAAGTAAAGGACTCAAGGACTTTGTCGACCCGAAAATGTTGCGTAAAAGTTTTCTGGTGAACGCGCTGTAACATAAGATATGGAAAAGAACTGCTAAATGCGCACATTTATTAGAATTAGACACACGAACTCAGTCTGAGACTGAGGCTGAGGCTTGGCTTGAAATACGACAACTCCTGGCCACCAAATGTGAAACGTATGAAAAATAAAAAATAAAAGAGAAGAATAAAGTAGAAAAAAAAAGAAGAAAATATGTATGTTATAATAAACAAGAGCTCGCAAATTTGCCACGCACGTGCGGACGATGGGGCAACTACTGTGGGGCATTCCACAACTATAAAATATGCAGCAGCTGACAAAAGCAAATGAAAATTGTGCGGTCCAGTTACAAGCACAAGCCCACGCAAACACACAACCACAAGTAGCTGTGGTTCCTCTATGAGTATCTGCAATTTGAAGGTTGAACCTTTGGCCAGGTAAAGGAAATGTGGACGAGCGCAAACAAATAAATACGAGGGCGGTTGGAAACTGGTGCGAATAACGCATTCATATAATTTATGCCAGTTTATCGATTTGCACAAAATATGAGCATGGTACTCGATATAAAATACTTATATTTTATGGTCCTACATAAATTGTGCATACATTATTTGGTTTTTATTTATCTATTTCCCTGCATTATTACGCATACGCCACGTGGCACGGCACTAAGCAAATGAAAATTTGACAACGATAAGAGACTGTTCTTATTTTATGCTAACAAATAAAAAACAAATAAATATTAAGGAACAAGTTAAAGTAATTTTATTTATTTTAATTTATCAAACATACTTTCTAACCTCTACGAGTCTTATAATCATTAATTCATCCTTCATTTGAAACTGTTTCAAAGCACACAAATATTAGCTTTGAAAGAACCTGAAAGCCTTGAGAAGATGCTTTATTAAAATATTGCACTAAAAGCATAAGAATATGAATTTATTTTATAAGCTTTAATTCTAGTTTACCATTTGGTCTTTTAACTATCTGAATAAAATAAATAAGCAATTGGGATCTGTAAATTTCCACTTCTTAACAATGTGATTTGTTATAATGCTGCTTGAAAAGCACGTTTACGCCTGAATTAATCTCACTCAAAGCTTTAAGCTTCTCTAACTGACCCTAAGCTATCTAACAGTCATAAATTCTTATTTATTGAGATAAACTAAAACTGAAATCAACGAGTATAGCTTCTATTTCTCAAACCATTTCAACTAGTCTGTCATTTTCAGAAAATCAACCTTTTCTCACATGAACTGAAGCTGAAATTCTTCTGGGATTTTGTCTGCTCAACTGTGTGGTTAAGACTCTATTATCTATTATTTTGCAATCTATTTGTGCATTGGTGCACACCCGTTTTCATTTGGAATGCAATTTCGAAGTAAAAACTGCTGCATTAGTCGCATTTTACACTTGGCCCCAGGGTCGCAGTCACATTCCGAGCACCGCAGAGTTTTGACTGCTTTCAAAGCGACAGAGAAAGATACAGAGGGAGAGTGAAAGAGAATGAGAGGAACAAATACATGTACCATATATACATACATTTATGGTGTAGGTACAAAGTAGTTCACAGTTTGCAGTCCACATTCGATTGCAGGCAGCTGCTGGCAGCACATAAATCACAACACTTTACTGAACAAACGGACAGTTTTGTGACGGGCCCAGAGGTGCAGATAGAGGGGGTGGTACATATATATATATACAGTCCCTTTACTATCTTAGCCGCATGTCACGTGTTCCCGTGTTGCCCACCGAGCAACTCCTCCAATCTTCAGCAACCGCCTTCCCCAGCAATGTGGACTCTTTGTTTATATTCGTTCGATTTTGCTGCCAACGAAACGGCAACGGGCAAAACATTTTTCAGGCATTTCTGACACAGAATTGCGCCTGTCCCTGTCACAGGAGCTCTTTCCCCTCTCTGTTTTCCTCTCTCTCTCTCTTTCTCTCTCTCTGTGTGTGCTTGTAGCTCATCAAATAAAGCAAAGCCATGACACTGCAGTGAGCTGCACTGCCACAAAAGATACTAAAAATAAATTTGCACTGCGCGCAACTAACTTTTGGGCGGCAGTTTGCAATGAGAAACTAGAGACAAAAGGGGCAGCCAAGGGGAAGCGACAGGGGGTGGATGGCTGTGGTAACTGCACCTGCAGAGCTATGGCGCACTGTCTGTCATTTTCTTATGAATTTCAAGTCACACACACTCAACCGAAGGAGCCCCTTCAAGAGTTGTGTGTATCTGCGTCTAAATTTAAATTTGAATATAAATTTGAATACAAATTTCAAGTTTAGATAGATTCCAAACATTGTCAACGTCTTGTGACATGTGTTTGGCAATGGAATTTGAATTGTATTCGGAATTGGAATTGGAATCAAAATTGAAATCGTCTATTCTGTAGCAGTGACAGCTAAACGTATTCGTATTTGCCACAATTTTCTTCAACTAAATGCATATTTGTGTTCCTCTGAACAGAACAAAACACAAGATAAACATCTGTGCAGTTGGCCAAACTTTACTGTTTGTCAGCTACTTAATACTCACATATAAATATGTATACACACAGATAGAACACACACTAAAACACACTTTGCACACACAGGTAAACAAGCAAGAAGTTTGTAATGAAATGCTGGTAAAAGCCTTCGACATTTTGCAAGACCAGAAACCAGTCCCGATGTCCTCTTCATCTTCGCATAGGTTTCTGATTCACACTTAAGCTCATTTCAAGTTGTACTTATAATTAAGTACAGGGATTATGCAACTTTTGGTCTCCCAGCAAAGTCTCTAAAAACAAAAATCTCATTTTATAAACACCAAAAACCGAAACCCCAAGCTTAGTTCTGAAATGTCACACAACATTGCTCGACATTTTCAAGGCAAATGTTGATCGAAATTAAGTCCTTGGAGCCGATATAATGTGCGAACTGGAGAAGACTTTGAACAATTAATACTATGGTCAAAAAAGTCTTAATCAAATTGTAATGGGATAGAAATAGAACAAAAATAAGACATTCTTTATGGCAAGTATCGAATATCAAGCTGCACCACTTTTTACACAAATCTATTAATAACATGATGGTAATTAAAAATATAATTTTACCCTGAAATAACAGTCTAATGTTGAATTTGTAACAATCAAAATTCTCTCCGTCAATTAATTAATTAATCTATACAATTAGTTTAAAGATATTTTTGTTTTGTTAATAGACACTTTGTGATTGGATCGATCAAATGTAACTGTGTAACTGAAAATTAGTCATAAATAAGGGTGTGTCCTTGTGAAATGCACATGCCAAATGAGGACTAACGAGTTCTTCATTTAACAGCTTCAGGCAGCTTTCCCTTCCTAAATCGCCGTTAACTTAATTAACAACAACAAATACTGCAGGCGACGGCAAAGTGAACAGCGTTGTTTGATTGAGAGTCTGTGTTAATGATGGTAACGATAATGACAATAATAATCATGGCCAAAACGGACGCAGTGATTATCCTATCACTTTTAATGCTTGTTTGTGCGTGTGCTTGTATTTGTTTGTGTGTGAGTGATACCTCGTGTTCTCTCTGCAATCCTATAATTTAATTTAATTTTCAAGTTTACTCACTGACACAGGCTGTTGCGCAGCTGCAATGTTAGCCGATAATTAGTGCATCACACATACATACATATATGCAAATACAGGCACACAGACACACACACACACACTGGCAATTTTCTTCTGTCATTTACCGTTGTTGGTCTCTAGTTGATAATAATTGTATGCCACTAATTGATGGAGAATACACACCCACACACACACTTCTTGTTGCACGTTCTGAAATAAATAGTTAAAATAACGTGAGTGTTTTTAAATAAATGGAGTTTTTTAATTATTGAACTTTATGTCAATTGCGATCCATTTGTCATGACCTGATCTACCTTTTTGGGGGCTTTGGAAAATAATGAAGCACTTGAAATAAATATTTAATTGTTATCTGACAAAAAATTGCATTAAAATTTGCGAAAATTTTCCTATTTTGTTTTAAGATCAAACAAAGTTATCTTCAAAGTGTGATTTTAAAATTCATTAAATTGAAACAAATTAAATATTAAATTTATTTTAAGGCAGCGAATTTTTATGATTGCAAAAATCTGTGCAAGAAATATAGTCACTTAAATATTTGAGAAACACTTAAATTTCGTCTAAATTTTTTTGAAATCAATTGTCACACAATCATCAAGAACACACCTTACTACTTAATTGGTATTATTATTTTGTATTATTCATCGATATCCAAAGTAACAGCCCTATCAAAAAGATAACAATTTCCTTTAAAACTTGCTTTAAGCAGGATATACTCCGCTTTTAGAGCTTAAGTTGCGTTCAATTTATTTCATGTAATCTTATCAGGAAAACCATCTGAAGCCATTAGCTTGGCAGAAGGGCGACCTTTTGCCCGGTCACACACAACAAATCAAACTACTCGTATGGCTGCCAGCTGAGCTAAAGTCCTTTTTAATACTCAGCTCGAGATTTTTAGAGATAGGCCATGTACGATATGCAGTATAACTCGTATACCATATGCAGTATACACTATGCAATATTCAGTCTCAAGTGCAGTTCATGTTAGCTAACATTATAAATTTCAATTTCATGCCTGACTAAAAGTTGGTAGCAAGACGGAACGATGAATGTGGCACGGTAAACGGCTGCTAAATGTCAAGGGTTCTCTTATGGTGGCCACAATACGAAACGCCTGCAGCTGCCTGGGCGGCACAAGGTGAAGGTGATCGAGATTGAGAAGGGGAAGGAGAAGGACAAAGCCTGCTTATCTGACACGCCCATGCACACACATACAGTCACACATTCACACATTCATACATTCATAGATTCATATATGCCCCACGGGGCGTTGATGCGGCAGCGATGGCAATAAAAAGCAGTTACAACTTGCTCGGTCGCCTTTTGTGGTGATTTCAAGTTGCTGTGAAATGAATTTGTATTGAATGGCTGCCAACTGATTGAGCGGCCAATAAGAAGCACTCACACACACACACACATTCGCACCCTCAGGTATAAAGGTTATAGATAGATATTCGTAGTATATTTGGCTAATGCGGGTTCTCAACCACTTAAGTTAAAGCTTAAAAGTCAGCTAAAGTGCTAGATGAAGATTGTCGAGTGGCACCCAGAATGCAATTTGTCAACGATTTTTGCAATTTTCATGCAGGGCGACATTGAACAAATTGAATCATACTAACATATACACCTACAACTACACATACACACGTATCCACACCTAAATAGAAGAATAGCAGCTGTGGGTATCGTGCCCTGCATTTCATCATTCATTGGCTGACAGGAAATTGCAAAATTTGTCACCCTCTTCACAACGTTGCAACATCGTTGAAGCTGATTTCAATTTTCGACACTCGGATGCTTCCTCATATGATACGAGTACCCAAAAACCAAGCAAAAGTATTTTCCACACTTACACACAGGCGACTTGACGCCGCTTTTTCGCCGTAACTTTAATTAGATATAAATGCTTTATAATAGGCAATTTCACTTTGTCAAGCCTTATTAATTTGCAGCTAGCTTACAAAATTCAATTAAGCCAAAGTTTTGCCTTGTGCAAAATTGTTTATGAGTCGCTTCAAATTTTGACTATTAAAGGAATCCAAAGCAACTGCCAGATATTAGTGTAAAAACCAATAAAGATTCAACTATCCCAAACAATTCAGATTTAAGCTTTTTGTTTTACAGTCACAATAATACGTGTTTTGATTGTTACAATAATCCTTTAGAAATTGTCTATTGAATAGGAAGTCAAATAGGTTCCACTGACAAATGAATACGTGTAAGTTATCTTAGATTTTATTTAAATTATTTGCACTCACTTGAATACATGGTAATTAACTTTAAAAGCTTTCTATTCCAACTTTAGAAAGCTTAAGAATTATTATGAGTGCAAGGAAAAATTGCTAGCGGTAGTGTTGATAAGACATATTTAATATACACTATCTGCACTGCACAATAATAACCAATTTAGATTATTATATAGAACAATTGATTGTGGGTGCAACAAGAATGAATAATTGGACAACCTGAACGAACAGTTGGTGGACTTCATAAAAATTAATATAGTAGTCTCGGGAAACAATTGAATTTATTCTTTATATAAAAATAAAGTGGAAGGCATATTAATTACCTGACTTAGCAAAAATAATAAATTCAAATTAAAGGGAAAATTATTATACAAAAACTATATACACGTATAAATGAAGAGAATATGGCGCTTAAGTTAAACTATTGTGTCACACAAGTTACCACAACAATGGACAGTTATTTATGTTGACAATGAACTGTACTGCATCAAGAGATTTTGTGGCATTATTATATGGACAGCAATTTGATGCAGCTTTGCAACATTTAGTCTACGAGCACGAGTGCAGTCAATGCAGCCTGCTTTTAGGCCCAATACTTTTTGGCCATGTGTCGCATTTGGCAGAATACCAAAAAATTTAAAATGAGCAACAACAACGAGAACGACAACGGCAAGCAGCAACCAGGAAACAGAAAGAGAGACGGGACAAATATACGGAGTAAGAGTAAAAGCACAGCAAAAGAAAATCACTTGGTGATTATAGAGCTGCTTTTAATTTCGCAAATGTGGCCCCCACAATACGAGAGGAAGAAGCAGTGAATCAAGGTTCCCCATTTTAGATGCTCTAATCAAATAAAATTCTACCAGTCTCTGCCGTCTCTATCTCCCAGTTTCACTTTCTCTCTCTATCTCTTTCCCTCTTATTGGTTTGTGCACGGGCGACAGGTGCCATAAAGGCGCACATAAAATTACGGAATGTGTTGCAAATATGTAATAAAAAATTGCAATACGAGTTGCGGCCAAATGGCAAAATGTATCTGTCAGATACATATTATGCAAAGGCAAATTTATGGCCAATGAATTGAATTCAAATTGATTTGCCATCGCTCCGACTACTCTTGTGGCACATAGGGCAGGTATTTCTACATACATGCTACTTATATGTGTTTGTATATTTATTGTTCATGGTGCAGCTGGCGATGCTGTCAGTGTGGCATGCTGAAAAGTATGCTACGGTTTCAGCTTGACAAGCCACTGACAGGCGACAAACCGCCAGCGTCAGCTGCCAATTAATTATGTTCATGTGTAGGCAACAACCGCAGTCAACAAAATAAAAAAAACCAACAACAAGCACAGCATGATGATGAAACTTAACGCTAAAGAAAGCCAATCGAATGAGCCATGTTGACTTTAACAATTGAAGTGTGACATGAATTATAGCCGTCGCAAGCAACAGCATCTGGCGCCACGATGTCGCACCAAGCTGGAAAATCCCCAGGAAAATAGAGGAAATTGCATCAAGTCGAAGAGCTGTACACTAAAACACATAATGGCCATACAGTTCATAGACCAATTTAAACTTATTGCTGCAGGAAAAGTAGAAAGGTCGCATAACACAAATCTATACTATTTCCTCTTAGTGATAAGTACATACAAATCGTTTACTCTACTGCAGCACATAAACTATTTTAAAACAGGAAACGGAAGTAATTGAATTGTCAACTTATAAAAAGTTCAAACATTTCATGACATAAAGCTATTAACTACACTCTTGTCTCCTTTTAATATTTAATTCGTCATATCAAACGCTATATTAAAGTTAAAAGTCTGCATTGTGAGGGTATTAAACAGTTTGTTCAAATAGGAAACTGGAAAGCAAGCAATGGAATTGAAAGACACGTCTGGCTGTGATTGCAAATTATTGGAAATTTATTTTAAATTGGCTTAAAGTCTAAATTGAACAACTGATTAATATTTATTTGACAATTCTGATTGTTTTGTTCTCTTTCTCTTTTGTTCGAACAAACTGTTTGAATTGCAAGAGTGTATAAATTGCTCTAATCATATCGTTATCAATATTCTCTGGGTGATGAGAATACAAATGCATAATACAACGTTTAATAATTTTAAAATTGGATTATAAAGCTACTTGAGAAATTAGATAACTTACAATAGCATCAAAATTAGTTTAACTAGATTCATTATCTGTAACTCATTAAAAATGGTCGGGCCCAGAAAGCGCGGTGTTTAGTTGGTGTTGAAATTCCCCTCACTATGATAAACTTTGGTCAGGAGTAAATCTCTTTTGCAAAATGTTCTGATTTTAGGTAAATCAAATAGCTGTTAGTTTGTGAAAGTTGCAGCAACTAAAACAATGTGGATCCACTCACAAATGAATGGCGGAAAATCAATCAGAAAGTCAAACAAAAGTCGGAAACGAAGTTCAGTCCAAATATCCAATTGAAGAAATTAGACAGCTTAAGCTGAAGAAATTGCATATTGAAATAAGCACAAGTTAAATGGAAAAACTCCTCTTATACCATGCTCTCCTATAATTTATGAAGATCTGAATAAATAAAGTCCAAATTCGCAATTAATTTGCAGGGTTATGAAATAAAAAAAAAAAAATTGAAAAAATTGAAAAATTTTATTTGTTAAGATTGTAATAAAGCGGCTTATCCAAATTAAAGGCGGCACATAAAAACGTTGTGCATCTTTTAATCAAAATACTGGCAAATTATGTATGCCCAGTTAAGGTTATGACCCGGTCTACAGCTTAGCTGGCACGTGAGCCAATTGCATTAGTCGAATTGTATTTCACTTTAAATACTACGAGATAAACAACTTTTATGGCCAGCGAATTTGAAAGTTTGCTCTCTTTTTTTTCTGTGTGAGCCTGTGTTTGTGTGTATACATGTCTGTGTGTGTGTATGTGTGTGTGTGCTGGGCGTGGCACAGCTGAAACTTGCTGCACAACTTGTGCCGTCGTCGATTTACACGTATGCGCAGCCAAAATGGCTGCCAAGCGTGCAATAAGTTGGTGTTTCCTCTTTTACTTAGATATTTCTTCATGCCCTCAATTATCCCTTCCCCCCTCCCCCTCCCATTCGTTCCATCTTGCAACCTCTGTGCTACCCGCAGACATGCAACCAAAAAATCGTAAGCACGATAAAACTGCATGGATACGATTTGAATTTGCCCCAAACATGAAGTTCGAATAATTTTTATGGTATTTCGAAAGTTTAGATGAAAACATGTTTGTTCCCCTCTCCAAAGAAACGTTTTCATAAAATGCCAGCCAAAGCGATACTATAAAATACCTATGGCCTTAAATGCAGAATGTTTGCAGTAGTTTTCTTGTAATATTTTTTTGTATGACCCTTCATCGTTACCCGAGGGCTGGTTTTACTATGAATGGCCTATTAAATGGGTAAACATGGTGAAGACCAGTGGCAACTGATGTATGCAACGCATGTCTGTCACACTGTTTTTTTCAGCTTTTCCTTTTCTGCGTCCTCAATGTATTTATTTACCTAGAGGTCAGTTGCTCGTTGATTTGGCTTAGTGCATGGAAGAGCTATTTGTTGTGCTTCCACTGACTGCTTTTGAAAACAAGATCTGATTCAAAAATTTCGCTCTATATAAAACTTCAAAAATCTTAGAAGATCCCCAAATTAGCTACTGAATAACAAGAAAAGAAATGCTTCAGGTTCGAAACTCACTTTTTCGAAAGAAAATCTGTTATAATTTAAATTAGCGTCAGCAGATAATAAGTAAAACTTCCTATGGGAAATAAAATATTATAATGCCAGGGGAGCGAATGAAAAGGCTTTTATTCCACCTTGATGTCTTGAAAGCCCAAAAATACCAAAAGCAGATTCATTTCCCAACTCAATGAATACACAGAAAAGCCTACAAATAGTTGAGTCTGATGAGAGGCATGATCACAGCCTAAGGAACCACCTGAAACCTAGTGGGAAATTAGCTGAAATTGTTCTGGCTTTAGCAAAGTCGAGTAAGTTAAAACAGATTGTCGCAGGATTGTTACAGAATTATTTAAGAGCTGCGCTTACATTTCAATTTGTCGTCAGGCACTTCAATTTGGCAATTAGGCAACCATCAGAAAGAAGTTAACAACTAATTAAACACACCCCCCACACGCAGAGGACAAACTTTTGCTAATGTGATATGAAGACCAAAGTTCATAAAGAGAAAAACTGCCTGGATATCTTCAGGTGCGTTCTGTCAGAAAGTTGCAATAAAAGTTTCGTTCCTATCGGAGGAAGGATTATGTATGTTTGTGGCATCCACAAGGCAGGTATATGGGACTGGCTGTCCTTTGACGCTCTGCCTGTTGTGGTTGAGATTGCGGTTTGTCGACCTCATGGGTCAACAATTTTCAATGGAAAAACCAAACCCAAACCCAGAACCAAATACCGAAAGTAAAACCAAACCGTACCAATTCCAATGCCAACTGCAGTTTCAATACGAGTATCAAATTTCCATTTTCAATTATAAATGTATTTGCATTTTCACTGGCTGTACTCGTAATGTAATTTGTAATGAGATGCGTTCAGGGGCGTTGCCTTCAGTCAGCATAATGTAAGTAATTGCAAATTAAATTGCAAGCTTAATGACACGCAGAACTAAAAAATGTGAAAACTGTTAAAACTCTAACTGAAACTAAAACTAATTAAAGTGCTTTTTATGCGTTCACCGCAGACACGTAACATGAGACTGGCCAATAACCAAGTGACCACGGGCGCGTCAAATGATCTACACACACTCGTTGTAAGCTGTGGGCGTCGTCGTATAGGTGCGTGTGTGTGATGTTGTGTGTGTGTGTCTATGTGTTTATGGGCAAACTGGCCTCAAATGCACTTCAAAGCAATTAATTTGCAATAAAAGCACTTTTAATGCGCCACAAACCCCTCTGCCTATTTGTGTGTGTCTGTGTGTATGGCTTACGTCATCAATCAGCATACACACACACACATATGAGCACAACCACAAACGCAATAGTAGCAACCACAGTCGGTGGATTTGCGTTTTGTAGCCGCAACTTTGCCTAACTGGGACAGCCAAATAGATGTCGTTAGCATGACGTTGCGCATACGCCAGTACATAAAATGCAAATCATGTAATTTAATCTTATACAAATGCAAAAACCAATCCATTTCTTCAATACTAAAACAGAGCATTATAACTCCAGTTCAGCTTTCCGATAATGAATCATAGTTTTTTTTTGTCATAATACAGTAACATTTTATCAAAGCGATATTTTCACACTTGCCCTTAATTTCAATGCATTATACGCCAAGATATTTCTCAAATAGTTATCAATCCACTTATTAGAAAAGAGTATTAATTAACTTAAGGGATATTTACGAGTATGTTGTCGATATAACACAATATCAACAAACAATTTTCAACTAAATACTCGAATTCTCAAAAAAGTTGGAGCTATACCTATCTATATTAAGCTCAAAAAATTATTAAATGAAAAATTCGTATTATCAAAACTACAGTCGAGTTGGAGAAGTTCGACTGCATATGAATAAAAAAGATTTCCTCAGGAAAACCATACTGAAACTTCTTGATTATTAACTCAAAAAGAATAAAAATAAAAAATATCAAGCAGAAAATACAATTTTTAGACAGGAATGATTGCTGTATTCGTCTAATACATTGTGTTCAGTATAAGAAACTCACATAACAAGGAGCTACAAATTTTTAATTTATTTATCAAAACAACAGGTAAGTGTCAATGTAAAATCAACTCGAAAACTCCTCATTAAGGGGAAAATAATTATGTATTGTAAAGTAATAATATATTCCCATTAAAAACTACACTTTTCTCAATACAAAACATTTTTCGCCATACCAAATGCAGCTGAAGTGGACTTAATCTTTGGGTTTTAGCCTCGACAAAACGCTTTAAGCTGTGGGAAAAGTATTACGTAAGCAGTTGAAAGTTTGGTAAGAATCTTTCGTGCATGCTATTGTTGTTGGCAGTAGGGTAATCTGTTAACTGGTTTACTGGTAAGAGTAAAACACTTGTGTGCACATGTCATGTTTGCAGCTATTATGTTGCCTGTCATTGGCTTAACTTTAACGTGCAACTCTGCCCCATGCCACTAGTTTGGTGTCCAAAGGCCGTCGAGAATTAGCTCTAGTTACATACTTATTGTTGTACTCTTCTTTTCCATCTTCTTCTATTTTTTTGTGTTCCTAAAAACTTTGTTTGAGCGTGGAATAAGCAAACAAGGATTTTAGCTTCTCTGCATGTCCTGTGTCCTGTGTCCTGTCAGTCGTTACTCGGCAGGTCGTTTTTTGGTGGTTCTCTCGGTGGGTCGCAGATTCAAGTCACGTAGTCACCATCTGATGACGTGGTAGTTGCTGACCCATCAACAAAAGCAGCATCAGCTAAATGGCTATGTGTGTGTTAGTTAGTGTGTGTGTGTATATGTGTATATATCGCCGAGCGCAGCCAGCTGTCACATCTAACAGACATTGTCACGCAATTGACAAGCAGAAACCAAACCCCTTTTCCGTAGACTAAAAATAGCCACAAAATCGAAGCGAGCCACGCACTTTGCGCTCTTTACTCTCTCTCTCTCTCTCTCTCTCTCTCTCTCTCTCTCTCTTTCTCTCTCTCTATTTGACGTGCTCTTTCTCTCCTTTCTCTCCTTCTCTCTTGACACTGTGCTTTGTCGCACTGTCATTTGATCGATTTTTCTGGCTTAAACAGCAGAGCCGAAAACCTTACAGCCTAGACCCTCTACAAACCCATCAGTTGTCATAACAATAATAATAATATGTTATGAGGCTCTAACACGTCCGTTTAATGTCAACTTATTCTGCCCTCTGTTTCCTTTTCCCATCCCTTATCTTTATTTTCAATTAAATTTTTTTTCGTTTCATTCGCTGACCTTGAACGCTGCTCTCTCTATTGATTTCTTTTTAAGTTAATTAAAAAAGCGCAGGTTGCGAAATGATAGTCGGCTATTAAACCAAATGAGCCAAGCGAAATTGTGACCCCTCTTCACATCTTTTCGCTGTTCATCCCCCTCAGCCAACAGCCCTTATAGCCCTTAGCTTTTAGCTTAAATTAGGCTAATAAAAACAAGGGACGCTGCAATTGAGCAACGTAATTGTCATAATTAAGTGCGCCCGGAGAATGAGAGGGCAACGGGCGACGAGTGGTGCTGGTGGTGCTGCTGGTAATGCGCTCAAGTGGTGGCCTCTCATAAATGTAAGTGACTCGGCGGCTTGGATCCCACAACCGCAGTCAGTTTTTAAACCACAAAAATCACTTTTGGCTTGGAGCAAAGACAACAGACAGAGATCTTTCTAAGACTCCTTTCTCTTTCTTTGTCTCTCTTTCTATTACAATATACTTCCCACTCTTTTCAAGTTGGAAAATTTGTTATATTTTACATTTCAAATCTCAAGCAATTTGTATCCTTATTTACCTTTTGCATCTCTCTCATACTCACTTTCTTAATCCTTCAGCCATTTTCTCTCTTCCTATCTCTCTTTCTCAATTTTGTAAACTATTCGATTTTTTTTAAGTCCCAGACAATAAGCGAAATGCTTGCTAGTATTTATCTTCCTGTCTATTTTACAGTCTTCCTATTTGCCTTCCTTATAGACCTTCATTCTTCTCAACACACAGGAAAAAATCCGGGATCTTACAGTATTTTTCAGAATTTTCAGTGGAATCAAGTGTTTTTTTAATTTTTTGCCTTTTCTTAAAGCTGAGTGGTTGCCATTTTATGTGTATATTGTGAAAAATTTAACAAAAATGTGTTTAATACATACTTAAAAGGTGCATGCTAAAATCAAGAATTTTAAAAGTAAATGAGTTTTACATCTGTTTACTTAGAACTGCTTCTCTGCGGATTTTCTTACTTCTTGGGATGCTTCCATATCTAGCCCCTTAAGTACTGCATGTGTCTCTTTATCCCGTTAACACACTTAAAATCTTTCCATTTTCCGTATTTTTCGCAGTTCTCTGTTTTAACCCTAGGCCATTTTCGCAATTCATTTACAGTTTCTGTTTGCTCAACCGTCGTCCGACTCAACTTGTTCGACCATGTCACAAAATCAATTAAAAGCCGCTGCTTTCATTTCTACCCTCTCTCTCTCTCTCTCTCTCTGCCTCTTTTCTGTCTTTCTATCTCCGTCTTGTGCTGGTGTAAAACCACACCCCAGCATTCCATTGGTCCCCGACTGATCCTCTTGCGCTATGCACATGCCTTGCCTATTTGCACAGCAAACATTGAATTTTTTGCTGGCGCAACTAGCGCAAAACAAAACGCATAAGAGCAGCAGGTAAACAGCAACCAGAGAGCAGAGCCACCAGAGCCACCAGCACTGCGAGTACCACATCACACCACACCACCCCCAAAAAGTGACCCACTAAAAACCGGGCGACTAATTTTTGAGCGCACGGTCAACTTTTGTAATTTCCGGCGCATTTGGGAGCGTCTGACGGGGTCGCTTGTCCAGCAATTATACCACTTGGTACAATAACTGCCCCGAGGCTCATCAGCCACACCCAAAAAGCTGGCTAGACGCTGCATCCCTCTTCTTTCTCTCCTGCAGCATGCAACAAAGCCTGGGCGGCAGTGTCAATGTCTGCTCATCTGTTAGACAGTCACAGTCCCTGTCACAGTTTCCGCTTTGTTCTCCACATCCATAAATCAAATATTTGCTAATAAGCCTACACATGCACATTGTGCATTTTACATACACACACACACACATGTATATTTAGATTAGCTTTACAGTTATGGTTGTTTTACCGGCGCCACTTCCGGCTGCAACTGTTGATCTCTGTGCGACGCGACATTTGTTCGTTTGTTATTGCAATGTAATGCAATCAACATGAAAATAATTAATACAATTGCTCTTAAAAGCAAATATTCTCCCTCTTTGCGGGACTGTGTGTTTATCGCAGTGTATGTGTGTGTGTCTGCTTATGTGTGTGTGTGTATTTGCTCTCTGCTTGTGCCATTTTTTTGCAATTCTAATTAAATAGAAAAGATTGCTGCATACTTTGAGGCGCAATTTGTTTATATTTCCGCCGAGTTGCAGCCAACTTAACACAGCTGTTCTTTTTCCTACCCCTTTCACTACCCCTGTGTTTGCCACTGCTGGCTGCCCCCCCCCCCCCCCCCCACTTTTCCCTAATCGAGAACACAGTAAGTTTAACTTGCATCCTACTGCAAGTAAATACGATATTCTTTAAACAGTTCCGTCTAACCACATAAATGTTACTGAATGCGAATATTTCAATTAAGCTGCAATTCACTAAATTAGAAATAATTCTGGATTATTTATTAATTCACTGAAATATAATTATGAATTGGGCTAAGTTGAGTCTAATTAACTTCAATTATTTTCTGAATGGCTTCGACATCATTTTGGGTCTCCGATGTTATGAGTAAAGCAATGTTGATGAGAGAGAGAGAGAGACAAATAGAGAGATATGTGACAAATATAAATCTAGTAGAATTTAATCAATTTGCATGAAGCATAAATTTTATATTACCCATTTCATTGACATTGTTATTTTATTATTAACATCTTCTTTAAGTGATTAAAATTAAATTACACAAATAAAGTTGACATCATTTTACTGTTTATGGATGAAAATAAGCTTTGAGATCAGCGTGTCTTAAGAAATACATATGTATGTATTTTTATCCTGCCTGATCGATTCAATCGTGATAGTGACCGATTATTCTGTTCGAGTTGATCAAGAATATATATAATACTAAGGTGTAACGCTTTACTCTTTTTTTGATAAACAATCTTATTAAATACAAATATTTTTATAAGCTTTAATTAAACTTTCGCATAACAATCTTTATTGGGAAACAAACAACTTTTAAATTTTCTTTATTCTGTTTATATCGTTATCTTAACTTTTAATGTTAATATCTTAACTTAAAACTCGCTAAGCATTGCTTGTTTTTTCATTTTAAGTCAGCATTGAAAGCTTTACAGAGACGAAAATAATCAAATATTTAACTTGAAGTTCAAAGTGAAAACATTTAAACAAACTTTTCCGACTCTTAAAGCTTGTCATAGGCTAATAACATATTAATGTTTTTTAATTACATCAAATTTAAAGAATATAAACATCTTGTTATAGCCGTACCAAAGTTTTTAAATAATATATTAATTAAGGAAATTTTAAAATTTAAATAATCAATAAATTAGTAATAAATTTAACAATTTTCAGCAAAACACATACACATTGACTTGTTGTATTGCCAACGTCAATTCAGTATATTAAAATGAGAAAAATGAGAATGAATATTTTCGAGTGATACTCATAATATTAAACGACCTAAATGGCAATCGCTCTGTGATTCATATACTCCAAATGGGTAAACTAACATTTTTCTAAAGGGGGAAGTGGCAGGTGCCACGCCCAGATCATATCATATATGTACTTAGCTATCGCCAGCATTTAAGATAATTATGGACAAGGCGGAAATTTGTGCTAGTTTGTCGGCGGCAAGTGAAAATGAGCAAGAAAACGGCTTGTTGCTAGCGTTTGAAAATGAAAAATTCGAAATGAATAATTAAAAAAATAAAATATATATTAAGCCCAAAAAAATAAAAAGGCGCAGCTGGCCAATGACTATGAAAACTGACCACTCATATGACGGGACTGGGGAAGAAAACAGTGGGAGGAGGAGCAGAAGAAGGCAGGCTAATTAGACGGCGTGTCGGCAGTCAGCAAAGTGTGAAAATGAGCAGCTCCCAGTGGGTGGGTGGACCTGATGGGCCAGGGGAAGACTACGGCTGGTGGGGCAGATAAATGTGGAGTGGAATTGGATTGAAATACGAATTGTATTAGATTGGCACGCGACGTCAATTGCTGAGGCGTAGCATTTGCGAATGGCCATAAACTCAATTCCACTCAATCGCCCCTCCATCTACTGCCTTCTCCTCCCTCCTCAGCTTCATCTCTCCATCATTTGCATATGCAAACTTTCTAACAGAGCTATGCGAATAATTTATGCTGATTGGCTTGAGTCTACTAAATTTCTTCAGTTTTCTTTGGTACGTGCGTCTTTGATGTTTGAGTGTGTGGGCGTGTGTGTGTGTTGTGTATGTGTGTCGATATGGACATGCTTAATTTTAGGATTTTTCTGAGGGTTTGTATGTGTTTGTTGCTCGTAGCACTTACCCTTGAGGAGATGCTGCAAAATGTTGTCCTTGTGCTCCTCGGAGTGCGGCTCGCCCATCACGATGAGCAAATAGCAGCCGGTTAAAGGACTGGGCGGTCCCACCATGCCGCCAACCAAGCTGGAGGCGCCACCGCCATCCGAACAGGCGGTATCCAAAGGCGGACGACCGCCAATCTCCGACGGTGGCAATGAGCTGGCGCCTGCATCAGTTGCCGCATCATCGCCAGCATCGCCTGCCGCATTCAAAGCAGTAGCGTCGCCATCACCTGCCGCATTGGTGGCAGTTGGCGGTAAAGTTACCCCAACCGGAGCCTGGGCAGGCTCCGTGGGCGGGGCAGCATTGCCGTTACCGTTACCGTTGCCATTTCCATTGCCATTCCCGTTGGTTTGAGCGGCATCATCCGGTGCGGTGGCTGCCATGGTGGCAACTTCACTTCCCTGCTGCTGCTGCTGCTGCTGCTGCTGATGTTGTAGTTGTTGTAGTAGTTATAGTTGTTGTTGGTTTTGGCCGATCTCCCATCACAGTTGTTGCTGTTGTTGTCACAGTCACAAGACACGAAAAAAAATTCCTATCAGTACACTTGAAAAAAATTCGTATCTTTTTGCTATGTTGCGGAGTTTTTGAAACTCTGCACAAATCACTAGCGCTCCTTCTTGCTCACAAACTATAGTTGTCTTTTTCTCTCTTTCTTTGTCTCTCTCTATAGCTCTTCTTGTCTCCGTCACACTATCTGCCTGTCTCTGTCTTGCGCGGCGTTCGATACACGTACAATTTCTTGGAAATTATACGGCTAAACGTCCGAAGCTCAGTCTTAACTGCTGTGGCAATTGGGCGGGCGGCTTAGGGGCGTGGCAAATTTTGCACTTCACTTCACACGCTTTTGTTGGAATTATTTTGTTGTACTTTTTGTTTGCTGGCCGTGACTTTGGCGTTTTTTTATGAGTTCGTCACGTTGTGTTTTTTTTTTATTATTTTAATATTTCTTTTATTTTTATACTTTTTGTTGTCTCTCAATGTTTGCTTAATTCGGTTTTTCTTTATATTTGAAATTACATAAATTTTTTGCGATTTTTATGTTTTGAATTTTGGTGTTTATTGTGCACACTTTGAAGCTGTGTTAGATATTTTTGGTTTTATTTAAATTAAAGAATAAATTTCTTTTTGGTTTTCTTTTGGAAATATTTAAATTTTTATTTTTTTCAGGAGTAAACTTTGCAGCAATTGCCGTGTTATTGTAGTTGGTTTTTCCCAATATAATGAATTAATTGTAGTTTTTTATTTATTTTTCTTACTGTAGATTTGGACTAGCTTTTTACTTGTAGCAATATTTTCGTTTTTCTTTTGCTTTTATATTATTTTTTTTCAATAATTTATATAATAATAATTGTTTTTGTAGCTTTTGTGTATGCGTGTGTATGTGAATTTATCATGCAAAATTTTTCTATAGTTTTTCTCTTTTTTTTTGCTTTTTGTTTTTTGTTTATGAGTGTCGTATATTTTTTTAATTTTCTTTTTAATTTTTTATTTTTAAGTAATTAATCTTGCGATTTATTAAATTTTCTTTTAGCTTTTTTTTTTTTGGTTTGCTAATGGAATATCGTTAAATCTGTAAAAGAATAGAAAAAGTATTATTTTTAGTTAAATATTATCTGCACTTTGTGGAAGCATAAAGAATTTAGTTTAAAAAAATTCAAGCGTATTTGATACTTGATACTTCTGAAGCAAAATATATACATTTTTGGAATTTTTAAGAGTTGTTAAAGAGTTGTTATAAGTTTTTTTTTAAATACTTTGGTAAATTGCAATAAAAAATCTATGAGAACTGTTTTCTATTGATGGTATAATACGAGAAAACTATATATGTATATACTATATGTATGTACGTACATTCTATAAGTTATTTATTTATTTATTTATTTTTTGTATGCAGACAAGTGAGGAACTCTTTGGTAAATATCTACTTGAATGATATCTAAGGCACTTTTATTTCTATTTTCTACATCTGCCGGCTGTCGCTGCACTTATGACAACTCGAGGGGTGACTATTTAGCACTGCCCAATGCAAGTTTGCTATTTCCCTAGCACGGTACCCAAGCAGTACCAGTCCCTGTCCCATTCCCAATCCCTGTCCCAAACCAATTCCCATTCCCAGCCAGACAGACGAACCAGGCGAGGAGCTATAAAAAGCCATAGACAGGCTCCGCATATAAATGCATTGAACTTTGGCCGTGTTGCTCACAAAAACAGCAACAACAAATGGCACATATGTATGTATGTATGTGGCACACACACACACCCAACCATACACACACACCCCAAAAAGATATCGTCATCACTCCATGGCAACGACAGCGACGACAACGTCGACGTCATCAGGCGCTGGCGTTGCCTGACTGAATGTGAAAACTATAAAAAGCAGCGGCAACAGCAACAAAACAAACAACATAAAAACAAGAGCAACAACGAGGAAAGCAACTCCTTTTGATATTTTTGTCGCAGAACTGTTTGTTGTAATCCTTCAATGTTGCTGTTGTTATTGTTGCTGCTGATGTTGTTGCTGTTGCTGCTGTTGTTGCCGTTCTTGCTGTGTTGCCTTCCTTTCGACTTGGACTTGGTCGCGTGCCTAGACTACGTGCCCATTGCGATTCGCCCCTCACCCCTTGCCACACCGTTGCGCTCCGCTGGCGTTGCCTTCAGTTGCCGCTGCAACTCTTGATGTTTTTGTTGTTGTCTCCATTGCCGTCTCATGTTGGTGGCGGCATCGGCCGATGGATGGATGGATGAATCACCCAAGCAGTCGCCGGCAATGCATCTACACTTGTGTATCCACGCATACACAACATATGAAAGTGCTGTGTTCTCAGCTCGCAGTTCTGAGTTTTGTGACGGATGCCAAACGCAATGAAATTTGCATTACTTTAGGGAAATATATCTCTGGGGGTCTTGGTCTTGGTCTTATTCTTGGTTCCTGTTCTTAGTTCTTGGCCACGCCTTTATGCGAGTTTTGATTGATGAGCTTTTTGCTATTTTGGGCCGATATCTTGCGCATTTGCAGCTGCTCAGTTGAATCCGCTAAAGTCAAGAGCAGGCGATGCAGAAAGGCAGAAAGAGCAATTACAAACATCTGAGTGATATCTTAAGTCTTCTGTTCGATTACAATCGATAGATTGCATGATTCAAAAAGCTAAATTTTAAGAAATATATTTATTTATATTATGATGCCAGTTCGGAAACTTTTAGAAGACTGTCTTAATTCTCTCTATTCTCTTTGCTTCACAAAAAATTGCGAGTTTCTTAAACTCTAAAAATTTTATTGGAAAGCTTGAGTTAAGAAAGCCAATTTTTTCTCAGACTCTATTTTAAGAATTTTGTTTGTTGTGTAATCTGATTAATATTATAAAATTTTCTTTAAAATCCATTTCAATCCAATTTAAATTTCTCAATGGAACAAACTTTTTTATTAAGCTCTAAATTCTTGAAAAATCAGCCCAGCTTTCTATTCAGTTTTAATGCTGCTGTCAAAAATATATATTTAAGGTCTTAAAAATCAGAATAATAGTGAAATCTTTATAGCTTTAAAGAAAGCTTTAAGCTGCTAAACACAATATTAGCTCACTGAAAATTTACTACACTAAAAAAAAAAGTTCCAACTGGTCTTCAAATGATCTCGCCTCTAATTATAATATGTAGAAAACATATTATAAAAATCTCATTATTATCTTCGTTTTCAATTGAAGTCACGCAAAGTTTGCACTTCAGATTTGCAATTAAGAATTGATTGCTTCAAGAGTGGATGAACAAGAACATGAAAATTTCACGTTTGATGAAGATCACACGAAAAAAAAAACAAAAAACAAATGGATTGAAAAAAATATAAATATATTTGCGATTTAGAGATGCACTTGCAACGTTTGTTACAATACAAGAACTGATGTGCAACTGGGAAGTAAGTTGAAGCCGCAATGGAACGGAAGCCTAAACAGAACTCCACAATTGCAAAGGAAGTTGTAGAATCAATAGGTCACACACACAGTCCCAAGCACACACTCACACACACTGGCACATAGAGACAGCACGTGTTGTAGTTGCAGCTATGGAGAAGTGTAAAAATTCGTTATATGATATCACCGCAGGAAGCCACAAAAACCACCAACCAACCAGGCAACGAACAATAAAAAAAAACAGGATGAAGTTGCATGTACTGAAAAGTGGCAAAAGAAGAAGCACAAAGTTGAAGAACACACACACACACACAAAGACACTACCAACAAATTTGTCACTTTAATTGCAATAATCAATTGCAAATACGAAAAAAAATTTTTTTAAAAAAATTTACTAGAGATTTTGTTGAGTTGATTTGATTTTTGTTTGACTCGTTTGTCTTTAAATTACATCTTCGTTTTCTTTTCTTTGGTGTTGAGTAGCTGATGCTGCTGCTGCTGCTGATTTACTGCTGCTGCTGCTGCTGATGTTGCGACTTCTGCTTCAACTGCCTCGATTTTGTGTGTAATTCTTTCGTTTGCTGCAAACGTTTTGAAAGCTCGACGACGACTGATTCTCTGGCCGGAACAACTCGCAACACGAAGCGGCGTCGGTGCGACGTTGTCGTTGTGAGCGGCAGCGACGGCGACTGCGACAGCAACAGCAACAGAATTGGTGACTGCGACAACGAAGCAGCGGCGACGAGTAGTCGCCGATTTGTTGGCTGCACAGCCAACTTCAGTTTATATTGTTGTTGTTTCTGTTATTGCTGTTACGAACTCGTACTTATAATGCCGTTATTGGAATTTCCAGGCTGCGTTCGTTTGAAGCTTTTGTAACTGCCTGCTGTTTCTCTGTTGTTGGCACACACCACACAAAATGCCGAACAGCTGGACAGCTGGGCTCGTCCCTCGTGTCGGTCTCGTCCTTGCGATTCGTGCAGCCGGCTTCGCGACTTCGCGTCTTTGAGCACTCGCCGCTTCCAGCTCGT
This sequence comes from Drosophila rellima, assembly GCA_035043635.1. NCBI lineage: Eukaryota > Metazoa > Arthropoda > Insecta > Diptera > Drosophilidae > Drosophila > Drosophila rellima. The sequence goes on along the minus strand of JAWNMV010000134.1, from coordinate 617,920 downwards.
TTCCATTCGTTTCTGTTTCGTTCTGTTTCGTTTTTCTGTCTCGTTACTGACCCGTCAGCCGTTCCATGCCGGCTTACATTTTGCCAGTCATTCTCGTCGTCGTCGTTGAATTTTCAATATGCCGCCTTTGCCTTTTTGGAGTTGGCGCAATGAAAACTCGACTCCTCGTTGTTTTTTGTTGGGTTAGAGTACCACTGTCTCTTTGGTACTCTTCCGGATATCTTAAGATTAGCGTGCGATCGTACAAACTACATGTCATGTCATACAAAATTTCGAAATCTGTATTTACTCCAACTTGTAAGAAATTCATAATCCTATAAATGTCTTCTATAATATCATGAGATATTATCAATATAATGAGATACTATTTTTTGTTGGACATGATCAAAACCGTTTCTGTAATAGCAAAATATAAATTAATCAGATTATGTATCTGGAAGAATCTGATTAGTAGCTTAAGATAATTATCAAATTGCAAGACTTGAGTGTCTGAAAATAGTAAAAAAATACAGATGGTGAACCCGTAAGTTATCTCTTAATTTCAAATAACATTTTCAGCCAGAATACAGTAATTAGGACTTTCAAGAATTAGTTCACTATATCCAGAGTCACCGCCACTAATTATTTAAACTGAAAGATCATTTCAGAAGTAACTACATTTATTTTGTCAGACTGAGTGATTGATTAGTTTTACCCTAATAGATATGGTGTACGACTCTTTCTCAATTCACATCAATAATAGTTTTACAAAAATAAGTGGACCCTAATTTATAATCGGAGCAGACTAGACTAAAATTAAATTCAGAGCTACGCAAGAAATAAATAAAGAAGTTCAAAAAATAAAAGCCATCTTAATTTATTAAAAATTCAATTTTCGATTTTCAATGTCAAAAGTTGTTTGGTTCTTTCTCTAGCTGATCTCGAAGCGTCGCAACGTGCAGTCAGGCATTATCGAAATTCTAGCGCCTATTGGCAAAAACAACGGAAAGAGCTAAGTGAGCTAATGACGCGTATTGCAGCGAGGCTCGAAAACTGCAGAGGACACTCGGACAGCAACTGAGACGCTGGTCAGACAGTACGGCGGATTTGGCAGGCTGGAGACAGGCTGCTATCGTCCTGTCGGGACGCGTCGCGTCGTTTCGAGTTGCGACGTCGTGCCACTAAAAGCCGACGACTGGAAAGCAGTCGATGCACATGATGTGCGATTGGGCAACGCTAATAAAATTACGCAATTTCCACTAACTCTACTAGAGAGAATGACAGAGAGAGCAGCTAAATGTGAGATGTGACAAATTTGAATGCCACCCGGAGGATCGTCAGTAGACTCGAAACATGTTCACCAAAACACTTGCTTACAAAGTGTGAATCAAATATAAATACACAACAACAGATTTCAGTCGGAAGCTCAGGTGAAATCAAAAACATCGCCAAATTAGAGGGAGCAACACAAACAAAAACAAAAAACAACGAACTATGCTCAACCTGACTGGAAGGCAGACGACAACCATCTGATTTTGCAATAAGAGACAAACACAGCACCAAGTAACCACGCAACCACACAACCACACCAGCCAAACAGCTGCCAGCAATGTAAATATTGATTTTGCCTGACGCTTTCTAGTTGCCGGCTGTTCTCACTCAGTGCGATGCTTACACCACGTTCTTCATTGTGGCGCCACAAACAGCTGGCAAATCTTTCTCACTTTCTCTCCCTCTCTCTCTCTCTTCCTCAATATGTGGGTGTGTGTGTGTGTGGAAGTATCGCTCAGCTGTCCGACTAATCAACCGTTGAATTTTGAACTCAAAATGCCACAATAATAATATAGCATTTATTTCAGAATGTATCAAAGTCGATAGAAAAATGTATTAAAATTTGCACTCTAAGAACTTTAACCACATTATAATTGTTAATAAAAAAAAAATGTAATTTAGTCTTCAATTCAAACTGCTTCAAAATGTTGCAATATTCATTTTGGCTTTATTCGGTCTGTTCTTTTCCAGTTTAAATTATCAACATTATTCTCTTGTTTAAGGGTTATGAAATTAAATACTTTACTTACGATTTTTATGTTTCTTCTTATTTTGCCTCTGTTGTAGTTATTTTGACATCTTCACTTATATAATTTGTGATTAACTTCACTTTGCACTATGGATGGAGCAACTTATTACTTGTTATTCAGCTTTATTTTGGTTAATTCTATTTTCTGTTAAAGCTTTTGTCTCAAAAAATTTGTTCTTTGGCTTAGTTTTTGTTTTTTTTGTAAATTTGTTTTTTGGTAATGTTATAACTTTAAATGTTTTAAAGCTTAGCACAAAATGGACTTTGGTTGCAATCAGACGTTTTGTTTAGCAAACTTAAAAAAATATATATTTATTTATAATTTTTTTATACAAATTTGTGTTTTTTGTTTATTATTTTAATTAGCAAAAGCGGCTGTAATCTGACAAAAAGCTAACAAAATTCTAGATAATTTTATAATTTATGCATTTAAATCGATTAACTTTACATTTTTTTTGGCCAATTAAATTGCATTTGTCGTTAATTATTTATATATTATTTTTGAAAAAGTTAAATAATCTTTAATAAAATTGTTTTGTTTTAGTAATTTACCATAGAGAATTTTATATAATTTTAATGTGAAAATATTATCAGCAAATATTCAATTGTTTATAAACTGTAGTGGACTTTTAGGCGCTGTCCAAACAAGTTAACTGCTCGATGTTGTTGTTTTTGTTGTTGTTGTCGCTGTTGTGTCCGTTGTTGAATTGTTGTCGTTGCAACTAAGCAACTTTAATTTTAATTTGATTTAAACAGAAATAAACTTTAGACGGATATTGATTTTTTGTTTTTTTCTTTCTTGTTTTTTGTATTTTGATGTTTCTGTTGCTGGTATTGTTGTTGTTATTATTTACAGCAGTTGCTGTCACAGTTGTTGTTGTTGTATTAGCTGTTTGGTGCTGTCATTGGCGTCGTTGACTGAACAAGTTGGGGCTGTGCCCCCGCTCTTGGCAGCTGCTGGAGCTTGGTTAATTGATTGATTGCCGCAAATTTCTGGGGCGTACACGCGACGCACTTGGCGAATGTTTTAAACAATTTAACATTTAAACTTTGGCAGTTGTACAAATTTGTTGCTCTTCGGCTAAGTAACTGACTCACTGACTGACTGACTGACTGGGTGACTGACTGACTGTATGGCTGACTGTTTGGCTCACTGTCTCAGTTAGTTGGGCTCTGGTCTGGTCGCTGCTCGGCCACACGACTGCAGAGGCTCAACGGCGATGTCGTTACCATCGTGCGCAACATTTCCAATCCAATGTTAGTGTGTGTTGCCGCTACTTGTAATGTTGTTCTTGTTGTTGCCATCGCTGCTGACTTTTGTGGCACATTGGAAGCAACATGCGATGTTTTCTGCCTTGCAAGCCAGAACAAAAAAAAAACATGTGACAGCATTTTAGCCGCTTCCAATGGCGCAAGCGCCGCAAATATTAAAACCAACAACAGCAACAACAGCTGCTAACAGCGCCGAAAAATTGTCAGCCGGAGCCGACAGCTGTCCGACTGTTAGCCGACAGTGGAAACGAACAGCTGTTTGGCCAGAACACTGCGAGAACCTTGTAACCAAAATGATAGTTAAAATTCGTAATAATGATGCTGATAATTTTGCCGGTTAGAAAAAGAACGAGAGTAAGCGAGAAAGAGAGAAAGGGTGATAGAGAAAGAGAGAGAGAGAGAGAGAGGTAGAAACTAAGTATGCGCGACAGGCTAAAGCTCATTGAGAAGAATTTATACCAGAATTTTAAAACAAAGTTTAAATAATCGAAAATAAAGAAAGAACAATTTGATAGTTTAAAATAAAGTTTAAGTAATTAAAAATATATTAAAGAAAGGTTAATACTTATTAAACTTAATTTTAAAAAAATTAATAAAAAATAGACTTACTTTCAGGATTTATTTATCTGAGATACCACAAATATTTAACTTACTCTGAGTTTCAGATTGTTTCTCTTTGACAGTTTTACTAACTACTTACTTACACTTTAACAAAATAAAAAACTATTTCCAAATGTCAAAGTTCAGACGTATATGGAACTGTAACTTTCAGAACTCAACGAAGAGTTGGCTTGCCATGAACCGCTTTGGAGAAACGAAGAAGGACCACGCCCAGGCTAATCCAATCAAAGCCTAAACAATTTCAAGTTTTGACATTTGTTGGCTGCCGGATGCATGCATAGTAACAATATATAGCTTATTGCTGCTATTCATATGGTTGTTGTTGTTATTGTACTTTTGTATTTGCTTCTGTGGAATGTGCCACACCCCTTCGTTTGAAGTCAACAACATTGCTGAAGGGCAGTCAAAATGCTTACAAATGCAGCGACAGCACGCAGACCAACCAATCAGCCCATCCATTAAGCCAACATTGTGCCTCACACAGCGAAAGAGAGAGAAAAAGAGAGAGAGAGACAAAAAAGATAGAGAACGGCAGTTGAATTTCATTTAATTATGACTTAACACGAAATGGCGTTGCATACTTAGCGGCGCCGTCTATGCAAGCCGAACCTCCAAAACTACAACTACAACTTTACAACTACAACTACAATGCTGCCTGCACATTCTGCCCCACTGTGCGCTGTACCATGCGCACCGCCTGCTGCCTAATTTCAAAAGTTTTGCGACACGAACTATGAAAAACATGCCAAATATTGAAATGAATAAATACAGAACGACCCCAAAAAATATATACTGAATATACTGCAGTCTAACGCTGCCCATCTATGAGCAATACCAGCTATAGAGTTCAGGGAAACTCAATTGAGTGAAAATTAAGCATTACAAGAACTATACATCAAACCAGTTTAAATAATTCAATTAAAAAATTCAGTTCAGATATGAATTGAAATTGGTCTAGTCAATGATGAGTAAATTCAAAAGGACAATGGAAGTAAGTAGTTGGATTTTTGTGCTGAAATTTTGCATAAAGCTGAAAAGTCTGAAAATAATAGAGGTTTATCCTCAGACGAAGTGAAATCCACTCGTTACAAGTATCTATGCAAAGCACTCTAAAACTAATGCTACCATCATTTAAATTGGATTCTTAACGCACTTTAAGTTGTTTGCCATAATGTTATGGATTAGTAGTTAAGTGAAAATATTTACATCCTGTGTGCCTTCAGGATATTGGCAGAGTAGAAAATTAACTGAGAGCTGCCGACTGTCGACGGTCGACGGTCGAAAGTCGACTTACTGCCTACTCTGACACCTGCATCGCGTGCGCAACACACTTTCAACCCCGTCAACCCCATCAACCCTGTCAACCCCGACCGACTCTGTCCGACCACGACTGCGACCCCGAAAGGGCAACCCTGAGATAGCCTGTCGCCAGGCCTGAACAAGCCGGTAACTTGCATTTTATTGTGGCCATAAAAATTGTAGAAAAGAGCCAACTAAAATGCTATGGAAAATTTATTAACGACGCGAACCAAAAAGGAAGACAGTTGCCCCACAAGACACCCAACGTTGTATATCGTTTCTGTGTCTCTGTATGTGTATATATGTATGTGTGTGTGTGTGTATGTGTGTGTGTGTGTTTGCTATTGATTTTCTGCTCTTTTTTACCTGAGTTGCCCTTTTTTTCTTGCATAATTACGCTCATTATAATTATATTAAATCTGGAAAACATTTTTCTGTAGCATTTTAATTATATTACTATTGCCATCTCTGTCTAGTTGTCCCTTCTTTCTCATTTCAACTCCAGCTGACGTTCATTTTCGTATTTAGCCTTTGCTGCAGCGCCACCTGTCGACGTCAGTAGGCAGCAAAACTAATTACGTGGCATTAATTAGAAAGTCAGCAAAATGCTAATGATCCACAAAAGAACAACAAAATACAATTAATAACGTTGATCGAATAATCGCATACCCCGTAGCCAGCTTTGGCATAGACTTATTCGATCTCACAATCATTAATGCATCACTTCAGATAGAGTATACGCTAGTGACGAAGTATTACGAAGGGTGCGAAAGGCAACTTGTAAACTATACTCTAAAAATTAAAGATTTTCCACGAAATAGTTTGACTCTTCGTACATTTCGCTTAAAATATAAAAATGATTTTTTTTCAAATAACAAATTACTTTTTTTATAACAATTTACACTTCATAAAGTACTGAGTACTTGTTCGACTTTAAAGCGATTGTGACTGGACCTTTGTTATCAGTTCAGCTATCTTGAAATAATATAAATAGAGATCGAAATACTTGATTCAAGTTCGATTTTTAAAATTTTATATATATATATATGTACTTTTTAAGTGAAATCGAATTTTGACTATTCCAATGCTGACTGGCTAAAAATAATATTCAAAATACATGCTGACATCAACAGTTGTAATCTTAAATTTTGGAATTTTTTTTTTTACTTTTGTGGGGTTTCCATTGAAATTATATCGAAATGATGTAATAATTGAATGCTTAAAATTCAAGACGTTATCAAACAATTTTAAGTTGCAATTCGTCTATACAGTTTAGTTCTTCGCACAAAGTCAGAATATTCTTTCTGTAGCCGAATAAAATATGTAAGGTATAAACAGACAGACAACAGCGACACTAATATATGAGAATTGAGAGATTCATAAAGAGAGAGAGAGGGGGTGAAGTCGATTAATTTCGTGTATTATTCAGCACCGAAACCCCTTTTGCTGCGTGTCCTTGTTGTTGGCAATAAATTTCAACAGCTCTGGCCGAAAATGTCAGGAGCCGCAACCAGCCAGGCCAGGCCAGGGCATTCTCGTGGAGACCTGCAAGCATTTGTGGCAATTTTGGATAATTTTCACATCGTTTTTTTTCGGTTTCTTGCAATTTTCACGGCGTCGTCGGCCGGAAACGGAAGTTGCAAGTGGCATGCGTCGTTGCAGTCTGACCGCTGATAGTCGCTGGTTGTATTTATCTTTTTTCTTGTTGGTATTATTCTTGTACAACGGAAATCGCAGTCAGCCAGTAAATGTATGAAAAGTTCAAAGCTATTCAAAAGACTTGCGGCTTGTTCTCATTTGGCACATTAATTAAGTACTTGTCACTTAACAAGTTGGTCGCAATGCGAGCTTAGCAACTTTTTTATCAACAACAACAACGAGCTGCGCAAGTTCCCGCGGGGCTGCAAAGCGTCGCACTCAAAATATTGCGCATACGCAATGTGGCCTTCAAAGCAACCAAACAAAAGTTGAGACTACGCAACATTTCGCACTCACTGCTAATTCTTGAGTGTGACACAAACTGTGCCAAAAACTGACAATTTACAAATGAGTGTGTGCGTGTGTATGTATATCTGTGTGTGTGTGTGAGTGTGTGTGTTCCACTGTGTCGATTTTCTAAATGCGCCTTAGTCATTTGGTCTGGCATTTTACCGTTGACTGGCGCCGTTTAGATTTTCAGACTCAAAATCTCATGTGCGAATGTACATTAACATGTTATATGTTTATATACTGTGTCACAGTTGAGACCTAAAAGTTTTCCAAAATCTCAAAAGTCGCCCAGACGTCATATTAAATAAGTTAAAAAACGATTAACCTATAAACATTTTTGAGCTACGGCAAGTCCTTTAATTGGAAATGTATTTTGAATTATAATTCACCGAAAATTATTTAATCTATATGTTGAGAAAATAAATCATTTTAATTCCAAAATCGTTAGTCAAAGTGGAAAAATTGTAGTCCATAATTTTAAATTGGCATAGCTTGCGTAATTTTCAAACATTTGCATATTGCATACATAACAGCAAATTTCATATAAATACAGAATCAGTAAAAAGACTTTTCAATGCCTTAATGCATTTTACATATTTCAGGACTAATTTTTTATTAGAGTATGTAGGCTATCAATGGTCTTTGAACAGCGTGAGGAAGTTACAGCGTAAAAAAGTAACTGAAATAAGCCAAATTATTTAAGACAATCGATTAATTCTGCTTCTTCAAAAGTTCTTCCACTGTGTGAAGTTAATTGTAAAAGCATGTCTTAATTGTTAAAATATATACTGTGAACACTTTATGACATTCAATTATGTAGTAAAAGAAGTCTTGCATAGCTAACGATACACAGCTATGGCACATCTGGGGGTCAGCAAATGTCATTTAACAAGGCAATTAGTTGGCATTACAGTCGTGACAGACAGGAATCTCAAAAGGTTCCGCAATGGGCCTGCTGAGAGATGTCCTTTTTGCCTTTGCGTGCCGCCGTCAAAACCACAATACTTAGTAACGGCAACCGAAAGCAAAAATAACAACAAGAAGAACAAGAAGAACAACAACTGCCAACTGGCAGCTGGGATGTGACGTCTGACCTTGAAATTTATAGCTTAATACAATATAATAAAATGCCCAAAAAGTATGCAATGTTAAAGTGAACGACGCCATTTCTGGCAGCCACAACGCAGCCATTTTCTAAACTCATACCAAAGATTTCTATATGAAAATAAAACGCAATTGGGGCAGTGCTCCCCTCACCCTCCCTTATCTTTTCCCAAGAAGGAAATGAAATATTAATAACAATAAAAGCAACATGAAAACAACCAACCAACAACAGCAACTAAAGAAACAACAACAAAATCAAGACACCATAGATAAAAATAGCTCAAAAGGAACTTAAATTTAATTTATGCAAAGCCAGAGAGTGTGTAAAAGAGAGAAAGATAGAGTGAAAGAGAGGGAGAGCGGAACGTCAAAATAACCAGTAAATGGATATCAATAGGACAACTGCCCAGCCTCTCAAACAAATTGTGCCTTTTGTTTTGGAACGTTTGAATGTTTATACGCCCTTTCTGCGGGGTATTACGAAACCTGAAGCATTCATTGCTCATCTTCATTAAAACTCAGTCTGTAAGACAATGGACACCTCTAAGTTTCCATAAATGTATCTGTTTGCTGTTTCAAGATACTTATAATCTGACCAAGAAGCCAAATCTATTTGTCCCTTGTTGTTCTAATTTTCGATTAGTCAGCAAATGAAGCTTGACATAAAAAGTTTTTAATTTACAAATAAATTATACATTTTATTTTACATTGTGAATTGAAACCGGAAGCTCGATTTTGATTTTGAACCCATGGTTTCTTGGGCAAATCTTCTTAGAATTCGTTGTAGATTACGATTTTGACAACTGCTGAGAATCGAAAAAATTTCTCTTACTCCATATTAAGTGGAGGTTTTTATATTGTAAAAAAAAGGCTCAATTTATAACCGATTAATGTTTAATATAAATCAATATAATCATTTTTTTTTTCATTAAATAAAACAATCCCGTATGATTTTCTTGAAAATGCTTTAAAGCTAAATAATAAAATCTCTTTTCTCTATTGAGCACTTTATTTATTATTTTTCTTTCTGAACAAGTATAATAAAAATATTAAAATATATTTTACGCGTAATATTTCGCTATGATAAATTTTTTTGTCAAAGCCAACTATGTATACATATAGACTTGCTCTGGTAATTATTTAAACTACATCTTAGAACTGCATTTTATAAAGAATAATCTACACTTAAGTATACAATTTTACAACTCCATTAATTATGTTATTCTAGAAAATTCTAAAAATTTCTCTTACATACTCTTTAAGCGTCTAAGAGATGGTGACTTTTTCCAAAGCCACATAATATCACTATTTGTCTACATAAAAATTAAACTCTCTTCATACCCTAAAATATAGGTAAGGACACTCAGTGATGGTTTTAAATTTGCTTGTGCTTTATGCAATGTTTCAATGTATTAAAGGCCCTTAATTAAGTTTTATATCAGTTGCACGTCGGCTGGTATTAAGGCCAAAAGGTGTTGTGCCCCTTGCTGTTGCTGTTGTTGTTGTTGTTGCCGTTTGGCGCTGCCGTGGCGCCACCTGCTGGGTGTTTCTTGCGTTTTATTTGAACTGCTATATATGCGCTGTTGGGACGCCTAAAAGCAGATCTCATTTTGTGTGGCAAGTTTGCCGTAAATCGATGCGGCAGCCAGCCTAAGCAGCCATAAAGTAAGAGGGCAACAAAAGGGCCGATTTGAGCCCAATGGAAAGGGCGAACTTACCCCCCACCACACCAACTGTGAGTACTAGGACTGACTGTGTGATGTCCTTTTTTTCATCCTTGTTCTTGTACTTTATTCGGTTGTTGCTGTGCTTGAAGTGTCACTTTGGATTGTGTGAGGCGGTGACACGTGGCAACTTAAATTGAAATGCCGCCGGCATCGCTGTATATATCTATTAGGCTTTACGTACGGTTACGGAGTACGAGTAACCCCAACTCTAACCTCCCCCTCCCCCCCCCCCAGGTCGAGGCACTTAGCGGTATACTGGGAAAGTGTCACCTGCTGAATATCCAAAATATATGTATGTATATATATATATTTATATGTATACTTATACTCATACAACTGCAGTCCGTTGACATTTTACTCACAATCAGAACAAATGCATTTCCGAAAGGCGCGGCGACAACGGAACGTAATAAATTTGGATAAATGCTGATTACGTTTCATTTCTTCTCCTACTCTTGTTCTTCTTTTCATGAAATGCAGGAGTATGAGATTTGCGGTCGCACTATGACATTTGGTTCTTTGTATATAAATGTGTGTTTATGTCTGTCTATTTATTGATTTGCAATGCTTTCATTTTCATGGCATGTCCTGCCATTCATATGCAAATGCCAATAGGCGTTGGCGTGGTCATAAAATACTAAGCATATTGCCGGATAACCACTGGCAAAATTGCAATCATACTCGTAGAGATGCTGGAGCCAAAACCAACGCCAAAGCCAAAGCCACAATCATAGCCAGAGTCATAGACGTAGTCATAGCCAAATTCAATAAGATCCACAGACGCAGTGCCGCAAAATGTTTTGCGCTAAGACCCGTTGCCAAGTCATTCAGTCAATCCGTCAGTGAGTCATACAGTCAGCTAGCCAGTTGGCCAATTAGACAGCACCCAAAGGGCTGACAATGCCAAACGAGGACGCACATTAAAGCCAGGCCAAACGATTTATGTGGTGCGGCATACACTCACACAAACACACTCACACGCACTGGGTCAACACTTGGCCAACAATCATTTCTGCATATGTATGTATGTATGTAAGTCTATTATACTATGTGTATATTATTATTTATTACAAAAAAAAAACATAAATAAATAAAGAATAAATGCTAACTAGCTACTTAATAATACGGAGTAGGACAACAGGAGAAATTTCAAATAAAATATTATTCACTTGAAATTCATAAACTGTCTTGATAATTGCGGGTCGGGTTTTATAAATATATAAGTTTATAACTTATGTCAAATGGGAATATAAACTAAAATATATTATATATTACAACTTGAAATTTGATGCAAATAGTGAACAGTGTTTAATCAAAATTAAATTTTCCAAAATATATAAAATTTTGATTCAGAATAAAATAAGAGGTGAAACAAATAATACTGACATTCCACAAGGAAATCGGGTAAGTTTCGACAAAATTATAATTTAAAGTTTTAATTGATGATGATATAATATTTTAAAGAGTTAAAGAGTTATATATGTGCAATGTTTTATCCACTCTACCAATTTTTTAGCTATGTGAGTTGACATGAGCTTTGACAGAGCTTTCAGCGTATACAATATGATGTAATAATTTGATTGAATTCCTAATGGTTCACCCACTTTATTCCCCCCAAACTGGGAAGCTGCTGCAGATGCAAATGCAATTGGCAATGCAATGGCATAAAAGGTCAGCTGCCATGTGGTCTGTGCCTCAGGTTTATGCCACAAGATTCATGCAGCAATGACTTTCGAGCAGATTGTATGATTGGCCGATTGATTGATTGGCCGATCGATCATTTAATTAGAGTGCAAGGCAAGCAAAGTTCAATCAACTAGGCAGTTATTGAAAGTCAATTGCAATGCAGTAAAACACACCTAAGAGCGAGCTTGATATTATCCAAGAATATTCATTAGGGCTCATTAAATAAGCAGGAGTCCTTTGCCAATGACAGCCTAAACAACAACATATCAACCAAGCTAATTATTCAGCATTAGCATTAGCATTAGCATTAGCATTAGCATTAGCATTAGCATTAGCATTAGCATTAGCATTAGCATTAGCATTAGCATTAGCATTAGCATTAGCATTAGCATTAGCATTAGCATTAGCATTAGCATTAGCATTAGCATTAGCATTAGCATTAGCATTAGCATTAGCATTAGCATTAGCATTAGCATTAGCATTAGCATTAGCATTAGCATTAGCATTAGCATTAGCATTAGCATTAGCATTAGCATTAGCATTAGCATTAGCATTAGCATTAGCATTAGCATTAGCATTAGCATTAGCATTAGCATTAGCATTAGCATTAGCATTAGCATTAGCATTAGCATTAGCATTAGCATTAGCATTAGCATTAGCATTAGCATTAGCATTAGCATTAGCATTAGCATTAGCATTAGCATTAGCATTAGCATTAGCATTAGCATTAGCATTAGCATTAGCATTAGCATTAGCATTAGCATTAGCATTAGCATTAGCATAAGCATTAGCATTAGCATTAGCATTAGCATTAGCATTAGCATTAGCATTAGCATTAGCATTAGCATTAGCATTAGCATTAGCATTAGCATTAGCATTAGCATTAGCATTAGCATTAGCATTAGCATTAGCATTAGCATTAGCATTAGCATTAGCATTAGCATTAGCATTAGCATTAGCATTAGCATTAGCATTAGCATTAGCATTAGCATTAGCATTAGCATTAGCATTAGCATTAGCATTAGCATTAGCATTAGCATTAGCATTAGCATTAGCATTAGCATTAGCATTAGCATTAGCATTAGCATTAGCATTAGCATTAGCATTAGCATTAGCATTAGCATTAGCATTAGCATTAGCATTAGCATTAGCATTAGCATTAGCATTAGCATTAGCATTAGCATTAGCATTAGCATTAGCATTAGCATTAGCATTAGCATTAGCATTAGCATTAGCATTAGCACTAGCATTAGCATTAGCAATTATAATTATAATTATGTCCCATTATCTGGAGAATAACGGCTGAGAATAATAGCTGTCAACTTAAAAGAACTTCATTTATTTAAATACAGGACAAACAAAACGGAAATATTAACAGTAAATACATAAAGTTATGTATTATAGACCAACTTTCTTGCTGTGTTGTCCCAACAATCAAACGCATAAAACGCAGCTAATTCTCAACTTGGCAAAAGATTCACAAAAGACTACAAAGAAGGGAGAGAACGAACGAAAAGGGGACAAGCAATTGCAATTGTGTGTGGCAGAGCAGTTGAAACTGGAACTGGGTCTACTACTTGGGGATTTGAGTCGTTGCCAAGAAGGCCTAAGCGCCATTGCAAAAAGCGGCAGAAAAGAAGAACAACAAAAACGAGAGCACATAACGTGGCGTCGAAAATGTGCAGCATACGCACAGGCGCCGCATTGCAAGTTTTCCAATTGTTTGCTTAAGTTCGTGGGCCATTTATCATGATGGCCTGTTCCAGAGCCAGTTATTCTACTGGCAACCTTATATCATAATGCATCTGCAAGTTTTCGTTGCCTCTCGTTCATTCTAGTTGTTGTTGCACAATTGAGGTACTAAAAGAAGTTCGGTAATGAGCAGCTACCCTTGTGGCGATTGCAACCCTTTTGTAAACTTTTAGCTGAATGTTTTTCTTCTTCTATGCATAAATTTTGTGTATATTTCATACCTTTTTATTAAAGCACCCACACTGAGAAAAATGCTATGCACCTAATGTTGGTTAGTTGGGGGGTTTTCTTGCGGTTCTGTGGATGGAGGGCTCCATGCATGGCCGGAGCACACGCTTAACGGCTTGTTGGCCACTTTACGCCGTTGTACGTTCACGACGAATGCAAAAAGGCAGACGGCAAAAAAAAAAACAAAAAACATGCAACAACGCCGACAACACACATAGTAGGTATATAAGTTTATGTAATATTTTATGTATGCGTGTGTGTTAGCAGTCACTTCAAAAACATATTAAAATATATAAAATTATAATCAATGTTGATGCAAAAAATTAATACTCTTTTTTCACATTACAGAACTGTGCAAATGTGCTGTAGGCTGGCTCATCCTAACACATCAATTGTGTAAATGAAATAAATTATGCAGATTTGTTTTAGTGATTTATTCACAGTTTATAGCGACGGTAAGACTTTCTAAGGAAACGCCTATATTCACGATTTTCCATGAAAAACAAACATCACTTAATAACAATTTGTACATTTAAAAAAAGAAAAAAATTAAGTTCATTAAGTTGCCACTAAAGGTAGTAAAAAACTCGTTTAAATAAACTATAAATATAAATAAAAAAAACTTTTCTGATCTCATTGTTCCAAAAATTAAAGAGTCGAAAATGTTTCTATTAGTGCGTTTCAACATTAGCTTTTAATAAAATTATCATGATATTCTCAGTTAGTGTATAAAAGAAACGACGACAGCAAGCGGTAAATTTTGCGCCACAGCAACGAAAAATCAAAGCACATTAATGTAAGGTAAAATGTGTTTTGTTTGCTTTTTACCCCACATTTATACTCGAATACCCTGTGCTCATTGAAAATATGTAAAAACAAAAAACCAGGGTATACCATACGATTCAGACAGGCAATTGAACACACATATTTCTTCTACTTTTTTTCTGTTAATCATGTGAAGATTGGCACACTAGACGGCCTACAGGGTATCTGGTTGCTCGACCCTTTGTAACTACAGCGCTCCGACTTGTTTTAAATGCCATGCAAGGCTAGCCATTAAAAATATATTTATATATGATTGCAATGCGCCACCAACTCGACAAGAGCCACACAAAACTATAAAGTAATAACAACAAAAACAACACGAAGAACAACTATTGTATTTGTAAAAGCGCATAATACGAGAAATCGTTGCAGAATTTCAGGCGCCGCTGGCGTATGTGCAATTCTCAGTTACCTCGTGGCCAAAAGCGATGCAATTAGAATGCTTGCCGCTTACCGACAGCGCAATAGCGTGAGAGAAAGAGAGAGAGATAAAGAAAGTGAGTGTAAAGCAGTGAGGCAGAAATGAATTAAGAGTGTAAGCGTAGTGTTTGCGCATTTTAATTCGGCTGCTCAGTTAATTAGCATGTACCATATTAAAGTACAGCAATTGAAACAATTTAAACTCAATCGATTTGGCACTCATTTAAAGCGATCAAAAATTATTTAAATTTACTTAGCAACACAGGTGCTAACAAAATGTTTTTACCATAAACAAATATATTTTTATAAAAAGCACAAATTTTATTATTGAACTTTACAACAAATTAATTCATCGCTCCAGTAACTTTGGTATTTTTATCGTATTTTTTACATGGACAATTTTGTACTTTAGCTACCCTCCGCATACTTTAATTTTATTATAGATCTCTGTTGAAAGAAATGCAGATATTTATTATATGACTGATTCAATCAATCAATTAACAATTAAATATTCAATGTAGGAGTATTTAATCGCAATTAATAGACAAACAATTAATACACATCCAAACATGTAATTTATTAACTTTTTATTAATTGTAAATAATTTTCGTTTTTCGATAAGATATTATGACTTTTGTAAAATGAATCAAGCAATCGACATGTTCATATTGATATTGAAATTACGTTGTCAATCAGGTAGTCTAAATATTTATATGTATTGAGCAACATTGTATAAACAGTTAATCAACACATCATCTACCATATTAATGTGAATATATGGTTTGTAATTTTATATTATCATATTATCACCATCTTAGATTTTCATTCTGTGTATCATCCATACCATAATCAGTTCCTGTACTTCATTCCTTTTAGAGAATAATTGGTTAACGTTTTTTCGAATATCATCAATCGAATGCAACCAATCGCAATGCAACATTTCTGGTCAATCAATCATTTCAACAGTCAACCAACGGGTTGCGTAAGTTTTTAGGGAAAAACCACTCAAGTCACCTTCAAGCTGCATCATACAATTGACCGTTACCCCGTGCCTCGTATCGCCTTCAACCCATTCACTTCAACTTCAATTAGATTTGTATCCTCTGCGTCCAGCGTTTAAACAGCTGTCAAGGCTCGTCGCTGTCGCTGATCTCCGACCTCTTGATTTTATACCATGCCGTCATCATCATTATCCTTATCCCTATTTGTATGCTCATCATCGTCGTAGTCGGCGTCGTCATCAACATTGCCACCGCCTTCCCACAGCTGTTTGCCGTATGCCGGGAAAAGCTTTTGCCATATGTTTTGTTTTTGCTTTATGGCGCAAAAAGCACTTCCCAACACTGGAAATTGGCACGTGTCCAACTGTTTGGTCGTGGAACGGCACTAAAAGCTCTGGAAAATCAAGCGGCAATGTTGCAGCAAAGCTCTCAAAGCTGCACAGTCTAAGCCGCAGGAGGAGGAGGCAACTAAAACTAAAAAGAAACAAGAAAACAAAAAAAAAATAAAAGCCACACGAATCCATAGGCAGTAAAAAACAAAATGCCGGCTATGCATGAAAAAACAAGTACAGACTAAGCCAGAGAGATAGACAAAGAGAGGTTGTGCGAGAGACAAGGAGTAAAAAAAGAGAGCAAGAGAGCGAACGTTGTCTGGGAACAGCTCAAGTGAAACCTTTGACTCAACTTGAGTAACCCCCATCCCTACTGACCCCCACAGCCCACTCCTTTGGCCTGGCTTATTGTTCAGACTGCCAACAACTACAAAGAGTCGAAGAATACAAAGAAGAAGAAGACATCTTGCAACAATGTGACATTATGTCATAACTGACATTCTTGATTATTGTTGTTGCGTCTCCCATAAGCTATCTCTTCAAATTATGAATACACTCAAAAAAATATGAAACCCTAAAATAAAGTATGTCCGTAGTTATACCGTTTTGCTCTTAATATTTTAAGATAATTGTCTACTATTATCCTGTTTTAGTATGAAACAATCTTAAACTTAAAATTCCGACTGACCGTCCCTTTGACAACTAGGTGATATAATAGTCAAATTTAAACCAGACTTAGTCAGAATATAAAATACAGTGCCACACATAAAATCTGCTAGTTTGCTTGAAGTACCTTCAGAATCATCTGGTTTTTTTTATGCTAAACATTTGTTATTTAAACTTGAGTTTCCGTGTACTTCATCAAGTATGTTTCTAGAGTCAAAAGAACTTAAACACGCTCATACTAATTTCGCGAATATTTATTTGCATTTGTCTCTTTTAGTCAGCATCGGTATCTTCGTTTCTTTCGCTCTAAACCATATAGCTATTCTGCCTAATACAGTTAACTAGTTATTTAATTGCTGTTTATTTACTCCAATGAATAAATAAATATTTAAATTTAACAGTGAATATTAACTAAACACTCCAAGGTTTTCTTCTGCTGCAGCTAATACAGACTGACCATTGTTGGCTTATGGTTTTGTTTGACTATTTAATATTATGACGCGTCCCGCTGTCGCTGGCACTTGGCATTCAGTCAACCCGGAGATTCGCAAAACCGGCGAGCCAGAGAGCCGGAGAACCGGGGCACCCCGAGGCGCTTACTGTCCAGGACCCGTTTTAGCGGCCAAAACAGTTGACACTTGCCCAACTGTGATCGCATCGGGCGCTAAGCAGTCAACGAAATCCGCTTAAATGCCACATCCGCTTGGGGGATAAAAGCAGCTGATACAGAAAAGAAAAAAGTGTTGCATACTTCCCAGCGCTTTAGCTGTCTATTCCCTGCAAGTGCCTAAATCGGCCAACAGAGGGCGCCCCAAGTCAAACGCCAGGCAACGACGTTTAAATGGCCTACCATTTCGAGCTGACAAACCAGTTCGAATATCAGTACATATGTATGTATGTATGTTTGTATATGTTAGTGCTCATACCCACACACACACACATGTACACACATATATACTACTTGGAGACGCTGGCAACTTATAGCTGACATATCCTTTGTTCGTCTAGTGTCAGTGTCTTACCGCCCCCGGTGCCCAACTGCAATGCAGTTGCCATATTTTCATTGCTGACTGTTGTCCAAAAAATTTCGCAGCACGGTTGACCAGATTTCAATTGGACTTCCTGCGTGGGGGGTAGAAGAGGTGAGCACTTGAAGTGTTTCTAGATGGGTTGATAGGGGGGGTTTTTAATATCAACGCTTGACACTCGCTGTCCTTATTGTCCTTGTGCCACGTGTTCGTTCTGTTAGCGCAGCAATTGAAATTTTCGTTGTTTCTAGACATGTTAATTGTGTTGTCCACACTCGATATACGAGTTTCAGTGTTTGTGTTTCCCCCAAATTCAAAGCGACTTTTACTTATTCAAATGTCAAAGGTCTCTTAAAATGTTTGCGGTCGAAGAGGGCCTAATATGACGACCAAAAACAAACTAGAAAGAACTCAGTATAGTTCGCAATATGGAATTAAGTAATGGAATACAAAGAATGTTCTGTCTATTTTTAATATACATACAGTCATACATATGTACACTTGATAAACAGATTATCTTTCCGACGCTATACAGATGTTTTTTTGATTAGCAGCAACAGCCGAGTCCATATAGCCATCTCTGTCTGTGACACTCACAGCTTTTATTATTAGCTATTATACTACAAATTCGCATCAAGATCGGATAAAATTTTAAGCAATGCAAGTGCCTCACAATGTGCTGCAATTAAAAATTGATGGACACAATTAATATATTATACATATACATATATAATTCATGTAACGGGTATCCAATAGTCAGGATCTCGACTATAGCCTGTTCCGCTTGCTTTTCTATAACTTCCGACAGGTTCTGAACCGAACCTAACAAAACCGGTACGGTTCTGGCTTTCATTAACCAGAACCGAATCAGTTTATTAAATAATAGCATCGATTCAGAATCAATACATAATCTATGCTTCCCTAAAATCTTTCAAATATTTGACAATTCATTAATGTGTTTGCTCATTTTGGCATGATATTTGAACGATATTACCAAAATTTGTATGCAGAATGAATTTGGTGGCCAAACTATGATAAAAATCCGATCTTAAAGTATAGTATATAAACCGGTTCGAGAACCGAACATATGTATGTTTATCTTGCTCTCTAATTGTATCCAAAGATCCGAGCCCTTGCCAAACCATATGTAGGTGGCTTGTAGTCTGGCTAAGAATGAATTGTGTGTGTGAATCTTATCAACACTGATCGATTTCCGCGATGCTAGTAAGCTAATCTTTGTTTATTCAAGCGCGTTACACTCGCTTTCAAGTTTCGCTTTACGATTAGTTTTCACTATGAAATGTTTTTGTTTTTCCATTTTAATAAAGATTGGTCGGTTATGCTCTTATTGTTCTTGGTTGCTATGGCAACCTGCGAGTAGCTACAAAAGCAAAACATAATGCTTAATAACAAAACAAATACGAGCAGCAGTAACAGCAACCTCAACAACAACAATAAACCAGAATTCGTTCAGTGCTTGCAAGTGCAAGTGTGTACCTACCACACACATACATACAACCACACATAAGTGCTTGATTCCCAGTCAGTGTTGGCAGCGACGCGTCGCTTTGTGCCCCATTATGTTCGCCTGGCAAAATTGGAGCATTTATTGTACCAACAAAAAACGCATAATATGCCAGACGGACTACAAACAAGCATGTTGTGTTTGTAATGTTGTTTTTGCTTTTGCTTCTGTTACTTCTTCAGAGATACAAGCAAACCCCGGCTGCCACACTATGAGCTACCCTGTTTCGAATTCTACTTGCATATGCACATAGATAAATGAAAAAGATAAGTATGCTTGGTATGTCACAATATTCAATAAATTGTATGTATGTATGTTCATACAGTTGTCTTGTTGTGCAAATATAAATTTAAAATTTTTTAATAATATATAAAAACAAATACCGTACTTAGTCCACACTCCTTCTCTCTTTGTGATGCAGGGTATAACAAAAACTAAGCGCAAAAACAAGCAAACTGTCAATCTACAATAGCGCTTTCACTTACATACAAGAAAGCTTAAAGCTTAGCTAATGCAGCAACCCAGACACTAGTGGAAAGCTGAACCATAGTCGAAGCTATTGTCGTCCTCTTCTAACACTCTTTACTTAATGTATATGTATGCTTGCCATGGACAACGCCAATTGCCTTAGTCTTTTTTTTCGTTTATATGCACGAGTAGCGACAACAGCAACATCCACATCAACGAAAATAACTGGGGGAAAGAGAGACAAATGCGAAACACTATTTAGGTCGTCGTTGTGCTTTTGTTTGCTGGTCGCCTATTGATGCATCTAGGGCAAGTTCCTAGAATGTTCATTCCAATAAGCCACCATGGCCATTGCAACATCGCAAAAATGATAAAATTGATGGCAGGCGAAATTCATAGAATTCACCCGAACTTAATAGGCGCCCAGAGCCGAGAGCCGGACGGCAGAGCTTAACCGTCTGACGAACTTGATATGGCGATGTGCGGTCCCAACATGTATTATGGCGACGACAACATCGCGTCATGCGCGTCGCAAATTCAGCAGGCGACCAGAGGCAATGCGGCAGAGACCAGACGGTAGGCAGACAATCTTTGGCCGAACACGGACCCAACCAACACAGGATGCCCAATCACATATGGCCGCTCGCACCACAACGGACTCCACATATGTACGGCTAATGTCAATGCGGCAGCCAACGGCGGGCTCCACAAGCTCTACACATAACACACCAAGCGTTCGCTTTTAACACTTTCGTTTTCTTGTTCCAACCAAACGCTGGCCGCTAAATAGGCGCACAGCGTCCAACAGCAGCGCGTTGCCAAGCAACAGCCCCCAACAAAACGAAAAACTTACACACACAACCAGTCTTATTCAGACAGTGGGAAAAGAGCAAGAGAGAGAGACAGAGCTCTACAGCTGAGTTAAGAGCATGCATATATAGTTGTCACACTTGCACGCTCTCTTATACGTGCTATCTCAGTCTGACGCTCGCGTACTTATGCAGCAGCTTTAATTTGCAAGTCATATTAGTTGCTTGAACAAGTGAGGTATGAGGTACAAGTGTAATACACATGCATATATGTATACATGCATACAAACATATGTACATGCATATGCAAATGTAATGCGATGCCAATGTCCTTGTATAAAAAACAGTTTTTGTGCACAGGCGCACAGTGAGCGACAACAGAAGATGCCCCCCAACCTCAAGCATTTCGTTGCTGCTCATTTAACGCTCTCTTGCTTGCGCTCTTACGCTTGCTTGTTCACTCGCTCTCTCTTCCGTTCTCTCTGTTTCTCTCTCTCCCAACATAGCTTTCAGCTTTTTTGTTAGCTGCAAAACCGCTGAGCTGTCAGCAACATGCAACAACACACTCACGTACATATATGTATGTTTGTATGTATATATGGGTTTGTATACAACGGTGAGGGAGTTTTAGTTTTCGATATTCCAGCTTCAGTTGCTTTCTGGGCGCCTGATCAAAAATCGACTGACTGAAGGCCCCTGAAATCGTGTGTGCACGCGATGACGAGCGTGGGCCGAACGACTTCGTTGGGTCTCTTGTTTGGGCTCTGCTACCACAACGTCGACTTGCACTATCGAGGGCTGCCCCCAATGTTGCAGTTGCGTTGTGTGTGTTGTGTTGCATTGTGTTGTGCTACAACGCAAACTCATTCAATGCTATTTGTATACCCTGCGCTGAGGGTATAATAAGTTAGTGCAAATGTATGTGCACTCTTCATTACTTAAATAGGACATCCTCTTAAGTGTAATTTCCATCGCCTACTGCTCCCAAATCTATGATGTGAGAGACTTAATTCTTTTGTATTATTTAATTGTTGTGTTTTAAGTTAAAACTTTTAAAAATATGGAATTTATCATGTTACGGGTACAGCTTTAATTAATTACAAAATAACACTTAATAAATTTGTTATTCCTCTGTTTTATTTTCCGGTTTTACCACCTGTTTAGGGCGACCAGGACGTTCAGTGACCATTGACTGACCCCCTTTTATACCCTGTACCTATCACAATGACAGATGAAAACAAGAAATTGCTTTTAATCAATTTTTTCTTAAATCACAAAATTTGCGATTTGGGAACATACGTACATATGTTTTTGCATACATCAAGTTTATTAAGTATCATCCAATTATGGGTACATCCTTCAAAAAACGGAAAAAACCTTTAAATCGGATAACTTATTCGAAAGTCATTTAAATAAATTCATTAATTAAAGACGTCGTAAAGAGTAAACTGACAAGTTACTGATTTTAAGAATTTTTTCTTTTGGTTCTAAGAAAAATTTAGAAATAAAACGCAGAGTATGTTGTAGTCGAGCACTTTCGGTAATAGCTTTCTCACTTGCTAATTAATACCAAAGCAAGCAGACAACACTGTTAAGCATCGCACACCGCACACAGTGCTTGTTCCCCTACCCTCCCCTCACAATGTTGGCACGTGTCAGCAGCCAATTAGTGAAAACTGTTGCTCCCCCTTCGCATTCGACACCCTCTTCATTAGCTGCACACATTTCGACCTACGATTTTTGCAACGCATCTTCTTCTATCCTATTACGCTAGCATCGTCTTAATTAAAAAGCCGGCAACGTTCTCCCAGACACACCCCCACAAGACCCCCCTTGCCCTTTGTTGGTCGACGGCACATTTTTAATTGCTTAATTGGAATTGCGTACAGAGTCGATGACGCGTCGTCGTCTGTGGCCATTTTGGGAATATCGTTGGTCCGCCCATTTGCCCAGGCAGCGCCCTTGTTGCCTCTGTTCGTTTCGCTTCGCTTCGCCTGTTGCTGGGCAATTAAGCCGAGGCGGCGATTCGCCTCTCAATTCAGCTAAGGGGTGTGGCAGCAACAGCATCCGGGCATCCGTCGCTCTCAAGGTCATGGAAGGTGACCCCTTGCAAGCGGACACCACGCCTAGATACGCCTCAAACTCAGCTAGCATAGCAGGCGCACAGCAAGCGCCAGGATAACGTCAAGGATACACGCGATGGGCTGCTGGAGGCTGCGATAGATGTTCGCTCTCTCTGTCGAGTGTCCTTGGGCCGTAATTCAACGTAAGGTATGCTTACGGTAGCTTCTAAGAACACCCCAGTCAAGCAAAGCGAGGGAGAGAGAGTGAAATCGAGGGATAATAAAACTGAGAAAGCTCTGAACAAGAGCTAGAACAAAGCTTCTCGCCGCTTACGATGGAGCTTTAAGCCAAATTGAGTTCAACAATAGTTGCTGTAAGGAAGCACACATAAATTTTCATTTTGTATGTTTTTGCATCAGTGTTCATCAAAATTTGTACACGGTTGTGAAAGTTTTTCCACAGAGCTTTTAGCCTGAAATGCCCCCTCTTTTTTTTCTGTGGAACAGCAGACTATGAAATGAAAATCAAAATATAAAATTCATTAAATCGTTCACGGTCAATATAAATTTGTAACATTTTGAGATTTGTATTCTTATGTAAAAACCTTACGTTTTTTTAGATTAATATTCTTGGTTAAAGTAATTTGGTGTTAGAATGGTCTTATTCTAAAAACAAAATATTTAACATATTTTTTTTTTATTTTATATGCTGGTCTGTTTTTTTCAGTGTATCAACTACGTATTCCACTACAAGCTTTTTAGGGCTCTTGCCCTTTATTGGAAGTGTCAGTGCCTATTAGACATTCCAAGATAGTACAAAGTCATAAGTCGGCATAATTGGCATTTTATATTTATTATAAAATGTATACTTTTATTATTAACATTTTTATTTCACTCTGTAAGTGATATTATATTAATTATAAAAATAATCATTTTCTTAATGTTACTTTTTAAATTTCATTGTCTTTAATATTTTCGATTATTTTTTCCATTTGAATTTTATTATCATTATTTGTATTCGGGGGCACAGAGTTCTTACAATCTTTTTGGCAACAATGATGGAAGGTATCCTGCAAAGAAGCTCGGTTTTGGTGGCGGTTGAATTGTATTTGGCATAATCCTAACATTAGTGGTATCGTCGGCAGTGAGTACATAAAGTTTTTCCAGCATTTTATCTACCCCAGCTGGGGTCACTGATATAATATGAATCATACCGGACTCATATATCTTGGCGGCGATCCTGGGCAAGGTCTTATTCACATAGTAGCCATATCTGCAAACACCCATTATTGTTTCCGGAGTTAAGGCGTAGTTCTGGCAAAACTTTTCGAGGGCTATCTTCCAGGGTAAATTGGAAATGTTAATAGTATGGCAATGTAATGTATTTGTACTACGTTCAGTGGAACTCGCAGGTGGCTTGATCACTGCCAGAATTGTCGATACCAACGTCTTTTCCGTGTCGATGAGCAGCTGCTGGCTACGAGAATTGCAGATCAGTATACTCCCATTTTCCCAAATCCAAGCGACTTGAGCGGCCTCGCAGCGCTTCATGAGCACTTGGATTTGGCTGTTGTAAACCGCGTTATCCAACGTCACGGAAAGCAGGTGTAGATCCAGCTTGAGATCCAATTCCATTGTGCTAAAAGTTCTGGCATATTTCATCTCTATTTCCAACTTGGCCCGTTCACCTTTCACCTTGGGCGGACGTAGTATTAGAATATTTTTCATTCTTGGATCAGCAAATCGTCGAAGAGCGGGCATCACAACAACCCGCTTCAAATGGGCCAAGTTCTTAGGGCCAGGGTTCTCGGGTGCTTTCGGATCCTTGATATTCGGAAGGCCTATAGCCTGCGGCTGTGGTTTGATTAATTGCTGTATTTTGTTTGCAGCTGACGTATTATTAGCAATTGGAAACTGTAGTTCCTTAACTGGAATCCCTCTCATCTTTAGCTGTTGAAGATTGACAATATCTTTTTGGTAATTAATTGGCTGGGGAAAAGTTATGATGGAACCAATCGGAGGATACTGTGCTGCAACTGGCATTGCCTCCACTTTCTTGTTGACCATCTGAGATAGATCTTGACTTTTGTCTGGCAATGAACGGATTTTGGTCCTCACCACCTGGGATAGATTCTGGCCGAATTGCTTGAGGCACTGCTGATTACCAGCATTTAGTATTGCGGCCTTTTCAGCTTTATCCGACTTCTCGCCAAAGAGCGCCTTCTCGACCCCGACGTGTATTACCTTTACCTCCTTCATCTGTGGTTTCTGAGGCAGCTCGATGACTGAGCCAATGACAAGATGCTGTACTTTATTAACTTCAGCGATTGGTTTTGATTGGATTGGCGTTGTATGGATTACAGTTTCCAGTGGTATTTTCTTGATTGGTGGCTCGCTTTTAATTTGCTTGGTTTTCTTAAATTTCTCTTCTTGTTTTATCAATGGATTTGGTGAACACTGGCACCCGACTTTTTTCTTTAGCTGGCCAATTTTAATGGACTTGACCTTTTCATGTAACGCCTTTCTGGTTTCTTCCTTTCTGGCCATTCTAAGCAGACTATTGTATTCCCTAATGTCACTGAGAGGGTGATAGATACGCTGCGATTTCAAGAAATCGGTGAAAAAGCGTTCCTCCTCTTGGCTGAAATCAACGCTTTCCAATTCATCGAAGTTGGTGTTATCAACCGACAAGTCTTCCTCAGGCATCTCCGGAGCTTTTAAGTCATTTTCCCATTCAAGTAGCGATTTGACGGCCTGATCTACCTGATCCTCATACGTCAGTTCCTGATCATCGCGAGTCTCAACCTTTTTGGATAAGGCTGTGTCGACTGTCTGAGGAATGGGCTCTTGGCCGGAAGTCGATACGTTTTGTTGACAACAAATGGGCCAGACAGCTTCGCCACCCGTTTTCCATTTCTCAAAGTAGTTCCATATCTCTTCCGATGTTGGTAAGGCGTCTAAGTCAGGGTTTCCTTTAAATACTGTAGCTTTTGGTTTGATTTCGACATTTCTTTTCAATACCATCGGCTTATGCTTGAATTCGATAGTCTTCTTCACTCCTGTTGCCTTAACATTGCATTCGATATTCTTTTTCATCGGAGTGGGCTTAAGATTACAATTGGTATTCACTTTTAGCTCGACGGGTTTGATATCCGGAACGGTAACCAAGATCGGTGTTGGCAGCTGAACCTCTTTAACGGGATCTGGTTTCGGTATTGGAATCGGTTTCGGCTTGTCTTTTGGTATGATCTCTTTTGGTATGGTCTTTTTTGGTATGATCTCTTTTGGTGTGATCTCCATTGGTGTGGTCTCTTTTGGTGCAATCTCTTTTGGTATAGTCTTTATTGTTATAATCTTTTTTGATATAGTCTTTTTGGGTATATTATCTTTTGGTAATAGCTTTGGAATCATCCAAGTGTATGTTGAATTTTTCGGTTTTTCAATAATGCGGATTGGTGCAGTAGACTCCAGATTGAAATTGAGTTCTGCCTTGTCTATCTGAAAGGTAGAAAGCGGCGATTGCTTTTCCATTAAGCCCCTGGGAAAAACATCGATTAGCTATATCTTAATAATTCTCAGTTCAATTTGTACATACTTTTTAATGGACTTGATTGCCGTTTCCTTGGGTATCTCTTTGAGGGCTCCTTTGAGAGGTTTTGGGCGTGTCCCTTTTGGTGTCTTCTCAAGTGCCCCTTGGAGAGTCGTCTTTTCGCATGTCTCTTCGAGCTTGACCTCGAATGTCTTTTTGAGGTTCGCCTTGAATGTCTCCTTAGGTATCATGTCAGGTGACTCTTCAATTAATTTTGTTTGTTCCCATTCCATAGTCTGTTTAATTGGTGCTTTCCGTTTCGGATCCTTCAGCACTTTAATATTCTGCCTAGGTATCATATTCTTTATCATTTTCTTTTGCTGCTCTTCGCCTTCGCCGTCGGACGACGAGGACGACAGTCTGTCCCACTTGCGGTTCATTGGGTTTTTTATTTTTGGGAATAGAATAGAATTAGAAGTATCACTTCAGAATTTCACAATGACTTTTCAAGCCGGAAATAACTTTGATGTCAACTTGATATTGTCAACTTCGATATACAAATTTATCGGTGATTTCAATCAGATTTATAGCAACTCTGTAAACCAGTTAGCCAGCATTCTTGCTACCCTGGATATTATTTTAATAATTACATATATTACATTTAAATTTAATAATACATGGGTATAAAAATATCCAAAGGACGAAAAAAAAAGAACTATTCAGTAATTTTTTACATTTTTGCACATTTGTTAAATTTAACAACAACTCCAAGTAAAGGAAATGATTTTCTAAAATGTAAATTAACAGTCTTCCATTCCACTATGGAAAGCCAAAGTACAGATAAATTGATATGTGGAAAAGGTTTGACTCGAGTAAAGGGGCCAAATATGAATTAATATTATTAATTGAATAACAATTTAGCCTGGCGAAGTTAGTCTTAGCATTCAGAAGGCAAATCAATCCTTTCCAAATAATACTTCATCTCGAATCAACTGCAGCTTAAATTGGCTTACTAATAACATAATAGTTTTTTCTGTCATTTGAAATTTGATTTGAACGCGTCCCTGCTAAATATCAAAGTAGAACAATTTTAAGTATCAAAATATTTTTTAATTAAAACCGAGAATTTGTACTCAAACGTACTCTAAACAGTTTATATTTTTGTATATATTCAATTTTTGCAGGCTAACGAAAAAATGACGCTTCTAAAGTGGAAGAAGGTCCTGTTGATGTGGGTAAGAATTTAATGGCCTTGTGTGCTGTACATCGAATGGGAACCAACCGTTTTTTTGTAGGTGAAAGGCGCCTTGTACATGCAAAACAAACCCGATAACTTAGAGGACACTGATTTGGAGGGATTTGCTCGTTTCTGTTTTTCACATGTTACCACGTCATCATCGACGTCAAGTGAACCATTTCTCAACTTTCTTACTGGTGGCAAAGTTAACATCGGCTCATAAAGTGATTCGACTAATTCAATTTCAATTACAGAGTCCTATCCACTGTTTAGACCCAATTTAGATGAAAATGGCCACATAAATCGCAATGATTACGTGTTTGTCTACACTTATCTTTTGCATTACGCGTGTGTGCTAAGGCCCTGTGACTATTTTCTCAAGAATATTACCCATCTATCCAATGACATCCAAAGTTCCATAAATCGGTTCCTTTATTTAACGGCAAATGGAATCCAGGAATCGCGCTCTCGTCTTGGCTATCTGATTGCCAATATAATCAACACCGAGAGCTCTTTTCCAAATAACCATCGCACTGCTCCGGTGGCTGATCGAGTTCCAGTTGAGAACAGCGGCGATTATCCTAAAACTGAAGACCAAGATTTTTTTACTTGTTTTTCGAGCGATGATCTTCCAAATCCAGAAACTCAACGCGGAAACCTTAAATCTTTAAATGTGTCTTCAGATGTTGATGTAAGTTACGGTTGTTTTGATAGCTTCTTATACCTAATTTCATCTATAGTCAGCTACACCAGAGGAACAGTCATTGGAGCAAACAAGTTCGAAGACGCAGCTAGATGAATGTGTGCTGAACAACGAAACGCTGAACAAAAGTAAATATTCAACAAAAATTATTTGTATTCCTGATACGCAACAGGTACTGGAGTACAATTGATTTGTATTAACTACTCGTATACGTATTGACCAGCATGAATAGCATCCGTCAAAAAGAAAATTGATTTCACTGAACTGGTATACCAATCTTACTTAATTATGTATTTATTTATATAAAATATAGATCCAAGCCACTTATGGAACACTCCGAAAAGATCCCAAGTGAAACCCGACGATCCCTCTAAAAACGGAAAAGCAAGTAGCATAAATATCATACAAATCCCAATGGACTTCACAAAATTAAATGATTTAATTATAAAATTCAGTCAATTCCTTAGTGACCATCTCTTTACTCTTTTTTTTACGGTTTTTTTCTGCAGGTCGACTTATGTGTGTCAGTGAATGTGAATAATTCGTCCAGTGAAGGGGATACGTTGAATTCTCTGGCAATGCTGCAAAACTCCCGACCAACTTCAGACCTGGTAGCTGAAAATGAGTCGTTCTTCTCCAAGGAAAAGTCCCTCTCTGTCAAGGAAGAGTCTCTCTGCGCCAAGAAAGAGTCACTCTCCGCCAAGGAAGAGTCACTCTTCGCCAAGGAGGAGTCACTCTTAGCCAAGGAAGAGTCACTCTTCGCCAAGGAAAAATCCCTATCCGCCAAGGAAGAATCCCTTTCCGCCAAGGAAGAGTCCCTCTTCGCTAGGAAAGAATACCTCTTTGCCGAGGATGAGTGCCTATGCGCCAAGGGGAAGTCCCTCTCCATCAAGGAAGTGTCCCTCTCCGCCAAGGAAGAGTCCCTCGCCGTCAAGGAAGAGTTCCTCTTCATCAAGGAAGTCTCTCTCTACACCCAGGAAGAGTCTCTCTCCGCCAGGGAAGATTATCTCTTTGCGAAGGGTGTGTCTCTCACTATCAAGGAAAAGGCTCTCATTGCAAAGAAAGAATCTCTCTCCGATATGGAAGAATCCTTCTCCTTAAGAAGAGCGTCCTTTCCGCCAATAGAGGAATCTCTGGAGATTCACCGTGCAGACGAAAGTCAACTTCTGCGGCAGCAAATTAAAGTTATGGAATCTGAGAGCTTTATTCGATTTGTGAAGCAAATTTGTAAATTAATGGAAAAATATGAAATGACGATGCCGATGCCGAGACTCGATAGCTTTGATATGGCACTGCCATTGGTGCTCAAACTCATTGATGAGAATTTAGAGAAATTTTTCAATAAATGCGAACGAGAGCGGCGGCTAGTCAGCCAAATGCAGGAGGAGTGCGCCGCTCTAAAGGAGGAACTGGATCAGATCGATCTGGGTCAGCCGCTGGCGCAAAGTAGCATCATAATGCTGTCGGAAAATTGTAAGCATACTATATCTTAGTCAGAACCAAAAAATTAATATTAATATAAAGGCTAAAACATAAAAAATATCATTTTCTTTACTAAAATGAAAAATAGAGAAAATTAAAAATATATTCACTAGTAAATAATTTTATTTGCGTAAAAGTGATGCACAAATAGAAAACATAGGATAATACAATAATATTTATCTTAAAATATTATTTTTGTATTAAATTAAAGTAAGGCTCGAACCAAAATGTTGGGTACACTGGTTATTTAAAATCTTGCTTTATGGTTCAAACCATCGAGCTTACAAACTTTAACAATTTAGAGGTTTGCAACCATAAAAATACATGGATAAACCGACAACTCGATTTTCAAGTTTTTCAACTCGAGTTTTTTTGACATTCAATTGAGTTAATTAAATCGATTTTCATTAAAAATTTACAACCCACTGGAGCTTTGCCAGCGTAGCAGAATTAAGCTGTTAATTAAGACAAATAAAATAGTCAATAAAAAAATAAAATAAAACGTACGAATAATACTTTTGAATTTTTGAAAAAGACAAGGAAAGACCCTTTGCTTGAAAATCGATATCTTGAGGTATAAAATTATTTGAACGAAATGCAGTATAAGTTAAGACGCAAAATTAGACTGTTCAGTTTTGACACAGTAATGAAAAATTCGAAATATCGGTATAATTTGGAGATATATCGACAACAGATAAATTGCTAATAAATATTATATTATACTTCATACGATAATAGCTGAGCAGGAGGAGGATCGACTCAATGACATAATGAGTACGAACGACAGCCAGAAGGCATTAACGGATAACCATCTCATGGAGGAACTGAGTCTAATCCAGATGCAAGTGGCTAAAATAATGGAAAAGCGGAATATTCAAAATAAAAGGCTACAAGTTCTAGCTGATCATCTGATTTTTCAATTTGACGCAATCTCTGCTTTCCCAGTTATGGATCCAATAACGATAAAAGATCAATTTCAGACGGTAGTAACTGAGTTCATCTCTGGGTGCGAGGAACAGCAGAAGATCATGAAAAATGTGTTGCAACAATTAATGGAAAAAAGAACTACCGATCGCCAGACATCACAAGTCGACGTGGAGTCTTGCAAGCAAATCACTGATTTGCAAGAACAATTGGAAATGTCTAAAGGAGAGCTGATCACATCAGGGATACAGTTGGAGGTTTCTCAACAAGAGCTGATCACATCGCAGCAGAACCTCAGCCAGGTAAAACAACAATTGTTCAAAAAGACTAATGAGTGCAAGAGGCTCGAGCTGAAGATTCTGAAACAAGAGTTGGATTCGTATCAAAATATTAATGAGTCGACCAATAAAGTTGCCGATTTGCAGCAGCAGTTGCAGGTTTTCGAAGAAAAATTAAAGCAATCTCAGCAACAACTTAATGAGCTAAATCAAGAATTACTTCAGAAAACTGACGAATGTGACAAGCTTAAGCTCAATACTCCGGAACAGCACTTGGGCGGCGATGCCTCTCAAAGAATCACGGGGTTGAGGAAACAATACGAAGAAATTATTTTGAAAGGACGCACTGTAGATGGAAAGCCTAAAAGTAATGAAATCAAGGAGGCTCAAGAGCTATTAGAACATATCAAGGCAATGGGAAAGAGTTTAGAGTCTATAAATGAGGAAGGAATGATCGATTCAAACATTGAAATGAAAGGTGTTGAATCTAAAAACCGGCAAAGTATCCTTGAAATCGGCGGCTTGAATTCTGAACTTGTTAGGCTTTCTGCACGACTAATGGAACAACTGAATTCAATGGATTTGGTATCCAAGTCGCTGGCCAAGATCCAATCACAGTTATTGCCAGTTAATATGCTGACAAATCAATTTTGCGCACAAAATCAATTTATTAAAAATGATCTATTTGACATATTACAACTCAAAATTAATGTTTTGGAAAACCGACAAAACTCAATTTTATATTTATTTTTAAACGAGCATCAACAGAAACTACAATCACAAGACAATGCTCAAGCTCAACAACATGAATCCAAGCCTGAAGAGTTGCAACATCACAAGCCGAATCAGAAAAATCAAGAGGTAAGCGAACATTTACCTCGTTTATACAGCAGCTAAAATTGCTGTTACTAATTTTATATTTCCTATTCATTATTCTTACAAAACCTGTAAGTGCTATGCGTTTAAACTGATCTTTAAAAATTAGAAATTTTATCATTTAGTGCCATTTCACAACTATCTCAATATTTTTTTGTATTAAAGTCAAGATGACGTCCAAAAATATTATTATATTATTTTCGAAACAAAAAATGTTTTTATAGTATCATTCTTCAGTATCATCCAGTCGCAAAAAGAAAATTCTTTTCAAGTCATTCCAATTGAAATACACATTAAGTAATTGTTGTAGTGTAACGTTTAAATATATCCACTCAAAACGAAATAGGCAATAAAATAAAAGCTCCGTATATTAATCATTACCAAATTTCGCAAATGCTTTATTTCTTATAGAGCTCTCATGTCGTTCTGTTTCTTTTCGTGTAAATAAAGTGCTTTAGAGCTGCAAATTTATTGGAACAATAAATATATATATTTGAATTAAGTATCTTTAAATCGAAGAGTCTATAATATCGTTTTTATTTGATTTCTTTGATTTTTACATGAACAAACCAAGATTCAAACTGTCCTCTCCATGACTGCGAATCAGGGGAACAGGACCCAGTAGATGACAATCAAAATGCTGGAAACAAAATATGTTACAATGTCCACCTTCCTATAAGTGTACAAGCAAATATCTAAAAAATGTATTTCAAATGGTTTATATATTTATATAAATATATGTAACTAAAACAAAAATTGAAAATTAAACAATTTTGTTTGCCATAACTTTTATTTACCGCATCCATCAAATGCATAAAATGTATTTACGAATATGTATGTTAATTTCGGAGTGATCCATTAATTTTTATCTTCTATGCACGCATACTCGAACTAGGCATGTATTGTATAATGTATATCAATTTAAATGTTTTCTGTTTTAATTGTTTTTTTTTGCGTTATTTGGTTAATATATATGTATTTCAATATGTGTATAATATGTATATATGTATATAAATTTAGTTAACATTAATTCATTTAATATAATTCATAATTCAATGCCATTCGGTCTTGTCTTTTTTTCACTTCGCCGTGTCACAGAAGTTGAAATTATACTGAAACAAACAAAATATTCAGTCACTGGGCGCATGTAAATCTATCGATGTAAGCAAGATATTTCAGCCATTTCTGCGACACAACGAATTTAAATGAATAGCTTTAATACTTCATACAAATGTCTCTTTTGAATGTCTCGATTCTTTCCAGCTGCAGTTTCGATTTCTCTTTTAGCACTATCTTGTAATTCGTTCTTTCTTTTCTTGCTTTTTACAATATAACGTATACAAGTTAAGTTTTTCATATTAGAAAAAAAAAGAAAAATTTATAATTAAGGTATGGATAATGAGGAAAATATGTTATTGCATGTATGGATCTTGGATCAATGACAATCGCTGAATTCCATTTAGTCTTTGGCACATTTCTTATTCTGTGTTTTCCAAAATAGCTCTCACAATCAAAATTGATATGTACTTTATGCTTGTCCTGATCTGATGAAATGGTTAAGCAAATTAGCAAAGATGTTAGTTAGAAATGAACAGAAGCGCAAAAGCTCAATAGACATTAGCAGGAAAGCAGGAAAATGCAACTATAATTGGGCTTGATTTAATATTATATTATTATCATACTTTTAAAGTGGCCTTGTGTTAATCTATTATTCATCAACTGCAGCAAATGCAACATTTTGTGCACACGAATAAACGGTTAAGCTAATTATATAATTGGTACATAGTTTTGGTAACAACAACTCTTCTAATCATATTTTGTATTTTTTATAATTTTGGTTAAAATTTGCGGCTAAAACATTTTACGATTTGATTGGTTTGTTTCTAATACTTCTTTTTTATCTTTATCGTTTTGATGGTTTTGGTATTTAATACATAATTAATTTGTCAACAAACAATCGGCTACAATTCAACGCTGGCTAATTATAAATTTTATATTCATTTTTGGCTTTTGTATTTTAATATAAGGCCGCTTGGGGCAACTGCTATGAAAGGCTCAATTCGCTAAAGAAATGGATAGAGAGAGAGTGAGAGAGAGAAAGAGATAGAGCGAGTGATAAATACATTACTTGAAAAAGACAGAGAGAGCGAGAGAAATATAGATAATCTAAAATTTGACAATTGCTAATTGAAGTAAGTATTATTATGTTTTCTCATTGACCCTTCAACTTGATTATTTGTAATTGGTTTTCCTATTTTTTTTGTTTTTTTTTTGTTAACTGGAAATGTGTAGAGCATGTGTTTTTTTAGATTGATATTAATTACAAGTTGTAGTAGTTTGGCTTGTTTAGTTAATTACTAAAACGGGTTTTCTTGATTCTCATTTAAAAACTCTACAATTACTAAATGTATTCGTTATATCCAATTTATGGTTACTAATCGATTAAATTCATTCAAACTCACTCACTTGCCTGCTAACTTTGCACACAATTTGTTCTTTGGAACTTTGCATATGTATAGGGTATGTATGTAAGTATATTTGTATACTATTATATATGATTAGATAGATAGTAGCTATGTTTATGTAGATGTATATCGTATATATATGTAGATGCATATGTATATGTATGCGAATCGGTTTCGAAAATGAATCCGTTTCCCCGCATCTTGCCTGCTAGTCAAGCTTACAATATATACTTAGTTCCTTGCATGTTGGTCATAGAGATTAGTTAGTATTCATAATTAAAATGTAGTAATAAGCATTAAACATCCACAAAAATAAAGAGAAAATATATGAATGAATTATTTAAGAATTACGTTAAAAAGAAATAACAACTTAAAATAATAATGAGAGCACAGCAATCAAATATATAAATTATGTACATCATATAAGAAAATGGTAAATACTTAGCGAGCATATAAAACATAGCAAAGGACAGACAGGGACTAAAAATAAATAAAAGAAATAAAAACGAAAAATAATCATACATAAAATAAAAAATCAAACCATAATTATATATATGTATATAAATATGTAAATGGAATGAATGCACTTGGCTCTTAGGCTAAAAGGCATTTACTTCGGCTCGGTGCCGCTGCCAGGTGTGGCCGAGAGCGCCATCTTCGAGAGCGTGGCCAAGGAACGTTTCGGGAATGTATTGCTGCCATCCGATGGATCCGAGAATAATTTACGGAAACTACAAACCGACAATAGAAAAATGCTTTAATAGATTTCTGCTTCTGCTTCTGCTACTGATACTGTACTTACAATTTTCGTATACCCGACTCGGAGCTCTTCTTCCAAGGTGCATCGTCTGGTTCATAGGGCAGCGGTCCCTGTACAGGTGCATCATGCCCAGGTGGCCTGACATTTGGGAAGAGAAGTACATGACATGTAAATTATAATTATTTAAAGTGCGTTTTGGATTATTCACGCACGTTTCACCCGATACGTTGTCATCATCTACATCAGCCTCAACGCCATCATCCGCCTCGTTGTCCTCATCATCGTCGTCGCTGTCATCGGAGCTGGATACGTGACGCGTTCGTTTGCCACTGGGCGCTGGTTTCAGCTCGGCCAGCTGTTCGTTAAGACTGTCAATGGTGGTTAACAGCTCGTCACGCTCACTAATTAGCTCCTTTAGCTCTCGTGTCGTATACCGCGGTCTGTTTGGATCGTTTTGGTCATCATCATACGATTGCACTAGATCCTCGTTCTCCTTTTCGGCAAGACCCAAACGCTTGCGCAGCTGATTGATCTCACGACATTGATCCTGCAATTGGGCTAGAAAATCGGCACGCTCCTCACACAGTGTCTTCACCTGGGCCTGCATCAGTTTATGCCTTCGTCGCGTGTCCCGCTCCGAGGCCTTCAGTCGTTCCGCCTGAATGTTGACCTAAACAAAAGTAAATTAGCCCGGATATGCTTCCAAAGAGATGAAGATGCTACTTACATGCTCCAGCTCACTGTACTTGTCCTGGAGTTCGCGTTCCCGTTGCTTTAGTTCATCACGTTGCTTGTAGATCTGCTCCTTGAGCCGCTGAAGCACCTGCGTATCGGAGAGCGCACTATGCAGCTCATTGTTGGTCATGCTGATGATGCTCTCGGTTAAGCTGGCGCCCAGTCCGGAACTTTGTGCCGATGATGATTGCAAATCTTGTGTTTGCTTCACCAGCCGCTTGTTCTCATCCTGAAGCGATGAGACCAAATCAACCAGCTCATTGGTCTCGGTGCGCCACTGCTCCTCAATCAGTTCCAATTCCTTTTCAAAGCGTCGCCGAAACTCGGCTTTCTCCAGCTTCTCGCTCTCCAGTTGGGCAATTTTCTCGCGTAACTCCTGTATGGTTGTATTCTCACGCTCATTTTTCGTTGCGAGCGCTTCGAGTAGCTCCAATGTATTGATAATTTTTGGCATTAAGCCGCTTACGGCATCGGTGCCATAGCGATCCATGATCCGTTCATATTCCTTACCAATATCCGATGCCAAATCGTAAACATCGACCACACCGATGTCATCGATGGCGTCCAATACCATTTCGCCCATTTCATTGAGATGGAAGCCGGGCATCGAGCGGTCAAATCACCGTTTGTATCCCCCAACAGCTGCTTTTTGTTGTTTGAAGTGTGTGCAAAGGTTTTTGGATTAAAGTTAGGGCTTCACACACACACAGTGGCATACATGTGTGTGTGTGTACACTCACGCAATTTGTTTGTGGTGTATGTAGCGAATTCGCATTCACTTTATTTGTCGCCCACAACAAATTACACACATGCAAAACACGAGCTTGGAACTGCAACTGAACTTGGTTTTTTTTTGGTTTTACAAATCTTTCGATGACTGCATACTCGCTGGATGAGTAATAAATATACAAAATTTGCAAATCCCCCCACCACAAGCGCTCACACAGCTGTCACCGTCTCCACAGAGAGTTGCGATGTATGCAAAACTAGCGTTTTTCTCTCTCTCACTCTACACATGCGCGCAGCGTTGCCTCTCGTGTCCACAATAGAGATGCTTTTTGTTGTTCAACATATTAAGTATATGTATACATGTATATATCAATTGAAATTAAATAAATGCACAATATATTGTGCAAGCTGGCATTTAATTTCATTCAATTACGCGGCACAGCAACAACTCAACATCTGACGCTTATTAGAGATGAGCAGTGACAATAGACTCGTTACTTGTTAATAGTCATCGTGACATCTGTTGCCGACTAACAATTAATGCACTATCATTATCCATACTTTAATTTCTACGTTCATTGGAAATAATTTGTTATGTTCAATATGCGATATGGAATTGTTATTTTTGCAACTTGCCCATCATAAGACTTGTTGTCCACATGTCAGCTTCATGATAACGTTTTGCAACGACCTGGCAACGCCATCAGCTGTTCTGCAAGGCTACAAATGACGCGCGCCAAATCCAAATTTAAGCTTGAATAGAATAGACTAAGTATTTAGTTAGGCCACAATATAAATTCATTGGTTTTTATTAACTTGTTTTGTTTACAAAAATTGTATAAATGGTTTTTGTTTGGTTTTTTTTCTTTTGTAAATTGTGGTTACATTTAGGCATTACGTTTACAAATATTTCTTTTTTGGTTTGTATATATATTTTTTATTACTAGCAGTATGCAAATGCATAACAAAATAGCATAATTTTTATAAAATTCTTTTTAATTTTTTATGCTAGACTAAAGAATACAGTTATGCAACGGCGACTAGCAAGTTTCTCTTTAACTCTTTCTCTCTCTCTCTCTCTTTCTCGCACACTCTGTACAAACTAATAAAAGGGGATTTTTTGGGTGCCTTAGATTTTTTGGTTTTTAAGTACATACATTAAAATTAGCTACAGTGTTTTGGAGGGTTTTGGGACTGGGGGCCATTTATATATAGTACATATGTTTGTATTTATATGTAAGCGTGTAAATATATATATATAAAAAAAAATACACAAGTTTCGCTATATGCATAACAGTTTCTTTGCTTTCTATCAATATTATTTTTTAAACAGTTTTTCTTTCGATTTGCTTTTGTTTTTTTTTAAGGACTAGATTAGGAACCACATTTGTACAGTTTTCATATTTTGTTGTTTTTTGTTTTGTTTCGTGTAATTTTAACATATATGACAATTAATTAAGTAATGTTATTCAAGGTAAATATACAGTGACAAATGAAAATTGTTTTTGGGTCATTCGTTGCATTTTCTTTTGGTTTGCAGACTTAATAGGATTTTATAAAAAAAAAATCAAACAATAAATAATAGATGGCGGGCTGGTTGGGGGAAGGGTGGTAAAATAAATTAATGCTTAAAATTAAATTTTGGCAAGCATTTCTTCTTTCAATGGCAATTAAGGTTTTGGTTAGGCGCTGTATAATAAAAGCTTATAATAAAGAATAAAATAAAATAACACACACACACACACTCTGTCACACGCATGTTTGTTGTTTGGCACACAAAACTAGGCATTAATAAATAGTAATAATTATAATAATAATAATAATAATAATAATATTTATAGTAATAGTAATTGTAATAATAATTAAATTTGTGTTAATTTATAAATTTGGTTGCTGACATAAAATGGCAAAAATATAAAACGGCGACGACAAAAGGCATTGACGCATTTGTTAAAGTTGGAAATAGAAGAGGGATTGCGTTTAGGGGGTGGTTTAGTCAAAATACTAGTCTAGTTAATAACGCTTAGGGCTATAGCTTAACCTGGTCACGTGCTTGGCAACTGTTGTTGTTGCTGCTGCTGCGCCAGTTGCAACAGCAGCGCTGAGGCAGCTGCCGCTGGCAGCAGCGCAATTTGTTGTCGCTTTGCGCGTTTCGCTAGCGGCGGCTGCGTTTCCAACGATGGCAACGATGGCGACGGCGCTGGCGTTTCTGTATCTATAGTTGTTGCAGTAGTTGTTGTTGTTGTTGATGGCGGTGGTGCTGTTGGTAGCGGTGGCGAGAGGCCACCGACAACGCCCACATCCTTGACCAAGGCATCTTGTGAATCAAAATCATCGTGCAGCGTTAAATCGGTTATATTCAGCTTATTCCGCTGCAACTGCACTTCCAGCAAGTCATCCTCAATGTCATCCTGCTCCTCATCATCATCATCATCAATGTCAACGATCGATATGATATCGCTATTGTTATCGCCACTGTCTTCATCAGCCATATCATCATCATCATCATCATCATCATCATCATCAACATCATCTACATCATCGATAACATCATCGTCATCATCATCATCATCAGTTTGAAATTGGCCAGCATCGTTGGGATCCCCGTCGTCATCGCCATTGTCGCCGCCATCGTAAGCTTCGGACTAGCTGCTGCTTGCTTGCGTTTGCAACGCATTCGCTGCTGTTGCTGCGGTGTTGCCACCAGCTGCCACGCCCACACCGCCCACGCCGAGCACTGTGCTACCGGGAAAATGGCAAAGACAGCTTGGATTTGGATAGTGACCGGGCTGCGAGTCGAGTTTCTTGGTCAACGTCTGCCAATATTCGATCTGTACATTCAGCAACTCAATTTTCCTTTTGCGCTCCTCCACCGCCAGCGTCATCATGTATTCATTATGCTGGCCCCGTGTTGCGCTGTTGTTGCTGCTGCTGTTGCCGCTGATGTTGTTGTTGTTGTTGCTGCTGCTAACATTGTTGCTGCTGTTGACGGCGGTGTTGTTGCTGTTGTTGCTGGTGTTGTTGCTGGCAGAGCAATTGATGCTGCTGATGTTGCTGACTCCAAGACCATTATAGCCATTAAAACTGCCCGCAGCAAGTGTAATTCCCGCATTTTGATGCAACTGCTGCGCATGCGTCTTGTCGCGACTCTGATGGCCATTGAGTAAAAGTTGCACGCCGCCAGTGTTGTTGTTGCCAACAGCATTGCTCGAGCCGTTGGTGGCGCCGCCGCCAGCAGCGGCAGCGGCAACAGCTGCTGCCGCAGTTACAGCAGCAGCCGCATTGTGTCCGCGTTGCAAGCGCGGCAACTGTAACGTCTGCGTTTGTCTCGAGCTGCCGCTGCCGCTGCCGACGCCGCTCGTTGCCGCATTGATGGCCGCTTGCAGCGACTGCGACGGCGGATGATGCACCGCCGACAGGCCGAGACCATTAAGCAACAAATGCTGTTGCACCTGCTCCGCGGTCAGTTGCAAGCTACGTGCAGCATCCAAGTTGCTGTTCGAGTTGATGTTGTTGTTAATGTTGCTGCTGTTGTTATTATTATTATTGTTGTTGTTCTTGCTGTTGCTATTGTTATTGTTGTTAATATTGTTGCTGTTGCTGTTGTTGCTATTGCCATTGTGCAGCGTATTGCTGATGCTGGCAAAAGCGCCAACACGTATGTTGCCCACTGTGGAAAGAGTTATCTCCGCTTTCGGTGCACCGCCGGACATATAACTGCCCGTGGACGAGATGGAGGTTTTTGTGGAGCACACTGGCGAGCTGGTGGCACGGGGCAAGGGATCATTGCCAATGCCATTGCCATTGGCACCGTTAAGACCGTTGGCCAAATGGCTGCTGTTGACGTTGGGTAATGAGCCGCCGGCACTGTGCTGTTGCAAATGGCTGCGATCTGTGGGAAATAGCACCTCATCCTCCTCCTCCAGACAGACTTCGGGCACTTTGGGACTCGGGCAATCATCATCGTCATCATCATCCATGCAATCCATGCCATTCTCCGTCTGCTCATTGTCACTGATTGTCTCCGATTTGATCAGTATGACATCAGTGTCCATTCCCTCGTACATTGGAAGCTATTGCGAAGCAAAGAAAAAACAAAAAACAATTTAATTCGATTGAGAAACACCTAATGTTAAATAATAACTTATTAATCATTTATTTAAGCTCAAAGTCAAGAAGTATAAGAAAACTAAGTCCTCTTATTGGAATAGTTTTGGGCTTTAATGGAATTTACTTTGAAATTCTACAGAAAAAAATGAAATAAATAGAAAAAGATTTAAATATCAGTTATTCAAATGATTTTAAATATCAGTTATTTTTGCTTCAATTGCTAATAGCGCTGAGGTGCAAAAAAAAATAACAATAGCGATGAGAAAACGCTATTAAAATCGACAATTCCATTTTCGCGATATTCAATTACTTTAACTCCATAATTTTTTTGACGATATGTCGAGAACTCAAGTTTTGGATTTTAATTTGGATTTAAAACACAAAGAATTACCCAACGAAATTTAATTGAAAAATCAAATTTTTTTTTTTTTTTTTGAGAACTGTATGGGAATTATTTTCGATATTTTTTTTACGATTTTTTTACATTTTGATTTAAAACTCCAACCACATTTTGTATTAAATTACTATTTATGAGCTTTTATACAACTTACATACATTAGAAATGTAAGAATTCATAGACAATATATGCTATAAGCTGTAGTAAAACTTTGCGAAATATCTACATATGTACATATGTATACTTCTGTTGGTGAGCTTCAATTGCCAATAGCGCTGGGTTGCAACAAAATAAACAAATAATAATTGCCTTTTATAAAATAACGTGATTTTTGGATCCCGCACAAGGTTACTAAAGGCAAGTTTGGCTGTTTATGATAGCTTTAACAGCTTTAAGCTTCATTTGAAATAAAAAAAAATTTCGTCTTTAAGCTTTATTTAAATTTTTAATAAATAATTTCGGCTTTAATGAGTGAATTTTAAAATTTGAATCAAATTGTCAACAAAAAAAACTGCTAAGCTCAGCATTAAACTCGATTAAAAATTTAATCTAAATTATTTCAGCTTTTAAGAGCTGAATAAATTGCAAAAAGAAAACTACATTGCTTTCAAAAACCGTGGCAAATTACCAAGCTTAGCGGAAGTTATAAGAGTTATATCCTAATTAATCCCGCCTTTTACATACCTTTGAGTCCTCGTAATCGTCGTTCATATGACGACCATTGGCAGCCGATTGACTGCCGGCGCCATCGGGTGACATTTGCTCGGCAATATATTGTGCCACGG
Source organism: Drosophila rellima (assembly GCA_035043635.1). NCBI lineage: Eukaryota > Metazoa > Arthropoda > Insecta > Diptera > Drosophilidae > Drosophila > Drosophila rellima. Next base: position 576,036 of record JAWNMV010000134.1, on the reverse strand, counting down.
ACTCTTGCTGTGAGAGTGTGTTGAGCAGATCCAAAAAGGATCGATTGCCCTTATCCTCGCCACACAGATCCTTCTTGAGCAGCAGCTTCATGTTCTTATAGAGCTGACGCAACTGCTTCGCACTGCGCTGATGATAAACCTTGGAGTTGAAGTCCTTGGCTATCTGTAGCCATACCTCGTCCTTTTTCCGATTGGATTCGGCATCCGTCCGCTTATTCTCAATCACATCCTTGTGCTGGGCCGCATATGTGAGCACCATGTTGCGCTCCCGCTGCGTATACCGGGGAGTCTTTTCCATTTTCAGCCGTTTGCAAGACGTCTTGAAGCTGCAATAAATACCAATTAAAGATTTTTTTTAAATTTATACTTCTATTACAGGAGTCTATTGTCCATTCGGGAGCTTACAAGTTGTAAAAAGAATGGCTTCAAATTGTATTTAAATTTAAACGATGGATAAGAATTCAAGAGATTCTCTTTGATTTCAATTAAAATTCCATAATTATATGTAGCTTTAGAGAGCTTACAAATAGGAATAGCTTACTCCTGTTACACAACATTCGATTTATACATAAGCTTTTACAACTTTAAAAAATCAGTCGACGAGTATAAGTCAGTCTACGTATAAGGGCATTTAGACACCAGGAACTTAACTTATTATAAGTTATATTTTACTATTTAGTAATTATAAGAATTTTCTTGAAAGATAATAATTAATTTTGGGCCATTTTTTAACAACAGACTGTTAAATTAGATTTGAACGAAAAAAATACATTTCAATATCATTCAAGAAAATTCTTGAAAATCAATAGTCGCATGGTCATGGTGAAAATTCACAGATTATTTTGAAAGAATAGTTGTGGCGTTATGATTATATTTTTTTGTGCCTTTTAAGTCATTGAATTTTTATACCCGTGCCCATTGAAAATGGTCAAAAGGGTATAATGGTTTTGTGCAATGTATGTAACAGGCAGAAGGAAGCATCTCCGACCCTATAAAGTATATATATTCGTGATCAGCATCAATAGCCGAGTCGATTGAGCCATGTCCGTCTGTCTGTCCGTCTGTCCGTCCGTCCGTCTGTCCGTCTGTCCGAGTGTTTGAGCCAAAGGATCTCAGAGACTATAAAAGCTAGAGACTTTAAATTTGGTATGAAGGTTGCTGGATAGCGGGCGCAGATCAAGTTTGTTTTAAATTTTAGATGCCACGCCTCTTTCGCCTGCCAATCGCCAAAAACGATTATCAGACGCGATCTTTAATAAAAACACTTCTTATTAAATAGGAAGATGAGAAGTAAGCCAATTTAATGACCCTGAAAGTTTCAAAGCGATTGACTATTAAATAGAGAAGATATTTCAAATTTGCTTTTAATTCACATAAATCAAAATCATAGACATAGGCAAGTGCGAGCGAGATAGCATATGCACATTTGTTTGCGCAAAACCATAACAGTGAGCCCGTGTACGAAGAGTGCGAACGCAAATACGAGCGATAGGCAAAGTTATCGATATTTGGCTACAATTTCTATCCTATTTTAATATATTAACATGGTTTAAGTTAATACATATTTACGATTGTGTTAAAATATATGTATGTAGATATTAGTGTGCATTGCAAAAAGCGATATGTATAAATGCCACTTTATAATTTTGCACCTTGACACCTCGACGACGGATCGTTTTACAACACTGAAATCTCTGAATTTATAATAATTAGTATGTTTAATAAAAAGCTAGTAAGCTCGCGCATATGTTCAATAGGTTTTCAATTATTATCATTGTATTCAAATGCTTAACAAATTCTGCAATAAGAATCACAAATATTAAAGCATAGCACTTAAATTTAAATTGCGCGCGCAATGCAGCAGCCTTTAACAGCTGATTTCGATGATTAAGAAGAGTGGGAGAGAATTTTTGGTGTTGCCGGACTTCAGCAAGCTGAGCAAATTTTAGACAATGGCCACTCTTGGCATGGGCAACATCGATTTCAGCGATTACGATTACGATTACGATTTAAAATTTACTATTTTAATTAAATTAAATACAATTTATTCAATCGGACCACAATATCATATTGCTGTCATAAGAAAGATCAGTCGAAAATAAACTTTTTGGTTGTTTGAAAGATCTCGACCAAACTAATAGGATATGCATTTGAAATGGTCCTATATATCCTGATAAAATTTGGTTGAAATCGGACCACTATATCATATAGCTGCTATAGGAACGATCAGTCCAAAATCAAGTTTTAGTATGATTAACTTTTTTGTTGTTTGAGGTATCTCAACCAAACTAACAGAATACGCATTTAGGATGGTATTCTACATCCTGAACAAATTTGGTTGAAGCCTGATATCAAATAGCTGTCATAGGAACGAATTTTAAGATAAAGTACGAAAATAATTGTTGTTTTTAGAGATAAGTCAACCAAACTCACAGATTGAGAATTTGTAACTTGGTTTAAATCGGTTCACTAAATCACATATGTAGATGTAATACGAACAATTAGCCAAAAAGTTAATGCCGCATCATCACACCTTCGGCATGCCTAACGTAGCGCACCTACGTATGACCTATCGGAGAGCTAGGGCACAGGGTATTATACACTCGAGCACACTCGACTGTAGCCGGCGTCCACTTGTTTTTATTTAGAAAATAGCAAATAATAGCATGCAAAATTCCCTTCTTTAGTAATGTAAATAGTAATTAATTTAATCATCGTTTATTTCTTATATCCTGTGTCCAATACTAGCTAAGAATGTAATTGGGTCGTAATGAAAGTTTCGAAATTTGTTCAAAGTATGACAAAGTTTGAAGTTTTTTTAGATGATGGAAAACCTTTTTTAAAAAATCAGTTAAAGTTGGTTAATTTTATTTTGTGCTTAAAATCTGCACTACCAATTCCTTTTAATCCTAATTTTTATTACCACTTATGCTTTATACAAGTTTAAATCCCAATTCTTACTTTGCTTTCAACTCGCACTTAAGAATACCTACAATTTATAACGCTTAATTATTTCTAGAAATCTTGTTAACCCCTTTGTGATATCAGCACTGGCCAACAAGCTGGCAAACCCTTCTTGCCGCTCCCTCGAACGCAATCAATTCACCTAGTCATTAGACGCGCCAATCTTTAATTAATAAAACAAAAACCAAAGAGAAAGACTGGAAAAACAATGAAGACAAAGACGAAGAGGAAGAGGAAGAGGAAGAAAAGAAAAGAGGAAACAAATAAAAACACAATTGACAAGAATAACAAAATAATACGCTTAACTCTTTCACATACAGACGACTCGCCGATTATTGATAACGAAATATATACGCCTCTATAGGGTCTAGACTCTGAAGACTACTCACACACACACACATACGCACTCACACTCACACCATCATGAATATGGCCAGGCCTAATGAGAGTCTCTCTGTGTGTGTGTGTGTGTGTGTGGTGTGTTTGTCTATATGTGCGTGATAAGCTGGCGACGCAGCTAACGACCAGCTCGTTCCGAGCTACGTTTATGAAACCCCTACACAGCCCTCTACCAACCCCTCTTTACAAAGCACTCCCCGAAACCCCCCCCCCCACCTTACACCTCCTCCACCGTGCACAAAAATCCTCGATAAATGATTGCATTCTGAGCACTTTGAGTTTCAATTAATTGCCTACAGTTCGGTTACAGGCTGGTTAAATTGTTTTTGTTGCTATTCGGTTTTCTCTTTTACTATTTTTTTGTTTTATGTATTTTCTTTATATATGTATATGTGTGTATGCACATACATATGTACATACACTTTTTTTATTGATAAGCATTGAAGCTTTTATCGATTCGTGAAGTTTTTGCAATGTCAAATTTAATTTGTGTGATAGACTTTGAGCTTCAGTCGAAGCTTGAGCGCAGCTTTTAAAAGCTCGCAAGTTTAGCTTGCAGCAAACGCACTAGCTTTTTATGTGTGCTTGTGTTTGTGTTTGTGAGTGTGCGTGTGTAGAACACAAAATGCAGGCCGAGACTAAAACAATAATGTAAAGCAACATTATATCTAATCTTAAATTGAAGATTAGCGTACCGTCACAGAACAGATACACATACGCAATAGGGAGAGAGAGCGAGTGAGTGAGTGAGAGTATGTGTGCGTGTGTGTGTTTGTGTGTGCAAGGGAAACACATGGCGTATTGAATGTGTACTCACGTTTTAAGGCCGCGCCAAAGCCGGCCAAAAAGCGAGCGAGGAATCAACGAAATGCGCACGAAAAAGAACTAAACTCGCGTCACTCGACTGTGTGTGTGCGTGTGTGTGTGTGTGTGTGTGTGTGTGTGTGTGTGTGTGTGTGTGGTTGGGTGGTTTTGTGGGTGCAATAACGGGACTAAAATGACGACAATGACAACGACGACGACGACTATGACGACGATGGCGATGGCGACGGTGACAGCGACAACAACGCGACAACTTCGCGAGCGGCAGCAACGAAGCACAAAGCTTGACTGAATTCAAGCAAATAATGGATGGCGCTCAGAAGTACCGTTGGACAACAACAACAATAACAGCGACAACAAGAACCACAACAACAACAACAGCAACATCAACATAAGCTACGCCAACAACGGGCAAACAAAAATAGGAATACCGCGCAGGCCAACAAGCAACAACAACAGCAACTACTCAACAACTGTGCCGCCCCTCGACGGCCTCATGGCCCCGCATAGAACGTTACACACACACACACACATGCACATGCACATACACACATACACATGCACACAGCTGGGGCTGAGTCTGAATGAGTCCGTCTGTTTGCACGCTTTGCTCTCGCAGCAATATATACATATGTATGTAAGTCTATGCATGTGTGTGTGAGTATGAGACGTAATTAAAGCTTGAAACCGAGTTTACAACAACAACCCCGCTGCGTTGACGACGACGCCAACGACGACGACGTCAAGCTGCGCGCATGTGTGAGCGGGAGAGCACAGTATGATTGGCCGTGTGTGAGAACGAGCCAGTAAGTCTAAGCGAGCGAGAAAGAGAGAGAGAGTGTGAACGTGAGCGTAAGTACGGCACAGGAGGCTACTAAGACACAGACAGAAACACGCGAGTTTATTGAGAGCACAACCCAAAGCCGCGTGTGGGGCAAACAATGAGCGCAGTTTATAAATAAATGCATGCACACTCACACACTGGCAGAACCGAGTGCAACTCCAGCATTAAGTTGGTGTTATGACATCCGCCCAGCTCAGCTCCCCCTCACTCCTACACCTCCCCCACCGCCCACACAGCATCTTTCCTGCGCCTACAGTTTTCGTTTCAAGCGCAGCAGCCATAAAGTAAGGGTTGACGCCGACAGCGACGCTGGCAGCGCACGAACAGTGCCAGCGACTAAAACGAAGCTCGAAACGAAGAGCAACTGAAGACTGACGTGGGTCACTCTCGCTCGCTGCAGCGCAGAAGGCAGGCAACAGCAATAATAACAACAACAAAGAGAGCAGAGATGCAAAATACACAAACACAAGCTATTGTATATATGCATATGTATATGCATATGTACATGTGCATGTGCATGTGTGTGTGTGTGTGTGTGCAATTGAAATGCAAAAGAAAACGAAGAATATCTGATCCCAGAAAAAGAAAAAAAAGAAGCGAAATAACTCTTGTGGTACCCTTCAATAACAAAAGGAACAAATTTCAGGGGTATACTTATTTAAAGTAACCTAGAAATTTGAGCATTGTAATGTTATATATCTAATGAATTCTGTATTAAAAAGGATATTCGAAATGTAAGAGGATGCATTTCCATGTGTATTAAGCCTCCCGGCAAGGTATTATCTAGTCGATCACACCGACTCAAATTCAATCTTTGTGTTTCTTTATCGAACCAAGACATTTTCATGGGATATTTCTTGACAATAAGATCAGAAAAATAAAATGTACAATTCAGATAAATGCATCTAAGTTAAATTATGTTTCTGTGCATATCTTTTTGGACCAGTTCTGTGACATGATCATTTTTGAAAAATATATTTTGTGTAGATCTTTAGTTATAGCAGCATTCTTTGGTAAGGATTGGTTAACAAATCTATTTTTATTTGATTTTTTTTTGTTTTGTGCTTTTGACAGTTTTAGTGAATTCAAATACTCAATTAAATCTATGAATATGATTATCCCTTCGGTTATATATTACTATATTACTTACAGTAATCCTGACATGCTTTAGCAATTATAAACTTGTATGGTAGGTAAAGATTAATTAATTTCTGATTTTTTTTAAATAATATATATATATATAATTCAATTAGTGTTTATTTGGGTTCAATAAACAAGACATTTAGATTTTTATAGATATTCTGTAGTTTATAAAGTAATCGACCATTGTGTTGGGTTAATTGTGGATGTATGTGTGTCTGATCGTGTGTGTATTGTTGTGTGTGTGTGTGGGTGTTGCAAAGCGTCAGCGTTGGTCGATGTCGACTCAAGTTTTAAGATAAGATTAAAAAGAAACCCAACTGAATCGCAGTCACATAGACGCTCTATATAAATATATATGTGTCTGCGTGATAATGTGTGTGTGTGTGTGTATGTATGTTTTAGTTGCCTGTTATCTATGAAATCCAGTGACAATGAGCCACTGGTCGCCAACAGGCAGCGGCTTTCTGCTGAGCAATGCAAACAGCAGCAAAAGTTTCAACTGCAGCCAGAAGACAACAAGATACTTAAGTCAATGTACATATGTATGTAACAACTGCAAGCGGTGCTTCAAAAAAAAGATACAAATGTATCTTTAAGTATAACTCTATAATGTGTATTATATCTGTGTGTATATAATAATATAATAAGCGCTGCTTCGTCCGCTTTAACTTGAAGTACTTACAAGCTCCAAATGCGACACCTGACAGTAGTTATCTCCACACACACACACACACACACACACACACACAAACACACAAACACACACTTAAGCGTTACTCCAAACAGAGCAGAGACGCTGACAGCGACCCCTTTGTCATCAACCCACCCGTCCGTCCGTCCGTCCGTCCATCCGTTCACCGAAGCCAACCCCCTTCGCCCCTTTTTGCCATGCCAACCAACTGCACAACAGGTGGAATTATTTACTGATAAGCCGCTGATAAAAAACGAGCCCGAGTGCTGGGGCGGGTTTTGGGGCATAATTTTTGCTACTCTCACTGTTGCCCGAACAGTCGCTTGATTCAATGCGTAGAGCGCTCACATTGGAGATGGACACGTGACGAAATTGTCAAGGCACGACACGACACGACCAAAGAATGTTTTTCATATTTTTAATATTATTTAATATATGATTGAATTCGATATAAATATCTTAGTATGAAATGCTGATAATTGATTGATAATGGAATTTGCTTACTTTCATGTCATTTTTTGAATAACTATTATCCCATTTAATATGAAATATAGAATTAAAAAAATATTAGTTTCTCCTTAGAACATGATCTTATCTAGGTAAAACTATTGGTAAATAAAACTATATTATTTAGTATACACTAATAAAGAGACTGACCCTTAATTTCATGAACATGACATCACTCACAAGCCTCCTTAAACATACATACATATGTATTTTCGCACACCTACGCAATTTCTTCTTCTTCCTGATTAAAATAGTTTCTAAGGTATCTTTGTTTATAATCCGATAAGAACGAAATTTTCAGAACAAATCGTGACAGCGGTACTTATTATATGTGTCAAAACTTAAAGCTTTCAATTGCTTGTTTTATTTATTTATTTTTTTGATTTGTAGGCTCAAGATATAATAAGAGTATAAATATTGAATCTTAACCAAGGATTTTAATGCTCATGTTTCAAAATGCTTATATGTATGTATGTAATGGTTTTCCTGTATCAGGTATTATAAACAAAATATTAAATAAATTTTCCTTATTTAATTTACAACAAAAACTTCGAGATGTATTTGAGCTCGTGTCACGAAATATGCACAGAACTAGCCAACACTCCCAACATTCCCATTTTTGTATGTGTGTGTGCAGATTTGAAATTTTCAATTGTTCTCGGCCTGTGTTAGGTTGAGCAAGTTTTAAGTTCTAACTGTTTGTTGGCTCTTTGATAAGACTGGCCGAAAGTAGCAACTGACAGGGCCTTGGTCACGAGTCTGCATAATGTCTGTGTGGGTTTGTGTGTTTGTATGTGTGTGTATAAGTGTGTGTGCTCGTGTGCGTAAGCGTATGATGAGCATTTGAAGTGTCGAGCCGTTGAGCAGCCCATGATGCGAACTGGACGTCACTCGGGGCTATTGCCTGACGTGAGTTTGCGTTCACTTTTGATTGACCCACATCGACGACTCCAATTCGAATCCCATCTTCAACATTGCCTGGGACTAATGAATTCATATCCTGTACTTTTTTCAGCTCAAAAGGGTTTAGCTTACAAATCTACATAAAGTTTCAATTTTCATGCTAGCTTCAACTTGAAAGCTCTCCAAAAAGCTGGCAACCTGTTTCTTAACAATTTTATAAGCTGTTGAAAAATTCCTAACGCTTTTTAATGAATGACACAAACTGTATTTTTAGCTTTGTAAGCTATTCCCACACACACACAAAGAAAAGTATCAAGCAAAAAAAAATGGTTATGATTCTTTAAACTTTTAACAAACCTTTACAATATCCTAATTTAATTAGCTTATTAAATGTATGGAATAAAGTTTGTCAAGTTCTAAAACTAAAAAAATACTTTCTGTGTCTCCAAAGTATTTTAAAATGGCGTATATAAATTGTATAAGCTGTTGATAACATTCCCAAACTATAAATCCAAAAGTAAAGAAAAAGCCCTTTTATTTGTTATCTCAACTTCAACTAAGTGTTAAAATCTTGAAAAAGCTATTGCCCTTCTCAACAACTTGTTGAAAATTCTACAAAGTTGTTAAGTTGATAACTAACAAGTTTTCTCAAATATAGGAAAATACTACAACCAACAAACATGAACTCTACAAACCTCTTCGAATTTTCTATAATTTTAGCCGTACAAAGAACCGAAAAAGCTTCTTAATGAATTCTTTTCTTAACTTTATTTTCCATCTACTGCAGAAGTTGCTCAAACATCTTAGATCTATTTGGGATACTTGAAGAGTTATCTTGCGAAATCCCTACAAACATAATATTTAATAGTAGTAATTGCAGCTCACCTGAGTTTCTAGCCGGCTACAGTTTGAAAATGGTTCCACCACTGCCTTTAGCACGGTGGTTTAAAGGCTGTTGGCCGCCTTTGGTTTCCTGTGGTCGCCCGAGAATCTCTCCAGTGGCTCGCTGATCTCGCGGCCGAAATTATCTGTGATTGCTTGCGATATTGAGAGACAAATACATTGAAGAGAGTCCGCAAGGTGGGCTGATCTAATGTGGCCGGGCCTGGGGCTGGGGTCTGAGTCAGTGGCGATCGCTTGATTTTATTATTAATCTTAATATTTAGGTTGTTATTTATGTTTTGCTGTTTTGTATGTTATTGCGCTTTGTGTTGTTTTCTTTTTTAACTCTTTGCTGCGATTGCGCTTCACACGGCGTATGCGTAATTTTTCTATTGACCAAGCTACAGCGGCCTTTGAATGCTCTCAATCTCTCATCAACAGTCTCTCTCTCTCTCTCTCTTTCTCTCTGTCTCACTGATTGAAGACTTTGTTTTTGACGTTGTGCGCTTCTTTGTTGGTTTGATTACGTTAATAGTTGCCGCTGCTCTTGTTGTTGTTGTTGTTGTTTCAAACCTTGGACTAAAATTAAATATACATAGCAGTGAATTTGTTAGTATGAGAAAATTACGCCAAATTGTAAACACAGACACATACACACACACACACACGCACACAAACATACACACAGACAGTCGGAGAGAAAACGAGCGTTTTAATAGATACATACACATACAATATGGAAAACTCATGAAAATATGAAGAAAATTCAAACGTGACGTCGCGTCGTGTCGCTTCGTACCCAAAATTGTGCAGAATGAAAATTCGTTGTAGAAAGATGAAAATCTGTATGGAAACGTTAAGTGAAATAAAAAAAAAAACGTGTTTAAGCCTCAGAGTTGGTTGCTTTACTATCCGCTAGACTGTTTTTGAAGATATAATTGACTGCGGTGCGGGCTTCACCCAACGCCACCAACTCATGCTTTAGGGGCGTATTCATACTCGTAGCTAAAAGGTCTAATATCTAATCTGTGTGTCCCGCAGCTTTATCTTATCGCTTTAAAGGTGAGCTTGCGGCTCCATGGTTACCTGTATTAACTGCTCCGCGCTGTGCGCTGCAATTCGAATTGATACCTCCCCGCCCTTGCCCGCGATTCCCTTCCAAAACCAACCCTCCCACCCGCCTCGCTACGTTTTGTGAGTCACGCATAAGTATGTGATGAAAAGCGCGCTGAATTTGCTGCAGGTGTTGAACCTGTCAATGCTTTTGTCCGCCAAAGTTTTTCAAAAGCTCTCTTTCTCTCTCACACGCTCTCTGTCGTGCTTCGTCTTGGGTTCTCATTGGCTCCTGCTGAGCTTAGTTGAAGCCGAGCTTTCGAAAGCTTTCAAGTCGGCTGCAAAGCAAAGGCACCCAATGTTATGTGTGTTTGTGTATGTGCATATTGTCTATGCATATGTATATATACATATGTACATATAAATGTGCTCAGCCAATTGCAAGCAAGCACAAGAACAAAAGCAAAGCAACGTGAGTCTGCAAAGCCATCCGAGCTCTTTAACCTCGACGCCCTCTCCCTTTCACTCACTCGCACAAATGATATTGTGGTTTGATTTTTGAAAAAGACACACACATACACACACACACACACACATGTACAACACAAGAAAGCAGGAAAAGCGCAAAGCGCGAACACAAGCGTTTTACCGTCTCTCTTTCTCCCGCTCACTCTCTCTCTCTCTCTCTCCCCCTCTCTCTCTCTCTTTGTTATTCTGGATCCGTTTGTCGGGATTTCGTGTCTCGACGCGAACGAAATATACTCGCAGTCGCAGTCCAATTGAATACTGAAAACTGAATTCAGACAACCAACTCGAATTGGCCGCGGCCCGAGCGTCACGAGCGGCCGAGCAGCCATCGCAGCCTGTTGGCCGCGAGCTGAGCAACAGCAGCAGCAGCGCCAGTCGCCGCCAGCAGCGCATTCTCTGTGCGGCAGCCGCCACCGCTGCAGCCACCCGCTTTCTTCGCCTCCCTCTCTCTCCCCCCACAGTGTCTCCTTGCTCCCCTGCTAACCCAAAACACTTGCACGTCCAACCAGCTATTGAGGTCGAGCTGATCGTGTCCAACAAAAGCGCCGTGAGGGGTTGGCAATTTTCCAACTAAAAGTTTCAAGTGTGTGTGTGTGTAAAAGAGATAATACTTTTCTATATCTGAGCAAGAGAGAGAGAGAGAGAGAGAGCACGCGAAGAAAAGGCAAAAAGAGCGCAGCTTCATGTCGGAAAAAAATATTGGAAATTCGTTCGTTTCGATTTTTGTACAAACAAACAACAACTCTGGGGGAAATTAACCAAAACATTTTGGCCAAGTTTCACACTTTGATCACATTCCATTGGCATTATAAATACATCGGAAATTGCATTCAAACAACTCAGAGTGAATACAAAAAAGGGTTTCTAATAAGTAAGGTTCAGTGTTGGTTAGCGAGGAAGTAAGCTATGCGAATAGCAACGAATAATATAAAGTAACTGTTGAGTGAACGTTTCTCAAGTGTAATCTGGTAGAAACAAGATACAATCTTTTAAGACGCTACCCTAAGTTCCGGGAAGTTCCTTATAGGATAGTGCCTAGTTATTAGTATTTAAACTCTAACTTATAACCAGGGATTACAATTGATTTCGAAATCGTCACCGTTAGCCAATTGAAATTGGATACCGAAACTGAAAAACCGAAATTATTTAAACCGAAATTATTTAAACCGAAATAACCGTTTTATGTAAAACGATCAGTTTCAGTTGCTTATGAAGTAGTACCATGTGAGTATTTTATTATATAGTATCTCAAGAGATTACACTTTAAATTTCCGTCAGTTCCTTATTAGGTTGTGCTCAATATTCTATGAAGGCAAGTTTCTTGATAGATTAGCTTAGAGAATCTTCAGTTTCACGAAACTTTTTATTTTTGGTTAGGATTGTTTCGAGTTTTCATTGAGTCGAAAACTAGTAAAGTTACAAGTTAACATTTTTCGAACTATGATTAACATTATGATTGTTTTCCAGCTTTAAAGAAAGCGTTGATCCAGAGTCATGATTGTCAAAGTGATAAGGATCTGAAGTCATATGGTGGCGTAATATCTACTCAAAGAGTATAATCTCACGAGATTAAAAATTGAAAGAATGTTCTTCGATAAGTCCAAGGTTCAGAAAGTAGTTTAACTAATGTTGCACTATAATTATTAAGAGAGCAGATTTCAGAAAATAAAACTCGATTGACAGAGAACACGGCTTGATCTCTCTGGGATCAACTAAGGGCTGTTAAGGCTTTAGGGGAAAACTATTTAACCAAATCGATAAGTGAATACAGTTATATAGTTAGCTCAATCTAGACGTGAGCACGCAACTGTACTTTATACTTGGGCCAACTTGGCAACTCTTGGCAGCTAAAATACGAACCGATTTTTTCGACTTTATAAATAGACGCGGATGAGACAAAACGAGGCGGCCGACGGACAACGAGGCGAGATGAGATCAGCGATGAGAGCAGTCGGGGTAAGGCAAAGAGGATCGCTAGTTGGGGCGTCTCTCTATATAAATACAAGTGTGTGTGTGTGTGTGTGAGTGTGTGTGTTTGGGATTTCATCTATGTACATTAGGTTAAGTTTAAGCTTTCTGGTAATCGATGGAAAAGTGCTTTATTACAAAATAAAAAAAAACAACAAATTGTTCCTGCAACGTTGTTGCGCTTTTCTATGCTAGCGTATTTTATTATTTTGTGTTTTTATTTTATTTTTTGGTTGTTTTGAATTCTCTTTTATTTGGGGGAAAACTTGAGACTAATAAGGTCGTCACGTACGCTTATGGGCACGTAGGCGTTGCGTCATGGGTGCTTCTGGACTTGGGGATGGCTTCCCAATCTCCGCTAGCAGTTTTCCCCTTCTCCCTCACTCACTCTTTTCCTCTCTCTCGCTGGCTACTTGTCTCTCTTTTCGCGAAACACAAAGCGTTTCCAATCAAGTCCCGAGAGCGTCAGAATTGCATTGCATTTCTCTTGAACACTTGAGCGCGCCTCGAGAGGAACATCAGTTGTTTAGGGAAAGAAAGGTGGGGGGAGGGGGGTGATTTGGTGGGTTGTGTATATAAAAATCTATAGTATGTGTATGTGTATACAATCTTATATTGGGCTGAGTTGGTTTTTGTTTTACGCTCGACGCTCGACGCTCTTGCCTGGCTCTTGAGGGAAAATTCATTGCGTTGGTTTTTCTTGGCACTCGAATTGGTTTTCCTCGCCTAGTGCCACGATTTGAGTTCAAATTTATTTTTGGCAGCATCTTGTGTTGTTGCTGCCGCTACACGTTGCTTCCCTCACCTCGGTCTTAGGCTGACACGACAGACAGACAGACAGACGGAGAACAAACGGGGCCACAATCAAATGCAAACTGGGAAACGAAAAACTAAGAGTTGAGAACTGAAAACTGAAAACTAAGAACTGAGAACTGAGAACTGAGAACTGGGATCTGACGCATGCTGCCTGTCTGCGCGCCTGCGTCTGTATCTGTATCTGTGTATCTATCTATCTATGTATCTGTGAGTTGGTGCATGCGCCTTTTGATATCAGCTTGCCGTCGTGTGTTTGTATAATCCATTTAAAGGTAATTGAACTTAACTCTGATATACGCACTCTATGTGCACCTACATATGTGTCCAATAGAGCCGAGCCCAATGCGAGAAACAAGCGCAGAGATTAATAAACAAGAAGAGAGAGAGAATCAAGTGCGCTGAAATGAGCGCTATAAATGGTCAATCCAAAAATAAACTCTAAGAAGCTTTGACTACACGGCATGGGGTTGCACTCTAAGAGAAAGGCAACACGAGACGCAGAGAGAGCGACCGAGAAAGAGAGACTGATCGAGCAGAGGAAAGAGAGAGCAATATGTGCGATAGATGAAAATGTTCTAAACTTAAAAATGACGAGTTATGCAGTGTTTTAAATATAGACTTAAGTAGTTTAGATGGATTAGACATGAGCATCTACACAGAAATCTTCTGCGATCATACAGACAAGTCTTATAGTTAGACCAAGTCTACATTTAGAACTAGAAAATCAACGCGGAAATGATCACCATTTAGAAATGTTGGCTTTTAGACCAAGCTTAAGCTAGATACACATATTTATTCAAAATCATAATAAAGCTTGTTATTAGATTACATTTTCCAAACAATATACATATAAGAAAAAACTAATTTGGAAACAGAATTCATTTCTAAACTTGAAAATAATAATTTGCCCAACAAGCTTAAGCCAGAAATGTCCAATAATAGTAGTAGTACTTTAACGATATTTGGCTAGCTTTAAGGAACTTTTATTTATGCCAATGCTTTTGAAGCATTTGAAGTTTTTCAAAGTAGTGCAACAAAGTTCTAATTGTACATAATTCGATTTAAATGGAATTCTTTAGAACACTCGGATAAGTTTCATATTTGCTGCTCTGATCGTTTTAGAAGAACAAAACAGCTGCGAGTCCAACTCAAAATGTTGTTTTCTGTGTCGATATTTTTAGGCAAAAGCATCATAAAAAAAGAGGAAAGGAACAAAAATAAGAAAAGTTTTCCCTCTCAACGCAGCACATTGTATTTTTTTTTTTTTTTTGTTATTCGGGAAATGATCAAATCTTGAGTTGCGCCATAAGGTTGCAAGGTGTTTGTGTGTGTGTGTGTGTGTGTGTGTGTGTGTGTGTGTGTGTGTGTGTGTGTGTGTGTGTGTGTGTGTGTGTGTGTGTGTGTGTGTGTGTGTGTGTGTGTGTGTGTGAGTGACTAAGAGGGAGACGGCCCAGGAGTGGGAGGAAAGTGGAGGGAGGATCGCTGTTTGAATTGCTCCCCAAAAGCCAAAGTTGAAAGCACGAAATGTGCCGCGTGCTGGGTACAAATTTAGAATATAACAAATACATATACAATGTATGTATGTATGTAAATAGATATTAGTACAAGCCCGTGCGCTACCACTTCCAACAACAAGGCTAGAAATAAAAAAAATAAGCTAAACCGAAAAAATGCCACTGCAAGAAATCGATAGCAATTAATTTCAGCGTCAACTGCAAGATGATTGCAAAAGCGAGGGCCAAACAAAAACAAAAAAATAAACACAAACACAAGCGTAATACAAGTACAAGAAAGTGAGTTTATCTTTGGGACGACGAAGATTCAATACCCTTGCAGAGTCCTGTTTATTTTTAATTCAGCTTAAATTTCTTGTGAAACGTTAAAGTTTTACATTAATTTGCAGTTTAAATTTTCGACCGATCGTTCATTGTTTCTATGGCAGCTTTATGATATCGACGCATTTTCAAAGCGTATACAAAATTCGATGAAATCAGTAATAAAAAATTAAACACTTAAGAAAGTGCGTAGATACCCCGATCTATCCTGTATCGGATAGGGAATTTTTCTTCAAGGATTCCTCGAAGAATGTCATGCAGAGCTTTTCATGTGCTCGCAGTGTAAAATTCCTTTACCAAAAGGACAAGTGAACGTGGCTATATCGACTCAACTCATCAGTCTGATCATGAATATACTTATGTAAATATATATACACATCTATACATATGTACATATGTATGTATAAAAATATCACATCTGCATTAATCCGTTGCACATATCTAAGCAAATAAATTATCATGCCTTCAGCAAGGGTATAAAAATCCGCGCTCTAAAGGCAGCAACAAAACCGCAAAGCCACTAACACAACTACAAATAAAATTCAGAAAAACACAAGCCCACGAACACACAAACACAAAGCAGAAACAGCAAGAACAATGTTCGGCTCGACGGCGGCTGTAAGCACGAATCAAGCGTTGAGCCGAAGGCAACGGCGAGCTTTAGGCAAAAGGACAAAGCTCAACATGCTTGTGCATATGCATGTGTTAGTGAGTGAGAGTGAGTGTGTGTGTGTGTTTGTGTGTGTGTGTTTGTGTGTGTGTGTGTGTTTGTGTGTGCGTAAGCAAGCCCAGCGTCAAAGCGTGTGTTGATGTCATAGCCTCATAGCGAAAACTCGCACAAAGCGCAGCCAAGGATAATGCGCCACGGCAACGGCAACAGCGACAGCAACAACAACGCACAGACATACAGCTGTGAGCCACCCATTTTGAAACACGTTTTAAGACGCAGCCGAGGGGGTTGAAACTAAGTAACAAGAAGAAGAACAAGAACAGCAACAGCAGGAAAAAGAAAAACAATAAGAACTGGGACTCTAAATCCGAATCCGGCTCAAGGGAAGCTGCGCATTTAACTGCGAGCCGGGAGCCGAGCTGTGGCTAGGGTGGAAAACCCACACACACACACACACATGCAGATAGAAAGACAGACAGACAGGCTCACACACGCATTTATACATACATATATATTTGTATGCACAAATATACATAGACAAACTCCAATTGGATTTACCATGTTTGAACTTTTGAGACTACCATAACTCACGCTTAAAATAAATACATATACATATGCGCTTGTATTTGCATTTGCACATTTACAATTTGCAAAAGAATAAAATAACCTTCAATATTTTGACAGCATATTGCACAGATTTTGAGCTAGACTTGTCACTTACCACACACACACAAACACAGACTCACTCGCACACACACACACAAGCGCGAAATGTAAAACTCTCTTGTCTCTGTTTGTTTACACTTTACAATAAATACGCACAAAATTTAACAATTTTAGTAGCTTTTGTCAACTGACAGTTATTAACAATAATAAAAAACGACAAGAACAACAACAAACTGCTGTATGTGTGTCGTCACACGCACACAAATATGCCCAAAAAACACAACAGAAAAAAAAACAACAAAAAGAAATACGAAATATTGTACGTACGTTGAAAAAGGGCGGCGAGAGCGCGCTGCACAAACAAAATGAAAACGAACGAACGCGTTTAACCGTTGTCGGCAAATGGCCAGAATTTTTGTTGTTGCGCCGTCGTCGCTGCCTCTGCCTCTGTCTCTGCCGCTGTCACAGCTTGCTGCTTTCGTTGTTTCAGATTTGCCTGGCTTGTGCTCGATTTCGATTCCTTTCACACACATACACACGTGCAGAATATACAAGACGTCAGTTTGACAGCGGAGCGAGAGGAAGTTTCAGTTAATGTTTGGCGCGTAAAAAAAACATTTGAAAAGTTTTGTTTATAGCGCGGCACTGAGCGAAACACTGATACGGAATTTTTCTATTAGGTATTCATATATTAATATGTATATTAATTTCAATTGCGTATATGCACTACAATTTGTTATCGTTATCGACGATTTAAGCAGTTCTTCTGCTTAGCGTTGCCACTTCTGTGCAAGACTTTATCTCAGCTCCAGATGGCAGCTCTAATTCCGTTTTGAACGCAGACTTGAATGTAAAAACTCTCAAGGGTCTATGAAGTGTGAGGTAGAAGGCGTGGCAAGCCCAAAAAAGTATATAAAGTATAAGAAGTATCCTGTGATAAAATTAAACACAAGCCGCTTTGTAATCTTGTAAAAATATCGTATGTATTTATTCAATACAGAATTTATATTCTTTTTTAATTTGGTTGTATTTGCTTTACTTAGTAACTATTACAATGGTAGTAAGTAAAAAAAAAAAGTTTAATTTTAGTTTTATTTAATCTAAAGTGACAAAAAAAATTATAAATAGATGATTGTTCAATGACATATATAAGTATAACTAAAACTATGATGTAAGCAAAAAAAATTATACGAGATTAAAAAGAATATAGTATATGTAAATATTTTATAGTTATTAGCATCTCTCATCTCTTGTTGACTTAATTCAATAAATAAATACTTGCTGATTTCGTAACCTGTTAACCGCTATAATAACGATTATAAATAATTAAGGATCGCTTCCGAAATCGATTATCGATTGTGTAAAGCTTTGTCTATCGAGGCGGTTATGAACGCTGCTAAATCTGAACCTGCTTCAAAATTACAAAAAATATATATTTATATGTTATGGGCTTATTACTCTGAATTTTTAATTAATTTCTATGCTTATACGAGTATATATGTAAATATATATGCATTTATGTATCTTATGTAATTTGTATTTACAATGAAAATTTCACTGCTATGAGTTATGCATGTATTTTAGTGTCCGTGTGTATGCATGTATATGTGTGTGCTCTTACAAATTTTGGCTTGTTACAAAACAATAAGCAATTATTCTCACTTTTCACTTCTAACTAATTGTTTAGGTTGCTTTTTTTAGTATTTGTACTTGTAATTTTGAAACGCGTTGGCAGCCCCACTTCACTTGTTGACATTGACGCTCATCTAAGCTCGCTCTCCCACTCTTAGCGTCGGCGCGACGTTGTTGATGTTGTTGTTCGACTGCGCGCACTATAACAGCTGATAGCCGTCACGAGCGATGCCATTGCATTGTTATTATTGTTAATGTTGCTGTTGTTGTTGTTATTGTTATTACTGCTGCTACTGCGCAGCGACCAACGTTTTGTCAAATCAGCTGCTGCCGCCAGCGCTGCCGTATAAGCGCGCGTACCAATTGCTAACGTTGGCACAACACTATTTAATTTCTTTGGCGACGGCGGCGGACGCGCAGCAATGCCGCCGCTGCAGGATTGCTGTCGCGTTGGTTTGCTAAACTGACTGCTGCTGCTGTTGTTGCCGCTGCTGCTGCTGCCGCTGCCCAATTGACTGGCGCTCAAAGTACTGCGTCGTAAGCTGCGCCGCTGCTCGCGCTCTTCATTGCTGCGACGCAGGCGTCGGGCGGTCGCTGCTTGCGCTGACGTCGTTGAGGCTGTTGGCGTTGCCGGCTTGTTAAAAGTGTGACTAGGCTTGTTGTTGCTGTTACTGTTACTTTTACCGCTGCTGTTGCCAGTGCTGTTATTGTTGCTGCCAGCATTGTTTGCTGCCGGCGTCGCATTGCGCGTGCGCAGCGTACGTTTGGTTAAATCCAAATTGCCCAACTGACCCAACTGACAGATGCTGCTGCGCAGCTGACGTTTGCTAACACTGCCGCCGCTCGCCAAACTCAAGCTTTGACTGCGACGCGTCATCATTACGCTGGCAGAGCTGATGCTGCCACTGCTGTTAACACTGCGTCGACGACTGTTGTTGCTGCTGCTGCCGCTGCTGACATTGCTGTTGCTGGCGTTGAGATTGTTGTTGTTGTTGCTGCTGCTGCTGCAGCTGGGCAGCACCTCATTGCTGTTGCTGTAGGCCACAATTGCTGCCGCACTGGCGCCAATATATGATTTGCCTTTGCTGTGCTTGAACAATTGCCGGCGTCGCGTCTGCATATGCATATGTTGATGATTCTCATTGGGCACGTTGCGATAACGGCGCATTTGACGATTTAGTTTCGGTTCTGGCAGCAACTGTTGCTGCGGTGCAGGCAACGTTTGCGTTTGGTACTGTTGCTGTCGCTGCTGCTGCGACAATGTTGCCATTGGCTCCGTTTCCTTCTCTGAGCTGCTGCTTGACAGGGGCGTAAGCGCAGGTGTTGTTTTGGGCGTGGCAGGCAGCGTTGAACTTACTTCATTATCTTGTAACGTTGCAACATTTTCATTCCAAGGCGGCGCATAAACAAATTCCGTTGAGGAGCTGCAGCTGGAACTGGAACTTGAGCTAGCTTCAACCAGCAACAATTGATGTTGTTGCTGCTGCTGATGATGTTGTTGCTGTTGCTCCCGTTCCAATGCCAACTGTTGCTCCTCATCCCGTTCCTGTTGCAACAATGCATTGAGTGCCAACAAATCGGCCGGTTGCTCCTGCACATAAGTTGATTGCTGCCACCTGGTACTGGTGCTGGCAACAACCTGTTGATGTTGCTGCTGATGCTTCTGCTGTTGTTGCTCCCGTCGCGTCTCTAGCTGTGTAAGGGAATAACCCTCCTGTTGCTGATAGCGTTGTTGCTCCTGTAAAATCTCTTGCATGCTACTATGTTGCTGTTGTTGATGATGATGTTGATCCGGCTGCGGCTGTTGCTGATGTTCTAGTTGCTGTTGCTGCTGCTCTTGGTGATGCTGTTGTTGTTGCTGATGCTGTTGCAGCTGCTGCAAATATTGTTGCTGTTGCTGCTGCGTTCTCGCCGCCTGTTGCTCGTTGAGCAGCGAATTATACGATTCGGCAAAACTGTATTCAGTTGTGGCATTAACAGCAGCGCTGCTCACATAACTATCAAAGCTGTGCTCCAAATGTTGCTCCAAATGCTCGCAAGCATTGTTGTTGCTGCCATAAAGCTCCGTTTCCGTTTTCGTCTCCCTCTCCCTCTCCGTTTCCGTTTCCATCTCAATTACACGCTCCGTCTCCGTCTCGGCCGCTGCAACTTTACGTTGCAAAATGATTGGTGTTGATTGCTGCCAGTTTGCAAGTGTTTGACTGAGAGATTTGCCAAATAATTTACTATGTTGCATTATATCAACATCATCGTCCTCCTCGTCCTCCTGTTCCTGCTCGTCGGCCTCGAATTCCTCCTCGTCCTCGTCAATGTAATAGTCAAAATTGCGATACGGCTCCGGCGGCAAATGTCGCTTGGCCAAGGCACTGTAGGGCGTGTCATGCAGAAATTCCTTCTCTTCAATTATGCCGCACAGCTCTAGATCGAGATCTTCATGCTCCAACTGATCACCCAATCTACCAGTTGGATAATTGTTTTCCGTATCCAATGGCTCCAGATCAGCGAGCATATCCACGTCCGTTGTATAATTGCTGCTAGCGGCATTTGTTGGCTCCGTTGCCGGCGTCAGTATCACAGTTACCACAGACGTATTGTCCGCTCGCATCTTTTTGGTTGCCCAAGTCTTGAGGGCTTTGTCCACTAGCGCCTTGCTGGGATTCATCACGTCCTGTTCGTGCAGACACTCGCCAATAATGTGCTTTTCTCGCACCGAGTCCACCGCTTCCTGTGGCGTTATCACATTCCATAATCCATCTGTGCCAAAAATCAGGCATCTGAAATATCAGAGATTGAACAATTTTAGCATTCCAAATAATCTAAATTCTTCACAAAAAGTTTCTCTGCCAGCTTAAAAATTCGAAAAATAATGCAAAAAGTATGTCTACTCCAAGAGATTAAGAGAGTTAAAAAATGAAAAGTTTTTTTCTTAAAGATTCGATTATTATGAACTAAATATCTTTGATATGTTCTGCTAGAATCATAAATTCCAAGGCAAGTTGATAACTTTAATGGTATTTATTGAAAACATAGATATGGGACTTTCACTACTGTTACTCACCTAAATGTGTTGGGATCAATTTTGACCACTTTAACATCTGGATCTGGACTAACGACAAACTCCTTACAGCGCGAGTTATAACTCCAGAGATCACCTAGCGAACGGGCAACTGCCAGAAAGGGTATATCATCGACAACAGTGCGCCGTTTAATGGGACCGCGATGTAGGGGATCTCGGGGACGATTCCAGACGACGCGTGGAACACCCGATTTGATGGCCACTTGCCCGCCGGATCGTTGAATGCGCGTTTTTTCCGCAAACGATTCTGGCTTATGATCCGTCGTCAGCTGTTTCGCCCGCCAGCGGCGATCGTTTGGATTTTGATAGCCCAACACAATCCCCGAATCACCGACATGTCCAATGTAAATCTTTTCACGTCGCATGAACGCTACGGTCGCTGTGGTACCGGCGGTGCTCAGGTGTCCATTTGCGGTGCGCGGCCATTTGTCTAAAAGTTAAAAGAAAATAAACAAAATCATTCAATGTAAATATAACATTTAAATTTTGATATTATCAATTGATATATTAAAATTATCGCTAAAACTATCGATAACCTAACAGCTGTCGAATTGAACATCACAATAATGTAACAACAAGCTGACCTTAGTGAACATTTTCGCTTTTTTCTTTAAAAAAATCAATCTTATTATTAAATCTATATAAGTCAAATATTATAAAAAATATTCGAATTCGTCGAGCATTGTGCTCAGTAAAACAGATTACAAATTGATAATCATAATATATTAAGGGAATTGTGACGTCACTTGATAACGAAACGAAATCAACCTTTTTTAACTGAGCACCCCTTTAATTAAATCTTCGTTGTGTATACTGTGGTCTCGCTCTAACGCATGACCATGATAGGTATGCAAAGCGAGGTTGCCAATGTCGTGGTGAAAAAACAAATGGCAATCTTGTGGAATATTCCATTCACAGTCAGCAATCGATAAACGATTATATTGAGAGTAGGTATACAGAGAGAGCTCATATAACCGACTCGTTTACTCACCTTGCTCACGCCACATGGCAAAGTGTGTGCCTATATAGCCCTCGCGTATGGCGCGCAACACATCCTCATCGTTATCGGACCAGAACAGCTTTTGCTTAACAATCTCGAGCATAAGATGCTCCTTGGCGAAAAGCGCAGCCTCGGTTCCACCATGACCGTCATAGATGCCAAAGAATGCGTATTCCAATTCGTGTGTCAGCGGTGACTCCTGATACGCAACAGAAAATTGATCCTCCATATATTTACGGCCACCCTGACTACATTGTCCTGTCACTCGCATATTGACACCCAAAGCCGGTGTGGAAGGGGCACTCTCTTTATGACGTTTACTGCTGCTATTACCGCCTCCTTTGCATCGCATTGAGGCTGTGGAGGTGGAGGTGCCGTTGCCGCTGGTGATCGGCGTGGGTGTGGCCACTGGTTCCTCCTGTTGGCCAACTGCTGTTTTGTGGCTGTCGCGCGTTGCTCTCGAGTGAACAACAACATCCAGCAATGTGTTATTGTTGTTGTTAACCCGGGAGCATCGCTGCTGTGGCGCCACAGATTCAGCTACTGCATCCGGATGTGGATTCGCATCTGTGTAATAATTTATAACATCGTATTCCACATGGGCTACATCCCGTTCTGATTCCATAAGACATCTGTTGTTGTTGATGTTATTTGTTGTGCTTTGCATGCTGGGTAACATTTTTGCATTTAGTGGAGGGTGGGAGGTGGTTGTGGTAACCGGCGCTCGTTTTGTACTTGTTTTGGTTTTGTTTATGTGGCTGCTTCTTCTTCTTGCCTGACTGTTGTTGTTTTTGTTGCAGTTGTATTCGTCTTTCACAGCAGTGTTGTAATTTCTTGTGACATTTGGCACTCGCACTCAAATATTGGCTGCAACCTGTGTCGTCTCGCTCCCACATTAACTGCTATCGTACCGTGTGTGCAAGCGGACGCACTGATGTCTCGCTCTTTGTTTGTCTACGCTCTGGGCGTATGTACATGTATATGTGTGTGTCTGTAGTATTTTTGTTAGTCGGTGTGTGTAGGCTGCCTGCCTGCTTCTTACTTTTGGTTGTTTTTTTTTTCGTTGGTATTTTGATTTTTTGTATTGGAAATGGCCGCCAATTTTTACCGTCTGCTGCTGCTTATTCTCCTTCTACTTGCCCTGTATTTATTTCAGATTCTTAATTTAAGTTAAATGATGAAAATTAATCAATCAACGCCAGTTGCAGTTTCACCTTGATAGAAACTTGGATTATGCGCGCGCTTTGCAAACGCAAACAAAACTCGTTTGTCTCTTTTTTTATTTAAATAGTATATTTTTTGATGTCTCTGAAGCCGTTACAGCAGCGTTCTTTCCTTTTGGATATGCAGTTCTTGTTGTTGTCAAGCATTTTTATTAGAATATTTTCGAAATGAGCACGTACACACACACACCACAGCAAATTGTTAATAACACAAAAAACGAAATCAAATAGAAAGCAAGCGAACGAACAAACGAACAGAGAGCAGCAGAGTTGTAGCAGTAACGTAGGTTTGACGGGGAAAAAACAACTGAACAGCGCGCTGCGACTTGTTTGTGCTGCCAACTCACAAAATAAGCGGGCGCTAAACCAGCACGGCAGACAGGCCACTCTGGCACACACACACACCCAAACGCATATTCATTTTGTATATACAAATGTATGTATGTGTATACATACACACATCCGTCCGTATTTACGCTTGTATGAGAATGGGTGAGCAACTGTGTTGTTGTTGTTGTTGGTTGCCAGGGTTGCCAGATATCTTAAGAGCTAAGTTGTGAAATTGTTTTAATGGATAACACAGGGTTGCGGCGACGAGGCGAGATCTATGCTACATATGTAAGGTTTGCGTAACCCCCAACTAAAGTTGGCGCGTCTTCGCTTTTAAGTTCGAAGTGCGGCCATGTCACGCAATATGTGCAAAACAATTAAGTTCGGCACGATAATTAAGTCAGTCTCTTTTTATATAAAATAAATCTTTCTAAAAGATAACGAAGCCATTTGTACGGTCATATAAAATACATTTATATGAAATTACAATATTTAAGCTTATATTTATACACACATATTTCTGTTATATAAGATAAATTTATCGCAAAAAACTCGTTTCCTAAGCTTAGAAAGTTTTTGATTTGGTTAACCTTTTTACATATTCTCGAATATGTTTTTTTTTTAATACAAATATTCCCAAAAAAATCGGGCATTTCAAAAATCATACAACTGGTAGTTAACGGCCACACCCTGCATGGACACAATCTGCGCGCCTATCTGGCAGCCCTGAAAATATTAGTCATCGGCAGAGCGCGCTTCAATGCTCTTGCATTTTGTTGCTGCTTTTCTGGTTTTATCCCACACTTACTTACACACACAATGCCCATGTACATGTATGTATCTAGAGCTGACACTAATAGCTAGCAGCAGACAGTAGTGTGCTCGCTCGCACTCGTACTAAACGTTTGCTAATGATTGTTGTTGGCTTCTACCACTAGTCATCGTCATGCTGCTTTCGCTTTACCCATTGTAAAGCGAACAAACGAAAATTTCCAATTTTAATGTCAGACCATGCACACATGCTGTGTATAAAAATGTGTACACATTTATATACATTGTATATGATAATGCATTTATAAACGATTATGCACTTTTTAAAAATAAGTATTATTTATATCAAGAGCATGGGTCGATCGTGCGCATGCTACTTGAAAGTTGCACATTTAAATATGCGGTTCTTAGAGATTGTCAGGCGGCTCGATCGAAGGTGGAGGGCAACACTTAAAATACGATATCAACCCTAAGATTGGTGTCGCCGTATTTTTTATTTGCTTGATACGATCCGTGTATTTGTATGACTGCATGTGTGAATGCCAATGCCTGAATTGCCCACCCCAAATAGTGAGATTACATATCAAAAGGTGTTATATAATTCCATCTAAAATTAAAATTGATTTGCAATCTACATTAAACTATCTTATACGAGTATAGTTTTTTACCTAACTTTCTGATTGGATCTGCTTTATAATGATATTTAAATATATAAAAAAGACATTATTCAACACTACAACGTATGGTCGTTACACAGCACAACTGCTCTGAAATAAATAATTGAGAATGCAAATTTCAATGATTTCTATTTTATGTTCTATAAAAATAGTTAAGATAATTAAATTATAAAAATAAAAGAAAAATACTTGAAAATTGTTGTCGAGAGTACATGAATCAATTACAAATCTTAAAAGTAATTTGAAAAGACCTAATGGCGGTATTCAGCTGTTGCTAGTAAATACACCTCTGTTGATTTTGTAGTCGCTAGTGATGTCGAAACTGAGTCAGTGACTAGATACCTAATACCAAATACCGATTACTTTACAAATAATCTATGTTTTTGGTATGTTATTTTTATGATAGTCGTTTTCTATATTGATATTGGAAATAATTCAAGATGTTTTTTTTATTTTATTATAGGTTTTTGCTTTAATACCTGAATCATTTTGAAGAGCTACCGGAAAAATACTCGTTTCAGGGAAAGTATTCGTTACGAATACCTATGCACTGTTGCCAGACGCGGCCTGCCAGAAGCGACCTGCCAGAAGCCGCCTCAGTTCAGCCAATAGGAGACGACTATTTCGCATGTCGCCTGCTACACTAAAGGCATTTGTAGACTTCTCGGCTGTCGGCAGCGATTTCGATCGAAACAGTTTGACACAGGCAAGCAAACAGCTCAGAACGGAGTGCGATACCAAATCGAAGTGTTTTATTGAATTTAGTCACGGCAAGTGCGCTTAGCGGTAAACACGAATATTTATATTAATTAATAGTTTAATTAACTAACAGATTTCTATAACTGTGTGCCAACAATATTTTGTTAATTTTTGTTAATGTTTCTATTCCAAAGTGCAAACGCGGCGGTGTCAACAATTTTTTTTGGTATTGAGTGCAAAATTGCCAAAAAGGAGCTTACACACAGACATGTATACTAACATGCACACATACGACACACACGCAGCTACTTATACATTCAGTTTAATAGGTTAGGGCTGAGATTATTTTGCGCAATTTTTTCATTCTGAAATTATTCAAATTTTGGTTCAATTAGTCGACAGCTGTTGAATTAGCAGCAAGGCCGCCAAAAAAAATTGCATAGAAAACAAAAGTAGGCACAAAACTTTTTGCCTTGGCACGCGGCAAATGATCTCGCACAACTCCCCGAAGACAAGCGAGTTCAACAGTATACTCGACTCGTAGATACCTCATAGCTAGTTGTCAAATATTTAAACACGCACTCATAAACACAAACGTAAAGCGACATCGCAACTTTTAATCTTCTATACGGTTACATACAGTTGAATTTCTTCATTATACCCTTTTACTCATTTGGAATGGGTACAGGGTATAACAATAACTAAGGTGAGTGAATTGTATGCAGTTGGTGAGTTCTAAATGAAGTTGTAAACTGATTTGCTGTATGAATGTATGTGTGTGCATGGGCAAAACAATTGCCGAAAACATTCCCATAGAGTTGTCGACTAACTGCAACGAGAATATTCTCGGTCGCAGCCGCAGTTGACGTCGACGTAGCCGCCTACACTTGCCCACGCATTATAAGATTTGTTATTCACTGGTCAAAACTTTATTGTGTCTGGTTTATAATCAAATGAAAGGTTCAAAGTTGACGTCATTTGTTGCTTCGAATTTGTATATTTTTGTTTTTGCCTAATCTGGTGCTTAATTTGTGAGCATGCCTTGAGAGGTAATTATGAAGCTTGAAGTTTTCTAGCAACAGATTTGATACGTTGATTGTCGTGGGAGTATGTTTACACACATACAAGCACACATATGCATCGAATTGCAGAGAGCCAATGCCGTTGCTTCAACAAACAGCTGAGCAATCTCACGCTCTCTTTTGCTCTCCATCTTTTCATACGTTGATATCTACAATGTCAATTTGATCATTGAATCGTTGCCTATTTATTAGTCGCGTCATTGGAGGACCGTACAGTAAAAAATGAGATGCAAGTTTTTTATAGTCAATGTTATTATCTTTTTGTAAAATTTGTGTTACTATAATCTGTCATTTTATTTTGTAAACGGTAGTCCTCAATTTATCTGCTCGATTCATATGAAACTGGTTAAGAAAATTGTAGCATACTTTGATGCCGCCAACGCAGCTGTCATCTGTCATTTCATGCATAAACACACCGCCATGCACATAACACAGAGGCATAGGTAAATCATTTGATGCTCGAGCTTTTCTCTCGTTCACCCTCTGTATGCAACAAGCTGTCTCCGTTTGTCCAACTGTCAATTCATTTCATTTCTAATTGACTTAATCAGCACATTTTCCACCCCCACCTTGCCCGTCTACACATCGGTTTATCTACATTGTTACAAGCTCATAACACTGCCTCCTGCCAGCCGATTGCTGCATCCTTTTTGCGCTTAAATGAATTTCCATACGTTTATCATCCTAGCGAGTAAATAGTTCGACAAACCGAATGATAGACAGAGAAAGTAGGAAGATGAACAAGTATCGAATAAGTGTTTATATGCGATAGAGAGAGATAGAGATGAGTTGGTAATAAATCGCTATTTCTTTATATGTGTGTATGGTGTGTATGGTCACTTTTCATATTTTATAGTCGACCTACTCCCCACAAGTCGCTGTCAATGAGTCGGTTACTCAATTAGTCATCAAACTATTAGCAAAGTTTCCGGTTCTATCAGTTGGCCTTTCCCCATTCAGTATTCAGCTCTTCAAATTGTGTTACAAATAACTTTATAGTTACCAACTTGGGCTGACAGCAAAGGTATAAATTCCATAATGTTAAATCCGTTAATGATGTTTGTTATTCGTAAATAATTTATGATGCCTTTGCAATATTTTTTCTATGAACAAAAATATATTTTTTTTATCAAAGTTGAGATTGAAATTCTTGTCAATAAAATCGTAAACGAAATTAAAAAATCTCAGTTTTCAAAAGGTTTAAAGAATGTAAGTAAAAAATAAATATTAAATTAATTTTATTTGTTTATATTAATCTTATCTAACAAAATATTTTGTTAAATAATTCAGAAAATTACATATAGATCTTTCTGCAAGTTCTTGACTTACGACTTAAAGTAAAATACAGTAATCCTTAATCTACAGTTAGTGTCTGCAAATTTGATCCAACTTAAGTAAAAGCTTCATCTCTCTGAAAAACCTCCTTTTAAAGTACAACAGAAGGTACCAAAATTTTGTTTACACTTTTCGTGTATTTAATTAGACGGATTGCTTATCGCTATTGGCAACATCACATTACTTAGGGTAATTTGATCCTTGGTTGGTCGAATACTAAATACTAACGAATACTATGATGCACTTGGTCGTGTTGTTATGTGTTGCAAAAGTCGCAAAGATAAGACGCATTTCCATCCAATTTGTGCTCATATTACAGATTGCGTAGAAAGAAATAAGTTAATCAGCTTCATTGCGTCCTGCTCAAAATGGATTGCAAATTCTACGAACAAAAAAATGAAAGATAAAAATTCATTTTGTATGAGCTGCTCAGGTTTCCATAAAAATGCACGCACACATATATATTGAAACAGTCACACAGGTACACGGGGTAGATCTCCTTCTATTTTTGAAGTTGGGTGAGTGGATTTGTGTGAAGGGGCGAGATGATTTGCTCGGTTGCCATGTTTACAGCTTGGCTATATTCGCTATACCTCTTTCTCTCTATCATAGAGCTTTACTTTTGTTGTTGTTTCTGCTGGGGCAGCGTGTGTGTGTGTGTGTGTTGGGGGTGTGTGTGTGACAGAATGCATTTTTTTACCCTGTGTCCATTGGTAACGATCAAAAAGGTTATAATGCTTTTGTGCAATTTGTAAGTCTATAAAGAATAAATATATATTTGAGATCAGTATCAACAGGCCAGTCGACTTAACCTTGGATTTATTCCACGCCAAATCATGTTTATTTTAAATTTTGGGTGTCGTCAAGAAATAAGCACAATGAGTTCTGAGTTATGGCGTGTTAGATACTGGGTATTTTGTATTCGGGCACTCTTAACAAACGCGTTCTTAAAATTGCATTTCAATTCGTGTTTATTTCGCTTGCAGCAATCGCGTTTCTTGCTCTTTGTAATGCAATCACAAAAAGCCATTGTCCGACAACAAGAACAACAGGGGCATAACACCAACAACAATACTATCAATAACAGGAATAAAAACAAAATAGAGCCCACGTAATATTCAGTTACTCCTGCTGCATTGAATTTGAATTGACTGCAGTTTGCATACACACAAACACACACCCACACAGAGGCACAGCCGCAGCAGCAGCAGCAGTTGTTGTTGCCAAGGCCATGCAATGTTCTCTCTCTTGCAGCATTAATTCTGCTTCTGTTGCTGCTTTTTACTTCTGCTTCTGCTCTTCACTCATTCATTGCTAATTGATGTTTGTGTTTGTTTCCTTGTTCCTGTATGTGTGTGTGTGTGTGTGTGTGTATGGGGTGTATGGGGTGTTGTTTCTGCTTATGATGCTGTTGCTGCTGCTTTTGTCCGGTTCGTTCTCTGATATTTGATTTGCAACGTTGCGACGCGCTGTTGTCGTTTATAATTAAATTGCGAGCGTTTCGCATTGTGGCTTGCCCACAAAAGTATGCAGCTACTTTTTTTGGAAAACTGCGCTTGCGTCATGAACACATGTATGGGTGTACATCTGTGTGTGTGTGAGAGAGTGTGTGTTTGTGTTTGTGAGGAACTAACTTTATTAAGGGTTTGATTGCAACGACAGCCACTGTTGCATTCTGTTGTTGTTGATGTTGATGTGATGTGCGTCTCTTAATTACTACTCGTCTCGTTTTTTCCCTTAATTGAAGTTTATGCAACATTAAACTAATGCAATCCTAATGCACAACGCAGAGTGCATTTTTCAATTTCTCATTTCAGTCTTAAAGGAACATCCTTTTGCAACAGCAAACAGCACCAGCAAACAGCACCAACTAAATAAAAACATCGTAAGAAACCCCACAAATCTAACAAAAACTACATAAAAATGTCTGACCGCAAAGCCGTCATTAAGAATGCTGATATGAGCGAGGAGATGCAACAGGATGCTGTCGATTGTGCGACACAAGCCCTGGAGAAATACAACATAGAAAAGGTAAGATATAAGAAATGTTTTCAAATTTGGTCAGGATGTATTCCAAATACCATAATCTGTGAGTTCAGTTGAGACAACTAAAAAACAACAAAGTATTTCATACTTAAGGTATATTTTTTCCCGTTCGTTTCCAATGCAGCTATATGATATTGATTTACTTATTGTATATATTTTACTTTCTTATGCTACAAATACATAATGACTTATTTACTGCATAAAATCATGAAGTAAAATTAAAAATATAAATAAAAGGGATATAAACTTACATGCTACTTTAACTAAAACATTAATATCGCTAATCGATAATATTAATATGAAATCTAATCTTATTAAAATATAAGATAATGCCAATTTCACAATTGATGCAATTGGTTGAATTATCTCAAAAAACCACAACGTTTTTTGTATAGTTAATCTGATATAGTCCGTACAGAAGCTCCGTCAAGATCGCTTTAAAACAGAGGAACCGATTGGAATCTTGTATGGGGTTTACTTTATGGGTTCTGCTACGCTTCCATTGCGATACAAATTTCTGAGCAAAAATTGTAATACCCTTCACAAGGGTTTAAAAACACAATAAGTGGCAAGTGGGGGAAATACTCTTTGCAAAAGTATGTCTTAGAATGGTACTTCAAAAATCATTAGAAAACGAAAGAGAAGTAAATTATTGCATTAAAGCAAAAACTATACTAGTTATAATCGTCCTTAGAGAAAATATATTGAATGATTTTGGCAAATTTTATTTATCTTAATTTATTTTATCAAAATCAAATAGGTTGTTACTCGAAGTTTAATTTATGACTGCCCGGTTTTCGTAGCATTACAGGGTATATAAAGCTCTTTTTATCTTGCTTTCATTTGACAACAGGTGTTGCGAGATTTAAAAGGTTTTTTCCTTTGTATTCCCTTTTTCACTTTTTGTTGTGCAAAACAATTGCAATAGTTGTTTGTGTTGATTTGCTCGGCTTATGCCACAGAATTGAGATGGTTTGTATGTGAGTGTGTGTGAGTTTTGTGCATGTGTGTGTGCTTGCATATAAAAGAGGGCTTAGTAGTAATGCCTGCAAAGTTGAGAATTGATAGTTCAACTGAATTGAATATTAAACAAAATCAGAATTCAAATGAATAATTTACTAAATAAATAAGATGTTGCTAATAATGCAAGTTGTCAATGCTGTTTTACCTTTTATGATATATGTACAGCTGTGAACAATACAAAACTAACGGGATCTTACCGCTATTCGCTTCTATATATAATATTCCTAAAAAAAATTTGACTTGTGTTCAATTTGCTATGTTAGACATTTCGAAACTATACTTTGAATGTTGTGAGGTAAAGCACTACTATTTTCACGTTCACAACTGTATGTACATGGTGCTTATCCTGCATGGTGTTCCAGTAACTATCCACAAGGTTTGAGTTGTTGTTGTTTAATATAATTGCAATTATCTGTCGTTGCATGTTAGCTGAATAGAAACACAAGCTGTATTTTGGTAATGGAAAACAAAAGCATTTGGGTCAAAGTTGAGCAAGGGTGACAGACGTAAGAAAGAGAGAATGCAAATGTCGTAGTCTCTGCAGCCGGCTGCAGTACACTGTTGCATCTATATAAATGTGCATACATATTTATCCATATAAATATGTATATACGTATCTATGTGTGTACATAAGTGTGCTTGTTTTTGCAATTGCGCGGTTTAAACTGTTTGCTTATTTCACAATTTTGCGGTTTTAATCCGCACTCTGTTGATGGCATTTCATAAGCTATCATCCCTCTTCCTCTTTCCATATTCTTTCGCACACGCTTTTAGCCAGCTTGTTTGCCACGACGCAATAGCTTCATAGTTTTCTACATTGGCGATTCCTGGCATTTCGTTATTGCATCTGTACCACCTTTGACCTTTGCATTTTACTGTCCCTTGCTACCAGGCCGACAAGAAAACAGCAAAACGCAATAGAACTTTAAGCAGGACTACTGTCCAATTGCCAATTTTTCCATAGTATTTTGCATGCTGTTTTTCATTAATTTTCCCATGAAATAAAAAAGAGCTTTATAATTAAAGGGAAACATTTTTAGATTAAATGTCAAGACGCAATGGCTTTAAAATTAAACATTACTTAAAATCGTATGCAATATTTATATAGCATACTTTTTGGGGGAAGCTGACGTACTCACATATTGTTTTTTCATTTATTGATTAAAGGCAATGTTACACACATACCTTTTACGTCAAAATATCTCTTAAATAGTTATCAAACACTTTAACTAGACATTGATTGAAAATAAGCCTAAACATTTTTGTAAAGTAAAGTAATTTGTTTTTAAATTTCCATTTCCGATTGCTCGGAAAAGTGGAATTTTTGGTTAAATGAAGCGATTTTAAGTTGAATGTGTTTTTGGGAAACGAGCTGCGATTTAATTTTATTTTGCCGCGATTTTTGGTTAAATAATTATATACACATCATTAAATTCAGTGTCGAGGTTTTGCAGCGACCTCCCATACACGCTTCCCTCTTGTGTTTCTACTCTTTTCATGCTTTTTGCGTTTCTGGCTGTTGTGGCCATCCAACGTGTTGGCCCTGGCCAAGGGCAGGATTTAATATAAGCTGGCAGAAGAACATGGTGGCAGGGGCAATGGCAGTGGCAGTGGCAGTGGCAGCTATGTCAACAACTGACAACAACAGCGAAATGAAGAAATAGAAATAATCAATAGACGACGTGCGTTGTGTGTTGTAATGCAAGCGGCAAACGCGTGGCATCCTATCAATGTTTAACGTCAGCAGCCAGCCTTCTATCCCGCCCTTTCCTTAACTTCTTTTGGTGGCTTGGTCAGTGCCGGCTCCGGATGCGAGTTCGAGTCCGGAATCTGTTTGGGATAGCCTGCGTGATGATGGCAAAGCGAGACGTAGCTGATGTGGCTATGGGGCGAAGATACCCCTCTTACCTTCCCTGTCTCTCTCCCACTCTTTCTTTCCCACTGTGTGGCTCTGTCAATGCCAATGGCAGGTGGTAGCAGGGCCTTCAATACAAGAGCAACGGAGAGAGTAGTAAGAAAGAGGGACAGAGTGAATAAGCATAGAGCAAGCATGAAATCACAGCAGCAAAGTCAGCAACAGATAAGATGTAGTCAAGCGAGAAGGGGAGGGAAGAAGAGAGTGAAGACACTGCTATATGTATTTGCTTTTGGGTGTGTGCGTGCGTGTGTTTGTGTGTGGATGCGTTTGCTAATTGAGTAGTTAAAAGGCAAAGCAAGAAAGTATGCTACAATTTTTTCTGTTTACCGCTGCTCATAACGTGGTGTCTATGAGTGTGTCAATGTTTGTGTGGGTGTGTGTGCGTGAATGTGTGCGTGAGTGTGTTAGTGAGACGCCGCACGCACGCATAGCACCTCTCCCCCCTCCATCCCCTCCTAAGCATTTCAACATGCCACCCATTTGCGATTGCCTGCCTCTCGTTGCTATAAATAAAATATATGCCACGCACACAAACAAATACGCACAGAGAAAAACAGCACACGCAAAATGGCATGTGTGGGGACAAATGCGCGATTGATTGCCCTGTATATTTGTTGTTTCCTTTTTACTTATTGCATAATAATCATAGTGTCATTATTAATGCTCACATCTCTCTCTCTCAAAGTGTGCGTGTCTGTGTGTTTGTTTGTGTGTGTGTATTTGTGCGTTTCCATTTGTGTGTGCGCTGAGCTAATTAAATATGTATATTTGTCTTTATTTAATTGCATTCAACACATGCCAAATTAGATTTTTGCAATTTTTTGTTGTTTTATGCATTTTGCATGCAAATTAACGAAAAATGTACATTAAATATAATACATTGATTCAAAAAAAGAACACAAGAAATTTGTTAACTTGCAAATCTAACAGAATATTAACAATGTCAAATTTAAATTTGAATTTTAAATCGATTATGTTTATTGTTTAATATCATATTTAATATAATTGTGTAAATTTAAGTTAAATTTTAGAAGCTTAAACTGAACTTTATTGGATTACATAAATTAAAGGCATTTAAGTATATTTTTTTTTCAACATTTTTTGAAAATAATTTTTGTTTTGTACATATATCATTTTTATTTTGGTCCTAAAACTTTTATTCCTTGTATACATATTTCAATCATCCCAGCATTATGAAAAAACAAGTTTTTAAAGTCACAGAAATTTCTCAACTGCTCCAATGTAGATTTATGAACGCTTCAGATTACCAAAATCTTATATGTAGCTTTTTCCATATTTCAGTGATCATTTCCTAGCTGATTTCTTGATATTTTGCCTGGTTATTGATTCAGAAATACACGTTTTTTTCTCTCATATTTGAGTAACGGTTGTAAGCTTTGTTCAATGTTGCATATTGCAAGGCTTTTAAATGGTACTTATGCATAAATAATAAAAAGTGCACAGAGGAATAATAATGGAAGTTTTCATAGCGTTTTTTGCATTATTTTTTTCTTCAACAAACAAATGTCGACAGTGTCAAAAGAAAAAACAATTTGGTATCCATTAGATACGCAACTAGCACAACGGTATATAAGGGTTAAACACAAAATGATAAAATAGACGTAAAGGAAAACAAACACACACACATACACATACGCACGTATGTATACACAGACACTTACAGAGAAGAGCAAATTATGTGTTGTATATTTATAGGAGCGCTCAACCTTTTGAGAGGCTTAAATTGTATCTACCATAAGGCATTATTTGGTGTTGTAGCTGTGTAGCTTGTATGTATGTATGTGTGTGTTTGCCTTGACTGCGGCACAGCGATTTAACGGCAAATCCCCAAATAAGCCTACAAGAGGCCACTAAACCAAACAAACCAGTCAAAACCAAAGCCAAACGAAGCAAAATGAAATCAATTTTTCAGTCGACGTTCGCGTTTTGCATTTTCCAAAATAAATTTAATTAGTTTGTTTTTTTTTTCTCTTAATCCTCTATGTCCTTCTATTGGTGTTGTTTTTGCTTTTGTCTGCAGTTCATTTATTATTATTTGTGTTTCTTGATTTGTTTTGTGTGTCGCTGAATATTGAATTGTTGTTGTTGTGGTTGAAGCATTTTGCGTGGCCAAATGTTTAATCAATATGTGGCCAAATATATCCGTCAAGCTCAGGCAGTCTACAACTACAAGAAAAGAAACAACAACAACAACTGCGACATCGACATTCCGCACATTTGACATATAGAGAACATGATTTGGGCCGAGCCCTTTTTCCCCCCTCACCGCCCCTTAAACTAAATTGGTTTATATACCGCAAATTTAAAAGGTTTTTCATTTTCTTGTTGCGTTTTGGAGGATCTAAGAAAAAAATAAATAAAAATATACATATATATATATATATATATATATGTATGTATACATGTACTCGTTGGCACATGCAAAGCTATAGTCTTGCATTAGAGAGTGATGAATGGGCTAAATATTTATAGAAATGGCACGAAAATTGATAGACACTAAATGAAAATGGATTGGGAATGGAAATAGCAATATTCTGTGGGTAGAAGGATATAAATCAGAGCATTTAACATATCTTGTTGATAACAAAATGAATGAACAGCAAAGCAAGGTTATATAAGCGATAAGTTTATTTAGAATATCGATGGTGCTTGAGCAAGAGAGAAATTTATAGATAAATGGATGATAACATTCATAGGAGAAAATTAAGAGATAGAGTGATAATAATAAGAATAAACAAATCTAA
Organism: Drosophila rellima; assembly: GCA_035043635.1. Lineage (NCBI taxonomy): Eukaryota > Metazoa > Arthropoda > Insecta > Diptera > Drosophilidae > Drosophila > Drosophila rellima. Next base: position 539,768 of record JAWNMV010000134.1, on the reverse strand, counting down.
TTAACAATTATTATAGGAAAGTTAAAGGTCTGACAATTGACTAATTTAAAGCATGATAGTATGTTGTTAGTCTGACCATATTCTCTAAAAGTATAAAGCTTGCGATTAAATCTTTTTTTTTTTAGAAATAATTTTCCAGCAAAGTCAGTGATTTGGTTTAATTCTATTCCTAAAATTTAAAATTCAATACTCTAATGATTCTATAGAAAAAGTTTAACTTATAAGTTCTAAAAGCTTTAAAGGCTTCTCTATAAATGAAATTCCTTGCCCCGTTTGAATTCTATAGAAATGCAGGCAAATGGCCAAATTAGAGGACCATATACATACGCATTTCATTACATGTATGACTAAAACGCAAAGCATATGTTTTGCCGCCGCTGCTTTAAGCCAAGTTCTGTGTCAGAATGTTCAATTTGTGGCGTTGCCAAAACAAAATGTCTAAACGTTGTTAGGTGGATTGCTGCTCCTTTAGGCTTCGGGCTGTTCACCTGAACACGCAAGAGAGCGAGATTGAACCAAATGGAATATATAAAATAAAACAATCAATGTAATAATGTCGTCTGACACGAAAGGAACAACAACAACGAAACTTGAGAATTATTTAATAGCGATCACGTCTCATAGAAACTCTTCATTTCTTTCCCTCTTTCCTCTCTTTTTCGCTGTCTCATTTGCTCTTAAAAAAATGGTAAATGTAACAGTCGCCATTGTCGCGGCACTCGGCGAAATAAGTTTTAGATTGTTTTAGTTTTTATTTATTTTTGTTCTTTTTCTTTTTTCCTTTTTGAGGTTACTGGGTTAAGTTTATGACTTGGCACGCATTGTGGCCTTGCTGTCAAGTTTATCTGTGCTAAAACCAACTGCAAATCTGCGCTACCCTCACCTCAACTATCTGAAAAAAACTTAATTTTTTTATTTAGTTGGTGTTGCAAAATGTCTATTTTGTCAAAGTATCTCAATGTTGCAAATTTACCTTTTAAGTATAAACAAATTTGATTCATAAACTTCAGTATTTAAAAAGCTCAATCTTAAGGTCGACACAAAGTAAAGAATAGACAAAATATAAAATAACTCAACTATCTTGATTTGTTATTTGTTCTGCCACATTGATTCGTTGGCTTTGCCTTATACGCACATTCGGTCATTCTCCTCTCATTCTCTATGTCAGCCAAAAGCGACACAGTGTCCAATGTGGCGGTGCCGTTGTTTTTTCTATGTGAGAGTGCGTCTGTGTGTTGTTTTTCTCCTTTTGTCAATCTTTGTGTCTGTGCTGGGGTAACCCTGGCTTTAACCATCAAAACAACTGGCATTGACCTTTGGCATTTAGCTATTGCAGCCGCGTTCGAAATTAGACAAGTGCACTTAATAAATGTGAAAGTGTGTCGTATATGTAATCGTAACAGTGTAGCCATTTCGGCTATTTAATAGCGAGAAAAAGCTCATTTTATTTTTGTTCGGATTTAGCTACAATACTTTTTCAGATTGCCGACTAAACTTAATGTACTGAAGATATTCTATAATTATATAAAACAAGCAACTTTAAAAATAATATTTTTAAGCTATCTAGCTAACTTTTCTTCTTTCACAACGTAAACTATTTTCTATTCGGGCAACACTGCAGAGGGCAGATTTGATTAAAGCCGTGCGTTGCTAAGTATGCTAAAGTCTCGACAAAGGTGCTTAACAGACCAAACAACAATAAACCAAAAAGGCAAATACAACAACCACAACAACAACAATCATAACTAACTCATTAGCACAGAAAACTTTTGGCAAGTCATCCTCGCATTTCTCTGCCTGCCAGAGTGTACCTTTATCCTCTTCTTCTTTGCGCCCCACCGTCCATATCAGTTTTTGAGGTCACACATTTTGGGTTACCCTAGTTACAGCCAAAATGCTTGTAAATGAGGCAGTTGGCAGTTTAATGGAAAGAAAGAAGAGCGGAGGGTCGCATAGGGTGCGTGGATGGTATTTGGTTTGAGGTTTGGTATTTTATTGAATTTCCGTTGACGCTAATTTAAAAACCATTTAACTGGCACTTGGACATTTTGTATGATATGCTTTCGTTAATTCAAAGTAGACTCTTGGCTAATATCTCTCTCTTTCTCTTTCTCTATTTTACAGGATATTGCGGCTTATATCAAGAAGGAGTTTGACAAAAAATACAATCCCACATGGCATTGCATTGTGGGTCGCAATTTTGGATCGTATGTGACACACGAGACGCGCCATTTCATATACTTTTATTTGGGCCAGGTGGCCATATTATTGTTTAAGAGCGGTTAAAGTATTGTCGAGTCGGATGAAGTGGTGGTCAGGAGGTTGGAGGAGCAACAGCAACAGCAGCAGTTACAATTAGAATTAGCTGAGGAGGCAGCGGCTGCTTCAACAACAACATGGCAGAGGAGAAGGGAGCAGGAACAGCAGGCGGATGTGGAAATGGAGATGGATATGGAGCAGGAGCACGGGGAGGAGGAGGAGCAACAGGCAACAGCAACAGCAGCAGTTGTTAACAACGATACGGAGTTTAAGGAACAACAGCAACTACAACAACAGGAGCAGGCAGACAATTCATATGAAAACATGGAACTGGATATGGAAGTAGAAGTGAATGTGGAGGTGGAAGTGACAGACGCTGGTGTTAATAAGCAGATGGTAGATCCATTTAATGAGGATGACGATGACGTAGATGATGATGGTGAGGAGAATGCTGAGGAGGACGATGATGAGGATGATGATGACACAATTGTGGAGGACAGCGATGCAACCAGTTGTAGTAGTTGCCGTCGCGCTGATGCGGAGGAAGCAGAATACCAACAACAACAGCAACATCAGTCATCGCCAACCGCAGCACCACCGACACCGACACCCGATGAGGCTTAAAGTACCAGCCAAAAACCAACAGTCGAGTTGTAGTTGCAGTGTCCTAAATTAACAACGGAATCGTTTATGTAACAACAACTTTTGTTTTGAAGCCGCCTAAAGTCGTAGGAGCTAAATAACCTAATGCAATAGAGAGGGACACATAGATACACACATACACCACACACCTTTATTCAACTGCTAGGCATTACCATTGTATGAATCGACTTAAGCAACAGTTGGACCAGCGCTGTTTAGTTTCTACATCTCATTAGTTTTCCTTAAGCCAATACCCAATCCAATTCCTTTCCATCCAAATTACACTTTAAGTTATCTTTTTCTATTGATTATATACATTTACATATATTTTTTTTTGTTTTCCTAGTTTGAACCTATAATTTGCTTGATTGTAATTTGTAGTTGTTTAGCATGAAGAACATTATATAAACAAACAAAAAAAAACGAAAACAAAAGAAATTGTAACATACATAAAAAAGAAACTACGCATTTGATTTGTTTTATTATTTATTGCGACGTTTTAATTCGCCCGATGGTTTTGCACGTTGGTTTGAGTCTTGGCTTAGCAAGCGCAACAACCAATTAAACGGACAGCAGCTACACACAACATATAAACACAAGCATACATAGCACAGGCAACAACCACCACTGCAACCGAACGAATGAAAGCAAAAAGCAAAAAAAAGGTATAAAAACAAAGCCAAAAATGAAAATGGAATGCAAGAAAAACGTTTTTGAATTAAATTTATTTGTTGTAAACCCAGCTACATGAGATCAAAAGCAAGCAATGAAAAACAAACCCATTTTGTTTGCTTATAAAATGGTACTTTCTTTTTATATACATATATGTACAAAAGTATCAATGTATATTGGACAAATGGATAAGAGCAATTTTCAGATTTTTGTGGCCGCCAAACTTTACGACGGTTTGAGTAGCATTGGAATGTAATTGTAGTTGGCCAATTGTTTAAACAATTGTTGGTTTTGTGTGTGTGCTTTTTTTGTGAATCTCAATGGGGTAAATTTATTAATTGAGCGAATAATGTTTAAGAAATAAATAAAAGATTTCCATCCACAATAGACATTTGCAAAAAAAAAAAAATATATAAAAAAAATAATACAAATTGAACGACAAGTAAATCAAGATATTACATGAAAATGCAGTAAATTGAAAAAACATAATTATCATCTTGTCGTTATATAAATGTGTGCTATATGTATGTCCTTAAATATTTTATTTATTTATTCATCAGTAAAATATGCAAAGTAAATGACAAAAAAAAAAGCAAACTAACAATGAACAAATATTACGAAGCAAATTAAATTGGTGTAAATTATGGAAGTAAAATAAAAGGGATAAAAATGAAATACATAAGTAAACATAAACTACTAAACAGTTTAAGCAAAACCGAAGATAAAACTAAAAGATACATACGTACGTAATTTCCTAATCATACAACAACAACAGCAGCAAAAACAAAATATGTATATGCTGGCATTTTGCAGCACAGACAAATTATATACACACACACAAACATACTATATTTGCCGTTACTTTTTCGTACACTGCACGATTACGTTTTAGATTTTTGCTGCACGTTTTCACACAACTACTACTATTTATGCTAACGGTAAGCGACACATACTTACACATACACCCGCACACTTACACATACACGGAAAATATAACCAGCTAGAAACAAAAGAAAAACAAAACCAAAACTGAATAAAGTGTATGTTTTCTTTAAATGACTATACATATACATACATATTAAACCCCTCCCCCTCCAACAGACACACGAGGACTTCTTATAAGTGTTTATATATACATACAATACATATAAAAAAGATAAAACAGCATAATTTTTTTTGTCATAATGCAAAATATTTGTGTGCTAAAAAAAAATACAAAAAAAAAATGAAAAGAAATGTAAAACTTCAACGGAAAACAGGACAAAGAGACCCGGAAATAAGGGAATCAAGTGTGAAGTGAATAAAGTTTAAAAAATGATTTTTGTTGTAATGCAAGGCACGGCGACAGAGTGTTAGTGAGTGAGAGGGAGAGAGCAAATTTCGCATTTGGCTTAAATTTTAGGTTACGTTCTATTTTTGTTAATTTCAGCGTTAGGCAATACTACTTTTTCTTCTTTCTCTTTCGTACAATTCTCAAACTCAAAGCTTGTAGCTGCCATATAGTTTATGTTGAACAACAACATGAAAAACAAAAGAATTTCTAGCTTAAAACTTAGTTTGTAATTACAATTTCTTAAAACGGTTTTATGTATTTTTTTTAATTCTATTATTCCATACATATTTTACATAATGGCTCTATGAATTCAATTTTCTTTGTGCATGGAATGAAAATTACATAAGTTTTGTAAGAATTAGTAAATTATATGAAGACATGTGGAGAAATGGAAAATTTAAAAGTAAACTCGTATTGAGTCAGAAGAACAAGAGAATGAGAAACAAAAAAAAAACAAAATGAAATCTTTAATGTGAAATAAAAGTACTTCTTGAAATAAATGGTTTTATTTTATTTACAAATGGATGGTTATTTTTTTAGAACTTGGGTGAGTAGTAATAATTATGTAAAAACTGAATTTACTATTTTTAATTTAATAATTTTTAATTTTGATTATTTAGTAAGTACACAATTCTACAAATATTTAGGGTGACCAAATTATCAAGAATATACCATAATTCTATCTATTGCAATTCCAGGTTTTTAATTTAGTACATTACTTTTGGTATTTATATAGGAATAAATAACGGTCATAGTACAATGTATGTCGATTAGATCGATATTAATCAGTCAATGTTGAAAATTTAAAATAAACAGACTACTTTTCTAATTTTCTTCAACAAATAGACAAACCAAGAAGAAAGAAACTAACAATTTTTTAAATTAAATTCTTATGTATCGTAATACAACCCTATGTATCGCATTGAATATCATATCGATTCTAATTTGAACTGCATTTCGATACAATATCTATCGATAGACATTCCTACGATTGGGCAGCAGCTGTTACGCGAATAAGAGAAAGAGTAGTCGAAACCGAAAGCAGAAAGTCGAGATGTTGCGTACATTATCACGCGTTAGCGAATTGCCAATTGTTGTAAGGCAATTGCAAAAAGTACGTAACTGTAATGCAGCTGTTGCTGTCACTAACAAAACCATTGTCACTGTCACTAATACAAAGCAACAACAACATACAAGACCAACAAGCAACAGCAGCAATAGGAATAACAACAACAGCAGCAGCAACAACAACCACTGGATAACGCGACAGCAACAGCAACAACAACAGCAACTAAGATTTGACAGCAGACGCAGTTATTCATCGTCATTTTTCGGTTTATTCCAGAATGCAGCACAGGCTGGTGCCGCTAAGACGAACAACTATGCCACTGAAGCGACCGTGCAGGTGAATCGAGTAAGTATACAACCCAATTTCCGTCCCCTCCGCACAGTGAAAAGAAAACGTCGATTACATAATGTGTGTCAGTGTATGCTTGCGTTTTTTTTATACCTGTTTTTTTTTGTGACCTGATTGGCAGAGTTGCATTTGTCGCTCAGTTAAAATTGCCGGTTCCCCAAGGTCACACTCTGGCGCTTTGTCGCACTGCCAGCGCGTGACCGACGTCGGCAGCGTCGTCAGCGGCACGCACTTTCTTATCAGCGTCGCAGCAGTAGGTTATGCAAAAAAAGAGTGCAATTTGTTAGATCTCTGTCTCTCTCGCTCTCTCTTCCTGTCACTATATTTTTTTTTATTCTTTTATATTTTATGTATGTACACACATATAGTTATTTATTTAATTGATACATTTTTGAAAACAATGTAATTTAAAAAGAAATACAAATAATTAGGAACCTAGTTTAAAAACGCTTTCATTTACTTATAAGTTTTAATTCGCTTCAATGTAACTATGCATTAAATTTTTTAATATTTTGTAAGTAAGGTTCAAATATCTAAAGTTTAAATAAATATAAATATTATTTTTAATAAAATAAAAATTCGGTAGTGATCCAGTTTACCCACGAATAAAAAATACTCTAGTTTTGGTAGAGATCTTTTATGCATATCCATCTTTCTCTCTCTCTCTCTCTCTCTCTCTATTATTTTGACCCCTCCATGCGCAAGCAATATTTTTTATGCGTTCTCTGTCTGTTTTGTGCAGCCCTTTAAATTACATCGTCTGGACGAGGGACCGGAAACGACGGTGAAGCTAACCAAGGAAGATGCCCTTAAATACTACACACAAATGCAGACGATACGTCGCATTGAGACATCTGCTGGCAATCTCTACAAGGAGAAGATCATTCGTGGCTTCTGTCATCTGTACTCCGGTCAGGAAGCCTGCGCCGTCGGCATGAAGGCGGCAATGCGCGATGTTGACAATATTATATCGGCATATCGTGTTCATGGCTGGACCTATCTGATGGGTGTCTCTCCGTTGGGCGTCTTGGCCGAGTTAACCGGCCTACAGAGCGGATGTGCACGCGGCAAGGGCGGCTCCATGCACATGTATGCTCCAAATTTCTTTGGCGGCAATGGCATTGTAGGTGCCCAAGTGCCACTTGGTACAGGTGTTGGACTGGCCTGCAAGTACAAGGGCAATGGAGGCATGTGCTTGGCGCTTTACGGTGACGGTGCTGCCAATCAGGGCCAGGTATTTGAGGCCTACAACATGGCCTATCTGTGGAAACTGCCCGTCATTTTTGTCTGCGAAAACAACAATTATGGTACGTTAAAATCCATATCGATTTTATAATTTTGCAGAGAGTACTTGTTAGGCTAAGGAGCTGAGCCAGGCTATCTCATAGTCGAGCACGCTCGACTAATGCTTTCCCAATTGATTTAATTCAAATTTATTTTAATTTTTCTATAACATCAAACCTACTTTATATTATACTGAAACTTTATTTCAATTTGGGGTATATCCTTCAATTTCTCAGAAAAATAACGCCTTGTGTTTTTTATTATCCAGCAGAGGGTAATATTAAATTGCGTGACAGAACCCTTAAATTATATTGTATTCTTGATCAACACGAAGAGCAGAGTTGACTTAGCCATTTCCGTTTTTCCATATATTTTTTTGCAAACTAGTTTCTCAGTTATGATAGCTTGATAAAACTTGGTGTAGGTTCATCTTTTTTCATAGCTGAACGTTTGATGGATAACTGAATTGAATGCCGGTCTCTGTAAGGGTATCGAATCTTCGGCGTGCCGAAGACAAACTTTCTTTCTTGTGTTGCTTAAGACTAAATGGCTGTTCCTTATCCGGTTTACAGGTATGGGCACCAGTGCAGAGCGTGCCTCTTGCAACACGGACTACTACACACGTGGCGATGCTCTGCCCGGCATTTGGGTCGATGGCATGGACGTGCTGGCCGTGCGCAGTGCAACAGAGTTTGCCATTAACTATGTGAACACACATGGACCGCTGGTGATGGAAACGAATACTTACAGATATTCGGGTCATTCCATGTCCGATCCGGGCACCTCATACCGTACGCGTGAGGAGATCCAGGAAGTGCGCCAAAAACGCGATCCCATCACTTCCTTTAAAGAGTTGTGCATTGAGCTGGGACTCTTTACCACCGATGAAGTTAAGGTAAGCCACAACATTAGTGATGTTAAGATACATCGAGAAATCGACAATCGATTTGTATTTAGTAGGAACTCTCATGTCATATCTTTTTCGTTTTTTTTGTATCCTCGCCAGGCTATCGACATGAAGGTGCGCAAGGAAGTTGACGAGGCCACTGCCTTAGCCAAGGCCGATACTGAGCTGCCTGTTAGCCACTTGTGGACCGATGTCTCATCCAATAACTTGGAACGTAAAATTCGCGGCACAATTGCCTATGATATTGATCATGTCCAGGAGCGAAAGGGTGTCAATCATTAAACAATGATTTATACAACGAATCGATTATATGGCATACACACACACACACAAAAACACACAGACAGACAGTTACACACGCACATACAAAACAAAAGAAATCTCTAGACCTTAAGCCCAAAGTGGATGTTAGACAATTTTTGTTCTTTATTGGAAAAAAAATCACTACGTTTTTAAATAATTTATACCATTCGATATATTGTGAATTACAATTAACTCGATAAGCAATTTTATCGTAAATTTGAATATCGTTTTGATTTTTGTAAACATCAATTGTGTAACCAAAACCTAGACAGACTCACACCCACACAGGCACACGCAAAAAGACACAAAACGTAGCTAACCACGAATTATGCATACTCTCCTTTCTCCCATATCCAAAAACAAAACAAGAGAAAACACGAAACACTCAAAATGGGCCAGTGGCAACAGCAACGGATATTATATGAACGTGTTCAATTTGGTTAAAAGCGAGGTGTAAATTGTTGAAATATAAAACTACATACATACATGATCAAGTTGTTTGTATATGAAATTAATCAATGGAGTTAATAAAATATGGATAAACTTTTATTAGGAAATGTTAACTGTAATGTAGCTTTACGTATTTTTTTTAGAATGTATAGGTGTATAGATCCGATAAGTCATCATCTGTATATCAATTTTCAAACTAAACTGAGAAATTGACCTGTAGAAATTGACCTAGGAATGAGTTGGGATATGAGAAGAATATCCCTATAAAACAAAAATACTAGAAGTCAAACTGAAGATTATAAGACTAAAAAGTATATTGTGAATTACTAAATACTCACTGATTTCTTTAGGAATTCTATAAAGATATATTCAATTTTAAATAATCTAGGAAACAGCATCTAAATATGATTTTAATATTTCGAATAATTTGTTGAAACTCAGATTGCATTGAAAGATTACTCTTTAAATCATAACAATTTCGAGTTTTTTTTCGGTATACGTTTATCTTTTACATATTTAGAATTTCTGTTTTATTTGTCTCCATGCGGTTTTTATAAGAAACAAATTAAAGTTAAATTTATTATTTCATATGCATTTATAATAATAAATTTTTAGCTGTTCTAAATACTGAGCGATTAAGACTCGTGCAACTGCAAAGGAAAGCACAGTTAAATTTATTATTAAACTAGCCACATGATGATGACGGTAAAAGGAACGGCGCAAGGTCGCCATACGATGATGAGGTTAAGATTTCTACAAAATTTAATGCATGGCCAGGGTGTGAGAAACCCTATTTGGCGTATCCCAAGGCGTCAAAATTCCGATTGCTCAACATTAACGCTAGAGAATGTAAGTAGAATCGTTATAGAAATGTTTCTTTCTTTCCTTATTGCTTTAAATATAGATTTAACAACTTTTCTTCAATATCGTGCTTTAAAGCTATAAACACCTGCTTGCAATTAAACGATATAATAATAAGATCAGGGATGTTTTTCTTTTTTTTTTGAATTGAAAACATTAAATTATTTTTTGCAAATTCTAGATTTGTTATTTATGAAGTAAGTGACTGATATATTTTTTGAAGATCTGCAATTTAAAAAAAATTCAATTTTTGTATTTATTCGTTATACTCGATATTTTCGATTAATTTATTTTTTAAACTCCACATGCCAACATTTAAAAGAAACATGAGAATTGTGTTTTGAATTATGAATTAAATTGATACTAATGAAACCATTGATTTTTGGACAGACATTCAAGTGCTATGAATTGGAGAAGGGTCCGCCCATGGATGTTGAATTGTCGCGTGAGGATGCTCTCAAGATGTACCGTCAAATGGTGGAGGTGCGTCGACTGGAGGTCGTATCGGGCAACATGTATAAAACGAAGCAAATCCGTGGCTTCTGTCATCTCTATATTGGCCAAGAGGCCGTTGCCGTTGGCATGTGCGCCAGCTTGCGGAAAATGGATAGCGTTATCACAGCTTATCGTGCCCATGCCTGGACCTATTTGATGGGTGTCTCAGCACACGGTATGATTGGAGAATTGGTTGGAGTTAAAAGTGGTTGTAGTCGTGGCAAGGGCGGATCCATGCACACGTATGGTGACAATTTTTATGGTGGCAATGGCATTGTTGGTGCTCAGGTTCCACTTGGCGCCGGAATCGCCTTGGCGCATAGCTATAAGAACGACGGCGGCGTCTGTGTGGCATTGTATGGCGACGGAGCGGCCAATCAGGGACAGGTCTTTGAGGCCTACAATATTGCCAAACTGTTGTGCCTGCCCTGTATATTCGTCTGCGAGAATAATCACTATGGCATGGGCACCCATGTGTCGCGACATGCGGCTCTAACCGATTTCTATATGCGTGGACAATATGTGCCTGGTCTCTGGGTCGATGGCAATCAGGTGCTGGCCGTTCGTAGCGCCACTCAGTTTGCCGTTGAATATGCTCTTAGCCATGGACCAATTGTGCTGGAGATGAACACGTATCGCTATGAAGGACACTCCATGTCTGATCCTGGGATATCATATCGATCACGAAAAGAGGTTCAACGGATGCGAAAGGAACGCGATCCCATTGAGAGTTTCCGTAAACAGATCTTGTCGCTCTGTCTAACCGATGAGGAGGAACTGAAGAAGATCGATGCGGCGATCAGAAAGGAAATGGATACGATTTCCAAGAAGGTCCTTACCGATCGTGAGGTCGGTCTGGACGAACTTGCCGGCGATATTTATGCGAAAAATCTTGAGCCCAAAATTCGCGGTGTTTCCGGCTATAATTTAGCTCACAAAAAGGTTTCCGAAGTTTGCTTTGGCAAACCGAAACAAACGCCAGCCAGTGAGATCAACGATGTGCCCGTTGGCGATGCGGCTTTGTTAGCGGCCCAAGCGGCGGCCAAAAAGAAGAATGACGAGAAAAAGGCCAAGGAAGCGGCAGAAGCAGCTAAGGATGGTAAAAGTAAGCCTGAAGGAGCGGCGGCACCGCCTGCCGCAGTACCGCCTGCCGCAGCACCACCTGCCGCTGCACCACCGGCCGCTGCACCACCGACCGCTGCCCCACCTGCCGCAGCACCACCCGCAGCAGCACCACCCGCAGCAGCTCCACCAAAAAAAGCTTAGAGATATCAATTACTTGACGTGACTAAATTAAGCAAATAAATTTAATATTAAACATTACGATTTTTCTAATTGATAGTACAACACGTAATATGATAACCCGCCTTACTTGACTTGACAAATTTGAGCAAATAAATTTATGATATAAATATTTAAGGGTGGTCCCCCAGTGTGTTTTTCGAATAATCAGCATTTTTAATCTCAATTTTAAATTTTCATTAGCTTGTCATAATTAATATAAAACAACACTTTAAACTTGGTTCTTAGGCTGTTCATTTTTTTGTAAAAAATCATTTCAAAATGAACAAAAGTTTGGACATGCCATTTTAATTAGTTGCATTAAATTTATTTTCTACTCAAGATATTTATTTGTAACCGAGCTAAATTCTGCATTTGAACTACGATAAGCAATCTCCAGTGAATTGTCCGGTTTTTATGAAAATTAATTTAAATTAGACGATTGACAGACAGAAAAAATTACCGAGTTAAAGAACAGTTGAACTTCCCTATCTCGAATCACCATCATCCAAATAAAGTGTAAATTATAGAGACTTCGACATATGGAATTGTTTTTTCAAAATAATGTTTCCGCTAGAGCTAGAGCTTTTAAAATTTAAATGCTTGTCAAGCTTTTGTTGTTGTGCCTGGACAGTGAACGCGCTGTGCAGCCAGTGAGCTTTGAGCTTTCAGCATTAGGCAGCCTTGTCTAAAGCTTGCTGTGGTTGACACCTGTGCGCCAACAAAAGCTCAACCCTCTATTGTCACTGTCACTGTCACTGTCACTGTCACTGTCACTGTCACTGTCACTGTCACTGTCACTGTCACTGTCACTGTCACTGTCACTGTCACTGTCACTGTCACTGTCACTGTCACTGTCACTGTCACTGTCACTGTCACTGTCACTGTCACTGTCACTGTCACTGTCACTGTCACTGTCACTGTCACTGTCACTGTCACTGTCACTGTCACTGTCACTGTCACTGTCACTGTCACTGTCACTGTCACTGTCACTGTCACTGTCACTGTCACTGTCACTGTCACTGTCACTGTCACTGTCACTGTCACTGTCACTGTCACTGTCACTGTCACTGTCACTGTCACTGTCACTGTCACTGTCACTGTCACTGTCACTGTCACTGTCACTGTCACTGTCACTGTCACTGTCACTGTCACTGTCACTGTCACTGTCACTGTCACTGTCACTGTCACTGTCACTGTCACTGTCACTGTCACTGTCACTGTCACTGTCACTGTCACTGTCACTGTCACTGTCACTGTCACTGTCACTCTCACTGTCACTCTCACTCTCACCGTTCTCTGCCACTCTCTTAATCAGAGTGTCGCTCTTTGCAATTGCCGCAAATCGTGTGCGACGCGTTCCATTCATTTATCAAGCCGTTAAATGGCCGCTGCCCACGCTGCCCCGCCCATTCCTCTGCACAGTGAGCACCCGCACCTGTAAGCTAAGCAGGCACCCCAGCCTCAGATTCGCCGCCACCCCTGGGACGATCCGTGCCCGTCGGCTGTGATGCGAGGCAGCATTCGATCATCTGACTGGTATTATTCAGTTTATTCAGTCTCTTCGCGATGCTCTGGCGTTGATCTTCACGTGCGCTGTGAACGGTTCGAGAACCACGACGAGTGGTGCCAACTCTGACGGCTCATCTTTTTTTTTACTTTTTCGCTTTTCGCCGCGTGGTGCGTGGGTGGTGTGATTATTGTGAATATTTTCTTTTTAATTGGTTTGATATTTTTTTTATTTTTATTATTGTCAAAACTACAAATTCCATTCATTGATTCAATAAAATAAGTAGCTTATTTATGTGTTTTCTTTTTGTTTATCGCGAAATTATCATATTGCATTATATTATAGTTAGATATTTTCTCACTTTTTTATGAGCTTAGTTTTTCCTGCAGTTTTATTGTTAGATAAATCATTTAATAAATAAGTACAATATTATTTTTTTTAACTCTCATATAGAACAAGGCACTTGCTTGATTTGATCATGATCACATTTGTTGTGCATTTTTGGCGGAATCATAACATTTACAAGATCGTCAGATATAAGGATTTATTTTTATCAATCGAGCAATCAAATTTAAATTTATGAAAGTGTCAGTATTTCGGAGTTTTATAATCAATATATGTATGTATGGTCCCAATCTGATAACAATATCATAGAGTTGCTGAAAGAACTTAATATTAAATAATGCATTACAGCTTATTTCCATGGTCATCATATAATCTAAAGCAATTTTCTTCCATCTTAAATTGTTATATTTTATCTCACATCGCTATTTTCTCCACCTATGCTATGTCAACACATTCTCACTAATCGTACACTATCCTAGGTTTTCTTTTGTCATCCGATGTAATTTCTCTATGTGGGTCTTTACAATCTTCTTTATTTTCCATTTCGAAATGAAATGATGTTGTTTTATGCTTTGGCACTATTTTATTATTTTTCCTCGCTTCTTGATTTTGTGTCTCTTTTCGCGGTTTTGTGTTTTGGATCTCATTTTCGCCTGTCGGAAGTGAAAAGCGCCAGCGGCGGGTGCCAAATATTTTCAGCATTTTCATTTCATTTTATTTTTACCCACTCTGCAATTCGTTTTCTTCATTTTTTCTCTATTCAATTCTATTCTATTCTTTGCTTTCTTTATTTATTTTATTTGAATTCATGTTGGCGCATACTTAGCACACATATTAACGACTCGTGCGAGCAGATTCATTAATATTATTATTTTTTTCTCACTTTATATCTGGTTTTATTTTTTAGAAATAGTGACAAATATTTATATATTTTCGGATATTCATATACGCTAACTAAACTACAAGAATACTATAAAGTGAACTCGGTTCCTATTAAAGTTCGGTTCGTAACATTTATGGAAAATATACAAAATAAGTTTGTTGTGTTGTTTTAAGTATTATTTATGTGTACCTATGTATATATGAATAAATTCAAACATATGTGCGGCAAGAAAACTGTGGGAACAACGCAAATAAATATTTCAAGGTAATAACATTTGCTATGCATAATTTAGTTTTGTTTATTTATAATTCTCAATGCTCAAACTATTGACCAATTGAAGTTGAAGTCAAGTGTTTTGACAAATATGAAATGCCTACAATTACCAAAATATGTATATTCTTAATAATATACATATATGTATATTATGTCAACATAAATATGTACATACATACATATGTATGTCTGCTTCGAGTGACACATTTGAGTGGCATCTAAAAACATAAAATGCGGCCATCAGCTTTGTGGAAGATTGTATGCCCTGACAAATAGTATATCGATTGTCTATATATTTATCTGATTATTGAAAGCCAACTCACAGTTCAAGCCATGCTCTAAGACGAATTTTGAAAATATACCATACAATGGGAAAATTTGTGTCAAATATAATTTGAATTTGTTTCTTTATTATAGAACGACAAATATTGTTTTCGAGCACACAGTGTCTTCTAAAATTTCACTAGCATTGGTCGGAAGTTTCTAATTCCTCGTTTCAAACTCCAAACTTCTAAATTTCAAACTCTTTGTAAACTATACTATGAAATTTACACAAAAGCTAATCCATATTTAATATCTGGACAAGGCTGAAAAAATCTATATACATATATAGATATAAAGATGCGAGTACTCCAATATCTATTTTTTCGTTTTTTTTTGTTGTATTGAGACTCGTATCGCAGCTGAGCGGCAGTTTTTATATATTTCCGCCAGATTTGCATAGTCGAATTTAAAATGTACCCCTCGTGCAGACCATCTGAAAAATCGGTGAGACGTTGTCTGGGGGTGTGATAGTACCAATTAAAATAATGCTAAGAAGCACAACAACAAACGCTTCACTCAACGTGTTTCATTTCAATTGAAATTGTAATTTACACACTGACAACTTCTGCCCAGACATTTCGTAACATTGTCGAGCCTACATTTTATAAAAAATGATATGTGGGAATTACTTTTGGGGGCTTAAGCAATGGGTCAGCATGGACCTAATACAGTTTCGCTTTTAGTAAGGCCCTGACTATTCTGAGACAGGTGCTTTCATATATTCCTAGAATTGAGTTAAAATCTCAAAGTAATTTAATTTAACGATAATAACAACAACAGTATATCAGCCTTATTCTGTATCTGCCTTTAATATCAATAATATTTAGTAATATGTTTATTACTGGATTTCACAAGAGCACTAAAGTAGGCTAAGTATATAGAAAAATGTAACAATGGATCTGAGTTCGGTAAGTTACAACCTTAATGATTGTGTCTCATAATGTATTTTTATACCCTGCGCCCATTGAAAATGGTCGAAATAGGGTATAAAGGTTTTGTGAAATGTATGTAACAGGCAGAAGGAGGCGTGGCAGGTTCCATGGACTATATATATTCTCGACCAGTATCAACAGCTAAGTCAATTTAGCCATGTCCGTCTCAAGCAAATTTTTAAATCGGTTCACTACTACATCATTTTAAGATTTTATATACAAATATTTTTGTTGGAGATATTTCAAGTAAACTCACAGATTGGAAATTGTTTATTGTCCTATACACTATATATCGTATTGCTGTCAAGACTGCGATGTTTCCGGTACTGTTGTTTTTATATATATTATAGGGTATCCTACAGTTGAGTACACTTGTTGTAAGAGAATCTTTTCGTTAGGACAGCTGACTTGTATAATTGTAGTTTGCAACCACATTGCGTATACGCAACATTTAATATACATTCACACACATGCAGAAATAAAAGTATGTATAGATGTGTGTGTGTATGTGTGTGTGGGGGTATGTGTGTGTGTCTCAATTACCACAATGCCTTGTATTTTACTCGCACTTATAACCGACACTCGCTTTAATATTGCACTCAAATTACACAAATGCTTTCAATTTCTCCCGCCACATACAAAATTTACTTGATGGATGTTGGCTGAGAGGGGTAGGAGGGGGCTGCTTAATATGTAGGGGGTGTTGAGTAAGCCAAGGAAACGGCAACCGACAGCTAATCCCGCATCAAATAAATATACATAGTCGCATCATTGTGCAATTGAATAATTGAACAATAATGTGACTTGTCTCGTCTTTTGTGCAACATCTTTTGAATTGATGCCAGTTCTACTTTTTAGTCGGGGTGGTAAAGAAGTGGGGCTTTCAGTAATTTTAATATATATTTATCATGTCTTGGATAATTGATAATGAGAACAGAAGCGCATTCCACAGCCTCGTTCATACTATATCATTTTCAAGAATATCAAGTTCAAATAATATATAAATTGTCTTGTTGTTGTTCAATTTTGCCTGAATTTCGACAATTTGTACATTTATAACAAAAACTGATGACGCGACCTTGAATAAAAATAGATTTTTATACGCGACGCTCACCGATCTCCGAACGTCACCAAATGCCATCCCAAAAACCAAAGCCAAATGAATATTTTTCCCCCCCTTTGTTTTTATTTTATTTATTTATTTTTTCGTAATAATTTTCTAGTATACTCGTTGGGCAAAAATGCAGTTGCTATAAAATTGGAATGCCTTTTGTACCAGATAAGACAGTTCTAAAGTGCTAAACACAAAAGAAATAGATTTATATTCACCGCAAATGGAAATCAAATGAACCACGAAATTGAATTGTATGCTATGTAAATTTCAATGGAACAAATAAGAAAATTGCTACAGCAAACAAATAGTTTTACGACTATAAAATGCCCAGCACTTTTACATTTACATTGACTTTTTTTATATAATTTTATTCATTTATTTATTTAGTTTTGAAGCTTTAGACTTAAACTTTTTTCCACAAGTCTCATTTTGATAAGTTTCGAGTTAAAGTTTAGTTAAAAGACTATTTCATAGATTACCTTGTTTTTATTTAGTTTAAAATTCATGATCTATAAGAAGAATGGCTTACAATTGGTTTAAAGCTTGGGTATTTATAGTTAGGTTTAAGCATCGGCTCAAAATAGTTGAAAATACTTTTTGAAAAAATGTAATATTCCCTTTACATGTTTATGGCACTAAGTATATGTAAGGCAATCAGCAAGCTTGTCTAATAATTAACAAAGTTCAAAGTTATATATGTATAAACAGATGTAAATCTAGAGATACGAGTACACACATCTAAATATATATATCTGTATCTGTTTAGTATAGGATTGGCTAAAATGTATGCATTGCCATTACCAAAAATGTTTAACACTAAATCAACCTTTGTATTGAAACATTCAATTTTATTTACGCAGCAAAGGCTTTTGTTGTAATGTACATACATACATTTATGCAATTCAATTCAGATGTTGTTGTTGCCTGGCATGTCTTGTAAATATTGCAAAAATGCATATAGTCATCGCGTGTATGCAATCAATTTCATATTGAATTTTAATTGAACGCTGTCACGGTTAACTGTAGAGTGTACATATGGTCCATTAATTGCTTGGGGATGGCCAGCAAGAACTACCAAAAAAAAATTGAAAAAATAAAATAGAACTGAAATAAATAATACTATGGATGCAATCCATTAAATATATCTTCAGCCAATTTAGTTAAAAATATGATTTTTTTCTCAGCATATAAAGGTATATTAATAAAACATGGCAGCAAGTGGGATGAAATGTTTGAAAAGGACAAGGGGGAATCCTTTGCCTAAAAATCGTATTCTCTCGAAACGAAATTAATTAAACGAAATTAATAATATTTAAAGGCAGAAGGAATTAAGAGGCCCAACTCTGATCAATATAGTAGTCCGTTTGAGAATCTTCTTAGTCCCAGTTTATTTTTTTTTTTTGGAAAAAAAAGTTCACAATTTTTTACGCATAGAAAATAGAAAAACATACATTTATTATTTTACGATAGTAAAAAGATCATTTTTGTTTAAGAGTAGAGCTTCAAAAATATTGTAGAAAATATATTGTTATTAAAAAAGAAGATCGATAATCGATTAAACATCAGATAATATTGAGTTCCTAAACATTTCAGCTTCTATTCGTAAAACTAATTGCACTATTCAAATGACGGAAGTAAAACTAAATTTAGGAGAATTTATGGATGGTTGGAGGGAGGGAATTGATGCAATTAGACTTAAAATTGATTGGCTTGTGTCAGAAACGACAAAACTCAAAGCGATTTCTCAAAGCTATAACAATAACAATAATAATACGAAAGCGAATCCGAAGCGAACCCATAAGCAGAACAGATGTCAAAAGCGACAAAAACTGGTAAAATGTGGTCAATGCACAACGTAATAGCCCACGTATTATTTATTTTCTGTTATAAATAGAAGTCAAACGGGAAACAAAGCCAAAAAATAAAAACAAAAACAAAAAGCAATACCAAGAAAAAAAAAGTACAAAAAAGACGAAATTGAAAAAGAAAATGTGAACCACAATGGAACAGAGAGGTGGACAGGGCAAGGTACAGTAGGGGAAAGGGGCTAAGTACAAAGCAACTTGCAGATAAGACTGAAAAAATACCAATTCAAATAAGGTAAGTTTAACTTAAATGAAGTGTTTTCTTATTCAGGTATACCCTGTAAATAAGGAATAGTTGTCATAATCAAGAGAACAGTCAAAAGACCTACACTTACTTTTTACTTGCTATAATATTTATTTTGTTTTAAATTATAAAGAAAATTCGAGTTGTAGAAGTTCGATTGTACTTATCTCACAAGAAGGGGCTTCACAAAATCGTGCATTCTCACCTATAAAACATTCAATGTTTTGTGTTTGTTTCTACGTTTTTTAAAAAGCGCAACAAAAACATTCGAAATGCGAACGAAACGAAACGAGACGCAACGCAAGAGACAAAACAAAATATCAAATCAAATGCAGATGATTTCAAGGCAGGTGAAAAACAATGACAGCAGACATTGTGTGAATTCTGCACATCCATTAGGCAGACGTGATGGCCTGAATCAGCCAAAAACAACAAGAACAACGGCTAAAATCTAATGACGAATCTTGGACAAGTGTGAAAACTCAAATGGAAAACGAGTCCAGTTCGGCATTGACACCTCAATGCCGCTTTGGAATTTGATGGATGGCTAAATGGGAATGGATTGTTAAGCTTTTAGCTGCAAACTAGAATTGAAGTGCAAAATAAAGATAAAAATATCATATAGGTATAGCTATATCATTGGGAGATTTTACCGCTTCCACTTTAAGACGGTCTGCATCAAAATATAGAAAGAGATTGAAACATAAATATAGGGGTAGTTTCTTATAAGATAAGTATTTAATGATAATATATTGTCATTTTAATACTTTCATATTTTGATGGGAAATAATTTTGAAATACCCGATAGTGGTTTGCTTGTGACTAAATTTAAACAAATTGCATACAACATGATATATTTCATTTTAATAGTTTGCTTAAGATATTTATGAAAAAATTTTGACAGATGAATTGATGACATTCTGTTGTGGCAACATCCAAATTCAGAATCATCCAGCAGTTTTATTCATCCAGAATAGTTTTTTTTATCAGTCGGTAATGCGGATAATCCGTTAATTCCACTATTTGGTCTTTGATTGCCTGGCTAGTCAAGATTGTACTGAATAACAAATTAATATAAAATAACATTTTTTGTAAAACAAGCGAAAAAATTTAATTTCCGCTGTCCGTTGCTTTAAATTGTTCCCCGCAACTGGACTTTGGGTAAATGTCATAATCTCACAATCTCCGAAAACAAACAAGTTTTTAATCCAAAAGTTAATTTGCACCCAATTGTTCATTTGATTGACCTACACAATGTTTGTCACTCAGTCAGACAGGATCTATATATGTATATATAAATATAAGTTGACCATTCGCTGTTGTATGTATTGATTTTCCACCCAGCTATGATAACTTTTCTTAGAGCTATTATATCTTAATTAAAGGAAACCGTTTTTGTGCTATGTAGCTTATAAACTGTAAATGCCTAGCACGTCGTCTGTAGTTACGCGTTCTGTGCCAAAAATCCATAAGTTGCATATAAAAGTATTAAATCTAAATTGAAATGCAATAAAGCAATAAGCGCTAAATAATTGACATGTCACCCGGTTAGCAAACAAAACGCATTTTAAATTTAATTTGCCGATATTGTCATACCAAATGTACGCCAAGTGTACATATTACATATACGTAAACATCCTTATATGTAAGTTTGTTAGGTATGGGACATAATCCCCCTTCAGTTCCAGTAATTTAACCAAAGGCGAGGGCTGCTTTAGAAGTACGTGATCTTGTAAACAATTAGTGATTAAGAATTACATCAATAAATCGACAGAAGCGTAAACGATTTTGGAGTACTTTAATTCAATAATTTATTTGACTATCAATCGCATTAATTAAATGTCATAAAAAATCAACAGCTAATGGAAACTCTATGAAAATTGGGTTTGATTTTCAACCTAGAAACTGTATGATACTTTAGTTAAGCATAATTCCGAGATGATAAGATTAAACAAAGCGCATTGTGTTTTTTCTTTTAAATCAACCCTCGCCCGTATTTGTTCATACACATGTATCTGTTTATTTAAAACGCATATCGTGTATAGGCACGTTGAAGCACGTGCGCGGCTTAAAAACTGACAAAATGAAAACACAGAACTGAAACTGAAACGAACTGAAATCGTAAATCACAAGCGCAAAAATTTATGCACGTGACGAATTTGATTGCCCTCGGCTAAAGGAGTAGAAAAGAGCACGACTGATGCACTAAAACGTAGCATTAATTGATTAATTATGCAAATTTAAATGACAAGCCCGACCAAAACAAACAAACAAACAGAAAGATATGAAAAAAAAATCATTTCAAATGGGAAACGCACACTATGGATTTGAGTATGGGATTGCAAATTTGAAAGCATCGCATACACTTTATTTGTGAGTAAAGCTGATATGTGGGTTAGCTATCGATTCGGTTCGAAAAACAAATTATTACAAAAATTGCATGCTTTTCTAATATCATAAATGCAAGCTCAAAGTTTTGTATAGAACTCTGTACTGACAAAAACATTTTATGAATCAACTTAGCAGGAACTACGATTATAATATGACTTATCAAGCCATTCTAAGAATGTTAATTTTCGTGATAAGAGCATACGATTTTATGGCTCAACGTAAACTTTTTATGCAATTCTTAATGACGTTCCTCATGTTTTACTGCCCGCTAAATTCTGATATAAATCTGAAAAGTTCCTTTAATGGTTGCCAGTTGTCGTGACAAAGGCTTAATGTCCATGGTAAGGCAAGGGTATGAAAAAGGCGAGAAAATATAAGAGCAAGGCCGCCAGACAATTAAGCATAAACAAACAGCAGCTCACGGGCTCAGGTATGCCCATACACTCGGTTCGTCCACTCATAAATTTGAGGACATTCACACACACATGCATTTGAGATATTTTTGCACAAGCACACACACACACACACACACACACACACACACACACACACACTAATTAAGTGGCTTTGGACCGCGTGCGTCAGTGTTGAATGTGTCCATTGTCAACCTGTGCGTATACGTAATTAATTCCATTATAATCTCTTACGCATAATAAAACAACAGAGCAGCAAACAACAGCAGCAGACATCATAATACATTCGAGTATCGCCTTCTGTCCACTGGACTTTAGGTTCAGTCGAGAACTGTGAAAATCCCCAATAGGCGCCTGCAATTAATTGACACTGAATTCAGTTTCATTTTCATTTTCATTGAATTAAATTATATTGTACATACAAACGAATATATTAAATAAGTATATTTGCACACATAACGTATACGTTGCTTTCTGGCATACGATTTAACAGAACGGCTCTAAAAATACACGAACATTTCGGATTGCTTCGGCCTTTTTGTTTCCCGATATCTATACTCCTTCCCCTAGACATTCAAAAAATTTGTTGTTTGGCTTTTTGCGCCATTTTTATGACTTTCTGTGAGTTTTTGTTTACAAACAAATTTTGATATAAACCCATTGACGAAGACTGCCAGCAAATGATGACTAAATAATAATAATAAAAAAAAAAAACAATCAACACCAATGTATATATGAGTCGAA
Source organism: Drosophila rellima (assembly GCA_035043635.1). Lineage (NCBI taxonomy): Eukaryota > Metazoa > Arthropoda > Insecta > Diptera > Drosophilidae > Drosophila > Drosophila rellima. The sequence continues at coordinate 516,826 of JAWNMV010000134.1, read as the reverse complement.
AGAAATTAGCTGTATAAATAAACATAAGCAGCAGAAACTCTTGCATGTCTTCATAGAGATGAAGTGAGAAAATCGTATTATGGAAAATATTAGCCCAAGTATCAGAATTTATAGAAATAAACCAGATGTCACGAGTTTATTGTTATTATTAATTATAAACAATTCTAAATTCTCAATTTCAACTCAATATATACCTTCAAAATTTCTACAACAAGCACACAAATTATATATCTATATATATATATATATATACTCTCTTGAAGTTCAAGTTTGTCAAAGACAACTTTGAATTTAATCTGTAATTGTTGATTGATATTTATTTATTTATGATAAATAATTGATTGATATTTATTTATTTATGATTCGATAATTTGAACTTTTGAACGTTATAGTCGATCGTGAGCATGCATAGTATGATAACAAAATAATTTATGTCATGGTCGAGTCGGATCGAAATTGCCAAATCTAGTTAAAGTTGCAATACCATCTGAGGCGTACTAGCTCGGATTTGGTATTGTGGATTAAGTGTACGCCGACAGTGTTGCCACATTTTGTGGCAGCTCGCAGGAAACAAGGGGCGGCAACAATGTCGCTTATTGTGCTTAGTGCGATATGAGAATAAGAATGAGAACTTCGTGCTGGCGAAACATGTGCAACAATGTTTTTAGTTGCCAGTGCTTATTTTTAGTTACTTTTTTATATTTGTTTTTCTCTTTTTCTTTGTATATTTCTTTTCTTTTTTTTTGTCGAGAAAATGTTTGCGAGTTGCTTGCGCGGCGACTGTTGTGGAAATAACTTTCTAAATAAACGCATCATGCTGTTATGTAGCAACAATAGAGGCTAACCCTAGAGTTACAGAGCCATGTAGACACACACAGACACAGACACAAGCACACACACACATACACATTGAGACACACAGCAATACTTAGTTCGCAGTCTGTACGTATTTTTGTGACGCTTTTTGTGATGGCGCGGAGTTTTCTTGTATCGTTTTCATTTTATTGCTGTGCAGATTAGAGTTGCGAAATTGTTAAATTTTCATTCCTTTGTTTTTAGAGCGTTTTGCTTTTAATTTGTTTTTGCCATTGCTTTTGCTGCTGCTGCTTCTTCTACAACTTCTTTGTCCAATTTGCGTCTCATTTTGCATTCCGCCAATGTCCTTCACGTTTTACTTTAGCTCTGTCCTTTCGCCCCTCGCTGTGCTCTCATCTAATTGGCAACTTCTTAAAATAATGATAAATATTTGGTTGGTTAACACGATCATTTAACGATATTATAAAACAAATTGTAATAATTAATGCAATTTGTAAACCAAAAAAGAATTATGTCTGAAAAGTTAAAGCTCAGTACGGAAAACGCTTGAAGTGCTTCGTTAAAACTTCTTTATTAAATGGATGAATGAATTTTGACATCAAATTAATTATATAATATAAATATAATGATAGTCCAATTGCTTATCGTTTCATGCTTAATATGTTTTAAGTTAATGTGAAACAAAAAATTAGTTGAAGGAAATGAGCGAGATATTATTTAGTCTTATATAGTATGACAGCTTTAAGTTAAAGTTTTGATAATAATATTTATTAGTGCAGGTAATAGATAAATATCTGATATTTAAATATTATTATTAATATTTGACTTAGAATACAAAATTTAAAATGAAAAGAAACCCTAAACAAGATTAAAACTCAATCTTTTTATTAAACATTTTTTGTAATAACTTAAAGTTACCTAAAAAATTTTAAAAATAATTATAATCAGAAGGCCTTCAGAGAAATTCTTGCACTATTTGCTCAATTATAATATTATATTAATTTGTATTATTTATCTATCGAATTGTCTACGAAAAGTTATCAACTAATTAAACTTATTCAATTGATATAACTTTTCTATTGGATAGTGATACTCATTTATACTGACCTGAGATACTTAAAGAGAATCATCAACCATTAAACTGTAAGCAAATATAAAAGATTAACTTTCGCTTTCAGTTGACAATTTATAGATTTTTGTCAGCGATATAACTAATATAGTAGTCAAATAATAGAAATATAGAATTATTCTATGCGAGTCAATTTTAATCAGTCATTGAACAGATTTAAGCAAATGGTTTGAATTGCCCATTTATTGATAATCATGACAAGATTCTTAAGAAGTGCCAAAGAACAAGAGTTTGAAGCTGTGAAGGATGTGACGATGACGCAGCATTGATGACTGCGGGTTGTAGATGGCAGGTAGAATTTTATTGCGAGATTCAAAACGTTGTTGCTGTTGTTGTCGCCGTTGTTGTTGCTGTTGTTGTTGTTGCCGGCGGCGGCGTGTAGCAAATTATGCGATGCGCTTGCAATTTGCCGCTTGCTGTGTCACGTGTTAATATTTCATACACACACAGACACACACAACCACACACACACACACACACACATATGCAGGACGACAGTGGCGTTATAAAATTTAATTAATGTATATGTAGACGTTGGGAAACTGGTGAAACCGGCAACAGGCAGAAGACTTGGTTAAGCCACGACGCGTTGGGCCCCTAAGGGTTTTTGGCTGCTTATTGCATATATAGAGCCAGAGCCAGGCTGGATGGCAGGGAATCGCGCTTTAAGCTGGCCGTGCTCCTGTTGTTGCCTGTAAAGTGCTTTGTTAATTAGCCAACTGGCGTTGTTGCTATTCAGCAATAATTTGCGCCCGCAAGTATGCAACACATTTGGTGCCAACATGCGTTGGCCATAAGGATGTGTACGTGTGTGTCTGCATTGTATTTTGCCCACTATTTGTCAATGTCAGGACATGGCGTATACACACAAACACACACAAAGTGCTTGCTAGTCAACAACTACTTTGGGTATGCTACATCGCAGCTGCGACTCTTTTCGCTAAATGTTAATGCAACCAACGCGACCCACTGAGTGGACGGAGTATGTCTCTCCCCCCTCTTCTCCCTTCTCTCTATGCTCCACTCACTGCATTACTCAATGGCCATGCTTTGACTGGTGGTCAACAACAGTTTCCACAACGTGTTAATCAAATGCAACGCTCAAAGTGTCGCTCATTTGGTTTTTCATGGCATGCCATGGCCCATGGCATTACCATGTGGCTAGATTTGTAGTCAGTGTGCGTTAAAAGTGCAACTGCCAATGCCTTTGGCAGCCATCAATGATGCATCAATCAAGGCCAAAAACAACAAATGCTAAACCAGATGCCACCCAGAACAAGAGCCTGGCCATGACAGCCATGATTAGTCAGTTCGGGACATGTTCAACGTCAGGCTAACAACTGATGAAAAATTGTTACAAATTCTAAAGCGGTCAATAACTTGGCTGCATTTACGCAGGCATTTTTACCTTTTTAGATTGGGGGATTTTTTTATTTAAAGAATAAAGTTTATTAAAGAAAAGAAACCTTTTCAGAACAATATTCAAGGGCTTAAAGTTAAGCCTTCTATTTGATGAGAAATTTTAATTAAATTTAAGTTTTTGTTCTACTTTTATTTTGCTTTTAGGAATAATAGCCGTCAAGTGATTATTGTGGAATTTTTTTTTAACTTTTAGCTACTGCTGTTGAACTGTTGAACTTAATGTGTGAAAAGAAAATTGATTAGTTTTTAGTATAACTAGCCACTTTATAAGTTCTTAAATCGTACTTATGAGTAGTTTCTACTCATCTTAATCTGAGAATCAACACGTATTCGTATTCGTATTTCGCACGATTACATTTCCGTTTAGTTAGAGATTAATGTTCGAGTGTTAATTTTATATTCTTTTCGGTGCTTAATGCTGTTGACCATTAAACAACTTTACTGGTCAATAAAAAATACTCTAACCGTTGGTAAAACTCAAATCGTTGCGTAACTTTACGACACTTGAAGTCAGTAGTAAAAAAAAGTTCAAAAATCTGTGCGATGCTTTTCTGGCGGAAAAAATAACTTGAAATGCAATTCAACATTTCGAGCGTAGTAAAAAGTGGTTTGTAAGCATTTTTTAATATATATTTGCTTGCTAAGTACTTATATATCAAGTTAATATGCTGCACACATTCACACACACACACACAGTCTCACACATACACAAATGTGTTTTGATTGGGAAGGAGAGAAACGCCTTAAACTATGCAACACATTTCGTTTGCATGTTTGTGCGGCGCATTTTTATATAATCTTTTTTCTCCTTTTTCAGTCAGTCGCTTTATAGGGAGTCTGTCTGCACCTTACAGAGAGAGAAAAGTCAACGAGTGGTGAGGGGAGGGGAGGGGAAGAAATAGTGGAAAGGCAAAGCGTAGCGCCTTGAAATGTATGCGAATTTGCATAGAAAATAGACAGTTTGGAAAATTGCATTCCATGTTGATAACTTAAGGCCAAAGCAGGCGTAGTCGACGACTCGACTCTGACGTTCCACACAGTTCCCGGTCTCATGTGGAGTATGTCCTGAATATCCTGATTCTGATTCAACGGCGCCGCCATCGTCGTTGCCGTTGCCAGCTGCAACTGAAAGACCTTCAAGCACGCAACGCATGTGCATAAATATCTTGTTTAAGTTGTATGACAATGGCCATGGACGTGGTCCACCTTCAGTTTCTTTGCACCTCCTGTGCATGTCACCTAATTTATAAGCGTTTTCCCTGCATAAAACTCACAATTACTCGTACTATAACCGAACTCTGCACCGAATTCAATTTTGCAACTGACCAAAGTACGTTCAACGTTACAAAAACCAACGCTCAAGTTGATATCCTGTCAGTGAGTCAACCCTCTACACAGAACAAAAAAATATTATTATTCTGGAATTCAAATTTAAAATTCTTAATTTTAGCATATATTTAAGTACGTATTTAGAATATTGTTATTAAATAAAGGCGCATAAAATGACAACCATTCAGCATTAAAATTGTCAAAAAGGTCTTTAGCACTTTTCACATTTCACCGAAAAAAGTTTCTATAGATCCCCGATAATCAAAATATCTGCATTGAAGAATCGTACTTGAATCAAGTATTTTTATTTCTGTGTACCTATGCCGGAATGTATTCCATTTTCTGCTGCTCACTGTCCACTATCCTGTGTCCTGTGTTCTTCACCACAAAGCCCAGTGACAAGGCTGCACTTTGAAATCAAATTCACAGATACCTTGCCTACGATTTTTTTTTGCCTTTTACACGTATTTATCCACTTAAGTTGGGGTATGTCGGCACACTAAGCCATTTTGTTCGGCTCAAATCTTTTGGTTTCCCATGGGAATTATAAGAAAAAAATAATTTAAATTTTCATGTCCTTTGATGAATAACATTTGCCATAGTAACGTATTTGTTTTTCTGAGAAATCTTTTAGTTTGTTGATAATACAAATTTTCTTAAATACAACAACAAGAAAAAATAATGTTGTTTTTGTAAAAATTATTTTGTTTAAGTCCAAGAGCTTCCGAACATACAAAGATAAGTTTTCTTAATAATTTATGGCTTTCAAATTTCAACCGCAGCTTCAATCATTTAAATCAATAATTCAAAGAAAACCCATGTATTAAAAGTACCCAAACTCAAAGTGGATTCAAATATGTTAACTGTTAAATATTAATAATTTATAATATGATACTTGAAAATAAAAAATTTAAGAGAACATTTGTCACCAGCTTGTTCTATGAAATAACCAAGGATCTTGTACTGAACATATTTGTGTGGAGTTTTAATTGTTTTCATAAGTTTATCAAAGATTTGTATTGCAGAAAATAAAAAAAAAATAAGTTAAATATTTCGAAGTTTACACATTAAACTGTCACATTTAATAAAAATTTAATGGAACTTCATTACAATCTGGATTTGTTTGATTAACAAGGAGTTAACTACTGCAAGCTTTGCGAAAGGTTTCCGTTTCCGTTTCATATCCCAATTATAATGAATTTTTTAAAATTGGCGAAGCTTCTCGCAAGATGTAGAACATTTAGTTCTCGAATTGATTGTATTATCCGCATTGCCTGCATACCATCTGTCGTCTTTGGCTTGTCACAAAGCGCAGTGTCTGTGGCTTAGAACTGAAGCATAAAGCCAAACTAGAAGGAGAGACGTAGAAACTGGCTGTTTGTTTGAAAACGGCTGGATGAATGCAATGGATGCCCGACTGACTCGCCAGCTGCCTGGGCTAACTGTCTGACTGTCCGTCTGTCTGTCAATCTGTCCGTCTGGCGGGCTGAAAGACTAGTCAGGTTACTCGACATGATACGCCTGTAACTATTTGACTTTATCTTGTTGCTGCTTCTGGCCGTGTAAACACAGGGACAGTCAAAAGCGGGAAAAGGGCGCAGCAACGGCAAACGATAAACAAAACTTTGCACAAAACTGAAAAAAATGTTTAAAAAAGAAGAGGTGTTTACTCGACGGAAAGATGCCCTACAACAAATAATTATAATTGTGCTGAAACTTTTATTAGAATATATAGTTTATATGTATATATTTAATTTGATGGCACTTTGTCATTTAATTTTTCATATTTAAAATATGCAATATTAATGAGGAATATTCTTGGATTCAGAAATTGGATTTATTTATTTAGTACGTATTTGACAGGATAAATCCGAAAAAGAAATGAATAAAGTTGATTTTATCTTGATCGCTAAATCTCCTTGTTAGTATTATAATTGGACTACTGATCAATCGTATTATTTTTTCCTTTTTAGATATACGAGTTTCCAGGCAAAATTGGAAAACATTAGCAAGTAAATCACAATTACATATATCTGACAATAATGATTAGAGTGTTCATTCATATATTAAATATAAGAAAGAGGAGGATAATGAAATAAAGTTTCGAATACATTAGAAACCAGTAACGAAGTTAATAAACTCTTTTTGACATATTACAGTCACATTTAACTATCAAAACTTGACTTGTTAGCCTTGCCAAATAAAAGTCTAAGATCTATATGCCCTGAGCAAACATTTTTATTCACAGGGTAGGCAGAAATGTTAACTTAAGGCAGATCGCAATGTGGATTTCTATATCACCAACTCAAGTCAACTGCAATCGACTCGGCTCGACTTGACTTGCCTTATTTTCAATTTCAAACTTGTCTCTAAATGATGATTAAATGTTGTTTTACCACGCAAAGAGAGAGGGAAGAGCACACATTTAAAGCTACAATATTTAAAGTCAAACTAACTTTCAACCCATTAGGTTGCAAGTGGAAAGACGCAGGCGAGGCAACGTGCTTTGGCCGGAATTTGGCTTAAGAATATGGCACAGCCACTTGACTTGTTGTTGTCGCTGTTGTTGGTCTTCACTAGCTGTTGTTGTTGTAACCACCGAGCCACTCACTAATTATGCAAAAATTAGTTGCAAGCAAAACTAAAAAATAGAGCAAAAAAAAACTAAACTGGAACGCGGCCTGCCAGCGACGTCACATAAAAAGCTGAAGCCGACCATTCTGCTTCATCTTACTATGGAAAAATGCCAATAATTTGACATAAATTTATTTTTCTTGAAATTTGTTGTATACTTTGTCCGTTTTCTTAACAGAACACATGTTGTGCATTTAAGCTAAGAAATCGGATTTTCCCATTTTTTTATTTTTAAATAACTAGCAAATATGCAAGAATTTAAGTGTCCAGCTTAGATTATATACCAATATAGGAACAAAGGGGGGTGAAGACAATTAAAATAAAAAACAAATAAAATTATAAATCTTACCTAACTAAAGCTCATGTCAAATTTCAAGTCTCTAGTTTTGTATCTTGAGCTTATTCCAAAATATCGGACTTTTTCCCATAGTGCATCCTCCCATTGTAGCCGCTTCTTCTTTATCTTCTTCTCCTCCTTATTCTTTTTTTTTTTAGCACGTACTAGGAAAACCACGCGCTTCGGTGTGTGTACTAATTTAGGTGTCTTTTGTCGTCTCTGCCAGCCTGAATAACATACAGAGTTGCACGGTGCCACAGAGAGAGACAGTGAAAAAAAACGAAAGAGAGCGAGCGTGGGAGCCCACAAAAAATGGCCGACTGTCATTTGTTGTTGCTGTCGTGCAATGGCAGCTCCAAAAAAAAAAAAATATATATATATATAAAAAAATGTTTAAAAAAAGATGATAATAATAAACAACAATGGGACTTTGTCTGTGAGTGGGCCATGTGGTTGCAACACCGACAGCAGCCACAGCAGCTGCAGCTGCAGCTGCAACTGTTACAGCAACAGAATAGTAAATAGCGCAGTAGCCGGAGCGCAAAATGCAATGCGGCAAGCACTGCAACTTCCCCGCCCCACCCCGCTTCGTTCCACCCCGTTTCTGCATCAGATGCCTGCAATGCCCCAAAGGTATTCGTGGTGCCGTTCATGCATACATTCATATTTATTCACTCGCATATTCATTGATAACCAAGTTCTTTCCACAGTTTAATCTTTGGCTTAAGAATTCATACACTAAAAAATGCGAATAAATGCATGATATGGCTAATGAGCTATTTAAATAGATTTATATAAATTAACATGTATGGATTACATTGCGTGTACGTAATCTGTGCGTTAAATAACAGTCTTTCTTTAATATTCCTTTCAATAACCTGCAAAGCTAAAATATTTGCTTACTCAATAATTTAAAGAAAATGAATAGATTGTCCAAATTCAGATATAGAGCTAAGATATTATATTATATCTTAGATACAAAATTATATTTAAACAGGATTAGAACAGTAATAACCATTTGAGAAGTAAGATATAAAAGTATTAAATGATCTATAATCAGCATTAGAACAGCATTGAACAAATTTGAATAAGTTGTATTTAAGATACAAAAGATATCTTTAAGCACATTATAGAAAGTATCTTACAAGCATAGCTTAAAATAATTGCATGTTTGTAAAAATAATGATGGAAATCTCTGATGATCTTTGGTAAAAGAAATGTTATAGCTTAGATTTTAACATATTTGGCCTAAAAACAGTCCCATGAACATACCTGGATTTAAAAGTATTTTAAGAGATGAACATGCAGTTCGAATACATAAACAATTACAACAGAAGCTTTAAATCGGTATATTAATAAATTTTAATGATATCGCATTGCATTTGTCGAATTCTATAACTTTTTTGCACTGTTCTATGCGCTTCGAACTGTTTTAATGTTGTTTTTCTAATATCCTGGCAAGCAATTAGCAAATGCATCTGACAATCATTAGCGTCATTTAAAAGTTATTTTTGTCATATATCTTATTCGTCGATTAAGTTGATGTCTGTTGCTGTTGTTGTTTTAGATTTAAGCTTGGGTCACATCGGTTTGCGTTTAGTCAAGCCAAAAAAAAAATAAGACAAAAATAGCAAAAAAACAACAAAAGCAATGGCAACTGCTTTTATTGCTCGCTAATCATCGTCTATATCGGATGCTTCCATCTTGGCTCCAGATGATTTATGGGCCCCGCATGGATTGGCATTGATACAATGCCGAAGACGAAGCAGCATGAGAGGAAGAGGAAGCAGTGTGTGTCTGTGTGTGTGTATTTGTGGGTGTGTGTATGTGTGCATTGGTTAGCTTCGAAAATGCTTGCAGATTTTGTAACTGCCACTGGGTTATTTGTCTTGAATTACTTTTGGACTTGCACTTTACACTTCACACAAACACACATACACTCCTACATACATAAGGACTTGCACTTATTTATTTGGTTTTCAATTTTGGTTTTCGGCTTTTGCTTTTGTCTATTGCAGGCAAAATGTTATTGGACCAACCCACACCGCATTCGACAGTTGCCCCCGCAGCAGACAAATTGCGCGTAAAATAAAACTTCAATTGCAGCAATAGCAACAACGACAACAACAACAAATACAACAACAATACGGCAATAACAACTGTGACGGGGTGTGGCAAGTAAACACACATAGCAGACAAAAAAAGAAGCAAAGCAAATTGAAAAACGTTTTAAAAACAATAAAAGTGGCAAATTCACAGCCAAACCACGCGTCCCCTTCCACTCTTACCGCCTACCCTCCCCCCTCCGCGCACACAAGCTACCTCCCTCGCATCATCAAACGCCCACGAAGCTGAAATTCGCAAATATTGCGAATACGTGTCGCTCTGTGTGAGTGTGTGTGAGTGTGTGTGTGTGTGTTTGTAATGCATTTGAACAGTAACAACAGCAACGACGCGTGTTAATGTTGTACGTGGCAAACCAAAAGCGATACAAGTTGCACACGAATATTTCGTTGCATTAAACAAGAACAACAACCGGAAAAGTCAAATTTTGCCCGCTTTTACCTGTCGCTGTTATTGCACTTGATGGCGCTCTAAAGGTCGATTGCACCCCCGCGACTAAACGTGAACAAAAAGAGGATAAAAAGAATCGTTATAGGTAAGCGTGGCGATTCCATTTCAAGAATCTAAACCGACAAACCAACAGACAAGCTGACAAACAACAACAATTAAAGTTAGTCATAAAATAAGGTAGGACCGTTTTTTTCAATGTATGTACAGTATAATTTGCCTAGCTGCCTTGATACTTAGCTGCATTGGTAAGATAGCTTGACATTATTTTTTGGTTGCATTAAAAAAATTAAAAATTAAATGAAAAATTAAGTATATCGTTTACTGCCTATTAATGTCTGCGCAAATACTCATTCAATGCTCTGCGTTTAATTAAAGGTTGATTTCACTCAGAGAGAATGCCTTTTAAAAATGTGAGCTTAGGAATGATTCCTGCACTGCATAAGCTGATCATAAACTGTGGGATAGCAATGCCCAAATCCGAATCATACTAGTATATTCGCAATTCCCAAGAGCCAATACTCTGGCATGAAATCTCCGAAAGTCGCATTTACGTATAACTACGAACGAGTTGTTCCAAATAGAATTTGGTGCGAGCAGGGAAGGGGGTGCGGTAGCGGAGCGGAAGCGGGAGGGGGAGGGGGAGGGGGGTCTAAGTTTCAATGTTCTGACGGCCAAGGAATTGACTTGAATTTGATTTTTAATTATCATTTTGTCTGCCTCTTGTCGGACTCTTTTCAGTTATCTGTGGTGTATGTGTGGGCGTGGCAATTGCTAACACAAGTCCAATAGGAATCGGGCATTGAAAGTGCAATTGGAATCGGTATCGGAATCGGAATCAAGAAGCTCAAAAGCCCCGGGCCCCCCTCCTCATTGGAGGGGCAGCTGCAGCTGCAGCGCCAACCACAAAATCAACAACAACAACAAGAGCAACAGGAAAACAGAGAAGAGAGAGATGACAACAGAATTGCCATTACCATTTGCGCTGCCAACGTTAGCGTTTGCAGCGACGTCGACGTCGACGTCAGCGTCAGCGTCAGCGTCAGTGGACGCGATTGCCGCTGCCGCTGCGAAAACGTTTTCGGATGAGGATGTGGCGGAAGTGCGGCACGTTGTGCAACGCATTTTGGTGCCGTGCATTTTTGTTATTGGACTATTGGGAAATACAGTGAGCATTTGTGTTTTGACGCGGTAAGTGCACTTGTATCCAATGTTGTTGCTTTTGTTGTTGTTCTTGTTGTTGCTGCTACGTGTTATTGTTGCTGGATTACGGCCGAGCGGGCAACTTGATTCAAATAGAATGGCAGCTACACAGAAAAAAAAATCATTTCTTAAATCCAGGCTTAAAATTTTTAAGAAATTGCAGGACACAATTGTTAAATTTAAAATTTAATTTGCATTAAAATCATCAAAAAGAAGCCAATGACATTTGATTTCACTGGAGAAATTTTCATAGAGATACAATAGTTAAAATATTTGCGGAGCAGAAATTGAGAGACCGTAATTGAATCAAGTCTTCCGAGAATTTTTGAACATTTGACACCGTATGGGATCGATTTTATTTTGGAATCCCCGATTTTTTTTTGCTGTGTATCTATGCACATGTGTATTTTCATATGTGTTGGTCGTTGTCCATGTCCAATGCGAGCATTACTATTTTATGCATTTTATGTTTATGTTGCGTGTTGCATAGCCAAAAGCTGAAAACAGGTACGCAGCACATTACACGAGGCATTTAATTGTCGCCATCTAGCCAGCACTCTAAAATCATTTCAACGCCACAACAACAACAACAGCAGCAATAACAAACAGCATGACAATAACATCAGCAGCAACAACAACAATTTTATGTGCCAAATGCAAATGGCTCACAGATAAGAGCCAACGGGCTGCCTTACAATTGGCGGTGATGTGTTTGGTGGTTTCACTGGGTAAAAATGTTGAAAATATACAACAAACTGAGGCGCTGTAAGCGACAAGTAAAAGCTGTTTACTATGCTATTAAAAATTAAAAATACATCCAAAAACCGACAGCTCGATTTTGCGGGAGCGATTTTTAAGTACTTTAACTCTATAATATTTTTGAATATGTACATACATATCGACAACTCGATTTTTTTTTTTACATATTTTAGCATTTCGTCTTTAAACTTGATTCATTATTTGGATTAACATCATTTTGAATTTTAAGTTATCTTTCTATCTATTATTATTATATTTCATCTTTGCTGAAAAATATGAGACAGACACAAAAGTTTTTTGGGTTTTGTGATCGTTTAAAAATCTTGAAGAACATGTGTGCACCTTATTAAAATATACAGTTTACAGCAAGGACTGTTTAGTTAATTAGAACATATAAGTTCCTAGAAAGTGTTAAGTAAAATATTTGGATCGTTGGATCACAGCCCATTAAAGCTGTCAGTTTTTAACAGCTGTTTTAAATAACAATTTCTAAACAGGTTTCAAGCCTGACAGCAATGTAGCCGCCAGTGTTGGTTAATATGTTAAACTAGTAAGCGCATTCAAGCTTCGTGCTGACACAATACATACGCAAGCACACACACAGAAACACCGTCAAAAGCCAGAAACTAAATATGAACAGTTAGGGTTTATTGTGCATTTGTTGGTTTTATGACTCTTTGTCGACATTTGCGACTATTTTGGGTATTTTTGCCGACTTCTCGCTGCCACCGAGGTCACCTGCCAGCCACCAAAAAGCCGCTCACTCTTGGGCAATTTGGTTATTCAATTATTGTTGCATTTGGCACAGTCAGTGGCATTGTTCCCGTTAGCGTCCTTAGCTGACCAAATTTCCAAGCACTCACACATACACAAAAACAGACTATTTGCATTTATTCTTATTTTGTTATATTATTATTATTATGTTTTTATTATTTTTGTGTGCCTTCTTTTCGTTTTGTGTGTTGGAACATTTAGGAAGCGCATGAGGTGCACCACAAACATTTACCTAACGGCTCTGGCAATTACGGACATTGCGTACCTGACCCTTGTATTAATTTTATCATTCAAACACTATGAATACGTCAAATACCATAGCGAGCTATATTATAAGCTCTTTGGTTTTCTGATGTGGCTCTGTGATTCATGTGGTAAGTTGATGGGGATTATTTTGGGGAATACATAAGAAAATGTTTAAGAAATTAAGAGAATAGGGAAGGAGCTCTTATTTCCGAAATTCGCAGAAATGAAACTCATTGTAATGTATCTATTGTATTTACGTATCTTATTATCCATTTATGGGTCTACCCATCTATTTTTTTTCAAACTTTATTCAGCTGAGCAGTAAAGTCCTTAGATTAAGTTCTCCAAATAGATTATTTTCCATCATAATTAATGAATATTATACTTGTAATATACTTGTATAGCTGTTAGAGATTAGCTGGCAATTCATACAGCTAAATCCGCTAGAGGTCTTGACTAAATTGGCAGAACAATAGGTCGAAAGAAGTTGGGGTTGAGGAGTAAGCGGAGGAGAAATGGGAATGAGGAATTGGGGGCATTATTAATAGCTCGATAGCATGCACTCATGTTCAATGACGGGATACTGATATCAGCTTGTTTGAACTACTCCCATTTCACACAAAAACACACACACACACACACACACACACATATATAGCGTACATCTCGATTTACATAGCCGTGTGCTTTACCATCGAGCGATTTATAGCGATACGCTATCCGCTCAAAAGACAAACATTCTGCACAGAGTCGCTGGCCAAGAAGGTAATAGCAGGTGAGTGAACATCGATAGGATCGACGTGAATGTGAATGTAGAGATATGGACAAGCATGGACAAGCTGAACTGAGGTCCCTTTGTATTGTTTTGACAGCCGTCGCGCTATTCTGCCTGCTGACCACGCTCTCAACGGCGTTCGAGCACACATATGCCATCGAAACGAAATTGATTGATGACGCCTACAGGCCCTGCAATCAGACCCTGGCAAATGTGTCGCCCACTCCCGCACAGCCCACTGCGCATCCGCATCCAGTGACCGCATGGCATCCAGATGAGCATCCAGCCAATAATCACACTACTGGCCATGTAACCACCCCTCGCTTTTTGGAGCACTTTGATTTGGGCAGTGGAAGCGGAAGCGGCTTTGGTGACTCAGGTAAGTAAAGTAAAGTAAAGTAGCTTAAATGCTGGTTTTTCCCCAATTAAATATAAGTGTACTTGAGTATGAAATCTACACTCAGAAAAATGCAGAGTGATTCATTCTCCTAAAAAAAGTTTCGTTTCAGAATTATTTAAGAACGATCCGATCTTTAATTCTCTTACTTTAAGAGCTTATCGCTCTTGATTGCTAAGCTTTCAAAAATAATAGCAAAATTCCTGAATCAATTTAAATATTCATACATACATATGTTAAGTTAAGACTGTTTCGCTTTAAATATAAAGAAGCTAAATCCTTATCAAACAAATTCTTTTTATAAGTTCGAAACTCAGGGTCGACTCACAAAACAAGTACATAAATACGTAATATCGTAAATTAAAATCTTTAATTTTTAATATTTTACTTTTTGCATTTACTTGCTTATAATTCCCAATTGATTCTTGCTTGTCTGCCATGAGGCAGAACGGGAACTGAGAAATGAAGTCTATATTTAAATCAATAATCCTTGTAGTCAGACTTCCCTTACTTCCACAATAATTGAAAATTTGTAATAACTGAAACATTATAATGATTTTAACAATTCTTTAATTTCGATTTAAGTGCTTGGATCAATAATTATAGGATCATTGAAGCTTTGACCCCGAGAATGATTGATTCAAGTCCGATTTCTCACAGTATTTTTCCTTTATTTATGTCTTTTTTTTTGGTCAGACCACATTCCAAGCAGCCAGCGACTCTTTCCAACAGCCTCGACGTCCGCTTTTGTGGGCGTGACAGCGCCAGCCCCTGAGTCAACAACGGCAACCACTGAGAGTTTGTTGCAGTTGTCACGTGGCAGACGCAGAAGGAGACGCCGTGAGGACAACGACATCAAAAACGATGTCAACTTCAACTACAACAACGATGATTACAATAGTTACAATAACAACAACAGCGTATTCGATTTTAACGTAACGGAATTATGTCAAAATGTAAGAGAACAAGTGACTAACATGAATCTATGAAACTATTATAAATATTACAAATATAGGTCCGATTAGAGGGAAATAGTAAAATCTTTTATAGGTTGCAGTCTAATTAAGGAGTAAGTGAAAAAAATCAAGAGAAGAAAACAGATGATTAGTACACTGGTAAATACGTAAATACATATTAGTTATCAGTCTTCTAGTTATCATAAGGGTAAATTTACAATTACATACAAATGTAAATACATGAAGGATGGAATAAACCAAATGATTTGTATAAAAATCATAGATAAGAGCAGGGAACAAGCAAGAATATCATAGAACAGAACAATAACTATCAGAGATATCACTTAATAATAAAAACAAAATTAAAGTACATGTCAACGTCATAACGACTACTATGTATAATAACGCGACATGTGTAAGACAATTTTTATTTGTGAGGTGCCATTTTCGAAAACTCTTCAAACTTCCAACTTATTGATTATATTTACTTTAATAAATAAACAAACTTGAAACTAATTAAATAAATTATATTTAATAATTTGCATTTTTAACCCATACAATTGATAGAAAAATGCTTAAATTCTTATGAGGGATAAATCTTAAAAAATTTGTTTAAGACTGAAGAAAATATAAACTTGATAGAAGTTTATTATTGATTATTTATTGTTTGTCAAATATCTGAAATTGATCTATTTTATTTATTTTCATGCCCTTCACTCGTCTAGAGAACCTACTATGTTAATACGTTGTCGAGTCTGGGCCAGAATAGTCTGTACAATAATATCTGGAGTATGTTTACATTGGTGGTGTTTGTCTTGCTGCCACTTGTGGTGCTGGCAACTTTCAACTGCTTTCTAATACTGCTCGTACATCGCTCAAAGAGTGTGAGAGGCGATTTGACCAATGCCAGCAGCATAAGACGCACCAAGGTAAGTTCACTTACTCGTAAATGGCAATTAAATGTGATTATAAATTGATTAATTTACCGATTCATATCCAGCGCAAGTCCAACACTGGAATAACGGGCAGCGTTTCACAGGAGAATCGTGTGACAATCACATTGATTGCGGTCGTGTTGCTTTTTATCGTCTGTCAGGCGCCATGGGCAATTTTTTTAGTACTCTGTCAGTATGTACAAATAGAGCAGAATAATCAAACAATCGCTGGAAATGTGTGCAATACTTTGGTGGCCATCAATGCGGCTGCTAATTTTTTCTTATATTGCGTGCTGTCGGATAAGTATCGGAAGACGGTGCGTGAGCTTATCACGGGCTATCGTTACCGCCATCGACATGCACGCAACAACATCAGTCTCTATGTGCCGCACACGACAACCACACTCAATGGAGATGGACACAGTGGTGCTGGTGGTTCTGGTGGTTCTGGTGGTGCTAGTGGTGGTGGTTACAGTGCCTATGGCGGTGCCAGCAGTCGACGTTACCGCGCCAAAGCTGCCGCAGCGGGTCGTTTAATTGCGTGAGTCACGAGCCGAGACACGAGTGGATCAATAGGTCGGTCCCTCAATTAGTCAGAGGTTTGCGGATTGTTTTTTTTATTATGTTTTTATCTCTACTTACTTTTAACTCTCTGTTAGACTAAGTCAAATACATAAACTACATATAATACATACATGTATCCATACATTTGTGCCATAATGTGATGATTATAGTCTTTAGGCTAGTTATCCTAATCGTAATTGTTATTGTCCTAAGTGTCATAAATGTAGTTTAATTAATGTATAAATAAACATTCAAAACCTATCACCACTAAAGATCTTATTCAAAACAAAATACGCTACTAAAAAGATTAGCTGAAATTAGTGATGTTAATCCAAAATCTAAAAACCAACAAGAAAATAATCAAGTTGTAGAAATACATATCTCTAAATAATACAGATATATAATTGTAAATATATAATACACTGATCAATTTTGACTTGTTCATTTATTCTGCATTCAAATTTATTTAATTTCGTTAAAATAATTTGTTGGGTTAAGACATCGATTTGATCGATTTAATTAACTCGATTGACGGTCAAAAACTATCGAGTTAAAGTACTTGAAAATCGCTTTCGCAAAAATCGATTTGTCGATTTTTTAATGTAGCTGTACCCAACTAGTTGAAATGTTTAATGTGAACGAAAGTGAATTGTACAAACAAATTGAACAAACACTTTCTGTTGTAGTTGACAGTTGATAAATTTTATATACAATACTCGTACCTATTACCTGTGTGTTTAAGCGCATTTTCCACATTTTCGGAATGCAGTCAAAAGTTTGCCATGGGAAATTCATTCACATTCGAAATTGGGGCGATTGTGATTTGGCTGCAAAAGTTGTACCATTGAATCGAATCTATACAAAGGCGAAACAGACACAACTTATGCCCAACGGGGTTGCCTAATAGGGCCAGTCATGGCACACACTCTCAACATACTCACATATATGTATACATAAACACACACAATGTTGCAAACGTAATGGAGTAACAAACATTTGCGGTTTACTGCATTTGCTTCAGCGTGTGTGTGTGTGTGTGTGTGAAAAAAAACACACAAAAGATTCACACACACACATAAGTACTTAGTAAATACACTTGCAGTGATAAGCCAAAAAAAAAAAGTGAAATATAAAAATGGAAAAAGCATCTACAACAATTGCTCTCAGCATGTGTGTTGCTTGTGCATTGGGAGTGTCAGTTGCCATTCGGCCCCCTTCCTTATCCCTTATCCTCTCTCCCCTCTCTCCCCTCTCTCCTCTCCTCACCCCTTTTCCTCTTAGCTGGTGTTCATAAAAATTACAAGTCAGCGTCACAATTGAAATATTTCCGCCTCAATGAACAGAAATGTGCAATCGAAAATAGTTATCTTGCCATTGGAATTTGCCCAGAAATATGCAACGGCAATGGCAACAGCCGGCAAGTGGTAACGGGTAGTTGGTAGTTGGTAACTGGTTGCAGTCGGATATGGCAACGACAGTCGAGGACTCGTAGGCTTCACAGCCAACCAGAACAGTACAAAGGACTGAGGAGAGAGGACATCAGAGGCCGGCGTCAACCATTTGGGGCATATGTGGATTATGTGTGTGTGTTTTTGTATGTGCCGCAAGCTTCTTTATCCTACTGCAAACTGGCAACTGCTTTTGCCTGGTCGAAATTTCCATATTTGATTGTTTTCCAGCGCCTGCAACAACAACAGCTAAAATAAAAAAAATCGTAGATAGAATCGCAACGCGGCGCCTGTTTATTGAAAATGGCCCATAAAAATCGCTGGTCAGCCGATTTCTGAATTCCAAGTGACATACTTTTGAACGCCCGACTAGCTGATACCCCGCATAACAAATAGTGTTGTTATTCATTTTTATTAGATAGCTTGGTAAGTAAAATAAAATTAAAACAATCTTAATTAATTGAATATTAAATAAGTTAGTTCATCAATTAAAATTCCAATGACAATATTCCAATAGAAATGAAAAAGTTAAAAAGAAGCTTTTAGTTAGTTTAGTAAAACACCCTTACTATATTTAATCAAATATCAACATGTCATGACATATATGTATGTACATTGAGAAACTTAAATAATATTTAACCGATTTTAAGAACCTGCAAATGTTCAAAAAATCTGACATAAGCTGAAATCATGATTAACTAGTCGATACTAGGTTTCAGTTGCCGTTATCTATATAGCATAAGAGTATTAAGCTTAGTTGAATATACCCTTTCGATTACAGATTATGAAAATATGCACACACTCAACAAACGTGAAACAATAGCTGGGCGTATCAAAAAATGAAATTCAAGTACGCATGAAAAAGCGAAATGCGGATAATGCCATACAATAATAATAACAACAACAACAGCAGCAGCAACAATACAACTCTAAAGTATCAACGAAATGTTCATGTAGCTGTCAAAAAGTTGTTGCAACAATAACTTTTTCATATGCAAAGCCTGTCGCTGATATGTCTAATGGAAAGACAGAGAAAGCTAAATAAAAAATAAAAACAAACAAACAAACAAACATCGAAAAAGCACAAAATAAAGGAGAGCCGTTTATCAGTTGTTAAAGGCACAAATCCTACAGAAAGTGATATCATTATTTATGAAGCAGCAGCAGAAGCAGATCAAATATTCGACAATTATATGTAATACTTTTGATTTAAGAATGCAATCGAAATATGTTTAATTGGAACTGTACGCATTCTGTCTTCGTTTTCAATGTAGACTTGTCAGACAGGCTAGAATTTGGTTTATCTGACATGTATTTCAAAATTTCTTACCACTGAAATGGAGTTGCATTTATTCATTAATTGTAATATTATTTCCATTTTAGTTGAACGTTATATTTTATAATTATTATTTTTTTTATTTCATATTTTACTCTGTTCGGAAGAGATCTTTTCAATAAATTTCTTCAGGAGTCTTAATTGCAATTGCTGAGATATGAAATCTGCTACTTCAATTTTTAATCTGGCATTTAAAACTAATAAAATCAGACTAATGGCAAATAATTAAATATATTATTGTACACATAACCTTTTGTGGTATAATAAAGTAATATCCATTCATATCGAACCTATTTACTTCGACCAGCATACGTATTTAATTATTGGTTCGATTATATTGTTTTTTTATTTTTAACTGTCTGTTCTTGGTAAATAAATTGTACAATAATCTATTTTATTTGCTGATTCGCTTTGAATAGCATCAATATTTCATTGCAATTGTATGCATACTAAAATGGAACAAACATTTTATTCGCACGGTTGTTGTAGTTGCTACTCCAAGCCCCATTTTATTTATTTATTTAAAGCGATTTGGCGTTGTAAGGTTTTATTTTTGTTCTGCAGGTTGAAATGTTTTGACCGGCAAAGCCATAAAATGTGCATGGCAAATTTTACAATTGAGCCTCGTAAAATTTTACGTAAATTACCAAAGCGTCAAATGCGTGGCAAAAGTCAAAGCAACAAAAAAAAAAAGCAAACGAAAGAACGGGAAGACTGTGGGCTCTTAAATGGTAAAGGGAGAGGGAGGGGAGGGAAAGGGAAAGAGAAAGAGACAGAGAGAGAGAGAGAGAGAGAGAAGGACAGACAGGGGGCTGATAAAACATTTTGCGGTTAAAGGCAGTTAGCCAAATAAATGTACAACTAGATAAACAAGCCGTTGAAATGGTTTGTAGTTGTAGTTGTAAATATACACAAGCACTCACACAAGCAGAAACACAAGCACTCACACACACACCCACACACACATACACAGTATGAGCAAATAATTTGCGGCTCTGCCTGAAAGTAGGCAACAAAACGCACGCAATCCGCTGTCCCTCTTCCCCCTTGTTGGGCTTTCTTTTTATTTTATCATCAGTTGCTTGCATGTTTGCTTTTCATTTTATACTATTAGCCAGCTTGTGGTTGTGTGTGTGTGTGTTGTTTTATTGGCATGTTTGGCCAATTTTCTTTGCTTACACTTGTGCATTTCCATTGAATGAGACCATTTTGTTTCATTAGTTGTGCATTGTGGTCTCAGCCCTTAAATAAGTTACAGACTTACTTACACACACATATACACAAAAATATAGGCATAATGCAAACATATGTATTAGTGCCGTATTTACATTTTGTCCAGCTACCGTTATGGTTGTCAAAAAATATTTTTAATTAACAATATGTTTCTTAACATGCCCTCAAACCCTATTTAAGTCGCTCATACAAATATACACACATATGTATTTAAATATACACACATTCAGACGCATGTGCTCTCATTATTGTATGTGTGCGTATATTTTTAAGTTGTTTTCTTATGTTTGTGCCGAAAATTTGCTTAATTAAAAATAACAAGCGGCAGCAACATACAACAACAAGCAAACACAAACACAAACAAGAACCACAACAACAATAACAACAGCAACAACAAATAGAAATAAAACCGCAGAGCTACAAGCAAAACTTTGTTTAATGGTTAGTTAAGCGTTTAATTTGCACAGAGTCTTAGCTTCCTTTAGCGGTTGGCGTAAGGTCTATAGGAGAGAGCCGGTAAGAGTATGCGACTACGACCTTTTCCATCTCTTGTTCAGTCTGTGCCGACGACTTTTTAAAAGCATCCATAAGCCTCATGTGAGTGGCGGGGGTGTTTGGGGGATGGGGTCTGTCGTATGTCGCCTGTCGCATGTTGTCTGTTATGCGAACTGATCCCATTGCCTTTCTGAGAGCGGCTCAAATTTTATTTAAATATATTTCTATTTTAACTTCTTACGTTTAGTATTTTCATTTCCATTTCCATTTGGTTTTGAATGAAAATGTTTGCTGTTCTAACGATGTCTTAACCACACTTGCAGGTTGTTCAAACTTTTAACTGTATTGTTATATTTCAAAAATAAATATGCTTCGTGGGCTACACATAAATACTCAGGTAATTAACTTTGCCTATGTAAGAATTGATTGAGTAACGTGATAAAAAAAACAGTAATCCTTGTAACAATAAAAATAAGTTAACAGTTGAGCCTTTACTACTACTATATACTTATATCAAACAACTTGACTAGAAAGATTTATAAAAAAGGGATGCATAGCCAAAATGACTGAAGTAGTTACAATTAATACAATTAATTAAAAGTGATACAAAATTAGATGCAAACTAAAATATTTATGCAAATAGGCAATTAAAGATTTCATTCATAATTGACAGAGTCAAATTAAATATTAAAAGCGCACTCATTGATTGACAAAATTATTGATATCAAGTGGGGTTTATTATTGTATGTTAAGCCATGTCAAATGTCAAGTTTTAATTAGTTGATCATCGATTGGGCACAGTAAAAAGTTGTACTAGCCCCAAAGTCAATGATAATAATGGTAACAAGCAAATGGCATGGGAGAAGTTTCTGGTTTCTGTTTTCTGTTTTCTGTTTGCTGTGCGGTGGTTGTGGCACTTGTGGCACTTGTTGTTGTTGCTGGTTGAATGCAGGCAAAAGCCAAATTGAAATGGTGTTGAGCCAAAAGCATAAGCGGCTTAAAGTTGGCGCACACTAAAATAATTTCAGTGTTCATTTTATTTAAAACGTTGAAAGCTGCCGCTGAAAAACTTTCGCCGGCGGCAGCGACAGGCTAATGCCAATTAGATGGGAATGTTTCACTGGCCAACAGGGTAAGGGGAGGGATTTGTATGGGCTGGTGGGGGGGGGGGGGTTGGTTGGTATAAGGATCGGTTGATAGGGAAGATGCGACCGCAAAACATTTGCCGATTAGCCACGCTGATTATGCAATTCCCTTTAATCTTTTCGAGCCAGAAAGAGAGAGAAGGAGCGATCCAAAAAGAAAAGAGAGAACAAGAGGAATTATAAAATAAAAAGCAATTGATTGACAGCCCTCGGGCAATGAGTGAATATTCAACAGAAAATTATGCACTTTAAATAAGTTTTTGCGTTTAGTCATTATTCAATTAAAATTTACAAGGACAAAAAAGGACGCCCCGCATAGGATGGTTGGTAGGGGGGGGGGTGTGGGGCAGTTTCACAGCTGGCCGTATCCTTAGACTCTAAACAATATCGAGGTTTTTGTTCCATAATGTAATTTCTTGGTATAAGAGCCGCAAGTCCTAAAAATGTTATTGGCTGACAAAAGAGCTTCACAATGTGCTGTTGTTGTTCAAGTCGATGAGGTGGCTGCTAAAGATGCCAAGTGGATGCTAGGGACAGTAACTGTCTCCGGTTGACAGCTAACAACGTTAGCAACAAGCGGCATCAAGCTGGACAGCACAAGCTTTTTGTCATGTCAAGTTTGTTGCCAAGCCGTCTTCGTTCATAACTGCAAAAGAATTAACCAAAAATCTCAGCCAAGTCCAAGTCGTTGACCCCATTCCCTTACACGTCCTTACCTCCCCTTCTTATGTTCCTGGCTCTGTCCCTTTCCCTTCTATCATATTCGTGCTGTTGGCAACTTTCATAGGTCGGCCGACAGTGGCACAAATTTAACTTTTTAATTACAGCAAAGCAATTGTTTTTTGGACCATGTTGCCGCCCAGACATGCACCAGACAAAAGATGCCGCACAATGCACCACAATAAAAAGGAAAAACAACGAACAACGCACAACAAAAACAGCGACAACATCAGTAATAATTTTGCGCCAAAATGCTCAGAAGTTGGAAGGCAAGGCAGCTGCCACATCCGCCGTCCCTGCGACTGTCACAGCCGCAGCCACTGCAAGTGCAACAGGCAAACTTGACACACAAAAACAACAAAACTGGGATGACGTTCAAAAGGCAACAACGAAAGCGACAAAAAAAACATATCCAACAAAAACAACAACTTCAAAGTGGCGACATTTTTGCGCCCCCTTTGCATGTGTTGAGCAATATTATGCGTGTCTATGTTTTTGCGTGTGTTAGTTGACAGCCATCTTGGGGACACATATTTTCTTGTATGCTTACATAGGTGCTGCAAATAATCGATTGTTATATCAAGTATAAAACTATCGATACTAAAGATTGTAGCAATAAGGACACGAGCGTTGTTAATTGAAGCCAAAGAAACTGATTAAATGCCCCAAGGAAGCTTTAAGTGAATTTGGCCTGTTACAAAACACTTCTAATAGGACTGCTTTCTTTATCTGCATCATCATTGCAGCATTTAAGTGAAAAATATCTATATTTATTTGCTTAACAAATTGGCAACTGTGCTGAGCCCAAGGCAAATATTACGCATACGCAACGTAATTGGCTTGTGTAACTCAAATTACGAATTTATTTTCCATGGTTACAAACTGTGTAACAAAATGCAACAATCGGTGATAAGTCAACAGTTTTCAGCAAAAATTGCAACATAGCTGCAGACAGTAGCCAATATGTATATTCAGGGACAGGGACACACACAGAGTCAGAGAGAGAAAGTGTGAGAGTGAGAGTGAGAGGGAAATACTATAGACAAGTAGATGGTCGTGCACTGTAGTGCAACAAAGCGTACGTATACATACAGACTCGTTTGTCTGTGCTCTTATTGACAGTTGATTTGTACTCTAATTGCACAAAAGGAAACCCGAAAGCCCGTACATTAATTAAACACTTCAATGGGATTATGCGAGTTACTTTGTGACCTCCACATTGAAACGAGTTTTGGCTACATGTTGAAAATATTTGCTCTCGTTGTTGTTATTAGTTTCTTTAAATTTGTTGTAATTCTCAGAAAAATAAAAAGATTACAATAAAAAAATATAACAAAATTTTTTTGGGCTAAATCTTTTTCTAAAAGTCATCTTAGAAAATAGGGTCGTCTCAGAAACAAAGTAGCAAAAATTCACATTATTTTTGAGCATAAAATAAATTTGAAGAAATAATATTTAATTTTTAATTTACAATTTTGAGCAAGTGATGCAAAATAAATATAATATTTAAAACACATGATTTAAGATTTTTCGAACTTGTTCTGTGAAATCCATTTAAAACATTTTCAAACGCCTTTATATAAAGAATATTCGCACTCAATTCTAGTTAATCCAGAGTTTTACTTGACTTAAGATATTTTGAGCTTTTTTTTGAATTATACTAAGGAAGTTTCTTTGCTCAATTTCAGTAACTCGTACATATGTATGTTATGTATAAATTTAAGGTTTCGCAAATACTCAATTCGATTTCATTTAAACTTAAGTTTAGCATGGGTTTCTTCCCTCCTTCAAATGCGGCCGAACAAGGGTTGCTAATTGTATACCACTTACATAAATATTATAAATATTAATTAATGTATTTTTGTGGCCCATATTTTGCGATGCAAATTAATGAGTGTGGGGCATGTTTATTATTACAATTTATTGCCTGCATTATAATTCATTTAGACAGTCAGTCTCCAGCGAGCCTCTCGACTTGTTTATCCTTTAGTTTTAGTCATTAATTAACGCGCTGCTCGTTGGTTGCTAATTAAAATTAAAAGTGCTACTTAATTGGCGGCAACAGCTGGCGTTAAATACCTATTGCCACGACCCCAATCCTCTTCTGTTGGCCACAGGATCATGTGGACTTATGCCACGCACTCTCGACTCGTCCAAATTAGCTTGATTGCCTATTAAATACATCACTTGCTGGCAATTTAAAAGCGTTTTATGTGGCACAAATTAAGCATTTAACTTTGAATATTCTGAATGCCTGTCAGCCCGTTTGTCTGGCTGTCAGTCCGTGTGACTGACTGACTGCCTGATCAGTTTTCCCCTTTTTTTTGTG
The DNA here is from genome assembly GCA_035043635.1 of Drosophila rellima. Taxonomy (NCBI): domain Eukaryota; kingdom Metazoa; phylum Arthropoda; class Insecta; order Diptera; family Drosophilidae; genus Drosophila; species Drosophila rellima. The sequence goes on along the minus strand of JAWNMV010000134.1, from coordinate 491,273 downwards.
CATTGTACGAATGAAACCAATCAAAATTCCTGTAATAAAATCAAATTTTCATTTCTTTTGTGAGCATTTCCTTTGCTGCTGCATCTGCCACCCCCCTCCCCCCCGCTAAATTTGAGGATGTTTCGTGGGAGGGGCATTTAGGGAGGAGTCTCCGTCAGCTGTTTGTCAGTCCTTTAACTCGGCCTGTGGGTTGCATGCGCTTTTTGCAACTGATGCTAACTGTAACTGGGCACAAAGGCTGCCAATTTTGGTCCAGCTGCAGTTTCATCTTTCGTTTGTTTTACCACACACACATACACACACACACACACTAACACACATTACTGCAATTTTTTACGCCACACCTCAAAGAGATTTTGGCCTTGTGTGTAGAATTTACCAACACTTTTTTTTTGTGTGTTGTCTGCAAACTGTTACTTTATTTTTTCCCATTTTCTTTCTTTTGCTAAACGAAAATGTTATTTCTTTGGGTTGGCTTGTAACATTTCATTGGCAATTTTGACTATGTGATTTATGTAAAATTCTTTTTTGACTTTTAATTAAGATCTTTACTAATAAAAAATAATTTTCTTACTTAAGTTGGATAATTCTGGAATTGTACTGAAATTTTTATTGTGAGAGAATATAAATAATTCAGTCTTATAAATAATTTGCAAACTATATTTTTTAACTTCAGATGTCGAAAATAACAATTAACACATATTTCCAAAACACTCTTAAAAAAAATGGAAAAAAAAAAAATTTCCTCGGCTTCTCCAACTTTTACGTTGGTGCGTTTGTGTTATCGGTCAAGTGTTTTGTTTCAAGCACAAATACAAAAATATCGCAGCTGTAGCAACTTAGCTTATAAAAAAATTTGATTGTAAATAACAAAACACAATAAGTGAAATGAAAAACATGTGGGAAAAAAATTGAGAAATGTGTCTTGCATGAGCAGTGACAGCAGAAAACAGAATCGAATATGAAATGTAGTTCCATGTGTCCAAAAATAACAGTTATCTGACAACCTTAAAGTGTTGAACAGCATTTCAGACATCTTATCATTTTTTTGTTTTCTGAAACTTGAGAAGCGTTTTATTAAATATCTTGGATATTCTTATATCCACATTCGAGTCTGTCTTGTCAATATGATTGGCAAAAATAATTATTTATGTTTGACAATCACTCATGTTAATGATGACAAGGCGAAGCTTAAAAAGTCAGAACATCCACTAGTCTGATACAACTGAAACATCTAAATTTTGTATGACTTACTACATTTAAATGTATTCAATATATATACACATATGTATCAGAAGACAACGTTCAACATTTGCCAACTAGTCTCTAGACTAGACTAAACTCCAGTAAAAAGTGCAAAATTTGAAACAATAACTTTTACGCATGCCACTGTAAATTCGCATGAAAAATTTGCATGAGCCACACAGCACACACAAAGCGAGTAAGCACACATACATACATATGTATGTACAGACACAAAGTAACAAAAACAAAAAAAATTTAGGTGCACAAATAAAACAAAAACACAATTTTAAAGGCGAGCTATGTTTTTCAAAGCTCAAATTTTGTTTGAGTTTGTTGTAACGGAGCCATTGAGTTGTTTTTCAGCGTTTTGTGAAGGTTTTTTCTTTTGGTTTGCATAATTTTTTTTTCTCCTTTTGGTTAAAGCAAATTGGCTTTGTGTAATTTGCACTTCATTAGAGTGTCGATGCAAAATTATTTAAATTTCTCTTGTGAAATTAAAGATTTCAATAATAAAGGAAAATGCAAAGCGGTTGGAAAATCCCACAGCGCAATAATTATTGAGACATCTCGTTAGAGAAAAGCGGAAGTACTTTTTATTATGTTTTCTGTCTGCATGAACAAAAATGAATATTGAAAATGGGGTATACAGGTGTATAATATTATTTATTTTAGTAAAAGGGTGGCTTTAATTGAAGGTGAAAAGTATTTCGAACGAAACATATACATACATAGTAATTTTGAAAAATATTACTTATTCATATATGTGCAAAAATGATGTGCAAATCGATTATTGAGCTTTCAGATAATTATTTTCATTTGTTTTTTTCCTATACAATCACAGTTGCAGCTTTGGATATGTTCTAAGAGTAAAGTGCATACGAGTATTGTACTTATATTTTCATCAAAACTCAGAATTCAATTACATTATTAATTTGAAATTAACTTACAAATTTATAATTGATTTCAAATTACAGAAGACACATTTGTAATTAAATTAATATGGGGCTTGTATTTTGAGACATTTTGTAAAACTCCATTGTAAGTTTTAAATAAGAGAATATCTGTGAAAGCAGAGTTAGATTGTAATTTAATAGATTTCAATTTAATTCATTCTTGACCACTGCGTTGGATTAAAGCTGTAGAGAAATAGCAGATTTGTTCATTAAATCCTATGCTTCGTCGCATTTTATGAAACTTACACAACATATGTATGTGGCACGCACTTAAAGTGACTTTTGTGGTCTCATTTATGAGCTACTATTGCGGTATATTCGTATAGATGCACACACACCCGCACACGCATACGCACACGCACACGCACACGCACATGCAGATGGAAAGGAGAAAGGGAGAAGGAAACGAGAGAGAGAGAAAGAGAAAGGCCGAGTCGATGTTTATGGGCGCACAAAACCGCATTCAGTGACCATACAAAGTCAGTTGGTTAGTGCTGATAATTTTTAAAGCTCAGCCAAGTGAACTGCAGTCAATTAGAAGTGCGTTAGCCAAACAGGTGAGTGGTTGGATGGTGTAGCTGTTCAGTGGTGCTGCGGTGGCATGTGGTTGGTAGCTGTGTGTCACGGCCACAGTCAATAAAAGTCTGTGAAAGTCGGTGGTCCAAGCAAGTTGATGATTAATGCAACTTGAATTGCAGAGCTACTCGGTGCGATACCCAAATGAAACTTGCGCCTTTCAATTCCCAGTTAACCTCCGTTCCCCGTTCAAAGTTCTTGTCTTCTAAAAGTTTTTGCAATGTGGCACGTTCCACCAAGTCACCAACACACCAAGACACCGTTGCGCCAAGTCAACTCGACATCATTGGGGCAAAGGGCAACTCAACAGTTGCACTTGACTTTGGCCTGTAGCTTTACGAATACGAATACATATAATCAAATCCGTTGCCAACTCTCGACTGCCGCCTGCCGACTGCCGACTACCAACTACCGCATCCAGGTTTCTCCGGCTTACAACGCCGACATCTTCCAACTCTGTGGGAAGTGGCAAAGTTGTCTCCAAGTGTCTTGTCTCTCATAGCTTTGTGCCATACTTAGTTTATATGGCCAGAATGGCGCTTCCTTAGGTATTTCCACCAACCCACCCTCCCACGTCCACATTAAGCAGTCAAGAAGTGGGATGCCGGGGGGGTCGAGGGTCAGGAGTCGGCACCCTTTTCACAGTTGGTGAAAAATGATTAATGCGATTTGAACTTTAAATTTACATTGTGTTCATGATATTCAGTTAAATTTATGAGTGCTGTTTGAGTTTGTAAATGAGTTGCTCATTTAATGCCCTAACAAGCGTCTTTCCACAAACTACTCAAGTCTGGACTTAGTAGGAGTGTAGGCCTTGGAGGGGGGGGGGAGAGTTGCCACTTCAAGTTACCAGTCGGCGTGGCGTTGGGGCTTCCTTTCGGTTTTGCCAACGGCAAAGCGGAATTAATGATTGTATTTCATTTCAATTTGGCCTCATTTTGTGTATACTCGTATTTCATAGATTATATGAGTTATCTGTATTGCTTCCACACTCCATTACCATTACAGCCAAATAAGTGGCTAATATAATACCCTGTAAGCCACCTATATTTTCAATTGGTTTTCAATACAAGTATTGTAAAGACGGCTGTGAACATGTAGTTGAAAGTTGATTTTCTAGAAGTTGTCTATAAACTTGGGTATATTTTCCTAGCTTTCTGGCCACACCTTATCGACAAGTTGGCAGACCTTGTTAAGAACAAATAGCCAGATTAATTTATGGAATTTATATATGTATATTCTACACAATGCATTGAAATTGCACCAACATTAAGAAAATTTCAGTTAAACTTGTTTTGATTTCAATTATATATTAAGAATCAGATGTCTTGATACTTGACTTGTCAATTGAATATTTTCTTTTGTTTGGCTTGTGCAACTTCAGATTTACTTTACAAATTTGTTTGCTGCTCAATCATTATCTTTCGTTGATAGGACTGACTAATAAGTTTATAGTTTGCTTGAAGTTGTGGAGTGAATTTGAAATGAGTTTTCCGAAAGTCAGCTGTTTCCGGTGTTTCAGCTTCAGTTTGGGTTACATCGAGCTATGCATTGTTTTTGTCAGGCTTAATTTTGTGGATGTCATTGACAGTCGGACAGCGATAATTATCGAACAGAATGTGTGTATGCTCGTATATTCTCTGGATGCCCTTTGGCAGATGCTTGCCTTCACTTTTTGCTCTACCTCTTGTGTGGGTCTCTCTCTCTCTTGTGCGAAAAGAAGGACATTTTCAACAAGCTCACTAACACACATCCGCACCCAGGCACTCACACACTTCGACACATCCACCTACACACATACATACGTACAGAGTGCAAAGAGAAGCATGTGCATAAATTCATTGTCACGACGACGCCGACGACATCAAATGAATGAATGAATGTGCCGTCTGTGGGCAGACTTAGTGTTCCGTGTCCTGTGTCCTGTGTCCTGTGTCGTGTGTCCTATGTCCTGTGTCCTTTGTGCGAGTCCCGTGTGTCATGGCACTATGGAAACGTTGCCCCTTTCTTGCTGGCATTTATTAATTTTTTATAAGTATGCAAATAACAGAATGGTTAGTGCAAATGCAAAGAAAATACCTCAAACTGTTAAAAATAAACATAATTGATATTTGTACATGTGTGGCAAAATCAGAATGAGCGAACTAATTGTAAAGGTGCCGTTTGAGAATGTTATAATAATACCATAAAAAATGTTGAAAAAATCCCTTTTATGCAAGAGCTCTTCTCTCGACCGATTATCTCAGTGGCATCTACACAGAGAAAAAATATACGGGATTTCGGAATAAAATAAATCCAACGTGGTTTCACCAAGAACAACTACAAATAACTTGATTCAATAACGTTTTTTCGGCAACATTTTTATTGTTTTTTTTTTTTTTTTTTGCAATTTTAATGCTTAGTTGTTACATTTTATCCGCATATTGTGTTAATTAAATGTAAATAAAAACTTAAAAATGTTTTCTTAACTAAAGAATTTGAAGCTTAAATTTTAAATTTAATTTTTTTTCTGAGTAAGCGTTTTTTAGCACCGCATTTTATTTATAATAATATAAGCCCAATGCAAAAACGGGACCATACAAAGTCTTGAGTTCTTAATTGATTGCATGAAAATGGGCAAGGCTTCCATGGTGCATGGCCAATATGTGTAGCCAGTGCTAGCCTTTTAGGCTAACATCATTTACACTCCCACACACACTCACACACACCCACACACACACACAGACACAGTGCTGCGCATAAATCTTTCGAGTTTTGTTTGATCGAACGCAAAAATAATGGCGCTTTGTGACACTCTACTCTGGGTGTAAGTGTGTGTGTGAGTGTGGGTATTTGTGTGTGTGTGTATGTGGTGTCCTTATGCCTTCATAAATTTTCCGTGCACTGCCAGAGAAATCAACAAGAAAATTGACGTTTTGGCCAAGTTTCTTGCACATATCTCACACTCACAGCCTGTTGGGGGCAGCTGCTAATGATACAAAGCAAGTTTTCCCTTTTATTTTTTTGGTATTCCTTTTTTTTATTTTTTTTCTTTTGTGGGAATTGAAGGGGGTATGGAATGTATTTGTCGATCTCTGTGCAAATTCATCAGCTGCACAAATAAGTGCCTGAAATGGCAAATGTGCAAATGACTTGTCAACCAGTTGACCAAGTCAACTCTACTCACAGTGTACTGACTAACTGACTGAGCTCAATGGACCACTTGGTAAGTGGTGTTGGTGGTGCTTTTTGGCAGCCTTCATTTTAATTGCTAAACTTTGGCAGGTAGGCAGCTGGCAGAGCCGAGCTCAACATTTGCCATTTAAGTTTTTGATGGTGAACGCAGACGCGACAACGTTGGATTCTTCATTTTATTTTATTTTATTTTTTTATTTTTTTATGTGCGCGCATTACGCATACGACATGTGGGCCAGCATTGAAATGACGTTGCTGAGCCAACGCATTATTATGCAAAACAATTAGGCTGAAAAATGTATAAGACATATTTACGCATATTTACGAGCAGCTGTGGATGAGCTGTCTCTTTCTATTCCCTTTCCCTCTCCCGTCGCTTGTCGCCTGTCGCCTGTACCTCTTAACCATCCATCTAGTCATTTACTGATGATGGCCTGCAGCTGCCACTTTTCATGCTAAACTCAACTAAAGTACAAAAATCAAAGAATTTTATGCATGACTTAACTGTGTGTATCTGTGTGCGTATGTGTGTGTGCCTAACTGACAGATGGAGCGTGCTACAAGTTCCGGTATCCTGTATGTTGTCCTGTTCCGTTGTCCGTTTTGTGTGTGCGTGTGCACTTTGTACAAATTAAAATTGCAAAATCCTCGTGCTGCATTTATGAAACACAATTTAGCTGGACAGCATGTAGCAAGTGGCAAGCAAAGATCTGGCACGTAAGGCATAAGCCGTTTCTCATAACCGTAAACAATTGAAGGCTGCCATAGCATGTTGCATGCACCAAGAGTTCGAATAAGAATACGAATACGAATACTCGTATTCGGGCATACACGAGTGTGTCGCTTTGTCGTCCTGGCACGGCAATGTGTAGTGTCATATCTTAATTGCTTCAACTCTTCGGTATCTGACATTGTGGCAACAACTGCCCTCCAGCCTGCGGCTCCACTGCCTGCCCGCAAGCCAGGCAGAAAGGCAGATAGAACACATTTTTGGGGGAAAAACTCGTATGAGAAATGATATTCATAAAATGCATTTTTCGTTCATTTTTATTGCATTTTATTATTGTTGTCGTCATTTTTTTGGGTTGCTGCTGGCCCCTTAAATCAATTAAGTGGCAGATAAAGTGCCGAATCAATTGGGCAAGTTGCAGACAAGACAGGAATTGCAGCAAAATTGTTGCAAATTGATAGCAAGATAAGCATTTAAAGTCAGTTCCTCTGTGTTTTACCTTTCTCCTCTTTTCTTTTAGGTCATAAATTCTGGCATATATTTTTGTCGTATTTAAATGGCTGTGAATCTATTTGCAAAACCTTGAGCTGCTGACAATCGCAGTTCTACAGGAAAATAAACAAATCATGTGGAAATTCACAAAGGATTGAAAAATTGAGATTATAAATATAAGACATTGCAATTTATGTACACATACGTATCTATCTCTAGTCTATGACTACATATATCTTGAGGCCTAGTTTTATTTGATATATTTAACTGACAAATCAAATAAATAGTCTCAAATTCAAATTACTTTCATTGTGGTTGGAGAAATTCCAATGCCTAACAGATGCTCTGAAGCAATATTTCATAAAAGTACAAGTAGGGATATATGAAATGTACGCTGGCGAATACGTTCAGCTGACTTATCGATATATCAATGTACTCACTTTTTTAAAACAATATATTTTGTTTTAATAAAGATTCAAAAGAAAAGAGATTAGATAATTCTATGTTTCATTCTCTGATGTTCCACATTCATTTTAATTTCTTAATTTTATTATTGTATATACTTTATTGATATACGTTTTTACAAAGAAATGAAAATGCTGCCTTTGTTTGGAAAGTGCTTTAATTAAAAATGTATTTTTTTTTGTGTAGTATTTGTTTTTGTTTCTTGGCTGTTTTTTAATAGCTGTTTGTTGATCGTTGGAAAAGAGGCTTATTACTGTCAGAAAGCGAGCCGACAAAATGACAAATTCAAATGGCCAACCAATTGACAAGCATTTAGTGGTTGGCCATGTCCCTGACTGTGTTTTCCCTTTTCCCGTCTTCGATTCTTACTTCGTCCTCATGATGCTTTTCCTATCTGTCGCTGTCCATTTTCATTTGGTCCGTCTGTTGTCCAGTGGTCGAGTTGCGCCTTCGTTTTGGGCATTTTGCCCGTTTGTTTATTTGTTGGTTTGCTGGTTGTTGCTTTTGCGGCTTGCTTAACACAATTAATTAGTTAATGCCATGCTTTGGCGTGAAATTTATTGCTATTTGCGATTTTGTATTTGATGAGCATGGTTGTTGTTGTTGTCGTTGTCGTTGTTATTGTAATTGCTACTAATTACTGGGACTGCGATTGCTGCTCTCGACACGATACGAGAATTGGTCGCCTCGTATCAAAGGTTATGTCTCTTACAACTTATGCAAATGCGGGCCAGAGACTCATCATCTGTCTCCTGCCTGTTTCTGACACTCCTTTTCTCACCCCTTTCTTTTCAGTATCATACTCCTGTCCCTTGCCACAGTTCTTGTATATAATTTACATAAACATCTAATTGTTGGTTTCTATCGCTGTTGCTGTTGCTGTTACACTTGCTGTAATCATGCTTAATTGTTTTTGTTGGCATTCCATGTTCCAATGCTCATGATTGACAGTTTGTGCTTTGGTGGTTTTATGGCAACAAACAGGCCAGTAAACCACCAAACCACCACCAGCACCACCATCATCATCAGAATTATCAGCATCATCAGCATCATCAACATCATCAACATCATCAACATCACTATCACTGAAGCTGTCGCGAAATTCGCTGTCACATTTTGAGTGCCTTTAAGTGTTTAATGGCACGTTCGCCTTACTCAATTCACCAGCCGGTTTAACTATAAATTTCCTCTTGTATTCAGCTGAGAGTTGTAAGTTGCGAATATTGTCAGTATATTTCATAAATTCAATTAAGCAAATTATTCTCTGCTATGGCCAAAAGTGCGCTTGGCCCCGGCTCAAAAGGTAATGGCCAATATGTCATGATTGTTTCTTGCTCTGGCTCTTTCTTTGGCTCCTCCTTTGCCTCTCTTAAGATAATAAGCAAGATAATTTGCCAATTGCTTTTTCAAACCTGGCACAGGCAATTTAAACAGAACTTTCATATCAATTTGCGCAGCTAGACATTTGTTATTTGAATGCTATTATTGAATACTAATAGATTAACAAAAGAGATAACATTTTCCTACTGTTTACACTTTAATTTTTACTATTCATATAATTTCCAGCAAATAGAACATGGCGCTTTAATGCTCTTTCAATGCTAAAGGATAAAAACATTAAACTGCAAAGCACTCTCAAAAAAACGTTCAAATTATGATTCATCCAAAAGCAATGATGAGGCTTTACAGCGATGTAAAGCTTTTGAATATTGTTACCAATTAATGGAATACCATTCAAGCACGCTAATCAAAATTTATTATTTTTTACAGATCAAGCTAAAATTCCATTGTTTCAGCTTCTTTAAGTTGCATTTTCCTTCAAGTCATTAGTTCATACGAGTAAAGCTCTGAGGGCCTCTCAATGTTCATTTCTGCATAATACTTTTCATTAAACTCATTTTATTTATAAGCCCTCTTCAATAACAAGATTTTGCGAAATTTGCTTCATTAGAAGAAACTTAACAAGCTGGATTTGCGAGTACTTGCCATGTTTCTGCATAAAACAACTTATATGCAATTATGGCAAAGTTGCAGAAAAATGTTGAGTTGACACAAGCTCGAGAGTAATACGTATTGCATAAACTCTTGTGATCAAATTAAGTACGAGTACTTTTTTTTGTATGCATGTCCCACAAGTAATGTTTACTATGAACCTTTTTGGATAAAAAGGGGAATCAACTTTCTCAGAGGAATTTCAATTTTGTGCTACTACAAGATTGCAATGAATAAGAAGCCAACTGAACAGCTCATCAAATGCATATTTGCGATGTGCCATTGTTTTTTCTGTTTCACTGTTTCAGACTCGTACCTGGAGTCTTGTAGTTTCGTATCTTTGCCATGGCAACGTAATGACAGTTGTTGGTTTGACTGTGTGTCTCTGTGTCTGGCATGCGGATGTCGTTCCCATAGATCAATGCCAGCTGCAGTGACATTTGATATTTACCTTTTAATATTATTAATATTATTAAAATCAGCATCAGCAGCATAGCAGAAGCATCAACGGCAGCAGTTCCTCATATGCATACATAGAGCATCCTTATGAAATGAGCTGCCAGCTTACCCAGCTCTTTGTGTATGTGTGTGTGTGTGTGTGTGCGTGTGTGTGCGTGTGTGTATGTGGTGTGTGAGCTTATGTGTGTGTGTGTGAGCTGACTGATATTCATACTATGCTGGCTGTTGGCACTCGCAAATGAAGTTCTTGTGGCATGCAAAATGAAGTCCAGGCTCATGTGTGTGTGCTATTTTGCCTTTGACAGCATCATTCTACACTTCCAGCAATTGTTGTTGTTGTTGTTAAAGGGTGTGCTATTAATGTCGCTGGCTGTTGGCTGTCGGCATTCAATAAAGCATCGCTGCTGCTGCTGGCAATGCATACAATAAAATCAACAAAAATTCATAAAAAAAAAATAAAAAAAAATGGAAAACAAGCTGAAATTAAGCGAAATGAGCTGAAACAGTCTGCTGTTGTTGCTGTTCAGACATTCACTCTTGCCACGTGCTTTCATGTGGTATATTGTAGTTATTAAGGTGCCAGCCCTAGGTGTGTATTGCACACTGTACAATGTAATTATCAAGTCTCCATTACGTATACGACGCGTGCGCCTAAAAGAAGCAACGACAGCAACAATGGCAAAAACAAGAATATTTTTTGCTCGCATTGCTGCACAATTCAACAACTTGTTGTTGCTTTTGTTGTTGTTGTTGTTGCAATTGTTGTTGTTGTTGTTGCTATTGTTGTTGTTGTTTTTGTTGACGCCTAAGGGTTGCCGACGCGTGTGTTTGGCTGCCAAAAGGCTGCCAATGACAGGAAATGTTGTGGCGTAGGTTGGTTAAAGCCAGGCTACTTAGTGTTGTGCAGTTGCCAGCAACTAGCAGCCATATACCACTGCACACACACACACTCCTTGACACTCGTACACTCCAACACTTATGCACACACTGTCGTCCCTGTTGGGTATTTCGCGTTTCAGTTAAAAGCAAACGCTTTTTGCCAACGGCAACAACTAAATTTGTAGCACGCGTGCCGCATTTTGTTGTAATTTTTGCTATTCATCTTCTTTGCTTTTAATTTTTTTTTTGCATTGGTTTTGTTGACTGTGCTTGTCATCTTATTTAAAACAATTTGAATTAAACCTTTTGGAGAAAAATCCAATACAATCCACAAGCAGTTCGTTGTGTGCAATTTTTAAAGAGAGAGAGAGAGAAGAGAGAGTACTGATCTAAACTAATTTTTTAAAAGTATCTAAATTAACTAACTTTTATTATATACCCATTAGGAATACATCGAACCGTAATGTTGCATAACAGAAATGTTAATATTGTATTCTGTTCTTGAGTAAACAGCTGTTAAAACAGCTGCAACAATCGAATACCACATGCACATAAATTGGGTAAATATTTTGGTGAAGTTCAAGTGGCTCAACATTTTTTAAATTTAAATTTTTTAATAAAACTTTTGCTGAACAGTGATCAGTGTGGCTTGTACTTTATGTTGGTAGGTCTGTGCTGTTGATATTGTTCGTGTTGTCTGTAGTAAGTGTCATTAAAGAGACGTCCCAAAAATTATTTTTTTGAGCAAAACTTTATCTTTGGGAAGAGTTTTAAAAAACTGTCAGCATTTGTCAGCTCGTTAACTCATATCAGTTAAGTTTGGTAACCTTCGTTAATCTTTTCTCCTAAAATATAACTTTCTGGCACACAACCTATATCTAAGCAATGCCGGTCAGCATGAAAAATGACGGAAATATATAGCATCATTTTGTAAGTTTCTTATATTTAATTAGCATTCTTTTATTTTATATTTTATTACCTATATACTTTTAATTCATTTCTTGGAAACAAGATTAATAAATAAATCAATTATTGGCAATAGTCTGTTGGGCCGGATACAGCTAAGACATATTATATCGAATATTGTGACTGACAAATGGCATTATTTTTGTTTGACATGTCAAAGCGGTCGCTGGCAGCTGCAGCGCAGTTGTTGCAAGAGTCCTTCAAAGTTGTCAGAGCATGCTTCAAGGCACGGCCAAGTGCGTGGGTCGTCGCGAGTGCGTGTGTGTGGGTATGTGTGGGTGTGTGTCAGTTAGTCAGTCAGTCATTTAGCGTTCGCTGGACTGCGGCCTTAGCTCTAACGAGAACCTTGCAACGCAACGTTCAGTGTTATGCCGAGCGTTAAAAAACAGTAAATGCTTTTAGACAGTTTTTGTTTTTGTTGTTGTTGTTGTTGTTGTTGTTGTTGTTGTTGTTATTGTTTTTGTTTTTGTTGCCACTTGTCGCCCATCCGTCGTTGGACCAGCATTTGCATAACAATTTCCCTTCTCCGTTCTTTCTCTCTTGCCCCGAGTCAATCGCTCTCTTTAGCTGCTCTCTTAAATTTTGTTGACTAGCGAGGAACTTACCACGCACAATTTGAACGGCGCATACTCACCACACGTTGGGGAATAAGGAGCTGTCGCCCACTTTCAACCTGTCGCATGTTTTTCGTTTTCCAAATGCACGCGACCAAAGCTTAACCAAGTGCCCATTCCCTGCCCTCCCCCTTTTGCCCATTTTTCCCTTCCATGCTCTGCTTATGAACTACAATCAGCTACGCACAATTGCAGCTACCGTCAAATTTGTCAAAAAGGTTGATGCAAAGCGCTGTACAGTAAATGAAATAATCAGAGCAGATGCATTGGCATTAATCAAATATACAGCTTTGAAAAATAAATCATTAACATAAATCCTCTTCCTTACATTTTATTCTTTTTGGTTCTTAACAATAAAATATAAAATTATATCATAAAATCCACCAAGTCAATTTATTTTTAATTTCGTTTATTTATTTTGTCAAAATAACTACTTGTCTAAATGTATGTGTAAAACTTATGGTAAACAATGTAGTTAGTACCAAAGCATGTAATTTTTCATTCGGCTTATTTTAATGCAATTCTTTAATCAAACTTGCCAGATCTGTATAACTTTTAAAAGGTTATAGAACTGACTATTTGCCATCAGCTATTTAACAAATGGCATGAACGCTTAAAAACAATTTTTTTATAATTGCCAAAGGCGTAAAGGATTTATTTTTGTTAATTTTAATTTCTTTGAAGTAAGATACTTTGAGATATGTAGACACAACCTAATTTCAGTAAAAGGTTGTGTGATAAAGTTAGTTGTCCATTTTCTTCGAATTTATAATGTTTGCGCATTTCATTAATTGCTTTTACAATTTGTAATAAGAAAGCAGAGAGTATTAGCATTAGAATTACTACAAGTAATAGCGAAAGCTCTACTAAATCCCTATGAGAGTAAAATAAACTTAAAATTTAATTTGTTTTCGGAAACTTACTTTAACTTTATTGTATGAGCTTTGAATTATAAATCTTATTTTGTTATATATAACTTGTAAGCTTTTACTTTCTTAAAATTTAAAATTTACATTTCTTTAAATGTAGAAAAAATGCTTAATCTTTTTTATTTGACATTAAATATATAAAAAAGCAGACGTAAAATTTAGAAATTTGTTAAACACTTTTTTAACCACAAAACATGTTCAGCTTATATATTTAAAAAATAAAAACATTTATGAACAGCGATATTTAATTGTTTTAAAAAATTTTCCGATGATTAAGATCTCGAACATTGAAGATTTTCAAATACGATATTATAAATCAATGTTCAACTTTTACTCACATCATATAAGAGTGGACAGACTGTGGCATTCAACGCGTTGCAGGCCTCCGACTTGATTGCTGCATAGATTTGAATTTAAAGAAGGCCAACGTCTTACCATAAAAGCTAACTAACTGACTGACATCATTGCCAGTATGACAGTTGCTTACTGTTTGTTGCTATTGCTGCTGGCTTTGGTTTTTGGTTGTTTGAAGCAATGTGGCAAACGCGTCGTATGCGTAATGCGCATATATGTATATACTTATGTGTCAGCGTCATCATTGGAACGCTTGGAACGTGCCAATGAGCTGTGTGACCATTTGGTTTTATACATCTGCTAATGACTCAATTTGGCGACGAGCAACAGTGCGAGATACGCTCCGAGGCTATGAGATAAAGACAGATAAATAGAGAGAGTGAGAGAGAGAAAGAGAGAGGGAGGGAGAGAGAGAGAGAGAGAGAGAGAGAGAGAGAGAGAGAGAGAGGGGGGGGGGGGAGAACTGCGAGCGTGCTAGGCGACCATTATAAGATAAACGAGCTAAACAATTAACTGTTAACACACGCACGCTCAAACAACAATTGACAATAGATGAGCAAATACGAGTACACTTCCCTTTTTATTTGCACTTCCTCACGAGTATTCTCGCGTCTACTTTTGTAGCACATTTTATTGTATTTTCTATCTTACTTTTATCTTTTTTACTATTTACATCTAACTAACAGTAACAGTGACAGTGGCAGTAACAGTAACAGTAACAGTAACAGTAACAGTAACAGTAACAGTAACAGTAACAGTAACAGTGTCAGTAAAAGTTACAGTAACAGTAATACTGCTGCTTTTATGCCATTATTTTCTTCTCTTATTTTACTTTATTTCATTGCTTATTGATGCTCGCATATTTTGGACTGTACTGCTGCATTTTAAATTTTATTTCATCTATTATTTTACTTTATTCTATTGCTTATTGATGCTCGCATATTTAAGACTCGTACTCGCATTGCCCTTTGTCTCTGCCAATGTGGTAATTGCACTGTTGCTTAGCTGCGAATGTACTTAGAATTGGATACGAGTACTGGCATTGGTTCAACGAGAATCGTCGTCGTGGAATGCTTAAAAGTGTGACATCCAACGAAACCATACCGCTGACCGCGCATACTTAACGCAAATTGCTCTTTTGCACTGCAAATAAGTGACCTAGACAAGTCCAGTCCATTGTCCAGTTTGGTCCTGTCCAGAAGGAGAACTCATGCTCAGGCTGAGAGCGTCGCGTCGCGTCGCGTCACGTCGCCTAAGTATGTCGCTTCCGTTTCCGTCTCCATCTCCTTCGCCATTATCGACGGACGAGTAGCGTTTGGTTAGCCAAATTCGAAGCCCAAGCCCACAAGCGCATTGTTGTCGCAAAGTGCTGACACAGAGTGGTAGATAACAAGGGAGGCACTGTGATACTGTCTTAGACACAAACACACACTCACACAAACGCTCAAATACATGGGTAGCAAGAGAGAGAGAGAAAGAGAGAATAGCTCACATGCATCATTGGCCATTATCGTGTGCGCCTTAAAAGCACAGCACAGCGAAATGGCACTGAAAAAGTTGTCTAAAAGCAACGCCAAGCGAACGCAAGGCAGGACAATGAAATGCCAGGCTCAATAAATAGTCCAAAGAACTGCCACCAACAGCAGCAACGTTGACAACAACAACAATGAGCACAACAACAACGAAACAGAGAAGGACATGGAGATGTGGCTACTTCACTTTGACTTTGTTGTCGTTGCTTTATCGCAACCAATTCGCAATTCGATTTGCTTTTGTGTGTGCCGCATGCGGCGTATGCGAAATGTATCTCTATCTAAATGTGTGTGCGTGCCACGTGCTTGTGTCTGTGTGTGCGTATTCCTATCGGTGTCTCGCAGTCGCGACAATCGCAATTTAGAGCCGCTTTTATTGGCCCTAGGTGCAAGTCCCCGGAAAGTTCTCGCATAATGGAAATTACTTGATTATCGTTTACACGTCGCCAATCGCTCAGCGACAAAGGAGCAAAGAGCCACCTGGCCTCCTGGCCTCCTGGCCTCCTGGCTGCCTAGTTAATAGACTCCTCCTTGCTCTCCTACTCCATCAGCACTACTCCTGACCACATTCATCGTCCACTCCTCGGCTCTTGCACTCATTCGCCGTGAATCTTATTAAAATTATTGTATTCGATTTGGCCTTTTCTGCTGCCCAACAGTGATAGCGACTGTTCCTCCCTCATGGGACCTGTCCGCCTACAATGGCTGCGCAATTTTATTTGCTTCGAGGCCAGCTACAGACAGGGTCATTAACGGCTGCTCGTTAATTTCAATCTCGTTCTGCCAACTGACCAATTTAGTGTACCCCCAACAAATACGACGATACTCGCAAGTAAGAGTAATTAAATAAACTGACAAACGGTTAGCAGCATTCATTACGCCATCTCGATTAGTTGGAATCTGTTAACGGGTTAACTTTGTCTCTATCTCTGTAAGTATATAAGTAAGACAGTTTGTTTTGATTGATACTTCAGCTAATACTGGTATCCTATTTGTGGCACCTTAATCACAATTGACGCGAGATCCTTATAGGAAACAAACTACCAAATAAAAACTTTCGATTTCCCGTTTCTGCTCATTTCAATCTTTAAACGATTTCTAAATTACATTGCTATAACGTGTGGAAAAAGACAATTCAATGCAATGTTTAATTCAATTCAATATTTAACGATTTTGCGTAAACGAATTGTCTTTAGTTTTAATACAATATCTTTACAGGATTTGCAAAGTTGTAGTAATTAATTTAAACGGTAGAATTATATTAGAAATTTCTTTCTATAAGTTCTTCAGAAGCACCTCTCAGTAGTTGCAGTTTTCTAGGCGATTATTTATTTAATAAAATTACCCTGAATACCCTGAGCTTTTTAAGACCGACAAAAAAGTGTAGATCTATGGAATCCATAGCCAGGTTTATTTTTTGAATTTTTAGTGGTATGACCTGGACTCAGGTTATCCCGAAGACGTGTTCACTCAACTTGTTATAGGCAAATTTTATTATGTTAAATACAAAAAATTGTTTTAAACATTTCTCAACTAGCGCATTGCTAAATTATTACACAAGGGCGTGTGTGTGTGTGTGCGTGTGCGTGTGTGTGTAACAGTTGTTCTTGTAGACCTTCTTAAATTTTCCGGCTTTTGACGTGCCAATTTCACGCAGTTTTCAGCAAGTTGGAAAACTTTTAGCGCGCTAACAAAACTAAATAAATAAATGCGCCTTTGCACACACACACCCACACAAACAGACAGACACACACTTATACATATATATTAGTGTAAAAAAGTAAAGCAATATAAGTAAACATATACACACATACACATACATACATTTGGATATGTGTGCCTGAAAGCGGCATAAAAAAATCCCTGAAAATAAATACAAGCTGTGTTTGTGTGTCCGTGTGTGTGGGTGGGTGTGGGTGTGTTAGTGTGCGCGCGCCTTGCTGTTATGCATGGAAATAAAACTTTTCCATAATTTTGTATAAGAAAAGTTTTGCGTTGTGCCACATAGTTGCAAGTGCTTCCTGCTTATTTTTCTTGAGCCGACCATTTTTTTTTTTTGAAAATATATTCTTTTTGTTGTTATACTGCTGTTGATTTTGTTGATATTGTTGTTGTTGTTGTTGTTTTTCTTGGCAGCATTTTCATTTGTGTGGGACTAGACCCAAGTGGTTGCCGCCTGCAGTTGCGGCACAAAACTTTGCACAGCCTGTGAATTAATTAAAAGATGAACTGGGCAAAAGAAAACCGACTAAACGAGTCAACTCCAGCAACTAAGAGCCAAGCAACAACTATAACTACAACTAAGGCTATCAGAGGCAGACCAACAGTCCAACCCCAACCCCAACTTCTGAGCCAGGTCCCAGTCCAACCCGTCAACAAACTCCTTTAGTTTTATTGAACGCAAACTTTTAATCTAAACGATAGGAGCGAGCCATGAGTGTGAGAGAAAATGAGAGAAAGATAGCGAGTGGAAGAGAGTGAAAATGAAAGAAAGAGAAAAGCGGTCGCAGGCTACGCTTTTTGCAACTGAAATGAGCTACGAAAATAAGTCGAAAAGTAAAATAACCTTGTTATAATTTATCTGGAAATGAGATGTCATATTCACAATATAATTTACAGTAGCTACAGCCGTACTCATTTTATATTGATTAAATTTCTTTATGAAACAGTATTAATTATATTCTAGGGTCATGGAGTTGCTTTACTGTATTAGCCTAATCCTCAAGTCGGAATTTTTTTTATTATTTTTATAACAAAAATAGACTCAGTAGTCATTTGTACATACTTATGACTTTTGCGGAATTGGAAAAGTAAAATCTTATTATATTTGCAAACATTTCTAAAACTTAACTATTCAAAGTCAGTTCAAAAACATTTGGCAAAACTTGTTTTTAATGAATGAGCTTAAGTTTTCGAATTGCATTCATATAAGTGAACATTTGATTAATGCAAGTTTCACTTGCTTTTACATAATATAGTATTTTAATCATCTTTCTCGTTACTCATTTAATTGAAAGGAATTCAAATCTGAAGCATAGCTGTCAAACCTATCAAATCGGATAATTAACTGCCAATGTGAGGAGTGTTTAAATCCATTTATCCCTCTATCTATTCAATCTGAAGGTTCTTGTATGATTAGCTGGAAATGCACATTCCATTCAGGCACTTCACTTGTTGTTGAGTTGCCCTTTGACCTTTGGCATGCAACTGTGCAGCTGTATAGCTTCAGCTGCAGCTGAGTTTATTATCTATTAATAGCTCTGATTATAGCTCGTCCACACTTGCTCTCGCTCTCTTGCCCACTCTCTATATCTCCCTCTCTCTGCCATAGTATATGAGCCGTCAACTTTCATCTACAGCTTCTACAGTTGCTGTTGTTGCTGTAATCAATTCAAAAATGGGCAAGTTACAAGTCCTTTTTATTGGCTTTCAATTAAGATTCAGCGTTCAGTTGTGATTCAATCATTATTTGTGAGCCAAGCTAAACAAATGTTCGCACATTTAGCACATGTCACTCCCACACCCACACCCACATATGTACATATATAGAGAGAAAGAATGTAAAATGCAGATTTGAGCGGGCCACGTTATTCCGGAAATGGTGGCCAACATGTTGCCAAATGTCCATACAGAATGTTAAAGCATCCATCTCTTTTACACACCAACAAACTCAATCATTTTTCCTTCCTAGCTCTATCTCTCTGTTTCTCTCTCCCTCTCTATTTCGGCATACAAATGCAATTTGTATAATTGACTGTGACTGTCACCTACATTCGCTTCGGCTGAGCTGAGCTGAGACTCGACTCGGCTTTGTCTCCTCCCTCTTTGCTAGGCTTCATCCCTGGGGCAATTTAAATTTAGTATATATGTACTTTCAAACAAACATACACATGTACGTATATGAATGGGTGTTGGTATATGCCTAAACAAATTGTTAGTTAGTCCTGCTGTTGCTTTTACAGCTCCTGTTGCTGCATTTTAGTTTTGTTGCGGTTTTTAGTGCTAGGCTCTCTCCGTTTTGGGCCAACTTGTTGTTGTAGAGTTTTGAAATTTGTTTGCGGTTAAATGCAATTAAAAAGAGATTTTCAAGCTTAAAAGCAAAGGAGACGGCAATATAGAGTGCGACAAGGATGGACTAATGTGAATATAAATATTAGTAAAATGGGTTCTCTAAGTCCTCGCATTCATATTCGTATTCATTTATAGTATTTGTCGCATTTAGCAGTGACTTATTCAATTTGAATGCCATTATTCCAGTCCCAAAAATGAATTTGCTGTTGCGGTATCAAAATAAATAAATTGTATTCAAATCTAAATAAATCTGAGTGCGTTAGTTATTCACATTCAAAAAACCATTTCCTCGTTTGAATTCTAATTCGTATTAAAAGCAGCTTTCCTTTTCTTCTATCTACCTTCTCTTTCATTCTTTCTCTTTCTCTCTCTCTCTCTCTCTCTCTTTCCCCCTCTAGGTTACTCGTATTTACATAGCAATTAATAAATGCCATTATGGCCAGCAGTAACAATAACAATTACAACAATGACAAGGAGGCAGGATCAAGACAGCACCAAGTGACAGCACCAGAATGAGCACAATTCCGCAGCTGGAGGAGTTGGAACTGAAGCTGGTGCTGAAGCAGCAAAATAATAATAATAAAAAAAGGCACATGTAAATATTTGACAAAAGCATAAAAGCAAAGAGGACAACAATGAAATGTAATGAAACGAAACGAAATGACAAGCGCCGCAGGAAGATACAAATTGTGTAGAAGGCAAACACAACTAAGGAATCAAATTTATAATACATACATATATATATATATATATATATATATATATATATATATAAATTGAAATACATATAAATTATGAATGCAGGCGATAAAGTCAGAAATGTCAACTTAAAATCATAGTTCAGTCAAATCAAAGAGCGAGGCTCAGCAATAAGCAACAACAGAATCAGGAAACTAAGTCGACGAAAAAGGAGCTGTAAGGAGCTTTAATTTTAACGATTTTTTTTTAAATAAAAACAATAGTTCTTACATTTGCCACATTTTGTGGTTATTTTTCAATTAGCATCCCATTCATTTTTTTAAGACTTATACTAAAATTTTTATGTATTTTTAATAATTTGACCATTTTTGACTTAAATTTTATTATATTTTTTTTTTACAAATCAGGTTTTAAGTGATTCGTTTGGATTTGATTTTGTGGAGTCCAACTAGAAGTTAATAAGCAAGTATTTTATAAAGACAGGCGAACTAATAGAAATTCTTTGCAATCGGTTTGCAAGTTAATTGAAATGTAAATTGCTTAAATAAGTCACTTTAGGTTTTAGCTCTTTGAAATCTGTTAACATTTTGGTTAAGTTTGCATATGACAAAAGTTTACTTAAAATCGTAAATGCTGCCCTCTTTCAACATCTTCGTTAAGGGTATTAGAAGAAATATAATTGAAATTATACATACATGCTTTGCTAGGGCCGTGGGCGTGGCACTGCGGCTTACCAATATCAGCTGTAATGACAACCACAGACTCACAGATTGGAGAGGAATGGGGAAGCATGGATTGAATATCGAGTATCGAGTATCTTGCCCGATACGAGTATCTAAACCAAATTGCATTTATTTGCGGCTGCAACTCAATAAACCATTACGAGAACTGCCAATTAATATATATGTGTTTGTGGTTGTGAACGTGTGTGTGATTGCAGAACGTGATTTGCTTTGCAGTCAGGCACGACGGACTATGGCCAGACCTTTGGCCATATCTATGCACCCATGTTCAAATCTTATCATCTTGGGGTCCCACTTTGCCATCCCTTTAACCAATTGGTTCACTGGCTATTCGCAATTTTCTAAATTACATTTGGAATTTTGCATTTCTGCACTCTGTACATATATATTTTTTTATTCTCTTTTATTACCCTTTCTTAGAAACATTTTAGTTACCGTACACTTTTTGACGGTTTGGAAGTGAATTCAGTCTCCTCTATTACAATTTCATTCTATTTTTTTCTCGCTGTATTTGAATATTCTGTGATTTATGTGAACACCGCTAATTGTTGGTGTGGTCCAATGTTTTGGAATATCTAAATGTTTAACGTAAGAATTGTATGTCAAAATCCATAGACCAGTTGGAAAAATCATATTGCTTTTGAGCAGAATGCTGGAAAAGAAAGAAAGTCATTAATCTTCTACCAGTGATAATCTCATTTGTAAAATGGAATTCAGTTTTTTTTTTAATTATAAAAAAATTATAAATTAGTGTATGAGACTTTCGTTAATTCACAAATGCAAATTTGTTTGTTTATTTTTATTTTTTGTAAACTATTTGTATATAAATATTTGCTCTGCTTTGTTCGTTCTTTCAACAATTCGAAGCAGCTTGCAGTTGCTGTTGCTGTTGGTGTTGCTGTTGTGTTTGACTGGCGCTTCTTAAATATATTTCCATGTTTGCCTTGGCTGATTGTAATGCAATTTGTATGCATTGTGCATGACAAACAAAAAGGCGAACCCATGGAACCCAGGAGAGTACAGGACAGGCCAGGACAGGACAGGCTGTGCTGGGCCAATCATTGAGCTTTGTAGCAATCCTGCAATCCTTTTCAAAAGATGCTGCGACAGCTGCAGCAACAAGCACCAGTAGCAGCAGCAATAACAACAACAACAACGACAACAGCAACAACTGCTTGGAAATTATGTTGAGTAAAACTGAAAACTTAAAAGTCATTGCAGGTCACACGCAACGCAACATACAAGCAAATAAACAACAAATTATTTCTAGAATGAAAATTAGTTTTGTCTTCTTTTTGTTTTCCTTGTTGTGTTGTTTTGTTTCCTGCAAGCATTGTTGCATTTCAATGATGACAAAACCATTGAAAAAATTTGCCAAACCAATAAATTTCTCAAAAACATTTTGAACGTGCTACAAAAACACTTTATTAAGATTAAACTAAGGCAATAAGTTAGTCGAATCTGAACAGAAGAAAGAATATCTTCGGTACGCCGAAAATTTGATACTCTTGCAGAGCGCTGAATTTAATTTTCCAATAATTGTTTTATTTCATATCGGTCTATATGAAAAAGTGGTCCGATTTTAGCCAATTTTACTTCGATTTTAATTTGATCAGCGTATACATAGCATATACATAAGAGATTGAGATTGCTTGAAGTCTCTCAGAAAATTATAAAGTTTTGAATACCAAAAGCTGATTGTCGACCAATTGTTGCTATAGCAGTAATGTTATATTGTAATCCGACCCAGATGGGAATGATGAGTGCAATAAATAACAGATAGGTTATATTAATTTTATTTATTTCTTTCTTTTTACATTTTTAAAGTACCAAAATTCCAATATTTAATTCTTTAAAAAATTGAATAACAACGCTAATTAAATTAAGATTTTATTTAAATATAACGCCAAAAGATAAATTTACTTTCTATTTTTATTATTAATTATATATAATAGTTAAAACATTTTCATTATCACTCTTATTTTCAATGCAAGTGATAATGTAAATACAAATGCATTAAAGAAGTGGTTAATTGGGTATAAAAATTACGTATATTTTGTATTTTGGCTGAGAAAATTGCAAATCGGTTTGCCTTTGGTAGAATCATATCGTTTTATTGGAAAAATGTTAGTAAACTTATGAGGTTTGCTCTTCAGTTTTGCTTGGTGTCAAAGGTGCAGATCGGGCATTTGGCAAGTGGCAGGTCAACACTTCGTACGCAAAGCCTGTGGCCTTTCACTCTCCATACAAAAAGTGGGAACACCTGCCTTTCAGCTCTTGCTATTAACTCCACATGTCAGCCAACTAGCGATGGCTTATAACCCAGCTGTCGTTGCTGCTTGTGGCGTTACCGCTTTTTGCCAACTCACAATTTACACGAGGGCAGCAATCGGCGGGATCAACCTTCACAGCGGTTGGTCGTCATTTCCATTGCCATTCCCACTTCCATTTCCCATTCCCACTTCCCATTTCCATCTCTTTCACTTTGCTGGTGTGTCACTGAGGGCTTTTGGCTTTCAGTGAGCTAACCCGTAAGCTGCTAACTTTTGTCCAAGCTCCACAAAGAAAAACTTTACACCAAGATTATTTAGTTAGACTTCGTGCCTGGCTGGTTGAGCTGCAAACAAGTTTCGCACTGGGCGCAACAATATAATGCCACTAGCATTAAGTAACTGCAACTAAAGCTGCAATTAAAAAAAATAAAATGAGATTTACCAAAAATGAAGTCAATTCCAAGCGGAACTACATACACAAGTCTCAGACAGTGCTCAAATCGAGCTAACAGTCGGGAGTTTGCATCATAAGTTTCTCAAAAATTGTTATTAAAGATTAATCTGTAGGTGAATGTAGTCCTTAAAGTTTTAAAAGCATTGTTCAGTTTGGCTAGGTTAATTAGAGCTTTTTGAAAAGAATTAAAAACTTAGTAAAGTTTAATTGTAAAGTTTTTTACAATTTTGGATGCCTTCCAAGTGCTGAACTTAATTACTTAATTACAGGATTTTTTCTTTAAAATCAAGTTTAAGGGTAACTAACCTTGGTTACGTAATTTAGAATATTTCCATCTAAAAATTTAATTGCGGTTTTTCAGCTAGTGTCATTGCACAAACAAGTAATGTGCCGATAACTGCTCTTATTGATTATTGATTATTTGCAATGCTCATTGTTTAGCACTACAATAAAATCACAATGATTGGCCTGCGGGAGATAAGAAAAATTCTGTAGTCGTTGTAGAGGAAGAGAAGAGAAGCAACCTCAACTGAATTTTGGGGCATTCTTTGCCATGTTATTTATGTCAGAGTGCAACTACCACTTTCGGTGCTCGGTGCTCGGTACTTTGCCATTCATTCATATCCACCTACTATGTATGTATAGTACTGCCAAGTAGTTTGGCCGATGAAATGCGATGGTAAGGGTAGGGTTGACAATGGGGTGCGGTTACCCTGCAATTTGTATGACATTCACAATGACATTCTTCCAACCACTGCAGGGGGGAAGCTAAAGGCACAGGAACAGGAAAGGAAGGGAGCGGGAAAGGCAAACGTATTTATAAAGAATGGCACAGGACGGGCCCAAGTCAAGTCAAGTCCAGTTGAGGCAGCAGCTTGAAGACGACGAAATGAGAGATAGCGAAAGCGATAGCCTCAAATACATATATATATATATACATATATAGGTATATGTACTTATGTATGTACCCTTGGCAAGCAGGTCACTTGGCACATGGTGCATGCAACATGCAACATGGCAGGGCGTACAGCTCGCAGCATCTAAGAGCAGTCTAATAGTCGTTCGCTTGCAATTTAGATGAATTTCTGTTTGGCTTATACGTTGTGGCCAAGTCGGGCAGGAGCCAGAGCTGCATACATATATGTATATAACTATTGTGCTGACGTCTTCTCTATATTAAATGGATGTTTTTTATGTACAAATACACGGAAAATAAAAATCCGGGTATCCGGTATAATATCAATCTAAACGGTGTCAGAAGTTTGGTAATCTTGGAATTTCTTAAATCTTGATACAAAATACTTGCTATAACAACGATTTATCTAGACTCTTTAAGAATATTTTCAGTTTTATCGAGTGTACTATGGTAAAAAAACCCGAAAAGTTGGCATTATGTTGGCATAAAATATAGACTTGAAGTTTATCATGAACCTTAGTTAGATTAATATTGAATTTTTGTTTTTTTTTGTTTTGGATAGTTAGACTAAAGTATATACAATATATATACAAAAAAGGGCAAAAAGGATTGTTAACATCTGATTCTAGTTGGTTTTTTTATAATGTTTACATAACAAACACAATTCGCTCTGAGAGTTGAAATTTGTTTTCCGGCACTTTTTCAGTTCACATGGCAACTCCTTATCAACTGACTTTGAGCGCGCGTAAAATATTAAGGGTAGTCCCAAAAAATCTAAAAAAAATAGTTTTGTTTGGTTTGGAATTTTAAGATTTAGGAAATAAAAGCAATTTTGAGATACTGAACAAAAAAATTTGAATTAATGCTAAAATATCGGACTTCTTTACCATAGTGGAATGGTATAGGTTTTTAATTTACTTTTATAATGCTGAGTGGTTGTCATTTTATAGGGATAGGCAAATTTTGTTAATTTAATAATATTATTCTGAATACTTGTGTACTTAAGAAATACATGCTAGAATCGAAAATTGT
Source organism: Drosophila rellima (assembly GCA_035043635.1). Taxonomy (NCBI): domain Eukaryota; kingdom Metazoa; phylum Arthropoda; class Insecta; order Diptera; family Drosophilidae; genus Drosophila; species Drosophila rellima. The sequence goes on along the minus strand of JAWNMV010000134.1, from coordinate 465,725 downwards.
ATACATGAAAATTAGAGTGCTTTTTTTTCTGTGTATGTGTATCTGAGTGTGTACCTTTAAAACAACAAGGCAACTGAAATGCGTTCACTTTCACCATTGAGCATTCAACAAAATGTAGTCGCTAAGCGAATCCGAGATGAGGACGAGACGGAGCTATAAACTATTTGCTAGCTGGCATTGCTTTAGGTAATTCGAGCTCTCCCCTTCAACTTTCCCTTGTGCCCCTTCCTTACAAAAGCGCCATAGGGCAAGCAAGTGATGTCATTGTTAAAGCCAACAGCAACAAACTGAACTGAACTAACTGGACACTGCACCTTCAGTGCCTTTCCACATGCCGTGTAAATGTGCCATTGCAAGGACTACATGAAGGCATGTCCTGCTGCTGCTTTTGCTTCTGCTCCAGCGAGGACTAAAAGCGGATCTATTTGTGCAAACACAAGCGGCACATGGTAAGCTTCGAGATGGGGAAAGTGTGTCAGATTGTGAGCTGCGTTATGCAACTGGAATGAATCGAGATGTTGGTAATGACATCAAAAAGGACATTTGCCTTTGACTGCTCTCTTTCTCTTGTCTCTCTTCATTCTCGGTTCTCTTATTTTTTGCCTTTGGCCTTTGCTTCTTTCGCACGATTTGTTTTGCTCTACTTGACGCTTTGTGCGCTCAATTGAGTGCAAGTGCAATATTTTGATTTGCAATTGTTTGGCTAGTTGCTTCCGGCTTCCTGCCGCCAACCCTTAGATGGAGCCACAGCGCAAATCTTTTGTTGCTTTTCTTGCTTTTAATTGCTGGCAGCTCAGATTTTCTGCTCGTTGCTGTTTTTGTCATTTTTTATGGCTTCAGGCTGACCAAGCGAACAAACAAATGGACGAACAGATGAATAAATAAATGACCAACTGAACAAATGAATGAATAAACGTACATTTGTAATCTTTGTGATGTATAAATACATCGAAAAAAATCGACAACACAATTATCGCGAAAGCGGTTTTCAATAATTGGTTGAATGTTCATATTTTGAAATTTCGAAAAAGTCGAGAAGGCGCTTTCGATTAAAAATATGTAATTGGAGGTTAAAAATTATTTAATTGAAGCGAATTAAATTTTAATGAAAAGTGAATTAAGAGGTCAAACCCTGATCTAAATGATTTTTTGATCAAGATCGAGTTCTGAGAAATTGAGAATGAACCATGAACAAATTACATTCTGTTTGGAAATGAATTTCATTTGAACTTAGCTTTCATCACTATCGTGGTATCGAGTCTAGTGAAAATACTATCGATAGTAAGAAATATAATGTATGTTTCAAAAGTAGTATACAATACTAATATACTGTTCCATTTTCAACTTAAACTATCTAAAATATCGAATGACCAATGTGGATAGTTTGCTAGATCTGAGTGACAGAAACAGTGTAGGGCAAAAAGTTCAGCTGAAATCTATGTGATATTCAATGAAAATAATTGTGCAATTCGTTATTGACAAATTAAATGCATATTTATGCCACATATTTTAGTTATTTTTTGGAATTTTGATAACCAATTATCAGGTGTGCTTTGGAGATTTATTGATTGCCTTGAAGTCGATTTACTTTCGGAATTCCAACACGAACGTGGAACGTGAAAAAATGTAAAAGGAAATTAATTGATATTGTGATAATAATTATAATTGCATACACATTTTTGCAGGCATAAATTAATTAAAATGTTCGCCAGATACGAGAGTATTTTCATGACAGATTGTTTCCAAATAGTTTCATTTTGAAAATATGTAGTTTTCAACCAAAAACCTAAAAACAAGTTGAATGCCTCTCCCCACTCATTCTCTGCTTCTTGAACTATGAACTATGGCTGTCCGAACTTTATGTGGGAGTATGTATCTCGTGTGTAGTTGCATTCTAAAATAATCGTATAACATGAAATTCTATGAAAATTAAAAGAGCCACAACAAGCATAAATTAAGAGAGCGAGCAAGCTTCTTCATCTAGTAGTAGTACGTGGCATATCGTTGCTAGGTAAACAGACAGGCCAATGCCAGTGTAAATGGGGACGGAAAAGAAGGGGAGTGGCCAAAAAAATGATTTGTTGCAGTTGCTGGCAGAGAAAGTTGCATGCCAGGCTTCTGTTGCCAGCAACTTGAACGCTTTGTTCTATTTTGTAGCAACTGCTTGCCACTCTTACTCCCCTTTTGCCACATTGCCTGTTCTATCTGCTAATGTTGTTGCATTTTTATAGTACTTTTATAATATCGAGCAACATATGTTAGCAATAACGTGCGCAACGGGCGGCCTGCCCAACGTATTCTATCTTCACTTGTTCTCCTGTTCCCACTCTGACTGATAGTTCTGGTTCTGGTTCAGGTACTAGTTCTCAGACCTGAACTATTATTGCATAAAGTTTTACTTTTATCACGGCCATCATTGCGATTCTTTAAAGAAACGTAAGCAATGCTGCGTCTGTTGCCAAACTTCTTAGCCCAAAGTAGTAAAAATGGCGAACCGGCTAACGAAAGAAAACCAACAAGAAAGTTGTGCCACATTCCCCAGCTTGTGGCATGCTGGTCTCTTGATAAGTTTTCCCGCTGCGTTTCCCCACACAGTTTTCAAACAGAAGGTAGCCCTTTAATTCATTTACCGAACATTATTAAATAAATCCCCCATGAAGCGCTCCAAGCTCAGACATTGACTGTCCACCTGTCGCTTAGCCATGACTACAATTACCTGGCTCTTATTCTCTTCGATAACTGACCTGGCTGCTTGAGCTTAAGCTCAGGTAAAAGCGATTACACAAGTAAGCAGCCCCACAGCATTATATAGCTTTATGAAACTTCTCCTATCTATGTGCAGCTAAACACCGCTGCAGGAAATATATATTTTAATTTCTCATTCCGATATTCGAAAGTTGTGGATATTGGGCATAATTGTAGCAATTACTTTTTATCTTTTAAATATTTTTTGTGATAGTTTATAAAAATATAAAAAATTTACTATGGCTATTTGCTTAACATTATGTTTAGTTTTGTCGTTTCCGTCATCTATGAATCGCTTTTTGCTCGTTCGAAAATTTATTTGCAATTCCTTGGCGAGGTTTCAGTCATTACTTATTTTTTGTTCACAATGTGCCAGCTTTTAAGTCCCTTTACAATTTGCGAAATTTACTTTAGACTTGCTTTTGCTATTACTCTTCCTATTTCTTAAGAGGTATGTTATCTTTTTGTCGGAATTTTGTAAAGTATACTGTTTTTAAATATTTACACAAGTTGGCAGCACAATAATAAATATTACAATTCTTATTTTTAACTATAACATTCACATTAAAATAATAAAAATATAAATACATAGTAAATTTTATAGCATCGATATATTAAATAGATTTTAGCCATTTTCAGTACAGAGTATGGTTTTACTTGGCGTAATTTGATTATAGATAACAAATAAATACAGATCGATTCGGTTAAGTTTTGTTGATAAAATTAAAAACGCCTGTCAATTTGTGAAACAAATAACGACAGTTAACTTCCGTTTCAAATCTTAAGAGGATATATTTTTGCTTTGTCCTCACACCCTCCTGTCATCACATGTTGCGCCCACGAATTTGTCCTGTCATCTATTTTTGTTTTTTTTTTAAATATTTTTTTTCTCCTCCGCTGACAATTGGCAGTACCACGCCCCTACATCGAGCACAAGTACTGTGCTGTGGAATTGTGCTTTTCTTATGTTTTTTACAACTTCTAATAACACAAAAGTGCTGCTGATTTGGTTCATCACTTCAGCGTCATTTCCGCAATGGCAATGTCTGCTGCCGTTCTTGTTGTCGGCTTCTACTCCAACTCTTAGTCCTACTTCTGCTTATCCCACTCCTGCTACCATTCGTCCTTTGGTTCCTTGTTGAACTCGTAGCTGCTGCTGACTCCGTGTAACTGCCTGTCGCGTCGCCTGCCGTTTGTCGTTTGTCGTTTGCATTTGCGTTTCATTTTATTAAATGAAATGCCGTCAAATACGCCGCAGAACAGACGCCAGGACCGCTAAACGCGACCCAAACGAGCTGTATGTAAATCGACGAGGGTTGCCATTTCAGTTGCCCACACCGCACACGCCGCTCACTGACTGACTGTCAAAATGAAGCTGCTAGTCACTGTCCTGTCAGTGTTTGTATACTTATTAAAGTGCATAAGTACATAGCTCGACTTATTGCTTATTCCTCTTATCATCCACAAGGACTCTCGAATTGTGCCAAAAAAAGTCTGTAAATAGCGCAAACAGCGCTTAAAGCTGCTCAACTCAAGGCGAAAGATACCTATCATATAAAATGTTGAATATTTTAAAGCAAATAGCGATCTCTAGACTGTCAACTCTGCGTATGTGCAATATTAGCTGTAAACATTGCGATGAGCAACTTTCAGAAGCTGTTGATGTACCTCTCGCAATAAAATAAGCACAATAAAAAACAAATCTCACATAAAAATGCTCAACATAATTTAACCAAATAGCAATAACCAAAAACAGAAGCTGAAGCTGAAGTGGGAAAAGCAGCAAAACCGAAAGGCAGCTGCAGCAACAGCAACAAACAAATAAGAACAACAAAAAATAAAAACAGAGCTCATAAAATATCAGGAGACGAGGCCAATAAACGCAAACTAAGTGCCCTGGTAACGCCACGCCCCCCACTCGGAGGGGCCGACACGCCCACAAAGCGGGCGCTTAATAAATGCAAATGTGTCCAAGTATGAACAATTATAGAAAGGAAATTTGCATTAAAAATTTATGTACTCGCTGAAGACTCAGCACAGACACATACCCCCAACTTCACCCTGAGATAACGCGTCGAAAGTGCGACATAAATTTATTTTTTGTTTAAGTTTGTTTGTGTGTGCTTTTTTTTACTTCAACACAGGCCGTTTCTTCGAAGGCGACTTGGATCCTTGCTTGGTCCTTGCTCGCATAAGTACCAGTGGTCGTTTTGTGCTACGACCGCCCAAAGGAAACATTCATTCGCACAGCTGTCTTATTGTTGCTGTCGTTGTTGTTAACACATTCGACTCTACGAGTGAGTGTTTCTGTATTCATTCGAGTATGTCTGTGTGTGTGTCTGTGTGTCCAGTGCCTAACTAGCAGGAAGTCATTAAGTTGTTTAGCGCCCTTAATGCATCTCTACATCTTCTACAAAAGCTTTGACGCTGCTCCAGTTCTACTTACTCGTAGATCCGTCTAATGTCACTGTTAGCATTTGGATACATTTGACTAGGCCAATTAGCATTAGCCAAGTTACATAAAGATTTGTTGTGCTTCCATTTTCCATTTCTCATTGGCAGGTGTCTGTTATAGAATGACTCTCGTTTTCAAATTCAATTTAAACTAATTTTATGTTGTGAATAACAAATTTATTGGAAAACTATTTAACTCTGCGACTGAGGGCTCTGTTAGAGTTATTAATGAATCCAAATCCAAATGTAGGAACTATAAATTAAAAAAGTCGGTGTTAGCGCGAGCTTCAATTGTATTATTTTTTTTTGGCATTTTGCTTGTGCGTCTAGGTTGCGACAAAACTGCATGTTTTCTTCGTTATATTTTGGCAATTGACACGCAGAAGCAATTAAGATATTATATATTAAGCTACATGGTAGCTTTTAGTCAATCACTATTTAAACTTGATAATTAAAATGTTTATCAATAACAATATATTCAAAGTCAAATTGATTGTTAGTAAGATATCCAGCAGGGTATCTCCAGTCTAGTCCCAAATTGGTTATTGAATTTAAATTGCCGTAGACCAAGTTCACTTTCAGTCTTAGGAAGTCCTCCCAAAATCTCTTTCATAATTTAATCGATTTTCATTATATTTTGGTTGGAAGACGAAATTTCCTTTCTTCCTCCTTAAGCCCAATTTGCCAATTAACAGCTCATGATGGCGCTTTTCATGGGCCTCAACTAGTTAAGCAAACTCCATTTAACAGCTCGGAGAGCCGAAGGCGTCGAGATCTTTGCACTCCATTAATACGTCGTGGTCGTTATTGTGATATAAAATGCATATAAATATATTATGTATATATATATTTCCAAATATAAATGTAAAGTAAATATTTGTGGAAGCAGACCGACAAGCCGTTGGAAAACTTTTTATTGCTTAGCCGCAGCCGATTCTTCACGTCTTCCCCTTTTCCAAGTGACGGCAATCTCTTTGACCCCATCAAACAATTGAGCCAGTCAACTTGCTTCTCAATATTTGCAAGGTGGTTGGAGAAAAGGTTTCTTGGGAGTGAAAGACTCAACTTCATCATATTTTCATTTTTTTTTTTTTGTTTTTTTTGTTTGTGTTCTTTTATTTTTATTACGAGTATTGCTCGATATTTGTCAGTCAGTAAAACTTTCGAGCGTTATTTAGCCATAAGAAATCAAACTTTCTTAATTAACTTTCTTTAGCATCGTCGACGTCGAAGCCGACAGAGATAGGCAAAGTAAAATGGGTTATGCCAGCAAATAGATATGACACAGTTAAAAAAAAACAAAAAAAAATAGATAGATAGACAGATGGATACCTACATATATATGTATATGTATTTTTGGTATATATGCATGTATATTAAAGGGTGCCCTTAATTTTGGTGGCATGCCCCTGCATCTGTTGTTTATTCTAGCCACTTGGAAGCAACAGTAAAAAAAAGTTGAGTTATCATAACGTGTGTCTGTCTGTCTTAGGGCGGATGGGCGAGACGTGGCAAAAGTTGTCAAAGCGTCGTTGGGTTGGCATTTTTATTTAACAGCCTGTTGTTGAATCAAAAGTTTTATTGATTTTCAAGTTTGAATGATAACTTTGCAAGAATTTCGCTTTTATGTATTTGTGTAAAAAATTGTTAAATTGCTTGTTATTGACAAATACACGCGTAACTCTTCTATCTGTGTGAGTGTGTGTGTGTGAGTGTGGGTTGGGTACTCGTTACATTTACCGCTCTATGTGTGCACCATGAAGAAGAGAGTCTCGTGCTACGTTGTGCCAAAGTTATCAATTCCAATTATATAACCAAAAATAATTTGAAAACTTTCCAGCACTTTTGCAAAAGACCAACACACGAACACACACACATACACCCAACGGGACACACAAACACACAGCATACTTATGAGTTTATAAGTTCATACTTGTTACCTGTGACTTGTCAAGTATTTGACTTTATCTCTGCACACTGAGTTCAGTGGCGCATTTAAGTTTTCACTCAACTTTGAAGCTGCAATTTAGACAGAGAAGCACAGACTGAGATGAAATATAACAAGAGAGAAAGAAATCGAGATGGAGAGAGAGAGAGAGAGTCAGAGAAATAGAGTGACTTGTATGGCATGTCCTTAGTGTCAATCAATAATTTTCAGCTCAGTTACTTGCAGATTCATCTTTTTTTGTATACTCTACAAGCTCTCGTTTAGCTTTTTTTTAAAGTAGATCTTTACTTGACCATCTTTGATTTCCCAAAGCTCACTGCTATTAAACCGTCATTTCCGTACTTCTGCTCTTAGCCTTTTTCGCTCTTCACAAAGCTTACCCTTTGATCATCCTCATACAATATCGCACATGCTTTTCTGTTACTAATCTTTTGATCACCTTTGACTTTCTGATGTTAATGGAGACGTGTTTTCTACACTTCTCCATAAAACACACTCTTGCCATAGCTGACAGCTACAACTTGTAATAGGTCACCGACATCTTTGGCATCATAACTTAAATGTCCTGATTTTGATCACTTGCAGTTTAACGTTTATGTCGTTGCTGACACTGAATCAGTCCAAATTGCTCATTGGCAATCGAGTGTTGAAGGTTCTGCTTCCCCTCATCTTCTTGCTGCTTTCCCACTACGTAAGTCTTGAAAGTAAACCGGAAAAAAACTTTAATGAAACTTTGTAGGTAACCAAAAGGAAGCTTCCTTCCACGGGTGCCCACATCGAGGCTGCAAAGTTTGACTGCAAATTTTGTTGCGTGCAGTTACCATTAAATAGCTATCTATCCATTAAGTTAGGCAGGTGTGTAAGGGGTGTGTGAGGGTGAGGGTGAGTGTGTGTGTTTCTGTGTAAGCGCTGGGGTGAACAAGCGCTGACATCACGTTTTTTTCCTGCATTTTGTGTGGCGAACAACCGGGGAAATTGAATTTGCACAAAGTTGAAAATTAAAAAACATACAAAGGTAAAGGAAGTGAAAAACTAGTAAGAAATTTGAGAGAGAGAGAGAAGAAAGAGAGAGCGAGAATAAGAAGAAACTATGGCTAACCGATCGAGCTGTGCGAAAACCACTCGACAGCTTGTTGACAATGTAAATAATGCGGCTAAAGGAAGCAAGGGGCTTCGGTGGGGGTGGAGAGGGCGGAGGTTATGTTTGTCATGACGTTGATAAGCCGCAAAAGTGTCATAAAAAATATGCGACTATCGCAACCACAACAACAATAACGACAACGACGAGAAGAAAAACCTCTGCCGCTGTCGAAGCTGCTGCCTCTGCAAGTCGCAGGCGTCAGCGTTTTGTTTTGGAAAAGCAAAGTCACTTTTTGGATGCTTGCAACCACGCACAGTGGGCTCTTATCTCATTATGCGTTGCAAAAATTATACACGCACAATGTGCTTCAAGCTATATCGTCTTGAAATCATGTTATATAATTGTATTATTAATTAATTAAGCATCCAGCAATGTTTTGTACATTTTAGCTTAGAGAATTTAATTACATTATATAATAAAGCATAACAAGCTAGTATCTATTCCATTCCTATTCCAAATAGCCTAATGTAATCAAATGAATAAATAGACTTCGAATCTATTTCACTAAAAATATAAGAATACTTAGTTGTCTGATGACATCCAAAAAATATAAATATCGGCTTGCTTAATTTGTCAATAAATTAATTTTTGGAACTATTTTTGGCATATTGCCACACTGTGCGACGCTTGCTTGCAAGCTGCAGATTTGCGCAGCGGGCGTGAAAGCTAAGAGAATTTATAAAATTCACATTGACGCTGTAAATGTCATTCATCAACGTGTCACTGACATACACCAATGCATAAAGAGACAAAGAAAGGGCAAAGAAAACGACAGAGAGGGTTGCCAGGCAACTTTTGTGAATGGAAACAAAGATGGGAAAATTGTTGTCAGATTTAATTTCGAATAACTGAATACAATTGAGTGAATACAATTGAGAGTAAGAATTTGAGCATACATTTTGGAACCTCATAATGAGTAATTGGATCTGATCACTGCAGATGTAACAAATGAAATTAAATTTAATTTGCATAAATGCAAAGATAAACGGTGATCAAAATAACAAATTAAAAAGCTTCAACTGCTTGAAGTCGAAAGAGATTAAAGAATTCATTGTAGTTAAACCAAGAGCATGATACAATATTTCAAAAGAATTAAGTTAAAAATGCAATTGAAAGTTGTCTCTTTATTATATTAACAAATACATTTTCATTGACTGAACAACGAATCAAACTAACCTCGTTTGAGGTTGCGGCCAAGCTAAATGTGCTAAATGCACTAAATTTTCAGCTGCTTTTTATGTTATGACAATTATAATTGTGCTTTTGCATATGTGTGTGCTTGCGTGTGTGTGTGTGTGTGTGTGTATTTGCTTGTGTGTGTGCATTTCTTGGCAGCAAGTATTTACGTGTGGAAATTGTAACAAATGTTTTTTAGGGGGCGTGTGTGTGTACTTGTGCGTGTGTGAGTGTGTGTGTTCCTGGGTAGCCTTGTTGCACTTTCAGCCAACGACAAAGTAACTGAAAACTGAAGGCAGCATCAGCTAAAATAGTTCAAATAAATTCTGTATGTGTGTGCGTGTGTGTGTGAGGTTGTCTTAAATAGTCATAGACTGTTAGACAACAAACAATGCGTCGCAGTTGATGCCGCTGCCGCCTTCAAGAGCTCGACTAAGTTTTTTGGCCGGTTGCGAGCGGCGACGCCGTCGGGCGGTGGGCGTGGGGCGTTACTGTGAGAAGTGGGCGTGAGCTAAAGTTGCAGTCGAAATGAAATATGTTCTGTGGCACGGCTAAAATCGCAGCCAAAACAGAAGAGACAGAGAAAGTGAGAGAATAAGAGAAAGAGAAAAATAGATAGAGAGAGAGAGAGAGAAAGTGAGGAAAAGAGGTAGAACAAAAAGCCTTGGCAGGAAGTTTTGGCTACGGAAATTTATAAGATTTATGTTTAATTGTTGTTTTTGGCTTTTGCGGCAGCTGGCGCGCGTCTGCCGTTGCTTTCTGCTTTGTGCGTGGGCTTGCAAACAAATTAATTAATGAAATTAAATGGCAGTTGGCAAATGACAAGCGCACGGCAAAGCGCAAAAAGAGACAAGAAAAAAACGTTGCTTACATTTGTGCGCAGTAGAAAAAAACTCACCTGACGCTGCAAACGAAACTCCAAATGAATCCAACAAACTGTGTGCAACCCCAAAAAGGTTATGTCGAAATCAAATTATATATCGAAATCAGAATCAGAATCAGATTCCGATTCAGCAACTATAGAATCAAAATCAGCAATCAAATGCTGATTAAAATAATTGCTCCCAATTTGTTCAGCTGATTGATCATTTTTGTGAGCTGAGTTCACTGAATTGCTATGACATTAACTGCCAATTACAAATTGATTGGGAACGCTCCTCATTAGGGGCACCCTCAGTAACAGTTACCGATGCTCGCAGCGCTAATTATCAGTAGCTACAACATCATCATCATCATCATAGAACATCTGCTGCATGCAAATTCAAATGCATTTGTGAATTGCAACAAATGTGCGAGTGCGCCTGTGTGTGTGTGCACGTGTGTGAGGCATAGTGTCTTAAGTGCATTGCCAAATTTTACACTTGAACATTTATTAGCTGTAATGCAATAAATACTTTAAATTATAAATGCAATTTGTCTCTAGTTCATATCTACACAGTGAGAAAAATATTATTATATTTGAGTTTGTTCAAGAATCTATGGAATGTCACTTAAGAAATTAATTAACATGATGTCTACTGCACTTTATACATAGTCAGTCACCGCAAGTTGGCAACCGTGTTGTCGATATGCCACAAGTTGGCAGCCCTGTTGTTGTTGTACATTGTACAATATGCAGCTTTGCGGCCACCATTCACGTTGGCTAATAGAGTTTGCTTAACAAACCTGCGCCGCAGAAACCACGACCGCACTTTTAATTAAAGTGAAAACTATGAAAATGTATAAAATAATTTTCCAAAAACGTAGGTCATAACACAAGCTGGTCAAAGCGAACGAAGGGCCAGAAAAACGACATCAGAGTTTGGCTAAAAATATGAATACGCAATAACGAAATCATGTCCTCGTTCATGAATCAGTTGCTGCCCCGTTAAGAAGTATAGTAATGTTGCATGTTTGTGTTTATACTGTGCCTGTGTGTGTGTGTATTTGCATGATATATGCAGTTATAATAAACCGCAAGAGCTGCTAAAGCAACAGTAGCAGGAATAGGGCAACAGACATACGACTAATATCAGAGCTACCCACACTCACACATAGACTGCAGACAATTCAAACAAATGCATATGTGTAACGGTGCGTATAAAGGCAAATGGCAAACTTGCAACAACAAAAGGCAATGGGGAAATTCCAGATAGCAACAGCATTGCAGCAGAATTACTTGTGCAGAGTTGCCGGAGTTGTGCAATACTAAAAGTAGCCAAGAAAATCATTTCATAAATTGAATTGGCATTAGCGTGTTATGGCAAATTGATACGAGTATCAAATGTTGGCAAATCTCTTAACAAATGCGAAACCTGCACACATCAGACAAACAATTCTAATTAATTGCTATATAATTATCACTCCTCTTCTTCTGCTCTTTCACTCTCTCTCTCTCGCTCCCTCTCGTTCTCTTCTTTACGTGCTCTACCGATAGTCTCTAAAATATTTCAAGTTTTGAACAGAATTTTCTACGCTTTTTGTTTGCATGGAGAGCAGATTTCTTTCAGGAGAAATCAAGGCAAGTGAATCACTAATACTCAAACATTGCAAATGAATTAAAAATTATAAATTTTACTTTAAATTGTTGTGTGATATTTACAGTTAAAGGAGCTTGTATCTTCTAACTGTATAACTTGCAATGAATATTGAATATTACTATAAGTATTAAATCATAATTTTTAATTATATTAATTCAAAACTAAAATTAAACACGGTTTGTAAGGGTAAGTTTTTAATTCCCAAAGGAAACTCTTTTAATAATATTTCAAATATAGTTCAACTTTATTTTAAGACTGAGGGGAGTTTGTCTATTGCAAGCTTTGCCTCGGGATAAAACTGATATTACAGCATTTTTAGTGGAAGCCATTTAAATTGAATTGTGCCGCAACGGTACGTAGTATCAAAAGCATGGCTTCCAAAAGTCCAAAAAGATTTTCGTTGTTTATCAATAGTACTTTTTTCTTTAGTTGTTATTAATTTGCGTTTTTACCAATTTGTTTACGCCCGCAGCATTTTATACTTAGTTTTTATATAACTACGTGTTTGTTGTATATATTTTATGTGCATGATTGTGGAGTGTGTTTTAGGTATTTACTTTATGGCTTTCATCAATTGCATAGCTCACAGAGGACTTGCGATTTTTATGTTGTTTTGGATCAGGAATAACAATGCCGAATGTAATTATTTTATTTTCAGTTGATCTTTTTCTTGTTGTTGCCGTTGGTTGTAGTTGCAGTTGTTGTTGTTGTTTTGTTATTTGTGTTTGCTCTGCTGTCGATTGTTGTTTTTGAGAATCGATGTGTTGCTATGCGCTTGCAATTAATTGCTTTCAAATCCTTTTATCCAGCAGATTTGGTCAATTTATTTTGCACAGTTTTTTGTTGCCCTTCAACAACTACACGTCTCCATATAAACGTTCATGTACCTAGATATGTACATAAGTACTACATATGTATACTGTACACACACATATGTACTTCTATACACATATGTACATGTGTATTTCGTTAGCCGCACAATTTTTGGCCTGAATTTATTACATACATGTTTAGTTTATTGTTTTTTAATGGCGCTTAGATTCAATTTGAGCTGCGCAATAAATTACACATTACGAACTGGCCCTATGTTCCCTTTCGGACCTTTTTTTTTGGTAACAAAAAGGCGTTCTTTGGCTGCATGTTTATCACAAGGTTATATATTGATGGATTATTGACCGCTCGACTTAAGGCTATAAAAATAGTGCAAAGTAAGCTTTCGTTGAATTTTTATTCAGCTCATTAGATTATAAATTATAACGCAGCCGAGATCTTAAAATCCAGTAAAGAAAATATAAATCGCGTAAATGCTTGATGCGAGTAAATCAATGAACAATTTTTCTTTGGAAACTTAGCATCTTAATCAGGGATCAAAACTAAGATTTATTAGTCTCAAGCCACAAATTCGAATTTTTTTTTTCATTTTAAGTCTATAGATAATTAAAATAATTAATTATATTTTAGAAAACAAAATCTCAGCAAAATATTTAGTTTTCCTAACAAGAGAAGACAGGTGCTTTGCATATATTTTTGTGCTTTTAGAGTACAGGCAATACTCTTCCCGTTTCAATTGAATTAGTTTAAAGCTTTTAATGCCTTCCTGTTCTGCAAGATTAATCCAATATTTAGGCGTATTTTAAGTTACCGCTTTTTTGCTTTAGATATTTAAAGCTGGCAGCTTTATCTATACGAAACTTTTTCACAAACTTTTAGTCGAAAAACTAAGTGGTAAATTAAATGTTAGGCGCCAAAAAAAAAAGGGAGTCAAATGCAGACAAAGTGAAATAAATATTGCATAATATTATTACATTCTCAGGACCGAAAGTGAGGCGTGAGTCGGTGGAAGTGTCGTTTAAAGAACCCTAAATGCGGAAGCAATTTACTTTTTGACTTTAGTCAAGCTCAATTTTTTAGTATTTTTGTTGTTGGTCTGCTTTTAATATTAATGTTATATGTATAACCAGATGACTGGTTGCCAGTTGTTTTCCCTTTTTCCTTGTCAACTTCATCATAAGCAGCATAATCATCATCATTATTATGTCGTCTGCAGGCCAGAGAAAATGCAGCGAGATGGTCGAGCACTTTGCATGTCTCGCGTCTCGGCTCGTTTGGTTTTCTTTGTGTGCTAATTACCATAATTAAGCAAAGGTCAGGCTTTATTCGCCTTTTGTGGCCAGGCCAGCAAAATAATAATGAGCGGAGTCAGTTCTCCGGCTTCCACTGAGAGAAACGCCTGCAAAACACACAAAAAATAGCTGACCATCGTACAATTATCTGATGTATTTCTTCTTGGCTTTCAGTTTTCTCGGTCTCTTCATTCGTTTCGTTTCGTTTTGTGTCTTTATTTGCCTTGCTATGCATTATCCTTATGATTATGACGTTTTAATGGGTTTAGTGAGGCGACCACTACAACGCGGAAAGTGCACATAGAAAAGCCAGCAGCTTAAGCTGACAACAAAAAGGGCTAAATAAAAAAAAATGAAGCCAAAAAACATTAAAAACTGGACAAGCTGTTAAGGCATATTATCAATGTAATGCAATTTGTTGTTTTATTTATGGCAAATACAAAGAAGAGGAATGAAAAAGTCGAGAACAATTTTTGTAATTCATGACCAATTTATTCGCATTATTTCCTTCTATCTAAAACAGGCAGAAAAACCACAGCAGCGTCTCAAATGCTTATGAAATTTCTTGATTAAGTGTGAATGAAGTTGGATAAACGTAGCTTCGCCGTTTTCTGAGCACTTCGTTTATTTTTTTTTTCCAATAGTATCCTGTCTATTAATTTAACAAAAAGCAGATACACTTTGGGAAAAAACTGAGCACAATTGAACAGAGTAAAACCTTGATATTTGTAATCAAAAGCTTTGACTTCAAAATATGCTTTAAATGGCTGTTGTTGGAGTTAATATATATCTAACACGAAAAATTAATGAGATCATTGGCTTTTTCTAAAAGATATACATACTTAAGCCTACCAAGAAAATATATATTTTGGATATCTGCTTGTGAAGCAATCCATATTTGCATATCCTACATGAATTCCCATTTTCTTTTCTTCTCTGCGCTGTCTCTCATGCATTTGCACGCTGCCAGGGTGAGTGACAACAGTTGACAGAGAACGTTGCGCATACGCAACGTATGAAGGCACTCGCGAGAAAGAAATGAAAATTCCTCAAAAGCAACTCACAAATTGTGTCAACTCATTGGGACAAACTCATGGAAAAATTCCGGAAGCAATTCCACTTTGGCAAAAGAAAACGGGGAAGAAGAAGAAAAGAAAAATTCCAGAAGAGAATCGACCTCCATGTTCAGTTTGGCAACAGCAATGTTGATTAACGATCGCTGTGGCACGCAGGATGAAAGTCAAAGGGCAATCCAAGCGAGTGGGTGGAGCCAGGGAGGGTGCAGGGAGGCAACTACTCTACTCTAAGTATGTACATACATACTTATTATTATTACAGGGGAGTTGTCGTATTTGTTGGCAGCACACGCATTAAGTGGCGCAAATTCTTTGTCCCAAGGAAAACATTTTCATTCCGAGGCGTGTGTGAGCTATTCGGTGGTGTTGTCAGTGGTGTGGGCGGTGGTCCACGGGGGTAAAGGGGGAGAAGTTAACGGCAGTTGTTTGAACTTATCTATATTGTTTTGCCATATTGTTTTCTTATGCCATGTGTGTCGCACTCTCTCCCTCCCGTCCCTCTCTCACCCACTTTGTTGCTAGCTCTTCTGTCTCTGTCTTTGGAGTGACTTGAAAGTCCCATTGTCTTTAGCAAATTTGCTTTACTTGCGCCGGCATTCATTGACTTTTTCTGTTGTTGTTGTGCCATTTTCGAATGCCTCTGCTTTACGCTTTTTTTGTCCCCCTCGCTCCACACTATCTCTGCATTTAGCTACCATTTTTCTAGCTCTCTTCATTCTCTCTCTCTTTCTTTCTTGGTGCGTACGTGTCTATTATTGGTATTTGCTGAATGAATGGATTGTACGTGCCCAAAGGCATTCGCATATCTTAGCCAAAGCATTGCATGTAGGAGCACGACTCCGCCTTTCCCTTGTATGCATGACGGTGGCTACAGTTTTCTTTCTCTCTTTCTCTCTTTCTCTCTTTAGCTCCCTCTCTTTCGCCCTGGCTGCGCGTTTATATTCTGCGGTTGAAATCTAAGCGATTTTACATTGTTATTGTTATGACTGCCAGGCGGCACAGGCCCCGCATGGTTATAGAGACATATATTTAGGTGTGTATGTAGTAATACATGTATACATTTATAAATGTACATACATATATGTATTTGTTGAGCTGAACTCTGTTTATACATGCATTTATTTGTTGATGGAGTATTTTTGTTTGTTTATGTATTCATATGCATTGTCGCAATAATCATTAATTTACTGATAAAACACGCCCACATGTTGTGCCCTTCTGTCTGTATCTTTATGTCTGTATGTGTATGTATGCGTGTGAGTGTGGTTTCCTCCATTTTGTTGCTGTGTCATCGCCTAGCTTCATTTTTCATTGCATTTGCAATGCAAAATACAAATCCGCTAAATAAAATTGTTACTCGTGCTTTTTTATATATACAAATGTACCCAAAAGTAGGCAACAATTTTTGCAACTTTAATAAGTTCACATTGCACGGTGGGAAAAAAGTGAAAAATTGTGGCATAACATGTAAACATAAGGCTAGAGACTGGAATCTTTGCATTATAGTGGATTTTAACAT
This sequence comes from Drosophila rellima, assembly GCA_035043635.1. Classification (NCBI taxonomy): domain Eukaryota; kingdom Metazoa; phylum Arthropoda; class Insecta; order Diptera; family Drosophilidae; genus Drosophila; species Drosophila rellima. The sequence goes on along the minus strand of JAWNMV010000134.1, from coordinate 449,024 downwards.
TTATTTTATTTACTGCACTTTTTTTAATCTCAGAGTAGCACTTATAAACATTTTTGGCATTACTGAAGAAACCACAAAATCGCATTTTTGTCCAAATATTGGACTTTTTCCACATTGTGTACTGCATCAGAGTTCCGCCCTCAGGCAGTTTCTCTAATATTGTATGCATTTTTAAAGGGAACGCATAAAATGCAGATTGAATTTAAATGTTGCTCGAAAGATTAGTGCCAGTCAGAGAAACGTAGGGATACGAAAAAATATAAAGAGAGAGAGAGACAGTCAAACACATCAAGAGAATGCAATAGGACGAAAGGGAAAATGAAGAGAAGAGGAGTAGACAGACAAAAATACGTAAAATTCGAGCACAAAGCCAACATCCTGCCGGGCAAGAGAATTGAGGGGACGAGAGCGAGTGCGAGTGCGAGTAAATACAATACCAAATTCAAACCCAAACCCAAACTCAAGCCGAAGCTCAACTCAGCTCAATGACAAGCCCGACTGTATGAATGTATGTGCAATACGATATGCTGATGCGTAAGTGCGGTGTGTAGTTTGACGTTATACAACACTGGCGTTGCCTTACCGATACGCTAGGGGAATTGGAGGAAGTTGCCTCTTGGTGCTGCTTTAACGCGGCAAAAGCGACGTGATCATCGCCAGCGAATCCGATTGTGAGGCTGCATTATAAGCATATAGCCTTATAACATATATATGTGTGTATATATATATATATATATATATATATATATATTTGCTGCATTTTAAATCGGATTACTTAAAGCAGCAAGAAGCAGAATCAATACAGTGCTTCGGCATTGCCACAAGCTACGATACCACAGCTAGTGTGTTGTATTGTGTTGTGTTGTGGCATGCAACTTGTTTTCTTCCTTCCAGTCAGCTCGACGTTTGATGTTCCACTTTGCCAATAAATTGTTCGTTTGTTATTATTATTTACAGTTCTCGCTGTTAGCTGTTACTTTTCATCCCAAATATTTGCCACTTTAAACCCTTGGCGTCACATTTGTGAGACACGTGCCACTCTGTCACATCAGTGCCGCACTGCAGTGCAAATATGTTGGCAAACGTGCAACAAAACGTGTCATGTCAACTTGGCTGTAGGCCTAGGCCATCCAACAACGACATCAACATCGAGACATGTAGACAGCCTATGACTATGCCCTGAACAACTTACCAACAATACCACCTTGACATATCCTTTGACTTCTCTTAACTTTGAATCTCTTTGGTTTACTCTGCTTGTTTAGTCTGTGCTGTCCAATTTTGTAATTTTGCACTATATTCAATAACAAAAAATAGTTTAAAAAAAAAAAAAACGAAAGGGACATGCTTCTTAGGATGATTTTTTCTAAGGTGTTTTTCTTCAACATTTCGTTTGCATTGCTATAAACTATTAACTTCAATGATTGATAAATTCTTTATTACGAGTTATTAGATAATTAATCAATACAATCGTAATTAGCTTCATTGCATTAATCTCAATCCGATGAAATGATAATGAGCTAATAAATCTTAGTGCCACATGTCGCATGCTGTATGTCTCATCTGCCAAACATCTTTGATAGTAGGAGGTCCTTCAATCAAAACTGCAGTTAAACTCATGCAATTGTTTACTGTTAGAGACAAATAGTTAATCAATCAATGCAAAAGATTTGTATACTCGTAACGGTGTGTAATATTCGCCGCATTTACAATAAATGCAACAAAACATTTGTGAATTCTTTACATAAATATGTTTCGAGTATCAACATCGCTCGACTTCGAATAATAGAAAATGGAATCTCAATGCTGGTAAGTAAGTGAAATAGAAAAGGCTTCAAGAAATATACTGTATTGTATGTCTCTCGATTGATTAAATAACAATAAAGCTGAATTCAAATTGCAAATTCTTTGCATTGCTTTCAGTTTGTGGATATCCAAGGATTATATGCGACTAACACAGACAGAAGAAAAAATCATTCCAAAAACTCAAGCATACAATTCTTGATTTATGCATGTATTTCTTAAGTATGTATTCAGTATATTTTTGTTAAATTAACGTAATTTGCTGGTAATTTGGAAACCACTAAACTTATCTGCATCGGATTGATTTTAACCAGGAATCCCAGAGTTTTTTTTGTTTCAGAGTAGAAATATAATTTTACAAAAATAAGATATTGTTGCAATAGTTTGCCCATCGATCTCAATCTCCGCACTTTGCCGCAACAACTATGGGCATAACAAAACCACCGAAAACAACTGCAAACTCTAGCGGAAATAGAAGTGCGGCATAAGTGCACTTCCGGTGCCGGTTGCAGTCGCCGCATGCAATGCATAAATTTTCCACACCATATTAATGTCTGTTTCTCACTATATGTTTGTGTGTGTATCTCACTAACGAGATTTCCACATTGTTGCTGTAGAATATCACGTATACGCAATGTCGCAAATCCCGCAAAGCATTTGCAATTTTTCACTATTGTATCTGTATTTGTAGAGCGCGTATCTATTGCTATTTGTAATAATATTTGAGCAGCCACTGTGCAACAGTTGCATTTCCATGTCGCATGCACCTGGGACTCACACAAACACGCATACAAATACACAGACACTCACAAAATGCAACGTTTGCTTCCGCTTCGACTGCAACTGCGGTTGGCAGCTAAAGCCACAACTCTCCTCCTACTCTCCTGCCCTTGTCCCCTGCCCTGCCATCATTAAGCGAATTGATGGCTGGTTTAGTTGTTTCAACTGCAAACCGTTTGACTTTGTTGCATGCAACACACAAAAATTTCCAGTCGCCCACTTGGCCAAATGTGGCAGCTAGTAGCTTGTGGTCTCAACTAAGCGCATCTAGCCCATTATGTGGGATAAACAGGAGCTGGAGCAATAGAGGTTTTTGCTCCTACCACTGTTCCTGCCACTGCCACTGCGGTCGCTTCAAGGACACAGCTGAACGCATGCAACCCGTGGCATATTTGCAACATGTGACAACCTGTGTGAGTGTGCAGTACCTGAAACTGTATTTGTATCGACTTGGTCATTCTTGTGTTCACTTCTACCTAACAGCCCGATGTAGACATTGGCAACTGCCTAGACATTGATTACTTTTTCGCCAGTTTTACTGACTTGACTAACCCCGCAGCAGCAGGTTTCATTTATGGATTTTACGATTACGACAATTATTCAATTCTCACTTTCTCTGAATTTTATATGCGAAATCCAAGAGCAATTTGTCAGCCAACATGGATCACATAGATTTACAAAGCTTAATCTGTTTCGAAGGGGAAATGCATAAATGTATCTCATAATTTTGATTAAAAGAGTCATAAGATGCCCAATCCTTTCAAATCTCATCTGAAATCAAATATGTTCCAAATAATAATGCTCTCAGCTTTGAGATACTTTACTTATTTCATTTTATTGTGAGATAAAAAATTGTGAAATGCCATACGAGTTTAAATTGAGTTGGATTTTAATTGTATGAATTCATAGGTCACCTAACAGAGCTAAGCTGGTTAAATTTTTGTTGTGTTATGAACTCTTCGAACGGTTTTAATAATTTGTACGGGATATATAATATTGAATATATTTTTTTGTATATATTTCTGTTTTTCTGTTGGATAGCATACTAATCCAGCTATGTATGATTTGACTTCACATACTATCTCTCAAGCTCTGTTATTATTTTCTCCTCACCTCTCGCTCTCTCTAGTTTTTATAAAAGAAAATAATAACTAACGGCTATAAATGATAGTGATGAGCTCTGATTACTCTGATAATCATTAAGGAGCTGTCCTTTTTCAATGGTTTCACCAGCCCAAAAATTCCTTTCAATGGAATTGCACACAGTTAGTGACACATTCCTTGGCATTTTCGCACATAATGCGTACGTATACAAAGGTATATTCAGTGGGGAAATCCCAATCTGACATTGTGCTACGAATGTAGTTGCTTCGATTCGAAAGTGCACGGTTTGCTGCACGTTTGCAACTGTGATTAATTTCCGGCTGGTTGGCGATAAAACTGCTTTGGCTCATCAATATCTGGTTACGACTGAATTTCCCCTCTACTCTCCCCTGTCTCTGGTTACTGCGTGTGCGCATCCAAATAAAACCAATTATTTTGTGTAAATGTCAAATACTGCGAATTCTACAACCTCTTTTCTGAAATTTTTTTTTTTTGCTAGACATTGCGTTGCCCCTACGGAAAGTTGCATTTAGGTCAATGATGTTGTGCTACTGTTTTAATTTTTGTGCCCTTTTCGCTTCATTTTTGCAGTGTTTTTATGTGCTACAATATTGCTGGAAAAATATCGCATATTGCATACACTTGTAAATAAATAAATCAATAGAGGGTCGCGACCCCAATGTGGACAACATGCAAGCGTAAAACGAAATATGCCAAACAACTCCCAGCAAATTTCAAGTGACAACATATCCCCAAATGGATCTGTGTTGATATTTAGTTATGTACATTCGAAGGGAAAGTTAATGCTGGCTCGTGTTGCAGCAAACTGAATGAAATTTTGGGCAGCAAACTGTTGTGTCCACCCTCGTTTTGGGACATCTTTATGCCATGGCATATTATCATGATATTTAATATTCGATAAAAGAGAATCTCAGGTACTCGGCTACTCGGTCGTATTGGTTTCGTGTCTGTTCTTGATTTGCCTCTTGTGTTCTCCGAGTGATTTTATTTATTATACAAGTACGAGTATGAGTATGAGTGTGTGTTTGTGTATATGCCATTTCATTTCCATAGTCTACATTGCGTTTTCCCGTTGCATAAATAAAAAATTCTCATCATCGAAAGCCACAAAATTCTTTTGTTCGGCAACTCAAGTGCACATTAGAAATGTTTGAGAAGTCCGTAATACTTGTCAAGCAATGTCCAGTAATGCTTCAATTGACCAGTGCACAATAGATTTAAATGAAATCGATTGTCGTCAATCTCTGTCTCTGACAGAAAAAAAGCATGAAGCATTTGCTAAACAAACTGATACGAGTATTGAGATAAAAGTAACGAGCATCCGCAACGAGTAGCTGAAACAAACGAGACGAATATTAATCATACAAATTAGCTATTTAGATACTAAGGCATTTCTTTATCAATACAACAATTAGAGCAATGTAAAAAATAATTAGAATAAATTCAACTTTATTCCGCCAACAATTTATGATCATCTCTTTAAAATATATTTCCAAAACTAAATCGATTGTGTTGACTTTTAATCGCACAATTTACAATAATACGCGCTTAAATTATTTAAAATTTAATGACTTTACAAAGCACTGTTTGTTATAACCAGCTCGAAAATTGCAACACAGTTTTATTTTGTTTGGGTGCAGGTGTTTAATTAGTGTATTGTTTACTAGGCCTAGGCCAAATAATTGATATATAAACAATAACAAACATAAAGCACAAAATGCCAGAGAACAAGTGTGGGTATGGGTTGAATTTTAGTTTTGGGAGCAAAAATAAATAAATTTAAGTGCAGCTTTAAAACTAAGTTGTTGGAAAATCATAGCATTAAAATAATGACTTTGTTTTGTTGATTTTTTATGGAAATGAAATTGGTCAACTTGATTATTATATAACAGAATTATTTTCAGAATTACAATTATTTTTTATGAGTTTTTAGTGTTTTGATCTACAAAAGTGGAAATTTTTTGAAAGCAGAGTGCTCGACTCAAAGGAATCTGCTATTCAAAAAAGTTTTTTTTATCGGGTGAATACTGTTTTCGATAGATCTGCGATAAACTGCAACCATGTGATTTTCAATCGATTAACCGTTTCAGTTGATAGCTGCTGACACGGAAAATGCAATCGCCAGCACCATTGAAATTGCAATCAAAATCTATATAAAAGGAAATATATAAATAAATCGAAACTGCATCGATTGGACCGATGTTCAAATGGTCGACTAAGCTTGCGGCATACTTTGACATTTTGTCGCATGTTGAATCAAGTGAAAACCCAATTACATGTGCTCCCTATCCTATCTAGACGGTTCGCTGGCGACAAAACGAGACGTGCAGACAAGTTAACATGCTGGCCAACTGTGTCACCAACATTACCAACTTTACCTTTAGCTTCACCTTCAGTTGCAGACATAGCCACAGCTACAGCTACAGTTTCCGTCCTGATTATTACAACGCCAACTGCAAGTTCGAGTATCTATCTATCTTTGCGTTTGCGAGTATCTGCATCCGTGGCCAGGCGAGTGTATCTAACGACTGTCAGGAATTGCGCGAGATGTGGCATCCCCTCACATCACAGAACTGGGCGTTGTTTGATGTGCACGCAAATTACTACGGCAATGAAATTAAAGTGGCTTTAACTTGTTGAAGTACTGGCACAAAATTATGTAGGTTGAAGGTTTGCTTTGACTTTTAGTCAAGTTAAGTGGCTCTCTAGTTACCTTAGACTATTGGAAGTTTTTTCATTTTACTGCCATTTTATGGCATTTGAAAAATATGGAGATTAGGGAATTTTATATGTCAACGCATACCAGAAATAATTATAACTGTTGGATATTAGTGTAAGTCAGTTGCTGCAGTAATTTTGCAAAATTTTCATGAGAACTTTTTTATTTGTCGGTTTCCAAGGAACATGGAACATGAACATGCATAAAGCAAGCTCACAGTATTTAAGTATAATGCAGGTTTGTTAGCTTGAAAATAAAAAGTTATTCATTTAAATTTTTAAAGCAGCCCTTTGACCACGGACTCGCGATCAGAGCTACCGAGCTTCACTTCGATGATCGGTAGTTATCGTCTCTCCAATTACATTATTTCTGAGAGGCATTGCCAGATATTTTAAAATTACTTAAAAGTCAAATTATTAGGAAGTTAATAACAGTACAAGAGCTGAAAAAATGAAGTTCTAGCAATTTTATCGATAATAAACACATTAACTCTTAAATACAAAAAAATCATTATTGAAATAAAAATTTAAGTAAATTTTTGAAGCATATATTACTTCCCATTATCTCAGCATTTAAACAATAAAACTCTTTTTAATTATTAAATATTATAAATCTTATTCTTCTGCGTTGATTTTTTTATTATTATAGAATATTTAATTAATACAAAACAAAAAACCGGATCGTAAAAAATTTAGTATTTAACTCTGTCAAAATATTGAGCATCAATGCATTATAAATTTCATTAAAAAGGAAGTTATCAATACGTGAGTGTCGGCACAACCACAAAAACAATAATAGCACACGAAATTTGAAATTAAATGTCGGAGAGCGATGGGGATAGTGTCAGGGTGATTTGATTGATGTCCTCGGTCAATGTCCCATGTTCAAAACATAAACATCCACATCGTGTTTGGTGAGATGTCAGTGTCATTAGCAGCAGGCAGACAGCAGACATCCGACAGCCAACAAATTTTGTTTTTATTCTAGTTGGTGGTCCATCTGTTAGTCCAGTTGTTAGCTGATTACCAACGTGGCTTGCCAGAGGCAAATAGATTATAGACGGTGCCGGCCACGATATAAACAACAGCGGCAATTATAAAGACAATGCGCCAGTTGGAAATGGAAGGATCGTGGTTGATCACATGACCAGCTATCATTGGAGCTGTGAGTCCCACCAGATTGGCACTACAGTTGGTAATTGCAATCAGGAGTCCAGCATATCGCGGTGAAAGATCCAGATGATTGATTTTAAAGCCCGAATAGATCGCGCCATTGCATCCCATGCCAATGGTGAACAATATTACCGTCGTTATCAGGCTGGTATGGAAATAACCGACGGTCAAAAGCGTCACAGCCGGACCATACTGTCCGATAGAGTTCATGATTTTTCGCGTTACCGTGATGCTAACATCCTTGCGTATCAGAAGATCCGCAATGAATGCAAAAAACATAGCCATGAGCCACATGGCCAGATAGGGGAGTGCGGAGAGTACACCGTTCGCCTTCAGCTCGACATTCATCACCATGGCCATATAGGTGGGGAGTTCAGTCATCAACGTCTCATAGCCATAATTGTGACCAATATGGGCGATCAAGATGCCCCAAAAGGGCAACGATGTGAAGATACTACGCAATGGCGTCTTTCCATCCGCCTGATCGGGATTATTTGACCAGATCGTCTCCACAATATGCTTACGCTCAGCAGCTGTAATATTCTTAGAGACCGAAGGACTTTCTGCCACAAAGCAGATGAAACACACTGACCAAATTGTGCTCACTGCCCCAAAGACGTAGAAAATTGAGGGCCAACCGCCGTCGAAGCCATATGTGGCCAGAAGACCACTCAATGGCATTGAAATAATCGTGCCAAACTGGGCACCCGCATAGACAGCAGCTCCAGATCTTGACCTCTCATTAGGGGGTATCCATTGGGCCAACATGGCGTGAGTACATGGCACAATGGGTCCCTCTCCAAGGCCTTGAATGAACCGCACAATTCCGAGTGCAATGAAGCCTCCTTTGCGGGCTGAAATGGGGACGAGAAAGGCAACAACCGAGTTGATCATCATGCCCCAGCCGAGAAAGTGCTTGGCTCCATAGGTTTTGATGAGAAATCCGAATGGAATTTGAGTCAAGACATAGCCATAAAAGAAACTGGCCAATATATATCCCTGCAACTTGTAGCTCCAGTTGAATTCGCCATCCTGTCGACGGTTCGATTTCGTGTCATTTGCCGCATCCTCGCCCATGATGGCCGTGTGATTAACCATGGCCACGATCGCCACCGACATGTTGGTCCTCATCACATAGGCATTGGCCATGCCAAGGAATAGCATGATAGTCACAAAGAATCTGCTCCTGAAATATGCTGGAATTTGGCTATCCCGTGTGTACTTGACATCTCCTCCATCACCTTTTTCCATTTCTTTCAATACCAACAACAAATTTTGATTTGTCTTCTTTTTTTTTTCCTTTTCAGTTTAAATGTTATTTGAGTCAATATGTGAGTTATCAGAAACGGGTAAATTGAATACAGATCGATGCAAAGTGTCGTGCTAAACTCACATATCTCCCTCTGTCAATTTACTTGCCCCTTGCACATGATTTCATTGCCTGTGAACTGCCTTTGTCTTGCTCATAATAATGTCATATCGAATTTAATTTAATCGGCTTCCCCATCAAATGACTTTACACTCGATTAAACCTAACGCGACCACCGAAAAAGGAGAAATCTATACGCTTTTTCAGCTCAGCTCGATTCAAGACAAAGTGTTTTTACTCTAAGTCTGCTTCTCTAATGCTTGGCATGTCTTTCGATTTATTAAATCAATTTCGCAAATTTGTCAAAAAGACATGTGTTAGACTAGACCAGACTGTAAAATTATTCATCTGGTTTGCGCATATGTTGAATTAAGCCAATTGAGTTTTAATTTGTGGTTTACAATACGAATATATTTTGCAGGAAATTATTTAAAAATTAAGCAAAAAGAATATGACTTAATAAATTAATAACATGCGTATTTGCAATTGCATTATTTTGTGAAAATTACACTTGACTTTGTTTAAGTAAAAGTTTGTAGCACTGCTATACATACATAGCAACTATGTATGAATTGCAGCTAAATAATAAATTATAGGAGGCCAAAAAGATAAAACAATTTATTTTCCATATATAAAGTCAACGAATGCATAATTAATTTGAAAAAAAAAATTTACAAATTATTGATATATTTGTTATAGAGAGAAAAACATAAAAAGCTTGTATCATTTTCAAAAGCAAATAAATGTCTCCCTCTTATGTTATGTTGTGCCATTTTATTGTTTTCACACTCAATGAAAATTCAAGCGCCTAGGAAAGGCTTAGGTATCTGTTATTATTGAGGAAATATTTCGACTTTACTTCTAGTAGAATCAACACACATGCTCGTATATACATTGATGCGCGTTATATGAACAGAGCATGAGTTGGTTACGTATACGCAACGTTGATTTCGAACTTGTTCATACGTTCGTGCGTTTCCGGTGGTTAACCTCGCGGCTATGCGTTGTGAGAGTATTTGAAGTGATTTGCATAAAACGCTAATCGCAATGCTGCAGACCATCAAAGAGGCGCTCAAATGGTCTTGAATGATGCACTGGAGTATGTGAATATAATGATGCGATATGTCGACACTCAGTTGGCTTTTCAATTAATGAAATACAAAATTCAATAGGAGATGAAAATAATATAAAATGCTTGAGTCGAGGTCTGTTTGTCGATCATGAGCAGCGCTAGCTCTGCAGAGATTGCACCCAATTTGTGCGGTTGCAAGTTGTGGTTGCGTCATGAAGTGAGCAAGGAGGACACCATGGTGCACTTGGCATCGAAATATGGGACGACGATTGGGCAACTCTGTCGCGTTAATCGGATGCATTGCCAGGACGTAATTCAGATGCGTCGTCACATTTGGTTGCCCCTCGTTCAGCAGGAGAGGCAGCAACAAATCCAGTCGCACAGTTCTCCAATTGGAGTCCTCAAAGTCCTCAATGCTTATGCAAAAGCTGCGACTTGGCCCCCGCACTTCTATCGCCAGAGTGCCCCCAATGCGGATGACTTTGCGGGGGAGAGCGATCCGCTTTTGATCACCACGAAATGCATGTGAAGCAATCACAATAAAGTACCTGAATCTGCAAGCAAAATTTAATTAGCAACCACGTCGCTAGCTAGCAGTTACCTGCCTCTCACTCTCACACACACACACACTCTATCGCCGTCCCGCTCTCTCTTCTGCCGCATCCTGCCTCTGGGTCGCTGCTTTCAGCTGCCGGCAGAGGACAAAGCAAAGCAAGAAGCAGTTTTATCAGCCAAGTGAAATTGTGGGCGGCTTTTCAATTATCGTAACATTATGCCCTTCCCCAGGCACTTACGAATTTCCAATTAGCTTTGCAGACACCTGAGTCAATGCTGCTAATCGATAATGTAACAAAAGTCTGCTTAATTTCGAAACTCTAGCTACAGAACTTGACACAGTCTACAGTCTAAATTAAAATAGTATATTAATTGTGAGTTTTTCCTATTTCTAGTGCATTAGGTAAAATTGCTCGAAAACAGCCAGAAGAAAAGCACCTCAAGGTGGAAATTCATCTTGCTAATAATCAAAGTGGGAAATGAGAAACCAAGGGACAAGTAACGTCAAGGGAAAAGTAACGTAAGTAACTACGTTCAAGGAAAATAATATCCCTTGGAGATAATAAATGAAACTATATTTTTAAATGAGAACATAACAAACGAAATAAAGAAATCAAGCAACCCATTATGGAAAACGGGGAGAAATGTTAATAATTAAATTTTGGCACCCACTTGATGAAAATTTATACCAACTATGAGGGTCTTATATGGAATTGTGGATCTTAATGGAAATACTTAATTATCTTTAGCTAACTCGACTACAACAAATACCCCACTTTTCAAATTAAGATACTCTATAACTATTGGTAGGGTATACACCACCTGCTAACTTGGCTTCGCATTTTTCTTAACTTGCTTGAGTTTGTGCAGCGTACATTAAGCAAATGTCTGAAAATTTTTGTCGCGCAGCGGAAATAAAGGAGAAATGCGAGAAAAGGAGTCCCAATGGCAGCGCTTTCCTCACCTTATTACCACGGTGCCCAACCCATCGCCCTCTCCTGGCGCATCCTTGAACGCCATTTGTTGTAGTTCTGTGAATTTGAACGCCCGCTGCGTTGATTAGAAACCCCAAAGCGCTGTCAGCTGTCGTCGAGCGCTACAAAATTGGCTTTTAATTGTTGCAGAAGTGAATTTGCCACAAACAGGATGCAATTAAGACATTCAAATTCAGAATTCAAGTGTCGCGCTGACGCTGGGGCTAAAGAGTCGCCACAGCGAGAGGGAGAGTGAGAGAGAGGGTAAGAGGGAGCGGGAGCGTGGAGTGAAAGTATACGGGAATAACAAGCACATGGTATACGTGCAACGGGAGAGATAAGCAGGTCGACCACTGGCCACGACCGTCGGCGACCCCGACACATATTCAAAGTGGAATATTAACTAATCTGTGTGCCGCACTTGAGCATAACGACATTTGCAATGAAGCAATAGTGCCACTTTTCGGCAAGGACGCGTGCTTTCCCCACTTCTTTCTGAGTCCCTGACTCCTCGATTCATCCCATACCAAAAAAAAAAAAAAAAATTAAATGAAATGAAAATGAAAATGAAAATGGAGAAAGGTCAGGCGCATAGAAAATATGCGTACGTGCTCGTGTGATAAATTCACATTTTCCGGCTGGCAGACGATGCAGGATGAGGCAGGACAATCGCTGGCATTGATAGACACCGAAACCGAAGGGACTGCCGAAGGAGGAGGCAACGTGTGGCATGATAGCACTGTGGGTGTGGCAGGTAGAACAGCCGTGAAACGTAGCGGAACGTCGGTGTCAAAAAAGGAAGTGCCAACAAAAAGAGGACGAGTCAGAACGAAAGAAAAAAAATCCGAGACGCAGACAGCGATGAACACGACGTGGATGACGACGAGGAGAATGACGACCATGGATGGCCACATTTTGTGCCATTTTGACAGACACAAGTTTGGAATTGCTCTGATTATGCCTAGGTGCGGAGAGGGAGAAGGAGATGAAGATGGAGACGGATGCAGGCGAATGCGGCCCACAACGGACCTCGAGTCGTCTCGATTCAATGGCATGTTGACAAAGATAACGAAGTTGGCCCTGGCTCGGTTTAGCATTCAGACATGGCAATGTAGATGAGGGACACAAAGTGAGAGAGAGACAGCGATAGAGAGAGAGACGGAGTATAACCGAAAAAAAAAACAAAGCGCACTGCGTAAAATATCAAATGTCGCATGCCGACATTAATATTTCATGAGAAATCATAGTTTGGTGATGCGTATAATTCAAAGGAATTGCAATCTGAATTAATTTCAAGCGCTCGGACTATGCCATGCTATGATATTTGGCTCAGGTATTTCATTCATGCCCGATTCAATAGACCAGCAAAGACTCTGCCAACCAGGTCCAGATGCTTAGCCAAATGTCAAAGTTGATGTCTGGAATTTGTATGATTTTGGTTCAGAATATTGTTGACTTTAATTGTCAACCAGATAGACATACTACTTTGTATATACCCTTTATTACTTACTCCTCCTCTCTTAAAGTATATGGAGAGTGGTCCACAAACTTTTCAACATTTCTGCTTCATAAAACTTTTGTCCTTCCCCCACCCAAAAAGGGCATCCAAATAAAAGCGTATCGAATTTTGATGCATGTGCAGCGATCGATGGCCACAAAGTGCATTTGCCGGTCCAGGAGAGAGGGTTTCCAAAGAGGGGTGGGGGGGGCAGTTGGAGGCGGGGCATTCATCTATTGTGTACCAAAAGCTGCGGCTGCTGTTGGCGAAAGTTTTGTGAGCGAAACTCATTTATTTGTTTTTTGCCGTGACAGTTGAACCATGTAATTATACACACAGACAGGCTCCAACGCCTCCCGTGTCCCTGAACATCCCCTACTTCCCGTTTGCATTCCCTTCCATCCCTTTCCTCTCGAGCCGTCCATCATACGCTGTCCGAGCGACTTATGAAATATGACAGTTTTGCACACCACGCACAACTTTTGGTTCGCCTTTCAAATAGAAATTATTAGAAAGTTTCCAGCGAAAGCGAAAAGCGCCCTCTCTCTCTTTCTCTCTTCGCATGAGATTAGTGCAATTGGAAATGACAATAGAAGACACTAGGCAAGACAGCAAGAAAGAGTTGGGAATAGAGAGAGAAAGCTTGAATTATATATGAGGCATTGCTGAATTCATATTGAACATTTCAAGGTTCTGTCGAGTTTTTGATTTATGCTCGTTGGCAAGCTGCCACAAGACAACTTTCCAGAGCTCCTCACATATATAGAAAGAGAGACAGAGAGGGAGAAAGCATTAGAAAGAGAAAGATCTGGAGAATGCATACGCAGCGAATTAGCTGCTAAGAAATTAGGCCAAATAACAGACGCTAAATGGCAACTTGACAGTTCATGCCATGAATTAAATCCTGATATGGTTGAAAAATTTAACCTTAAGTCAAGCGGCATTTCACGAGCAAAGCCAAACAAAGTTTTTGAGTGAAAATATATACTTTTTAATATTTTTAGTGGCAATTTTAATATTACATTAACTCTATTACAGCCATTTACTCTTTTTTCTTTTCAGTTTTAAATTATAGTTTTATATGCACTAATTTACTTGTTTTTAATAATAAATTATTTATTTTCTCGCTTGCTTATATATATATTAAGTAGATAAGCGATACTGGTTAATACTCTTTACTCATATTTAAGATCTACTGAGAAAGTACGACTTACTTAGATACGTAAATAAATTTAAAAATATTATTTTTTTCAAGACATCTGAATAATTTATCAAAATAATTTGAAATTATCTTGTAGGACATCTCTAGCCCGGCTAGATCTGGAAAAACAAAATAAGCAAAAGGACACCGACATTTCTAAAAGTTTTTTTCCATAATTTACACAGGATTAATGCAGTAAACTTTCCGTGTGATTTTCCTATCGATTAAATAAAGGAAGGGAACATTTTAATTTCAATTCTGAAAATTTGCCAAAATAATACATCCTCTTCACTCTGAGCATAAAAAGTAAAAACTAAGCTAGAAGCTCTATTAAATAGAAGACACCTTCTCCATTTACTGGCGAATGAATCTCGTAGTGAAATTGGCCTTAGAATATCCAACAGACATGGTAATGAGGCAATACCGATCAAAACTCAGACCAACTTAAGGCTGAGTTATTAAATTACACCATTAGGTGTGTCCACCAGACTAACAAAGAGAGAGAAAGAGAGAGACAGACAGACAGACAGCAGACTGACAGAGAGAGAGAGAGTGAGAGAGAGATGCAGGAGTCGTCTGGCGACTGGATATTAACAACTTAAGAGTCGCATTTAAAGCAACAAATTCAACATTCATTCGTGCAATGTGGCATTCATTTATGTATTCGGTCGTTGATTCGTACGCTCGTTCGTGTATTCGTTCGTTCATTGTTGGGTGCTGCACTCATTTAAGCTTTCATTCGTGCTGTCGTTTCTGTTTCAATTTGTATCGGGCAACAATTTCGCAAATGTCTTTTAATTGATTCGCGAAGGGCAAGAACGCAACAAATGGTAGAAGCTGTGACTACCTGTGACTACCTTCCCCTCCCCCTCTTAGCGCTTTTCACCCTTTACCGCTTGCAGTGAAAATGCGGCAACGGATTGTGAAACATTGGTAGCACGATAATACTTGCAGCTTCGAAGATGTTGCATGTAATTATAAATTGAGTTAAAGGACGCACATTTCGTCCTTCTTCCTCGGCTGCTTGGGTTTAATTAAAATTTCATTATGTGCACTCGCTGGGAACCTAAGGGAAAGTGCAGGAGAGGGGCGCAGTGACAGTGAGACGCAGAGTCAGGGAGAGGGAGAGCAATATGTTTAAAATGCTGCTAAAATATTTGACAACCAACTTTACGAGCGAGCCGTAAAAATATTTCTCAATGCGAATCGCTTCCCCTTTCCCCCGAATCTCTCACCCTGCGCGTCTATTAACTTCTCGAGCAGCTAAAACTAATGCATACAGTATGCATACTTACAGTGAACGATGGATGGCAGACATCCAAGAGGAGTGAGAGTATATATAGCGGATGGGTGAAGAGGGGTGAAGTGAGCGGCGAGTTGGACATTATGTGTGTTTGCATGCAAATGCATTTGCTAAGTCACAAACATAACAAAAGACTAGAAAATACTCACTAAATGCAACAAATACAAAAAGCAACTGAGCTTGCTAAAATATACAACAATATGGGACTAAAGCACACCCTGTAATGCTCATATTATAATTAAATTAAATTAAATTGAATTTACCTAAATTAATTTATTAAACTTCTGAGCTGAATCGGTTACTACCGGTTAACGGTTATGATTTCGGTTCTAATTTCTGAATTTAATTAAACTAAATTAAATTAAAAAATTTAAATTTAAGTCAATGCTGAACAAATGATGATTTTTAACATTTTTACAATCGATTATTGGCAATTTGTTAATAATAATAAGCTAAAATCAACATACCCATTCTGTAAAGGGCAAGCAAAAAAAAGAATGCAAACGCAACTTGTCGACATGAATTGTTGTTGTCATTTCACATGTCCCTCGTTGTTGTTGTGGCTGTTACTGTAACTGTATCTGTACTTTATCGTTGCATGTGTGTGAGTGAGTGGGTGTCTGTTTTTTGTTGTATAGTGTAGCACCATAGGAAAGCGTAGCATAGTTTTTAGCGCAAATCAAAATGATTGATGATGATGGTCGCCATGCAGTAAAAGCTCTACAACTACTTCTGCTAGCAGTAGATTTAGCTCACACACACCCAGAGTGTGTGCTGTGTTCTCACAGACAACAAAAACAACAAAAAACACTTGACAGTTATGGCTGCTGATATACAGCAAATAAACTAAATAAATCCCTTTTTGTGTAATGTCATTTTTGTGCCACTTTGTTTTAAGGCGCTCTCAACTCATATGCATACACACAAACACACACACACACACACACACACACACACACACACACACACACACACACACACATTGTATATGCATGTGCAATAGTATGCGTTAGTGACATATATGTACATATGAGCTAAGAGCTATGGTTACAAGCATGCAAGCATTGTCATTCTTTTCAATTGCAAATTGACGCTGCCCAAAAGCTTGCAACACTTTTTTGCACTCACAGAGTGACAGGGAAAGGGACAGTGAGAGAGCGCGACAGGGAGAGGATGAGTTGGCACCGTTGTCAGTGGCACTTCATTAATGTTACCAAAACACACACAGTTGCACAAATTAGCCGAACGCGTACGTCTATGCCCATTGGCAATGTTTAAAGCATATTTGCCATTTATCCTTTGGGAAGCCATTGTTGTTGCTATTGTAACTGTTGCTGTTGCTTTTGTGGTGGCGCTTATTGTTGCCCCGCTGCCTCATTAGGCAACCAAAGTCTGTGGACGAAGCTGCGGTTGTGGCTGCGTTTGCGGCCATTCAATGCACAAGGCCAGCTGCTAAGCACTTGGATACACACACACACACATACGCACAAATACAAGCAATAACAGTGGAATAGCTGCAACACTGACTGCTCCCTTTTACCCCCACTGACATTGTTGTTGTACTCGTAAGCTCAACCCCAAATGGATTTCCTTTAGAGCCCTCAATTTCTTGCCCAAACCTTGTTTGGTTTCACAACTCCCATTGACAGTTTATGTTGGCTCGCCAAAGTGCCTCAGTTTAGAGGCAATCAAATTGCATAGTATACCCACCCCACCATATCTACCATCCCTTAACACCGACTTTGCAAGCAACCTTCTTCCTCTCAGGCTAAACGCTTTCTCTAATCAGAGGTCACATCTCAGCTCAGCTCAAGTTACAATCGCCTGAAATGCCCTTGTGATACGAGCTGACAAGTTTCCGAGAAAATATGACATATGTATGTGTAACATATTTGAATGAAGCTTATGATATTTGAAACTCTTCGTTTATATGGAATTGTTCTCCATTGTTACATAACTGACTGTTATACGAAGAGATCCAGAGATGGTAAGGAAACCTTTATTAACACCTTAAAAATAAAAAAACTCACTTGTAAATTTAGTTTTTTTAATGAATGTGTTATTAATTTATCTCATTTAAAAGTCAAACGAAATTTTCTTCTATATTCACATATTTATGTATGACATTACCTTATATTAAGTCGTGTTTAAATTGTATTTCATTTCATTGTCCGATTCTCATATTTCTCTTTTCAATACACTGTTATAATGTAAATAGAGAATTCCTTCTAGCTATGTATTTCATAATTTAAACCACGAGTAATTGTAAGAGTTTGTAATTGAATTTCTATTGATAAACTTAATATCTTTAGGCATGTTTCAAATTTCAATCGAGATTAAAAGTTATAAATACTCATACGTATTTGTAGCAGTCAACCCGTTAACTTGTCATATTAACTGTCAAGCACACTGTAATACGAAACCAGGACTCCAACTCATGTGGCTCGTTTTTCAATCTTGCACTGTGGCGATATTCATATACATTTTATTGCATTAAATTCTGTGCACAAAGTCGTACAGCAAAATTCAAATTACATGTCCGGGTATTTGTGGCAACACCCACACATCACATGTGTGTTTGTGGGTGTGCGACAAGCCTTCAAATTCCTTTGGGGCTTTGCCAGAGTGCAATGTCTGTCAACACTAATTGTTGGCTGCTGTCGCTGCTTCAGCCGCCGTTTGCTACAATAATGTTCTCTCTCTCTGCATGTGTGTGTAAATCCTGCTTACACACACACACACACACACACACACACTCAGATAGATAGATGGAGGACACACAGGCGTAATCAGTTGAATCGCATCAGCAGGCAACGGATTCGGTTCTTCTCCTTCTCGTATGTTAGTTGTTATTGTCATTAGCTTTGGCACCCCAAGAAAATGGCGACAGAGACTTTGGCCCGTGGCCGTTTTCGGGTGCGAACATAACACAAATGCTAACCAGGCCAACATGACACATACACCCAAGCACACACTCACACACAGACATATGCACATGTGTCTACATATGTTTAATTAAATTGGGTCAAAGCAGTTAACTCACTTGTCTTTGGATTATGTTTGCATTTCACCTAATCTGAGACTTAGCCTCAGTTGAATATAATATACGCACTCATATACAATACGTATCTCTCTCACTCTCTCTCTCCCTCTCTGTCTCTCTTATCTCTTGTCCAGTCCACAAACTAACTCTAGCTCCGGCTCCTACAATAACTTTAACTTTAGCTCCAACTCTGACTTTTGCGTAGATATAATAAATTGCTCTCATGGCTCGCGCCGTATAAAATCAAATTATTGTCTGCATTTCTGGGCGTCCACAAAATATTGTCTTTGCGAGTTTATTAAAACTTTTCATAGCAAGAAGAACGCAGAGCAGAGCAGCAGCAGCAGAAGCAGCTCCAACTGGCTAACTAAGTGCTCTCTGCGTCTCGGCCAGGACTTGTTAGTTTGTTAGTCTAAAAACTTTTGACCTGTTGCCATACATACATACATATGTATGTATGTATTCGCGTACTCGTACATTCGCTTTCATACTCGCATCCAGAACGAATACGACTTCGACTACGACTACAAGTATTCGCACTCGTTAAGCGGAACTTTGCACAATTCTTAACTTTGGCAAGCTTCTTAGCTAAATTGGTTAATTAATTGGAGTGTGTCGCCTGTGAGGCGAGTGCGAAATGTGTGCGTATAAAACTATTATAACAGCAATTAAGTGCCAACTGATATACTGTTCAACTGTTATAAAAACTATTATACATTTTGTATAATATTATATTTTAGTATACTTTATTTATTGCAATACTGTTTAAATAGGTCCTCAGTAAGAAAAAGTTCAAAAGCACGTCAGTTTAAATCTGGCATACTGTTATACAAACTATTGTACATTCGATATATGTATTATATTATTTCAGTATGTTTGTCTAAGTGAGTTGCAAAGAAGAATACTGTTATACGAACTGTTATACTGCCACACCTACACCGTTCTGGCTATTCAAATAAGTAAATATTGCTCAGCAATGCTAAAATTGAACTTTCAATTTGCTTTGGTCAAGCGGACGAGTATTGCCTAAAATATTGATTTTGCTTCGGTCAATCTTTCCTAATCGCTTACTGTATGTATGTCCTTTTAATTTTCCCACAAACTAAGCCCCTTTTCGTATTCGCCTTTATCATCTACAGTCCGTCCATGGCGGTCCATGAAAATCAGCTTGAATGCAAGAGAAACTTGCCTAATCCAATGAAAACAAGCAGCTCAGATGCCATTGATAAGGGCCAACTGCTAGGCAACAGATACGAATGAGTTTTTTGGGAAACTGTCGTATAGGAATTTTACTTAAATATGATATGCATAAAATAACATCATAAATAATTGTATAAGAATAGATACATTTTATGAGTAGGAGCTGAATGAACAAATCGAATAAAGCATTTCATTTGATCTTTTTTTTTTTTGTATTGAGCATTTAAGTACCTTAAAGTATTTTGGCCTATAGTAAAGCTAACTGCGAACCGCACCTGGCAAATTCTTAGCTCATTTGGTACTTGGTTGGACATGGCATACTCGTAGCCAAAGGCTTAAGTTCCTTTCTGGACTTTGGGCTACATTTTGTGGCACAGCAAATGCTGCAAATTCTCAGACATTTAAATTTGCGGTCGCTTTTGGTTGTAACTTGACAACATTTTGCCGTCTGCAATTTACAGTAAAATTTTATGCATAATTCCCGTTATGACACTTGCGGTTCACGAACACATACACATACATAAAGAGAAAGAGAGAGAGAGAGAGAGAGAGAGAGAGAGAGAGAACACACTCAACATGCAGATGCATGCGGTTGCAGACATAGATACAGCTAAAACATCTCCAGTTGGAGATGCATGTCCAGATTGAAATACACACATTTATATAGACGATACATAACTGGAATTTTGCACTGAGGCTCGTGCTTATTTATGTTATCAGAACACTCAAATAAACCACGAAATGCCAAAAGTTCTTGCCAGTGCACTTGTTTGACTTGTTGTTATTGTTGTTGTTGTTGTTCTTGTTTCGCCAAATAATTAAGATTGATGTGTTATTATTCCCATTAGCTGCACTAGCTGAAACCACATACACATATTAACATGTACACATAGATACAAATGTATCTTAAGCTGCAACAGCTGCATTAACTGCCTGAACTTGTAGCTATCTTGGATAACTGAGAGGGGAAATAATAAAACATAAAAAAAGAGAGGGGGACAACTTGAATCGCAAATTAAGTATAATTAATATCAAAGTACACACTTGTAATTACAAATTTCTCCGACCAAGAGCCTGTCAGCCGTTGTTATCCTTTAAGTTCCGGACTTAATACGACTGCTGCCTTTGATTTTTATTTTACAATTTCAATTAGCGCTAAGCGAAAGCCGCCCGCCAAATGACGGCGTAGAACTCGCAGCACCAAAACCGTGACATTGTCTGTGTTCCCACAGGAAGCGAATGAGAGAATGAAAAAGAGAAAGAGACAGAGTCAGAGAGAGAGAGAGAGAGAGAGAGAGAGAGAGTTTGGGTGCCATGTTGCGGCAACTGGGAGCCGCTTGTGGCTGTTGCAAGGATTTACAGCCGCTGATTATTACATAACAGGCAAAAGTGAATTTCAACGTTTTCCCCACGAAATTTATGTTAATTTCAATGGAGCTGCCACTGAATGAAAGGATGTCAGTTACAGCACAGAAAAAGGGGTGTGGCAGCATCCTGTGTTCTCTTCTCCCCCTTTGAGGGGGATAGTCAACTAATCGCTGTGCACGCTGTCTAACTGTTTCTTTGTTTGCATACTTCAGATACGCCAGATAATCGCACCAGAATAAAATGATACTATTTGAGAAGCTTTAAATTGCTTCCAAATAGTCAACAATTTTGGCATATCACGTAGCTATTTATGAGCTAACAGTAAGAACTTGGGTATTTCTCTATGATGCGTCTATTAATCAAAGCAGATGCGGTGTGAGATACAGAAATAATGGGCAAAACAAAGAATAGAAAACACATATTTATAAGATTCAACCAATTGCAAAAATGAGACATTGATATCGGATTAGTTAATTATACAGCTTTGAGTTGCAAATGATTTTTTTTGAGAATTAAGCCTACTAATGTGTGTTTTGACAATTGGATGAGTTGAGTGTGCAACTTCAATTTGCATATATACATATATATATAATTTTTTGAGACTTAAATGTATTCATGTGAGCCTTGTCTTTGTTGTCCATTCATTTCCTTTATGACGATAAATGACTCAACTTAAGGTTTACGACTTGCCTCTCTTTTCATTATGTTAACACATGGTGCAAAGTACAGTTATATATATTTAATTAAAACTTTTTCCTAGTCAAGGGTCTGGGTCTATAATGGTTGTGTAAAATCAGTACAAATTTCTGTTATCAGGTCTAGTAAATTTTCTGGAATACAACCATACTACTTTATCTGAAAACCTTAATTATCTTCAAATTCAATGAGAAACTCAACAGCGAATTACTTACATTGATATTACTATATTATTTATAATCCATTGTCTTGGCTGCCAATAAATACTCAACATCGAATATACAAAATGTAGTGAAAAATATTGTATCCTTTAAAAAGGAAATGACTCTAATAATTGTTTCACATATTAAAAACTTTCTCTCCTTTATTTCACATTTTTCAAAAAGGAATTTATTTAATCATGTTCCCGGTACAATCTACAATATATATCTCCATTTTTCTCTGTCGCTGTCGCTGTCTCTGTCATTCTCTTTCACTTTCAACCCAAGACTGACGCACTTGCAGAATGGAATAATATCTCATTGACAGCTCGATTCTCCGGGGACTAGAGAACTAGCTGAAAATGTTGTTTTCAGCTCATTAACTAATAATTGTAGCTGATAACTGATAACTGCGACCAAAAACAAAATAACCCAAAAACAAATTACTTTAAACTTAAAAAATGATGAAAAGCCATCTGGGATTTTTGAGCTTGGGGATTTTAGGAGTATGATAATAGACTGAATGGATAGAAATACGGCTTAAGCAGGTGCCGTTGGCAATGACGACAAATGGAGATAATCGAGAATCACGAATCCGGAATCGGGAATCATCAAAATACCCGCCTGACACCGCTTGGCACAGTCGCAGATGCAGATACAATTTAATGCAAAGCGAAGAGAGAGAGAGAGAGAGAGAGAGAGAGAGAGAGCGAGTTTGTATCTTGTATCTCGTAACTTGAGAGTATGTGTGTACGTGTGTGAGTGTAGGGCACATGTGCTACGACTGATCACCAACATATGGAGGTCTACTGTCGCCGTTGTTTTTGTTGTTGTTGCTGTTGTTGTTGGTCTGTTGTTAATGACGCCGGCAACGAGTTAGATAGACGATTATTGAAACGGCTGCAAAATGATCCACAGCACGATCAATTTCAATGTACGAATACCTAATTATTCCCACAGGGATCTCAATGTTGTTGCCTCTTGTTGTTGTTGCTGTTTTTCCGTAGAATTCACGGCATACATCTGCATATATACAGCGAGTAGTCGTATCAGTCCAATTCTGCACTCAAGCGAATCCAGAGAGTCAATCCCATTTTCGACATAAATATTTGGACAGTCGCGTGTTCTCAACTCATTTGTTATCATGGAGTTCTTTGCAACAGGCGCATTTCAGCAGCTCTACAGCGAACTGGATGAGTCTGCCATGGTTGCTGTCGATGGTGAATTCTATGCTGGTTTTGGCCAACAACAAGAGCAACAACAATTACAGCAACAACAACAACAACAACAACAACAACTACAGCCGGAATTGCCAACAACGGGAGGCAATCTCGATTGTTGCTATGCAGATGTTAATTTTGGCAATGGCTATGAACCTGGCGGCCTGGATTACTATGGCATCATATCACTCGATAGCAATAACAATAACTTAAACAACAACTTCAGTCAGAGGTACAGCAACAACAATGACGAGAAGGATGAACTGCTATTTGAATTTAGCGATCCGGAGTCATCTCTGGTGTCCATTTCGTCATCATCCTCGCCGCCAGAGCTCAGTGATTGGGAGCAGCGCCTGCTCGATCATTTCGTTGAAATTCCCGAGCTAATTGACATACTGCCCGAGCGAACTCCTCTCTGCACGGACATGTGCGATAGCTTCCTGCAGGAGAGCAACAACAATTTACGTCTCGCTGCTCCACCGACTTCTCCCGCTTCTCCCGCTGCCTGCGATGCAAATTCAACACCGCTGCAACTCGGCCAGAATGCCGCCGGCGAGAAGGGTTACCTGTGCACCTTCGGCAGCTGCGATAAGCTCTACGCCAAGCCCGCCCACCTCAAGGCCCATCTGCGCCGTCATCTGGGCGAGAAGCCCTACGTCTGCAGTTGGCCCGACTGCAGCTGGCGCTTCTCCCGCTCCGACGAACTCGCCCGCCACCGCCGCTCCCACTCGGGAGTCAAGCCCTACAAGTGCGATTACTGCGCCAAGTGCTTCGCCCGCTCCGATCATCTCACCAAGCACCGCAAGGTCCACGAGCGACGCCTCCTGGCGGTCACCAGATCCGGCAAACTCCTGCCCAATGGTCCCCTGCCCCAGAGTGTCTATGCTGTGCGACCGGGTCGTAAGCGGAAGAATCAGCTTTGACATTGAGCCAATCCCGAGGGTTGCTCAAACACATGCTTGTTCTGTTAGACATATAATTGAATAAAGTTCAAGTGTTAAAAAACGGAGGCTTCAATTGAACATAACTCCAGTCGATGGAGCAGAAGTGAAAAATGAAAAACTCATCTGTGAACCAAGATTTGAAAATAATATCAAAAAATAATACAAAAAATATATGCAGAAGAGTTTGGATATATTTAGTAAATTTAGATAATTGCTTACTATTTCAATCAAAAATATCAAACTTATATAGTAACCACTTGAATATGGGGAACAGGCCTGTTAAAAACTAGTTCAGTATATCCGGACTTGACTGTTGTAATAATATAATAATAAATAAAAATACATTAGTTTTTTTTTGAATAAGTAGTCTAAAATAAAGTTTCACTTTATCAAAAGAATTAACACAGTGTATTTTCCTATAAAAAACTAAAGTAAAATTGTTCGTGGTTAACAAATGAAATGGGGCTCCTTGCTTATTTAATTTCTTTAAGTTGGGATCATTTTTATCGGCAATCTGGCGTGATTAGCACTGAGAAGCTAAAAGGATGATGTCAACTTGAGAGTGATGCAGAATGTTCCCTTTTTCCCGGTGCGCAGTGTACACTGGACACACTGCAGTAATCTCAGCCATGGGCCGGTCGTTTATCTTTGATGCTGACTGCAGCTGCTCAGTCTTTGGCTCTCCTCAGTGCTCAGTACTTTGTAGAGGCAGGGAGTCTGTGAGCCAACATGGTAATTAAGTTTGTTTTTCACACCCACGGCGCGTCGCCACTCGAACTCGAAGTCAAAGTCGAACTCGTAGCTGGACTCCGACTGTGTCTTCATTCCTCCCTCCGACTCCGACTCCGACTCCAACTGCAGCTGTTCCTTGAAGTCGTATCCTTTATGCGCTGTCATATTGCATACTTTACGGCTTTCAGCGCGAGTGCTTTTGTACATTTCAAGGAAATTTACAGCGCAACTTGCTCATTGTATAATGGCATTTACTTTACTCAAACGTCGACTGCGACGTCGACGTCGACGTCGACATCAGCTGCGCTGCCATCGCCATTGTCCCCGCTGCAACGTTGATGTGTTGTTTTTGTTGCTCATGCAAAAATCCACAACAATTATTGCTCACCCATCGCCCATTGGCACTCAATTCCCTATCCCCTTTCCCGCCCAGACGTCTGACGCTCATTAAGGCGAACTTTGTAACTGCCGTCACTGCATCTTGCAACCAACCAGCAACAATAACAGCAACAACAACACCATCATCAACAACAACAACGGCAATGAGTGCTGCTTATTCGAAAGTAATTAGCATAAAAATAAATACCACTCATTAAATCATGTTGTTTTTATCTATTTACCATTTGATATTGCGTGCTGTCGACAACGACATTGCCCGAGACACAGACACAGACCCAGACACAGAAAGAGATAGCAACATATATATATATATGTATATATGTACATATATATAAGAGACAATAAGAGAGAAAAGTAAGGGGTATGAGGGGGAGTTAAACAGCTGTCACATTGAGAAAGCGTAGATATATTTGAGCAGGAATAAGTTTTTTTAATTTGATGTTAATGTGCTCAGCTAAGTGCATACTTAGCCAAATGAAGTGGAACTAGTTCACAAAGAATGCCTTTTCATATGATAATATGCACTTGTAAATGGGGCAAGTCGAATGTTCAACAAACTGAATTGTACATTAAACTTTTAAAAGAAAATCAAATAAAATAAATATTATTTTTAATTAGCTAGTTTATTAATTGAGGTAAAAAAAGATTTTCGGAAATTCGTAGTTTAATACTGTAACAATTTATTAAGTGTTTAGTCACTTTTAATGCTTAGTGAACGCATATTCAACTCACATTGCGATATCGCCAAATGGAGCGTTGGAAGTTGAACGCTTTTGAAGCCATTTTCTTAACTGCATTTGTATTTGCAAAACTGTTTAAAAGTATCTAAGCTGTTGACGGTGAATGGGGACTTTTAAGCAGCTTAAGGATACAATTTAAGTTCCGGCTGATGCTTTAAGCACGGCGTGTGCATATTTCAATTGTAATTTTAATTAGATATCCTGAAATGAAAGCAGCATAACTTTTGGCGTAGATACTTTTGGCGTACAAGCGCGTGTGTGCGTGTGTGTGTGTGTGTGTGTGTGTGGTGGCAGTCGGAGACATAGAGCGACGCAAAAAGGGAATTCAATTAAATGTTCATCAAAAACTACAACAAAAATGGCGCACACACAGATACAAAGATATCTAAAGAGTCGAACAAAGAATAGAAACGATGATGACAACGACAATGTGATGATGATGACCAAGATGATGATGAAGGAACTGTGACTGTGGCTATAACTGTGACTTTGGATGTAATCAGCAAGAGGTGCGAGGCAGGCGGAAAGCCAACGACGTCGAGCACAAAAGTTATAAAATACCAGATAGATAGTAATTGCAGCAGCTCTTCCTCTTTTCCACCCTTTCCTCTCTATACCTCTATCTCTCTCTCTCTCTCGCTCCCTCCATCTGTGTGTGTGCGTGCAAATAGCTGGTGAAAATAAGCAGGAAACTGGAAATTACAAATGATACGGAAATAATGCGATATCATGAATCATTTTTACGAGAATCGAGACTTTGATTCTCATGGGCAAATGATGCTATGCCGCTTAGTAAGCTCATTTCTCTGTCTCTGTCTCTGTCACTGACTCTCTCTCTCTCCCTTTCTTTCTTTCACTTCTTTTGTGGCTGATGCGGCCCATTATCGAATCGAACATCATTGGAATTGGAATGCATGTGCAACACTTTAGAGTCAACGAATTTGCATCGAAGGCGCCCAACTGGCGACGACCACACAAATAATGTCAACAACATTGCTAGCCATCAATAAAGGCAGTCGACAGCTGGCATCGAATTCCCAAACCCATAGCCATACCCATTCCCCATTAACCCTCAACCTTTTCCTTCCACTCCCACTCCATTTTGATGCCGCCATAACAGAGTCAAAGTGCGGCCAGGAAGTTGGCCATGGCAAATGCAAGCATATTTTTACAATATTCATTCTCGCTTGCACTCACTAGCTTAACAACCACATCTCTGCTCCTCTCCCTCTCCCTCACTCTCTCTCTATCTCGATTTCTCACTCTATCCCTAGTTCTCTCTATTTATGTTCGTGTAGAATTGTCTCCCGCTTTCTCGATTTATGAAAGTGCAAAAGCTGCAAATGCTTTTAAAGTTGGCTTAAAGCGAGATTTTGTTCATAAGATGCTATCGAGGTGGGGGTTTGAATTGGAATATGCACACCCAAAACTTAGAAAAAGAGAAACGATTAGCAAAGCAGTAAAAAGGTATGAAATTTTCCGAAAAAGCTTAAACGTTTCTAGCGAAAACCCACATGTTTGTAAAAGTATTACGAACTCAGCAAAAGAAATTAAAATATGTTTAAGAATAGCATATTCAGCTTAAACCAAAGCTAAGATAGAAAATAACAAGTAGATAATATTGAAAATATTTTAGAGATTAAAGCTGAATTCAAAGCAAAATTTACTTTTATTTGATTTTTGTTGAAATGGGGCTTAATGATTTGTTCTAACTAACAACCAAACACATTCAACTTGTTTAAATGTGATTTGATCGATCTGAATGAATGAATCTACTTCTGTCTACTTCAATATTTATTTGTTATTTTTCGTAAATTCCAAACATTTTTATTTCATATAGCAAGGATTTCAAACGACATAGTTAATAGAGAAAGCAAAGGGCTTTTAACATGTTTCGAGTTTCACACCTTTCATCTTTGTACGCCAATTTTCTCAAGTCAATTTAATGTCAAATGGCAATTGTCTGGTAATCACTGGTTTTCCCTTTTCCTTCCTTTTCACATTAAAGTCAATTTTCGGACAGCTCGTGATGCTAATGAACTTAAGTAATAGGCCGAAATGAGAAGTGAGAACAAAGATGATGGGTGTCTGCCGGTTTGGTTTTGGCCAAGATACTCAGGTTGCCAAGGCTGCGTTTGGAATGCCACGTTTAACAATTTGCAGCCTTAATGTGGCACCAAAGTGTTAAAGTCCAGGCCTCATAAGTTCTAGACAAAATTGGCAACCATTTTATGTATGGCCCATGTACGTGCCGAGCCGACCTTTCCGATGAGGTTAGTTGTTGGTAATAGAGGGGTAGGGTGTGCTTAATTATGAGGGCGACCCTTGCTATTAAAATAACTGTGGCATCGGCCAAGCTCTGCTTCTCATTTCGATACAAATATCGACGAGAAATTGCAGCTCATTTCGAGTTGACCCAACGCAAAAGACCAAGGCCGGAATCGGGTAGGAGGAAAAGGCTCTCAGGGTCGACTTTAAAATGTAATTTCTGTGGTACATTTGCTAAACATAAATCTAATGGATATTAATACAAGTTAAGGCTAACATACACCGCACAACATACACTCTACACACTCTGCACACTCTCCGCCCGAAAATCCTCCCCGAACGACGCGTCGTTTCGTACGTGTGTCCGTATATTTTACGTGCCACAGACGATGGGCTTGGGTTTTGGAGCTTAAATATAGGACAGAGCGGAGTGGAAAAAAGGGGAGAGAGGGTAGTCATCAGGTTTGGCATACTGCTTACTCGTCTCACTAGCGATTTCCGGCATTTGTGCTGTCCATGGTTGGTTTATTATAATTCAACACGAATTTTTGTTTGTCTGCGTGCTTGTGTGTGTGTGAGAGAGAGGCAGAGTGTGAGTGTATGTGTATGTGTGTGTGTTTGGGACTGGTCCTAGTCTGCATTAAGTTGCTGCCAACATCAAAATATTTCAATTTTGCAGTTCGCTTTGCGGCCGTTTTGGCATTTCAATGTTTTTTACCGGGTCAGTTTTTGGGAGGAAATGAGGTGGGTAGAATGGAGAGTAATTGGAATGAGGTGAATTTATGTGTGTGTGGGGCAGGAGGCAGAGGCTTCTACTTTAAGGCCATATCCGGTTTGTGTATGAGATTTTATGCGCTTTATACATTGAGAGAAGCGAAGCGGGCGATCATTTAAATTAGATCAGCGGGAAAGGTTTTTATCCAGAGTTGCCCAAAGGCTTGAGGTGAACGTCTGACTAAGTGTGTGTTTGTGCATATGTGTTTCTAAGTTACGATTGTACAGATGAACCCAGGAAAAGAAATCGTGGATTCCGAGATAAAAACATTCCAATAGGTGTAAAAAGTTAGGTAATCTTAGATCGGGTATGAAATCCTTGATGCAAGTATGATTTTTCAATACCCTCTAATCAAATATTTTGGTTTTCGAGGCTTCAGAAAATAACTTTTTCAGCAAATCAAATGTATGACTTTTTCGACCATTTTTAATGGTGAACAGTTGCCATTTTATTCGCCTACTGTGAAAACAATAATATCCTGGAAACATTCTTAAAAATTACTTGTTAATATCAAGAATCTTAAACTTGAATTATAAATTGATTATTATTCTGTGCAGCACAGATGTGTGTGTGTGTGTGTGTGGGTGGGTGTGTGTGTGCATGGATAAAATTGATAACCTATGTCGCGGCATTTGCCTCGCAACTAATAAAGGTCTTACGGTAAGCAAGAGAGATGTACACTAGTAGGCAAAAAGGTTAACAATTTGGTCAAGAGAGGAAAGAGTCAACATCTTAATTGCCACAGCCACTTTACTTTCAATTCGATTTGTCTTCGCGCTGTCTTCGGCGAAAACTTTGATTAAAAAATTCGCACGTCAACCAATGATGCTAATCAAGCACAAGAGGAGAGAAAGGAATGCAGAGATAGAGATAGAGAAAGAAAAAGAGGCAAATAAAGAGACAGGAAATAAGCGAAAGGCAGATAGAGATATGGCAGTGATACTTGGCCCCAAAATAATACAAAGCAAAAGTTTGTTTCAATCAATGTGGTTTGCTGCCTTTCCCAACAACAACGACGACAACAAATACAACAATAACAATAAGAACAACAACAACATTAGCAAGAACAAAGTTGTAAACGAGCACATAAATAACTTGAGCTGAGGCTCAGGGCACCAGGGAGAAAGTCGCCAAACGTCAATGGAATATCAATTTTAAAGCTTCGCCAGACCAGAATGAGATGCTGGAGAAGAAGTTGAATAAGGAGAAGGCCCAGGACATCAGCTGCAGATGTGGATGCGGGTAGTGACAATAGATATAGATCTGAATGCATTATATATGTATACACAGAAAAAAATCCAGTGCGGTGACAGAAGTTTGGTAACCGCGGAATTTCATAAATCAAGTACAGAGTAATTTATTGAATTATAGTATTCAATTCCTTCTCCTCAAATATTTTGATTATCGGGGCTCTATAACCAATTTTTTCATGAAATGAAGTGGGCTAGATTTTTTTTACTATTTTAATGGTCAGCGGTTGTCATTTGATCAGAATATTGTATTAATTTAACAATAATATAGTGAATATATTTTTGAAAAATACATGCTAAAATCAAGAATTTTAAGCTTCAGAATGTTTTTTTTTTATCTGTGTTTATATGTTTTTATGTAAGTGTTAAATACATGTGGGTGTGGAACCAGGCTCTTGTAAATATGAATTCATGTCTATGATAATAACTTGATGTTGCGCTCGAGTCGAAACTCAAATTGAAATGCAAGTCGGAAGAGGAGCTTTGCCAATAGAATAGTGAGTGTTTGAAAGGCTAGGAGTTACATAAACTATGATACGTTTGCCACTTTTAGTACTGATACCTTTTTGGGGTCCATCTCAAAAGAGTTGACTCCACGAAAACGATAGATTGGCAACAATGCAGGCAATGGACACATCTTATTCCACTTGCCCAATGACTCAACAATAAGCGGCATTACTCTTCCTCAAAAGACATTTGAATCCGAATCAAATCGAAGCACAGAAACAAATCTTTTCGTTGCACCAGTTGAGCACAGAACTTTGTACAATGCCACAGAAAAAAACACATGAAATTCCAAAATGCATGCGACTAAAAATCATTTAACAACGAAACAGTTTTACACTTTAATTTGGGCATACTAAAAACAACAATCAAGAAGGACTACAGTCGAGCACACTTGACTGTTAAATGCTTGGTACCCACTTCTTTGCAGACGTTTGATAGAAAGTAAATCTAAAAAAAATATAAATAAAAAAACAAAAACTAAATGAAGACAGAGAATGAATAAGGAAACGGAAACAGTTTCTAAGAACTAATGCGGGCGATCGAGAATGAGAACAAATATTTATAAAATAATTCTATTGCAGGACACGTACAAGATATGAAGAAACCACAACAAACAGTCTTTGCTCACAACAGCTGTGATATCAATAGTTGATCATGTTCACTTATACTGTAATTATAAAAATTGATGTGTAAGGGTATTGTAGTAACGTAGCGCCCAAATAAATAGCCAAAAAGGAGAATCGAGGAACAAACAATGGGAAAAAAGCCGATAAACGGAAATACAAAACAAGAAACGTGCACAAATCTAATTTCCAAACAACACGCGCGCTTAGAACCAAACAAAAAAGAAAAGAGAAATTGAAAAAGAAAAAAAAAAAAGAAGTGAGAGATACATACAATTTATATGCATGTATATAAGTGTAGTAAAGTATAGAGAGAATAGTAGAATACTAAGAGCCAGACTAGCAACAACAATGCTGCGACTGAAGATGACGACGAGGACGACGACGACGTGGCGTCAACGGCGTAAAAATTGAAATGAAGATAGACGCGCCAGCAGAAACACCAGCTACAGCAATAACAATCGAGGCAGCAACAACAACAACTGGCAATGGCAACAACAAAATGAAACTTTTCAATATCCGCATCCGCTCATGAATAATAATTTATAATGGTTTGCCGTTCGCAGCCGCTGTCGCAGTCGCAGTCGCTGCTTCTGTCGACTGCGACTTGGAGTCCAGGCACAGGACGCGGCAATTGAGCTGGCACTGAACCACAGCTGAGCTCGGTGAATGTCTCCAGCATATTACTTAACTGCCGCAAATAACACACACACACACACACGCACACACACACACACAAGAAGAAAAACCAAAAGAAAAGCGAGTGGAAAACTCGTGGAGAAATTGACTTACTGACGAGCTAAGCAGGTGCCATAGCTATGAGCATTGGCAACAGCTACACAGAAAAAAAAATTGGGGTTAAAAATAGTCCCAAGCGGTGTAATTAGTTCGATAATCTGGGAATTTCTTAAGTCGATTACAGAATATTTGATTCAAGTTCGATTTTTTAATTCCTCCACCGCATCTATATTGATTTTCGGTGCTTTTTTAAAATTTATATGCTGAGTGGACGCCATTGAAAAAAACATACCTGCCTCAATCAAAAATGTTCAGCTTGAATTTTCAAATGGGTTTTTTTCTGTGTATAAGCTTGGCTAAAAGTATGTGCTCATATGAGATTTGGGTTTGCTTTCTGGCTGCCATTGATGGACTTGCAACGCGGGAGACAGCGTCTGAGCTTTTGAGCGCAACTCAACGAGAACCGTCAATTTGCTGGCAATATTTATACTGACGTCAATCTTAAATAGATTATTATATATGTATGTACAAATACATATAAGTAGCATCCACGTTATATTTGCACTCAACTTAAATGCCTTTCATAATTCTCCATCGTTGAGTAGCTTTTGGTATTGCTTGGCTCATTTCCTGTCCGCTGACGAGCGATAATGATAAAACTTTGACTGCGACTCAAAAATCAGAGCTCATGCCCCATGTTCCATGCCCCACGTGCCACACTCGCTTAACTCTTAGCCCGGCTTTTACGGGTCTCTATTAACCGCACATCAAATTCTTATTAGCGCCATTGGCAGCGCTCAATTTCAATTGATTCGCTTTGCCAAATGCCAAAAACTTTTCCAATCAGCCCCATACAATCCTTCTTGGGACGCCCTTTATCTTTCGGGGTTTTCCTTTGGCGCCTTCGTCGTCGGCGCTTTTTGATATGTTTTCATTTTCCCATCGTTGCGTGCACGCTAAAAACCCAATTAAACGCGCCATTAAATTATTTCGCAATTTGCATATATTTCGTATTTCGACTCAATAAAATTTCACACCTGAGCGAGCGCTCCACACACACACCCCCAATCACACACACACACACGCACACCTGCTACCCGGCTTTCAATCTCTCTCTGCTCTGAAGGTTTCTTTATTTTTCCTCTCAAAACTCACTTTCCGCTGCTTGTTACTTTCGTTTTGTTTCTATGTATTTCATCTTCGCTCGCATTTTATTTCATTTCACCTTATCTGTATTTTCCAATTTGTTTTCGATTCTCTCCTTTTCTTTAACTTCTTTTCCTTATATTGTGTTACGTTTCGAGCTCTTACACAAAAAAATAAATTTTTGTTCCTCCGCTTGTGTATTTTAAAGCAAACAAAAAATGTATAAAAGTTTCTTAAAATATAAAAGGAAAACATATCGATAAGTCATTCATCGACAATCAATGCTCTTAAAGAACTCGAAAACTAAGTTAACTAACCTAAGTTGTTTTCTTTTAAATACAAATACTACATACTTCGTAAGCTTAGTTGTTTAAAGAAAAACAATGCAATGAGCTCTCTATTCAGCGAAGTAGTAACGTTTTTTTTAGATTTTAAATGCTTGAATAATATCGAATAAATATGAAATGATGAAAGCAACAGCTTTATAACTTCAGTGCGAATCCGAAACTGCGATTTTGTTTTTATGCTGGTTTTTATTGCTTACGAAGCTTGTTGCTTGAAGCTTTGTGTTATTGTTATGATTTTTGCACTTCTTTGCCTTTTGTTTTGCTGCTTTGTTACACTTCAAGAACTGTTGGCATGCGCTTGGAAGTGTAATTCATGGCGATACAGAGACAGAGACAGAGACAGAGAGTTCCAGCAAAGTGAAAGCACCTACAATACATTGTAAATAGAAATTGATAAGGCGCTTAGACTGACGGAATGCATGTCCAACTACCAAAAGGACTTATTGCCAGCTCCTTTCTCTTCTTCCTTCTACTGCTCTTTAAATGGCCCAGAAATGTATGCAACTCGCATATAATTCTGCAATTTATTACCCTTTCTTCGCATTCTTATGTATATATTTGTATTTTTCTTAATTTCTTTGAATGCCAGCCCCTTCTCCGGCCTCGCCCACGTAGTGCAATGCACGCACAGCCGCGCACATAAAATAAATAAACAAGAAAAGAAAATCTATATAAAAAAGAGGCCTCTACATGAGGCGCATATTTAATTTTCCAAGCTCCCGACTCCCCAGATCCTGTCACAAAAGGATTTCCACGGCCTGCTGCTCTATAGTACGAGTAGCTTCGGCTCTTCAGTTATTTTAATTTTTCTTATTTTCTTTGCCGTTTCGTTTTTGTATTTAAGTTGTTGTTTTTTCTCTGTTGCTCCCCTCCCCTTTGCCATCATTTGCTTCGTTTTGAGCCTTTCTCATATGCTTTGCTGCTGTTTTTTAAATTTCATTTTATGCATACTTTATTTTTATTTCTTTCATTATTAATCGCATGTTTACACACCAGAAACGCACCGGCCATGAGCACATGTTTACGTGCGTGTGTCAGTGTGTGTGTGTGTGTGTGTGTGTGTGTGTGTGTGTGTATGTGTATATGTGTATAGGCGTAATTTTGCTTTGTCGCAGATTCTTTAAATTTCAAAACACGCAACACTAGACGATTTTTTAAACTTTGTTCTTGTTGTTGATACTCTTAGCCGGGATAAAGAAGTGCGATCATAAATTACATTAATTGCTCGCTAGATGGCGCTGACAGCGCTCGATATGGCGGTGTCTAAGTTAAAACGTCTAACGTCAAACATACATTAAGAAAAGATTTAAATAATCGCATAAAAGAATAACATCTCCGACTTATGTATCTATCTCTCTCCCATTATGTGTCTTTCTCTTTCTCTCTCTCTCTCTGGGATTGTCGCTAGCTCAGGGTGCATCAAAGTTTAATTAAAATGTTGCTTTGGCAAAGTTGTTAAAATGCAATTTAAAATTGACAAAAAGCAACAACAACAACAAATACACCAACACAAACTAAATTGAACGCCAAAACCAAACGAAACGTGTAAAGTGAGTTCACAGCAGGAAAAAAACGAGTTAGTGCAATGATAGAAAGCGGTGTGGCGGAGGAGGGAGGAAATGAGAGAGGTGATGTGGGTTGGGGAAGGGAGAGGAGGGGAGGTCAAGAAGAGGGGCAGCCAGTGACAACTGCCAGAAGCAAAACCAACCACAAAATCTGCTGGCAACAAGCTATCCACACATACATATGTACATTTGTATGTACGCACACACACTTGCACATTGCAAGTGCATTATCAGTGTATTGTCGCAGGCCACGCCCACACAACCCCAAAAGCCTGATAAAGTTCAAAAGTGAATGCTTTTTAGTTACACAAATTGTCAAACAAACAAATTCGCCAAACGCAACAACAACAACAAAATCAGTTCTCTCTTACACACACACACACACATGCACACACACACACACTCACTCATAGATGGCAACCACACGGAATAGCCACACTGTGCTGGCCAACACACACACTCACACTCCCAGATTATAGCCAAAAGATGACCAGCATTGGAACCCAGTCACTGTCAGACTGAGCACCGAGAGTCACAGTTTTTAGTTTCAGTTGTAGTTGCAATATCTCCACTCCCCTTGCCCCTTACCACGGTCCCCCCACCCACCTTTCATACACCTCTAGTCAATTCAATCAGCACACACCAGACCCACGCCCACCACCACCCAATTTAAAGGGCAAAGAAATACGGAAAACATTTTGAAAGCCACAAGAGCAAAATTCATGTACTACAAGTGCGCCAAAAATATAACTGCTTTTAGTTTCTACTTCCGTTTTAATGCACTGTGCAACGCGGTTGCATGCCCCCAAAAATTGAACGATTTCTGCACCAGGAGCATTCTGCCTAATAGTTGAAAGCTTTTAGAAATAGAAATTGAAGGACAAATTGAAATAAAAATTTAAATTAAAATTGAAAGAAGAACGATAAAGAAACTGCAAATTGCATTGCATTTATTATCATGTATTTTGTATTGCATTTATTGTTTATGTGATTAATTGAAGAATACCTAATTTACCAACTACCTAAGGAGTTGAATTTAAAGCAATTAAAATTTATTTAACTTAACAGAAATTAGTTGAAATTGATATAATTTTATTAAATGAATGATTCGAATGATTGAAATGTAAGAGAAATATTGAAGCAAGAGCTGCAAACAAATAAATGAAAAGTAAAACATAAATAAGTTTTGTTTTTGAAATTGAAATAAATATTGAAAGAAAAACGAATAAGAAACTAAAATTGCATTTATTATGTAATTATGTATTTAATTGAAGGAAACTTAATTGATAAAGACTGGAATTAAAAGCAATTTAAAAATGTATATTTTAAAAAAACTTGACAGATGATATTCTGAAATTGATTTAATTTTAAAAAATATGATTGCAATGTTAGAACACTAATTGATTTTTTAATGTTTCAGTTAAAGCCAAATCGAAATAAAAAGAACATGAAAAACAAATAAAAATTGCATGAAAATTCGTAGAATGACGATTGAAAGCATATTCAATGCGAGATGTTATGGAATAAATGCTGGTAACAATTTGAAGCATTGCTATTTATCAACCTGGTTGCATTGGTTGAATTGTTTTGGTTTGTAGTGTTTGATGGTTTTGTTTTTTTGGATTGCTTATATCGCATTTGTCGTCGATGTCGCGTTTTGGGTCATTTGCCCCGGCTAATTCATTAATGCTGTGATCTGAACAAAATCAGAAACAGAATCAGGGCGGGAGCTTGGACCTTTATATATCTTTTATGTAAGATATATTTATTTGCTTGACATTTTACAATTGAGTTTCACAATGCGAGAATTGAAAACTGTGGAACATTAACTTAATTGCTTCATCTAAACAAAAAGAGAGCGATGAAGGAAGTGCTAGTGGGATTAAGAGAAAGAGAAATAGACAGAGAGAGAGAGAGAGGGAGAGTACAACTGAGACAGAGAGAGCTGCACACGATGTTTGGCAAAGCGGAAGCGCTGTCCTAAACGGAAGCACATTTCCAAATCTCTCGTGTGTGACGTAATATGAGCGACATCCGTTTGCACTTTGAACTTCCGGCGAGTGACACAGCGGGATGCTTTTGTCCAGTTGCTACCGCTAGAACAAGCACATCAAGCTGTCAGAAAAAGATGCACATTCACAAATTGAAAAAGTTGGCATATCCATCTAAAATTTCCGACTGACTGATGGCCTCAGTGAGTTAAAAAGAAGAAAAGGAAAACATTTTAAGCAGTTTAGATAAATAACATGACGAGACAAGCAACACTGCGCAAATCAAAAGAGCAGCAAAATCTCAGGTGAAAATCAATAAATTCATAAGCATTAATTCAAAAACTTTAATTAATTTGTTGAAAACTAAAATTAGTTGAAGATTTCTTGAAAACTACTGATGACACTCAAATAAAGTAGACAGTTTTGTGTGCAGTGTAGCTTAATATGCTGGGGGCAGCCTTTTAACAAGTTATTTATGTTTCGACGAATATTAAGTTTTCGAGCAGAAATAAGTAATAATTAAAATAACGTGAAAATGAGCCCTCTCAAGTCCCTAAGATCCCGAGCGCAGGAAAAGCCAAGCTACGAGTAGTCGAGGTCATCGTCATCATCCTTCGTCTCTGTCTCTGTCTCTGTCTCTGTCCCTGTTCCTACGCCTCCTCTCCCTTTGCCATCCTCATCGTCGTGTGTCTCCAGCTCCATGCGAGTCCCTTAATTATTCATGTGCATTCGGTTGTGGGCGGCTGTTGGCCAAGTGCCATTTTACATGTGTTTTCCACGTGTTTTAATTAGTTTTGCAGAGTTCATCAACTGAGTGGCCAAGCCCAAACCACCGAATGGGATACTGAACCACCCAAGCAAATTCCATAAAAGGAGCTTTGTGGAACAAAAGTTGTGAGTTATAGAGCTCGTCGCTTGCCTAAGGCAACGTCCTCTCAAATAATGAACATCACAAATCAACAGCTCGTCATTAGCACACAATACCTGGGCAGGTCAAAGTTGGGCAGGACGACAGAGGCGTGGTCAAAGCCAGGGATGGAGGCACCCCCTGTAGTCTGGACCGTTGCGCTTTGAGTGTTCATAATTTTTCAGCTCAGTGAAGCAAAGTGTTGGGTCGATCTCCCTTTTTTAGGTGGTGAGCGTGCAAGTAATTACAGCAGCTGTTGACCACATTAATTGTACTCGTACGTAAGTGTGAACGAGGTAAGAGTAACAACACGCCCACATACAAACACACACACACATAAAGAGAGACGACACCTGAGGGCATAGTACAAGAAATCATTTGTTGAGCACTGCAAACAACACATATTGCATTTTGCCCTTTTCGTCTGACAACACGTATCGAATTATCGAAAAGACCTGTCTACATATCAAATATGCAATTTGAAAGCTTTCATAAATTTCAAATTTGCTCGAGTTGAAGATAGGATAATATTACCAGCAATTCACACATTCGGAGTGAGAATCAAATAAAAGGACTAGTCTACCTATGTATATACCGATGTCATATATTTTTGTGGTTTCACATTGTGTATACGCCCTGTTGCTCGTGCAAGCGTCTTGTTTGGCGGAAGCTTAAGGAAAATAACTTGAAGCAGAAGCAGCAGCCACCAAATGCAGCAGCTGCGAGTTGCAACAGAACTTCTCAAGTTTGCCTCAAATTTTAATTACGCCGTCGTATGTTTAAGTGTGTGTATGAGTATGAGGTTGAGCTCATAAGTGCCCTCTCTCGCAGTGCTGCCAACATAGAAGCAGACAATTCTATGCAAATGGGCAGCTCTTGACAGTGCGGGGCGAGTCGAGGCTTAAATAGTATCCAGGCAACAACTGAGGAGCAGTCAAGCATGCCAATGGGGCCAGAGGCTGCCACAACTTCGTTTATTTGATTTAATAAATCACAAGGTAAATAACAGGCAGCTGGGAATCGCGTTGAACTGAGCAAACAACAAATAACATGGAAAAAATACCGAAAGTAATAACACCAAAAACAAAAAATCAAAAAAAAACAATAAGCAGAAAAAAACAGTGGAAAGCACTCACAGTAAAAACAGTTTGAGTTTCTGTTCCAGTGCATAAACACCGGAATATATATAACCCTTTTTGCCACCCCCTCTTTGCTGTGGGGCAACAGCTTTGACCCCAAAACAACAGGCAATCCGTTCACTCTAAAAACATTTTGATAAACAAAAAAATACGAGTTAAGATAAATGTTACTCATACCAAACAATAATTGTTGTATGAAGACTGCTGAGCGGATCGGAGTTTTTAGTTTTTAAGTAGTAAAAATTAAAACTTGTTAAACTAAATTTACTTAATTTCTATAAATAGTAAAAGCAAATTAATCTTAAGTACAAATTGTGGTAAGAAGGACCTGCCAGAAATAAAAGCTCTAATTCTACTGAAATCATAATATTTGAGGCCAGGGTATCTCAGTTAAGCAACGTCCAACTACTACGTTCTCTGTTATTTTACAGTATATTTATCACTTTTTTCTACTCGATGCCATTTAACATTTTTCCAAAAGCTTCCTTCATAACTTTTAACTTATCTGGTATTTGCACTGACAAATATTCAACGAAAATAGCTTTAAAATTGAGTTAAGCCGTTTTATGCAAAACACTTTTCTTTTTGTCTTTTTATAGAGAACTGTTATTTTTTGTTAATTCTCCATCGCTGCTTTTTTTGATTTTGTTGTTTTTGAATGAATGTTCTCTTTTTTCAGGAAATGTATAACAAAGCAAATACACGCGATACCCTGAGGATATATCCAATCACAGTCAATCAATTTGCCGCCGTGTGCGAAATGTGTAATTAAAAACTCAAAATAAAAGCAGGTTATAAAAAGGTTTAATAAGTGTAAATACCAAGCAGACTTGACAGAGATATATCCTCTATAAATCAAACATAGCCCTAATGATTTTCGCAACTTATAACATTAACGAAAAGATGATTGTGAATAAACAAATTTTGTGATGAAAAAAATATAAAATAAATTATGTAAAGTTTGAGACAATTTTATGATTATTATTTAAAGTTTGCTGTCTCTCCGCTGTATTTAAAATACTGATGGATAAATAGTTGTGGTGTATGATTCATTTGCACAGCTTTGATGGGTATCCAAACAATTATATTTCGTATATCGCATTTACATACATATTATATATTTTATTAATTTGTAGGTATGAATGTGCATTTGCCTGCAAGCAAAACTGCAAAAACAGAAATTGAATACAGTAACAACGTTTGCAAGCGAAAATTAAAATTTGATTTGGTTGTCCGTGGGCCACACTGCATTTTAATGAGTCGCGAGACACGTGAAAAGCTTGCGGCAAACCCGAGAATAATGCAAAAAGTGCTTACAACTGAACCAATGACAACAATATTTGGTTTCATTACTTGTCAGTGTATTTGATAACGAGTGTATGAATATGAGCATAATTACTTATGTACATTTGTAAATGTATAATTTAACTTGGGATATTGTATTTCCATTTCATTGAAATACATTTTTAATATTTTGTAATTCAATTATGAGAATGCAACAAATGTATATAATATTTAAAATTGTTTCATAATTTTTTATTTCCCCTATTACCAAAATTGTATAAGTTGAATTTAATTTTAAATTAACAACACACTCAGGTAATTGCTTGCTGTCGTTGCGATCGCTGATATGTTTTCCAACACTTGTTAGTATTTGCTTCAAAGTGTTCATTCTGTTGTTTGTTTCTCTGTTTGTGTTCATATTCAATTTAAAGCATTGCTCGCATAGTTATTATTTAATTGGCACATTAATTTAACCGCAATGGCCCAATAAAAACACATAGCTCCATAAAATTGTAATTTATTCGTATACCCTGTAAGCAAAAAACGAGCATCCGAGAGTATTTATACGCAGCGTAACCGTATGAGTGCATTGCAGATGTTATGCTTAGATATATCTTATTATAGGTTTCCTTTTGGTACATATTAGTTTTGAAATCTGTATTTTGGAAATAGGTGTATTACTCCAATTATTCCTCTTAAAAAAAAGACACAGGGCATTTACTAGTCACACACCATCAATTCCAGAATTAGGATTATATATTTATTTTTTTTTGTTGGCAACATGCAGCGTCAACAATTGTGAACGCTGCAAATTAGCTTGTGTTCAATGACTAATTTAATGAACATTTTGTGCGGATATCAAATACAATTGTTGTCCACAAGCTGCAATTTTTTTGTGCGCTAAACAACTGTCTAAAAATAAATCCAGTTGTGTCTGTGTGTGTGAGTTTGGATGTTGCGGGCGTGTTGCAAGTAAATCATAGCGACAACAACAACACTTAGTTGGTTACGCAACAAATCTGTGCCAACTGCCGCAGCAATGAAGTTTATGTTTTTTAATTAAAATTTGCTGCCCAAAGAATTTGACTGGAGATGGACCAATGTGTGTATGTGTGTGTGTGCGTGTTGCTATTTTGCGTGTTGTTATTTCTTGCGAGCGCATTTATCATGAATGAAATTTTATATGGAACGACCACATTATGCGCAGGTGTGCCCAGGTGCGCATGTGGCTATTTAAAAATGGTCAGCGGTCATAAATTTTGCGCGAGCTTTTCACACACCGACACTCCCACACACACACACCACCCAGCCTCATACATAAGCAGACAGTGGACCCTGTGTTAGTTCTTCATCCCTCTCCCACCCCTTCACGCTCTCCCCCTCACACACTCTTTCTCGCTCTGTGTGTGTGCGGGAAATCAAGCGTGCCATGAAGCTGCTATTTGGCGCATTGTGACGATGCCCGGGCCCGCTCGCGTTTCTCATGTCTCGGCGCCATTGCATTTAATGCGTTTTTAAAATGCGAGAAAATTATGTGAACACACACACCCTTTTCCCCACTCTTAACTAGTTTCATCTC
Source organism: Drosophila rellima (assembly GCA_035043635.1). NCBI lineage: Eukaryota > Metazoa > Arthropoda > Insecta > Diptera > Drosophilidae > Drosophila > Drosophila rellima. The sequence continues at coordinate 406,792 of JAWNMV010000134.1, read as the reverse complement.
TTTTTATTTTATCGCGAAATGAGAGACCAATGTGAATGATTCGCTTTATTCCAGTTCTCGTTTAAGCTGTGTGTTCTGCTGCTATCGGAATCGTTGCAGTTTCACGGATAAAACTGAGGATAAAATTAATGTTAATATCAGACCGAAGAGGATTTTCAATTCAGCTGAAAAGTCATTTACAAATTATCTTCAGTATGCGAATAACTAAAAGATTATAAAAGGAGTAACTGAGATAGAGGTAGAAATCAGATATGAACACGGGCATCGACAAAAAACCCACTGGTTTGAGGCCTCAAATCGTAAACGGGTTAACTCCATAATAAATTTTTTCAGCATAGCATCAAACTGATTGACAATTTTGTAAATAAAATATTGAAATAAGAAAAGGGATAAAGAATGGGGAAGTGAAAAAACTAAGGGTATTATTATATAAATAAAAAGATTTTATGTGGTTAATTACAATAAACTTCAAAAAACTTGCATGGATACAAATATGACGGTGATGGATCATTTTTATGTATGACTGTTTATTTATTTTTTAACATGTCAGGTTTTTTTAAACTAGACTCTAAGCAGAGAGTCGCGGGAATAGAGCCATAAGAATAGATGTCTGACGCATTGGCCTTTCAGACGTGTTTAGTTAAACGAAGCTTACAATCGAGCATATCGTTTATGAGTCTCAATAAATCGAGTGTCAGTCACAGATTGCTGTATAATCGATTGTAATGCTGACTGCGATTGCCAATCGATTGTCAGCTAAGTCAGCTTACTGGCTTTTCCGGCTTTAGCCTCAAGTTTAGACCACTTTACGCTCCATTTCAGCCAAAAACGACGACGACGTAGACGTCGACGTTGACTGCGACTGCGACTGCGAGGCAACAGCAGCGCCAGTCGATTAATTAAGTGGGCAGAGGGCGCACAATGTGCTGCGCTTCTGTCACACACACACACTCATACACACACTCTCACACACACACATTCACAGACACGCAATAAGGGGGAAACTCATGTGTGGGTGTTGACATAATATATGCGTTCTTATTAACAATTTCGTCGCCATTGCCAAGCGGAAATGATTTTCGAGGGGTAGAGGTTTGTCAGGGGGTTGGAGTGTGGTGTCAGTAGGGTGTCAGTCAGTAGGGTAACTCTCATCAGCTGAAGCTTCATTTGGATGTGTAAACGTGTTATTTATTTCGAAAACTGAATGTTGCCTTTTAAGTGGCAATAAATCAAATTGAATGCCCCATTCCATGGCCAAAAGGGCGTCACTGGTGGCATGCGTGGGCGTGGCCGTATGTATCTGTGTGAGGGTGTGCGTGTGAGTTTTAGTCAGTCAAGTTACTTTCATATTTGACTTAGTCATAAAAGCAGAGCATCCCATCAAACGTCTCAAACTCGCTGCCAAAATGTTTGGCCAAAAGAAATAAGACTTCGACAAGCGAAGACATAGAAAAAGCCAGCGACAGCGACGGCTTCAGCTTCAGTTACATATACAGCAGGGGCAGAAGTAGGAAAAGGAGCAGAAACCAGGACAGGAGGAGAGGAAAGAGAGTTTTAACCAAGAAGAGACCCCCAAGTTAGTCAGCTGTACGCCAGTCGACGGCGATGACGTTCGAGTCTTCGTCCCTGCCCCTAGGCACTTCTCCTGCACCTCCCCGCTACCCACCTTTTGCCACACGCTTTGAGACGCGGGCAGCATCGTCGTCGTCGTAGTCGCAGCTTTGTGTGCTGCGTTGTTTGTTTAGCGCTCCATAAGCTCTTAAGCTCATTTCGGTTGCGTTTTATTTGTAACTTGAGGCACACACACATACACATACACATCACTACACACACACACACACACATACACTGAATTGAAGCAGCACACTTACACTTGCACACTCTCATGCATCCCGTTGGCCTTATTTATTTAAAATAAAGCTGCCAAGCTGCTGAAAACATTGAGTTAAACAATTGCCAGGCTACCAGCTGCTACTTCAGTTTACTGGCAATGAAGTTGCCCAAGGACTCCCCAACCCCTCCACGCCCACAAGCATCTGCACCCACAACCCCTATAAACTACTCAAATAGAACTTTAGCTCCGACAACAGGTAGAAACCTAATACTCAACTATAAGTGCCAACTCATTCAGACTTTCAGCCCCCTTTCCTCTTTCCCCCTTTCCCCCCCTACCCACTTACCACTAAAGCTCCCCTTTTACAACTAACAATAATTCTGCAATTTCTTATAAATAGATCTTTAATTAATTTGCTTCGTTGAACTTCTCCCTTTATTCGAATCATCTGTGGGTTGCGAAAAATTGAATACAAATAGTTTCTATGGTAGCTATACCTTTAATCTAGAGATAAAAAAGATTCGTAAGTTCAGGTGTAAGACTACAGCTTGAAATGCAAGCCAATTATTTTTGAACAATTTTATTGAAGAAAATTATGTTTTTCCCACAAAGCATTATAAATAAATTAAGTTTTGCAGGCTAAGTTCACTGGTAGTTAAGTTATAAAGTAACCTAATTTATCCCTTAATCTTAACAGTCCCTGAGGTTAATCTGGGAAACATGATGTCGAGTGCATTATTAAACTATATGGTCCTATAGTCGTGCAAATTGCAATCCATTTACTTTGAATTTATCTTAATTATGCTAGCTAAAACTCTCGCAGAGTAACAAATTGAATATACGTTTAAATCAGGCAACTCCATTCTCTGAAAACACTTTAGTTATAAACATTCTAATCATTAGTTAAAAAATATTGTGCAAAGCCAAAAAAATTGGTTTGTTAGACAATCTCTTATAAATAGTTCAGTAGGTTATAAAGCGACAGGAAAAGTCTTGGCATGATGTCAAGTTAAGCGAGACTTTTTTGTTGTTGTTGTTTTGCAACACTAAAAATTTAACGGTTGTGTTGTTGTGCGTTTGACCGAAACAATGACAGAATCCTTTTGCTCAGCTTAGATGCTGATGTATCTGATGTGTCTTGTACTCGTGTCTAGCATCTAACAGAGCATCTGCTGCTCTTCTGCCGAGCCTGTCTCTCCTGGGCAGATGGTAAGATGGCTAAGAGAGTTGGGAAGTTGGGAAGTTGGAGAGAGAGGAATTGCCCTTCTGGCTGACTTACATATCAAGTTGCTGGTGCGCTTTGGCTGTTTCCTAATCGTCTGTCTAAGTGTCAGTCCGTTTTGTTTGATTGATTTTTGCGTGGCCCTCTCCCATCTTCATTCTCAAGGCGAGACCTCCAGTAAGTCGCTGGCCAAGATTCTTGCGTGCATTTATTGGCGTCGGAAATTCAATTTTCAATTCAAGTTCGAATGAATGCCGATTGACACAAGACAACAATGAAGTACGTTTGCGGAATAGGGGAAGGTGGATGGAAGATCATGAATATTTGCATAGTCCTTCAATCTTCAGTTGCTGTGACTTCTGCCGGGAGTTACTTAAAAAAGTAAAGAAACAGGACGGAAAGAAAAAGAACGAGAGCTCTAGGGAGCTCTTCAACTCGGTTGATTTTAATTGTTTGTAAATTCGGAAAAGTGCATTAATTTATGCAATTAAATTAATTTTGTAAAAGAAAAGATATTAAGAAATTACGATTCTATTTTTATATTTGTTTCGCTCTTTATGCCTGCTCAAATTCTTATCCCAGAGTCGCGACAGTACTCAAGTAATTGCGATGTTTGCTGGAGAAACGTGAATTATCGATTATACAAAAGAAGTCAACAATTTCTGTGCTGCACAGAGAGAAAAAACTATACATTATCAAATCAAATGCGATTATTCTTGATATAAGAATTAATTATCTTGAATAAAGAAAACCCCTAGATAAAAATTCTTTATATATTTAATTCAGGTTCACAGACAGAACTAGTTCGCAAAATCTTAAATCATTTTCTTTCGTTCTTATAACTTTTTTGAATTCGCTTGCTTTGGATTCCCAAAATGGTTTTTACTTGTCTACTTGTTAGCTAAGCTTACTTTTAAGATTGATAATACCGGAATACTCAAATTTGTTAACTTAAGAAATCGTACTTATTTAAAGATCGAGATAGTACGTGATTTAAGTAATTACGAAATAGTTGATTTTTTCGCTCTGTGTAGTTGCGAGTACTTAACGTTGATTAAATGCACTTATCGGATTACAGTTCGGTGAATGCTGCACAATTTGCACATGTTTTTCAACACTGGCTAATGAACACATGTCCATGCCACGGCATCTGTGTGTATCGCATGTATGTGTATGTGTGTGATTGACAGTGTATGTATACCGTAACGGTATTGGAATGTTTTCTGCCATCATTAGCATTTCATCTTATTTCACTCAGGCGCGCAACCGTGCGTGCAACATTTCAGCAACAGCAACAGCAACAGCACCAACAATAAGAAGCGAAGGAGGAGCAACAGCAACAACAACAGCAACAACTTCAACGACAACTGCATTCCAATTGTCCGTCCGTGCGTATCCGTCTGACAACAAGCATGGCGCAGTTAAATCTAACCTGACGTGCCCATGCCTCATGCCGCATGCCTCATAGCCTTGTTCTTGCTGGCCGCTGGCCACGGACAGCGCTTAGCTGCCCCTCTCTCTTGTCCTCTCTCTCTATCATTCCTTCTCTCCCTCTCTATGTATCTCTCTCTCCGTGTCTCTTCATCTGCCCCCGTTGATGATGGCGTATTAATGACCTGAATGCGGAATGTAACAGAAATTTCTTCTTCTTTTTTTTCGTCAGTTGCAGTGCGAAAACGTTAGCAAAGGTTGAGCCGCGAGGGGTCTAGGGGCAAGGGGCACTGACACTGGGTATGCCCGACACGCTGACGGAATGCATAATTGAATTGCGAATGAAGCGAATGAAACGAATGGAGCGAATGTCGAATGATGCGAATGCGAATGCTCCTCGCCTCAGGATATCGGATCGGAGCTTAACATAGCTGCTATTTCGCATTAAAGATGCCAGCAAGCTCAAATTCAAATTCTAACTGAAACTACTCATAATACAGAAATTGAAGTCAACCCATTAATCAGTGTGGTAAGCAATTTGATCCCTGATTAAGGTCATTTGTTAACTACCAACTTGCGCTTTTAAAAGTAGCAACCAAGCAAATTAAATTAAAAAACACAAATTAATAATTATATAAAAGCTAGATAGATTAGAATTATAAGATATCGAAATGCTTCTGGTTCCAGCTTCACTTTTAAGTTTCAATTATTAAATGATCTTCATGAAATTATTCCTGCAGTCAAACAGATTTCGAGAAGCTCACAATAGTCACAGATCATCTGCTTACTTAAATTGTTAAAGATGAGCATCAGACTTTCCATTCTATTCAACTTTGTAATTGTCATTCCTATTGAAGCAAATGGGTTAAGAGGCATGTCCTAGACTTAGCTTAAAGCTCAATACCGTAAATGTTTTACTCTATATATATATATATTATCATTTATTTAGTAACTTTAGTAATCCACATAAAATTGTAGAAAGTCTCTTGCTTATTCAGTCCTTATTTTTCCTCAAATTAAGTTTCCTTGCTTCATATTAAGATCATTTTCCCATCCAGATTTTGTAGGTTAATTTCAGCCTTACATTTGCTCAGTAATTAAATACCCTTCCCACTCAACACACACATACACTACGTCACATAAGTATGCTGTCCATTGGCGCTTTCGGTATTTCAACTGCGACGCGACGCGACGTCTGTTTTTCTGCGTTGCATGTAACACGTTGTCGATCTAAGCGCTGATAAGACGCAGCAACAGCTGTTAGCTGTATGCGTGTGTGTGTTTGTATGTGTGTGTGTGTGTGTGTGTGTGTGTGTGTGTGTGTGTGTGTGCAAGTGTTTGTTTACTGATGTATATGTTTATATAATTCGCACTTATGGCTGCTACACAAGTACAAGTACAAGTTTATTGGTGTTCTTTGCTTCAATGTTTGGCTTTTATTTGCTGTATGTACTTTAGTGTGCCACACATGCATATGTGTGAGTGTGTGTGCGTAGGAGTGTGCCACGCAAAGGAGGCAAAATGAAAATTATGCTCTCTTTGGCATTAAGTTTATGAATAACGAGCTTCACTGCTCGAGTAGGTGTAACTGGGTGTATGTGTGAGTGTTATTCGCTCTCCAGAAAGCTTACAGAAAATTTATTTCATGCCATAACTGCACTTACACACACACCCACAAACACTCACATACACACTCACATGAACACCTTTAGTGTATACGCGACTATTGCCGTCTTTTGCCACCGCCTGCCGATCAAAAGGTGTTAGGTTCTGTTGTTATAGTTAAGCGCCAGAAAAACCACAAAGACATGCACAGCAAGCAGCCGCATGCTGACAGCGACTCCAGGGCTCAAGAAGGGGGAGTGGACGGGAGCTTCGCCAGGTGCTACAATTTTGGCCCCGAAAGATTTTGTGCAGCCTCAGTTACAGTTTCAGTTTTAGCATCAGCTACAGCTTTGGCTCGTTGTGTGTATCTACAAACAAGTTCACAAACTGTTAAAACACCAGGACATTTCCCCTGACATGCTATCAATCATGCTTATAGAAGTAAACTTATAGAAAAAGAAACTCTGATAAAACATTTAGACTATGTCAAGGACCTTGAATATGGCAGACAAACTATTTTTTGTACTCAGATGAAACTGTTTTCATGTCAACGACCATCTCAATTAGAACTCTTGCAAATAATTCAACAGCAGCATCTTTTAGTATAGTTCACTTATGTTTCCAGCATTTCGTGTCCTTATATTTAGTTAACATTTCGTTCTTGTATTAGTTTAATGTTTAACTTACCAATTTAGATTCATCGAATTTGTTGTTGTTAAACGAAACTCTGGTATCGACTTCCTTTAATTAACCTTAAATAATCCCAATTAACCTAATAAACTTCGACAGATTTAAGGATCGGATATGACCCCTTCAAAACAGTGTGATGACATTATCTCTAACTGATCCTGGAAGTTTGAGATGAGAGGGATATGTTACCGATATGTACGTGCCCTGTTGTAAACACGTTCTGGGTTGAACATCGACTTCGCTCTGCTTAAGATCCTAATGCCAAGTCTAATTTTAGTTGGCACGCATACGACTAAGACACACACTCAGACACACATTCAGTCATGGTCATGCGTAATTATACACAAGTCGATTCAATTGAATCCCACTGAGTTTTCCAATTGAATAGGCCGTGTGTGCGGTTCGGCAATATTTTTACGAGCGGTAAATGACTTGAGTGCTTCGTTCATTGCCCTGTCCAGTTTCAGTTTTGTTGTCAGTGGATTCCATTTGCTACACAATGCAGGGAGAGGAAACTTCCCCTCATCCCCTCACGTTACCTTCTTCACCCTGTGCCTGTCACACGGCGCACATTCAAGTTCAATTTGGCCCTGATGTGTCGGCGTCGGCTTTGCCGTTCCCCCCACCCACACCAATGGGAGGTTGTCATTTTGCAGCACGCACTAACACACTCATACACGCACACATTCATATATACAAATGTAGGCCGTCAAGGGACTCTGGGAATATATGTACTTAAATGGATAGCGAGACGGGGATTTTCTGATTTCTGCTCAATGAAAATACCAACAGGCGCATACAAGTATGCAGTAAAAACTATGTGGACACATCCGAATACAAATACACATGCATACACATATGTACAATATCTATACAATATTTATATTCACCGTACGGATATAGAAATGCATCGTAAACATGTCGCCGTGTTATATTAGGATTTCGAGTAGCAAATATGAAAAACGCTGTCAACACCGTCATCGCAGATGTGCCACCTATTTTCTATCACTTCTTTTTCTTCTGGTTGAACTCTAACTCCATCCAGACAGTCACTGGCGAGTCCTGGAGTTTGTGTCGTTGACGACAACTGGTTCCGGTTCACGTACAGACAAATTCGGATTTGACAGTTAAATTGTATTAGTTTTGCTGAGAAAGCGTAGTGTGTATAAACTAAGTAGGAAATTTCCTGATTTATACAACACATATTCCAACATAAATTGGCTTCAGTTCATTTTAATTAAGTAGTTCATCGATAAGAACAACAAAGGGAAACAAAAGACATAATTATTAACATGAAGTAATTCAACTATTGATGCAATTGATGCTTATATTAATTAGAATTTGCCATTAAAAACTTCACACAGCTCACATGAATTATGTAGTTCGTCTATGCGAAATGGAACTTGTAGCTGATTTATATGAACTTCTTAAATATTTCATTTCAAAGCCCTATTTCGAAATGAATCCAGAATTGAAAGAAAAACCTGTATACAAAGATTAAGTTAACATTTTTTTTAAAAATTTAAAATGCAAATAAATTGTAGTACTAAATATTAAACAGTAGATAACAAAAATGTATAAAAATTAACTGGCTCAGCAATTCAACCAACGGTCGATAACATTACTCTCGTTCGTGCGAACTAGATCAATATCACATGTGAACTGGTTTCGTCGATAAAAGTGCCTTTCCGACGCTATAATGATATAAATAAATATATTTATAAATCACACTCTTCTATCAACTCAAAACACTGTCAACAGCAAGACTCATTCACATTTGCCAGTGTTGAAAAATCACTTATATTGTGTTTAGAAATCTGATCTGATTTGATCTGTTAGTGTGACTGTCTGACTGGCTGCGAAGACATAAAACAGAGTAATTTATGGCACATTTCCAACTGAATGGTGCGGTCGTCGTCTGTTGCGCTCATAAAAACCAATGCCACCTTGCACACCGAAGAAAAAAACAAAAACAAAAGGAGGTTGGGGACAACGGGTCAAATTGGGGCAACGAGGCAAATGGCTATAAAGTGCCAACCGAAATCAATAATGCGCGCGCCTCACAAATGTGGCAATAAACTTGCCAAATTTGTGCTAAAAATAAAAACAAAACAAAAACCAAAAAAAGCGATAAAGAAAACTAAATAAGAAGCGAACTCAACTCGACTCAACAAAACTCAAGTCGAACTCAACTGAAATCAAGTCAAATTGATTTCGGCTTATTAACAGTACAGAGTGTGCCGTGAAAGTCCACTAAACGGAAAAGTTTTCGCTCATTATGTGAGTCCAGCTGACAAGTGGAGCAGCTGCCCCAAAATCCTCCACTTCCCTGATCCCAAATAAAAACTTGCTGATTACATTTCATTCTGTTTTTTTTTTGTTCGTATCTTGTGTTTATCAAATTTAATTTGCATAAATTTACAAATATTCAAATGTGAGCAGAAAGTTTAGCAGAGCCACAGCCTCAGTTGGATTCACCCTAAATGACAACCTCAAGAAAGCAGCCATCATCATTTTGGCAACACACTCAACATTCACTCAGTGTTAGATAACTGCGATCTGCACCCAACAAAAATGTATTGATATGCGTTAGACTACCAAAGTTTCGCAGCTGGCGACGCACGCGCAAGCTACAGTGAAGCTCGCGGTTGAGGAATCCCAGTGTAGCGCTAACTGGACGTTGTGTGGCAGATGCTGACAACCAGAATACGCATAGGTAACCACTCCTATTATAATCGTGCTTTGTTGATGGCCACGTGATCCTGCACACCATTACCAACACCAGCAAATGACCTCTCAGCGAGCCGTGACTGAGAGGAAGCCTGCATTGCGGCCTGGCCAGATCCCCCCTTCCATTCCCCGCCCAGTTGAGCACGCATAAGCATTGATCTTGCCCCACAATCAGCTGTTGAGGCGCCAGTAGCAACAATGTCCGTTCCCCACTCTGCACTTGGCGCATCCTCAGGCCAAAGGATTCACCTGGTGACTCGACTAGGTGATCACTTATCAGGTGCAACAGCCATTGGCTGTGATGCAACCTCACCTGACAATCGCCCAGCGGACAAACCGATCGAAAGGACTCATCCAGAACCACTTTCTTCATCTGTTTGTGTGTTCTTATTTTTATTTTTTTTTGTATGTATTTACTTGTTTGTTGTACGGGTGAAGACACGGTCAAATTGAAAAACAAAAGAAATTGTATACTTTAATCTAATTAGCACACATGAAAAAAATAAAATATTTTGCTTTATATTTAAGTTTTTAAAAAAAATTATACTTTTTCACTTAGTCGGTGAGAAAGGGGGGGTGAAGATAAGGTCCAATTAAAAAACAAATAAAAATATAAATTATATTTTAGTCTAACTAAGATTAATGCTAAATTTTAACCATCTAACTATTGATTTAAATTTTATATAAATATTTTTCCTTTTTTTTCATAGTCGGAAAAGGAGGGGGAGGTGAAGGCGTGGTCTAAATCCAAAAAAAAAAAAAATTCAAAGTTGTAACTTAGTCTAACTAAGGTTCATGCCAAATTTCAAGTCCGTATCTCTATATTTAGAGTTTATGCCAAAATTCCGGTTTTTTTTACCATAGTGCATAGTGCAAAGGTTGGATCGCTTAAAAATTAATTAAACAGCCCCAGATTTTCACACTTATTCTATTTAATTTATTTGTGTTTTAAATTTATATTTATATATAATTTTCATTAATTTTTACATCAAACAAATTTAATAAATTTAAGTTTACATTAGTTGGTTGACGTTAAATAAATAGATAAATAAACTCTCTTCTTTGGCCGGAGCTTCCAGACTAATTCTTGCTTTACTTAAATCATCGGCAATTTGCACATTTATTTTTGGTATTGACCATTAATTGATGAAAGCTTTAAGCCAAAAACAGCTGACGTGCTGTGACCGCTGTTCCAAATTCAGTTTATAATTGCAATGCAACGTTGCGCTTACATAATTACGGTCAGTACTTGAGCACTAAGAACCTTGAAATGCAGAAAGCAGACAGAGAAACTGGTATAAAAAATATCAGAGGGAGTTGGATGCAAAGGGAATGTTGGAATCTATAGGGAGTCACAGGAGGAGGTTCCTCATTAAATGTGCAAATTGTGCGAGAGACCAAAAAGAATTTAAAAGACGACAACTTAGTGGAGAGAGAGGGGGGCATTTTGCACGAAGGGACAGTTTTCCGGGGGTCAACTCTGTGGCTGCTCCCTTCCTAATAGACAGCAGATGCGGATGCGAAAGCGGACGCGAATGCGAATGCGGATGCGAAAAATGAAAGCGAATGTGACGTTTAAAGCGGCGCATACTTTGAACTTAATGCACATTTTGGCTCAGTGGATAGCTGAAGGGTTTGCTAGTTGGGTGGTGCGGGTGGTGTGGGTGGTTTGACTGGTTGGTGTCCTCGGTTACGTCACAGTCTGTTTGCGCTACTTTCTGCTGACTTTTTAGACTAAAAGTCAAATATTTCATTTGGAAATTCCAAGAGCTATGTTAGGGCGAGAATGAAATGTGAAAATTTGCAAATACTCCAACTTATTCATACTTATATATATGTGTATATATATATATATATGTGTGTGTGTGTGCCACGCCTACAGTGCCACCCAAACGATAGTAGCAAAACACATTTTTCTAGCTGCAGCTTGGGACACGCCCACCTCTCGCCTTCCTTTCGCCCCCCATCCGCCCGCATTCAACTTCAGCCGGCTGCTGCTTAAAAACTATAAATTAAGTTTACAACTTTTCCGCAGAAACTTTTTGTGTTGCCTCTCATTGCTGTTGTTGTTGTTGTTGTTACTCATTTTGTTATTGTATTTCAGTGTTTTATCACAGTGTGACAAAGTGGCATTGTATTAAAGCAAAAGCACAATAAAAATGTGTGTCAAGCTGGCCAACAAGCGACCGAACAACTTTGACATCCATCATTGCTGCGCCCGACACTTGTTGACCTCAAACCGACAGACACGACTGCAGCACCACCTTTGCACCACCGCACCACCATACCAGTTGCCTCGCAGCCAACAACATCAACAACAACAACAGCAACAACTGACAGCTAATCAAAATGACGCACAAAGTTCATTAACAACATTTTCCAGTCAATTGTCTTGTCAAGGTGCCCAGCATATTTCTTCAGATAAACAGAGAGGCAGACAGAGAAATGGAGTGAAGAAGTGAAGAAGTGAAAGAGAGAGAGAAAGAGAGAGCAAGCCGAAGGCTCTGTTTGCGTTTGCATAGACACGGAACTGAATGCTGGATGCTGAATGAATGGGTCCTTGCCGAGCGGTCGTTTAGGTCGTGGAAACACTTTGTTAACAACTTGGCATAAAGTTGTTTGTCTTTCACCTCGGCGTGTCGATGACACGACTACGACTCATAGCATCTGGAAGCCAGTGCCCTGTGAGAGTCGGATGGGAATGTGAACTGCGGTGAGGTGAGGTCTCTTTATTGTCAGGCAAATCAACAAAACTTAACGAACTGTTCCCACATTGCTGATACTTAAATAGCACAAGGACCGAATCGAAAGATCTTGACTTTGCCAACAGCCAATGAACTTGAAAATTGGCAGCAGAATTCAATGCAAACAGTACCGGTTAACATGACAGATTGTTTAGAATCTAACAAAAAGGCCTCTAAGTACTGTGGATCCCTGGTATACAGCAATATTCTGAGCATATATCAGGTACATAAGCTTTGGCATTATACTTTCATCAGTTGAGAAACCATTGCCAATAGATGCATCATTCATACACAGGCAATTAATAATCAGCAAATACAATGAGTTAAATCCTCTCTGCCAGGGGTGAGCTTGTTCTGAACAAAATATAATAATACCTAGATTATTCAAAATTATCCAATATTCATTAAAAATATATTTTTAAGATATTACCTTATGTTTTTGTATTAATCCATCATAAGAATGCGAAAATACCTAAAAGCACACATTTTCTCCAACAATTCTTTTACAACATAAGATCTACATCAAACCATATATGATCTTGCTGCTAGGAGAAGACTTTACAAGGCTTTGGTTTTCTATTAAAAAGTCCAGATGTAAGTTTTAAGCACAAATTGAATTAATTAAATGACGCATGACTCTTAGGGTGTCAAACAAGTCACTAAACTTGCCTTTTATCTAATTTCTCAATTTAGTTTGAGCCGGGTATTAAAAAATTTCAAGTTTGCTTTAAATTTTGTAAGTTTTTGATAAAAACATATTTTATTTATAGGTAACGTTGTCTTTGATTTTTATCTATCATACTAATAAATTTCATATTTGATGAATAGAATGACATTAATGACTGTTTTTAATTAATATGCGCCTAAAAGTATGCATCAATTTGTACACCTTAGAAGTTTAAGATTCATGTATGTAACGAATAGATGTATGTTCTAATAAAGCCACGGATATTTCATAGTCACGATCTCAAATCTGGCCTTGTTTTTATTTTTTTGGTTTTTTAGTTTAATAACTTGGATTTTTCATTCGAGCTAAGGTGCCTCTTTGCTATTCAATATTTATATGCATGTCGTTAACTGCATAGATTATTTGCGTGTTTGCGTGCGTGTGTGTGTGTATGTGAATGTGTGTGCGTGTTTTGATGTAAAATACGAGTACGGGCAATCAGTCAGGCTGCAGGCACGCACTGCCGACCAATTACATTTCGAGTCTCTAGTTCCAAATTCAGTGCCTTTCCCAGTTGCCTCTTTTAGCCGCATCCTTTGCCAGTCTGACTTCCTGGCACGCACAAAAGCGCAAGACACGCATAGGGGTTAAGGATATTATGCATATGAGTACACAACAGGACCAAAAACAAAACCAAGTCAAACTCAACCAAACGAAACGAAACGAAACGAAACGAAACAAAACAAAAAACACAAAACAACAAAAACAAAGCAATGAAGTTCGCTGAAAGCAAACGCAACGAAACGTTCATCAACTTCAAAGCCAACGACGACGCAGCCATTGTCGCCATTCGACGGCCATTGTTGTGTGCCAGTATGTGTGTGTGTGTGTGTGTGTGTATGACACGTAAAAGTCGCACAAATAAACGCGTAATTGTTTGCACATGAATACATTGCGTAAATATTTGCCAACACATTCAGACAACACTCATCGCCAGCTGCCAGCACCACCGCCAACACCACCACCACCGCCACCGCCACCACTGACACCGCTACTGCCGCCGTCGCGCTGTTGCATGCAACTCGCGTTCATTTGCATGCCACAGTCTAGGTTGAGTAGACTGCAGATTTCCGAGCACATTGCCAAGTCAAAGGCGTTTTAATCTGCTTACCTTGGCGACGTTTCCATCTTTTTTCTATCCATTTCTTTTTTTGTCTCCAGTCTCTTAGTTCAAGCAAAATTTGCATTCGCATGACGTCGGGCAACAACTTGAGAAGAGAGGTGGCAAAGGGGCACGCTGTCTGAGTCTGCCTCGCCTTGGCTTGACTTACCGGAGATGCAGCAGCGTTGCTTTAATTACGAGCCGGTCTTCACTTTGAGCACATGAACAAATTGAAAATGGTTTATGGCATGCAAATTAATCAAATCTCTGTCTCAATTAAGTCTCAGCCTGCAGCTTGCTGCTTGCAACTTGTGCTTGGACCGACCTGTGACTGATGCATGCCACACCGGAAATTTCATCTTTAAGCACCACAGCAATATTGACATTATTATTTATTATTATTATTCTTATTATTTTTATTAAAATGCACACAATTATTGTGCAACGGTTTTTTCTTAGGCTGCCCCTTGAGGCCCACATACAAACAAACACACACACACACCCATCAACTGCCAATGAAATTTGTTTTATGCATACTCAACAAATGTATTGCACATAATTACACCAACAACAACAACAATAACAAGAACAATTGTATTGTTCTCGCCTATCAACGATGTTGTTCAATTAGCAAAACTAGCGTCTTCGCCTCAACTTGCCACATGCGACGTGCAACAGCTAGTTATAAATTTTTGTGGCAATCTCATGGAAAACTTTCCCGTCATGAGTTGGCTCATTAAAAACTAAACTTTAATTATTGTGTTGTTAGCAAGGATGTTAGCAAGGATGAGATCGAGAGATTCATTAATCAAGCCGAAATGAGCTTCAATAAGCACGCAACACCGAGTCACCTTTTTAGATTGCTTTCATTTATTGCAATGATAAAAACGATATCATATAGTTTAACATAAGTATATTCTCTAGATGATATTGTCATATTCAGCTGTCGATGACGCGACAATTTGTGAGTGGACCCACAACAGCGAGAACCCATTTCCGGTGCCACTTGCAACAGTTGCAACAGTTGAATGTTATCAAAGGGGGAGGCGGCAATGCCAAAGGCAACATATGTACTGCATTTATGCTGCACTTCCTGTTCGCGTATCAATTATGTTGCACGTTTAATGCTGTCTCCTCCAATTCTAGTTGAAGCTTTGGCCATAAGCGATTAACGGCACAAGCTAAAATGCGTAAGAGAAAACTGTAAATCAACAGCTGGCAAAGAGCAAAGCATGGCCAAGGTCGTAACAAGACGTGCTTTCTCTCTCTCTCTCTCTCTCTCTCTCTATATATATATATATATATATATATGTCTTTCTCTCTCTTCACCACACTCACTGTAGTGCGGATGACACGAACTGTGGCACGAACTCACCACGATGGCTCGTCGCTGTCGCTGTCGTGTTGCAAGTAGCCGCCTTTCAGTCTAACGTTGAACTCTGTAGCTGTTTGTTGCCCCAGTGGCTTCTCGATACTTGCCCCAAACGGTACGTGTGTGCAACGATAAAGCCAGCGAACGCGACGCGTAGTTCGAACGCCCCTTCAACCGACATCGACACCGATTTCGAAACAGTGCGCCTTAGGCAATTGCTGCTGCCAAGTTATCAGCACCTCTGACGACCCCATTTGTGGTTTTTTGTGGTATATTTTTTTTTATGTTCTCAGTTGACAAAAAACTTAAAATTAAAAATTAATATTTATTAATAATAACAACGTGCAAAGTTTGTTTATCTAACGGCAGCAAGCGGCAACTAAAAAATTGTATGCCGGTACAACAGTGCGTATGATTAATGTGCGAAATGCAACAACAGCAACCATAACAACAACAGCAACAAATATTGAATTCAATTTAACGTAAATCGATGTAACCAAGTGTGAAAATTTACATTAACGCTTTACAGTTCCGTTGCAAACATAAAAGCCGGAAATAGCCAACAATTTAAATCACAACTCAAGCGGTTAGTAATATCAAGCATATTGAAAACATTTAAATAAAAACAACTGCAAAATTTATTGAAAAATGCATTTCAACAGATTTAATTTTAATTAATAAATTTTACAATGTACAGTTATATTTAATTGCTATATTGTTATTCATAATAATTAAATATGCCAAACGAACCTTAAAGTCAAATTATGAGAGCAAGTAATAGTATTGGGTATTTCTCATAATTTGAGTGAAAGTTGAATAAAATAAATAATTTTTTCGCATGCTATAGATAAGTAAATAAAATCCTTTTTTTATCACTTTATTATTAGCTAGAATTAAGAAACCTCCTTATAAATCTGTCAATTCGAACACTTAGGAATCTGAGCCAGAGCACAATTAAAAACAAAAATTCGGCTAAGAATTGAAGGAAGCAAAGATAAAATAAGCTCAACGTGAATCGCAATTTTTACCCATATCTATTTAACATTACATTTTTTTAAATATATTTGAATTACAAGCAATTAGTTTAATTTATTATTATTTTCAGCACATCCGTAACACTTAACAAAAAAAAGGTGTCATTTAAATTTACATATGAATTAACTCAGTCATTCATTAACTATGTCGATCATTTTACTCAGTTGGTCAGGTAAAATCCAAATTTCATGAATACTATTTATATTTAGAGTCAAGATTACATATCTTAATTATGAATCGTATAAGCAACATGACATAAAATTACAAAAAAAAACAATTGATATAAAACCCTAAATGTAATAAGCATTTGTCATCTGTAACGGATAACTGAAAAAAATATTGACTTATTTTACGACAAAAATATGAACGATTGAACTTATTCAGCGAATTGAAGTTCAAATCCCAACATTATTATTTTTATTTATGACTGAGGGCTTAGCTTTGTCACCCGCCAATAATCTCCTTAGATACAGGCAGTTAATCAATCTTAGGTTTGCAAACCGATAAGCAGTTATAAATATGTGTGAGCATAAAACAAAAGCCAACAAAAATAAGTATCCCATCAACGGGTAGCTAAAAAAGAAGAAAAACTATAAATACGAGTTGGTTTCGAAAGTGGCTTAAAGAAGAAACAATGTGACAACAGCAAACCGGAAAACAGAAATAAAAATAGATACGAAACTGAAATCAAAAAGGCAACAGGAAAAGGTCTTGCGAAAGTTATAGGAAGAGTGCCTAAGGAGTGGAAGAGTGGGAAAGTAGAGTTTGGAGGGAACTGTAGCTGGTAGAGGCGTTAAGCGGACTTCGGCAATGGCGGGTAGCACAAAATGGATCTACATGATTTATAAGGTACATTAAATTGAATATTCAACATAATGTAGCATTTAAATGGCCCAAACAGACACACACACACACAGAAGAACTATCCGTGCACTCACACATACATATGTATGTAAATGGATAAGGACATGAGGAGATATGTATGTTGGTATAAATTATACATATACAAACACAAGGCAGGCAGCAAATGCGCTGCCATCACAAGGTCATTTGACTCGAATGGAATTTGATGGCCTAAAGTTGGGCACTCGCCTTGGCCTGGCTAATGTCTAAGTGACTTTTGGACGAGTCTAAGAGCATGCCACAAAATCAGAATACTAGCCAAGCACCTAATGGCATGCCTTGTTGCTTTCTTTTTACTTTTTCTTTATTTTCCCTATTTGCTTTTTCCTTTTGCGGTCTCTTATTAAAGTTGTGAACCTCTTCAACTTAGCCAGCGATTAAGTTTTAGCAAAAGGAAAGGGAAAGGGAGAGGGAGAGGGGCAGAAAAGGAAATGAAATAAAATAAAAGCGCACAACTTTGAGCGTCAAAAAATTATTTAACTTCAACGTGTGCGAAAGTAATTTAGCAAACCAGAACGTAGCAAGCATCATAAATCACACGCTCTGCCCTACAGCAAAGTGCCAACTATAACTGTAAATACACACTAACACACACACACCTACACTTTCTCGAATGGAAATACACACGCACACACGCTCAGATTTTGGGTGGAGCATAGAAAGCGAGGGGGCGGGGAGGGGAATTTTCGTTACGTGTGCAGGTCAAATGTGAAAAGTCAGCCAATTTGGGCCACATTTGACAGACAAGGCGGCGTCGTGACCAGCTGTCTGCCAACTAAATGTTGCCCACACCCGTCACTTCCCCTTAGTCCTTCCCTTAGTCCTATGTATGTATATTCCCCACCAAACTCAGCGCTGTGCACACTTCAATGAAATACCCTCAGCCAGTGCCATTAGAAGGCACTTAGCAACACTGCACGAAGCCATTTTTTATCTACTCAATGTATTAGTTACCGTGCTACAACACTGGCAAATTAACAACAGCTCTATCGATAATTGGCAGTTAGAGAATTTCATTGCTCAGCACTGCAAAGCAGACTTGAAGAATGTTTTGTGTGTTTTATAGTTATTAATCTCATTTAGGTATTAATGGATGCTCAATTTAATATTCATGATTTATGCAATTTTACATTTTATTCAAATCAAAAAGTTTAAAGCATTTGAGGCAAATAATATATGAACCACATTTTAAGTATGGATTACAAGACACAAACTAAAATTAATAATTGAAAAAAATATTTATTATTATATATAGAGATGAAATCTTGTTATCATATAATTTAAGAATTTAGTAACGTATATTATATATTTTACCAACTAATAAAGTGACTGGTGCTTTCAATAGACAACAAAGAAATAATAATATTATACAAATTAAAATGTTGCCAAAAATTATCGGGGTTATTATCGAAACTAATATGGAACTAATAACTATCGGAACGAAACAAAGCAAAAGATGACGGGTCATTTTACTCGTACCCCCTAACATTTGTCACTTTCCGTAAGGTTTCAGAATACAATAAAAAGAATTTCGACAAATCAAAACCGAACATTAACAAACTGAAACAATTAGAAATATTTATATATTCATATGTATTTATTTTAAATGCCGACGAGGCGCTGAGCAGTGTATAGATGGACTTTTTGAGCTTTTTGGTCAACTCCCAGCGACTAACGCAATGGGTGAGTAGATGTTCAGATCTTAAAGTGCCACAAAACAAAAGCGAGGCACGGTTGCATTTGCAGCGACCCTCTGGGGGACCTGAGCTAATGTATATTGCCCTGTCGCACGAGAGCTGTGATCTGGATTCTGTGGTTAGCACATTGGCGATTGCATATTTGCGTCATCGAAATCCGGGGACTTTGCAACATAATTACATGCCCGTATTGAATATGCTGCGACGTGATTATCAAAGCAAATCGGAGGTGCGATTCCTTCTGGAGAAGCAGCAAATCAAACCGGACAGGCATTTGGTTTTTCGAGACGATGTACCCGAGGAGCTGTTACTGCGAAGTCGCTTCATTCTGGTGAACCATCATGTGAGCCCATTTCACTATTGCACCGAGGAGGTCTACGACTATCGGCCCTATCAGTGCGAGGCTGCCCGTCTGCCCATCTATTGTCAACGCATCATGCATCCGATGTATTCGTGTGCCGCCCTCATCACCGATCGCTTCGATAGTCCCATCTACAACTATTCGAATGTGCATTGTCTACGCGTCTACGAGCTGTTGCATGCCGCATTGTTGTTTCAGAATAACAACTTTACCCAATATCCGACGGATCAGTTGTCGCACGTGCGCGACTTTCAGCTGCTACAGTTCCTGGAGAAGCATCTGGGGGAGCTGGAGATGCCACAGCGCACCATCTTGTACGATACTTTGGTGAGGGCGGTGTTCGATCTCAATGAGCTGACGTTGCCACAAGTGCTGCGACGCGAATTCAAACTGTTGAGAGCCAACAATGGCAGCCATCTGGTTCGGATTGCCCTCTGTTGTTTCCCCATGGCCGTGACCCGTTTCATATCGTTTGAATTCTCGCAACTGGCATTGCAACAGTTTGCCGCGGAGCACAGCTGTGACTTTGTCATGCTCCTCGGAACGAGCATGCAGCCAAATGGAGGTCTCGTTATCAAGGAGATAGGACTCATACCGTTGGATGCCCTGCGCGATATAGAGGACAGGCGCCTCTTTGACCATTTGATTATCAACCTGAATGCCACGTTGGAACCTTTCTTGGCTCTGGAGTCGTATCGCGGACTGAACTTTATGCAGGGAGCCTTCTTCTTTTTAAATGTGTGGAACATTCAATATTATGACATGCTAAGTCTCATGCAGCGAATTATTTACAACTGGGTCTCCGAGGATGTTTACTTGCCCAACTAGCTAACTTTTATGCTCAACGACATGTTTTTTTAATGTGCTTTGAATAAAACCTTGCTGCAAATTGTCGGGTTTGTCTTTCTCACCTTCATGTCTCTCTCTCTCTCTCTCTCTCTCTCTCTCTCTCTCTGTGCTCATATTACAAACATAATCCATCAGCAGGGTCAGGGACAGCTGACAGCATTTCCAGCGTTAGCAATTAAATCCCAGTTGCAAGCATTTGACTTCTCAATTTAAATATATATTTAATTTATTTACTATAATTTATTTGGATAGAATTAAATACAAACAAATATTAAATATTTAATTTGATTTACAGTTTGAGTTACGCATTTTAATTCGATTATTTATTCGTGCCTTTCGCCTGAGCGAGAATCTCAAGAATATGATCGCCGTGCTCGGATATTAAATATGAAAATGTTGTTTGAGCGAACGCACTTAAATTATGATTTGCCCACATATAACACACTTTCTCAAATAATATGCTGAGAGATTGCCAGACATGTGGGTGCTAAGGGGCCAAAGAGCAAGAGACGGAAAGATGAAGGTAAAAAGGCTGCTTAAGCCATTACACAATGCATTAATCTAATCATATGAGAAAATGTGCGAGCTGCCAAATTCATGAACTCAAAAAAGGAGTTTTATGTACAACTTTGACCCTGTTTTTTTATTTTTCCAGCTTATTGCTTTATTGTTGTGTGTGTGCACACACACGCATAGGTACCCACATATGGGCAGGCAAAAGTATTTGCAACTTGATTTATAAGCGCGCTGATGTCAGTTACGTGCACGCACTCAATAATGGCAGCAGGAGCTTGCAGGTTGGCCTAAGGGGATAGGTGGTTGGAAATGGGGGGGGGGGGGGGGTAGTCAGAGCAAGCGTCTGTTGTTGTCTTTGTTCGTTGGCAACAAGGATTTGCAAAGGACTCGCCGCCATTGCGCAAATTGCTTGCAACACTTTTTTGTCGTCGTTGACGTTGCCATTTGCCGTTTGGCTTTTATAAATCGCTTAGAGCTGCCCTCATCTCCTCCTGTTCTGTTACCTTTATTCGAATGCTGATAACGGCGACAAGGCAAAGTCGCCGAAAACAGGAAACTCTCTGCCGCCAGTCGGCAGTCGAGAGTCGAGAGTTGAGACTTGAGAGTCGAGAGTCGACATTATTCTCTGGCGCCACTCGAAACACATCCATCAGCGACGCATTTATATGAAGAACTTAATGCCAAGGGTGTTGCTCTAACGTACAGGTAAGACAGATGACAAGGGAGTCCCACCATCCTAATTGTTGGACTGCTCGTCTTTTATTTTCTTTTTGTATCCAGCTTGTCCTTGTCTCGTTCTTGTCGCCTTTCTGCTCAGCGTTTTCTTGTTTGCCATTGCATACTATTGTGCGCTGGGCGCGTAATGAAGATAATTGCTGTTAAGCGCATCTAAGCGGATTTTCGAGCCACGCTTTCCAACTCCCAAACACTCTTTTCCCTTCGCCCCATCCCAATGGCCCCCTATTTACCAAACAATCTACGCTATTTAACTGTCTGCGTTGTAAACGCAAGTTTTACAATTGACTCTTATTCGTATACCCTTAGCCAAATAATACCAGACAATAATAATAGAGAATGACAAATTAAGAATGGTATTTATTTTATTTTTAAAATATATTCAAATTGAATCTGCCAACTGTATTGTATTGTCGTCTTTCAATTTCCGTCCACAACTTTCATCTTATAGAGCATTCGATTTGTCGTCTATGCCTCCGTTGTCCTAAGTGCTCTTATTTATTGTTATTTTTTAGTTACGGCGCTGTAACATTCCTCTTTTAATTTACACTCTGCATGGGTGTAAGGGACCAAGGGCGTGGCAGAGCATATTCATCTCAAGCTCGAGCTTTTATTTCAAAGGGAGCACGATACTTGCATTAATTAAATTCCTTAGAAGCTTAAAAAGGTGTTTCAATTTGTGCAGTGTTTTGTTGCATTTGCTATTGTTGCTATTAAGTATTATAGTTTAGTGTTTGCTGCAGCTGCAGCTGTAGCGTCTGCTAATTGGCAAAGGGGGCGTTTGCGAGTTGTGGCGGTCAACATAGAAAATAGTAGAGCAACAAACAAAGAAAGACAATCGAAAAGTAAGTCTGAAAACATGAATTGCAATTAAATATGGTGGCGAAATTGTGGGATTTCGTTGATCCACAAGTCAAACACTTGGCCCAGAATGCGGCAATAGCAGCAACAACCGCAGCTCAACAGCTTTGTCCGGCAGTTTCTGAAAAGCCAAGAAACTTGCCATTGCTCAACTCTCGCTTACTTTGCATATTTCCGGCTTCCGTTTTGGCTGCGACATTGTTACGAGTTTCTATGCTACAATTTTTCGTAGAAAACTTTTCCTATATTTATATACAAATAAATACCCTGCATAAAATTGTTGAAATGATGGTGAACTCATGCTTCACTATAGTATATATGTATGTCTTTATTAAGGCAATATTATTAACTGACACTTTCTGTGTGATTTGAAGTATTTTCTAGTCTGGCAGACTCCTTTCACTCTTTTGCATTTTTATTCTATTCTCTTTTTTGTCAAAACTTGTTTACAGGCGCAAAATTATTGTGACAGACGCTAACATTTACGAAAAATATAAGAATAATATAGAAATGATGGAGCGGAGTAAAATGGGGGTCGTGGGGGTTGGAGGGTTTAAATTGAGGGAATAGGCATTGGCTTTTCCATGTAACAGGTAATTGTTTTTGTGCCTGTCGTTCTGCTTCATTTGGTTAGGTTTCGTTTTCGTGGCGTAGTCGTTATTATTTTTTTCTTACTTTGGCATAATTTATTGTATTCCTTGTCTCTCATTTGCATAAATATTTTTTGTAATTTGCATTTTAACAAAATGCGTATTTCAGTGCTGCCTTTCCCACATAATCTTTATAAATATATAAATAGATATATACATGTATTTGTTTGTATCCATGTATGTATATACGTTTGTGTAGATGCGTATGTCTTCATTGTTTTTTTTATTTTATTTTTTTATTTTTTGTTGTTCTTGCTGTTTTTGCTGGGTCCCTGCAACTGTTTTACCTCGCATTGTTTACATGGATTTATCTAAAAAATGAAAAAATGATAATAGAAGAAGCAAAAAAGGCTAGCACAAAAGAATTGAGAGTCTATTATGTTCGGGAATCGTAAGCCTTCCAACTGTATTTAAAGAGTTTAAATTACGCTTCAGTAGTTAATACCCTTTAAAAATGCAAATTCAAATGTAAAACCATTTACATTTATCATTTAACGAAAATATTGGAGTAAATCCATGACATATTTTATGAAAATTTACAAAGCAATAAGTAAATAATCAACTAAGTGGCGAGTGCTTTCAACTGATAATTTCAATAGCCCTAAATGTAATTTTAATCAAACGCAATTTAATTCATTAATAAAATAATTGACTTGACATTTTAGCGTGTATTCTACGAACTTAATAGCTACTTAATTGCATTTCAATTGCCTTTGTATTATTATTATTTTTTTTATAATTATTATTTAATTTGCAATCCGTTTCATCTCAAATTTATTGCGCATACGCCACATCGAAAAGTTTATAGATTTAATTATCAAACTTGACAAAACAACCGTCGTTGAATTGTAAATTCGAGTAGAAACTCTCGCATATGTGTGAGTGTTTCTGGCGTTTTTCCAGCCTGGACATTTTCCTATTTCTTCTTTTCACCTATCTGCAACTTCAAACAAAACCAGTTTTAGTTATGTCTTTAATTGTCTTAAGGCTCTGGAAAATGCTGTACTTTTTCACAAAGTAATGTCAGCTTTAATTAATTTGGTAATTATAGAGCTTTTAGGAATGGAAATTCGCAAACAACAATCTTCAAATTCAAACACATATTCGATTTTGTAATTGCTTTTCTCTCTATTTATCTTAGCTTTCTCTTCTTTATTGTGTAATTGTTAATTATAAAAGATCCATTCCTGTTAGCCAATAAGCCGAATAGGAGTAAACCAGTAAGATATATCTATGTAGCTATGCCCTTGCGGATATAAAACAGATATTATGTCTAAATTACGATACCCTAGGCAAGTGAATAATGGGAATAGGGAATACGAGTTCAATAAAAGTGAATTTGTGTGGCATCAAAAGCGCATAATTTAATAAAGTCGACGGCGCGTTAGGGTCGTGGCCATAGCCCGACGGCGTTTGTGCCTAAAAGTAGGCAATCACTTTATTATTAAGCCAGACACACGTATCTAAATACACAGAAAAACATTCACACACACACACGTACGCATGCAGCAGACAGTTCATAAAAAAGCAAACAAAATAATGGCATCAAATTTGAAGATTTGATGCGGCAAAATGCTTTTCACGTTTTCAGCATTTTGGTGGCTTTTGTTGTGGGTCTAGGCAGCTTATCGATAGATAATATATTTATATTTAAATAACACTTCATCATGCTGTTGTCGACGATGACGATGACGATGACGATGCCAATGTGTCTCTAGATGAAGGAAGTCAGCAAGCAGACCGACGATTGGGCTGACTGAACAACGCTGCGTATGCGTAATATTGTTTGCTTTCATGTTAAAAGCATCAGTAGCAGTAGCAGCAATCGCAAAAGGAGCGGCAGCCTTATAAATAAACTTGATCCATTACACACATACAATTTGACTTGGCTGCTGTCTTAAGTACGATAAATTTGGGCTTATGATTTTATCCCTTTTATTATTGGCCTCGCCCAGACGCCTTTCAGCACAAACGACAGCTCCTTTGGCCTACCAATTTCATCTCATTTTCATATTCATTTCCATTCGGCGGCACAGTCTCATTTTCATTTTCATTTCCATTTTGTTTTTGGCTTTTGCCTGTCCGCTCAACCGTGAAACAACGCTCACAAACAGAACCACATATTCGCACACATATCGCACAGGCACACACTCACTTACACATGTGAGTATCGCATTGTCAGCTTTTTGAAGAGCCAACACACAAATACCAAAAGGCATTTGCTTGAAAATAAATAAACTATATACTTGTACTTGGTAACAATAAGCAGGCAAGCAAATTAAACACACACAATGCGCAAAACTTTTTCTTTGTTGGCGTTTTCCCTTCCATTCCATTCCTTTCCTTTCGTTCCGTTTTTTTTTTCTTTTCTTTAACCACACAAAATGGGGCAAAAACTTTTGAGCCCAGTGTAACTAGAAGACGCTCCAATCGGCCAGCAGCAAGGCAGCAAATCAAATAAAATTAACACAATATAACAATGGGCATACTCGAAACTCGAATAAATGTCCTTGACCAATGCTTAGGCTCTTGTAATGAGTACACATATACACATACACTAACACATATACACTCACATACACACACACAAACACACACATATCCACATATTCAGTGAGCAACAAGAATGACTCGTTAAACAAATCAAAGTATTCCATCTGAATGTATTCACAGTTAAAGAGCCGATACAAATCTATTCAAGTAATAACCATTTCAAGTGTGGCCAAACAAGTTTTGCCTTACAAGCAAAATACAAGTAGATCGATTTCGATATTATCATCTTTCATCCCCAAATTAGAATTATTTATATTTGAGGTTGGATAAAATCTTTTCCTTAGTTTAACTAGCCTGACCAATAGAAAAATCGATTGCAGGTATACGGCAAAATAAAGATGATCGAAGTTATTATTTTAGAATAGAAATTCTATGTGCATCGACAATCGAGTTTTTAATTAATTGCCCATTGATTTTACTTATTTTAGCAATGATTTTGCGTGAAAAATAAAATTTCGTTTACATATAAATGTAATATAAGATAGTTAATTTAAAATTAATTTATATTACAAATAAAATAAGGGTATTCACCAGTTCTGAAAAAAATATAAATATAATCCGTAGAGTTAAAGACGTATTACGCTGTCTTCTAATGGTTTTATTTGAGAAAAAATTTCGATAAAGCTAAACTTATTATTTATTATATATGTACATTATTACGTTAGTACTTCAATCTCATGCAAACTATCAAATGTTTGTGCTTTTCCGTTTTATTTTTGAAATCGAAGAAGCGTTTTATTGCGCGGTTTAAGTATATGAATGTATGTATGTAGGTATTTATGTATGTGTATAATTGTATGGGATTGTGCGTGCTCGTAATTATGTGCTACATCATCGTTTATGGGTATAACAGGACTACAAACATCTTTTGCTTTTATTTTCAAGTGTATCAAACAGGAAATGTTCGTGTCTCTTGAGAATGTCTCCCTTCCGCCTATCCCGTCGTGCATACCCCGGTGTTGGCCTCTCGTTTGTTTGTGCTTAATCTCGTTTTAATGCCGTCGAGCATCATCATAAAAATTATTACGTTAAATGTCAACGCAAAAAGGAAGAGTCCAAGCAACATCCGAGCAGAACACACAATACAACAACAAAATATGCAAAAAAAAGCAATACGAAACATATAAATATATATATATCTATATATGTATAAGAAAAGTGATCTGAGAAAGGGAGCAGAGAGCAGTGAAAGAAAATGGAAAGTATGTAAGCAGTGAGTGTAAAGAAAAGCGGGTGGGCCCTTGGCTTAAGAGGGTCGTTATTATTAAATTTTACACACACACACACACACACACACACACATACGCAGCCATACACACGTACTGAGAGCAACAATAAAATGTGCGACTATATGCCCAAAAGACATGTCACTATCTCGCTCACACACTCACACACACACAGGCTACAACTTTATGCCCGGGCCACTAAAATTCAATTTTTACAAGCATAATATGTTGCAATGGAAACACTGATGACACACACACACACATATGGGTATATAATATATATATAAACAACAAACAAACAGACACACACAAGTACATATATAGCTGGCACACCTTATATATTCCTGCTGCCTTTGCCATTGTCTTTGTTAACATCTTTCTTTGTCTTCTTTTGCTCGTCCGCAATGATTTTGTCAACTGCCAACTGCTTTTTATGTGTCGCACGTTATTAAATGAATTCAAGCGCGGAAAATTGGCAGCCAGACCAGACTTGCCCCCAAACCCCGCCACAGGCACATATAACCAACAACAAAACACCTTGACACACACACTCACACACACTGTCCGCATCCATTGAACCTTCAAATTGTTGGGCCTTTTGTCAATACCCGCCAAGCCCATAAAAGGCCCATCAGATGGCATTTTTCTGCTTCGCTACAAATTGAAAATTTCATAAATTCTCGCTTTTGCTTTACGGGACATTCTGCCACATTTACGTACCTCTTATCTGGGTGCAAGGCGACTGGTTAACGGCTCATTAGTTTAATAAATATGGCACAATAAGCAATAGAATTGTATGTTGCCCTTAGATACTCGAACAATAAATAATAGCTAAAATAAGATGTCTTTGAACAATAACTAATTTAATAGGTATTTCCGGGTTTCTTTATTTAGAATTTGGCATTTATTTATATTAATGATGTAAAAATACTTCGAAACATCTCAAACTCGATTTTAGCATAGTCTGTTTTACAATACTTTCACTCGATAATTTTTTTGACTATCAATCGAGTTCATTAAAATGATATTGATTTGGACAGCTTTCTCGAATTTGTTCACCGCAGTTAATTTGCAGAATGAAGTTAATGAAGTTTAAAGGTTAAGGGTTAGGAATTTAATTTATTACTTTCGAAAAAGTAAGGGATGGAAAATGCTAAAATTATTTGATCGAAATGTATTAAATTTGAATGCAGAATGCGGACAAATCATGATTACAACGTCATTGCGTTTTGAAATCGGATCACTTTTGGTAAAATTACGGAAGTTTGAAGTTGGTCACACCTATGACCTAGCAAATTTATAAGTCAAAAGTTTTGTTCATTTTGGCATGATTTTTTACATAGAAATGAACCGTCTCTGAATTAAGTTTAAAGGGTTGTTTTATATTAATTATGATTGCAAGTTACAACTTGAGATATAAAATGTTGAATATTTGAAAAATACATAGAAGGATTCAAATCGCATTTTGATGTGGAACAAATGATGTTTGCTGTACGACAAAAATGTCTTCATTTCCACAAAGCCTAGCGAGCAGCAGGAGAGTCTACTTGGCAAGGGGAAAACTGCTTGGTGTGTCATTGCACAGCTTGACAACAATTTCCGGTTAGAAAGAGCAGTGCAAGTGCAGTGTGCGATCAAAATATATAGCATACTTTTGTGCGGCTGCACAATTGGCACGTTTGCCTGCAGTTCTTCAGCTACTTATTAGTCAAGCAAACACCTACACACAGAGACTCACAGACAAATGCAAAAGAGAATTGTAACTAATGAGGCATATAATCATTGTTATGTCAACAGTTTTGCTGCCTTTTGACAAACAAAACACACACATACACACATATGCGGGCTCAGTGGAGTATGCTTAGAGAGTGTATAGAGAACCATTATGAGGCACAAGAAATCTACTTGCACATGTCAATATAAATAAGCGAAATAGCGCCACGCCTGAGTACCTACGCTGCTCCCCGGCATTTGTCGAAACTTTAGAGCATGAGAAAAAAATAACAGATGAAGAAGAACGTCATTATTATCATCGTTATTTCTGTCACTGTTCTGTGTGTCAAGTGACACCCACACACACACGTATATGCGCGCAGGCAAAGAAAGTGACAGAGCCAGGGATGTAATTGCAGGCAGCCAGCATCATGTAGGAAATAAGCAATTTGAGAGATCATTAAAAAGTTGAAGCGCCAAAAAAGCGACCCAAAAAAAAAAAAGAAAAAAAGTAAATAACACCCAAGATGAAGAAATAAAAACGACATCAATGTAAAGGGACATTAAATGCCAGACACTCAATACACACATGCGTATGTCACTCTTAGTATGTATAAGTGTGTGTGTGTGTGAGTGTGTGTGTGAGTGTGTGTGTGAGTGTGTGTGCGAGTGTGTGTGTGAGTGTGTGTGTGTGTGTAAGCATGTGTTAAACAGCAGAGCTAAGAGCCGTTTTGAAATGGTTTTGTGACAATTGATTAGTTGATGAAAGCTGCACACAGCATACAGCTGACATCCCACAACAGACAGCAAATGTGCAAAATGACGTTCAGGAAATTGACTCAATTTGGCATAAAAAGTCTTGAGACACACAAATACACACTGATAGAGTGTTAGAGCTACGACAAATACTGAAAAAAGTAAGTAAGAACCTCAAGAAGAAGCTGCAAGTTGCAGGATGAATGCACGCATTTTGTGCCTTAGAGGCTTTTGTCAGTTAGTTGTGGGTGTGTTTGTGTTTGTGTGTGTGTTTTCGCCTTCTACTTCAAGCTCTTCCTACCCCGTCCAGCTGTTCTGACCTGACTGTCAAGTTGAGATTGCCAGGGCAAAGACTTTGCGTCAATAGCAGCCAAAAACACTCGACAAGCGACGGCAACAATGCAAAATTTTGTTAGTGCCTTTTGCCGACCAACAGACGCTTTCGTTCTTGGTTTTGGCAGTGCTGCCAATTTAGCTATTTTATAGTTAGATTCAGCTGTTTTAAAATTGCAATTGTAAATAATGCTTGCATATATATTTATTATAGGCACATAATAAAACAATTAGTCTTTTGTCAGTTTTCATAAATGTATAGCTCAGTCATGTAAAAAACTGACGCATCGAACATAGATGTTTTTTTTTTGGCGATATTTGGAAAATTAGAACAATCGATGCATCGAGGATTCAATCCGTTGTAAAAAGCCAACATCGATTTTTCATTTTGAAAGCATCAATGAGCATCGACATCGATGTTTCCGCATAAATTTGCATTACTACTAGTTTATCACATACACAAACTTCAAACTTTGTTAACTTTGCCAAAAATGATCCGATTTCCAAGCGGAATGGCATTCAATTTTAATTAATTTCAATCAAAAAATGTTTTAATCAAAAATATCGATTTTTAAGCTAAGGGACCCTTTACATCTTTAAGAATTAAAAATTTTCGATACTTTTTTCAACTTTTTAAACTTAAAAATCTGGCAACACTGTTCTTCGGCTTGAGTTTAGGTATCGGTTAAGATTCGTCTTTGGCTATAAGCCGTCTGCGTGTAACATTGTTCAGCACTTATTCTGCTTAGTAATTATATTATTTGCATTTAATTTCTGACTCTGGTTTTAATGTTTTTTTTTTTTTGGCTAGTTTGCTGTGCTGCACTTTGCTGTGCTAGTGAGCGACTTTTCACTACACTTTAAATGTCATTTGAAGTTGAGTTTTGAGTTCGCGCCTGCCTTTAAGCAAATTAGTGTAACGTGCAGTCCAGCCAAGCAGCCAGGCAACCAAACAGTCGAGCTACCGAGCCACCGAGCAGCCAAGCAGCAGGATCTAAGGACCTGGCATTGTGTTCGGCCATGCACATTTCTTTTTGGGGCAGCGAGACATTTACCAACTGCACCACAGTCCGCCCCCTCCTTGACCACGGCCCCGTTTACGTCTCGACGACAGCTTTTGTTCTACTTCGTCGCACAGTAGCTGAAATTTGTCGTAACAAGATTTGTTTTTGATTTGTATTTCAGATGCTGTTGCTGTTGCTGTTGCTGTTACTGTTCCCATCATCACAATCGCAATCGTCGTCATCATCGTCTTTGTTGCTACTTGAAAAGTGTGTGGCATTGGCGGACGCAACGCGCAACATTTTTGCGTAAACAGCTTTCCTTGTGCAACGAAATGCGAATAACAACAGCAGCAACAACGAGACCAACAGAAACAACAACAGCAACAAGAGCAAAAGCAACGACAAATTGCACTGTAGGGCGGCCAAAGTTGCAATTCTGGACAGAGCTGGCATTTGAGCCAATTAGACTTTTTGCCTCAGCGGGGCGGGGCAACTTGTTCTTGTTCTTGTTGTTAATCTTGCTGCTGTTCTTCATCTTCTTCTTGTTGATGTTAGAGTTGTCAGAGTTGGTGACGTCATTAGCTACGCATAGTCAACTATTGCACAGCAATCAGTGGAGCAAACGTAACGTATATAATAATCTCAGTATCATAAATTGGCAGTAGTCTCATTAATGAAACACTGAATTATATTAAGTGCATTTTGTGTGCTAGTTAAATCAAGTGTAATACACTTCCAACCATAGAGTATTACAAATTTCAAGTACATACTTATGTACTTTTACAGAAGTTTCTATAATAATATTGATTATGAACTAAGTTTGCAAATACTCATTTGTCTCATTAGTAAAACAATCAAATATCTTTGCCAACTGTTGGAAAATTACCTGAGTGTATGAATACTCAAAGCACTTGTATTCGTTCATCGTTACTCAACAGCTTTTGCTTCTGAGTGAAATCAATTACCCATCCGCTTGCATACTTACATACGTAGATCTCTAAATTTCTAGCTGAGCAACCGTTTCCGTTAAAGGGGCCTCAAGAGAGCGTGTTTTGCGCTGTTGTCCGCGGTGTCTATGCGGTGTCATGATAAATCATGTTAACCTACCCCTACCCCTGTCCCTGCCCCTGCCCCAGCCCCTCACACCTCCTCCAACCACGCCATCATTTCAACTGCTAGAAATAACAGTTGGAAATTGTAAATCATATATTCAGTCTAAGTAGATGCAGCTCTTTTATTTTTATAAGGACAAATCCGACGGCAAATTTCAACAGCATGTTGTTGTTGTTGTTGTTGTTTTTTTTTCTTATCTACGATGATGCATATGGGAATCCCTCCAAGTCCCGTTCTACCCGGAAGCAGCTCTTTTCACAGTGAGCTACTTTATTATGCTAAAAACTCTGGGCCAAAGTGTGTTATATGGCATAATCCACTAACAAAAATTGAGCAGGAATTTATTATGTTTTATATGCCTAAACAGGCGTCAGTATCAGGAAACACGCGCATGAAGGAGGCGTGGCTGGCAGTCAAA
Source organism: Drosophila rellima (assembly GCA_035043635.1). NCBI lineage: Eukaryota > Metazoa > Arthropoda > Insecta > Diptera > Drosophilidae > Drosophila > Drosophila rellima. The sequence goes on along the minus strand of JAWNMV010000134.1, from coordinate 374,612 downwards.
AGGGGCCAGAGCGTGCAAAAATACATAATGAATTATGCAGGGCACTCACAACTGGAATCCTTCACACACACTCACACTCACACGCACACACACACACACACACACACACACACGCACACTTGTATACCTACAGCAGACATATCAATAATTCAACAGTCTCAACGAGAAAGCCAAAACAAAATATACAAATCAAGCACAAGAACTAAATCAGCATTTGTATGACTAAGAGATACCCATCAAAAGCTCACTTTATATAACAATAGATTGTAAGCGAGCATACCCTTTGTGGGCTGCCCGTTAAAGGGTGAAAACATAGAGAAACGGGACGAGAAACAAAGTAAAAAAAAAAAAAATATGGCGACTATCGGACTTGATGAATTATAGAAGGAAATCTGTACTGAAATATAACTGAGCCCTATATGTTTTTAGACGTATAAATATGTCAACATTTATAAATGTACATATACATATATGCATATATATAAAAAAAGGCAATATGGACGGACATACACCTGAATTTTTGGTTTGAGGTCAAAATGTTAGAATGGATTTTGAGATTGGGTCGAGTTGGAGTCTGGAGCGTTTTTTTCTGCCCGAGTAAATTTATCGCAATTTTTCGGTTATTATGGCCAAATGAAATGCACACCATATGAAGTGTAATATTTCATCACAGTTAGCCAAAACCGACAGACAGACGTGCTCTCTCTCTCTCTCTCTTTGAATGGAAGTCAGGTAAACGTTATATATAAATAAAAAAAGATTTATGGTTGCACTGAAACCATTCATTCGCCCATTCGCTCATTCGTTCGCTTCTTTCGCTTGAGTGTAATTTATGCTACCAAATATTGAATTAATTCGCATTGCTTTATCAATATATTCGTATATTTTGGGCACAGACTAATGAGCTGCGTTTCGAGCAACAAGCAAATGGGAAAAAAATGTTTTATATAAGACGAGAATTTCAAGTCAACTACAAAGCCAACAGAATGATACTGCTTCATGATCGGATATACATATGTAACAAGTATGATATTGAAGCAACAATTCTTTGAAATATGTACTTATGTAAATGTCTAACAAAATTACTGCTGACCTACTAACTACTTACCTGAATGCTCTACTGGTCTCTGAGCTCAAACGGGCCAGAATACTCGTACATAATTAATAGAGCTACTTATACCTATTTCTTGGACATCTCTCCAGATAAGGGAACTCATCCTGTCCGATTTTGACAACGTAAAGTAATACAACACGACGACAGCCGTGTGGCAAAAGAACACAAAAAAAAAATAGCAAACTTTTGACGAGGCTTTGGCTGTTGCACGTGGCCAGGCTTAGTCTGATGGCTAAGTGGCTGCAGTTTTTCGTTTCCGTGAATTGCTTTTAGTCCCACACAAAGCTGACGTAAGTTGGCCTTAGATCACGAGCCGCTTTGAGCCGCACTCGTGAGTGTTAAAAGTACTCGTAGTTAAAGTGCATTTGTTTCTCGAGAGTGCCATGCATTCTTCAAGTGAAACTGCCGAGATTCACCCAGAGACTTGTGTGGACAAACAAAGGCTAACAAAAAAACTACAACAAACAATGAAGAAAAAAAAAGTAACTTGGAAATACTTAAAGTTTGTTCGAGCTGTAACTACACAGAAGATAACAAAAGTATATCAAGCAGAAAAGCCTAATGTATATGCAGAAAGTTTACAAAAGTCCCTTTTAGTCGGATTCTAAATTCGTATGAATTTCAGTTTTAGAAACGTCTATTCAGATACGGGACTTTAACTATATTCGAGCAGATATTAATAATAAATATTCATGAGAGTCACGCAAACTATTTGGGCGTGTAACGCATAAAAGCTCAGTTGAGTTAAAAATAATCGGGTTGATTCGCAATCACGTTTCAGTTAACAACCATGGCCTCAATTGGGATCCAATTACAAATTTCTTGGGGCGCTAATTCAATTACGAGTACCCGCCAGCCGTGCGCCAACTGAATTAAGCTACTTACACAATAATTGACTTCAACAAACTGCATTTGTTGCGCATTTATCAGCGGAAAGCGTCCCCAGCTATGTACCCTCAATTCACCACCCACCACCCAACACTCAAGTGCCACAAAAGATAAAAAGTAAACTATATCAGAGTGGTGAGAAGGACGGGCAACGGGGCAATAGGAATGGGAATGGGAATGGGAATGGAGCTCAGCAAGATGAAGATGAAGATGGCGTAAGCTAGCGCTGAAATGCGTTGGGCTTTGTTTACTCACCAGGCGGCATTTCCGTTTCCTCTCCAGCGTTTATCCCATATCCAGCTGTGGTTTCTCCTAGTGATGCAGCTCCATCAAATTGCAATATCCGCGACAGCGACCGGGACAGCGACATCAAGCGCCTGCCATCGATATCCAAGGCGCTTGACTGCGTCTTTCTTAACCCAACCCAAACAAAACTCTTACCCACTGTGCCATCAAGTCAACCCCACTGTACTGTGTACAATGTGCAAGATTAATGCATTTTAGCTAGCCAAAGCCGCATTGTGTGGGTGAGAGTGAGTATCTTAATACTTTGGTTTCACTTAAAATGAGCAGCCAGCGATCCGCTGCCCTTATTCTCTACTTTCTACTCCTTTTGCTTTTGCTCTCTTCCTCACTGCTTCCTGTTTTACATTTTGCCTTCAATGAACCAAGGAACCGCCTCAAGCTCTTTGCATATCGATGGCTCTTAAGCCAGTGACTTGTTACTGTTTAAAGAGCAGTTTACCCACGAAGGGCTGTTTGTTGTTAGTACGAGTAAAAGGATACGAAGAGATTGGGGAATGGGTATGCAATTTGATTGATGACCGCACATTCATCTGGTTTAAATAGTTGGCATTTGTTGTTGTCTAATGAACACGCTATTCAAACATAATTTAACAGCTCGACGACACCCAATTATGGACTGGTTTAATTAAGTTCAACATTCAAAGCAACCCGACTCACAGACGCTGTTCACTAAATACTATTTAAGCTGCTTTTCAATAACAGTAGCTAAAAGCTGCTTAAAATGCATTCAGCAATAGCATTGCTAAAATCAATTAGTATAAATTGAATATTAAAGCTTTTGGAGCTTTATTGAACTCAAACTAAGCTTCTACAGTCGTCACTGAACTATTCAATATTGTAAACCCTTAATACATTTTAAAATTACAATATTTTAATAGCAAAAAGAAACGAATATTTGAAGAGTACTAATTACTAATACTAGCTTGAGCAAATTATGTATTGAGTCTAGTTTAATTCAGGAGAGAGAAATTTCTGACTTGAATGTGTTTCATTCCCGCGATCAATACAGCACGTGGCCAATGTACAGTTTAATGAAATTTGTATTAACCTCAACTTAATACTTGCAAACTGGCAATGCAAATTAGCCAGATAAGTTGCAAAATTACCTGATGAAAATAATTAATTGAAGAGTCATTGATGTGGCTGATATCTCACTACACAACAACAAAGTGTCAGCGATCCAAAGTTGTAATTAAATTAACAAGCACTTATCTATAAATATAAAATAAGCAGCAAAAATGAAAAAATATATATAAAATAACAGGTAGAAACAAAGTAAAGCACGTAACAAAAAAGCACGTGGGAAAAAAACTTTAAAGTGAGCAGTTGTTGTAGCTGTTGATGATGCTCACCATGCGAGGGTCGTCCAATTAATTATCGCATTCTGAATGATATAACTCCTTGAAGTTATCTCAGATTTTCAATTATGCTTGATGGAAATAGAATTTATAACAATTTTTTTTGATATTAATATCAGTTCACATTACTTCCTGCTTCCTTCATAAGCCCAGAATTTTTCAGGCAACTCTCGCTTACATATTCGCTAGTGTTTACTCTTACATAAATGGCAAATTTAATAATGTACATTTAATTAAAATGACAAACCAAATGGCAGTTGAGCATACAGTTGACGCCAGGTGGCACCACCACATACAAAACAACTTTCGACTTGAAAAAGATTTCACTCTATCATGCTGAGATGCGTGTTTGTGTTGTGTCTTTCATTTATTCTTCTTATGATATGAAGAATACAACTAACAAAGCACGTGGATAATTTTAATTTTATGTACTTTCTGTTGCAGACACACGAGCCAAACTTCTCAAAATTGTTTTCCCAACAAGGGCAACAACAATAACAACAACAACAACAAAAAACTGCAGCAGTCGCAGCTATAAATCTTAGCATACCGCAGGGCGCACAGCAACTTTTGTGGCGCTTACAGAAAAGCCAAGGGCGTAGGCAGCTGGGGCTATTGTCCTTCCTACACTTATTGCATAACATAATTTGCGCCTGCAGTTGGCTAAGTGATGTTTTTAAAACACATGACCCTACTGAAATCATAATATCTGTAATTAATTTCATAATTGGTTAAAGGTTTTAAAAGATTTTAGCTAACATATACTTTAGTAAAATATGTATAATTGAAGTAAAACAAAATAATGTAGCTTTTCTCATTTATCATAATTATGTTGTTCATATAAAATAATTTTAATTTTATTTTATAGACAGTAAATTATATTTTCAATGCGGACAATAAGCTTTTCATAACCTGTTACGGATTAAATGATACACGCAGTAAAAGTTTTTTTGTGAAAGGCGGACTAAAATGACTACAAAGTCAATTTCTTATTACGAATATATAATAAAATTATATTTTGACCTCCCTTCAAGCAATGCTGACTACGCCTTTGGGTAGGGCAAACCCAAAGCCTCGCCGAGTGCCACAATGTGGCTTGAGCAATTTGTGCAACGGCTACAATAACAACTGTAGCAGCAGTGAGTGCAACTGAGAACAAGAGCAACTGTAACAACAGTGTGTGCAGAAAGTATGTACACACGAGTGAGGACTGCTCGTGCATTAGTTTTAGTTTCCACATCATATGGCGTTGGGGGTGTCATATTGAAAAAAGAATTGCTTTCAAATTGGGACAAGCCAAGCCAAAAAAATACTTAAAAGAAAAACGCAAATAGAATGGTTGAAAAAAAGAGGAAATAAAATGACCGGCGGCAACTACAAAATGCTTGTTTCGAAATTAATTGCAATGGTTGCAAAAATAACCAAAAAATAAAAAATAACAAATAGAACTGCGGTGTACCGCATACGTAATACCCTTAAAAACTAGAAGAATTAACTAAATTTTGTTCAGCTGCTTTCAAATAAAATATTCCACAAATGCTCGATAATCTGATTGAGAAAAAAACTCTAACATTTTGGTTGATATTAAAAATACTAATTTCTACAAAATGAATTCTAATAACTTAACATTGTAGAGAAAAAGGATTTTTTATTCTGAATATATACATATATATGTACATCTTCTAAAAGGGCAAAAACCGACCGTTCAGAACACTGGGAAATCTGAAAAACAAAGCGGAGAGAATTTGAGGAATGTGTTTGTCTGAATGTTCTGTTTTTTGTGTGTAGTTAGTTTGTCCAAACTAACTGTGCACAGTGGGGCAAATCGAGTGGGCGGGGAATGCATGCAAGTTGACAAGTTGACGACAGATGGCATTTGACCGGACAGGTATTGTGGTCTTCTGGTAGTCATGAAATGTCTCTGCAAATGTGATCATATGAGAATTGTTGATGCCAAGGATTTCTATACTTGAGGGCATGAAATTTTTGAAAAATTCCCCTAAGCATTATTCTGCTTCCTTTACAGTAAATGTTTTTTAGTTGCAAAAACTTTTCTCATGTAACTTAACTCAAGGCCTTTCAATTTGCATTCGCTTTGTTTTCAGACCAAGCACCATTTAACTTAAGTGGACTGTCCATTTCACAGTCAGTTGGCAGCACTGCTTCTGTTTATGCACAGGGAAGTCTATATGTTCTGAAATGCTCGTGTTCATACTGTATACATTAATATATTGCGCACTTTAAATGTTATGTTTATTTATTTTGTCGAATGTTTAATGAATTGCAAATACACACGCAGGGCTGGAACTATGCTTATGAAAGTGTATGTGTAAGTGAGTGAGTGCATGTTTTAATATGTAATGAGAGCGCTGTGAAAGCTCAAATGAAAACATTATATTGCTACAATTGCCAATTTTACAAAAAATGGCAAAAAATGCATTTCAATATTTTGTGTATTACGAGCACATGAACTCATTAAAAATTAATGCATGCTTTTTATATAAAAAACTGTAGTTTTTTTCAATAAATATATATGTATACTCACACATATAATAAAATTCGATCACAAGTGGAGTAAACTTACTTTACTTCATGTTTATTTATCTTCTTAGCCGCATTCCCAAAGACCCAGACCACATACGAGTGCCAGACACGCCCCACGCCCTTTTGCACCATATAAATTAATCAATTGCAGAAACACACAGAGAGAATTCCACTCGCCCGCAGACAAATATTTGCCACATCTGTATAAGCTTTGGACAAAATACGGATTTCTGTCCAGTTCAGGCAACAAAACAAGTCCACGTTGGCCATCAAAGCTACAGCTCAGCTGTCAATTGAAGTCATCGCTGTCACTGTCATGACAGACAACATCACAAATATATGTATATATAAGTATATACATATGTATATACACACACACACACACACACACACACACACAGAGACACACACGCATGCTGTAGGCTGACTGAAATGTGCTGTTGACTGTTTGTTGTGTGCTCGTCTATAAATCATGTTAATTACGTTATAGCAAATAATTTGCCTGCATTTCCACACACACCGACTCCACCAAAGACCCTTCAGCGCACACACACATACACACTCACTCTACCACACATAACATATGCGATACCCCAGCCTCACAGTTTTCCGTTCTCCGTCCCCCGTCCTCCGTCCCCCGTCCTCCGTCCTCCGTCCTCGGACCATTTTAGTTGACGGACAGTTGCCAGTTGGCTCACATATGTAATGCATCACTTATTTGGATGTTGTCATGCGGCTGGACAATATTTGCGGTTGGTCTGAATCAGAAAACCAACTGCGCGTTTACTCAACATCGTTATAGTTGCAGAAAGCAGGACCTGTTCCGGAACTTGATTTGCTACCATTATATCTTTAACCAACACTTTATACCAAATGGATTCAATCTAATCAGCAAGTAAATTAATCAGTAATCGCTTCTTTCCTTGTGATGGAGCGTAAGCCTCCTATTGACATGATAACATTTTATTTTATTTTAAAAGTCCGTGATAAAATAAGTGATATATTGTTCAACTTTTCATTTATAATATAGGGTATATTAGGTCTATTGCATCGTATGTTGTCTTAACAGGGCACAATTTGGAATTCGCGAATTGAAGTATTCATAAAATAGTTTGATTCCTATTTATTAATAAAACAAAAAAAGTTCATGACACATTACTCAACACTTATTTTAAGTTTTAAGTACAATACACTAAAACGATGGATTCTTGTGTTTTCCGACACTGTCACACATTAGACATCCTCACAATCACTTTGAGTCAACGAGTAATTGTCAGCTCGGTATTCTATTTACGTTTATTCAACTCTATCTCGTCCCCTTCTCCCACCCCCCTCTCTCTTCCTCTCTCTCTCTTTCTCTCTCTCTCTCTCTCTCGCTCTCTGGGCGATTCTAGCCTGGTCTCATCTAGCACAACAATAGCCTGTGGCAGCCCCTGGGGGTCGGGAATAGTAGTAGAGTGTGTCGTAAGTACTGGCGAAAAGTAAGTATGGGCTTCGTTGCCCTGGTTTAATTGAGTTTACCACAAGCAAATAGCCCGACTGACAGTTGAAGTTGCAACTTTAAGCACTTGCCCACGGCCATTGAAGAGAGCGGCAACACCGGACACTCGAGCAGAGCAGGTCCTTGCGGCATTCATACCCTGTAACTATATGTCATGACTAAAGAGTTTAATGCACAACTTGTGTAGATCGAAAGTTTTTGAAGAAACTATTGCTTCTGAATTTCTGGACATACACAAAAATCATATTACAAGTTCGCTTATCGCAATACCTTTAGAGCTTTTTGGGGTTAATTTAAGCCGAATCATTCTACTAACCAGAATTTATTTGTTTCAAGAAAAAAAACATTCTTCTTAACCACACTCACAGATTTTATGTTGGCCATGGTCTAATATGTTCTGAATAAGTCTGGTTATAATCGGACGATTATATCATATAGTTGTCATGGCTCTATAGAATTTCAAATATAACATCGTTTCATACTTAATTGTACACAATCTAAAACTTTTAAGAACAAAACGTTATAAATTCAAAAACAGACGTACTTAATTTTATAATGGCATATTTTTCTGAGTGTAGAGCATCTATAAGTCATACAATCTTAAATAACACTTGCATACTAGTTTTTTATTTGTTAAAGCGGACAAGTGGCCATCATAAAGCAGGCCACACAAAATGGCCGAACGTCGAGATTTCCACACTCAAAGTAAAAAGTGCCTCGCAAGACAATGGGCGATAGGCCATCATCTTTTGGGACAGCACACAACGTTGGCTATCCACTTATTTGTTGTCCTACATATTTAACCATGTGTTCCACTCACACACGCTCACGCACACAGATACACACATGTGTATGATAGCCCTTTGGCTTTAGGAGTAGGTTGTGTTTGTCGCTGGCTGTCGTTTAATGCACTGGAAAAATGATTTGATTGGGCCAGTTCCGTTGCTGTTGCCGTTGTCGTTGTCGTTGCCCAATTTGCGGTCGAGTTTTTCTTTACAAACTCTGAATACTGGACCCCACTTATGTGGTTCCAAGTGGTTCGACCAGCTCTCTAGATCTATCTCGAGCTCCAGCACTGACCTTGTCTCTTTGTTGTACCATTGTGTGCTTCAAATTTATGATTTGAAATGTGACTTTGAAAAGCGAATCTGGCAGAACACTCGTCGTATCTTTGCCGTTGAATTTGCCTTTTACTCTGCCACGTCTTTCAGTTTCATCGTTGCCTTTCACGTTTCCCTTCGTTTCATTTCGCTTGACATTTCACTTTTGCCGTTTTCACAATATTTTCTTGCATGCCATTTTTGTTGCCCTTTTGCTGACAAACATATTCTCCTCAACTTTATATAATTTTTTTCCTTTCTTCCTTTGGCTTGTGGTTTGCTTGTAAATCCAAAAGGATATGCTGATGATGCTGTGTTGTTTGTCATGTATGCAAAAAGTGAAGATGCTCAGATACTAGCACATTAAATTATCAGTGGGAACCTCAAAGAGACGCTTATGAATTGTATGGGGCACCGAACGAGCTGCAAACTCATAAGAAATTGAATTAAATATTATGAAAAATAATGGTCACTCCAAGAAATCAACACTACTCTGAATGTTTTGTAACCGATGCATAAATTAAAATCATTAACATACTTTAATTAATCACATTAATAAAAATCATTAACAGAAAACTTTTCTTAAAATCTTTAACGAATATTTTTTTAATTTTCACAATACATTGTAATTTTTTATGATAGATTGTCACGAATATTTAAAGGAAAAACACAAGTTCAAAGATTCTTTTAATTTTAATATAACATATATGTATATAAAAATAACATTGAATATGAAAATAATATATCATAAAAAAAAAATATTTTTATATATCCTTAAAATAAATCTTAAGATTATTCAGATTCGTACTACACATTTCTCATTTCCTCTATAATTATAAATAATTAGCAGATTTATTTTGAATCAACTGTTTTAAAATGGGCCAATTTGGCATCAAGGCTCGTTGAGTTGAGTACAGTAATTGAATTTATGAGATAGGGCATGCTTAATTTCGGTTTGGCCTTCACTGGCAAGTTCCTTTCATGTTTTTTAATTATTTTCTTATGCCTCACTTAAGTATCTTTTGCCTACTTGCCTACTCTCTACGCACTTTTCAGTGCTTTGTAATTTTTGCGGTCTGTAAGCCTTTGTGGTAGGCTCCCATTTTCGTCCCCTCTTCATGGGCCCTTTCAGCATTTGAGCCCTGTATCAATAATGTGGATTTTTGGGGCCGTCAGTTGCCGGTGGTTGTCCCTTTGTTGTTGCTGTTGCATTGTATTGGTGGGGCTGTTGATGTAAAGATTTAATCTTTAGCTGCTGTGGATAATTGCGGACTTAAGCATGCGCATAAAAGTCATTACGTTGACTGCCACAAAACGAGCAATTTAGATTTATTCTAATTAGTGGCCCAGCTACAGCAGCAACAACAACAACAACAGCAGCAACAACAATTCAAATGCTAATCAAAGCATTGGGACTACAACGGAAGAGTGTCTTGAAAAATGTCGCGTCTTAAGCGATGAAGTTGCCTGGAAAATCTCACTGAAATCAACAGCAGCTGTTCGCATTTTCCTTTCTTCGTTATACTTTTCTTTTTTTGTCCCTCCCTCTTGGTTTTTGCTGTTAGTTGTGGGCATGCTGCGCATACGCTGTGTGAGCCGAGCTGATAATTTAAAATAATTTGCACGCATTTCGATAGCAAATGATTTGACATCCCCCAAGCTTACTTCGAGTATATTAAATATTTAGCCAAGCAATTTATAAGAGTTTCCACTAAATGAGAAGTTTCCGTGTATTGATTTTTGGGCTTTCCACTCCCACAACTTGAAGGCAGCGAAAGACATCTGCTTCTCAAGCCCTCTCTAGTTAATAATTTTGTCAAATTTATCCATCCTTTTTCTCTCTTGATAATTTTAATGTACATTCTTTTTATATATTTATCATTTGTAGATTGTTGCAGCATTTAAATTTGAATCATTTGATAAAGAAAAATTCTTTATCTGGCTCTTGTTCGAACTTGTCATAATGAAAAATATGCTTAACCTAATATATTCATATTGCGAGAATATATCATTCACTATCTTATTATTCGAATCGCTACCGTTGATATATGCTTTTGAATTAGACTAATATGGTAATATTTTGGGCCTGTTTTAAAGTCATTTGTTTAAATGGGCACTGAAACAGTCAGTTATGTGTGCCTTATCTGAGCTTAACTGACTTTGTCGTACTCCTACCTTATCATTCACTTCTCTTTCATGCCTGCCTTTCTTTTATATTGACTTGCTGCTTTAGCTAATGATTCCCTTCCTCTTTTTAGTGCTCGCTTTTGCACTCGGCACGCAACAGCGACCACGCGGCGTATACGCAATACCAGTCACTTTGTTTCAATATCCATGCCACGCCTTGCTTTTTCCAACGCCCACACATGCTGTCAGGCGGGGCGGGCCCAAAGTCACTTAACCAAATAAATTTCCACCAACAAAAAAATAATAATAAGAGGAAAACAAGAAAAAAAGTAAAGAGAGAGAAACGCGGCGCGTTGTTGCTCAAGTATTTATTTTGCCTGAGTGCGCTACAGTTTTTAAGTTTGTTTGCGCTGTGTTTGCAGCTCAACTCAAGGCACAACTTGCAAATATTCATTACAAACACAAACTCACACTCACACACACACATTCCACACACTGACAGTACGCGAGATCTTGCAAGGAATCCATAGAGGAGTAGTGAGAGAGGGAGATGGGAAAAGGGAGAGTAGTCTCAGCGGTTGAGCCGTCTCACTCACACAGAGCAAACTTAATGTGATTAAAATTGTATGGCTGTTGGTGGATACTGTTGATTTCGCTTCTCCTCCAGTTTGTGCTTCACCTTCTGCTTCTGCTCCTGGAGATTCCTTCAGCACCTTAACGTCCTGCACTTTTACCTATGCCATGCCCACAATAAGCCTCCATTTGCACGGCTCTGGCATCTTTTAAAAACGGGGGTGCCTCAGCAGCGAGCAACAGCAGCTTGCAATAAAACCAAAGTGTGGCAACGCTGCCAATGTACCACCCCTTCACTTCTCACAAAAATAGTGAGCATCAGCTCCAGCTCAGTTGTTCAACTTGGAGAGTCGGCGTTGTGGCGGCCGTATCTTAAAGTAGCAAATTTATTTGGCATTTCTTGACTTTATGTAGCGTTTATTTTGCGATTGCGCATACGCCATATTGGCCCAAGACGCCCGGCATCTGGAAAGAGGCAACAGCATTGTTAAAGCGCCGCTTAATGGATGCTTAAATAAAATTTTAAAGCATTTCAAATTTAGTGTCAAGTTTTAGTGTTTGTCATTAGTGTTTTGGCAGACATTAAATATTTAATGGTCGCTGCGGCACTCGAAACGAGGGCGAGAACGTTGCGAGCGCCAAAGCCAGGAGAAGAAACAGTGACAACGAGTTTGAACGCCGCTTGAAGCGTTGGAAATTTGCAACAAAGTGTTTGTGTTGTGGATAATTAATATGGCAAAAGGCAGGGGCTAGTTTACACTTGAAGCTTTTGGCAAATTGACAGAAGGTTTACGACAGTTCACAACTGTCCGGCAAAAGTTACAATTGTTATACACACACAGAGCAAATGGCACATGGCAAACATTTCTGCATAGATGAGTCAATAATGAAAGATCATAAAGGCTTATATGTAAGTTAATCATTAGAGTTAACAACGCAGTGAACAAATTGCTTTAACTTAATTAAGCGTAGCGGAACGTCTAAATTTAGACTGTTTTTAGAGAGAGATCACTGTTTAAAGTACTCATCGTTCAAACTGATTTCTAAGAAACTTGATTAACAATTTGAATGTTGTTAGACATCGATCACTGTGAAAAGTGTTACTCATTCAATAAGAGGAAAGGTGGCTTTTAAAATAAGTTTTACGGCAATGAAATTATTTACAGTTTTTTAAAGAATTGTTTATTAAAATATTCTTTTACACAGAAAAAAAATATTTAGAATTCCAGAACAAGATCGATCTGATGCGGTGTCAGAAGTTAGGTCAACTTTCTTTTTAACTTTTACTTGATTCAAGTATAATTTTTTAATTTCTTCTTCTGCGCTTAATTTTTTTCATCAGGGCTTTATTCGAGTTTTCTCAGAGAAATCAAATGTTTAAGGCTTTTCTTAATTCCAAGTGGTCGTCATTTTATCATTAATCTGATCAATTTTTGGAAAGTTTTGTTTTTCTGTTTAGGTAATTGTTATTATTAAACTAACTTAAGCTGTGTTAAATTTGGGGGTTTTGTTATTTTTGTTGCGAAGTGAAATTTTCAAAAAATTATACTGCACTCAAAGCATTACAAACATAACTACAAGCTAAAGCGTAGAAATGTATACGTTAATATAAGGATATTAAAGTCAAGGCAACGACATAAATTTAAATGAATATACGTATTTAGGAGAAGTAAACTGGCAGCACAAGCAAAAAATATTGCAAATTGAAAATATGAAAAGGATATGCTCAAAGGAGAGCAACCTAAATAGGATTTACCTAGAAATATTTTATAACAAAATAATAATTTAATAAAATAATAAAAAGGGCAAGAATACAATGGATGGTTGTATTTCATGTCTCTCATAACTATTTGAGAAAGATTTAAATAAGTCCAAATGAAGGAAGAGGATGTAAAAGATGTACGAATGTATGCAGATGAAGCTAATCTATAACTCTTAAGCTGCTTTGTGCTTACGTGGCAAGGCAATGCACACAGGAAACAGTACAGTTGGGATATGCATATTGAAAGCAACACTGGGCAGAGCACTCGATTGGCACAATAACAATGGGAGACAGACACACAGAGAGAGACAGAGAGAGAAGGAAAATAAAGCCAAATTCCAACGAGTGCTAAACAGAAATAGAACCAGATGCAGATGCAATGACGATTGCGGAAGGCTATTAAATACACAAGGGAAGCTACTTTTAACCCAAATCTGCGGGCATAAAAGCCATAGTCAGGACAGGGCCACGACGATTCAGTCAGGCAGCCAAAAGGAGCAGGCCACATATGAGCACAAATAATGCAACGATGGCGGCCATCATGGCCATGTGGAGCACTGCCAAAGCCGCCAAAGAAGTGGCAAAACAGAGGGAGAGCGAAACAGAGAGAGATTGAAAGATGGAGAGAGTGAGAGAAAGAGGGATAGACATAGCGACAGCGACACTTGTCTGACAGTGCAGCCTAGCAGGCGTCATCCGGTTGCAGATCTAAGCGCACACGCATATACAATTCGAGACAGGGCACCATGGGATAATAGCCCGATATTTTCGCATAGTCTCGAAATATAAGACTAGGGACTTGAAATTCGGTAGGAACTTTAGTTAAAGTAATGTAGAGCTTTGATTTCATTTTTTTAATTGGACCACAACTTTACCTACCCCCTCCTATATGACTATGAAAAAAAGTGTCATTTATTTACAAAAAATATAAATAAAAAGCCACTTTAATTAGACTAAAGTACAATTTAAATATTTATATATTTCTTAATTGGCTCTTCTTTTTAACGCCTTTTCTCCCCGACTCTGGGAAAAAATTTAATTTCTTATAAACTGTAAATATAAAGTTAGATACTGTAAGCATTGAGCTAAAAATATCCATCTTGAACACGATGGACAGTTCTACAATAAAACGAATACTGAAAATATCTACTATTTTAGATACCTTGCATAACGAAATACATATTTTCACTATTTTATGATATTAACAAAACTATCACGATTCTTGCGGAATTTTGCAAAGATATTTGCAGCGCTTTTCCAGTTCATATCCAGTTCAATCAGCTGATTTCGATCGAGCTTCAAATATAAAAATTAATTTTATTCTATATTGAGTATTCAGGTTAAAAAAATTAAATATATGTCGTTGAACTGAACAGCAAAATAAGGACTTTAAATCAAAATATAGGGCTCTTATCCCATAGTTCAAGAATGGGGATAGTGATGGGAAGGAAAGGGGTAGCTACCTCCGCTGCTGCAGATAAAGGCACTTTGGCAGGCGCCTCGTGCCACACACAACATTCAGATTCACATGCTCCATCGTGATTAAGCTGCAATTTTTATACAATATTTACACACAGTTGGTTTGTGTGGGTCGTACGGGGCTTATCAAGAGAAAGGGGAGTGCGTTGGGTACTGGAAAATCGGGGCTGTCCGGGATATATAATGACATTCATGCACAGTTGCAAATGCCGCCAACAAGCGTCGCCTTGGCGGCTGCCATATAATACAGATATTACAATATGCGGATTATTAGGCATTATGCATATGTGTAGGGGAGTCCCCTCCACCCCTCTCCCTCTCACACACTCTCTGTCTCTCTCTCTCTCTGCTCCATATCTTTATCTGTGTAACCTGTGTGTGTGTGTTATTGTGCTAACAATTTCTATTCATAAAAGTGTGTGTGGCATGCAAATTTATTGTGTATTTTACCGCCAAGCTGCGGCATTTTCATTTTGACTTTGCTTCTCATTCTGCTTGTCGCTTTTGCTTGCAGCTAAAGTGAGTTTTTGATTGGGATTTGCATTTGCTATTGGCATGTGTGGGCGAGACCGTTGGAAAATGTTGTCGAGTATTGGGATTTGGGTGCCAAGGTTTCTGGATTGAGGGTCCAACTGTGTGTGGGTGTCTGCTTGTCATTAGCATCGCATTTGTTGTGCCTGCACAATGAAGAAACATTGTCAGCCAGCAGGATTTTCTTTTCGAAATGTGGCTATTAAAATTGCTTAAAAATCTGTCGAAGCTTTGGCAACAATATACTCAATCCCTCACTAAGCTACTCCGTGCATACATCAATATTTACATCTCGTATATTCTTGTAGCTCACTCATTAAATATATCAGAGTGAGCTCAGAGTTGGCTAAGATTTTTAACATAACTTGGAAATTTGTTTGACGTCAATTGCAAATAAGTAATAAAATGTTCGACCCATTTTTTTTACATACTTCTTATACGGGACAATCACGAGTCGAATGATTTTTAACAAATAAATTTTAAAAGTTTTAAGTGCTTAAAAGTCTTTCTGAATATTTTCCACTAATGGAAGAGAATTTCCAAATAACTATGTATATATAAATGTACACAATGGCCTTATGGACTTTTCTAGTATTTGTCTTGTACAGGGCAGCATTTTTAAATGCTTTATTATAAGCTCTTTTGTGGTCCGTTAATGTTCATTATGTGACAGACACACAATTGGTTAGGTCTACTTATTTATTTATTTTGCCACTTAAGACCTTAAGTGCCAACAAATAAATTACAATTACACACAAAATAAAGCAAATAAAATAGCAACAACAATCACAATCCGAGCTAAAATTATAGAGAAATATCCTCAAAAATGATATCATTAAACAAATTTAAAGTGGCAGACAAATAAAGGAGCCAAAGTGTTGTTATTAATTAAGTGGCATTAACTGCCGCCCCATTTTGGGAATCCGATAAGGGCAAACCTAAACCCGACACCAAAAACCAATCAAAAATATTGCAACAACATCAATGAAAGCGACAACAACATCGGCAACAACACATATTACTGTTAAATCAACAATTGTAATTGGAATTGCTATTCCAATGACATTTTATTAGATTTAATTGACATTTTTTTTTCCAACTTTTTTTTTGGTATTGTCTAACCGCAGCGGCAACAGGCAACAACATCAATGTTTTAGCTTCTGTTTCAGTTTGTCAGTGAGCATTTTTTCGCTCTTTCTATCACATTGGCCTTGCTGTCGACTCTTTCACTCGCTTGAAACCTATAGTGAAAAACCGCAGAAACCGTTATAAAAATATTTTCATCCCACAAATTTGATTTTAATTTGAAATTGACATGGCAACCCGAGTTTGAAATTGAACACTTGACAACATTTAATGTACTTTGCCAAAGGGCAATATTTCCTTTGCTTTACCACTTTCACATGCGTGACAGGCCTTTATGAATTGATCTCCTCAGACCTGACGTTTTGTAGGCCTTAAAAAGTTATTAATAAAATTAGATATCATTATCATCAGAAATCTCAGTAATAAGCAAATATTATGTAAAAAATATATGTAGTTTCCCATATTTATATAAAAATATATAAAAAGGAAGTATCAAAGAATTTAAAATACAATAAATAAATTTCGCGCTGACTCAGATTACACTCAATATCCTTTATACCTACCAATTTTAAGACCAATTACCAAAACCCAAAATAAATTTGATATAGGTTAGAAAATTGCCAGGGAGAAAGTTGATGAAAAAAAACACATAACTTAAATAGATACGCGATAAATCAGGCAATTTTTTTGAGCTGACTATGTCATAATAAATTATAATTAAATGCTTTCCATAGATATCAAATTGTAACATTATTGTGCCTTTTTGATGTCAAAACTAATTTAAATTGCGCTTTCACACATTTGCTGGAAATTTACCAATTCCGAGTCAGAGAGGCGAACTAACCAACATTACCAAGGCATCAATCTATTTACAATTCCAACACAATTAGCACATGTCATCTGTCTGTTTGATTGTGTGTGAGTAAGTGTGTGAGTGTGTGCTATGTTATTCATAAAGGAATTCTATGGCAAGTAGTCACTGAGACACTGGCAACAAACAATGAGCAAACATTTGCAATGCGAGATCTATACGAGAGACTCGTAAATAAAACAATGCAAATGCATTGGCAGCAAATTAGCCTTAAACAACAACATCAACAACAAAAACAACAACCGCTGCAGCTACAGTTCCAGCTTCCACATAACTGATTTAGCACCCAGAGTTCAGAGTCCAGAGCCAGAGAAAAAGCCACACATACTCGTATACAATCACAATCACATTAGATGATCACACATAGATAGATGAATGAATATGCGTTTGTATTTTAGAGCCAGAAACCCATCAAATAATTTCAAATCCACACAGGCATATTGATACGGTCATCTAACTAAGTGTGAGTCAGTGTATGTGTGCGTCACATTCGCTATACGCCATGTAGGCCATTTTCGGGAAATGTCTGCAGGCGAGTTGGCAGCCCGCAACTGTTATTAAACATTAATTTATGCATTACTAGAGCGCTTAAATTAATCAGTAAATTGCATGCTGCACATATACACTCACACACACAGATGCTTACACATACCAACAGAGACAATACTCAATGCTGATGGCTTAAAACAAATTAAATGGCCACAAAAGCTGCTTGCTATTTGACAGTTCCATCGTTGATTTTGCATTTTTGTTTAAACATTAATGAGCGGTATTTAAATCACGTACTCATTCTATATACGATTGAATGCTAAGTGAATCAATCCAATGATTCAAAGTGCTTTTAAAGTTAATACCCTCTACGTTCAATACGATAATTCACAATTGGCCAATACGAGTATTTATGTATATGTAAGATTATGAACCAAACTTTCGTAAATGGTTCAAATTTTGTTGAGCCGTTTATCAACTTTTGCACTTAAACTCGATTCAGAAAGGGCTCATTAGTCGTATATATACATTCCAGCATATATACATCTTTTTATTTACAAAAGATATCCAGGCCATTTTCTCTGAAAATCGTTTAAATCATTTAAATTTATTGTGTACCGAATTTCATTCCCAATTATTACATAAGTAAAGTATGATTTTAAGAACGTCTTAAATGAGAAGCAAATGCAAATAAAATGTCAAGCGGAGACAATATTTCTTATTCAAATTTCGAGTCAACTTCATTCTCACAAAGTTGGCGTTGACAGAAAAAGTATCAAAGCGTCCACCATTTTAATTATATGAGTCATTGAGCATAAAGCAAGTTTCCTGTTGAGCGTGACCATTTTCACAATATTTATACATTTTTCAGTGCTCGTTTGAAAACTTTAGAGTACTTTCTTATTTAACTATTTATACAAAATCTAATTAAACTGCTTTATCTGAACTTTTTTCTCTTTGCAGGCAACGGCACTTGAGTAGATCTCGTGAAACCAGCATACAAATTGTATTCTCGCTTTTAGGTAAGTGCACGCCACTCAAGCAAATTCACTCACAACTCACTGCAATATATAAGTGAAATAAGGGTGAGATAAAATAAAATACAAAAAAATAAGAATCAGTTGCAACTGATTTTAAGCAATTTGATTTACCTGCCTTGCGCATAGATCATGGCTAATCGTATTTCCTTTTGATGCGCACTGACACGCCTTCATGCCAGAGACTTTTACCATTTCATAAGAGCAATTTTGATTTTTAACTGTGAGCCCAGACCCCTCTGCATCTTCATTTCTCATTCATTCCGCGATTTCCAGTCACTCCGTCAGTCAGACAGACAGACGGGCCTCCGCCTCGTCTCTCTTTGGCTCTTCTCGGCTGAATGATAAATGGCTGACATTGCGGTTGTAGGCAACATTAAGCGTTGTTGAAACGCCACAGATTGCAATTGTTGGCCGCACCAGCCCCTCTTATCCCTTTACGCTCCTCATGCACTCGTCAAAAGTTTTGCCGGCTGCTTTTGCTTTTTGTGCTGCACATTTCTCCAGATGAGCTACGATTTTCAGACAGACAGCAACTTGTAATTTGTAATGCTCTGAGTTCGTTGTTGTTGTTGTTGATGCTGCTAGTATTACTGTTACTGGTTAACAGTTACCAGGTACTGCTAGCCAGGTTATGATTTTGATATGAAATGCATTTGTGAGCTGATTTTTGTGCTCTGATTTAATGATGTTTTATTGAAGTGATTCGCTTCACTTTGAATGAAGCTGCATTTCAAATACTAGCTTCAGAAACTCTATCTCTTTTTCTTTCCCTTATCTATCTCCTCGTTTATTTGGCACCTCTTCCTGCTAGGCCTCTATCAATCCATAACCCATTTAAATACGACATTAAGCTGCAGCCACAAAACTTCCGAAATATCAAAATCAAGCTCCCATTTCCAAATTGCTTTGGTAAATAAATAAAAGCTTAAGCCTTAATTTATAGAATTATTTTGTAAATTTATTGTATTTTATAAATTTGTACAAGTTACAAAAAAAATATTGACTTTAAATCGTAAAAGCAAATTGTAAAGCTTCAATTTGTATATGCCCTGTGTTTTGAAACTGTTGTAGAGCTTGCACATCAAACAAAGAGCTCATTTGTTTTGGAAAGTTTAGAAAGGCTTGAGAACTTGTGTATAGCTACAAAATACTCCGAGTATTCCATTTGGCAGAAGCTCAGATTGTCCACAAGTCTATCCACTTAATTCCTTATTTCAAGTAAATTTTGTATCCCTTTCAAAATTTTCCTTCCATACATTTATTTAAATGTTTACCGCATCTAACTCATCAAATATCAATAGACGTCAATTGTATACATATGATATTAGCTTGTTTTTTGTTATTTATTAATTTGTCCCACAATTTGCTCAAGCGTAATTTATTCATCTAATTAGGGGCAATTATGTTATTAAAAAACACAACGCAAGTTAACAAAAAAAAAAAATATAAATTAAATTTGTTGTTGCTTTTTAAATGTCAACCATAATTCATGCACAAATCGGGACACTTTCGGTGCCACATAATGAATGCAATTAATAATGACATCGGCTACAAAAATAATAAACAAATATACAATTTTAAAGCGCTCGGCTAAGATACCCTACAACTGTTGTTCTTTTCATAACATTCGCCATCGAATCTTAGCGTATGATAAAATTAATAACATTCGCCATCGAATCTTAGTGTATGATAAAATTAATTGCGTGTTGTAATTTAATCAAATAGAAGGGTATTCCTTAAATTTTAATTCAATTTCGTTTTAAATATACTTTGGTCAAAATTTTAAAGAAATTCTTTGTGAAATTCTCGGTTGTGTATGCTTGTAAGTAAATCTGAATTTGAAGCTGCGACACATCTTTATATCGCTCATTTTTCACATTGGGATGCCCTTTACTAAATTAATAATTCAAATTTTTATTTAACTCTATAAACTTTTACTATACTTTTTTGAGTAAACTTTTATTAAAAGCAAGTAGGAAATTAAATAAATATGCTCTAAATATTTACAGCTTATATTTTCAAAGTACAAATGGTATCATGATTCAGTCATCAGCAATTTAACATGAAAAGGGTATTATAAAATCTGAAAAAAAATCAAAAAGAAAATCTGTAAATTGCTACATGGCCGCAGACATATACAACAATAACATGTTGAATGTATGATAGATATATGCATGTATTTATACACATGCATACTTATACATATATGTACATATATACACAACAATGACAACAAAAATATTGTGATGACTTTTTAATTAAAAGCAACAAAAACTGCACAAAGTGCCGAAAGCAATTGTAGTCAATTGTTAATAGATTGTAGTTAGATTGGTTCTTATCGAATTTCCATTATAATTGTGGTCAGCAATGTGTTAACGATACGCCCAAACATATCAGCAATTTAATTTTTGAGCAAATTAAATATTTATACGGAAATTTCCGCCTCAATTGTTGTTAAGACATCAATTAAGTTAGGTTTAATATTTGATAAATCAAAATATATTTTTTATTTTTATTTATGACTGCATAAAATTGCATTTGCACTTTCCACAAATAATATATAGTTGAAATTACTCTATTACTCATACGTAACAGTGACTCAAAACAGTGGTTACATCTTCTTGACTGGCAAATATGTTGACAACATGCGGCTGTCATGGCCATTGGCAAAGACCAATGCCCATTTATTAGCTGACTTTAGCTTTCCTCTTCGACTGTCTTTTTGTGATTCTCCTTCACCAACACAAAAAAATTATACAAATTGCCATTTTATAGCCAGGCCATCAGCCACAAACTATGCTGGCCCAAGCACAAACATAACCATTCAAATACCTACACAAAAACACATGTGTGTGTATCTTTTGTCTGTGTGTGTGTGTTTGATTGTTGGTCCCTTGCCATGGAAAATCGCCATCGTTTTGCTGTTTTCTGTTGGCAAAAGTTCTAATTTTTCAAACCACAAAATAAAAAACACATTTCTTATTACAAATCGAGCGACCGGCGTGCCAAAAAAAAAATGCTACAATTCTTTCACTGATTTGAGGGACAGCGGGAAGACCTCCCCTCCTCGTCACTTTAATTCCACATTTTTACTTTCCATACCTTGTTTGCGTATACCCTTGCAATTGGGATGTATCAGATTTGATATGAGCTTCACTGTAGTCCATAATAATCGAGAAGCTTCAGCATTCTTCCAGAATAATTATAAACAAAATGTCTTTTTTAAATAATGTTTCTCAAATTAATAAATACAAAAAAACCAGTGAGAATGTAATCTTTGTACGTCAAAGTTTTGATACTATTACAAAGCTCTGCGAGTTCGGTTGATATATTTCCAGTTCGTAAGGCAGCTATAAGATAAAGTGGGCCGAATTGAACTAAATGTGAAAGCTAAGTATAGGTAAATATTTGTAAAATTCATAATAAAATTACACAGAGCCTTAACACTTTTTATATGATTTCCATAACTTTTAAGAGCATTTGGCAGGCGACTTTCCATAAAGTGATTTCTCGTTTCTTAAATTAATTTTATATTTTCGTATATTTTTTCTCGAATATTTTCCTCTTTTTTTCATTTCATAAGTGAAATG
The DNA here is from genome assembly GCA_035043635.1 of Drosophila rellima. Lineage (NCBI taxonomy): Eukaryota > Metazoa > Arthropoda > Insecta > Diptera > Drosophilidae > Drosophila > Drosophila rellima. The sequence goes on along the minus strand of JAWNMV010000134.1, from coordinate 352,253 downwards.
GGCGACCGAGCAACCAACTGACGCACTTATTTTGCGCTTTGAATCCAATCACGTACCAATTTTCCAAATTTAACCTTTTTGAGCCCGGTCGGCGGTTGGGCAGCAATTGGCGGCAATTGAACTCGCAACGAGGTTCAGCTGCCTGTGGTTGGTTGGGGGGAGGTCATCGTATGTTGTTGCTGTGATGTACACTGTACTCTGTTCTGTTGCCAATAAAAACCATTTGCCAGAGTGAAATTTATAAGGCCGCGTCAATAAAAAGAGGAAGAAAACGAAAAAAAAGAGAAAGAAAAGAGAAGCTGCCAAATGATATTCGTAGCAAGGGTAACGTTCTTTGAACCGTTTCAATTGACCAGCGGCCTGTTCCGTATAGTAACCTCTTGCCTGTCTGTCCACCGCACCTGCGTCTCACTTGCCTGATTGTGAAGCTCCCTTGAAGCTGTACTAGTCGAATTCAGGCCAATTTTGACCGCCTGCACTTTGTTGCCCGGGCTTTTGCCATATTAATTTCGAAAGCTGCGTTATTTGAACGGCCGCACGAATTTGGCCTCAACTCTCCAGCCTCCTTCCCAGCTATATGGTCTTATTCACTCTTTCCTCTTAACCAATCTATCTGCTTTCTCTTTGCCCTCTTTTCCGTTTTCCCCTTTCCCGCTGTCCTTTGCTCCTTTTGCATCGTAAGTTGCTTGCTGTCTGTTTTGGCCGTTCAATGCCTGTAAGCGACACCATAAAATATTGAATGTGTTGAACACACGCACTCACACACATACATATACACACACACACATACTACCAAACACACACGCACTCACTGACTCACTGACCTCGCCAAAATTTGACCCCATCGATAGACACACACTCAATACATCTTTTATTCTCTCGCTCTTTCTCCTCTGTCTCTATCTCGCTTGTCTGCCCAAATGTTTTTTCTCACTTAGCTGAGAGCGCGCGCCACTTTTGACTTTTGTTGCCAACGTTCAAGTCTCTTTTTCCCCGTCGTTTTTTGGCCTTCCTTTTGTAACCCCTTGACACACCTCCCTTTGTCAGAGCTGTTCTGGCCAGGCTGATACTTCATTTTCTTTATTTTCGCTGGCAGCACGCGCATTACATTACATTACATGGTCGTACTCAGGTCGCTTCGGGTCTAGAAACATGTCCGTGTTATGCCTTGAAGGGCAATGTTTTTGGGCCAGAGCTCGACATTTTCTTATAACACTTAATTCCCATTTCATTGATGTTCTTGGTAGTACATTGTTGTGTACATGAGTGAGTGTTGAACAACTACTCATTGGTCTGATTGATGAAGATAGTTATGCACGAGTACTGGTGAGTGTAAGTGAATGCAAGTGTTAATGTTACTACTTTTATTTTGTCTCTCGATCGCAATAAATACCAAGTACATTCGTACATTCATTTGGATATATATATTTCATGTGTCTTTATATATTTTAATTAAACTCTATATTGGGTAGAAATAAATGTTAACAGTAATGCTACATGTTAGTGAAGTAAAAATAAATTTAAAAAAATCGACAACTCGATTCTCTTTACAAGAAAAACACCTTTTGATTTGAATTAAATCTGTTTGACCTTAAATATTAGTTGATAGATTGCACACTTTAACAAAATTATAAAATAATTATAAAAGTTGCGTATACTTAATTTTTTGATGATGCTACCAATAAGTCCAGTGTTTTTGAGCATAGCCTTTATGGTATTTATGGATTTTTAGTAAGCAAAGCTGTTTAACTGAACTTTACAATGTCTTACTCCTCACACTCCCTACCTTCCCTACCTTCCCTACCTCCCTTCCCCTACTCATATTCATTTGTTCTATATGGTTTACCATTTCGATTGCCAACCTCGTTGTGGGCGTCTGCCTGACTACATTTTTGCTACAAATTGATGCCATCTGTTTGACATGTAATGCCTTTTATTCAGTGCCGCTCTGGAAGCTGCCTGGACATATTTTTCTGTGCTTTCTTCTTCACTTTTTTAATGCAGTGGCTGCATAATTTGAGCACGCGTAAGTCGCCTGCCTTATCCGGGTTATAAATCGAGCAAGGCATCTCCGCGGCATGCGGTCAAGCAGTTAATTTTACTCCAGGCAACTCAATTTGCACACGATTTGCTACGAAGACCAACTGTCCAGCTGTGGCAGCAGGTAGCAGGTGGCAAATAGGTGTAGCCGAGTGGCGTAGCCAATAGGAAATGCAGCTGAATTTGCGATTGTAGCCACTTAAGTGGTATTCAAATTACGTTTCATTATGTTTATTGATACGTAATTCACCTCAGGCATCGTGAAGCCTTATCTTACCCTCAGATCGTTCCCAACACTGTCTAACCTTTTCCCGGATACTTTATATTTTTTTTATTTGTGTGCTCTGTTGGCCTTGTTGATGCCCAAAGTTTTGAATTCAATTTGTTTGCCAGCGGGCAATCTGCCAAACCCGAAACCAGCTCAATTCGATGCCCGCTTAGCATTTTGCCTGGCCTGTCGCTATTCCGAAAGTTATTGATTTAATTCGTATCTGGGGAATGCTTAATCAAAAAATATACCCGCCTGCCAATTTGTTAGCCTCGAAATGTGAGTGTGCGTCTGCCGATACGCTGCTCGTTACAGTATTTTCAAATAGTTTTTTTCCTGCTACTTTCTCATATTCTTCTTCGGCTCATTTTGGGCATATTATCGATTTGGTCCATAATTTCCCCATGGCTAGTTGGCCACGACTCGGCTGTCAATTTCCCGTCACTCACTCACTCAGTCACTGGATATACTTTGATATTCATCTACATGCTCATTTCAAATCAAAGTACTAACAAAACTCAGCAAAAAGTTAAAGTTAACACAGGGTGGCAAATTGACGATGACTTTGGCAAAGTCAGTTGCTTGACGCCTTGACAACTTGCGTTCAGTGTACTTGGGCTGACTGTTATTGCATTCCCTTCCTACACATAAAAATATTAAATTAAAAAAATCCTTGTTGTCCGAATTAGAGAGTATAAAAGAAAAAATGTATAAGTGACAGAATTAACTGTCTTATCAAGTCTGAAATATCGATTACAGTTTACTGTCAATATTTTCACATACAATTAAATATGATTGTCAGCTAGATGTGCCAAAAATATATCGAAAAAAGTAATAGGAAATTACGAAAAAATATTAAATAATTGCCTTACACTAATTCACTCGTGGTGGCAAACAAAGATATCATCCTTTGGGTATTGACTTTTGAAACAAATATTTCACAAAAGTATTGCAAACAAACTCAACCATTATGTACTCTAAAGAATTTAAATAGGTCTTCATCACAACCCTCGGTCAAACTCGATCCTCATCTCCATTTTTTAACCATTTAAAAATCTAACCCCTCCTGGCACTGAAAGCTTTACAACATAATTGTAATGCTCCCTTGAAAGTTAGGTTGAAATATCATATGTGCATAAAAAGCAAGTTCCGTTTTGAAGTGCCATATAAAAAAAGTGTGAAATAAAAGAGAGAGAATGAGAGAGAGAAAAATTTGGAAGCGGGGTGAAAAGAGGACTTGGATGATGGTCAGACAGTGGTCAGGTCAGTTGAGGTCTGGTGACAAAACGAAAATGCCGTTGCGGTTTTGCTCAGCACTGCAAAGATTTTACCACATGCAAGTAATTTCAAATTTATAGATTCAAATTTTAAATGTTTTAAAAGTGGAGTAAAAAAAGCTGTTGGCAAAGTGTTAAGCGCCGTTACGAAACGATGGAAAAGTGTGGCTTTAAGAGTAGTTTATGCCATTGGGGAAGCACTTTAGAACAGCAGTCAGTTAAGCGTACGTTTAATGGAGTGCCTAATAGTTGAGAACGGGCCAACAGAATGGTCCAAAATCCGAAGCACTGCACATCACAGCAGGGACAGCCTGATGAATACAAATCGTTTAGCTAGTTCAGCTTCCAAGTTAAGTTAAACATTGGGTGGAAGATCAAATTAACAGAGCATTTGGTAACAAAATTAAAGAGAATCTTCTGAAAATATGTTCTTTAAATAATTACATGAAGTGGAAATTGATCAATGCTTTCCTGAAATACTTATATTCCGTTTTCAACGAATCATAAACATATTAAAACACGTAATTTAAAAGCACATTAATGCAAAATAACTGAACTTAAAGCTGATCAAAACAAATAATTAAATTTTATTAAAATATATGTTTTCCAAAAAGAATTACAAACATAATAAAAATATATTTAGAAGGTTAACATTTATAAATCGTTAAAAAAGCTTTGAATGCTTAATGCTGCTCCTTTAAAAATGTCTTTATCAATAATATTACAAGATATATAAGCTGCATTCGTGAAAATTCAATTGTTTTTTAGGCTTATCTATTACCCAAAGACCCAAAATCAGCTAATTAAAATTAATTGTCGGGGCTGTTAAGCTACTTATGCTTAAGGAAACTGGCCTCCCGACGGCTGGTAAACCTTACTTTGGTTTAAGTCATGGAGTCTCTGTTGGAAATCTCATCAAGTCTAGTATTTCTGCTTGCTGCCGTTGTCTCGTAATGCTTGAATACTTGAAATTGTTACGTTTACCCTGACAAAACAAATGCAGAGATCTCGTCCAGCACTTTCATCTTCACCTGGCAACCACTCGAAACAGCCAGCAAGCTGAGCAAGCGAGAATAACAACAACAACAGCAACAACGACAACACTTCAAAGCTGCAATGGAAGTGAAGCTGGCAACAATAGTGAGCAACTACAGGACGAGCCAGGACGCAGCTGGACGAGGTTGACTGCTCTTCAAGCTCAGCGCTGGGGCGACCAACGAACTTTCAACGGAAAAGGTGCAAAATAAGAATGGCCAACAACAAATAAAACAGAAAATGCTGCGAGAACAACAGTAACAACAATAACAATATGAGCAGGTAACAAGAAGCAACAACAAAAGGCAACCAGAGCTGTGGCAGTGGCACAAACTTTTGAATAATTTATCTGGCGCTGAAAGGACGTTTTCATTAAAATTCGCCAACGTATTTAAAGTGCGAGATAACTCCCAAAGAGACGATTATTCAAGTGAGTTCATTTGCCTGCTAGGAATGCAAAATGCGATGGTTACAACTGTATCCATCTCTTTCTCTCTCTCTCTTTCTCCCTCTCTCTATCTCTTACACTCAGTATGTTTTTGTATATGTGTTTCAGCATATAACAACAGCAATGTAGCAAGTACACAAAAATGTTTCGAGCCATGCAATTTTCGAAACGTTCTTTTTACATTCTATACCCAAAAGGGTAAAAACGTGTTTGCCACATGCCACATGCCACAACGGGACATCTCCGACTCACCGACTGCGACTCATCTCATCGACTCATGCATGGACTTAAGTTATTAAATTTAATAACTGATAACCGATAACCCTAAAACGATAAGTTGTCCTTTTTATTAACTGTGACATTTCATGCATCAACAAAAAAGCCGATTTTTCTGGGTCCCAATTTTATAGGTGGTAAAAAAAAAAAAAGTTACGTTTTTATATAATACCAAACATAATTTTTTATTAATAATTACTCTCTCAAGAGAGCGAGATATTCAATTCCATATTTGTGTGGATTTCATAATTTATATTTTATATTTCTATCTAATTTCTGTTTCAGAAAACTATTGTACGCTTATCATAAAAATGTTGGCTAGAACATCTGAAAGTCGACTTTGGGAAATGCTTACACTTTCACAGGTTATTTTTAACATATTCAATGTTGAAGACAAAGTGTAATTGGGGAAGGGGTTGAAAGAGGAGACCACCATACCACTAGTATGTAGTTCATGGTGTTTGTCGCTGACAAGAAAATAGTTAACTTTTTAAAAGTACCAATTGCGCTGTTGAAATTGTTTTACATTTTAATTTAATTCGATTTTTTTCTTGCTGCCCTCATCTCAACTTCACCCTGCTCGAGCTTCTCTCCCCTTCATAACTGTTCAGAATTTTCTTATTTGACAATTTTGTTAAGGGTGCTGAGCGAACTGGTAAAGCAACAATAACAACATCGAATGTGTTGGGGGACAATGTTTGTTATCGTAACGCCTCTTCACCATATATGTCCAGTTATATATTTTCGTTTGCTTGTAAAGCGCTTTTTATGTTTTTCTCTTCCATCCGCGTCACGCACTTCTTACTCATTCATTCCATTTGTTATTATCAGCATGAAGCAACTTGTGCACAAATGTTTTTTGCGTTAATTTCATTATTATACTTTTAAACCCCGTTAATCTGCTCTCCAAACAAACACATTCACTCACAATTTTTTTCAAACAAAATATAACATATAATAAAATTGTAATAGATATCACAGTTATGTTATTATAATCTCTACAAGCTAACGAAATAATTAAAAGAGTCATTCGACAATAGGATAATACTAATGAGAAATAAATTTAAATATCTTTGTTTTATGATAAATTTAAAATGTTTTTAATATTTTATGTATCTCTTAATAAATAACTATCCGAGAGCAATTATAATGTTATGTCGAATTTTTTAAATTGTGTTTAAATAGTTTCAGAGATAAAAACTTAACCAGAAGTTATATGCCACTGCAACTTGCTATTTGCATAGTAATTGCGTTTCATATAAGACTCAACGCTTTCATAGCTTTTACTCAGCACAAGTTTATTATACAACCTCACGTCTCTGGTCCAATCACTGCATATTCGTATCTCCCGTTCGCGCCTTTTTTGTATCCGCTTGTCAACTGGCAATGAACATAAAATAAATTTAAACTCTGCTGCACAGCGAGTGGACACTTTAAGCGCAAAGATGCATAATTTAGTTAATTCGTTTTTATTTTGTTGTTTATTCTTTGTTTGCTTGTTTCAAGCTGAAATATAGCGCACTCGCAGCGTTTGCAGCCATTTGCTGCGTATCTCTCGTAAATATCGCGTATACGCCGTGTCGCTCCTCCTCGAGCGGATGTTGTGCCATGAGCTGGTGTGGGTAGAGCTGCACTGTTTTTAGTTCTGTTCCGTTCTGTTCTGTTGTATTGTGTGTTGTGCTGTGTTACCGTTTGGCTACAAAAATGCATATCCATGCAGGCAGGCAGCGAGTGAGCAATTTCTTTGCTGTAGCTTTTGCCGTTGCGACGCGTCGTTTCATCGCGCAATTTCCGCACAAGTGTTGGCAATATAAAAATAGCGACAAAATATAAAAGTAATTTATGTGCGCTTTTTCCATATCATTTCTATACACATACATATATAAATATGTATCAGACTGTTGTATATATACATACATATATATATATTTGTATATCTGCTTATCCGTGAGCTGGTTTGTTTGCCAGTTTATAAAAATGTATTCAAAATTGCTGTTGAAAATATAAAAAATGCATACTGATGTGGTCGTTTGTATGCGCAAACTGCATTTAATTTATTAATAAAAATAATTTTAAGCACCAAGCGAAGGTCTGTTTCCAACAGAGAGCTAACTCCACAAATTCTACTCCGCAATTCATCAACAATGTACATATATGTTTAAAATATCTGTTACCACCTGAGCGATTAATGTGCCGTTAGCACAATCATTTATGTGTGTGTTTGTGTGGCCAAGGTTGACAGTTTTTGGCAAACTGCAAGTTTCCACCGAACGCCCATAAATATTTAATTGACGAATAAAACACAACTCACGCAACAATTATAATTTTGATTAAGCTATTTTTGATTTTGATGGCCACTAAAACAGTCAAAGAGCCAAATTAAATGTGTGGCCCAATTCATTTCATAAGTGTGCTTCAATCAACGCTAATTACATAATCATGCGGTCAACCGCACACCGCTGATACAAACACACAAACTTACAACAAATGAGTATATAAAAGATTACTTTTACCAAAATGTACACTCGCCTAGTTTCAGTGCCTTTTTCGCAACAATTTTAATAAAAATAAAATATTATATTGAATATTGTGCCGAAAATTATCAAAAGATCGATTTACAACAGTAAAGACCCCGTAACAGTACTGTTTATTGTCAAAGGCCTCTAGTAAATGATTGGATATGACTAATAGTCATTGACTATGTGGAATTGGTCAATTACTCCTTGACTCATTCAATGAAGTAGAAAGAACCGCTCGATTTGGCAGAACTTTAACGGTGACGTGACATATGGAATGAGAAAATTTCACATTTGTCAACTAATACATGGCAAAGACAAAATCATGAATACCCCAAGCTATACAATGAAAATGTTTAGCTATACTCACAGAAGAAAAGGGCAAGCGAAGGGTCTGTGAATAGCACTTAAGCTCGTATTTGTAGAATTCAGTAAGGCATATTGTTTTATCACACATATGTAACTTATTAAGTATGCAAAGTAGAATGAGATAGCGAATGAGGCTGCAAAAATTTCAAAGCTAAAAAATAAAATTATGCAAACTCAAATTTTTACAACAAACACAAAAATAAATAGTCAAACAGAAAAGGACAGGGGAGAATAACAACAACAACAAGGACACGATTAACAAATGGCAGAAAAATAACAACAACAAAAAATGAACTCGACTTTATAATGTACGAAAACTGTTGTCAGAGTGTTAAAATGTCTATTTACATAGTCATGCATCATGCACACAAACATGGAGATAGAGGAAAAGAGAGAGAATGAGGTAGAGAGGGCGGTGAGGAAGTGGGAGTTGGTTGAGTGGTGGAAACGTTTAGATTTGCGCACACGTGTAGAAAAATTAAAATATCTACGTATGTATATGCATATAAAAGTTCATAAATTTTCAACGCGACACTCGCAGGCCAGAACGAGACACAGATTGCGGCAAACTATTTGCAAAATAAAGTGCAGCACAGCCAGGGAAACCAGCAACCGAGGCTCAACAGAACCTGACCCAATCTAAGGGGAGGGCTGGTCCAGTGTAAATGCAAATAAATCCCAAACGTAAACTCCCAAAAAAGTATGCAACACTAAATAACAGCTCGGCGCAGGCACAGGCAATGCAACTGCCTCAGTTTGAGTCACGTCCGCAGACTTCGCCGCCTCTTTTCAGCGCTTCATGGCTCGTTTGCTTGTTAAAAGATAACCGTAACTGTACACACACATGCACTCTGACACATATGTATACGCTGCAAATGCAAAATATGCCCACAACTGGACAGGTGACCACGTCCAGCACCCCAAAAAAAATTCCAAATCCAAGCGAAACAAATCAAAATAAGAATGAAAAATTATTGTTGGCACGCTGAAGATTTTATACCCTTGCATTTCAAACCCGACTGATCGTTTCTTGACAGCTACCCAATATGTCGTAGAAGTCCAATTTATTTGCTCAAGTAACATTGACTAAGAGCAGTCGTTCAAAAATTAATTGAGTTACAAATAAAAAAAAGTAAATATAATCTAAAATTATTAATTAACATAATCATAAAAAGTTTTAATTTACAAGACAATAGCAAATATTAAATCTATGAAATTGGTTAAGGCGATGCAAATTCATTGGCATAAATATAATACCCAGTGTAAGAGAATTTTTAATAAAATTAACTAACAATAATTCACAGACATTTCGCGAATGCCGAATCAAGTTCGCAGCAATATTACCATGTGCAATTAGCATAAGCCGAGAATAGAATTGGACACAAAACTCTACAAAACAGGTTTAATTCCCGCTGCAGACCTCAAAGCGGAAGTGCCACATAAAACAAAACAACAGCAACAAAAAAAGATATATAAAATTAAAAACAATAAGAAAACAAGTGAAACATTGCCGCACACGTGCCTAGTGTGCATTTTGTGGGGCGGAAGTCGCATAATTCTAAAGCGGAAATGACCGATTTGATTGTATATAGTATTTAACACCAATGGCGGCTACTTAATGAGCAACTTTTAAGTTGCAATTAGCAGTCGTGGCAGTTGGACAGTCCTTACCAAAATCCATTTGGCCAGCTTGTGGTTTTTGCCCATTTCACTTTCATTATTCATATAAAAGTAACCAACAAACAAAAAACTGTGCTAACTTTTTAATGCGCAGCAACTGTTTTTAAAGCCCGAGCTTTTTTCGCCGTCCATTCGGTCGGTGGGGGACAGAAAAGTTGAGCTCGACCAAGTTGACTTGCAGTTGCCCTACAAAAACGTCAATAAACGTAGTTGAAACATAGTTGAATGGTAAACAGAAAAAAATAGTTTGGATCTCAAATCCGAAAAAAAACCATTAAATGTATAGTAACAAAATAATCCATATACATATATTTAAATATTGAAAATAATAGTGTATGACAGATTAATATATTTTAGTTATCTGCAATTATATGTGAAATTGAAAAGTGAAAGAAAGCAAACATTAATTTGTCTAGCTGTAAGGTCTGCGGGTATTTATAAAAAATTAAAGTGATAAGTAGATAAATATATATTATAAATTGACACTACTGTCTAATATTTTAAACTAGTCCAATTGCTAAAAAATTTATTCGGCTTGCTCCCAAAATTACTATATTTTTAAATGACGTAGCACCCTATCTTTTAATGAGATAAATGAAGAAAGTAAGCTGGATTTTATATGCTGTTTGTATGTTGATATAGCTAGGTATAAAGTGCTAAATCATATTGTTTGTATATTAGCAAACCTCTAATATTCCGTACTGTTCTCAGTTTTATCTACACAGATTTTCACTTTATGCTGTGATCCTGTTGACTAACTGAAGTTAATGTAAAATTGCAAACTTTTTGGGGGCATTTTATGGGTACAGGATACAAACCTTTGACAAGCATGGCAGTCATAACTTTTAATGCTCTTGTTTGGCTGTCATGTGGCGCGCCTTCTATCTATTGAACGCCAACGCCAAAAAAAAAAAAAATACCCTGGCAACGACATTTGCAGCTCTAGAGCTTGCCACAAATGAAACTTTGTTGTTGTTTGCCATTGCTTGTTTGATACTTTTCAATGGCAGATTTCCTGCTTCCTGTTCGCGCCAGGCCTAAAACTTTTCTGGCTTTTTTTTATGTCCTCTTCTATGCAGATATTAAAACGATATAAAGCTGGACAAGTGCACCCCGCACCCAACTCCATAAACAAAACAGAAAAACGTTTCAGCCAACAACAACAAAAACGTCGAGCTAATTAAAATCATTTCATAAATTTGCCATTCCTTTGGGTACACAACAAGCAAAGTGCCCAAAAGTGGCTGACAAACAAGTCGCAAGTCGCAGCCAGGATGCCCAAGGACGCCGCCAGCAACCGTCCCATACAAAGGATGTTTGAAACGACGGGAGGCTGAGATAGGATGAGGGGTGGTGGGGGCTGGCCTAGGTCACCGGATGGACGTTGGGCCCTGCGGCTGGGCTGCGACACGTGCAATGGGCGCGTCAAATAGGAATTCATTAACAAAACGTTACACCAAATTTTAATTAAATATTAAAACATAAAACTTGTGCGCAATATTATATTTTCGCTTTGTTGTTTTGTGTTATTTAATTTTAATGCTGTTGCGTTTGTTTTTGGTATTTTGGAGACAGTTTCAGGCAAATTCTCATTTAATAGAAAATTATGTTATATTTATGGTCTGAGAGCTCTTCACTAAAATCAGGCAACACAACTTTTATTAAAGTTTGCCACCAACATTTCATTTATTTCTTTTTTTTTATTTTTATTTTCTGTTATTGTTTTCTTGGCAATTGTCGATAATTTAATTAGGTTGGCTTACTGCCAGCTGGTAAACGGAACTGGTCAATAGACACTCGTCAGAGTTACGGTACAATACTTGTACACGTTCATGGCGATTAGTGCAGCAACAAAAATTAAGCATACAACCCGTAGGCCCCACGGGAGTCGACAGCATAAAAACTTGAAAGCAGAAACTGCATGGCCTGAGGTCTAACGGCAAGTCTGAGCACACACACAAACGCAGATTTACACACACACACAAACAGACACTCACACACAGACATAGACACATATACACATATGCATATGCACGCTCCGTTTGCCTGCGGCATTTAATGTATCTTTAATTTCCCTAGAGGTTAATGTCGCACACAATCAGAGAGGTGGCTACCGCCATGTGAGCATATCACAAGTTTTCACAATGCTAAGCAGTTTAATAGAAGCACTTGAGTTTACAACACTACTTCCACTGTTTATAGCATTTATTTTTTATTATTGTTATTTATTTATTTAATGTCAGGCTTAAAGCAGCTGACACAACAATTCAATTTAAAATTAACAGATTTAAAAAAAATCTTAACTATAATTGAATTACAATTAAGTAAATTCTCTGGGGTATCTAAAATGAAAAAGAAATTTACTGGCCTAACATTTTTCGCAAGGATTGGGGAAAACGCACTTTAGTTATTTATGTAAATGTTCACATTTGATAAGTTTTTAAAAATGGTCGTTTTCAGACTTAAATTCATCAAATTAAAAATAAATCCAATCCACTGAATTTGCCAAAATTATTTAAGGCAGACTAAAGAAATGCACATCCGGATTTGATAACCAGACCAGGCCTGCATAAGAAAAAGTATAAGTAAGGCATCAGCTGAAAATGTATTCCATTGAAATGCCTTTTATTGAAATGTAGAGAATAAAATTAAAATCACCAAGTTTAATCTTGAATATTAAAAGATAATTGGGAATCAATAGAAGTTAATGAAATTTTTGGTAATAAAATTCTCAGATGTAGAAATATGCAAAAACTATTCAATAATTAAGATATAATATTTTTAAATATTAATAAGACTTACAATGTTTTAAAATTATTAGAAAATTGTAAGAACAAATCTTTGGACAAAATAGTACACACTATTATGGAATCTTAACAAAAATAGTTGCGTAAATTATATTAAAATAAAGAAGAATAGACACATGAGCTGTGCTGTAAGAAACACTCGAATGGTTGAGTTTCTGCAACTGTGAGAGTGAGTGTGAGTGTCATGTACACTCCCACTTACTCAGAAACAATCACACATGAGTGCACCCGTCGTCTCTGCGTATGTATACACATATTTATTTGTATTTACGTAGTGTTTACGCCATTCCCCGACAAACTCCTACAAGCCGAAATACAAATTGGAATTGGAATTGGAATTGTGGAATAGGTGCCATTTGAGTATAGTAAGTAAGAAATTCTTTCGTTTTGCGACTTAAGAGCACAAGCTGAAATGCCCCAGACAATAATAATGACTTGTAGTTAATATCGCTAAGCGTCGATGTTGCCCATTAGAAAAAGGCATCAAATAATAACAGAAATGAAAATGGAAATGAAAACAAAATGGCTACGATCAATGCGTGCCCCAAGAAACAAAACAAAATCCCAATCCTTTTCCATGTATTTCGTATACCTCAAGATTTGTTTATTCTCTGGAACTTTTTTTCGCTCCATCTTCCTCAGTGATTTAAGCAAGTGGCTAATGATGCCGGTGGGACCATCATAAGGATGCACTGCATCTAATTAACTTCTGCAAACTTTGGCCGGGTAAAAAAGCACAAGCTGCCAAGTTGTGTACGTTGAATACTCCTTCAATCACCATTGAAAAATGTTTGCAATTTTCGTTTGGCTATGCTGCCGATTTTCCTTTGCTCTCCATTCCATTCCATACCATATTTTTTTTGTGTGTTGTTTTATTTATTTTTTTTTTTTTTTTTAATTTTGTTTGGTTGGTGGCTGTTTAATAAACCAGGCAGACATGCAAATGAACTCGCTGCCAGGCAAAAACCAAGAGACCTGGACTTAAACATAAACCTGGACGTCAATGTGGACCGACTGTTGCGCCAGCTATTGGCAATGCTATGGATTTTGCCATGGCTATTCATGAGTAGCGCATGGCATGCCAATAATTTATTACGCAACCGGTGTAAGTATGTGCCGGTGTGTATGTGTGTGTGTGTGAGTGTGTGTGCTTGTGAGTTGTGTATTTTGGTCGACAGGCGCCGCCATAATTGCCAGAGCAACTTGTTAATGGCTCGACAGGCTCCTTCACATTGCTGTTGCTGCTGCTACTGCTCTAGTTGCTATTGTTCTTGTTGTTGTTTTTGACCTGGTCCCTTTGTTTATTGCCAAAGTGCTGCGTGGCAAACAAATTGGTCCTTGCTGTTCAAAATTTGATTGAACTGAGAAACGACATGCTGAATCTAAAGCCAAATAATCCCAAACTGGCACTTACAATTACGGCTCATGGGCCTAAACATGATACAAGAGAGACAAAGAGGGAAATAAAGAGCTGAATATAGAAAGAGAGAGGAAGATAAAAAAGAGAAAGAGGAAGAGAACGAGAGAGAGAGGAAGGAGCCCAAAGATTTACTTCCTGATACAACAGGCAACATAATCTAGCATAAATAAGGTCAAATTTGTAACGCAGATACAAAAGTCTGAGTACCAAATGATTGCCCAATTAGCAGTTTCAACTTGACTTAATTGAATGTTCGAATTAATCATTTTAAACCAGAATTGTGTCAAATATTTATAGAACAAGTTTTGTACTGTTGTGAAACGTTTAAAAAAAAGTTGTCAAAAAATGTATAAAGTTTTTTAAATGAAACAATCTTGATCGTAAATCGAAAAAGATTTTTGTTCTAAGCATAATAATCGCCAAAATCAATTGTTAGTCTAAACGGAAAAATGGCATGAAACACGCTGTCCAGTTTTACAAGATGAAAAAGAATTCATCACGTTTTTTGCTGGCACCTTAGACTGTCAAATCACCAAGTATCGCTCAAACGTTTCACTTACAGGCCACACCCACCAATCACAGCTATCTCTCACACACACACACACACACCCAGTCACTCAAAGCGTTGAGACACACACAACATATACAATACACGTCAAATGCAACAAGCGTGTCTATCAATTCTACACCCGTTTCGTGTTCTCGTGTCCACTTCCGTGTCCGTTTGAACTCTCGACACTGCTGTGGGCATGCCAATGTCCTGAACAACAACAACAAAGATGGCAACAATATGCATTGCAAAAAAAATGTGCGATTGTTGCCAGTTAGACGGCAAGGACCCACAAAAGTGGAGCACATCAATGGGGATTTATAAAAAATGCAAATTCATTAGAGCAGACGCTGTGCGAGGCGTTGAGTTTTGACTCGAATGTTGGCTCAAAAAAAAAAAAAAACCTAAAAATAAAAAAGAGAAATAAAGGTAGGTCAGAAGGGGAAGTGGCAAGACTTACAGTATCAGGGCAAGTTGCCAGCCCACTTGCACTAATTCCAACAAGAGGGCCAAGAGTTGCTCGCCGTCAACGTGTCAGCAGGCAAGAAAACTGCATCGTCATAGCATTTTCCTCTTTTCTCCATTCTACTCATCTCATATATTTTTCTATACACCGCTTGGTGTGCCAGGTTTCTCTTGGCTTGACTTAGATTTTCAGCAACATCATTAGAAAATTAAAAAAAATAAAAAAAATTCCTTCATAAGCTGCAGCGCAAAAAAATGTAAGAAGTAACCATGAAAGCCACTTAGATTTTAAGTAACTGCCATATGAAAATTGAGCAGATTCAGAGAGCAAATCAAGATGAGCTTTTCAGATGTGAAAAGATAATACAATAGAGGTTTTTACAATTCAAATGTACACTATATAAATTAAGCAAATGAGTTACTAAGTTAAGTAAATAAAAGCATCCTTGGATGATTCTTTCTGCATACATAATATACAACCATACATATTTGATGAGATTTCAACAAAGTTCCTTAAGAGCTAAGGCTCTATAAAATGATAAAATTACAATTTTAGGAGTTTTCAAAAGAGCTCGTTAAGTCTTGTGTCAGTTTAGAATGCGTGAGCCAAATAACACGTTTTTTTTATTTAGGTTTCGAGTCAGTTAGAATATACAAATGGTATATACATAATATGTATTACATATGTAGATCATTTAAGCTTTTGGAGCATTTAAGCTAAAAATTCATAATTAATTATTATTTAAATATTGAACTTTAAATTTGTTTTAGTTTAAAATAATTTGGACTTTATTAATTTTAAATTTAATTATTATTTTTGTCTACACTAGTTGTATATAAATAAAATATATATAATAAGTTCTTACCGATAAGCTTTCAGTTTTCAGAAATATTAGAAAGAACTTTGAATTATGAAGTAGTTTGATGTTTTACTGATAGCACACACTTCTGCCAGCAGCAGGGTATTGGCAAGTGAAAACGTTGCGCTTTAAGCCATACACTTGGAAATCTTATGTGCTAAAGAGGGACGTTGAATGTGACAAGCTGCTCGTTGTTGTCGTTTTTACGACCTGACTACTTTATGCTGTTTTTGTGCCGTATCGTGTTTTGCTCTGCCGTGCTGCGTTGTTGGTGTTGGTGTTGTTGTGTTGCGTTGTTTTTGCACACGTCGACAGTTCTGTTGTTGCCTGCAGCCATCGACATCTATAGCTCCTAGGGACATGCAGAGCACACTTTGCACTCTCCACATCCCATAAATCGCAGTCAGCTCTCCAGACAACAACAACAACAAAATCAACAAGAACAAGAACTACAAAAATAGCAACAATATGAAATCGTTGCATTGTTAGTGGCAACGGGAAAATGAAATTCAAATCGCTTGCCAAGTTTTTGTTGCTGATTAAGTTAAAAGGGGATGGTGAGAAGAAGGAGGCAACGGTGTGACCGCTAATCTGGTCAAGGCTCATACTGTGGAGCAGACGATTTAGCAGTCATAAGTTCAATCAACATCAAATTTAATTAAAACGCTAAAAGCATCCGACACGCCCCTTAATGCAAAGCAGAAGTGAAACAAACCAAAGCCAAGTCAAGACCGGAAAAATGCCAGGCAAATGAAAATGGCCAAGGGTTGCCATTTTTCCCCTTCTATTTTCACCCTTTCTCAGTTGCCCATTGCCGTGCACATTAAAACGGAAATAATTGTGGTCGGAGCATCCAGAGCCGGACAGTCTATTGCAGCAATAGGAACCACAGCAACTGTGGGCGGTTCAGCATTTCCAACACTTTTGCCTCGACTCTCGTAATTAAGTAGACGGAGATCAAGACGGACACACCGATAGCAAAAGATGCACTGAAAAACCGAAGCATTTCAGACACAAATGGAAAGAAGACACGGAAGTTGTGCAGTCGATAAGCCGTAGCAATAAGTGCACCTGTGCGAAATGGAACTCTACAATACCAATACAGTATACACACATACAAATTTACATAGAAATATCTAACTACATAAAAATGTCAATTCAGGCACCAAAGGAAAGGAAATCCGCTTAAGTTATATTATTCGATTAGCTGATAAGTGCACCTGCTAATATATCTATCGATAAAGTTTTGAGATAACCTTTTTAAAGTGGATTTTTTGGATCGATAAGTTAATGGGAAAGAAATACAATTATGACTTTCTGCTCTTGTCAGATAGCTAAAGATATACTTTAAAATATAAATTGTATGATAAAATAAAAATTATTTAAATTAGATTGATGGATAGATTGACAAAGACACTTAAGTACATTTTTAGATAAAAAATATAAGTATGTAAATATACAAAAAAAAATAAACAATGAATGAAATGGAAAACATTGCATTTGATTGAAGGATTTACTTATAGATTGACAACGACACTTGTCGTATAAAAAAATACGCAGAAAATTAAATAATTAATGAAATAACATTTCAAATACCTTGAAAGTTCTTAACCACATTAATATATTTATGTTTTATAAAAACTCGTGATTGTTCTGCCTCCTGAGAAGGGTCTTCAGCAAAAAAGCTCTGATCAAAAATAATAAGGTCCACGATGAGCAAAGACAGACTAAAACACTTAATGACAATCATTTTAAAGCATTTTAACTATTTATCCATATTTAGAGCACATATAGGAATTTCCATTAAATTCCAAGAATTTGAAAGATAAACTAAATTTCTAAATAAGTATATTCTGTTTATTAACATTTTAGTTTTTATATTATTAAGAAGAAAAGCTTATTTGATAAGGAAACATTTGAAAAGAGTCATTAGGAGCAACCTGACGAAAAAAGTAGCTGCAACAACTTAACTGAAATACAATTATAAACACATTTCTCTCTTTAGCAGCAGAAGCTTTGGCCAAGAATGGCCTGCCCTTTCAACTCCCTTAAACAAGGCAACAAAAAGCGTAAAAATAAAACAACAACAAAAACGAACACAGACTGCCAACTTTTTGTTCCGTGTTCACTTTTAATTTGGCTTTCATGTGAGCTGCAACAATAGAAATGCGTAATTGTTTTTATTTTAGCAGTTAGACTCAACAAAAAGAGCGAGACAGAGAGAGAGAGAGACAGGACAAGGAAGAAAGTGAGAGTGGGGCGAGAGCTGGTGGTAACTTTTGGCGCTTTGCAACACTTGCACATGTGCTAGCTAAATTAAACACCTCGCGGCTAAAGCTTCCCACCTTTGCCCTGGTCTATGTCTGCATGTATGTATGTATGCACATACATATGTATGCATGTATGAGTGTGCCTGTGTGTGAGCAACTAATTTAAAAAGTAATTTTTACTTCCGGCATTTACACAGCTGCATTTAGTAGCCGAGCAGCACATTTCTAGGGCTGCCACGCCCCATTCTCGCCCACACACACTCACGCGCTCACTCACCGATACATATACATACAAACACATACATACACTCACATGCTGCTTGGTAAGTTTTGAGCTGCAGTTTTATGCAATTTCGTTGCAAATTTACGCTGGCAACACTTAAAACAAACACAATAGCACAAGTTTGTTTGTGCAACCAGCCAAATCAGAGTAAATAATAATAAAAGCGCCACCAACAATAGCAACAACAACAGCAACAACAATAGCAACAGCTGAGGCAACAACAGCAAAGTTGCAAGGATGCTTATTTAACGCCACCAAAGCTGAGGTGTTTGATTATCCTGTGACGGCAACACAGCCGCAGGCGGGACTTGAGTGCTTTTGGATACCACGTTCCCTTTCCTCCATCACTTTTCTCACCCCTCATTTGCCATTATTTGCTCAGTCTCGTCCTGTGTCGCTTAATTTGGATAACATTCAGCGTATTTCATTGAATTTATTGCCAACTTGCAATTGAATTATGGTAAATCCAATTAATTGCCATTTCGCGACCCATAAATTGTAATCAATTTCAATTGTACAGAGTTGCCAGGCAGTACAAAAAAAGAACAGAACGAATTTATGCCAAATTGTTGTCTACTTTTTTACTGTTGCTGTTGTTAATCCTTAGGCTTGGTCATCAGCACTAACATTGTGAATAAATAAATCCAATTGAATCGATTTAATTCAAAACTTTTGACATGCAAGGCAATTAAAAACACAAAAAAAACTTTACAGTATATTTAATGCTTAATGTTCAATTCGATTAAATAATTTAATTTTCCGTTTATAATATAAAAAAAATAAGTATAATGACATTTAATATTGTAGCTTACTTAACTGGAATTACAATTTTTAATAATATTGATTAGCTACATTTATAATAGATAGATTGTCACTAAGCTGGTTTACAGTTTCAAAGTTGATTACTGTTATAATCTGAAGCATGCTGTGTTCACAAAAGGTAATCCTGCTATACTCTTCCTGACATATTAGTTAATAATATATAATTTTTATTAATTAGTTCATTTATATTTTATATAAAGCATTACTTCCTTTTCTAACACTAGTATTTTAATATTCTTCTGTACATGCTTACGAATATCAATAAATATTTAATTATTAGTACTTTACCACGTGGTTTTTGCATTTTGATATTATATTAAAGGAAGTAGTTTTACCAGCTTCTATTAAAAATACAATATTCTGATGCTTAGTGATATTTACTATATGATTATCTTAAATTAAATCCGAAAGCTCTTTCATCATAAAGGTCTGCAATAATATTATGTAGTTATTCCACTGACCTAATCCTATGTTAGCTTTAGTCGACCACTTCAGCCTCAAGCATTTTTCTACTAAATCAAATATTTAATATGCCTCATAGCAACTCCGTTGTGCTCTCCTACTTGGCAACTGTGACGTTAAAGGTTAAACAGTCTTAATGTAATAACAGAAATCATCAGAATCATCTAAAAACATTTGTATAGGCGAACCGTCTATCGCATCATTAACTAATTCATAAGCCTTGTCTAACACTAAAAAGAAACACAGCAGAGCCACAAAGAGATAGAGACAGAATGAAGAGAGAACTGAATAAGAGAGTAAGAAGGACAAAGAGAAGGATAAGGTTGAGAAGGAAGGCGAATGTAAGAAGGCATTTAAATATGCAGCTAATCATAAAAATAAAACCAAACAAACACTCAAGGAATAAGAACATAAACGGCAAATAAACCATATAAACAAAAATGCTCCATAAAAGCCAACTTAGAAAGCACAGACAGCAATGGGCAGAAAAACAGCAGCAACAACAAAAACAACAACGATGGGAACAACAACATGAGGAACGGCAGCATTTCATTTCATAAGCTTGGCATCTTAATCTTTAGGAAATAAACTCGTTGCCGCCGCTCAATGACTACCATGCCCCATATACCATCTACCCACTCACTTTCTACACCACCCCTCCAACCAACCCTCGAACTACCCGCACCACCCTCAACTCAGCCACTGCTCTCGTTTAGCACCACCCATATACTTATTGGGTGCCTCTGTTGTGGGCGTTGCTTCATGTTTGAAATTAATTTCATTCACACAGAAATTCTCACGCGCATACAATTTCATTAAGCAAATATTTTCGCCTCCCGGCAGCAACCCCAAAAACCCAAACCAAAAACCCCACCCCCATTGCCATCGCCATTTTAACTGTTTTTTCTTACTACTACCTACTTACCGTCTATCTAAATACCCAGTGAAAAATTTGGCAAAGACATGAAAGTGTAATAGTATAATAGAAACTAAAGCAAAAATTAGTTACTCATTAAAAAAAATATAAATTTTAAATTAATAAGTGAAAAATAGATCACAACAAAGAATATAATAGTCATACAAAAAGCCTCCCTCCTATTTTGTTGTAAAGTAGTTCAAATTTAACATAGATCAAATAAATTAAAATTGTGAATTATCAATTAGTTTAATATACATATATTATATATACAGCTAAAAATGCAATTAAAAAATTCTGGGTATCTTTTAGAATTCTAGATATAGTATCTGTCAGTCCAACACTCTCCATCATTAATAATATTTTATAGTCTTTATTAAAGGATATCTGCATGTCCAACAATCTCGACTACTACAATCAAAGGAAATCAGCTAAATAATTACAGGGTATTTTGAAGACTTCAGTGAAGCACAGTTTTACTAGAGGATATCTTCTCGCTTTCGGCGAGTTAACGACGCGCAAGTTTTATGCGATTTTAATGCCGCGAGCGTCGCTTAAATGAGCCGCTCAAAAAGCGTCGCATCTCCCGTTTGACACTCGCAACATCATCAGCATCCCTACCCCACCCCCACCCCCCTTACTCTTCTTATGTGGTGATGATAGATAATGTCACGACTCTGAGCAAGTGAGCAACAGAACAATTAATGCATTAAAATCCAAATCCGAGACTTTTGCATGGCCAATAAAAATTACTCTTAATGACATCTGCAAATATGCAGTCTCAAAAATTCAGCAGAAGAATAAAAAATGAAAGCGGAAAGAAGAACAAAAGCAATGACAACACACAATAAAGATGCATAATAAGTATGAAAAATTGAAAAATGGAGAGAGAGAGAGAGAGAAAGAGAAATAGAAAAACAAATGCCACGAGAATGTTTTCCAGATACTCTTATTTAAAAACATTTTATCGCAAAAAAGTCGATTATGAAACGATATGGAAATGAGATGAAATGAAATTTTCCACTAAAGTGAAAAATTAAACTCGAACAAAATCAAAGGGAAAGTTAAAAAATGGTTTCAACAAGTAACAATTTTGAGATATTATCTAAACTTCTAAAAAAAACACCGTTCCGAGGTAAAAGTCTAGTGACGAAAACATTTCCAAGCCCCAAAATGTCTGATATCCAATTTTGTGACGAACGATATAAAATTTTATAAATATTATTCTTAAAAAAAAGGTCCCGTTCCTTTTTACCTAATAAAAATAATAATAAAATAAAGTTGAAAGGAATACCTAAAAGGTATACCAAAATACCTTTCCAACGATATATGAAACATATCTATAGCTTCTATCGTTAGGATACTGTGGGGGTGTCAATTTTAGCGGATTTTAGCGATTTCCCGCTAATCTAGCGATTTTTCCAATAAGTCGTAAAACAAACGTTTCTAGTTTTTTGCTGGGGAATATATCCACGTTCACAAATATAAGCTTATTCAGCGCTTTTATACAACAAACAAACAAAAGGACTGACTTTTCATCTCATTTTGGGAAGGCGTCTAAATTTTTCAAATTAATTATCTTTCGAACCAATGATTGGATTTTGACGATCGAAATGTCATTCAACGCGTATTTTTGACAAGAATAATAAATTTTCAATAGCCTTAGTATGCACTTTTGTTAGTTAAAGCTATACCTTTCGATCGGTATATAACTTGAACTGATCGGAGTGATAAAAGCAAATGAGACTAGAAATAACGAATTTTAATTGAGTTGAAAGCGAAACCGTTTTAGCAATGAAATAAACGGTATTGGAACGAATTGGAAAAAAATACTAAACTCAAAGTACTAGTATACAAAGCTAATTGAAGCATCATTAAAGCATAACAATTAAAAATAAAGAGAAAGAGTTTAATATATAAATAATTACCATTTAAATATGAAGAATATTAAATCAAGATAAAACAAATTGTTATTTACTATGTAAATCGAACAGAAATATAAAACGAATGACAGGATGAATGTAAATTGAGATTTATATTTAACGTTAAAATTAAGCTTTTTCCATTATGATTTCACCCCGAATAACCTGATATGACAACCAAATGACCTTTGGGCCTATATTTTCAATATCAAGCAGAGTTTCAAAACTGCATGAAACGGAAGTTGAACCCCGAAAGTGAATGTCAAATGCTCACATAAATCAATGCAGAATGGGTAGAAATGTAGAAGCAAACTTTTATCAGCGAATGGCATTCACAGCGAGTGGCGAATCAAACGCACTTTGAATTGAAATGAACCGAAAGTTTTCAAGCGCGGGCAACAGAAACAACAACAACAACAGCAATAACAGCAATAACTACTGCAACAACAACAACAGCCACAATAACTATTACAACAACAAGAACAATAGTTACAAAGTTGCAGTTTTAATTGCCATTTGGACTGAAAGTAGAATGCAACAGTTACCGTTACAGTAACAGTTTCAATTGCTGGAAAAAAGCGTGTGGCCAGGCTTTACTGTACAGTGCGCATTAAATACAATACGACGAGCACTCGCTCAAATGAGCTGAACTGAAAATGGGATGGACAGACACAACGTGGAACGTGGCGATTGAGGCTGAAATGATTACGCGCTCAAGAGCGGCTTGTAGTGAAAGCTCAACGACCACGCCTCCCTCTGACAGACAGACAGAGAGACAGAGAGACAGTCAGGCAGACAGATAGAGAGACGGACTGGCCACATGGAGGCGGTGGGAACCGCAGAGCTGCAATGCTGCAGTTGTTGCCACAGCCACAGAGACTTTGGCCAATATTTCAAACACGCGTCGAACGCATTTCCGTGCGGAAAACGGTTACAGCGGAAATGCAACTTTGGCCGTTGTTCGAGCATAACTGTTGTTTATGTTTGCCCAATCACACACAGGCACACCAACATACATACATATATACATGTACATATACCGGCTGGTTATCAACAAAAGGAACATGCATACTACGTAGAGGGCAGACTCGTCCTGAGACTCGAAACGCAGCTGCAAAGCCACCCGCATAAATTCCTTCATTTTATTTCTTTTTTTTCGGATTGTTTTTATTTTGTTTTTTGGGTCAACGGCAGCTACAGTTACAGAACCCGGTTGCTGGGCCGTTTACAGGCCCAGTTAGCTATTACATTGCCAGTTAGTTTTGGTCCGTTGCCGACTCACTCTCTCTGGATCTGTTGTTGTTATTGCTCTTTTTTTTCCTCTGCTTTCTTCTTTACTGGTACTGCAATTTTTGACAGCTATTTTCTTGCCGTTGACAAAAGCCTCACGCAGTAAATTGAGATGGATGAAAGCCAACGAATGAACAAACAGACAGACAGATAGAGAGACAGACAGATTGACAGGAACACGGACAGACAGTTAGATAGACTGTCCTGGTCCTGGTGGAATTGAGCTTGCCTCTGACTTGCATTAAGCCAATAAGCTCAACCGAAAATAACACATAAGAATGACCCTATTTTGCGACTGTTGGACTAGAAAATGCTCTGCTAGTTCTCTGATTCCTATCAGATTGTTCTAAAGATTTAAAAAAAAAAAAGATGATGCACCAAGCATAAGATCTATCAAAACACAAGTCTCCATATAAACAAAGATTAATTTATAAAGTATCTAAGAACATTGTTTGAGCTCTTATTTTTTATATATATCTAGTTTAAAAAGTTATATAATAATATGGTAATGAACATGTTAAAGTTCATCCGACTTGTTACTGACATAACCACAATTCGATTATACCCACTTCCCTCATTTCTTGCCCAAAGTAATAAGAGAAGGAAAGAGTATGTCAAAAATGAAAGCCATTGCCCTTGTCCCATTGCGGTATTTGGCGCGTTGCTTAATTGGTTTGTCCTCGCGAAGAAGGCAGAATACGGAACAAGAAATCCTGAATACGGCTAGCCGAGTTGAATGCTTTGGGCCAAGACGACTTTCAACCGCCTGATAACTAAGTCCACACGAACCGAAAAAAATAGACTATGGAAAATAGGTGAAAGAGAGATAGGGAAACAAAAGAAAAATCAGATCCCCGCCAAATCGTAAATATGACATTTTTGAGATTTATTTCATTGGATTTCAATCATAATAATATGCGGGAAAAACACCAAAATAAGAGGATAGTAAAGAATAAATTCCAATCAATATGGCAAAAAAATTATTTTGTATGTAAAATACATTGCAATACATTACATTAAGAGAATTCTGTGAAAACCCAGTCACAGTCAGCACTGTGTAATTGAAGTGTTTGTAGTGTCACTTTCGATTTTTAATACTTAACCTTACAAAGGTTAAATACTACTTTTCTTACGAAATGTGTAATGCATGCCGAATTGAATTAATGTATCAGATAAGTACAAAGATAGTCATAGAATCGATTGGTCGACTACAATCTTTAGTATAGGACGAATCCAATGAATAGAAATTTTTAAGATTAAGTTGAGCAAATACAAATTTTGGTGCAGATTTGTTGAAAGATCTATAGACAATTCTAAAATCGAGAATACACAGTCATGTATTTATTTTTAAAATTCTTAAATTGATTATTCAAAAGCAAGAGAGTATATTACAATATAATGCAATACATAGCCCTGAATGTTAATCGTGTCCTTGAGCAGTTAAGCCATAATATCAGCAATTATGAAGGAGAATTGAGTCCTATTGTAACATGATATTATTTCTAAATGGCGGACGTGATAACGAGGCTATTATGTTCCTGTTTGAATTTGTATGCGTTTGTTACTCATACATTGTTTGGCATTTGTGACCGGTCTCTTGGAGTTTCAATTAAGCTTACTGAATGTAATTAAGAGGTACTAAAATGATGCCACACCCATTGCCTGAGTTGTTGTTGGCCACTTTATGGTTGCGGGTCAAACGGTGTGGACATTTTCATTAATTTGCACAATTGAATGATTTTCATTAAATTGCAATTATCCAAAATTAATCGCTTTTGCAATTGGCAATCGTTCGATTGCTATCTAAGCGGCTTATTGTGAATCGTTCTCGGCCCCTCTTCTTCATAGGCTATGCATCTCTCTTTTTAAGACCATTTTGTATCTTTCTCTCTCGCCCACTTGTTGTTGACAAACCGTTGCGAATTCGATGAAATGGCAATGTTTAAACCTGTCGTTTGCAGTGATGTCGATTTAGCTTTAGTTTGAATAGATTTGTCCTTTTTAAAAATTGTCAAGCCGGAAAAACATCAAATATCTGCCATCTAGAAATATAAAAAAAATATTTATTGAAAATGCGATTGATAAGAAAAATAAATTAAATTTTGTCAGTAAAACAAAAATATTTTAAAAAACCAAATAATATATATCAATCAGCAACAAATCTGCTTCCTTTCCCCTACATATAATTATTCTACCAACGCATACAAATATACATATTTTAAAAAAAAAAGAAAACAATTTATATAGGAGGATTCCTATATTTTATTTAATTTGTCCTGTTTTTGCGGAAAGCAGTCGGCATCTCTGGTCGTTTGATTGAAGTGCATGGAAGCGTGTGGAAATTGTTTAGTTTTCATTAAAAAACACATACCGAAAATCTATTAGCATAAGTCTAAGGAAACGAATTAAAGATGCTGATTAGCCGTAAGCTAAAAGTTGATCATACATGTTCAAAAAAATAACAAAAACAGAAAAGAGAAACATTTATGGTAAATAAAGAAACTGTGCGTAGCTGTTATTAGAGATGAAATTATCTCGAAATTTGCGAGCAACAATGTGCATGACTTTCTGAGATTTAATAGAATTATGTAAATATAATAGATTGATAGTTTGATTTTTTACCTGAACTAAACTAAGTAGGTACGATTTCCCTTATAACTAAACATGTTTTTTTTTTATTTTAAAAAGAATAAACAATTCCGATTTTCGCAGAAGATCATATTCCTTCTTATCGTTTGTGCGTACATATTTTTCTTAAGTAGAGTAAGGTGTAAATCGAGTTCATGTTGAAGCAGTCTTAGAGTGTTAATTAGTGTTCAGTCTCATGTTAGACTGTCTGTCAGTTGTTGTAAGAGAAGACGCACAAACAAGCTAGAAAATTGCAACTTCGTGTCACGAGTGAAGTACTACACGGAATACACGCCCATCTCTAGTGGTGAGGTTTGTTGCCTTGGCAATTAAGAACGCCTTGAAGCAGCAGCTGCCACTGAGTTGCTTAAGTGTGTGCTGCATATTTTAAGTTGGCCCAACAATGGGGCAAGTTGTTGTTGTTGTTGCTGTTGTTGTTGCAGTTGCTACTATTTGTTGGCTGACGCGTCGGCAAAGGCAGTCAAAAGGCCGTCAAGTGTCGTGCCAAGTAACAACTGCACTGCCAACGACAACAACAACATCAACAACATCAACAACAACTGCATTGAGTGCACAAATGTGTTGCACATTTCGCATGCAACAGCAAGGTGAACGATTGCACGACCAATGGGCCTGGCCAGGTGCGAATGATGCTCCGGGCTGACTGCTCGGACAGCTTGGACTCTGAAGGTCTTTTCATTTCAGGAGGTTTTTCAAGTTATTTACGCTTTGCAAGCAAGCAGAGAAAGAGAAAGATATAACAGTAAATAAGAAATAAGAAGGATAACGAAAAACGATGGCAGATTAAAAGTGAATAGAGACAGAGAGAAAAATATAATAATTAATTATAATTATTTTATCAATTAGTAATGAACAATCGAAATTCATACAAACATAACTTTAACCTTTTGCAGTTTTGTATAGAATTTTAATATTGAAAATAATTTTAAATCAATTGAGCATATATTAACCAATGTAAAGGTTTCTCTAGGAGTTTTCGTTTTTCCAATGAAATTTTTTTTTATAATCTAGCTTTATGTTTCTATTCTATTTTAACAGAATCAACATTGGAAAATTAACATTGTGAACTAAATTGAAAATAAAGAGAAATTAATAGCTTTCATAAACTATAGTTGCCAACTCATTCCTTAAAGTTTTAATCTTTTAATGTATACACCAACTAAATGCACTTAAAGAAACGTATTTTAATAACAACAAGAAATTTTGAACAGATAATAATATTGTTTTAAAATAAAAGATTTTCAACAAACAAAGAAAATTCAAAATAATATTTTAAAATAAAATATTTTAAATGTAAATTTAAGAAATTCAAATGCCTGGGAATATTGAAACAATGAAAAAACCCATAGGTGGGTTAGA
Source organism: Drosophila rellima (assembly GCA_035043635.1). Taxonomy (NCBI): domain Eukaryota; kingdom Metazoa; phylum Arthropoda; class Insecta; order Diptera; family Drosophilidae; genus Drosophila; species Drosophila rellima. The sequence goes on along the minus strand of JAWNMV010000134.1, from coordinate 324,269 downwards.
TTCATTTCCGACATAATTAACTCCGTTAAGATTCTTACATAATGCTATTCTAATGCGATATTAATATATATCAATTTAAAATTGGCTTGATTCGCAGATAACCGAACGCCAGGAGCAAAAAACAGAACCACAAATGCAAGATGAATCCGGAGCACACAATGCAGATGCCATCTGGGCCGCCGCTTCCATCGCAGAGAAGTACGTGCGGCGACTTCAGCGGGGACAGGGAGAATTACGGGACCATGGGATTTGGCGGCATCCCGAGCTCGTCCAGCAGCAGTTACGGTTCTTTTGGCGTTCTATCGACACTATCCACAGGGGGAGCAGGGACTCCCGGCTTGCCGTTGCTTTTGCCCGCGCCGCCTACAACCAGCACGTTCAAGACGACGACGATTTCGATGCCGACATCAACGGCCTCGACGACGCCCACGCCATCGCCCATGATCCCGATGTCAACGTTGCCAATGTCGATGCCAACGACAACGCAGCCGGCAACCATGATCCCCATGTCGATGACAATGTCCTTGACGACGCCAACGTCGCTGCCAACGCAGCTGCTGCCGATGGCGACGCTGGAGGACATTGAAGTGGCCACACAACAGCAGTCACAGCTACCACAGCAACCACAGCAGCCACCGCCACCACCAGCCGGCATACTTAAATATCCAACATCATCGACCGTTGGCTATGTCAGCGAACTTTTGGCACCGCCTGTGGCGCCATCAATGGCCACCAGCGCCAGCAACTCCATCAACAGCAACTGTGGCACGCTCAAGAGCAATGCCAAATTGTTGCCCCTTCAACTGGTGGCCAGCACGGCACCACCCACCCGCAAGGAACCCCCCCTGCCGCCAACATCTTCAGCCGCCTCATCGCAGTCACAGCAGCGCCAGCGACGCCAGGGCTGGTGCGCCTGCTTCGGCTCCGGACCGAGTCCATCGGAGGCCAAGACACCGCCCGGCTATGCCACCAAGTCGAAGAAACGCAAACAGTCTGCCCAGACTGTCTGGTCGGCGCTCCTCACAAATCTCGGCATCTGCATGCTTCTCTTGGCCTATACACTACTGGGTAAGTAATCTACATAGGTAACTCACCTGAATCATCTGTTGAAATTCCCAAAAAAGCCAGCTAGAACCACTCGCTGTATACTTCCCTCTAATCACTTAAAACAAACAACATCTCTCTCCGCGTTATTAGAGCTTCTCTTTTTAGTCACCTCCAGTAAATCTCTGATCTCCCTGGGCTCTGGAATCAGAAATCTTCTTTGAGTTTCTGTTTAAACTTAATATTTTTTATTGATTTGATTGGATTTTTCTGGGTTTGCCCCAATCTTTGCAACAAATTTTGCATCATTAACTTCATATTATATTAATTTTTTACTATTTATTGTTAGTCTTAGTTTAATTGTCTAAATTCATTTACTTTTTGCTGACTGCTCTTAGTCGCGCTACAATAAATAAATAAATCAATAAAAATTGGCACTATCAACCCGTTTGTAATCTGTGATCGGTAATCGCTAATTTATTTAGCATTTGATGCCACTAAAATCAAAAAAAAACATCTCTCAGAGTTGGCCAGAGAGAGCAATAAAAATTCGCTCTGTTTTATGAGTGCACTGCAACTAAAACTTATGACTATTATTCACTTAAGTTGTTTTTCTATTTGTTACTGTTAATGGCCTACATCTGGGATGGAAAGTTAGTTATGAATCAAAATGGCGTGGAACTAATGAAAAATGTTGTAGCAATAGCATAGGAAATATTACATTTAAAAATTAATCATTAAATTAAAATTAATGAAATAGCCAATTTAATTCATTTTAAGAAATCCCAGATTATAGTGTCCAATTTATAATGTGACCAGGACAAATTTGTTTAATAAATACTTTATGCGGCTCTAATTACAATGGTTCAGCAATAAAGTAAACAAATAATATTTAATTAAAGCACAATATTCTTATAAAAACCCAGATGATTAAAAAATTTGTTAACGCCGAAATTAAAAGCCCTACTCAAATTTAGTATTCACTTATTTTTTACCAAAATTTTTATACCGTTTTTATTCGATTCTATTTCTGGGTATACTTCTACACCTTGTTCTTTCCGGAAGTTCAATTATGTTCTGTGGTCTGTTAAGTTATTCATTGAGTGGCTAAAAACATTGCTCAACCAGTCGCACAGACAACTGATTAAAGTTTAATTAAATTGTTCATTATGGCTAAGTTATATGGCAAATATGTATTGATTGTGTTATGGGTTAAGTCGGTAAAGTTTTTTTTTCACTTGAAAAACCCATTTTTAATGAGTTGAGCTCATTTGTAATGTGTCCCGGGCATCGAGAGTCGATGTGCTCATTAAAATTGGACATCTGTAGAGCTTAGCTTGATTAATTGTCAGTATATAGTAGTGGTGGAATAGCATCAGTTGTACAAACATTTGTGTTGTTGTTCTATTCTATCATTGTTGTTGTTTCGACTATGTTAACTAATTAACGCAGCATTTGCAGGCATTTCCTTTTTCCTCTTTACATTTGGTTGATTCCTCCTGGTTTTTGTGGCTGTTGTGTGGGTGTCTGTGAGAATAAAGATATAGATAAAGATACAGATACAGATACGGATAAAGATACTTCCAGTCGTTGTAGTTACAGATACCTAATGTCTCCTGTCACAGTTTCGACGTTTAAATTAACAACAACAGCGGCAGCTACAACAATGGCTAAAAGACGCAGCCGCAACACGACAACGTGACAAATTTAATTAATCATTTTCCCGGACCAGAAACAAAACGCCTCAAATGCTCCAACGGTCGCGAGACTTGTGCTCCTCCTCATGCCTTGACTGCCGAGAAACTTATGCGGCATAAATTTGTGTGGCATACTTTTGTGCCTGTCATGTTGCTGGGGCATGTTAGTCGCATTAGAAACCAGCAGAAGACGGCTGCTTCGACATGACGGCCACGGAAGTGACAGGCTGCTAGACAAAAATGACAATATAGGCAGCACGGCAGCACGGCAGCACGGGAGCACGGCAACTCGACAACTCGGCAACTCGACAGTCGTCAGTCGAAGCATGCAAAAGGCAACACATGTGCCACAACAAATACTTTAAACAAATCGATTCGTCTACGCACTTGAGATGCGCCTCCAAAAACTGTTACCTGTAACGAGTCACTTGTGTCACTGCATTTTCAAAGCATCTTTTGCTTAGATCTTCAGGAAGTTGAACAGTTGATGGTAACGAGTCACTAGAAACAAGTGTTGCATTGTTTTCCAGAGTTTTACTTTTCACTAAAATCTTTTCAAGATTCACATGCATATCGCATGTTTTCGAATCATCGAGTTATTTGAAACTTTTTATCAAGTAACGAATAGCTTTAGTCGATTCACAGTATTTCCGTTTAGTTACTTTTAGTTAAGATAGAGATACAGTTGCATTGGAATTGTTTCTCAAATTGTGTAACGAGTCACGTTTTCTACATAATTTTGTATTTACAAATGTATACTCAGAAAATAACCAATCAGTTCTATGAAAATATTCCATTTTAAATATTTATTATTTTAAATTGAAGTTGAGTTTGGTTGGCTCGAATAATAATAATAATTTTCTAAATTGCAAAATGTTATTAAAATAATAATGAAATAAACGTATTTTCTGTGAATGTGTGTGAAGAATGTGTCAAGGTATGTTGCATTTTAACAACTAATTGAAATATCTGGCAAAGTAATAGACAATATATATATTGTCACAGCATTGTTCATCTCCATAAATGAATTAGCATGTAAGTGTGTGTGAGTGTAAGTGTGTGTGATGTGTGTAAGTATGTGTATGTGTTGCGTCTGTAAGTGACAGCTGCGCAAAAAGTTGGCCTTCCGTGTTGCCTTCCTTGTTAAAGGAAATCATCAAATGACACAAACAATTATTTAACTTTCACTAGACAACGTGCGTGAGTTTGTGACGTCATGACAGCTGCCGATGTGTGCGTGTGTGTGTGTTTGTGTATACTCCATTTTGCGTGCATTTTAACGCTTCAACAAAAGTTTCAAGTTAGCCAAACACAACAACAACAGCAGCAACACAATTGCTCCTTTTGTTGCCTCTATCGTTTGGTCAGAACTCCCACCCCGCCCTCTCATGTATTATTTTTAACTTTGACATATGTTGGCTTTTGACGACGACATCGACTCCTCATTCCCCATAACATCATTTACACTCTTCCGCCCTCAAGCGACCCCAACCACACACAAAAAATGTTAAAGTTACAGCGAATGTAACCGTACATTTTTTCAAAAACTTGACAAAAATTCAGCTACAACGTCAATTGTGGGCGTGAGAATGTATCTGTGTGTGTGTGTGTGTGTGTGTGTGTATTGGTATATCAACATTCACATTAAATAAGTGACAAGACATCAGCATAGAAATTCACACACAACCTGCAATGTTGTGGATGGGGGGAAAAAGGAGAAGGAGAATCCATCATGTGCACGAACCTGATTTGACCCATCGCCTTTTAATAGGGGAGGCGTTCCTTTGGGGCCACGCCCATTTTGCACTCACTTATGCGACAGCAGACAGTAAATTCACATTGTTCATGACACAAATGTGAATTTCTAAAGATTTTCCCATCACTTTAAAAACTGTTCAAACGAGAACGAGAAACTTAGGGAGCAATTAAAGCTGCGAAAAGATAAACGTGATGTAATTGGATAAACGAAGTGAAGAGCAATTAAAATTGAAACATGGAAACTTTAAGTGTAAAATTGGAAATTTTAAAGTGGACATTTTAGAGATGCATAGTAAATGAGTGAAAAACTACGCAAGAGCTATTTTGTCTGAATTTAAATTTATAATACATTTTTGCAGTCTTGGATGAATTTTAAATAAGAAGAAAGAAGAGGTATTGTATTTATTTTCATCTTCTTTGTTGACGTCAGTCCACGCTAGTGATGAAGTATCGACAAGAAAAATTAAAAATCAGATAATATTATATTTTTCACTATCAACATTATAATTTAAATCAATTCAGAATCAAGTTTTAGGTGATGATCCAAATGATGAAATAAAAAGTTGATTAAACTTTGTAGCTTGAGAAACTTCAAATTTTGAAAAAGACTTGGGAGTACCTTTTAATCAAAATCGATATCTTGGGGCAAGAATTGATTAAAGGAAATTAATTAAATTTAAATGCAGAATGAATTTATGAAAGTTTGAATTTGATTTTATTTTCGACCTAGCAGCTTTTATTTAAACATTTTTTTTTAGGTAAACTTTATTATTTGGAAATATATCCACAAGTCGATAAATTTTTTTTTGGTTCTTAAAATTTAATAAACACTTTTGAAAAGATATTCTTGACTTTAAAAAGGTACTATTTTAATCCATATAAGAGTACTTATGTGTTACAAATGCTCTAAATCGCAACACTGGAGGAATCCTTAGAAACTGATGGAAATAATGGCAGTGCATGCAATGCATGTCTCTTGGCCAGTTCTGGGACAATGATTTGGTCGAAACGAAAACCTCAAATGACCGCAAGACTGTTCCCAAAAGGCAGACAAAACAAATGAGTTGCCGTTTGCTTATTTGGATGCCGACACTTTAGTCATTGTTCTTAAAATTGTAGTTGTTGTTGTTTCAAGTCTCATGAGTGTAGTCGTAATGTTGTTGGTTTTATTCGCAGGCTCCTTCATATTCCTGACCATCGAGAACGAGGACTCGGCACTGCTGCATCAACAGCACACGCTGGCATCCACGAAGCGCAACTTGGCAAATGGTAACAGCATCTATCAACAACAAAGGTCGCAACAGCAACAGCAACCACAACAACATCAGCAACAACATCAGCAACAACAACAACAGCAGCAGCAGCAGCAACATCATCAACATGGACAGCACACAGGCAATGATACGGTGGCAGCTGCAGTTGCCCAGGGTCAGGATTTGGCTCATGAGAGAAATAATGGCGTCTATGGCCCGGCATCGAATGACTTTGTTTATGGCATAGATGAGACAGATCTGGAGGGGACGGGTGAGGGGGGAGGGCAGCCACAGTTTGCCCTATCGCCGGATACTTATGATGTACGACAGCGGACCATTGAGAATATCTGGGACATAACCGTATCCCTCAATATACTGTACAAGGAGAATTGGACAAAGTAAGCGCTAGCTCAAGTACATATTCTCACAATTATCTCATACACAATTTCATTCCAAACACATGCACACACACACACTCCTGTACACATACACTTACAGATTAGCCGCACTTGAAATTGCCAAGTTTCAAGACCAATTAATCAAGAGACTGAACGAGGATGTTATGCTGCAATTATCACACGACGATGTGGCCAACGGGCATACAGGACCCGGCTCGGCAGGACCATCATCATCATCGTCATCGTCATCATCATCATCATCATCATCATCATCGTCGGGCAACAATCCGGCCACGGAAGCTGTGCTTTTGCACACACACTATCATCATCATCGGCTTGCCGGAGGCGGAGTGGGAGGACCACCACATGAGTGGAATTTCGCTAAAGCGTTTTTGTATTCGCTGACCGTTTTGACCACAATTGGTAAGTGCCACTCGCCACTTGCCACTTGCTTTTGCCACTCTCCACAGCTGCCCCATGGACCAAATACCAAATAAAAAGCGAGTGACAGATAGAGACAACGATACAATGTAAGAAAGAGAGCTAACGAGAGAGTGAGTACGATTACCAGTACTCGTACTCATACTCGCATTGTGCTGTGGACCATAAATTTTATGTTCCAACCAACGGAAATTTGTTTTACTTGAATGGCGCACTCAGTGCTCTTGTTTCCAGATAGCCCCGAAATGAGGCTATGACCCGTTCACCTTTTGACATCAACCCGAAACCACAAAAGCCAACTAGCAGACAGTCGGGCAGTCAGGCAGGCAGCTCGCTTAATGATCGATGAGCAGGCATAATCAACTGCAGCGAAATGCAGACTCTCGAGTCCATCGATATTTCTCTTAAATTAACTAAATGAAAATGCGAGCGGTAAACCGCAGCAAGTAGTGGAAAGAACTGGCGCAACAAGCAGTTGAGTAACCACAGTGAGTTGCCATAGCGAGTAGCCACAGCGAGTTGCCACAGAAAGAAATCACTTCGAGTAGCGACAACATCGAGTAGTCATAGCGAGTAGCAATAACGAGTAACCATAGCGAGTATCCATAACGAGAAGCCTCAGCGAGCAGGTTGAGCCCCAGCTAGTAGCCCCAGCGAGTAGCCACAGCGATCGAGACAGATAAAAAAATAGTAACAATAACGAGTAGTTATAAATTGTATTTATGACGAGCAATCAGAGTAACTCAAACGAATAGTTGCTTGATAAAACACATTAAGAATTTAACGTCTTACCAACTTTGTATTTTATGTGATTGTGCTGCACTTTCTACGGTTAGTCATACAAAAACTTTAGTAGAGATTTACCAATTTCGTCTACAGTAATAGCCAATGGAAGACACATAGAGATACCTGTGCGTATAAGTTTGAGTCCTTTTGCAATACAGTCGAATGGCAATCGCTGCAAACATTCGATAAACGTAAAAGTTTTTATATCTAGACAATTTGGATGAAACTTGTTAGATGTACGTGGCTTATCGAGATGATGCTCATCTGTCATTTGTGTGCTCATGTGAGAAGAATATATTTCAATTGCCAGTGTCACCGACACAAGCACAAACGCACCTCAATTTAAAATTAAACCATACATACATACATATGAATATATGTATATGCTACGTGAAGAAAAGGAAGCAACATTTAAGCTGCCTTCGAGTTGTGCAGTTGTCTTAGTTCCCAGGCCCTTTCAAGTGCTGGCGTGTGCGCTTTTGTTGTTTTTATTGTTGCTGTCAATGTTGTCCTTGTTGTTGCTTCTTGGTAATTTCATAGGTTCACCCACAAAAAACCAAGCCGAAAGTCAAATATTGATAGAGCAAAACAACAAACGAAGCTATTTGCTTAGCCCGAATGGCCAACACACACAGAAAAAGAGAGACAGACAGACAGATAGATGGACAGATGAAGAGAGAGAGAGAATGAGATGCCAAAGCATAGACACGACTTTCCACTTGTGAAAATGCTATAAAATAAAATTTGCAAAAATTTTCTGCTGATCTTGGCAGTTCATGCAAAGGCCGACAAGCAAATACACCCCAAATAAATACTTCCCTCCTCCTGCCCGCACAATGTCAAACTCCCCAATCGTAGACCCAAAAAAAAGTAAAAAGAAAAAAAAAGTGCTGCCCTGCTGCATAAAATGCTTCACATAGTAAGACGCAGAGCACTATGGGATAGACGCCCCATATTTTTGCATCAATGCAATTTATTTTTTTTTTCATTATTTTAATTTTAATTTGATTTGTAAATCAGAATACTTGACAAAGTATAAAATGTAGTTTTTTTAGATTTTTGAAGCTACTAGATCGAAGTCAGTCAAAGCTAATTCAGAGTTGCCATGTCAACTAAAAATGCGCGGCAAACTTCTTTGCAACTTGGGAAACTTGGGAATTGTGTTTGTTCTGTTAACATAGTAAAAAAGTGTAAATAAGGAAAAGTTTAGACAAGTTATATAAAATAAGTACAACTAACCAAAAACAAACTGATTTGTGGAGTATTACTTTTAAATAGTCAAAGGTATCAGCAATGTTAAGCTGAAAGATTATTAACGAAACCATCTTATGTATTAATATAATATAAAAAACCCATGTTGCACTTATGCTAAAAAAACGTATTTTCTCCGAGTCAGATGGGGAGGGAATTGAAGAAAAAGTCAATTTAAAAAAATTAAATAAATCAAAAGTTTTATATTGAGTTTCTGTTAAAATATCGGGCATTTATCCCATAGTGCAAAGGAGGGCTAGAATATTTTTAACCATGAGTGGGGAGGGGTGGGGTGTGGCATTGTCAGTTTGCAACTGCGTTAGTCAGCAGGCTGCTTGGGACATTTGTATTAACATGACTTCCTGCCTTTGCCAGTCGGCTTATTATTATTATTATTTTTATTGTTTTGCGGCTTTCAATGGACGCTGTCCTGGTCATCTACTGATGTCGATGGGAGTGAAGAACGCTGCGGTGGGTGGTGCAAGTATGACCATTGTTCTTGGACGAACGCCTACAAAAATCGTGCGAGCACCCAACAATATGATTATTATTATTGACCAAGCCCACGACTAAGCCACTTTTTAGACACTAGCACACACATCTAGATATACACACACATATATTTATAAATGTATACACACTCTGTGTGTATATGTACACATGTATATATGTCTGTTTCTGCTCTATGATTGTCTTGGGCATAAATGGGAATTTATAGGCGGTTTGTGCTGCCTCAGTCTCAAACTCCGAACTCCGGACTCCGGGCACAATAAATAGCCAGGCTTTGGGCCAATCCCTGGACAGCAATAAGACAAGTAATTTAGTTGCAAAATAATTTTAAATTTCATTTTCCATTTTCACAGCACTCACTATCATCAATTGCGCATCTTGGGACACAGTCGAAGAGAAATAGGGATTGAAGGGAGAAGACATTTTAGTCCTGGCGATTCGTTTTTATGTGTTGCCATTTTGTGCTTTATGGTTGTCATGTGGACTAGAACGATGATAGAACCAAATACTATCAATATCAGCATATTATGTTCCTCTGGCTTTTATGAACATTGACATAAGCGCTTAAGTTGGAGCCAAGTGAATTGGAATATTTATGCACTCGATAGACGAGTCGATAGTGCGAGTTAATGCAATAGTTTAGTCAATAGCTTTATTTAAAGTTTCGAAAGTCAAATTGAGAGTGCAGAAAGACTCATAAATCATGCACTTAGAAGCTAATTGAAATTAATTCTATATGTATGTGTTCAATAATTCGATAGATGGCTCAACACTTTGGTCTGGAATTCTTTAAGCCAAATTGAAAGTGAAAATAATCGTTTTTGCTTTTCACATAAATAATTCGACTCAAAATAAACTTTAATTAATACTACTAGTACAACAGATGCATTATTAGAATTTAATAATTCACGAGTTATTTAAATAGCTTGCTACAAAATTCTTGCAATCAGCTTGAATTGTAATATACATTTTTTGTTTAAGTACAAACCCGAATTCTATAATTAATTCGAACTGTACCGATGTGTTTTACTATTGTATGATTAATTCGATAGTTTAAAGAAAGATTTAAATTACATATTCCAACAGCCCTTTTCTAAAAGCAAAATCATTTAATGCCTGACCATTTTAATGTGACATTTGTAGCCGAAGTTCAAGCTTTACATAGAATGATTTAAATAAAAATAAAGTGAAACTTAGTTTTATGTTGCACATTAAAAGAATATGAATCAAAATATTTATTTCTAAATAAAGTGTTGTGTGTTCAATAGACCACTCGATAGCTAGAAAGTCATAAATATTGACAAAAACGCACATAGCTAGCTATTAATTGTTGTTAGTTTAAAATCATCATTTAATGTCTCACCATTTTAATGTGACATTTGTAGCCGAAGTTCGAGCTTCAATTAGAATGATTTAAATAAAAATAAAGTGAAACTTAGTTTTATGTTGCACATCAAAAGCATATTAAGCAAAATATTTATTTCTAAATTCTAAATTAAGTTTATTGTATTCAATGGACCACTCGATAGCCAGAAAGTCATCAATATTGACAAAAACGCACCTAGCTATTAATTGTTGTTAGCTTAAAATCATAACCTTTTCCAAAGCAAGCGAATTATATTTGTAAATATTAACCAAGTATTAGGACAGCTAAAACAAATCATTCAAGCCTTGTATAATAAATTAAATATTTATTTTAATGATATAGCTTTTCCACATAATCGACATGCATTTCGAAGGTTTCTAAAGCGTCCTTGACTTGTAAATTGATTACAGTCACAGTTCGCGTTGTGGCTGGCCTGAAAATGCCAAATGAATTCCACCTTTAAATATATTTGAAGGTGCCGCATCGTATTTGAATTAACGTAATTGAATTAACCATAATATTTATAGCAATTTAATATTTATGTCGATATTATTGCAAATTCAAAACACTCCCCGCAGTTCAATCAGCGTCGATTGGCAAAATGTTCTTATCAAACGCGGAACGAACCAGAATATGATGTGTGTAAGTGTGTGTGTGTGTCTAAATATTGAAATCTTTCAATATCTTTCAATAAAATGTGTAGATGTCTACATCCCTGCCACGCCTTCCCGCCCCCTCACTCTACTGGCCAATTGACAGCGCGCCAGCTGAGTTTTACAGCTCGAGCTTGAGATTTAGCTACAGTTCTGGTTTCAGCTTCGGGTTCGGGTCAATGCCAACATTAAAAGCCCCCAGCAAGTGAGCACCTACTGTACACATACACAAGATTTATACACATACAGATACAAATACAGATACAAATAAAGATACACATACAGATACAAATAAAGATACAAATAAAGATAGAAATACAGATACAGCTAAAGCTTCAGATACACTGATACTAGTGTTGTAAGAGCAGCTGCCAGAACAGCAGAATAAAAATTAAAAATCAGCGGGAATTTACAAAATATTTAGCCTTTTTCCGCATTTCTTTAATCTTAGAAAAAATAGCTGTAAAATGTTTGGGTAAATCATAACGATTCACTTATAGAATCTATAAACCTGTTAGGCAGCTTATTCATTCACATGTTTAGTGATGCATTAATTTTTTTGTTAAAATGAGCTGACTAAACATAACAAAATGTCTATACAGTATAGACCTATGTAAATCCATTCGAATCACAGTAGAAATACCAATTTCTCACTAGATTTTGAATATTAATGAAAACATATATGTAAATGAACATGAAGAAAGACATCCGCCTATTCAGATAAAGTTAGCTTTTTTCCAACTCTCGACCCGCCAAAAACAGCTTTTTTTGCGTCTCAAAAGGTGACAACGCTGACAGATATGTGCATACAGTTGGCATGGGTCTGTCGTCTGCTTTGTGACACATTGACGTTTTGCTTTAGTTCAAATTTATTTTTGGGACCGAGAATTTCATTTAAATTTGCTGTCAACGCAATTACATGTTTGCATATAAGCAGACGGTATATGTGTGTGCATGTGGGTGTGTGTGCTTGTGTGTGTAATGCTACACAGAAGAAAAATCGGGGATTTCGGGATAAAATCAATCCTTTGCGATGTCAGAAAAATGTACGAAATACTTGATTCAATTCCTTCTCCGCAAATATTTTGACTAACGGCATTATAATGTTTTTTTTTACTATTTTAATGGTTATTTTAACAATAATATCCCAAATACATTCTTAGAAGTTTAGGCTTGAATTTTAGAATGATATTGATTTTCTTCTGTGTAAACTTGATCAATAGCTGAGCTCTTGTCAGCTGTCAACGACTTCCAGATCAAATATACTTGACTTTGCCAATCCGTCAATCAGTGCATCAATCAGTCAGTCAATCCGTCAGCTAGTTCATGTGATTTTATATTGATTCAATTTCTTTTGTGTCATGAATTTTATGCTGTGTTTAATGTCCTCCGCCATCAAGTAGACAACATTTCCCTCTCCACCCTCTTCAACACGCAGCCTCAATAAAAAGCATAAAATACTATATGCCTGTCACGCCTATAAACCGTACCACCCCCCCCCCCCACAATGCCACGCCCACTAGCCAGTTTTGCCAGCACTTGCCTGCAGCAATAATGCTACGGGCATAAAAATACATCAAGCGCCAACAATAAAATTAAGAAATTTTCAATTTATGCATGAGACACCTGACAACGATGATGACGACGTCTGACGTCGGATGTTGTCCCATAACGGTATTGTGTATACTCCATGCCGCGCCCCTGTCAACTCGTCACTAACTGTCAGCTGTCATACATAAAGGTATATATATGTATATACATATATGTAACTACGTTCATATGCGGTCTACCTTGGAGAGCTTGTTAGGTATTTTTATTACCTCGGTCCCATTTAATTATTTCTGCCAATATGTGTGCGGCTGTAAAGCATAAGAAGTGACAGGGACAGCGGGTAATGAGCCAGCAGAGGGGTAGAGGAGCTCGCAGTAAGTTGGCTAAGGTATTGAAATGAATATTGCGAATGATATGTCACAGACTTGCGGCTCATTTCGGTCATGTCAATGCATAATCGACTTCAGAATCGAATGGAATAAATTTACATTATATTATCAGACTTCCCTATCGATGTATTTCTACTTTATTGTACTTTAATCTGTTTATATATAAAATCTACATTTCTCCCTTTCTGTTACTATTAAATTTAAATATTTTTCAAACTGGAAAGTCTTTCAGCTCTTTTTGGTCATTTCGTACATTTTATTGATTATTCTTTCAATATATACTTTTTATTTTCTTTTTGTAAAACAACTATGAGCGAAACATAGCTAAATGAGTGAACTTTCTAAAAAAATTTCGAAATATTATTAATTTCGTACGTTCATAACAAATAAAATAGATTTTGTTTTATTTATTTATTTCTTTGTTTTAACGCAAAGTAAAAATGTGGTGCACATTTTTTTACTTCCTTCGTTTATATGAATTTTATAAACAGCAAAAAAACAAAATGTTTATTAAATTATGATTAACAATTTATAAAACTGTTATCTTATGCAATTTAAAGTTGGTAAGCTGGTACAAAGTATGCTCTCTATATCCTCCCACTGTCTCTCGCTATCTCTCTCTTAACCTATTCTCAAACCACCTCTATCTTTCTCTTGCTCTTGATCGCATTTCTAATATGTTTCTCGAATACTTTAGGATATGGCAACATTGCACCGCGCACAGCGCTTGGACGGATCGTGACGGTGGCCTATGCCTTCTTTGGAATACCCCTAACACTGGTCTATCTGAGCAGCACGGGCAGCATTCTGGCCAAGGTGGCGAGAGAGGTATTTTCGAAGGCACTGTGCTGTTGCCTGTGCTCCAACTGTGGCTACTGTTGCTACGACGAGAAGCGAATGGCGGAGAAGGAGCGACGGATGAAGAGGAAGCGACAGCAGGAGGAGCTGCGCAAACAGCAGGCGGTGATGCAGGAACCTTACTACGTCCGCGATGTCTACCATGCCACGCCCGAGAAGCAACCAGGAGGTGCCGGATCGGGTGGTGCTGCTGGTGCTGGAGGAAATGGTGGTGGTGGTATGGCGGGCAGTACGGGGACACCCACTGGAATACCCGGTCTGGGCATGCCCCCTGCTCCAACTGCTGGCACGACTGGTGCCGACATCGATTCACTGAGTGCCAGTGAATCTCGTGGTTCAATGCATGGATTGAGCATTTTGGCACCCATATTGCTCTGCTTCTCCATGATGATCATCTATATAGTGTTTGGAGCAGCGGTACTTTATCGCCTGGAGAATTGGCCCATTATCGATGGCATCTACTTCTGCTTCATGAGCCTGTCGACAATTGGATTTGGGGATATGCTGCCGGGCCTGCGACGGGAATCGAATGCAACCACTTGGTTCTGTTCCGTTTACATCATGTCCGGCATGACATTGACCGCCATGTGCTTCAATGTCATCCACGAGGAGATCGTCCATCGCATTCGCATCGTCGTCGAGTTCAAGAAGACGGGCGCTGCGACCGCAGCTGGCGGCCCCGGCGGATCGATGATGGATCTAGTGCACGAGGAGGGCAATCAGTATTACGTGCCAGCCTCCTGACACTACGAGAAGCGTGGTCATCTCTATCAGCGCAATCCCACCGAAGAAACACTGGTGACAGGTAATCTTCATTTCTTTGAAGACTCTATACCACACTGGAAAAAAAATCAAAAGACTGCAGTGCACGCTAGTGACAAAAGCAGACTCTTTAAATACGCACTCAGTATGAACAGAAACCACGATCTTCAAATTTAATTCGAAAAACAATTTCTAAGAGCCATGCATTTTGTCACACATAGTTGGTATAGTGCTGCCGATGTGTCCTGAAAATTTCATCACGATCAGATAAGAAATTTGAAATTAGTTAAGAAAGGGAAAAATATAGACACTGGTGAAAAAATTCAATTACTAAAATCGATTTATTTAAAATTTGGTTTTTAAGAGGAATAAATTCAAAATACTTACAATAAAAATTATCTCTTTTTTTCATGAATCTAAGATCTTAAGGTAATTTTTAGACAGATTGTCTTAAATTTAAATGCGAGGCTATACTTGTTTTAGCTGAATCTATTATAGTAGATCTCTAATAGGTTAAGAAAAGGAGAAAACGAAAAAAATACTAGATGATTAAAACCAAATTGCACAATCAAGAAATTTTCTCTTGCCACTCTTAGAAATTGCCTAAAAGTAAAAAATAAAAAACTACAGGTTTTTGTCTGAAGACTGCGTCGAGGATAAAAATATTTGACCATTTTTTTTTAGACAGATTGAACAGATTTACAAGATTTAAATAAAAATAGGAAACCTAATAAAATCATGAATATTGCGTTAAAAACAATATTTATCAATAAAACATTAAAGTAAAAAAACCAAATTGTACATTCAAGTTATTTTCTTTTGCCATTCTTAAAAATTACCTAAAAGTATTAATATATAAAGCTACAAAATGTTTATTATCAGAATTGCTTTGCATAGCTTACATAGCTTAACTAATCGGTGTTTGCTTTTGCTATTTCAGATACGCCCACATCGTTGGTACTTAAGGATTATGTGAACCATGAGCTGGTTCCCATCCTGACCATGGATCCGAATGCCCGTCTGGCTCCTGTCTATACACCGACACCGACAGCAAATCCGGCGGATACCCATGGCACCGATAGCAGCAGCAGCAGCTATGCCAACCAGTTGAGCAGCCCCCTCCTGGAAGGACTCAATCAGGACTCGCAATCGCATCCGCAATCGCAGGCCAAAGGCGTCGTCTATACGCTGGCCGAGGAGACGGAACTGGAGCTGCAGGCGGTGCACACAGAGACGCAAGTGGAACGCGTTTAGGTGCCGTACAGTATTAAGTAGTAGCATTAGGATTAGACCTAGTCCTAGTCCTAGTCCTAGTTCTTAGACAAGTCAAGATTTTTTTTTCTGTGGGCAACGACCCGATAAAAAAACAAAAGAAACAAACCAAGCCTAGCATAAGTTTGACTATCATTGTACATATACATATATAAAAGATTTAAATGAAATACATATATTACTATAGAAAGAGACAGACCGAGAGAGCAGAAGATAGACATGGTGTGCTGAAAATGGCAGAGATAGCGATAGCCATAGAGACGACAGGATACATTTCCATAGTACATAAGCACAGTAACTAAACATTAAGCAGACCCCCTCCCCCGGGCATGCTACCAAATTTAGTCAATGTAGTTGAACACTCAGAAAAAAAAGAAAATCAACAATAAAAAAATCGAAAAAAGATATAAGCATAAACTAAACTGTTATACTAAGTATATAAGGTAAGCCTTTGCTACGTTTATGTCATGAATTTCACGAACTTTGCCTCCGGCAGTTTTCATATAAGCCAGCTGTAGATTTCCGCCACTTTTTCCTCTGAGTACAGTTAGGTTGGCTACGCCCGGACATTTCACAAAGTTTACACGTTCGCTTGGTTGACGTTCATGACAATGTTGCAAAATATTCATGTTTTTGGATTTCACAAGACTTTGAGCTCAATATTCAAGTTAAGAAAAACTAGGAGACAAAAAAAGCAAAAGATTGGCATAAACTTAACTGTTATACTAAGTGTGTAAGGTAAGCGTTTGCTTTGTTTATACTAAGAAATTCACGAACTTTGGCTCTGTCGTGTTTCATGTTAAGCAGCTGTAGATTTCCGCTTATTTTCTAGAGTCTGAAATTTCACGAAGTTTACAATCGTTTGGATCATGAAACTCCATACTTCTCAATACTTTCTAATTTTGCAAGGTTTTAACAATCTTCTAAGCTAACATCCAAGTTAATAAAGTAAAGAAAACCAAAAAGGTAAAAATACTAGTACATATATTAAATAAGTACTTACATATGAACTATAATAGCAAAATCGAACCCAGCCACATTACAAAAGTCAACCATTTACATATACTAACAGCGCTGTTCCGGATTCCGCAATCTCAACAATTTTGCAGAAATTTCTTTAGCCTACTTTTTGGACCTGGAATAATAGTTTAAGTAATTTCTCGTTAATCCTAAAAGTAGGCCTGAGTTTTTACTGAGATATTTTGGTGACAATGGAATTCGAGGCAGAGATGAACGTAACCCTAGAGCATAATGCATCCATTTTATACGTAAATCAAGCTTACATAGTTAAATGTACTTATAATATTAAATGAAAAAAAAATAGAAAAAACTGAATAGTATACAAAAAAAAAATAATACTTACTAAAGAATATTTAATATAAATATAGTTAATTGTTGTTTTTTTTTTTTGGTATTGTAATTGAACAACTCAACGGTAAAAATACGCATATTATCAATGAATTTGAATTTATACAATTTAAATAACATTTAATATCGAAACTTGAACCGAAAATCAAATGCAAACTTTGTAAATTGAATGCATGTTTAAATGTACACCAATTGTAAGTAAGTTTACGACAAGCAGCGAGAGAAATACATAAATAAAATTTAAATAAGTAAAGATGTTTAAAAAATATATATACTTTGCAGCACTGTCTTACCATTTTTTTCAGGATAAACGCTCGAGGAATGCTAGAAAATCACGTTAATTTATAGCACTCTACGGCAGTTTCAAAACTTTCAACTATTTTTAGTTTTTCTTACAAAATATATTGTGAAGAGAGTAAAAAGTCCACATGGAAAATATCCTAAAATTACAAAATCTCTTGTAGCGAAGCAATTTTTGAGTCCTTTAACACGATAATTTTTTTGACTACCATCGAGTTAATTATCTCGGTTTTCATGAAAAGTTGACAGCTCAATAAAGTTAGTTTATTCATCGTAGTTCATTTGCAAAATTCAGTTCAGTTAGTTATGACGTAAGGATTTGATTAAATGCTAAAACTTAAGATATTCATTTTTCATTTTCTGATATCTTTAAGTACAAAACAATTTGAATTTACTTTGAATGCAGAATGAATTAAGACTCAAAACCGTGATCAAAATTACTTTCCGCTTAGAAATCTGTGCAGTCTTAGCAAAGTTATGAAAATTTGAATTTGATTTGATTACAAGCCTAACAACTTATAAGTTAAAATGTACGCCTTTATATTGTATTTATAGTTAGGTTTTCTTTAAAAACTTGTTTAAGAAGCCTCGATATATCGGTACTATTTGGAGTTATGTATATCGACAACTCGATTAATTTTTTGTCGACTCTTAGATTTTTATATTTAACTCGATTCACTGTTGGGATTTACATCACTAGTACTTTTAAGCAATCTACCAACTTCGTTGTGGCGCCATCTATTGTAACGAAGCTGCAATCATTTGTTTAGACTGCTAGCTCCATCTGGCGTTTTGCATCTGCATCACCTAACGAAATGAAACAAGTTGGCAGTCCTTACATTGGCGCGCAAATCAAATGTTTGCCCAAATCAATGAGTATAAGTGACAGTGTGCATTTGTTGTTAACGCCATTTAACAATTATGTGATGATACATATGTGGTAAAAGCTTTTGCACTCCACTCCAGTTCCCAAACTGAGCCCATTTTGTTATTAACAATTTAACCTTCAGACAATTATCATAAGTATGCGAGTGCTCTCGATTTGCTTATTCAAAATTATTTGGTTTCGTTTTCCATTTCAGATTTGTGCGATAAGCAAACGAAAATGTTTGTTTTCAATTGCCCTTTGTGTATGCACATACATATGTACTAACATACGAGTGTTTGTTCATAAATATATACATACACACATATGTAAATTCAAGAAAAAAGGTTTCTATTGCATTTTTTTCTCGGCTTTCTTTTACACAAGACTCCAAAAGAAGAATTGATAGTAAAACATAGATAAGTTTCAGTAAAAATTCATTCAAAAATTGATTAAGCAAATCAAAAACCAAAAATAACATATGCATGTGCATAAATTGTCGTGACTCTCGTGATACGATTAATCATCGTTTCATCATGCACGTGACGATTGCAGCGTATCGAATTTGCATTTATATGTTTGCATGTACATATGTCTGCACGTGTATGTAAAGCTCTATATGCAATCATGTTTAGAAAACGTGCACACTAGATTTTTTGGTGTCTTATGAAAATGTTGCTCAAAATGTTTTTTATTTTCTTAAAGTGCTACTTTAAAGTTGATAGCCTTACCAATACATACTGACATCTGTACAGTGTACACACACTCAGCACAAAAATTATTCGAACCCACGAAAATTTAAGATATTTGCGTCTTCTTCAGAAAAAAAAAGGTTTTCCACACGCCCTTATTCCAAGAAAAAAAAAATAGGCCTTAAAATCTTAAAGTTAACTGTACGAAAAAGTTTTGGGTTCACTGTATATACATACATGCGTGTGTTCTTAGGTACGCAATATAAACTTGTCTGCAAACAAAAACCAAGATCGCACGGTAAATGTTGTTGTAAATGTGCGTATTACATATGCAAATGTACATACATAGATACAAATATTTTCTTACTTTGCTTTAGAGATGGGTTTTTATACAGAAAGGTGTCGCTGGAACCTAACTTTAAAGCACGAGAGCACGAAACTTAAATAAACGAGCTACAATTTAAAAAAAATTACATAATCTGATGGTAAGTTTTGCCATACAACGTTCGACTGCAAATTTCCCCTACATAATTAATGATATAAAAAAATAAACATTAACTGTTTTGGGAAATTCGCACCGGACTTTAAAAAATAAGTGTTGCGCGGACCTGTGTTTTTATTAATCGTGAATTTCGGGCTAGAACTGTGCCATGCCTGAAAATAAGGCACGCTCCCATCTCTAAGCGTAACCTCTCTTCCCTACAGTGTTGGCATTTTAGCTATTTTATAACTGAACTTACAGGCTATTGTTAGAACATTTAAAATCCAATAAGAAAATTAATATACAAATGTACATACATTTGCTATTTAAAAATATATTGTGGGCTAAGTCGGTATTATTGATATTTTGGAATGTAAAAAAATTGATTTGAATAATATATTTGAATAACATATTAAAATAGGAAATTTAAAAGAAAAAATCAATTACTAACTTAATCAGCTTAATATAAAGCCGTTAAATAAATTTTAGTTGCTTATACATATATGTACACATATCAAACATCAGCTATTTTATCTCTCGAAATTCTGGCAGCACTTCTCCCCTAGGAACAGTGTCAACCCCCCCCCCCCCTCTCCAACACACACACACACGTACAAGATTCAACCAAACACACACAGTCACATAAAGAATTTTGTGAGTTCTCTACGCATGCGAAATGCGCACTTATTGAGGCAACACGTCGCCATAAAAAACAGCAACAACAAATAACGAGAAAAACAAAAACAGCAAAAAGTTTCATGCGGATTTTCATTGCTTTGCTCGTGTTTTTGTTTTTTATTGTTTTTTTTTTTAATTTTTATTGCGTTTATGTATTTGTATGTGTGTAAATATTTATGTAAATATATTTATTGTGTGCATGTATAAGAGAACGCGTTCCGCTGGCAATTGTTTTTTCCCCCACCACTTAACAGTACGCCACGCTAAACGCTGCCAATGTAAACGAGATCGGCTCGCGTCTGTTGACATTGCGACGCCGCAAAGAGCACAAGAGCGCAAAGAGCGAAGAGAGAGAGCGTGTTGTTGTATTTGCCATGTTTCTTGCATTGCTGTCCGTTTTGTGTGTTCTTGTTGTTTTGATATATTTTTTTTGTTATTAATCACTTGCATATTTATTATTTGGCCGAAAAAAACGTAATACATATATAGCAACAATAACTTCCAATACTTGAAACACTTGCCAGCTTAAAAGAAAAGCAAAATTTATGAAACTCAATAACAACAAAAAAATAAATCAATGATAAAGAGGGAGAGAAAGAGAAAGAGCGGGGACAAAGTAAACAACAATAACAAAAACAAAAAAGCGCAAACACAACAAGTATGTAAGTATGTATGTATGTGAACACATATGGATGTAAGAATAACCGCTAACTGCTTCGAAGCGGCAAATGCATCGGCAGCGTCGCGACTGCGACTTTGAAAAAAAAAAACGCGTGCACGAATTTGAAAACTTTAAAATCTATGCAATTTTTTGCCTATTTATACAAGTTTTTCTAAAGCACACACACACGTGCATGGGTATTCATCAAAGGTGTCTCCACCGCCCACACTGCACGCCTTCCTTCAAACTTGAACCAACGCAAATTAAACTAAAAGGAAATTGAAAAAAAAAAACAATACTCAATCTACGACGCGGCCAATGCGACCTCACCTAGTCGCAAATTCATGTGTACCACGACGACGTGTATGTACTATGCACAGTGACACAAATATATTAAAATGTGCTTACACTGAAAACCTGTCAACATTAGGCTAATAACATTTATTTTGACAATTTTTATAGGATTTGTAATATTTTATCTAGATAAAATTATAGTTAAATTTCTCTTAAAACTTTTTTTTAAACGTTTTATAATAAATTAAAAGATACTTTTAATTTGTATATATAGTTGCAAACAATTTTATTTTGGTTTTCCTTTGTTAAAATTTTTGGTATGTGCATTCGATTTTTATTTTAAATTTAAAAAAATTAACACACGGTAGCTTGAATTTTGTTTTTAATAAAATAGAATATAAGATTTAAAATGTGATTAACTGACAATTGCTTTAAGAACAGTACTCGCATCACTGTGCTTCGACAGAGCTATTTTTTAAGGCAACTATCCTCGGAAACACTGAAAATAAAAATAATTTACTTTACTTATAAATATGTTTAAAATAAAGTAAAACAATGAAAACATGTATAAAAATTGTTTTTATTAATATTATATAACAAATATTTTACAGTAGATGAAAATTATGACTTTGTTTATCGTTTATTGCTGTAATTTTACAAGTTTACAAGGCAGCGTAACCCGATTTAACCAAAAACTTATTTATAAGTATTTTTATTATTTATTTTTGATAAAGTATTGTATATACAACAATTTAAACCGAATTCAAAAACCTTCGCTAAATCACAGCTCGCATAGAATTCCATAAAAAAAGGCGTTTGTAAATGCGGTGTAAATCATTTCGATTTAATTTGAGCCGACTAAATCTGACAAATAAACATGGTAATATTTATGCTTCTCAACTACTTTGAGGATCATTCTCTTTCTCCCACGCCTACACTAGCTGCTAAAATTGTATTTAGAATTTTAGCTTTTCTTGCCTTATTTTTATTTAGTTTGTGTATGCTCAATACATATTTACTAATACATATATGTACATATGTATGTTAAATGAGCTTTTAGAGAGACTTTGACGCAAGCACTAAATTAAATTAAAAAACCTAATGTATAGCTTCAATTAGGGTTCTTATATTTTATTTATCTCATAATAATAAAATTAAATATTAAGATACATATGAATACGTGTAATTAGAGTATTATAACTTCGATGTTCTTGATTTGAAAATAATGTTTGTTAATATTTACATTCATAAATAAATATGTTTGGATGTGTATGTGTGTGATTGTTTGTGTATAATAGCTTTTCTTTTGCATTCTGTTTTCATTTTCATTGAAACTTAATACAGCAGCGCCTAAACAATTTTGTTTTTTTTTTAATTGTTTGTTTGTTGTATTTTGCTTGCAGCATTGACAGTTGCTCTTTGCATAGATTTCGATGCCTTTCTGTAAATTGCAAATACATACGAAAAACTTAAATGGGCAGAGTGTTGATTTGTCGTATATATATGCATGTATGTATATACATATATTTGTGTGTGTACACTGTACATAGAGAGGGTGGAGGAGGGGGAACTGCATACATATGTATGTATTTATATGCATATGCATATATCTATTTAGTTTACTGAGGTTGTGTTGTGTGCACACCACAAAAACGTTTTTGGCTGTTTCTGTTCCGACTGTTTGCTTTATTGCTCCACTTTTGCTTTAGACTTTTTAGTGCCTTGTCGCAGTCGCTGTTATTTGATTTTCACATTTTTCTTTATTTTCGGTATCACATGATTATACAAACACACACAAAGTCATAAGTGTGATATGTGTTTGTGTATACATACATACATATGTATGTATGTACATAGTATAAGAAAATGCCATTTGAACATTTCGGTTACGTTCACGTTTGGGGTTGAGTAAATGATCTGTTGATCTTCACATTTGTTGCCTTCATCGTTATTGTCGTCGTCTCTGGCTCTGCACAATATGGTGACGTAAAAGATTGCCTTCGCTCGTTGCTTTGTGTTATCTTGACAACACGCATTTTCGTTGACATTTTCATTTAAATTTCTTTTCTTGTGTTTTTGTTTTTTTTTTTATTTGTCATCACGTGTTGGCGTCGCAGCGTGGCTGTTCTAGGTTCATAATATTCATAATATTATCGCTGCCGCTAGCCACACTGTGCAAGCTCAAAGAGCGCATCTTGGTATGCGTGCGCTTCTCTCTGTTTGTGTGTGTGTAGGTCGATTTAAGCTTTTTGCGCTCTTTGGCTCTCTTGCTCTCACGCAGTTACTATGCATGTATATTGTATTTATGCTTTTTTGCACCTGTTTAACTGTTTTTGTTTTCGCTCTCTCTCCCTCTTTCTCTGTCTCTCTCTTTGTCTGGCTCTGCATGTGGCATATTCTAACTGGTTTTTTTGCGCTCTCGCCGCCGCTCTTGAAATTCCCATACATTGCAGTTTCCAATCAAGCAATTTCACTTGCCGTTTGGTATTGAAGCGAGTTGTATAATTCTATCACAGGGTTCTCTCAGACCCCAGACCAGATCCCCAGGCAACAACAATAACAACTAAGAGAAGAGCAGAAGTAACCGCATGGCGACAGTAGCGTCAATAACTGTATATGTGTTTGTATGTACATAAACATTTTTTGGGGCCGCTCTTGTCACGCCAATGCATGTACCTCTCTATCTATATTGCTTTCTCACTCTCTCGGCTTGTCCCACATAATTTCTGTTTGTTAGTTTTTCTGATTCTTTATGCAGTCGCCGTTGCTGACGCTGTTTGCTTCATTTGTTCTATTTCGTATAGATACTTACATATACGACCTTATATGTATGTGTCAGTGTGTATTTTTGGCCAGCAACGTTGAAAAAGTGTCTTTGGCCAAAACCGGCCGGAAAACGAGCGTACAACCGATTCCAATTAGAGTAAAAGCCGCTCGACGCCAACGACGTTTCAATTACGTGAGCGCCGCACAATATTATTTATTTTTTACTGTGTTTGGCACCGACGTCTACGTCGACGTCGACGTCGCCTGCAGTATGAAAGAGGCAATGGCAAAATTTGTATAATTGAGTGACAGACGATAAGAATTTATGTTGTTGTTGTTATTGTTGCTGTCAATCGGTTGACTTTCTTTTCGCTATTTATCGTTGTTGTTTTTATTGTGGTAGTTGTCGTGTCTATTTTGGCCACATTTGAGTTCTACTCAGCGTCTGCTTTGCTTTTTTGTTTTGTTTGTTTTCACTTCGGCGAGCAAAGCAAACACAAACACAAACATAAGCAGAATGAAAAAAGACGCTCTCTTTATCGCGCTATCTCTTTCTAATTAGCACGTTCGCATTACAGTTTATTTTCATTAATAGTGCGACGTGGAACAAGTGCGTCCGCCGTCTGCCCCACTGTCTGCTTGCTCATAAGTGTGTGTGTGTGTGTGTAAGTGCGTGTGTGTATACAGTCGCAGAGAAAAGTATTGGTCATAGTTTGGATGTGTTTTTTTTTATTAATTATTTTATTTATTTTTTTATTACTACTTTAATACAAAAAGAAAAAAAGTCAAAAATGTCAGGTTGCAAACTTAAAGTGTTATTGATTCAAAATAAATCAAATTGCCAATACTTTTGTAGCAGAACGCACATATGTACACACATACATATTCATGTGTGAGTTCGTGATCAAAATTAGAGCGCAAGGCAGTTGAGCACAGAAACAGTAACGGCATTCATGTTTTGTTGTTATTATGTACATATGTATGTAGATAGTATGCTGCTTACGGATAATGCAAGCTAAATATCAGTACAAACACATTTATTAGAAAACATAAAAATATTGAAATGTACTTTTGATTGTCGACGTGTTATAAATGTATGAAATAAAATTAAAGAAAAAATCTATAAAAATGTTTCCATTAATATTTATTAAATGAAAAGGTAAGCTTCAGCTTTTGCTCGCGCATTGTAGTTGTTAGCGTACTATGCTTAAATCAACTAAATGCCGATACATTGTAAGTACGAGAGTTGCGATTGCTGTTGCCAGTGTCGGTGTATGCGGGAGAATGAGCGAACTAGAGAGAGCGTCGTTCAGACGATGATTGTTGTCGACGACGCTATATTTTGTTATTTACGGGCGGGTGTCGGGTGGGTAAATTCAGAGTCAGACGCGGATGGCAGCGTCGTCGTCGTCCGCGATGTCGATGTCGACGTTTGATGTTGCGGTTGTGTTTGTGTGATTGACTTTTTTGCCTCTCTGCGTGTGACACATGTGCTAGCGTATATAAATATTTTATAATGTACATATGTACCTTTAGTAAGTGTATACATAAGCAAGTACATATTTACATGCAGACATACATATGTATGTATGATATTCAGTAGCAAGGGTAAAGTATGCACAATAAGTCATATCGTAATTACGCTGAAATTCGAGCTTATCAAAGTTATTTTGACATGGAAACTGCAAGAACAAAAAATATACATATGTATGTATGTAAATACTTACAATATGTGATATTTGTTTATACAATGTAAAAAAATTTCTCACAATAATACAAAATAAACAGGTAATCTTTATATAATTATTCGTTTAAATTGTATCAAATCAGATTGGATGCAAGAATATATATTTTTATTTATGCAAAAACAAAATTAGCATTATGGCAAAATTGGTTAAATTAACTTTAATTTTGCTTTTTATTAATCAGCTGACACCACTGTGCACTGTGTAAACGATCCGTGATGCTGCTGCTTCTTCTTGTTTTTTGCCAAAAACAAAAACCATGTGTTTGCCACGCGCTTTACTCACGCTCTTTAGTTTTCTTAAGTCAAAAGAGCGCCAAAAGAGCGGAATCATATGTATATTTAGTGTGTGTCAGCGGGTACGTCAGTGTGTGTGCGTGCGCGTCACAGTCATATAAACAAAATGCTGTAGTTTTTGCGTTTTGATTGTAAATAATTGTGAGAGTAGCAATTGTTGAAAAGCAAATGAATTTAGCAAAACGCGGCAACACAAAATTCCGATACTCAAAGTGAGTTGTGCTGGCAATACTGTCGTTGTTAAAGTGTGTTGACAAGTTGCAACAACAGCGTCATCAGCAGCAACAATAACAACAACACAAAGTCTGAAAGTCACACACACGCACACATACGCAAATACATACAGAGTCATAGGCAGAACTGAAGGCGACTACTACGGTAGTGTGTTGCACAGTGGAAAGATTTTAATGTTATAGGGTCAAAAAATACTACATTTTCTGAAGGCCTAATTTAAACGTGGATCAAAATACAAATTTATTTAACATTCTCAACTATTTATTTATAAACAAAGCAATATTGTTTATCTGAGTTGTTTCAGTTTATTGCAAATTTAAATTTAAACTGTTTATAACTAACATTAAACCAATAAGTAAATTAAAATAATAAAAGCAAATAACAGTAATCATTTAGAAATTAAAACACATTTTTTCCGGTTTAACATAGAAATGAAAAACCTCTAATATTATTACCCCATTTTTATTTTGCAAATAACATTTTATAGTCCTACCATGACATATACATACATTTGTATGTGTAGCATTTCGTTGACTAGTACACCAAATCATTTAACTGCCCGTACAATAAGGTGTTCTCCACTGTAAATCGTAAGCGACTGCGCTGCCTTTGTGCCTTTCGTTCAGTTTGTGTTTCGCTTCGGCGTCGCGTCGCCTCAGTCACAGCTCGTTCGGTCTCATTCATTTTGCATTGTGCCTTTCAGCGCAACGGACGTGCGGTGTCGAGACAACGCTAAATAACGATAATAATAATAACAACAGCAATAAAAACTAAATTATCAACAAAGTACATTCTGCTGACTTTGATTTTAAATAATGCGCAAACAGAAAAGCAATACATAATTTTGCGTAAATTTCTTTAATTGTTATTTTTTTTGTTGTTTTAACACGTTTTTTTGGTGCGCGTTCGCGTGCTGTGTTAATTAATTAGTCGATACAACGTAGAAGACGTAGAACAACAAAAAACAAATACGTTAAAAGAAAAGGTTTGCAACTACCGCCCACAACAATAAAGGAAGAGCGCTGGAAAAAAAGAGCGAAAGCGACTCAAAGAGAGTAAAGACGACGCCGCTTCAAAGCGAGCGCTGAAACTGGCACTGACAACAACAAAAACAACAAAATGTGAGTGCAAAATACAAAATAACAAAAGTAAAAAATTTTAATATTAATCGTAGATAGATACTTACAATATAATGTGCTACGACTACATCGTGTGAATATTTTTGTGTATGTGAGTGTGTGTGTCTGTGTGTGTCACACCAACAACCGAAAAACGCTGCTGCAGCAGACCGCGGGCCGCGACGTCGACCCCCGCGTCTTCTTGCGGTTTGTTCTCGTTATTGTTGTTATTTTGACGCCCCCTGCTGCAGTTGCCCGCAGCTAACGCACACGTTGCCGGCAGCAGCGCAGCAGCGAGCGCAACAATTGAAATTAAAATGCGACTGTTAACGATCTTCGGGGTGGTTGGGGTAAATAATAAGCAACAACAACGCTCAAAAATTGTCACCCGCATTTATGTACATAATAACACACACACAGTATATATATATATACACAAATATACATGCATTTGACTACAGTATCGTCCATTTAAAGAGAGCTTCGTCGATATTTGTATTTGTGATGCCTTTGTTATAAATTTATTTGCGATGCATAACATTTGAAAAAAATCTTCATTTTTGTTATTTTTATACCCTGATTTTTTTTAAGCATGAATTTGCACACACACACCATACATGTACATGGCAGCCCACATA
This sequence comes from Drosophila rellima, assembly GCA_035043635.1. Lineage (NCBI taxonomy): Eukaryota > Metazoa > Arthropoda > Insecta > Diptera > Drosophilidae > Drosophila > Drosophila rellima. The sequence goes on along the minus strand of JAWNMV010000134.1, from coordinate 296,144 downwards.
ATATATTGCATCTATGTATTTGTGACGTCACGTGCTTACTCATAAAAAAAACATGAAATTTTAGGTCAATTGTAAAAGTTAAATGTTTCACATGCAAATTAAATAGAAATGAAATTTTGTGATATCGATCAATTGATTTGCATGCATTCATTCATTACAAAGTGAACGGCCCTCGCTTATTATTGTGCGACAGACAACTTACAGTGTCGTCCCCAAATCAGCAGCGGCTTTACTGTTGTTGTGATTCTCGACGCGACGTCGCAAGAGATAGTGAGAGAGCGCTCTCTCGCTATAACTTCGTCTGCGTCAGCAAGAAAATAGAAACTGAGCGACGCGACGCGGTTCGTACTCGATGTAAGCGTCGGCGTTGGCGTCCCATGACGACGCCGACGACTATTTCATAGCTTTTGCAAATTGTTTGGTTATTGTTATTGTCGTTGTTGTTGCTGTTGTTTCTATTGATGTGTTCTTGCGATCAGCTTTTCATGGATTTGCATTGTTGCTGTTTGGAGTACAGAATCGTAATTGTGTTGTTGTGTATTTTTGATAAAGCGTCGCGTCGTGAGCTTTTGCCCGATGATCGAAGCTGCGCTCATAAGCTCATAAAAAAAAATACAACGATGACGACGATAAACTTTGTGCAATTAGCAGTAACAACAAATGACAACAAAAACGATAGCTTATGCAATTTGAAAGGCCTTAAGCTCTTTGTGCGTGTGCTGTCAACTGACTTAAAAATCAATTGGAAATTCCTTGACACATACCGCCCAATAAGAAACGCCCCCATTAGAAACTAATTGAAAATACATACTTAAATATTAATGTATAAACATACATACATACAATCTGATAATACATATGTACATATGTATTTATACAATCCATGCACACAATATTTTTGACATGACACTGCCGAAAGGGGTGGGTGGGGGCGATGATGTCTAAAGCAGAGCAGAGCAGTCGCTGAGAACCGCACGCATAGTGGGGCACCCACCCACTCGCAGCACACAACTAATGTGTCTGCTCGTGCTCTCTTTTTGTTGACGCTTTGACTTAGCACCTTACACGCCTTGCTTATGCGTGTGTGTGTGTGTGTATGAGCGGGTCTCTGTGCTTTTTTTGAGAACTTCGGCAAAGGAGGAGATGAAGCAAAAGGCAGCAACGACGACGTCGCCGTCGCTGCCGCCGCATGTGGCCGCTGTTTGTTGATTACATAAAAAATGAAAATAATTATTTATGCATGTATGCATTTAGCCCACACATACATACATACGCATGTATATGTAAAGCAGCAGCAACAACAAAAAACAACTTTGCGTTACCGCGATAAGATATTGTATATATATTCGTATGTACATATACGTACAAATACTTACATGCATAACGACAAGAACGATGCGCTAAATGCAAACAAAACTAAAAAAAAAAAATATAAAAAAAAATGGTAGCAGCGACCGGCGGCAATTTTGTGTGCGCCTCGCTCTGTTCTGTTATACAACAAGAGCAACAACTGTAGGCAAAAGCAAAATAAACTCAAGTGATCCAAAGCACCACGTGAAGCGGTCGAGTTGCATTCCCTTTTTTGGTTCAGGCGACAAAGTTGTCGCTGCTGAAATCATAAATTACAAAAACTTAAATTAACAAAAAAAAAAGTTTATATATTAAATTTTAAAACGTTTTATGAGAAATGTATAGCAAAGTATATTTCAAAAAACAAAAGAATATTTATAATAATTGCAAAGTCAAAATAAGATCAAATCAATTCATAAAAAAGTTAAACTAAATTTTACAATTATACAATTATAATTAAATATTAAATAATAAAAACAATCTTTTAATATTTAATTTTTCTAAATTATATATTTTAATTATTATTTTAAAAATATGCAATGCGTTTTAAATGTCAGTGATGAATGTGTTCCAGATAAAATACAAATACTTTTAAATGTTATCACAACTGTTGTGGTTGGTCGCGTTCATTTCATTACAAATTGTTACGCTATAACACGTCACGTGGATTAACTGCGCTGCACCATACAGATTCATATTTACACTTATGTACATATGTATTTGGGTGAATACATACTTGCAGTTTACACATGCAGATTAGATGAGACCCAATTTTATTTTTATTTACCGCATATAAAAGTTATGTATTTACATATGTACGTACAATGTATTTATTTAATTTCGGAGGCTGTTCTACTACTGGTCAGTGCCGGTTGTCAACTATGTCATAACTAGTACGTTGTGAGCTTAATTTATATATTCATATTGAGTTAAAGCTTAAAAAATGTTATGTATACATGTGCAATGTACACATACTATAATATTTAGTTCAGTTTGTAGCTGAGTGCCTGCATTAAATAATTGCGGACGTTTTAAATGTGCTAATTAGCTGAAAACGTTTATCGCGCTCTCTCTTTCGTCGTCTCTATTTCTCGCTCTCGTGTGTGTAAATTGGTTTTAGTTAGGCTATTGAAGGGCAGAGGCAAACAAGCAAACAAACGATGAAACTCTCAAAGCATCACAAATAATCCAGGGCTTGGGTGTTCAAAACTTACAACTTGTTGCTAACCAAAAATAGCAATAAAAAAGAAAATATGTATCTCTTTAAAAGTAAATTGTAGAAAGTTTGGAAGCCACAATGATTTTAAAAATTAATTTAGTGATATTTATCAAACGTAGTTGGTGCTCATTTATTTGATACGTTTCGACGTTTTTGAGGGGTGCACCACTAAGCTGAAATCGAGGTTATGGAGTTCCGTTAGTTGGCATGGAAGGAAGGACGATCAAGTCTGGTTCTCTTTACTATTGCTCTTTTCACCGGCGCTCTCTTTACCGTCGCTCTCTTTACTCTCGCTCTCTTTTGGCTGTTATCAATATTCTTCGGCAAAAGCAAAGCAAATGCCTTATGGCTATATTTAGTAATATTAATTGTGGTTGACCCAATTTGTTATTGTTGTTGTATTCGAAATTGCTTAGCCAAAAGACACATGCACACACACACACACACACACACACATAAATAGACATAGTCATGCACACATGCAATACACACGCACATGAAATGAGTTTATTTTGAACGAATGAAATCAATTGAAATTTAAATTGCCCAAGAACTGTCACTCAACTTGAGCCGCAAAGGTGTGTGTGATCGATGGATGTGAGCAGTAGATGTGGAAGTGGGAGGGGTAGAGGACATTGCTGCACTCTCTTTGGCGCCTGGCAACAGAGCAGAAGCAGCAACAAACAATAGCAAAATGAGCCAACGCAACGCAACGCTCGCTCTCTCACCAAAAGTCAAAGCAGCAGCAACAACAAAAATGTTGTGCTTATTTTTAGTTGACGCTTTTGTTTGATGCGCTTTTTTTAGTTGTCGTCGACGCTGTCGGCATGCTGCTGCTTCTGCTGCCGCTGCTGCAGTTTTTCCCCAAAATGCCGGCAAAAGTTTCTTTTCTCACTCTCTCGCTCACACTCCTTCGATACTATCTTTTTCTTTTTTTTTTATTTGTGCGTGAAAAAAGTAAATGTAAGGTTTATTTTTAACAAAAGAGACTAAAGTTGGAAACAGAAGCAATAGCACAATACAATGCCGTTTTTCAATTTTCTTTTCCTTTCCTCTCCGCCTGGGTAAAATTAAATATGCTAAATACAAACAAGCAAAAACAATTTATGATGGCGCTGCATTTTTTTTTGTATGAGCTTTTACTGTTGTTGTTATTGCTAGCTTTTGTTTTTTGTTTTGTTTGATTTTGATTTTGCGCTCATCGCTCGCTCGCTTTTCGGCTTCTTGTATTTCCTGCTGCTGCTGCGGCGGTCACCGTCGCTGAGCTGCGGTGCGTTGGCAGCGCACGTGTCGACGCCAACGTCGCAGTTAGCAAATTTTTTTTTTTATTTATTTTATAATTATTTATTTAATTTTTAATTGTAAACTAATTAATTAAGTAATCAAATTGGCGACATTTTTGTATTTATTCCATTGTGGAAAATATGTATGCGTGTGTATGTATTTACATATTTGCACTTCACATGGTATTTATAAACATTTGTAATCAACAGTAAAAAACAAAAACAAGAGAGGGCATTCAGTCCATGCTCTTAAGCTCGCGTTCTTCTCCTTGTGTGCTTACACTCTCTCTCGCTCTCTCTCAATTAAGTCATGCTTTTTATTAGGGCCTAACCCAAACAGCTGTTTATTGTGACTGCCTGTCTACTGTTGTTATTGTTATTCTTGTTGTTGTTGTGATCCTTTGAGTGAAGCGCAAAACAAATCATGTGTAAAAGGCGTCCATAAGGTCGGCGTCTTTGTCGTTCGCTGGCGTCGACGTCAGCGTTTGCGTTATTCGTTTTATTGTTGTTGTCGTTGTTGCTGTTGCTCAGCTTTCAATAAATGGCAATGTCATGCGCCAACGCTCCCTGTTTTTGAGAGAGCGCTCTCTCCCCCTATTTCTTGCTCTTCGTGTCAAATCAAGCTTTCTTGTTGTTGCTTACGACGCGCTTTTGACTTTGTATGTTGCATGTGCCGGCTCTCTCACACATTGAAAACATACGTGTGCCTTTGTTACGTTTTCATACGAGAGTATATTTTTGTGCTTCTGTGTGAGTGTGAATGGCTCGTTTCGGCATTTCATTTGCTGCTGCTGCCGCCGTTTCGCTTCATTCGTTTGTCTGCTCGCGTGCTTTACAGTTCGAATTGTGTGAAGCTTCAATAGATTAAATAAAAGAAAAAAAAAACACAAATTGTTTATTTTATAAAATTTTTATTAGAAAAATTCAATAACTTTTGTTGTGTGTGTTTGCGCTAAATGCTTGGAATACATTGTGCGCTTAGCTAGTGCAAAGGTATGTGGATCATTCATAACAAAAACAAAAACAATCAAAGCAAAAGTTGTATATGTGTAAGCATATGTATATTTATATATATATTTATATATATATATATATATGTATATATGCGTATGTGCTAGTGTGAACGCAAGCTTAAGAAAAGAGGCAAAGGCGAGAGCGTGCAAAGTGAGAGCCAATGACGGCGTCATCACACAAAAAGCACATAACAACAAAAGCAAAAACAATAACAAAATATAAAATGTATTTTTTTTTGGGTTTTTAAATATTGGCTTTGATTTTTATTTAGCTACAGCGTGGCTTGATTTCATAATCTCCTGCCAAAAAGAAGAAATTTGCAAAAGTAAAAATACACAGGAAAATAAGTAAAAACCACGTTGAAAAGTCAGCAGAGCGTGTGTGATTGTGTTCTTTTTTTTTTGGCTTTTTTTTCGTGTGTATGAGTGTGAGTGCAAGAGAGCATTGCGCTGCTCTTTGTGTGCGAGTAAGCAATTGAAGGGGAATGCGGTCGCCTTGTGTGTGTGTGCTTATGTGTGAGAGAGTGAAAGCTCCGTTAAGAGAGCGAACTGCAGGAGCTTATATTAAAAATGAAATTAAATATGTGCATGTCATTTAAAGCAGAAAGACTTTTAATTTATACATTTAAATTTGATTAATTTTCAATTATATTACTTTTATTACATAAATCTAAATTTTCCAATAATTTTCAAACATCTCAAAATATTTCTATTAATATTTGAAAAAGTATAATAACAACAACGTGTATAAACACACAAACACAGACGAAGCATTAGCACAACAAAAGCGGCCTTGTCGCATTTAGTTTACTCGGCTTTTGTTTTAGTTAGTACTCTCACAATTGCTGGTATTTTTTCAGATTTTTCTTTTGTTTTTATTTTATTTTATTTTCACATTTTTGCGCATTTTTAAATATTTGCAAATAATTGTCTGCCACAGTTGCTTATCAGTTGTCTTGTAAAGCTGCCTCAGTATGTGTGTGTGTGTGTGTGTGTGCTTTTCCCTATTTTCTTTGCTTTGACTCTGCCTTCATACGAGGCGTATACGTAATGCAAAAATGTGTCTCCCAACTTGAAAGCATCATAAACACACACAGCACAAATACATTTATATATATATATTTATATACCTATCTACGTTTGTACACACACATCCACATATGTACAAACAACATTGTATGCATGGGGTTACGTATACGCCGCGTGGTCGCCTTCAACATTGCGTTGTCGTTGTTGTCGCTCTCGTTGTGTTTTTTGTTGTTGTGCGTCTGTTTTGCGAGAAACTCGAGAAAATTCTAAAATTAATTGTATGTGTGTGCAAAATGCAAAGATAAATAATAACTATTTCGTCAAATATCAACAACAAAAAAAATTAAAATAAAATTTTTTAAAAATAGCATCGAAATTTTAGTGAAAAATCTATTATTATTATGTATAACACAATAATTTTGGTTTGGCCAAGAACAGCAACAAATTGAAATGAAATTAATTTCAAGAATTTTTGTTTATATTTCACGAACTCATCCACAGACTTGCAGGAACACAAGCATACGCACGGGAGAGAGATAAAGCTAGAGAGTAAGGTAGCGGGCGTCATTGAACGCCGACGCCGCCAATCAAAAGCTCTCAAAAAATGCTTGGCCAGCTGTTGTTGTGTTGATGCGCTGCCGGAAATATGCAAAGCTCCCGCTCTCTCTCTCGCGGGATCTCGCTCTCCATTTCTCTCTTTGTGGCTCTCTTATTTGATGGCTGTCCCATTGTCGTTACGTGAAATGTTTTGTTATTTGTTATTATTTATTTTGAGTTCGATTGAGATGGAGATATATAAACAAGGAATAGAGCAACAAAGTGTTGCGCTCTCTCTCTCCCCCTTTCTTTATGTTTCTTTCTTGATTGTTATTGTTATTCGTAAACTTTTTTTTTTTCGGTTTGTTATAAAAATGTTCTGTCATTGTCACATCCCCCCCGCTCATCCCACACACTATTATTTTTTTTCCGTTTCACACTTATTTCTTTGCTCTCTTTTACTATACATATTTATTATTTTATATTAAAAGAGGAAGCAGCTCATTTAACACAACCGTTTTTACCACAACAACAACAATGATTTTGTTATTGTTGTTGTCTTTATGCGATTAGCACGCGGTTTAAGTTGTTTTTGTTGTTGTCGCTGCATACCATCCATGGCTTTGTGTGTGCATGTGTGTGTGTGTGTATATATGAATCATCTACACTTCTACAAAGCATTACGCGCGTTTTATTTGCGTTTTTAACAGCAGCAGGTACAGTTTAACCAACTGTCTTTTACTGTTTTGTAGCTGCTGCTGCTGCTTCTTTATTTATTTTTGTTAATTGGCCCAATAACAAGCACAACAACAACAACCACAACAACAAATGCAAGAGTGAGCCTGCAGCGGTTTGACATTAAACGCCCACATAAACAATAATAACAAGAACGACAGTGGCGTCAGCTGCATAGAAAGCGACGTCGACGTCGCCGCCATATAAAAGGTCCATAGGTCACGCAGAGAGAGCAGTCAGCGGCAGCGGCAGCAGTAGCAGTAGCTTTTGACGTTTCTAGAACGAAAAACTGACAACTAACGCGGCGACAGCAACAACAACTGCGGCGCTGGCGTCGCCGTCGGCTTCTGCTAATCTCAGTAGTTGAGTGAGTGAGTGGTGAGAGAGAGAAGCTGGAGGGCAGAGTAAAGCGCATGAAAAGGTATAAATAACAACAAAACGGAGACTCAAAACAGTGCGCCGCTCCACACATACATATGTATGTACACACACATCCACGCACTCTATCCCTTTGCTTTCTCATTCGCATTTGTGTTCTCTTGAATTGAACTGAGCTTAGCATGAAACTGCGCCATTTGTTTGTGCATGGAAAACAAACAAAATAAAATCGCTGCGAAAAAGCAGATAAACAACAAAGAGAGACTGACATAGTCAAGAGAGTAAGACAGTGATAGAGAGAGCGGCAACGGCATGCATAGGCATTTCTTTATTTTTGTTTTTGGCACACGTCACAACAGTGGCTCAAATAGTGTGTGCTTAAGTAGTAATATTTTATCTACATACAGACATCTATTTTAGCTAATTAATTGTGACAGAAAAGCCCAGAGAGGTACAGTGACAACGAGAGAGAGAGAGGGAGAACAAGTAAGACATTGACAAAACCACGTTGTCGTTGGCGCTGACGTTATTGTTGGCTCTCTTGCCAGACGCTACTGTGCAAATTATTGATGTTGTATTTTGTTTATAAAAAGTTACCAAGACGACGCCGTAAACTTTCAAAATTGCGTCGTAAGCTTTTTGTTGTGGCTGTTTTTGCTTTTGCTTTTGATTGTTTGTGTGTGGCGTGGTCTTTAGTAAAGAACAACAAAAACAACATCTGTCGATAGCTGTTGCTGTATTGAGTTGTGTGCTGTGCTGTGCCTATTATTTGGGTGTGCGACTGTAAGGCGACTTAATATGGCGCTTAGTTTTAGCTATCGTTCTTGTTGTTGCTGCTGCTGCCGCCGTTGAGCTTTTGCTTATGCTTTGTTGTTTCGTTTGTTGTGACTCGTTTAATTTTTTAAACCCTGTACCTGAAGAGTACAAAGGGACTTTCAAGTTTGTCAGGCAGAAGGAGAAGTAACGCACCCAGTTAAGGGTACAGTTAGTCAAGTAATTGATCTGATATAATACAAAATTTGTAAATATGTACTTTATTTTGAAAAAACAAAGGAATATCTTTTCTTATTTTTGATAATCTCTTGATTTAAATTTGTTTACAAATTTATTGGGGCTTTAATTTTTTATGCACCTTAAAAATTCTATGAAACTAAACTCATTCTTTCTTATAAATATTATTTAATTATTACACTATGGTATATAAAAATATCCAATATACAAAAATACTACTACTTTATAATGTTTAGTTTTTATTGTAAATTTTATAATTTAAAATTACACGAAAAAAGAGCAGTTTTTTTTTAGTGCATCATATTAGCTGGGAGCCACTGTACTGTATAGCTGGCGGGTTGTTCAATAGTGTGTGTGTGTGTGCGTGTGTGTGTGTGTGTTTGTTTGTTACAGATCAAGTACAGAGTCTCCTACAGTTGGACTCTCTCGACGGTTGCCTATTCTACTCGTTTCTTCTCAGTTTTGTTGTGGCGCGCTCGTTTTGCACTTATACCGTATATTCATTGTTGTCGTTGTTGTCAAAGTAATTTTGTTGCTTTTTTTGTTAGCTGCGCTGCCAATAAAAATCAATAAATAATAATACACTTTGTTGGCTGCTGACCCAGCACATAGAAATCGACACAACACAAATTATATTCGAATGAATAACTGGTGAGTGTGTGAATTCAATATATTCATCAAATGGAATCAAAGAAGAATTCTTATGTACAAATATTCATTTCTGCAAAGCTGCACATTTCTACACTCAACCCCCCCTTCCCGAAGCTCGTAACTCACTTCATGCTTATTGGACTCTTATCTCACTTCACTTCGTTCTCAACGACAAGAAACTATAACTGTTAAGGCCAAAGTAACTAGCAACTAGAATGCAAAATGCTGATAAGATAATCCAACAGTAAACACACACCATGAGAGAAGAATATAGAGGGAGAGAGAGAGTGAGCAAGGCAAAGAGTGCGACATACAGAACGATCGCTCGCTCGAGGGCCAAAAAAAAAAAAACAATCAAGAACAAGAACAACAAGAAGAGCAGCAGGTGAGCGCTAGCTCCGCTGCCGGCGTCGCAGCACTCATCAAGCCATAAAAACAGCAAAAACTACACGCGTAAATTAGAAACAATAAAAAATTCGGTTAAATGAAAAAAAAACAAACAAACAAAATACACACACACACACATTTAAAATGGCTGCCCGGGCGGGCGTTGATTGCGTAAAGCGTTTAGCATTTAACTTAAAATGTGGCTGCTGATATTGCGCCAAGCATGGTGATGGGTGCGGAGAGGGAGGGGGAGGGGAAGGCAAGAGGTCGGAGGGTGTGGTGCTTTTCGTAGGTAGAGCTACTAACGGAGTAATTGGAACGGGGGCGGCTAAGCAAGTGAGCGCATTTAAGTATGCAATAAAATATTGAAGGACGCCAATAGAAACAACAACAACTTTTAGCATGTGTTGTGTCTGCTTTTAAAATAGATTTGATTATAAATTGCTGATAAACACAAAAGCAAACAAAATAATAATAATAATACTAAGCAATCGATGATCTACACAATTTGTTTAAGCACCAATATTGAATTTTTTTTTATTTAATAGTTTAAAATGGCCTGTCTGTTTTTCAAATGCACTCCATTTAATGATATTAATACTTTATTTTAAAACATATCAAACGCGATTAGACATTAAGGAAAGATTAATTAAATGTTAATGCAATTTATTATAAATCGCAGTTAAATTATCAAAATTGCCATTGAATTGTGTCAGTTTTATAAGATAAAAAGAAAAAATTCGATTAAAATTAAATTAAATCAAATTTAACATTTAATTGTTTGAATAGTATAATTTGATTTAAAATATCAAAGAAGTCAAAAAAAATTAGATTCAAAGAATACTTGAATAGAAAATGAAAAAATAAAGCATTAAATTGGGACTTTCCAAAAATAATAATAACTTATTAAAATATATGGTGAATCTTAAAATATTTCATACAGACTTTAAACAAAAATAGCTGATATGGTCACACTGTATATAGAAATCTTAATAATCTGTGTATATAACTTATTATAGAACACATATTTTTAAAATACAAATGATAAACTATTGGCGGCAATACACTAATTTTCACAATTGTTGTTTCTTTCTCTTTTCTCCCTCTGTCTCTCTCTCACTCTCGTTGTGTTTCGTTCGTATAGCATGTCAACAGATAATCCTACACAGCTGCTAACAACACACGATTTAAGCCAATTGCGAGGACAACTACAAACGGCGGCGGTGGCGGCAACAACAGCAACGGCAACGGCAGCGGTTGTGGCAGCAGCGGCAGCTGCCGCACACGGTTATCACAGCGTGGCAACAACAACATCAATAACACAATCCGCCAACAGCCACATGAACTCTGGGCCAAAATACGTGTTCCTGCAGCACAATGGCAGCAGTTTTACGGCCTACGAGAACAGCGCAGCAGCAGCAGCAACACAGTCCGGGAATGCCAGTGGTGGTGGGGGTGGTGGTGTTGCCACAGCCGGTGGCAACATTGTCCTGCTTGCCACAGAGCCATTGGAGCTGAGTGCAGCCGATGCCTTGGCCACAGCAGCAGCAGCAGCATCTGATGACGGTGAATTGCGTCCCCTTTCTTGGTTGAACGACAGCAATCTGATCAAAGGTATTGTCACCACAACAACAGCAGCAGCAGGAGCAACAACAGCGCCACATTTGAAGCGTGGTGCAACGCTTAAAGCAACGCCAGTGCCACCACCCACCACAAACACAACAGCAACAACTGTGAACAACAACAACAGCAGCAACCACAACAACAGCAATATTTGCATTGTCAGCGACATTATCGAAGAGCTGCCACCAAACAGCGATGCAAATGAGCAATCATCAACTGAACCACAGCAATCACCCGCCGTATATAGCACCACAACGGTGCATAAAGGACCAAGTGGCACCACCACCGTGGTGGAGTATAAAGCGGCAACAAAAGCAAATGTTGCAGCTGCCGCTGCTGCTGCTGGCGCTTTTTTGCCACGTGGCGGTAACACTTTTGTGCCTGCCATCACAGCAACTGTCAAGCAGCAGCAACAGCAACAACCACACCAGCAGCAGCAACAGCAACAACAACAGATTTATGTGAGCAGTAATGGATCATCCAGTGGGGCATACAAATCAACGGGCAATACAACCACACATCATCCGCATAAAAAGTATTTGCGAGAAAAGATGAATGTGCATGTCGAACACAACAACAACAATAACAGCAGCAACAACAACAACAACAATCATAGTCATGTGGTGGCCTCAACGGTAACTGTGGTCAGTTCTCCCGCCTCCTCAAACAACTCATCGCTCAGCTCCTGTTCGGCATCTGGTTCCGGTTCCGGTTCTGGTTCCGGCTCATCGACAGCAGCTGTCAACGGGGGCAACAGTCCGGTGCCCAAAGCGAGCAGCTTTAATGCCGTCTTTGATGCTGTCAACTATACGGCCAATTCAACGCCCAACAGCAACAGCAATAGCAATAATAACAACAACAATAATAATAACAACAACAATAACAACAACAATAACAACAACAATAACAACAACAATAACAATTGCACCACCAGCAGCAGCTCAATCAGCACCACCAAAAACACCATCACCTCCAGCGTCAACAGCAGCAGCAACAACAACAACAACAGCGATCCACAATCAGTGACATCGTCATCGGTGGTCAGTGCAACGACGCTGCCTGCGGGTTACAGTTTTGTTAGCCATTTGGGCAGCACGACGCATGTCATGTGAGTCCAACATTTTCTGTATACTTGTAAACTGTAAAGCTATCACCCTTTACATCGATATAATATCGATAGGTTTCACTCTCCCCTCTCGACAGATACATTACCCCAAGTCTCTTTCTCGCTCGATCGATAGACTACTCCAACTTTCTCTTTTTCTATTGCATATTTTTATTTTCTCTCGCATGTATGTCCCATTTTTGCTTTGGTTCATTTTTACCGATAGAGTAATGTAAATCTGTCACTCTTTTTATCGATAAATTATCGATAGAGTTTGCGCAATTTTCTTAAATTATTCAATAAGCTTTACTTCCTCTATCTTACGGTATAGAGATTACCTTAAGTCTCTCTCTCGATCGGTTTCCCTTTATTTCCTCCATCTTTCTTTTACTCTCTGCTCTCTTATTTTCGTCACTATTTTTTTATCTTTGTTTGCTCCTATTATTATCCATTACCTTTCCGTCTTTCTTCATCTCAGTTATATCCCTCTTCCTTATTGCTCATATTTTTCCAGGTTTAATTTTTACTTTCTCTCTATCTCTACCTTTCTATCTGCTCTGCTTCTCTTTCTTATATTTCTCATCTTTGCCTTTGTGTTTGCATTCGTAAACGTTTTACTGGCTGCCAACTCTCTTGTAACACATATTTGGATGTGATAGCTCTTAAAACTCGTAAACTCTCAATTCTTCTTTGAAATGAACTAATCAATTGTCTTCTCGCATTCTTGCCACATTCTCCACACAGCTCACAACAACAGCCCGCCAACGTTGCGTCCCCGGAGACGCCGCCAGTGACGCCACTGCTTCTCTGTGGCGGCTACTACAGTGCGGTGCCGTCAAGGTCGGGTGGTTTGCAATTGTCGATAACACCGCCACCACCGCCCATAACGCCAACAGCAATGCACAATGGCTCGGGTTCTGGTTCCGGTACCGGTTCGGTTGCCAATTTGCGGAGTCCCAACAGTTATGCGAGCTACGACAACGAGGATTCGCTCAAGGAGTTTGATTTGGTTGTGGGTAGCACTAGAATGCACACAAGCACACCTCAATACCAAACTATGACCAAGAACAACAGCAACAACAACAATAATAATAATAATAATAGCAACAACAACAACAATATTAATAATAGCAACAACAACAATTCATCCACTGGCAGCAGTTACGTCAGCTCTAACGGTGGCAACAACAACATCAGCAGCAACAACAACAACAACAGCAGCAACAACAACAACAACAACAACACACCACAGAAGCAGAAGCATCCCAACAATGTGCCATACGATCCGTTCGTGCATACCAACAACAAGCCGCCATATAGCTTTAGGTAAGCTAACCACAAAACAATGAGCTTTAAAAGCCACTGAAAGCTCTTTAAGAATAGCTCAAAGCCAATAGCCTGTAGCTCTCAAAACAGTTGATATTCATGGAGCCTTGTGTGTGCGCTTTATAAGCTCCTGAAAGCTCTCTAGCATCAAATTAAAATGAAAGTCCAATTTACTTGGTCTAAGTAGCTTAGATGTTTATAAAAGGTTTTAATTAATTTCGATTAACATTTTGAATTTAAATGACTAGTTTTAATACCTCTTGAAACTATGTTAAAACTTTTAAGCAGTCTTAATGTAGATTTTATTATTGTTTGATATTTAAAATTAATCATTTTTTAAGCATATATAATAAATTTCATATATTGAATATAAGAAATAAATATATATGCAGCTATATGACATGATTTTTAAGTGTCAATTCCACAATAAAAATAGCTTTAAATCCTGGAGTGACACAGCTGAAAAATTATATTAAGATAATGGATAATTGATAATTAATTAATAATGTTTCCTTTGCAGTTCCTTGATCTTCATGGCCATTGAGGACTCAAACGAGAAGGCACTGCCCGTTAAGGAGATCTACGCGTGGATTGTGCAACACTTTCCCTACTTTAAGACAGCGCCCAATGGCTGGAAGAACAGTGTGCGTCACAATTTGTCGCTGAACAAGAGTTTCGTCAAAGTGGAGAAGGCGCCCAACATGGGCAAAGGTTCACTGTGGCGTGTTGAGCCCCAACAGCGTCAAAATCTCATGCAGGCTTTGAATCGTTCGCCTTACTTTCCCAATTCGGCTGTCGATAAGATAAGTCCGATGCTCAAGAGTCCCAATGGCAATGGAAGTGGCATCACTGGCTACGATAGCTTGGATGGATCCAGCATCTCCGTGCCTTCAGCGAATGCAACAACGCCATCAAAGAGCAATGGGACAATCGCGAATGGAGGCAGCCAAGTGGCAGGAACAGTTAATGGCAATACCGTTGTCGGTGGTGTGGCCAATGGTGGTGCTGGTGCTGTTAGTGGCAGTCATGCCCGTTTTGATCCCAAACTCTTTCCCAATCTGTGCAAGAAATTTCGCAATATTAGCGAGGAGTCATCGCAGCCGGCGCAGTTCCAAGGCGATGGACTTGACGAGGAGCTGCCCGGCGATTATGCAAACAATAACAATAACAACAATAACAACAATAACAACAATAACAACAATAACAACAATAACAATAATAATAATAACAACAACAATAATAATAATAACAATAACAACAACAACAATTGCAACAAGTACAATAATTATGCAAATTTAAACGGTGGTGCAAATGGAATTGTTGGTGTTGGCACCACAATATCATCATCCGCTGCCCCAGTGGGTGCATTCAACTTTGAGCGTTTGGCTCGCGATTGCGGCGCGGACAGCATCGATGATGTTCATGCGGCAGCGGCGATGCTCTTCCTTAAACACGGACCAAAGGCCTTCATTGAATCGTTTCAGAATGGGTAAGTTATATCTTTATCTGCAGCAAGTAGAAAATATAGAGAATAAAAATGGAATAGTGTGTGTGATATTTAGGGCTTAATCAACACTTGAAAAGAAATAGCTTAAATAATTCTTAAGAGCTGTTTCTACTCTTTCATAAAACTACCTATTAATAAAACTTTGAAAAGTAAACTGGGTTCGATTCCTATTTTTTGTGCCTGGAACATATAGAAGTCTGCAAAATTGGTGCAAAAATAGCTGCATTCAATTGTATATACTAAATTTATGATGAGTTTCAAAATTGGAGTTATTTTAAATTTAATAAAATGTTATTTGAATTGAATATTTACTTAAGTTGTAACTTTTGTGTTACTTTTTAAATGTTATTCAAATTAATTAATAATTGGTTAGAGTATTAACATAAAGATGAACCTAATGAGGCATACTTAAATGATTCAAAGCTGAGTTTAAGCACTATGAAATAGCTATTATAACTTAACTAATGGAACTTCTCTTTATCGACTCTTAGGGCACCGGTGATAACCAGCTCGCCTAGCGAGGATCACACCTATTCGGCGGGTGGCAATAGCAATGCGGATAGCGGCGCTTCCACGCCTCGGACCAATGGCAATGGCAATGGCCAAAAGAGTGGCCAACCGACGCAGTCAAGTGCTGGACAAAGCGGCGGCGAAAGCAATTGTGCCAACTGTGCCAGTTGCCCCAGTTGTACCAGTGATGCGGCCTACGACAGCAGCGAGGAGAAGTGAGTTTACTTTGCATTTAATTATAGTTGCAATTAATAGAAATGCTAAAATTCTTTTTAGTCATAACATAACGGCCGAGGAGCTGGCGGATCAGCAACGAAAGCGGGATGGCGTCGATGCTT
Organism: Drosophila rellima; assembly: GCA_035043635.1. Classification (NCBI taxonomy): domain Eukaryota; kingdom Metazoa; phylum Arthropoda; class Insecta; order Diptera; family Drosophilidae; genus Drosophila; species Drosophila rellima. The sequence continues at coordinate 280,142 of JAWNMV010000134.1, read as the reverse complement.
TGTTATCGCTGTCGCGTTCCTCGATTGTCGAGTGCGGCTCATCGTCGACGACGACGCATTATCACAGCAATGGCAGCAGCGGCAGCAGTCACGGTTCACCGCACAAACGCGCCTCGAGTCGCAGCCTGGAAGAGGAGCATCAGTTGCAGTTGCAACAGCAGCAGCAACATCAGCAGCAACATCAGCAACAACAGCAACAACAACAGCATCTTCATCATCAGCAACATCATCATCAGGGTATCTATACGAACGGCAGTGGCAGCAAAATGGCGTTGCTTAGCAGTGCCGCAGCCAATGTGGCAGCAGCAGCAGCAATCGCCCAGCAACAGCAGCAACAACAACAACCGCTCTATGAGGAACTCTATAGCACGACGGGATCAGCTGGCAATGGCATCAACAACAACACCTCCAATTTGTATATGCAGACTATAGGCGCTGGCAACGCCAACGGCCAGCCCATGCTGCAGCAGCATCTGAGTGCGGCCATGGTCAATGCCGTTGCGGCCAAAAGCAAAGTGAAACCAATGCGAACGCTACGCACTAAGATTATGAAGCGAAAGGCCGCTTGGATGCGGTGAATGTGGCGGAAGGCTGGCGGCAGGTCATAGATACAACTGCTGTCTGTCTGTCCATCTGTCTGTCCCATTGTCCAACAACATTGTCCATTGACACACACACATCCAAACACACACACCCGGACTCGGCTTTCTCTGCCACCATCACCGTACCCCTCGCACCAGTTTGTTGTCTCTTTCTAAAGCAAGTTCTGTTAAACGCGTAGCATTTAGTTTCTAAGCTTTGCCTTCAATTTTCTAACTATTTTTAAATTTTTTTTTTTCATTTCTGTGTTTTTGTTATCGAGCGGCGTTTTTCTTTATTTTTACTTTTACTATTATGTTACCTATTATTATTTTTATTATTATTATTATTGTTTTAATAACTTTTTTTGATAGTCTTATTTTTAGCTATTAGTTTTTATTGGACTTTTTTAGTGGCAATTATTTTTGCCTGTTAATTGTTGGCCATTATATAAATTTATATCTATACACATATATTGTATGAATATATATTATTTTTTTTATTAGTTGCAATTTTCTTTATTAGATTTTAATTCAAAATTGTGTATATATATTTTAAACAGTTTTTAAACTCGCTTACAACACAAAAACAAAACAAATTGCAAAGTGAAACACAAACGATTAAACAATTAAAAATTGTCCTACGGTGCTAACTGGGCACGAACTGTAATTTAAAATTGGTTTAAACAATTAAATAAATGTGCAAGACATGTGAGAGAGATATAGATCGTTAGAAAGAGATAGGGCGAGAGAACGAGAGACAAGGCAAAGTAATCAGCAGAGGCAGAAGACAAATCGTGTGTATATCAGAAGAAACAAATTTGTGCTAAGTCAAATCAAAGAAAACACGACGAAAACAACAAAAAAATTGTAAAGAAAATGAAAAAAAACAACTTTTGTATAGAAAAAAAGTGTTAAATAAAAAATACAATATGAGAATATGCGAAAAACAAGCAAAAAGCAACAATTGTTTAAATATAAAAAATGTATTTGTTTGTTTGCTGTGAGGAAAAGTTTTATATATTATATACACACAAACGCATACTATATATACAAATATATATATATATATATATATATATATGTATTAAGTTCTAAAAAAAATAAACATTTAGCGCCTTATTATTGAGTCCTTAGCGAAAAAAAGAGAAAAACACTAAAATCGCAGTGTAAAATGCTGTTAAAATTTAAATTGTTTAATATCGCTACGTGTTATATATACTACTTACTATATTATTATTATTATTATTAATATTATATTATTATTAATATGGTTAATATGATTATCATATGTTATATGATTAACTTAAGTGCTAACTAAATCAACCAAAACACAGGCCAATCAAGCTTAGCATAGCAATCCGAATACCCAAAACTGAAACTACAACTAAACATTAAAAAGAAAACAAAAGGAACACAACACGCGACACTCAAGTTAATGTTAAATCAAAGATACTTCTAGACCCTAAGCAAAACAACAACTAACAATTAGTTACCTAGGCATTAAACTATGTAGTAAAAAACTTGTTCGCAAACTTGTTAACAATTTGTTTGTTTCCTGGCTTTAAAGTAGCACAACACACACAACATACAATACAACTATAATTTTGTTTTTAGTTTTTATTTAATCTTAACTACATTATTGGTTTTGTGAACTCAAGAAAAGAAATTGCGAAAAACTTGTTGAACAAAACATTAAAATTAATATTAAAATAAATGAGAGAAACAAGAAAACCTTAGTTAAAATTAACTCAATTGTGTACATACAGAAGAAAGCTGTTGGAATTATGCTGCAAATCTACATACACACACACACACACATGCATACATTAAAGAACCCCTAAGTGTATACACTTCAAGTACCTTTTTAGCAAAAAAGTAAATTATATTAAATTATAACAGTGCATAATAAAAAATGGAGATGAGAAACTAATTGCCAGTTGTTAAAATTAAATTTAAATGTTAAACGTTTGCTTTTGATTGTTTAAATATTATTATATATATATATATATATATGTATTATATATAATTATAATTATATGGTATATAGAGTTTTAGTAGCTTTATAAATGCAAACGCCTTTTTTCACAACAACAACAACAACAAAACCAGCAAATACAGCTAAGCAAACATAAATTTAAGCTTATAAATATGTTTATGTTTATGTATATATATGCAGGTGAACAACAGAGACAATCGACGCCCGAGTTGTTGGCTGCAATTGTTGGCTGCAAATACATATATGTATATATTATATAATAATTATATAAATATATATGTATACTTAATAGCATAAACGTAAATGACAAATGTTATACATTGTTATGGCTTATCTTCTACAAGTTTTAACTGAGCAAAGCTTCAAGCTAAAATGCGAGACTCTTGTAATCTAAAAGCGCAATCTGCCTATTTGTGAATGTCCCCAATGTTTCCTCCTTCCTTCAACACACACAAACACACTACCACACTACATATTACTTATTAAATTATATAATGACGTACGATTTGATATTTGCTATCAGTTTGTTAATGCTTACTTTTTTTTTAGCTTTCATACTATCATTATTATTAAATATACATACATTTACACACATATGATTATAATTTCTTTGCGTACCAAATACACAAAAAATGTGATTTCATTTGATTTTCACACTCTTTTATTACTCCTTTTCTTATCAATAAATAGCTAGAATAATTCAAAGTTAATTATTTGTTGGAAAAATCAGAAAATCGAGAAGTTCACATTTAGTTATGTAGTTCTGGTCGAACATTTGATTAATCATATTATAAAGTCGTCCGATTGAATTAAATCGTGGTCAGAATACGTCAAAGTCTTAATGAAATATCGAAATATAACTCATTTATCGACCGATCATTCCAGTACTATATTTCATATGTATAGTAATCCACCAAAGTCGACGATCTAATAATTTGTAACGTCTTAAAAATCAAAATGATCTGCAAGAGTATCAAAATAATATCGAAACTAAATATAAAAAAAAATACCCACTTAAATAAGAATTGAGTACTCTATAAGGATTTCAAGCTCATTTAGAAGAAATCTGAGTTATATGTTCATTTTAAGATGCAATGTTAAGAGCAATGTATGTTTAATACGGAAAGTGCCTCTAAAAATATGTTTTCCTTTGCGCATTATGTTAAGCGAGAAATTTGGCAACAGAGTACTGACCCTGTTGCCAATTTTCGATTAAACAAAGAGCTTGCTGAAGCGTTAGTCATTAGGTTAGAGCCATATTTTGTTAAAATGTTAGCTTAAAGCCCCCTCTCGTTAGTTGCTAATGCTGTTACGCGTCGGCTTGTTGCTTAGAAACCATACACACCCATTGGGTCCATAGATGAACACAAATTTAAGGAATTAAAGCAAACACATTAACAGTTACAGGGTATCTAAAACATGTCCACATAAAACACAACAATAAAACTGTAAACACGTCTGAAGTCTGATTCAAGTGTCGTTTCGACGTGCAGGGAGTCTACACTTTAAACATTTATTTTCCACTTTTGACTTCGAATTTCGAACCATTAATATATCTTAATATATGTATATTCAGAAAATATGATAATATCTATATATTTATATATAGTATATATGTGTCATGAGAAGTGTATATGTATCTGTTTGCCCTCCAAGGTTTCAACTAGCGCCTGTTTTTATGTCTAAACCTGTACCAAATCGAACAAACAAACAAACAAACAAACAAACACACGAACAACTATGAAATATAAGTATCTATTCATATTCATATATTTAATGAATGAAAAGAGTTGCCTGTATTTTTTAGATCAATATTTTTCTACTTTTTCGAAGAGCAATACAAATTCAACTGAAACTTTTCGATTTTTGCTTTGTGACTGGTACAAAACGTAAAAGAAAAACATTATTAACAATATCAGAAAACAAAGATAAAGTTTAAGATAAAAAGATACAATTGTATTAATGTGCCGTAGAGCCGATTGTTTTGAGCTGATTTCGGGCTTGACGATAAATAAAATTCGTTTATGGATATAAAATACACAAACACACACAAACACAAAATTTTGTTAAGGATTGCCCTTTGAATAGCTAAACTAACATGTATATATACATATACCTAAACATATACAAACATATGTATATAATACATACATATATATAAATATATAGCATTAATACTATATTTAAACCGGATTACACATGAAAAACCAAAACTTAAGAAATCTAAAACATGTTACGAGTAGAGTGCAAATAAAATCGGAGAATCTAAAATTATAGATACTTTGAATTAATTATATGTATGGGGGGATGGATTTATCGAGAATTACTGGAATGAGCTTAAATATAATTTTTATACCAAGCAGACAGACTTTTCCCAGGCGTTCGCTTAGTTTCGAAAATATATGAAATTCAGATATCTTGGAGTAATATCAATAATAATCTTAACAGCTTAACAGTAGTAAGATTTACGAAATTATGTTTAAGAAGTTTTAAATCAAAGATTTTCGAGGACTTCAATATTGATTTAAATGTCTTGACTTTTTAGCATTTAACATTAACACTGGCTTGGATTTAACGAAACTTCACAGCAACTGCAAAAGTAATGCCTTTCGCCGTTAGACGGCGCTTGCAACAAAATCGATGAGCTATAGATGTCGCTTTTCGGTGAAAGTGCGATTTAGTCGACGACTACAACGAAGTGTGTTGAAAACTTAGATAGTAAATTAAACTGAATTTAAAAACATTTCTTATTTTTTTTCGATGAGCATCCATATCGATGCTCCCACACAAATTTACATCACTAGCTCGACTACAAGCTACCCTTAGTTAAGTGTTGCATGCGATGTACGCTAGGTGGCGTCAGCGGTGTTACTTCATTATTCCGCTCTCTTCTATAATACTCCATCGAAGTCTAAGTTTGGTGGTCATTAACAGATACAAATTTGACAAAATTATAAATTATAATTATAATTATGATTAAGCTATGTAAAATATTTAGTTTAATCGGAGTATCATTGTAGCTCGCAGAATTAATGGCATTGAACTTGCAAATCGGATAAGCTACGGCAAATTTATGTTTGAAGTTGCTTTTATTTAATGGCTAGCTACTTTAGAAGTCAAAATGTTGGTTTATTTTGGTATGATATTTTTAGAAAAAAAATTAACCGCCTCAGAATTAAAATTAAAGTTTGAGATCAAAATCGCATTCTGCTGAAAAAATCCTTTGAAAGAAACCAATAACGTTTGAATGCAGAACAAAATTAGAAGCCTAACTATGATCAAAATAATATTTTGCTTGGAAATCGGATCAGTTTTAGCAAAGCTCTTTGAAATTGATTTGATCTTCGATCCTAAAACTTAAAGTCAAAGTATGTCGATATTCAGATTTCGATTTGAATATGTTTCGGATTTCGGTTCTTGAAAAGGAATTTATTTCATTTTCGGTTCCAGTAATAAATATAAATACAGTGCTGAATTCTCTTAGTTTAAATAACGACTTTTGACGATATGACGATTGCAAAGCTATGCAGGATATAAAAAAACGTCGTTCCATGTTGGTTTGAATACAGTATATTCGTCTTTATTGAATTTGATTTCTCTGTTCAGTTTTACATGCTATATAAACTATTTATTATTAATATTATTTATATATATTTATTTTTGAAGTATTTGCATTACATTTTTTTAAATTATAATTATTATTATAATATTTACTTTTCTTTTTCTATTTGTTGAATTTGTTTCTTCGGTAAATGTCGTTTCATTTATGCTGAAAATCTTTAAAAAATTTTCGCTTTCGATTGGAAATGTTAATTTACAAATTAACACAATGTAGATACATATGAGTATATATATATATATATACACATGTATGTACGTATGCATATATGTGTATGTAAGTATGTATGTATATATATATAAAAAAACAGATTCTTAAAGTAACAAAAAAAAGGGATTGTATTTTATTTTTTTAAATGTATGAATGCATGCAACAGTTGCAGTTGCAACAAGAAAATGCTACACAAAAAATGGTTGCTTGGTTTTCTCTGTTGTTAATTACGTAATAAATTGTTGTTTTTGCTTAAATACTAAAAAAAATTGTTTGGAGTTGAGAATTTAGCCAAAAAGTGTTGAGTGCTTAGGTTTAGGCCACTAAGTTAATTTTTTCCATGTCGATCGATCAGTTATATATATGTATATATATATAAATGTATATATAATTTTTGATATTTTTGCTGCTTTACTTATTAATTTTTTAATTATTATTATTATTTAATTGGGCACATTTGCTTAATAATTTCGTTTTTATGTAATTATTTTTTAAATTTCTCTTGCTGGGCGGATTTGAAAATGAAAACGGTGTGCTGGTTGATTTTTCTTTTGCATCTGTTTTTTAATGTATAATATCATAACATCTGAAATATCTGTAAACTTAAGAGATTTACTTTCGCTAGCTTTTTAGGTATATTTCTGTGTGTGTGAGTGTTCAAGTTCAATTGAGAATTGAACTGTTTGTATCTATGTTCGTACTACCTGTGGGTATGTATGTATTTGTATGTAATATAACTGTAACTGTTTTTGTAGATAATACTATAATACTATATGTACTCGTACTCGTATGTCTGTATGTTCGTGTATTGCTAAAATGACTGCATTTATGTAACTCTACGCAATACCATTATAATATAATGTTGATATGGTCTGTTTTTGAGATGTGAACTATATTATTTATAATATCTTTTTTCACTTTTCAACTATTTTATGTACATGCTTTGTTTTTGTCTTTTATTACCTTGGCAAAATCGAAACATTTGTCTTCATTTTCTGGTTTATTGGTTTTAGTTCTCTCTGTGTGTGTGTTTTGTGTAAAAGACTGTATATCACCGTGGGCTTAAATTCATTTCTATTCATACAGATATATGTATGTATGTGTATGTATTCCTGCTACAAAGTTGAGCTTTGAAAAAAAAACGTATTATTTTATTTTATTATATTTTATTATTATTTTCGTTTTTAAATATTTCAAATTTTGTCTGTTTTCGTGTAGAATTGGAAGGATAATTTCTTATGCAGTTATTCTGCATATTCTGTATTTGATTTTGCTTTCGTTTTTGCAGAATTTAAATACTCGCAGATTATGTTTAATATTTACAGTTAAATGTAGTTTTAGTTATAGATTTTTTTGATTTTTTTGTTATAATTATTATTATTAATAATTATTATTATTATTATAATTATTATGTCTCTAACGTTAAAATTAATTACGTATAATTTTTCTTTTCTTTTGCTGTATTTATGGAATTTTTTTTTATTTGGATAACGATATCGATATCTTTTATCGACTACAACGTTTCAATGCTACTGAATCTATGCAAAAAATTTCACTGCCTACTTGACTATTCTATTTAAGATGGCCTACAATGTATCTGTATCTGTAAACTGTAACTGTATTTGTATCTTTAGCTTTATCTATTATGTGTATCATTAGCTGTGATTCTGTAACTGTTTATAGTTATTTAAACTTGGCTAGCACCGCATCTTGTTAATATAATATATTCATTCAATCGTTTTGCTGTGCGTGTAGGGCTTGTACGTAGGGAGGGGGTATATTTGTGCTACGTTGTAAATAATAAATCTCCTTTGGGCCCACACGATCTTTGATTCCTTGACCCATATGTAGCTCACGTTAGTGTGTGTGTATTGGGAATGGGATTCTTAAAATAGATTGCGAGTACTGTAGTTCCTCTGCTTTCGTCTGCTCCTCTTGAGGGTGGGGAGGAGGGAATGGGCACAACAAAATTGAAATGATAAGGCCCTATATTGTATGGTGGAATGTGGTTTGGTGTTAAATTAAAAAGGGTTTTCGATGGGTTTTTTTTCGTTTAAGAAAACATTTTTATTTGATAAAGTTTCATTTATGTTCATGTATTATTGGTATGTTTTTGTTTGTTTGTTTTTTGTTTCTTTTTTTATATCGTAATTACAATAATAATCATAATAATAATAATAAAAAATTGATCATAATTATTACAATACGAAAAAAATAGTCAATTTAAAAAATAATTAAAACTAATTGTTGCCATCAATTTTTATGTGTGGTCTCTTCCTTTCAGCTTTAAACATATTTTATATATTTTTTATATATATTGTATATATATACACATATTTATGTGTGCGTGTAAATATTATGCATAAATATTTTTTTAATCATACTTGTAATTATTATTTAGCTAAAGCGTTTGAAAATGCAAAGTATTTAACACGTTTAATTTAAAAACTAAAAAAAAATAATTAAATTAAATTAAATTAAAATCATTTTTAAACAAATTTGCTGACAGCGGCAAATATTTGTTATCGCATAGTTCTTAATTTTTTTGTTTGAATAATTAGTTTTTGTTTTAAATATTTGTAATAATTTTGTTTTTCGTTTTGAAGACGCAAATTGTATTTTTTAGGTATTGAAATGTGTTTGGTATTTTTTTTTTAATAATTTGTTTTTTAAATTTATTTTCATTAAATTGTTTTATTATATTATTAATAATAACGCGGCAAAGTTTGGGCCTATGCAAAAATTTTTTGTATTTTGTGAGTGTGGTTTTTCTAATTTTCTCTTCGACATTTTTTTGTTTTGGTTTTACGCCATTTTAAAAGATATTTAATTTAGCTTAAGGTTTATCCTAGCGAAAAAAATGTGTAGTTAATTATTAAAAATTGTGTTGGTTTCTTTCTTTTACGTTCTTTATCGATAGGAAAACAGTTTTGATCATCCCTTTCTTCATCAATTTTTGTTGTTTTACGTTTACGATTTAAACTTAGGTGCTAGGCAAAAAAATTGGCTCACTTAAATATAATTTTTATTTATTTAATTAATAATATTATTGTTATTATAATTAATTTTAATTATTTTTGTTTGAATTGTGAATTTTCTTTAGTACGATATGCGGTTCTGTTGTTTTTTTATTTTTAATTTTTTTTTTGCAATATTTTAGTTCACAATAAAAAAAAAATTATGCTATTTGTAATGCAAATTTAAAGTACTGTTATTTTATATTGATAAACGGCATAATGCTTAATATATATGTAAGTATATGTATACTATATAATAACTATATTTATATAGTATTATTATTATAAATAATAATTTAGTGCATTTTGCTATATTGTTTATAAAGTTTACATTGTGTTTTACATAATAATTAATTAGCATTATATTTTTTTTACGTAAATTCAAAATTTACAAAATTTATTGTATTTAGAATTTTATATTTAATTTTTTTTTTTTGGGTGAAACTAAAGTCAAGAAAAACGAATGTGAAAAACGTTGCCTTTGATTTAGTTGTTTGTTTTGTTTTTTTTTTAAGATTAACTTTTAACTATCTTTTATTTTGGGTTCGTCTTTAGTTGTTCGAGTTTTCTGGTGTTTTCTTATAAACTTTTTCTTGTGGTATTTCTTCCATTGTTTCAGTTATGTGCTGGTTTATGTGTGAGTTGGTGCTGTTTGAGATCAAAAGATAGTTAAAACTTTTGTGTGCAACAAACAAAAAAAAAATACAAAAAAAAGATATGTAAATGAAATAATTAATTAGGAAAATATAAGAAAACTTGATGCTTAACGCCTACGCCTTGCCTACAATTTGTCTATATACAGAACGGCATTGAGTTAAATTTTTGTTTTATCGCATATTTCATATTTATTGTTTATCTATGTACACTTAACAATGCATGAAAAAAAATGTAATATTCATAATAATTATAATAGTAATAATAATTGTAAAAATCTACCGCCATTTGTTTACAGTCTTCAAGTCGTAAAGAAATCAAAAAATCTTTTGCAAAATCTGCGCCTCATCAGATTTGGCTTTTGGTAGAGTTTTTAGGTAGTGTTGTTTTGTTTTTTTTTTTTTCATTTGGTGGTCGAAGCGTGGAAGAGGAGGGTTGGGTTAGGGTTGGGATCAGGGGGGATGGGGTGGTCACGTGGCAAGTTTAAAGCCAACAATTTAATACTTGTGCGCTGCTCTATCGCTGCTGCGCTTCGCATAGCGTCTCTAAACTTTTTAGCTAAAACTACAATCATTAAAAAAAAAAAAAAAAATTATTAAATATATGTATATATGCAAGTGTATATATTTTAGAGGTCTACGAACTAGGTATATATATATGTATGTATGTATGTATGTATATGTGCTATTTTTACATATATATGCGTGTATATATATGTATCTAACGAAACATTTGCTGGGGCCGCTGCCAAACTTAATCACAAGTAAACGTCTTCATTGCACTCTCTTCAGCTGCATTCGAGCTCGAATTCGAGTTCGAATCAGTCCAAGTTCTGGTGTCAGCTTAATAGTTCCACGCAGCTGCTGCTGGCGTCGCTGCAACCGTCGCTTGCTGCGCTGCCGCACAATGCTCCTCGGCCTCCCCGTTGCTGCTGAGTCGCCGCACGCGCACCATGCGCAGCTTCTCCTCGTTGATCACCTTGAGTTGCTTCTCAGCCGCATCGCTATCGAGACGTCCGCTCTCCTCCTGCTGCTGCTGCTGTAACTGTTGATGCTGCTGCAATTGCTGCTGCTCGTCGTCATCGTCCTCCTCCTGCTTAATGCGCACCTCGGGCTCCATCAAACGTTGATCAATCTCGATATGGGCATGCTCATCGTTGTCCATATCGTTGCCGGCATCGTTGGCGCCTTTAATGCTGTCGCTTTCGTCGCGACTGTAGTCGGAGCCTTGCATGACGCAGACGCCGTTGATGATCCGCTCGCTGCTATCGCCGGCCGCGACTGCAGCTGCCGCAGCAGCAGCGGCTGCGGCGGCGGCGGCAGCAACAGCGGCTGCCGCTGTGGGCGTGCCAGTGCCGGCGGGATTGACCCACTGGGGTGCCGCGGGCTTGCGGCGCGAGCTGCGTGCAGCGTTGCTCATGTACGCGGCAGCAGCGGCGGCGGAGGCAAGCGCCGACTTCTGCAGCGCCTTCTCGTAATCGGAGACGGCTAAATTGTCCGGCTCGTGACCGCCCTCGATGGACTCGTTGTCGCTCATGTTGTGACCGCTGGCATCCAGCTCCAGCTCATCCTGATAGTCATCGCTGCGTTCGCGCTTCAACGTTGGCATGGACAAATCCAAGCCGCTCATTTGCTCCTTGAAGGCCTGATTCAATGCCTGCAACTCATCCCCGCCGGCGGCGCCAACGGCAGCGGCCGCGGCAGCCGCCGCACCAGCCGCCGCTGCAGCGCCCGGTATGCCGGCCAAGCTGCGTCCGATCAGCGCGGCGGCGGCAAAGTACGGTGGGTAAGGAATGGGCGCACCACTCAAGCCCATGCGCTCCTTGTGCAGCTCGACGAGACGCTGCTGCAGCAGAATGCGAAACTGGACGGGATCGAAGGGCGTGGCATTTGTGTTCTCGCGACTGGGTATCGGATTATCCTGGCCGGGCTGGCCATGCGGCACCTGTTGCTTCAATCGCATGCGATGATTGTGGAACCAATTGGTAATTGTTCGCGTGGCCAGGCTGAGCTCGTTGGCCAGAAACTCGATGGTGCCAACATTGGGATACGGATCGAGGGCAAAGGCCAAACGCAGCGCCTCCTTTTGCTCCTCGGAGAAGAGAACGCGCTGCTTCTTGCTGGGCGGTGCACCGCTCACCGATGAACCCACCGATCCGGGTCCCGGGCTGCTCGTATAGAAGTCGTTCGTATCGTTGCTGGACGTATCGCTGCTGTTGTCCTGCTGATTGGGTCCAGTGCTGCGTCTCCGTTTGCTCGCCTCCCTCCGCTCGTTCTTCAGCAGCTGCAGGCGCTCCACGTTGTTGGCATCGCTCAGCCACAATTGCATGCGGATGAAGGGTTCGCGTCCCTTGATCGACAGCATGTGCCAGGGCTTCGGTTTGCTGAGCAGCTCCGAGACGGATCCCTGCGAGAGTCCCAGCACCGCCTCGCCAAAGATCTTCTGGCCAATGTTGTTGGCCAAGAGCGCCTCCTTGATCTTTGTGGTTATGTCGTGCGTATCCAGATCCTGGGTCAACGCGGCCATCTCATACACCGTCGGCGACATGTGCTGATGCAAACTGCGCATCGCATTTGGCGCATGTGCTCCACCATGAACCGGCATCATCATGGGCTTCTTTTCACCCGGCACGGGTGGATGAACGGATTGAACGGGATTGCCACTCGCCTGGCCGCTGGGCGTGCTGGCCGCGGGCAAACTGATCGCATGCTGCGGCGGCAAGCCCGGCGATGTCAGCAACATGTTCTGATGGTGCAGCAACTGTGCCGCCTGCTGCTGTGCCACCTGCTGTTGCTGCTGGCTCTGCTGAACGGCCTGAACCGCTTGAACGGCCTGTGCCTGGGCCTGTTGCACGGCAGCGGCTTGGGCGGCGGCTGCCTGTTGCTGCTGTTGCATGGCCGCTGACATGGCGGCGGCCGCCTGCATTTGTTGCATGATATGCTGCGCCTGTGCCGGTTCCTGCAGCTTCAGCTCGTTCATCATCTTCTGCATGGGCAGCGTGGCCTGCATCTTGTTGGCCAGTCCCTGTGGCATCTGCGGGCTGCCACTGTAGCTGCCCGTGCGCATCAGTTTCTCGGGCGCGATCTTATACTGGCTGGCGACCAGCTTGTGCACCGCATTCTCATCCTCGAGGAACATCTTCATGCGTATGAATGGCTCGCGACCCTTCTGGGTCAGCATATGCCAGGGCTTGGGTCGGGCCAGCAAATCCGAGACGGAGCCCTGCGACAGACCCAGCACCGACTCGCCGAATAGTCGCTGCGAGATGCTGTACTGGGAGAGCGCCTCCTTGACGCGTCGCACAATGTCCTCGGTGTTGAGATTGTTGAACATATCGAACTGTTGCTGTGTTATCGGTGGCAACACCGCCTTGGTGGGTCGCTGTGGCTGCGAGTGGTGCGGCGTCACCGGTGGCTGTGTGATCAACGAATTGGTTATGGACGCCATGCGTTGCAACGGACTCGCCGTTGCCGCAAACTCCTCCCCCTGGCTGCTCAGTGCCGGTGGCAGGATCGAGTTGCTCAATGGACTGGGCGCTGCCGAGTTGCTGCCGTGATTGCCGCTGACGGCAACACCAACAGCATTGGACGACGCGTTCGCAATGCTGCTGTTCGATGGTGCTGGCGGTGCTGGTGGTGCTGGCGGTGCTGGTGTGTTGCCACCATCCGATTTGCGGGCATGTGGCAAGGCACCGAAACTTCGCTCGTCATCGCCACGTTCGCCGTCCTTGCTGCTGCTGCTGCCACTGTGTTGATCCAGCGACGAGCGCTGGCCATTCAACTTGATGTCCTTGCCGGCCAGCGACAGATCCTGCGCCCCGTTCAGCACCTGCTGCTGCAGTGCCATCAAACTGGAAAAGTTGGGAAAACTGGCGGCCTGCGCCTGCTGTTGATGCTGCTGCTGCAACTTGGCGATTTCGCGCTCAAACGCATGGCGCATATTCTCATCGGCGGCCATCGCCGCGGGGAATGGATTGGCTGCTGCTCCAGGCATGCCGGCGGCACCACCAAAGAACGGCGACAACAAAAAGCTGTAAGGACGACAAAAAGAAAAAAATCAAGTTTATCATTTTAAAAAATGTACACTGGGAGAAACGTTTTTTCAAATCATAGTCTTTCAAAGTCAACATAGTCTTTGAAATATTTAAATTGAAACATATGGATAAGCCTCAAGGCACAGTTTGCCACTTAAAAAAATCGGATTGACCCAAAAAAAAAGGAAAAAAGCCAAATTCACTAGAAAGGGCCAAACAAATATTTTTCAAGATCTTATTATTATTGCCTTTAATTAAATGAAAAATAGCTATGACACATAATATTACAAAAGTATTTCATATTTCCATCTTCATGTGATAATGTTTGATAATTTTCTGTTTATGAACGAAAATACAAAAAGAGAGCCAATTTTGGCGCAATATCGCCAATAGTGCTAATCGTGCCTATAGCTTTTACATTGAACCGTTTCAACCGCCAAACGTGAACACTTAACCGTTTCGCCCGTTTCACTCACCTTGGGAACGATGCCTCACGTGGCGTGCGGGCCATCAGCTCCTGATACAGACGCGCCATCTTGTCCTGCGCCAAATCCTCGTGTCGCAATCGCTGCTGCTGCTCCCGCTGTGCCGCCTCGCGCTGCTCCCGCTGCTCGCGCTGCTGCTGCTGCTGATGAACGGCAACGGCGGCCGCTGCCGCCGCCGCTTCGCGTTGCTCGCGCTGCGCGTGCTCCGAGACGAGCAAATGTTGCTGCTGCTGCTGCTGCTGTTGCTGCTGTTGCTTCAGCTGCTGATCGACCTTGTAGAATGGTGAGCTGCAACTCTGATGCGGCGATTTGCTGTCCTCATTGCTGTGCGTTTCATCGGCACCAATGTGACGACGCTGATGCTCCTGCTGCTGCTGCTGTTGTTGTTGTTGAGCGACTACCGCGTTGCTTTTCATGAGGGACGAGGCCTCGCTGAGTATGTGGGCAATACGATCTTCAGACATGGAATCATCGCCGCCAGCGCCGCGGCCAGCATACTGTGGCAGTCCAGAATCTATAGAGTGAGACAAAGACACATATAGAAGAAGAGTGCATGAGTTGAATGTTGAATAATGTTGAATGTATATTGATCGTAAAGTGGCTTCGCCCATTAAACGTTATAAAGTTTATGCGCATTCGGTTTTCTGCTCATTTATTGCAGACCAATTGATAGTGAACCAAAACTAAAACCAAACCAAACCAAACCAAACCGAACCGAACCGAACCCAGCCCGACCCAACCAAACAGTGCATACATAGGTCTGGCTTGACCAGGCCAAGAGCCAATTAAGCCATAAAGCGTTCAAAAAGCCAGCGCAAATTTGTGGCCATAAAGCGGCGCAGCATTTGAAAAGCCTGATGTCGGATGCCCTTTACATTTCTACCCATAATACACTGTGCAAAACACAAATAAAAAGCAACGAAAATCAAATTCAATTAAATTTGAGTTTCACATTCAATTCAATGCAATTTTCAAGCTAATTTTACATAATTTAATAAATTTTCTTCTTGTTACGCAGTGTAGAAAATTTGATAAACATTTTGTGCATTATAAATAATGCAACCCTCCATCCCTTTACCCTCGCTTAACCCTTTCCAAAGCTCAATTATAACACCATTTGATTTTCAATCAACAAAACGTCGACCACAAACAAAGCAAACCGTGAACCAAAGCAACAACATCCATGGGGGCAGGTTGTTGAACAAAAAAAAATATATATTTATTTAAAATAAAAAAAATAAAAAAACAGTTTAAGAAAAAATCTATTAAAAGCCAGTACAAAATATATACATATATAAATGTTGTATGGATGGATGTGCTCCTCAAATAGTTCAATGCAATGCGGCGCGCTAATTTGGCACGCGTCATGGCATCAAAATGTTTTTTTTGTTTCTTGTGGGGCAAGGGACAACACACAACTGCCAATGGGCAGCTGATGTGTGTGGCATAAATTGGGGGCATGGGGCAAATGCTCATCAGAGCGAGCTGGCCAACAGCCAGTTGGTTGTGGGCATAAACGAAACGCGAGTCGCATCGCGTCGCGTCGCTTCGAGTCGAAATGAATAAATGAATGTGAATTCAATTGCAATTGAAAGAGCACAACAACAATAACAACAACAACAGCAATAATAATAATCATTGGGAGAAAAAACGTTGGTTGGCAAATTCTTTGCAGAAATTCAATTGGAATTTGTGGAGTAGGTTCATGTTTTTTAATATTGTTGTTGTCGTTGTTTTATTTTGGTTCCACTCGTTAAATGTCGCTGAAAGAAAAATACATAAAAGGAAAACAAAAATCGAACAAAAATTTCGACTGCTAAATTGTTAAATAATCGCATAAGTGGCAGAGACCATCCCCCTACCTTATGTTGTGTGGCATGCTTGTGGTTTTGCCAACATCAATCAGTCAGTGCAGTCAGTGTGTGTATGTGTGTGTAGTGTGTGTGTTTTTGGGGGCGTGGCAGCGAAACGAAATAACTGAAAATCGGTTTACAATTGCCCAAAAGCATAATCGATGCCCCAAAGGAGCAAACACTTGTCCTGCCAGCACAGGGACATAGATTAAAGGAAGGAGTGGAGTGGAGAGGAGAGGAAAGGAGAAGAGCAGGGGGCACAGGAAACGGAAATCAACACATAAATGACAAATGTTTGGAGACGGAAC
Source organism: Drosophila rellima (assembly GCA_035043635.1). Lineage (NCBI taxonomy): Eukaryota > Metazoa > Arthropoda > Insecta > Diptera > Drosophilidae > Drosophila > Drosophila rellima. Next base: position 263,386 of record JAWNMV010000134.1, on the reverse strand, counting down.
TCGTGCCAATTGAAGCGAGCGAGATTTTTTCAACGAATTCGAATCGAAATACAATAAACCAAAAAGCAATGACGACGTACACTCCAATGAGATGGAGCTGGATAAAAGGCGATAAAAGGACCAACAACTACAATAGATCGTAACGTTGCTCATGACCACAAGCCACTTGCCACACATGCCACATCCTCTGTGGCAAGCATTTTGGATTTAACAGTTTTCTATCATTTTTTCTATTTTTTATTTTTGTATTTTTTTTTTGGGTTTCCTAACAGCGCAACATTTGCTTGAAATGATTTTTTCAATTTTTTCGTCGTCGCTTCATTTGGGGATTACAAAGTGTTTTTGTGTTATAAAGTCGAAGATGACATTGATGACACCTGGCTGACCCACACGACAGGTCGGGACATAGACACAGACACAGACAGCTTAAGCGCTCTTTAGCCGGAGACGTAGTTACTCGTACTGGAACTGAAACTGAAATTGCGAATGGAATTTCCGATTGAAGTTTGAGCTTAAATTCGAGCTATGTTTTTTTTGTTATTATTATTTTTTTTCAAGCCAGGGCAATGCACTGTCAAATGCCAACTGTCACACATAAACGCAACACTCAATAAGATGACTGACATTAGCCTAATGCTTTGTGCTTAAAGCTTCATTTGAACAATAGCTTAAAGTTGCTTAAAAAATCCTAGAGATCTGAAATTTTTCTAGTTCTGAGAAATTACAGTTCAGTTTAAGTGAAGAAGGAATGCATTTTAATTAGCTTAATCAGCGCAAGGATGTTAATAATATTTATTTAAAATCAACAAAATAAGGAATAAGATATAAAATCATTGTTTAGCCATTTCAAGTCAAGTTAATTACTCTAAATAAATGTGCTTTAATAGCTGTACATCAAAATTGAAGCTGCTCACGTGGTTTGGCTTTTACCTTCATTTGCCCAGCAGAGCGACAGTTTTGCAGACAGACGCGACTTTTAAATAACGCAATGCCCCTCTTTCCGCAATTCTCTTCCCTGTCTACGATCTCTTAACCTCCTCCTTTTAAATTCATAAAAATATGGATATATTTGTATATTTCTCGTTATTTTTTTTTGTTTATGTGTGTGTGTGTGTTTGTTACCGTTGGCCACTTTTTTGTCTGCGCTTTTCATTTATTGTCCAAATGTGTGTGTGTGTTGTTTGTAATTTATTAGAGAGGAACATGTTGACCAAATTGTCATTCAAAAGGATTTGGATTTTGGACGTCCGTTAGCTGTTATAAAAATATAGATATGAGCATATCATATCATATACATGTATATATATATATATACATATATAATCCTCGCACCACCTGTGCCACAATTTGCTTGATGAATATTTGCCTTTTATAACAAATCAGACGAGAATTCTCGCCCAGACACGATGAGTGCCGTTGCCCTAACCCAGCCCCTACCCATTTCTTCTCCCCTTTATCCCTTTCTCCCGGTTGCCCTTTCCCCTTACGCTATTTTGTCTTTTTTTTTGTTTTGTTGAGTTTTTCCTGTGGCGCTTTTCCTAATACAATAAATATTTGCCAGCACACAAATATGTAATCATACTTCATATTGGCAAAAAAAAGGGTTTACACTTGGTATGGGGGCTGGTAAGATAAGGTAAAGGGTCGGGGTATAGGGCAGAGGTTTTTGTAACGGTAAAGCCGCCACAATTGAACTGCGCATTGAAATTGGCACACGCACGCAATTTGCATTAATTGCAAGAAAAATTTTCTAATTAAAATGCCAGTCAGTTGTTGTGTCTCTCTCACTCTTTCTCTGTGTGTGTGTGCTTGTGCTCTGCCAGGGGGTAGCTAAAGGGGTGCAAGGTTTTTTGTATTAGCAAAAGTGTCAATTAAAAAGCAGGCAAAACTCTCGACACACAGAAAAAACAGACAGACACCTACTTGAGGCGCAACGACTTTCTTCTAACTGAGCTGAGGGCAAACGTAGCATGGCAAATGAAGAGGTAAGTGAGGGCAGGAGCAGGGGCAGAGGTATGCACCCAAAACCCTTCCAGCTGCAATTGAAAAGCCGCCTTAAATAACAACAACAACAACATCGTGCTGCTGGCAACATCAAACAGCAAAAAACGCCAATTTTTCAATTTCAATTGCAATTCAAATCAGTTTAAACAAATCGAGGGGGCTAGGTAAAAAGGTGGGGATCGGAACTCAGAGGCCAGTTTAACGGAGGGGCAATTTTAAATTCGAAGATTTTCTTTTTCCTATTTATCTTGTAATTAAGCGCAAAAATATGACTTGAAAGTTGCGCAGGTATTATAATTTAACAGGTTTTTATTTTTTTGTACTTTTATTATTGTTATTTATTTTTCGGCTGCGATTTGTTGTTGTCAAAGTTCATTACAAAGCAATTAGCTGGAGTAACAAAAACGCGAAAAAGAGCAAATTAAAATAAAAGTTAAATCAGCAACAATAAAAACAGAAACAACAAGAACACTGAGTGCAACATGGCAGCGAGACATGTGCAACATTTTGCGGCAAAAATGTGAAAGACAAAGTTTTTTTTAGCTGTCTGTGCGCCCCCCGCTGGGCGTGGCATGTCAGTTAATAGCACATAGACAACGTTTATCTATGCATACCCTGTAGATGGCAGAAGAAGTTATGCTATAAAAGCTGTTATATATCTAATATATTTTCCTACTTATTTTTACATATTTTTTTTATTATTTTTTTTATAAGTTTTAATAAACCCTATTTCTTTAACATTTTCTGTATTAATCTAGTTGCGTTGTCTTTAAGTATTCGCCATTATTCATTTACTGTCAGCCTCCCTAGGCAATTGTGAATCATTTGAATCATGCGCGGCATTCATGCATGCATTCGATTTAAAGTCAAAAGTATTCGCTTGCCTTCTGAGTCATGGGCCAAGATATCAAAGATTTATGCCATCAATTTTCCCATATCCACCTTATATATTCACATACGAACATACTTAAAGCGATCATTTTTCGAATACGAATATGTTTGTGTGTTCAAATATATTTCTTGAATTTAATCACATTTATAAAAATTGTTGAATGTGCTTTACGCTGATTTATGTTTATTATTCCGTTTGCCCACGCAACTGCCACGCCCATTGTTATGGCAAGCACATTCCGTTGAGTTTCCCCTGCCCCTGCCCCTTCTTATTCCTTCTATATTTGCACCTCCTGTAGCTGAATGAATATAAAGCAATTTTCATAAAATCAAATAAAATAAAATACAATCAAAGAAAAGCAAATGCTTAAATATGAGGCCAAAAAGCGCAGGAATTGATACGCCCTGTTGGCCACTTAGTCAGTCCGCCCCTCAGTCCTCCCCCTCTCTACATGCGTGTGTGTGAGTGTGTGTGTGTGACGCACATATTTCGCCTTATGGCTGGTGACAAATAATTTGTGAAACGGCGGCAAATAAAAGTGCCAGGCAGCGTCTGTCGTTTGGCGTTTGGAATGCTTTTGTCTTTTTTTGTCTTCTCCCTCTCCCTCTACCTCTCCCTATTTCTCTTTACTGTCGATCTGTTACAGGTTCACTCTGCCCCTCAGTTACCGCCCATAAACTGCCCACTGCGTGTGTTGTTTTCATTTCTTTTGTTTTCTTTTGCTTTGTCGTGCTTCGCTGTTCTATTTTGGGCCACGCACTTTTTGCCCGACTTTTTGGCTGCTGTGACTTTTGTTGGCTAAAACAAATAGACGATGTCTGCTAAAATTATGTGTTAATATGCTAGTATTATTAGCTGCCATAACGAGTTGGCTTTTCGCTGCTCCCGATCCCGCTCCCGCTCTCGCCGTTGACAAATACAAATATTTGGCATTACGTATACGACGCGTCGTCTGACGAGACTAAAATGACGTCGAGTTTGGCATGCTTTTTTTCTGTTCCACTCTGTGTTTTTTTTTTCTGTTCAGTTTGTGTTTCTCTCCCATAATTTTTTTGTATGCTTTGCAATGCTAAACGCAGTTTGAATTGAGCACTTAAACGCCACTTGGTTGCATAGCCCCCCGCACCATCCCTCGCTCGCTGGCAGCCCTCGCCTCCTGTTTATGGCAAAGCATTGTCAACTTTCTGGCAACTAGTGCACAGTGGTGCGTTCGTGCCTGCACAGTGGTACTGTGTTTTGAGTACATTTAAATATCGATAATTTATCAACAATTATTTTAAGTAAGACTTATCTTACATCTTGATATTTCTATTCTTTACACTATTGTATTTATCGATAGCCATATTTGTCAGATTGTCGATAAAGCTTTAGCCATTTGCCAACTTTTATAACTTTTCAATAGTTTTCTCCACTCGCTTTGCCTCTTTGCGCCGTTTAATAAGCAAAAATTGTCGTTAAATGTTTAAAAAGTGAAAAATAAATACATAATAAAAATATATATGTATGTATATGGGGAAAACAAGGAAAATGAACGGAAAAACTTTGTTGCCTCGATGGAGGTGGTGGTGCTACCCGTAACCTAAGCCACACTATGCTGCTGAATGGTTGGGGTTACCAATCGTTAGGCGAAACGCCCGCCCTTGGCACAACTCCATCTATGCACCTCTCTGACCCCTCCGTCCGCCCGCCCACTTGGTGACCCCCTGCGCACTTTGTCCACCACAAAGACGACTTCAAACGCTCGGCACGTCAACGTTTTGCATGCCTCGTTGAAGGCAGCAGTTGCATTTTATTGTTGCTGTTCTTGTTCACGTTGTTTACATTTAATTCTACTTCACGTTAGCGGCTGCTCTTGTTCTTTCTGTTGTTTTTTCTCTTGTTTTTTTTTTTAAATATATATATATTTTGTTTCAAGCCTTTCACAGACCAATTGTCACGGCAGTCGTCGCGTCGCGTCCCCCCGTTCATTTACCCAACCATTTCCATTTCCATTCCATTTTCCAACTCATTCCAGGCCGCATTCTCATTCTCTCTCGCGACTGGCGCTTTAAACAATTACAATTCAAAAATCATTGACGCGCTTTACACTCGACTTCCACTTGCCGCTCCGACAATGACTTCAAAGTATTGCAAAATTGTTGAATTTATAACGATTTTTATTTGCTTTTTTTTATATTATTATTATTATTATTAACTACTAGAATTGTGGCTATTTGCTGCGCTGTGTTGCCTACTTCTAAGCGCCTATTTGCTTATAATTAACTGACAAGCCGACTTGACAAGGGGAGGGCAACAGTTGTATTAAATAATGCAAAAAAAAAAGAGTTGGAAAAAAGGCGGAAAATTGCAGCGCCTGTGTTTTACACACACACACGCACACAGATAAATATATAAACAGTTAGTTTAGCTGCCATGAGTAATCGTCATAAATTAATTGTCAACATTTGCATGCACTTAGACACACACACACACAGTCACACATTCATAGACACATGTGCATTGGGCAAACAGAGGGAACCACAGAAAACTTTGATTAACTTTGTCAAGCCACAACGGGCGGTTGTGTATTTGTGTGTGTGAGTGTGTGTATGTGTGTGTGGTGTGTGTGTAGTGTGTGTAAGTGCGTGTCTGTGCCTTAGCTGAAACTTTAAAAATACTTTCGCATTGACATATTTGTAGCCACAGTTCTCTGTTCCCTTTCTGCCCTACGTTCAATTGATGACTAATCAATAAAACTTAACCAAGACAACAAAACAAACGAAATACATACATACATACGAACAAACAAACATATACATGAACATATGTGATACGGAAATCAAAGTTGTTTGGCAATCGCTGGGCAAAGATCTTTCTGTTTGTAACAACGCATTCCATTCCCAAAGTTCATTTTTCTACACAACATTTTACGCCTAATGTGCAAATTTGCCAAAATTTATGGCGACAGGCAAAATGGACGCACGAAATGCATCCAGTTGTCGCCAAATGTGGTTGTTGTTGTTGCTGTTGCTGTTGCTGTTGCTATTGCTGTGGTTCTTGTTGTGGTTGAGGTTGTTGCTGTTGTTGACTCGTTGACTGTTGGCACGTTGATTATACGCAAAAATCAAAAATAATTAAAATTTCACATTTGAATGTTTTGGCCGTGCGCCAAAACAAATGAAAATGAAATGAAATGAATTTGAATTGAATTGAATAATGCCAAAATGTTGAACAAAATCAACATGAAATCAGCAAAATGGGCGATTTGGTAAATGGGAACGCGACGAAATGTGAAATGGCGCAGTTCATTGTGTTTCAATTCCAAACATCTCAAAACAATACAAATCGATAAATAAGAAAGCTGCTTAATAAAGAATGCAGTAAAAATGTTTTAATCTCGATATGAAAATGTTTCAAATCCGATTAGTAGTTTTTGTTGGAGAAGTGAAGAAGTTAACGAGAACAAATATACATGAAATGATAAACAAGAAGAAGTTTATATTGTTCTAATCACCAATTGTTTCAATTTCGAATTGTAGCGCCTATAAAGGCTAGACTAGATTTCAAGTTCAAGTATTTCAATTCCAAATTTTATTATGCAGTGTATAAATTTATAGCAAGTCCCCAAAAAAAGAAGAAACATTTTAATCTCATCAAGTCATTTTAGAAAAGAAACGTTGTTTAATTGTTGTGCAACCAAACTGGGCTTTCATAGCAAGCAGCTTTGTATGATTGAGAGCAGTTAAGTCTGTCAGTTGGTCTGTCTTGCAGCAGTTAGCTATTTTTTAAAAACAGTGCTGCCACATAATGCGAAGACTGTCAAGATACGAGTGACAGAGTAAGGGGGTTGGGGTAGGGGCGGACAGTTGGGATGGGAAAGGGGGAAGGAGGGATGGGGGTAACAGGTCATAGGTAAAAACAAACTAAAACTAGAGCCTGCTAACGATAATTAAACTAACTAAACTAAACTGAAAACTGGACGTGTAGCACTCACCTTTCTTGGGTATGAGCGATTTGAGCAGCATGACGGCGTTATCATCACAGGCCCAGGCATGCATCTTGCGGTAGCTGTCACGACCCTTCTCGGTCAGCTTATCCCAGGGCTTCGGTTTGCTCAGCAGCTCGGAGACGGTGCCCTGGGACAGGCCCAAAATGTATTTGGCAAACAAACGTTGCCCAATGTTGTGCACCGATAACAACTCACGGACGCGTCGCGATATATGAAGTGTGTCCAATGCTTGATTCGCATATTTGTCCATATTGTAGCGCAGCATCTCTTGCAGTTTGGCCTCCATGGGATCACCCTTGGGTATTAGCGATTCACCCAATCGACCGGCCATCGAGACACCCGGTTGCAATTGCAGCTCGGCATCGGCAAACCGAAAATGCGCTCGGGCATCCTGTCCAGCGGCCGCGGCGGCCGCAAATTGAAATGGCAAACTGGGCAGGTTGGGCAAGAAATTTGGGGCGCCCAAGACGGCGGCATGCTGGGCATGTGCCGCCATTGCCGCGGCGGCAGCTGGCGTCAAACTGTTGTTATTGTCCTCGGCAACGGCGACAGCGGCGGCAGCGACATTGGCAGCGGCTGCTGCCTGCAACAGCGACTTGTTGCCGTTCAGCGTGTTGGCAATACTTGCCGCCAGCTGAGCGGTGCTATTCGGTGTGCTATTGGCGCTGGATGAATTGGAGTCGCCACCATGATGCAAATGATGCGCCGAGTGCAACAATTGGCCATGCCCATGGGCGTGGTGATGCCCATGATGATGATGGTTCAAAGGATCGCTGCCAGTTGCGCTGCTGCTGTTGCTGCTATTGCTGCTGTTGTGATGATGTTGCTGTTGCAACAATTGCTGCTGTTGCTGCTGCTGCTGCTGGAGTGGATGCTGGTGCTGGTGATGTTGCTGGTGTGTTGCGGCATCTAGGCGAGTTGATTTGGAATTGGAACAAGAGGAGTGATTGGCATGTGAGAAAGTTGAGTTAACCAATTGACTTAGCAGCACAGTGGACGAGGGTCCATGTTGCTGTTGCTGCTGATGTTGTTGTTGTTGCTGATAGTGTTGATGTTGCTGTTGCTGTTGTTGCTGTTGCGTGGCAAAGTGCTGTTGCTGCTGCTGCTGTGGCGGCGGCGGCGGTGGCGGCAACAGTTGCTGCTGCACCGCATTGGCATTTTGATAAATTGTTGGCGTTTTGCTCCCAGTTGCTGCAACAACAACTGCTGCTGCTGCTGCTGTTGCTGCTGTGCTCGTTTCAAAGCCCCGCCTCCAATAGCTATTGACCAGCTGCTCTTCCAGCGTTTGGCCTGTCGCCTCAGCCCCCTGCGCGCCAGGGTTGCCATCATCGGCATCGTCAGTGTCAATAATTTCGACTTTTGGCTGCAAACTGGCATCAGGCAATGTTTCATTCTCATTCGTTTCTCTGTCATTGTTACTTGTGTCAGGCTGTGAATTGACTGCTGCTGCTTCTTCTTCATCTAGATGTGTTGCTGCCACGTGTTCAGCAGTCGCTGCCTCTGTTGCAAGTTGTTGCTCTGCGGGAAACAACAAAAAAGTTGTGCTTTTTGTTGTTGCTACTTATTTTTCATAAACATTTGGTATTTTATATTTTTTTTTTGGTATTTGATATTTGGTATTAAGTATTTGTATATTGATATACTGATTTCAACAACATCCATGGAACAAAACGCCAAAAATTAATCAAAATTTCATTTTAGATTTTGCTTTCGATTTTCATTCTTATTTTTTTTGTTTTTTTAGCCAACATTTTTGCACTTTTTGCTTTTCGCTTTTTGCCAATTCGAACAACAAAACAACAAAGAAACTGTGAGTGTTTATGTGTGGGTAATTGTGTGTAATTGTTCTAAATATATAAAGACTCGTATTTAGAGAGACAGAGATAGATAGATAGATAGATAGATAGATATAGATAGAGAACACATTATAATGTGTGTGTTGTTGTTGATGATCATAAAAAAAACGAGCTCTTGTAATAATAATGATGATGATTGTCAACTGCTGTGTTTGGCTTTTGTTGAGGTAAATATTATCGATAAGCATGCAGAGTAACAACAAAAGCAAGAGTTGAATACAACAACAACAACAACCAATAACAACAACAACGACAACAAGAACAACGAGAAGGACAACAATGACAACGTACATTGACGTTTCTTAATGCAAATATTATAAAATTAATCAAGAATATTAAACAAATTGTGAAGAATCAAAACGAAAACGGAAAGAGTAGAGAGTAGAGAGTAGAGAGTAGAGAGGAGAAGTGAAGTGAAGTGAAAAGAAGCACGCGTTGTCTGGTCTCGACTGATCGCTGGTAAATCGCCAGTTCTTCTTCTTCGCTCTGTTGACAGTTGACAGTTGACAGTTGGTGATGTAAGGCCATAAAAATTGGCGCCGCAAGTCCGTAATGGCGATAACAAATCGACGTCAGTCAAACAAACCATAAATGGCTCTGCTGGGAGCCAAGTGTCGGGCGGGTTAAATCAAAGCCAGCTCAACGATTGATAAGCCAACATTGCAACATTGCAACATTTGCAACAAGCGGCAAATGAACGTAAAGGAAATCAGAAAAAAAACCAAACCGAACCGAGAACTCAACTCAATTGAACTAAACTAAACTGAATCGAATCGAATTGAATTGAATCGACGCATCGTTGTCACAACTGCAACTGGTAGTAAAGTACAGTTGCCCACTCTTTTGAATATACTCACCATCGCTATTTGCATTCGACGCCATTTCGCTGGCGCCATTTTTGAGCGCCTCAGCGGCCAAGGCCTTGGTGCGTTCCAGGAGCAGAGCTTGGAACTTGTTCGGATCGTTGGCGCAGGCAGCGGCTGCGGCGGCCGCGGCGGCAGCGGCGAGTGCCGACTGTGGACTGAGCGTGTTCAGATCCAGTGGACTGCTGTTGAAGGGGGAACGAAATGGAAATGAAACATAAATATTACAGCAAGTCAAATTGGTAAATATTTAAGTAGAAACAGAGTGAATATGACACATATATGTATGTAATCAACTGGAAATTGAATATAAATTTTGAAACAAAGTGAAAATGAAAAATAATGTTAATGTTTAGATTGACATATAATGGAGCCAAATGGAAATCAAATAATCAAAGACGAAATGAAAATGAAACTTAATAAAATATATATGAATAATGTAATTCAAACATAAATGTTGCTTATTGTATTTTGGACTTGTAGTTAATCCATATTTTTTTCGGTTAGGTTGCAGCAAATTGAACGCAATTTGAGGTTAGTTTTGAGGCATTAACTTACACCTGCTCCTTTTTGATTTTCAGCTCATTGCTCTCCGCTGTGGTTGTGGCATTGGACATTTCGACTTCGTGCTCCTCGGATTCCTCCTCATCGTTGTCATCCTCATGACGATTGTTAACAGCTGGATGTTGTTGTTGTTGCTCATTGCCTGTGATTTCCATATCATCATCATCATCATCAGCATCTCGCAGCTCATGATCATGATGAAGAACATTATCATTATCATGATCATTGTCATTGTCATTGTCATTGTCATCGTCATCGTTGTCGTCATCATCGTCATTATGAGGATGAGTCGATGTCAGATCTGTTGTTGTTGATTTGAAAACTGTCGCCGTTGTTGTCGTCTCGTTGTTGTTCTCACTGCTCTGGCTACTGTGATTGTTGTTATTGTTGTTGCTGTTATTATTGATATTGATATTGCTATTGCTATTGTTGTTATTATTGTTATTATTATTTGTGGCTGCCGCATTAACAGCGGCCGCCAATGCAGTTGCCTCGGCCAATGCCTCATTGATCTGTTGCTTATCCAAACGCGCCTCCAATCGCATTATGTGCTGTCGCTTCACCTCCAAATGCTCCTCGAGCCTTTGGATTTGTACCAGGTGAGTTTGCTCCAGAGCGCGCAGGCGTTGCAACTCATCCAAAAGTGCTTTAATCTGCAAGAAATGGAGAAATGCAAAAATGTTAATAAATTATTTCAAATTCAATAAGTTTAAGATTTTCTTCAAACGAGAATGATTTAAAAACACACAGAAAGGAAATATAAAAACTAACACTCTCGAGAGCTTTCATAAAAGTCCTCTGTCTGTTTCCGCAAGATAAATTAATGTTTTCCGTTCCTTAAAGAGACTCTACCTTTGGTATTTTTTAGTAAAAGTATTCTTCAATAAAGTTCCAAATCGGTAGTTGTTGAAGTTGAAGGGCAAACTTTCTGATTATTGTCTGCCATTGTGGTTGCTGTGGTTGCGCTTTCAGCCTGCCTGACTGCCTGTTGTTGTCGTTGTAATTGCACACATCAATATTTAAACAACAACAACAATGAGACAGCAGCAGGAGCAGGAGACAGAAGGGCAGAGGAGTGAAGGGGGCATACAAAGAGGTAAGTCGCGTAGCGTATGTGCAAAAGTTCGAGAGTTATAAAATAATTTTTAATAAAATTAACAACGAGGACGAGAACGTCGCTGATTGCCAGAGACTCAAGTGAAGCTGCTGGCAACAGGCCACAGATACAGCCACAGGTGTATAAATGGTGGAAAGGGGATGTGGAGCGGAAGGGGAGTATAGATACAATATGCGGGTGGGGAAAATTGACTGGGGGTTGGGGAAGTTAAAGCGCCGGCAGCGAGCGTTTGAGTTTTTGGGAACTTTGTTTGTTTGATGAAAATATGATAATTGGCAAATTTGACAAGGGAATTTTTCTTAAGTGCGTCAACGACAGCAACGTGTGGGGGGGGGGAGGTTGTGAGGCACGTGAGAGACATGCGAGACATGTGTGTGTGAGCGACGTGCCTGCGAGAGAGAGAGAGACAGAGAGAGAGGTAGAGAGGGCGGCAAAGAAACGTGGCGTCGCAACAAAGTTGACAAGATAAAGTTTTGCGCCGTGCGGTATGCAACAAAATTTTTTAATGACAGCCAGGTGGCGTGTGTGTGTGTATTGGTGTGGTTGTGTGTGTGTGTATATTTCTTATTATGTGATTAAAATTAATTTAATGGCGCGGTTTTTAATTGACGCATATGCCAAAGGCAGCGTCAAACAAACTTACGGCAAAACGTGGACTTTTTGCGCTGACTGTACCATGATTTCGATATTTGAAGAAAAACGTGTGTCTAATCAACATAATGCCAATTGGTAATTTGCGTGTCATTGCCTTATTTGTGTCGTACGTTAAATCTTTATATATGGAGACAGCTAGTTGATTGGCAAAACTTTTGCTTCTATAGTCGTATTTTATCAATATGAGTTAATAGGCAACAAACTATGCCTATGCGAGATTATGATTATTGGCCATAAACAATGGGGCTGAATGTTGGCAACAGCAATAATACATAATTGGCATTAAAAACGCATAAACATAAATAAATATATACATATATGTACATATAAATATAAACATGTGTCTCTGCCTTGCTAGCCACATGTCATGCCAAGAAATGCTAAGCAGTCAACCCGACTAGACCAGGGAGTCAGTGAGTCAGTTAATTTCATTATCAATCAAAAGGCAGCACCAGGCCCAACCCTGTCTTAATATCAACATCTAATGCTGGAATTGGGGAAGTCGGGGTTGCGTGTTCGATTTTTCATTAGCATACGAGACATGTGAGAGCTTCTAAGGACGATAACTTCTAGAATCCAACCCTCGATGAGAATGCGAATGCGAACGCGTACGGGAACGAAATGACAAGACGACAACGACAACAACGACGATGACGACGACTCAAATTAATTGCATAAAAATGTTGTAGGTATACCCCATTCACCTCTCCAAAAGTAAATCCCCCTTACTGGCAGCCATCTAATTGCCAACTCAATTGAGTCAGTTTTTCCCCTCACACAAACACACAACACACTGAACACAACTGGAAAATGTAAAAAATTTGTTTTGTTAAATAAACGCAATTAGCATGCGGCGCAAGTGTACGGGCATGCCAAGGGTTGTGCGTGTATGTGTCTTAGTTATACACACACCCACACACCCACACACCCACTCGAGTTCATTAATATTTTACAGACTGTTAGAAAGAAATCATAAACATATCTCCTAAAACTACAGACAACTTCTTCAGCTGCAATTGGGCAACATGGCTTATTGAAACTTGACAACGTCTCATCTGAAGTTAATATTATAATGAGTTATTTATTTGATTATCTATCCAACATATAATCTTTTAAGCTATCATCTTAACAATTTGACAACAGCGTACTTTAAGTGAATATTGACAACTTCGCATTTATATAAATATTCTAATGAGTTTTGGACATATTAATTTAATATGTTCTTTATTTTAAATTGAATACCTTGAAACTACATTGAATGACTTCAATTGAAATTTGGCAACAGCACATGCAAGCTGAAATGTGGCAACGTTGTGCATAACTTGTGTAAATATTATTAGATGAGTGCATTTTTGCTGCGCACATTTTTGTCATTTCGATTTCATTTCATTTTATATTAAGTCTCAGTCCTATTGCTGTCGTTGTTGTTGTTGTTGCTGCTGTTGAAGAATTATTAAAACGATAAATCAACTTTTTGGGATTTTCGACACAAACTCAAAAATCATTTGCAACCCTTTGAGCAAAACTTTTGCCTGCTGTCCAATTCGTTGGCTGCCTGTGGCTCTGACTCCAACTCCGAATCTGATTCTGATTCTGACTCTGGGTCTGGGTCTGGGTCTGACTCTGGTTATTCGAAGAGGCCCATATATACAGCATGGGATACAGCTACACAGCAATCAAACAAAAACTATGAAAACTAAGGGTTTGAGTTATGGGAGTCTCCCTCTCTATTCTATACAAAGTATTGACTGTAAAATTATGAAAATTTACATTTTTCCAACAATGAAATAGTTCCAAAATTTTGTGGTATGAACTGCCAGTTTTTGGGGTATATTTTGGACATTGACTGACAGAAGTCTGGGCTGCTGTATGTTTGGGTGTGTGTGAGTGTGTGTGTGGCCAGCTGTTAATTGGCGTTGGTTTGTTCCTATCCCAAGAAAGTAGACAGCGATATTTGGCCGATACGAGTATAGTCTATAAATATATACATCTGTACATACATACATATATGTATGTGCATATATCAAATATAATAGAACAACAACCCTTGTTTTTTATTTGAGGAAACGGTTGAGGAGCGAGCTGTCAGAATTGTAAAAAGTTGCGTAAGTTATGCAAAAATAGACACACACACACACACACACACACACATGGTAGTCAAGAGTAGTTGGGGTTGGGGGTTGGTGTCCCAGGCAGAGACATTAGCATAGAGCCAAAAGCAAACGATTTGTAATTAACAAAATTGCCAGGCAGCCAGCGTGGCAGGGGCAGAAGACCGGTGGGGTTGGGGGTTTGTAAGGAGACAGCTAACAGCCCCCAAACAATTGACAAAGCAGTCAATACACACACATACCCACACACACACACACATACACACGCACAACACAACAATAACAAACACTCGAAGGCAAAAGACGTTGACGTTGGCAGCAGGTGGGCGAATTGCTTGGGTCGATGCATAAAACGCCAAAAGGAATTAAGATACACTCGTATATGAGTGTATAAGCGTGTGTGTGTGATTGCCACATTCATTCATATGAAGGCTAGGGTAAAAAAGGGTTTAATCAGCGAACACAGAAACAGCAAAAACATCTCAGAATTCAGAAACACACACACACACACTCATGCACATTACCAATACACAAATACAAATTAACAATAAGCAATCAAAGACAGAGGCAGCTAAAGAAGAAGCGGCTACACAAACACACACACTCACACACACTCACACACACACACACACACAGTGAGTTGTGTATTTTTTGCAGCAGCCTTTTAGGCACGCCAGCTGCCAATGCCAAAAGCAACCGTCAAAGGAATTAAAATTCATTCGGGCATAAAAATTTTAAAATATATATAAAATACACATCCATATATATATATATATATATAAAGAGTCGCATGGAGACACAGCGCAGGAGATAGAGTGTAGAGTGTGAGAGAGGAAGAGAGAGAGAGGGAGACAGAGTGACAGCGCAAAGAGTAAGAGCCAAAGTAGAAGCAGCATCAGATGAAGTTGGAGATAGCTTTTGAGCCATATAAAAAAGGGGTTACTTTTCAAGCAGCCAGCTAAAGGGGCTTGTCGTGGATCAGAACAGAGAATCGGGGGCGGCGTGTGTTGTTAATTTCCAAAAAGCCAAAAGACAAATGAGTAAAGAGCAGCAGCAACAGCAGCAACATTTGCTGCCGCCTCAATGTCGTCAACAATTTTTCTACATTTTTGTTTTGTTTTGTTCGCTCGTCATTGATTTTTGATTGTTTCAAGTGTCGCATTGGCAAAAATAAAAAAGGGGCTGCAAGTTGCGAGTTGTTGTTGCCAAGTGCACCCCAGAGAGCTTTGACGCCAAAAGCTTTTGTTGATATTGTTGTTGGTGCTGTTGTTGTTGTTGCTGCTGCTGGCAGTTGGCGGCTGGCAATGCCCAAGTTGGCAATTTGCAACAAAAGACAACAATGCGAATGACTTGCGAATATGAATAGATGAGTGCGCAAGTGAATAAGTGTGAGTGCATTCACAATGCAAGTGAGTTGGGCTTTTGCTCAGCATAGAGATTAGTTGATTTTGCAATTGATTTGATTGGATGCCAACGAGTGTATTCATGAATATATTCATTGACATACATACAGCTGTACATATATTCAAGAGTATTATTGGCTGTGTGTGGTTAAACGTATTCATGAGAGCTCTCATGAGTGTATTCATAAATACGCATATATTCATGAGTCTAATCACCTGATTTATGTTTTTGATTTACGTATTCAGGCACAAACAACTTAGAGGTAATTTTCAATTTTTCATTATTTGTCAATAGCTTGAGGATCTTTTTTGCAGGTATAGAAAAAAGGGGAGCGGAAAAGTCGGAAAATGGCTGAAAAGTGGGGAAAAAAGAGGAGGGGGCAGCACCTCGGCAATTTACAATACAACGATTCAAAGGCATAAATCAAACAATTTCGAACTGAACTTGGCACGAAGCGATTCGCAAGACAGGCAGAAAGGCAGACAGTCAGTCAGTTATTCATTCAATCATTTAACGATTCAGTCAGTCAGTCAGTCAGTCAGTTACGCACACACGCACATAACGCTACAGTTATTGAATTGATTTGGGAGCAAAATGACAGCAACAGCAACAAATGATGTGAAGGTTGAAGAGGGGAAAGAAAGAGGGAGGGGGAGACTGCCTCCCTCTTTTGCCCCTCTCGCCTGAACCAATGCGTGCGTTTGTGCGTTTGTCTTCTGCTTCTTGTTCTTCTTCTGGTACTTGTTGTTGTTGTATTTTTTGGATTATAAAGTTTTGTAATTAAAATTTGACAGCTTTACAATTCCCAGGCGCAGGAAGAGAACGAGCACAAGGACAAGGTGTAGCAGGGGAGGGCGAGTGGGGTGAGGGGGGTGTAGCAAACAGTCACACAGTCAGTCAGTCAGTCAGTAAAAGCATCGAAAACCCTTTCGCGCGCCGCAATTTCTTATTCGAATTTTACAATTTTCGATTTATGTTTCGATTTTATTGTCTAGAATTTTGTGCGTGCTGCGTGGGTGGCCCAAAGGGGGGTGGGGGAGTAGGGGTTGCGGAAAGGGAGGCAAAGGATTTGAAGTGTTTTGCCGGGTTGGTTTTGATATTTATTTATGTATACGACTGAGATAGAGGCACTCACACACACACACATGCATCAAGTTATACATTTTAATCAAAGCTCTTCCTTTAACCCACTCTTCCCGACTGTCCACTCAGTCGCCCATTTTGTTTCTAATTCGTTAAACTTTTGCTTAATAATTGTCTGGCCATGCCGAACACAATTCCTGTACCCCCCACCAATCACCCCTCCCCCTTACCGACTTACACTCACGCGAGTTTGACTTTTATTCATATTTCTGCCTCAATATCATAAAAATATCACCGAAATACAAAAAAAAAAAAACAGAAAACAAAATGTGATTTGGTTCTATATATTTTTTGTTCTTTTTTTTGTTTTTGTGCTACCCTCGATAAGCACAACGACGACGAGGCTGACTACAAAGTCGACCCAAAATGTACCCCTTGAGTGGTTGTAGGAGTTGGGCAAGTGGTCGAGTGGTCGAGGGGGGGGGGGACAACGACTGGTCCACGGGGCAGTCACATGTCTAATCCTTTTGCTTATTGATATGATATCTACACGAAGCAAACGAACCGACAACAACAACAAAAAAACCCGAGCAGAAAAAAAAGGTTATGCCAGCAATTTTTATTTTATATATTGCTCTATACACAATAACCAGTAAGAGGAGTGGGAAGCTACTTCTTCTACATGTTTTTTGGCTTTCATAATCAAAAAACGTTAAAATCATAGTCTAGACAATAATTTATGAGCAAAGGCATTTGCTTGTTGTTGTTGTCGTTGTCGGTTTTTGTCTCTTTGCCCGCATCATCAATATGAGAAAAGCAGACACAACGGGCCGGGCAGACCGAGCACCACCTTGAACCAAACCACATCGCACCACATCACACCACTGTGGACCGCCCAAAAACGCAATGCCAATCAACATCTCTAGCAAACATTCGTAAGGCATCATCATATTCTAGTACTTTAACTCAAGCTCCTGCTTTTTGTCCTTGTTGTTGTTGCTGCCCCTTTTTGAGTCGCTTTTTTGTGTGTGGCAATAGATATAGAGATATATATAAAAATATGAATATGCCACGGGATGCAGAAAAAAAGCGCCACAACACCTTAATATCAGCTCGGCTAACGTTAAGGACTTGGCCAGTAGGCGGGCGTGACGACTGTTGGCCAGGATGCGAGCCGGGTCGAGTTCGTGCCCCATGCCCCATGCCACATACCACATGTTCTGTGCTGGCTTTGTTTGTGCAATGTACACGGTGGAAGGGGGGAAGGCAGCTCGTTGGCATTTTCTAATGGTTTCAACTTCCTTCCTCTTGCAGTTACCATGTATTTATTTACCATTTTTTTTTTGTTGCCTCAATCGTGCCGCCCCCCCGCCCACATAATCAGCGTCAGAGTTGCAAATATGAAATTCTTTCATTTTTTTCTCTACTTTTATCCCTTTCTTTGTACTTTTTTTTATTTATTGGAGGGGTTACACAAAAAGCTACTTAAAGTCGTCACACATGACGTATGCGCAATGACAATTGAGATAACGAAAAAGCAACGCAGAATTGACAATTCGCACTGCACTTCCGGTGTAGCCCCTTCCCCTACCCATTTTTTTCCATCACGAATCTTAAGTACATAAATTATTTGCTTAAATGAATAAAAATTGAATTTGTAAATCGTATTTTGTTTATTTTTATGTAATTTTTATTGATTTGTGCAGCGGCCTCTCTGAAGATTTTGCCGACAAAGTGAAAAGCAACAGACAGGCAGGCAGTCAGTTGGACTGTTGGACAGCTGGCTTCTAATTTGATTTGAGAGCGTCAAGTTCTAATTGGATTTGCTGCAGGCACTACGTCTGCAACTAAGCTCAATCTTCATTTGATGACAATTTCATTTTCTATTAACGAGAAACTGTAATGCCAATTGCGTTGGCCGAATGCTGCGGAAAGGGAAGGGAAGGGAGGTAAATGCATAAAAAACAGTCATGCCATGAAATGTGCCATGAGATTCGATGGACATTCCTATTAGAAAAAATGAGCAAAAATTATTGAAAGCAAGCTTATTTTAATTGCCTGCCTGACTGACTGCCTCCTTAGCTACAGTGGCTGTTAAAGAGTAGCGTACACATTTTATATATACATATGTACATATGTACATATGTACAATAATACGAGTAGATTTGTTATTTAAAAAGAAAAATATATTTTCTTAGCAAATTTGAAATCGATCACTCGGCATATTAGATTTATACTATTTTACTAATTGAGTTATTCCTGTTAGTTTATTTGAACAGTTGCTACCACTGTGCGACAGTGGACTAAGGGCTGACTGACTGAAAAACTGGATGGACTGACGGACGAATTGCCAGACTGCCTGGCTAGGTTTTTAGGGACAGAGCGACCCACGGCAATTATTTTGACGACGCGTAATTTGCGTTGACGATGCGGATGATGAAGAAACTGACGACATGGACGAAGACATCTTCGCGGTTTCTTACATAGAAATACAAATACAAATATATATATATAATTTTTTTTCCCTTGCTCTCCCTCTCTGCGTCAAAATTGAAGCGACAGCGTAGCAAACTAATTAAAGCCAAGTCGTTGTCCCCTCCTTCTCTACAAAATTGGTAGACGCCCCAATTGCAGTTAGCTGGCCGAAAATGAACGATTTTAGCGCTTAGCCTTTTTTAATTGTCCAAACGTTAAGCCAAGCAAGTGACAGAGGGCAGAGGGGTTGAGGGGTTGAGGGGCTGAGGGGATGCCTGCCTGTATTTGATGGCTGCGCCGTTACTTAAATGCATGGCGTCAATAATTATTTCTATTCCCATTTCCATTTTCATTTTATTTTTTCTTGCTATTTGCTTTACTTTTTTTTGGCTTTTATTTTTGGGAAAGACATTTCATCAAATTGCCGTTAGGTTTTAATTAGAAATCAATTGTGTATGTAATTGCGCGTGGAGTTTCCTCAATTTCATTTGTTTTATTTTTTATTGTAGGTCATTTCCTCGTTTAAGTCAGCTTCACGTGATCAAGATGGATCATGATAAGCAACCACACTGTACTTATTATGATAATGATATTGTTTGTGCTTATCATTGGGTTTTGCATCACGTAGCGCAATGAAGGTTGCCAAACAAACAAACAAACAAAAAGTGCAAAGCTAATCAGACAAATGTGCAACAGCAGCGGCAACTGCAACAATAACAACGATACAATCAGCAGCAAAAACAATCGCAGCAATCAGTTAGTGTTGCTAGCGGCAATAAATTATAATGCATCTTTAATTAATTGTATAATAAAGCTGCAGTCTTTTTTTCTGCTTTTTTTGTGCCACTTCGATGAGTTGCCACATTCCGTGGGAGCCGTAAGTTGTCGCAAGTTCTTCTTCATGTCAATTTAATGCTAAATTAATAAATGCAATTAGATTTATTGACAGTCGAAAAAAGACTTCTTTTTCGTCTTTGCTTTGATTTGCCTTTTCCTTTTTCCTAATTGAAATCTTAAATTTCCGTTCAAGCTTGTAATTGACTTGAGTCCAACAGCAAATGCTTGATTCCGAAATACCCTGGAGCAAGTTAAGAACTAAGAACAAATTTAGCTAGTAGTTATATCAAACTTGCAACTGTCGATAATTGTAATTAATAAAATTACTTAAATAACTAAATAAATAATTATTTGTTAATTTCAGTCGAATTTACAAATAATTGTATTGAAAATTGCATTTTAATTAGCTTGAAATTAAATATTTTTATTGGCCCATCAAAAAAAAAAGGTTTATCATAATTGTAATTGTGTTTTAATAACTGCTGTAATTATTGAAATTATTAACATTCCCCAAAACAGAAACGTCTACGAGTTTGAACAGCTTTAGATGTAATTCAATTTTTGCACAGGAGACAAATACTAAAATTGACAATTTCTCTCCGTGTGTGTGTGTGTGTGTCTTGGCCAGCTGACAAGGCGTCAAAATTGATGGTCACAAGTTTTAAGGCCATACTGAGTAATTATTCATATCACCCACAGTTTGAAAAAGAGAGACAGAGATATAAGGCTAGAGAGGAGAGGAAAAAACATCAGCAGCTGGGCAGAAACATGGTTTGACAAGTTGACTGCAAAGTTGCCAACTTATTTGTTAGCCATAAATCAGGCGGGCAATTTCGATGGGCCTGGGCCAGGCCCAAATACTTGGTCCGAATAGCAGTGCAGAGTTGCCACAAATTTAATGGCCTCTAATTAGACAAAACGCAATTGCAGCATGCGGCAATTTATGAAGTGCCAAATGGATTTTTAAGCAGCCAAATGAGACGCCGGGCTACCAACTTGTTTTGTATTTGTGTTTATGTATTTATTTTTTGTTTTTGTAATTTTCAGACTTGTCATGGCAAAGAATATTACAAGTACTTACGCTAGTCAACGATGTGTGTGTGGATGACTTGCTTACCTGCAAATAAGAAGGAGATAAAGAAGAGAATTAGAAATTGCCACTATTAAGATACCCTGTAAACAGTTAACTATTAAGAGGACAGCTTGCAGCAGCTGGACGGGCTCTTATTAAAGTAAGTGACAAAGAAAATATCAATAATCTTTTTCAATTTCATTTTAGATAACTTGTAAACAGTACAAATGTATGTACATTAAAGTTGGTGGTAATGACAAGAGTTTTTATATTAGGAATAGCTAAAGCTAATAAAACTGTTTACATTGCAAAGATGAGTGTTGAGTATAGAATAGAGAGTATCTGTTGTGTCTATTGTACTCTCATTCTAAGCATTGTGAAGTGAAAGTCAATTGCAAATTGGAATTGCAATTGCAATTGCAGTAAATCAACGAGCCGTGAACGAGTCAAAGTCTCTTTATATTTTTTGTCAGCTTGCAATGAGATCACAGATTGTATTGGCAAAGACAACAACCAATTGCTGATGATGGAACAAATCAACACACGCACACGCACACACACACACACACACATAAACGCACACACAAATTGCATGTAAATCACATAGCAAACAACAATCAAATCAAATCAAAACTAAACTAAAGAAAACAAAACAAAAAAACCAAATCAAACCGAACTAAAGCAAACTAGCGCACGCTACAACAGCAACAACAAAAATAGCAACAACAAACATAGCTACAACACAAATAACAACAACAATAACAAATGGCAGCAAGTGGTACACGAAAATAAGGAAATAATCAATTTAAAAAAATCAAAATCGCCATTTACCATACAGATACAAGCGAACAAATGCTACATACTAAACTATGTACATATGTATGTATGTACATATATGTATGTATCTATATGTCGACTATACTCGTAACTGCTTGGTATATACTAAATATACATATACTACTCGTACTAATAAAAATACTGTCAGCAATCAACAATCAGTCAATGTGTCCCAGACAACCAAACAATAGACGAACCGAACTCGTTCATGTGAGATGGCAAATGATTTGTGTGTGTATGTGTGTGTGTGGGTGTAATGTACTACTATTGCTAGCCTGCTCACACACAGTGAAGAGGGGAAGAAGAGGGAAAGAGGTGGGCTGCTAGTTTGGCATGATCAAAATCCATATGCGATAAATAAATTGAATTTATCCGCAATTGGTCGAACAGCGACGACAATGGACAATGTGTGTGTGTGTGTATAGTGTGTACATGTGTGTGTAGTTGTTGTGCATGATAATGACTGTTTTTCACTTTAATCAGCGGCAATAGCAGCAGCAAAAGCAAAAGCAACGATAACGACAGCAACTTAAATCATTGCAGGCATTTCTAACTAAGCTCAATGTCTCTTAGCAGTGTGTGTGTCTGTGTGTGTATTTCTGTTGGTGTGTGTGTGTGTGGGTGTGTATGCGATTTGTTGCTGATTGATTTGAATTGAATAATTGCAATTGTGTTTGTGTGCTGCAGCAAGCAATAAATTCAAAAAAAAAAAAATGTATTTGAATTGAAACGAATAATGTAAAAAGTTCGTTTGTTGGATTTGCTCCGAATACAAGAAGCAACAACAGCAACAGAACAATCAAACATTCGTTTAATTTCAAAAAGGATTCTTACCTCTTTGAATTCCAACATTTGTGAAAATTATTAATGCACTTCTTTTTTAAGCAACACAAAATAATCGTATTTGAATGCTAGAAAATTCGAACTTTTGCTTCAATTGAAATATAAATCATACTAAATTTTAATAATCGCCAATAATTTGAACGAGCCGAAATTAACATTTAAAATCATTTCAAATTGTTTGAATGTATGTATTTATGTGTTTTTTTTTTGGTGATTATGTGTTTTGAGTTATGATGAATATTAATATAAATCTAATAGAAAATAGCAACAAATTCGAATTCGTATTGAGCTGCCTTGACACTTGCCTAATCAAATTTTCAGCTGTCAACAGTTGTGGTATTCGTATTAATATTATTATTAATATTGATGATTGCTACGCCTAAGTATGCGTTTGTGTTTTTTTTTTGGAGATAAGTAACCCAATAGATTCACATATCTGGGCAGAGATCAGTGACGCTTTAGTTTCAATTTCAGTTTCAACTAAAGCCGTCCTCGATAACAGCCATAGCTCTAGAATCTAGAATCTGAATGGTATTGGGATCTGTATCTTTCTGGGTTAAGTCTTTTTTCTTTGTGCGCAACTCGTATGCAAAGATTCGAGTTTTATTGTTATTATTTTCTTGTTAATGTCATTATTTCTATTTCTAAGACGTTTATCGATCATATTTGCACAGTTGCTGTCAATTTGGGGCTAAATTGGTTTAATTTTAGCCAACTTATGCTGGCCTTGCGGATTTTCCGCTTAATTTCGAATTTGAATTTTTAAAAATATACTCAATTGTCTTACTAAAACAAAAAAACACGTGTTCTTCACAAATGTTTGCACTCAAAATAAAGAGCTTATACGAGTAAATGTACATACATATGCAGTTAATACATACAAGAAAGTATATATTTGACTATGAATATAGATAGCAAACAGTTGATGCTTATAATAAGATACTCCCAATAACCATGACGTTGGGTATTTTATTTTGTTTTAAATTAGCCCATGTGCGTCACACTCAAAAAATGCAAAACTATTGATATTTACGAGTATTCTGCGGGTCTCGACAACATATTTGTAGATATATTTATAAGTGATTATATTGGTATATATGCATACATATGTGTGTGCTTAATTTCTAATTAGTTGAAAACCCATCCGTCAACTCGAGCAATACAATTCTGATAGCTCATCATTGAGCTCGCCCCCGACAATCCAACAATCCAACAATCCAACAGTCCGACAATCGAACAATTTCCTTCTGTTTCAGAAGCTGCGACCGAGTCGCGTCACGCGATGATAAGCACAAATCGAATTTGTGCATGAAAATTATTATTATCATGATTATTATTGTTACGATTATCTATCTCTGTGAGCATGCTGGTCAATTTGTAGGGGCAGTTCAAGTCCAAGTCCAAGTCCAAGTCAAAGGCAAAGTCGGAGTCACAGTCTGTCGAAAGACCCAATGCGGGATGATTTTTGTCTCATTCTCAGTTTCTCAGATGATTGACAGTGCAACGAACTTTATAATTTTAAAGAGAACTCCAGGAAATTTCAATGTTACCAACTGTTGTAGTTAGCATCTCGAAGTGTATACCAGCAGATAGAGCTGTCCACTCTGACTTCCGACTTATTTTAGAGCAAATAAATTAACAATCATTCACAATTTTCACATGAAATTTGTCAGCTGATAATCCACATACACATAGCAACCATGTTAAAATCTGTATTGACATTGTTGTTCTTGCCATTGTTTTTTATGCTCAACAACGACAAGTGTTAGGATAAATATTAACAAAAATAACAACTGAACGACTAACCGCAGAATAATAAAAAAAAAAACGAGTTCAATTCGGTTTGTCAGCTACAAAGCAAACATCATATTCATTATTGTTGAGACTTGTTTTTTTTCTCTGTGTGTGTATCTCATATATATACACACACAGATACACACACACACACACACACACATTCACACAACAAATATGTTGTGTTCGATAAACAATTTTTTTCTTTTGTTATTATATATAAATATATATTTTTTGACAACTAGCGATAAAAACGCGCGATACAAACCACATACACATACACACTCACACACACACACACACACACAGACGACTGCATGCCTGTGGTTTCGATGCCCTAGCTGGAGAGGCTTTAAAATTATCATGGATTTTGTCAGGCATTAAGAAAATTTTATCTGTTTTATAAAACTATTAAAAATTTGTATATTAATTCTATTAGGTATTTTAGCTAATATTAACTTGGAACCCTTGGAAAATGTCTTTTTAATATATTTTATTTTATGTCTATTTTATAACATATAGCTGTGTTTCTAGTTGATTACAATTTTATAATATAATATCATATGTGAACAAATTATTCTATTTATGAAAAATTAAATAATGGTTCTTTATATGTTTATAAGAATATCCATAAATCGGTAAGTGTATGTAGAGCTCGTTATGCTCGAGCTACCTAATTTTTTTTTAATCTATATTTTTATTAGCCAACATCTAGCATGTTCTATATTTTTATTTTATTGTTGAATTGTTTGTTTTTGTTTGTTACGTGATAAAAACAACAAGAAAAACAATAAACATTAATCTACCAAACTGAACGTGTCAGTTCTTTTTCCTCAAATACTATATATATGTATATAGATTAGCTATTTATTAAGTCGAAACGGAAGTGTTTTAGATTGCGGTTCTTCTCATACTTTTTGGAGCTTCTAATTTGTTAGCAACTTGAAGCATTGTATAGTTATATGTTCATATAAGTATATATATTTTTTTGTTTAATTTATGTTTGCTGTTGTTGTTTAACCCATGGTTGGAACCGTTGCTATTTTTACACACACGCACTTTGTCTAGAAGAATTGCACTTCTGCGAAAAAATAAACACGCATTCAGCCAACACAAACAAATTGTGCCCGACTGCAAGTGTGCTGAAAGGGGGGAGGAGTAGTCTCAAGATGACAGTCTCTAACAACAAACAACTGTTGCAATTCCATTTAACATTTAATATTATCTTTTTTTTTTTTGTCCACCTCCCGCCCCAAACTCACAACTGTCGATCATATTTGCTGTATTTCCTTTATTTTCTTTGACTTTGCATCAGCTAATATCCTTACTGTGGGTATTGTGAATATCGTAGACAGTTGGTGAGGCATTTTATTACTAAGATACATATGATTAAGATCTTTAAAAGAATCTTTTTATGGCTGAAATTCGCTGTATGATGATAACACGAACCCACTTTTAATTCAAAAATGTAACTAAGATTTCTGTCTTTAATAAAAATATATTTTCAATTTTATTAAAAACTTTAACTACTTTTTTTGTTTAGAATATTTAAATAAGATTTGTATCTTTAATAATACTTATATATAAGTGTTTGATTTTAAATATTTTTAAAAACTGAAATCATTACCTAATCGAATTATATTGACTACTGTTGTTTTGAAGTGTATTAAAACTTCGTTTAGTGTAGATAACTTAAGACTTTTTTGATTTTCAACCTTTGTTGCTGTTGTTGCAGTTGTTGTTGTTGTTGCTTGGGCGGCGTCAAAAAATATTGTCGCATATTTATGAACATGTGTAACAGATAAATCTGAATGTTGGGCGCACACACGTAAGTGATTTAGTTGTCAGGCGAGTGCATTTATCACAGCTGTGTATGGGTTGTCTGGAGCTGGCACCCAATGGATTTTCTTAAGAGTGTGCGCCACCGCCCGCCACCAGGGGGCGCCAGTAATCAAACTAATGAGCTATGCTACAAACTCTCGCTGTACTTGGGTATTATTTTGTTGTTGTTGATGTTTTTTCTTTCGGGAAATCGTTTGGAGCACATTTGGCAAAAATAGCATTTAATGGATTTCAAATAAGAGAAAGAAGCAGAGGCCCAAGTAGAAGCCTAGCCATAAGTGGCAGGTAAAAGAGATAGAATGAGTGTGTGTGAGCGGGAGGTGGAGAGGTGTTTTGTCTGCCTATCTGTGAGTCTGCCAAGTGAAGTGATAAAACATTAAAGAAATGCAACTGGGTGGGTTTTTCTTTTCTCACTTAGCTGCGGTTCAGGTTTTCAGCTTTTGCTTTTGTTGCAGCGACACCTAGGGGTTGCTAATGGCAGCTTTTGCCGCGTTGCAGGCTTCAAAGATGCTTCCAAATGCGGCACGAAGATGTTGCGCTGCACTTAATGGCAAATGATAATGATTGATGCTAAAATGCAACCCAAACCCAAGTTGCAAGTTAAGGTTGATATTGGGCTTAGGTGCGGAATTGGTTTGAAGAGAGAGAGAGAGAGAGAGAGAGATGGAGAGAAAGAGAGAGACTGTGGCGGGAATTGATGCTGGCAATAAGCAATCATTCAATGTGGGCACAATAGAGATACGGCTGAGTTCGTTTGCATTAGAGAGATTGAAAAGAGACAGCGACGGGGACAAGAGATGCAACAAATGAAATTAAGTGGAAGCGACAAACAGATATGTAGAGATAAAAAGAGGATAATTTTAAATGGAATCAAATGTCTGCATTTCTTCTCAATTCCTCTTTGAGCCAGCTTCTTAAACGCTTTACAGACATTAAGAACGCACACTTTTGTAAAGTTTTACTATTTCTTCGATTGCTCAAATGTTGGCTTCTTAAGCAGCTTAAAGTAAGTGCCACACTGTGTGGCATGCCACAAGCAATAACTGCCACAAAAACGCAAGCAAAGGACAGCAAGCGATGACAAGAAATGGCATACCACAAAAAAAAAAATTAAAAGAAAAGGGGAGTCAACAAAATTTGTAGGCGTTAAAATTGTCATGTCAATATTTTAATGATATCACTTTACACCTCAAACTCCACTTCAAAAATCCTTGCCCCTTCCCCAATTCGAATTCTGCGTCAACTCCCACCAATCAAACTGTACAAAGTTTCATTTTAACTTTGCTATACATTTATCCTCCTCTTTCTATTCTTTTTTTTTTTTTGGGTATTTCCTGCCCTTCGAGTCAAATCCCTAGCAAATTTTTTCTGTGTGTTGTCCTTTCTTGTGGCGGCGCGTAAAGAAGAAGTCAAAAGTCCTTTTTACTTTTTTTTCTATTTATATTTTTTTTTGTTTTTTTGCTGTTGTTTTTTGTTTTGCGCCAGCTGGCAGGACGCTCATTTGTTTGCCTTGTATTTCCTTTAGTAATTTTTGCTTTTTTTCAGCTTGTGTTTGGCTAGAAAATTACAAGAAAAGTGCGCTAAACTGCTTGTCTGACGGAGCGGGGGGTTGGGGTTACAGGAAGTAGGCGGCGGAGGTTGGTTGGGGGGCGTGGCGCTGTGGGTGTTTTGTTTACTTATGCAAGTGTTTTCTCAATTGTGCGTAGGGTGAAAGGAAAGGACACAGAAGGAGTAAAAGCCCAGACGAACAGACGGTCAGTCGTGCGTTGTATTCGCCGTCTGCGGTTGAAATTTTTCCGACTTAACTCCTTTTTTTTTGTTTTTATATTTTACTCTTGTTGCTACGATTTTCTGCCACATTTTTCCCCTACTCATTTTTTTGGGCGGCAACGTTTGTCTAATCTTAACGGTTTTACATTTCATTGCGCCGGGTAATGGTCTGGCCGCAGTTTGGGGCAAGCAGGGGGACAGTTTATTAAATCAAGGAATTGTAAATATACACAGTGAGTCAAGTAATTGTTTTGACGAAATTCGAAATGCACATCATTTGTTTTGCACAACAAGTATGTTCAATTTTAATAATTAATTTTATTTTGAAATAAGACTAATGTTTATTTTTATTTATGTCAAAACACTTACTTGAGTAGCTGTAAATGTTTGTTTTGATGTAGTTAAAACTCACCTCTTTATCTTTGGCAGCTAATAGAACAGCGGGCTTATTGTTGTTGTTGTTATTGTTGTTGCTGGCATTGCGCTTTTTGCGCTTCTCATTGCTGTTGCTGTTGTTATTGTTGTTGTTGTTAGTATTGTTGTTATTGGTGCAATCATCGTCCTCAGCGCTATGTGCCACATGTTGCTCATTTACATTATTATCACGCAGTGCAACATGTTGCGACTCACTGTTGTTGTTATTGTTGTTCTTTCGACTACAGCTATCGGTATTGTTGTTGTTATGATTATTGCTAACATTTAAACTAGCTTCCTCATCATCCTCGTGCTCCTCCCCTTGCTCTTCAGCAACATCTTCATCAGCATCATTATCATCATCGTCGTCGTCGTCAACATCAGCAACATGTTGCGATGCCGGCACATCGGCAACATTTTCAGTTCTTGCTGATGACTCAGCGGCAACGGCAGCAACATTGCCGATCTCAGCAGCAACATGCTCGGATTCCAGCTCCATATCATCATCATCGAGTTCGCCATCGGCATGTGCCACATTTGACTGCATCGATGCATCCTCCTCATCATCGTCCTCGTCATCGTCATTGCAATTACTGGTTGCTGTTGCGTCAGCAATATCGCGTGTTGCTTGCTGTTGATGTGTTGCTGTTGTTGCTGCTGTTGCTGTTGTCGCTGCTGCTGCTGTTGTTGCTGTTGTGTTTGTTCCAACTGTTGTTGCTTGTGAACTGCTGTTGTTGTTGTTGACTGCGGCAGCGGGTGAGTGCATGGGCGATTGTTGCTGTTGTTGTTGTTGTGCTGCCGCTGCAGCTGCAGCCGCCGCAGCAGCAGCAGCAGCTGCCGCCTCCATCATCATTTGCTGGGCGTGATTGAAGAAAAGCTTCGGATTAAGACAAGCGCCGCCGACGCCGTTCTGCAGACTGCTCTGCAACTGTTGCTGCTGCTCGGCGCTGAGCAACGGCGGCGATGGCGACGGTGTATTTGTATTGGCCAGCAGATTGCCGCCGTTCTGTTGCAGCGTTATTGCCGCTGCAACAATGGAGCTATTCAGCAGCTTGTCGCTATCGCTTTCACAATTCCCAGTGGCTTCGTCCTCACCGCCAATCAGTGATGTTGCTGCTGTTGCTCCTGTCGCTGTTGTTGTTGCTGCTGTTGTGTTATTGTTGTCACTGTTGCTGTTGCTGTCGCTATTGCTGCCGGGCGTGCTGGTGGATAGTTGCTCCTTGAGTGTATTCACTTCCTTCTCGGCTAGAGTAGCGCGCTGTAATTAGCATAAAAGAGAGAGAGAGAGAGAGAGATAGAGTTAGTATGAGATGAGTATGAGATAGTTTCCCAGGCTTGCAACTGCTGTTGCTGATGTCCTTTCCCCCTCCCCTGCAATCGACACTGGTAGTCGCATATGTTTTTGACACAAACTTTGACTATGAAGCCAGAGTTGCCACCTCACTCCCTTAAATTCCCCCCCTTACTAAACCAAAAGGCAACTATCGACCCTCATTAATTTTACTTTTAAAGTCATTACGGGTTAAATTTAGCCAAATTAATACGTTGCAAAACTTTTGCCCAGCCAACACACAAAAAAGGCTTAAAAAACATTAGAATTGAGGTTAAGGAGAAGAGGGGGAACAGGCGGGAGAAGGCGAAGGGGGTCTACAATGCCCAATCGCATTAGCAAACAAACTGAGAGAACGGCAACAACAACCAAACAGCCGACAAATTTATAGTTTATCGCTGGTATCGATAAGCCAACTTGAAATTTTAGTGCTATTAGCGTTGACCTTCGATAAAAGGGGTTGCCCCGAGGGGTAGCGGGACAAGCAACCAGCCAGCCAGACATTTGCTTGAAATCAAATGCCAAATGAGAAATTAAAACAACAACAGCAACAGCGACAAAAAAGGTTACAAAAATATGCGGTGCAAACTTTTTTGGCAAATTAGTCTGGGCCCAGAACTCAGAGCCAAGCACAGAGACCAGGCCAAGTCCCATAGACCAAGCAGAAAGCTCAGCCTTACTCCAATACCAATTCCAACATCAAACCCAACCTCAACTTGGCTGTTGATGCCTCAAAGTCAGCTCAGGTCCGGCGCAATGCCGTTCTCATCCCATCCCATCCTATCCCAAACCATTCTATTCTATCCCAACCCATTCTATCCTATTCCAAGTTGGCCGTGTTGTATCCTTAACTAGTAAGCGACTCCTCGAATATTCCTCGGCTTTCCTCGAATGCCAATGACTTTTTGGGTAGCTCTCACTTTTTTGGGTGCTTCGATTTTCTGTTGATTTGTACTTGTTTTGGTTTCGTTACGTTTTGGTTTTTGAGTTTTGTGCAATTTTATTTGTATAAATACCGGAAGCTAATGGGGCGGGGATCTGAGACGAGCTAGCCGTTCCCGGGTCCGGGGGGCGTTGCAGGCAATAAAGAACTTTGGAAATTAGTCGATGGGCATAGCTTCTATATAGACTTACAAATGTATAGCCTTAAATAATGACTACTTCATTTGGTGTGAGAGCTGCAGGCTTTTAAGCTTTTGCAGTTCTTATACAAGTTTTTCCTCATATCGATGAGACGACGACGTTGGCGACTCCCCAAAAAGTTAAGCAGGAAGTCGTTATAAGGGTCGAGTTAAGACCGAATTGCACTGCAATTGCAGTGGCAGGAGCAAATAAAGTAAACGATTAGAAATAACTGCCTCTTTGGATTTAAGGTTCCATATAAAAGCTGTCGGATCAAAATGAGATCAGTTGTCAGCTAAGGGAATAACTTCTGGGAACTGCAAGGAAAACTGTCTAGTTCGAAATATTCGTAAACAAAGTAATAGCATAAAGTTAAAAAGATATACTAGTTAAATAAATATATAAGGAAAATAAACAGTTGAGTTTTTTATCTCTTAAAGTGAAGCCCCTAATCGTAGCAGACCAAGATGCATTTGTCGAACCCATCAACTTATCGTTTGTCTGATCAAATGCAATGAAAAGACAAGACTCGAGCATTGAGTTGTGTTTATTGTTGCTGCTGTGTTTATCTTTTTTCTTATAGATGAATGGCCCTCGAGGCATATTTGTCAACATCATCAGCAAACCAAACGAACCCCAACTCCAAATCGACTCCTCTTAGCCGCTCAAATACCCAACCTGTACCCGCTGCCAAATGTAACGTAGGCAAATGCCCGAGGGGAAGGAGCTAGAAGAGAGCAAGAGGGGGTTGGTCTCAGTCTCTGTTTCTGTCTCTGTCTCGGTGTCCTCGACGCCGCATAGATATATATTTATGATATTTAAAAGCTCTTAAGTACAAACAACAGACAAGCGGCTGTTGGGCGCAATTCGCGTGATGCTGACAGCAGATGGCAACGAGGGGGCGGGTGGAGACACGGGCAGGGTTTGGCCAGTGGGTGGTTCTTAGATTGGAGGGGGGCTGAAAGGAAGCTGCAGTTTTGTCCTTGCCGTTTGCTAGGACTTAAAATGCCAGACAGCCTTCAAAAGCTGGGCTGGCTCTTAGAACTGGGCGACATTTTGTGAAGGTGGAAGGTGGTGGAGACGAAGGTTTGCAGGCACTGTGATTCTCATGCTGACTGTTTTGTGGCAATGTCTGTGGCACGTTGTTGCTGCTGTTGCTTTTGCCTGTGGCATGAGCTGCTTAAGCTTGCAAATTGTTTTCATAATGCCAGTCAGTCGAATCGAATGTCCTGCCTGCATGACTTTTTGCTGCAAAATCGAACAGTGCTCGTCAAACAGTTTGCAACAGTTTTCGTTTTTCGATTTTTATTGTTTTGTCCTTTTTTCTTTACAGGCTCTAGTTTTTGCTTGTTGTCTTGGCTCGCTCTCAGCTGAAATGCAATCCCCGTGAGAATCGCGACACTTGCCTTTGAAAATACCGAAAAACTAGTTGAACATTCGTGGTCAAAAGCGAAGTTTGGCAACGTCGCAAATCAATTAATGTGAGCACCCTATGGGGCACATGATGTGGCAGGATACCGAGTACCCTTACTCAGCACTCTCAGCTCACTCGATCTTGTGGCCCAGTTCCAGTTCCAGGAGCGGCTTAGCAGCAGTTGCCAACCAAATGAGTTAATTAACTAAAATGCGGGTGGCTTTGCTCGTGCTTTACTTCTCTACTCTTCTCTCGCTTTATTTTATTTTCTTTTTTTTATTTTCTTTTTTTTTGTGTGTGTGTGTGCAGTTGTAGGGCTTCAGTGCCCACTTCAATGATGCCCTGTCTTTGTGTGTGTGTGTGTCCAGTCTGTGTGTGTGGTCAGCTTATGGCAGAAAAGGCTTTAGTATTGAGCACCCTTTTAACGTTCTTTTTTTTGGGGTTTTCCCTTATTTTATTTTTATATTTTTATGTCGAGCGAGTTTCATTTAATATTTTTGCATGTGCCGGCGCCGCCACTTCAAAGGAGCTGCCAAAAATAGCCCAAAAAAAAAATAAATGAAAAAATGGGGAAAACAAAAAACGCAACGCGCGCCAAAAATGTTAAGTGAAATGTTAACAGCCGGGCCAATGTGCGATGCTGTTAACATTTCTATTAGCCATTAAAAAAAAACGAGGGGGCGAACATGTGTGTGTGTGTGTGTGTGCGTGTGTGCGTTGGGCATATTTACTTCAATTGGCTAGCATTGAAGTACGTTTTGCGTGAAGGGGAAAGAGGAAAGAGAATAGGGAGAGAGCTGCCAACTAGTGTATAATTTAAGCCCATGAATCTAACTGAGCAAAATCAAATACAACTGCTTTATAAGTTCAGTAAAAAAACCAATTGCTTTATAGCTTTATAGCTGAGCACACGCTTTTAGCGTTAATCTTAATTTTGTAATGCATAAGTCATTATGCAAAAAGCAGCTTAAAAAAACAACAAGAACATAGCGCAAATTGAAAATTAAGGATATATTTATTTTTTGAGTTGAAGAGTACGAATGAACAAACTAAAAATATGTATATAAAAATAAATAATGTACAAATTAAAAGAATGATTGCAATGAAACGCTTTAACTTCCTTTCATTTCAATGAATCATATTGTAAAATATTTTCAATATAATATTTTAGATTTTTAAAGTTGAAATTGATGGCCTATTCCCAAGTGTACGTCAACAAGAAAAAGCTAACTAGCTTAAGAATAGCTTTGATTATTTATGTAAGCCACTGGTAGAATAGATTGTAAACCTAAGCTGTTTGTGTATATGCATGTATGTATGTATAGCTTATATTATATGCAGGATCAGAAGGAGGCCTCAAAGGCACTTTCAAGGATCAGCCGTTGGGCCAATTGAGCTCGACTCTCTTCAGCGATGGTTGCAACTATAGTATCGCATGCACATAAGCACTTCAGTGGCTTACAATGCAAAACCAAGTCAAATGTTCTTAAATACAACCACACTCCCCCCACCCACCTCCACCCTCTTTGCTGCTCCCTCCGTGCCCTTCGTCCCTCTTTATATTGCTAACCCTCTCATCAGTCGAGTCGTGCGCGCGGCACATGTCAAAAAGCGCGCACTTTCGAACAGAAACAGATTCTCAGCCCTTGGGCTCACACTGAGTCTCAGTCATATACATATATATATATGTCTGTGTCTGTGCGTGTGTGTGTGTGCGTATATTATAATGCATAAATACTCGTACTCTTGAAGAATTTTTGCATGCAGCATTGTCTCAAGCTGTTTTCTGAAGTGAGTCGAACGGTCGATGGCGTTTTTTTTCAGCTTCTCAGTTTCTCTGTTTTTTTTTTTTGTCGCATGGCAGCTGTCAGCCCCTGGACAGAGGCGCTGGCGAAAAGGGGTGGGTGGAGAGCGTTTGAAGAGGGGGCAGCACTTTTTGTAATTAGTACGAAAGCAACGTTATGAATTGTGCTTGAAGCTGAGCTCGAGTGCGAGTTCTCGTTGTTGCTGTAGCTGGTTGTAGCTGGTTGTTGTTGTTGTTGTTGTAGGTGGTCGCAACCCCTCGACAGCAACAGCAACAGCAACAGGAGCTTGAAAACTTGGGTCTGGGAAACGTTGCTGCATTGTGTGATGGGCACAATAAATCAAAGCAAATCAATGCAACGACCGCTGCCACAAAAGCGGAAGACTGAGAGGGACAGAGGAAGAAAGGTAGCTAAATAGGGTGAGAGTAGTGAGAGGGAGAGAGAGAGAAGGACTTTGCTTGGGTACTTTGATTTAGAGGCGGCTGTCAGTTGTTGTCTTGACATTTCGTAGCTTAGAACAGGCCACGAGCCGCTGCCACACACACACACAGAGATAGAGAGAGGAGAGACAGAGAGCGGGTTATGGAGAAAGAGAGATGCCTGCTGCCACTGCCACTTAAACGCCTACATGACATGACATGGCATTGTGAGTAGGGCTGTGGCATTTGCAACGCAACAGAGGAGGATACCCAAAGTAGGGTGGCGTCGAGCTGCAGTGGAGCGGGTAAGGGTGTAGCGAGTGCTCGGCTATACAAGAAAAATATGATGCCGAAGCGGAGGCATTTTTACAATTACACACACATTAAACAGAAGCCAGCAAAAGACTTGGAAAAAGTTAAAAGTTTTGAAGCGCAGGTGGCAGCGGCAACAAGGGGTTAAATATGCCAGTGTACGAGTATGTGTGTGTGTGTGGTTATATCAATTGAATGAGAGAAGAGCAAAGAAGAGAAGAGCAAAAAAAAGTGTAGCATGACATTAGGCGCAGACAAAGACGCTACGTTTATGTCTTGACAGCAGCAAATGCAAAAGAAGAAGCAAATGACACACAGACATTTATATCTATGAAAATAGATATCTGTGTATGTGTGTGTGTGTTTGTGTGTGTTTTGTATATAAGAAGCCTGTCAATGTGACAAGTGCTTTCGTAGGCCAAATACATAGAATAAGCCAAGTACAGCATCAATAAAAAGAAAGCAGCAATGGGAAGAATGACAGCAAAGCTAGTGAATGAGAAGAAAGCAAAGAGTGCAGAATAGAAGAAATGTCGGCTAAAGAGTTCCTACGAATTAACTGAGTTTTAATTTTAGCTAAAGCTGCTTAAAGCATCTGCTAATTACTTGACTTTCGATTGAAAAATTCTGAGCAACATAATTTAAGTAAAAGCTGCATAATAGATAATTAACAAATTTTCCCCCAAATTAACGCAACTCAAGGTCGTAACTAAATTTAAGTTAAAGCTTAACTTGAGCTAAATCTGATTAAAGCCTTGAAAATGTATCCGTAACTTGAGCGATTTACTTATTAAATTGACTATTATATATTTTAAAGCTTTAACCGATTTAAATGCATCGTTTTCTTTGCTTTTGCTCATGAACATGCGTTGTAGCTGCATTCAGGTATATTTTTGTGTTACCAACTTCTCTTTATGCTTAACTTCTTTTGCAGTTATTGGACTAGCTGCTGTTGCACTCCCACTCCCACTCCCACTCCCACACTCCCCTTATCCCTTTTTCCTTTACCCTTTACCCTTTCCATAGTCCATCACAAGTTAACGTATTTGCTGCGTTTTTATTTTCGGGGCATGCCTTTGCATTTGCTTTACAATTTCAAACATCATTAGCAACACACACACAGCAGCCTGGGAGGGGAAAGGGGTGTGTGTGTGTGTGTGTGAGTGTGTGGGCTGTGCGGATAAACAGAGAGCTTACATACACAGTCACAAACACACCCACACATATCCCTTTTTGCTAATTATTTATTTAAATATTAAACAAAAAATACCCAAACA
Source organism: Drosophila rellima (assembly GCA_035043635.1). Lineage (NCBI taxonomy): Eukaryota > Metazoa > Arthropoda > Insecta > Diptera > Drosophilidae > Drosophila > Drosophila rellima. The sequence continues at coordinate 227,287 of JAWNMV010000134.1, read as the reverse complement.
TACAGCAAGCAAAGAAAGCAGTGGGAGTGAGAGTCAGAGCGAGATAGACAGTGCTAAAAAGTGCAACAAAAACCGAAAAAATAAACACACACACACACACACCCACACACAAGTGAAGTGAAAAGAGTAGCACAAAATTAACACACACACACACATGTTGAAAGAAGACGAAAATGATGTATTGATGCTGCTGAAGGGGGATTGGGGTAGGGGCAGCTATATATGTATGTATGTGTCTGTGCAGCAAAGACGCACGCAGTAAAAACAAAAACAAACAAAAAAAAACACACAAACGACGATTACGAAACGAAGAAGAAAACGTACTGTACGAAGCGGAGAGAGCGAGAACGAATGTGAGCGAGAACGAGTGTGAGTGAGAGCAAGCAGTTGGAGTGGGGTGGTGTGGGTAGGGGATGGCAAGCATGCTAAGCAGGTGGCTGTGTGTGAGTGAGATGGCCATACGAGAACGTACACACATATGCAAATACACAAGCACGCATAACTGTACACATAACTGTTGGGCATCTTTTGCCAAAGTCTCTCCGCCTCTCTGTCTGCCTGTCTGTCTGTCTGCTCAGCTAACTAATATTTTCTAATTTAAAATTCTGTTTCTTTTTTATTGCCATATACACACGCACACACACACACACACTCGCACACAGTCTCTCACACATGTGTATGTAAATTTATAAAATTTCTATTTACTTATCAAAAATCAGGCAACGACGAACCATTGAAAAAACAAAGAGTTGTATTTATTATTACCCTCCCCCACAACCCCTCACTGCTGCACCCCCGTTTACCAACACTCATCAATTTACACAGCAGGCAATGAAAAACATGACGTGAAAACTGAAGAAGCAGTAGTAGAAGAAGAGAGAGCAAAAGATGATGAAGAAGCAGCAGTTGCTGATTGAAGAGAGGAGTGACAAAGAAGAGGGAAGAGTGGGGTTGGGCTGGGGCTGGGGATGGGGTTGGGGCTAGCTGCTGCTGTTGTGCACGCCCAAATGTATGCTATACAAAATATAAATTAGCTTTGATATGCGAAGCCGCTGGGCGTAAGGGCGGGGGAGCCAAAAGAGAGGGCTGGACTGTAAAAAAGGATTATATACACACGCGTAGCGTCATATGTGTGTGCATGTGTGTGTGAAAAGATGCTGAAAAAAGGATTAATGCGCGCTCCAAGCAAGAAGACAACAAAAATGACAGGAAAGGGTAGAGCAAGAGAGAGAGAGGGAAAACGAAAGGGGTAGGGGTTGTCAGCCAGCTATATACTTCGATTTTTAATGCGTCATATGACAAGGCAAACCATGTGTGTGTGTGTGTATGTATGGGTAATTGTCTGTCCCGGTCTGACAAGAGGCTACAAAATCCAAAGTTGCCTGCGGAGTTGTTAGCAGAGGAGGGAGGAAGGGAGCTGTTCAGGAGGATGGGGAGAAAGCTTTTTGGCGGCTGTAAAGTGTAAAAGAAAAATGTTTGTGGCACTTTCTTTCAAAAGCTTTAGTTACAGTTTATGTGTGTGTGTGTTTGTGTGTGTGCGAGCATCAAATTAGAAGATTTCTAATTGCTGTCTGTAAAGCATGGCAGGGATTAGATTTGACACATCTAAATGCTATGAAAAGCAATGGGAGATAAATATGATTGACTGGTCACATTAAAAGAGACAGCAAGAAAGAGAGACAGAGATAGAGAGAAAGAGGGAGAGAAAGCTGTTATTGCAAACAAGTATTCGATCAGCAAAAAGAGAAAGAATTAAAAAGTGTGTAAGAGCGAGATAGAGAAAGAGAGAAAGAGGGGGAGCAATCTGCAAGATTTAGCCACTCAATAAGAGAAACAGAGTCAGTAGTGTGAATTTATGATTAAGAATGAGAAAGATAGATAGAGAGAGAGAGCGAGAGAGATAGCGAGCTCTCGCTGCAGCCAACTTCACGTCAATGCTGATGCCCTATGGTCATTAACAATCAAAAACCTGGCGACGCTTTCTATGTGTGTGTGTGTGTGCGCACAACCCTTTGTGGCAGCATCCCCCTCCACCACCTCCTACCCCACCTCCTGCCACCCATACACAAAAGTAATAATAATTTTTTGGCTTATCCTTATTATTACATAACGTATGCATACCTTTTGGTAGCCTGGACATGAGCTCCCTCCCCCACCACTTCCCCTCACCGTACCCATCACCTTACCATCATTCTAACTACCCAATCGTACATCAAAAATTAACGCACACACACACACACATACGCATGTGTGACCCTTTTTTGTATGTGTGTGTGTGTGTGTGTGGACCATTGTTATAACCCTACCCCCACCCCTACCCCTACTACTGCCTCATTCATGCGCTCTTTTGGTCACTTTGTTTGTAGGCCTTTTTTTGTTTTTGTTGGCAACAATTTTTGGAGTAGGACAACAACAACAAATGATGGGAAAAAGTAAATAATTAAGCATTACACTGACCAAATAGCACATACGAACCGAAAAGGGGTAGGGGGATGGGCGGCATTTTCAGTTCAAGTCCAGACAAATACAAATAAATATATAACTCATATATGTGGGCAGTGCGGGACCGTACAAATAATGATTAGAAGTCCCTTCTCACACCCAACTCAACAATTTGGCTTTTACTTTGCTTTTTTATGCCCAAGTATGTGTGTGTGTGTGATTGTGTGGGTGTGTGTAATTTTTGACATTTTTATGCGGGCCTCAAACTAAAGGCAAACCAACCAAAGAGCAACAAAAAAAAAATTTAAAAAGTAAAAAGCTTCTCAAAGTTAATGTGCCAAAAGGGTGTACACCAAAGGGGGGTGCGGAGGGGGAAGGGAAATGAGAGTACAGGGGCAGGGATGGGGCATAAGGGTTGTGTGTATGTGTGTGTGTTTCGGGTGTGTTACATAAATTTGACACTGTGAAATTGTAAAATCTAACAGAAATTAATGATTTCTATTTAGCTTTATTTGGGTACAGCTGTGCACAAAATATGCTAGCAAAATAGACACAAAAACTAAAGAATAAAGAACAAAACGAGTATTAATTATAATGGCAACCCCATGTCCTAAACAAAGGACGAAAGAAAACAAAGAAAATATACATGTTTCATAGTCTAACCCAAGGCGTATTTTATTTATTTCTGCCGTTTTTTTTAGCCAATAAAATATGTATGTATGTATGATGAGCTGCCAACATGTTAGCCGACTGCTTAACTTGGCCAAGATGTTGTCAAGGCATAAATGATATGATTAATGTTAAAACATTTGGCAGAAACAAGAAAAATCAATGGAAAACCAGGACGGAAGATAAAAGGCATAAAAGAGAGAGAGGGAAATTTGTTGTCTTTCTACTATCTATCAAATCTTTAATTAAGCCGAAAATTAAGCAATTTATTTTGTTGCGAAGACGAAGAAGATGAGGATGAAAAGCCTTTTGGCGTTGCCATCCTTCAGCATTTTACAATTTCAATCAAAATTTCCAATCAATGTCAATTCATTATGCGCAAAGAAGTAAAGGGAAAAGGAGTCGGTGATGTAGCCGCAAAAGGTAGAAACCATCAACCATCAAATGCCAAGGCAACGACAAATGTCTGGATGGGCAAAGCAACCCTGGCAAGCTCAAAACTTTAAGAGAGAGAGAGAGATGGCAACTCGAGCGCCTGGCATTTTTAATGAAAGCCACGCACAAAGTTGCCTGTCAAGTTTGCCTAATCAAAATCGACAACATTTTATAGTTTGGCCGTGTAAGACAAACAGACAGAGAGACAGAGGGAGAGACAGACAGAGAGACAGAACGACAAACAGACAGAGAGACAGACAGAGAGACAGACAGAGTAGTGAAGGGAAGCGAGTGTGTGACAAACAAATATTTGAAAACGTAAATCAGAAATCTTTCACTTTCATTTGGCAATCCTTTTGTGCCCATTCATACCAATCAGGTGAAGAGGAGAGCAGCAGAGGAGAGGAAGGGGAGAGAGAAGGGTAAGAGATGAGTATAGGGAGCTAGCCGAAAATAAGGGGGCGGCTTGTCTTTTGGGCCTGACAAAATCGAAAAACATTTCATGTATTAAAACCGAAACGAATTAATTTAATTAATTACAATCATGTCTTATTAGAGACGTATGAAGATGACGATGACGACGACGACGACGACGATGAACCAAGACGGGTGGCTGCCTCACTTAGGGGTGTGGAAACTCTGGCAGTGGGGAGGAATGACAATTTTGTTCTTGTTCTTGTTGTTGTTGTTGTTATCTTCTAGGCAAAGAGTTGCCGTTCAAATTGTGCGCCAAATGCTTTTGTTTCAAGTGTTGTCCTGGGCCAAAAAGCATTCATTTGGTTTAGCTTGGGGAGGTTTTCCAACATTTCTTGGGGTAAGTCAAGGCCGGGGGATTGGGATGGGGATGGGGTAGCTGCTTCGATAGCGTATATTTTATGCTCACATCATTTATAAATGCCTGATTTGTTATTTACAAAACGAGACAAGTTGCGGCATTTCGGATTGCATGGGATTTCGGTTTGGGACTGAGAAAGCTTCACTCACTGTCTGGCTGCCAATCGATGTGAGAGTGTATGTGTGTGTGTGTGTGTGTATGTGTGTGTGTGTCGCCACTTAATTTGAATTTGAGTAATTGCCAAGATGCTGGCATGTCTTGTGGCCAAGCACAGAGCCAAGTTTTTAGCAGCAGACCAGGCATGTTATACATAAGTTAACAGCGTCTTAACAGAGCACATACATATGTGACACGATACTCAACAATTAACAGAGAATTAAAGTAGCCTACATTTAGAACTAACTGAGTTAAATTTTAATTAAAATGAACTTGTAGCTCAAATTAAAGTCACAGTAAATTAGCAGCATGGTTAACGCACTTAACAGCGCTGTTAGCAACTGGCAATGTAAATAGTTTTGGTAACAGTGCGACGCCCGCAATGCATTGGCCCACATGACGCATACGCAATATTTATTGGCCACAACTCCACATGAGAAAGCACTCACTGTGTCTATATATCAGATATGCTGTATACTTTTCTTTACACTTTGTCGCCATTGTTGTTGCTGTTGTTGTTAATTAATTTCTGTAAAAATATTTATTATTATTAGTCGACTGCAGCGACTGCAAAGCGGCAATGCACTCATCAGCACCCAGACAAGCGACAGTGACGGAGAGAGAGCGAGAGCAAAAGAGAGGGAGAGAGTGTGAGAGAGAGAAAGATGAAGATTGCATGCCAAACGATCTATACTTTTCTCTACTTCTTTCTTCTCTCTTTCTCTCACTGTTTTCTCTCTCTCTCTCTCTCTGTTCTCTTTACCTGCTCCGGTCTCAACGACTTGACTGTCACTAAACGGCTCATCTAACTGCAATGCTTCATAGAAAATTCGTTTGTGCCGCTGCCTGGGGAACGTGCATGGGAAGGGGAACAGTCAGGGGGTCTCGTCTGGCTGCCTGACTTATTTTTACAACAACAATGAACGCTCAGACGGACGCAAATCACAAAATGAAAATCGAAAAGTGCATGCTTCTATATATCTATATAACCATATATATATATATATACATATTGTATATGAATATAAGATATATATATATATATATAAATTTAAGTGCATATAGATTTGTATCTGGCCTATGGCAACAACAAATTTACACTCCAACAGACGATGATGGCGTCGTTGTCGTTGTCGATGTTGTTGTCGTCGATGTTGTTGTCGTCGATGTTGTTGTCGTCGATGTTGTTGTCGTCGCGCTAGTCAGTCAGTCAGCCGCGTCGGCCGCTGCCCCATGGTACATCAGTCCCCGTCCCCCCTCTCTGTCCGCCTGCCCCTTTGTCCTGCCCACTTTCTGGTGCGACTATAAAAATAGGCAAATAATTATTTAAGAATTTCTTGATTAATTGGCAGCGTTGTTGTTGCTGTTGTTGGTGCATGCAAATTTTGCATTGCCGTCGCCATTTGGCAGCAGTAGCAGCAGCAGCATCAGCAGCAACAGGGCCATTTTGGCCAACACTTGATTGCATTTTCAATTGTTTGCCGTTATGCATTTTTGCCAATAATTTACATAAATGGGATCCTCGCATAGTTCTTGATTTTTTTTTTTTTGGCATAGACAGCATTACATGACAAATACAAAAACAACAGCAGTAACAACAACATTGTGCGTCAGATGTGAAGTTTGCAACAAATTGAGTTAACAGCAACGTTGTTAAATTCTCTCAGTCAGTCCAACTAATTAAAAGTTTGCAAAAAAGCTCTGAATAAAATTAAAGCCAAAGCGGAAATAAGAATTTTGCCTTAAGTCTTTGGCTAAGGCGTTTAAAATAGGCATAGAAAAGAGAGGGACAGCAAGAGAGTGAGTAAGTGAGTGAAAAAAAAATAAGAAATTATTTGATTTGCCAAGTCACTTCATTTGAACAGCTGGAGAACAATAAATAGATAAATAAATTTAATAAAATAAATAAATGAAATAAAAGAGCATGTGAAAAAGCGAAACTTGAGCTTTTCATTAAGAAAAGTTTAGAGCTTTAGGATCTAAGAATTCAACAAAATTCATTATGTAAGAGCTGTAAGCTGTTGCTAAGACTTAAGTATAAAAAAAGGGAGTCTGTGTTAGACTAGAAAGAGTGTCTCTTAGAAATGATCAATGCAAGCAACTTTAGGCTGGGAGCTTTCAATTAAGTGTTGATCAGTTGGTTTAGCATTTGTAACAAGAAGCAACGAGTTGACTAACCTGTCGTATTCAGTGCTCAACACTCAACACTCGCTACTCAACACTGAGTACTCAACACTCCACAGTCCACACTGCACAATCCACAGTCTATGCACCAATTAGCATATTTTATATCAATTCCTGTCATACATTCCACACCTTGCCACGTTCGTTGTTGTCGTTGTTGCCGCCCAAACATTTCGCTAAGGAACAGCACAAAGGCTTGCATTGAGTTCTCCCCACTCTCACTCCCTCTCTCTCTCTCTCTCTCCTCCCATGTCTATCTCTTTTGCACTATATATACTTGTGTGTGGTTGTGTGTGTCTCGTTTATTTTTATCAACTTTAGTTTGGGCTTATTGTGACAGATAGAAAGAGAGAGAGAGAGTGAGAGAGAGAGAGAGAGAGCAATTGTCACTGTCAGAGTCACATCCACAGATTCATCTTTGCCATTCTGCATAAATAACTGTCGCAGTTTGTGTCTACCTCCCCCCCCCCCTCCACACACACCCCTTCAAATCCATTCAACCTCCGCCTCTGTCTCTGTCTGGCTGTATGCATGCATTATTTCATTAAAGTATTACAATATTAATTCGATTTTCACTAATTGACAAGAAGAAGCAGTTTCACAGTTCTCTTCACTTTTTCATCTTCTTCTCGCTTTGTCTGCGTCTGTCAACTTTGTGTGTGTGTGAGTGTGTGTGTGTGTGTGAGTGTGCGTTGATCATCATTATTATATTCATCATCATCATTTGTCGCTGGCTTTTGTTCTACTCGCTCTCCTTCTTCATATTTATTTCTTTTCTTGCTCATTTGATATTTGTCTTTTAAATTTTGTCCCGGACTCCAAGGCAAGCTGTTGACCTCGTTTCGGCACTGTTAAGTAAGTTGGCCAAACAGCTAGGCTAGCCTCAACCCTTAACTAACACTTTACCTACCCCTACCCCTGCCCCTACCCTTATCTAAACCATTCAAATACAAACAAAACACGCCCACGCACAAAAACTGCCCAACTGGCGAAAAATCATAATACAAAGAAAAAACATAAAAACAAACGAAATTTTCGCGCGCCAACACATGAGAGAAGGGAGTGGAAGTGGGAAGAAGAAGTGGCACTTGCTGCCTGCATGACTAGAGGGGTGTGGGACCTGTACAGGGGTTGGGGGAGTGCGCGAATTTTGATGTTTGGGGTCTTGTGTCTGTTGCGGTTTTCATGTTGTGCGTAGCTGTCGTTCCACGGCAAACTGTTGCTGCTTTTCCCAGCAGAAAGCAGCTGCATGCCAACAGCACTGCCAAAAGACTACGTTTTTCAGCAGAGCAGAAAACTTGGCAATTTAAAGAAAAATAAACTAATACTACATACTACATACATATGTATAACCGAATCTAGCTAGTCTATCTTAGTTTGAAAAGTGTTAAATGTAAAGGACAAATAATGGTCATACTGAATACTTAGTTAGAAAACTGCACACTGCATCAAAAAAGAAAAAAAGTATGAGAAGTATAATAAAATACGTCAGCATATTAAGCATAAATAAAAAAGACTCGAACTAAGTCTACAATTTGCACACAACTTTCAAAAGCGAGAGACTCCTGCCAGAAACGCATGCAAAAGCATGCATGCTAGCAGCACTACTTGCGGCAGGAATGCTTTCGGCAGCTTTCAAATGAAAGACTCTTTCACTGCGCACGGCAGTCCGCGCTAGTGACGAAAGCAGCACGAAGGGTAATGATAAAAAGCAATTTGGGCTAGCCAAATATGCTACTCAGAGTTAGGCGGTTAGCTAATCTATGGAGTTGTATGCCACCAAATTCTCACTGGGTGTTGCCTGGTTTGCACATTGGGTTGATGTTGATGTTGTTGTTGTTGCCTCGGCATTTGCGTTGTTGGCATGTTTGGCATTCCCTTGCTACTGTTGTTGTCGTTGCTGTTGTTGTTGCTGGCTGACCCCAAAGTACAAATCAATTGCATGTGTGTGTGTATGTGTGTGTGTGTGTGTGTGTGTGTGTGTGTGTGTGTGTGTGTGTGTGTGTGTGTGTGTGTGTGTGTGTGTGTGTGTGTGTGTGTGGCCAGCGAGTGTATCATTATCATTATTATCATCATCATCATCATCATCATCATCATTGTCATCATCATCATCATCTGCGCCTGCCACGTGCGGCGTGGTCAATGCCAGCCGGCCGGCCTTGTCGACGTTGTCTGCGTGAAAATTGTGTCAATTGCAGTGCCCACTGGTCCACAACTCTGTCTCCATCTCTCTCTCTCTCTCTCTGTCAATCTCTCTCTCTTTGTCTGCCTCTGCATCACATACTCCCCGCCTTCTGCCTGACAGTGTCAACAACATGCGCAGGTCGCGAAAATATGATGCACGCATTTTGATGGCCAACAAAAACAAAAGCCCAAAAATTCACACCCACAACCAACTACACTTTCCCCCTGTTTCTGGCCAGAAAGGGACGAAGCTGGCCAACTGTCTGCATTTGGCTTTCAATGTCACACGAGCTGCAGGACATTCACTTCATGTCTTCACATCATTCCACATGTTGCAGTACAGTTGGCCAAAAAACTTGTGTAGAATTCAAGAAAAAGTGAATGCCGAATTGAAGTTGGAAAATGCAATTGCATTTTTCTTAAGAATTATGAGAAGATTATTTTGATATTTCAGGGATTATATTTCAAGAAACTTTATGTGGATATGATAATTCTGATTCTCTTCTTCATCAAATTCAAAAGGAGTATATTAAGATAGAATTCACGTTTTCAATTTGAATAAGTCAGTGTTCTTTCAAAAAACTAAGGCTCTTTCTTTTTTAGCTAGTAGATCTAATGTCTTCTATTTCTCTTGCTCCTCTGTTCTATTCTAGTGTTTCTTTGACTTCGAATGCGGCAGTTCCATGTTTGATTAATTTTTCTTTTTCAATTATTATTATTTTATCTTTATATTAGACTTTGTTTTCTCCCAAGAATTCATCTTTTACTAGATGTCTTTTATTCATATGATTTCAAAATCGATAGTCCTATGTTTAGTTTGATTTCTTTTCCCATTCTCATGTTTTTTTTCGATTTCTTTTTCCTAAGAATTTATCTCAAGCTCGATATTCCGTTTTTTCTTCAATTCTTCAATTTTCTTCTATTCTTTTCCCATCCTTGGAGCAACAGCTACTCAATCTCAGCCTTCCAATTTGTGTTGCTCGTGTGGCTGCAAAATGTCAGGCTTTATTGTGCCACACATTCTGATGAACTCGTGGCGTTCCAACACACAAAACTGTCGTCAGTTGCAGTTGCAGTTGCAATTGTTGTAATTTGTCAGCGTGTGTGTGTGTGTGTGTGTGTGTGTGTGTGTGTGTGTGTGTTTATTTGTATATTTGTGTGTTGCATGCCGCATGTGTGCAGCGACTCTTTTCGTGGCATATTGGACTTGCGGCTTCTGGTTCCGGCATGCTGTTGTTGCCACACGACAACGACAGCAACATCGAGTTATGCCTGTTTATGTGTGTGTTTGTGTGTGTATTTGTGCCCCGTCGCGTTGTCGGATTGTCTTGCTCGAGAGTCGCCTCTGACCTTCAGCATAAATCAAATCAAAATCGATGCTCCCACGCAATTTTGCCGCTTAATGCGGCGGTTCATCAGCGAAACAATACAGAAAAAATATAAAACTGAGAATAAAGAAAATAAAAAAGGCGGAGAAAAAAACAAAAAGCGAGACAAGCGCTTAATTTAATTTCCTCCCGGCACACACACACACACACTCACACAAACACATAGAATCGGGGCCACAATTTTTGTGAAATTCGATCGAAAGAATTATGTCGAAAACGAACAACAGCAACAACAGCAACAAGAACAACAACAACAACAACAACAACAACAACAACAACAACAACAACAACAACAACAACAACAACAACAACAACAACAACAACGGCAACAACAAGATCAACAACAACAACGAATCAGTCAAAGCTCTCTTTTTGCATATCGGCAACAGGAAATCCATGTTTATGTTTAAATTAATAAAAAAAAGAAACGCAAAGCAAATAAAATAAATAATAAAATATGTATATACATATATAAAAATGCATATAGAATAAAATACTTATATATTTTCGGCTATTGGCATATCAATGAAATGGAATTACAACAACAATTGATGCTGTCGTTGGCGTTGTTGCTGCCACAAACCGGGGCAATATTATGCGGGGCAAGCGCGGCATTAATACAATAAATTTTATATTATGGCTCTTCCTGTTTGCCCCGATAAACGAGGCAACGGCGACGATGACGACGACGACGACGACGACGACGACGGCACAGAAATTGAATTGAACGTTTGTCGCTTTTTCTTCATTTTTTTTTTTGCCTGCTGATCGTCAACCGGGGGCGATGATGATGGAGGGCGGATCGAAAGGGGGGGAAGGCATGCCGGATTGCCATAATGAAGTCGATGATGATAATAATGCGTCGTCGTAGTCGTTATTGTTGTTGTTGTTGTTGTTGTTGTGCAGATCTTGTGCGTCTGATTTGTGCAAATAATTGAAATTTGCATATAATGAATGCAGTCGCAGAGTGAGAGGGCCAAAAGGGAGGGGGCCAACAGTCAATGGCGGGGGCGTAAAAGAAGAGAGAGCATGTGTGTGTGTGTGCGTGTGTGTGTTGCACAGTAGCTGCAATCAGTGTGCGTTGCACCGAGAAAAAAAGGTAGCTGAGTTCGTCTATTGTCACTTGGCACATAAATTACATTTAAGGCGACTCTTGTGACGCCAACAAACAAAAAAAAAAATAAAGGAGTTAAAAGCGTTAAATTCATTCACAAAAAAAAAAAATAAAAAAAAAGCAGCTTTTATTTTTTTGCAGCAGCCTTGAAACTTTAAAGTCTAAAGTCTGATGATCTTGATCATCGTATTATCATAATCATAATAATCAAGATGATAATGATGTTGCGCCCACTACGTGGGCGTGGGCGTGCTACATGTCTCTGCTGCTTCTTGCTCTTGTTGCCAAGGGCTGACAACGTTGTTGTTGTTGTTGCCGTTGTTGTTGTTGTTGCTGCTGCTAATGGCAGGCAGACGAGACAAGTTTTGACATATTTTTTGTTGTGCCTGCTCTTTGTGTGTGTGTGTGTGTGTCGCATTGATGAGGACATGAATGAAACGCAAATGAATGAATGCACAGGCAGAAAGACAGACAGACAGAGAGACAGACAGACAGACAGACAGACAGACTGACTGTCAGACAGTCAGCCTGGGCAGACTGGCAATGGGAACTTTATAGTTATCATTATCTTGTGTCCTCACAGAGACTTCAAATAAACTCCAAAAGAGAGGAAACACATTTTTTTTATTTAGTATTTTTTTGTTGCTTTTCTTAACAAACTTACGATCTGTCGTGTGGTTAACCCAGTTGCCCAAATAAAGTTTTTAGTTTAGCAATTACCTGCAAAGAGATGAAGCAAATGCAATTTACATTAATTAATGTGAAATGTAACCAGAAAAAGAAGACTAAATATAAAATAAATAAATACAAGGCATGACATCAAAGATAAGGCACAAGTTATAGTCGTAATATTGTAGCTTAATATACTAAAAAAATACTTACAAAAAAATACTGAAAAACTAAAGGAACTTTAAGCTTTTTTCGCTATTTGTTTAAAGAACATTAGTTAAAAAGTAAATATCAATAAGACTTTTTTTTTAAATAGTTCAGCATTTGCAGTATTTATTTATTGAATTGATTTGATATTAACTTTCGAGTTGAACTCTGATGACCCTTAAGTTAATCAGTTGAATTACTTTGCATAAGATACTGTAAGTATACTAGTATGATGGAATTGTATTTGTATTTACAATAATTTCCGAATTGATTTGATAGTTATGCACGTTTATCGTTGACTTTTGATGACTTACAACAGTATGTTGAAATTGTTGGGTATTTTTTTTCTCCTGGTATTGGCCCAGTGACGGGTTTCTAGCGTTTTGGATATGAGCACGGGACACGTCGGTAGCCGATTAAAACGCGTCAAATAACAATTAACAACTGATGCAGATAATCATTGTACAAAAAAATCTGAACGCAAAAACTTCTACACACCAGCGAGCGAGCGAGAGTGAGAGAGAAAGAGAAACGAGAGAGAGAGAGAGAGAGAGAGAGAGAGAGAGAGGGGAAGAGGAAGAGTGAGGGGTAAATGTTTATATATATTTATATACGCATGTCAGCAGCATTTGTGATAAACGACAAAATGGAATCAAATCTAAAGCTCCAAAAAGAAGAACAACAAAATAACGAATGAAATGTATATAATATGTACATATAATAATAGCAGCTACTGTCCGCATGTGAATGTGTGTGTGTGTGTGTGTGTGTGTGTGTGTGTGTGTAGTGTTAACACTATAACAAAGCGAGCAACCATTTTGTTCAAATACATCATCATCATCATAATTATAAAAATTAAATGCTTCTTGGGATTATTTTTTTTCTTCTACACAAATTTTATCAATTTTATTTGCGGCACTTAGAAGGTGGGAGCAAGAGAGACTGAGATAGAGAGAGAGTTGGATAAGAGGAAGGGAAGGGAGAAGGGGGTAGTCAGGTGCTATAAGCACCATAAATTGTTCTCAGTGCGGACAAGATTTATAATGAGACTTACTGCATTTTGGGGAACTGAGGGATTCATGTATCTGAGTGTATTGTGCTGTGTGGCAATCGGGGCGACACTTAAATATTGCTAAAGATACTGAATATACTCTGAATACACAGAGTCGAATGTTTGCTTAAGATATCGCCAGAAAATAGCTGCCATATTTATATAGAGACGTAATCAAGTCAGTCACGACAAGTCCAACCAACCAACAGAACGAGCCCAGCAAAAGTCATACTGATTACTGTCTATTGGTCGACAGATACAGATACAGATACAGATACAGATACAGTTACAGATACAGATAAAGCTAAAGATACAGTTAAAAATACAAATACAGTTATAGCTATCGCTATAGCTATATCTAGCTGCACAGTTACAGTTAACAGTTAAGTCTAGTATATAAAGATAAGATTGGCTTATCTGGCAATGATATGTACGTACAATATATAGCTTAGTGTTCAAACAAATAGGTGCATAAATAAACGGACGCAACAGATACATATATATTTATATACATATATATATATATATTTTTATATATGTATGTACATATAGATATATCTGACTCTATATCAGATAATCGCGCACACACAACAATTGTCATAAATTGTTTAGTTGTTGACTAAACATGTTGAAAGATTTATGTGCCATATAAAAGTTTCCGTATATATAGGATCATATAATGATTTAAAAGAAATCGGCCAGCCATATTAGATAAACATACCTACATACATACATATGTATATCTATGTATGTACATAGACTATAGATAGGGTTAGGTAATGTCGTCAGTTAGTTAGTTAGTCAGTTAGTGATGGGTGTGACAAACCTTGAGCTACTTAACGGATACTTATAGCCAAAGATTTAGTTAGATTTAGTGCGTAATGCTCGAGAGATGTCTACATATGTAAAGATCTGTCTGTCTGTCATATAATGGGCACATGGGCAATCTGTAGCATTGTGCGTTGATAGATTATAATGCATAATGATGATATAGTTGAATATTAGGAACAAATATAGGTAGTAGACTTGTGGAGACTAGTGGAGAGTAGTGGAGAGTAGTGTGGAGTAGGAAAATATCAAGGTAATGTATGTGAGAGTTACAAAAAGTAATCAAAACCATATAGTGGAGACTTGTGGAGAGTAGTGGAGTCTTGTGGAGAGTTGGTAGAAATGCATGTAATGCCTTAAATAACAAATAATATCAAGAATATAATGTAGAGATCGGAGGAGACCAGTGTAGAGTTGGTAGAAATCCTTTTTGGAGACCAGACGAATCAAAGCAAGTTGGGAAAAGCAAACATGTAAGTGGGCACTTTCAACACAATTTGGGCAAAACTTTAAGCCAATACGAAGTGACAGCACTCGATAACACACAAACACACACACACACACCATCACACATGGGGGTACGCACACACAGAGGCAAGCTGCTGACACGGATACGGAACCCAGGATTCGGGCTCGGGCAATGGCCAGCGCCCAATACCAAAAAACGAAGCAAAGGCAAAAAAAGAAGAAATATAAAATAAAATAAAATAAAAATGGTAATAATAAAAGGAAGAGACGAAATAACTGTGTGTGTGTGTGTGTGTATCTGTATAGGTACATATCTATATCTATACACACAATATATATTGAGCGCACGTTTATGTATAGCATGTGTATAGATACATATGTATGTATTATACATACATCTATACATATGTATAAAGCAAAATCCCTACAATAAAACGGGGCGGAGCCCAAGTGCCAGCAAAAGGAAGCAGAAGAAGAAGGAGCTGAAAAATATCAGTAAAATAAGCAAAAAAAAAAAGAAAAGCAAAATAAATAAAATGGAAAGAAAAAAAAGAAATGCGAGAAATGAAAAGCAAAAAGAAAAATCTGCCAAGTGAAAAGAAATCGGAGTCGCAGTCAGTAAGCAGAGCGAGGATGAAGGCGGTGGAGAAGGGCAGGGAGGGAGGGAGGTAGGGGTGGTTTGGGTTTTTGGGGTGGTGCGACGCCAACTGAATGAAAGGAAGCAGCAGCAAATCCTGATGCTCCAAGCGAAGAGCTCGTATCTCTCGATGCGAGTGTGTGTGTGTGTGTAAGTGTGAGTGTGTGCGAGCACTCGAATAAAATCGAATAAGCATAAAAACGCATGCTATAAGATATGTATAAATGCATGTGTGTGTGTGTGTGTGTTGCTCTCAGTCACTTTAGCTGTACATATGTACATAAGCTTTTGCTAGAGACTCGACTCATGCTTTGTGTGTGTGTGTGTGTGTGAGTGTGTGTGTGTGTGTGTGTGTGTGTGTGCAACACATACAGAGATACTACTTTACTTATACTCATGTCTCTAAGATGTTGGCATCTCTGGATTTGGGTTGGCTGCGCCTCGAACGCATATTCAATAATGATATAAATAAAATGCGGCACACACACAGACACAAACGCATACATACATACATACATACATACATATGTAGACAAGTGTTCCTTTTGGCTTCCTTGAGCACCTAAAAGCATGCTACTATTTTTATATCTTGTACTGCATTTGTATGCGTGCGTGCACTTGATTACATTTCTTTCATTCATTCTTGCTTCCTTTCTATCGTTCATTTCTTTGTTCGTTACACTCGTTCGTTCTCTTTTTTTTCTTTTATTTTTATTTTGTCACTCCACACACACACACACACACACACACACACATACATAAATATATACGTTAATATATATTGACGTCTGTCCGCCATCGTTTTTGTCCTGCTCCCATCGCTGGTTGGGCGGCAAAACTTGTCAACCTTTTGGCTGTGTGTGTTTGTGTGTGTGTGTGTGGCCAAAACCACCCAACGAAATAATGTGCCCCACGCTGCCGCAGCCGCCCTTCAATTCAATGCCCCCAAAAAATCCAAGAACAAAAAATAAATAAAGCTGAAAGAATAACCGAAGCAACAACAACAAATACAGCAGACGAAGGGCGAAGAGAGCGTCTCTATGTGTGCGAGAGTAAACGAGTGAAAGAGAGAGAGAGTGAGGCACCCGACGACACGATATAAAACGCACGAAGCGGCCCTACTGCTGTTGTTGTTGTTGTTGCTGTGGCGCTGACGTTGGCGCTGCTGCCGTTGATGGCTTCCCAATCGAAATCGATGTTGGTATGTATTACGCTGCTGCTGCTGCTGTTGCTGCTTCCTCATCTTCTTCTACTATTTTTCCATTTTACTTCTTTTTCTTTTTGGCAACCACCCGTAGAAAAAAAAAACTTCACTCATTTCGCTCTCTCTCATGCTCACACTCTCTTGCTCATTTTGTTGGGTGTGTGTGGGGGGGCACAAAACGGACACACAGAAAAAAAAGCTCCTTGAATAGCGGTGCTTTAAGACGACGACGACGACGACGACGCTTTAAGGCGCTGCGCCGCGACGCGACGACGACGTCAACGTTGACTTTGCTCTCAGTGGCTGCTGTTCTTGATGTTGTTGTTGCTGCATTGAGCCGAGTGAAAGTGGAGCTGGCGTTTTTATGGCTGTCTGGCTGCTGATTTTGTTCCCCACTCATTTTTATAAAAATTCAATACATGCGCTCGTTCGACTCCTGCTGCCTCTGCCGCTGCCGCTGTCGCTGTTGCTGCTGGTAGCGAGCGAAGGGAGAAAAGGACGACAACTGCGCCCAGAGAGAGCGATGCGAGGGCAACAACAACGACAACAACAAGCACAGCACAAAAAAAAAGTAATGGCAAAGTAAAAGAAATTCTCACACACACAGACACATACTTATACATACATCAAATTGGATTGGTTTGGTTTTGGGTACTCTGGGGTAAAGTGGCGTCGATGATTATTGGGTGCTTCTCTCAGCTTTCGCCTCTTCCCCCTCTGCTGATTGGGGAGCCCTCGCTGGGGAGGGTGTCTCTGTTTTTTCCAACTCCGCATTTTTTCTTATGGGTTTTGGGTTGCTTCATTTAACATATTGGCAGTCATTGGGCGCAATTTTCACGTGACTTTTCTTGTTGTTGTTGTTGTTGTTTTTTTTTGTGCTTTTGCTTTGGCGTTTTGTTCTCAGCACATGAAAATTGAGCGTCAATTGAATTCGATTGGGCGAAAGCGACGCACGAGTGAGCGAAGCTCTGTGTGCGTGTGTGTGTCTGTGAGTGTGTGTGTAGGGAGCCAATGCGAAAAAAAAGAAGAGGAAGAGACGCTGGCAGCAGCGACGGAGGCTGAGGCAGAGACAGAGGCACAGGCAGCAAACGAGGAAATGCTGTTAACCTTTTGTACATAAACTCACATAAAAACATATGCCTTGCATATATATGTATGTATGTATACATATGTATGCGTGTGTATTATGTATGTGTATGGATTGCTTTCAATATTATTGGCAACGCCTTTTGCCACCCCCATCCCCCAATCACCCAATGTACTGTTGCACGTAGTGGTATTGGTATTATTGGAACGACTTGCGATTGGTTTTCGACCTCGTGCGTTTACATACATACATATACATATGTATGTATATATGCATGTGTGTGTGTGCGTGCTATGGGGCTTTGTGTGTCCATTTACGCGCAATAACCCCAAGTAACTCAGCTGCTGGATTAGGAAACGCATTGAAATCAATTGCATTTGCTCTTTTAACTAATATTCTATGGCTTCTAACAAAATCAGTTAAATAACTGCTCCATAAAACTGAAGAAACGTTGCTAAAGTTGCCGATCAAATAATCAATCTCTTTATTGAAATTCCAATATTTATAATTCATGTCTCTACAGTCGTTATCGCACATTATTCTTAAGTATCTATAATATCTTTTGCAAACATTGGATGACTCAATTGCCTATTGACTCAAAAGCAAGTGCTTATCTTGAACAGTTGCATGATTCAGATATTCAGACAATAAATATGATTTATGCGTATCGCGTGATTTGCAACAATGAAATTATAAACAAACATTTAAGTCCAATTTTAGTTTCAAAATGAGTGAAATATTCTTGAATTTTAATAATATGAAAAACAAGTTTTAATTGGAGTTTTAAATCAATAAAATTAAAACTATATAATACATTTGCATGTACATAAACATAAATATTTATATAAATATGTATATACATATATAATAAAGTAATAAAAATAACCTATTAATATCATCGGGAATTTAAGGTGTTATACAAATAATCTTCCTGATAATGAAGTTTTTTATTTCTTTGATATTTCACATATTTTTATTTTTATTTAAAATATTGCTTTAATATACAATTCTTAATTTCCTCGTTAATAAACAGATTTATTGATCTCATCTTTTATTGGTTTAAAACATTTTTATTTAATGCAGAAATATTACTATATTTCTTGTATATGTACATATGTACATACATACATACATATTTATGTTTTATCTTTAGTGACAGATTTAAAGTTTTCTATTAGAAATAGAAAAAAGTTAGTTTCTTTCTTAACGAAATCCTGTCATAGCTCTCATATATGGGTGTGTGTGTGTGTCTAAATGCATGTGTATATGTATTAGCACGTGCTTTGTTCATTGGCACCGCCCGCAATCACCTCACAAACACACACAGACACACACACCTGGTCAGGTCACACCTACCCGCCCAATTCATGCCATCGACCATTTTCCGTTCGGTGGCCACACAAGCGGTCGCTCTGTCGTTCTGTCGGGGGCTGCATGTCAATATATTTAACGGGCCAAAGCTGCCAATGTGCGGTGTACACACATACACACACGCAAGCAGTCACACACACACACACATGTACGGGTAGCAAGGCGAACGAATCAGCCAGCACAAGTGGACGTGTGTGTGTGCGCCAGTCAATAACATCCAATCAGGTTTGTTAAAAATCTATCTATATATGATGTTCATGATGACGGCGACGCAGTCGATGTCCACACACACAGACACACAGAGGCACACACATACTCGTACGTATGGCTTGTGAAAAGAGAGCGTCGTTGAACGACGACGACGACGACGACGACGACGACGACGACGATGACGATGACGACGACCCCTCGCCAAAGAACGGACTCAGTTCAGTTGTGAGCTCAGAGTGCAGGGTACACTGTCGATGTTGAACCTGCAGCGCTGCTGCTGCTGACTGCTTTTACAGTTAGCTACCCTGCCTGCCTGCCTGCCGCTCAACGCCCCGCCCCGCACCCAATACAATCTCTTTCATTCATTTGCTCTGCTGCTACGTATCGAACACACATTGAACGTGAACACATATACACGCATACACAGAGAGGCGTACATATGTGTCTTATCAGCTGCAGCAACGCAGGGCCCGCTCTCTCACTCTCTCGCACTCTCCGACGACACACACAGAGACTGGATGAGAGCGCAACACGCAATGCTTGCTCACTCACTCGCTCGCTGGTTCGTTCGCTCGCTCGCTGCGGCTCAGCATGCTCAACAGAGTCGCGCTCACTCTCTCACACACAGTCGCCGCATTGTACGTATTCCCACTCAATGGCCCGTTTTGTATTGAGCTTTATTTTCGAGTGCTTTCGGCACAGCCACTAAAATTTTATTTCATTTTATTTTATTTGCTGCTGCCTGTTGGCTGCAATTTCTTGGCCAAAACTTGCAAGCCAAGTGCAATGGGAGCGAGAGAAAGAGCAAGAGCAAGAGCAAAGCGAGTGCAGCCAGCGACTAAGCTGAGAGCAAGAGCAGCGGTGTCGTGCTGGCATCAGTTTGAGTTATTTTTTGTTTTGGTTTGGTTTCGTTTTTGTTTTTGCTTTCGTTACTTTTTTTTGTTTTGTTTTGCTTGGTGTTGTTGCTTTTATTAGTTCTGCTGTTGATTGATTTTCCATAATGAGAGCGCGAGCGAGCGCTGAGAATTCTGCCAAGCCCCAAACGCTGTGCTCTCTCGCCGCCTCACTCTGTAAGTGTGTGCGTGTGAGTATGCGTGTGGGTCTGTGTGTGTGAGTGTATCGAACGCACAGCCAATAGCAAAAATTTCCAATTGCGTACGATTTTCCAATCAAAATGGCACAGGAAAAAAAATGTTTACAAACGACAGCTGCGACGTCGATGTCAGCGCTGGCGGCGACAGCGGCCGCAGCAGCAGCAGCAGCAGAGTTGGCACAAAGGGGCGTATGAGCTGACAACGTATGTATGTATGTATGTGTATATGTGTGTGTGTGTCTGCGAGGGATGCTAACTCACACACACACACACACACACACAAATAAAAACACATATGCGAATATAAAAAAAGAGGAATAACAGCAACTCCAACTTGCGTCCCAACACTCAAAAACGAATCGATGCGCACCGACCGTCGAACGAGCGACCGACCAACGACCAACCCCGTCCCCCCTTGAGAACCTGCCACCCCTTTGGTACCCACCCTACTGTATGACTTTACTCATTGAACCACAGAGCCGACCCAGGAACCGAACTGGAGCTGTGGCTTGTCAGCTAGGGCTAGAACTTGGGTAGATGAACTGTGCTGGGTGCAGGCGGATGAAGGAGGGGAGGGGGGATAGGGAGGGGCATACATACATACAAGGGGGGTGTGGGGTCCGAGCGCAGCAACTGCTGGCGCCTTGTGCGCATCTCTGACATATTTCCAATATCATTGGTCGATAAATACCGAAGCAAACGAATCGAAACGAAACGAAATGTACGAAATGGCAGCAGCAGGAGCATATAGAGCCCTACACACACACACACACACACACACAACACACACAGACAAGGACATTTGGGGCGCGTCAGTTAAAAAGAGAGAAGATAAAAATAAAATAAAAAGCCATAACAGGCGAACTTCGAGGTCTCTTACTACGACTACTCCTACCCCTCCTCCTCCTCCTTTTCCCCCCTTCCTCAACTATTTATCTGAATTTTCCTACATATAATCCCACATCTATATATGCTTAATTGTTGTAGTTGCAAGTGAGCGTTCATCTGTTTGGCTTTTAGCCAAAAAGTAAAACCGCAAACATTTATAATTCCATCTTTTAAATGCTTAGATCGTAAGTCTTCAATTATGAAGTTTCCCTATCAATTTAGCTTTAAAATATTAATTTAAAGGAATTTAATTTTTTATATTTATAAATCTTAATGGACAAAATTAGGAAAAATATTTAAGATTTGTAGCTTAAAGATTTCGAGAAACGAAGTTTAAAAAATATGTGTAGCTGCCAAGAGATTTAAGGTGGATAAAAAAGAATACAAAAAAAACTGAACTCAATTCTATAGCGATAACTTTCAAAAAGCTATCGATAACTGACTTTGAAGCAATTAAAAAAATATTTATGTTGATAAGCGATAGTTTAAGGCACTTTTTCGGTTTAAGCAATGAAAAATGATTGATCCAATGTGAACATGTTATCGATAACTGCTGCATCGATAAACATATGCTATCGAAATATGGAATAATGCTACAAAATGGCAGCCTGACAAGAAAAACTGCCAATACAAGGCGTCGTCCTGCTCTGAAGTCAAGCCATAAAAAAGTTGCCTAGAAGAGGAAGAGTCGCGAGGGGAAGTCAGAGGGTAGATAAGGGGCAGGCGGAGTTGGAGAGACTGTAGTTGGGTATTACAAGCGAGAAGTCGGTGTCGACGCACTCAGAGCGAGTCCCTCCTCTAGTTTCGCCCCCTCAATGCCGAGCCATGATTGTAACTTCGTCGTCGGTAATAACGAGCAGTGATGTCTGTGGCAGGACGAAGGACGAATGATGACGACGACGACGACAATGTCCTTTCACATTTGTCGTTTTAGCCGAGACGATGGCAGGCAGCATGAGCTTTCCCAGCAGCCAGTCACCCCGCTCCCAAACCCCCTTCGCCCTCCGTACAACCCCCACAGCAGACAACGCTCCCTACGTCTCTGTGTGTGTGTGTGAGTTTCAGAGAGCGTTCGGCTATGCGGTACAACTTGCGGGTAGGCAAAGGGAGCACAAGGGCATGGGAAGGGTGGAGAGGGGGTGTGTAGGGGGTGTCGCTTGTCTGCGACGCTGTCTGCCCAGTCCCGGTTACCCAAACTGCTGCCAATTTTAATGCGCTCCCTATTTTTATCCGAGTTTCGTTTCGTTCGGGTTTTTTTTTTTTGTTGTTGTTCTTCTTCTTGTCGTTTCTCTCATTTTTGTTTTATTTCTTTGCCAGTCGCTCCCAAAAAACGCTCCCTAGTCGACCTCCCAGCCTCCTCTCTCCCTCTCTCGCCCACTCTCTCCATCCCTCTGTTGGTTTTCCCTCGTATCTCTCTGTGTGATTCCCATTCAGCTGCTGCTGCTGCTTTATTTCATTTCATCTTCACTTTCGGGTTTTTCGTCTCCTGTTTTTGTATTTCTTTTTGTCTTTATGACCGGCTGCTGTTTCTTTCTGACGCTCGTCGAATGTGTATAGATTTTTCCGAGCGGACAGAGGAGCAAAGGGAGGAGTGAGAGTTGGCATTGGGTGGAGCCGTATATTTTGATTCAAGGATATTTCTCGATATGTGTAAAAACAAAAAAAAAGGAAAAAAAATATATGTATAAAAATATTCAAGCGAAATGAAGAAGTGAAAGAAAAGACGGGAAAATGGCGAAAAGCTCTCAAGAGCGGCTGCTGTTGTTGGAGCAAAGGGGATTGGAGAGGGGCAAAGAAAGAGGGAGGGGTGGTTTATGGTATAGGGGCACTTGCTAGGAAGCTTCGAGTTGCTCTCCGTGTCTGTCTCTGACTCTGACTCTGTCTATGTGAGTGTTGGGGTTGGGGGTTAGCTCCTGTTCCCTGTTCTTGATTGCGCGCGTTAGCAGAAATGAAAATCGAGCAGAAGCAACAACAACAACAACAACAACAACAAAATCAGCTGAAAAGAAAATCGCGGCATATAAGAAAAATTTATTTCTTTTTCGAGCGCGCAGGATTTCTACCATTTGTATATAGAGAGGAGGCGGTCACACACACACACACACACATGTATATACTATATGCATATGTATGTGTATATGGATTGCTATGTGGATAGAATTGCACTAGCAATAAATTGCCTTTTCCTTTTGCTTCCATCACTTACATTGCCCCTTTCTCTTTCCCACCTTGTATTTTCTCTCTTCCTCTCATTTACTCAAAGTTAGCTCAAAGATAACTGAATTTATTTTCTACAGCATATAGTATACAAGATTTGCCAACCAATCAACTTGAATCAACTCGAGCATTGCAGTTACACTGTCCGAAATTGGTTAATCACCAAAACTTGGGCATTTTCATATGACTTGTGATTTTTATTTTTGCATCTTAATTAAGTAGAGCAAAGCTGATTGAAATTAAATGATACTCAACTTCAACTGGTCAATTTAATAATTTAGAATTATTTACTTAAATCCATTAGTCTACTGTACAAATATTCTGAAGAGTTAGTTATTATGATAATTTAGCTTGAATTACATTGACGTGTGTTGTAAAGTTCCTCAACAATTTAAGCTCAACTTGAGCGCAATTTTCAAATACAAATTCTTTACATTATTTTATATGATCATCGATTCAGATATTGCGAAAATGACACCTTGTAAACTTGGCTCAAGCTAAACTCAGTGTTGTTTTTCGATTCAAAGCTTAAAGTTGTTCGAAAATATTCATGCTTAACTTTAGTTTTACAATGGATTAAGCAAGACAGACAGACAGAGACAGAGAGAGAGAGAAAGAGAGAGAGAGAGAGAGAGGTTTATAAATTATTTTATTTATTTCATTAGATTTTCTGGTGTTCATCTGTGATCTTGGCCTAAACATCCGGCGTTTAACAATCGTACAATGGGTAACAATTGAGCTACCGTGAGCTAAGTTGACTTAAATCATCAGCAACATCTATCTCTCTCTATCACTCTCTCTCTCTCTCTCCCTCTCTCTTTCTCTCACTCCCTGTATGTCTTTTCTTTTGTATGGTCAGTTCGTTAGCTGTGTCGATTACGACGCTCAGATAATAATCATTAGTATGATCAATTGCCAGGTCAAAAAACAATGAGGGAAATAGACGGAAAGCGGAGAGCGGAAGAGAGGAAAAGAGGAGGCAGAAAAAGTGTTGCGTTTAACTGGTAAATCAGTTGCGATCGCTAGTTCAAGACTCAAAAAAATCCAAAAGCGGACGTGGCGGCGGAAAGACACTTAATTGAATTCGATTTGAACGCGACTTTGGCATGTCAATGTAGAACAAACGGAAGTTCAAAATAAATTGAAAGCAATCCAAAAACTGATGGAAGCTGAAGCTGAAGCTGAAACTGAAGCCAGAGTCAAAGTCAAATTGAGATTCAGAGCCAAATCAAAGCAATCAACGCGACGAAAACAAAGGCAACAAAGCCAACAGATACAGATACAGATACTTAAAACTACAGATACATTTTATAGTTGTTGTGTGTGGGACGACGACGTCGCTTCCTGTCTTCATCATAAAAAATCAAAGTAATAATGCGTGTACTTGCGTTTGCCACTTTATAGATTTATTAGGCGAACACACACACACACGCACACACACACACACACACACACACACACACACACACACACACAGAGCACACAGCCACATGAGATTTTTATGCTCAACGGAAATTCAAATTAAAAATGCTCCGAAGGGGATTCTTCTCTACAGGCAGGAGATGAAGAGGCTCCAGAGTAGGCGGCTCGTGCGGGTTGTAGGGGTGTGAAGAGGGTACAACGCTCATAAGGGCTGAGCTGAGAGACAGACAGAGAGAGAGACAGAGAAAGAGATATATCGCATTATTGCAAATGATGCGTTTGCCTGCTTTTAATTTGATTTCTCAGTTCAGTTGATTTTAGTTCTTTTTTGCGGTTCAGTTCAGTGCTCAATTTGCATAACATTCGGAACGAGTTTTCACGAGAAAAACAAGAGGAAGAAGCAGATGAAGATCAGCAACAACAACAACAACAACAGCTTAACAAAAATCGAAGACAGTAAAAAAAATATATATAAAAGATGCGCGGGCGTGCATATAAATCAAAATGTGGACTTATGCCACAACACAACACAACACAACGCACAACAATATGAAATATGTGACTCCCGCTCTCTCTCTGTCACTCTCTCTCCATCTCTCTCTCTCTCTCTGTCTCTGTCGCACAATCTTCTGTCGCTGCCGCGACTTCCACTTCCTTTCCAGGGGTTGCACGTTGCGCAGACGCAGCCGTTGCCTAATTAAAGGCAACACTGTGTTGTTGTCGTTGTTCACGTTGTTGTTGTTGTTGTTGTTGCGACACGATCAACATGCAACTTCACACGCTGCGTCTATTTTTGGTTTTCGGTTTTTTACGAGTGTCGTCAAGGTGTCGCCAGATAATGTTATATGTATACATACAAAATAGATGAGCGAAGGTATATCGATAACAAATCGATAACTCAAAAAAAGTAATATCTTGTAGTTGTAATCAACGCAGGGAAACTAACAATTTTAAATTATTTTTAACAAATCGATTATTAATCGATATTGTATCGATACAATGTCGATAAATCAACGCATATTGTTAACGCGACAAACAGCTCATTGCATAACTTAATACCATTTTATAAAAACAATTAGATAAGGTTAAGTTAATAAATAAATAAATATTCACAAAAGCGATAACTTATCGATAATATATAAAACATGCTTACTTGCGCAATGGCTAAAACGTTTCACAGAAAGAGATAGCTAACGTACCTGCAAAGAAAGAAAGGAAGAGAAAGAGAAATGCATAAGTATGGCAGTTATCGATAAATCGATTGGATTAAGTCAACTAGCCTAACATAATTCAAGTAAAAACCAAATAATGCAGTTGACTTTCAACACTCGAAAACTCTTCTGGCTTTTTTTTGTGGTCCAAATTTTGTGGCAAATTTTTGCGTGTCCCGAGTTTGGCGCGTGTCTGTGTGTGTGTGTGTGTGTGTGTGTGTGTGTTGGCATTTTTTTTTGGTAAAGCACAGCAAGAAATTAACCCTATAAGCCCCCATGCAGCGCGATACTCAGGCATTAAACGGACAAAAAGGGTTAAGCCAAAAGGCAGATGCCGCTAGACTTTTGCAACAATTTCAATGCGATTATAAAAGCGATGGGAAGGGAGAGGAAGAGGAAAAGGCAGGGAACAGGCCTTCAAGTTGTTTATATTTGGCTTAAAGCTGGCCAACTGTTGCCCCCGTCCAAACAAAGCGCACACACAAATAGAGAGAGAGAGAGAGAGAGAGAGTGGGAGAGAGACAGGCACACAGACTGTCAGCAGTCAGTGTGCAAAATGCTCTAATTAAAGCCGGCAGTAAAAAGGCGGCGCACAGTCGAAGACGGAGAATTGTGCCAAAAGGCGACGACGACGACGACGGCGACGACGGCGACGACGACAGCGACAGCGACGTCGGCAGTGAAAAACTAACCTCAGACAACAAACAATAATGAAAATTCTAAGCAGCCAGCAGCGAGTCGAGTCGAGTCGAGTCGAGGCAGCAAAACGTGGGCTAAAAGAAAACTAGCAAAGAAATTAAATTTAAAGCGACGACGTCAAGTTTTCTGTTGCATAGCGTTAGGCAGACACACACACACACACACACACACAGATACACACACCCGCACACACATAGACTAAGAAGTAAATTAAGCACACAACTGTTCTGGGCGTCAAAAAACCCTTACAACCCACAACCCACAACTCACTCTCTCTCTCTCTCTGTGTATGTCTCTCCCACTCACACTCTTTTCTACTCTAGGTTTTACTCGCTCTTGCGCTTGTTATTTGTCTCGCTGCTGCTGCCAGCAAAAGTAGCAAAATTAGTAGCAAAAAACAGCCTGCCAAAAAAGTAGTAGTTGCTTTAGTAGCAAGTTTATATATTTAGATATACATATGTACATATATATCGTATGTAAATATGCATAAACAACATTTATTTGTTAGTGTGTGCTTTGTGTGTGTTTATTTTGCGGCACATTTGCACATACAAATTTACATTTATTCTTAAGGCATTTTTGCTCGCCTGTCTTCAACTTTAACTAAAAAGGCAGTCAACATAATAAACGTGGCCCAAACGTTGTCCTTGAGCTTCAAAAAAGGCAACTTGCTTTGCTCATTTTATCTCACTCTCTTTCTCTCTCTCTCTCTCTCTCTCTGTGTGTGTCTGAGCCTACTTTAATACACACAACCAGCAACAGCTTAAAGCGCCCAAAAATGATTTCCATGGCATACATTTTGGCTGCAGTGTCAGTGTGTGTGTGCGTGTGTGCATAGTTTAAAGACTTAAACAGCAGCTGTTGTGTTTTAGTTAGACAACACACACACACACACACACACAGACATACACACACACACACACTTACACTTTTAATTACGCACGTTTTGCGGCGGCGAAACAAAAATCACAGCAGCAACTTAGGCGTTCTCTCTGTCCCTGTCCCTGTCTCTCACTCTCTCTCGCTCTCTCTCTCTCTCTCTCTCTAACGCGCTCTCTCTCTTTTGGCCTCTGTGCGTCTCAAAAAAGCCGCAAAACGCATGTGTTGCCGTTGTTGTTGCGTGTATGTTGCACATGTCCTTGAAACTTTTTGGCATAGTTTTTGGCCAACAACAACAGCAACAACAACAATGACAACAACAATTCGAAGTAGTAGAAGTTAATGTGCCTATAACTGTGTATCTGCAACTGTCTCTGTCTGCGTGTGTTGTGTTTTGTGTGTGCGCCTCAAAGGGTTAATGACTTGCTAAACAGCTGCAGCTGCCAACAGTCTGGCAACACTGCAGCAATTTAAGCACTTCAAGCAGCACGTCAAGTGTTTAGTTGTTGTTATTGTGGGTATTCCTGTTAAAACACTAGACCAGGCTTATCAATAGCCACCGATCGAGGCGTCCGCATGATATGACAGAAATTATGACTTCATAATTGGGAAACGAGCCCATAAAACTCATAAAACTCATAGACCCTCAGCAGTCCGAAAATTCAATAGAAATTTTTGGCTGCGATAACTAGCCCAAAAACTAACACACACACACACATGCCAAATATTGTAGTCAATTAAAAGTGAGCAAAGTTTTGCTTCGTAACGAGTGGATAAAAAGGAAGAAATTGAGGGGGAAAACAACGTTTAGACAACGTTTTTGACATTATTTCATAATTAACGGGGAGTGTGAGGCCTAAGGGGGAGACAGGGATGCTAAGGGAGTGGGGAAGGGGATGGGTCTGTTTAAGGGGGTTGCATTATCAGTACTTGCCAATTATGATTGGAGCACATTAAGCACGACGCGTTAAGGGTTGGGGTCACTAGCTTCATAAATCTGTAATAATTCGAGTGTGAGTAGGCGAGTGTGTGTGTGCGTGTGTGTGTGTGCGTGTATGTGTGTGTGTGTTATGTTGCTGATAAATGCCCACGTATGTGTTTGATGGCCTATTAAACGTTTAATGGAACACTCCAAATGAATGCCGCAAGTGCTGTGGCCCAAAAACATTAAGGGTATTCCGTGTGACAACAATATATTTAATAAGTAATAGAGTCACTTTAATTTGTCAAGAACTTAGAAAATATAAAAGCAACACAAATGTTTTGAGAACAGCACACAAATTTAACAAAACTTCACAACAGCGAAATTAAGGCGATATTGTAAATGAGAACATGGCGAAAATTATTTTGTTAAACAAGGTTTACAATTAACTTTTCGAATTTTCCTTTTTGCTTAAGTTAAATTATGTGTTTAATAATATTCTTTTTATTTTGGTGTTTTTAATTCTGGGAACGTTGAAAATGACAGTCGAAATTTTATACGAGAACAGCACAAAAATAAAGTTGTCTTTATAGATTGAAACTGGAGTTTACATAAATGAAAATCGATACTTTTTGTTATTCTTATTATTATAATTTTTTATTCTTCATTATTATTTTTTATTTATCGTCGTTTTCATTTAAAGGAATGCGCTAAAGTGCTGAAAATTTCTATTAAAAATAAGCGTGGCAAATTGTGATCGAGCCATGAGGCAATTTGCTCTGTCAAGAACAAAGCTTACAATAATACTAAATATATGTATATTATGTATCTATATAGATAGAGAGAATAAAGAATATAAATTAGCGTGAAATTAGCAATAGAAAATGTTGACACAATGACGGCGAAACTATGGGGGGATTAGTTGCCCGGAGACAATGGACGCCCACGTGAGGAAATGAGGTGCACATTTGCCAATCGAGGGCGGCAATCGACAAATCCGTTGATAGCCAGTATCTATGACTATATAGCTATAGATTTTTAGATATAGAGAACTATAGATAGATCTGAAAAGCCAAACACGCAAAGATCTGACAAAATTTCGTATAAAATTTTATGACTACTTTGTGTTCTTTTGTGTTCTTTCTTAGTGGCGGATTTTCAGATTTTCAATAAATTTTTATTTTCAGCCAAACGAAATAAAAACAAATAAATAAATATATAAATGAAGCAGAGCAGAAGCAGAAGAAGAAGAAGAAGAAGTAGAAACACAAATTTATGTGGTAAAATGTATTTTCTTGGTCGATCGAAATATTGTGAAATCAAAAAAACAAATAAATTAAAAGCCACACAATATATAAGTATACATAAATATATTTATATGATGCATGTGTGTGTGTGTGTGTGTCTTTTTCACACACACAATGGGACAGCAATGCGCTCTAGTTCCCAGCGTGAACACAATGGGGTCCCCCTCCTTCCTCATAAAACCATCACTCCCGCCCCCTCCCCACTCCCGCTGTTTACCACCCATCAAAACTATACCGAAACTATGCCAAATTGAACTGAGAACTTGGTTTCAAATTCAAATTCAAATTCTATCGATGTGTGTTGGATATTTTTATCGAACTGTGGGATTGTCTCGCTGTCCGTTCGTCTGTCTCGCTGTCTCCCAGTCCCTCTCTCCCTCTCTCCCTCCGTTCGTCTGCCTGTCGCACAAGTTCACTTTTTGTCAAATCACATGCACAATGTGCTATGTCTATCTGCTTAGCCGCATCTCGCTCGTACACACACTCTCTTATAGCTACCCCTCTCTATCCCTCCTCCGTCTCTATACGTATATTTAGTACAATATAATACCTTTTAATTTAATATGCAGCTGACGTGCGCTCTATGAAGTGGCAGTCAGCGATCGAGCGATCGAGCGATCCCTCAGCACAGACATCCCCCTACTTTGCCCCTTCCCCCGGCTGCCGCTTTCGCAGTGCTTCTTTTGTCTGTGGCTCTTTTGGGTTTTGTGTGTTCGAAAATAAAATAAAATAAATCGAAATGACAGATCATTAAAATTTACAACAACACCAAAAAAAAAAAAAAAAAAAACAGACAGACAGACAGAGCTAGTTGTGGACATTATTTTGTGCCCGCCCGGCAGACACCAAAAGCTACCCTCCTCCTCCTCTTTATCCTCTTTCTTCTCCTGGCTGCCATCCTCCAACCCTCTGGCCAATCTTTACCCCTTACGCCTGCTCCCCCTTTCACCCCCTGCAACCCCCTTCACTCTGTCGCCGAGTTATATTTGTCGTTGTCGATCAGTTTTTATGTCGTTCGATATGGCAGAAGCGAAAATTTTTATTAGCCTGTGCTGTTCCACAATGGCCCCAGTTGCAGTGGCAGTTGCACACTCACACACACACACACACACACACACACACTCACAGTCACAGTGGCTGTGGCAGCGCCCCAAAGTGGACGATGATGATGTCTGCCAAGCAAGTGCAATTTGTTGTTATGCATATTAAAAGTGTGCACATGTGTTGTTGTTGTTGTTGTTGGAAACACTTGTGCTGCGGCATTTAATATTCAATATTAGTGTAGAGTTTGTAGAGTTTACGAATGTTTAGCGATTCTTTTAAAATCAAAGGTTTTGCAAGCAGACGTTGTGGAGATTTTTTTTTTTTTTGAGACTTTGTAGAGTCTGACAAATTTACAATATAGTGTGACAATGTGTTTATGCATTCAACGTTTTTTTTATAGAGTTTGGAGACTTATGCATAAAGTGGAGAATTTGTAGAGTTTGCTAAATTTAAGCTATTGTGTGATAAAAATTGTGTTCAAAGATTGTAGACTTTCAGTCAAATATTTATTATATTTATTGACTGCAGCATTTGCTTAGAGTCACGGGAATAGTTTGATTTTCCCGCTTGTATTGGAGCTGGAGCTCATAAATTAATAACGAAGGCGTTTTTTTCGATTTTTTTTTTTTTTGGAGAGCCGCCTGTCTCAATAGTGGCAACAACAACCAAAAACAAAGCACATTAAAAATATGTGAGACACAAAGAAAAAATGCATAATATTTACGCCTATAATTTTTTCCTAATATTTTCAACAGCTGACATCAAGTAACACCAAAAACTCACTAAATGTCAGCATGGATGGATGGGTGTGTGTGTGTGAGTGTATCAGTGTATGGGTGTATGAGTGTGTGTATAATTGACACTCAATTATTTCAGGAAGGGGACTTTTGTGGCATTACGCGCTGCCATTATCTGAGCTACTTAGCGGCGTTCAACTGCCACTTGTTGGAGGCTGCGCCATCGACAGAGGCAGCGACAGAGGCAGCGGCAGAGGCTGAACGCCCGCACACACCCGCAACCGACAAAAATTGAACTAGCTAATAATACAACAACAACAACAACAACAACAAGAGGCACCACTTGAGCTAAACACAAAAGATTTCCGCTGACAAAAAAAAAACCAACCGAAACGACAAAACAGAAATACCAAAAACAAAAATTTGAACGAGATGAAATAAGAAAAAAAAAATAAAAAAGATATAAGAAGAAACCCCATCTAGAAGAAATCTTTTTGGGAAGCAGAGAAGAAAAATTGAAGCGCGATTGATCACATTGATCGCCTGGCAGTTGCCTGTTGTTCGGAGCAGCTAAACAGCAAAGTATTTAGTAAATGACAAGAGCAACCGTATTATGTATGAGCGCGGGGCTTTGGGCGGGGGGTGGAGGGTCTGGGAGGGGGGTTTCTCAAGTAGCTGTCGCTGTCGCTGATCTGTCGTCCATTCGTATGCAGCTGATCTATATAATAATTCATATATATTCACTCGCATGTTTCGGGTACACAAAATGCCATTGAAGAAAAAAGAAAAAAGAAAAAAAAAAAAAACATGAGCTGAGCGTCAAAGAACTTGTCGTTCATACTTCAAAAACCAATGAAGAAAAAACAAAAAAAAAGGCAGCGGCAGTGGATCATCGTTATGATGAACCATGATGAGCTGATCAACAACATAATCATTATCATTATCATGATCATCAGCAGTTGTGTGTTGGAAAATTGTGTGGAAAGCAAATGCGATGCGATACGATGAGAATTTCATATATTTTGTGTAGGCGTCTTTAGTAAACATTATCAGAACTTTATCAACCGATCCGATCTCAACTGATCGCAGCTGAATTGATTAATTTGAATACTACACACAAATCATACTGAGAAGCTCTTGTGAGTTCTTTTTTCTTGATTCGAATACTTGAGATATTTTTTTGTTTAATCATGAAAGATCACTTGAAAAGTTCTTGAGCTGCTAAATTATCAATAGCAAGTAAGCTTTCTGGTGAGATCATTGTGAAAATGAATTGAGAATCGATTGTGGCGATCACCAAAATTTCGAATGGAGGATAGTTTGATAGTTATAATTGGGAAGACTACAAAAATTCCTTTATCGAATGGATTATCGTTTCTTAATGAAATTGATCGTAATAGCAATGATGAACAATTGCTGATCCTCATCATAATAAATGAACTATCACAATCATAAATATTTGATTGAATGCAATCAATTTTCTATGCTGACTGAAGATCGTTTGAGAAAACTGCACAATCGTCGATGTGCTGATCATATGGCGATTTCAAGTTTACCAAGAAATCGAATTAGTCTTAATTTCTGATCAAACTTATAGGAAGATCAATAGTGATCCCTAACAAACTCAGAGAGTTCGATGGGGGGACAGACAAGAGCACTGCTTGTCAAGGACTGACAGAGGCAGATGGGAATGGGAATTGGACTGAGAATGGGACTGAGAATGGGAATGAGAATGGAAATGGAAATGGAGTTGAAGTTGCAACTGAAGCTGGAAAGATGCGAACGATGGATATGACATCGAGACATGGCGACTCCACACGAGTTCCGCACAACTTGATGTTGATATGCTAAAGTTTCTTCTTCTTCTTCTTCTTGTTGTTGTTGTTGTTATTTTGTGTATACATATACATATGTACATATACTTTTAGTTTTGCCTGTGTTGTTGTGTTTTTAGTCAAGCTGCCGCCAAATGCCGTACGGTAATAATTAAAAACATAAAAGGGGGAAAAAATGCCACAACAACGGGAATGAGAATCGGAATGGGATGGCTATGGGAATGGGCACAGTGTGTAACAGAGAGGCCAGATCAAGTGTGAAAGAGAGCGAGAGAGTGTCAGGAGAATCGAGTGTAGTTAAGTGATGTGGGCAGGGGAGCAGGAGAGGGCTGGAGGGGGCAGGGAAGCGAGTGCATTTTGCCTACTTAATCATTGTCTGAGCGTCTGTGCGTGCAACATGCAGCAAGCGGCAACTGTTGCTGCTGTTGCATTGCTACTTGATTTGATTTACGCCTGCCAATGCTTTATGATTGAGTGGGGCGCACACAGCGAGAAAGTGAGAGAGAGAGAGAGAGAGAGAGAGAGAGGGAACGATAGACAGACAGAAGGAACAAACAGCACACATAAATATGTTTTTATTTTACATGCCCCTCGTCGTGCCCCTCTTCCTGCTGCTGCTGCTGCTGCTGCTCCCCTGTCAATGATCGCGCATATGCCGCAGATATATTTTAGATTTATTCAGTTTTTCCTTTATATTTTTTCTGTAGTTTTTTTTTTTGTAATTTTTTTACGTCTGTTGCCTTGCAATGAGCCGCGGCGATGATTTGCTTTGTAGCATGCAACTGCGACGACGGCGACGACGGCGACGTCGACGACGACGACACTCGACAAATGCATCCCGAGAGTCCCTAGACCCATAACTGAACTATCGAACATATCAACGAATCAACCGCCAGCTGTAGCCGGCTACAATTACCGAATCACACACTTATGCTGAATCAAAAAAAGGGTCTCCGCTTATTTGCTTTTTATTTTAAAAATTTCCAAATCAACAAAAATCAAAAAAAAGCCTACAAAAAAAAAGTGAAAAAAAGGCAGGCGAAAAAAATGAGATATATTCGCCGGCTAATGGGCATAAAATAAAATTGTGCGCAGCTCATTGAATAAATCAAACTCATTTGCATACAACTGATAAATTATAGCGCACAGGCGCGTCCGACTGACAATTGACAAACTCCCAAACTGACAAACTGCGAGAAAAGCATCAAAACTAAATCCAACCCCAAGACCAAAAAGAACGTCGCACTCCGAACCCTTTGGAAACGTCCAGCGAGAGAGAAGTGAGATGGTGTGACAGAGAGGGAGAGATTGAGATCAACCCCTAGACCTCAGACCGGTATCATAATGAAACGTCCCCTGGTCAATGATGGGCATAGACACAATCAGATTAATATTCACAACTGCCAACTGGCAACTTTTAGAGCCTGTAATCGAACCCTTTCTGTAGATTGACGAAAAAAAAAAACGAAAAACAAAAAATATCAAAGAATAAGCGAACAAATTACAATGATAGAAACAAGTTTTGCTGTCACTGCACCCCAAGCCGAAAAGAAAATATGAGAAATATTCATCCGCAGAGAAAGTGAAGCTCAACCAAAATTTGACACCTCTGATAAGGTTGGCCCAGGTGCCCAATAGAGTTTGAGTTTTGGCTAGTGTGTTATGCCAAATGGGCAACATCAACAAATTGCATGCCCCAAATGTGTGATATTGGCCAGCTGCAAAATTG
The DNA here is from genome assembly GCA_035043635.1 of Drosophila rellima. Classification (NCBI taxonomy): domain Eukaryota; kingdom Metazoa; phylum Arthropoda; class Insecta; order Diptera; family Drosophilidae; genus Drosophila; species Drosophila rellima. The sequence continues at coordinate 192,165 of JAWNMV010000134.1, read as the reverse complement.
GCTTACTTGGCGCAAAAGTTGTACTTTTTTCAATGCCAACCTATTGAAACCAATATAACGTTGAGTAAACGACGTATAATTCTGAAATACTATATTTCGCTGTGCGTTTACTTCGTTTTTCTTGGTATTAGCCTATGCAAACTGAATGAAGAATGAAGAATGGTTAAACGTCATTAAAAAATACTTAAGCTGCCTGTATTGCACATTGATAAAGTTAAACCAATCTTTACATTATTTTAAACAACTTAAAGTGTATACAGAAATCATGTAATGGGAAAACTGCACATTTGTATTGTTTACTTTCCTCTAGAGCACCAAATCAATACATGACTATGAAATGTTTATAAGAATTCCATGTCAAAGTATCTACGCATTATGTAGAGTACATCTCTTAGAGGTTATTCCTATGGATAACCTAAAGGAGTGCGAAAATTCAAGAATCGTGTTATTTGTAAACTGGATAAACATCAATGTTATGGCACATCAAATGTTTCAATAACAACAAAAAATTTCAACATTAAAATGCTTGTAGCGTTTGCCCGCAATGGCAACAAATTAAAGAAAACAAACAAATAAAACAGAACTCGGCAAAGCAAAAGAAAAAAAGAGAAGGAAGGTAAAAATGGAAGCAAAAAAAAACTATTGCAAATCGCAACAAGCACTCAAAGTCAAAGCAAATTATTTTCTAAACTAATTTTCATGTCGTGCCAAAAATAATAAAAACAAAAACAACAGCTAGAAAAAATCGTTGGGTGGTGGGGAGAGGGGAATGAACAGAGGAGATTGTTGAGGTTTGCATATAAAAATCAACACATTTTGATGCAAGAAATTTCCAAGAGGGCAAGCAATGTGTGGGCGTGTATGCAATGTGAAGAAAATGAGAGAAAGAGAAGGGGATAGAGAGCGAGCGCGAGCGCGAGCGAGAGGGGGAGGGGGATAGAAAAGCCAACAACTTAATTAAAACATCAATAAAAAATTGTAAAAACACGACAACGCAACGGCGGCTGTAAAACTGTGTGCAAATAATTTTCATGCAAAATTGAAAACGAGAAAAACTGAAAATAGCTAAATTGCAACAAAAAGAAATAATAATAATAAATAAACGGAATGGTATTAAATGGAATGCACAAAGCAGACAGACTGAGAGACAGAGACAGAGACAGAGACAGAGACAGAGACAGAGACTGGGAGACAGTCAGATGAAGAGATATTTGCGCATGGTGTTGTCTTAATGGCACTATATACATACATATGTACATATGTATAATCCTTGATCCCCCCACCGAACTGCCAATAATGATGATTCCTTTTTAATGTGCGCTCCTCGGGCGTTGGTCATTACTCAACAGCGAGAAACAGAGAGAGAGAGAGAGAGAGAGAGAGAGAAAGAGAGGGGGAGGGTGAAGAGAGGGCACTGCAGATGAAACTTTTGCATCGCGTATCGATCACAAAAGTTGCCAATACACAACAAGCCTGGTCAAGGGAGCAGCAACAAAAACTCATCATCATCAACTTGCCACAAACGTCTTGAGGAGAGTTCTCTTTTTTTCTCCTTTTTTTTATTATTATTATTATTTTGCTGTTGTTTTTTGTTTTCTTTTTTTGTGTACAGCTTCTCTTTTAAAAGGGGCGTGCACAAAATGATATTTTATTCAATATCCTCAGCAGTTGAGGGTCTTGAACGATTTGTCCTTTTCAGCCTGGGCTGGAAAAACTCGACGACTCGGAGGAAATCAAATTGATGTGTGCGCGAGAGGGAGATGGTGAGCGAGAGACCCCTGAAATTAAAAACTCATAAGATATCGACTGATATATTGAGCTGCACAAATTACTGACAACTGAAGATGAAAGACGAACTCAGCTCAGCTCAGCTCAACTCAACTCAACTTATCGTCGTCATCCTCATCGCCGTTTCAGTTAAGAATCGGACCCGGGCGGCAGCTAAAAAGATTTTCAAGACAGGTTTGCAGTTGCACACACACACATGTTAGCACTCACACACACACACACAAAGCCACGCTATGGCATGCATATAAAAAGACAATTAGTCGTTATTAAGTTGTACACACAAAAGCAGTCGAATCTCCTTTTCATATACAAAATGTAAGCATAATTTTTTTCATTTCTCTCCGCTTTATGATTTGTTTTTTTTTTTTGACTGCTTTTGTTTTGCTTTTTGGTAGCCTTTAAGCCATGCTAGATGTGATAATAATGACACTGACATTTAACGTGTCTTTAACTCTAGCAATTCAACTGCAATTATCAGTTTGCATTCACTTTGAACTCTAGCTAAAGTAGAACTTTAGCTAATTGATTTCTCTCAACGTTAGATCGGATTACGAAAGAACATTTCAATATAAAATATGGTAAAACATCATTTAAGCTTTGACCATTAATTACATAATAATTTGTTGAGCTGATCGATTTTTGTTAGAGATAAAGGAAGTTACGATAGATTGAGTTTGATGAGAACAAAATGCTATATGTGTGGATATATGGTTATAAAAAATTCAAATAAAATGCTTCAATTAGCTGCCAGCAGCTATTAATAATTACTGGCATAGGAGAGCGTCTAGCTAACCGGAAAAGCAACAAAAACATTCACTCGAATAATGGTAATAATCATAATAATAAAAAAATTGATCAAAAGTCAGAGAGGCAAGTTATCGCATACACACACACACACACACACACACACATACAGTTCATGAACTCAATTTTTAATAATAATTATTAATTTCTGTTCTGTTCGTTTTTTTTTCAAATGATTTTTTATTTCACATACCAAAGTATGTCTCCCCCCACCACAACCCCCCTCGACTCCCACGCCTATGTGTTCCCTCGTTTAATTGTTCGATTTTCAGTTTTTGTGTCGTTTTCGCTGTGTCGCTTTGGGGGCCGTCGCCTGTTATAGATATAGATATAGATAGATATGTATGTTCATAGATTGTTGTTGTTATTGTGAGAGGCTGCGTGGTTTTAATTTCCGTGCTGACAAATTAATTTAATTATATTAACATATCTCCAGCGATCGAGCGATTGACTCGCACATTCGAGCGTTTCAGTTTCAGTTTCGCTTCGATTCGTCAGCATTCGAATTTGTATCGATGTGTGTGTGTGTGTGTGTGCGTGTGTGTCCGTGTGTCTGCGTGTGTGTAAATGGGTGGGTGGTTTTCTCTGATTTTTAACCCTTGGGCTGACTCATTAGCCCCGTCAGTAAATTGCACTTAAAATGCTAAAAATTATATGACACACGCCGCTGATCTCTATCAATGTATCTATGTATCTCACTAGCTGCCTCTATGTGTATCTCTAGCTATATCTGTCTCTGTATCTGTATCTGTATCTGTATCTGTATCTGTGTGTGTATCTAATAGCTTAGCCGCTAAGCACAACCCTTGACACAGCCCCGGGGCTGCTGCTCATTTCGGCAATATGCAAATGGGAAGAGAACGAGAACTTCAATCCTTAGACCGCCATATTTGAAATAAACTTTTAAACTATTAAAAGCGGTGGTGGTGATGGTGGTGCTGCCACTCCTGCCCCTGGTGGTGGCTGCCACACAACGAACCGGTTTCAATTTGATTAATGCCACCAAAAAAAAAATACGGAAAAAAAGTAAAAATAAAAAACAAAACAAAAAATAATAATAATAAGCCACGCTGGTTTATAGTCGCAGTATCTTTATCTGTTTGATTCTCTCCGTCTTCCTTTTTGTCAGCAATGCATTTTGGCAATTAAAATTTGTTGTGGTTGCTTTCGATTCGATTCGTTCGTTCTTTCTATCTATTTTTTTTTTTTTTTTTTTTTTTTGGTTTGCCATTCAGCGAAAATCAATGACAGATTTTGCTTAGTCAAATGACAGCGGCTGCTTCTTCTGCTTTTGGCCATGTTAATGGGTCAAGTTTATAGATTGCATTGCGACCGGGTTTTTGTTTTTTTTATAGATCGTTGTTTTTGTTTTTCCCAGTCTTTGTTTCTTTGTTGAAATTGCTTTGCAATCGAAAATACGGAAATGGATTTGGTGCCACTGTGCTAGTTTTTTATTATAGATATATATATTTAGATATCTGGAGTACGGGTATTACCATCTGATATATGGTATAATAATTTCTGTCAATCTGGCAGTCTTGTTGAATTGGTGCCAATTCGACTTCGACAGCGACTTGAAGGCCCAATAAAAAAACAAAAAAAAAAAATAAAGAACATGAAGAAATGAAATGAATACTCTAAAACGAAATCAAGTAGTGGAGAAGGGAGGGGGAAAGATCGAATAAGTGACACGGGGGAGGCTGTAAATGTCGTACAATTTGGACAGCTGCTGAAGGTTTTGTTTGCGCTTCAACTGTCTGTCTGTCTGTCTGTCTGTCTTTTTGTCTGGCTCGTCGTCTGACTCTTAATTATTTAATGAACTTCTATATTTGGCCTTACAAATTAATATGTTTAACTTGATTATTGTTATTTATGATTACACAATTCGGATCTACATACATTGCCTTGTACACACTTGTATAAATGTGTCAATGATACTTATTTATGGGCCCAGATTTCGACCTATTTTTGGCAATAATTATATGTTGTTGTTATCGCTGATAAGCCAATGATGAGATCACTTCAAGTCAACTTAAGACTCTACACTTCTCATTGCAGAGATCAGACTTCGAATCGATCTGTGTCTAATTGCCATACACATCATTTGTTTGACTGATCTCAACTTGAAATTCTACCAATACTCAACAACCAAAACAATTTGCCAAGTTACTTAGTTGCTTGGCCCGCTCTTCTCAACTCTTCTCTTCTGCTGTTATTTCTTGGCTTTTTTTTAACTCGCCCCCCATTAATAACAAATCAAATGCTCGTTAAGAACGCGCTGCGCTCCAAAATTCTGCGAATCGATGCCCAACAAAACTCAAAAGAAGTTGAAGAAAACGGTTTCAAAATCATTTTGTATACTCTACTAGAATATTTGTTAACGCTTTTATTATTGCTTACAATTGTTGTAGAATATTCCATTATCATTTTAAGACATTAAACCGATTCTTTTTTTCGAATTCCATATTAAAATTTTTACTCGTTTCCAAATAAGATTTTAATTTCATATGAAATACTTGATTTGATTTTATTGCATTCTGCATTTTATATAAATATTTAAATATTTTTTTCATACATTTATTGAGAATAAACATTTAATACTTTAAAAAACCTTTTTTTATTTATTTATTTGAGTAAAATTTCAATTTAATTAAACGACCTTAATGGAGAGTAACTTGTAGTTGAGTCGATAGTTGCACGTGTATCTACAGTTTTCAGCTCATCGTTTTCTCCTCTTCTTTTTCTAGCCATTTCCTTCTGTCGAACCGCAACGGGGCGTGGCCGCAAATTGGTTTTGCTTATTTAAGTTTTATTGATTGCCTCGCCGACTGCACTTTGCACTAATTGCACTCTGGCTCTGCCAGTTGAGAATACCAAATCTGGAGAGATCTCATATCTCTAGATCTCTCAAAAGAAAAAAGAAAAAAGCCCCAGATGTGGGGGATACCAACTATCTATAAAAATATTTGCATTTGGATTGAATTTCATGCAAGCATGCAAAAATTTGCCGACGGCAAAACGAAGGCAAACACCAAGAAACGAATGTACTCACAACCACATACATGAATATATATATTTAAATATATATACATATATATAAGTATAGATGAATATGAAAATATATTTGTGAAAAGTACTTAGAAATCTGGGCTCAGGTCTAGCGAAGAGTCGCCGTCAATGTAAATCAATTGCAATGCCAATTTCTAAGAATTTTCAGTTGTTGTTTTGCATTCTGCGAATGATAACCCCCAAGGAGGGCGGGGGAAAGTACATGAGTGAGGGAGACGAAGGAGCAAATGTATCTGCAGCTGTTTACAGATTATTATTGTTCGATTTGTTTGCTTAATAGCAATTAGAAGGCAGACAAACATTAATTAATTTTGATGGAATTAAAGGGATACATATGTATCTTATAGATACACGGAGTTACAGATACAGATATAGTTAGATTTGGTCTTGGGTCTTGATGCAGATTTAGATAGCCTTCTATTTTGAAGTCTGAAAACCAATTAGAAGCCAGACAAACTGCAATTCTCATGCGGTAATCTATAAGCCAACTTATAGATACATGCGTATAGTTATAGACGCAGATAGATGGATGCATAAATGTATCTGGCAGATGCAGATACGTGTGTAGCCTGAGTCTGGAGCTACTTGTTGTTGGCTCTTTTGCCAGAGCTTCAAGTTTGGCATGCGGCCAAAAACTGTCGTCTGGTCGGCTGTGCAACATCATCATCATTATGATGTTGATGCTGTGTTGATTATGAGCTGAAGAAGTTGGGAAAACTTTGGACTTTTTCGAGTTAAGTTGACTGAATGTGTCTGCTGATCTGTCTCTCTATCTTTGTATGTGTGTGTGTGCGTGTGTGCGTGTGTGCCCATTATCTTTTGGTTCAACGATCAGCTAAAGATCGACAAATGCAAAAATCCCCAGCGACTTGTTGAGCAGTTTTCTCGAAACAATTTGCAAGCAATTCATGCCTAAAATCGCTCAGCTATTAGTTAGTATTATTATTTTTGTTATTGTTGTTGCTGCTGCTGCTGTTGCTGCTGTTGTTGTTACATTTTGTAAACAAATTTTCAGAAATCAATAAAAACAATTGGCACAGACACGCAAACTCAATTAGTTGCAACTGAATTGCAAACATACAAAACAAAAACACAAAACTAATTTTTTTCAAAATCAAATGGAAAAATTGCATTGTATATCATTTTCATATTTTGCTGTTTGTTTTTCCATAAGTGTGGGAGTTTTTTTCTCCCCATTTGCATTTTCCTATTTTATATTCGTTTTTATTATTTGCTGAGAAACTCAAGAAATTATGTCATTCCAATTTCAATGTATTATTTTTGGAAAACTTAAGATTTGTTAAGAAAAATTTTTGTGCAAATAAAAAGTAATTTGTAAATTTAAAATGGATTTGAATTTGTCTAAAAATAATTTAACATTTTATATTATTTTATTTGCACTTGTCACTTTATTTTTTTAATTTATTGCAGTCAAAAACATTTTTTTTTGTAAATTTAAATCTACAAGTTTTTCAAATCTATTAAAGATTTCTTAAAATAATTAATTATGCTTGTTTTTTTTTTCTTTAAAATTAATGAATTCACTTTGTAATGCTTTGAAGACCTATTAAAGTAGAATATAAATTTCTCACTAATTCGATTTCTATTCTTTTTTATTGGCAAAATATTTTAAAATTGTTATCAATTTTCTTGCGTTGCGTTTCAATTGTTTTCAATTTATTTCCCTTTTCTATTAGGCTTAAAACTGATATTGTTTGTAAACTATCAAATCGAAGAGTTATAAACTTGACCCTTGTTACATTATTAATAATTATTAATTCGTTTCCCACTATATCAGCAAGTATAAAGATTTATTCCACTAGTCACTTCTAATTAATACGTTATGACAACACTTGTTTTCTTATTATATAAGTTTTAGTTTTATAATAACTTTATGCGAGCGTTTCTGTTTTTGGCAACATCTTCAACTAAATATGTGTTGTTTTTTTTTTTTTTGGGAAAATTCTCAACTAAATTTGAAGAAGTTACTAAGAGTTTCACTCACGATCTGAGTTTAAATTAATTGATTTAAAATTTAGAAAAACCACGGAATTTTTTAAGTGCGTTTTCCTGAACGGGAACAGCTTCTAAAATTCAAACTGCAAAGTTGTTGAAGAGTTTTTTTGGCTCAAAGCCTTGACTGTTTGTTGATTGGCTGTTTGTTTATACTTGGCTTGTTGTGTCCTGTGTGTGTTGGGGGTGGTAATTGGAAGGGGTTGACTTACCTGTTGCCAAAATTGTGCCAATAAATAAATTTGCTCCTTTTTGAAAAACCAATCGTTGATTGATTGAACAGCCGTCAGATCCATATCGGCTGTCCCAGCGGCTTGTGGCAATGTTGGCTGCATTCGGGGGCTGTCTTTGGATTTGGCGATTCTTTGCTTTTCTTTATTATCTTTGTTGTTTTTGCTTTTCAATGTATTATTTGCTAATGTTGTTGTTGTTGTTGTTGTTGCTGTTATCGCTGCTGCGGCTGCGGCGTCTGCTGCGCCGTTTGTTGAGGCATTGAAAACGGCCACGAATTTCAAATAAGGGCGAGAACAGTTTCTTCTTCTTCCTCTTCTTCTTCTTATTCTTGTTAGTTAATTGAATTAAATAAAGTTAGTTAATTGCAGCAGAGACACACACACACACACAAACACACACACAGAGATGCACATAAACAAATACTTGAGATATTCACGCACTTATTTTTCTTCTTCTCTTTGTTGTTGTTGCTTTGTTTTTTGTTTTGTTTTGTTTTTCCTTTCTTTTTTCTACGTGCTCAAAAAAATTCATCAATTTTTTGTATCTTTTGCTTAAGCTGCCAATTTGTTGTTGTTGTTGTCGTTGTTGTTGTTGCTGATGTTGTTAATTAATTTGCATTTGTTGCATTTGCTTAGCTTTGAGTTGTAACGGTTTTGTCACACTCACACACACACATACACACTGGCACACAAACAAACACAGGCACACACAACACTTGGAACTAAACACAACACGAGATGTGTTTGTTTGATGCTGTTGTTGTTGTTGTTGTCGTTGTTGCAACAATTGCGACGGCATTGATATTTATTGCCATTTGTGTTTTCGGGGGGAAATGCATAAAAAGTTGTGGCCAAAGAAAATTCTGATTGGATTTGCTGAATGTGAGATAAATATGCCTTTTTAGTTGTTGTTGTTGATTTTTTGCTAAGCTTTGAAGCTGCGTTGTTGCATCTTGTTGTTGATTATTGTGGGTTGTTGTTGCACTCTTCTTGTTGGTGTTGTTGACACTTGACACACTCGCGCACACTTTGATTTATTTTTAATATTTTTTGTTGTATATTTTCTTCTTTGATAATTGTAAATAAATCGTGTTAAAAAAATAGATCAAAAAAAATTTGTATAAGCAACTGAAAAACAGTTAAATTTGCGCTGATTGCATTTGTTGTTGTTGTCGTTATTTGCTGTTGTTGTTGTTGTTGTTGCTGTTGTTGTTGTTGTTATTGATATTATTATTATGTTTATAAATATATTTTGCATATAATTTGTTTTGATTTGCAACTGTATCGTTCATATGATTTTTAGTGCTGCTTATGATTCGCTATCGCTATTCGTTCAACTGACTCCACAGTACGGAGACAGATCTGTGAGTTACAACAGTCAACAGTCAGTCACAGACAACACACACACACTCAGACACTGGCGGCGGCACACACAGGCGACGTTGCCAGTCACGAATTCAGTTGATGACTGAACAACACTGAACGACTCGCAGCGTCGACAACCCCAAAAACTACACGACGTTACATCGGTACGCAACACGAACGCGCGCCCAAAACGACACGACTCGTCGTGGCTCGAGAACGAACGAACGCTGCTTTTCCACTCGAGAGCGACAGTGGGAGAGAGACAGTTCCAGAGAGTCACTCAATTGGTGACTGCCCTGCAATGCTTTTGATTTTTTTCAATAGGTTTTTGATTTTCGTTTGTTTTGCTTTTGGGGCTGAGCAATTTTTGTGCGCCGTCGCCGTTGCCGTCGCTGCCGTCGGCATCGTCGTCGTTGCCGCTTACATACACATGTATATGTACGTGTTACAACTTGCACTCAGCTCTTATGTTTACTTTTTGCTTTCTTTTTCTTTTTCTTTTACATTTTTTTTTGTTTTCTTCTTCTGTCTGTGTGCGTGTTTTTTTTTTTGTACTGTGCTGTGCTCTTGCCTTGCCTTCTGATAACTGCTGTCAGTGGCATGTATTGAAATTCATTCATTCAAACTGTCTCCCTCTCTTTGTCGCTCTCTTTCTATCTTTCGCCTGCCCTCGCTCTCTCTACATACATATGTGTTGGTTGTGGCTTGGCATTCAATTGTAGCTGCGACGTCGACGCCGACGTCGACGCTGCCTTCTCCTGCTGCTGCTATTGCTGCTTGTGTGCCTCTGTCGCCTTTTTTCTGATTGGGAAAAACTTATAGGAATTTGTTGCACTCACATTTTGCATTTAGCTCATGTAGTTTTTTGTTGATTGAGCTACAGATTGAGTGGAATTGTTTGTTTGAGCAACAGAGCGAGAGCGTGCGAATGAGTGACGGCTATGATTGTTTATGTGCGAGAGAGCGAACAAGCGCGATAGGGAGCGAGAGTGAGAGAGGGACAGAATGCATGAGTGGCCAAAGTCAGGGGAAGTCTTCGCTTGGTTTTTGCCGGCTTTGAGTTGATTTTTCTTGTTTATGAATTAAATTGCTACCTCATTTTTTACTTTTCATTTTTTTTAAATTATTTATTATTATTTTTTAGTTATTCAGATTTTGCTTTTTCTCTATCTTATTGTCTTGTGGCAAACATATGGCTAAAAGTGCATAGGATTTGGGGTGGGGGTGGTGTGGGTGGTAGGAGGTGAGGAGTAAAGGCGACTTCCTTGCGGATTTCGTTGGGTAGCTTAAATTATTATTGTGTCTGGTTTGTTCTTGCCATGTGTCTGACTGCCTGTCTGTGTGTGTGTGTGTGTGTGTGTGTGTGTGTGTGTGTGTGTGTGTGTGTGTGTGTTTGATGGGAATGGGAGGAGGGAGTATTTTTATTTTAAGCTTTTTCTATTTTTTTTTGCTGCCTCAAGTTGCTTGCCAAAGGTCAAGCTGCTGAGACGAAGGTAGCCCTGGCAAGTAAGAGAAGGAGGGGCCAAAGGTCAGGTAACGAGCTTAGGATTAAGCCTAATGAATAACGGAATTTGCTATAAAAGCTGATAGGGCTACTTAGAAAAGCTCATACAAAATTCATTAAAAATTATAAAATATTGATTGTATAAAATTCGAAAATTTGGGACATATTCAAACTTATTTAGGAGCTATCTCAATTACTTGAGATAATATTTCAATTTGTATTTCATTTGTTCTTAGATTTTTTCAAAACATTATTCATTTTTAATTTAAATTCAAATAAATAAGAGACTGAAAAATCTATACGATCCTTGTAATTGGTATCCTAGTGTAGAATAATTCAATTAATAAGAATTCGTAATGAAGTATTAAATTTATTAAAGATTTCACTAAATTTTATACATATTATTATGCAATAGTTTTATTGTAATTCTTAAAGAATTTGTATGATCTGATAGAATTAAATGATATTAAAATAGTTTACATCAAATTTATTGGAATTTATACTTAATGCAACTAAAGTAATTATTTTAATATGTTTTTTTTTTTCTAGACTCAAAGTTTTATTTATTTTGCATTAAAAATAAAAGCAATAAAAATCGAATGTAGAACAGGTTCGTTTAATTATTATTTAGGAATTGGCACTAATATTTATTATGTTTCTATTATTATTCAGACATGCTAAATTTAATTAAAATATGTTAATCTCTATCGATTTGAAGTTTTCTACATAAAAACTTATTCTGTCTCTTTTCTTAAATTACTAACAGTATTTTATAAATTTATACATTTTATTTGAATTTATGTAAAGCCAATTTTTATTCAAGAGCATCAGCCCCACCCCCAGCGCCAGCATTCAACCACCCAAAATCTCATCAGCCAATTCGTTAAAGTTTGAAGCGAACCGTTACTCGCTGCACATAAAGAGAAAAAGTTCAAATTGTATCGAAGCGCCAAGTGCAGCCGCAGCAGCAGCAGCAGCTTAGCAGCAGCAGCAGCTTAGCAGCAGCAGCAGCCGAGCAGCGACGACGACGACGACGATGGCGTAGATGCCGATGGCAACCTTATCCCAACGTTCAATGGACGCAATGGGCGGTGATCGGCGAAGGGGGAGGGAGATGAGCTGGAGCTGGAGAAGGCAGGTCGAACGCGCACCTAATGCAAAACAGAGAACCAGCAGCGACAGCGGCGGCAGCTGCTAAATGCGTTGCATCGTGCGAGAGACGCGTCGTGCACTGACAGAGCCGAGAGGCCCAAGCAGCCGACTGAGCGGAAGATGAGACTCTGTGTGTAAGTAAGTTGGAAGGGGGAAGAGGGAGAGGGAAGGAGAGCCACCTACACGATGACTTCGGAGCCGTTGCTCGGCTCAGCCTGACGTTGGCGTCGCCGCGACTGCGACTGCTGCTGCTGCCGAAACTCATTTCATTTCATTTCATTGCTGTTAGATTTTTTTCTCAACGCTTTGGTTTTTCTTGCTTTCAGCCAACCATTTCTTTTACAGTTGTCCATGTGTGCACGTGTGTGTGTGAGTGTGTGTAAAAAAGCACACGCGATTGCCAGGCGCGAAGCTTTCTTTCATTCGTTCCTTCTCATTTGTGCACATGAGAGTCAAATGGTGATTGACAATCGATGGATGAATGCTTGGGTTAGACTTGGGGTTGGGGGTGGAGAGTTTAGCTCGCAGCAGTGGCGTCGGCGACGGGGAAATGGCAATGCCACTACTTGCTATTGCAGCAAGCAACAAAAACCAAAACGAAAACAAACCCAAGAGCAAGAACAAAACAAACAAGTGTTTGTTACAGCAACAATCGCACTCAACAAGCAGCATTTCACTCAAGAGCCGCAACTCAACTCAGCTTTGAGTGAAGGCCGGTCGCGCGCTCTCTCATTCGCTCAGTTGAGTCTCGCAGCGCGTCGGAGAAGTTTGAGTTGCAGTTGCAATCGAGCGCAGGGGCTCGCAAGATGTTCGAAATGTTTTTTCGAACTCATTTCAATTGAGTCGAAATTACAATCGCGAACCTTGTGGTTCATTTAATTTTATTTTAATTCATTCGCTAATCAATGGAAAAATAGGTATAATTTAATTGCATAATTCAGTGAACACTTTAATTTGATATTTAATTTAATCGGTTTTCGACAAACTTTGATTGATTGTAATTGTAAAGTTATTAACGTTATTTTGAAAATCACTACAATCAGATTAATAATTTGCTAATTAAATACTTAATTATGCAGCATTCGAAGAAGTTCTAATTTTCTAAGTACATAGTATTCAGAATATCATATTCTGTTCATGTTTAGAGCTAAGTAAGCTATATTCAATAGTATTTAAAATTATTAAATTGATTAAAATTGATAATAAATAATCGCATGCTCGAATTAAATTAGTTTTTGGAACATTTTTTTGTAATTGAATACGGTGTTCACAAAATAAATATATATTTCTATTAATATGTATATGATTTTAATACATATGTATATAAATTATCTTAAAAACATACTAATATATTTTATTTAAAAAATAAAATAAAAAATGATTTTACAATTGCAGCCACATATAAAAGCGAAAATTTTAAGCGAAAACAGTGGAAAATGAGAATGAATTTTCATTAATATGAAAATCGTTTTATTTTGGTTTCCTGATACGATTGAAAAATATTTCAACTATTGTTTATATACTTGATTATTTTAAAGATTTTCGTTCACTTACTGTTCAGCTTTAACTGCATTTATTTCACTGCCTTCACTAAATATTTATTTTGCGATAATTTTGTAGATTTTTATTGTTCTGAAGTATTGAGTACGATTGATTTCTCATTGACTACTATTTGATAGACTCCTTTGATCAGAATTATAATTAACTGATAAATAGTTGGCGTTGAATTAATTAAATGTCATGAGAAACACTGTTGGAAAAAGTGCAAATTTAGTTTTTGGCAAAACACAAATTGTCAAACTACAACTACAAATTGCAGTTAAAAGCGAGAAAAATAAACTCACTCATCGCTGGTGGGAGGGAGATGCTGCGACTCAAAAAAGCTGCTCGCACACGTTTGACGCGAACGTCGCTCAATTTTCGATAATTCGCATAATAAAAACCCAAAGCCAAAACCCATACACAGTCACTGACGAGCGACACCAACACCAGCGCAAGTGTCACACGGCAGAATCAGAAGCCAAAGCAGAAGCAGCATCAACAGGAAAAAAGAAGCAAAGCACACACAAAAAAAAAATACCATTTAAGCCCCGCCCCATTTGATTGGCGAGCCAAAGCAGACGACGACAACGACGACGTCGTCAATGGACACACACGTGAGACATGTGTGTGTGCTCGTTTGTGTGAGTGTGTGTTCGTTGTGCTGCGCAGGTAGCAGCGGGCAGCGGCAGAGCCAACATCATTCATCGAACGAAGACAACGACGACGACGGCAGCCGCAGCATCGCAGAGCCAACAAATTTGCTCTGCTCTTGTTGTTGTTGTAATAAGTTAAGAAAGCAGCAGCAGCAATAACAACAACACCAAGCAATGGGCAGCAGTGGCATTTTATTTTATGGCAGCTCGCTCGCTCGCACCAAACGCCATTGAATTGAGCTTAAGTTGGCGCTCCGTCGCGTTGTCTCTCCAACACGCTTTGCATGTGTGTGTTGCTGTTTTTTTTGGTTTTTTTTTCTTCTCAACAGCTTTTGGCTTTGATTTCTTTTGCCTTCTCAAGTATGTTGTTGTTGTTTTGTTTTTGTTTTTATTTATATTTTTTTCTTTTCGGTTCTTTGCGACTTGTTACTTACTCTCTGGCTGTGTGTCTCTCCGGTGCGCACGCGCTCTCAGCCCCACGGCTTGAGCTTTGACTGCGACTGAGATTGAGACTGAGACTGAGACTGAAGCTTTGACTGAGCGTTGCTCGTTTTTGCCATTGAGTGCGGCGCTTGATTTCTGCTCAGTATTTTTCTGTTTTTTGTTATTTGTGTATATGTATGTATGCATGTACATACATTCATATATACATTTTTTTTTATCGTTTTTGTTTTTACTGCTGCTTTTGCTTGTCCGCAGTGACGGCAGGCCGACTCTGAATTGCCCGACTGCCGACTGCCCGGCACCGATTGCATACGTGTAAAAGAGCGCGCGCTATGCAGGTGCCGATGCGTATTCGTCGTCGTCGTCGTCGTTGTTGTTGTTATTCTTGTTGTTGTTGTCTTCGTCGTCGTCGTCGTCTAGTGCTGCTGCTGCTTGTGCTGCTTTTGTTTTTGCTTCTCCTGCTGCTGCTGTCGCCTGTGTTTAGTTGCCTTTTGCTGTTGTTTTTGTTGTTGCCTTTGATTGAAATTATGATTTTTTATTATTAGTTGTGCGTGTGTGTGCGCGTCGAATCGAGTATGAGTGAGTGAGCCGACTCGACTCGAGTCATATGTGCGTGTGTGTGTGTGTGTGTGAGTGTTGGCCTAACTGTTAAAGTGTCATATTAGTGTTGTTTTTTGGTTGGTTGATTCGATGACGGCTTTGCGTGTCTGTGTATGTCTCTGTGTTAGTCTCTCTCAATGTGTGTGTGTGTGTGTGTGTGTGTGTGTGCATGCAGCCAATTGATTTGATTTGTGTGGCATTTTTGCGCTGCTTGATGAGCCGGCAACAACAACAACAACAACAACAATAACAATTAGCAATTACAAACAACGGGTGGTAATTAAGTTATAACTACATATGCAACTTTTTGAGCTATTTTAATGGCATCACACACACACACACACACACACACAAGCTTCGAACATTTTCTAATCAATTTATTAGAATCGCGATTTGGTTCGATTATTTCCATCATCGCTGTTAGCAATTATACAAATTGAATTTGAATTTGATTCAATGTCAAATTTATACTTAAAAAAATTTTCCGTTTTTATAATTAAGTCCCAATTTGGATCAGAAATCATTTAACTTAATTTTTTAGAGAAAAAATAATTAATAAATTGTGTAACAAAAAAGTTTCTTATTTCACCTATTGAAAAACATGTTTTAGTTTAAGATGGAAAAAATTTAAATAAATTTCCATTTAATTTCGATTTTTGTTGAGAAAGAAAATTAAAAATGTACAAATTATTCAACACGCTAGCTTTAAAGAAAATCTACTATACAATAGTATATTAAAAACGTGTAATTTTTTAAGAGAATAATACAAAATTTACAATATTACATTCTTACAATTTCATGTTTTTCGAATATTTGTAGATAACCGCTGCATTTTTGAGACGAATAGTCAAAAAATTAATATTTTCTGAGAAACCTCAGAGTTTTGCTTAACTAAAGCATTAACTATTAAGCAATATTTAATATAATTTTTTTAAAAGATAGATTAAAAAACATTCTGAAATTCCATATTTTTAGTATTCTTTCAATGCAGTATTTTCGTGCAGGTGTACAAAAATACTTTAGCTGAGCTTCGACCTTCGACCCCAAATATGAGTGCATGTAAATTTAATATAAGTATGAAGTAATTATTCAAATATGTTTTTTTTTAAAGTTATATTTCTGAAAATTATAATCTTATTAGATCGCATGAAATTTTGTTGCCATTTTTGTGCCCGATCAATCCAAATAAATTTTTTTTTATTTTAAAAACAAATGTCCAAAAAGATGTTTTCTCTCTTGTTTAAATAAATAACTATTGTTTGTGTTTTCATTTTGTATGACTTATATTTGTTTTGTTTTTTAAGCATTCCAACAGATTTTTTTCTTTTCAAAATTTGCCAACACCTGCAATTAATCGATAAGTTTGCTCAGTTATGAAGCAACGTTGGCAACCCTGATCAAATTGTACTTTCACTTCGGCTAGCGACATTTCCACACACGCCCCTTTAATGCGTTAATTACTGTTAATTAGACGTTAACATGAGAGCGAAGTATAAAAGGCAAATACAAAAACACACAAATACACTTTTTTTTCTGCTTGTCTTTTCCCAAAATATAAAAAAAGCTGCAAAAATCGCTTTCCCTTTCAACATCGAAAAACCTTTGAGTAAAAAAAAAAAGCCGCAACAACAACAACAACAATGGCAAAAAGATTGACAGCAATTACAAAACGCAGCCGCTGACGTCGCCGCAGGACATCAACAGGCAGACGACAGTCCTGGCAGCGGCAGCGGCAGCGGCAGAGGTCGCCTTTTGACCTTTGCCGAAAAACGAAGGCAGCAACAATGGCAGCAAATTGCATAACAAGAGCAGCAGCAACAACAACAAAAGCAACAGTTTGAAAAATTCACATGCGTTGTTGTTGTTGTTGTTGTTGTTGTTATTGTTGTTATTGTTGTTGTTGGGCAACTGGACCTAAGGATTGTTGTCGTTGTTGTTGTTGCTGCTACCGTTACAATATTTGCATTGTTTTGCAATAAACGCGTGATAATTGCAAAACTCACACACACACATGGATACACACACACATGAACACGGCAAAGGTGTTGGCCGTGCCAAGTGCAATTCTGCCCTAAAGGGTTGCGCGCCGTTGACGTCAGCAGCGACGGCGACGGCGACAGCCACAGCGACGCTGGCAGTGGCAGGAAAAATTGTGCAGAGTCGCTACGAAGGGTTAAGGGTTGCTGCAGGCCAAGGGGGTGCCTAGGGGGGAGGCACACACACACACACACACAGTGCGTGAGCTGTTTCTATTGTTGTTGCTGTTTCTGTTTTCGGTTTTTTACACTGGCGAAAATGAAGGAAAAATTCGCTGGTATTGTTGTTGTGGTGCAAATTTGCAAGGCGAAATATGTTAGGCGCAGGGGTAGGGGAAGTGTTAGGGGTAGGGGTTGAGGTAAAGCAACAGGCGATTCAGTTGTGGTGTGTGAGTGTGTGCGTCAGTAATTGCGTAATAGATAAATGATTCGAGTTTAGAGTTGTTTACATGGCCACAGGCCGAAATGCAACTCAAAAAGGGTTACAACAATGGGCTAAGAGTGCGAGGGGTGGGGGCACTACGAAGAGGGGCAACAATGTGTTAAATTGCTGGGCTTTTGGCTAAATGGGAGGAGAGGGCACAAATAAATTACGCGAATCAATGCAGCTATTTTTTTTTTCACAACTCTTAACTTCATATCATTTAATCTATAAATACATACCCTTTTAATACGAGTGTATTAAACATACATATTTACGTCTTTTAAATGTGTATCTTTAAATGCTCGAGTCAACAAATTGGGTGTCTAATTGTCGAACTATCGCCAAACCGATTTTAGCGAAGTTATTTTCGAGCATGCAGAATGATTTCAGCTTGAAAATCGGTTAAGTCTTGGAAAAGTTTTGAAATTTTAAAATTGCTCTGATTCTCGACATAACAACTTTTCATGTCAAGAATCTTGATCATTTTTAACGGATTATTTGCAAAAAAAATTAAAAGCGTCTCAGAATCAAATTTAAAATGTAGTTTAATACTTATTATGACAAGGGGAGTTGATTAAATGTTATAACTTCAGATTTAATTTTTTGAATTTTTAAAAAGGACCTGGGGGCTACCCTTGGCTTACCAAATTAATATAATATATTGATTCAAAAAATTGCTTCAGTTCACTTACACTATTAAATTTGAATGCAGAATGCGTTAAGAGGTCCAACCATTATTAAAATGTCATTTTTTTGCAAGTCGAATCAGTTTGGGCAACGTTTTGGAATTTTTCAGTTAAAAGTCAAAATATACTTAAAAGAACTCGTGTCTTTATTTATTTTATTTTTTAATTTTGTTGTATGGGTATTATTTGGGTATATGATTTGATTTTGATTTATGGCAAAATGTTTCATTTTATTGACGATTTTTGACATTTCGATATTAATGTATTAATTAATGTAATAAAATGCAATTAACGAAAAAAGTCACTTTTCAAATGAAAGTAACATATTAGAAATGAAAATATGAACAAGAATAAAAATTGAAATAAGATCGAGCATATCTTCAACTATGTTTTAAGAGAAAAAGTAGTTTGGAGCTTATTAACAGAATCTAAATATGGATCATTCAACTTTATTGAACATAAACTTGATTAAAATGTTTATGATAAATATATGTACATATGTATGCCACACTTGCAGAATTGGTGTGCAGCTGCCCCTACTGTCCCGCTGTTTACAGCCCCTAAAACAGAAGAGAGTGAGAGAGAGTGTGAGAGAGAGAGAGAGAGAGAGAGAGAGAGAAAGAGTCGTTCAATAGCCGACGGACAATTAAACACCTTTGCTCATTACGTCGCCTTGAGGAGAGGGTTGTCCTTGTCCTGTCGTCTTGTCGTCCTCTCGGTTGCCGGGTGCTAAGGAAGTTAAGGCTCGTGCTCATTTGCATATTGCAACAAGCAGCAGGATCAATGCTTAAAGAAACTGAGCACTGGGTGCCGTCCCACTTCCCACTTTCCACTTCCCAAATGCCAAGGCGAAGGCGAAGCCCGGCAAAACGGAAATAATTATAATCAAGTCGAGGAGGGGGCAAGTACATAGAGAGCATATATAATATATGTATGTATATATGTGTGCACGTATCTGTATCTGCAGCTGTCGTGTTGACGACTTGTGAAACTTGGCAACGTTGCCCAAGCATATGGATAATAATGGAATTGCAGTTCTTGTAGCTGATGATAATGATGTTGATCTATGTGATCTATGAAGTTTCTGTACACAGAAATCAATCCAAAGCAGTGTCAAAAGTTTGGTTATCTCGGATTATCAAGTATCACTTTTATTTAATTGCTTATCCACAAATGGAACTGCATTCATATTTAAAGAAATAATGTATGCTAAAATCAAGAATTTCGAACTTGAATTTTGGAATAATTTTTTTTCTCCTGTGTACACCTAATGTTGAACTGTATTGAGTGTGCTCAGATTTCGCTTTAAATGCATTCGAACTTGTTGCACGTTGCAAGTATTTTTGTTTGTTTTTTTAATTAGAATTCAGCAGATGCATTTCAGTTGTTGGCGTTCTAATTACGTTGTTCTAGCATACGATACTCAAGTTATACAATACAAAAGTCAGCTTCAGATACGGATATTCAGATACAGATGCAGATACATATACAAAAACAGATACAGATATAGATAGAGATAATGATATAGATACTCCGATGATCACAGCAAAGACGTCAGCTCGTGGCTTGGATTTGGATTTGGATTTTCTTGGTTTTAGGTTTTGGGTTTTAGGTTTAGGTTTAGTTTCTGGTTTTAAATTTCAGCTTTGGCATTCGTTTCGATCGTGTTTTGTAAACTTGAAGATGCAAACACGCGCGTGATTTCGTTTTGGACAATGTCTTTGCATTGCATTTTGCATTTTGAATTTGCATTTCAATTAAAGAACAACAACAACAACGACAACTCGACGCTGGGATTTGCATAGAAAACGCATAGCTCATCATCAGAGCGAGTGTCGAATCTCGATGCCTGCTGAGGTAGCTGGAATCTCTGAATATAGGGGTGGGGAGGGCAGGGGAGGGGATGGGGTCTGGGCAGGGGAAAGAGATTCATGGCGAGATTTATGGCCCTTGCATATGCCACAACCAAAGCGCGATACAATTACCAATAACAGATACCAAAAACATGCCATAGATACATCTCAACACAGCTTTAGATACATTTCGGATTATGAACTGCAGTTTAGAGTGAGAGTTGCGTGTGTCCTGCGGGAACACAAATAACAACTGCCAAATGTTTGCTTTTAACAACTGACAAAATCCTTCTGACCTTTTCTAATGAAGCACCACCCAAAAGCCAAAAGCGTTTGACACTCTACATTTTATACGGATGTATTGAATTTGTCATTTCTCTTGTAACATATTGTTTTGATAAAGTGAATAAGAAAATTCTTTACTCAAAAACTTAATATACTTTTAAAGTTGTTATTTTAAAGTGCATATTATTTATTTTAATTTAATTTAAATTTTGTACATATATACTCTTCAGTCTGGTTTTTAAAGGCAGTTGTCCTCCATGGTTACTTGGTACTAAATCGAAACAATAGTTGTTATATTGTCTACAGTCACAAATATTTTGTGTACTTCAGCAGGCAAATAATTTAGGTTTTCATCTTACCTGTCCTCCATTGTCACTTTATTAATAGAAGTCTTGGTTTTACAGAACAAAAGTGTGCTCTGATATTACTTCTGTGCATTAGATACGTATTTCAAGTGCAAACATATTAATTTAACATTTCAAAGCTGTTCAATATATAAAGTTTAATTTTAAAATCTTTAACTATATTATAAAGGATTTTTCCCGAGTATTTATTCCTCTTAATTATTGCGAAAATTCTTGGAAAAATATAATATTGATTTGGACAGCATTAGGAATTCGGCTTGGTTTGACATGGAATTCGTATTTCTGGACTTGTCATATGCAAATCATTTGGCCTGCCGATCATATTAAAAAACCGCCCCGTTGCCCGTGCAAGCTGTTAGCTTTTTTGTTTTTGTCTTTTTTTCACTCTGCTTCAGCTGCTTCTTCTTGCTACTACAATTTTAGTTGCCTATTTTGTAGACAGAGGTTTTTTTCAAGATGTTCCCACAGCTTTCTAAGTATATAGAGAGGCGCAGTTGGAAATTGTTATGGCTGAACTATAATTTCTGGGGCAGTGGCTGACTGCTTGACTGACTGGGAAGTGTATAGATAGAGTTGAAGAGGGGAATTCCCTAATCCCCTCCCGCCACCCACTTCATTAGATGGGTGGGCGTGTTCGTTTGTTGGCAAAACTGTAAACTGTGTCGTTTGCTACGCATTGACACGCCGCTGCATGCCAAAAGATACAAACGTATCTAATAGATACATGTGAAAATCACGCATCTGACGACGACGACGATGACGATGACGATGATGATGATGACGAGCGCTGGGAAAGCCAATGAATTGTGCTATTGGCTTTGGCTACGTTCGCATGTGCATCCATGAGATACAACAACTACGTGCTATGACAATGAACAGATACTCTCCTCTCTCGCTCACTCTCTCTCTCTCGCGCTCTCTTTCACTCTTTATAGCTATTTCTGTCTCTTGTTTTTGTTGTGTCTAAGTCTTCGGCTTGGCATTCTTTGTGTTCTGGTCTATTAAGCAATGCGCTGCGCCGCGTATCTTAAAGATACAAGTTAACTAATAATTAGCTTGCTGGCAAAATTGCAGCCTCTTTTTGGTCGTTACGAAATGCATGTGTGTGCGTGTGTGTGTGTGTTGTTGTTTTGCCTGGGAATTTAGCTATGCATTGCATTCGATTGTTCGGTTATATGGTTATTTGTATCTATATAGAGTTAGACATTAAATCACGAATGCCCCCTCCCTCGCCCTTGTCGCCAACTTTCAAACTTATTGTTTTCATTTTTTGCTTTTCAGTTTTCGTTTATGGTTGCTTTGTACTTTGAGTTTTTGAATTTTGTTTTCGGCATTTATAGCCGGCCTGTGATTTTCCGTTCGTACTTATTACGAGTATCTCAACTTTTGGCCCCACTCGCA
The DNA here is from genome assembly GCA_035043635.1 of Drosophila rellima. Taxonomy (NCBI): domain Eukaryota; kingdom Metazoa; phylum Arthropoda; class Insecta; order Diptera; family Drosophilidae; genus Drosophila; species Drosophila rellima. The sequence continues at coordinate 169,948 of JAWNMV010000134.1, read as the reverse complement.
GCTCTATTAAATTACACGTTTGGCAATCGCTCGTTGTTGTTGATGTTGCTATTTTGCTTTTTAGCTGCAATTTTCGGTAGCGTATAATGGACCACAATTTTATTGACATTATTTTAATTAGCAGTTTGTTCAGTTTGTCAGTTGACTCAGTTGACTGAGGACTGAGATATTCAGTTGAGTTTAAGTTTGAGTTTGAGTTTGAGACTCAGTCGCATTGTTCGTACGCAAGTCACTAATTGAGGTTAATGGGGTTTCTTGAAATCGTTCAAGCCACGTTTGTTATATGGCTAAAAAGCACACAACACAAGGCTCTAAGTATAATTTGTTAGTTCGACTTTAATACAACATTCAAGCCAAAAATACCATAATAAAAATAATTTTAACAATAATAATCACAATTAAAGTACAAATGCAATCATATTATAATATAATAATAATATATAATGTATGTAATTTTAGCTATCTTGAAATTTCACTTTAAAACTTGTAAATCAAAATTGTTTGTTTATATTAGTTTATACTGGATGACATAAGTTTATATATTATCTCTCAGTTATACAAATTTCAGCATATCTTGTTAAACATAGAAGTTTTTTTTTGGAATATATTATTAAATTATTTATAAATAAATATATATTAATGTAATTTTATATTTATCGTTATTTTCAAGTAGTCTACAGGGTATCTGCATGTCAATCACTTTAGTGTTTCTTTTCTTTTCGCTTCTTTATTTTTTTTAAATTATTATTTAAACAATTGAAATCCACTGTGTGACCTAACAAGCTAAATTGTTTGTATCTTTTTTCGGCTGCAAGCCAAAAATTCGAATTGCAATTGCGATTTTAATGAGGTTATGTAACCGAAATATGTATATTTGTCATGATGTGACCATGGAGGACCATGTATGCGTCTGGGAATTAAAGGAGAATATGCATTGAATAATGTGAATATGCAGCGCTAATGTCATTGTCTTCAATAAGAATATATTTAGTTTCTAACTTGATCGAGCATAGTAAATATCTATGAAAATTTATAAATAAGAAGAAGAATGATATAATACGAGACTTTATATTTCATGTGAATGCAATAGAAAGATGGATAGATTGGAAATTTCATGGATGAATATCTGAGAGGAAAAGAAAGTGAATCAGTTGGAAATTTAGGGCAATGGATTGGGTATTGAATATAGATCTAAATGAATAAATAGAATAAAGTGTACATTTTTGGGAAATATTAATCACTAAGGAAACGGAAAAGTATTAAAAGAATAAAAATTATAGACACTATAATAGACACAAATTGAAAAGTTGTAGGACAAGTAAATGACCTAAAAAATGTGAAATGAAAGACTAATTATATTACATATAAGATGGTTAATCGTATAATAAAAAGACAAGATTAGACCAAGAGGATAGCATTCAGAGAACAATTTAAGAGAGAGTGGGAGAGAGTTTGTGGCATGCAACATTTGGGAAATGAAATGGATTATGTGCAGACATTTCATGTTTATTCGCTTTTCAGACATCTCGAATGGAATGGAAAACCCGAAAAGCATTAAAAAACTATTTGCCAGTTTCTTTTTTTTTTCATCTGATATTTTTTTTTATAATTTTATTTTTTGTGTGTGCATGAGTGTGTGTGTGTGTGAGTGTGTGTAGCCTGAGTCAGTTGGCTGCTTACTTCAGGCAACGTTGTCGTTCTCGTTGTCTGGATCATTAATTTGCATTAATTCCAAATCAAGAAATGTGCGCAACGCTTTTCATTTCGTTTCCTTGAATCGAATTACAACAATCGAGCATATGTGTGACAGAAAGCAGAGGAACAGGAACAGGAACAGGAACTGGAATATACGAAATGCTGTCAAGGACTTCAAAAAGGAGCACGTCTTGTCAAGGCGTTGCCTAATGACATTTTTGAGGTTGACAGCAAAGGGTTTTTCTACCATTTTTCCGACTACTTGCGGAAAACGCATATGACATTTGTTTATTTGCATCATTTACCTTGTTTGTTGTTGCTGACAACTGCAAACTGAAAACTGGAGCGAACGCGGCAAAGTATGCTATGGCAAAAGTAAAGGATTATTAATGATGCCGCTGACAAGTGAAGTGGCAAAGTCGCAGACTGCCAACAAAAACCCAAAAAAAAGTAGAGAACAAAACAAATCAAATAACAAAATAAAAACGCTACACGTTTCCCAGCCACAGACGTCATTTCTCGTTTCTCTCTCTTCTCTCTTCTCTCTTCTCTCTCCCCACCACTCTCCTCTCTCCCTCAGCCCTTTTTGGTCGTATGTGATTTATTGGCATTTGAGGCATTTAGCGTGCATTCTCGGCCTTCAGCTGGAGATTAGCATAAACCAAAGCCATTTCATTTGGCAACACAATTTGTAATATTGATTAATGCGTCGAGGGCCATCGGCCCTGGGAAAATATCCCGAAGAGTTTTCAGTTGGTCCAACAAGTGCGTGAGCCAACCAATGTGTAGGTGTCTATTGACAACCCCCAACTCAGGGAGAGAGAGAGAGAGAGAGAGAGAGAAAGAGAGATAGTCAGTCAGTGACAGTGAATGAGAGAGAGAACGAATGGGAGAGTATCATGCAACAGATATAATACTAATACTTATACTCAATGCAGCTCATTTTCTCACTCTCTCTCACTCTCAGTCTCTCCCTCTCTCGCTCTCTTTGCCCCTCTTTTGCGGCACATTTGCATAGGTACTACTCGCATATTCATAGAACGCACCGCGTGAGAAGTGCCGTGTCCTTGAAGAGCTCGATAATATCGCATTATGCACGGCCCCTGCACTCACCTAGCGTCCGTCTTTCCCTCTTTCCATCGTGTGGCAAGCAACTGTGGCAGGCACTGTGGCAGGCACTGTAGCAGGGGCTGCTTATGCGCAGCTACGCATCGCCATCGATAGGGGCAACAAGTGTGAAGCGAAACGACGACACTGTAAACAAAAACACAACTCGACTCGGAAATACCATGCATGTTGAATAAACTCGTCCCATTTCGATATAACATGCGTTCATCATCCGATTTATCGGATTATTATTGCTACATTTTTAATATCCATTTGTATTTGTATGCAAAAATATTCAAGAAATTTGTGCTTTATTATATTTTTTCTTTTAAAACGAATAATAATAATAATAGTTATTGTCTCTGGAAATAGCTTGGTACAGTTAGAAAATATACAATATAATACACAAATATCTATAATATATTCTGCACTATACAATGTATGTACTTGCACTTTAAATTTGAGCACAATATCTTCATTTGTTTATGTGACCTTAAAGTTAATTCTTTGCTTTACAAATATTTCGTTTTTATCTTCTACATTTTTATTTTAAATATTTAAGATTAATTATTATACATTGTAATGCGCTACTAATGCGCTATTCTTGTATAATCAATGCCTTTTTCATATGTTCTTGAACCAGACATTAAAGGGGATTTTATCTAATTTGTATCCTTCCTTCCATAATTAGTTTACATTCTAATTTTTAGCATGATATCGTGCATTTAACATATTCAAAGACATTTGATTTAAATTTAATGTGATAATTACATATATTTTTTTAGGGATTACGGCTTGTATCACGCGTACGCAAAATTTTTAGCCCATTTTTAGTATCTATGTAGAATTTGTAAAAATATTTCTCTATAAAAAATAATTAGTAAAGAAACTTTCCATTTAATATCAGTCAGAACACTGTTACTGAAAGCACAATACAATTTGGCTAAGTTAGATCAGCATTTGAAATATATAAATAATTTTCAAAAATCAAATATAATTTTAAGCATGTCTGCAATACTTTTTTATTATATTATTATGAAAATTCCATATATGTATATTTTTTTTAGGCGGATCTTTTGTTATTTTATCTATATTATTACAAATTGTTCATTTATATTTTTAAGCATATTCGAAAGGCTTATATACATTGTTGTTATTAATATTTCATATAATTTCTTTTTTATCATATCTGTTTCGATTCTTGGTAGTTTTCTTTTTGGAGCTACCCGATAGACTCGATTGGTTCTATGGAGTATGGCGAAAAACAAACAGCGACAGGTTCAACATGCTCATTATTAACTACTAAATAACAGCGGCAAACAGAGTTGGACTTGGTGGTAGGGGGAGATAGAGGAGGTGGAGGTGGAGGGCGGTAGAAGTTGCAGCCAAAGTTGTTGGCAACTGTTGCAAACGGCCGGCATATGCACACGCCTCAACATTTGTATCTCATAGATACGCAGCGGCAGCAACACACGTAGGCCAGGCTAAATAGTTAGTTTGGGGCAGAGGCAAGTTGGCTCGACTAACGGTGCATTTTGCTATGCAGCGCGCAAAACTTTTGCTCAACAACAAGAGCAACAACAACAATGACTACGACCTTTTCAAGCCCGAAGCGCCTCGTTTTATCAGCGCTTGCTAAATCTGCAGTGTTGTCAACCACCCACCCCCCGCCCCCTTCGACTCTTTCTACTGGCACTGCCACTGCCACTGCCACTGCCACGCCCCTTAGACCCCTCTTAGTACTTGCAACGACTGCACTTTGCATTTTGCCATTGCACTTGCCGTTGGAAATTAATTTTCGTGCAACAGCCGGAGCTGCGGAACAATAGACAAACAGTCGCGGCGACTACAACTTGTAGATAAACTCCACTACCCCCCCCCCCCCCCCCTTGCCATCTTCACCCCCTTTCCGCCCCTGCCCACCCCCCACATGCTTGTTGCAAGTGCCAGTCCCAGAGCAAACCAATGCATAGTTTTTGGGGCGTCCACATATATTCACAACCACACAGACACACACACACACATACACACACGCACACACACACACACACACACATGCACACACGCACACACACACTCACACAGTACTCAATAGAACTCGACGCGAAATTCACACACGTATCAAAGTGCGCGTGCTCGTTGTTTGTGGCTTTTCTTCATAATGTTGTTGTTTGTTGTAGTTTTTAGCTATTTTTAGTTTTTTCGAGTGCTTGGCCAAATAAAATGGAAGCTACTTGCAAGAGGTTGCCGCAGGTCTTGTCGTAATCGTAATCGTAATCGTGCTCGATCTTGATCACAGTCTCAATCCAGTTGGTTCCGTCTTTCGGCCTAACTGTTGTTAACTCGGCCTCTTGCCACGTCTTGGCCAATCTTATGCGTATTCAGCTATGTGTTTCTTGTGGGTGGAGCTCTATAGTCTGCCCTGAAATTTGTTCACTAAAGTATTGGCCAGCTTGCTGCATCATTATTATTCATAATATAAGCAACAATATAATAACAGAACAACTTTGTTAATTAAATACAAAATTAAAAAATAAATAAGTCCGACTTGATAAAATGCCAACGATTTTGAATTAGTTGAAACGAAAAATTGTGGAACTATGACATATTTATAAAAGGAGATGCACTCCAAGAACACATCTACAATTGTTTGATTCATTTTGTATATATTGTATTTTAGAGAATTCTCAAGCATAAAGATTTATAATATGACAAGGATAAAGTATAGTTTCAAATTTATATAAATATGCTTTCAGTTTCAAAATCAGGAATAAGGAAATTGAAATAAAGCAATTTCGAGAATATGTCACACATAATTTGTTTGATTTAAATTTAAAGATAGGAAGCGCTCAATACAAGACCCTTTGTAATGTCTTAGTCAAAGGTTGAAGTGATTAAAGTTCCGTTTAAAAGAAAAGCATTTAATTTTGTCCTACTTTTCAAAACTCAAATTGAATTGAATGGTTTCAATTCTGGGTTAATTTAAATAACTAAATACTCTGAAATATAATGGCATTATTAAATATGTATAAATTAATATATGATATTACTGAATCTGAAGAGGATGCTAGTTTTTGGAATGTATTGGGATTCCACGTATATCTAATGGTCTTTTTGACAATACCAAAGTTTTCTTTTGACATTTTCCAAATCTCTACGCAAATAAAATCCATCGCATCCAGTTAGTTGTATTACATTGTTCTAGATGCTTTGATAATATTTTCACAGTTTTGGTTTGCAGTTGTTCAACATTGAAATGATTTTATGTTCATGAACATAACAAACCTAACTATGCCCGGAGAACAGACACAAAGAATGATCAGCTGCCGTTGGCCAAGATTAACATATGAAAACGAGTTGATGAAACAGCTCCAAACAAGATTCGCCCATTTCCCATTAGCAAAATAGAAGAACGCATTCTTCGGTAGCTGAAGATCAATCAATACAGTTTTTTATTTTGGTTTCGGTATGTAAATGATGAGAGACTGAGACCTAAAACCTGAGATCTTCAAATTCCAGCGATCACAACCTCGATCTGTGCCTGTCAGTGCGTTATTGAGACTTTTTTGAGTTATGAAAAGTAACTCAGTTGCGCCCAGTGCCTTCTGCATTTATAATTATGAGAAAAATGCCGGCCATGGGCGAAATTCGACATATATACAATATAATTTGTGGATGGTCTAGGGGAAAGGGATGTAGGCTGTAGGGGTAGACGGGCATTTACCATCTGCACCCATTAGGAAGAACGAACAGCTTTGCATGAAATTTTCGTTTCATTTGAAATGAACGAAAATAATGAAAATAAATAATATCCGTTGCATTGATATGTAAATTTATCGGTCGCTGCGAAGGTGAAGACGCACACGGAAATCTATTGAAAGCAAAAGGCAAAGCCAAAAAAAAAAAATACAGATAAAGTAAAGGCGAAGGTGAAGCTGAAGGAAAAGGTAAAGGTAAATGTAAGGGAAATCAACCCTCAAGCAAATTTAGATTATGATTATGCAAATGTCGAACTCGCAACTCTCGATTCTCGATTCTTTACTCTCAACTCTTAACTCCCGAGTCTCAATTCTCAATTCCCGTTTGGCGGCTGCAAGATCCTCGAAAGGGTTGAAGGGGTTGCTCTCTGTTCTGAATGAATGGATCACCTTTTGCTCAAATTTGCCAAAAAATTGAATTAATTGTGCGCATTGTGCGATTTTGCGACATTTGAAGTGGCATTTGCGGTAATTGATAGGAGTTGCCATATGAATCTCAATACCGAATACAGAATAGCGATACAGAATACAGATTGCGGAAATCCGAATCCTGTCAAAAGATTCGATTTGTTCCATTGTATTCCATCGGCGATTTGTGCGAAAATTTGCTAGGCAAAAGAATGCAAAGTTGGCTAAACAACGAGATTGAATTGCACTTTTACTTTGTTTCTCCTTTCTCTCGGTTTTTCGCAGTGAAAGGGGTGAAAGTTGACCGGGGGGTCGAAGGGCAACTGCAGAGCGCGTGTGTGCTTGTAATAGAGAAAGGATCAATGATACATTTTCACATTAACTTTCATTATAATTCGCATTGTTTGCTATTTACGAAAATCTGCCATTCTCTTGGGCCCATTTAAAGAAAGTCAGGGATTACTTTAAGGCTGGCCACAATAACCTTAACGAAATAATGCAGATAAAAAGGATTTCTTAAACATGCAAAAAATAAAAAATATAAAATGAATGTAGCACATATACCACGTGTGATTTAGTAAATAACTATAGTTATGAGATCAATCTTAATTTATTTTATAATTATTTTTAAAGTTATGCAATTACAATTGGTTCACTACATATTTAAGTTTGAATTTATTAAGCATAATTAATTTCCATGGAAGCAATTTCTATGTTTTTTTATTAAACCTGAAATATTACTTATGGTAACTATTATTTGGTTTTTACAAAACAAATAAGACTAGTCTATAGTTTTTTTAATGACACTTTTGCATATACTACATACTTTTAGATATTTGAGATATAAAATTATTTATTTATAATTTTTGTTCTGCAAAATTAGAAAAGTTAAAAAGCAAAGTGGGAATAATATGTTAAATATAATAAACTAGTTTAATGCTAAGGTTAATACTCTTTGATTACGAAAATATTTTTAAAAAAATGTTTTCTGAAATTTCAATTGGTTAGATCTTGAGCTTTAATGTAGTTTATATTATATTCATATCATATAAATAATTATCTTCTACTGAAGAATGCATTTCAAAATGTCATTAACTGAAAGTTTTTGATAAGAAAATGCATATGAAATGTAATTTTAATGATATGTATATTAACTTTTCGTATCAGCTATAATATATTAACTGTTTTCATTAGCCAATCGCCTTATTTCAGACACCCCAAAGGGCAAGTCTCAAAGTATAAAAAACCGCCACCAAGTCATTTGTTGGCCACACTTGACCACGTCAAGTCAAAGGAGGGCTAAAACACACACACACACACTCACACATACTGCTGTTCATATAAAATGCTAATTTATAACTAAAACCGATCTATTAACTTGAATGTCAAAATAAACGCGACCAACCCTCGAAGTAGAGAATTCATGGCCAGTTGCCGAGTTGCCGAGTTGGCTTCTACCGAGCTGGCCAAGTCCAGTGAGAGTTAAAGGCAATTGGCGGGGCCTATTCACTTGGTACGAGTCTATGCCACCATTGGGTGTCATTTGATTAGCATAATGCAACTATAAACGTGCCACAGCTTATTTTTACCAATAGCCAAAGACGATATAGAGTGTGAGCAGGTAAATCGAGAGGGAGTGAAAAGAGGAAGAGAGGAGGGGTAGGGCGGAGAAGGGAAGGGAAGGCGACTCGCTTCAGTTGGGCCGTGGCCAGTTGACATTGCCTGATATACACATTAAGCGTATTTTATTAGTGTAAATGTTGACGTTCGGCTATTTGTTTGAGCCATGAACTGACTGTTGTTGGCCTGGCCAGGTGGAAATGCCAATAGAAATTGAAATGGGAATGGAAATGGCTGTGGATATGGGATGTGAATGTGTATGTGAATATGAAAAGTTGAGTCGCCACAGTAATTTGAATATTTATTACATAATTAGCGTACGTTCTGTTTTTCATTTACAGTTCTTTTAGTTTGCTTTCTCTTTCTCTAGTTTATTTTTATATTATTTCTTTCTTCCTCTCTCTCTCTATTTTCATTTGGTCTCCTTTAGGCGGATTTTCGTGAAAGCAATCGAGTCCTTGTAGATTTGATGGGCCATGCCCATTGGGTTTATTGAGCCAGTATTAGGAGCTCGGCTCATTAAGGCCGAAAAGACCAACAACTTGGCTGTTAATTGCGACCAGAACAGAACAGGGCTTGGCTTCGACTCTTTTACCCCAAAGCATCAGCTACTCGTTCCCAATCCCATTCCCATTCCCATTCCCATTCCCATTACCATTACCATTCCAATTCCCTACCCCAACCCATCACTTCGACTACTCGCTTATCACTCGCTTTGTATCTTTGTCATCTTTTCAGCTGCCACAGCCAGTTGTGTTATTTTTGTTGTTGTTGTTTTTTTTTATTCATCAGATCATTTGTTGTGCGTCTTCTAGTGAAATTTATTGGCTGCTCAGCTCAGCTCAGCTCGACTTGTTCGCCAGCTACGTGATCACCCATAAAGGTGTAATAATTTTTATTAAGTTCACTTCTGCTTCCTTCCACTCGATCCCTCCTTATGACTTATGCGTGCGCTGCATTTCTACAGATGACGATGGGAATCTTTACGCAGAATTTCAGACTCTCTTGACTTTAGTTACAATTTCGACTTCAACTTCAACTTCAACTTCAACTTCAATTTCAGCTTGAACTTCAGCCTGATGCTGAAGCTTTGGCGACAAAATTCAACACGAAGTTACGACATCAAGCGGCAGGCACGTGTCGGCATTTATTTGTCATCATCATCATCATCAACATCATCATTATTATCAACATCATCAGCCTGATCATCATCGTTGTCGTCGCACAATTGTTTGGCTATCGATTGGAGTCCATGTGCTCATCCAACTTCGTGATCAACGTGATTCCGATAACGTCCAACTTACTCAACTTTTGCTCCACAAGCAACACAATAATTCTTATTTTATTTTACTTTATTTCATTTTATTTGTATTTTTCAAGATGGTACGCTGTTCGAAAACGAGCTCGCAGCTGCTCGACACGGCCTCTCCTTACATTTCTGTACCTCCAAGTAATTAAACCTAAATCAATTTCAAGGTCTTCTTTTTTTTAAAACAATTTTTTATGAGAGTTCAACAATTTTATTGTGTGTTTCATTGTTTTTAGTCTGCAACAAATGGAGTTATATTCTGCTGTTCTTTCTCTTTAGAAAACGAACATTTTTATCCTCTGAAAATTTAAAAGTAAATTGTAAATATTTCGTATTTAGCCTTAAAAGCTAATCGAAAAAGATCCAACCGAAAATATCGAATACTGCTCAAATTATATATTGATTACTTGTTATGCAAGTGGTTTGATTAAGTGTAAGTTTTATTGACATAAAAACATTTCTAGGCAAATGAAATGTCTGAAAATATCGATGAACTTTTTTCCATGTTTTCTTTTTGTTCAATCTCAATTATTGTTGAATATGTTAATTGAAAAAGTAAATCGCTACAAATTGTGATAAAAATGTATATGAAAACATTTCTGGTCAAATAAAAAGTTATACATTTTGTAGTTATAAAATCGAATTTAAAGAAGGTCATTTAAGCTGAATCTATAAATACAATTATTCATATATTTGCTACCAACTAAATTGTTTCTAGCCTAATGATTGAACATTAAGATAAACAATTATTATTTAGAATGTAAATATATTATAAAAATAAAATAAACAGCTCGAATATCAATATAAATTCTATTTCCAATATTTGTTATTTTCCTTTCTGCCGCAAGGTAAGCATATAAATGTCTAAATTCAACTCGTAGTATTATCGCTCTAAATTCTTGACGTGGAAACAACAACAGCTAAGCCAATAACCACAACTGGCAACATGAGCAACGCACCGTCAACTTAACCCCATTTAACACTTGTGTGAGCAACACCCCCGCAATAGACACATAGGCAAATGGGAAGGTGGTAGGAAAGGTAGGGGGTGGCTTGTTATCACCTTTCAATAATAAAATGCACATGACCAATTGGTGGCGACGGCCAACTCAAGTTGGCCAAGCAGTCAAGCAGTTGACTTGGCCAAACGAGCGCCAGAAAAATGACTTCAATTAACTGTTCGTTCAGCTGACCAGTGACTAACCAAAATGGTTGGCCAACTCGGACATGACACGCACAGGGACAGAGGGTCGCTGGGTCGCAGGGTCACAGGAGAGTCGCCAGGTGAGGGGTTGGCATTGATCGCTTCAAAGGGGTTGACAGCGCGAGGGACAGAATCGAAGTGAGGGCGCCATCTAGCGGGGACAACTACAACTAAAAACTCAAACTACCGTGTATGTGTGTGACTATGTGTGTGCGTGTGTGTGCTCCCTGAGCTGTGGCAGTGAATGCGAGGGCTTATCGATTCGCATAAATTAATTTTCATTTAAAACGAATACGAATGTGAATACAACGAATAAAGTCAACGACGGCTTTGCGGCATTTTTATACTAACAACAACAGCAAATACTAACGATAATGGCCAGGTACATAACTACACACACACACACATACACACACACACACACACATCGTGTGTTTGCATATAGCGCCAATATATGACGAAAGCGCCTCCGTCGCCGTCGTCGTCGTCGCTGTCGCTGTCGCCGTCGCGCATTGCATGTGAAAACTCATTCGTTACCTTTGTTAAAAAGGCCAAATTTAGCGGCAACGCGACGGGCAACGACGACAGCGACAAACGGCAACGAAGCTGCTGCTGCCACAGTGGGACAAACCACATGCAACTTTTAGCTATTCAAAAAGTTCTATCGATAGTGTTGACATTAGCGGTACTTCTCTCGATACTGTCGATGTATGTACGTCTGTAGTCTTTGCTCCGTCCGTTCCTGTTATCGATTTATTTTATATTGATCTTAAATAGTCTATGTATATCGACAACTCGATTTTCGGGTTAGAGTTTTTTAAATAATTCAACTCGATCATTTTTTTAGACCATCAATTGAGTTAATTAAATCGATAGATATTCAAGTCGATTCCCTATTTGGATTTATATCTTAATTATAGATTTTATTGTCAGAAGTATTTGTTACATCATTTTGAATGTTTTTTAACAAAATTTTTTATATTGCTTCTCCAGTTTCAATTCTTTGACCGTTTAGCTCTTCTTAGTATAAATAGGCCATTCTTGGCCGCATTCAGGAGATTTTTCAATCGGTGATTGCTTCTTAACTTGTGATGTATCAGTAATCAGTGCCAGGTGAATGACATGATATACAGTCTCTCGAATTTGCCTAACTCGAATCACCATTATCCAATGAAAAATTTCGCATTATGGAGACTTCGACTTATGGAATTCTTTTTTTAAGTAAAGTAAATGCTATTGCCACTCGATTTAGATCGAATTAGAGAAAATTCGGCATATAGAATTCGACTGTTTTTTATATTAATTATGATAAAATTGTATTACACCTGTTAACTATATTTCTTTAATGTTTGTGTAGTTTTTTGTGATACCGATTGCAAAAAGTTTTGTATACCCTTGTTTTTAAATGTGCGTTTCAGCCCACTGTGCGACGCTGGGCAACGGTATGTGAAACGCATACAATTCATATGCAAAGCTACACAGACACTCATGGGACATACATGTGCTACATATATACATATGTATATATGTATGTCTGTTTGTAAATATCTATACGTGTATAAATGTATTTACATATGTAAATGTATTAGTAAGCATATATGTTCATACACTCGCATGTATAACTTTGTATACGGTATAAACTTGACTAAAAGGACTCGAGGGAGATATTAATCTAGTTCTTTTTTTCTTTCATTCTTTTTGGTACGCGCCAGCAAGCAGCCAAAGCCAAAGCCAAAGCAAATGCCAAAAGCTGAAGCCGAAGCCAAAAACGTTTCATTCGCTTCGTTCATTATTATTACTACCAACTATTCGCGGTTGTTGTTGTTGTTGTTGCTTTAACCTGATACCGAAACCGAAAACTGAACGGAACCCAAACTCAAACACACACACACACACACACACATGGCCGTCGTCATTTTCACGAGTTTTTAGCTGCTTTTCATTTTCATGGCAAAGGCTTTTCTCAGTTGTTGCCTTTTGTTTTGGCTCCTTTCAGGCAGCGCGCTCTTAACTTTTATTGTTAACATGCAATTCATTTATTAATAATATTCATATGTCAGTGGTGCATGTGTAACCACCCAACCAGCAACCACCCAATTTTTCCCACCTTCACATCCCCCCCTCTGCTGCTGGTATTGACCGTATTTGTGGAGGGTTGCCAGTCCAGTTGGCCAGTTTTGGACCTTCTCATATGTACGCAAACGCCATGGGTCAATACTATGCAACATGGCAGGAACATTTAAATGTCTTTAGAGTTCCGACTAAGTATGAGTTTGAGTATATTGCAGACATATTAATCAAAGTCTGTCAAATTGTTAAGTCTAGCAGTTTATGCTTCTTACGATGTGGTATTTCTATCCGGATCGCTATATATAATATTCAACGAAATATTTCTGAATTCATTTTCATTAGAGTTATTGTAAAACCGAAAATGTGGATTTATTTATGTATTTACTTATTGTCAAGCTATAAGCAGCCGACAAAGTGTTCTCCAGGTTTCCAAAATGAAATAGATAAAAAGATAACGATTCTTAGAACAAAGTCAATCCAATTAGTTCCCACTGAATTTTAAAGAATAGACTTTCATATGTTATAATTTGTTTATTTGTAAAAGTTCTGATTTTGAAATGAGATCCTTAGAAATACCTGATAGGGATGAAATATTCTGAAATTTACTACGAAAAGATTTCAGAGTATACATAAGTAATTTCTCTTTATTTATTATTAAATAAAACATAACATAGTAAAAAAAATTAACAGAATTTTCAAGATCTATGCTGATCTCTCAATATGGCATATCAGAGTACACAAATATAATAAAATAAAAACTTTAAGGAAACTCATATGGTTAAATACTAAACAACATCAAGCAAACTTCTCTAAGTACCTAATAAAATCTGAAGAAATCTTCAAGTGAGATCAACAATATTTTAAGCATAATTGCTTTCGATTCGTTGAATTGTAATTGCCTTCAAACGAGTTAATACCAAGTGCTGTATTATGTGTCATATGCGGGTTTCTTTTCGTTATATATATATATAGTTTTAGTTCCAGATGGAGCGTCCACCTCAGGCAGTGTGTGAACAAATATAATATTTTGTAATAAAGTTGTACACAGGTTTAATTAACTTCACACGTTATATATGCAATGGCCCCAAAAAATAGTGCAGACCCTATGCGAAGGGTTGGCCAGAAGGGAAAGGGGAAAGGGGGTCTGGTCTGATTTGGCCATAGCTGTGAACGGTTAGCTTCGGCTATTGCCGTCCTGCTTCAACACACAACATTAATAATTTAACGAGTTTAATTTGAAAAACCTTTAAAGGTAATTAACGTATATTTTTGGCAGTTTTATTGCATGTTTTGTTGCTCTTGCCGCTGACTCTTTCTTCTTCTTTTTTGTTGTACTCTCTCGGTTTTTTTTTATTTCATTTTTAATTTTTCATTTTTGTTTTCTCGCCTTGCATTGGTTGAGTAATAAGACATTTAAGCACATATGTATGTACAGACGTACAGGTAAGTATATAAACGAGCACATGAGATTCATATTTAGCCGCAGTATTTGTTTTATTTGATGTTGCCAAGCGTTAGTCAGTCAGCCAGCTCGGAGAGTATTTAAAAAATTACTTAATTGTTGTCATAAACTGTCCGACGACGGCGAAGTTGAAGTTAAAGTGGCTAAGCGCACTTACTACAGTCGCTGCGATATGTTTTCAGCCACTCCGTGGGCAAAAATGACTTTGAAGCGGAAAAATTATGGATTACTTTTGATAGACTGTTTCCGAGCTTAGGATTTCGATATTTCCAAACACTTTTATATAAATTGATTTATAGTTAGAATAGATTATTCGGTTTTGATTTTTATTACGGAATACTGCAGGAAATATGTTTTATTTTTCAGTATTCCAGCAAACTGTTGTACGAAACCTTTTGGCACTCACTGTACTTTTAAGCCATACTCTGAAGTTCAAGTCACAGGCCCGCAGTGAAAGAAAAAACCAAAAAAAGAAGCAGCAGCAACAACAAGAGCAATTTGATTACAATAATAACAATCCTAAAGTTAACAGCTAACAAAACAGTATTCATAATAATAACTGAAAACTGGTTGTAAATAATAATAAATAATTTTATTATTATTGCATTACTTGGTAATGATTAATCTGGAAGCTTTTTTCAGTTTCACATACATGTAGAATCAAACTGAGTGAGCGAGTGAGAGAGCGACATATAGAGGTGTAAAGTAAGAGTGAGATGAGAAAAATATACCTATATACATATATATGTATGTAACTTATGTTTTTAAAAAAAATAAGACAATATTTGTAGATCTGAAAGAGATATTTGTAATTAAATCTTATGTTATTTATTTAAATCTTCAACTTTATATAAAAGTACTATTGTAATGGAGAAATCACACTTAGTTTGGTATTTGTAAAAAAAGTGCTTATGCTAATATAAACTTTTTTCTTCCTGCGTTTTTCGTTTAGTTGAAATTCTTTGAAAATAAAATAAAATAAAATTAAATATCATTTAACTTGTTTCATTTAAAACTAAAAACTCCGATTTTTAGTAGAATGCTATTCCAATTATGAATTTAATTCCATTAGAATTTTCGAAACGATATTTTTTGTAAAGTTTTTAGTATATAATTTGCATCTCTTTCATAAGCTTTAGTGACGCTTCATTAAACGTTTGAAGAACTAAATTAAAGAGCTTGATTTCTTCAATGGATCATCTCTGATAATAACATTAAAAGCATGTTCATTAGATCAGCTGCACAAATTTTCCTGTAATTTCAATTAGTTGTTTGCTTGTTCGGAATGCGGGATTCAGGCTGCAGGTTCTCATCTTATTCCAGGGTCTTTTTATTTATTTCTTTATTTAGTTTGGGGAGGGTAGGTATGAGTGTATTTTGAATTGCATCATAAATTCAATTCAAATAAAGTTGAATTCACATTCACTTACTCATCCAAGCACTTACATACACACATCAGCCGGAATCGTGCTCGGACTGATCTTAATTGAAATTTTGTGATCTTGCCTTTCAAAATCATCGTTTATCGTCGTATATTCGACACAATTCAGCTCCGTTCTGTTTGTTTTGCGTTTTAATCAGGAAGTTTTTAATTGCGTCGTTTGTTTCAACTGGCAGCTAACCATATCATCAAGACAAGAATATAACCCCCTTCCCTCTCTTGTTTCGCCTTCTCCTTCCCTGGCAAACCCCATCGAGCTACTGCTAATGCCGAAACCCGCCCGAAAACCAACCCATTCCACTTCACTCCGCCCTCAGCGTGTGGCGTCATTTAATTGAATTATTTCGAACGACTATAATAATAACAGCAACAACAACAACAACAACTACAACAATTCGTCAAGAAATCAAAAGATTTTTTGCTCAGTGTTTGCTTTTTTGCATTGAATTTTATTTTAATTTTTTTCGTTTTTGCCTGTCGTGTATATAATTAATTTTTAATTTGACTTGCAGAAATTAGGTAATAAAAATTGTAAATTGTAGCAACAGCAGCAGCAGCAGCCCACGCCCCCTTGCCTCCAGTCCAGTCGATACCCTGGTCAGCCACAAGGCAAAGAAAGCGACAGAAACCAAGTAGAAAACGAGACTAGACTAGAGGATACCCTGCAGAAGAGATCTTTTAGCCGATAAGAAGATATGGCTAAGATCTCGGTATAAAATGCTTTGCATCTAAATAGTTGCTTGTAGTCATATCCTATTACTGAAGATTCCTTTCAAATCTTTATTAATAAAAATCCTTTGATAAACGACTTTTTGAAGACATGATAGAATATATATATATATTTAAGTACTTTAAGTCACTAATACCTTAAATACTATAAGATACTTTACAAACGTTCTCTGTTTATCAGCCAAACCGAAATTAAATACAGAAATGTCAACTATAAGTGAGGGATACGTAGTCGTAAAATGATTGAAACTATAAAATTTTGAAAAATCTTAAGGATTTGCTTATAATAACAACTTTTCATACTACATATGTAATAAGTCGCTATAAAAGTATCTCAGATAATGCTAGATACACTCGAACACTGATATATTCGCACCCTTTCATGAGTCTTAGATACCCTTTAGCACCTGTCAAGCTGGTTACAAGGTATTTGTACGGAAAAGCGTAAGGAAAACAGTTGCCATCTTTTGTTTGATTTGCCTTTGCACCCTTTTGGCCTTTGGTGCTCCGCATTGTTTCTCTCTCGCTTTTGCAGACTAACTAGCTGCATCTCTTTCTCACACTGTTCAATCTTTAATTTTAATTTGTTGAATTTTTGTTGTCGATTTCTTCGCCTTGGCATATTTCTTTTGTTGTTGCTTTGCATTATTCACAGTTCACAACAACAATAATAAAGTAAACAGTGACGTATTTTTTCCAGTTTTTTGTTGTTATTTTTTTTGGTAATTTTTAAACAAGGCAAGACCCCTTTTACATCCTGCCTCTTGCCCCTTTGGGCCGTCGCCAGCTGCTGTTGTCCAGCACGCAAAAATTATTATAATTTCCTTCTGGCTGTTACCCGTTACATTTTTTCGCTTTTCTTGCTCTCTCTCCTCCCACTTTAGTCCAACTACCCCCTTCGGATCGTCCCGTTACTTACGCCTTTAACATTACCCAGTAATCGCCTTCGATATGCCTCGACTTTGACTTCGACTTTGACTTGGACTGGGACTTCTGACTTCAACTTCGACGGAAACGGAAACGTAGCCAAAATGCGACGCCCTCCAACCGTCATCGGCTCCCCACCCCCCGTCCCACTGCCCCTTTCGCCTGTTTTCCGTGTCCTCGATGAGCTGTTGTTATTTTTCTGGTGTAACAATAAAATTTTTCCTCTTTTTTTCGTTTTCTTTTTTTTTTGTTGCTCTCCCAAGACAGGAAAATCAAAGGCTGCAACGCCGTCGTCCTTCGATGCCTTTTTGCACCCCCGTCTCCTCCCTTTTGCGACCAGAGCCATTTACTCTACTCGTTATTGTTGTTGCAGCCTTGTGTTGTTTCTTGTTTTTTTTTTGAATATTCATAAACTTTCAATATCTTTTACTTTTGCCCATGTGGCTCTACACAACAGAGTGCAGAGCATTTGAAGTGAT
The DNA here is from genome assembly GCA_035043635.1 of Drosophila rellima. Classification (NCBI taxonomy): domain Eukaryota; kingdom Metazoa; phylum Arthropoda; class Insecta; order Diptera; family Drosophilidae; genus Drosophila; species Drosophila rellima. Next base: position 151,739 of record JAWNMV010000134.1, on the reverse strand, counting down.
CTATGTACAAGAAGAAGTGTTCAATAAAAGGACTTCCTTCATATTTATTTATATCGTGTCTTAAAGGATTGCGAGTAAGTTTTTCACACTAGTTCATATACGAATAATATTAATTTAAGTAGTGAAAAATTAAATAAACTCAATTTTATTTTTGATTTATTAGTACTAAAATTCTTCCTATTTTGGTCTGTTGTATAAATAATTTTCATCGAGCTACAAAAATGAAGCAAAGACTTAAGTGAGTCCTAAAGAATGTCGACGAATTTCTACATTTTGTAATTTTTGTAAATTTGTTTATAAAATCGATAAATCTTTCTAATATCCCCGATGAATCGACTAATCGTGACGATGTTTAAAATCGAATTTTAAACTCGCTCGTTTGATGTAAGTCGTAAGTTCTGTCTCTGCCTCTCTAAATTCCTCCCTCTTTGCTAACTTCTTTTCTTTGTCTCTGTCTGCTTTTCTGCAGCGCTCTCACCTGTCGTATATGCCCGGAGTTTTTTTTTGAGAACTTGTCTAAGATTTTGTTACTCACGTCTCGCATTTTTTCCTTATTAATTTTGGTGCAATTTTTCGCCCCTTTCGCTGGTTTTCCTTGCCGCTTGTCCCCCCCTTTCGCCACAATGCCCAAGTGACGCCATTGTGGTGCCTTTTTGGCTGTTGTTGTTGTTGTTGTAATTGTAATTGTAATTGTTGTCGTTGTTGTTGTTGTTATGGTTGTTTATAGATATAGCTGCCTGCAGCTTATCGTAATTCATTTGCCGTTGTTTTCTTCGCTTTTCTTTAGAATTTTTCTATTTTCCTTTTGGTTTTCTCACTCTCTCGCTCTTTCTCTGTCTCTGTCAGTCTCTGCATATCTTGCAAGGCGGTTGGCATTAATTTCTATATTGAATCCTTTTATAGACTGTCTTGAACCTGAGTATTCCTGGCCTTTTTTCCTTTCTTTTCCTTTGGCTTTTGCTTTTTCTTTAACTTTTCCTTTGCCGTCAGCTGTCTGCCACGTCGGCGACTATCAACGGGAGACTTCCCGCAAAGGGGAGGGGGATGATGTGGGTTGGGTTGGGGCTGCATTGCGTGTTGTATTCGTCTTCCTCTTTTACTCAAATTGTCGGTTAAGCTATGAGACGAAATACAATACGAGCTGAATTTTAGTTCCCAACGATAAATGCAACTAAGAAAACGGTCAAAAGTAATTACATGAGGTAATACTCAACTCAAATAAGTAGTTGGCCATATTGAATCTTCTGCCCTGTCTCTTTTTCTCTGTCTTTCTCTCTTTATCTCTCTTATTATCTTCCTCTCGCTCTTTGCTTATTGAATAGCTCGAAAGATCACAGTGATTAAAAAAAAAAGCTGCGGAAGTTGACATTAAACACAGTCAAAAAGCGAACAATCAAAGAAAACAATGCTCAAAAAAACAAACGACAACAAACGGACTCCAAAAAATACAACATGAAAATGACAATTAAAAACAATAACAAAAAATATAAATAAAATTAAATAAAGTGAGGAAGATAAAAAATAAATAATAGAAAAGACATTCACCGCACAATCTCGGAAAGAGCCGAGCCATGATATCCCCCTCCATCCCCCTCCGTCATTTTAGAGCAGACAGACAGCGCTCACGTTTTATTTGCTTACCCTAGCAGAGAGTAGTCTAACTTAGAGAGACAGCTTGTCACTTTAAAGTGTACATAGTATTGTATACAGGGTATCAAGCCGAAAAGATATCTGTTATGCTCGCGTTTAGGTTATCGGTTATTGGTTATGCAAAATGTTTGTATATCGGTTTTGTAACGGTTACCAGATTTTATTTTTATTCAGTTCGAAGTGGAGGTATGACTTCGAATCATAAAAAAAGCTTTAAAATATGTAAACTTGTAAAAATAATATCTTTATTTTTATAACTGAAGATCTTTTTATTTGAATTAATATATAAATAAGAAAAAATGATAAAATTTCATTGGAAAAACGTTGATAAAACCTTAAAGGAATCATAGAAATGGTTAAGCGAGTCGAAACTACTCCTTATGCCTGAATCGGTTACTAAAGGCTTTGAATAATTTCGGATTTTCGATTTTGGTATACTAAAAAAATTTTGTTTTGGCTAGCAATTTTAATCCCTTAATACCGGTTAATAGCTATGGTCACATTTATAATATTCATTCCTAATTTCTAAATGTATGTAAATTTTCTTGAACTGATCTTGGCTGTTTGTTAAGTTATTCTTTTAATTTTTTGTCATTTTTTAATGGCCTGAATCTGTGTGAGTATTGGGTCTTCGGCATATAACTACAGACCTATTATCTCGGGTTTTTAATTGTGGTAAAAATAGAGTAATGATGGGCAACATTGACTTCGTCTCCGTCTACAGCTTCGGCTCGGCGTCGCCTTTCGGAAGTTGGCATTTTTACTTATGTTGAACGATTATTGTATTGTACTTTTATAGTCATTATTTTAGTTGCTGTGGCGGCTTTAAACAAACAGAAAGTTGTACGCTTCAACTGTAATAGAATATGATGGATAAGGAGGCGAAGGTAAGAGAGGGGAACTGCCACCTTTCTACGCAACCACATCCGGCACTTGTGTGAGTGTGAGACTCACGCTCCCACACATGAAAGATACTCTCAACTCCATCTCCATCTCTGTATGCACACCTCCAACTGCATTATCAACTCTGACCGAGGCGAGGCGAGACTGAGAGAGCGCGAGAAAGTTCAGTGGGTCAACCACCAAGTAGTTACAGTAGTTCTACAATGTACATACATACTTACATACATAAGTCTCACATGTAGCTGTCCTGTGATTTCGTTGATGTTCAACTGTCAACAATTGGAAGCCTTCCAAGTCAAGTGGCTAAAAGTATAACAAAGTTTTAAGTTCCATTCACCTGCCGTTTACTCCAACGCACACTCCAAAGACTCCAAATAATAATTTAAAATTTTACATTTTAAAATTTTCTATTTATTATGGTTTTCTATCTATGGTTATTTTATATCTGCATTTTTTTTGACCCATTTACTATTGTATAAAAGTAATTTCCTGATACTTTATTGCCATTCTTATTATTCAGTGTAATGATAATTCGACTCATGCGCTGATAAATGTATATAGATATCAATAGATTAAATATTTTATTTTTCTGTTTCTCATCCATATTTACTATGGTTAATTGAGGCTAATATTATTTTAGTTTAATATGTGTGTCTCCGTGGTCACTTTAACATAAAATTGCCTGTTTATTTGCCATATAATGATTTACTGGCAGTAACTTGCTACTCCCTGTCCTCCATATTCACATTAATACCACCCTATTATAGTGCCTCTCGTACTCAATCCCATTGTCTATCAAAACGAGCTTCTATTGGGAGGTTTTAGGAGGTGGAGACACTTCGACTGTTGTTTATTAAAATTCGCATGTCGTCGAATTTGACAAACGACTGTCAAGCTCTGGAAGTTACTTTGTTTTTTCTTTTTTTGTTGTTAATTTCTCTCCTTTTTCTCAGTTGCATTATCCGCTGCTATTATAATAATATGGCACATTTTTATTCGCGCTGCTTGCATAACATTTTCAGTTTCAGTTTCAGTTTTTTTATGTATGAACTTTTTTTGATTCGTTTTTTTTTTTTGATTTCGTCAGTGAGTTCGAGGGTCACGCTGGCTGCCCACCCGAACAAGAGGGTAGTGGGAATATAGTGGGTGGGGTGTGGGGTTCTGGTAGCGACTATGACTTGGTCCTAAGTCCATCAATCATCAGTCACATTCGAAGCAGTCGCACACCCAACGTAACATTCAAATCAATCAAAATACAACAACGACAACGACAACGACAACGACTTCTAACTGTTAAAACGAATTGGCAGCCCATTCGAGCAATGGACCTGCCCACTCCATTTATGCAAAACAAAACGAGAGAGGAGAGAGAGGAAAAAAAAATAATAATATTTCATCGAATATGTGAAAATAGCGAAAATGTGCTGCATGCTGATGAAGTTGTTCGCGCTCAATCTCCCCTGACCCCCCCTCACAGTCTTTGTCTCCATCCCCCGCTCATTTCGAAGCTCATGTATGATGAATAATGTGCAGGGTCGCTGGTGCCAAGAGGGGTTGAGTACTGGCTCTGCCCTTGGGGGGTAATGTTCATATGGCGTGCTCGAATAACTTCATCCTGCTGCCTTTTTGGCCCATATGGCACAAACTCCAGCTAATGATAAATAATATTTTATTTTATTTTATTTAGGATGTACGACTCTACCTATTGCCACCTATTTTTATCATAGTCCGGAATTTCGCGATAAAATCAATTCGATCGGTGTCAGATGCGTGGTAACTCCAGATTTCCATAAACCAACCACGAATTGCATGGTTCCAGTTCGATTTTTCAATTCCTTCCCCGCCGATATTTCTATATGAAATATTGAATCTAGTAGGTTTCGCTTTGTGACCTCAGCAGGCCAAGGGCGGAGGGGAAAAAACTAATGTAGAAGATTTTCTCCGAAATTCTTCCAGTTTATAGCCTACGCTTGGCAAGCAAACAGCTTTTTTTTAATAGTTGATATATATATTTTTTTTTTAAGATTAGACTAGACGTGTGACCGTTTTGTACAGCCAAACAAAATTCAAGTGAAAAGTTGCATTGATTTTCCTTTTTATTTAGATTTATTCGAAATTGAGTGCACTTTGTGTCTTTAAGGAATTAAACTAGTTACAAATAGAGCTTGCTTCGAGATGATGTCCTTCAATAGGTTCATGCAGGCGTGTTTCGGACTGCGCCACGCCTACATTGCCGCCTCCCGCGTTGCCATTCGCAGATTTAGCGAGCGTGACGAGGAAGATTCCGCCTCGTCGGTCCGGAATAGGAAATCGGCTTCAGCCCAATTGGCCCAGAGCGTAGACTGCGACACGAAGCTGGAGTCGCCCGAGCCCATCCAGCGTATGGTCGAGTTGGACAACGTTCGCTCCCGGATCAATGAACTGGATCAGCGGAAGCTGCGGCACAAGGAATACGCCGAGATGCTGAAGGAGCTGATCATCAAGCCGACCGACTCCACCATGGAACGGTTGCCCTTCAAGCAGCCCTCCTGCTCATCCAACAACAATATGCGCCAATCCCTGCGCAAGTGTTCCAGCGTGGAGGAGGTTCTTCAGCTAACTGACAATCCCGAGCAATTGGCCAACGAGCTGGTGAAACTCAGCTGGGAATTGGCCACGGAGAAGCGCAAAAACGATGTGGTGCTGGAGAGCTATTTGGAGCTCAAACAGGAGAAGATGACAGCCAAAGATCAGGACAATTAATGGTAGGATGAGTAAATGCTAAATGAATTAGTTTAATCAGCTTTTTGTAGCGTGACTCGAAAGAACCAAGTTGTGATTTAATGCAAAAAGATAGCAACGGATGGAAATGGATTCGATTCGATCTTAATTTGAGGGAATTCAAATGCATATAAATTAAATTCATGCAATTTGTAATAAAGGTATTTAGCTGACAATATGGCAACGCTGCCAGCCCGCCGATGAAGCTAACGAAACAGATTTCATTTGGTCTAAAAATACGAATGTGATCGCATATAAATTATAATTGAAAATATCCATATATTGTACGTGTGACAACTTGTGCATGCAATCTGCCACAACAGCAACAGCAGCAGCAACAACAACAACTGATAAAAAAGATATAAGATCTATGTTGTTGTTGTTGTTGTTGTAAGCCCCCATTTGAGTTGTTGCCCCGTCTCTGGTGTCTTTGACTGGAGATCTGCTTCTGTTGCTGCCTGATGACTTGATTTCAAATTTGTGATGATATTTTAAGAAACTAATGCCGCCATAGCTCGACAACACGCCCCTTCCCCAAATTCCCCCTCTGTCACTTGCCACCCGCTTTTGAGATCCCTCGTAGGCATGTTAAATGTCATTTAATAGTTGACAGTTGCACTTGCTGTTGCACTCGTTGTTGTTGTTGTGATTATTGCAGTTTATTATATTCTTTCCTTCCTTCTTTTTTTATTTGTGCTAGCAAAAAATTTATGTGTAGGTGGTTTTAAATTTATGTCGTCGTTGTCGCCGACGCCGAAACAACTCGCGAAAAATTCTTTTGAATTTGTTTCGTTTTTCTCTAATAAAACTAAATTTTATTGCTTACACTAAAAGTGCGCTGCACACACGTCGCTGATCATGATAATACGTTTGATCATCATCATCATCATCATCATCATCGTCATCGTGCAGTTGCTCACTTTAACTACTGATCACGATGCTTATTGATGACATCCTGTAAAAGTCACTGAGACCCATATATGTACACACACACATATGTACTTACACTGATCTTATTTTGTGGCATGGAATTTATTGAGATCATCAATTATACATTTAATTTCCGACCGTGTGGGTAGACTTTTCTCAACTTGCCAAACCATTATCGATACATTTTACAAGTAAGTATTAAAGATTCAGGTTAAAGTTTAAATTTCAGGCAGACAATAATTTAACTCAACAATGTTAAGCCATAAATATGTTAATTAAATTTTAATTTTAAAATTATCATTGCCATATAATTTGATTTACCTTTTATTATTAAGGAACAGGTTAGTTTCACTGCAATATCTTTTTCGTAGCTATCCGATGTGATTGAATTTAATATGATATTCCTTAACTTATCCGTTATACCCTTTTCCAGTGGGGTTGAAAGATTTGTGCGAAGGGGCCAAGTTTTTGTTTGATTATTGATAGTTTACATAAATTGGAATTGGAAAAATAACTACGTAGTACCTGATTATTATTTTTCTTGGGAGTGATCGCAGCGCATTCAAAAAGCTTACTACCAAGTCACCATTTATTTCTTGGAGACTAGACATCCTTACATTTTCTAGATATTTCCACGACTAACTTTTTGCTATTTTATAAATATCATATGCACATTTGTTGTCAATAGAATGCCTTACAAAATTACATTAAATAAAATTTTACTTTGTCGTTAAGATCGGGTAAATGAAGTGCCCAAACTCAATGGGTAACACTGCTGTTGGTCACACTTTTATAAAGATCCGGCAGCACCAGCGCATGCAAATGAGTTTGAAAAATTTTTTCAAGCGGAGCTCTTGAACCTGATCTTTGACTTTTTGCCTCTGCCGTGTGTCGCTCTTTAGAAAGTCTTTTTTTTTTCTTTTTGATTTTTGTATTTGTGGTTTTTAGGTTTTTGGCAAATCATAAAAGCGACTATCAAAAATGGCGCCAGCTACGGCAGCACCAGCAGCTCGGCATCATCTGTTGGTCATGGATCACAGCACAGCAGAGTTCGGCTTAGACTGGGTTTGAGCCAAGCTGAGTTGCGTTTGGTTTACTTCGAGTTGGCTTAATATGAAAATATGCCAAAACGAAGTCGTCGTACAGTTGCCTCGAAGTCGGATGAGCTGAGTCAGTCAGTCAGTCAAACAGTCAGCGAAGCGCGTAGGGCCAATGCTCCTCCCCCTCTCTCCCTCTACCACCACCCCTCCCCCTTTCCACAACCGCCTTCGCCCCTCCCCCCACCACGCATTAAACGCGCACAAGTCATAGGTTTTTGGGTCTTATCTAGGTGCTGGTGGTGTTGGTGTTGCGGTGGTGCGTCTCTCAAGTGCCTGCCACATTCCACCTGCTTTTTGGACGCACAACCGAACGCGCCATTTTGGAATTTCGTTTTCTGGACGAATGCCTCTAATATGAATTAACAAAAATACACATAAAAAATTTGAAATTTAAAAAAAAAAAATAATGTAAAGAAATAGAATTTGAAATGTTATGCTCATTGTTAGTTTTATTTTAGATTGTAGTAATATTTCGGGTAGCTCTTTTTTTTTATCATTATTTTTATATTTTTTCAGGTTTTTGTATTTGGCTAATTAGCGTAGCCCATGGGAAACACATGGGGAAATGCTTTCGGAGACCGCTTCCACCCGCAGGTCCATAACCTGAATTTCTCTTCAAGCATTTATAATGCGACGCTGCTTATTCATATTATCATTTTGTTTATTTCTTTTTATTTGCATAAATTAAATATCTTTTTTTGTAGATCAACAGAGATGCGTTTTGAGTTTGTTGGTTGTGGCCAGGTTAAGTAGATTAAGTTGCGGGAGAGTATTTGCAAAAAGATACTAAGAAAGAGATGGAGTTGGTAAATAAAAGAATATGAATGCATCACATACAGATTTAAGATACAATCCAAGTTTAGAGTCTAATGAATCTATAAAGAAACCAAGGAGTTCAAATATAATAATGTTAAGCACGAATGAATATCTTGGATTTAGTTGAACTTGAAAGAAACAATTAGAATTTGCTTGCAATATTTCAGAATTTCTTAAATCGGTTTTAAAATTAAAAGGGTTATCTAATAATTGACTTAATTTGAATTAAATTTGATATCTGAGATTATATTAAAATTAAAAATACTTTAAGCTGAAAATTTCTTCAGCAAATAATATTTTAATTATAATATGGAAGATATATTTTAGAAAAATAAAAGAAAGCAACAACAATTTGAGCTTATTAGCTGCACCGATGTACCCGTTCAAAGCAAGTGTAGCGCATGTCCAAAGTTATTAAAGCGTAAATTCGAGACTATTATGATTATGCAGATAGACCTATAGCTTTGCGTATATTGTTTTAAGCTTTAGCGCGACGTTCACACTATAAAAAAAAATTAGTAATCTCTGGGTATTGTTGTTTTTGTTGTGTTTGTTGTTGTTGTTATGCTCGCATTTAGCCATTATTATTGTTGCCATTTGACTGGGCTGGCTGGGTTCAATGACTAATTTATGAAAGTTAGCCTGACTTGGCTTTTATTGGACCTCAGCCGGAAATTTATGTAGACTCCCCAGTCCCCAGTCCCCAGTCCCCACTCCCCATTAAACATTTCCCATTCCCCTTACTTGGAACACGCTTGAGCTACTCGCAGGCAAATATCAGACTTCAATTGAAAAGATATCAAAGCCAAGTTGTCAGGCATATTGCAGGGAAAGTGAGAAATCTAAGACAGCCCTGAGACAAGGACTTTTCCGGGAAAGACAAGGGCGATTTTCTTATCTGTTTGCTCAAATACCAAATACCAAATACCGAATACCAAACAACAATTTTCATGTTGACATGTGAAATTTCGCGCTCACTTGTTGCCGCTTTCGGCAAATTGTTGCTGTTGTTGCTTGCGGTTGTTTGTTGTGTTACCTGTTCTTATTTGCGGCTAACCAGGACGCTAATCACTCTGCAGGATATCCTGCAACTTGTGTGCTCTCTTACAGTGTATGCTCAATCCCACCAGCTTCGCCTTGTCCCTCTTAACGCCTCTAATTGAGCCATAATGCCGCTCAAAAGGAAAAATAAAAATAAAGTAGAGAAGAAAAGAAAAGAAGCGATATCATTTGCCGCATTACTTTGGCATTTGCCGACCCGAAGCGACTAAATCAATTTTTATGTCGCACTTTGCAGTTAATGTGGAGCGCCAAGCAGTTGGATGACAAAGGAACGAAAAGGGGGCGGGGGAACTGTGTCCAGTGCGATGCGCCACTTACATTAAATATGCATCAAAAATTGATGATGATGCATTTTTAACGATTCGAGAAGAATTTTATGTCATGCATTTGACAAGATTCGACAGGGCGACCAAAACAGACAGGCAGATTGACGGACTGACTGACTGATGTATTGCCTGATCATCCATGATCCATGCGTGGCAACAGACACAGATATTAACATGTCTTGTTGTTGTCTGTTGACTCAATTTGATTTTGATGGCCTTTTGATAAATTCCCCCTTTATTTTTTTTTGCCTTAATTTTCTTTACCGATTTTTCGATAGTGTTTTAATGTGAGTTTGTCAAAGTGTACGCCCACAGCACACACACACACACACACACACACACACACTTACGTATTGAACAAGACCTGTGTGTATTTTTAGTACATGTCAGCGCCGCTGGATGGCGCTGCAAGTAGCCAGCGCTGCGAGCTGCTCACACGCTGCGCGTCAGCATGGACAGGTCGTAATTATTTTTGTGGCCAAATTGAATTGAATTAAATTGTGGATGTTAAGTACAAGTAGAAGAAGAAGAAGAAGCACTAGAGTTGAAAAAGAGAGGCAGCAAGAGGAAACTGAAATTGTAGCAAAAGAAGCCAAAGCAGCGCACAAATGAACAACGAACTTTATTTTGGCCACAGTTGAGCGATTCTTGGGTGTCGTTGTCGTTGTCGTTGTTGTCGCGGCCATGTCTTGTTGTCGTTGTTGTTGTTCTTGTTGTTGCTCCCATTGTTGTTGTTGTTGTTACTGTTTTATGCTCATCGTCACTAGCCAGTGACGCCGCAACTCACTTGCACCTGCACAATGACAACGATGGCGATGACGAGACGAAGTCGCCGTCGCCGTCGCCGTCGTCGTCGCCGTCGTCGTCGAGTATCTTTCCCAAGTCGTTGCTGTTGTTGCCATGCCCAACTTCAGTTCCATCCACTTGCAACAGCCAAAGAGCCATCAGCGTTCGTGGCCACTGTCACTGTCAAGCGTAATCATAATTTATTGTAATTATTTTGTATTATTTTTTAAAATTGTTTTAATGAGTCGTCGCCATCGTCGACGCCGTCTTCATCTACGTTATTTTTGTTGTTGCTGTTGCTGTTGTTGTTGTTGTTATTGTCGCTGCGATCGTTTTGGATTTTTACCTGATTTTCCAACAACAACAACTGACGACTGCGATGTTCAGTTAATTTTACCGCAGTCACCTCGATCTGCCAGTAATTACATTATAGATACGTATTTCCATGTTATGATTACCGTTGTTTACCACCAACAGCAACAACAGCAACAACAACAACAACAACAACAACCGCGAACTAACGACACTTTTCTGGCATTTTGTCAAACGAAATTTCATAATCGGAAGTGTTACTTCGGTTGGCTCCATCTAAAACTCTATGTGTGTGTGTCTTTATCTTTGTATTTGTATTCGTCTGCTATTACCAAGCATTTTTAATGAGCCTCAATTATTGAAATTTCTCAAATGCAGCGGTGCTGTACGAAATTAACTTCCTTACATGTTTTATTAAGTTGTGGATCGCATGCGGATTGTAAGTATTTATTTTGGGATAATTTTAGTGGTTGTTAGTAAATTTGAAGCTGAAGACTTTGTGTGAAGCATACTGACATGCTTACACCTAAATATTATTCTAAATTTAAATTTAAAATAAATATTAAATTAAAAGCTTTCTTTCTTTTGGCATTCGTTATATCTTAGCTGTGGATTCTGTGTGGAGCCTACGAAAATATTTCCAAAAGCCTTTAGAACATTACTGTAATAAAATGTGTTGGTTATTGTAAAATGCTAAATTTTCTAGATAATACCAAAGATCAAATAGCTTAAGATAAGTGTACAAACAAGTTCCACTCAGCTGATATTTGACTATGAGTAATTTGTATTTATAAATTCCACAATATTTGTAAGTAGCTCAGTTCCAAATTCGGCAGTGGATTTCATGTGGAAGTCTTGTGCAATGGGTATTATTTATTTATCATGATAAACTATAATACAAATAATCTATTTGTGCATTCCGGGAGACATTGCGCAAGTGCTGACGCTTTTAGATGCTGATGTGGATGTTGATGTGGATACTGTCAGATTGTGCTGCATGTTTGGGGCACCTGTTGATCTTGTGTGCAAATATCAAATAGTTTAACGTTGAATACCTGAACAATACGATCCCTTACAATATCTAAAAAGCCTCAGATAGACATTTGACTAAGCAAGTACACATGTTCTTTTTTGATAAGAGCGTGTATTTAGTTTTTGTTTTTGCTTTATTTTTATACATTTTTTTTTTGTTTCTCAAATCATTTGTTTGAACTTTATCAGGCACGGCTTGCGTGCAAAGACACAGGGGCGGTGGCGGAGGCGGAGGCGGAGGCAGCGGAGGGGGTGTCTTGGTGTTTGTATTGTTAAAGATTTCTGGCTTTGATGTGGGCTGATGTCTGTCTCTGTGAGTGTGCGAGTCTGTATTTTAGACGATAAGATAGTATTGTGCATGAAAAGCAACAGAGACATATCCAGGGAAGGGCGAGTCGGGAATTTTGTAGGCTCAACCTCAGAGATGGAGAGACTGCGAGTCAGTGTCAGTGTCAAACTGAGAGTCTGAATGAGCTGCTGGCAAGTGCATGCCAAAGTAATGAGGCTGATTTCCAAGAATAATTTGTGATTTCGTTCAAATAGTTGGTTAGTTGCCCGCCCCGCTCGACCAAATAGCAAATAACAAATAACAACAAATATCTTTAAAAACCCACAGCAACAGCAACAACGACAGCAGAAACAATGGCAACTGCAATCCCAGTCAAATAATAGCCAAAACCCTCTGTTTACATGCTGATAATGAATAGTGAATAAAACAGAACGAACACGGCCGTCAAATGCCCCGAATGCCTCAAGATGTGGCATGTACCACAAAGTCAATAAGATTGCGAGTGAGCGGCAGCATCAGATATAGTTACAACGAAATGTATCTATGGCTTTAACTACTTTTGTATCTGGATCTGTAAGGGCAACTGTAGCAACGGCTGTATCTACAGCCGTATATATACATAAATACAAATGTATCTGTATCTTTATCTCTTCAGATGTAAGCAAGAGTTTCCAGAAAGTCTATATCTATATTTTAAACTTTGTATCTAAATAGATGTAGACATAGTTATTGGTTATCGGTTATAGTTGTAATTGTATCTTCAACTGACTTTAAAGATGCATTTAACAATAACACTAAGCCCATATCTATGTGTATCTGATACTTTATATCTGTATCTCTCAATTCTATTTGTAATTACAATTGTATCTAAAGTTGCAAGAATCTGTCAATGCATCAGTTGTACTTTTAACCATGGCTCTGTATGATACTTCGTATCTGCATCTGTCAATTCTATGTGTAATAATTATAGTACATAAAAGTAACTATAATTACCATGCAAAGCTGTCTTCATCTATCAGCTCTTTGATAAAGGTAATAGTAATTTCTCTTCATTCTCACTTTTTTCTGTTCAAGCTTCTATAAATACAAATGTATCTATCCTCATCTCTATTTTAAATACAAATTTTAAATCTATGTATTAAAGCATTTAACAGCTCTGCTTCCATAAGTATATATATCTGTACATTTGTATTTTTAACTCTGCATGTCAAGTATCTGTAATACTACCAGTATATATAATTGCATCATCTTAACAACATCTTCATTCATATATATTCATACATATATTATGGATTTGTATATCTACATATATTTATATCTCTATCTGCATGTCTATAGTTTTATCTGCAGTCGAATTGGTAGTTAGCTTGACATTCCACTTAAGTATTACTTACAACTTTACTTATCTGTCTCTTTGCTTTTTGCTACTTACTTATTGCCATCTCTGTTTTTTGCCTTTGCTTTAGTTAGACATGAGTGTCGCCATCGTCGTGCTTGGCTCATTATTTTTATGGCTCTTTGTGCCCAGAGCTTCTGGCCAAAAGTGATCTAAATCTATTGACTGAACTCCCAGAGAACTGAATTCTCTGCTTACCTCTTCACCTCCAGTCGACCCTAAAGAGCACTTGGAATCGGAATCGGAGTTGAAGTCGAAGTCGAAGTTGGAGATGGAGATGGAGTTGGAGTCGGTGATGGCCGCCACCTGAGAACCTGGCAACAAGCGAATGGCTTGTTATAATTTTTATGACGCTTTTTGCTGCCACATTTCTTGCTAACTATTTATGCCAGCAGAAGCAGCAGCAACAACTACAACAACAATAGCATTCACTTATATTTTTATTGTTATTCATGCATAATGCCAAAAAGATAAATAACAAATAAATTTCTTACTACGAGTAGTATATACGCTGAGTCTAGTTCTAGACCAAAAACTCTCTCACCTCCCCTCAGCTGAGCTCAGCTCAGCTCAGCTCTGTGTGGTAATTATTAATAAATGCTGCTGCTTTTGGCTTTCCCCTCTCCGACCTCTCCGCCCTCTAATAATATTCACGCTTCGCTAAACATTGAAGAAAACTTAAAGACTCTTGCAACTGCGACTCGAACTGAAACTAGAACTAAGACTGAGACTGGGACTGAGACTGGGACTGGCAGTGAATAGGCCTGGGTTTGGGCCATGCCCTTCACGTGGCCGACAACCAACAACCGACAACCAATTGTCTTTTGGCATATTTTCAAGTTGAACGCTCGGCAATTTTTTTTAATATATTTTTTTATATTTTTCTTGCTGCTTCCTTCTACCATTTCTAGAGATTTTCTAGTGCGATTAAGCGAAAAACGAAACAGTCTCATAAAAAATATCGCTGTGGCTCAGCGCCTGCTTCTGTCCATATACATATGTACAAGACATACATACATTTGTATCTGTGTGTTTGTATTTGTTGGTGGATAACAATCAAAGCTCAGCACATACATACATAGAAATTAAAAAATGGTGGCTGTTATTGCGTTGTCGTTAGTCTTGGGCCCAGATCTCGAAAGCAAATTGGAGTTACCTGATGTTATGTCTTATATATTATACGAGTATGCCATTGCAGAGTTCAATGGCAAATTGCGCTGTGGATTGCATGTGGATGGCATTGCGTGATCAGCCGCATGTCTGATCTTGCAAGAGTCTCTTCTGTCTTCTGGATCTTATTCGTATTACGACTATGTTGCATGATGTGGATCAGGCACTTCGATCGGTTTCAGATGATATGTCGTTGGATAATTGCGCTTGTGTATCGCAAGTGGAAGCCAATGAGGAATATATTCAGATGCCAAATCAAAGGGTAACGGTTTCATCATGATATACATGTATGTATGCATACATATGTATGCAATTGGATCAGCTTTCAATACGCATATTTTATGTGGAGCTTTTAAGGAAGTTAAGTGGAATGCAATATTTATTTTTATATTTGTTGACATGCTAAGCTCTTAAAGATGCATAAGACAGATATTTGTGGGTAAAACCTATATGGAACTTTTGTGGATGTCATGTAGAAGCTATTCATGCTTATCATAATGAAATGAAATGCTCTTTTTTTAATTTTTTTTTACCGAAAATATAAGAATACGTTTGTGGAATCCAAGTGGATCTCATGCGGAAGCTTAGTGGAATGCAAGCTTTATATTAAGATCAAACATATTTGTTAACAAACAAAGGATTAGAATATTTCAAGGTGGACCCTAAGTGGATGCCATGTGGAAGCTATTTATGCTGACCATCTTGGATTGTTGTGGCACTTGTACTTATACGCTTTCAATATTTGTGGAATCTAAGTGGATCTCATGTGGATGCAGTTTATCAATGATTTTATTAATTTGACTAGCTTAAAGCCAAGTTGACTTTGTGGACTGTAAGTGGATGCCTTGATTCATTCTGGGAAATGCATTGACACATGTCGAAAATTTGCCTGTCAACTGTCAACAATGAGCAACGCTTCAATAACTCATCTAAAAGTGTTCACCCCTTTCAATGTTCCACGTTCCACGTTCCACATTCCACAAATGCAAATTCAGATGGCCACGCTCTCTGGGCCCCCAGTTATGGCTCTGACGCTGGCTTTGACTGCTTTGCATATTGACATCATCATTTTGCCGAGACGACAAACTGTCAAACAAAACAATTGCTGTCAAATTTAGCACAATGAGCCGGCGAAAGGAGAAGGCTCGAAAGGAAGTAAATATGAATAAAAAACGAATATATATATGAAGATATGTATATAAACTTACTCGATGGAAAAAATTGAGCTGTCAGTGTTTTTTTTATGCGAGGAGAAGCAATTTCAACATATCAATAAATTTTTGACAATTTCTGTAAGTTTGGCCCCCATCTTCAGGATAAAGAGGAAGCAACAAAAGAAACCGAACTGAAGAATAAACTGAACCAAAAAACGTAGGAACACCTTTTCAATAAATTTGCTACAACTGTCAGGCGAAACAATGTCATTGTCACGGCGCTCACTGTCTGTCTGTCTGACTGTCTTACTGTCTGGCTGTCTTGGAGTGAGCGACCTATAAACCTGTCACAGGGGCAAAGAGGGCCGCCCGGGTCGGCCTCAATGGTTCCCAGGGACTGAGGAGTGGGGAGAGATGGGAGTAGGAAGGGGAAAGGGGAAAGGGGAAAGGGAGTCAGCGATGACAACGACAACGACAACGACGACATTATTGTCGCTAAACAAACGATCAAATGGCAATTTAAAAGTTTTTATTTAACACTAAATCACCCACACCCTAGCACAAATGAGACGCCACACCCTCCCCCTCCCACACCCCATCCCGCGGTATAGTACCCACTTCACCCTTTGGCGGCCACCTGACGCGCGCGCTTTCTTTTTCAATTTCGAACCCTTTCGACGGACGGGCTGGCAACCCTTGCGCGATTTTCAATAACTTGTAGTGAAAGCAGCCGAACAAAAGGCGCAAAAGTTTACCGAGTTAAATTATGAGGTTGTTTCTGCTTCTGTTACTGTTACTGTTTTCTTTTATTCATTCTTCCTTTTTTCCTCGTTTTTTTTTTTTTTTTTGCTTGACTTTTGACTCCCTATGGAATTTAACGCTGTTGTTTTGCTGCATGCATGAAAAATTTTGTTCGAATTGAGTCAAGGATGAGAACAATGACGACGACGACGACGACAACAAGTGTAAGCAAGGAGTCATCAGAAGAGTCTCGACAGGAATATTGGTATTGATAACTTAACAGAGCTTTAAGTTAAGCACACGCCACATTTTGGGCTTAAGTTTATGTGGCAAAGGGTTAAACAACTTGGAGGGCAATTCACAAAGAATTCTACGAGGTTCTCAGTAATCGGAGCTACAAATAAAAAAGATGTGCTACTGCATTAATATTAGTAAAATGATATTGACAAATATAATTAAATTAATATTATTAATACAATAATTTATAGCGAATAATGTCGAAATAAATTATTAAATATTTAAAAGATATATTTATAGTATAGAGTTATAATACATTATAGATCAGGAACTTACAGGCTCATAACTTCTTGAATT
Organism: Drosophila rellima; assembly: GCA_035043635.1. Classification (NCBI taxonomy): domain Eukaryota; kingdom Metazoa; phylum Arthropoda; class Insecta; order Diptera; family Drosophilidae; genus Drosophila; species Drosophila rellima. The sequence continues at coordinate 134,718 of JAWNMV010000134.1, read as the reverse complement.
ATAATCTAAAGTTTTATTTCCAGATCATTATTATTCTTACTTTGTATCCTTTTTTTTAAAGAATTTTAAAATATTAGATTTAAAAAAATTCATAAAAGTCACTTACACTCAGGGATATCACATAAATCTATTCCAACCGAGTTTCAACTCAAAAACCAACTTTTGGTACCACATACTTACAACAATAGTTTTAAGTACTGACAGTTAAGTTAATGCAGTTTTCGGACTTCGTTAAAAATCAAGTGACTCCTTGGCTTTTTCGTCAGTCAACTGATCGAAAAGTTGGAGCACTACTTTAGTACTATATATTGAACAAGGGTTTTGTAAACCAACCCAATGAAACACCACCGATTTATAAATATGTATTTGATATAACAATTTCGACAATTTGGGTCAATTCATATTTATGTCTATCCCGTCAACTGTACCCTATTATATTTCAAGATCAATTATTTAAAACGAAATATAATAAGATATAAATAAAGTTCAATGTTAATATATACCTAAAGAGTTATATATTAATAATTAAAAACTCTCCAAGGAATTTATAACTTCCTTAAAACATTAGGTGATATTTAAACGACTTTTGTAAATATATATATTTATATATTGAGCTGGTTTTAGCTTGATTAAACAAATGACAGGATCATTAAGGTTCAACCCTGGCTCCCTCTGCTGACTTTTCTTGCTCCTCTCCCTCAGAGTTTCCTCAGTTTCCTCAGTTTCCTCAGCTGCCGCAGCTGCAGTGGCAATAGCCACGTGCGGTGTCCTTATCAATGGGTGCAGGCAATGAACCTGCTCGCAGGTTGATCAATGTGAACTGTATGTGGAAAGGACTAAGATAAAGGCAGGCAGTCAGACAGGTAGACCTTGGGCACGATCAACTGAGCAAAGAAATCTACTTACAAACAAGACCACAGAGACGAGCAACAACACGAGTTCTAAAAACGAATTGGTTACGAGGAAGAAAAGTTATAAATGATTTCATTATACACATATAGCAATGTGAGGGTCATCATCAATGTCTGTCTCTGGGTCAGAAGTCTCTCTCACACTCTCTCTCTCACTCACTCTTAGTTATCCATGCACCTGCGCAACCTGCACAACCTGTGGCACCTTTGGGCAGGTGTGTATAGATGAAGACCACGTTCGCCCTTCTTACCTTGTTTAGGGGTGGGAAAAATGATTTACGCAATGAGCCAAAGTTCCTCATATGCTCAAAAGTCAAAATGTGACTGTGACTGCCGAATGTGGCACCCTTTTTAGACAAGTTTGAAGACATTCTTCCTATAAAAATAACCAAGTAAAAGTACTCTAACTCATACGCTCGTTGTAAATATGCCTCGTTTGGGCCACTTAAGCGTAATTAGGGCTTTTCAATATTATTAATGATGATGGTCGCCTTGCCGTTGAAAATGTGGGAAATGCATTGCGAATTGATGACGACCCCAAGGCGCTACAGACAACCGACAGTCGACAACGGACAACGGACATGGCAATGAATATAAAATGCTAAATGCAAAATACGAATACGAATACAAAATGCAAACACGCAAGCCGAAAGCGCAACAATTTTTGAACTGCAATTTTTGTGCAGCTCCGCGTTGCATCGCTCTATTTGACTTTTGTTGTTGTTGTTGCTGTTGGTGGTGGTGATGGTGGTGGTGGTGGTTGTTTTGTGGTCAACCATCCAACCATGCATTTTTAGCGTTATCAGTGCAAAATAATCTTTCAATCAGCCCTATACTCGTTCAACAACATCGTCGTCGTCGTCATCATCATCATCATCATCATCATCATCATCATCATCATCATCATCCTCACAGTTGTTGCTGTTGTCATTCAACGATGCGTGACGCCAATTGTTGCAGCCACAGCAACAACTGCTGGCAGGATGAGTAGCAATATATACCACCTACATAATGCATAACATCAACCAGACGAATAACAATAGAACCTTTGACTGGTCAATTGGCTTCTGTTCTTCTATTTGGTCAGGTTGTTAGTTTCATAGTTACCACCGATCGCTAGCAATACACCTCTCTCTCGCTCCCTCTATCTCGCTCTCATAAGTTGTCCCATGACATTTAGCATTACATTCGATCTTAGTAAAAGTTTGTCAATCAATTTAAATTCTCCAATAATTTGAGAAATCGACTTAAAACATTTAGATGTCGGTTTCATCTAGACGGCAGATCAAGTCATTGATGATATTTTGCTTATAAATTATTTCAGTTTTTAATAAGCTAGAGGTCAATATTAATAAGCTTTAGGTTAAGGCAGACTTAGAAGCACGATGAAACTTTAAACATTATTTTATATAAATGAATAAAAATACGATTAGTATTATTACCTTTTTATTATTATTATCCTAATACTAGGTAATAGTCTTTAATTGCTATTAGAATTACCTTAATTACCCAGTGATTTGAATTACTTTCCTTGAAGACGAATGACTTTTTTTTTTAGGCGATATCTTAACATTGTATTCAATTTATTTTCCTACTATCAATTCATTTTCTGACTTATGAATATTGTTGTGATAGCATTATTTAAGATACGAATTTAATCTTTTCGATTAATTTTACCATTTAGTTGATATCAAGATAATTATATTTAAATAAAATCATTAAGTTAATATCTAAATATTGTAAAGAAAGTTTTACTTTAAGAAGAACAAAAAGAGTTTTCTCACTAACAATTAATTTCTTAATTGCACAATATGTTTTAGGTCTGATTTTTACACATTAGAAAATTGCTTTTAAGCTTTCAAAAATCTGTATTTGCGCAATTAAAAATAAAACTAAAATAGAGCAGGCTTTTGGTTTTCTAAACATTCCATTCGGTGTCTTTCGAGTTGTATTTCATGGAATAAATCTAACCATATTTACATTTCAGTTTTTTATGTCACGCCAAAAACCAGATGAAAATTATTGCAATTTATGTATTTTGGAAAAGAAAGTAAATTATATATTTTTTGGATTCGTCGCACGTATCGCGCAGATTAAATGACTAAATTTGCAATTCACAAAAATATGAACACTGAAATATGGAGCTCCTCGCAAATGGGCGGAACGGGAGGTGCTCTAAAGGCGTTGGCCAAGAATCTGGCCAATCAATTGAACCTGAATCGTACGGAAATGAAACGCGTGGTGGCCCGTGTGATATCGGAGAGACATGGCCAGGGCGATGTGGGCGACTACAATGGCCACATGTTCTATGTGAAGCCGGAACGCATTGATCTGACCGAGCAGATAACTCACTCCAAGGAGGCATTCGATGAGATGATCAATCAGAAGCAATCGCGAATCCAGCGATGTGGCTCCAAAAACCAAATGACGAGCTCTCGTGCTCGCTCTCGATCCCTCACGTGCAACATGGCGATGCGACAAAACAACAACAAGCCCGAGAAGAGTCAGACTGGCGCCATCATTGACCAACAGCATAAGCCTAGGCACGGCAATCTACCCGAGTTTGCCGGCCAAATGTCCAAATCCAAAATCAAATGCACCAAAAGCAGGCAACAAATCAAACGCAAGCCTCAAACTCAGAATGCTCAACAACAATTCATCAGTCCCCAGTCCCATTCCAAAGCGAAATGTCAGCCCAAAGTCTTGGGCAAACCCAAGTCCATCAGCAAGTTGGCAATTCAAAGCAGACCACAGCTGGGCAGCAGCACCAAGAAGAAGCTCCTGGTCAAGTCGGAGGTGAAGTACCTGAAGCGTACGCCGGTGCTAACAAAGCGTCCCCAACGCTCTCAGGCGTCGGGATCCAACAACGTGCAGCGTCTAAATGCTGGCAAAGTGATTCGGCAGGTGAAGCCCAGACCGATGATACAAATTGAGCCCGAGCCACAGCCACAGCCCAAATCCCAACCCGTTGTTTTAGCCCAGCCCGAAACTTCGGGTGGCAAGAAGACCATTCTAAAAAATAAAAAGAGCGAGAAGCAGCTGCCGACAACGAAGAATAAGTTGAACAACAGGAAGACCTACGATCAGCCCTGGCAGGAACCCAAAAGATTGGCCACGAAGCGTCTCAGGGCAGGCGGCATATTGACAAAGCCCAATCGAATCCCAATGAACCCGATGTACAACACGAACAATAAAACTTGGCGTCATCCATATCAGTATCCGGGTGGTGCCGGTGCCACACAGCGATCAAATGCCAATCAATGCTCCAAGTCCAAATGCAGGCTGAAGATCAAGCCGAAAATCAACAGCAATAAATTGCCAATCAGCAGAGACGTCGTCAGGCTGAAGAGCAAACGATCCCTGGCGAAATTGGCCAAGCAATTGGAGCGAGATGAGGCCATCGATGATCCGGAGCGACTGGAGGCGGGCAGCATGCTGCACTACAAGCTCAAGCGATCCTTCAGCACCAACTCGAGGAGGGCCAGACGTCCGTACAAACTCAGTGCTCGAATGGAGGAGCTGGCCAAGCCGGTATTCCACGGCAAACCCAGCCCGGATAAGTTACTTGTCCGCTCCCGTTCGCGATCCCATTCGCCCATTCGTAAGTCGAAGCTGAAGTTGAGGTCACGTCGTCGCAGACGTCGCGTCATGGTCGACAGCAGTCTGGGCAGCATCGCGGGTCTCAAGGGCACCTCACGATCGGGTCTGACCCCGGCCAAGCGTCATCTGACTCTGGCCTTTATGAACAAGGATGCACGCAGTCCACGCAGATCGCACAGCGTCATGTGGAGGTAGTCGAACTTGGGAGAGGACAGGTGAAAGGAAGAAGGGAAGGGAAATGGTAATGGGAATGCTAAAGACTTGAACACTCCCTTTCTCAATATTAGTTTAGTCTACCGATACGTTCTCAGTCAATTTCTGTTCAACAAATTTTCAAGACAGTCTAATAAATTACAAAGTTATAGCTATAATATAATTCCACATCCATTTCAAGGCTTTTTAGGTATTGACAATAATAAAATTCACAACATCAAATTCAATTTCATTGAATTTAATCTTGGCTCAACTCTGTCGAATACTCGTTTTCACTTTAGTTATTCATTTTCTGCATAATAAGATTGCTCTAAATGCATAGATGTCCCTTCGTTTTCCCTGGGAACAGATTTCAAATGATGGGTCTCTGATTATAGTCACCAACTTGCCACATTTAGAACTTTCAGTCTTGGTACGATGGGCTCGATTCCCACTCTGCTAAAAAGTAACATTTAATGTTATATATATAAAAAAAAACAGTCTTATTTATTTGACTTCACTTCATCAGAAACCATGAACTTCTTAATGTATTTCTAAAATTCATTTTAATGAAATAATACTCAGTATTTGGCATGAAAAAGACTCGTGTGTTCAGAGGATTAGTTGTCCTAGACTTTACTTGATTTATGAAAGAAAATACAAGTTGATACGTTAGTTTGTTCAGGACTAATGCCTTCGATTCCTAAGTTAATGATGGTAGCAACTTTAAGATCTATTATATGACTTTATAAAGTCTGCCCTCGCCTCTAAGTTGCAGTTGCTCGCTTTGTTCGCGATCCAAAAAAAAAAACAAAATAAAAATAAAAGGAGAGCAAGAAAATGGCTTGAAGGGAGGCCGAAATCATTTAAGCATTGCGGTGTGAAATTTCACACCGATTGCAATAAAAATTCAAGCGGCCAACAATAAAACGAGCTGCGGCAAGAGAAAGGCGCTACATTGAAACAGAATCAATCAAACGGAGGAGCGACCTCTGCCCCTCTCGACGGCGCCTCTCGCCGGCACCTAAGGCCTGTCGACATCTGCGCATGCGCGCACGCCGGATGTGAGTGTGTGTTTGTTAGTTGGCCCAACAGATTCGGCCACAGCGAGAGAGGGAGGGAGGGAGGTAGTGGGAGAGAAGGAGAGAGACTGTTAATGGTGTCACTAAGTACGCCGCAAAACAGACAGCGATGAGACAAGACAAAGCCAAACCGTAGTCGAGAGGAGTGGAGAGGAAAGGAAAGGAGAGTAGTGAACCGGACGCAATGTGTGTGTGTGGTGTATCTGTGTGTCTGCTCAGCCCTCAGCGCCTGATCATCGAATGGAACCAATAAAAGTCGCCTTCATTGTCTTTATTTGCGCGGGTCGCGCGTCTGTGCGCAGCCTGCACTCAATGTACTCATATACTCATATACTCATACTCGTACACTCATACTCGCACTCATTTCCATTAGCATTTCATTCAATTTGCATTTTGTTGGCCGCACCAACGGACTACCGGACACTGTATGGTTGAATGGTCTTGCGGGTGCCACAGCGGGTTTGGGTGCGGGTGTCAGTGTTTCAGTGTTTCAACGATTCAGTGTTTCAATGTTTCAGAGTTGAAAGACTGAGTACGAGTCTAACCAAAACAATTCAATTGTCCGGCTGGTTGGTTATTTGGTGTTGAATTTCATGTTTGCCTTTTGTCTTCTTGTTGTCTCAGTCAGTTGTCAGTTGCGCTACATTGCATCTCACACATTAGCGATGTGACGAATTCGATAAAGAACACAATAACGATAACAATGACGTTGTCAATATAGAGACGTGATAATTGTCCTCTTGTTCCAAACAAAAAATTATTAAGGGCAGAGGAAGAGAGACCGGGGCTGCAATACACAAATGTTATAATTTTAAAAATTTCCAATATAAACCATTTTTAATTATAAAACTATTTTGTTTATTAATAAATTATTATTAACTATTATTTATTTCACATTATTATATGAATATTAATTTCACATTATTATATGAATGCAACAAGATGAAAAACGTTCAAGTTCTTTTTATAATGGTGCACAATAATTATACCTTTGTGGAATTGGCTTCCTCATCTGGTTACGGGAAATTATTAAAATATTTTGCAATACAGAAAACAATTTTAATTTTAATAAAAATAAACAAAATGGAAAAGTTAAAGCTTGGACCGCAGATTGGTATGAATATAATCTAAGAAAATATATGATCAAATTAGGTTAAAGATGTTTTTGTTTGTTCTAAAATAATTTCTATTTAATAGTATCTGGCATTAGTTAAAATTCAGAAAATTTAAAAGAAAACTTAGTATTCAGAAAAATATTAGTTCCACAAAAGAGCACAATTAAAGCGATAAAGTTTTTTTCAAGTGCAATGTTTTAGAAATATTTTTTTTTTTATATATTATATTTACTTGAAATGTTTTTTAATATGAAGAAAAAATAAGATGAAAGAGTATATTTAGTTAGCACTTTAATACATTTTAGATGGCAAAAATGCCAATAGCTAATCGAAGTTTCTCTGTCTTTTGTTCTCTCTGCCCATCTCTTTCTCTCTCTCTCTCTGTCTGTATCTCTCAGTGCCCGCATATCGAGAGAGGCGACCGCACTCTGTAATGTAAATGTTAATTGTGTCTGCAATATTTTTTCCAATGAAACATTTTTATGTTAATTCGAAAAATTGTTTTACAACCAATTAACTTAGCCAATGCACCAAAAAGATCAACGGACAAGATCGCTGGGCCACAGCAGAAGAGCAACAGGGAACTGGCAACTTCGCTAGGGAGTGAGTTTGAGGGTGAGGCTGATAGTGAGGTGGAGGGTCAGGCTAGTAAGGTTTGGTTGAGGGTAAAGTGATCGCATTTTGCCGTTGCATGCCGCACGCCGCTTGGAATTTCATTACGCGACTGTCAGTTGCAGTTGCAGTTGCAAGCCAGGAGTCAGCCAGCGGGCAGGCAGGTGTACCACGACTCGCACCACCGCAGTGCAAGTGCACCACGATGGTGGTTGTTCTTGGGGTCGCATTTAGTGCGGGTCTTCGTCGGCTCTTCGCTCTAAATCAATCAAGCGCAACAAACGCCAAAAACACAAACAATTTCAATTAAAATGCCAGCGTTGCCGCCGCCGCTGCTGCCAATGAGCCGCTGAACCGCTGAGCCACCGTTTGTACACAGAAAAAAATTCCGCGAATTGAATAAATAAAATAAAAATTACGATAATTAAAATCAATACAAACGGTGTCAAAAGTTCGGTAATGCCGGATTTTCTTAAGCCAAGTGCCAAATTTCTGATTCAAGTTCGATTTTTTAATTTCTTCTCCTCCTTAAAGAAATAAAATGTATTAGATATTTTTAAATATTTTAATGCTGATTGGTTGCCATTTTATTCGCATTTAACAGTAATAATAAATTAATGTTGAATTCCATAATTTTATACTTGAATTTTAAATGAATATTTTTTTCAGTGTATTTCTCTCTCACTCCCCCGCCAAGCATTTGAGATGTTGTAAATAGCGCGCGCGATCGTCAGCTACAGGTGCGAGTGTCGGCAGCTCCTGACCTGCCACAGTGAGTGAACCTGCCCCTGCCCCTGCCCCTGAAACTGCCACTGCCAATGCCACTGCACCTACCCCTGCCACATGCCACAGCGCTTGCCACTGCCACTGCGGTCGTGTCATGTAATTAGGAAGTTATGTGAGGGTCAATCGATCGATCGATCGCTTCGCATTTAAATGATGGTCTAGCGAATAAAGTCATACCAGCAGCTGCTTTCACAGTTAGTTAGGGCAGCAGATACTCGTAGACAAGAAGAAGAAGAAGGGAGACATTTCCCAAGTGGACATTCATGATGTGCATCTTTTTTCTTTTCAACTTATTTTCCTTATTATTATTATTTTTATTTTTTTTTTAACTGAAAACTTTCCCAGGCCAAAGATCTTCATTAGTGCGTTTTGCCAGCGTTTTATCAGCTGCTCGATCTGAGCTGAACTCAGCTCAACTCAGTTCAGTTCAGCTTAGCTCAGCTCAGCTCCTCTCGACATCCTTAGAGAATTATGATTTGCAAGATGGGCCATCGCCATCTTTTGGAGCCATCCTGTCCCAACAGATGATATATGACGCTCTCTTTCTCGATTCCCCTCTCCTCCCTCGCTCTCTCTATTTCTCTCTCTCTCTTGCTCTTCAACTCTCGTGAAGTGCGCTAATCTTGAGCTGAGAATCGCAGTCACGTTGTCTCATCGTTGTTGTTGTTCCCTTGGCTCGTTGGTTGTTTTTGGTTGCCTTTTTGGTGACTCTCTGTGCGATTTTTATATATGTATATATATTTACTTTTTTTATGCTGAGGCGGCGTTCACAACGACCACGCACTGAAGTTGACTTTGGTCTCTTCTATGAATCTATGTGGAAACTAGGCAAGCTAATTGCCTCGCGTCAACGTATAGGTGAATTATTATATAGAAGCCATAAAAAAATATAGCCAACTGACGGCTCTGCCCCACTCGTTGATCGCGCTGGCGATAAACGTGCCAGCAACAACAACATGGCAAAATCAGAGCTCGTTAAAAAAAATCTCAAGTTGAACCAATCAAAAGACGCGCCGTCGACGTCGTCGTCATTGCGGTTGTTGTTGTTCTCATAAAAGCAGCGCTAACAACATGAAATTATTATTATATATTCAAAAATATATATGTATGTACATATGTATGTACACACACATTTAATCTTCACACATACACTTTAACTTTGAGAATTTTACGTAAAATGGAAATGTGTAAGTATATCAAAAATTGGGTAACGCTTTAAGAAAAGAATAATACACACATATAACAAAAAAGCTACAAACCAAAAATTGTTAACAAAAAATTGTGAAAATGTTTTGTCTGATTGTTGTTGTTGTTGCTGCTGGGAGCGGTTTAGGAACTTGTATTGAAAGTTCATTGTACGGTACAACGTTGTTGGAGTCGTCTTTAAAACTTGATCTATGACCCATTGTTCTGTCCGCGTTTCGGAAGTTGCTTTCCATTGGTTGTCTCCTCAGCTGGTCGAATTTCTTTTGCTGTTCGCCTTGGATTTGGGTCTGGAAGAAGCGATAGAGCGAGAAAAAATCAGAGAGAAACAGATGGAGATGGGCAATGGGAGAGAGTGCCAAACTTGTTGGCATTGTCAGATACAGACAGAAAAGATATTTCGGAAGTCTATTTACATAAATCAATATCTATACATAAGAATATATATGAGTATGAGTATATATACTTACATATGTATAAATGTATCTTTCTATATCTATATCTATATCTATATCTATATCTATATCTATATCTATATCTATATCTATATCTATATCTATATCTATATCTATATCTATATCTATATCTATATCTATATCTATATCTATATCTATATCTATATCTATATCTATATCTATATCTATATCTATATCTATATCTATATCTATATCTATATCTATATCTATATCTATATCTATATCTATATCTATATCTATATCTATATCTATATCTATATCTATATCTATATCTATATCTATATCTATATCTATATCTATATCTATATCTATATCTATATCTATATCTATATCTATATCTATATCTATATCTATATCTATATCTATATCTATATCTATATCTATATCTATATCTATATCTATATCTATATCTATATCTATATCTATATCTATATCTATATCTATATCTATATCTATATCTATATCTATATCTATATCTATATCTATATCTATATCTATATCTATATCTATATCTATATCTATATCTATATCTATATCTATATCTATATCTATATCTATATCTATATCTATATCTATATCTATATCTATATCTATCTATATCTATATCTATATCTATATCTATATCTATATCTATATCTATATCTATATCTATATCTATATCTATATCTATATCTATATCTATATCTATATCTATATCTATATCTATATCTATATCTATATCTATATCTATATCTATATCTATATCTATATCTATATCTATATCTATATCTATATCTATATCTATATCTATATCTATATCTATATCTATATCTATATCTATATCTATATCTATATCTATATCTATATCTATATCTATATCTATATCTATATCTATATCTATATCTATATCTATATCTATATCTATATCTATATCTATATCTATATCTATATCTATATCTATATCTATATCTATATCTATATCTATATCTATATCTATATCTATATCTATATCTATATCTATATCTATATCTATATCTATATCTATATCTATATCTATATCTATATCTATATCTATATCTATATCTATATCTATATCTATATCTATACCTATATATATATCTATAACTATATCAACATATCATATTGTGTTAATTTAACAATAATAGTCATAGCACATGCTATAATCAAGAATTTTCCATTGAATTTTAGAATGGATGAAATTAGTTTTATTTTGATGTCTTCCTAGTTTTTTGTTTGTTGCTCGGCATTCTCAGTCCACAGTTGGCGCCTTAAGAGGCCATTAAAGCAAACCACTGAGGCAAATCAATTGCTGACCATAGCACTTATAAAGCCAAATCATAATTTAATCTATAGAGAGGTATTGCCAGTATATAAAAATGGTGGATGTATTAGTCAGAATCTGGATGGAAAGCGGAAGGGGGAAGGGGAGGACAACTCATTTGGTCGATGACTCGCTTCGCCTTATCAATTATTTCTTATAGACTATCAAGCATTGCCATAGATTTTACCCCTCCCCTCAACTCCCACCCTATGTCATCTCGCGCACATGCATATTTATGGGCGGCAGTCAGCAAAAAATAAGAAGAAAACTCTTGGCCATATTTTACACGTTCATAATTTTTACATTGTTCTATCACGCGAATCGTCGTTCGCGTTCACGGCTTCCTTGATGTATGGGGCCAATGTCTCAGTATAGCCAATTCTCTATTCTCCATTATTCCCTGTTCCCTACACTCTATTCTCTATCCCCATTGCCGTGGACTTGGATGTAATGCATACTCCATTGCTTCCAGTCATTATGCCTCTGGGCATAAATCAGTAGCAAAAAATGATGACGGCGCCGCTTGTTGAGGCTTGTTGAGAAGTGGTCTCTGCCTGCCCCTCTCCTCCGTTCCTTCCATTCCCTACATCCCCTCTAAGATCCACTTCTAATACCACTCAAAAATAAGCAACCTCTAGCTGAACCTATCGCCAACTCATTCGCTCCTCTTCTCCTCTTCTCGTCTTCTCTTTCACTCTCTTTGAGCTGAAGCGTCGCATGTGCTACAATTTGAATTATTAGTTGTTGGCTCTCTGATTGCCGCTGCTGCCACACTTGCCACCTCTTGTGGAAAGCACCATATATCGTCCACAATGTCGTCGTCGTCGTCGTCTTTGGGGTTTATAGATTGGCGTTGTTTGGTTTGCTCACATCGTGTAATGTGTGTGGTAAATAGCGGCAATTGGCACTGCTGTTCTTTTCCCCCGTCTCCCTCTCTCTCTCACTACCTTGCTCTCTCTCCAATCTACAGGTTTGCCTGTCTTCCACTCTTAATTAACTCTTCAATTAGGGCATTGACTGATTGCCCATGTTATGCATAAAAACCCGTTGCTTTTATACCTCAGTTTACCAGGGAGTTTGTCTAGGTCAATTTCCGTTCTCCCTAAGATCCAAGTTTTTTAGCTGCAGGTTTGTCTTAATGTTGTCAAATAATCAGCTGATCTGATACACTGCAAAGTATACTTTAAATTTTAACTTTTATTAAGATGCTAAACGATTAAAATTGGCAGAAGCTGCAAAGCTCTGTAACTGTATGAATGAGTTTCGAATTTAGGTTGATCGAAAATTAATTTAATTCAACAGATACTTCCGACTCACTTCCCATTGCAGCAAAAGCTTTCGATTCGACTCATTCGATCTTTTTAATAAGGTTTTCAAATTGCATACATGCGCTTTGAACTAAGGAACAATAACAATTAAATAAGAAACTCACATTGTCTTAGAAATACCTTATAATATTGTCAACACTTTTCTCTCTCAGAAAGAATTTGCCTTTTAATTTATAACTCCCTCCATATTGCAGATCAGCTTCAAACCTTCACCTTGAAATATTTCAATTTACTTAAATGCACTCTTAAGTATGCTGAACAGTAGGGTAATTCGGATTAAGCAAATTAAAAAATGCTTTAAAATCTAGGCAATATTTTCCTCTCCTAGAAAGCTTTTTCTACTTTCCTAACTGTTTGAGTAGAATTTTCTTCGTTTATTTTTAGATCGGGCATAAAATCTCAAAGCTACTCAAGAGAGCCATGAAATGCGCTTTTGAGAGTGATTAATTAAGGGGAAAGTAGGATTAAGCAAACTGCAAAGAACTTCTCGTACTTTTTACCCTCCTGCCAATACTTTTCTCTCTAAAAAGCTCTGATCTCTTCTCTTCTGAATCTTTTCTGAATGCAACTTTGTTGTATTTTTCTTTATATGTCTATTTAAGAGTGCGGAACTAAGGGAAACGTAGGATTAAGCAAACTGGAAAAGAATTCTCAGCAATTGGCAATGAGCTTTGTCCCAATTCGTTTATTTTCTCATGGCTCGCAGTTGGAAGTTAACTGAATGCAAATCAGCTCATTGCTCAACACACACACACACACACACACACACACATATACACCCAAGCGCAGAGGCAGGACAGGCAAGTGGATCATTAATTAAACCTACTAATATTAGCAAACTAACTAACTAACCAACTGACTAACTAACTAAAGCAACCGCCAAATGAAATTCAAAGTTCAAACAAAAGCAAACGACGTAACTCAGTTGGCCAAAAAAGAGGTGGCAAAGGGAGGCAAGTTGGTCGGAAGAGAGGGCAGTGGCTCAGGAAGGTTATTGCAGAGAGTGGCGAGGGGGTTGAGGGGAGGGATGCAGGTAAATACGACGGTTTCGCTCAGGTCTCAAAGCGCATTGGCCATATTTGTTTTTGCTTTTAAGTTTTTTATTTATTTTTTTTGGTTTTTGTGTTGCCTACGAATGATTTTTGCATAATAAAACACTTAATTTTCATGCGCATTTCCAAAACTCCTAAAACTCAACTGAACTGAAGCGCGTTTGGATCTGGCGAACAGTTTCTCAGTTTCGTCTCGCATGTAGGTAATTTCCAAATGGAAAATTTATACAGCAGAGTTGTAGAAAATCATTAAACAAATCGCACTTTAATAGGCAACAGCAATAACAACAGGAGCGGAGGCCTAAAGAAATTTACGACCCGATCTCCCCTCCAAAAAAGAAAAAAACAAAAACAAAAAGCCAAAGCCAAAGCAAACCAAGTTGAACTGAGCCTGAGCTGAGACTGAGCCTGACTCTGACTCTGAGTTGAGCCAAGAAGCATCCAAGCGATGCAAAAATTCAAGTGAAGTGAAGTGCAAAAGACAAACAACAACAACAACAATGACTTGGCTTTGAGTTCAAAAAAACGAGACGAGCTCCCCAACACCTGCCCAACAGTTGGAACTTGGCTGTTGGAAGTTGGCTTGAGGTTAGGCCCACAAAAGCGCAAGCGCAGCCAAAAAACACTTATATATATATATATATACATATATTTGAAAGAAATAGAAGCATTCACGCATGTGTGTGTGGGCGTTAGAAAGGGATGGCACTACACACACACACACATACAGAGAGAGAAAAAATTATCCATTACAAAATCAAAGTTAAATATTCTTTATATTAGCTTGTATTTTTTTTTAGTATATATTAGAATATTATTGTTAAATTAACACAATATGCGCATAGAATTTTGTCATAATTAAAAATTATATTTCACTAAAAAGGTTTTAGCCTCGATAAGCAATATATTTGTGGAAGAGGAATTGAAAAATATGAACTTAAATCAAGAATTTTGAACTTGGCTTAAGGAAATCAGTGTTTAACGAACTTCTGATACCGCTTTGGATTGATTTTATTCCGGAATCCCGGATTTTTTTCTGTGTACTTAAGAGCAGAGTGAAGAGTTTACGCTACGCAACAAAATTCAGAGACTCGAGACTCGATCGTACTTAGAGCCAAGTTTAGAGTCTGAGCTAGAAGCGTCGTCCATTACGTTTGAGCGCGTCAACCAACCAAGCAGCAAACCCCAAGGTGCCCCTCTGTTCCCTCAGTTCTCCTATACCCCTCTCCCTCTTCACTGAACCCCTCCACCCTCTGTCTCTTTCTCCCCTGTTGTTGCTAGCGATATGTATGCGATTTTTATGTGTGAACGCAGACAAGTTTTGGGTAGTTAAATAGATGCACACTCACACGTTGAAAACTGCACAGCCATAGGACAGAAAGACTGACAGACTGTCAGACAGAAAGACAGACAGACAGACAGACAATAAAAACAAGCCAAAGAAAAACCCCAAAGTTAACCAACATTAACATTTAATCGAACCTCATGTTCAGTAGAGCATGTCTCCTGTTACATACAACGCTATCAACGCAATGTCTCTAAGCCAGACAGAGATAGCAACGTATATGTGTGTGTAGAGAGAGAGAGAGAGGGAGAGAGACATAGGGGAAGGTAGCAGATCCCACACAATAGACAACATCAAATGAGGGAACTACTGAAGCTCTGCAAAAAGACCTTAATACACTTGACTCCACAGACAAAAAAACCAAACCCAAACCCAAAGCCGAACCAAACTCTCTAGAGACCTCAATATGTAGAGCTCATGCCTAAAATTTCCCGCTTCAGCTACTGTTGTTGTTGTTGACGTTGTTGTCTTTGATGATGATGATCGTCGCGACGTCTTTTGTTTTCGCATGCGACTCTGTTTCCTTTTAAACTGCCACCTTCATCGTCATTTGGATCTTCATTTGCCTGTTACCATTTTCCATTTTCTACTTCCATTTTTCATTTGCAGCATTTCAAAGGCATTTTAATTTAATTTTCATTTACGTTTTATTTACTCTGCTGTTGCCATTGTTATTGTTGTTGCTGTTGTTGTTGTTTAGGGTGGTGCCCACCGAACGATCAACCGATCGCCATCACAATCGCAAAATCGCGTAATCGCAACAACTTTTGTGTAAAAAATCACATAAAACTTGCCCTCAATGGCGCCTTCTGGCAGCAGATAGTGCTGCCAGATCGCTGATAGAGTTCACTTGATATATGCTCGCAAATGTACAACTTAACTTGAAGTTGGAGTTGAAGTTGACGCTCGAGGGTTCATCGAATTGTTCAAGAAAAACTTGTTACCTTTCAGGGATTGTTGACCAGTGAATTGGACTTTCCCATTTAGATATAGATCGAATATATAAAAGTGATATGTTGAGTTAAAAAAATCTCAGGAAAAGTTTATTTCCAACATAAATCCGAAAATCGATTCAAATTAAACCAATGAGTTTTAATATTTCCATGCTTCTTATTAAAATATCATATTAAATTGAAAAAATACATGTTAAAGACTCTATTAGAAACATATGTCAGTTTCACGTTTAAAAAGGGAAGGTTTTGAGTTTGAGATGAGAAAATAGGAAGAGATTTTCCTTTTGTAAGATATTTATGTAAAAACTAAAGAGATTCTTAATAAAAGTCAGCAATCGGTTTTAATTAAACCAATGTACTCCTCAAAGCCCACAAATTTTAAAGATAGATGCTAAATTATCACATTTAAAAGTTTTCAAATTAGTTCTTCATAAAATTTCGGAGAAACTTTCAGTTCAAAGTTGAAGATCATTATGTCCAAGCTTTCCCTGCACAATTAATATGGCCAGAAACATTTCACCTTTAAACCATACAATGAAATTCTTGCAAATGTGCAAAAGTTTTCTAATTAAAATAGCATCTGGACCGAATACTCGTAATTTAGCCAGAAAGTAGAAAAAGTGTAACGATCTTTGAACTAAATACTCGGCTAACACCCAAGACCAGTAGCGGTCATTATAGGGTCTAAGAGGTAATGAAGGAGAACGAGGAGCTGCAGAAAGAAGGAGAAGGAAAACTGACAAGATGAGGTAGTCAGAGATGGGAGATGGAAGATGGCATAAGTAAATATTTATAATAATAGTAGCTTGCAGTAATCACGACGCTCTGCGGTTTTTCCAAGCGGCTTCCGAAATGAGGATGATCCCCAGAAAGAGAGGCTGGGAGTCGAAAGACCCAAAGACCGTAAGCTCCACCTTAGATGCGAACGTGCCACAATTATGCGTCGTCTCTTGAAAATTGCTCAATTGTCCAGCGGATTCCTCTCCACTTGGACTGAGAGTGAGACTGAGACTGGAGCTGGGACCACCATCAGCAAATACGAGTACGAGTATTTCCATTTACGACTTGATGACGCTTATACAATTTATTTGCAATTTTCAATCAAAAACGCGAGCAAAGCGCCGCAAAATGACGCAAAGTGCTGCAAAAGTCGTGGCCATAACAAAAAATTGATTAGCTTTGTTTGCATTTTGTACGAGTATTATGGCATTGTGGCATCTGCATTATGCATTATACATTTATGCATTCTGCGGTTTAAGGAAACTTGGCAATCCCCAGCTCTGGGGTGGGCCAAAAACAACAACTACAACGGTTACAATTCGAACACGTTTCAATATTTTGAGGCTTTTCGTATTTTGTGGCCCATAATTTATAGCGAGATTATTTGGTCAATTTACATTGACCATTTGGGTGGGCCCCGACTTTAATTCAATTACAAGTATTTTGGCTTCGTGATTTTTTCTCTTTTTTTCCATCTCGCTCTCGCTCTCGCTCTCTTTTTCTTTATTTCTTTTTCTTTCTCTCATTGCGTCTAGTTTATGTCGTTACATTTTCACGCATCAACAAAATTAGCCCATGGACGCAGGAAGCGTAGCGTATTTCAAAGATCTTTGCGCCGGCTTTTAACAAATCTTTACGATATGTCATTAAAAAACAAAAAACAACAAAAATACCGAAAAAAACTAAAGAACCACACAGCAACAACAGCAGCAACAACAACAACAACAACTCGAAGACGACGCCGACGGGCATCGTTTATCGCCGTCAGCAAAATCGGAAGTTTAATGGGTTAATGATGGCCCTTTCTCTATCTATCGCAACTCTCTGTTTCCTCGCACACACACAAAGAGAGCGAGCGAGAGAGTGAGAGAGAGAGAGAGGGGAAACAAATAAACAATCATATAATGAAAATAAAAATGAACTAAAATCATAAAAATTGCAGCCGACACGACCACAATGCACCCGGTACCAGCTTGGACCACCTTGATAGTGGCCCGATCCCAATTTCCGATCCCGATTCCGAAGCCTCTTGTCGTACTATTTTTGGGCAAGCGCCGGCA
This sequence comes from Drosophila rellima, assembly GCA_035043635.1. Taxonomy (NCBI): domain Eukaryota; kingdom Metazoa; phylum Arthropoda; class Insecta; order Diptera; family Drosophilidae; genus Drosophila; species Drosophila rellima. Next base: position 116,682 of record JAWNMV010000134.1, on the reverse strand, counting down.
ATGAACTCACAGTGCATTTACCGGTCAGAGTAATACAGCAACTTGAGCAATTGTCGATGCTAACACTAAAAAAGTGTTCAAAAGTGAAACAACTCGTATTATATTTAATTTTCTAAGAAATCTATTCTTGATAGAAAGTGAGGCACGTTGACGAATAATGTAATAATAAGTCGATTGTCAGTTCTTAATCTTTAACAAAAATGTAAGAATGCTGGCACAATTTTTATTTTTTATTTTAGATACCCCCAGATTATTTACAACTAAGTATTTATTATTTTTAACTTAAATTTTTATTTGAATTTAATCATTTTATTTTAATTTATATAGACAATAAATAAAAAAATAAAAAAAGTGTGAAATCTAAAAAATTTAAAGGTTCTGTTGGAAAAATAAATATATTGTTAATAACAATTTTTATTCAAATTTAAATTTTAAAATAAATAGTCTTACGACTAATTTTCACACATTCCCTCAAGTGATCCCCCTAGAATGTGATCGTTGGCTAAACGAAGATTGATAAAAATGCAATGGGAATAAGCCATCAATTTAACATATCAAATTGCACATTTTTTAATTAAATTGATTTTGAAATTATGATTTAAAATCGAATGAAGCTGTGATCTCTGTGATCTACGTTGGCTTCTGGCTTCATGATCAAGTGATCGAGCGATAATCATTGTGAATGTTCAACATGCATCCATTTGACTTGTAACGGAAATTGAAATGATGACAAAAATAAAAACGCCAGCACTTTCAATTAACTTAAATGCTGTTGGTCTCTCTGCAATTGAAACACACTCACACTCGTATTCATATTCATTTTCAAATTCACACGCTCTTTTGCCATGCGATCAGCGATGATCAGTGCCATTCATTGACAGCGACAAATACAAAAAAAAAGCAAAATAAAACAAAAGAGATGAGAAGAGAAGAGTGGAGAGGAGAGAAATGGGAGGAGAGACAAAAATGATAATTGAAAACGAAGCGAAGCAAAGTTGAGATGCTGATGAGCTGCCGTTGATCATATTAACACCCAAAGTGGATGGAGGAGATGGAAATGGAGATGGAGATGAGATGGAAGTTGACTGGAGTACGGCACGAGATACCATTGCCATTAATGATCAACAGCGTGGAGAGTGGCGGGAGGGAAGTAAGGGAGAGGGAGGGATCAGACAGCAGACAGTAGAGAGTAAAGAGTAGAGAGTAGAGAGTCAGCTTATCAATTTATTGAAATGTCACATTCAATTAAAGCCAACAGCTGAGCAAATACAACACAAACACAAACTCGTAATTCATATGTCGATCAGTCGAATACCCCTACTTACCCGCTCTCCTCATCTTCCCCTCTCAGTCTTTTCGATCTTCTGCATTAATTGATGATATTAAAATGAAGTGTCCGCATTGGCACATTATCATCGCTCTGCAGCTGCATTCGAACTGATCAAGTTGACCCCTTTGAATTGCGGGAACTTGCAACATGCGACTTGCAACTTGCAACTTCACTCATTAAGAAACAGATAGGGGTGGGGGCAGTGGGGCAAGTGCTTGATTCCTGATATTGACTTATGGCATTTTTATTATGCGCCACACAATGACAATAAGGGGCAAGTGGCAAGTGGTACGAAGCTTTGTGGCATTCCGAGAATTTTTCATGCTTACACACGCGAATGTGGTGTGTGGTTTTGCCCACTAGGACATCATTATCATCATCAATAAAGCATAATTCTTGGCAAACAATTCTATTGAACAACAACAACGACAATGAGCAGTAACAGGAGGAAAAGATACTTGAACCTAAAAGCCAACAAAGTCGCCGTCGTGGCCCTGAGAAGCCCACCAGAAGTGCCATTATATGAAAGCTGCGCCTCTTGTTGGCTCGTGTTACACAGGGTCCTCTGTACCCCGAGTCTTCAGAGTCCTCAGTCTTCCACCCATTCAAAATCCCAGTCTCAGTCTCTGGCTGCTCTGTGATCACTGATCAGCGACAGTGGCTGCCACACGGCACACAATAGGGGTCACAATGAATCGCTATTTTTTCAAACTGTCAAAAATGTATAGTGCGAGCGCAGCGTCTAGCGCTGCGACCAGGAGCGGTTCAGCAATTGGGCGCCTGGCTAAAAGCTAAATTAATAACAGGATAGAAGGAAGAAAAGAAACAAATTGTGTTGTAATTCTAAAATAAAAGTATTTCTTCTGATCTTGTAACAAAAATTTAAAATATATATATATTAATTAGTTAAGTTGAGGTCTTAGTTTGGTAACTGAAAGATAATTCAAAATTAACGCTCAGATAATATTGAATTAATTTATGGTCCAAGCTGGGCAAAATGGCAAATAAAATATTTTTTTTAAATAAGAAAGCCGATTTGCTTTTGAGTGTAAGCAATGTCTTCAATTTAAACTTTTATTTAGAACACAAAATTTTTGTATTCAAATCGCTTAAGAAATGAATGTTAGCAAAAAATGCAGGAATTAAATGCTATAATTTCTGTAAATAAAACTTTTAGACTCCTGTAGACAAAATGTAAGTGACTGAATGATAGTTATTGACCTATTTTTGTTCTATGTTGTATTGACTGTATGAGTTTAAATGCTATTTTTTATATTCTAATAAAACAGTAGTAATTTATTAAAATATTTCAAAAACTTTTGAATTTGGTTTATAACTGAAATCGGCGCCCTATTTTGGGCGCCACCGTAACGCACCGATTACGTGCCGTTGTCCATCATATGGCAGCACTCGATCGGAGTGTGGCCATCGGTAGTCGACTGCTGCTGTTGCCATCGCCCACCTACTGAGGGCGTTTCTCGCATAGCAGACAAACGAATTGCTCCCCCGCACACCCCTACTCACCTTCCTCACCCACCTTACCTCTCACAGCGCCCCGTTGGCCGCCCGCGAGGTTTGCAATAGACAAATAGTCTCATATACATGGCGTAAAAAGAGCCATTGGATCGTAGCTGTTGTTGTTGTTGTTGCTGCTGTTGCTTTGGATATCGTTGTTGTTGTTGCTGTTGTTGTTGTTGTGGTCATTCTCTGGTCGATTTATAAAGGTGGCTTATTATTGCAATTTAGCCACTGGTTTTGATTTTGCCAGGCATAAAAACACAGCAAGTGGTCGTCGAGTGTGCGATCGTTCGTGTGTGTGTGTGTGTGTGTGTGTGTGTGGAGACAAATGTCATTTGGCAGCACTTCGAGAGACTATATAGACTGTCATGATCATTATCACAATCCACTCTATATGGTTATTCTCTCATTTTCCTACGTAGAAACGACACGCAGTTGGTAATCCAAGTACGGGTATTTTAGCCACCGCTGTGGTTGGTCTCTCGCCCTTTTCGGAGAAAGATAGAATAGGTGTGAGAGAGAGAGAGAGAGAGAGAGAGATAGAGAGAGAGAGAGTGGGCCAATGTCCTGTGGTGTTAGTGTCGAAGCCAACTCAGTGGCCATATCTCACTCACCGGCACGATCGTTGCGATCGTCGTCGTCCATCGTCGTCGCCGTCGTCGTCATTCGTAATTTATACTTTCAAGCAATGCAGTCAATAAATGTCATGTTTGGTTGTTGATTGTCCACACCACAAGGCACAACAAACAACGATCTATAGTTCGGTCTCCTCTGCTCTGATCTGCTCTGATCTGGTCTCCTTCTGCTCCAGTATTCGAAATCGCAAGCATTCCTCTTAAAGCGCATTATGCACAACTTCGTCTCTCCACTCTTCACTCCTCTCTTTCTCTCTTTTTTTTCTGCTCTTCACTGCTGTTACCCCGTTGCGATTTGCGTACACAAGATCAATTGCAGGTGATTTGTTTAGCTGTCGAAATCGTCGTCTTATCGTAACTCATTACGAGATTTATTTTGTTCAACAAATGCAGAAGGTGTGATTTGTCTTTGTACCGATCGCATCGCTTCTTCTCACTCTCTCTCTTCCCCTCTCTCCCTTCCTCTCGTTGCTTTTTATTGAGTGAATCAGCCTGTGGCCGGGCTGGACTTTTAGGCAATGGTTCAATAAATTCTACCCAAGCTACCCAACGCAGCATCATTAACTGAGCAACAGACACCACAAACACTCCACAGTCTCCACAATCCACAGAGCGGCCGCCCACAAAGGCCGCCACATCCTTTGCCTCATCCAGTGCACAGTGACTGCCAATAGTCTGTGTCCCGGCATCGGCTTCTAAATGCGGCCTGCGTGTGTTTTGGGGCCACAAGTCGAAGCGATAATGTGATTTATGCTGTCCATTAATCTGGTAATTCATTTAAGCGCACGAAACTGCCTCTCTCTCTCTCTCTCTCTCTCTCTCTATTGCTCTGTCTCTCTCTCAGTCTCGCTGAACTGGACTTGGACACATATTTTATGGGCTTTGTCCATATGAATCTTAGTGCTGCCGTTGCCGCTGCATCGATTGCAATTCGACTGCTGTTCATCTTCACTATGCGAATGTCGTTACCTGAGCTTCAACTTCCCGCTGTGTCCCCCTCCCCTCCCCCCTTCTCTTTCAACCTGGAGTCCTCTCCACTGGCAGCGATCGCTTGTCGCTTGTATTAATAAAACATTAATTACACACTTGATACCCGGACCGCAGCCATCGTTGCAACAACTGGCTGCCACAGCTGCCCCTCGGTTCCTGTTCCCCTTTCTGCACCTGCTCCTGCTCCTGCTCCAAGTCTATGGATGCCTGTCTATGAGGTGTCGTTGTAGGTGTTGCGTGGACTTGGCTGGTGGTCCATACGTTAGATGACGATGCGCAAAATTGATGTGCGACCTGCCCGCCACCGAATGTTGCAGCTCCAAGTTGCATGCTCCTTTCTAGGAGTTGCGGAGGGGGATCGTAGAATGAATGGATGACGAGTCGACATGAAAGAGACAGCAGATGGAAGTGCGATATGGTCTGTATTTCTATGTACTTATTTCCCAAACTCTTGCTTCAATATATTCAATATACAAAGTTTGTGTTCAGCATAAGTATGGAATAAGAAAGCGAGGTTTGGCAAGATTGTCACAGAGAGAGAGAGAGAGAGAGAGAGAGAGACTTATTAGCTAATAAATTCTTATAATATATTTTCATTTAAACTTCTGTTTATTTTAAAGTATGATATTACCATTTCTACTCCTATAATCTTCACAAGTTTACATACTTTTTTCTTATTAACATTTAATTTTATTTTCCTGGGAAGTAATCTCTCAGTTTTCAGAGTTTTAATATTATTCATTTTAAACAATAGTATTATTTCTTTAAAGGATTCCAAAACAATAAATTGAGCGTTCGAATATATTTTAATACATTTTGTAATTTTGAGGTTAATTGTGTAAAATTTCTTGAATAGAAGAAATATAAAAATTTATTTTAATTAATATACATTTATAATACTTATGAAATATAAATTTATTTTTTATTTAATACAAAATTAGAACTTATTGTTCCTTTTAAATAATTTTTTTTGTATTTGTTCTTGTACATATGTGATAAGTCTTACTTTAATGTGTTTAAAAATTATTTTTTTTAAAACTGAACTATATTGACAATTTACCAACTTAATATGCTAGAAAGTGTCAGTTTTTAATGATTTATTACAATTGATTTTCTAGTGCTCATTTCCCCAAAATTTAGCAGTAATCTGTTGATGTCAATTTATTAACACAAATAATGAATATTATGAAACAATAATAATATAATATGAAATTAAAGTACTAAAATTTTATTGATTATATATTTCAAATACCTTTCTTGTTTTTATGGTCAAATTTGTTTCTCAAATCAGAATGCTAATTGTGCATAGTATCTCACAGATTTCCACTAATTGTCCTGTTAAGTAATGACCAAATTTTGTTTAGGAAATTTTCGAAATTCCAATGCTGTCTCGTTACCAGTGTGTGTGTGTGCCCCAAAGTGTCCGCCACAACTGTTGCTGATGCCTTTGGGCGTCCCTCAGATGCTGGCCAAACAAATTGATGAGCTTGTCGTCATGCTAATTGTACGTGTGATTATTTTGACAGCAACAGCGGCCGTTCGAATACGGACGGAAGTTCCAATAGCCATGGCCGAAACGGCAGGAGGTAGACAGTGGCAGGGGCAGCGAATGAGGGGCAGGTGTGGAGGGGGCAAGTGGCAGAGTGCGTGCTGTGTAGTTGTCAAATTGAAAATGCAATCATGCGTTCAAACGTCAAATTAAACAGCTCGGAACTGATTTTACATAAGTAGCAAATGTTGAAGAAAGTGCGAGAGAAAGAAAGAGAGAGAGAGTGAGTGGTGGCAACGGGGGGAGAAGGGAAACGTATGAAGCGAACACCCACTTAACTAATCGCATGATTAATGATGTCAAACTGACACTTGAGGCAGAGCTCGGGCAACTCAGATGAGGCAGACGACGCCTCGATGGCTGCCCCGTCCGGTTGCACAGCCAGAAAATGAAATGAACGAAGCTGTGGCAGTCACTGTGGAAGTGGCTGTGGCAGTGGCAGTGGCAGTCACTGTGGCAGAGTGGCAGTACCAGCTCGCAGCATCACACACGCTCTGTGGCAGTTGCATGTTATGTTGTTGTTGTTGTTCTTGTTGCTGTTGTTCTTGTTGACTGCCAATCGCAACTGCGACGCTTGAATGACAGGTGCTGACAGGTGATAGATTATTGCTGCCGTGCCTCAGTCTCAGTCTCAGTCGCAGTCTCAGTCTCTGCGTGATTTATCCAAAAACAAAATTATATAGCTGCCGCTTCCCGTTGCCTCACTGATTATGCGGCCCAATGGCAACGGCAACGGCAACGGCAACGGCATCCACATGGGGCATGCCACGCCGTCAGCCCAGACGATAATTGATCTGTTCAATGTGATCTCGATCGCCACGCCAGACTGGGACTCCCCCAAATGTTGCACGTTGCATGTTGCACGCTGTATGCTGTATGCTGACACGGCTATTTTTGGGGTGGCAAAAAGAATCTGAGAGAAAAAAAAAGAAAAACAAACTCTTTTTGAGCATTATTAATGATGGCGACGCGTCTTTTGGGCCCAATGGCTTATTAGCCGATAACTCAATTAATTTCGACAAATTGTGCGACGCCTTGTGACGGGACCACCGAAAAGGTGGTATTTTGAATACCCCCCAGGCAAACAAGACACTCGTCTGATCAGTTGGGCTCGATTTCAATTTCCATTTCAGTTTTATGGTATTCGGTTGTCAATTTTCAATCTTTCTTTTGACATAAACAGTTTTTTGACCTTGACCAAGAACCGGAACTTCAATCGGAGTAATTATTTTGTAAGCGTTGCTTTTGTGATCTTCAAGGTGATCCAATGGCAAGAGAGAAAGAGTCAGAGATGGATTTCTGTCATCAACACGATAGTGATAGCAATAGGTTTAATTTTTGTTAAGGAGACTTTAATAAAGCAAGAAAGAGAGAGAGAGAGAGACACATGATAAAAAAGAAGTCGAGAGGAAGATATCAATGGAGGAGATGTACCTATATATGTATATATAGATGAACAGATATGTACATATATAGCTTAAATGGATATAAACATATATTTGTATATAAATGAAAAGAGAGATATATGCTTCATTATTTAACCGATTTGAATCTGTTCAGCAATATTCATACATATATTTTAATAATATATTCTCATTAATTATAAATTATTAAAAATTAATTTTATTATTATAACATTTATTTATCACAATTTCAGCTTTATTCAACTTTTTGTAGCCCATGGTTAATAATAACAAACACAAATCCGCAATATATGTATTAAATATTTTTAAGTATTTTAATTTTTTATGAAAACGTCTTAAACTATTTCTCAGAATTCAATGACGATGTGATACATGTTTAGTGAAAGATGAATCTAGTCATATGTATTTACATACATACATTTGTTCCTAACGACTATCTCCAATTCAACTAATGCTGAGAATCTTGAAGCGTGTAATTGAAAACAACAGATCGAATGTGCCGGACAAATGCGACTTGTGTCACTGTCACGTGATTGAACGCCCCAAAAGCACAACACTCAAAGCATTCAAAACACTCAAAGCTGAGGACTGACCACAACAAATTTTATTTGGAAATGAGTCGTCGCTTAGTTTGTTGTCGTTGTTGGGCTTGTTGTTGTGGTTGTTGTCGTCGGCGGGTCTAAGGGAATTACTTGTGCATATTTTGGGGCCATGGGGCCTACAATAAACAATTTGTAGCGCCTGAATGCACAAATTTTGCGTCGTTAAAAATTAACTTTAACTGCGGACAGAAACAGGCCACAAATGGCCAAAGACAACGGGCAAAAGACAATGGACAAAAGACAAGGGACAAAAGCAAAGACCGAATCGGAATCGGAGTCTCAGAACTACCCCTCTTCTATCTTCTGGTATCCCTGGTATCCCTGGTGTCTCCCTGGTAGGAAGACCACAAGAAAAAAAAACGTTGCGGCGTTGCATAATTTGCATTTCGATTCGATTGGAACGTTCGTTGGCTTTTTAGAGGCGCGTGTCCGCCGACACTTTTTCGTGACTTACCTGGCCGATGTTGCAAGTTGTTGTTGCTTTTGTTGCCCGATCTGTTTGCTGGTGTTGTTGCTGTTCATTTGGTTCTAGGAAATCACAATAAAAATTAACCAAATTCGTTCTAGTAAACGTTCCCTGATGTCCAACTGATGTCGAGCTCTCGAAATGTCGATGCCGATGACTCGATGACGATGACTCGATGACGGATCTGAGCCTCAAACTGAGGAACCTCTGCTCTGTCCTGCTCTGCTCTCAGATCTTCAACGGCACCTTGCCAAAGCCAAAGCCAAAGCCAACCCAATTCCACGTACGTGACACGATCGCAGATTTTTCTGTTTGCTTTTTGGTTCAACTTGAGATTTGAGATTTGCCAGAGTCTCTTTGCTTTGCTTTGCGATTTGATTTGCCTCGGGCTTAACGCGTTGCAAAGAGCGAAAGGTTCATCAACGACGGATGGGGAGGGGTAGGGGGGTGTTTGGCCTTTGATTGATTTGACTATGGCAAATCTGTGGCCAGTTCAATGGGCCACTTCAAATCAAAATCCATGTGACAAATCAATTGGTTACGCCAGAGACAGAGACTACGAGTGCAATTGTCAAAACAGAACTAGCTCTAGATTTATATTCGTACGTAGGAAAGGAAAGTATTCTAAAATTCAAGTTTAAATTCTTGACTTAACCATGTATTTTTTTTAAGTATTTATACACGATTTTATTGTTAAATTAATCAAGGCTCGGTTCGAGTTTTGGGGCTGCCCGAACTGGATCATGGACCGAACCTAAGCCGAACCCCAATCAGAACCATACGTATGTATGTACATATGTAAGATTCGGTTCGAAAAACTGACTACAGATAATTCAAGCTTTTCTAATATTTGAGACTTCGCATAAACATCTTAATATAATTGGTCATATTTAAACCATTTAGATTCTTTAAAAAATCATTATTTACCAAATTTATTTAATTAAGAAAATAATAAAGAATATTTAAATTAATAAAACATTTCTATTGTATTTAAGGATTTTATTTTCTGTGTAGCTGTTTTGTCTATCATAGTTTCAGTTTCAGTTCCAGTTGCCGCTTATCTTGCAGTTATTTCTGACAGCCAATTAAGTTGCATAGACATAAATAGACTTTTTATACATATATAAGCATTTTCTTGGCAAAAGGGCTTTGCAAATCTGTCAACTCAATCAAGCACCTGAGTCCCCCCCCCCCACCACCTCCAAAGGCATGCTAAGTACAAGGTGAGGAAGGTTCATGCGGTATTCCCCCTCCTCCAACTCCAACTTCAACTCCCGCCTTCCGCCTTTCTCTTCTCTGCTTAGCTTCTTCTTCTTCATTGCTATTTATGCATGCCAAACACGCTCCGCTGCAGTTGTTGTTGTTTTTGTTGCTCTTGTCGGCGGTTTGTTGTTGTTGCTCGGCTCGTGTTGAGCAACGCGCGACAGCATCATAAAAATGTCATTCAATGGCAAAGGGCTGGGTCCTGCCACCAGTGTGCGGGGGGGTAGAGGCAGTTGCAGGGGTAAGGGCTGGAAACTTTGCGCCTGCGCACCGTGGGCGGCTCCACAAAAGCGCTTATCTTTGCTCCACTGTGCGCAGTCGCCGTCAGCGTCGCAGTCGCAGTCAAAGTTTCTCGTCAGGCATCAGGCAGCGGCAGAATGAACGATTTGTGTGTTTTAGATTGAAATCAAAATAAAGCTCAAAGCCGCCGACAACGAGCGCTGGCAGGTTCCCATTCCCATTCCCCTTTCCATTCCTCCGAACCCACTTCCCTGCCCCTAACCCTACCCCTACCCCCTTTCCCCTTCCCCCTAAGGCTCCGTCGCAAGCACTGGCAAATCACCTTTACCATAGCGGCATCTCTTTCACTCAGCATACGTGTGTGCGTGTGATTTGTCAAAACTGTTACGATCGCCAAATTGCAGATAAGCTTCGGCCCAAAGATACGCAAGAGACCCAAGTCGTCTTTATAAATGTAAATGGTATACCCTGTAAATATTAAACTCAACCGTTTGGGTATTATAATGTGCTCGTCTATCAGTTGTGTGTGCATCTTATCCATCCATACTAAAAGCCTAGAAGAGTTTCCATTAAGTTTGAAGTATGATTATGAAGTTATTGAAGAAAGAGATGTTTCACTTAGTGCTATGAAAAGCAGGATATTTCATTTCAAATGCATCAAAGTTAAATATTATAGTATTTGAATTTTATCGAATTCTAATTCTTGACAAAAGTTATTGTAGGGTATCTGTTAGTAGGTCATATAATACATAATCTTTACAAATCAAACTAAAGTTATTGATATAACAAGCAGAAAACAAAAGTTTGTTCGGGAATATAAATAAGAAGGGTATATTTTAGTTAATCATTTTTGTGTGTCTCTCTTTTTTTCATATCTTAATTTCTTGCTGCTTTGTGCGTTGTCGTAAACTTATTGAACATCGTAATATCGTTGAGATTCGTGTGAAAAATGATGAAAATTGTCTGACTGATGGCTAATTGAGAGAGTCGCTCGCAATCAAAAGCTGACTGCTATGGGCCTATCTTAAAGCGAGCATCGCGTCAACATGTTGATTGCCTCGTTTGAGTGAATGACTGATTGAATAAATGGTTGAATAACTGAGTCGTTGACTGCTTCACTGGTTGACTGGATGGATGGCTGGATGGTTGAATGGTTGAATCGTTGACTGCTTGACTCGTGTGTCAATAATGTCAAACAGAATGTCAACAGTCGCGTCGCCACGCGTCAAACAGAGTGCTCTATCTTCACTCCCACCACCTCCCTTTCTACTATACCCGCAGCAAATGATCGTTTGGTATCCAGTCGCAGTCGCAGACCCAGACCGAGACCCAGATCTAGATCCAGACAGACGGTCGCTCGATCTGTTGGTCGGGGTCTTCGCCTCCGCCTCCGTCTCCGTCTCCTTCTCCTTCTCTGTCTCTCATTAACATAACAAGTAAAGTCAACAATGAAAATTGTTGTCTAAACAAGACGCGCGCGCTGCGTTTCAATGGACGCCGCGCGATGCAGTGCTGCAGAATATTTTTTTTTTATTGAGGCTGTGGTAAATATTCGGGGCCCGTTCAAAAGAAATCAAACAAAACGCGGCAAGTAATTTGTTTATTTGGCCCACTGCAATAAAGTGAGTAAGCAGCAGAGAAAGTCTCCGCCCTCAAAAACTCGAAAATAAAATATATATGTATTCGAGTATGTATAATTAAACATATGTAAGTATTGTATATAAATGTAACAGGCGCCAAATATCGAATTCAGAATAGCACAGAAGAAACTTAAACCACTCCCAAGGATCTTGCAATAATAGTGAATAACATTCATCCACTCACATCTTGAATATTCCTTTTGAATATTGTATCTATAATATCTATAATGAAATTTCTAGCGAAAAATATAAATTACAATTTTGGTTCTCCACGAAATTGTATTCAAATATTCTATGTCAAACAATTATTAACTTGGTTCATTCTTTTATCAGTGTTGATTCAGTTAAAAATATGATATTCAGATGTCATGAAATAAAACGTCATAAATATTAGAGAATAAATTTTTTTTCAATTTAACTAATGCTAGATAAACTTAAAAAAAATGTTATTTTGTAAGATACTCGTACTCGAGATACTTACCTTATATACAAATGTATATATCCGATTTCCGTGCGGAATGTCAATTTTTAAATTGTTTGACCTTTAAGTTGATGCTGCATTACAATTGTTAAAGCAAAAATATTTATTTCAAATTTCTACAGCAATTGTTCAGTTAGTTATATAACGCTAACCCATTGGTCCTTGATCTGCATTCAATAACATTTTATGATTAACTTGATTACTTTTCTTCTATCGAATTCTATGTATTATCCACGGCAACCGATTCATTTCCCATGAGCTTCAAATCTTGCCTTAAACAACAACTTAAATCTCACAATATGAGAGGAATATAAAGGGAAGGCGAGAGAGAGAGAGGGAATATGAACATAATGGGAGTTAGATCACGCGCATGTTTACGACTGCCACTTATTAGAGGAATTGTTAGACGATTCTCAGATTAATTTCAAAGAATTCTTATAGATAGATAGATAGGTTCATGGCCATGTCCAATGTTGACAAATCGCTGGTAATAAGTCAAAAAGTGTTGCCACAACTTCTAGGGCTCTGATCCGCCTTTCTCTTGCCCTTTTCCCTTTGCTTTTCTTCCCTTCCATTTCTCTACTTGTCTTTTTTCTTTCTGGCTGCTGTCAAACAACTGTAAACTAAGCGGCACTTTCACTTTTCTCCTCCCTCTCTCTGCATCTTCCATTTCTCTCTAATGAGATCCTTTACCTGTCGACTTCGGTTCGCTAAGCGCAGCTATTACAATGCAAACCAAACAAATTAGTAGGAAATCTAAGGTCAAATCGATTTGATATCGATGAGGCGAACCCAAAAACAATGCAACATTATGTGGCAAGCATGCTCGCAAATGAATAACGAGCTCAAGAACTCTGGCCTCATCAAATTACAATGCCTCGCCGTTGGAATTGGAGTCTGGCTTTGGGCTGAGGCATTTAACACAGCAGTCAAAATGCGCAGCAGGTTGCATCCTCAGACTCTACACAGAAAAAAATATTCGGGACTTCGGCATAAAATAAATCGATGCGTTGTCAGAAGTTCGAAGTTCCATTTTATCCGCAAATTGTGTTATTTAAACAATAATATGCTAAGTACATATTTTAAAACTACTTGCTGAAATCCAGAATTTTATTCTAGAATTCTAGAATGATTTGTTTTTTTTCGTGTGTAGTTGCAGTTGCACTTTCAGTGCCCAGTCTCAATACCTTGCCACATTTCTGTTGTGGTCGCGATCATTTTCTTCTCTCTCTTTCTCTACTTTGTGCTATTGTTGTTGTTGTTGTTGTTTATCTGACGCTGGTGGTCCCATCCACATTGCATCGAAATTTTGATTTATTTTATCCCGAATGCACCTTCTGCCACGTTGTGGCTGCCACGTCGCCGCTGCTGCCCCGTCTAAATTTAGAGGCCGCCGTTGTTCACACCTCGCTGGCCGCGGCTAAAGAGCGACAGACAGCGACAAATTCGTTACATGCCCCCCGGCGAGGGGGCAGGGTTACCTGCCTTGCAACTTGCAGCATTGCAACATTGCAACACCTTCGCATTGTTTAACAGCAAAATGCAATAATTGTACGTAATCCTCCTGCTTCCCTGCCACATGGACATGAATTGCATCGTGTCTTAGCGCCGCCCCCCCTTTTTAGCACCGAAGCAACGTGCAACATGCAGCATGCAACATGCAGCTAGAGTCAAAGTCGAAGTGAAGACGAAGACGGTGTGGAAATCAAGGATCGCTTGTTTTGTATTGACAACAATCAAGTGTTTAGATTTTGCGTTTTCATGTCCAACCTGCAAAGTTCTCACTCGGCATCCTCAGCCTCGGTTGCTGCCGCATTAAGCAAATGATCATCATGCTGCATACTGCATGTTGCATGTGGCAACTTGCAAATGGCCGCTGCGTGGGCTTGTCGTGTCGACATCGCTGCCAGATTCACACTTCATTTGGAGCTCAGCTACGAGTATTTCAATACCTTATCCTACATTTTGGTCGAAGCTTCGGTTGGACGCCATCGAATCCTAGAACCAGACTTTCTTTTAGTGGCTGATTTAAACAAAGCTAATGGGAAGTATATCTTTGGTACACCGAAGATTTGAAATATCTTTCGAAACAAGTTTAAAATTGTTAGTTTATGAACTTTGGGGACTGCATTTTTTTTATTCCTGGATAAGGTTTTCGCTTTGATGTATTTCTACTACTTAAATAAATTATACAGTGCTGGAAAGCTCAACGTTTTTTCTGTTTCATTGTTGAAACCTTAATTCGAAACACTCAAAATATACTTACTGGTTGCATTCCTAAGTGTCATCAATTTTCTTAATTTTTTAATGCAGCTATCTTTTTAAATTCAGATTAACTTTTATTCTTAATTCCATTTATTAATTTTCTCTTGTCCACTGTGAGAGTATTTTCATTGCTTCATGAAATATATTACATATATAAAAAAGTAATTAAATAAGTATTAATTATTATTCGTTTCATAATTATTTTTTTCGAGTTCGGGTTCCGTCTTGGGGGCTAGATCATTTTAAAGGCTGAGAATCTTAAAAGACTCGAAGTGATTTTCAGCTTTGATCTCCTTTAAATATCTAAACTTGTGTTGTCTCAACAGATAGGCAACAGCGTGCTGTAAATTAAATATTAAGGCGCTAATTAAAAATGCCCAAAGGAAGTTTAATTTCCTTACTGACAGCGCAAAAGGAAAACGAAAATGTGCCACAAAAGAGCAACCACGAGTGGCAGCAGCAAGTGGCAATTGCAACATGCATTGAGTTTTGAGCACTGAGCATCGAAATTGAAATTGAAACCAAACTCGGATTAAACCAAAACCCAAACCCAAGGCCATAAGACAAACCTCAAACCTTAAATCCCAATAGCGAATGACCTGTGTGGCTTTCATTTCGATACGGCTGCCTTTGGTGGTTGCTGTGGTGCCACTGAGGAGTGGTGGGTTGGGGTGCTTCAATCTCCAACTCGATCCCAATCCCAATCCCAATGCCAATGCGAATGCTTTACGCTCCATATGCCACGTGCGTAGACGAAAGTCATTTAAAAATTGAAAGACATTGCCAAGGAGAAATGTGGCAAGGGAACAGGGGATGTAGGATGGAGAGAAAACGCAGCACAAATGTAAAACCAAGTCAAATTCCTGGTATAAAATTCATTGAAACATTTTATGCAACATAAATTTTGCGTGCAGGATTTGAAAACTGCCGCCTCCTGGCCGAGAACTCAATCACATACAGTTGTTGTCCTTTCTCCTCAGTCCAAGACTGGGACTGGGCAGGGGGATTGGCGCTGTGGACTGCGGTGTGCGGGGTGCGAGTGTCATTTCAATTTTAAAGTCAACGAGCGGCCCTTTGAGAAGGACTTTTAAAAATATACAAAAAAATACCCGGAATATAAGAAAACCGCCCCCAAACCGCTTAAGAAGTGTCCTGGCAGGACGAACATTTTGGGTCGAGCGTTTGCTGGTCCTTGTCGGTCCTTGTCCCCCTGGTCGGACAGTACGGTGCGACACGACGGTCGCTTGGCTTTTGTCGTTTGCCGTTGTCGGTTTTTATAGCTTTTTGATTTGCCATTTCTGGTAGCAAATGATCAAAAATTGAATGAAATTGTTATTTTTCAAGTGGAACATGTCCTTTTTTTAGTACCATGAACGTCAATGAGGGTTCCACACAACTTGTTTGTCCCGTTGCGGGTTGTTATCCTTAATAAGGGGCATCACTTTTTCAGTCCGGGCAGCACGACAACGACAACTTGCCGGATAGCTGACGTGGAATGCAGCGTTGCAGCTCGGCAACAACTTGAAGCTCGGCCTCATTCCCAGTCACATCATCATCATTATCATCGTCATCATCAAATCATCATTGTCATCCTCATTATCATCATCATCATGGTCTTCAGCATCACTTGAGATCCATGTGAGATTTCGCCCATTCGCTGCCTCTGTCTTTTTCTCTTTCTCATTCACATTCGCCTTTTGGAAAATTGAAAAATTTCCAAGCGATAAAATTTTATTCTAGAGAGCGCCAAATGGTCCAAAGGATTTCAACTCATGTGTCGACTGGCAGCAGCAGGTGCAGCGGCAACAGAGGAAGGCGCAGGTGGGCGTGGCCGTAGTCATCAAAAGGAAAATGACGATGACAATGACAATGACAATTTTCGTAACTGCGCCAAAAAATTGACAATTAAAATATTTGCCCAAATTATATTGCGCTCATGTGTGCGTTAATCTATCTATATGGATGTATATGTTGGTATCTGTGCATGCATGTGTGTATGAGTGTTTTTTTCCTGTGCACAGTGTGACAAACAGCTAAAAGAGCTGCTTTATGTTTGTACCAATACGTGCACTTTTCTTTAAATTTTTCAAAATAAAATAAATTTAAAAAGCAAATTGCCCACATATATCTGATTATTTTTTTATTTTGTGTGCATAAAATACATTTAAAAAAAACAGACAGCCGATAACTTTGCCACCTTCGTAAACTTGAATTAAAAGCAGTTAACTAGCCAGTTTTCCCACTGTGCTGCCGAGGCAGCTGTGGCATGAGGCAGTCAGCGGTTGAACTCGCACCCAAGCTTTGGCGTACATCAACCACAAATATTAATTATGAATTTATGATCCAATATTTATTAGCAATAAAAACAAGCAGGCGACTGCTGACAGACCAAACTGACCAACCAACCCTCGCATGGCACAGCTCATATTGAACTCCGCTTCCCACAGCTCCTTCCACAACTTGACGCACTGAAGCGTCGCTAATGAACTTTTATCATCAGCTTGATGAGCCAGACACAGACTGAATAGTGGCCGGGGGGAATGAGAAAGGGGAAAAGAAGCTTCTTTTAAGAAGCAACGCGGACACATGTGACCCTTAAGAGTCGGCAGAAGTGTATCTATTGCATTAGCAAATTATTGAACTCTTCAGCCTTCATTCAATCACTTTAATTTAACTGATTCTAATGCTGGCTAGCATTGGCATTCTCAAGTAAAGAAAGCACATTCAAGCCCCGAACTTCTAAATCAAATATTTTGTCGAAGATTATTTAACTAAATATATAAATTATACTAAAACAAAAATCAAATAGTTTGGCTATTCGGATTTTTACCTCACCAGATTTCTACAGATCTCTAAAAATACACAAAAAAAATGAAGTGCATTGTTTGTTAATTTGTGCATTTGTTTTACATTTTCTCTGTTAAATATTTGTAGAACAGGTGTGAGTATAATTACAAGATGTATAAAATATTTCTATAAATTTTTCAAATATTAACAATATTCGATTCTATAATATTCGATTTCAAGAACAGAAAGATATACATATATATTATATATTTTAAGCTAAAAATATTTGAGATAATTTTAACAAGCTTCATACAACATCTTAAAATTAGTGAATATAATTTCTGATTGCATAAGCTTAGTAAATATATTTTCTTAAATTATAAAAAAATATTTGTGTCACTTTGCATACATTTTTTTGTTTAATTTTAAGATTTAAATAAATGAAAAAGTTTAGATTTGTTGTGGCCTTAAGGGAGCAACAGCCTAGAAGCTAGGCTTCTATTTGCTTCATTCACAGGATCCTTAGGATCTACCTTCCTTCATTTCCTTCCTTTCCATCTCTCCTCGATCTCAGACTTGTTCATGATCTCTGCTCGTATTTCAGCTTGGCAATGTCATTGCCATTGCTAAGGTCCTGCTCATCGCTATGCCAATCCTTTCAGCTTCCAGAAACATCTCATTCTTGATAATACTTTAAGGTAAATCATCGGATAGAGGATATTGAGAAACTTCCAGTGCCCATTGGTGTCTGCAAGGAGAGGTTAAAGGTATGCACATCGACCAGTCAAGTGTTCCATCAACAACAACAACAAGAACAATTTTTTAATTGCTCCCGTTTGAAGTTGCCAGAGTCAAATGAGGGTGTCGAGGGGGGTTGAGTTCGGCTATTGGGCTCTGGGCATGGGCCTGGCTAACATTCGTTCATGAGTGTGGATTTTTATTGTATTTTTGTGTGGCGGCCGCTTGGCCGGCTTGTTGGCCATGTTTTATGTGTTTCGTTTCCATTGAAAACCCCAAAGAGCCGAAAGAAACAAAAATTATTTGTAAACGGCGGCTGTGACAATTTTTTTCACTCGTCGTTTTTTTTTTTTGTTAATTCTGTATTTTGTTGCTCTTGTTGGCGTTCCATGGAAGTTTGTAGCCGACGCCACTAAAACCGAAAACCAAAAACAAAAATTAATTGGAAATTTTTATGTCTCAAACATGTTGTAAGCGCGGAGCAACAACAACAGAAACAGCAACAACAAGGCGCAAGTTCGAGGTTAATTGTTTGATTTTCTAACAATCCAAAAGCAAAAGTCAACAAAAAATAATAATAAAAAAGAGTAAATAAATAATTTTTAAGGCCAATCTCACGAGGTGAGCGCTACCTGAAACAAGGCGGCGACCCACAGGAAATGTTTCTTTTTGTTACAAATTTCTCGAGCCGCGTTTCCGGGCGACGCTCTCTTCATTGTAACCGGGCAACATGGCAACCGGGCATCTGGTCAACTGGTCAACCAGGCAACCCGAATTCGTGGTCTATACGACACAAATTAATGGCACACAAATTGCTTGCCTCCCTTTCAGTATTGGCTGAAGCTGTTGACAGTTTATTCGATGCTACTCGCCGATTCGATTCACTCATATTCACATTAACTCAAATGATTCAAGCTCCTCGCTGATGGCAGGCATAGCTAATGTGTGTATAAATATTTATCCATCCAAATACTCATCGAAATATAATATCATAACTGAATCATAATCTTTCACAAAGAATGTTGTGCCTTAACACATTGTGACGACAGTAAGACTAATATAAAACTTTCACAACGTTCATTGCAATTTTTAATGCTTATTGGTAAACCTAGCTTAAATATATTTTTAACGATTCTTTCAAATCATATTAATATCATGTAAACGTTTTAATATTTATGTTTTGTTAATTTCAACTGATATTTCTGACTTTCAATCTTTTATCTCCAAGTAGGAGTTTCCGTAAATGTAACTAAAAAATTTAAATTATTAATAGTAAGATATATTTTAAATAACTAATTTATAAATGTAACTGAAGATTTCTCCAAAATAATTCCAAATGTGATTGTAAATGTCTATAATCAATCTAATTTGCAAATCGAATAGTTTCCTATACATTTATATTTTTTAACAAACAAGTTGGCAGCTCCGCAATCGATAATAGCTCGACACATTTCTGGGTGCTCCAATCGAAATTCGCTCAGTCTGCAGTGATACAGAGCTTTGCTTAGCTCGGTGCTGAAAATAATTGAAACTCAATGTGATGACTAATGTGATTAGAAAAAAGTGAGTGTGAAATTAGATCGGTGCGAATCAAAGATGCTTTCACTAGCCGACAGTGAGTCAGCTAAGAACAAAATGTGAGACAGTATATTTGCAAAAGAACTTTTTAAATTAAATTATAAACAAAATACAGGTAATATAAAATTATATTTATATCATGCTTGCTCTACGGTAATGCGACTTTTAACTATTTATATGATATCTGATGTCTTAGTAGCATTCCCGACTGTTTAAAATGCATCATGAAAAAGTATGCAAAAATTTATATTTTAATAATAGAATATTAACAAATAAATGTGGGAAAATTACTTAAGCAAGCTCTCTTTTAAAAAAGTTATATTTAAGTGCAAAAAATATTGTATCTTAGTTATTATTACAATTTATTATTTATGTATTATCCAAAACTGTATATTAGCGTCCATTTAATTATTCATTTCGCGCCAAATTATTTTGTTATTAACTAAGAAGTGGGACAGGCTACAGTCCAGCTCACTCGACAGTTGTTAGCCCTGTGCCCACATATTCACAGCCGTTTAAATTAAAATAAAATTAAATACAAATAATAATAATAAAATATTAAAAGAAATCGCAAATTTGTTTTAACAATCTTAATCACGAAATATCTAAAACACATTTAATTATAATGCAGTCTTTATATTTAGTAGGTATCAGGTGAAGGTTGAGATGCAGTTTACTGCACTTGGGCCTTGCTCCATGTCTCAGCTTCCAATGTTAGCCAGCTTAACATCGAGCTGAACTAAACGCCCACTGAATGGCGCCAGAAGTGACAAAGGCGTCGTGTGTGTGTCTATTAGTACATCATGATGCTGTAACAGAGCCAAAGTCAGAGCCATGCCTCGTCTTACAATTGCAATTGCAATTTCAATCCCAATCCGCAACCGTATCCCAATCCCATTCCCAGCCTCTGTGCCTTGTCCCCTGTCAGCATTTCTCGCCACGTGCGCTGCAATCACCGAGACTGTGACCAGCTACCTGAGAAGATGAAACGGGGAGGGGGGAGAGATGTTAGTGGTTTCCTGTCGCCAATGCAATGGCTAAATGGTTGGCATGGGGCACCCAAAAAGGCGACGAATACTCGATAGTTGGACAAGCTGATCAAACAGTTCAACTGTTTTGCATACAACTAAACTGTACACCAAAACGACTAGAGCCCATCGATTACTATAGGAATTAAAAGAATGATTTACCAAATAAATAAGGACATTCTAAATGACAGAGTAAAATAAAACAAACAAAAAACTAAAGAGAAGATAAGAGAAGAAGATCAGAATCAGTCAAATATTAACTGAAACGAATTTTATATCTTGTAAAGATCAGTTGAGAATAGGTGTCCATTCAGTAAGCTGAAAATTGATCAAAGGAGAATAATTGAGAATACATCATCATTTCTTCCTAGTGCTATAAGTACAAGTAATAATTGATGATGATTACATTGTCTTATAATTTTTTGAGATGAGATTGAGAATGTTTGATCACCCGAATTTGATGCCTCATCAGTTAGATAAAAGTTGAAAGTAAATAAATTTTGCTGAAATAAGTTTATAATAGATGACAACTGATCGATTCACAAGTTCAAAATGATCGCTTAGAGTCGTGCAGGGTATCAGCTTGTTGCTGCTTTTGTGAATGACTTCGAATTTCGGCGTTGGTTTCGTTTGGGGGATTTTATTGCGTTTCGCGGGTTGTTTCGTTCTGTGGTTGTCTGCCCGAACCGAGAGTGTAGTGTAGTCCAGACCGGCTAGTTGTTGTTTCGGATTGTTTATTTTAGTTGCGCTCTTCCGTCTGTAGGCAAGTCTTTATGGTTATGGATACAGAGACAGATACAGATACAGATACAGATACAGATACACAGATACAGATACACACAGTAGCCAGGCAGTCCAAACAGAGACTGAGACTCTGAATTGGAGTCGAGTCGAGTCGAGTCGAGTCGCGTCGAGTCAAGTCGAGTCGAGAGTCCGAGCTCAGTGGTTGCAACTGGGCAGAGAGCAACAGTAGCAATGAATTTGCTTGTAGTACATGAAAACCGTGATCTCCAATTTGTTGCTGTTGACTGCAGTCCCAATGAAGTGGAGTGTGGAGTGGAGTGTGCAGTGTGGCATGGACTCGAGTCAAGTCGCATCGTTGGCAGGCGAATTGAAACGCTTACAGGGCCTGATCTTGGATTCCCGTACTTGGCTACATGCCAAAAAGTTTGTAACATTATTTTAAGGTGCCGGCTTCGGGCCTCAGTCTCAGTCTTAGTCTCAGTCTCAGCCTCGTTGCAAGTTGTCAAGCTTGCCATGGCAAATTTGCGATCAAGCGACAACAACAGTGACAACATGAGCCAGTGACGACCGCTGTCCGCTGTCCTTCCAATCTCCCTTCTTCTCTATCCCCATCTCCTTCACCTTCTCCATCTCGTTCTCCAGCTGCTGCTCCTGCAATACACGGAGCAAGCTGTGAACTGTGAGTTGGGGCTTCTTAAGTTTCAACGGTGTACATCACGTTGCCTTGTATCGAACCAAGTGCAACGTGGAGTCTGAGGCACGCAGGGATCTCGGCTCGTCTGTGTCGCCAAATCCAACTCGCGAGCCTCCAAATCCAAGCCCAAATCCAGCTCCATCTTTGACTCCCTGGCGGGGGACTCGACCGAACTTTATTGACCATATTGATTGCTGCTGTATTGATCGCTTGTTGCTGATAAACAACAAATGGCCGGGGCATGCAACACAGTTGGATGCTTCACACAAATGTTGCATACACCTTTCGGTGTTTACTTTATGATGATGAGCTGCAAGCCCACGGCAGCGATTACACACGTTTACACGTTGTGCCCTAAACACGATCAATAAAAAATTGAAATAATAATAATAATAAAAACAAAACTGGTAAAAATAATCATAATAATAACAATAATATATATATTAACATATTTATAATATTAATAATTGAGATGATATATTTTGATTGATCTATGTAAATTCAATAATTTCCTTGGTCATATGATGTGAAATATTCAAACCTATTTATATAGTGAATCTGCTGCTGTCTGCTGTATATATGTATGCATATGTATGCATACACATAAAAGTTGAGTTGTAAACTAACTATACCAATATATCGTAAATGCAGACAAAAGAACACCGTGTTTTAATTAACACTTAAATTATAAATATTTTGAAATATGAACTGGATTATTGCCTGATTTTTGTTTAACGAAGAAAATAGTTTGAAAAAATACTTCAAATATGTCATAACATTGGCCACGTATAAACGAAGTTTGGGTCTAGTGACGGCTACTGACCAGGCCCAAAAACAGCGGGTGGTGCCTGTTGCCTGTTGGCTCTCAGCTGCCGGTTGTTGCTGGCTGGCCAGGTTGCCTGTCCATCTATCTGGCTGCCAGTCTGTCTGTCTGTTTGTTTGTTGACCACGTTTGCATATTCATAATTTCGAGTTGGATTTATCAATTGCTCATCTCAGTCATGAAAACGCATAAACATTTCAAAGTGCCTGGCGCGGGTCAATAATTTGACATGAACGAAACAATACGCCAGATACTCGTTCTTACAGATACGGATACATATTTGTTGTTGTTGATATTTATTGTAGTTGTTGCTGAGAAGTTGGTCCTTCAATAACCAGAATCTGTTGGGTTTAACTTGTGCCCGATGATGTGTGAATAATTGAAAGTTGGCAAACCGGGGGCGTACAACCTGAAGACTGAAGATTGAAGACTGAAGACTGAAGACTGAACACTGAAAACTGAAGAATGCTGGAGACTGAAGACTGAGACTAAAGACTAAGGTGAAGGCTGAAGACTGAGGTTAAGGCTACCTCAAAGTTGTCTACAAACAACAGGCAAGCAAACACTAGACCCTGGGCTCTGTCTAGTGCTGAAGAGGCGCGCGAAGATCAAGAGCAGCAGGTAGCTTCATCTATAGAGAGAGAGAGAGAGAGAGAAGAGAGAGAGAGAGAGAGAGAGAGAAAGAGACGAAGGGAGGAGGGAAGAGAGAAAGGCAAGCAACTATCTCCAAGTGCTCTTTTGCATAGAATTCAATTTCGTTGTTGTTGTCAACGAGACGCCCACACAAAGAGAGAGGAAGAAACAGGGAGAGAGAAAAGAAGAAGGAGAGCTGGAAAGACCTCAGTTGGCCCACGCCCACATGTGAGGAAAGGGTGAAGGGGCAGAAAGGGGTAAAGGGGTGAGAAGGGGACAGCAGACATTTGATTTTTAGCCATGGCCATAAAATGTTCGCAGTTCGCAGTTGCCTGCCACGTTGGCAATTTTGTAATTAATTTATTGCCCCAGGCGGCATCAAGAAAATTGTCGCATCTCGCGACGTGTCAAAACTATTTTTAATTGGAATGCCCGAGACGTTGTCTGTTTGTCTCCTGTCTGACCTGATCCAAGTGCAACAGTAGCTGCACCACCGGCAGCACCACCAGCACCACAACTAAAAGAAAGTGAAAGATCTGCAACCGATCGTAAAGTTGGCAAGATCAAAGTGCTTTTTGAGTGCTTTCGTTTCTATTTTCTGCGCTTTAATTGATACTTCTTTTTGTTGCAGTTGCACCGTTGTCTCTGTGCCTCTAGTTAGCTGCGTGGTATGTTTATATATATTTTGTGTATATATATGTATATATATATTTGACTAATGCACCACTCAATAGACACTAAAGATGCATTACGATCTGGAGCTAAGCGAATTGCATTTTAATGCAAATTTGGTGTCAACGCAATATCGACCATGACAGGCAGCGCCAGGCGGCGATCAACGTTTTCCAGCTTGTGCCTCTGCCCCAACAACGCTCACGCACTTGCAACGAGCCACAAGCAACAACAACAACAACAATAGCAACAACAACAACAACGGCAACTGTAGATCGCTTTTTGCAGTGCATTGTAAGTGGCAACTTTGCCAACTTTGCTTGGTGTTAAAGTGACTGATTAAGTTCTGTGTTGTTGCTGTTGTTGTCGTTGTCTACGTTGTTGTTGCTGTTGTTGTTGCTGTTGTTGCTGCTGCTGACGCTAAACGAATTATACGCTTACGTAGGTGGCAGACACTCAGGCAACGAGTCAGAGGCACAGACAAAGTTAGAGACTGTGAGGCTGAGTACTCAGTATCCTCGCCCCCCCCCCCTCCCCCTCCCTTCCCTCGCCCTGCTTCTCCTTTATCGCCCCTCCCCGTCCCTTGTCGGGTGCATAATCATATGGAGCCAAATGAATTGAGACGCGCCACAGAGTTATAAATATTGTCGCCTGGTTGGGGCGTTAGTCGCATCTCACTTCATTCCATTTGCCTGACTTCTTATCCCTCTTTATATATCTCTCTCTCTCTCTCTCTTTCTCACCCTCTCCCTCTCTTTCCATCTGTCTGTCTGTCTGTGTGGGCGTTACGCGATATACGCGAATGAAATGAACTCAATTTCAGTTTGCTAAATACTTTAAGTTAGGATCGATCTTATAGGGCACAACCTCAGCTATATTAGGAATTATTAGGAATTTAAAATAATTGGGAAACTTAAAAAAGTATATTTATATTATTATTCAACCACATCTTAAAAGATTAATGTCAATAATAGGCTCGGGGCTTATATAAGGAAGGTTACATCGGTGTAGAAAAATTCTCCCCTGATGTTGAGCTTTGAATATGAATTTAAGTCGAAATTCTTCCTCTAAAATAAAAAAGTCCTTAACAATATGTGCCCTCGGATAAATTAAATTATCTCAAAGATCCTAGCTCCACAAGTATTCTATATATTATATTAAACGAATACTTTATCCACTTTCTCCCATAATTCGGGTGGCAACTGATAAACTCATAAAGATTTTTCGAATCCGGACATAAAACATCGATTTATGAGAACCACCGCGTGGTTTTTATGGGTTCCTGTCAGAGCTCGGCTACCGTTGTGAGGAGTTATTTTGGACGATCTTAGATGGTATCGATGGGGTCTCAGGGCCTTCGGGCGCAATTGAAACCTTTGCTTTGGGTTTACAACGGTCATAAAACTATGGGCTCTGCTACTGTCCGACTGTCTGAGTGCTACCTGTACGGTACGGTTGTTAATTGCCATTTTCGAAACTTCTTCGATTTGGGTCCATTCAGTGAAATGCAATGTTGCAGTCATTGATGTTTATCGGTTTATCGGTGAAAGTTTTACGACTTGTTACGGTCGTTATAACCACTGATAGTTGTCAGCAGCAGGCAAGCCAATGAGTTTTACGGCTTTTTTTTGCCCATTATCGAGTTTTGGAATCAGTCATCAACTTGACAACGCTAAAACGAACCCTCTTAAATAAAGATATCATACAGTCATATTTATTTGTAACTTTGATCCACTGTGATCTATAAAATATGTATTTTAAGATATTATTAGATAACAGAGAAATTTTTAGATTAATTATGATAACCACATTTTTTCCTTTATTTCTTAATATAAATAGTTTATGTATGTATGGATGTATGAATGTGCGTCTAGCATCTTTATTTTAAATATTATATAAAGATCTTAAGCTATCTAATTATTTTTGAAGCTTTTCTATATATTTAAAAAAAATTAAATTAAATCTGAATACCGATTTTATATAATAAAAAATGATCTTCCAATCTCCAACTAACTTCAGCTCTAACATATATGAAAACATATCTGTATTTTCTGTAAGTGTATTAGTTTCTCAATCTTTATTCTGAACGAGGCATAGATGTCTCTTATATTTATAGCGTGTATAAACATTTCTATTTAAATTATCAAAAAAGAGTAAGTGTCAATAGACATACACCTCTGTCAATATAAAATATATATTAATTAAAGTACACACTATAAAATGTCCGTGGCAGGCAGAAGGGCAAGTGACAGACCCTATTAAATATATGATACATATGTATTTTTAAATCTACTATGTATTTTAAATCTACAGTTACTAGTCTGTTTATTAATTTCGCTTTACTTATTTTATACGCAACTCTACACTTAACTCTTCGCCTTTTCTTCTTTTTGCGGGCAGCCATTTAGGCCAGGTCCTCAGCTTCTTAAGCATCTTTGGAACAGCTTAAATCGTTAATCTATTGTCATCGCCTGTCTCCTGTTTCTCCTTTCTCTCCTGTCTGGGAGTTCAAAAGGAATTGGCTGGCAAACGGTTTTCAATAGTTGGCATCCAATTTGGATTTTTATTGCTTCCTGTCGCTCGCCAGCTTCCTGTGCGACAAACGTCGCCCCCGCAATAAATTCACTGGGTTGGGCATCATCTCTTCTTCGCTGGCTGTTCTCCTTTATTTTGCTTCTCTTTCTTCTCGTTTTTCTGCTTTTTTCTGCCGCTTTTGCATTGCACTCGCATTTCAAAAGCGGGCGACTTAATCGAGCAAAATAAACCGTTTTCATATGCTCGAATTGAGGCAAACACGTCGCATTACACGGTGACAGAGGCGTAGAGGAGGCAGGGTCGCAGTCGGAGAAGGGGTTGGTGATGGGAAAGGGGAAGGGTTACTTAAAAGGGAGCTACAGTGATTCGATTGTTGTCACGAGCGGGGATTGGGACTCGTCGAGGAATTAAACTCAGCTTCAGCTCACCTCAAAATTATCATCATCATTATTGTTGGTGTTCTTATTGTTGTTGTTGTTGTTGGTGTTGTGCTGCTTTCTTCGCCTTTATTACGTGTGCCGAAATGCGCGAAATCTCGCAAGTATCTTTTTTTATTTCTTTTTTTTTTAAGGGAATCGCAGCTTTTGTCAAAGGATTATCACTTCCCTTTTTTCAGGACGAGACCCAGTCGAGGGAACCTTTTGAGCTGCTCTGCTAATGAGCTGGGCATTGTGATTAGTTCTTGCTGAGATCGGTTGGGGATTTGCGGATACGGAATCTCTATCTCTTTCTCTTTAGCTTTCTCTCTCTCTCTCGCTCTCTCTCTGTTCATCGCGATGACTTTGACAGTGTGCAATATGCGTTGATTTTTTATGGCCTTCAATTTGAAGCTGGGTTGGAATTGAGGCCGTTGTACAAGTCTCGGGAGTCAGAGTCGATTTACCCTCCCCTCCCCCCTCTCACTCTCTTTTCTCGCTGGTTCGGCTTCGCTTGGCGTGTTGATCTCAAAATGCAGATAATAATTATTTCAATATGTGTGACTGAGTTGGCTGACTGACTGACGGACTGACTGACGGACGGACTCGCGAATGGATACGGCGAATATGTCTTTAGGGGGTCGGAAGGGGGGTTAAAGGGGAGCTGGAGAGACAGGCGCAATGCCATTGCCAACGTTGTCTCTCTCCATGATCGTCATGATCATCATTATTATGCGAATGGATCAAAACCGTGAAGCCGCCAAGTTCTTCTTCATTTATTTCCAGTCTTTTTTTGTTTTTTGCATGTGCTTCAGTTCTCTGGGGTTGTTGTTTTTATTATTGTTGTTGTTTTCACTTAATCACTTGTAGAGCGGCAGCCGTGGGGAGAGAAAGAGAGAGAGAGAGAGAACTGTTGCCGGGCATTGGCTGGCGGTGGTTTTAAGTTGAAAATTGAATTTCTAAGAATTTCGAAAAACAAGAACAATATTTTATAAATAACAAAAACAAAAGTAAACAGTAATATCAACAACAAGACTCAGTGCGTCTCAATGCCGTTGGCATGCCAGCAGCTAGTGGCTGAGCCACTGAGCCACTGAGCCACTGAACCACCGCACCACCGAGAATTGAGCACTTTTCTCTTTTCAGTTTGGACCCTTCTTCCCTCTTTCCCTCTTTCCCTCTTTTCACCCGTTCCCCATCTCCTCTCACTCCCCACACTCCTCTGCATCTCGCAATCAACGACCTCAATGGGCTTCATTTCATTGCATTGCATTAATTTTGCCAATTAAAAAGTAAATAGAGCCTGCATCCTTTGCTACACACACACACACACACACACACACACTCAAACATACACTACACACTCCCATTGTCAGCACTGTCTTCCTCGACCACCCCCACCAAGACCCTTTTGGCCAGATGCACATCTCCCATTTTGGCTTGACTTGGGCGCTGCTTTTTGGGCGTGCAAAACTTTTCAATACAATTTAATCCAATCTGCACAAACACACCAACATATGCAGTACACACACACACACTCACAGAGACATCATCTTCATGCTTAGCTCGTTGCCTGGGCGCTGAGTTTGTCAATCAGTTTGAGTGCAGGAGAAAGAGAGAGTGAAGCCCCACTAAGGAGAACGCTGCCAGGCCGCTCAAATCATTGCAGTTGCCAACAAATCTCGCACAGTGAAACTAGCATGCATCTATTGGAATTAAAATTAAATAAATTTAAATAAATTATCAATTATTGAATTAAATTAAATATAGAAAACTAGTTGAATAAAGTTATGTTTGTCAAATGTTAACAAAATGAATCATGTCTGTTTCAACTCTTGAATTTTTATGCGTTCCTAATTATTTATATTAAATTAAATATTTAAACTTTTACTTGTTTGTTCTTGGTTTATCCTGTTTGTTTACTGGTTTAGTAGGACCTGCAAATTGTTAATGGAGAATCTAAAACTTAAAAATATCATATATCAATTTTTTGCTTGAGCTGAAATGTATTTTTCATGTATCTTAGATATCTAAAAAATTTTCAAACATAAAAAAATATTTTATAATTAACCTAAAGACATTTGTTTGACTTTGCGTCTTGAATTTTAGTTTTAGAATTTATTTTTGATTGATTAATTTATGGTTATCGTTTGACTTATGGATTTGATTTCCCTAATGTAAGATTATTGTTCGACTAATATTTCAAGCTTTGCAAAAAAGCGCACTTTAAACTTTTGTGATGCAAATTTTGTTGTATATTAAATTTTCCGTGCTCAAAGGTTTAACAAATAGCTCCTCTCAGTATTACATGAAGAATCTTTGGCAATTGGTTGGTTATGATCGCCAGACAATTTGCCCCACTGTGCACGCACAATTAAAACCGCAAGGCAATAAGAAGATGCGTCCGCGTTGCCAACGTCGTTGTCGTTGTTGTAGTCATTATTGGCGGTGTCAATACCTTCACAACGCCCCCAAATTGCTTGTGGCACCACTATACACCACCTAAGCACACACACAACACACACACACACACACACACACACACACACACACAAACACAAACACCGCACAAAGTGTTTTTGGGGCGTCGTTCTGATATGTGTGCTTGTTTTCTTTTCTTCTTTTTATTCACTCGACTCGTGTTCTTTCTTTCATTTGGTTGTTGTTGCCTTGCTGCTTTGAATTGTGAAATTGACAAGCCGAGCGATTGACTGACTGACAATCTTCTTGGGCGCCCAGTCGCAACGTCGCTTCGTGTCGTGGCGCAATTGTCTCAGCCGCCCAACTGCGTATCGCATATCGCACCTGATGGGATGGCCAGAAGCTCCAGCTTGCCACGCTGCCTCGCTACCACACCGCCCTCGTGTCCCCCTTGCCACACTTGCCCCTCCTGCCACTCTGCCCCATTGTGGGGCGACCAACCATTCGTATAATTGTCGATGCGTTAAGGTAATTGTACACCCAAGCAAAGGCAGAGCAAGGCCGACCCATTTACAAGTACGTTTTGCATAAGTATTTGTATCTGTATCTGTATCTATTGGTGTCTCTGTGCACAGGAAAAAACAATCTGGGATTCTGGGTGTCTAAATTTCGGTATTGATATAAATGAAATGAGTTCGGCTTTTATTTATCCGCATAGTGTGTTAATTGAGCAATAATATTCTGAATACCTACTTTAAAAAAATACACGATAAAATCAAGAATTTTAATTTTGAATTTTAGAATAATTTCTTTTTTTCTTCCTGTGTACCTTGTGCTGTCGCCGTATCTGTGGCTATAATTGTGTTGTTGTATCTATTATCTGTTACTGTTTATGTATCTGTGAACGTTGTTGTATCTTTAACTTTAGCTCTTGGTTTAGATACAGCTTGGGCTTCTGTTCAATGCCGAGTCGCGTCGTCGATTCGCTCAGTCGTCTCTAAGCCATATCGACGGCACGCTCCGCTGCCCCTTCCCCTCCCTTGCCCCATTCACCAAGTGTAAACCACTCGAGAGGGCATTTAAAATGTTGCCATTTAGTTTTTAGCTGACGCATACGTAGAAAGACAGACAGAGAGTCATCAGTTTAGGCATCGGTTCGAGTTTGAGTTCGGTTTTTGGTTTTGGTCTGATTTGCTAGATTTGATTTCAGAAAATCTCTCTCTCACACACACACACACTCACACACACACACACACGCACATACACATAACTAAATAGACACTCATTCACCTGGCTGAATGGCTCGTTGCATTCGCCTGCACATTCACAATCACATTCACATTCACAATCACAATCACAATTTACATTCGCATTCAGATTTGGATTTGGATTCGGATTCGCATTTGCCTTTTGTGTGATTTGTTGCATTGTCTGAATGCCGTTTGTTGATGTCTTTTGTTACAATTGAAAAATTATAGCAATTAAATGCATTCTACATCAGGCTGGCCCTCTTCTCACACCCCCCTCTACCAACCCCTCTTCATCCCTGCCGCTCTTTTGGCCCATTCCAACTCGTGTGGCTGTCAATTGATAGCCAAGGCCCAGATCGTTTAGCTGTGCGCCATGGTATTAAATTCTGTGCCAGCTTTGTTAACCCTTTGATAGATTTCACTCAGTTAATGCTTATGACATACTATATCTTTAAATCTATCTGATCTATGCTTATTTTAGCACTACAGTAACAGTGTCATTCATTGGAATTGAAAGACGCATTAAGTCTCACGTTAAGTATGTTTATAATCGCAAAGTTTTGTAGAAAAAAACTATTAGAGGAATTTGTGAAAGATAATTAAATATTTATTAATATTAAGATTCTTATTTAAATCAGATTTCGTTCTTTTATTTTAAATTTGTATTAAATTTTTGGGCAACAGCTCTTAGTTGTTGTTGAATAAAAAAATAATAATACAAAAACAAATTATCTTACAGTTGGGAGGAAATAAAATTTGGATAAATATACCCTAAAGCAAATCGTTAGACAATTTTTCCCTGAAGTATAATAGGAATAAGTAACTAATTGGCATTTCTAAACATTTCAAAACCAAGCTCAGCATTTTTCGATTTTCCAATCTATGATATATCAATAAAAGGAATTTGGTGTTGAATAACAATAAAGTTAAACATTCATAGATTTCTAGCTTTGATAATTAATATTTTAACTAAGCAATTAAATAATAGAAACGAACTTTGCTTAATTTGAAATAATTTGTGGTATTCACGAGCAAGGCTTTCTGGATGGTATTTTCCAGTCGATTATTCGCATACATCGTATCTTTTGCACGTATTTGACAGTCTGTTAGATTGAAGCTATCGATATTTGAGTTGATATGGCAGCTGAGATCTCAAATGATATAATAACACTGTCGATCGTCATGGCGCTTGTCAGGATCTGTCGCTGCAGGGAGTCGAGTTGCAGATGCGGCATTCTCAGATGCTCGATATACATGCATATATATTTATACATACCATATATACTTATGTATATAACATATATCAGCAGAGTCAAGGGTTTCTTTCTTTATTATGGTTGCCGTTGTGCCTGCTTCGAATTATTTTTATATGCAGTCATCAACAGCTCATATATATTTTTATTGCCAACGCGCTCAGATATGCATCTAAGACGGAGAAACAGAGACAAAAAAATTAAAAAGAGAATAAAACCGAAAACCAAAAATACAAAAAGTAATACAAAAAAATAATCAAAAAGACTAAAATCCATGGAACAGCGCAACGGCTGCTGCTCAAGATGATTATAATAATGATGATGATGAAGAAGATGTTGTTGATGATGATTATGATCATGATGATGACTACTTGTACGTACAGATTTCCAATAAAAATTCTGTCGGCTTGAGTTGAGCCTGAAACTGAGCGCAGCTCACTATTTCATCTGCTTCGAATGAATCTCTCATTGTATCTGTATCTATATGTGTGTGAGATTTACACGCTGATACAAGAAATACACAAAAATAACAATAAAGCCAGGCAAAAGGCAGCAACAACAACAACAACAACAACAACAACAACAACAAATGTTATGTGCATTAAAAGAAGGCAACGTTGCCTTCGGTTGTCGATGGACAGAGAGCAGTTAGTCACTCTCTGTGTAAGATCTCTGCCTACTCCCCTCACTCCTCTTACTCCCTGCCCTTTGAGTGTAAAGATTTATTTCTTTATTTGGCACCCCTCCCCTCTCTCTCTACCCGCACTTGACTGGCTTGTGTCTCTGTTTTATTACCAGGAAATTTGTATTTAATACGTTTTTTCCGCGTTTTCTTAGCGTTTCGGGTGCGACATTGTCGTCCTAATGCATTACAGTGGTGCGAGCATCGAGTAAACCAAATACGAAATAAAATACAAACTCAAATTAAATTCTTTAATTTTCTTATTTTTTTGATTCTGTCAGCAGAGCAGAGAATTAACCAAAAAACTTATTTTGGCTTTTTTGATCACTTTTGACCACTGTGCAGGTGAGAGATTTATCTGTGCGCTCATCGGCACGTGAGACAAGTGGGTCGACTTACAAATAGTGCCAACTGGTAGCCAAGCTTCGTAGAATAGACCCACAATCGAAATCAATCAGTTCGCAGAAGACCCTTTAACCTCCAAAAGGTCAAAAGATTCCAAAAGATTCCAAAAGACTCCAAAGAAGTTCACAGCTCCATTGACTAAGTGGCTGTAATTTTAGGAAGTCGAGCATCATTAAACAAAGATTAATTCTTACATAGATTCCGCCGAAGTCGAACAGATTGACCATTTAGGAGAATTGGAAGCTCATTTTGGGAATAAGCTTGACTTTATCAGCAACATGCTTTAAGCAGCTTTAGACTAATTTAAATATTATTGATGACTTTTCGATTAAAAAGAGGAAGACAAAAAAGCTCTGTTAAGCTCACAATAAATGAATGCTGTGAGCAAAAAGTCCATGCAATATCATAAAATATATTATTACACATTAGATTAAGCTTCTAAGTTAAGGTATTTTTCTTCTTATAATAGTGAATGGATTTTAGCGAAAAAAAGCTTTCTGGAAACTTAGCAGATTAAACTGTAAAATAATGTAGATTCAACTTGCAATTTAACTGAAAATGGTTAAGTTTGTTTGTTGTTGTAGTGTATCTGAATTTATAGATTTGTCAGACTATGTAGGTTAAGGGTTAAAGTTAATGTTAAAGGCAATTGAAACTAATTTTTATGGCCTTAATCTGTCATTCAACTAAAGCTCTTAACTTGTCACATTCGAGACGCTTTCAATTGAAACATTGACGCCCGCGCATTAATCGCATATGGCATCGAAAGCTATCGAAATGCAGCAGGTCCGTGGAAAATTAAAGAGTCAGCGCCAGCAGGCCAAGGCAGTGGAATGAGAAAAGGGGTAGAAGAGGGGGAAGGGGGGAGGGGCAGTAATCCCATCGATCAGTTGAAATTAATAAAATACTCAATAAATGCGCTCGAGAAGAAAGCTCATAAAAACGTGTGCAAACAATCGATCAATCAAAGTTTGACAGGTGCGCAAATCTCTGAGCAACAAAAGCCCCAAAGGCGAGTGAAAGAGAGAGAGAGATAGAGAGAGAGACAGAGGGAGAGAGAAGGAAAAAGAGAGAGGAACTG
Organism: Drosophila rellima; assembly: GCA_035043635.1. Taxonomy (NCBI): domain Eukaryota; kingdom Metazoa; phylum Arthropoda; class Insecta; order Diptera; family Drosophilidae; genus Drosophila; species Drosophila rellima. The sequence continues at coordinate 82,539 of JAWNMV010000134.1, read as the reverse complement.
ACTGACAGGCAGTTGGCCTGCTGTTTGCTACCAATCTTTGAGTCAAACTTCAAAACAATTACACAGCAACATTTCCAAGCAAGGAGAAGCTGTTGTCGCGGCATGCAAAAGATTCAGATACAAGTATACACAGATTGTGAATGCGTATCTTACAGATACATTCGAACGGCGTAGGGAGGGAGGTGCGACAGACAGACAACTGCCACTGTACGACTTGACTGCTGACTGTTGATTCAAGCGATTAATCGATAACAAATAAAAACATTTCGACAACTACTTCCAAAGAACAAACTCCAGCTAAAGGCCCAGTCTTCATCTCTCTCACTCTCTCACTCACTCGTTTGGTCCCGCTCTTTCTCTTTTTGTCGTGGTTCTGCGACTTCTCGGGGCTGTCAACAAGTCGACATTGTGTGTATGAGTGGCGTGGTACGCATAAATGCCATGGAAATTTTCTTTTTAATCAATTATGAGTATTAAGCAAAGGGGCAAAACTGAGCACTAACATCACTTGGCCAAAGGGGCAAACGGGTATTCATTCGTATTCGTATTTGTATTCGTATTCGTATTCGGGTGACGGGGCAAGAGATAAAAATCGCAGAAATTCTTTATTGAATGCTGTAGATGCCAACGCCAGGCGGCCATACACACACATATACACTCACCACACACAGATACATATTTGTATCTGTATCTGTATCTGTATCTGTATCTGTATCTGTATCTGTATCTCATGCGTGTGCACAAGTGTAATCTGCTTGCCTCTAAGCATGTGAAGTAGCACTTTGTCTGCGCCTCAACTTGAAGTAGCTGTGGCAGCCACTGGCCGAGGTGCCCTTACCCAAAGCCATCCTCCCGCCTTCCGCCTCCCCGCCTCCACCGATCTTCTTGTGTCTCCGCCAGCTTCCAGCTTCCAGTTAGCATATGATTTTACCACATGCCATCGACTGACTTTAGTTTGAGCCGGCGGCAATAAAACCTTGCGGCGCTACCATACCAAAAACGAAAGCTTTTCATAATGAGCTTTTGATCAAATTGGATTAAGCAGAGCTTTAATCACTTATTTATCAGAAATTCATTATAAAAATGGAATTTGCAATTGAATTTTAACTGTTATTTTCGCTTCGATTATAATATATTTAAAATCTCCGGTTAGAAACCTTTTTTTTTTAAAAAAAAAAGCTTTTAATCTAAAGTCTTGAAGTTTAAAAATGTTTTAGAACCTTAAGCAAGACTGAACATAATCGAGCATTATTATAAATTTGTGGCATCAGTATTTATGATTCGGATTGTGATAGGAGCTGCGACCCAATATTATCCTAGAGTCGAGTTTTAAGCTGGATAATATGATAGAATATGATTTTGTGCTATTCGGGATGGTTATCGATATTTTAATCTTTTGATCTTCTTTACCCTCAATTAGAGAACGTCTAATCAAAGCAGTCGATAAAGCTACACTACAACTAAAAATTAGCAATCTTATGAATTTTTACTTAAAAACTATTTATACAATACACCATTTTTTTAATAACATATCGATAACTCATATTTCTTCGGTATTTGCACTAGATGAGATTAGAAAAAAAAAGATATGACGACCATGAATAAGCATAAGTAGCAATACCCAACCCTAGTTGTAAGACTACTAATATAAATTCTGATATGCCGCATTTGGTGGCAAGTAGCGCAACACAATCAAACAAATCATAATCGGTGGATGGGCAGCTTTAGACAGTAGCTGAATATGCTTCAAACGGTCGACAGTTTGTCTGTCAAATTGACATTACACGTTGCGACGAGACGCGACTTAAGGGGGGCAGCAACAGCAACTCCGACTGCGACTGCGACTGCGACTGCGACTGTGGCAGTGGCAATGTCAAGTGCAGCGACGTCGACGTCGACGTCGACATCGACGACGGTGGCGATGGCAGCGCCCAACAAGTTGCATTTACATGACACTTCTAGCAGGCGCAGGCTTACAAGGAAGCTGCACATTGAACGGGCGTAGGTTGCACCCGGACTTGCAACTCTTGGTCCCTGACCTGGACACGGACACGGACACGGACACGGACAGACTCTCAGAGACTCTGACTCTGACTGATGCGCCGACTGCGCCTGTTTGGCTTGTTGGCTTCTGTTTGCGGCACTGACTCAGCAAATTGCAGCTGAAACTGAAGCAGGACGGAAGATTGAGGTTGTTGCAACAGCAACAGCAGCAGCAACAGCAACAACAACAGCAGCAACAACAACAAGAGCGACTACTGCTGATTTTCTGCTTGACTTCGCCTCGGCCTGTGCAACCTGTTGGCAACTCATTAAATAATGCCGATGACTGGACAAATTTCAGATAGATGTATGTACTGTACATATGAATATAATTTTTATTCCAACTGCTGTCGCTGCCGTTGCTTAAATGAAAAGTGATTAAACATGCCACAGCCTCAGAGGCAGAGGCAGAGTCAGAATCAGAGTCGAGGCTGAGGCTGAGGACGAGGACGAGGACGAGGACGAAGCTGAGGCCGTTGTAGCCTCAAATTTATAATCCTCGTTGTGCAGTGAAATTGCATTTGGCTGATGGTCAACGTTGGCGTTATATTTCCACTCTTTCCCTTTACACAGCAAAAAAATACGGAATTCTGGAATTAAATCAATCCAATGCGGTTTCAGAGGCTCGTTAAATACGTGTTCAATTACGTTTTCTTAACTTCTTCCCCGTCTATTTTATGGCTCTATACGAATGTTTTCAAAGAAATCAAATGATTTGGTCTTTTTAGACTATTTTAATTCGGAGTGTTTGCCGTTTTATCCGCTTATTGCGTTAACTTAACAACAATATTTCAAATTTAATTTTATAATGGATTTGTTTTCAGTGTACCAACTCTCTGCACTCCTCTTCCTCTTCCTCTTCCATCCCCATCTTCATCTCCATCTCCATCTCTGACTCTGTGCCCTGCCAAAGTGACACTTGTACAGATTTTCTTAATGCGCCAAAGTGCCACTTGTCGTCTGTTGACGCTCCTCCTCCTCCTCCTCCTCCTCCTCCTTCTCAGCTGTATCCTCTCCTACTCCTCTTCCACTCCCCTCCATCATCAGGTTGAGCTGCTGTTCTCGCCGCCAGATCGAAGCTTTTGTATGTGTCTTGCAGAAAATTTTGTTAAATCAGCGCTAAAGGCACAACTGAGAATTGAGTGTAGTCAGAGAAACTGAGACTGAGACTGAGACTGAGGCTGAGATGGAGACGGAGATCCGAGCCACAGAGAACTTTGGCCAAGTCTATGTGGTTGTCCTGAAGCCGCACAGTTGTCCGTTGATTTCAGTTCTAATTGCTGGCCAACGCATAATTTGTCATATGCCAAATTAATAAACGACTCACCAACTCCGATGGCACCTTGAAGCCATTGAGGCATTGAGGCATTGAAGCAACGAACGCACCACCAGCCAGCACCACCAACTGCTGACCAGTGGTGGCTCAATCTCTTCATCTCCTTATCCCTGCCCCTCCTTGTATCTCCTTCAACTGCAGCTCTGCACAGTAGCAGCTGATTTGGCCTCAAGTTGGCTTCAAGCAGAGCGAACGCTGATTGAGTGTCCGCTGTCTGTGGCAACATCATGTTGCATACATGTGTATGCTACATATGGCGTGTGTGCAACTAGAAACTTCAGATTTCTTGATTGGTCTTCGCGTTTTTTATATTTTAACTATAGGAGTTATAATTATTTGATGCCCTTTGTTCCTTGCAGTAGGGTGTTCATAAAATATTTGTGCATCGATAGATAATTTTTGGTTATAATATGCTTTTGTGCGAAATGTCAATTCCAATATGATTGTGCTATTCCTTTCTGACACTACATCCAAGTGCCAGCTTTGCAATAAAATAGTTAACATTAGTGGAAACACAACTACAGTCGAACTTCCCTAAATCGAATCACCATTATTCAAAGGAGAAGCTCGAATTATGGTGACTTCGACTTATGGAATTATTTTATTTTAGTTTATTAAGTTAATTGCCACTCGATTTAGTTTGAGTTCGAGAAAATTCGATTTATAGAAGCACAGTAATTTGAAGTGGAAATATGACTATTTTAGAGTCGCGCCCAGATGTTAATATTACCAATATTGTTTTGTCAAATGTATCAAATAAATGAAATATTTTTTTCCGATCAAGTTATTGTCGATATTGATATTTTTCCTTGCGGGGTCGAGGAAGAAGAAGGGCATGCTTTTTATAGTGTGACCCGAGGAACATATTTCTGAATACTGTATACTTTCTCAGAATAATAATAAATAATAGTTTAACGCTTAAAATAAGTGATGTGGAGATTAAATTACATCCAAGACAGTGATGAAAATGGCTCAGGTTTTTGTCGGGCTCGTTTTAAATTTTGTGTAAACAAAGTAAAACGATGAACAAGAATTTTTATTTAATTCATTTTATTCAGAATCCCAGCACCACAAGTTTAACTTATAAATTAGTGATCTACTTCAGTCGATTAAGTTTGAATGATCAAGTTAATCTGTCATTAAGTACTTCTGTTCGATCATTAAAAATTTATTTGAAGCTGACTAGTCAATCAAGTCATGAATACCAATGCAGTGTGTACACACTGGCCGCCATTATGAGAAATCGCTGGACTCCTTGGACTCCAGTTGACGGTGACTGCTTCCAATCATTTCCGAACATTTAATAAATCTTAAAAAAGGGGCGTTCTTAAGAGCTGAGACCCATCCACAATGAAATCTCCAGTAGAACTACGACAGCAACAACTTCTCTTAATTGCAGCTAGTTGTTATAGTTGTTGTTGTCGTTGTTGTAATGATGGCCAAAGTCGCTAGGCAGCCTTTTTTATTTATTTTTTTGTTTTTTGCTCGTCTACTTAATTTATTTGTCACCGAACCGAAGCGCAAATGAAGTTCGAAAAAAGCAAACATGCAAAGAGTAACAACTACATATGCACATAGCATATACATATGTGTGTAAAATAAATACATATGTACATCGGTTGACAGGAACAACAATAACTACGGAATCGTTTGAAATTATACAAGATGATAATGAACATGATGTGGACGAAGAAGAAGAAGTAGTCGAAGCAAAAGCAAAAACAGACGAAGACGAGCAAAAACGTTCAAGAAATAATTACAAATTAAAATGAAACGCGAATGGTTAAAGGGAGGGGCGGGGCTGTGCTGGGGAGATGTGGGGGGAGGAGCTCGGCATATGAGAAGAGGGATGGGGTAGGGGGTGGTAAGGTAAGGGAGGGTTGCATTGGTATTACTTAAAGCAAACTCTTATAAAAATATAAATGCGACTGCTTCGACTGACGACGCGACGCTGGCCACGCATGCGCAAAGATTTGTCATAATTGATAAACGACAACAGCTGCCACAACAACAATAACAACAAAGACTACATTTAAGGCTACATATGCCACATATGACAAGTCAGTCAAACGACTTTGACTTCGACTTCGACTTCGAGTTCGATGCAGACCCCACAGACCAAAAACACAACCATTGGCAGTGACAGTGACAGTGACAGTGACAGTGACAGTGAGTGTGAAACGCCTCGGCGGGCAGACAAATCGAAGCGGGAGTAGCCTCAAAACAGGAGTAGAAGAAAGGGGAATAAGAGAGAGTGAGATAGAGTTAGAGAAGGAGAAGGACGTAGGATCTAAAATGCAAGGTGTACATACTATTCAATCCACGGTGTTTGAAATGTGTAATTTTCCATGTTATCCTTCTTGAATGCCCTGTTCTAAATCGTAGTCCATTCATTTCCCCATACAAGTTTTCAATACAATGGCATCAACCTTAAACAACACTCAAGACTTTGACTAATCCTGATAAATGCAATAAGTAAGCTTTCAGTTAAATTCATCTGCTAGATTTAACGCTTGAAGGCCCAAAGTTTGGGATTTCCAATCAGCTGCGAGAGATCGTAATCTTTATGTAATTCATATTAATTTTAGCAATTATAACAATTATAAGTCAAATTATTTTTAATTATTATAAGTTGTATAAGCTTAAAGCTAAGCTAAAGCCAAAGTCTTCAATTTATGAATATACATAAAAAATAATTTGTAATAATCTCTCACAAGTAAAGACAAACTTTTTAGAAGAATCAAAATCGAAGCCAATCGTTAAGCTCAATCAACTAAATTTATAAGATTCTTCTAAGCAACAATATTAAATAATGCAAATAAGTGCATACTTGCTTAACCGATAACAATAAAAGCTTATTAATATTCAAGTGATCAAATAGACTAATTGCCATCTTGCTGTCAATAAGTTTTCAATTAAATTAAATCGTTTGAAGCCTCAAAGACTTTTTTACAAAGAAGCCCAACAGATCGATTTAATACGAAATTGTTTAGATACTTTTTGTGCCCAGGCCAAGGTGACAATGACGGCGACAGCTCTCAGCGTTATTCCCGATGCAACTCGGCAGCGAATCGAGTGGAGTCGAGTCGAGTCGAGCTTAGGTCCAACTGCAAGTCGTCCAACTGTGACAACGATGACGCCAAATTGGCAGAGTTTCTTTCCTTCGAAACGTGAGAACCAATTGCTATGTATGGTCATTACAAGCCGTCCACAGTTTTGTCCAACTAACTGCCTCGATTGGGTGCTGCTCGTTGGCGTTGGTTAGAGCGAGAGATAGCCCATAAATATTTTAATGATGATTACATTTGAAAAACGTGGTAAGACAGAGCGAGTGAGAGAGAGAGAGGGGAAGAGGGGAAGAGGGGAAGAGGAGAGGTGGCGAATGGGGGCAGACGAAGATGAAATCGAAATGAAAATCACAGTGTGCCGATCAAGAGACGACTCCACAGATCCAGACTGGGTCTGAGTCGTAGTCGGAGTCAGAGTCAGAGTCAGAGTCAGAGTCGGAGTCTTGGAGCTGGGCTTAGGCCTGATGAGCTACTACACAAGTACAACGCGACACTGACGACATATTTGGAATTACATTGACAGGCCAAGTTGAAACTAAAAGCGATAATTATTGCCGGATCTTTAATTCTGGCCGTGTTCGTTTCGCCAAAGTGTTGGCGATCGTGTCGCGTAAGCTCAAAAGAAATTGCTGTGCTGCTGCGGTGCAGCTCTGGATTGTTGCCTGTTGCAGCTGCAGCTGCTGCTGCAGCTGATCGACGTTGCGGCGTCTTGCCAATGTAATTTCAATAATTTTATCTGGTGCTGCGCGCGCCTGCCGTGATTCGATTGGTGGGTCAGTGTTCAGTGTTCAGTGTTCAGTGGTCAGTGGTCAGTGGTCAGTGGTGCGCGGTGACAGATCAAAGCCTTCTGCTTTAAGCACAATTCAATGCTGGGCAACGGCGTCGGCAAAGATCACTGATCACCTGCCTGGAGAGTGGGACAAGTGCTGTTGGGAGGCACTGTTGCTCCAGATGTTTAGCTGCACTTTGGCGGCAACAGTGAGACCTGATCGCAATCAGAGAGAGAGACAGAGACCGAGAGTGCGACTGCGACTGCGACTGCGACTGAGACTGAGACAGAGACATAACACAATCATCAACATCAGAGCCAACGTCATCAGCCGCTGTTATTCCAACTCCTGCTGATTGTCTCCTTTCAGAGCACTGCCAATTACTCGGCAGCATTGTTGACATGCCTTTTTCCATTTGCATCGTTTTCGTATTGATTTGTTTAAGTTCCTCAACCTCAACCTCAACCTCGGTTCAGCCCAGCCCAGCTTATGTGCCCAATCAGCGCAAATGTTGGCCCAAAAAGCCACAAAACATTCAACAAGTTGCCACAAAACAAAGCCGCAACAGCAACAACAACAGGAACAACAAAAACAACAACTCACGCATTTTTCTCCCACGGATAGCAAGCGTGTGAATGAGAAAATCCACATCCACAATTCAAGACCTCTGTGTCCCAGCGGTTCAATGCGACGAGTATGTCAAAAATCTATCGAATCCACAGACCGATCATTGAACTGACCAACCGATCGACTGCAAGACTGACTGACAGACAGCGAAACTGACTGATTGGCCCTTTGGTGACAAGGACGACTGTAGGTCAGTTTTCGACCCAGTTTACGTGCAGACTCTTCAACTGTTGCCTCGACATGCAGCAGAATTTTCTTCGATATTCAGGGATCGATAACTGATCTTAGATTGCTATTTCCTTTTAATATACCTGGTAATTATAGCATTCGCTTAGTTTTGATTCAAATTCATTTTCAAAGGTAAAGAACTTGCATAATAAATACGCATATGCATGTATATACTTAATTGGTAGCAAATATTATTTAAGTTAACTTGCTCATCTACATGGTAAACTAGATATAGTTTTTCCTCAGTATTTTATTTTTATAATCTATAAAGTAATAATATTTGAGAGTTAAATATAACATAAACATTTCTCTTTTTAGTGTTTTTGTTTTAAAAATACATGAGGATTACATTATCCAGCTGTCCAGAATCAAAAGGTATTTTAAGAATCTCTCTTTAAATGAAAATTCCTTTTCAGTATTCTCACCTCATTTGTTCTAAGATACAACTTAACTACTCTTTCATGTACTTAACTATTTATGTATACTTTTATTTGTCAACAATTAAACTTTTAAATGGAACTGTAGTTGACTTTCTAACTGTTGACAAAATATTTAAAATGTTAGGTAAAATGCAGATCTGGCTAATAATAAAAGGAATAAATAAAAATAATAATAAATAAAAGAATAAGAATAATAAGAATGCGAATTTAGACTACCAGTTAGAACTAAAAAAAAACGTCAATTAAACAACTCTCCAAATACTTGATGGACTGCAAAATACCCTGTACTCAACCAAATGAAATAAAGACTCTTTAGTCATGTTGACCTCTAATAAATATTACAACGACGGGCAATAATTACTCTTCAAAGTACTGGGTATTGAAAATCGGTGAGAGCCATAAATTGTGCTACATTTATTGGCTTATATACTGGGACTAATTGAGAAAGCCATCAATGTCAACATCGAGTAACTGGGCAGAATTTGAAGTTCAAGGTAGCCCTTAAAACGGGCACACTTGAAATTCGATTCGACGCGATCACAATCAATGCAAGAGTTTGAGTTTGAGTTTGAGTGGGACACGATGTTAATGGAAATTCGCCACGCCTGTTGCCAGTTCGACAACTTTTTCCCACAGCAATTGGCAAGCGATATATGTAGATACGAGTAACTGGGCTATAAGCGTTTCTGTATTAAATCGCACATCAGGAGGGGGCTCCCTATTTATCGGGGCGCAGCAGTATTTAAGTCCATCAGTCCAACAGATCGACAGTAATTTGAAATTCCATAAACGTTTTGGTTCAAACATAAAATAAATAAAAATCAGTACAATTCGAAGAGTTGTCGTTGCCTTTGAGCTTTTGCGACAATCACTCACGTTGCCTCTGGTTCCGTCTACATCTCTCTCTTTCTCTCTCCCTCTGTCTCCTTCTCTGTCTCTCTCGACGACAATCGGCAATGCCTTTGACGCTGTTCGTTAAACGTTAAACGTTCTGCGTATTGAAATTAAATTTCTGTCGCTCGACACGATGACTTATTCAATTATTCGATAACACGTGATTGAATTATTGAAATAACTTTGACTCGAACTACGTTCATTTATAATCGATTCCCCTCTGTCCCTCACCCGTGCAACTCTGAGAGTTGCAAGTCATGACCTTACTGTCAACTAATTTGACAATCAAAATAGAACCGAGTGGAAGAAAACATTGGGAGAAAGGCTCTTTTTGTTTTTTGCGAATTTAAAAAGAGAAATTAATATGGATAAAAATCCCAGCAATCAATATCAGATGGCATCGAAGCAGAATAAAATAGAATCGAGCAGCTCGGAGAACGAAGACAAGTTAAATATCCCGGAAAACTCATCCCGGCGCAGTGGCATGCGATTCTCGACCAACGAGGACTTCTTGGCCAGTCTGAACACGGCTACAACAGCTGTGGGAGCTCTTCAGGGTCTGCAGAGCATCAGCCTCGAGAGATACCAGAAATGTATGCAAGGTCTCGGGTCCGACGACAATTCAACATCACATCTGAAGGCCAACAAACAGGATGATGGCGACATGAATGACGGCGATGGATAAGCGTAATTAATAAGCGTATTCCAGCTCTGTTGCCTAATTTTACTTTTATGATTTCATCATTCTAGAAATCCTACATACTTTCGTATTACCAACAATTTATGAGAGGGACTGCCAACATATTGCATACTACTTAAGCAGATGCAGATTATAAATGAAACTATTTTTCAAATACACATAATGCATATTCACTTCATAGATGCCCTCATATACTAATTATTAATCAATCGTTTTTTATTTATGTATTCTTGAATTAATTTATAATTAGTTATTTATTCTTGAACAATAACTATATATAGTAAATTATTATTAATATTATAATAGGTAAAGCTACTACCGCTTAGTATGAACATCTTTGTATTATTGTACCAAATTGTATTTTGTATTTTTTCTCTCCAAATGTGTAAATTTTAGCCAAATTTGGTATATTCCCGCCAAATGTGGACATTTTCCCTTGAAATGTATTTTATTTTAGCTACTTAACATCAACTAAGGCAGTTAATATTATTTTAATGATAAAATGAAAATTGTAGTAGTTTAAAATGATTAGAATACAAATGTTAAATATAATAATTATAATTGGATAAATTGTTAATTCTCATAAGAGGTTTAGTAAGTGGTAAAAAAACACAAGTAAGAGAGAGTTGAAGACATGCAAGGATTGACGTGCTGTCTTTCTCAGATTTTACAACCACTTATTCTAGCTGCTAACTTGGCCCAAAGTCACAGTTTGCAGCCGGGTTGAAACTTCCAATTTCCAACTTTGAGCTGTCAATTGCCAAGTTTGACAGCTCATTTTGCATAATTGTGTGGCGTACGACAAGAGCATACAAATTTATTATTGAACTCAATTTTTTCATGCTTTGATTTATGATTGCCATTTGCCCCTCTTCTCCCTGGTCAGTCGAATGTCTCTGTCATGGGCAAGGGTAGGGGAACAGGGCAAAGAGAAGGAGAAAGAGAAGGGGCGGGGCGGGGCAATCGGCTGGGTTGGGCGGCATAACATTCGGAACGTTTTAAGATCAAAAATGCTAATTGAGCTGTTTATCGATTTGTCAACAACAACAATAACAACGACAGGCCACAAAAACTCGAACAATGGCCACATTAACAGCAACAGTTTTAAAGCACTTTTGTTTGTTGCTTATGCTGTTATTGTTGTTGCTGTTGTTGTTGTTGCTGTTGTTGTTGTTGTCGTTGTTGTTGGGGCACTTTTGACACCGCTCCTGTTCGTTTAACGCTCCCCTTAACTTTTATTGACTATTAAAATTGTGTCAAAATGTGTTTGAAATTTTTTATTGTTAATTATTTGAGTAGCGCGCGTTATGTGGAACCAATCAAAAAAATGTTCGAAACACTTCAATGGCCCAGAATTTATAAAAAAAAAACCAAAATAAATAAAAAACACATGTGTATCGATCAGAGAGAGATAATAAAATGCCATTGGTCTTTTTTTTGTTCATGATTAATTGAATGTAGTTTTTGTTGTTCACAGGAAGCCAAATTCCCAGACGTTACTTGAATATTGAGTTCCACATGGAACTTAAGTGCTTTAAGAGAAAAAATGCTCTGGGAAACTTAATCACATTATCATCTTATTTATTGGGACTTAACTAAATATTAAACTTGAAATGTATGGCCAGGAACTATCACTAGTGTCTTGAAAACAATCTTAGCTGTGCTTGTTTCAGATAATTTTGACACTTGAACATAATTAAATATATGTGCTTTCGTTATATAGGGAATTAGTTGCCATTTTTATTACATGATACGAAATTAATCGCGATAATCTTTACTGATCTTGATAGTTCGCGCTGAACTAACTTATGTATTTATATGAGAAAGCTCAGTGATCAACTGTCTTATACAGTACGATATTTAAAACTTCGCTTTTAAATTGTAATTTGAGTCACTTAATATCTTAGTATAAAATAGAAAAATAGAGAAATATCAAAAGACCATATTTATATGTCCAACAATCAGCTAAAAAATTTTGAAATAAGTTTAGGTAATGGTATTTTTTAAATTAAAAATACATTCCCTGCATTGTTGCCGATTCTTAGAAATATTTCTATGAACTTGGGAAGAATGTGATCAGCAATTTAATATTCTGCAACTAATCACCTATTTATTTCATCAATGGGAACTCTAAGCTAAGCAACAAGCTCGATTTTTTTAATTTGATGAATTTCTCAAGGTACTGATAATTATTTCGATACTAAGAAAACAGAAGCGATCGACATCAGACACAATTAAGAGCAGAGCGGGGCAAAAGCAATGCCACGTTGAGATCTACCAGAAAATGATCTACCTCCAAGTAAAGCCCCTCCCCTCCCCGCCTTTCGTCACCACTCGTCCCGTCAAGAAGCAACAAAGCGTGAAGGCAAAATGCCAAATGCCAAAATGAAATGAAATCAAAATCGAAAACTTTTAAATGAATAGACATGCAGATCGGACACGCCACAAGAATTCCAAAAAAAAGAAGAAAAAAAACAGAGATTGCTAAGAAGACAGTCGGGGTCTGTTGTGTGGAGAGGGGAGGGATGGGGAAAGAACTGTGAGCCAAGTTTGAATAATGAGGCACTGGGGGTAAAACTGATTTACTACGTGGCCAGATCGCGAAAACGACTGAACTGACTGACTGTCAGATAGACGGAGATCGGATGGAGACGGAGAGACAGAGAGAAGAACTCTGACTGACATTTGATTATTGGCTTCCAATTTGTTGCAGATGTGTTTTGCTCGATTCTGTTTTCTCTCTCTATCTCTCTCTCTATCTTTCTCTGTTTTGCAAATTGCGTGCCAGACAGTCAGTGGAAGCTGCCGCTCACCGAAGAGTGGCCAGGGGCAAGGGGCAAGGGGCAAGGGAAGGGGCAGAGTCTGAAACCAAAGCTCGAGTTGAAGCTAAAGCTGCAATCACGGCGCGCAAATTTGCAAAATGTGGCCAGAACAACAACAACAACAGCAACAACGCAACGAACAGAAGTCAAATTGTGGCCAACATGGAAATTAGTGGAGCTCGTCCATTTCACTGTGGAAAAAATGCCCGAAATTTTGGCATAAATTCTACATATAAAGCAAGAGCCTGTAAACTTGGCATGAGCCTAAGTTAAGGTAAAGTACAACTTTGAAAGTGTTTTATTTAAATAAAATAAATATAGACTTGAAATTTAGTTAGCCCCAAGTAGAACTTACTATTTTTCTGTTTTTTAATTTGCAACATGTTTTTTTTTTTTCAAGAAAAGGGGCAAAAAGTATTACATTTTTGTGATATCTCTACAAAGCATGAACAAGATATTGCACAATAAATAACAAATATTAAAAACGCCTACTTACAGCATATTTCATTGACTCTATTAGCTTTATTTAAAAACTAGCTCTTTTTAATAATGTCAACAAAGCACTGCGGGTTGCAAAGATTTTTCGCGTGTTTTTAGATTTTCTTTTAGTTGATATGGAAGCTTCCAGTCAGCTGACATTGATCGAGCTTGAAACATTTAGGGTAGTCCCTAAATATCGAACTTTTGCTCCATAGTTCATTTGGTGGCTGCCTCATCGAAGCTGCAACAACAGCAACAGCAGCAGCAGCAGCGTCAGCCGTGATCTCGATTTGGATCTTGTGGCGGCTGCTGCCTCCGAATCAGACTCTGACTGCAGATCGGCGGCAGGAAAGGAGTTATTAGAGTCTTGGCGCTTGTGCCAGACAGAGACAGCAGGCAGCCGAGCAACAGAGATATAGGGACATCGAGTGAGGAGAAAGAGGGAGAGAGGACTAGTGCGCTGTTTAATGAAGGCAGTTCAATCGATTTGGCTGGCTCGGAACTGACAAACTGAACTGAACTGAACTAAAACTGAGCTGGCTGCAAGTCGTGGCCACCGCCTGTCAAGTCAACTCTCGACCAGTCCACGGCACAATTTCAGTTGTTGTTGTTGTTGTTGCTGCTGCTGTGGCAACATTTTCGATCTGTCTGTCAGTCAGCTGCCATTTTTGCTTGGGCCACAGCTTCGTTTTCAGCTTTGAGCCAAGAGTAGCCAACCAGGCCCGTACGAGCAGGCAGCCAACCAACCAATTGATTGACATTGCCCACAACGCCCTTTCATACACACACACACACACACACACACACACACACACACACACACACACACACAGATACATTTATAAATATATGTGCATACGTATATACACGCACAGAGTAAGTACAAGTATTTTTTAATTCAGTCAACTGGGCGGGCCATGGCCCATTGGCAGCGGACAGCAGTTTTTGGGCACAACTGTACCGGAAATGTGTAAAGCGCGCCATTCATGAGCTTCTTGTGAATTATGCTTGAACAACTACAAATTATACAACAATACTCGTAATTAATTAAGTCAAGCGCTTAAAAAAAAACCAGTCAACAGGCAGTCAACCAGTTGCCAACTTTTGCCAAGCAGCCACTTCATTCAAGAAAAAAAGACACACACACACACAAATGCTGAGAATGGCGACAAAAACAGTTAGCACGCATGCAGGCGACAGACGAGGAGTGGGGAGTGGGTCTTAGAGGGGTGGAGAGTGAGGAGACAACATAACTAAATACTTACCTGCACTCATATGAGTGCTCCTAACTGAAGACGGCCCCAAGTTTTAAGCCCGAAAAAAATAAAGACAAGACGACAGAAGACAAAGAGTCGTTGAGCGGTCAAAGCCGTGTAATTATGAAATTCAAAGAAATGAAGCATATTAAAAAATGTTATAGATACTCGCACTCATACCCATACTCATACTTACATATGATTGTACTCACATTCATACTCTTATTCATAGTTGTACGAGCATTTATTACTTGCTCATAGCTTAATTAGCGAGTTGGCCCATTGATGCGGCAGCAAGTTGGCTTTGTCATTGTCCTTCTGGCCTATCGAATATTAGAAAAACACTAATAAGTATTTTCACAGACATATTTAATCTTGTCATTAATAGGGATTAAACCCGTAAACGGGTATTAACCGATTGAAATTGTTAGTCGTATTTAAAACCATAACAGAAACAAATTCAATCACATCGGTTTTTTTTGGTTCAGTTAATCACTAAATTACATTTTTAAAGTTATTTTAGATTTTTATATCTAAATTGAATATAAATTCCATTGAATAGAATTTATTTTTAAATCAAATTTTGCGTATCCAATAACCGAAAACCTTACTTCTTTTTAATACCTTGATTAAATTAATAATAAGTAATAAGAATACATAATGAAAATATTAAACAAGTTTCATCGATTTGAAAAATATTTTAAAGAAACTGAGAGTATTTAAATTCGTTGAATCATGGTATTAAATCGTGTTATTTTTTTATTTTTATGTTTGTTTTCGCAGTGTCAAATCGGTTGACAAATTAATACACCAAACTGCGCTCTCAGTTTTGTGGAGCTGTCAATTGGTTCGTTTGAAGTTGACCGGCGAGTCGCCTGTCTGGGTGGACCTGAATTTCTAATTTGAAACCGCTTGCAGTTCCCTCAAAATTGGAAGTGCTATAAAAAACCTAAAACACTAACAATTAACAACAACAAAAGAGAGTAACAACAATAACAGCGACAACAAGCATATAGAAACGTCATAATTTGATGGTCCGAACTTTTTCTCAGCGTTGTTGACCATTTTGGTGTTGGCCTGGCTGTTACCTTGTTTTACACTTTCCAGCGAATCGAGCACTAAAACTTTAATAACACAAATGCCAAGCGACAAAACCCAACATATTTACAATAATTTGTCTTGTTTTCCCCATAAAACTTATCGCATGCAACTTCTCTCTTTTATGCTCTTTCAGTTGCAACTTGAAGTCTACATCTTTCATAGAAAGATCTGATGATCCTTGATTCTACTTGTATGAACTCTTCGAGCTTGACTTAATTGATATTCTCTCATATGATAACTGAAATGTATTTATTATCTGGTATACTTTCTTGTTTTTGGTCTTCATTCCCAATTTATTTCAGATGCCTCTATAATTCTAGCTAGACCTCAAATACTTGTGCTTATTCCCATATCATATCGTATTTGATCTCAAATAATCCTTATCAGCCACTTTTCATAACTGTCTTTCCCATCAGTTTGCTTAGGCATTAAATGAAGCCAAAGTTCTCATGGCATCAATTGACCAATCAGTTTTGAGTCAAATATGTTTTGCATTTTCCCAGGCTGAGGGGAAGAAGAGAAAAAATGAGATGCGATTTAACGAAAAGTGCCACAATCGCATTTCTAATTAAATTCTCAACGTGTTTTCCTTTTATTTGTGTATATGCAATTTTTGATTGACATTTTACATTAAATGGACTCGCCGTGGACTTGAGAGGCGTCACAGACCAGAACAAGTACCA
Source organism: Drosophila rellima (assembly GCA_035043635.1). Lineage (NCBI taxonomy): Eukaryota > Metazoa > Arthropoda > Insecta > Diptera > Drosophilidae > Drosophila > Drosophila rellima. The sequence goes on along the minus strand of JAWNMV010000134.1, from coordinate 66,091 downwards.
CAAAAACCTGCAGATACAGACAGAGAAAGAGATAGATATAGAGAGAGATAGCAATAGCGATAGAGAGCGAGAGAGTGAGACAGAGTTGAGTGGATTGCAGAGCGTTGAAATTGATCAATTTCACATAATTTCAAGGCAAGTCGACGCGGTAATGCAAATCCGACAGCTGCGCCAGTGCGTTAGAAGCGCTTAGAAGACGAAGAAGTAGAAGATACACGTACTGAAAGATACAGGCCCAGACTGCAAGCGAAAAGCAACTTATGATTGACAACAACTGAATTGAGCTACAGTGTGCATTGGGTAGTGTGTACTGGCACCGTGGTACAATACGCATCGTCCTGGTCTCGTCTCTTCTTCTTTCTGGGCATGGCATTCTCATCGCGATCCTCTAGTGCGATCACATCCATCCGCACTGACAACTTGACGTGCTTTGGGCGCTTTAAACGTTTTGGTTTTGGCCGCTTCTTCAGCTTTAGCTTCAGCTTCTTTGGCCCCTCTCTGCAGCTCTTCCTCCTGCGGGACTTTTAATTGCTCGCCGTCTGCTGTATTTCTTCAGCTTCTTTCACAATTCTCATTGATCTTTTTCGAATGTGCGCAACTGTCGGATTTCTGCCGGGCTGTCAGTGGTTGTGGCCACAGATCCAGCTCCAACTCCAACTCCAACTCCAACTCCAACTCCATATCCAACTCCAACTGTGGCGTGGCATATCTTTGATTTACTAATTAACGGTTTGTCGGTTGCGTTTGACATTTGAACATGAGTTCTTGACATTTGGCGCGCGGGAATTGGCTCTGGATTTGGCTTCGACTTCGACTTCCACTTTGACTTCAACTGAATTTTAAACTTTGATTTTAGCTCCGCATTTTTTTTTTTTTGAAATTTCAAATTTTCATTTCCAAAATTCCATCATTGATCCAGCAATTGCCTGGCGGGTCTAAGTTGCTTCACCGAAGAAGAACTTGGGCAACATCAAAACTGACAATGGGAAGTACTCATAATATTGTTATTCTCAATTCAAATACTTAACAATTGCTTTGTTTCGCTTTCGTCAGAAATTGTTTAAAAAAGGTTCAAAGCTGGATTGCAACCGGAACTGTTGCAGCTTACTGTATATTTAGATTATAGTCTTTTTACTGCCTGGAAATTATTATTAAAAAAATAATACAAAAAACGGACATTTAGCAACTTTTACACTTGCAATTTCAAGTTGGCACAAATGTCTGTGTACTGATCGCCATAAAAGAAATAAATTAAGGAATACTAATTATAATTCATGATAAAAATTCATAATTCAATAAAAACTTTTTTATGCTAAAACTCGATATATTTTTATTATTTGCAGATATATCGACTCTTCAATTACTTTTTTTGCTGTCGATATTCAGCTTTGTTCACTGGCTTGATTCACATCAATAATTATTTATACATCACTAAGTTCACTAAGTTCACTTTCGAGTATATACTTTCAGTCGATACTATCTAGTTGAACTATTTTTTCCTTTAGGAATATCTCAATATCAAAGATTATACTTAAAAAAAAAAAATTAAATCATATATACAGATATATGAAGAACATAATAAGATATACAGTATTTTTGGAATAAATAATAATAAAATTGGAGTTTGTTCATTAAAAACACTTTTATAGTCACTAGTGGGTTTCAACGAATTCTGTGTCCTAAAAAATAAAATGGTTTCTTCCCAATAGAAGAGTATCTCTTAACCACGAAGTTTGAATTGTTTTCCATACTTATAGATCTTAATCCAATGATGGTTGCATACGATATTGGAAATATTCAGTCGGATTGTAGTTGCGCTCTGTTCGAGGTGCATTATTAATGGTTGGATGAGAGAAATTCCTCAACTCAACGCGTTGTCAGTTTGCTGGAACGTTTAAAAGGCCATGTTGCATGGCCGTGTTGCATGTGTCCCAGCCTAACACGGCTGGCAATATTAATGATGATGTGGTGTTGATGTTAAGTGCAGTTTAATAAATGAATTGTCTCTCACTCGCTGCATACGAAAAATGAGCTATGCAGTCGGAGTTGCAGTTGCAAAGTTGCAAGCTGTCTGTCTCTCTGTCTGTCCGTCTGTCTGTCCACAGTCTGCCGTCCAGGGTCTGTTGTCCATTGCCCACGAGGCTGTGTCTAATTCATCAACGGGCTGGTTCAGTGGGCCTGCCTGCTTGCAACGGCAACTTCCTGCATTTGCATGTGCCAAAGAGAGAAGTTGAGAAGCTTTTCAAAGTGGCCACAGTCAATGCATTTCGAGTAATAGATGCTACGACTTTTTAGCGCATTTTTAACTACTTCATTTTGGAGCCCAAACCGTGTCCACAGTCTGATATGCCGACCACACATATTAGAAGTAAAACCATCAGAAAAATAAGCATATACCAAGAAAGAGAGTGAGAAAATAAGAGGTAGAAAGAGTGGAAGAAAGAATATTTTATTTAAGTCAACTAAACTATAAGAGCCAATGAATTGATATAACAAAAAAACACATATAATAAACTAAGAATATAACTTCAAACAAAATTAAACTTGAAAGATAAGTTAAGAGAGAAAGTTGAATAATCTGGAATTAGTTAATTTTAAATTGAAATAAAAATAAATAAATAAACACTAAATAATGTTAACGGCGTTTGAAGCCACTGTGCTGTGGTGGCTGCTCATTTGTCTGGTGGTTGGCGGCTTCACAGCAAAAGCAACAACCACAGCCTCAACCTCAACTCGAGCTGCAACTTCTTGCATTGGCCTCATCGCTGGCAAGCCTATTTCTTACAACTTCTTCAAACAACTGCAACAACTGACGTATCATAAACAACAACAACAACAACAAATTGTGTGTCGGCAGTTGTCTGGTCGTCCGTCCGTCCGTCCGTCCGTCCGTCCGTCTGTCGGTTGCTCTTGCACTTGGCTGCCTCAGCGAACCTTTTGGCAAAGTGTTTCGAATCTTGAGAGCAGCCGCATCTAACAAGCCCAAGAAAAATGGGCCCAACGCCAACTTTTGGCTAAAGCGCAAACACATTAAAAATGCTTCTCTGCTCTTCCATGTCTTTCTTATTGTTGTTAGTGTCGATTATACTCGACTTTACCCTTTTTTTATACATCTATAACAATACTTGACACCATTTGTTCTTCAAATCAATTTTGGAATTGCAACTATTTTGTACATTTTTTAAAGTTTTATTAATGTCATTATCTGAAAAATCTATGATATAATTACATTTTTCTTTTAGAGATTCCTCTACTAAATAAATTATAGTTACTACAGTTTTATTCTACGTATTTAGGTTTTATTATGTTGTGTTTTCTTTTTTACATTTAATTAAATATACAAATATACATATTTTACATGTTTTTATTTATTATTAAGTTGTCTGTTTTTAATTTAATTAAATATTAAATATAAACAGTTTTTCTCATTTAAAGTTAGTTTTAAATTCTCTAAATATTTGTTGCTCGATTACATTTTGTTATGTTTCAAAAATACCTTTTTTTTAATGTCTCGAATATGATGTCAAATTCAAAATAATTCTCAACTGCCTTGTTGTTATAATGAGCATATCTTGAGTTCGGTTATGACCAATTTGGTTCAAGCCTTCGACTTGAGTGTGCGTGAGTGTGTGTGTGTGAGCCGTTTGCCTCGAGGCCTCAAATGCACTTTGCAAAAAAGCATTTCCTCCAAACTTGTCTCGATTTTGGTGTGTGTTGTGCTGCGGGCTTTAGTGCGAAATAGTTGCAACAACAACAAGAGTAAATGCAATGGCAACTGCATCAGTAACAACAACAACAGCAACAAAAACAACAACAACAAACATTTCACAGCTAGCTATGCGATTTATCTTTGGGGGCTGGCAAGTTAATGTGGCAATTGTATGCTAAGCAGCAGCAGAAGAAGCTCGAGGGAGGCAGCACTGAAAATAAGAAGGGAAAGGATGGTGGGGAGAGGGGAGTTCGTGGCACGGAGGAGGAAGGAGGCAGTTCAACGGTTTTCATGAATGAATTAGGCGGCGGTTAAAGTTTGGCCAGCGAAAGGGCAACAACTCAATTTACAGTTTGCCGGACGCGGAATTCCATTGCCCACGGGGTGACCATTTTCACAACAACAACAGCAATAACGGCAAGCAAATAAAATATGAAAAAAAAAGAAATTGTTAAGTATGTATATATGTATGAATATCTGTATGTACATTCAACTATATGTATGTATGGATGTATTCATCAGCTGCCAAGAGCAGATTCCAGGTCTAGTCCCCATGCCACGCCCCCTTCCCCTGTTCCCCTGTCCAATGCATCTCATGGGTGTGATTTTAATTTCATACACAAATGAACGCAAATCATTGCGGTGGTGTGTTGTGGGTGGTGCTCGGGTGGCGCAGAAGCTTTGTGCTGACAACAACCACAACAACAATAGTCGAAATGAAAATGAAAAAATTACAAATAATTCCAAGAGCAACGAGAAAATAGCAATAACTCCCACGAAGATTAATAACACACACAAACACACACACACACACACGCACACGCACGCACACATATACAGCAGCACTCCCGTGCTCGTAAATAAATAAGCAAAAGGAAAATACAAAATGCAAAATGCAAAAGAAATGAACAATAAGCGTCGAGTAGAAAATGAAATTTATGCATAAAGCCGCCAAAATGAAAAAAGAAGAATGTGGATAAGGAAGCGGGCCAAAATTGGCGAATGGGCCGTCAAAAGTACGCAAATAAAGGAAGCGATTAAGCAACAAAGTCAAAAACAAAATTGCACAAAGAGAAAATTAATAAAAAATAAAAAAATCAAAATACTAGATTTGGGCGCCGAGTGTTTTCATAAAGGCCAAATTAGAAGCAGGGCGAATTGGCCTAAATGCGACGAAAAGAAGAGAAATCAGATGTAAATCAGGCAATTGGAACGAATTACCCGTTGAGGAATAATCAACAATAATAATAATATATAATATATCGATGAGCGACTATCGAAAGCAGTTGATATTTAGCTGGAATTAGTATCAAAATTCTCATTTTGAGAGATTTGAAAGTGATTGATTAATTCAATAATCGATGCATGCTTTCCAAAAGTTCACTTTAGATTATTTCCGCAGGTAATCTAATCCTATTTGGCAAATCAAATATCTTCTTCAACTTACAGATACCAATTTTTATGTTTTTAAAATATAATAACATATTGAATGTTACTAAAATCAAATTTGAGTTTTAAGATCATTTAAATACTAATATATGTATCGAGTTGATTCACTGCTTTTTTACAGAACGGGTTCCAAGTTCTAAGCGAAGCTTCAATTTAAAAGAGTGTTCAAAACGCATCTGTCGTAATATCTGCCTGAATCATAATTTATTTGCCACTTTTTTCGAGCTTGGGTTTTTGGGTTTGACGCACACAGGCACATACAATAATATGTACATGATTATAAATAGGAATATAGTATCTATACCTATGCATATAGAAGTACACACGTCAAGGATCAATGGCACGTACCAGCACTAAAGTTATTAAAGCCATGAGATACACTGTTTTTTTATTTGGGTGGCTTGGTGGCTGCTTTGCTAGAGTTCATATGCAAAATACACGAGTTTATGAGAGTACGAGTATCTGTTGACTGGTTGGCAGAGGGGGGTACAGGACAACGGTACAGGAAAGCGATACATTGACGCACCCTCCACACGACTTTAAACCCATCAAACCATTAACAGCAAAAACAACAACAACAGCAACAACAATAAGAGTTCTCATGCTTCTGACCAGAAACAGGCTGGCATATGAGTGCAAATTTGCGTATGAGTCAACAGCACTGACGGTTATCTTTCAACCACCTCCAACCAGTAGCTACAACAACAACAACAACAACAACAAGAACAACACCACCACCTTAGCCACCCATATGACTGTGACACAGGTATATGCACCCCAGAGTCAGATTCTAACTTCTCATTCTCATTTCCATACACTCGTATCGCAGTTAAAGTCGCGACTTTCTTTTTCTTCTACTCCTCCCACTCCTCCTCCTCCTCCCTTGTCTACAGTTATAAAATATATATGAGCTGGGCAAACGACAAACGCTTTGCTTAAGAAAAATCGACATGGCGAACGTGTCGGAAACGTGTCACAAATTTGTCGACGCGCACAGCACAGCACAAAAAATAAAATAAAAGAAAATAATATGTTGCCTACTTTTTGGCATTACATTCCTCCCCCCACCCATCACACATATTCAGAGAAAAGCCAAGCAGGCGTTGTACTCAAATGGACATTACGTATTGTGCACCCGGATTAGTTTTGATTCCCAGTCATATGTATAGATCAAAAATGTTTTGGGTTGAAGTCTGATCTATCTCAGTTTCTATCTTCATTTTAAGGCTCGCTCACACAGTCTTAGAAGAGATAAAAATTGCTCACTTATGTATATCTGATTAAGTATATCTGATTTTAGAAAAAGAAATGGGAGTGCCAACAATATCATATTCACCGAAGGAGAAGATATAGACTAGATAAGATACAGATATAGCTACAATACACATAAAAAAAAAGGAAAAAGTGTGGTATTACAAACAAGAGATTTTTTTAGTTTTAGTCAATTTTTTTATTACTGTGAATAAACGGGTCCAAAAGATAAACTTATTGCTTTCTTCCAAAGTAAGATCAGGAAACTAAATTTGTAAGACTTGGAAGTAATATTTAGCTGTATGCCAAAAAACTAAACAGCGCCAATTTCACATATTTTATTGTATTATGAAATGATGTACTTAAAACTTTGGTTACTGCTCACAGCACGAATTAATTTATTTTAACTTTGAGGTATTTGCATATGCTTGAAAAAATATTCAAAATTTCTTTGAATTCAATTTGTGTAAAATTTTCTGCTTGTTTGCGGATAGTAAATCTATGAGTCAACCCCCAGTAGCAGAAACTGCACCCTCGGGCCAAAACTACCAAAAGGACTTGAATAAAAGCATATATTGAAATTTCCAAAAAATGTTTTTTACGAAAATGTTTACTCAGTGTTGTTGTTGTTGAATATAAATATAAAATGAAATTAATGTGAGCAGGTTGAGTTTAGGAAGTTGAATTCATGGCACACACACATTACGATGAGCTTCAGCTTTTGCTTCTGGTCTCCGCACATTAACGCCCGTAACGTAATTAAACAAAAATAATGGTCTCAATAATCACACAAAAACCGTAAAGTGCAGCACACAGACAACCGACCGACCGACCGACCGACCGACCGACCAAACAACCCCCAACCCCAACCCCAGCCAGACTCACAGTCACAGCCCCATCCCGAGATCTCCAGTATCACACCTATTCCAGTTTCCATCCCCTTTCCCATTTCGAGTTTCATTGCCATCCACCCGTTACCCAACTAAAGGAGACGCACCAATTGCCTAGGCGTCTAACCCTTTAATCTTATTCTTTTTTTTTTAAGGAGTTACTAATTATTTGAATACCCTGTAAAACAGAGGGCGCTATGCTCTATTTGGTATGTATGTAACATGCATAATGATGGTATCTCCGATCTTTTAATGTAATTATTATATATTTCAATAGAATCAATTTATGAAATTTATATACTTATATATAGAATATATTATATATGCAAAAATGTATTTATATAGCTTTCGCTAATCAAGTACTGTTTGAATTATTGATACCCCTTATCTCTAACCTTTACCTGTTCCACAAATTATATTACAATCTCATCAAAGGTAAACTATTTATTTAAGATACTGCTTTTTAAAATGCATTACAGCAAGAATTGTTTAACAAAGTTTTTTCTACTGAGTATCTTTTAGTTCATCACCTATTTCACCATTTTTCTCTCTCTCTCTCGTGTTGTTGTTCTTTTCATGCACTCAACACAACTGTTAGAAAATAAGAGTTGCCCGTCTTAATTCCCCTGACGACCCCTTTTCCCATTAGATACACACATGCTTGCAGATTTATAGCTCGACTTCTTCTGAATCAAAAATCAATTAATGACAATAATTTTAAAATTAAAAGCATTCGCCATTTTGCCTTTAACATGTGTGAAATTTAATGACTTTGAAGATATTTATGGAAATACTCCTTCTCTCCCCCACCCCCCATTGCCATGTTGTTGTTCCAGTTGTTGTTGCGCCATTTCGTTTGCAATTATCGAGTATATTGCCCTATCCCCATGCCCCTCACCCCTTGTCCTCTGTGGCCGTTTGCTTCGAGAAGAATTCGAGCTGGTACCAGGACTTGAGTTGGGTGTGTGTGTGTGTTTATATATCTGGGTGCTCGAGGATGCCTTTTTGTTGTAATTAGATGAGCAGCAACAGCAGCGAAAGGGTTTAATTACATTTTGAATAGAAAATTTATGAAACAAGTTTTTCGGTTTCTGTTCAGCTGAGTTTGGTTCGAGTTCGGTTCGGTTCGGTTCATTGTGGCCATGTGTGTTCTATCGTCCAACTGTCTACCTACATATATCTATCATGCTCTCTCTCTCTCACTCTCTCGATTGCTCTTTGTTGTGTCTGTTTTTGGCCATAATGGCCGGGACGTACATTGACGTTATGTGAATCAGACCACACATAAAATATGCGAACGGGACACAATGGCATTCAACTGAATAATTGACAAGAAAACCAAACTGTTTTTGCCTGTACTCGTATGTAAAGCAGGTTGCCCATAAATGAGTTCTATAATTATTCATACACATATTATCTAATCATTCAGTTCTGTCAATGTATCTTAAGCTTTGAAATTTAAATTTTTTATATTTTTATTTAATAATTATAAGAACAACATACGATGTTTTGTAATAATATTTCATATTTTAGCAATATTCAAATAATATCAGCGTAGAAATTGAGATTGGAAAATTTTTAGCAAATAAATACACATATCTTTGAAATACATATAATGATTCTTATTAGTTCTAAGTACTTAAAATTTTGAACAATTGTTTTAAATTCACAACTCATACTCTTCTCAACATGTGGACACAAAAATGGATGGTACCATAAAATTAAATTTTAAATTAAATTAAATAAATAATGGCTTTTGATAAAAATCACAATTTTTAATGCCTTTTATTGGCACTTCATATCCACTCTTTATTATTATTATTTTTAATATTTATATAATTGCTTCTTTTTTTTAAGATAAGTATTTTCTTGTCAACTATTTTTTTTTTAGGTTTTATCCCTGTTAATTAAGGTTCCCTGGGATTAGCTCCCGCCTTAAAACTTGTTTTGAACAGAATTGCACTAGCTTCAATATAACTGTCATACACTCTCACACACACACACTCTCCCACATGCTGATAATTCCTGTCCCTTACAGACTGCGCCTAAAAGTAGGCAACGTGCAATTTTGATAGAAGGAAAAGCGGCGGCAGCTGCTGCAAATTGTCGATTTTGAATTTATGGCCCACAGGCGAGAGAACGAACGCGACAGGGACAGAGAGAGAGAGAGAGAGAGAAAGTGAGTGGGAAGGGGGGCCGAAAAAGTGAGCACATTGCTTGTCGAAAATGTTAATTGATTTATGTTTATATTTGTGCAACATGTTGAGGCCGCGTTCGAGCTGCACGTCAACCGAGTGCAGCCCAACGTTTCGCAACTCAACTCAATATTGGGCCAAGGTAAAACGCTCGCGGTGTTATTTGAGGCAGGGACGAGGGCAAAAGGGAGCACACTAACAGATAACAAAAACAAAAACAACGGCAACCACGTTAATTGAACAACATTCGAGAGACATACAGACAGACAGAGAGACAGTCAGAACTCGAGCTCAACTCAATTTGGCGAATATTTCAACGTTAGCGGCATATTTGCGTGTAATTATATCAAAAATTAATACGCAAACACACATGCACATGTAGATGTAATTGCCAGTGGGTGTGTGTGTGTGTGTGTGTGTGTGTATGTGTTGCTGCCACATCAGAGGCACAAACATAAACTTTTGTCTTGCCATGCCCGCAGGCCACAATTTGCAATGCGTTTTGCGGCATTCGATGCGAGGGTTGCGCGAAACCAGGGCTGACTATTTGAGGGGGGGACACAGCCACATTGATAGCCCTGTGGCATTTCCAATACACAATATTTGTTTATTTTGCACATAAAAATATGAAACATATGTGTCTTAAACAAACACACGGAATTGATATTTCAGCAATATGCCAATTGCAAAAATAACAAAATGAATGCGTAAAAATTTGGCAAGAAAGTAGTTTTACATATAATACAGATATTATTAAAAACGTATTAAAAATATAATCTGAATATTAATAAGTAAAAGAAGTAATAAATTAACAGCAAAATTATTTAATAATCTTGGCAAAGCTATTTTAAAAAGTAATATGATCAAGTCGAGAAGAACAAATAAGATTAGGTTGAGAAAAATATATTGCTTTGAATTTCATCACTTTTCTAAAAAAATATCATTTCGATGCACTGTCAGGCTTTCAACTTGAAGAGAAAAATACAAAATTTATTTACAAATTGGGTTCACGACTTATGACAAATATCTAAATTTTAAATCATTTATTAAAATATTTCAGCTTACAGTTAAAACTCATAGGTTCGAGCCAACTGTGTATATCAAATAAATAAATAACTTGTAATTTATTTATATTTTAAATAGTTGCAAAACTTATCGAAACGATCGATTGAATTTTAATTAAAATAATAAATAAAGCTGCCATTTCTTTTATTTTTTAAATAAAGTTGATATTCCCGTTTTCTACAAAGTAATTCTCCAAACTTTAGCAAGTAATTGCTTTTGCCTTGAGAATTACGAGCTCATAACATGTGTAAGGATTTGTGAGCCGTGTTTCATCTATCAAATGGAATCAATGCACAGGATGCAGGACAAAGCTATGGAGAGCAACTCGGCAGTCAAAGTCAATTTAACTGGCAATTAATGCGTGTTGCCTGTGAACCTGAACCTAAAACTGTCCAACGCCCCCCAGGTTAAGGCCAAAGGCCTGGCCAAGTTTGTAAATGGGGTTGGAGTTGCAGTTGGAGCTGGTAAATGGGGACTGGTAACTGGAAGCAGACTGTGGCACATTCGATCCGTGGCCGAAAGTGGCAATCAGCAAGAACAACACCAATAAAGCCGCAATAACAACAACACAGACAAACAGACAGGAACACATATATGAGCTGAAGGCTGAGGAGGCGGAAGGCGGAAGGCGGGAGGCTTCCCTGCCACGCCCTAACGCCATGTCGACACCTATTACCATTCATTGACTTTGGCCATGTCCCTGGGGTGTCATCTATGCAGGTCGCTTTGCTTTTGTCGTTGCTCTTGTTGTAGTTGTTGCTGTGCTGTCTGTTCGTTGTTGGCCCACACTTTTGATTGCATTTTCACCGAATCCAACGACCGTTTGCTAATGTCCTTCGATAAAGCCGGCAAAATCAACACCAGCGACGGCAGCAGCGGCAGCAACGGCAGCCAACGTCCACACGGCCTTGTCAAATCAGTATCTGTGTTTGCGGGTGTGTGTGTGTGTGTGTGTGTGTATATGGGATATGGATATGGCCATGCCAACGTTGTGCGCCTCCGTTTTCATTTGGTGTTTGATTGGATTTTCAATTATTCATTATTATTGGTTGCAATTTACCTGCCCATCTCCATCTCCATCTCCGCCGGAATCATTCGAAATCTGTCCCGGAATTGAGGACTGTGCACTAAGGACTCTTCTACCAACCTCTGCTGCCCACAAAAATCAAAAGTTGCAACACATTGATTGCATTGCATCAGCAGCTGTTGCCGTTGCCATCGTCGTCATCAGATTATCAGTCACTTTTCCAACTCATCAGATTCCAATTGCATCATTAAACGGAATTCTTAATGCCCCAAATTCAACTTGGCGATTACTTTTTGCACTCAGTGTACTGAGTTCAATTTGCATTCGCTTTCACTGAATGAAATTAGCAAGTGAATGGATTTCAGTGGTGAAAACTGTCTAGATGAGTGTAAAAAGATGTTATTTGAAATCGATTTCAGAGACAGGCTGACAGTGATTAGTTGCATAAGTGGACACTTCTACAATTGAATACAGTAAAATATGAACAAATTTTGTCCACTATCTGTGTGTTCGAAATTTGATCAGATTCTTTGACAAATTAACAAGCAAATAGCAAATTGGAGAGAGAAATTGTGTTAAGTTTTGTTCTTAATCACAGGTCAATTTACTTTTGATAATTGACTTAATCAAAATATTTCAAATTTTTTATACTCTTGCCGAGGGTATTAAATTGTTGTTTATGAAATGAAAATCAAAAGTCGATATACTCGTATGTATGAATTTTTATTTTTTCAGATATCTTTCGGACTTTTTGAGCTCATGCCTGTCATCAGTAGTTGGTCCGTTCAAGGGCATCAAATCTTCGGCGTGCCATAAAGATAAGCATTTATTTTTGCTTGTCATAAGTTTCAATATGGAAAATTTAACCTATTTGGAGTAGAGAAAGAGCAGTTATTTAAAGTTATGAATAGTTTGTATAGCTTATAGAGAATTGTAAATAATTGCAGGCAGATAATCTAAGGAACTCAGAAACCGAATTGGCATTGCTTAAAATCTGTTAATGCTTTTCCCATGCCTCGATTTAAATGCTCTTTTTTGGCTTTCTGTACAATAGTTAGTTATACACAATAAATCGGTATATTCTACTTGCTTATATATATTGCTTAAATTATCTATTGCCGTTTGCCGCTCATAGTCATCGTCATCGGCATCGACATCGTCATCGGCATCGGTCAGAGAACGAGAAAACGAGAGATCGAGCTATAAAGATAAATAAAAAACAAGCGAGCGGAGCCGCCGACAAAGTGTTTCTGTTTCTGGCGTATTTCAGATTTGTTTGGCGTATTTTTATTGGCATTCGACTTGGTCGGCGAGATTTGATTTTATGACTTTTTCAATTCATTCTCGTATGATATCATTTTGCATCGGATTTCGGATTTCGTATTCGGTTGCTCAAATACCCAAAATTCAGATGCCGATAACAACGAAAGAAAAAAACTGTCAGGAATATAAGGTTAAACAATGATTGACTGGAGAATACCCTTATTTGTCTTTATAAAAAATATTTTATAAATAATACAACTTCATTATGTTGAAATTTTTTTTGATTTTTTTACTCTGGCTTAGATTTCAATTGCGCTCAATTATACATTTCAACTTAAGGTTGAAGACTAAATAAAAGTGATGGGAAAAGTGTCTAATTAATAATATGACATGATAAAAATTTGAGTTTCCGTTTTCAATAGTCTGTTATACCCTATCTATAATTCTTAAGGGCTATATAAGCAGTTGACTGGCGGCTACTTGTCTTTTGTGTTCAGCGAGCGCGACAATAAATTAAGTCAAGTGTAGCGTTTAATTGATTTTACTGGTCTCAAAAACAATTCTAATCATAGATTAAATATCGTTAAAACAACACACACAAATCCAAGGCGAAGCCCATGGAACAACAACAACAACAACGAGAACAACAACGAGAATAGCAGGATAACAACAGTAACAACAACAAAGGTCCGCTTGACCAATAAAGTCAACAATCAAAATCAAACAATCCCCCTGCTGACTTTAACCTCAGAGGCAACCTCAGACTTGGCTCCCTTTCAAAATTGGGCAAACAAATTTGTAGCACAATAAGTTGTTGTTGTTGTTATTGTTGTGGTTGTTATTGCCTGTTGTTGCAATCGTTGTTTACCAATATGTAATCCTTAGAAACAACAAGACCCCTCCGCCCCCCATCTTTCTCCATCATCATCAGAGAGTTGTTCGCTTCGAGTTTCAATTGGTGGACAAAAAGGAGACTCATTGTCAAAGGAAAGAAGGGGAAGTTTAGCCTGGCTTTAAGCTTAAATAAATACTAGTTTATGTGAACTAGATTTCGGTTTTACGCATTAAATAAATTGTGTAAAATAAAATAAGGATTAAATAAATAAAAGTCCAAACTGGAAAAAATACCGTGTCGCTAACGAATCAAATAAATTTGTTGGTCAATTAAAAAACTGCAAAGCGCGCACAATTTCCACATGTGTGGCAACAACTGAAACTGCAACAACAACTAACCTTTCAGACACTGCAATCACCCCCCCCTAAAACCAACCCCACCTACTGCAACTCTGTCTCTTTCACTCCCAGCACACTTTACCCGCTGATGCTGCTGATTTTTGCTCTAATGGCTGCCAACGCCAAATGAAAAGCGAAGCACGAAAAAATTAAAAAAAAAATATATATATATAGGGAAAATAAAAAAAATTTCGTTACAAACCAATTTTTTTTCGTCTGGCGCTTTTTTTTTTACAAAACATTTTCACGATTCTCACACGTTGTGACTTTTTTGTGACTAGCTTTTTGGCCAATTTTTTATGAGCTTTATGTACTATTTTTTCAAGCTGAACTTTGGCCGTAAACTAACTTTGTAGAGTTTGATAGAGCCAGGGGGAAGAGTGAGAAAGAGATTGAGTGGGGGAGGGGGGGGGAAAGGAAGAGAGAGAAAAACAGTTTCCACTCCCACCTACATGGGTAGGGCGTTAGTTATTAGTCGGATCGAGCCCTGGGATAAGTGAGCACGCGGTAAGAAAAAAGCTCAACTCTTAAACCGAACCAAATTCAGTTGAAACTGAAAATGAAAAGCAGTTCACAGAGCTTACGATATTAAATAACTGATTTATAAAGCCAAGATATGGCAACACTAGTTATTCTTGGGAAATATAAAAGTATTCAAAAGCTTTCGAATAAAATTGGTTTTCATTCAAAGAGAGGAATGAGAGTAGCGAAAAACTCAGGAAATAACGTAAAATTTCCACTTCAAGTGTCAATCTTAACTCCTGCTGATGTTATTTGACAGTTCCTAGACCAGTATCCAAAGTGGAAAAGGGGTGTAATACATAAGATATTGGCAATATGTGTAACAGGCAGAAAGACCCTATAAAACGTATGTATTCTGGATCGACATCAACAGTCGAGTTAATATTCCATATACATATATGTTACGGAATCTAAGAGCACAGTCAACTCAGGAGAGAATAAGCAAGATATTTTCCATTTTATAAAGGAAATCGACAAGTACTTGATTGAGGACCTTTTGTCAATGTCTAAGTAAGCTGTTTGATAACTATTGAAAATATACTTTGATGTAAAATGTATGGAAATAAACGTCTAATATGAAACTATATCTATATACTTATATATACAATTTTATCGTATTTATTCAATTCAAAAACATCCCTTAGAGTCATACCAAAGTAGAGTTCTATTGCATATACTCCAAAAATGATTAAAAATTAAATTCCCCTGAATTTAAAAAGGAAAAAAAGAAATCGTTAATTAACTACTCAAATGTATATGACTGGATATACACTTAAAACTATCGCAGTATTCAGTGTAGGGTAACTTGTAGTCGAGCACTCTCAACTGCAGTTCCCTGCTCGTTTTCGCTGACCAATTCTAAGCCATTCGCCATTCCGAATTCTCCTCCCTTTTCCCCCGCTGCTAAGGCTGCCCAAAATTGACATCGCCTGGCTGCCCTCGGGGCGAGGCGAAACTACAGATATAAAATAAAAATGGAGAGCAATTTACGGTTAGCATTGTGCATTTTGGGCTCCCGGAAGTGGCTGACCATGTTGAATGGCAACCAGTCTCTCCAGTCTGCCAATTTCCCAGTGTTTCAGCTGTTCAGTTGTTCAGTTTTTCAATTGTTCAGTTTTTCAGTTTTCCAGTTTTTCAGTTTTTCATTTTGCCAGCTTCTGTTGAAGAGTCAAACGACTGCCAATTTCATGCTACGCTTTATATTTGTTTCTTGTCTGTGCTCTGCACCTTTCTCGTACTCTCTCTCTTTTTTTATCCTTTTCTCAACTAGTTGCTCTCTGCTTTTTTTATACTCTTGCTGCAAGTTTTTTGCAAGTGTGATTGTCGAGTTGGTCGGGCAGCTCCCTCTCAGCTGTGTTTTGGCCGATTGAAAAAAGGCGGCTGTCTACTGCGCCTGCTCGGGGCCAAGCATTGATGGCCAATAGCTGATAACCAATATTCAATCACCAATTACCAATAACCAATAATTGACTGGGCGTCAACATTGGTCGCATTGTAGGGGTAACACTGCAGCTCTTGAGATGCCACAATCGGAGCGCCCCTCTTCGACCGAGGCACAGAATTCGGATCTGTACAATATGTATAGACTGGAGCATGATCTCTACGAGCTGTTCGAGGAGCAGCAACTGCTCCTGGACATTGTGTCGCAGCAACAGGAGCGACTGGAGTGCCAACTGGAAGTGCAGCGTTTACTGATGACTGAATCTCCGGCAAGGGTGGCAACTCCTCTGCCCGAACTTTCGCTGGAGGAGATCAGAGAAGAGGTGCCCGTCGTGGAGCTGCCAGAGCACGAGGCACAGCCCGAGGCGGAACTTCTGGTTAAAGTCGAGGAGGCCCCGACTCATTGCATCAGTGCTCAGCTCCGGCGGCAACAGCAACATCAAGTGATCCAGAGCAGGACCAAGACAGGTGGAAAGTGCACCCCACCAAAGTTGAGTGGACTCGGGTACGATTCGCCCTTTCCTTACCCCAAACGCTCGTCAAAAGGTCGTAATCGACGCGCAACTGTAAGTGTTCAATGCACTTGGGATGGTATTTTCTTATTAGTTTTATTTTATTTTATTTATTTACTTATTTTATTTTATTTATTTACTTATTTAATTTCAACAAAAAGCAGTCGATAGAATTTCAATTAAATTAAAATTAAGATTTTACTTATAATATATATTAAACTTATTTAATTTATTTCACTAACTATATTTTTCTAACGCTTTTTAAAAGCAGACGACATAAGTTCAATTGAATAAAAAATTAAATTATGAAATATGATCAGAAATTAATACTTGTTTACCTACATTTAAATAAGTATTATTTTAAACAAAAAGAAAATATTTATTTTATTCAGTTTATTTTTATTTTCAATTAATTCCCTTTCTTTACTTTATTTTTTTATTTATGATTTTATTTTGGGTATTCTTATAAAGTCAAGTAACAGCAGTCGGCAAAAGACGCTTAGAATTAATAAGTAAATTAGGAAATATGTATATTTAATTAATTTTATTTTATTTTTAATTTTATTTTATTTTTATTCAACAAAGACAAAAGATCAATTAAATATGTAATTTAATTAATTTTATTTTATTATTTATTCAATGTCAACAAAGACAAAAGATCAATTGAATTAATAAGTGAATTTACCCATTTCCCAATGAGATGCTCTGATATTCACTCGATTTTTAAAATTTAGAATGTTTTTTTCTTTCCAAGTTCATGTTAAACTTTATAGACTCAGAGCGCTACATTCTGAAAGTATTAAAAAAATATTAGAAAGTTACAAATTTTGTATTCGCAAAATGCTCCATGAAAAGTTTAAATATTCTGTTATACTACTACTGATTTGAAGATTCTTCAATCACGATACTTTTGTTTCTTTACGACAATCGTTAGATGCTGGATATAGACAATATAAATATATTTTAAAATAATCAACAATAATTTCTATGGATTTTCAATAAGCAAGGCCGAAGTTTTAGCCACAAATCAATAAAGGAGAAATTCAGCTGATAGAAAGACACTTCTTGGAACTGTTGAAGTATTCGTATTTATCGAACTTCGATAACCCGAACTTCTATAACTTGAATTTTCTCTCGCTCAATAACAAGAAATTCATGAGTGGAAGTCTCCATAATTCGAACTTTTTCTTTGGTTAAAGTAAAGTTCCTCCGAATGATCATTCGACGCATCGCTAGTCAAATCAATTTACGTTGCACGCTTTTAAGATGAGACAGTTCTCCGACTGCTGTCAAGTCTGCGTTGATGCCACAGTCTGTGCCACTGCCACGGAAATGCCAAAGTGGCAGATAAAAACAACAATAACAAGACTGAAAAGGCAATGGCAAAACGGGGCATCAAATCAAAAAACAATTACGAGGCAAATGACATTATCAAATGTCAAATGTCATGTTTAGGAAAATGTTGTTGGAGCGCGCTCCCCCTTAAAGAAAAACCCTCCAAATGAGAGAAAAAAAAAAAGCAAGAGACAAGAAAATGCAAAGCAGCAGCAAATTTGTTCAAGGCAATTTTTCAATTCATTGAAGTGGAATCCATAGGAAAATAAAAAAAAAGAACGAGTCTGGAAATTCGAGCGGTTTTAGTCGCGGACAAAACGCGCGCGTGCAATGAACTAAGCGCCACTTGACTTACGGCCCTCGAATTGCTTACAGCAACCAGATATAGATCCACACTCTGGAGCTGGGCAACCAATTGGCCCACCACCACCCCAATCTCCAAATCTCCAACCCCCACCGTCAGAATCCAACCCAACCCAACCCTCGAGACAAGCTGCCAGTCTGTCTCCATAGTCCGATGTATCTGAAATCAAAATCAAGATTTTTGATTCTTTTATATACGCGTATTAGACCCCTCCCCCCACACTCTCTCTGGTAACCGGGATGGGGCACCCTCACCACAGCGACCACCAATTTGGGGCAGAGGCAGAGTTTGTTTGTTGGTTTTATTCGTTGTTGTTTGTTTGGTTTCATTCATTCTTTTGAATACGGCTCGGCTTTAAGCTTGTTGTCTCTAAGTAATCCTGCCTTTCATTATTGGCTGCAGCGCGATGCCCAGACTAATATTGTGGCCAAAGCAAAGCAGATTTAAGCCAAATAAATAAATAAATAAATAAATATATAAGTAAATTGATTGAGAAACCAGCCGCTGCTACCTGGTGACATATGTCCCTCGTCGCATATTGATGGACGCGCATCAATCAACTGGTTGCCACATGGAACAGAACCGCCCTCAAAATGATCCTTTTAATGTCCAGATGGAGGTCAATTTGCTGCACAGTCATAAGGGACATGACCCCGTGGGTGTTGTCATCAATTGCAAGCAAGTCAAGGTGAAAGTTACAATATCATTTCCAATGACACTAGCTGACTTCGATATGTTTATTTTACATTTAGCAAAGGCATAAATGAATCAAGTTTTTAAACAATAATTAATTATATTTTTATAATAGATTTTTTTAAAACTTTCATTTTCTTTGAATGCTTGAGGCGCTTCAATCGGTAAGAATTCCAAATAAAAGCCAAAATTATATCTAAGAAATGTACGTTATATAAACAAGTTTTAGCTTAATATCTATGAATTTATGGTCTTGAATGTTACTAATCTTTGAACGCTTTCATTATACTTTTTTGTTGACCAATTTTGCTGCATGTGTCATTGGGAATTGAATATGTGTAAAACTGTACACTTTGATGGCCTCCAGTGCTAATAAGTAATTATATTTATTAGACATATGTAGAGATACCCATATCAAACCGAATATGGAATATGCCATCATCTGAGGGCTTATTGAACATTGAATGATTATTGTAATTTATTTCAGTGACATCGAGTGCCATCGCAGTCATTAGTAACATTGGTGAACTGAAAACTATTAAGGACACGAGGAGGACCTTGATTATGGTAAACTTGACTGCCATTAGTCCTGGACGCACATATGTCACAACCTCCCCGTGAAGCAGAAAAACAAACAAACAAGCCAATGGAAAAATAAGTACAAGAAGAAGCAAGCGATGGTGAGAGGAAGAGGAGGAGGAGGAGGAAAAAGAACGAAATGAAAATGAAAATGAAAATGAAAAATGATCTCATAGCCAAAGCAAAATTGCATGATGTTGGGCATGTTTGAAGAGGTGTGGCGGCATTCATCCAATTGCCATAATTTATCTGTCACATGTCGAATGTGTGTCAACGTCAACCCACCACTAAGGATATCCATTCAGCTACACTCCCCCCCCCACCCTCCTTCCACCCCCTTCTGTCTTTCCCTTCAGCCCATTCATTCAACATCCCGCCCACCCACTGGGCTGGGATCTATGGCAATGCTGTCGGTCAGTTGTCATTAATATTTATTATGTCACATGCATGCAGTCCACCGCTTTAAGTTAGGTTAAGGGTCCTGGGTCCCAGATACTGTGCACCGACTCCAACTCCAACTCCAGCTCCGGTTCCAGTTCCGATTACGTGCCGGGGCAGCAGGAGTTTGCTATTTTAATATGCTGTATGAATATGAAAGTAGCAAAGGATAAACATAGAACTAAGCATAAATATATCTTAATCTTTATCCCTGCCATTTAAAACAACAACAAGATGTTCGTTTTTAACCTAAAAACAAGCTTAGTTGCAATAACTCACACTGGTGAAAGCTAAAATAGGTTTCGATCATTCAATGTTGTAAAATGTCAATTAAACAATAATTAGCAATATTTATGTCTATTAAATGGAAATTTCCAATATCATGTTTCCTGAACTAACGCTAGAAATAATTCTGTATTAATTGTAAATTTAGAGCCAGATCAAGATTTATTTCTAACTAGCTGGGTAAATGTATTAAAATTTCTAATGCCAGTTCTATTGATTTCGAACTCACACTAGTGACGAAACCACAAGATTCTTTATATATTTATTTATTTATATTAAATATACATAACTTTTTGATCAATCTTTTATAAATAAATTTATATTAAATTCTTAAATGCTTCGATTTTTTTCTACCTTTTTTCGAATTAACATAGAATGTTTCATACTCTTTGATGAAATAAAATAATACCAACATTTTAATTTAGTTTTCTATTTTTTTGTTTTTAATTAACACAGAATGTTTTTATCTGAGCTAAGATCATAATCTCGCTAGTAAAACGAGTCATCAACATATAAAATGTAATTAAACCAATATTGGAAAACCAATATTACGTTCTTCTAATTTGAATTTCTGATCCATTACATGAAGCTCTGAAGGTTTCTTGGCTGATTTTCTTTTGGTGCAAGAGGGCGTGGCATCAGCACGGTCCGTCGCTTTGATCACTAACAAAGTCTAAGTACCTGGCGCCCAGTCCAGTCCAGTCACGCCCACTCCAGTCACATCGGCCCCTGATGACACCAGACCCGCACAATGGGCTCATTAGGCGTTTAATGGAATACGTAATGCTAGTCCAGTTGATAAAGTGCCCAGTGGGTCTGTGGGTGGGGGTAGTGGGTGGCTCAGCGATGGGACGATGTGGCAGTTACGGTGGTTGATAGGCCGCCACCGCGAGCAAAACTAACAAACTAATCCAATATTTTTATTACGAAATGCCATTAAGGGTCATTGAATATTGTGGCATAATAAATAAATGGCCAGGCTATACACACACGCAAATACACACACACATACACATACACATACACATACACACACACACACATATACTCATATATGTAGACAGAGTTACATATGAGAAACGATTGCGTTGCCTGCGCCTGGGTTATAATCCCAGCTATCAACGGCATCATTATTCAAAGACGGATTTACGCGACGATACACCAAAATTCTGTCTGAGTCTCAACTGGACAAGTGTGTGTGTGTGTGTGTGTGTGTGTGTGTGTGTGTGTGTGTGTGTGTGTGGTGTGTGTGTGTGTATGAGGGGTGTGGGCAACTGACTCTCATACATCAAAGCGCCTTAACTCCCCGTCCGATGTGACTGACTACTCAAAAAGCGATTTTTTGTGCTGTTGCTTTTACTGTCTCAGATCGAAGCAATAACAACTGAATACCAGTATATATATTTATATATAAATATCTGTATATAAATAGAGTGTATGAGAATTCATTATGTTGACAGAGCAACTTCATTTAATATGCTAGCTAAAAACAAATCATAGTGCATTTAATAAGTTAATTAAAATGTTCCTCAAACGAAACAAAAACAGTAAAATTCAGGAGCTGCATTTGTGTGGACTGAGTGTCTCCACTTTGGCAGAATATCGATTAATTTTGCTATGATTGATATTTGATTGATACCTACAATCAGTAATTGCTTCTTTGTTACCATTTAATTAACTGATCAGTTGGGAGTCCCCAATTTAATACTACAAATATGGGGAACTGAAAAAGAATCCTAATGAGAGCTTAAAGAATTAAGTTGATTCCTACGATTGACACTTGATTGAAGTGCGGGTAACAAACAGGAACTGCTACCTTGAAGTGAAACTGATACTGATTGAAGTCTGTTCCAAGTCTGCTACGTCGCTTTTAATGTGCCAGAGTCGAGCAATCAGTTGAGTTCACACCCAGAAACTGATATGGAGCTTTTACCGGGTACGGTTGCTGGGTACGGCAGGAACCGACGACCAACGTCCGCTTAATTAGTCCGTTTTGTTTAAATGATTTTGATGGCGACGACGACGACGACGACGACGACGATGGTGATGACGATGAAGCTGATTCCCCGAGCTCGTCGCTGACCTTTACTCCAACTTTACCCAAACTCCAACCCCAACCGCCAATCCTACCTCTACTCCCACCTGGACCAGGACTCTGAGGACGAGTGCGATGCCATTTTTTGCGTGCTTCCTGCAGGTCTTTCACTGCCTTGTTTGCCGGCAATTCAATTTGCTGTCCATGCACGTTATGTTTCCTCCTTTTTGATACTCTTGCAACAATTGAGAACAATGATTTTGTCACGGAGTATGCAATGCATAAAAGTATATATGTTTAAAATCAGCAGTAGATATATATACAAAATCTTAATTTAAATTAAATTATTTCAGCGCTTCAAATATAATGATGAAAAATATCATTAATTATTTTTTTTATTATTAATTTAACGATTATTGATTACTTGTACGAAAATTAAAAAAAAAATAAACAAAAAAATAATTAAATTTTCTTATCAAACCGCATTACAAAGGGTATTTAAAATTCGGCATGGGCAGCGTAACTTTTAATTTCTGCATTTTTTGTCTTATTTATCCACACCCATGACTCGTTTCTCTCTCTCTCTCTCTCTCTCTCTCTATCTCTCTCGTACATTTTGTGTATGTTTGCGTATGTTAATCGAAATGTTTGGCGGCTGACTGTTGAGAGTGGGCGTGGCACATCCATACATATCGCACAATATATGTACTTTTCTATATGCGTTTTATTTTTTGTGTATATATATTTTTTTTTTGTAAGCTCCCTTGCACATGTAACGCGGCTTTGTTTAACATTAAATGGAGGTTAATACCTGGCAGCACGTTCACCGTTGGGGCGAGAGGCATGAGGCATGGCGGAGGATGGGGAGGGGGCTTAGAGAGAGGCGGTCAAGTGCAGCGAAAGAGCTGCTGCCACATGGGTGGGTGGCAAGGTGTAAGGGGCAAGTGTTATGCCTGCTGGATTGTTTGTCCGTCTGCATGCTGCACACACACACACACACACACACACACATACACACACACACACACACTCACACACACACATGTATTCACATAGACAACTGAATGGTGGGGCAGCTAATGTTATTGCCACCACAGTTGATTGTTTGGCCGCAGCTGCTGCTGCTACTGCTGCTGTTCTTATTGTTGTTGCTCTTGCCACCGCCTGGGGCATGGAGCATCGATGTCCGTGGGGCAATTGTCCAGGACAATCGCGACTCGATTGTTGTTGCAAATAGGCGAGTGATTTTACGGTTAATTGATTTTAAAGCGATTTCGCTTAAATGTTATCAGGGCTTGTTACTCTTGTTTCTTCCTCTCTCTCACACACACTCTCAATTCCTCTCTCTATCTGTTTTATATATATTGCTGCTGACCATTTTGTGATGGTTGTTTTAGGTAAGCATAACATTTTATTAGTTGTTTCTACTGTCTCAGTCGATCCATCTGCTGTGGAGGTTAATAGCTACAATGTTTTAACAATTCAACTAAGAAAATACCGAGGCTATTGCATTGATTAAATTTAAAAATATGGAATTTCACATTTTATCCAGATTTTAGAGAAAGTATTAAGACAACTGTTGCGAGAACTCTCATGCAGACTCAAGAGACTTTGATTAAATGGAATCTAAATTCTTAGCTTTTGTCATTTTTGAGTTGCAGTTGAGAATTGAAAATGAAAGTGTCTCTTAGCTTGATTGACATCATTTACCACTTTCTGATTGAAAAAACTGAGTTCGACATCCACCCCGACATTTTAAACGAATAGTCAAACATATGTTTTAATGATCCATGCCCGTCATTTGTAGCCAGACATGCGTTTTCAAGTTCCGAGAAATGTAACAAAAATTTACATGTCTCCTAGTATGTCAAGAAAAAAATTAAAATTAATAATCAAGCAAACTAATTGTGTTGATGCAATATAAAATGATATGTTGTTCGGAGTAAAGGATACAAAAATTGTTTCTTATCGACCACAAAACGTTTGAACAAAACCAATTACTGTTGTTCAGGCATCCAATTCCTCTTTCCTCCTATGATTGGGGTTCCGAAAATGGCACTCGTGTGTTCATTAAAACAATAAAAACAACACACGCACACCCAAGCTATTTAGAGTGATAGATAAGGGGAAAGGGGAGGTGGGGCTAGTTGGAGTAGGTAAACCGAACACTAATTATGATTTTTGCCAACTGACAATGGTCCAGTCTCAGTTTGGGTATATGGGATTTTTGCTCTTGGGGTTGCTTCGTACGGGTAGTAACTGGATTTCCATTCCCATTTTGAGCTACCAACTCCAGTTGGACCATGTCTATCTCTATCTGTGCGTAACGCTGCGTAATTACACAACATTTTTACTTAGGCATTTCTCGTTTGGCTATTTGGCCATTGGTTTTACGAGCGTATTGCACTTTTGTGGCCATACAACATCCTACAATCCATGTCCAGTGGAAGCAGCAACCCCCAAAAAAGATCCCGAAACTGAAACCGAACCCAAATCCGAAACCGAAACTCTGACAACTCTCTCTGGCACCTGTGCTACCGACAATATCTGACAGTTCTCTGCTCTCTGACAGTCTGGCACTCTGGCAGTCTGGCATTATTAGCAGCTTGCGTGCAAAAGCATTTATGAAATTTCTCAACCCTATGTAGTGCACGATGCTATTGTCCATCCATGGTCAAGTCGTCATGTCACTTATTCACTCACTCTCTCTCTCTCGCTCGCTCGCTCGCTCGTTTAACATTTATGAGGCGACGCAAAATGATACGAAAACGTTTCGTCATAAACTTCAATAATCGTAAATATAGATTTCTCCCTGGCCAAAGGGCAGGCTGGCAAACATTCTCGTTACAGTTCCCCAGTTCCGTTCCTGTTCCCATTCCCGTTCTCGTTCCCATTCCCGGTTCAGCTCCTGTTCCCATTATTCGTTCACGTTGAAATTAATAGTTTTAGGCTTTCGCTAGCGCTCTCTCTTTTCTTTATATTTATATTTGTATTTGTCTCTTTCTCCTTGAGCATCGCATTTCATGCTCATACTGCCTGGTCAGTTATATTGCTCCTTACCTTCACTCTGATAACATTTGCCGCTCCCCTCCACCTTACGTAATGCACATTTATGCCTGTCCCTGTCTCTCTCCCTGCCTCTGTCTCTGTCTCTGTCTCTGTCTCTGTCTCTGTCTTCGTGTCTGTGTCTCGGCCACTGCCAGCATTTTTATCGTTTCGTCAATGTCATAAATTCTGATCTAGTAGCTGAAATTGAACTTAATGCGATGCTCCCACAACATCTATGTACTCTATATCGTATATTGTGCTCCCCTGCACTTTTATCGCCTTCATCTTTCCTCTTCTTTTCTTTCGACAGTTGCCAGCTCTTAGCTGCCGGAAGTACAGTTGTGATTAGCTTAACTTTGCTTTCTATTTTCCAATTATTCAATCAATTTGAAAAATGACAGGCAAGCCAATTAATAATTTTGCATATATATAAGTAATTATTAATTTTATATTTATTTAATCAAATAAAATTAAAATAAAGATTACGAATATTATTCAAAATTATTAACTTTTAATTAATATTGCATGGATAGCTAGACAAGTGTTTAGTTGCCCTGATAATTTATATATAATATCATAGACAAATTTATTTGCTTAATATTTAATGGATTTTCCACGAATTCTCTATTATCTGATTTGCGAAATATAATCTTTCTTTTAAGCATAAGAGTGTTAAGTATCAATTTCTCAAATAACTATAGATAATAACATAGATAAATAAATAATATAATTCTCCTTTTCTCCTATAACTTTTGTGCTGCTTCTGCTGTTCATTTCTTTATAATTAATATTTGCTTATCGATTATCTATGATCGATAACTAAAAATGCGCTTTGAATCTTGGCTTGGGGTGTATGTTCAATCAAATGGGGACAAATAGTCACCCTCAGGACTTATTTAGTATTTGGGTTCGTTGTTTCGGCTGGTTATTTATATGGCAATTAGCATGTTGCATGCCTCATCTGGGCAACAAATCGCGACGGGGCAGAGCGTAATTTTAATGACCATTCGAAGCGCATTTCGTTGTTGGCACTTTATTTTTATTTTTTTTTACTTCTTTGTTATTCATTTATTTACAAGTTGACCGCATACCGATTTGTTTGCTTTAGTTTTAGTTTTTGTATTGCTATTGCTATTGCTATTGCTGCTTTGGGGCTGGCCAATGGTTATCAAGATGTTCGGTCGCCAGTTCTAATTGATAGGGCGGGCACGCCCACAGAACCAGCGTACCGCCCAACGCCCACCGCCCACCGAGCAGCGTTCGATATTCGCGTGCTCATAATTTGCGCTGCGTTCCGACCAAAGTTGAAATACATTTTTATAAACCAAAGACCGAGAGCTGAAACACCAAAAACCAATGCTTGACAGCGAACAAGATTGAGCTGATGATGGACTATAATATACTCTGTATGAAACGCGGAATGAACGAAAAGAAAGTAAAAGAAAAGACAGACAGACATTGAGATTTTTCATTTCCAGTCAAAATGCTAATGATTTTTCTACATACCAAAGAAGCTAAAAACAGCTGAAAGCATCTCCGGTTCAAAAAACATTTTTTTTAGGATAAGGAATAGCTCTTATGTAATATAAAAAGATATATATACATATATTTATCTCCTGGCAATTTTCTTAACCTAATTTCTACTTTGGCTTGCAAACCGATTTTTAAGATAAATCATTTCGGATCTATTGACGACAACATCTTGAGTAAATAAGTGAAATACATATTTCAATTAACATTTAATAAGTAAATTATCTTCTTCTTAAGAAATTGTTGAAACTAAAGACGAAACAAAATACGAGTATCTCAAATCTGTTCCCATGTTAAACCCACAGCACATTAAGCTTCTATTATATATGTATCTACTGTAGGGTATTTGGAAAACCTACAAACACATTGTGTGCTAAACTATTAAATCAACCCGGCATTACACGGAGTGCGAGAGATGGAGATGAAACGGCGCCGAGCACAGCTGAGGTCCAACTTTGACTCTGACTCCGATTCCTTCTCGAACTCGGACTTGGGGTCGATTTGCACAATTTCTTGGTAGTTGTTGGCGTGTCGATCGCTCATAATTCGCGACCATGCGACATGCAAGCAAACAAAATCGAAAATTCAGCACGAACATTATCGATAAAATTGCCATTAAGTTGTGTTTGTGAACTTTGGCCCGAAGCAGGCGAGAACAGCCCAACAAAGCCAACAAGCGAAGGGCTTTCTTATCGATAGTTTGCATCGCACGTCGCGTCGCGCCAAAACCGAACGCAACTCGATTTGGATGATGAATGACGCCCGATTAAACGGCCTAGATAGCCACGCTAGCACCGCCCTTGGAACAGGTGGGGGAGGGGAAGGACCAACAGTTCACAGTACACAGCACATGGTATATATGGGCCAACAACTAACCAGAAACTGGCTGGCAAATTAAGGGTTATACTCTGAGTAGCTGCAGTGTCCCCTTCTCAATTTAAAATGCATATCTACTAGATCCGATAGACAATAACATTTGCATAAATGTAGCAACAGTCCAGTTGCAGTTGAAGAAAGCAGCTCTGAGTGCTTCTTGGAATCTCCCCTAATCATCAAGTTCTTATGAATCATATAAAAAAATATTGTCTATCCAAAAAAAAGAGATAATTCGAAAAGTTTTCGAATTATTCTGAAGGATTCCGTTCGGATCTTAACGTTTCTCGAACAGGATAATGAACTCTACCCTTAGAATTGTCAACCATTCAAATAAAAGTTTAATATAAATAATTATATAAATTACTTAGATATTGACTATCTAATTGCTTGATTATGCAGCTATGGGAAAATTATCATTTTTTAATATTTATATAGATTAAAAATCTGGAATTATTTTTTTTCTTATAGTTCAAGGGGCTAAAGAAGTTATGTAAAATTAAAACTAAACTAAAATTATTATATAACCATACTGAAGTAGACGGTTCAGTTGGCAAGTGGATATAACTTTTTGCCATTCGATTTCTACAGGGTATTTCTCTGTATATATTTCGCAGCGCAAGAGCCGAGACTCCTATTCGGTTTTTATAGTTTTTGTAATCGGGTCAATTGGACTTTAAGATATTGACTGCTTGTGTCGTGCTCGTATGTGGATAAACTTATTCTGGATTTCCCTGACATTTTCCATTGCGAATAACACTATTAAATGGATTTACGTGCGCCACGCAATCTGCATACATAAGATCCTTGATGTGGGACCCGACTCTTACAAACGCCTGAAACTATGCAATACCAAGGAAAGGAAGGCAAAACAATAGCGAAAAATAGCGGAAAGAATTCATAAAGCATCTAACCACATGCTGGAGAGAGGAAATCAACTCAAGTGGTGCCATGTTATGGGTGGTTTGGATGGTTGGGCGGTGCGCCAATAATTCAATTCAATCATGCAAAGTGCCACCTCCCTCTCTTTCCCCACCACTTCATGAGAAAAGGGGTGGGGTAGGAAAAACTATGAGGAAAATTCAATGCTAGGCAAATGAAGTCATTTGCATGCATGACAATTGTTATTGCATATTTTTTGGCGCACGCGCTAATACTAAAATTGACAAAATGCCGTCGAACAGCATACTCATAAAAGCAATAACCCCCCTTAAACTCCCCCTCCCCCACCCTTGACACTCCCCCGCCCATCCGGCAAGCAGACTCACAAATCGAACTACCCTTTTATAAGCAAAGTCTGCGGCTGAAATTTATGCGCCGCGGCGGCATAAAAAACTATAAACGTCTATAAAAAAGGGCAATAAAAATGAATTGGCGACAAAAGCCGGATATATGAAAATATGTTGGCCAAATATCCACATATCCAAAGAAAGTAACTCCGACAATAAGAGAGTGTCAAAAATATGCTGAATTCAAATGAGATGCGACAGCGTTTTTTTATTATATTTTTTTCATTCGCATCGTCATTAAGTGCGTTCTTTAGTTTTTGAGTGAGTTTGCAGGGAAAATATAATTGGCATGCATTTTTATCAAGTCTTTTATTAACAAATTGTAAAATATTCTAAAAGTTTTGGTAAAAGTTCTCAAAAACTAGATGTTAAAATTATAGCTTTTATAAAGATAGGTATTAATTAATAAATATTACTATAATTAAAAAAAAAAACTATATCCTTAAAAAAGTAACTGAGGTGCAAGATAATTGATTTTGTTATAAGCTCAACTGTGGCTTGCAATTATTAAATTATAAAATTAATATTTTAGCACAACTTTCATTCAAAATATGGAACTTACTTAAGAGACTCTTTGATTTACCAGCATAATATTTTGGAGTAAAACTGATTCAAATCATCCAATTATACAGAAGCTCAAAGGGTTTAAAATGAACTTAAATTTTCCACATTAGCACATATAGAATATAGAGATGGAAATAAATCGAACAGAATTCGGTAGGCAGGCCTATGATAAAACACTCAACACGCCCAAAGGTGCAGTCGATGTCAGTCCGATGTCCGATGCCTTTGACATTTGATGAATTACACACACCAACAACAACATCAACAGGAATAACAACAACAAGGGCAACAATTGTCAACTATCTAATTAGACTGGGGACACTTTTTTATTGCACCAAAGTCGCCCTTTTTTCCATATTATTATTTTTTTACTTTTTTTTTTTTAGGTGTGTCCTGGCACCTTTTTTTCACACCAACCGTTTGCCTTTGTTGTTGTAGTTGTAGTTGTTGCTGCGGCTGCTTTTGTTTCTAATTAATTAATTAGCTTGATGACAAAATAAACGCGCTGCGCGTCGCTGATGACCGCTGACGAATCAAAAAAAAAAAAAAAGTAAAAAGAAAAAACAACAAAAACTGGAAAATGAAAAATGAAAAGAAAAACAATTCAATAGAAACGAGAGTAAAAATCAATAGTTCCCCACGCACGGAGACCTGCCCCCACCTCGACGCTGACGCCGTTTATCATTTGCGGCTCATAACTTTGTGCAATATGCAGAAACAACGAGAATAGCAAGGACACCCCCATGCCAGCCCAGCCCCACCCTCATCCCCCGAGGAGCAGCATGTGAAAATGCAAAGCTGTCAATGAGTTATGTTTGGCGCTATCATAAAATTTGACAGCCCTGGCAGGGGATCCAGGGCGGGGGGAGAATTTTCTTCATATGCAAATGCCCTGTTGTCTTCGAAATACAAAGGCTGCCGCAAGGGTGTGGAATAAAAGAAAGGGTGGGGAGGAGGGTAGCTTTAGCAAGAGAACATTGAGATGCGAATGCTGCGAGCGGGGGTGGAAAACGGAAGCGGAAGCAAACATTTAAGAAAGTCGTGGCAAATTCAAAATCGAAAGGATTGACTGCAAGTCTGTGTGTTTACTTGGGTGTATCTGAGTGTGTGTGTGTTTTTATTGTGTACGAAGTGAAAGTGCTGGCAGCTGAGCCGCTTAACAGTTATAAATCAGTGACGTCATTTGAAAACTGACGGAAGGGAAAGCTCAAAATAGAACTTCAATCTGCTTCAATTGATTGCGTAACATATGCTAGGGATATAGGATGTCAAATATAATATTCTTAGATGTCTTAGATGCAGAGAAAATATATGAATATCCTCTTCTACTATGTCATGAATTCTGTGGAACTGGAAGCCGAGAACAATCTTAAAAAAAAATTAGATAATTACGGAATATTTATAATATTTTTGAAATGTTAATAAAAAGAGAACTTGGTTTTAACTATAACAGGGGTGGACAGAGCTAAATATGCAATCGTTTTCAATACTTCCAACATGGGAATATCACATTAATGTCTCAAGAACGAATCAGTTTTTATTGCTCTATTTTTTTTATATGGGACTTTTAAATTTGTAATTTGTTTTATATTTTATTTAATAATTAAAATATAATCAATATTAATACAATTGGGTCGGCTATTAATATTTTAGCAATAAATAAATAATATATTAATATAAAAAATCATAAGTCTTTAACTATATACATATATTAAAATAATTTTAGTTTAAGCAACTTTAAATATCGACTATATATAAAGAAGCAAATGTACCAAAGTGAAATGCAATAAAGAGCACACACACACATTTCAATTGAAGTTTTTAAGTATGACCCACAAGCCCACAAAAGTATGCAACAATAAAATGAAAACCGTGCAACATGCATACGATCCTTTCAACTAAGTAAGTCTGTGCGTGTGTGCGTGTGTGTGTATTCGAGTTTATACATATGTGCGTGTTTGTTGTCCGCTTACATATTTAGCAAATTTCGCACTTATTTTTGAGTATTATCGAAAAAGTTTTCCCATCATCGACACACAAACGGCAATTGGCAAAGCAACGCACGTTGCTGCTACGTGTGGCAGTTGAGTGTGAATCTACACAGATATGCACACATACATACACACACCAGTTCACACAAATTGTGCAGTTGTTGAAAGTGTTGTTGGCACTCATATGTATGTATGTATGTATATGTAATAAAACAAATGCATATTAAAATGTTTATTTGCAAATTTTTGAAAATTGCTAAGGCAATAATCACGTGCGCTTTGTAATTGTTGTTTAAACACTTTATTAGTGTAAGTGTGCGTCATTTTCATGAGATTTTCATCGCTTGGCTCATCAACTTTGAGTTTAGTAATAAAACTAATGATTTTAGTTAAACAATCATCAGATCTAAGTGACGATCAATTTTTTATTCTAACTTTGTAAAATATTATATCATTAGCATTTGTATACGTATACGCAATAACAAAAGCATTATTATTAGCATTATCATTTAAATTGTCAATAATTTTGGTATTCGCTTTAGTATTTTCAGCATTGCGTGTAAACTTACATTTGTTATATATTTATATATATATTATCTTAGCTGTAAGATCAATTAGCAATAGCCTGGCATAGGCAGTGGCTACTTGACTTAACTTGTAAATTATTTATCTATTGTAATTTAACATATTAATATCTACTGAATATATTATATTTGTGAATTAATTTGGGCAGCAACGTTTGCTGTGTAAAAAAAAAAATGCTATACTCACTTAAATGCACATTGGCATACCGTGTATGTTTTAAGTTAAAAGGAGTTTATAATCCAGCCTGGTTTCTTCTGATTTTCCTCCAAACATTTAACACCTGTGCACTGTAAGCCGTATGCACCCCTTCCCTTTATAAGCCGCCCATCCAATCTGTTGGCCAACTGTTCATTTTACAGTTTGGTTTTCCATATCCAAAATCCAATTGTAAATTGCAATTCCCATTGTCAGTCAGGTCGCTTTAACGCCTTAATTAGCCCTGGAGCAACACCAGTGATCGACGAGCCACCACCACCACCGACACCAACACCACTATCATCACCGCCACCACCACATTGTCAAACATATACAGAGCCGTTCCATTCAAATAGCAACTCAAACCAGCCCAACGAATTACCTCTGAACATTTTTAAACACATTTTTTTCCATTTTTTATTTTCTTTTATCCAAAAGCGAAAAATTTGCCATAAAGGAAATGCAACTAAGAAATACACTTTATTTGTTCTTAAAGATAAAAATAATGGTAACTTCTATTGTATTGTTTTACATATATTTATTTATCTTTTATATTTGTTTTTGACTTTGACTAAGGTGCTTTTGGTAGCAGGCAATAATAAAGAAATTGTTTGTATACAAGAATTTTTTACAATTTACCGAAAGTAATTTTGAACTTGCCTGGGAAAGGGTATTCAACTACAGTGGTAAATGACAAGAAAAATATACAAAAAATTACCGAAAAATATTCATTACGTTTTTCTGATAATTTTTGTGCTTAGCTTATGTTGTCGTTGTTGTTGTTGTTGCTGTTGTTGCTGTTGTTGCTGCTGTTGTTGTTGTTAATTTATAAAAAACGCTTAAGGCTGGCCAAGGGGCTTGAAGGAGTGGGCAAAGGTGAGGCCAAGTGTCGCTCTCGTGGCATTGGGGGGAGGGGCGCGATGCTGCCGTTGGTGGTGGTGGCTTTTACGAGTGTACCCAAAAAACTTCAAACGAGATAAATACAATTTCCATTAGGCCTCGTGGAAAATCCCTCGAACCACATTCATACTTTTCTCATGTTTTGTCAGTTTTTTTTTATTTCAAGTTTTTTTTTTGCTTTTCTGCTGTTTTTACACATTTTTTTGCTGCTTTTTGTTCGTATTGATTTTAGGGCTTTTTCACAGTTGTTGGCCAAGGGCCGGTCCAATGGCCCCCAACCCCTCGGCCGGCATCATCTTCTTCGTCTGTTTTACGTTAATTTTTTAATTGTAAATATTGCCTAGGGTCGAATTTTTCATCTGCTGCTCCATCCCACATACCCATAAGGTTCATAATTTCTTGCCTATATCTCCCCCAACTCTCCATTCCCCTGTCCATCCCCCAACCACTTTGTTTACATAATTTGTACGTTACAACGCGCACACGAAACATTTTTTGGGCTACTTTCGCTGGCATTTTTTAATAGATTTTCTTGTTTTTTTTTTCCACTCGTATTTTCCACCGAATTGTACTTTGCTTGCGGTGGGAAATGTGCACAGTTGCTGTGGACAGGCGTGCCAGGGGCTGGAGTCCGGGTTCGGCTTGATTAGGTCCACAGTTGTGAGTTCAATTAAATTTTACACTTAGCATTGCATTTGTAGCCCCGCAGCGGATCTTCAAAGTGGAAAGAGAAATGAGAAACAGAGAAATGGAAATGGAAATGGCACTGGCAATGGCAAAGAACAAGGAATCGGATGAGCTAATCATTTCCAGAAAATTATACGGAAATAGAAATCTGGAAAAACATCATGTTGCCATTTACGAGAATTCTCAGCTCGATTATTTTTATGTTGATTGCCATTTTTATGGCCCCGCTCGCTAATTGCAAACTATTGGCCCCAAATGCCAAACACACACATGCACACGCGCACACACATATACTTAGCTCCAACATTATTATACTCACATATAATAAACTAGGGTTATGGCAACGGACGCCTATCTGCAGTTCCGTTAAGTATTAGAACTTATGACAGCCCCAGCAATTTGTGCCAAAAGGAATATAGAGAGAAAAGACAAGAAAAAAGCAAAAAGAAACGATTGCAAACAAATAAAAACGATGCGTGAGACCCCGTGTGAGTTTCAGTACAGGAAATGAACTAAACGAGAACTTAACCGGGGAGCATCAATGTTGTAAATCCTTAAATTTATAGATTCCCCCCCCCCCCTTAAGGGGGGCAGGACAACTTTCCTCCGCAGGCCTCGACTCGACTCGACTCGACTCGACTCGACTCTGGCATCGATGCCAGCATATTGGAGCAGTTGTCTTGCACATAAACAATAATAAAAATAAAAAAAATAGCACAGAAGTCATGTGAATGTTTGTCACAGACTCTGTGTGTGTGTGTGTGTGTATTTGTATGTGTGTGTGAAAATAAAAGTAGCAGACAGGACACTGCGATTTGTGAGCTACACTTAAATACGTTTGGCGCTTATTTTAGGTGAACCAAATAAGGTCCAAACAATTTACTTGTGCTCTGCAGTACTGAGAAAAAATGTGTGTTAATAATCAAGCATTTAATAAATATTTTAATCAATCAGTTGTTTTGACAATTCATCGTTTAATTTAAAAGAGTGCAATGTTTCTTTTTGGTTCCTCCAACGATGAATTTCTGTTGCCATACACTGAGAGATAAAGTCGGTCGACCATATCATTAAGTTGTCATAGGAACGATTACTAGAAAATAAAGGTGTAATATGAGAATGATAGTTTTCTTCCTTTAAATATCTTTAGCAAACTAAACTGTATCAAGTCTATTTCGAAAATAACCTTCCTTGCATTTTTTCTTCTCACATAGTTTTTTCTCTCACTTCTTTTTTCCCCCTCCTCTTTTCCCTTTTTTGACTGTTATTCTCCATTATTTGTAGATTTCTCGCTTAACATATTTTACTTTTTATCCTTTAAAAAGATATTCAGGCTATTCTTTACTGGTTAACTCAATTCTTTTTCAATCATTCGCCACCTAACACTTTCACTTCTCCCGCCTAATCTTTTTTTTCTTCTCCAAACAACTCAACTCAAATATTCCCCGAAGGTTGCCAGCTGCTTGAGTCCCGAAACAGAATCGAAGCATTTTCCGACCATTTGAAGGTCATGTTGGCATATAAAAGTAAAAGGCGCTTTTCTTCTAAGACGGTAAGTGGTGCGCGCGGTGGGTCAGCGGTTGGGTGGTTGGGTGGTTTAACGTATTCGACATCGTCGACGTTGTCGTCGCTTTTTGGCTAATGAAAAAGAAATAAAAGTGTCGAGTGCATTATTGTCCGTTGCCCACACACACAGCCTACATACACACACACAGTACACAGTACACAGCACACACACACACACCACACACACACACACATGCACATGTGATACTCCCTGGTAATTGTTGAAATATTTTTAGTGCTAGAAACAACCGCCTGTCGACCAGCGCGTGTTACGTGCCTTGAACTCGTCCTTGTCCTGGTCCTTTTCCTGTCGCCGCCTCCTTTCCCACTCCCATCCCCATCTCCATGTCCTGTTCTGCCTTTGATTTGGCTTCAATTCCTGCGTCCTGCGTCCTGCGTTCTGACAGCATCCCCATCCCCGATGGCTATTATTTTGCACTTACTATAACATGCACATAAATATTTTTGCCTGGTCCAGCGTCGCTGGCTATTTTATTGATACTAACATATACACACACACATGCACACTCAGCCTATAAGTTGGGTCATAAAAGGAGCTGAGCCTCTTCTTCTTCTTTCTCTATGTGGTTGTTTTTATTGTCGCCTCGCTGGCGAATCTCTGTCAAGAAGCAATAATCATCAATTCTGATTTTTTGGCAAAGACTTCGTCGTTTCGTCATCCCCATTGACGCCTTCTTCCCCTTTACCCTTCCCCCCTCCATGGTCTGGTCCGCGACAATTTGATTTCAAATTGATTATTATTTATGCTATTTTATGTCAGCCATTTGCCATTTGCCATTCTATCTGTGGCCCCTTCTTTCAGTCTGAGCTAATTGTGTTGGCCCATTGCATTACCAACTTCCAGTTACAACATTGTAAATATACTTAA
Source organism: Drosophila rellima (assembly GCA_035043635.1). Classification (NCBI taxonomy): domain Eukaryota; kingdom Metazoa; phylum Arthropoda; class Insecta; order Diptera; family Drosophilidae; genus Drosophila; species Drosophila rellima. The sequence continues at coordinate 29,692 of JAWNMV010000134.1, read as the reverse complement.
GATTGTCAGCTACTTAGGCAAGGCAAAAGTAATTGATACTTCTTTGGCGAAACCATTAAATGTTATTGGTGTTTCCTCTTTTGAAAATAGACATGAAAACGAAGAAAATATACGAATACCTTTATCAGCATTTCATTAACCTTTTAAAGTTAATTCATCTTAAATATAAAAAAGGGTATAGTTTTTTTATACCATTATGCTATACCTAAATAGGGTATAGTTTTTAGTACTATCTCAGTTGAATATTGATTTTCGAAAAATCAATGAAGACTTTAAGCTATAACCCAAAAGTCTTTCTTCCTAAAAATTGTTTGAATTCGACAAAGTTGTGGAAAGTTTAAAGTTAAAAATTGTTACTGAATTCTTTTACAGCTAAGATCAAACAAACTTATTAGGGTAATGGAAGTATAGTCAAGAAATATCATTTGCTAGGGATGTTAAACGTAAAACCTGTAAAATTTATATCAATCACAAGCCTTTTTGAAAAAAAAAAAATATTTTTAACAACAATATCTAAGGCATTAGTTTTAATTTGATTTAACTGTGTACAAGAAAAATCACATTTAGATTTAGTAATTTACCTAAGTACTTTAAAAGCAGCTGGATAACCAAAGTTGCATGTGCCTTAAAACCATTTGTGACTTAGAGTTAAGTTCTTTGCTACAAATAAGCACAATTATAAATAACAATAATTTAATATAAGAGCCACAAAATTGTTGCAACTATTTGAACTTGACTCACTGTCACAGGCGCCGAGCCTTGACTTATTTTATTCAAAATCAGCAAGTCGCCTTCCATCCGGAACCGGTTCGTGTTCAGGTACAGGTTTGAACTTGTGTTTGAGCTTGAGCTTGAATTTGAGTTAAGGTTGAAGTTGGCAATGCTGCCCACCTACGCGAAGTGCCGTTGAGTTAAATTACTTAATTTTAATTTCCCGTAGGCGCTGCTTAATCAGCAACTATTAATGTTGCACTTTGCTTATTTACGAGCTCCAAATGACTTCCATTGAGCCAGAGACTCGCCGCAGTCGTGGACAGCTGAGTGGGTGCAGCTCCTGTGTGATGAGTCAGTTTTTAGATGTTGGATCGGGAGTAAAACAGTGTTAAATGAGAGTAGAGGGAATGAAGTACGCAAAGAGGTCAGTTGAACTTCTGTAATGGATGACGCTGAATATCTTTAGAAATAAGTCAATAGACAATATTCTAACAACTCAATTCTTAAGTTGACTTAAAATCATCATGGTACAGTGAATCAAATTTAATATCAGAAATATTAAAAATATAACAATTTACAAAAATATATCACGTTGTCAATATACCTCCAAATATTACCGATAAGAAACATAATAGGAAATACGAAATACACACATAAATTTTGACTTGTCAGTTGCTAGGTTGAAAATATAATCACAATCATAGCTTTGGCAAATTTAATGGGAATCATGAATTGGCTTCTAAATTTGTTCTTTTCTTCTTCTATTAGTTTCGTTCAGATAATAGTTTTTCATCAGGATACGATTTTGATGCCAATGTGCTTTCCAAAAATTCCAAATTATAAATCTCAAGTTTTAGCAGGCTATTATTGTCTTTTGTCATAATTAATTTAAATCAACATAGCAATTCAAACTTGATTCTGACAAGGTTAAATTTTGTGTTGAAAGTGGAAAAATATTTAGAAAAATGTGATTTAAACATCTGTAAGGGAACCAGTGGAGAATAACCCAAATATATTTTAAAGTAGATCAATAATAGATGGAATAAAGCAATCATTAGAGCAGTGGATGTTTTGTTAAAATTCTCTTCGATGGTTACCCACGACATTTATTAGTCATAGATGGAGAGATCATTAAGAATTGCTATTCATGGTTTCCAGCCTACTCGAATTTTTGTATTATTGATTCTGAAGAGATTCGTCCGTCGTTAAGTACTTGCTATGGCCATTCATCAAGGGGGTAGTCAGGCAATTTTCGGGCATGATGTCCTTGAGGGATGTCCAAGTTCTCTACCCCTTCCCCATCGACTGCCGTTGCCCACAGTTTGTCACACTTAATTAAAGAAAATTTTAAGCACTTTAGATGTCAATTTGTGCCCACTTTTCGACGCGGCCAATGCGATGACAGTTGCCAGTTGCCAGTTGCCATCAGATGGCAGCCTAAAAGTGAAGTGAAGCCAAATGGACAAAACGCGAAGTGAAAAAGAAAAAAACCAACAAAAATTGACTGAGCAAAAGAAAGAAACGGTTTAATTAAGTTGAAACCCTTTCGTGCGTACAAGGGCTCCCCTCTCCCCTACCCCTTCCTCCTACCAAGTGGCTCAAGTGGCCAAGCAAAAGCCGTCGGCGAGTCACTTGGGTCGCGTCCGTCACCTGACTCCTCTCCTCCCCCCTCCCCCACAGTCAGGCCGTCTGCATCTTTCACAGCTGCGGGCGATGGGCGAAATGGGCGTGGCTTGTGTATTAATTTCCAAGGTGTTTGCCATGCCAAGCTGTTTCAGTTCTATTATAAAAAAAGAAATACAAAAAATCAGCGTAATTAAAAATCAAATGATTTTTTTCCTTGCCTCCACCCACTCCACCCACATCACCCACATCTCCTCCGTCTCCGTCTCCCTCTCCCTCTCCCTCTCCCTCTACCGCTGCCAACCCGAAACCGGATTGCAAACCCTCAACGACGACAGAAAATATCTTCATTAATTTTGGTCAGCCTTTTGCTTTAGCTGCATCTGCTGGTGGGTTTTGTCGGGTGGATTTCTATTCACAATTGAATGAATGCAGCACAATTTTTAACTCATTAATTGGTGTGGGCAACCCTTTTTTGCCGCATTTGGCGGCATCCTGCCAAAATGAACAAAAAAAAAGAAAAGAGGCAAAACAAAAAATAAGGCCAAATATGTCCTGAAAACAGAACCAAGTGATTTATTTGCTTAATCCTTTTCATTTCAAAGCGATTCGTTCAGTCTTTTTGCTGCTACTTCAAATGTTGCTGATTAGAAATGAAAAAGACGCTGATGAAAAGCAGATGAAAATAAAGAGAATAACTTTGGATAAGCACTCGCTAGCCACTTGAAAACTTTTCATCGAGACAAACAGCTCAATTAGTTTCACAACTTAGCCAAAAAGTATTCCAAAGGGTCTTAATTGATGCGTTAACTGTGATCTCTTAATCAAAAGGGACTTATCGATCTAGTCTCCGTATTTGAATGTACTTCAATTCACTTGGAAACATCTCGACAACTCGATTTTGGCATAGAGATTTTCAAGTACTTAAACTCGATAATTTTATTGACTACCAATCGAGATAATCAAATCAATTTCAATGAAAATTCGACAACTCACTGAAGTTCATCGCAGCTGAATTTAGTTCAGTTACTTATTATTTCGATATTTCGAAAAGTTTAAAAGTCGTTATTTTTAGTCATGAAATTATTTAAAAGAAATTAATTAGATTTAAAAAAAAGGATGAAAGAAAATAAGGTTATATATGTGGAAATCATGGTGGTCAAAGTGAAAGTGGAAATAAATATTTAATTAATGCTGCACAATTAGCTCAAGCTTAACTGTAGGTAATCGACTTTGATCGACGATCTCTCTGACAATAATAATTATCCCCATGCACAATTGCACAAATAAATCTATCCTTTAGCTAAGAATAGACTTTTGTAAAGATCTAAGACAGAAGAAGCTTAATTAGTAAATTAACTGAGATGTCTGGGATCAATCAGAAGCTTCATTTGCCGGGTGCTCAATTAGAACTTAGACTAAAGAGATTTCCTCACGCAGTTTAATTGATTCGTTAACTCTGATCTCTGATGCCGGTGAGCCCTGGGCTCATGTGAATCGACAAGGTCTGATCGCTGAGGATCGCTGACCGATCCAATGTCTGGCGACTTGTTTAGCTGATTTTAATCCGCATTCGATACGGTAACAATTTTTACCTCATCACCCCGGTTCCAATCAAGGGCCAGAGAGAGAGAAAGAGAGAGAACGGGGAATGTGCTTTTGACACTCGCATAACTTCCGATTTAATCCCAGCGCGTGAACGTCGCGTCGTCGATCCATCCGCGCTTCTTTGCTTCTTCATCTTGTTCCCTGTTCCCTCATCCTCATCCTCATCCTCTTCCACTTCCCCTTCTTCCTTCTCCTGCTGCTCAACGGAGTCCTCTGAGTTATGCGCTTCTGTGCGTTGTCGTATTTTGTAAGCTTTTACGCGCCGGCTACCACAGATCACCATCAGAATCTGTCGTCTCTCCTCCTCTCCTCCTCTCCTCCCGCCATCCTGCTTCTCTCTTCGACTCGTCGTCAGCATCGTTGAAGCGATAAAAGATCAATTTAGTTGCGCTACAGTCGCTGATTTAAATCCGATCATTGCACGACGATTTGATGCAAACTGAAACATGCACATGGAATTTGCAATTATCGAACATCAAAGGCGACTCCTCTGCTCTCTGCCTTCTATCCCCTTGCTCCCCCTCCTTCCCACCGCAAAGCGAAGAGATCAGACACAACAAAATACGATCGCCAGCTGCTGCATTGCTGTTGAATTGAACTTGTTTGTGCTCAACTCACAGACATTTCTCACTTTTTAAAAGACCGGAGAAATTTTAGAGACATTAAAGGTGTCTACAGATGTTTAGAGTCTTCTAACTGACGAACAGATCTCTCAACTTTGATTTACAAATGTATCAAAAAATGCGAGCATGTTTCAAAAATATCCTTTGCGATTTTATTTTTAACTTGCCTCGGAAAAATTATGGCATTTTTAACAATTTATAGAATAGAAATTATAAAGAATATAAATATAAAATATAAAACAGAAAGTACAATGAAAATATTGCTTTGAATACATTAATATTTTTATCGCTTTTAAATAAATCCAAATTGGAACTCTGGTTTAAATATAAACCGAAATATTACCATATATTAAAAAAAGTTTAAAAAAATTGATGTTTATTTGTGAATAATTTGGTGTATGTAAAAAATATATTATTCTATTATTCTATGGATGCTGGGATTGGGAAAAAATCCGAAACAACTTATGCTCGGAATACCAATTGCACTTAATCTGTTGTAAAGTTCTACTGAGTGAAGCCTGACTGTAGGCTGAACACGTTGAGCCACTATTTAGAATTATGAAAAATCAGAAGTGATATTGGAAAATGCCCTTTAGAAGGTCGGTGGGATTAACTATGGATTCCATATCCCTGCCAGCTGTTGGGTTACCAGAGGGACAGGTGAGAGGCAGGTGAGGTAATCAGCGCATCGCACAAGTTCGTTAAACGATTTCAAATCAGACTCGAGACATCGCAGTGATAAAGCAGGCTTAGGCAGAAGCTCGCTCCCAGGGGGTGAGGGGGAGATCTGGTAAGAGAGGGGGTTAAGTGGCAGTAAGTTGTCTGTGGCTGTGGCTGTGACGGTGGCAAGTACGAGCATGTGGCATGTAGCATGCAACTTGGTTTGGGGTTAAGCGCTGTGCTCCAAAAATCAAATAGCAAAGAACTACAAATTACATGCCAAAATGCACTTCAATACAAAGCACTTGGGTAAACAGAAAGACGGAGCAACAGACACAAACGTGGCACACACTCACACTCACACACACACACACACACAAACACACACACATACGCACACTAGCATATGTGGCAAGGACTCTGGCACACCTGTGGCCCACACACACACACACTTACACACACACCCACATCGACATTGACGATGTAAACCTTAAGGTATTTGCGATAATTGCACTTTGCTGTTGTTGGCCCTGCTTTTGGCCCTGTCTCACAGTGGCTCACAGTGGGCGCGGCAAGCTCCAGAAGGACTTGCCGAAAAGAGTTGCCCGTTTCCATTGCCGTTGTCTGTTCCACCATCTCCACCATTTCTCCTTCCCCCTTTGGCACCACTTTCATTTTGAGTGTCTCTGGCTGCGTCGTCGTTTGTGCGTTGCGCAAGATAAACAAAAGACAACAACTCTATATATATATATATACTGATATATATATTTATGTATATATATGTTACTCAAATGTGTGTGTGTGTGTGTGTGTTTTGGTGTGTGTAGTCTGGCACACGTCTTCGCCAGGCGCAGCCAATGGGCCGCCTCTTCTGTCAAGGCTAAAACTGAACCCAAACTACTTGCAGCACTTTCTACAATTGTCAGCTGTGTTAAGTACAGTGAAAACTAGCTTAATGCTATTTTAAGTAACTACTTCAAATATTAAACGATCGCAAAAAAAACTTACAATTAAATTAAGTTTCAAAAACAACCGTTTTGATTTTAAAATTGTGCTGAGTACTGAGAAAACTAGCTACCTAAATAATATTTTAAGCAACTCGCTAAATTCAGAACTAAAAGAGTCTGGATTATACTTTAATGACATTCTCCCACTTTCTTTGACTTATTCTAATTCATTTTAAAATTAATTCGTGTTCACTTCTGTCAAATGTTCACTGTACTTGCCTCTTAAGTAATTCAAATCATGCTAATTGCATTTTATTTGTTTTGTAGAGCAGATTTTAAGTTTTTAATTACAAACAGGAGCTTATTCCCTTCCCCCCACTATTTATGTCATTTCACATATTGGCACAATCTGTCACTTCTGTAATTTATGGATTACATTAGTGACATTTGAGTCAGACATTTGAGTTTTATTTAAAGTACTTATGTTCACACTGGCAGCAGTGGAATATAAATACTGCTTCTTATTCCAAATTGAACTTATTAAATTATGTCAAGCTACACGAACTAAAATTTAAAAATATTATACCATAATATTTAATTAATGTTTTATGTAATAAGATATATTTTTACGGACTTTTATTTATGAAAACTGAACGTGATTATTGTAGTCTGCATATTTGATCAATAATTTATTCTTCACTTAATTGTAGAATTTTTTAGAACATAAATAATCAAACCGAATTATTTCCTTAATTTAATCGTACCAATAGATCATAATTATAAATATTTTAGATTCAAATTGCATACAAATTAATTATAGTATTGAAAAAAGTGAAATTTTGCTGTATTTGGATCTGAGTGAAAATATTGAAAGTAACTGATTTTTTGCAGTGTGTTGAGCTCATCATATTCAATGAGAGCTCAATATAATCCGTTCTGTCACCCTTTACGTTTCTGATGCCCTCTCCGTTTGGCTAGTGACGACAGCTGACGCAGTGTTTGTGGCTGGCCGGATAATGGCCCCATTGCTATCGTCATCGCCATCGTCATCGTCGTTTGGATATCGCGTCATATGGCGCATGGGGCACACACGGGTGTGTTCAAGTCCAAAAATCGGAGACGGAGTTGTAGTTGGTGTTGAAGTCGCAACTGGAGCCGGAGTCCGATGCGGCTGCTTTTGGCTTTCATTAAACGTAAATTTATGCCTTTACTTAAATGTCAAATATTGCAAATGTCAAACGCCGAGCCAGCCCAGAGGCCGAGATGGGTCCCGACAGACAATGCTGTTACCAATTGTTGTAGTTGTGGTTGTTCTTATTGTTGTTGTTGATGCTGTCAATGCCGCATTACTATGGCATTCCCTGTGCCCCGTTTAGGTTCAGATAGTACATCTACCATGTGCTGTGCTGTGCTGTGCTGTGCTGTGCTGTGGCCGCCATCAGGTCCTTAGTCCTTAGTCCTTTCCCGCAGACTGAGAGCTGAGTCGGTTTTTATGCGTTGTTCGTTTTGTAATTAAACGACGCACTTGGTTGGATTTCCTTGTTGTCCAGGGCAAACGGTAAACAGATGAGCGGCATGACAACTGCCAGTGTTTCCATTACTCATACACTGCCCGAAAAATTTTGTGCATTTTACTTATGAATACATTTCAAATTTCTTTTAAATGGAATAAACAATAAATATTATTACTTATTTAGTATTTACTTAACCTTATTTGATCGTTATTTAATATTTTTTCAAATTAGTTTTCAAATAGTTTAGTATTTAATAACAATTTCTTTGTTAACAATTCTGTCATTACTTAGTATTTATCAAAATGTTGCTTTGCATTATTCTTTTATTCATCGAGTTTTTATATGGTTATTAATATGAAATTAATGTCATAATATTCAGTCGTTGTTTAGAATTTATTTAGTATTTTGAAAATTATTTTTTAGTACTTTTCAGTAATTATTTCGGAATTTTTACCAAAAAGGCAGTATTTTTGCAGAATTCAGTATATTTCGCTATACATTCATTGTTGAAATCACTTAAGTAAGTTTGTAGCATTTATAATGCCTTTTCGGTATTGCGTTACCATTTTATACAGTATTTATTTGATATGTTTTTAATTAAGGTTTCGTTTGAGTATATTACAAAATCGACTGACATTTTGCGATGGGGCAACGTTTTAATTGTGAAATAAACCAAGGGCAACCGTTAAGTGAGCAGTTGGTAGCAGCCCCGCAAACCCCGCAATCCCCAAAGATAATGCCCAAGGCCCAATTGAAATAAGTCAGGCTATGAATATATTTGGTTTACTGGTTCCCCTAAGCCTTAAAGCAGCCCCTGGCCCCACTGTCCCGTGGTCAGTCAGACATTTTGTCAATGCATTGACCCAACATGTATCCTGTGGTCAAAGTTGGCGTTTGACATTTATGCCGGATGTCAAGCGTCTGGCAGCGTCTGAAGAATTTGCTATTGTATTGGCCAGGAGCAGGAGCAGGAGCTGTAAAGGAGGAGAAGGCCAAGACCATTGTCATCAGCAGGAGCGTCCATTTGTGCTTGTTATTGTCACTTTGTTTTTGTTTTTGTTTGGTTTTTTCTCATTTTGTTGCAAACTTTGCTTCCGAAACTATCGATACTTGGGTCGCAGCTCGAGTTCGAGTTCAAACTCGAGTTTGGGTTCAACCTTTTTGGTCATTTTAGTTTTGACTGAAACTATTCATTTGAGTCCAGCAAATGCACCCCGGAGGGCGTTTTCATTTTGCTATTTGTGTATTTGACATTTTGCTTAAGTGTTGCTGACTTTTGGTCAGTTTTTTCACTGCCCATCCCCATTTCCTTCAACTCCCACACCCCTCAACTGACCCAAGGCCATTGTTGTCGAGTTGTGTGTTTGTTTATTTGTCCGTTTGCTCAACGCTTCTTCGCATTTCGGAGTCTGGGACTCTTAATTAAAGTTTGCTCAAGTCTTTTTGTCGCTGCCTCTGTTTGCGTATAATGAACCATTTGTTTGCTGATGATGCCTCTCATGTATTTGGAAATATGCTTAGGCTTCGATCGCTCAATTTATCATGGTCTAATAGTTCACTGAGAGAATACGAAATGATATTGAAGCTAAACTAGGCAAAATGGTTTCATAATCTTATAAATAAGCTTGGATCTGTTGTGAAGATGTCCCATTATATTAAAGCAAAATAAGAAATTAAAAAGGTAGATATAAGAGCGCTTCAAAATACCTTTCCATCGATATATAGACAATATATGTGGCTTCTGTGGGTTTAGCGGTTTCCCGCTAAACTAGCCGCTTTTTTTAAAGTCAAAGATTTTAGATTTATAATTGGGAATAAGTCCACATCCGAACATTTAAGCTATCGCAAAGCTTCGTACAAACAAAGAGACAGACAATCTGACTTTTCATCTCACTTTTGGAAGGCCAGTTAAATTTTAAAATTGAATTCTATTTTGAGGCAGTTTTAAACCATTTTGATGATTGAAGTGTCATTCGATGCGTATATTTGATAAGAATAATAAATTATACCAAAAGGCTCCTTTTACCAAAAGACTACACCCCCTTAGCTAACTTTTCGAACTGATCGGACAATCGTAGCAAATTTTCTATTTTTCGCGTCCGCATTGATAAATAGTTCTGAAAGTAGTAGATTTTATTTATATTAAGATATTAAATATATATAAATGATTTTTAATTTATTAATTTCTGTAATTTATTTTAATTATGAAAATGTGATTTTTTTTCAAATTAAGTTAATACTGAAACAGAAGAGCTTTGAAATGCCCTCTGAACTGGTTCAAATAAAACACATAACGTGAAATCTCTTCGAAACAATATGGAACTCTTAAGCTAAACCATTTATTTCATATTAATTGAGCGAAAGGGCAAAGAAACTTTTCCAGCTGATGGTTGTCCATACATTATCCTTGTTGCTTTTTTCTTTTCTTCAATTCCTTCATTTTTTAGGGCCCTAAGGAGCAGCACGTAGTGAATCACTTAACTTGATTCCAAGTGCGGTCGGGGAGTGAGCAGCTCTTCCTATGATGGCCAATGCCCATGGAGTTGTTCGCAGCCAGCGATTGCAATGATTATGGTACAAAAGGGCGAGAGACTGGATGGAGTTGAAGGGGGAAGGGCCACGGCACACAAAGGAGGCAGAGTGAAAATAATTTGCAGTTATTTGAAGCAAACACGCAAATGCGTTCAAATCAATTGTCCAATTGGACCGGGTCGATTGTTCGGATTGTGAACCAAAACAAAACAAAACAAAAAAAAATAAAAAGAAAAAGAAAAACACGAAAAAAATGAGTTCAAATTGAAATGAAAAGCACAGCGTGCAGGGCATCGCAAATGAGTGTCGGGAATTCCCCTCTCCCTCTAAGTGTGTGTGTGAGTGAGTCTTAAGGGTTTGTGTGTGTGTGTGTGTGTGTGTGTGTGTGTGTGTGTCGTGTGTGTGTGTGTGTGTGTGGTTGGGTGCGTGCAAACGTCGTGCGGTTGAAACGTTTCACTTTCACTTTTCCACTGCAACTTTCGCTCACTCTGACATTTTGCCCCCCACTCGCAATTATTGTTGTTGCCCCACAAGGGGGAGGGTTGGCCCGGGGGTTTGTGGGCAGTGAGGGGAGTGAGGCAGGCAGTGAGCTGCACATTGTTTGGCCGTTGTTGTGTTGGTCAACTTGTGGCACGTGTCCTAATTTTGATTTCTGTTCTTTTCTTCGTTGCGACCTTCTTTTCTTGCTCTTTTTTTGGCTCCTCGACCTCACCATAAATAATTTGTTGCATACTTCTTGGCGGCATGAATTCAGTGCGTTTTTTAGCCCATGCCGCTCGGTCCCCCTGCTCGATGTCATTTGTAAATGGCATGTTATCAATTTTCAAGATGATTGAATCAAGTGATTTGTGTGCGTGTCAAACCAATGAAAAGAATGGGAAATGGCCAGGAATGGACGGGGCAGCTTGTTAGCAATGTTTTCCCCGTCTATCGAGTCCATTTACTGAGCATCTGGCAAATATCTGTATGCTTTAGGTATGCTCCTGGTCCACGTGTCCAGCTGTGGGCACCTTTGAAGTTCTCACTGCAGTTTGTTAGCTTTTGGGCTTCCTTCTGATTATTAATATGAAAGCGAGTTCCAGGCATCTGTTTGCTCGACCGTCTTGGACCGTCGCTTATTAAGAGATTATCAATTTCTTTGATGCGTTAATACTCTACACAAACACACCCAATGTAAGTCTATGTCCAAGTGTGTATCTCCAAGATTATATCAAGGCTACAGCAGAGGAAGATTGCAAGAAGCCATCAATGAGTGAGGATTAAACAAGATGAATGATTTTGGACACGAGGTGTAGTAAATTCTAAGAAAAAAATGCAGGCCATTTGGAGAAGCAGAATATGATTAAAACGGATTCTGATATTTATCGATACCTAGCAAATTAGATGTATATGTACTAACAATTAGTTCGATACTTATCGATGTATCGAATTAAGATCATTGAAATTATTTTTACATATTTGTTGTAATTTTTTTAAAATACGAGAAACAAGAAAATGGAAAAACATAAAGTTATTCGCAATATTTATCGATATCGATATCGATTGTCAATTGTTTTTTAACCCAAAGTAAATAGTCATCAGTCAAATAGATCGCATGGCAGAAACCGTAGATGATTTGGATCTATACCAAGAACAAGAATCAATATTTACCGATATATTTATTAATGGCCAATTAGACAAATAGAAAAAAAATGCACTTAAGGATAACTAATCGAACTCTTAAGGCGCCGATCACGGGTTTGAAATGCACTCACTTCTAGGAAGAGAGGAGGTGATGTGGCATGCGGAAGGTAGGGCGGAATGATGGTGGAATGTGGGAAGGTGGGACAATTCTTTATAGGCAAGTGGCAGTTGCATATACAATAAATTGAGGGCGTGGGAATGGCACTGGCGCTGCCACGCGAAATGAGAAAACTTTTCGACCACAACATCGACGCAAGAAACACAGCGAACTACGCGGGACGAAGGATGGAAGGGAGTCAAGGGGGGAAAATTGGTATAGTTGGGTTCGCGGTGCTTAAAACTACAATGGAAAAACAAATATAAACTGGCATGCTTGCCTCTCCTTGGTCCTTTGCCCCGTGTAAAGCTTGCCCCCATCCCCCTCCCCTTCCGCGCTCTCACTTCCTTTTTCCCCTCCACGCCACTGTCTGCCCGCTCTCCGCCATGGCGTGGCATTGTCTGGCCGCAAAAGATTGCTGCTAGAAATTTATAGTTTCAATAATGTGAAGCAGAACTCGCTACATGTTGCAGCTATTTGTCTGGCATGTGTGTGTGTGTGTGTGTGTATTATGCACACATACATACATACACATGTATGTATTTATATATACACATATAAATGTATATATTTGTACAAGTTGGTGCTCATGTGTATTTTCAATTTACGCGTCCATAACTTCAAGTTTTGCAAGTTTGCATGCTCCACAATCTCCTTCCCCAACCCCCCGCCATACTCATGCCCTACACCTGCCCCTTACCCCTTGCCCCTTGCCCCTTGCCACGACTTTGGTTAGTGCGGCAGTTGGCGAGCCGCATATATCGAACACTTGAGCAACAGACTCCCGAGTCGGAGAATCCTTTGCCGACGCTGAAACTAAAGCAGTTGCCGTTTCCGCAATTACAAAACTTCTACAAAAATAACAAAACATTCGCAGGATGAACGCGTTGAGAGCGCGCCACATGTGCAACACTGGTGTTGTTTTTGTTGTTCATCTCCTTCTTCTTCTTCTTGCTCTCCATCTTCTTCTTCTTCTTCTTGTTGGTGTGCTTCGCTTGGCAAACTGTTTTCCGTGCATTTTTGTAGCTCAGATTTTAATTTCTTAATGCAAAAAGGGCATAACAACAACAGACGCAAGCGAATAAGTCCTGTAAAGGGGAATAGGGAATAGGGCAGAATGGGGCTCTTGTTGTTGTTGTTGCTTTGGGCACCTAGAAACTGCAAAGAGAGAGAGAGAGAGAGAGAGAGTCAAACAAACGGATCCCAAGCAGCTCTGCATCTGAAATGAGGCAAGCAGCAAATGGGTCTAAAATGTTGCCCCATAATCACAGCCAGATCTATCTTTATATCTTTCCTCAGTCTGGCAACGCTGCAGCACACGCAGAACTACGTAGGTTGACGTAGGTAAATATTTCGAACTTCCAGCTAAAACGGATTATATTTTTATTTTAATATAAAATCATGAAAACGATTTTTTTCAAATAATTTTATTTTAAAAAATGTATTAAGAATAAATTCGAATTGTTTTTAAATATATCATGAAAACATATAAAACTATATTTATTTTAAAAATTAACCAAATGCTGTAAATATTATATTACTTATTTAATTTACTAAATAAATCCATTTTAAGGTGTATTTTATGACTTTTTACTGAAATTAAAAGAAATGCAGTAACATTAGTTTAAATGCATTGATTTAGTATTTAACTGCTGTCAGTCTGGCAACACTAAGCCAACAGCTCGATGCTTAGAGATAGAATGGGACAAATCTAAAATCGTGGGTTCAACTAGAGTTAAATTATTTATAAACCTGAAGTTAAATGAATTTTCGGAATTGATAATACTTATAATTTTCTTCAGTCCGAAATACAAATATTAACAGTAATTGCTAAAGATATAACAATAATACAATAAATGACGACATCATAAATTGCATACTTAACATTCAAGTTGAAAGTTCTGCAAGAAACTCAACTGTCCGGCCTAAAAAGTAGGCAATGGAATTTGTATTTGTTGCGTCGCTTTTTCGCTAGCGCCTCTCACAATTTGCATATCAATTGTCGAGTGGAAAGCAGAAATAGATTAAAAATTCGACACTAATAGGGAAAATTAAGTTAAGCGCTGGAACGCGTCGCAAGTTATCAGAGCGATGGACGGCAATCTCTCTACCGCTATTCTCATTCTCATTCTCATTCCCACTTCCATTTCCGTTTCCGCCCTGATTCGGTGATTTGCATGCTTCATTAGCGGCGCCCAAAAGTGGACGGCTCAGAATTAAAAATAATGTTAATTGCGAGACGCGCGAAGACGTCGCTGCATTCATCCATAATCAATTTCAGCCACTGGCCACGCATACGCCCACTTTTCCAAAAAAAAAAAGACAAAAAATTAAATAAAAAATATGACATAAAATTTTTCATTTCCTTGGGAAAAGTGCGTTAAAATCGACTAAAAAAAGGCCGAAGCCAGCAATTCCCAATGGACACAAGTCTCCGGCGTCACAGCGTCGAACTTTGGCAATGAAGTAGAAAATGAAGTGACGCCCCGACATGCCACGCCTCCCCCTTCCCCTGCCCCTGCCCGCCCACGTCACCCATCCCCCTGTGTGCCCAGTGAATGTATTCATCAATGCAACACATTTGCATATTTTGAGCGTAAAAATTAATCACTAATTTTAATACGCAACGCGTCGGTGAAGCGGCGGAGGAGAAGACAATAGCAAAGAGGGGGGAGGGGAAGATTTTCAGGGGGTGGCATCCCAAACTTGAGGGCCCCTTAAACTTGTTAAGTGGGCAACACTAATGTAGCAATTTCAAAATTGATGTTGTTCTTGCTGTGGCACGACGAAAAAAAACGCTGTAGAAGAAGAAGATGCATAAGACGGCGACGAAGTAGAAGAAGAGGAGAAAGAAGAAGAAAACTCCCCCTTACCACCCGACTCTAAAAATGTAAGGTAAACAAATTGCGCGATGAGGCGTTGTCATTTATAAGGCCGAAGAGGACGAAGATGAAGCCAACGAGGACGAACGAGCGGCCAGCCAAAGATATTTCCTGTTTCCTTTTGCACCGTGTGACAAGGGGGAGGGGTAGTGGTAGGGGGAGGGATGCACAAAGAGAAGAAGAAAAAAATAATAATAAAAAAATAAATAAATGGAAAATGAGAAAAAACAGCGCAGCGGCTACATAAAAATGGCCACTAGTGATACAACAAGACAGAGAAAAGAAATGAGACAGAGAGCGAATGAGAGAGGAAGAGCGAGAGGTGGTGGCGGTACAGCGAGATTGAAAAGAAAATGGGAAAACGCAGAAATTGTCTATCGAAATACTCGCCACATTTCACCTGCAGCGTTTTGATAGCGTCTGAGAGCAGCTCCATTAAAACTAATGGGAAATTTGCTATAATTTGATTTCGACATCTGGCTTCGGGAGGAAAAAGAAGAATGTGGAATGGCAGCAAGTCGAAGATATCGAAGTTTGCTTGAATATACATTTTATATAAACTTAATCATTTTAGCTGCAAATAAAATTTATAGTTCAGAGACTTTTAAGAGAACACGGTGGAACGTAACGCTGCTTTTTAAAAATATTAAAATATTTAAATATTTTATGTTGAAAGCATATTGGAATAATCTGGATGCAATATCAAATTTATGAACAAGTCTTAAGATAAGAAAAACTTTATTAATGCTAGGGAAAGATTTTTCCTTTAACGATTATCCAGAAATTTCGGGCTTATTTCAGTCTTTTAAAATAAATTTGTATAGTTTATTTACGCTACGATTTATATAAGATAACTGTAAGATATATTAAAAAATCATTCTTACAGCCATCGAAATGTGAAGTATAAAGAAAACTTCAATAAGAATCATTCAAAAATATTTAAGCTTATGAAAACACAGAATATTTATAAATAAGTAAGTGGTACATAATGCTAAGTGAACTGGTGTACTCAAGTGAGAATATGGCTAAAACACACACTTAAACCCAAACACACTTACCTACACACACATATACACACACACATGTTTGAACACGTAGACATGTATGATATTTATTATGTTATCGAAATAAATCACAAATAAACATAAATAAGCAAAGCAAAACCAAAGAAATGCCTAAGTAGATTTGTCAAAAAGTAGTCGGGCAAAAGAGCATTCACACACACACATCCACACACACTCACACACATAGAACACACACACTCGCAGACAGATTCAAATACATACGTGCGTCCAATGCGCCGTAAAGTATGCAAAAATGTTACACAAATGAAAATAACTTGAGCAAAAGTTGACATCCTCAGTGTCCTCAGTGTCCTCAGTGTCCTTA
The DNA here is from genome assembly GCA_035043635.1 of Drosophila rellima. Classification (NCBI taxonomy): domain Eukaryota; kingdom Metazoa; phylum Arthropoda; class Insecta; order Diptera; family Drosophilidae; genus Drosophila; species Drosophila rellima. The sequence goes on along the minus strand of JAWNMV010000134.1, from coordinate 13,420 downwards.
GTCCTCATCCTCGTCCTCATTTTCATCCTCTGGCCGCATGACAGGAATTTATGAGCCTGACATTGTGCGCTTGCAAAATGTCAATGCCTGCGACACACACACACACCTACACACACCCACACACACCCACACACACGCACATCACTCTTCCATGTGTGTGTATTTGTTTTTTTTTTCTTTCATATTTGGCCACATATCAAAATAAGTCTGATGATCCAATAAAGTGCTTATAGCTCAACGGCAGCGGCTTAAAGGGCTGCCGACTGTCACATTAGTGACGCACACATACAGAGAAACATACTCGCACACACAAACACTCACACACACACACACACACTCACACAGGCATGCAATCTCTCGTTGTGCTTTTGCTTAGCATACTTTTGTGGGCAACTTGTAATGAAAATAAATGCGTTACATTTCAATACTTTCACGAGCTGAATCTTCCCTTCCCCGTTCCCCTTTCCCCATGTTCCCGCTATCCATCTGTGACTCTCTATGCAATTTTTGATTTATGTGCGTATAACTGTCTCTCTTTCTGCCTATGTGTGTATGTGTGTGTGGGTGTGTTTGACATTTGTTCAAGACACGTGAAAATATTTCAAGTGCCTTCGAAAGCAAAACTACTTCAGACAAACCCCACAAAACCCAAACCAAAAACCAACATTTGCTATCTATGCATACGCAGAGCGTGAGACAGAGAGAGAGAGATAGTGGGAGAGAGAGACAGAGAGTTGAAAAGAAAGGCACGCAAAAGAAATGATTTATTTGCGCATTTCTCGCATTTCTACATCTTCGACTGTTAGGCGGCTGCTTTTAATACATTTTTCTCCTTTCGGCATATTTGGCGTTCCATGCATGACAAATTGTTAAGAAAACTCAAGCTCACATACACACACACACACATGCATGTATGCATGTGCCAGATGCTGCTTATCATCGAAATGTACTCAAGAAAATTCCACAAATAACGCGATGCCAACTTCACTTGCATCGCAGGGAACTCACAAGTGGGATCAGGGAACCGGGAACAGGGAACTGGGAACTGGGAACCGGGAACCGGGAACTGCGACTCTCATGAGGGGAGATTGTATGGAAAACCCCATACGACTTGATGGGGTTTAGTCTTACTCTCTGGCTGCAATTCAGTTCATTGGGCTGACATTGAGTACTAGTGATTTATGGCACTTTATGTGATCGGAAAATGAAGTGTAAAAAGAAATATATTTATATATATACATAAGTATATTTGCCTAAAGGTGTAATATTGGCAAACAGTAATGGAAAAAATAAGAGGGTAGAAGTTAAAGATAGGATTTTTTTAGAATCTAGCAAAGGTGTGATTTTAAGAAAATCGAAGGGAAAACTTTAAAACGTGTTTACAAGTTAAATAAAAGAAGGAACTCAGAGAATAAATAAGTAGAAGAGATTACAGTTAGCTATGATATGTTATTAAGTAGTATTTCAATAATATTTTAATGCGTTTTACAGAAATGTATCTGAAAAATACTTAAAAGCGGGTGAAAATAAATAAATCAAGTGAAATACATCGAAATATATAGGATTCTTTAGTGGTTTCAAATATATACCTATGTATATTTTTCTTTTTCATTTAAGATACGCCTAGAGCAGTTACATTCACATATTATTTTTATTTTTTATCCTGTGTCCATTGAAAATGAAATAATTAAATAAACCTTTAGTTTGTAATGTCTAAAAACAGTTTAAAAAAATCGATCAATGGCTGTGAAAGTATATAAAATCATCTTTAATTAATGAAGCTTCATAGCTCAATTTTATGGAAATTGCACTAAATACAGTTGCCAATACTTAAACCTGATTTAAAACTGATTCCACTAGAAATTCAAAGTAATAATTGCATAAAGTGCTGTCAATCTTGACATGAATTAGCTTTAAAATCGCCATTAAGTTCAGCTAAAATTCACTGAAAACTTAATCCGATTGGACTAAATATTCTTCTTTAAAAGTGAGGAGGAGCTTTGAGTAGCCTAAACCTTTAATTTTGGTTGAAATTTGACTTTTCAAAACTGAATAACGTTGTCGTCCTCATCAGTCAACCCCACACTCTTTGAATTCTGTCACCCCCTCCCCTTTCTCCGCTACCCCCTAACGGCATCCCTCTCCACTTAACGAGCCAATGCGCGACTGACTGACGACTGACGAGAACTGAGAACTGAAAACTGTGGACGACTGTCGTCATATATCCAAACTAAATGTGTCACGTCCAAACAACAAAAATTTCATTTATATTCGCATATATACAAAAAAGAAAAAAAAGCACAAAACCTAAAGAAAGAGCGCAATAAGAAGAAAGCGAAGGAGAAACTGAGTGGAGCATTGTAAATTGAAGGGTTGGGGGTAGCTACTCGTAGGTTGGGATCGTCATGGGGGCTTACTTTAAATTCGAGCAATTTGGGGCAAATGCATGTGGCGATTCAACACGCTTCAGTTTTGTCCCCTTCCTCTCTGGGTACCTATTGGGACTTGTAGGTGTTTAGCTAGGGAAGGTAGGCAGGTAGGTAGGTAGGTGGGGTAGGTGGGGTAGGTGGGGGTAGCAGAAGGGTTGTAGGGTGTCGGTTCTGTTCGTTTGTGGGTGCAAAATTGTTACAAATTATGTGCAGCCATAGACCGAGGCGTTGGCTTCCTTTCTATTTTTTATTTTCAACTTCTTTTCGCTGCGTGCGGCGTTTTAAGCAGCCACATCCTGCCACGCCCCGCAGGCAGCAGCAACAAATCAACGGAAACGGAAGTGGCAATGGAAATGGAAATGCTCAACAACGGAGCAAATGATGCGACGCGAAGCGACGCTTGACGCCAGCCTCGCCGAAAGGTGTGAAAGACTCGCATGGCAAAAAATTATGAAAAATCGCAAAAATGTTAACGTTACTCACACACACACACACACACACACACGCACACACATGTGGAATAAAAAAGTGCGAGTAACGTTACTTTTTGTAAGGACTTTTCACATACATCGCGTTGCTGAGCTTCCGCTGAATTCCATGAGATCTACGATGTTGTTAGTTTTCCCGGAATGGCAATGGAAATGCCACAATCTGATAAAACAGGAATATGGAAGATAACTTGAAACAATATAGCCAAAGCTCTTTGTAGATGCTGGTGGTTAATGGAAAGTGGTAACATCTCTGAGAGTGAATCATATTAAAATGGAGGATGATCAGTTTGAAGTGGCAAGAAGAAAATTTTCCTTACAATCAAAAAACTATTCGATTGGCAAGAATTTTTGTTATTTATCGCATTATCTGTTGCATTTTTTTATTTGTGGAGCACTCACTCTGAATATTACACCGTCCTTGGAATTGTCTCACTTTTGATCATTCTAACAGAGATGGTTTCTCTCTCTCAGAGTGATACTCTGTTTTTCTCTCTCGCTCTCTTTCTTCATATATCTTCTCTGCATTTATTTGCCATTTTTTCAAATTTGCTAGTAAAACCACCTCGGTGGTCGAGTTCTGTCAAAGTAAGAAACTATAGCTGACTTTTGCAATGTGTGACAAACGGGATGAGACATTCAGCATAGCCGAAATTTATCTGCATAAGGTGCATAAAACAAACTATTTGCGTTTTATCAAAAGATTTTTTACGCGCCGTTGACAAAATGAAACGTGGCAAAAACGAAATGGAGAAATGGAGCACAGAGACTGAGAAAGCGAAAAATTTAGAGAGGGGTAGAGGGAGTTGGGAGAAGAGGAGTCCAGGTTGCCAAAGCCAGCAAAGGAAGCAAGGCACAGCACGAGGATGACGATGATGAAGAGCAAAAGGAAGTGGAGCTGGAACTGAAGCTGGATGTTGAATGTTGGATGTTGGTAGAAAAAGAGGCGCCAGCGAATGCAAAACGCATGACGGAAACATGTTTGGTGAGCGTATGGGCGTATGGGCGTATGGGCGTGTGGTCGGCAGGACGAGAAGGTGGGCGTGGCAGCAATGAGGTGGTGACAAAAAATAGATGGTGCGCACTCATTCAAATTAACATAAATCAAAAGAATTTGCAGCGCATAAAATATGAGACAGAGATGGAGACACAAACAGCGAGAGGGACAGAGAGGGAGAGAGAGAGAGACAGACAGAGAGAGAGAGAGTGGGAGCAAGAGATAGTTGGCAGCCAGGTGACAGGAAGTTAAGCAAAAGAGTTGCAGCTTTCAGACTCACAAAGTCCAAATGAATGCGGCTCAAACAACGACTGCATCTGATGTTGAGAAAGTAACAACGGGCAAAGGGATTGAATCTAGTGGTGATAAATCTGCAATCCAAGTTTCTGCTTATAAACATGCCACCTCCATTTTAACATAGTCCCAATAATACACAGCCATGTTAAAAAGCTTATGCAATTTCTTGCAGCTGAATAATTGGTTCTCCAAATGAAAAGGTCTCAAGAATGGAGAAGGTTCTTACAAAGTCGTCACATTTGTGAATAAAATAACACATGCGATAGCTGAAGATGTAATAAAGGGCGATAAAATAAAGAAGAAAGACAGTTACAGAAGATCGGCTCAGAACAGAAAGAGAAGTCTAAGAACTTTATATATGCATATATGATCTACCGATAGATATGTAGAAAAAAAAACACTTAAGAAATCCATCAACGACAAGAATGCATAAAACATTTTCACACTCTTTGTTGTACATATTTTTTACTGATAAATTCCCTATTTGTACCTTCAACCCTTTGTCTAAAATAACTTCAATAGCAGAAAATTGTAGAAATATCTTGATTAAATTCCATTAATTTTTTAATTTTTCGTTGCATTGTGTTTTTATATGTTGCGTAAACAAAATAAATAGAAACCACTTCTTTAGATTTAATTGAACATTTTGAACAAATAAATATTTTATAATGGTATTAATGAATATAAACAATCGTTAAATGTAAAAGGCACAAAGGCCAAAAGATGAAATCTTGTTCATTGAATACATCGATTACTTTGATTCGACAAAAGTAAAATACAAATTTCACGGTGGAAAGAGAAAAATCAAATAAATTGTATTGCAAACAAAATAAAAGAATAATGTTCAATTAATCTCCTACAAGAGTTAGCGATTGATATATTAAAAAAATACTTGAATTTATTGGTCAGTATAATATATTCGAGTTACTCGTAAGCTCTCGACCGAAGGATTTGTTGTGTTTTTAAGTTTTTGTAAGCTAATAAGCCAACCACTTTGCCGCAGGCTAAACCACAAGAAATGTGGTGCACGGATATCAGATTTGTGCGTTGTGCTTGTTTGGCATTTCTTTTGCCTGATTTGTTAGCATAACAATGGATTTGCACAGGACATGCGTGCGAGTCTATCAAAACTAATGTCGAACTGTCATACAACCACCCTCTCCTGACGAGACTGTCTATGTGTGTGGGGGAAAGGGGAAAGGGTAAGGAGCAAGGCGGGGGAGTTACTAGTAAACCCTATTCAAATCTTTACCCCCGCTGGGCAGAACAAAATCCGTGCCCTCTTCGCGTTCTTAAGCCACACCACTTGGTTTTAAAGTATGTCAGTTTATTCTGTGCCTTCTCCTGCTTCTTACTCGTCGTTTTCTTCTCTTGCTCTGTTTGGGAATCCTGCGAGTCCTTGGCGTCGACTGTGGGCAACCCGTTCGACTTCCTTGTGGGCATGCAGAATGTTGAATTTTTATTGTTCGTGTTCTTTATGTTTTATTTTTTTTTTTTTTGCTTTTCTCTTATTGCCAGCGGGCGGTCGACGGCACATCTTCGATTTTTTATTTTTTGCCCTTTCACAAGGCGCACTGCCCAACTGAAAACCTCCCCCCGCCTCGACTCTCCTCACCCGGTTTCCCTCTTCGACGCTCTGGCGCTGACTTTTACACTTTTCGACTTTTCCCACATGTCGTATCAGCGGCTTTTCCCGCGTGGCCTTCGTCCGTTTGCCGCTTCTTTGCTCTACTCTCTCTTTCCCTTCATCTCTCTTTCTCCAGCTCTATCTGTCTTTCTTATACCAGTTCGACCTTTTACCGTTCGCCGCTTATTTTTGCGGCATTTTTTGCCCTTTTTTTGCTGCACCGCGCGATTTTCAACGCACGGCCGCGGGGTTTATCTCCCTTCCCCCTCACCCATATCATCTGTCTCTCTCTCTCTCTTTATCATTTACTAGCCTGCTTTCGCTTTAGCAATCTCTATCTTCCTTTCGGGTGGCTTCGTATTATTTCGCATTTAAAAATAGATTTGCATTTGTGTGTCTTTCTCTCTGTATGTGTGTGTTTGTGTGAGTGTGTGTGTGTATGTGTGTGGCGTGTCCAATTGATTTATGGTTTTTGTAAATAACACAAAAAAAACACACAAAAATTGCTCGAAAAGGTTTACGCCGCGGGGCGGTTAATGGTGGGTGGAGGGGGAGGAGGAAAAGAGGAGGGGTGGCAGCGTCCTGTGTGGTCGCATGGTCGCCTGGTGAGCTCTCTTTCTCTCTCTCTTTCTCTCTCCCTCCCCACCTCTTTCTTTCTCTGGTGAGCATTGTTGCTGTTTGCTTTTTTGCGGTTACTTTGCGGTTGCTTTTTGGCGCGTTTTTGTAGCGTCCGTTTCAACAACTACCCACTCCGTTCCATTCCATGTCAATCCGTTCCATTCCGTTCCCAACTGTCCGACGGGGACCGCAGCAGTTTATTGACTTTTCAACTGATCCTTTGGGTGTAATTCTTGTTATTGTTTGCATTTTTAACTTTACCCCGATGATGATAAAGTCCGATAGGAAACGCCAAGTGGATGGAAAGGGATGGAAAGAGAGGGAAGAAGCGAGAAATTAAAATGAAAATAAAAGAGATAGAGATATAAATATAAATATAAATATAATACTATAAAATATAAACATATAAATATAAATATAAATATAAATATAAATATAAATATAAATATAAATATTAAATATAAATATAAATATAAATATAAATATAAATATAAATATAATATATAAATATAAATATAAATATAAATATAAATATAAATATAAATATAAATACTAAATATAAATATAAATATAAATATATAATATAAATATAAATATAAATATAAATATAAATATAAATATAAATATAAATATAAATATAAATATAAATATAAAATATAAATATAAATATAAATATAAATATAAATATAAATATAAATATAAATATAAATATAAATATATAAATATACCAATATAAATATAAATATAAATATAAATATAAATATAAATATAAATATAAATATAAATATAAATATAAATATAAATATATAAATATAAATATAAATATAAATATAAATATAAATATAAATATAAATATAAATATAAATATAAATATAAATATAAATATAAATATAAATATAAATATAAATATAAATATAAATATAAATATAAATATAAATATAAATATAAATATAAATATAAATATAAATATAAATATAAATATAAATATAAATATAAATTATAAATATAAATATAAATATAAATATAAATATAAATATAAATATAAATATAAATATAAATATAAATATAAATATAAATATAAATATAAATATAAATATAAATATAAATATAAATATAAATATATAATATATAAATATAAATACTTACTAAATATAAATATAAATATAAAATATAAATATAAATATAAATATAAATATAAATATAAATATAAATATAAATATAAATATAAATATAAATATAAATATATAATATATAAATATATAAATATAAATATAAATATAGATATAAATATAAATATAAATATAAATATAAATATAAATATAAATATAAATATATAAATATAAATATAAATATAAATATAAATATACACATAAATATAAATATAAATATAAATATAAATATAAATATAAATATAAATATAAATATAAATATAAATATAAATATAAATATAAATATAAATATAAATATAAATATAAATATAAATATAGATATAGATATAAATATAAATATAAATATAAATATAAATATAAATATAAATATAAATATAAATATAAATATAAATATAAATATAAATATAAATATAAATATAAATATAAATATAAATATAAATATAAATATAAATATAAATATAAATATAAATATAAATATAAATATAAATATAAATATAAATATAAATATAAATATAAATATAAATATAAATATAAATATAAATATAAATATAAATATAAATATAAATATAAATATAAATATAAATATAAATATAAATATAAATATAAATATAAATATAAATATAAATATAAATATAAATATAAATATAAATATAAATATAAATATAAATATAAATATAAATATAAATATAAATATAAATATAAATATAAATATAAATATAAATATAAATATAAATATAAATATAAATATAAATATAAAATATAAATATAAATATAAAATATAAATATAAATATAAATATAAATATAAATAATTAAAATATAAATATAAATATAAATATAAATATAAATATGAAATATAAATATAAATATAAATATAAATATAAATATAAATATAAATATAAATATAAATATAAATATAAATATAAATATAAATATAAATATAAATATAAATATGAAATATAAATATAAATATAAATATAAATATAAAATATAAATATAAATATAAATATAAATATAAATATAAATATAAATATAAATATAAATATAAATATAAATATAAATATAAATATAAATATAAATATAAATATAAATATAAATATAAATATAAATATAAATATAAATATAAATATAAATATAAATATAAATATAAATATATATAAATATAAATATAGATATAAATAATATAATATAAATATAAATATAAATATAAATATAGATATAAATGATAAATATAAATATAAATATAAATATAGATATAAATATAGATATAGAATATAGAATATAGATATAAATATAAATATAAATATAAATATAAATATAAATATAAATATAAATATAAATATAAATATAAATATAAATATAAATATAAATATAAATATAAATATAAATATAAATATAAATATAAATATAAATATAAATATAAATATAAATATAAATATAAATATAAATATAAAAATAAATATAAATATAAATATAAATATAAATATAAATATAAATATAAATATAAATATAAATATAAATATAAATATAAATATAAATATAAATATAAATATAAATATAAATATAAATATAAATATAAATATAAATATAAATATAAATATAAATATAAATATAAATATAAATATAAATATAAATATAAATATAAATATAAATATAAATATAAATATATAGATATAAATATAAATATAAATATAAATATAAATATAAATATAAAATATAAATATAAATATAAATATAAATATAAATATAAATATAAATATAAATATAGATATAAATATAAATATAAATATAAATATAAATATAAATATAAATATAAATATATATATAAATATAAATATAAATATAAATATAAATATAAATATAGATATAGATATAAATATAAATATAGATATAAATATAAATATAAATATAAATATAAATATAAATATAAATATAAATATAAATATAAATATAAATATAGATATAAATATAAATATAAATATATAATATAAATATAAATATAAATATAAATATAAATATAAATATAAATATAAATATAAATATAATATATATATATAAATATAATATATATATATAAATATAAATATAAATATAAATATAAATATAAATATAAATATAAATATAAATATAAATATAAATATAAATATAAATATAAATATAAATATAAATATATATATATATATATAAATATAAATATAATATAGATATAAATATAAATATAGATATAAATATAAATATAAATATAAATATAAATATAAATATAAATATAGATATAAATATAAATATATAATATAAATATAAATATAGATATAAATATAAATATAGATATAAATATAAATATAAATATAAATATAGATATAAATATAAATATAGATATAAATATATAATATAAATATAAATATAAATATAAATATAGATATAGATATAGATATAAATATAAATATAAATATAAATATAAATATAAATATAAATATAAATATAAATATAAATATAAATATAAATATAAATATAAATATAAATATAGATATAAATATAAATATAAATATAAATATAAATATAAATATAGATATAAATATAAATATAAATATAAATATAAATATAAATATAAATATAAATATATAAATATAAATATAAATATAAATATAAATATAAATATAAATATAAATATAAATATAAATATAAATATAAATATAAATATAAATATAAATATAAATATAAATATAAATATAAATATAAATATAAATATAAATATAAATATAAATATAAATATAAATATAAATATAAATATAAATATAAATATAAATATAAATATAAATATAAATATAAATATAAATATAAATATAAATATAAATATAGATATAAATATAAATATAAATATAAATATAAATATAAATATAAATATAAATATAAATATAAATATAAATATAAATATAAATATAAATATAAATATAAATATAGATATAAATATAAATATAAATATAAATATAAATATAAATATAAATATAAATATAAATATAAATATAAATATAAATATAAATATAATATAAATATAAATATAAATATAAATATAAATATAAATATAATATAAATATATAAATATAAATATAAATATAAATAAATATAAATATAAATATAAATATAAATATAAATATAAATATAAATATAAATATAAATATAAATATAAATATAAATATAAATATAAATATAAATATAAATATAAATATAAATATAAATATAAATATAAATATAAATATAAATATAAATATAATATAAATATAAATATAAATATAAATATAAATATAAATATAAATATAAATATAAATATAAATATAAATATAAATATAAATATAAATATAAATATAAATATAAATATAAATATAAATATAAATATAAATATAAATATAAATATAAATATAAATATAAATATAAATATAAATATAAATATAAATATAAATATAAATATAAATATAAATATAAATATAAATATAAATATAAATATAAATATAAATATAAATATAAATATAAATATAAATATAAATATAAATATAAATATAAATATAAATATAAATATAAATATAAATATAAATATAAATATAAATATAAATATAAATATATAATATAAATATAAATATAAATATAAATATAAATATAAATATAAATATAAATATAAATATAAATATAAATATAAATATAAATATAAATATAAATATAAATATAAATATAAATATAAATATAAATATAAATATAAATATAAATATAAATATAAATATAAATATAAATATAAATATAAATATAAATATAAATATAAATATAAATATAAATATAAATATAAATATAAATATAAATATAAATATAAATATAAATATAAATATAAATATAAATATAAATATAAATATAAATATAAATATAAATATAAATATAAATATAAATATAAATATAAATATAAATATAAATATAAATATAAATATAAATATAAATATAAATATAAATATAAATATAAATATAAATATAAATATAAATATAAATATAAATATAAATATAAATATAAATATAAATATAAATATAAATATAAATATAAATATAAATATAAATATAAATATAAATATAAATATAAATATAAATATAAATATAAATATAAATATAAATATAAATATAATATAAATATAAATATAAATATAAATATAAATATAAATATAAATATAAATATAAATATAAATATAAATATAAATATAAATATAAATATAAATATAAATATAAATATAAATATAAATATAATATAAATATAAATATAAATATAAATATAAATATAAATATAAATATAAATATAAATATAAATATAAATATAAATATAAATATAAATATAAATATAAATATAAATATAAATATAAATATAAATATAAATATAAATATAAATATAAATATAAATATAAATATAAATATAAATATAAATATAAATATAAATATAAATATAAATATAAATATAAATATAAATATAAATATAAATATAAATATAAATATAAATATAAATATAAATATAAATATAAATATAAATATAAATATAAATATAAATATAAATATAAATATAAATATAAATATAAATATAAATATAAATATAAATATAAATATAAATATAAATATAAATATAAATATAAATATAAATATAAATATAAATATAAATATAAATATAAATATAAATATAAATATAAATATAAATATAAATATAAATATAAATATAAATATAAATATAAATATAAATATAAATATAAATATAAATATAAATATAAATATAAATATAAATATAAATATAAATATAAATATAAATATAAATATAAATATAAATATAAATATAAATATAAATATAAATATAAATATAAATATAAATATAAATATAAATATAAATATAAATATAAATATAAATATAAATATAAATATAAATATAAATATAAATATAAATATAAATATAAATATAAATATAAATATAAATATAAATATAAATATAAATATAAATATAAATATAAATATATAAATATAAATATAAATATAAATATAAATATAAATATAAATATAAATATAAATATAAATATAAATATAAATATAAATATAATATATAAATATAAATATAAATATAAATATAAATATAAATATAAATATAAATATAAAATATAAATATAAATATAAATATAAATATAAATATAAATATAAATATAAATATAAATATAAATATAAATATAAATATAAATATAAATATAAATATAAATATAAATATAAATATAAATATAAATATAAATATAAATATAAATATAAATATAAATATAAATATAAATATAAATATAAATATAAATATAAATATAAATATAAATATAAATATAAATATAAATATAAATATAAATATAAATATAAATATAAATATAAATATAAATATAAATATAAATATAAATATAAATATATAAAATATAATATAAATATAAATATAAATATAAATATAAATATAAATATAAATATAAATATAAATATAAATATAAATATAAATATAAATATAAATATAAATATAAATATAAATGTAAACATATAAATATAAATATAAATATAATAGTATAAATATAAATATAAATATAAATATAAATATAAATATAAATATAAATAATAAATATAAATATAAATATAAATATAATATAAATATAAATATAAATATAAATATAAATATAAATATAAATATAAATATAAATATAAATATAAATATAAATATAAATATAAATATAAATATAAATATAAATATAAATATAATATAAATATAAAT